>JAVJAQ010005172.1:0-4947557 GCA_032362365.1 Zygogramma bicolorata
AATTAATTGAGATCACTTCGACGAAACTATTCCTGACTGATTGATATATGTTGAAAATTATAAATGAGTAGGTATATGGTAAGCGATCATAATTATTTTAGGGTTTTTCCACATTTTATGTGAATGGTAATCGTAAATTGTGCCTAATGAACATTCTATAATAGTTATCATTCCAATCATGTTAGGAAATTTTAAACTAACATCGCAGTGCCACTTTGACCTAGACTTCAACTAAATTCCACCTCTAGACATTGAAACGTATCAGAAGGGTTTATAGCTTCTCTTGAAATCCCAATAACTTTTTATTCTCTGAAAATTTGTATTAGCATGTGTAGATCTCGAAAAATTGAAATTACTTTTTTTTGTGCAATATATGCGACAGTTCAAGCAGAACATAGAATAGCTTGATATTACAATTCAACTAGGTGTATATATAAAAATACCGAACTATTCATCTTAACTTGATACAATATAACCATAGATGCATGTTGATTGGAAATTTTATGGTTCACACCCAAGATGTCTAAAAACCTTGGTGTTGCAATTTTTTCGTATCGTGGAATGTTTCTCAATTTCGTCGCTAGTTGACGCTAATTGTCAGCCATTACAAACAGCAACAAATGATTTGATGTTGAATCTTTTTTTTCTGAAAGATGGGTCTTATTTATAGCTGATTTTGAGTTCTCTTATTGTTCATCGTAGTTTTGAGTTCATTCGTTATTTATAGTTTACTTCGTTTTTTATTCAGTGGTGCTTATAGTTGTTGATTTGAAACTGGCGGTGCGCGATAGTAACACGTGCGATATTCCCGCTAAGGGTGTCCACTTGGAAATTTTTTCAATGCAAATGCATCGAAGCTGTGCATCGATGTTTTTCGATACATCGGTTAGAAAAATCGATGTTTTTTCAAATTCGGTTTTTTGAAAAAACAATAAAAAATGAAGTTTTTTAAGTGTTACCAATGTCAATTTGGTTATTATCCGTTAAGCGGGCTCCATCTTGAAATTGAAAAATTTTTGGTGGAACTTACGTATTTTGGCCTCCTGAACAAAAAATTCTAATAAAGTTTTTGGGGCTCGCAACTAGTTTCGGAGATACGGCCCCCCAAAGACAGGAAATCGTGGTTATTTACGCCTATGTTTGTTTCTCAGCCAATTCCGCTCGAAATTCCTCCTTTCTATCAGCACAATATACTCATTATATATATCCTTCTTCATCACTTTCCAACAGAATCATAAGCATTTTTCCATTTTTTACTGCAAAACTCTAAAAGGTAAATCGTCATAGAAATTCAAGGTTAGCAAAACAGTAGAACGCGCATCGCAGTGAAAAATGCTTATGATTCTGTTGGAAAGTGTTGAAGAAGGTGGTATAGAATGTGTATATGTATATTGTGCTGATAGAAAGAAGGATGAATTTCGAGCTGAATTGGCTGAATAAACAAACATAAATGTCAACCATGAAAACCCTGTTTTCCTGTCTTTGGGGGGGCCATATCTCCGAAACTAGTTACGAGCCCCAAAAACTTTATTCGAATTTTTTGTTCAGGAGGCCAAAATACGTAAGTTCCACCAGAAATTTTTCAATTTTACGATGGAGCCCGCTTAACGGATAATTACCGTCAATTTTTACTATTTTTACAATAGCCAACTAAGATCACTAACAAAAAAGATTGATGTGTGATTTTATGTTTTGATTCGAAGCAACTGAAACAGTAATTAATAAATGTATTTACCATTGGTTCGATGTTTTATGAAAATACATTGATACATCGAATAAATCAAGAGCCTTTCAAAACATCGGATCAATTCGATGCATCGAGTTATAAACATCGAGTGAATTCGATGCATCGATGTTTATCGAATATCCCTAATTCCCGCTTTTTGTGAAGTCTAAATAAACCACCGATACGACTTGCGATGTGCAGTACCGAAGGGTATAATTTCTAACCATCATGCCATCATTCACACAATGATATCGAAGCATAATGGAAACATATTTGAGATTTGTTCCTGTTTGAAGAGATGAAGATGTTTCTTTCTATTCAAGTTTTGTTATCGTATATCTCCACATTTGAACAATATTCTCACAAAAACTTGTATTGCGATGTGACGAATACCAAGTAAAACGCAGCGCTTTTCCCTAGTTCAGAAGTTATCCTTTTTCAAATTTGGGAAGACAGGCCTATTTAACCTTTTCTGCATCATAAGACCAAATAAGAAGCTCACGTACCACAAAGATTTCCATTACTCTTAGAGACTGTTTTAAAATTTTTTTTTACCTTTAGTTGGGGAATTGGAAGTGCATAGTCAACCGATCGGTCGAACTATACTCTCTGAATCAACAGTCAACATAATAAGCAAAATCTAAGGTCATATTCATAAGAAACGGAATCAAAGGAATAGAACACATTTATGGGGAATTTTGTAGATATTCTAAACAATTAATATAAGCCGTATTCGGGTTCGCAATAAGTACTGTTCTAGGACAGTCAAAAATAGTCACCCACCCAATTAATGTAGATATATTCGCGACAAACCCTTCACGCCTCAACAGTCCAACTATTTCGAACCGTTCCTGAACTGTTTTTGTTGTGAACCCGAATACAACCATAGGCTGTCGATCGGTCAGAGTCCACAAGTAAAAGTATAGCCAACCGCTACTATTATCATAGTAGGCATATGTCGCCAATTTCACCCCAAATTACCACAGGTATAAGTCTCAACATCAGGGTTTTTAGGCATCTTAGTCACACCCCACCCTTAGACATGTCAGTAAATATTTTAATGGTGTCAATCGTCCGAAAACGACCAATAAATTGATATATGCTAAATGTAGACACCTATACATCGCCCTGGGTGATTCTTTATGAGCATCGGCAGACTTCTCATTTGTGTTCATATTTCCCTAAACCCGATATTTTAGATAATATCGAGCTCCGTTCTGAAAATTATATCTCATGTCTTTTGGCTTGACATTTTCGCTTTTCGACATTGTGCTGTGAAATGGTGCCCAACCGTTTTTAGTTCGAAATAAGAACGCTATAAATATGCGGTGTTGTAGCCATTTTGCCCCTGAGGTTATCCATTTTAAAGTTGAATATTATTGACACAGGCATTACTTTTCCAAAAGCAGACAATCAATATTCAAATTTTCCTGCCTTATGGTGATCGTAAGAATCTTTTGCAAAGGAGATTTAGAATGAAAAACAGTGTTAAATACAGAGAAAATTTTAATTTAGAAATTTTCAAGGGATGATATGATATAAATATGTACAGTAAAAAAAGATAAAATAGATCTATGATCTTTCTAAGCATTGTTCTGGGATGTTCTATAATTATAAAATATAATAAAAATTAAACAAATTTTCTTGTACCACATACTTCAATATTATTTTCAGTACTAACAAAAAATTTCTTACGTATTATCATGTGTCTCGGTACAGAAAATTCATTTCAGTAACAAAAAAAAATCAGTATTTTGTCTACAGCAAAAAAATCTATGCTATATACCTACATGCATTTTATTTATTTAGAAATGTGCATTTATAATACATTTTTGCTATAGTTACGCCTCAATGGGTTTACTTTAAGACAAAATTTTACGTATCTTTATATTTTTTACAATGTTCTTACATTGAATACATTTTGGAAGAAATACAACTTTTCTTGTATATCGCAAAAAATATACGTCATTTTTGACGTTAAAATATTGCACTTGAAAATTTTTTTAATAACACTTTCCTGCTATATTTTACCGTAGAGTACTAGACGAAAACCAAACAAAAACTATGGCATATGTTCATAAATTCTCTCTATGGGTGGATTCTTTTTTATTTGTTTCAAATTACTTAACATTTACGATATGCATTTTGTAACTTTATTCTAATTATATTTGGAAATTAAAGCTATTTGAAGATTTTTCAGTAACGTTGAGATCGAAAAAAATTGAATCTGTCAGAATGACTTACTGAAAATAAACCAGGTGTTCTGATTTGGCTGAACAAAGCTGATTCCTACAGTTAGCGAAAATTTTGATTCCATTTCGACACTCATCTGTTGAAATTAAGGCTTCTGCATTGAACTATTGTATTCTTCGTTATCATGAAATAATATAATCAGTACTGGCCTCATTTAATGGTTTAACTTGGATGCCTCTTCGGAAAGACTAGAGAAAACGAAACGTTGACAGAAAAAATTTCGAAATTAAAATTATTCCTCTTGAAAAGAAACATGAAAATATATACATGTTCATTATAGAAGTTCGCTTTATTTACAAAAAACTTTGGAAGATTGCTAAAATTTGAAGTTTAATACTACTTCATAAATAAATTATTGATCAGTATAAAATAATGGCCAATCTTTCTCGTACCTACCAACATGCTGCTTAATGAAATTCAATATAAATCACATTCTTCAGTCTGAAAAAGCATTCGAGAAAATAATTCAAAATTCGGAAAACATGCTGTGACCACGAATTACAAATGAATGAAATTCTGTAGCAGGTATCTTTAATGTAATGCATTTGGCCATTCGTATTTTCAAAGTAGTGGAAAGCACATTATTTCAGTAAAACTAAACAATTAAAGTGTATATCACAAAATGTTCAAAACATTTTTCTTTGCTTTCAGCTCAAATACGAGCTAGATATTATATAATATAATAACGGTAACAGTCTTATTTAATAACTACATAAATACAAATCGAAATAAAAAAGAGAACAAAATGATGCCAATAAATAATAAAAAATTGAAATTGGCAAGAAATTTACCGCAACGTATAATATTAACTTGAACTTTATTGGGCTTTGAACTTTCGCGCCGAATTTTCATAAAAAAAAAATTGAGGTAACTTGGATGCCCGAAACACAGCTAATTTTGATTAAAATCTGCAATGTTTCCGATCAGCCGTTAGTCAGTCATCACAATGATTCAATAAATATTTAAATAACCTCGGGGTAATTTTTTCGATTTCGTGATTGCACTTTTTCACTATTTTACAACAAATCATCAACCTTGTTTCTTCGCCGAGAAGTCCTTGTGAGGTCGTCCATAATTTAACACTATCTATTAACAACAAAACAATATCGAGAGTTAATGAACCGTCCTTCGCTTAGTAATCCCACCTCTCGTCTTCATTTTCGTGTTTACCCACTTTACTTTCACTGTCTTCGTTTTTGGCCTCACCTTCATCATGCTGATCTTCGTGATCGTCATCGCACTTGTCTTCGCTCTTGTCGTGGTGATCATGTTCGTTGCTAATTGAGGAAGTGTCGCTTTGGTCGTCTTCGAACCGATCCATCACCGCCTGCGGTTCCACCCGAACCGTCTCTTCAGCACTCCTGCGGCCGTAATCATCACCAGTCTGCATGACACAGACACCGTTGATGATAACTTCGTCCCCTGTGGTTGCCTTCTCTTTCTCTTCCTCCCAATTGGGGTTCACCCATTGGGGCGCCACTGGCTTCCGCCGTGACGATCTCCCTTGATTGGTGGGCAGTTCCTTGGGTTCCACTTTCACTTCTCCTTGAAAACTGCCCCCTGAGATGTTGGAGTCTTCCGAACCCACGTTGCTTTCAACGTCATCGTCGTCGTCGTAATCACCAGGTTCCCGTTTCAGAGAAGGCATTGATAAATCCAACCCGCTCATCTGCTCTTTCACTGCCTCATTCAGCGCTGATAAGTCACCAGTCGGCAAAAGCCCGCGACTTATGAGAGCGGCCAAGTTGGTATTCGCTGCTAGATACGGGGGATATGGCAGGGGAACCCCACTCAAACCCATCCTCTCTTTCGACAAATCGAGCAATCTTTGGTTCAAAAGTATTCTAAATTGTACCGGGTCGAAGGGTTGTTGGCCACCAGTCTGCTCCCTAGGAGGAATATCCGAAGACAAACCGTGCGGTACTTGCTGCTTTAGTCTCATTCTGTGATTGTGGAACCAATTGGTGATGGTTCTAGAGGAAAGTCCTAGCTCACTGGCGAGGAACTCGATCGTTGCAACGTTAGGGTAGGGATCCAGATTGAATGCCAGCCTCAAAGCTTCTTTTTGTTCTTCGCTGAACAACACACGCTGTTTTTTGGCTGACGGCGGTCCCGGTCCAGGTGAGTTAGAATGGTAGAACTCTGAGGTGTCGTTTGAGGAAGTATCGCTACTGTTATCGTGAGCGCCCGGACCGGAAGACCTGCGTCTTTTGTTAGCTTCTCTCCTCTCATTCTTCAGCGCTTGCAATCTATCTATATTATGCGCATCGTTGAGCCACAACTGCATCCTTATGAAGGGTTCCCTGCCTTTTATACTCAGCATGTGCCAGGGTTTCGGTTTCGACAAAAGTTCACTAACCGAACCTTGAGATAGTCCCAGGACAGCTTCACCAAAGATCTGAAAAGAAGAATCTTTGCTAGAATCAACAGTGAACGAACGAGAAAAAGCAAATTAAAAATACAAATCGGTAAGACCGATATCTAAACTGAACATCATCTCACCTTCTGGCCAATGTTATTAGCAAGTAATGCTTCTTTGATTTTCGTTGTGATGATTTGAGTGTCCAAATCCTGTGTCAACGCTGCCATTTCATAAACGCTAGGCGAAATATGCTGGTGCAAACTCCTCAGTGACGCATGCTGTTGGCTCATAGGCGAATGTGGGATGCCATGAGGGCTGTGATTGGCTTTTTTCATCAAGTCTTGGTTCTGTAGATTGATGGCATGATGCGGTGTAAGCCCGGGTGGGGTCAGTAGCATTGGAGGTGGAGGTGGTTGGGGATTGGACATCTGCGGAGGTCCCAGCTGGAGGGAAGGAGGTAAGATGTTTTGAGATTCTTGCATTTTGTTGAGGAGTCCAGCTGCCTCTGACAGCATTTTTGGTGTTGGGGGCATCGGTTTACCAATGGACGAACAAGCTGAAACAAATGAAAACCATATTAATCTCAGTCAATCAAGTATATTTATCAGACATGTTAATGTTGAACATGGGATTCATCGCTTACCTCCACCATATCCTCCTGTCCTCATGAGCTTCTCCGGAGCGATTTTGTACTGGCTGGCTACTAGTTTGTGAACAGCGTTGTCGTCTTCCAAGAACATTTTCATTCTAATGAACGGTTCCCGCCCTTTCTGTGTTAACATGTGCCACGGCTTCGGTCTAGCTAGGAGATCGCTAACTGAGCCTTGAGACAAGCCCAAAACGCTCTCCCCGAAAAGCCTTTGGCTTATTGAATACTGGCTCAGTTGCTCCTTGACTTTCTTGACGATGTCTTCGGTATTGAGATTATTGTAGAGATCGAATTGCTGTTGAGTGATTGGAGGTAATACTGCTTTGAGAGGTCGGTTATTGGGAGTGTGATGAGGTTGGCTCGGCGGTTGTGATATGAGGGAGTTTGTGATGCTTGCCATTCTCTGCAGAGGCGACGCTGCAGCCGAACCGGAAAAATCGTCGGTGGGGGTCATCGGAGGCAATATGGAGTTGCCCAAAGGACTCGAGGCGGTTGAGCCTGTATTCGGCTGTGTTCCGGGTTCTATTTTAGGTCTGACTAGACTGAAAGCAGATCCGGAGTGTCGAGACATTGCGTCATCGTCTTTTTCTTTATCGTCCGATAGTCCGTTCATCATCTTCATCTTGTCTTTCGGAATAGACAAGTCTTGAACGCCGCCATTGGTGCTGTGATTTTGATGGAGGTGATGTTGTTGCTGTTGTTGTTGGTGATGCTGCTGCTGCTGTTGGTGATGGTGGGCTAACGCTTGCTGTTGGATGGCAAGAAGGTTGATCGGCATTTGTGTAGGACCTCCTTGATTCAGCTTGGATAGTTCACGGTGATATGCGTCAAGAGCCATACGTATGTCTTCTTGGGTACGATCCATGGGATTGCCGCTGAATAGTTGAGGAAGAAAAATACTGAATATTAGTTTAGCACTGTCCTAGTTCATAACTATTTGGATTCAATTTTCAAACCATAAAAAAACGTTAACTGTCGGAAAATAATCCAATAGTTTTCCATAATGATTTGAAAATATTGTCCAGAAAACCGATCTAGCGAAAAAGAAAGTTGAACTCACCCAGGAAAATTTCCTTCCCGACTTCTCATGTCTTCTATTCTTCTACCCATAAGTTTGGCAAGCTCTTCCTGATAAATCCGTACAACTTTTTCCTGGGAAATATCATCGTTTTCGTACTTTTTCAGTCTCCTGTTCAAAGAAGAATCCCTAGAAAATGGACTGCTACATCCGTGTGGAGATTTGGAGTCTTCGTTGCTGTGGCTATCTTCAGGCTGATGATGTTTGATTTGTTGAAAATGATTCGCTTCGTTCAAGATGTGAACCAATCTGTCGTCTGTCAGGTCGTTTTCTGGTCTTCCGAAAGGTGGCATGCCAGATTCTGATTTGCCTGTTGATGAAAAATTGTCTGTAAGGGCAACGTTAAAAAAATCTTAGTAATCGTGTTTTGTTGTAAATACGATTGGTAAGAATAGGGATGTAAAAACTGAGTTCAGTTGTCAACACAAATTATTCCTAAGAGGGCATAATAACCAATTTCTTATGGCATACTATATCTAGATGTCTGAATCAATAATACATTGAAGCCAATTGTTTTTGTTTCCACAATATTTTGTTGTTGATGTTGATTAGGTAAGTCACCACCATGGAAACGATCGGTTTTCAGTTTTTATTTCAACAACTGCATCGCTCAACAAATGTTTTTTTTTTCTCTGAAGCTGGATTTGAAACGCATTTGATAAGAATGCAAGTGCATTTTGCAACCCCGTTCAATGGCAAAGAATATAATTGGCGATACATTGTGGATGACACGTTGAATGGCCATAAAAATGTGCAGCGGCCTTTGTAATAATCGGATTAGCAGACATTATTTGAATACATGAAAACATTCATTTGTTTTTTTTGGATATTGAAGATGTTTTGTTTCGTGAAAAAGGTATGGGGGTACGTAAAGAAGTGGTGCTGGGTGTTTACCATTGTGAATGTGAAAAAAGGGTTGTTGCACTTGAACCAGAGACCCTTACGAGTAGTTATTAATCGTTTAGGGATTTTTTATAACTACGTTGATGATTTGTGATGAAACAAGAACCATTTCGTGATATGCATATAACTATACGTACATTGCCTGGTGTACAATGAGACCTTTCCTGACATCAAACTATGATTATTGCATAGATTAGAAACTGTTCTCGTTAATCGTGGGACAATATTTTCCTTTCAGATGACATTTTAATATTTGTGTTTATATCCCGTTCGACTTCTGAGCGTTTCCTATGATAATCTACATTTACGCGACGTCTTCCTTACAATATAATTACTTTTTCATGGGAACGCGCACAAAACATATTGTCAACAAGCGCTCTCACTGTGATTATTTGATCTCTTGAAATACACGGTAGTTCTTCGAGGTATCAATTTCAGTGCGTTTAACCTAAAAATGAATAAACTGAGATGATATCTTCGTGCAAACA
The DNA here is from genome assembly GCA_032362365.1 of Zygogramma bicolorata. NCBI lineage: Eukaryota > Metazoa > Arthropoda > Insecta > Coleoptera > Chrysomelidae > Zygogramma > Zygogramma bicolorata. Next base: position 9,460 of record JAVJAQ010005172.1, read on the forward strand.
ACTGACAATTTGATGGTTCTCTTAAAAATTGAATTCTGTGCTCGTCTCGATTACCGTTATTTCCCATAACGTTTCGATACATCATCGACCATGACGATAGATAAGTGAAAAACAAATTTGATAGATGCACGCGAGCACAATATACGGATGATCAGAAGACAATAAGAATAGGGATTCAGATCTAAACCACTAATTTTGATTTCTTAATGGATATGCTAGTCTATTGTTTCTCACAAAATAGCTATTCATATATCAGATATCGGTGTATGATGCTACTGAAACCTGCTTTTTAGATATTGTAGTGTCCAAGAATTTCCAATCAATTTCCAATTTATATATGATTACAAGACAAGCGAGTTCCAGAACTTTACATTCGAGACAGTTGATTTCAGAAAACGAGGAATGAGATTATCCTTGTGGTGAATTAATAATATAGAAAGGGAATATTTTTTTCAATTCTACGGTTAGCAGTGCTTATATGCATAATTGAAAAACATGAAGAATATATATTAAAAAAAAATAGTACAGCAGTCCATAAATAACAGTAGTTCATAGTCAAATCACCTTAGCAATATTTTGAGCCTATAACACCGTCAAGTTTTAAATGTAAATGAAAAATCAGCATATAGATTCAGATAAGACCAGTTGTAAATGCACTTTTAGGCAGTTATATAGGATGCAAACGTTCAAACATTTCAGCATGAATTACTGAATGTCTTTAATCATTTCCATTGATTCTCAGAACAGTTTTATCATTGTTTATACAGTTTTCCAGCAGAGATTCCGTCGCTCCATGAAACCTCTTCCTGTATAACCGCATATTTTGAAATATGGCGAACGATAATAAATTATTGTAAGTTTCGATTCGGCCATCTATTTAGATCATTTCAAAAAATTCGAAACCAAGTGAAAATAACTGTCAACATTTCCCTTCGCTTTTGATTGTCAACTGTTTATATACAGGAGTTTATGGTTATTTAATTGACGTCGATGCGACATTTCGAGATAATAAACGGTGACCAATGACTTAAAATTCTAAAATTCGTCTGTTGGACAACGAATCGGGTGTTGAACCGTTGCCAAAGAATTTTCTTCATTAAAATCGTTGTCTTGATTGCTTTTGTTGCGGGACATCTTTTCCAATCTGCCTCATTAATTTCGATCTATAAATTTTCGCGAATGACACCCAGATCAGAACAAAGGTTTGGGTTTTTTATTCGATTTTTTCTCGGTCGTCTCTGTAAGTACGTGTGTCCCGTCTCATTATAACAACCATTGCGTGCGTGCCGTATATTTCATATCAAAGGTATTTATTTTTTGTTCGGATATAATTTCGAACCATCGTGAGTCTCTGGGATAATTATGGATAGATCGAAATTATCAAAAATATTCTCGATCTCTGACACGATAATGTTAATGATTTCTTGTTTTGTGAGTTCATCTGCCTGTACAGGACGAGTCATGAATATTTTTTCGAACCATTTTTTTACTTCACATAACTTTTATAAAAGACGTGACATCAACGTTACTTCTTTTATGGAAGTTTTTGTTTTATTTTTATATCGATTTGGAGGAGGAAAGGCCAAAAGATAGTACCTAGAAATGTGTGTCATGTTATTGTACAAAAAAAGCATGCTTGGTCACTTTATTTGAGACAGAAGAAGTTCAGAGTTCACAAGGTTTTTTTGTCATCTACTAAGTATTCTGAGTTTCAGAGTTGTTGGTCTATATAATACATTCATTGTACTTATATTCATGGAAATGACATGTTTTCAGATTTCCACGTCAGAAAGTTGACTATGACTATTAAACCATTCATGAAAGTTCAGATAATAAATATAAAAGAAGTTGTTTGAACGTCATTATTTTGTGGTGGAAAAATACTTTCTTGGTAGTGTTCTGAGTTTCTAACCTACCAGAATCTGAAAAAATTAGTATTAATATTGTAATCTATACAAGTGTAGGAGGGTAGACTTTTATCTACCCCAAACAGTTCCTGTTGGATATAATAAGTCCAACTAGTCAGCAACTTCTCGTTAAACTTAAATTTGACTATCAAAAAAGTCACAATAACGTAATATATATGAAAATACTTATCTTTAACGTTTCAGAGGCGGAAGCGGATTTCTTGTAATATTTTGATAGTCAAATTTGAGTTATAAGAATTTGGTGACAATTGGACTTGTTCTATCAAAAAATAACTGTTTATCAATTAACCCAGTAACTTGTAGGGTTAGATAAAAGTGTACCCTTCTACACTCGTATAGATTGCAATATTAATACTTTTTTCTTTGATTGTGGTAGGTTATACTGTACAAAAACTACTGCTGAAGATTTTCGCAGGATTTTTCTGAAGTAAATAACACTTTTGGTTTCGGAATCATTTTTAATGTGAATAATTGAGGAAACTATAAGATTAATTATATTTTCGGACACCAATTTGTCTTATTCACATCGAAACTCTCCTATAGTTATTATATATAGTTATCTTCACATAATTTATAATATTTACTCTCGACGATTCACAAGAAATTCATCAAGGTTTATAGTTTATACCAGAGGGTTACTCTCAAAGTTTTCAACAACTATGGAGTACAGAAGATTAATAAGAAAAAAAATTGGTTTCTCTTTTAAAGAAATCTATGCAATTCTGCCCATGCTCACAACCAAAGAGTTTCTTCAGTTGTTCGAAATGCCTTTATACGCGTCTTGTTAGCATGGCATACTGCGAAAGAGGAAAAAACAATCGGTATTCTAGCATGAAACGGACTCATCCAGTTCAACCAGCTGGAAGCCAGAGTTATCCCCTCACACAATGGATAAAATGCAACACCTATCGAGAAGATGTCAATTATATAGCGATAACGTTTGAACATTATTACCGATGATATGACGCGAATCTTCGAACAGTAACGAGAAAATAATTGCGTTTAAAAATCATCAAACGAAATTACCTATAATCAATTTCATAAATGATCACAAGCCCTAAAAAATCGTTGTCGATCCCGATGGGATGTAATTTAAATCTCATCATTATTACCTAATCATCGGTCGGTTCTTTCGAAGATATTAACAAAATGAAAACATTGGTATGTGTGCTTGATATACAAAGAACATTTCTTTTGGCTCAGCTTTTTCAGAAGATCTGATCGTGAATATCCAGCAAATGTTTCATAAAATCATCTGTGCTTTCTTAATATTTAGCTCTAATTATATATGCGACATACTCATCATAAACATGTGTGTGCTAAGACAATATATTATTGGGAAACTCTCTCGACTATGTGTGCTTGATTTCAAGATTCCAATGGAAACTGTTGATAAGAAGTTGAATCCGATGTTTGCTTCATCGGATCAAACTCGTTGATTACTGATAAGAACGAAGAGCAAATTCTATTTCAACACGTAAAAAATATGATATCATAGTAAACTTTGCATTATGGATTCATGGAAAGCTTATTCAGATATTGTCACGATGAAAAAATGCAACATTTGGACCTATAGCAGTGATAAACTCTATTTCAACATTGTATCATTCTGAAATTGAGATACTTGAACAAGAAAACAAAAATGCTGCTGTTGACTTTGATGTTACTGCTGATTCTCGGATTACATTCCTGAATTAGTGAGAGTGAGATTTGACATGGAAGTTCGCTTGAGTGGGTGGTATAATATGAAATCTATATGACTAGTTTCTAAAGGATCTCCAAATCTGCAAAACTGTTACTTGACACTTTCATCCACTAGCAACTTGATTTGATGTTGGTTAGAGATGTGTTCATTAGACTACCACAGCAAAAGATGTTAACTTCAGACAAAATATGTGTCGAAATGAACCAAATAGTCTGAACAGAAATGCTATAAATATTCATTCATGATGGATTACTTTGATAAATTGGCCATCTTTTGGTAAAGACTTTCTCCTTTCCTTTTTGTGTCATCCAATCGATAATTGGTATTGTTCTTTCTCTCCCACAAACGTTTTATCTTTGAAATCACTGACAAATCTTGGTGAAGAAATGAACCATAGGAAAGAATGGGTACTCAAGTTTTATGCAATTTTCGTTTGATACGCCGAGTTGTGGGACTTCCTTGATTACTATTCTATGGAATTATTTCAGACGATCCGTTATTTCCATACAAGCTTTCAACAGTGTGCTACACTAGTCTGGAATTGAACTATATTTTTTTATATGGATGGAAGATTCGAAACAAGATGCGCAAATTGGTAAAAGATGGCCGTCTCCCCAAATGTGAAAGGCGACAACTTGATGACATTGAGAAACAAACCAGGATATGTAAAAGTGTCGTTATACAATTCTAAACAATATCGCATGAATTGCAACCAGAGTTTTTAAACATTTTCAAAATATTTTATACCATTGACAGGTGTTTGTGGTAGTGGTAGAAACAAAAAAGAACATAAAACGTTTATACCAGTAAACTCCGCATATGGTACGAAAGCGATACAATGATCGATTTCCTAGAAACCAACGATGGAAATAATACGTTTCTTGAAAGAATACGCCAGTGAAACAATATTCAAATCAGACCGTTCCAATTAATCTTTCGCAAACGTCATGTGAAGGAAAGAGACGGCTATATAATTACCGGCTCGTAATGGAAAAAGGCAACCCGGTACAACGTATATAGAAAAACAATTTGAATCGAACTGATTCATTCGCGTGTTGAGTGTTGCATGTGTAAAAACTGAAAATGCCGTAAAACTTTTTTATAATACTCCGATATAATCGAAGGTGCCGTGAAAGCGCTACAAAGTTTATATTCATCGGCAAAGTAACGATTTACCATAGATTTATGCTGCACAACACAATGGTATAAAGCTGTATCGCGGGTTGTATAATACCCAAACAGAAGATAATAAACATGTTAGCAAAGGTTAGAATAATAAACAGTGAACTCTAGGTGACTTTGGTGGAGATTTAATTTCACTGTCAATGAACTCATTTTATAATAAAATATAAACGAATTTTACGTGTTTATCAGTACATGAAGTAGACAGGTACTCCGTTTTTTCCTTAAAAACCCCAAACCTCTTCAATAACTAAGACAGTAGTTTCCAAAAATGTCACGTTACCGTTTTATTAGCCACTCCCTCAAACCAATTGTTAATATTTCAGTTGGTAGTCCATTAATGAAACTAAAGGAGCTGAATTGGGGAACATTTTAACCTCTACTTAGGCAAATGACAGTTAGGAGGAATTAAATTATTGACAGTAGTTTTAAATAAACATGTTATACCAATGAATCATGGATGCACGAGTCCTTTGAAGTTTTGGGTGTCAAACAGAGATTATACATATATTTTTGATTGAATTGAGAAATGACATGATTTCCAAATACCTGAAAGACAACTTGGAACTTCCAAGCTACAACACAAATTATAATACAGGGAATTCTAATGATTTTGAAATGATAAGGTATAGTAAAAATTTTGGACAAACCAAATATTTTATGAGGGCTTGAAAACTTTCAATGAATTGCCACTAGAAACAAAAAAATTGTGAAAATTCAACAAAGTCCCGGAAAATACGTACAAAATTTGTTAAAACGAATATTTCCCTCATATATAAAATGTCCCATTAGAGCAATGCAATTATCGAAATCTTAAAGCGGTAATTGCATTGTATCGACTATTTCACTCACCTACGAAATGAACCAATCAGAAGCTCTAGTCAAGTTCGGCTTACCGATAATACCAAACTTGACTCTTGACTCTGATTGGCCTATCAAGTTCGGTGTTTTCAGATTTGTTAACAGTGCATGTGACAGTTGAACGTCAAATATAACTTTTTTGCCAATTTCCTCTAATATTGCCGAATTTCAGATTTTTTATCTTTCACTCTGTGAAATAGTATAATAAAATTCCACTCGTGATTGAATTTATCTCATAAGTCTGTCTTTCATTTATGATCTCAACTGAATTGATTCGAGAAAACACCACTCGTCCTGCGGACTCGTGGTGTTTTCTCGAAACAATTCAGTTTCGTTCAAAAATGAATCGACAGACTTATCGCGAAAATTCAATCACTTGTGGTATTACTACTGAAAACTTACAGCGGTAATTGCATTGTCACCATAAGTCACCATAACAACACATTTGGAACCGTATCGCTAGACGTCAGTAAACAACACAAATGAATGTCAGATAGACTTCAAAAATAGAAAAACATTTCGCGTTTTGGTGAGTGCTCCATACAATCTATGGAGGAAAGTATAAATGAACAAAAAATAACATTTACTTGAGAATTTCTTTATTCGTGAAATATTCCAATGAATTATATTCGTGCATAAAAATGACCAGATAATTTTGCATTCAAGCGTGATATCTTATACAAATTGCATTCGGTTAATTTCATGTTTTGTAAAAGAGCCCTCGTTCTTCGGACTCGGGCACTTTCGCCAAAATATGAAAATAAACTTGCAATTTTTAGATATCACGCTCTCTTGCAAAATTATCCGTAATTTTTATGTACTCGTGCAATTATAACCGAACATTGACTTCTGAACAATTTGGTTGTTGGTCTCTAGACTAAATGAATGATAGACAATGAGATGATCATTACACTTTTGGATTGATTTGATTGAATTTCATACAAAGTGTACTTGTGAAAATAGTATTTTTCACTTTATTTTATGTAAATAATGAATACCTAACCGTAAATTTGATGTTATTGGATGATTGTATTCAGTAGCTATATAGCTAAATAAACTCATTATTATATTATTATTTATGGAAGCATCTGGAGGATTGTGATCAGTGTCTAAGTGACAGTAAACTTGACAGTTTTGTGTTTGGGGTGACTTTTATAAAAGCATCTTCTTTAGATTTTCATGACACCTCTACTAGATTTTGCATACTAATGACAACTTTTCTATAGGGCTTCTCGAGCACTTTTCCGTCATCTAGGTGTGGAAAGACCTGTTTTTCAACGTATTTTGTGTCTGTTTCAGTTTTTATGTACATGCCTAGCACCACAACTGCTTTTCAATTTAGCAACAGTGAATAATTTATGAAAAACATTTGATCATTGGGGACTTCGATGTTGAAATACAAACGGATGTTTTTCTCTTTACTGTAAATGTTTAAAATATTGGGTGTGCATCATCCTCCAAGTTATTTTCGGATATGATTCACGACCATTTTCCACGGTTCAACAATTTTGCTTCCTGTTTGATGGAAATAAAAATTAATTCAATTCATTCATTAGTAACAGTTGTTCAAAGAATTGTTGATTGATGATTTTGTTCTCAGAACTAAAATGAATCTTTCACGGGATTCAACGGTAGATATTTAGCAGCGTTAATCTCTTCTGGAACCGAGTCAGTCTAATTTCTAATTACTTATTGTTTTGCGATATCTTCGTACAACAAATAAATAGAAACTATTCAGAGCACGTCCAGATTAAATGGCGAGAGAAAATTAAAAATCCGTTTGGCTTACATTAAAAGAATCATTATATGGTTGAAATTTTGCAATCCGTGGGAAGCATTCGTACAATCGTTTTGAAATCACCGGATTGAGGTTAGTTTTTGTCGCAATGATGTTAAAACATTCCGAAACAGAACAATAAGTACGACATTTGATAGGCAGTTATGTTCGTGTATTTTGAATCGAGCATATACAAGGTTGTGAACAATTTCAGGCCGGCGTTTTGTGAGCTCAATTTCTTGCAATAGTCTAAACAATATTCCTGGAATTTCCGTTTGGGCATTATAGATTTCATTTGAGTTCAAGACGATTGAAGAGCGATCGTTATTTTCTTTTGCTGTCCCTTGATTCACGTGGTGTTCTTTGAACATACAGGGCTTTCCTTTCGTATGAATCTGTATATAAAAAAAGAACAGAAGCAATCCCTTTCAACTTGATTGTAAGTAACAATTATTACATTACTTTCTATTGATTTTGATGTTTTATAGTTGACGTATTTACATTTGCGGATATGGTACACTCACCAATAAATGTTGTGGGCTGTTTTTTATCATCAATAACGTTTCTCAAAACCAATTTAGTCTCGACTGAATGGCAGGAAATGATTCATGGGTTCACAACTAATCTCAAATTATATTTTAACATGGAAATATAATAAATGCTCTACGGTCTGGAAGTATAATTGGCCTTTTATGAATTATTTATTATTACATATTTATAATTGACCCCGTATTTTTTCGATAAATACAATACGATATCTAATTTCGTTTCCAGACGCTGTATTCACGCTAAATGGCTCTATAATTAGTCTTGATTGCAGCTGCTTCTCATTTCCCAAATACGTAATTTTTTCAAAGCGTGATTGTCGGTGAGATATAACAATAAAACTGCTCGAGCTGTGCTACAAATTGCCGCTTGCATTAAAATTATATTACTAGTTCATTAGGGCACAATGAAAACGCACAGAGATATGCGAATATGGAGATGGCGAGTGCGTTACGGCACGTTTTTCGCGGCAATGATCTGGATGGGTGACTGGTTTTACCCCTTGTCCGTGCTGAGAATTGCAGTGACGTTTACAGTTGGATTGAATTAATTTTTGTATGAAATGTAGTGATGGGAAACATTATGTATCAATTCGAACTCAGTTTGTACTTTCCGAATTTGATAACTAGTGCTTGAAGTTGGAGGTGTTTATGAAATATAGTCGGCTGCGTTTTGTTTACTTGTTCACCGAAAAATATGTTAACCAGTGGAAATGATTACAAGATTTTGGATTCAGTTGATGAGAGTTTTATGAAAGGTTCAACAACTAACTTATAAGATTCAACAATTGATACGAAGCTGCAAATATCAGGTTTAGGCATTTTCAGGTGCTTCTGATGATAGATAGCTAGTGCGTTACGGCACGTTCTTCGCGGCTATGATCTGGATGGGTGACTGGTTTAACTCGGACGAACTTTTACCCCTTGCCCGTGCTGAGAATTGCACGTTAGGGGTGACGTTTAAAGTTGAATTGAATTATTTTTTTTATGAAATGTAGTTATGGGAAACATTATGTATCAATTTGAACTCAGTTTGTACTTTCCGAATTCGATATAATGAGTGCTTGAAGTTGGAGGTGTTGATAAAATATAGTCGGTTGCGTTTTGTTGACTTGTTCACCGAAAAATATGTTTATCATTGAAAATGATTACAAGATTTTGGATTCAGTTGATGAGAGTTTTATGAAAGGTTTAATAACTAACTTATAACATTCAACAATTGATACGAGAATGCAAATATCAGGTTGAGGTATTTTCAGGTGCTTCTGATGACATCATGAAAAATGCTTTCACCAGTGAATTCTCTACAACTTGAGTGTAATAAGCACATCAACAGTACCCTTTTTTTTCGCAAATCGATGTCGAATATTGACAAGATTTTTTAAGGAAAAGGACAACATTTCCATGAATCTTGTGGTTGTTAGGAAACAAGGAATAACTGCGAGGAAATAGTATACTGTATAGAGAGCAAGGAATGATAGTCATTTCCCATGATTATAAAGTATGATGATAATGATAATAGCGTCTTTATTGATTTGACAGGAATATATAAAAAAAGCTCAAATATGTTGGCGACATTCGGCCTAAGCCGCTCTTCCATGTAACCAACAAAATCAAGTGCTCTCAACAACAATAAAAAGTAATTGTAACAATAATTATTACAATAATAATAATATTAGTCACAAATTATCACATTTGGGAGTTAATCTCTAACTCAGTATCCTTTTCGAAAGAGTCCAGGATTTAATTTGTCCAGATTGGGTAATTGGAAATACCAATCCTGCTAGTCGTATCAAGAATATTTCTTCTAAGTAAAATATAGTATATAATATACTTTTTCTGCGACTATAACAGATAATACCGAAATAATTCAACATATAATATGAACTTCGAATTTAATGTCTTTGAAAATTTCTATTTCAGTATAATTGTAAATAGAGCTGTCATTGCTAGAAACTTGACATTCCAAGGGAGACCCGATTTATTGTGTAAAATATATAATTTTTGTAACACAATGAAGTATTAATTTTATCAGGTAGGGAAATTGAATTGAAGACATGCAATTTTCTATTAGGAACAGTTAACAGTATTGTGTTATAGTCGTAAAAAAATATTATTTTATGCAAATCGCTAGTAAATTTTGATATATCAGACAAAATTTCTCGAAGAAAAACATTAATTATTTGCCTTAGTCCATGAAATGTACTTTTCTCTTGATTTCTTCGTCAACAATTCTAATGAAGCAGTATTCAAGCTTCAATCAGCTCTGGAGGAGTCCCAGCGATGGAAATTTCATCATCACTTACCATGTTACTTTCGAGAACACCATAAATTAAATTTATAAGTTTGACAATTCAACCTTAATACGTTTCCAGAGTAACCCAAGAAATTTTATTACGAATTTCAAAGCATCATTTGTGAATAAAATCATTCGCGATTTTTCAAAATAAGTTACCTAATATTTGTCGAATTTTAAACGATTTGCGGAAAAGCCACATTCTTGGACTCTGTGTTTCTAGCAATCCTCACAGTCGTCCTGGAATGTTAGTCTTTTTCTCCCTGGTAAACAATATACTATTCCTTCAGTTGATTTGAACTGTCACTTGAAATTTCTTGACAGCAATGATTTATGTGTTGGTGAATGATTCAGACGAGTTTATCATAAAACTGGATAAGTTTAATTTCTGTATTGTTATTTTTGTACGATTCGGCGGAAAATAGTTTTTATACCTAGTAGGAAGGTCGCGTTTCCAGAATCTTCACAGTCTTCCTGAAAAGTAAGGATTTTCCTACTAGGTTAACAATATACTATTCATTTTCGAAAAACAAGAAACAAAAACCCTCCGACTATATTCAAGTAAATTAGACTATTCTGCACTCGGATGATCTAGAATATGTATAACGTGAAAAATCAGTTGTTTAGTGATAAATCATCGACTCACCTTTCTTTGGTATCAGTGATTTCAGCAGGAGAATAGCGTTATCGTCACATGCCCAAGCATGCATCTTCCTGTAACTGTCCCGTCCTTTTTCCGTCAACTTGTCCCAAGGTTTAGGTTTCGATAGTAGCTCTGAAACTGTTCCTTGAGACAGTCCCAAGACGTACTTCGCGAACAATCTTTGGCCAATGTTGTGTATGGACAGCAGCTCTCTCACCCTCCTTGCGATGTGGAGAGTGTCTACAAACGAAATGAGAACTATTTATGTAACCAGTTGGGAAAAGTTCAATTTTGTGCAACGAACGTGAATTGGTGTGGTACAGGTACACAAAGTGTAATTTTTTATCGTGATGTATACAAGATTTTTTCTAAGTTCAATGAAAAATGTTTTTTCAACTGGCGTAAGGAAAAGTCCATTTATTTACAACCATGTGTGTAATGCTGTCATTACTAACGTCATTGAAGGTTGGGAAGTGTCACGTTACACACCTCTACTTCCCGCCCTCATTTCATCTATTCTAGACTTCATCTGTCGTTTATTGACTTTATCTGACATTTATTTATATTGGTGACATTTGGATACCCCGTGGTAACGGTAACAATATATCTATTTGATTATTCTGAGAAAACCGCGTTCTTGGTATTTTGTCGTTAAATGTAATATTTTAGATATGTTCAGAACGAAACAAAGATTTATTAATTTTAATCGAAATATGATGGTTGTAAATGAAATAGTATACAAACGTCGGTAAGAAGTTTCATTCCTGTCTCGAGATCATAGCTAACCTCGACGCTTTGTGTCTCGGTTAACTAACTGATCTCACGACAGGAATGAATCACCTCCCACCTAGGTGTGTAATATACTATTTCCGGACTCATTTTAGTGTTGGAAGAGTCACTTTTCCGTACTAGTGCGGACACAAAGAAAGGGCACCATTATAAAAGGCCACTTTCGACTTTCTTGTTATTAGGTGGCGATCACTTTGAGCAGTACCAATCTCAGATAATAGCTGGAATCAGTGGCGGATCCAGGATCAGGTCAAGGGGGGGTCTATAACTCAAAATTTATATATATATATATATATATAGAGAGAGAGAGAGAGAGAGGGAGAGAGAGGAGAGGAAGTCTTTGCTGACAAGTTAAGAACAAAACTTGGAAATTATATTTGGGATAGCAGCAAAAGCGAAAGTGTAATCTTATAACAATATATTTCCAATATTTCGACAAATGGTTATTGTCATCATCAGGGAGCTACAACATAATGTTAGTGATAGAAAGTATGAACCAAAATTTTCTTTATCTTTACTAACATTGTTAGTGAGGATGGTCGCATAAGAAATTTTGAAGAGTCAGATGACACATAGTTTTTGGAAAAAAAATTTTACTATGTGTCATCTGACTCTTCAAAATTTCTTATGCGACCATCCTCACTAACAATGTAAGTAAGGATAAAGAAAATTTTGGTTCATACTTTCTATCACTAACATTATGTTGTAGCTCCCTGATGACGACAATAACCATTTGTCGAAATATTGGAAATATATTGTTATAAGAGTACACTTTCGCTTTTGCTGCTATCCCAAATATAATTTCCAAGTTTTGTATATATATATATATATATATATATATATATATATATATATATATATATATATATATATATATATACAAGATGAATTTTTCTGGGTTTTTATCCGTTAGGTATTTTCTGATTTGTTCGACGTTTCGAATTCCATTTTGAATTCATTTTCAAGAACTGTGAGACGAATATCTGTCCATACCGTCCTGGTCAATCACTCCCCTTACGAAGCAACCAAGCAAGAGCTAGCAAAGACTTCAATTGTCTGTTCTCCACGGAAACTGGTATTTATAATGACTCTCCTCAGTCATTATCCGACTGCGTCCGATATTAAGGCTGCATCCTGCCCATCCAGGTATTATGTAGAAATTGATGTTTTCACGGATCTTCGATATACAAGATGAATTTTTCTGGGTTTTTATCCGTTAGGTATTTTCTGATTTGTTCGACGTTTCGAATTCCATTTTGAATTCATTTTCAAGAACTGTGAGACGAATATCTGTCCATACCGTCCTGGTCAATCACTCCCCTTACGAAGCAACCAGGCAAGAGCTAGCAAAGACTTCAATTGTCTGTTCTCCACGGAAACTGGTATTTATAATGACTCTCCTCAGTCATTATCCGACTGCGTCCGATATTAAGGCTGCATCCTGCCCATCCAGGTATTATGTAGAAATTGATGTTTTCACGGATCTTCGATATACAAGATGAATTTTTCTGGGTTTTTATCCGTTAGGTATTTTCTGATTTGTTCGACGTTTCGAATTCCATTTTGAATTCATTTTCAAGAACTGTGAGACGAATATCTGTCCATACCGTCCTGGTCAATCACTCCCCTTACGAAGCAACCAAGCAAGAGCTAGCAAAGACTTCAATTGTCTGTTCTCCACGGAAACTGGTATTTATAATGACTCTCCTCAGTCATTATCCGACTGCGTCCGATATTAAGGCTGCATCCTGCCCATCCAGGTATTATGTAGAAATTGATGTTTTCACTGATACCAGTTTCCGTGGAGAACAGACAATTGAAGTCTTTGCTAGCTCTTGCTTGGTTGCTTCGTAAGGGGAGTGATTGACCAGGACGGTATGGACAGATATTCGTCTCACAGTTCTTGAAAATGAATTCAAAATGGAATTCGAAACGTCGAACAAATCAGAAAATACCTAACGGATAAAAACCCAGAAAAATTCATCTTGTATATCGAAGATCCGTGAAAACATCAATTTCTACATAATACCTGGATGGGCAGGATGCAGCCTTAATATCGGACGCAGTCGGATAATGACTGAGGAGAGTCATTATAAATACCAGTTTCCGTGGAGAACAGACAATTGAAGTCTTTGCTAGCTCTTGCTTGGTTGCTTCGTAAGGGGAGTGATTGACCAGGACGGTATGGACAGATATTCGTCTCACAGTTCTTGAAAATGAATTCAAAATGGAATTCGAAACGTCGAACAAATCAGAAAATACCTAACGGATAAAAACCCAGAAAAATTCATCTTGTATATCGAAGATCCGTGAAAACATCAATTTCTACATATATATATATATATATATATATATATATATATATATATATATATATATATATATATATATATATATATGATCGGCTAGGCTTCCGCGGTCAGAAATGTGCTGGCTGGAACTTCCGGTTGATCCGCGTCTGGAAAGATTTACTTGTCTACGTTTGGACTCCCATTTCGGAGCCATTTTCAAGACTTAGTGACCTTGCGTCTAGGTCTGAGTTGTCTCACTAGCTGGCTATCATCACCTCCAGTGATGATAGCCAGCTAGTGAGACAACTCAGACCTAGACGCAAGGTCACTAAGTCTTGAAAATGGCTCCGAAATGGGAGTCGAAACGTAGACAAGTAAATCTTTCCAGACGCGGATCAACCGGAAGTTCCAGCCAGCATATATATATATATATATATATATATATATATATATATGTATAAAACAGAAAATTATGAGCTAAATTTGAAGGTGTAGCCAGGAGGTAAAGTAGGTTCGAAACTTTACTTTTTTTAAATCGAATCGAGTTGATTTAACCCAATCAACAGCATATTCTACTCATACATAGTATATTCAAATTATTACCGGCATCCACAATACTCATCACAAATGTAACAAGTCTAATTTTTCAAATACTGCGCCAAAAAGGATCCAATGGCAGCACTGTCAGAAATTTCTCGAACTTTTCCTCGATGAGCCTGCCAAGTGTCAATTCTCTTTAAAGTATCATCGAAAAAAATTGGAATTTGATAGTTAAAAAAAAAGCATTTTATTTTGAACCTACAACATGAAGAGGACTCTATTTTCACATTTTACTCGGCTTGATCCAGCGTCTGAACCGACTGAACCAGAAAAAAAAAGGAAAGAACTATCGGTGAGTCCAAAAATTTCAAGCGAAATTTGTTTGGGTAACATTCAATCCAGATCTTGTTTGTACTATTTTTAATTTTCGAGAATTGGAGGATAATTGAATTGAAAAATTGGTTGTTGAAAAATGAAAATTTACTAATATTTAAATGTAGCCTGCTCTTTAGTTTTCAATGGAATGTAATAATAATTATTAAATTTCTTCAATTTTAAAGCAAAAAAATTATTCTATTTTATTATTTTGTCTTGCACATGTGATATTTTTTCGTTCCCTAACAAAATTTGGAAATTAGGAGCCGATAAAAATTGAAAAAAAAATCTCTCATTTTCCCAATGGGGGGTCCGGATCCGCCACTGGCTGGAATCGTCTCCAGACAATTGTCTTCGATCTGTAAAATTGCTTACCATTCTTGAAGTTAACACGTGAAAGAAATATCACAAAATGAGCGACACTCACCCAAGTTCTGCGACGCGTACTTATCCATGTTGTACCTCAGCATCTCCTGGAGCTTGGCCTCCATCGGGTCCCCCTTAGGGATGAGACTTTCCCCTAGTCTTCCAACCATCGATCCTGGAGCCATCCCCAAGTCTTCGGCAAACTTGAAGGGCGATCGGTGATGGTCGTCGAACCTGTAGGGGCTCTTCAGACTATCGTCGCTCCTCAAGAAGTTGTTGACGGCGCAAATGGCGCTCAGAGGAATGTTGTTGTTGCTGACGTGGTGGTTGTTGTTGTCCTCCTGCGGGCTCTTCGGATTGCCGTTCATGAAGTTCTCGACGGGAGACTGTTGGCAGAGCTGGTCGGAAGGCTGGGGCGTCGAGGCGGGGCTCTTTTCCGCCGTCGAATCCGCGTTTACGGGCGTCGAGCTCTTCAGGGGTCCATCTAGAGAAGCAGAGGGTGAATTTGGGGTTACTCGGTTGTGTTCAATGTTTCTTCTCCAAGAAGAAACTATCTCTTCGCCGAGGATAGAACTGAACGCGTCTACGTTTTGAAAGGGCGGAGGGAGGTGGTTTGGAGAGGTGCTCGAAGGGTTAGGGGTTCGCGTGTGAAGGTGATCGACCCCTAGAAAAAATGGAAATTGTCAGAAAGTCCTAGTGGGGAAGATGGACTGATGGGTAAGGCGGATGAGGAGAAGTTCACGAGTTCAACTTGGAATTGATGTCTAATTATTTCAAATTTATCGGGTTGTTTTAGGAGTTTATATGATTATAAAGTGCCTCTTGACTTAGGGTATCTATAAAGTTGCTATAATTCTTAGGTCGAAATTATCACGTAGACAGCTGGAGTTAAAATAGATTTAATGGTTATTCTGTAGTAACAGCTAGGAATTTTGACAAGAGTAAACACAATCAATATTCGCTGGTGAGATTTCTTAATGAGGTTGGATATTAAACAGCTGTTTTACGAACGTGAATATTCTTCCAGTATTATTTTGGTGTCGGTATTTTTCAAGTCACAATTAGAAACAACGATTGCAGACAAGTTATTGAAAATTCAATTTTTGATACAGGTTGTTGGTGAATTTCCAACTTGCCAACTTTATTTACTGTATGGTTCGATGTGTTGGGTAATTAGAGAATGAACGCAAGCTTTGTGATGTGACCTACTGTATTTTGGAGAGCAATTAGAAACGAAAGTTGAGAACGAGCATCATGTATGAAACAATTATAATAATTATTGCCTAGTGTCGAAATATCGTGAACAAGGATGATTTTTATGACTGTAATTTAACAATAATTTAGAATGTAGAAGATTTACCGCGCTCCCGATAAGATCTTATTGTTCGATACTGTTACCGGGCCAAAGAAGATTCCCAAAAAATATTCAACATAATTCATGAACATAACACAATAATTAATCCGTATTCATAATTAGATGGATTCTCTGAAGCGTAAAAAGAGGAAATAATGAATCAGAGTCAAGTAGATTTTCAAATAGATAGAAATAATTTAGGTTATTCTTGTTATTCCACGAGGAAGCCATAAAAAACCATTACGTTTTCACATCGTTCGAAGCGAGGCATTGGCAAGATTGACAGAACGTTTCAAATTATTGTGCTCTAGAATGAAACCAGTTCAAGTTTCGTAAAAAATATAATCAAATGGTTCCCATGGTGACGAAATCTGCCATTCAATTGTTAATAAAAACAATAAAGACAAAATTTCACAAGATCAGGCAATAATAAATGAGTTTCCTAAGGTAATAAATCTTTTAAAAATATCCGCCAACGTGAAAAAGAGGTTAAGTACCGTTTGGAAAGAGATGTTGACCATTGTGTAATTGATATGTTGATTTTGTTGTTCGAACGCTGAGACAATATACTTATATTATTGTAAGAACTGTTAAACTGAATGGAGGAATGAGGAATGATATGGTGAACTGGGCAACATAAAAATGATTCAACTTACCTTCGCTGTCCCTCGATGGTGATCTGTCTCTATTTTCGTGCGATAAACTTTTTGATTTTTCTAGTAGTAATTCGAGATTTTTTCCATCCGGATTATTCGTGAAGTCTGTTCGTAAAATGCTGCAAAAAATGAGAAAAACCACAAATGAAACATGCAAACCGAATGACTCTTTCTTATTTACTCATTCACTAATGATTAGCATTACAAATAATACAATAAATTATCAAACCACATAACAAGATAAGAGTATTGTTTAATTTATTGCTCAGCATGATTTTTGGAACGTGAATGTTCTAGAAAAATATCCGACATACCTGATTTCCCTCTTCAGTTCTTCGTAGTCCTTTTGTGAATCTAACCTGCTTTCGAGCCTCAGGATGTGTTGTCTTTTTTGTTCTATTTGATCTTCTAAACGGTTGATTTGCGACATGGACGATTCTTGCAGTTTAGTTAGACATCCTTGAAGCCTCTGCACTTCTTCCAGCAGTTGGTTAACCTGGAAAAAAAGTTTCAGATTAGTTGTGCTGTATGTTGAAAGTTTGAAATTGAATATGCTGTTTTGCAACACTATTTAGCAAGAGATTATTCCTAGAATGGATGCTTTCTGGCAAACTTTATGCCCGAAACTGTATTCATCCCCATTCAATCGATATAGGTTTCCCTTTCAAATCTTAATATAATTTTACGATAGAAGTTCCACACAAAGTTAGAATTAGTGATGACGTAGCATTCAAAATCAATCAATCGCTTCGGGAAAATGAAGACATTATATTAATCCAACCCCTATAGGTGAGGTGAAACACAGATGCATTGATTAATCTCGTGGGGTAGAACGAACCCCTTTTGCTCGATTAATTGAGAAATGTTTCTCGGGATGTATATATAGCTATACTACGGTATCAACGATTAAATATGGAGAACGATGTTTTCATCGGAATCGATTATACAAACGCAAATATAATCATCTACTGTTTTCTTTATAGTTTCGGGCGGGAATTGTAAGTATAGTAATATATTCAAAGATAATAAATACATTTGAAAAATATTCAATCCGGAAAAGAATTTGAAATTGGCGTCTTGTACAAAATGTCTGAAGTCGTGGCTATAGTCTGGATAGTTTGTTATATATTTTCACCATCGAACTGGAGAACCGTTGAAGATATCATTTTCAAATATAGACCGCGGGCATATCTGACAGACGACAGTAAATGACAGTTGTCAATCCAGCCTGCTGGACATACAAACCTGATTTACCTATGCTGAGTGTGTGTTTATGTCATATTTTAAAATCTTTTTCTCAATAAAGGCTCAGTTTTGTGCTATTGTGAAATGTGGAAGTAATAGCGGCAGACTTAATGTTTCATTCCATCGATTCCCTTCTATTTTCGTCAATAGAAGAAAGATCAATCCTCTTGCTGAAAAGAGATGTGAATTGTGGATTCAGGCAACTAGAAGAGCAGATTTAACTTCTTATAAGTTGAAATGGGCAACGGTGTGTTCAAAACATTTTGTAGGAGATATTTTCAAAGAATCTAGGAAACATAGGCAACATAATTTTATTTATTTTTTTTCATTTCAGACAAGCCAAGTGCACTCAAAGATGTTGACTGGGCACCGAATCCATAACTTGGCTACAAAACAAATATCAATGCAGTTCAAAGCATTCAGAGATTGTATCGTAGGGAGCAGCGTGATAAAAATGACATCGCAAATATTCCAGTTGATATGGATAAAATTGATGATGATTCTTTGTGTGAATGATCCAGCTGTTCCAAACTTGAATATTATTGATGAGCAAAATTAAACTCTGGATGACATAAATTAACCAGTTGAAGAAGTGGAACATGCACAAAACTCTGGTGAACACCTATGTCCCGATATTGATTTCGAGTTGCAGAATTGTTATCGGGAAATCCATCATCTCCGGGAAACTTTGCAGACTTAATCATTCCCATTGGGAAGTTTAAAGCATAACTCATCTTAACGCTTTCTTTATACAGGATTACCATATGAAAAGATGGTTGTGGTTTATAATTTTGTAGAGCCTTATATAACATATCTTATATCTGTTCTTTCAAAATTATTATTTATTAAAGTACATTTTCAGTATTTTTTTCACAAGCTTCACTACAATCCTTCTAATCCATTTAGATATAAACATATTGTATGAATCCAAACTTTTATAGTCTTGAAGTCTTCTGTGCATGCGCTATTTCACAGCATCACTACAATCCCCAAATTTCAATGAATAAGGATCACATCCCTTACTTTCCTTCAGTTTCTCTAAATATCTCTTCTGGATATCCATAGACAAGGTGTTGAAATAATCACTTTTATGAGCCATTTTACATAAAATTTCCTTGCAAGCAGGAAGAATAATGAATATAGATTGCAAAATTCGGACATTTATATATGTCAGGTACACTAAGGGTATACCCAAAATTAGGGTAAACCCGTAATTTCTTCATAATTACGATAATAATCTCATTAAATTACCATTGTTGCTTATGGAAGTAGGCTTTGTTTGTCCAGCAGGCTGATTGACAGTTGTCTTGTGACGTCACATGCCCGCGGTGTATTGGTATTTCATCCAATTATAACTTCAGAACATTTTGTTACAATCTGAAAGCCCCGATTATGACGTTTTTTGAAACATGTAAACCTGAAGGTGAAAGAAAGTTGAAATATCTATGCAGACAATAGTTGTAAAAGTAAAAGAATTCCTCACCCATCTGGCAATTGGTGAGAACTTCTTGAACACATCCTTGACCTTTTGCATTTTGCAGAGTTTTCCAACAAACTTCAATCATCCTGCGCAAAAATTCTGGTGGCATTACCTCGAGATCCGAATTGTTTAATATCAACGACTCCATCATTGTTTTTGTGGTATTTGTTAGATCCAAAGACTCGGTAATTCCCCTTACCCTTATTTCAGCAGTGGGATGATAATCGGCAACCGGTAAAAAATTCTTTCCGTCTCATCCTAAGACATATTTCATTCGTTTTTCGGCTGGGAACCCTTAGTTTTATAATCCGGGCTATTAAAAGTAAAAAATAAAATCGAACAGAAGGGAAATTCCGGGGTGATATATTTAAAACAATAACTCAAACCGATACCTTACGAGGGTAGATGTTTTTGCATATCTAGGCTAATCTCAGACATACGGGGGCTCCGTTCGATTTCGCGTGCTGACGGTAGATCGAGCGACGTAAGTCGTAGATCACCGTGGCGCGAGTCCGTGATAACAAAGTGAATTTATTGGCGTTCAAAACAAAAAATCGCACATTTCCAATGGACTGCGCCAAGTTTTGTGGATTGCTTTTGCGATAAACGGGCACTATTCGTCTGGTCCGCTGTGTTCGGGGTGGGTCAAAGGCGATTTTTTCATAAGTCATTGCTGCCGCCGATGCCGTTTTTTATGATTGTTTTTAATCGTTTGGCACTTTGGTGTTACGAGATATTCAATTAAAAATGTCGGCGGAGTTTTTAGAAGTGTTCGAACGATTGCCGGGGTTCGATGTGTGTTTTTGTGAGCTCCGCAAGCCGAAATTCCGACGGATCCATAAGCCTTTGATATCAGAATTAATTACCGGAATATTTTCATAGCGGAGTCCGTTTGTGGAGGCCTTCGATTCGGGCAGAAACACGATAACGATAATTTTTCGTTTTAATACAAATTCAAATGTTCACATTTAAACGATATTCTGAAAAGTAATTTTTTTGTTTACTTTCAAATCAATACAAAGAACATGAAATAAAAAAGGAATAAATGCTAGGAGTATCAATAAACACTCTCAAGATCCCCTCATATGTTTGTGAAGAGATTATATCACCGAACACGCACGAACAAAGTCTGAAATCAACTTTGTTTTCGAATGAAATCGAAACTAAGATTGAAACGGATGTTTAAACTGTCCCTGAATTCGAAAAACAGTATCAAATTTGAAAATCACATCATCAATACGGAATTTCATTGTGGAAATAATGGACAAGAACAAAGACGAAAGTCGAATGTGTGGCTCTGGAATCAGATTTTAAAATCAAGTGTCCTTGAAGAAAAAAAATATTTCAAATTCATTGATCTCACGGAATTTTTTACGTCGTATCTTAATAACTTCAATTTGGACCGAAATTTCAAAATCTAGTTGTATTAAGAATAAAAATTAATGACTTTCATCTTGGAGGTTGGCCATGAGTTTTCCCCAAAAAAAAAACTACTAGTGACGTGTTTTACCACAAGAGTGCACCGAGGTAGACCCTGTTAATAAACACGAACATAGAGTTTTGTATGAACAAGCTACTCCCCTTACTATGTCTTGACAGGATTTATATTTTATGGAAGATTGTTCTTCTATAATATCTAAATGAATAAAAGAACAAAGGAAAAAACCCTCAAAACTGTATACTTCACTTAAGCAACTTTTTTTGAAAAACAAATCGCTCGAATTGAAAATGTAAGCAGAATGTAAGAATCGTCACTTGATGAGGAACAAATTTTGTTCTCAAAATCGTGTCGTTTCCAAGGAATTGATTTTTTTGGAATCTTTGTATGGAAAATCCGTTTCAAACATGATCAACATCACTTCTGGGCGCCATGAAAATGACATGGGTCGAATCCTTTTCAATTCACTTTTTTTATCATCTTTCAACGATCAATTTATTCAGAAGCAATGAGTATTTTAAGGGATAATGTTTACGAATGAGACTGGAGATTTTCTTTTGACTGATTTTATTCTCTTCTACCCAAATATTATCATTATTGGGCAATAAAAAACAATCAAGCAGCCAGTCTACTGACTCTGGGTTTCATCATGTTGATTGCTGTCGGGTTATAGTTGGAGTTTTAGTGAAAAATTGAAATCTATCTACATAAATGAAATCTTCTGAATAGACAATCGAAATATCTCACAAGTACATTTCACTAAATGGTTTTCGATATAAGTGACACCTCAAGGACCAGCGACATATTGGTGGAACCACCTAACGGTGTGATAGGGAAACACTTCTCTCAGGAATGGATAAACACGAATCTCACTCACAGATTGCCATTGAAGAACCAATCTCTAAACATAATTGATCAGCCATTTCTAAGGTTATGCACAGAAATTGATAGGTAATTCATTTAAAGTCACGGTAAAAAAGTCTAAAATATACTTCAAATAATGCAATTGAAATGCGGACGCCATATTCCATCTTTCCATGAGAGATCATACGTTCCACCTATCAGATCATGATATTATCGAACGAGGCCTCATTTGAAGTCTCTATAATTTTTTTGATTCATTAAAATGACATTTCTTTCAAGAATATTATTCTTCGGAACTTGCAACTCAGTTTGAAATCGATCAATCAGCTTAGACCACACCAGACATATATTGTTGGAATGTAAATGACTTGCGCATGCGCAGTTGAAAAGTTTGGTGGTGTCATAGGCTAATACTGCGGGATTTCTGATCAAACAATACTTTTTTTACGATGACGGTTTCATACAGAAAGCAAATTTGAATGAAGGTACAGTTCGAAAAGAAATTTGCTAAATAGTGAAACATTCCTTATGACCAAGAGAAGTAGAATCAGTGCAATAGGAGTGGGAGGAAATGATTTACTACGCAGTTATTCATTTCCCGACTTTCTTGCGATGAAAAATAGACGAAAGCGACTCACTACTATATTTTGAAAAGGTTTTCACTAAGCTAACTTCTGTGTACTCGGAAGTGTAAATATTTGTTGAAGTTGGAACTCACTCGATCCTGATGAGACATATTGTCTTTCAGCTAACTTCACTGTTTCATCTTTAACAATATTGAGATAACTGAAATCAGATCGCAGTCACTATACCAGATATATTATAAATAAATTATGCTTAAGGTATAATTTACAATTGAGCAAACAAAATTATGATAAATATTGTCAACAGTATCATATTCATATCAGATATTTTTCTGGAAAATAAAGAAGAAACATTAGTAAATATTATAATAACCTGTTAACGTATTGTAAAATAAATCATTTAAAAATTGAGAATAATTAATAGAGATAAGGGTTTTATAAGGCATAGATAAAGAGCAATGGCGCCTAAATCATAATTAAACACTTTGAACAAATATGGCATGGATTATATGAGGTCCCCGTATAGGAAATCATAAATACTTCATGGCACCGATATGGTGCAATCGACGAACGTCGCCTCGGCAACAGTTGGAAAATCCAAACAGATATCTGATGTTCTTATCTTCAATATTTCCGCCGAACCTCAAGCATACCAAATTATTCATCATACAAAATTTTTGGTCGACAGTTATATTTCACATTGGATATCACTACAGTCTCTGATGATTATTTATTATTATATTATTTTATTATTATTTATTTTTCCAATAAAAAAATTGAATGCATCACTGATTTACCCACCAATACATGCCAGTTATATCATAACATAACTCATTTTAACCTGTGGTAGAAGTCCATTGTATCTCAAAGTGGAGTGTAGTAGATTTAAGATGCAGAAAAACTCAAAGTCGTCTCCACAATTTAATATCCGAAAGATGTCAGTACGATGATTCAGTACATGTTTCGAACCTACATAGGTTCATCATCAGCTGAATTTACATTAAATTATGGAGAAGAAAAAATAGCAAAATCACATGGTGAAGTTCAGGACATGAAAAATTATTGTAATGACAATTAGGATTGAATTGATATTAGGGGGAAATTTAAGACATCCCTGTGAACGGTAGAGATTTTCTAAGTATCTTTTAATGTGGATTTTCCAAATATTGCATATTGGGCATAAGGGCTCTAAGCCCCCCAATCTTTAATGTTTTTTATGGTGTTAGGGATGTCTTAAATTTCCCCCTAATATCAATTCAATCCTAATTGTCATTACAATAATTTTTCATGTCCTGAACTTCACCATGTGATTTTGCTATTTTTTCTTCTCCATAATTTAATGTAAATTCAGCTGATGATGAACCTATGTAGGTTCGAAACATGTACTGAATCATCGTACTGACATCTTTCGGATATTAAATTGTGGAGACGACTTTGAGTTTTTCTGCATCTTAAATATAACTCATTTTGAATCGGCCTAGTTAGTGGACGTACTTGAGATGATAATAATACCCTCTTTTATTCTTCAAAAACTCATGAATGTATCCAAAAACATAGGATTGACATGTGTGCAACCCACATTATACTTTTGATTAAAGCGAGGTATACATGGATAACCTATTGATTATGTATTTGACCAATAAGTTACGTATTCAATGATATGGGCACATCACACATCAACAATCTTGAAGATTCCCTTGTCGTTTTGTAACGGTTCCAAGAATTTTTTTGAATCTGGATTAAAATCAGCAAAAAAAAGAATAGTATCGTGTTAGATAAAGTTACTTGAGTAAAGCAACTCAGTATACATTACAGTGTATTCTCTTCTGTGAGTACCCTGGACCCATTGTTTAGGGAAACCCATTTTATGTATTCTAAGTCCTGGAAAAATTGAACATAAAACTGGTAATTGAACGGTGTTCACTAGAATATTTCCCTCATATATAAAATGCCCCATAAGAGCAATGCAATTATCGAAAACTTACAGCGGTAATTGCATTGTATCAAGTCACCATAACAACACATTTGAGACCGTATCGCTAGACGTCAGTAAACAACACAAATAAATGTCAGATAGACTTCAAAAGTAGAAAAACATTTCGCGTTTAGGTGAGTACTCCATACAGTCTATAGAGGAGTATAAATAAATGAACAAAAAATAACATTTCCTTGAGAATTTCTTTATTCGTGAAATATTCCAATGAATTACATTCGTGCATAAAAATGACCAGATAATTTTGCATTCAAGCGTGATATCTTATACAAATTGCATTCGGTTATTTTCATATTTTGTAAAAGAGCCCGAGTCCGAAGGACTTTCGCCAAAATATGGAAATAAACTCATGCAATTTTTAGATATCACGCTTTCTTGCAAAATTATCGGTAATTTTTATTAACTTCGTGCAATTATAACCGGAATTGTTTCCTTGATTTTCCTTTGATGCTGAATTGTCTTCATTTACTAGATGAACTCACATTCAAATTTGAAATTGGATGACTATTAATTTACAGCTCAGTATAAATCGTTATTTATATATTCGAAAAAAACATACAAACTCATTGGCGGTATGTCTGGCTGTCTGTCTCATTACTTGTTTTATCGATACAACATGTGTTGATGTATTGAAGTGTTGAAATATCAGTAAATTAGTTCAAGAGTACTTTGAGTGCTCGAAGAACTGTAATAATATCGATGAGAAAACAGTTCTTCGTTCGAAACTGAGTAACAGCTGCATCAACCAATATCAATACCACCCTCAATAATTTTACATCTAGTGGTACCCATTTTACAGGAGTGCCCGCATATGATAGCTTTCTGATAATGATTTTCTTTATCACTGCTATTCACAGAGATCGCCAACCAATATCCCGAAATGAATAACTGAAAGTTATCAGAAGTCAACAATCCTGAGAACACTGGCGTTTCGCCAACTAATTTGCATCATCAGAATAACAGGTTCCACAATAAATTTTAATAACAATGCAAAAAAAAACATAATAATATGTGAGTAACTAATTGAACCTTACAAAGTTGTGCAGTTATGAGGATTTTATATAATTCAAGTGAATATAAAAATGAATATAGACAAAATATTAAAAATATCAAAGAAAGGTAGTAGTGTAAAAATGAAAAATATTGGATATTTTCGTTCAAAAATATTTTGGAAATATAGTCTAGGAGTTTCAGTAATCCATGTTTCACCTTTTTTAAACTGTTTTCGATTTGTTAATTTTGATGGAACTTGGTAATTTATCAAAAATGAATGGAGCTAAATATAGAAATTTTTCTCTTATTTCAATTTACATATGTCTTTTTTGTTATTCCATTTTTATTTCGTGTATTATGAGTATGTTCACTATAATTAATGCATATTTATGAGAAAATATAAGAGTGAGTATCTTGAAACTGAGTAATTGCCTGGTATCCTCTTCTCAGGTTCTGATCATAGTTGAGATGGAACTGAAGTATTTATGAGTATATATATCCTTTTTCATACCAGGGAAGGGAAAGCATTTTCCTCTTGAGGAATGTAAATAGTTTTCACTACCCCCTTAACGGTCGTCATTTTTATAATGTCCTAATAGAATGCAAGGATTACGTATTGATAACTTTTACATGAGAGTTGCATAAGCTATTTTTCCACATCCGATAAATAATAAGAAACTATAAATATTATATTTATATTGGACACAATAACAGTAATTACTCGTATATCTTCGAAACATTGGCATATAAGTTGTGAAGGTTGCAATAATATGGTTTTCCGCAAATCGCGAGGAAATTACCAAAGAAAAATAATTTTTTAGAGAAAACAGTCAAGATTTCCTCATTTATGATTGAAAATTATATTTCCTTACAGTTGTTCGGGTTCTATATAAATGATCGAGAACACGTTGTATTATCTGCGATAGTCCATGCCACGTACTTACTCTCGAGTATTGGCAAGGAATATTTAAAAAAGCAGTAATCACTGCCTAAACCTGCTGGTGGAGGTCCATTGTCTCTCGAAGTGGACTGTAGTCAGATTTACGGTGCAGAAAACACCCGAAGTCGTCTCCAAAATTTAATATTTAAAGGACGTCAGGACGGTGATTCAGCACATGTTTCGAACCTACATAGGTCCACCATCAGCTGGATTTACATTCAATTATGGAGATAAAAAAATTCAATTGGGAAAAAAGTTCACATGGTGAAGTTAAAATAGACATTAGAAAAAATATATTGAAACGAATAATGAATATTTTTGTAATTAAGGGAATTTAGAACAACCCTAACACAATGATGACATTAAAATTGGGAGGCTTGGAACCCTTGTGCCCAATATGTAATATTAGAATAATTCTAAAGAACGCTATAAGGTAGACACAATTAAATTTCCACAAAATTTATTGTCTTCGCGACATGTTTCGGTACACTGTACCTTTATCAAGCGATAATAAATTTTGTGGAAATTTAATCGTGTCTACCTTATAGCGTAATAACTATGGATTTCCATCAAGTAAAGGCCACCTCAGTCCAAAAAAAATTCTAAAGAAGCAGTATTTCCTGCCTCAACCAGCTCTGGAGGATTCTCAGGAATCTCAGGAATGAATATAAACGTCAAATTTGACAATTCAACCTTAATGCGTTTCCACAATAATCCAAGTAATTTCATGACGAGTGTCAAAGCACCAATTATTTGCAAAATTATTCGCAATTTTCTCAAAATTAATCAATATCTGTCGAATTTTAAACGATTTGTGGAAAAATGGTATGTTTACTTTTTACCTCGCAGGAGAAGCCACATTTCTGGAGTATGTTGCTGAGTCTCGCCTCTTCCAGGAATAACAGGCTTTCTTTACCTAGTGAACAATGTACTATTTTTGTAAGTTACCGAATCTGTCTCAACTGCTATGAGTGTACGTGTGCCTTGTACCAGGGTGACCAACATCGTTTTATGTCAAACATTACTCAGACTTGTCTCACAAGTAGGCACCTTGACGAGTGTCTCTGTCTTCATCATTCTGTAGCAATCTATTTCAGGTTTCGCAATAACCTCACTTTCGCGCATCTCCCGTGCCAAAAGCGATGAGCGTTATAGCCTGACGTTTACGAATTATCTGAAATTGAGCGCTCTAATGAAAATTCGAAGTCGATAAATTATCAAATGGAGAATACATTTCCAATTGGTTTTATGGAATCGTTTCTGTCAATGCCTTAATTACTCGAGAAGATCAATTCGAAAACGGCGATGTCGGGACGTCATAATCCGTCTCTTTCTACGGCGTCCGCGAGCGAGAGAGACGGCCGCCGAACCGTTTCGGGATATTTCTTGTAGTTTCGCAAAAATTACGAGCTATCGGTTTGCCGTCGATTGCTGTTTAATGAGGAAGTGAAAAGTTTCGCTGTCGGAAATCGCAACGAGGATTATTACTTGCGTCCGCGTAAATGATCTCGAAAATTGGTTTTCGACGGGACTCGTTACCTCCATGACTTTGATACTATTGTCAATGTCACGCAAAAAAACATCACTATTCGTTTTTCCGTATTGCGAGAGTTACAGAGCAACTAACGTCTTGGGGCCCTGAGGATGAACTTGATAAAGTTCGAAACGTCGGCAAAACTGATTCTTTTTTAAGTTACAATAAGCAAATAAAGCTGCCATTGCTCGAGATTGGACATCCATAGGATACCTGATTTATTGTGTAATAATAACTACAACTGTAACACAATTCAGTCATTATGTTATGAGGAAAGGAAATGAAATTTAAGACATGCAATGGCCCTCATCGATCTATCAAGAACAGTTAAGATAGAGTAGTTTTGTGTTATAGCCGTATGAAAAATCATTTCGGCATCTGTTAGGTTAGGTTATGTTTCCTACCAGTGGTAAAATATATTGACCGCGGGAATGTGACGTCACATGCATCAGCCTGCTGGACAAACAAATCGTATTTCCATAAACAACAATGGTAATTTGATGAGATTATAATTGCAATTCTGAGATACAAAATGCATGAATATACCTCTGCCCATTTCAACTTATCAGTAATTAAATCTGCTCTTCTAGTTGCTTGAATCAACAAATCACGTCTCTTAACAGCAAGAGGATTAATATTCTTTCTATTGTCGAACATAGAAGGGAATCGATGGATTGAAACTTCACAATCGCTCATTACCAAGATTTTTTCTTAAATATGACACAAATGCACAATAAGCATTTGTAGATCCGTTCGTTTGTCCAGCAGGCTGGATTTACAACTGTCTGATTTACTGTCGTCTGTCAGATATGCCCGCGGCCTATTCCATCTGATAATTTTCAACCCCCCTTTCGAGAAAGATATCTTGACGTAGTTACCCTGAATATGAATTTTCTTGTCATAGTGCACCTAATGCTTGAGTTCTCTATAAGCACAATACAATCATGACGAGTTATCACCTGAAGAACATTGCAGCTAATAGTAGTTTCGATATTAGCCAATATTAGGGATTTTTTAACTTCATTTTCAGCAATTTTTTCAACGATTCCATTTCGATTTCTTCAATTTTTGATGTTCCCCTTTTCAAACTGTCAGGTATTCGATTTCCTCACTCTTAATTTTTATACAATATTTAATATGTTGAAACAATGACAAATAGGAAAACAGAAAAAGGAACCCACTTTGAATGATATCGAGTTTCAACCGAAAGTTAACTTCATCGAAAGTGTGTACGATTTAACAATAGTCTAGTTATTTCTTTTAAATCATTCACTATCACTTTCACATCGCAGTTTTTTCAAGTTAAAACTTCAGTGAAAGGACTGATCTATGAAGTATAATTACCATCAAAGTCCAGTATAAAACCGTATACGTTATTTCACCTAATTTTCTGAGAGTAAACTGACACGTCATAATTTCCTTTTGTTATACTTCCAACGACGACATTTTCATGGCGGTACTCAGGAGGTGAATAATATAAAAGCGACCTCTAATTCAGGTACTATATATATACAGGTTGTGCATCTCTAGAGTGATTAACAATGTTTCTGTAATGCATGGTTACCCTTGACTGAATCGGTGAGTGCTTCGTTTTTTAATTTTATACCATTGTTCACATATGAATGATGAACGTATTTTATAAGAAAGCCGAAGGGGAAAATTATCGTTAGTGTAGAAATGAAAGGGATATTCGTCGATTGAGACGTTTGTTAACGAAGTTATTTTCTGTTCCTTCACCAGATTGTAATTAGCGTTTACTGCAACCGACACAGCTATGGAATGATCAGAGGAATATTCAGTGAAAGATTAATGATACCTGCACCGTTTATGATCCAATAACTTGGTATTTATATGAGGTTGTAAATTCTATCAGGAATAAAACAAATATGATATTATTATATGGCTTCATTTACCTATATCCTTAGCGCCAGCTTTATCTGTTCTTTAGGCGCCTGACTGATGACTAGTGAGGAAATAAATGTGACTTAGTAGTGTTTTCCCAATTTATCATGATATTTGTTCACGGTAAAAAATCAGACCACCACCAAATTGCATAATTGCAATCTACTAGATAAATGACCTGGCTTTTATAGAAGGAGTTCTCATATTGAGGTTTCCCAATCTAATGACCAAGTCACAAATATGACATTGACACAATTTTTATAGCTGCAGCCACACACATTATTTCATACAATGAAAGGTCTTTTTGGCAATACGTATACTGTGAGGTTGAGCAAAGACCCACAGAATATAAACATGGTCTTGTGGAATTGAGGCACCAACTGTACAATATGGTAGGCCAATACAAATAGATGTACTAATGATGTAATAATATGGCAGCACATCTAGTTTATAGATAGTTTAGTAGTTGTTATGTTGTTACAAGTGAAATAGTAGATGCTGATTTCTTGCTCTAACCATAACGATATTCAACACCAACTGAGCCTTGAAGGTAGTCATCAGTGATCATTTCTCTTCTAAACTACATTTTCATTGCGAAGTATATATTTGAAGGACAGTGCTTGTATTTGTTATTATCTCGAATCAATAACTTTGGTCGGTGTGAATCAAATCTGGGATGACCATAGCCAATATTGGCGGTCTCAATATTATCTGTATCAAAGTATTCCTTTTCAAAATAATTCTAGCCAAGAATTTTCTGCTTATAGTTCCGATACTTCCCATTCGTTCTGATCTGAATCACAGACTTGAGGAAATTGTTCGGAGCTCCTACTAGATGATCTGACTTTTATATAAAGACTTCTCATATTGAGGTTTCCCAATCTAATGACCTTATCTAAAATGACCAAGTCACATATATGACACTGACACAATTTTTGTGGCTGCAGCTACGCACATTATTTCATACAATGAAAGTTTTTTTTTTGGGAATACGTATACTTTGAGATTGAGAAAAGTCCCACAGAATAAAAACAAGGTTTTCAATTGGGACACCAGCTGTACAATATGGTGGGCCACTACACGTAGATGTACTCATGATGCAATAACATGGCAGCACATCTAGTTTATACATATTTTACTAGTTGTAATATTGTTACAAGTAATTAAACATTGTTGTTGAACTGGATGCTGATTTCTTGCTATAACCACAACAATATTTAACACTAACTGAGCCTTGAAAGTAGTCTTCAAAAATATTTATGATGAGTGATCATTTCTCTTCTGAACTACATTTCAATTGCGAAGTATTCATTTGATGGACAGTGCTTGTATTTGTTATCATCTCAAATTAATAACTTTGGTCGGTGTGAACCAAATCTGGGATGACCATAGGCAATATTGTCGGTCTCAATTTTATCTGTATCAAAGTTTTCCTTTTCAAAATAATTCTAGCCAAGAATTTTCCGCTTATAGTTCCGACAATTCCAATTCGTTCTGATCTAAATCACAGACTTGAGAAATTGTTCGGAGCTCGTTGATTTCAAATTGGTATCCTACAAGATTCCTCCCTTCCTACATGTCGTATGATTGGATTTTACATTAAGGGGCAAATGGTACACATCAGAAAAGAGAATAGCATGCCATTTTACTAATTAGAATGGGTCCCAAACGTGCCGTTATTCTCGAATGCTTTTTTCTCATTCGATATCGCGATTAAAAAAATCTTCTGCGATATATTAAAACGGAATCTAATAGTCACTCGGGTAGATTACGCTGGGTAGTTTGTTTGTTTTTTTATTGGCACGAATCATGTGACTAATTGGATTTCGAATCTTTTAATGCATGGAGGGTATGCATCTTAATAATGATAGGCGAAAGAATGATATTAAGATTTATTTTCGACTACTTTAAAATTGAATTTGTTTTTGGATGAGGAGAAGTTTTTCCAAGATTGAGTTGAGCTGGCTAATACTTGATGATAATATATTTGACATTCACTAAAAATATACATTTTTTCATGATACTACCAACTAATATGAATGACAAGTTTCATATGATTTTGACCCGGTCAGCTTTTGTATGAATATCTATGCAATGGATTCCGTAGCTCAACTTTTAGTTGATATTATAACATATATTTGGACGACCAAATGTTTTCTGGTAGGGTATGAACAAGAAAGCTTTTTTGAGAGACTTCCATTTGCTGGAACTTTCTGTGATGTCTTCAATTGTGTGACTAACAAATTTAGGAGGATTTTAATGAAAATTACACACCTCCACTTTTCAACCAATAAGATGCCTCAATTTTGACTAGTTACCATGGTAGCTAAAAAGAAATCCGGAAATTTTTTCGAGGCGCCACGATATTTACGTAGAAATTTTTTGACGGTTCAAAACATTGAAATATGATCTACAATCCTTGAATGAAGAAGAAATACATGTGGATAATGCAAAATACATTTCTATCAACTTTAGTGACCTAAAATTATGAAAGGGCGATAGACTAAACTAGTACCCATCTGAGTTTTAGCATTTTGTGTAACTGAAGTTGATATTTTTTTTATTTAACGAAATATGGTGGATACACATAGATAAACTAGTTATTATTGAGCTTTCTGACAGAACCGGTTAAACAAAAATGGTAAATCAACACATGTCAAAAACACCAATACCCTGACCAACTTGACAATCAGAGAAATTAATTCAAAATGTCAGGTTGGATTTAATGCTTTTTTCCAAATTAGGGTGTGAAATTTCCTTAACAAATATCACGCAAGCATAAATTATTATTGATACCTTGTGGTTCAGCATAGTGTCTTTGAATATTTTTGATATACGTTTGCAATCCTTCAGTATACATTTTGTAACAAAGGGCAAGGTCCATTGACAACGCTGTAGCTGGAAAAATAATGATCTAGTACTTACATACACTGTTTATAGAGTATATTGATTTTAGAAGAATTGGTTCGTGTTTAATGTTTTTTTCGGAGAAATTGACCTTGGAAAAAATGATTGACAGTGAGGAGGTTACCATGGAGTGAGAGAGCAAAAATGTCGACTCTTATTTATTTGATAACTAGAAGGTTGTTGTTGAATATATACGTTGCAGTAAATCACATTCACTCCTTCGAGATCGGAGATGTGAATAAGAACATATTGAATATCTAGAGCTGTGTGATTGTGTAACAATTCAAAAAGTCATTTTTATTAAAAACGACGATCGAGGTGATGTTTGCTGATAGATAAATGAAATTTCACAAACCTGAAAATATTTCAAGAGACAGTTGCGCGTTGTTAATCGACTTAAGTACCCAAAAATTGAGCAGAATCAAGTGATCAGCCAATAGAATTAACCGCAGATTGTTCATATAGGTACATGAATTTTTCCATCTATTGTTGAAAACTGCCGAAGCGTAACAAACGTTATTCAGAAAGTATACTCATGTGAGTTCAAAAAGGAACGTATTACGTTATATCGGTTCGAACAAAAAGAAACAATCGTATAATTGATGATGTATTGAACCGTCCAGTTTATCGAACGAAAACAGGAATTCCACAAACGGATTTTGAATATACGGCCTTGATTGTTAATTATTATATTGGTATTATGCGTGCGATAGAGTGTGAACGAGTAGGTTGCCTCAAGATGCCAGTAACGTATTGCAAGTGTCTGTTATCCATACCAGTTGAATAAACAACTTCGAATTAGTCTTCAATAATTAAGCGACGAGTTTATTCACTAAATTGCAAATGAAATACGATTGTTTTTATTCAGAAAATTGAAACTCATGTTCGACGCTTTTTTTCCTGATATTTTTTGTCGCGTAATGTTTATAAGTAATTATCGGTGTTGATGATATAATTGGAACTATGGGAAC
Organism: Zygogramma bicolorata; assembly: GCA_032362365.1. Classification (NCBI taxonomy): domain Eukaryota; kingdom Metazoa; phylum Arthropoda; class Insecta; order Coleoptera; family Chrysomelidae; genus Zygogramma; species Zygogramma bicolorata. Next base: position 43,619 of record JAVJAQ010005172.1, read on the forward strand.
TGAGTTCTCACAAGTTGTTGTTCGAAGGTGATTTTTTCGTAGCGTTATCCTGAGCTATGTATTATTCACAGGCTTTTCCGTATCGCCAATTCAGTCTACGATAATATTTTCTCTATGAAGTATATAACTCCATATTCTATTTCGTTCCCCCGATATTGTTTTTGAAATAATGTTCAGTCAAGAAACTTGAACATTTGAATATACTAACATTAACCACAATTCAAACTCCCGATAGTTTTCGTGTGTCGCCATCTCTCGGTCGACATTCGAATGAAGTGACACATTTTCAGAACCCGAACATAGCACATGTGACACTAGGGGTTTTGAGTAGATTTGACGGAGGGTTAACAGACCACTCTCACGAGTCGCTCTATTTATTCTTCCATGGATCCCATAGTTTGAGTATTGGAGAATTTCACCAAAGTCGAAAATATTATGAGAGAAACAATTCATTTATGGATTTCTTGAAATTTTTATGCAATAAGAAACTATGTCATGAAGGATTGTATGCATCACGGGTAATAATAGATGTTCATGTCCTTGGGAGACTCACAAATCCTCGAACCATAGGCCTTCAAGCCATCAACAACTACTCAATGAACTTGGGACATAAAAAATATTTGATAACGTCAAGCTGTATTTGAGTATCTCTTCGTCCATTCAAAATCCAACTGATAATCATAAAATCCAAGGAAAAGAATTCTTCAAGGCTACACATCATTTCCCTGTATAATCCTCGATAGATCTCGCCGTTTGAATATTCAGACCAAACATTTCCAGCTAGGAATTTTGTATGAAAATCCGATCAATCCATCGGAGAATAAAGCCCGATGTAAATGAGATATATGTCTGAATCTATACTCTATATTTCGGTTTTCCTTCCCAATATCGCCCCCCCCCTCCCCCCACTTCGCATCCCTCATCTGACAATTAGTGTGATACCGACTAAGTCTGAAGCAAATATCGATTGATTATTTCCCATCTCTTTTCATCCGATAATTGACATTTGTTCTCGTCTTTCTCGTACGTTCAGATTATTCATTTCTACCTATTCTAAATATCTCTCCCTTCAAGATAATGTGTATCTCTGCTGCCGCCCGCTATGCAACGCTTTTTCATCGCGCCCCTCTCCCTTCTCGAGCTCCGGAAAGGGTTTTTAAACGCGGCCACATATCTATAATCAATTATTCAAATGACTCATTCGGTTCGGCATTGATTAAAAAAGCTTCAAGATAGAGCGCGCACTTCCGAAATTAGGAAGCCTTCCTTGATTTATGGCGATTGGTGATTTCAAAAAATCGTTCACGCGTGGCGACATTAGATAAAATGGATTTTTTTGCCTCAAGCTCAACTCCATTGCACAATATAGTACTGTGCGATATATTGCACAATATAATATCGGGCGATATACGGCACAATTTGATATTGTACGATATATTTAACAGTAAGATATTGAGCGATAAACTGCACAATATAGAATCGTGCGATATATTGCACAATATAGTATTGTGCGATATATTGCTTAATATAGTATTGCGCGATATATAGCACAATATTATATTGGGCGATATACGGCACGATATGGGACTGTACGAAATATAGAACAATAATATATTGAACGATAAATTGCACAATATAGTATTGTGCTATATATAGCACAATAAAAAATTGGGCGATATATTGAACAATAAGAAGAGCGAAACTGCCAAGCATGGGCTTACACGGCTGGTTCCGATAACAACAAAATATTGGGCGTTAAACTGCACAATATAGTAATGTGCGATATATTGCACAATATACTCTTGGGCGATATACTACACAATATGGTATTCTACGATATATTGTCTGATTTAGTATTGTGCGATATATTGCACAATATAATGTATCGATGTGAGTTGTTGATGTGAACCTCGCTCTGCTTTAAAACACACTTCAGTGGTTGAAAGTGGACTAAAATTTCCAAATTTTTTCAAGTGGACGTTTATAAATGTCATCTCTGCTCAGTGCAATCATCATTATACCACAGCAATTGTAAGTGCACAAAAATTGCATTTGTTAGCTTGAAACATTTCCTACGATCAAATTACCATTATTTTTTGTGCAATACACAAAACCTCTACTGATAAGATTCGTCGGCTCTTGAAACTGGTGTTCTTTTTCTTATATTTCAACAATTAAATTCCCTACCAGTGGCGTAGGCATTACTACTCGCAAGCAGTATGGCGAAAGACGACATTTCTAACAAGGAAATTTACGCCCTTTTGAAAGATATCAAGAAGGCCACTGAAGACACTAAAGCGGAAGTGAAAAATCTACGGGCCGAATACCAAAATCGTATACAGGTCCTAGAAACTAGTGTTCAGACATTGGAAAAAGAAAATCAAATTCTCAAATCACGACTTCTAATCACCGAAAGGAGTCTACGGAAGAACTCATTCCTGATCTTCGGACTGGATGTCAATCAGGAGTCACCCCTAAGCAGCGTGGTGAACTTCATCTCAGCAACCTTCAAAATCAGTTTAGCTAAATCTGAAATCAACTCCTGTTTTATAAACAAAAATATCAAGAATCAGCCTGTAGTGTTGGATTTGATCTCTAACTGGAGAAAATCTGAAATTTTTGCCAACATAGCTTCTCTGAAAAATACTGGAGTCACGTTTATTGATAACCTCCCATACGAAGATAGACAAGAAAGGAAGCAGTTAGTAACTCATCTCAAAGCAGCTAAATCTAAGGATCTTTCTGCGAAAATTCGTCGAAATACTCTGGTGATCGACGGTGAAGTTTTCACCTTAGCTGAACTCAACAGCAATTGTAAAGTTCCAGCATCCTCATCTGGTGCTGCTCCCAAGTTCAGCAACCAGTCATCGCAAGCCACTGGAGGAACTAGCTCCAAACACTCAATGATTCTTCGCCGTATGCAGCACTAATCTATTAATATATCATCCATAATAATATTACCCATTCCTTGTTTTGTACCAACTCACTCATTATATTTTATAATACATACTTTCAGTTCATCTTAGAAACTTCAAATGTTAAAACTGGCATATTTGAATATAAGGTCAATAATGACGGGATTCGAGTGTCTAAAGAATTATGTTCTTGAAGAAAAAATCGACATTATAAGTCTAGCCGAAACATGGCTACACCCTGGAATTTGTACTGATGTGATTAATATCGAACGATATAACTTCATTAGGGCTGACAGGATGAGCAGAGGTGGAGGCCTCGGATTTTACGTACACAATTCTTTTCAGAGCGAATTATTATTTACACAGATGAGTGACTTTCTTGAGCAACTTTGGATTTCAATAAAAATTAAAGGTAAAACGTTTATTTTCGGAATAATCTACCGCCCGCCTCAAGCAAATCTTATTCATTGTCTGAATGAGTTAGAAAATACTATCTCTGATCTTTTGCCAACCTGTGATTCGTTTATAATGACCGGGGATCTCAACGTCAATTTATTATCATCTGACACACGCACCGATCATTTTCACAATCTTCTCAACTCGTATGATCTCCAGCAGCTGGTAAATACTCCTACGAGAGTCACCTCCACAACGCAAACCCTCATTGACATTCTTGTATGTTCTGAGTCTGATCTGATAACCGAAGTTGACACAGTCGACCTTGAAGGAATTTCAGATCATCTTCTGATTAAATGTAAATTTGAAGGCACACGTAAAACAAATAAAATTAAATATCTCTCGTATCGTGATTTTTCCAAACTCAATAACAATTGTTTTTATGAAGATCTTATGTTTATCGATTGGGACACTATTTATACTCTTAACACTGTCGATGAAATGCTTGCTTTTCTAAATGGAAATATTTTGAAAATCTTCAACATACACGCCCCCTTTCGCCGAGTAAGGGTTACTAAACCTCCTGCACCATGGTTAACAGGGAACATTAGGGAAATGATGGCTGCTAGGAACAAGGCCTACAAAAAATTCAAACAAACTGAGAAACTAAGCGACTGGGTTAGTTACAAAGATCTCAGAAACTACACTACTCGTGCGATCCGCGTGGAAAAAAAGGAATACCTGAAATTTGTTCTGAAGAATAAAGACTCACGACAGACATGGAATACTTTGAGGAACTTGGACATACTACGAAAAAATGAGTCCGACCTTCCAAGTGACCTCAAAAACGCACAACGCATAAATGCTTACTTCCTAAATATCTCTCACCCAGAAAAAACGAATGTGCAACTATCCTTATTGGACAGGTATGATGATGTACGTGAGTTTCACAATTTCAAATTCAAAACTGTGAGCTCGGAGAAAGTAAAAAACTATATTCGCGCAATTAAGAGCAACGCTGTAGGTGCTGATGGAATCTCTCTGAAAATGATCAGGTATGTGGAGGAGCATTTAATTGACCATATAACTTTCATACTCAACAAAGCAGTTGAATCAAATCATTTTCCTTCCATATGGAAGAATGCAGCTGTTTTACCTATACCTAAATGCAACTCTCCCACAGAATTGGCACATGTGGGACCTATCAGTATTCTCCCAACCCTCTCGAAGGCATTTGAGAAAATTCTCAAAGAACAAATATTCGACTTTGTAATCAGTCGAAACATAATTACTCCAGCCCAATCTGGATTCCGCGCTGGCCATAGTACAACCACGGCACTATTAAATGTCACGGATGACTTGTATCGATCGGTAGACAGAGGTGAACTCTCGTGTCTGGTTTTGCTCGACTATACCAAAGCTTTTGATACCATAGATCATGATGTCCTCTGTAAAAAACTAAAATATTTAGGATTCCATCAGAGCTCAGTGGCCCTCATCAGAAGTTTTCTCTCATTTCGGACACAGTCAATATCACTGGGTGGTGAAACTTCAGGAACACTCCCTATTCAATTTGGCGTACCTCAAGGATCAGTCCTTGGGCCTTTATTGTTTTCCTTATATATTTGTGATTTTCATGAGACAATGAAGTACTGTAATATCCATCACTATGCTGACGATACTCAATTGTACGTCAGTTTTGATATAAACAACGTCAACTCAACTTCAGCACGAGTGAATGAGGATTTAAACTCTTTGCTTGATCTCTCAACTGCTCATAACCTAAAGATCAATCCACGTAAGTCCCATGCTATGATTATCGGAAATAATTCTAAACGTGTAATGGCTGAGGCTGATTTCACAATTTACCTCTCAGGTGAACAAATTCCATTTGTCAGCGAATGTAAAAATTTGGGCGTCTGGTTTGATCAGCAACTGCGATTCACAAAGCACGTCAGTCACTTATGTCAAAGTTCCTTTAATATGCTGAGACAGTTGTACCCCTCTCGGGACATTTTATCCACCCCAAAACTTAAACTGAACCTTTGTCAATCCCTGATCATCTCCAAGCTCTCATATTGTGATGTCGTCTATGGCCCCGCACTCTTGCAGACTGATGCCTTCAGATTACAACGAATTTAAAATTCCTGCATACGTTTTGCTTATGGTATTCGAAAGTATGATCACATCAGTGCAAAGTTCAGGGAATCTGGATGGCTGAGGTTGGAGGAACTGAGGAAACTTTATTTGCTAACATTAACTCACAAAGTAGTAACAACTTCTATGCCAACATACCTAGCTGCCAAATTAATCACCTTCCGTAATTATAACACTTCAAGAACACGAAACAAAAACACCATGGTCATACCCAAATTCAAAACCAGTTTGTACAAGCGAAGTTTCTCATACATAGCTCCCAAGTACTACAATTCTTTACCTATTAATTTTCGGAACTATAATATAATGAACTTCAAAAAGAAACTGAAGGAACTAATGCATGGCTGAAATGCTTCCTTCGATACTGATTGTGCATGTTCAATTGATTGATTATTTCTCTCGTGTATAGCTATGAGATAGTGATGAAAGTGGTATTTAATGTTCCTTTCTATATATTGTTAACATTCTTTCTTTGTCCCTCTTTTTCAAGGGTTAAGTTGTAAAACAGCATTAGCTGACACTTCGCCCATTCATCTATGTCACAGAATATATAAACGTATGAACCTATATTTTTTTTTTTGCAAGATGAATAAAGACGATTTATTATTATTATTATTATTATTATTATAATATTGAACGATGAACTGCACAATATCGCCTTGTGCGATATATTGAACGATATAGTAATGTGAGATATATTGCACAATATACTATTGGGCGATATATTGCGCAATATAATATTGGGCGATAAACTGCACAATATGGTATCGTACGATATATTGCCCAATATAGTAATTGTGCGAAATATTGGACAATATAATATTGGGCGATAATCTGCACAATACAGTATTGTAGGACATATTGCGCAATATAGTGTTGTGGGATATATTGCACAATATAATAGTGTTTATTGTTTTATCGTATACCATTAAATCCGTAGTATTCAATACCTTTGCAGATTATTGTATCGATAACCGAGTATATTTCGCAATTAGCCACTCAAAAATATTGCACCATATGAAATATTCAACATCCCTCTGGGTCTCTGGCCTCAATTGCTGTAGGTACATCGGAATTGTCTTCATTTTGTAAGTTTCAGTCAGGTATTTTTGATCAAAACAATTATTATGTCGATTGCATTTGGATGCACCAAGTGACAGATGTTGGAACTGGCCCTAAATATCTTGCACAGTTTGTTTTGGTTTGTTGAGTTTGCTTGACCCACAGAACTGATGAAACTCACAGAAATCTGCGGTTCGACCCCCAATTCCACTAGCGCCGCCTGACGGAGGTAAAGTCGGACTTTGGCTATGAATCATGTTTTCTCAGTGTATATTCCTCTCGATCTTCAGTCGTTGACGATAAATGAAATCGGGATTTTTTCACGCCAATATAACGTCACCATTGGAGTTTGGTCCGCACCACTTCAGCCCCACATATCTTTCACTTCATAATCTCCGTTTTTAATTATTCGCTCTCCATTTTTCGCGGCTCCCTTTTTTTATCTGATGGCACCCCGTAGCGTTGTCATCTCTAATCGTACATTATAGTAACGTAATGAAAGTAAAATTTCACGAACTGATTCACGAGTCACTGCGGACCGAAAAAATAAGCAAACATCTTTAATCGGATGTGTTATACAGATGTGGAAAACGAACATCGTAACCACAGTAGACCAGCTTAATATTGGAGATTCGGTAGCGACGGTCTATTGAATTACTCAAATTTCAATCAGTCGGTGGTTCAATTGACTAGTAGATATTCCTCTAATTGTCGACTGTTGCCTCATTCACATTGTGCGGACTTTGCATGAACCTATAATTTTTTTCCACATCTGTATAATCAGTGGCTGATTGGTGGAGGCTTTCCAAAAAAAAAACTGGTGGAATATAGCGAGGGGGAAACAAGTAGCATCTGTACAAGATTTAAAATCTTTCAAAGACCTGAAGACTCAAACGCATGACTTAAAGACTTAAACGCATGACTTAAAGACTTAAACGCATGACTTAAAGACTTAAAACGATGACTTAAATGACTTTAAATTTTTAGGTGTACAAGATTGAATGACGATGTTTACCCCTCGGAATATCGTGAAAAAAAATTATGACTCGTGAGGACTCTAGGGCCATGGGCTTATTAATCGTCTACGCGAAATGCGATGATTTTACAATACACTATTTGTGATCAGACAGCATAGAACGTCAGTTGTAACTCAAATTTGTTTACCGAGAGCTTACCAATGATTTTTACGATCTTTATTAGCTCAAGAATAGAATGTTAACCGAGAGCAATAAATGATATCAGTTTTATTGGTGATAAGTTTCGTTATCTCCAGATTTTACGCAACAAAACGTTAAAATCTATTTCGAAGATTATGAACTGATTTTTTATTGTGTTCTACCACATCGTATCTCATTCAGCAGCAAGAATATACACCGCCCTGTAGATTTTGACTCTCTCTAGACACAAAATCTGCGCCGACGAAGTCGAAAATGCTTGCTGAATTTTAATATTTCATTGAAAATGACAACACCGACAACTAATTAAATCAGAAGTGGGATGAATAAATCAGCGGTGGGATTTTTCCAAATAAAAGAAAGAGCCATCCGTCATCCAGTTTGACCGTACGAAACGAATATAAGGGATAAGGGAAAGTAAAGCAGGCACACACACATTCAGAACGAAAACGTATCTAATTTAAATATTAGATCTCGCCCGTATTTTATCCCCAATCAGTCAGACATCCCCGAAGCACCGAAAGGGGTGAGTTTCCATATAGCTTAATCACCATACCCCTTTCCCCCCACGTACATCTAAGCTCGATAATCAATAATTATACTCTCAAATATAAAGAGAAAAGAGCCAAGTGAAATGCCGATTCCAGGAGGGAGAGAGACGACCGCGCGTTAGAGAGGGACGGACGGTGTTTCGCCTTATACTTCCTCAGTACGAAATACTGTGTATAGCCATCAGTTATATGTTTTGATCTGCGAGCCGAATTCGAAGCATGCGAACCCGTTATTATTCATTATTACAACCATCGATTGTTCTGGCCGTCAGCTTCTGCCTCAAAACGATTTAGTATCGCAAAAATTACTTATAACAACTTTGATTGTGTTCTGGAGAATCGAACATGCCGAATGCAGGAGTTTTAGTACGGGAGTTGATCTGGCTCGAAGGACCAAAAAAATCCTTTCTCTTTGAAATCATGACACTTACATACAGGATTACGTATTACAACGTTTGATTCCAACAAGATTGGCTCCTCTCTCGGGGAAGATTAGGTATTGAGGATGAAGTTGATCTCATACAAGGCGATCGAACTGAAAATACCGTCAACGGTATCATCATTCCGCTTGCTTTACTTGCTGTTTTCTCGTACCACCCCAAGTTTATTTCATTCAATTATGACGAATAGATCTTAGGGGTCGCGGAAACAAAAGAGAATCCCATTCTTACGTCGAGCATTAAAACAAATTAAGATCCTGTGCAATATCCCCAGGAGTGTCATCCCTATAGATTGAATCAAAATGGCAGACATTGGCAATGCTACGCATAATTGGTTCTTGGAGCTTTAAATCTAGAATTAAACGAAGCTTCGGTAAGGTGGAACAGTATTAGCTAGGGATAATGTTTATAATTTCACGAATGAATATTCGGTTTATGTATTGCTTGACTTGGTCGAATTTATATAAAATTGTTGGTAAAATTAATTGTATCATGAAAGTTCAGTTTTTGCCATATTTCCGACACGTTAACGAGTATAGGAGGCTTTTATAAATATTAGTTCCTTCATTTTCAGAGAAAACATATAGTTATTGAAGTTGCTGACCGACTGGACGTATTTATCATTCAGTAAGAACTGTTTTTATTCATGCGGCAGCTTTTTGAAGAATCCACCGCAAAGAATGACTATAGAACAATATTTCTATCTGTTTTAAAATAAAAGAGTATCTTTGTTGATGGAAGTTATCTGACATATAAAAACATTCAGTATCCGAAACAGTCTATATTGAGATGAATTGATATTTTAGAGAGATCAAAAAAATAAAATAATTTCTGATTTTTTTAAAGTTTCCTGTTATACACCCCAAGTCTAAAAGCGCTACTAGATACACATATTGAAATAAAAACATAAAACAGCCATCGACTCACCAATCAACTGTGACACCATTTCATTAGCAATTTGAACACTGAATAAGTAAAAATCAATTTTTTTGATGCCATTGGAATGTGATAACCTCCCTATCGCTTTGTTTATCCAAATATTATGACTGAATAATGATAAAAGTGTCATAGATTCTTATTTTCCAGTTCCTGGATATTCGCTAATTGCAATTGGCAAGGAGAAAGGGGGGATATCAAGTATGACTTTTCCCTCAGGACATTTAAATATTTTTCAAGTGATTTTTGAGCACAAGTAAACCAAGAATTTCATTTTTACTACGTATAGGTGAAGATGTATAACTATCAGATATAACTAGATTTGCTAATCTCAGTTTCAGAAACACCTGACTTGCTTCCGGCTAGGTATAATATCATTCGATTACAACAGGATGGAAAAAATATTTGTCATCAGCTTTGTGACTATAATTCGATTGATATTGCAAAATCGATTAATTATTGGAATATGTAATCGCTGGTGACATTGGCTTCTAGGTCAATACGAAAAATTGCAACATTTCAGATAACGCTCAATTCGATCAATTAGATGCTTGCGGAAGTTTCGATAAGAGTTCGTATTCTCAAACAATTCGAAAATGTGTACTTTGGGCGAATGATTTCCAACACACGTATTCAAACAATGGAAATAGCTCCAACCTGTGATCAGTATGAGCATAATGAACTAAATGGGTAATTACTTGGTCTGGGAGCTGAGAAAACCCCAGAAATGACAATAGTATATTGTGTGCAACAAGTGCAGAAAACTGCTAATTTCTCACGAGTGTGAAAAAGTTGCAATTCAAACGAGTGAGAAATTGCATTTCTGCTCGTATTAAACAGTATAATTTTTCTACAACTCTTTGCTAAAAATAATACTATTCTATAAAACGGAATTAAATGTCGGTATGCCTCATTCTTAGCTTTATGGTGCCCAAGAGAAGCAAATAGTCGATTTTAGCTTTGGATATATTGACCATACAGTGGGGGCTTTTCTTGATTTGGATAGTTCTTGAAAATATACCAGAATTATATTTCCAGAATCACTTTTAGTTTTGTATTTTTTCTTCCAATCCATAAACCGTTTGTATGCAGTTTCATATTTTCCTCTTGAAGTTGAAGGTAGAAAATTCAATGAAAATGAATTAACTGTTCTCCTAGTTCTGGCAGAGTATTTTCAATTTCAGAACTGCCGTTATCCATTTTTTTAGTTCGTTCTCAAGTAAAAAATTATGAGACAAGAATATTTTACAAATATATTATGCTTGACGTTTGTTAACATTCAAATGATTCGATAGATGTTGCTCCGTGGTACTAGCAATGGATAATGTGTATGTGGATACTTGAATTTTGGCACAGAAATGTCACTTTGTGACACAGAAATGTTACTTTGTGGCACACTAATGTCAAATTTCAATTATTGTGAGAACTCATCATGTTGCGAACGTAAAACTATGTAAAAAATCGTGTTTTGGAGAGCGGCTGTGAAAAAAAAGTTACTTTTTTGATAGTCGATTGCAGTATGGTGCCCATGGATCCGTCAAGCATTTATAAGGATATGTTAGCTGTCAAAGATGTGACTATTGAAGAGTAAATGAAATTGATTGGCAAAGGTTTATTTAATGTAATGTTCTATCATATATTCTCATGTCCACTGATGAGCTTGAGAAATATTTTTCTCTAGAGTGAAACAAGCTTGTCTGGGTTCAAGAATGAAATGTTATCTCGAATGTTTTTTTTCAAACTACTCTTTATTTTGTAGAAATACCGTATGATTAGTATCTAGTTAATTCAAGTTTCGATTGATTAGACAGGGGAGTAGTTATTTTAAAGAGACTTTCATTTCTTTCATTTTGTGAATGACTTAAACTTGAATGATTTACACAACATATCAACAAAAAGTATATGCTAAATATGTGACTTTAATTCTTTTATGGATGTTTTGTATTCTGTTTGCATTGACTTAGAGAAGAAGTCAAAAATTACTTCCTCGAAACTTAGTGCAGTTTACTGTCGTTTCAGATAATTTTCTAGATGTTGGTATAATTTTTCATTTACAGTTTGAAATGTTCTACCAAGCAACGATTACCGGGATAATGTGCACTTTAATCATCCGAAGCTTATTAACACGTTTTTTGACATCTTATTGATGATAGTCAATAATTAGCAGAACAAGAATTCAATTACTACTTGGAACGCCAATAATAATGTTAATGGAGAGAATTTACGTTCGTTAGAAATGGAATAAGCGGTTGTGGCAAAAAGTGCACGTGGAAAGTATATAGAAGACTTTCCCGAGTGCAGTGAATAAGGCAAAGGAAAATCAGCGATAATTCAAAACTCGCATCGCGCACACATATGAAAGTTTTTCTTTCTTTTCGCTCTCCAGACGGGGAGGAGAAAGAAAAACGATGGAAAGGAGCCCGGGATCCAGACGGCTTTGAAAAAGCTCAATACTCTTTTGTTTCAGTGTGTAAGATAATATATGCGCGCACTTCAAATGGAACGTAATCATTAGACTATGAAAAAATGAAAGAGGTTTCATTTCTGTTTCGAATCTGTTATTGCAGTTTAATTAATGGATAGGTTTTTATCTGATTGACTCGTTGAAATATCTAAGTAAATCGTTTCACTCGGTATTGAATTGAAAATTTTCGATATTGATTACCGTGATTGGGCATGTTTTAATGAATGGTTAGGTAGAGATTAAATTCACTTTGCGTCATCGACGGATATGATTATAAAGTATGTGTAAAGGTGGCTTTTAATGGAGAAATTTTTCGTTTTATCGATATTAAAGAAGAATTCGGTTTCCAAATAGAATTTTGTATAGATTTGCTCATCATTACCTGCTTCTTAATGCTCAGAAGTGTGCTATGGATGAGTATTGATTAAATCTGTCTGTTAGGTTCGACATAAATGTTGAAAAAGAGAAAATAAATATCCCGGGCCCGTTTGCTATAGAATTATGAAATTTTGAATATAAATCAAAGGGACGTCTTGAATATGAAAGAAGAAAAATCAAAAACGTTCACGAATTTTTGTTAATAGGTACGTGTATATCATTCTATGCAATATGGAAGCTCATCTATAAATAAAAACTCTTTCCTAGTTTTCCAATAGGGAACCTGGAGTAATATGCGCTTCCGAAGGTTCATATCATATATTTTGAATAGCTACATCCAAATTTTTTGAGAATGAGGTATTCTTATGTTTATAAACTGCAAATACTTACTGCGTTTATAGATAGTATAAATATCGTGACGCATAACACCTATATCCAGTACTGCAGTATTTGTAAGCCTCTTGCTGGTTTGTGAGCTTTGTTATCTATAATCTTTTGAGGAATCGCATACTTCATTTCAAATCTACTGCAACACGATGAAAATCAATATCTGACTGTATATTATAAATATAAATTACACAGTTGTATTCAATTTAGCTCTCTAACACCCGTTGAGGAAAGCAAAGGGATATTATTATTCGCAAAATAAGCAATCAAATGTGTCACCAACTCTTGACAGCGAAAGTTTTTGAATCTTCTGGCATTTTTACGGAGAGCCTTTCTATAGAAGCATCGAAATACAGTTTTTGATCACAACTAGCTAATTTGAAGTAGCAAATAGACCTAAACACAGAATTGACTTTTGAGTGACAATTGTCAATAGGTAAATAACATACTTCGAACAAATCGAGAGTGCTGCCAACCAAATGCCTAAGAATAATAGGCGACAAATTTGAAAATCAATATTAACGTTCTAATGCATTTCCATCAATGGATTGGTATATGGCGTTATCGATAATGTGCAACAGTTTTTAAATTGTATTCACTATATGTCTATGTTGAGAATAAGCTGCTTGTCCTTTTACTTTCTCTGATTCTATTGAATGGAATATTGATGAGTTCGAAAAACTTCAGCTTGAAATTCTATATAACCCGTTTCTTTTTTTTGAGTTAATGATAAACGATATTGTAGGGGATATATCTAGAATCCTGGGTATACTTCAAGGTATCCTCAATCTATACAATCTGTGGAAATTCTGTATCCATTCTGGTACATTTTACTATTCTTGCAGGATGATTATATGATTTCATCGTATAATTGAACGAATTCACACACACTGCCTTATCACTTCTGAGAGAGAAGATAATTGGGACTTTTTCCGTTATCAGGTTGTCCAGATACAGTCACCCCATTCTCAAACGTACTATCACACCCCCGCATTGTATCAATACGCTACTTCGAAGCTGATAGTATGATTCGACCTTTTTTTTCGATAAATGAACGCGATATCGTGAACTGAACAGAGTTGGCACGGTCGGAAACATAAATTCCATTGGGAAATTTCATTTTACGTTGTTTATCTTTGTTTTTATTCGATTCACGCCGAGACGTTAGAAGGAGACAATCAAATGGTCCGTGGAAAATTCTCATAAGCTGGAGAGATACAACGACACAATCGGTATTTATTAAGGTATTTTGTTTATTTTCGTTTTCCAATAAATATCTTGCGAGAGCGACTTTTCGAAACACGAATCGGTTGGATTAATATATAAATGAGACAGAACGGTGTTATTTTCGTCCATGTTTTCGTTGTCGAGATTCACGCCCAGTCATGTGTTTTTTTAATGATTTTTTCGTCACACTGGCCTGTTGACGTTAGAAATGTTGGCCGTTCACGAAGAAAAGCAATCGGATGTGTTGGATATCAAGTGTATGTGAAATCAGGCACGCTGTCAAATTGTTCAGGGCTTATCTCTTATCTGTAACCATTTCCGACATCATATATTCTGAAATTAATATTTGGTCTACTACGTTGAACTGATGTTTCAACCCAATATTCTACTTTACAGATCAACAATCCCAGAACATTGTCGAAATGATATCTAGTATAGAGGTATCTAGAAGATGGAAAAGAGCTTATTTATGTATTAAGTTGAAAAAGATTCATCTTGTGTAACGAGTGCTATGAAGTAGTTGATTATAACTGGATACTATAGAAAAAAATCGGTTTTACAATAAACTTTTCTTATGAAAAGACAGAGAGAACTTATAGAACATTCAATAATTGTTTTGAATCTATAGAAGTTATAAAAATAGAAACAGTTACTTTTTCCCAAAACGTCGAAAGAAGTTTATTATACCGGAATTATTTATTAATTTTTTTGGTAGATGAATGTCAAGGAAACGAATAGTTGCTAACTGATTTTGAAATTACTTTAATCAGGAGGATATTTTCAATAACGAACCTACATTTTGAAGTAGACAAGAATGCTGCCTTTCCACACTTGTACATATTCCATATTACCTTTTTATACATAGACAAAAACAAAGACTATAAAAGACTAATATTTCTAGAGAAATCTGATCCGTGTTATGATATCGATTTCGGAAATGCCTAAGTCCTCAGAAATATGCAATAATTATAAGAATAAACCTCCTCTCTTATCGAAGTTATTCCCATAAATCAGGAACGCGTAAGCTGTTTGCCTTTTACTTTATAATTTATAACAATCCTGAAGAATTCAGTTTATTCCTAGGAATATTTCTCGTCCTTATCCGAAGGATCTCTTGCTCCGTATACAGTAAATTTTATGATACATAGCAGTACCAGCTTTCCAAGTTTATTATATTGCATGTGAAATGGGTATGTTTACTCAAAATAAATAAACTCCTATACTTCCAAGTCATTATCTACTCATTCAAGCTTCTGTGACGTGCTCGCCGCTTGAGTTTTGTTTATTTACACGCTCACTTGATTGAGCTCCGAAAAATTGAAAGTGTAGCCATTGGCGGAGGCACATAGTTAATAGCTTATGTGTTCCACTTTATATTTTACAATTTTGCCGAATTGGTTCATGTTCGGAATACAACGGAATTTAATTAGGGTTTGGTGATTCGAAATAGTTTTGACGAAATAGAAAATTTTAATATAGGTTCATATTATATTCGTCTAGGCCTATTCATTACTTCATATTCGACCTGTAATACCAAATCCAAGAGAATTTTATTAATAAAGTGATTCCGTGATAATTTCTCAACAAATTTAAGAGCAGACTGAGAGGAGGAGGCCCTTCTAGCCTGCTTTTCAGTTTATTGTTGAGAAATGAATTAGAATAATTAGTAGGAATAGACGAGAGATATTTAGACCAAAAAACTTGCTGGCAGTTTTTGCACTACCTTCGATTATAAAGTATATAAATAGGTAATTCTAGTATTAGATTCAACAAAATAATTTTCTCTTGAAGATGCTAACATAATGTCAGTATGATGTACTGTAATTGATCTCTACAAAAAGTTTCAACTTCCACATCAAAATTTCCAATCTCATTTTTTATTAAAACTGTCAACATTGATAAATTAGGAAACTCAGAGAAGTCGGGAATTTACGTAATAGGTTTTCAAGATTGCAACAACAAATACATCGGCCAAAGCCGAAGAGCTATTAAAACCCGTTTCAAGGACCATTTTGCACACATAAAATACGGAAGGGGTAGAAAAATCCAGTGTCGCCCAACACGCTCTAGACAATGACCACAAAATGTGTCAGAGAAATCTGAAATTGATGAAGCATGTGTATGACACAAGACTACTCGATGCATGTGAGAGTCTAGAGATGGCAAAATGTAAAACCAGCATGAATGGTTACAGGGGACCTATCCCATTCGGCCCGGTTTTCAATCTAGTATTGAGAAAATTATCAGAATAACCAGAAATAACAGATGACGGACCGAAACACTTCGCAGGTAGTGACTGCACAAGTCCATTATCGACAAATTAATTAGAATAAGTAGCAGTGACAAATAAAAATATCAGTTTGGTGTTAGGGAAATTGATCTCTAGGAAAAGTTTCAACTCATGCCAAAGTATAGCAATGTAGTAGTAAAGATGATTCATATATAGAGGATCATTTTAATGCCTAAACTTTCATTTAATTTATACATTCATATCGTTAATTCTATTGTGGAGCTATCTTTTCTCTTTTTCAACATTTATGTCAAACTGACAAACATATATCTGCACCTGAGTTTCCCTTCATAGAAAAAAACTTTGGGCATTGTTGAGTTAACGGAAATATCGACATTATAGTGTAGAAATCCTTTTTACAACCATCTGCTTGCTTTACAAATAATGCTGTTAGTTTGTGAAATGACCCAAAACTGTAAGTATTTTGTGTTCGATAGATGCATTACCGAAGCCTGTATCTGTAGTTGATGTTCCAACTCATAGATGGCGATATCAGAAAGGGCTCAAAATTTATTTCAGGCTCAAGTTGATTATTCTTATGAAAGTGTAACTAATGTAACGCAGTTGTTAGTTTTCAAGATGCCGAGTGGTGAAAATAACTTGGTGAGTGATGTTTTTGTCTATATTTTGAAGACGCCTCTGGTCAACGAGAGCTGATTGAAATGTTCGCGTGCCGTTTTTCGGTGCTCTCCCCTCTAATGAATCGTTCTTTTGTTGTATCGGCAACCTTCAGTCATTTGACCTTTGTAGGAGTATATCGATCAGATAATTTACGTCCGTGAGTAACTTCCTGTTGCGCCGTCACTTTTTTCAATACAAATCGGTATTTATGCAAATTTTATAATACCTAAATAATCTATCAGGTAAATTACATAGTTTTCGTAATTAAAAACGGAATATTCATGAATTTAATGGAGTTGCCAACGTGAAATTTAAATATACCATCAATACCTTCGCAGGTACGGTATATACCACTCCGCCATTATTGGCTTCCGGTGCTAACTCATTTGTTATTGCAGAATTCATTTGTTTCACGCATGTGTGAATACACATTTGTCAAAAAACTGTACGCCAACAAAGACAAAACTGATAACGCTTTTCGATAAGTCGCTCGACTTCCGTTTCCGACTGTTTTTCTACAAATAAATTGACGATAAAATTGAATAATCTAAGTTCAATGGCTGAATATTGATTATAAAAATAGTCATTAAAGAGCTTTTGTGAATTTTCTGGTCACGCTTGAAAAAATCCATCCGCAGTGAATCATCGACTGCGGATATATCGGGAGGAGATAATTATTATTAACATTTCAAACCGTACTGGTTTCATTTGTGTGGGAATGGCTAGTTAGTCCAGTAAATGAATGGACGAACCTGTGAAAAAGTCTATGAGTTCCCCACTTGTGGCTGAATTTGTAGGTCGTCACAGACGTATTCAAAGGACCCAAAACTTAACACGATTGCGTTCATGGGAATGGCCGAAAATGCCCCCCCAAGCCCAGAAAAATCGGTTTCCCGCCAATATCTGGCTAAATATACGAATTAGAGAATTTTCGTTCAAACAAAAATTAAAGATCGTCTCATTATCTACAAAAATGACCCCTATCATTTTTCCGAAAACTCAACAGATTTCGAGATAAAGGGACCCAAAACTCTCCTCATTTCAGCTGCCGCTTTCTCTATAGGAATTCTGTTGTCTATGCATTCGCTTGGAGGCGGGCGGACGAATTGTTTTATAACTCAAGCAAAAACTGACATTTCAAAGTTCAAGATAATGAGGAAACCCGTAGCTATCATTCCATGTATTTCGAAGTTCTTTCTTATTTGGCAAAAAGATTTAATGACCTGTGAAAGTTTTTTCCGCAGATTCTACATAACTCCGAAATCGCATGAAAAATGTAAATAAACAAATGGATCATTTATTAGAACGCGGGGAGAGTACAAAAAAAATCAGAGATCATTCAAAACCCCAAGGACCTATTATAAAGAAAAATTTCCGATAAAAGACTATTTTGGAAAAAAAAGTAAACAAATTAATGAAACAGTGTCGAAATGGTGCGGGGAAAAACCTTTCACAGCTTATTAAATCTTTTTGCCGAATAAGAAAGAACTTCGGAATACATGGAATGATAGCTACGGGTGTCCTCATTATCTTGAACTTTGGATCATTGAAAAATGTCAGTTTTTGCCTAAGTTATGAAACAATTCGTCCGCCCGCCTCCAAGCGAATGCATAGCTAACAGAACTCCTATAGAGAAAGCGGCAGCTGAAATGAGGAGAGTTTTGGGTCCCTTTATCTCGAAAACTGTTGGTTTTCGGAAGAAATGATAAGGGTCATTTTTGTAGATAATAAGACGATCTTTAATTTTTGTATGAACGAAAATTCTCTAATTCGTATATTTAGCCAGATATTGGCGGGAAACCCATTTTTCTGGGTTTGGGGGCCCATTTTCGGCCATTGCCATGAACGCATTCGTGCTAAGTTTTGGGTCCTTTGAAAAATTTGTGACGACCTACAAATTGAGCCACAAGTGAAGAACGCATAGACTTGTTCACAGCTTTCCCTAGTTTCGGATCTTCAGTTACTGGACTATAGTTGGAACTTGTTGCTCTATTATTTCATTCGTGAATGAGGTTTATCTTTTGATTCAAGTCTTCGCATACTAGCAGCAAGGTTCAGTATGCCCCTCAAAATTGTGCTTATTGTAATGATTGAAACTGAAAACATGACTTTGTAGTAATAAAAATTTTCTGCACAGTTTTACGTTGGCAAACATGATTATTTCTCACAATAATTGAAATTTGATAATGGTGTGCCGCAAAGTTACATTTCTGTGCCACAAAGTGACAGTTCTGTGCCAAAATTCAAGTACACACATACACATTATCCATCGCTAGGCAAGAGAGCAACATCTATCGAATGTTTTGAATTTCAACAAACGTCAAGCATACCATTTTGTAAAACATTCTTGTCCCATAATTTTCTAAATGAGATTGAACCAAAGTGGATAGCGGCAGTTCTGAAGTTGTAAATACTCCGCCAGAACTAAGAGAACAAGTTAATTCATTGTTATTGAATTTACTATCCTCAATTTCAAGAGAGAAATATGAGACTGCATAACATAAACAGTTCATGGATTGGATGGAAAAAATACAAAAATAAAAGTGTTTCTGAAAATATAATTTTGGCATATTTCGAAAATCAAGATCCAGATCATAACACGATGGACGTTACGTTGTTTGACCTCAGATTCGTGGCAGAGCTTATCTCCGCAATGAAAGAAGAACGGGACAGAAATTGTTGAACACCCGAAAATCAGCAAGATTTTTTCTTATTAATTAGTACCGAAACTTGCTTCGCAGTTGTTTTGTTCTGTAATGAATGTATTCAGTTCATTAACGTTTCATTTAGATCGTTAATTATAACATATTTCTGAACTCGCTCGAAAACAATGGAAATATCAAGTGTCGTGTTTATGAAAATCATGAGAAATCTGATGATCGTGAGAAAAAATAAGCGAGCAGATTACAGATTCTACATATTACGGCATCAAATGAGCAAATAGAACGTCGTACGGAATAGGCAATAACAACGCTTATAAGAGTCCTCGTCTCTTATAGATACCTCGTTTTACGATTAATAAACTGAAAGATGGGAAAATCACCAGCTGGCCTCGCGAGGAGATAAATATTGATATAATAATACAAAAGCATCCAATACAGATTGATGTTGAAACTTAGATCGCTTTATACTATAGATTCGCGCTGTTGGTGTTTTTTTTCGTTACTACTCAGGTTATAAGAAGATTACAAGAGGAATTTTAGCGAAGCTTTCACTACGTCTCGCCTGGCGAATATACGGGGGATGTACAGATAATTCATCGAGTTTTTTGCAATCTTTAGTACACCCAACATTTTAAGAATTCAAGTTTTTTTCAATATCATTATTTATAGCATGTATTGGTGTTAAAATGTATCTTCCTTAATATATGAAACCGAGCATGAAACTCAATAATTGATAGTTTTCTTGAAGTAACATTGTTAGGTGCATTTTCCCAGATTATTCAGATCCCATTTTCAGCTGGAAATACCAGAAATACTTTGAAAATGGAAGGCAGTCAATTTTGACATCGTCTATTTCGTGACTTTTAGATCTTATACACGCATGACAAATATTCGCTATAGGTACAATGAATTTATATCATAAGAAGTTATAGATATTATTGAGGGTATATCGATGAGAATAAAAAGAGATAACATGCAAAGAAAACTGTCCTCGATATACACTCAGTTGATATAGAAACAAAAAAAAATCAGGATTCAGATTTAGCCATTTCAAAATTGAAAACAATTGTTTGTAGCATTAAACATCATTACTACAATTGAAGTTGTTGCAATTTCTTTTGGCAAATTTTCGCTGTCAGTTTTCATTGCCTATATTAAAAAATAGCACTGAATGTTACCAAAGTAAACTCCTAAATTATCACAACTATTATATGATTTCATTCATTTTTTAAATTTTGTGATTGTATTTAATTCACCTCAACACTTTTCTTGATTCTTTCAGTTTCGAAAAATAACTGAAATATTCAAAATGACCATTTTTCACAATGATGCCACCAAATAGTTGTGGTTTACGGTAACAAATTTATGATAGAAATAACTGAGTAGCTGCAACTTATCGCACCAAGAAAAAATCATGCAACTTTGAAAACTTGTATAAATTCATAGAACATTCTTCAGTTGTAGCGACAAATTGCCTCGTGGAAACAGAGTTTCATAGATTCTCAATGAGAATAATATGTCTAGCATTATTATGCTTGTATTACACTTTTTCTCTAATTCGAATATAAAATTATAGAATGCACATGTGTATAAGCGATAGAAAGAAACTCTGAATACCACTTGAAAATTCGTAGATTTGTCAGTAAACCGTGCCAAAATGGACAAGTTTCATAAAACGCATTGACCTATCTATTAATTATATAACTACCTGGATCAAGAATAGAAAATGAGAAGAATGTTGAAATATAGATATGTTCACACGCAACGGGATTGGTACAAGGAAAATATTTGCTATTTACGACCTGTACCACCCTCAGACTATAGCTTTGATATTTTCACCCTCAGACTATAGCTTTGATATTTTCACTATATTGCCATCTAGAGAATCTTTTGAAATACTATGTTGTGTGCCTCTCCCTTGGTCTTAGTTGGGGTAAGTATATAAGGAAAAACAATTCGAAGATCTCTCGTAGTACTTAGGTCTCATCTAGGTAAGAAAGAAGGGAGGTGGCGTGTCAGCCCTTAGCTGGCGCACTTGTTTCTTTTAAACCGATTACAAGCGGAAAATAGGTTTATTCATCGGATTTTTACGGGTTTTTGTTGCCTTACAAAGGGATATTCACAGGTCTGAGGGCTCGATAACAGAAGACTCGTCAATTATTATTACTCCGTGAATTTTCACCAGAAATAGGATATAATAAAGGTAATGAGAGAATATGATGGACAAGAGAAATATTAGCTAATAAAGACGAGATGGAAAATTGAAGTAGGGCGTGAAGCTACCCTTTTTCGGTGAAATTCGAAGGGGTTGTGAAGGGATCTCAATACGAAATGGTGGATAATGCGGAATTCGATATCGTATTGTGGAATATACCTACGAAGCACGGCGAGTGATATATGAAAATACTAATAACGTATTGATTTTTATGTATTTAAGGGGAATTTAAATAAGCAGATGGGTTGATGATCATTGCGCAAGATGATATTGAAAAACATAACCACGGGTCTATCTAGATCTGAGTGCAATGGATATTTTTTTAAAGGTGATTCACTAGAAAGGAAAGCCCTGTAATGTTCAAAGAACACTGCGCCAATCAAGGGACAGGAGATACGAATTAACATTCACTTTGAATTTTTGAAGTTTGTAAGCCTCAGATAAAAACTTTCTCGACAAGGAGATCCAAAGCTCAGCTGTTCTATTGAAAAAAGATCCCAGAGCAAGAGAGGTTTGAAAGGTCTCCAAATTCACACCAAAGGGCTAGGAATTCTGTACTCGTCGAGTCATTCGTATAGATATTGCCAAGGGTGGAACAACTGATAACAATTCAGAAGAGCACCGACCGTGAAAATATCTATAGAAGAGGGACAAGTCTCCGACCCTTCTATGATGTTAATTTTATTGACGTGAATGTTTCCTTGAATTTCTGTTTCTCTAGCTGGTATGGGGTCTCTGGAAGAGAAACTAGTAAGAAGAGTACTGTCGTCCGCAAAACTATGTACTGAACAAGATGTTTTCTCGAGCAAAATATTGATATGAAGCAGAAACGAAGCGGGCGTCAGAACTGAACCCTGTGAAACACCTGCATTAATTGGGAGAATATCATATAATACTCCATCAACAACCACATACAGAGACCTACCAGACAAGAAACTTTTCAACGAAGCACACAACTGAGGAGGCAAACCATGAGACGGCAGTTTAGAAAGGAGACCCCGATGCCAAACTCGATCAAACGCTTTTGAAATATCGAGTGCAACTGCTATCGTTTCTCCAAAATTCTCGATTGAATGATGCCAAATATGAGAAACATAAGCCAATAAGTATTTTGTATTGCACAAGTATAAGAGAGAATCAGTTTTTCCCCTTAATGTTCATTGAGAAAGGTTTGTTTTTTTTTTCATGACCAAAGAAAAAAAAAGGGATATTATTTTTGGAATTGTGGGTGTGATTTAACGGGATTGAGCAATGGGAACGTTTCTGAAATGTACTTTAGAAAGAAAACTCCAGGAAGTTAACTACTACGCAGTTTTATTTTGAAACTATACCCATTTTTAACGGAAGTGAATTCTTCAATGGGTCTCAGACACCGATAAAGATTTTTTTGTGTGAAATAGCTCATATAAATTCCTCAGCAGATAAATCGTTATTCTTTCAATTATGTCAGAGCAGAAAATATTTGTCTAATTGCCTGAACAGTCGATTCACGTGTTATATTTTTAAATATATATGTCTCCCCAAACAAATTACAAAAATAGCCTGCCCAAACTATTAGATTATCTTGTGTAGTGAAATGTTTTTATTTTGTGACTTGGGCGTATTTATAAATCGTCACTACATCGCTACGATTTTGAGTGTCTGAAAATCATTCTATCATCGACCGAAACCTACGCTGAAACAAAAGAATAACAATGAGGGCTCCGAAATCACGCGAATGCCTTATTTCTGTGCCGTTTTATCGTTCCGAGATAAGGCAGCGGTGCAGTATTGAATATATGTCATGATACTTAGAAATACAAAGAAAATACTCGGATATTAATTACCTACTTGGCTTTCAATTATTCCTTTTTCGAATAGGAATAAACGACCGTGTAGAAGATAATCGTCGGGTCTTGAGCATGCCCTTATAAACATTAATATTGATCGGGTTTTGTAATAGTATATTAGGTAACGAGGAGGATAAGTAGTCTATTACACACGAGCGAGAAATTGTGAGCACGAGGCGTCAGCAGAGTGCGGTAATTCGCGGCTGCACGTAATTGGCCTTATCCTCGAGTTGCCTACTGAACTCTTTCTACTCCCACGTTTCTTGTGCGGTGATTTCTGGTTCGGATTTTTCCGTTATTACCCATTCTCAAGGATTTTTAATTCGATTTCACAGATAATTTGTAAAGGAAATTCCCGGAAATTCATTAATTTTTCATTTGGACAATAGAATGTGGTCATAAGATCGAATTTATTTATTTTATTTATTTAAAATATTACAATAAGAGATAATAAAGTAAAAAATTAAGAAAAAAATGAATAAAGAGCGGATGCTCAGCTGGCTTTTCCCACGAGCTTCCAGTTTGTGCCAAGATGGATTGGCACAAACGTACGTTGATATAGTTTTTCGTACACTTTCTTAGAATTTTGGGATGCAATCTTCTGTACTGCATTTTCTGCTTTCTCCGATATGTGTGTGGAGTTGATTCTTCTATATCGCTGATATCAGACATTTTGATAATATAATCTTCGAAGTTAAGCTATATTCTATGAGAATTTAATACCTACTGATTTTGACAAACGTCAAATGTACATCATGCTTGATTGAAAAATAATGGGTTTCTATTTTTTATCGGTTGAAAATCTGTATCATGATGAAAAATCTGTATTATCAAACGGATTATGAGCATATAACTAATATCTTCTTGAATTTAATGATTTACGTTTGCCAGTGTTTCTCTGGCAACGATAATATCTATTTTTGTGGAAGGAAAGTGATGTTATTATTTCTTGAAAGATTTGTATTATAAATGCAACAACGATTTTGTATGCACCACGGGTATTGATGGATGTATATGCCTTATGGCGACTTGCATCTACTTGATAACCTTGGTAAATAAACAACCATGATGCTGTTTCAAAAACAGCTCACTTGTAAAATTCCGGAATTGTTCAATCAAATTTTCTGAATCGTTACAGAAAACTATCAGATGACAAAGTTATTGGAAGTTCTCAAATTATTTTGACAACAACAGGGTGATTTGATGGCCGATTACCAGATCTTTGTAGCAATAAAGTGCCAGTTCTACTGAATATAGTTTACAGAAGTTGTGGAATAAAAAAAAAGTGGTGGTTGTTTTTGAGCGATGCTGAAAAAATGTGTAGTCCACCATTCAACAATCTCTGATAAGTTTTATTTCTTTCCTGATAGGAGACTAATACTATTATGAAACCGAGTTTTTTCTTTCTAAAAATACTCACCTCTTTATCTTTGGTAGCGATTTCGGACTCGAAGCTCTGTCTGTCCATGTTTGATGTGTCTTTGTTTTCACAGTTGTTCGTTGTGTTGTTTCCGGTCAGTTGTTCCTTCAACGTCGTTACTTCTTTTTCTGCCAATGTCGCCCTCTGAAACAAATGAATACATGAATCATTTATTAATCGATAACAGAACTGACGAGAAAAAATGTCTGATATTTGGAAGTGAACA
The DNA here is from genome assembly GCA_032362365.1 of Zygogramma bicolorata. NCBI lineage: Eukaryota > Metazoa > Arthropoda > Insecta > Coleoptera > Chrysomelidae > Zygogramma > Zygogramma bicolorata. The sequence goes on from JAVJAQ010005172.1 coordinate 68,971, forward strand.
AAAAACTCTGGGTGAAATTTCTATATAAACAGCGCTCAATTTCCATCTGAGAAGAGTGAAAATATCCTATGCCAGGCCATATTTGATTCAAGCTCTAGAAGAATTTGTTTTTTCCTTTTCCAATGTTGTCTATAAATATTGTTTATATTATCTACTAACATTGTTTACCTATAATCACAAAATGATGACTTTCAAGCAGCAAAAAAAAGTCCTAGCCCCTGGGATCGAACCAAAGAAATAAATCCATAAAGAATCAAATTGAGTCTTAATTTTCAGTTTCTATTTCAGTTTATTTTTCACGAACGCTCTCCCACCATCTATCAAATGTGAATATGAAAGGCGGATCCTATCAAATACGAGAAACATCAGATTCACGTTAGATATAAAATTTAATGGATTTTCATTTCCAGCGGATCCTTTTTGATTTTTTGTTTACGAACCAAACTTCGGCACTTCATTCGCCTTTGAATTGCCTCCCCATTTCCTGCGGATCACATTACCAGAAAACTTTTTAATAACGGATCGTGTTATTATTTTTTACGATATGTTGTAATAAATAGGGTGAGAGACGTGTAGGGGGACGTTGGAAAGTCATGAAAATTTGAATAACTGATCACCCCGGTTCTCTATTTCGCTCCTCCGCCGACGAGAATATACAAGAACATCATTATTATTACGGAGTATCAGACCCGTAAAACAATGTCGGGAGTCTGAATTAAAAATCAAAATATATTGCCCCAACATATATCCCTTACTTCCAACTTAATAATAAACTCGAACACAGTGGCGTGCTTCGCGTGCGAAAATTGTATTTTTATACACCACCATTTTGAACCGTTTATTACGTATTTGACAGTTGTAAGGTGATGGCTCATTTGAATCACGTGGATTGTAAACTGATAGCGGCTGTTTCCGGGAAAAAATTGGGATATGTAACATTCAACCAGATAAATTTGATCTCATGGCTACATTCAACTGTCCAAAAGCCCAATTAGGAGAATTTTCGCCCCAGATTCTTCATGAAATTGAATTGAAAATCATATTTCAAGAAAATGTATTGTTTAGCAGTTTGTGGATTGGTACAGATTCTAGTTACATTCATGAACCGACCGGCAATTGTTTCACCTACTTGCTGTCATTCATTGTCTCATCGATCAATTAAAATGTGTGATAATGGAGGAATTTATGCTACATCACCAGACGTATTGAACCATTTAATTTTTTCCCCAGTGATTCTTGTGCCATAGTGTAGAACTGAACATCAATTCCACTAAGGTTTTTTTAGTAACATTGAATTTAAAAAAACTGCAACCAGGCAACTAGGAACTGTGATATCCTCATATGATCCTAGGGATATTCATTCAATATGTTGGAAAGTAGTTTATGACTGATCACTGTTAGTGGTGGTTTTTGGTATTCAGGTGCTGAAAATATGCGGTAAAAAAATATTATACGAAAAAAAACTTGTGGCGTCTTCGAAACTAACCCCCCGAGTACGATAGAAATCGAATATATTTGATTAAGATGATCTCATGAATTGTTTGGTAAGGACATTTTGAATAGTTCTAAGGAACGATATAAATGAGTTTCAAATATTCCAAATACAAACATCCTAGTTAGTTTAAGACTAGCGTTTCACTCACCTCTTTAGAGAAAGAGTTTGATAGTCATTTCGGTTAGATTGTTCAAACCTCAGTCCAAACAAGACAGAATTCTGTCATCTACGTCTGTTTTTTTTCGTATAGCTCTAGTAAATCTTTATATAGCATCACTGAACTTATCGAGAATATTCTCTGTAAATGGCAAGCTTTGAATTTCATTGTTCAGTTTTAACAATTTTCATTCTGAAAAAACCGATATCCACGGTTGTCAATAACTCCAAACCGAATCAATACCAAAAATACCTGTAGCAAAGCAATCCTGCTACGCCCATGGCATCTTTAAACCACCTCGCGGTGTGGATGAAACTCCTCGCTATTGTTTTTATAATAACATTGAGATATTACCCTATGCGGTATAGAAAGGTGGCTATGAACATATTTCACGTAATAAGGCGTTGGGGTGGAGGCGGCGCGCGCGAAAAATTGAACATCGCTCTCTTCTCGCGAATAATAAGATAGCCATGGAAATATACGTAACAGTCGAATAACGCTGCCTTATTATTACGCTTTTTTACATTCAGATGTCTTTCGAAGTCGTAAATAACGGGGAAATCGTTTTATTTATGATTTTTTCGCACAGTAGGTGTTCTTGCTGGCGAAAGAGGACTAAAGAAAATGTTCCGAGTAACTTCAGAGTTGAAAGTTTCACCCGTAGATTACAGAAAAAAGTTTAGATATGGAACGGGATACTTGTATGAACCGAAACAAATGCACCACATTCCTGTAGAGGTAAATGACTCCAACTATAAAAACAATCGGATGGATATGCGAAAACCGTACAGAATAAAAATGCAGATTTTTGTTTTATCGACGAGTGAATGACAAATTTTCCATACTGGAATCGATCGATGCAAACCAACCATTAAAAAAAATCTATTTCGCCTACAACTACTGAATTACAACACATCTCCTGTGCGAAAATAGTATATGCATCCTTTTCTACGGTTATAACAGCTGATAGCGAAATGATTGAACTAACAACATGATCTTCAAATTTAATGTAATTCAAAATTTTCATTTGGGTAAAATCAAATGAGTGAATAGAGCTGTCATTGCTTGAAATTTAACATTCCACGGAAGACTTGATTTACTGTGTAATGATAACTACAACTCTAACACAATAAAGGCAGGTAAGGAAATGAAATCGAGGCATACAATGTACCTCATTGTTTCATCAAAAACATTTGGAATTGAGTAGTATTGTGTTATAGCCGTAAAAAACAGTATTTTAAGTATTTATGGCGTCAAGTTCCCTAAGATGACATAAATTATATGACACAGTTCCAAAGAACTGATCAGTTTATATAACTCTCCTGGGATCACAAGCAAAATGAGTGTATTTTGTATGTGAGTGCTCTTTCATACTGAAGAAGCTAGCAAAGCCACATACGAATTTCGACTTGGGGTGGGTTACCTAATTTTAGGCTCATTTTAGGCTAATTTATTGCCATGTTCCCGAATTTTTTACTCTCCCCCTTCATAGAAAAATTCGTGGCTTCGCTAGCTTCGGCCGAATTCAGCAGAGTCATGTTTCAAAATTCAAAAAAAAGTGATTTGATATGGCCAAATTGTAGAGCTTATTTTAGGCTAATTTATTACCCAATTTGAATTGTTTTTACTCTATTCCATCATAGAAAAATCTGTGGCCTTTCTAGCTTCGGTCGAACTCAGCAATGCCATTTTTGAAATAAAACATTCTTCAGCCATTTGAAATAGTGATTTTTTAGGAATATTTTTCGGCTAATTCATTACCTACCCTAGTTTCATATTTCATTGCTCCTTGCGTTTTAGAAAAAAAACAGGATTTATTGATTCTCGCCCAGGCGATGATGTAATGATCCAAACTATAAATATTTGACAATTCGACATGTCAAAACGATGATTACCATCGAATGATCGATGAATGGTCAACATTGAATTTTTTTGATCAACTTTTTTTAAAACAAACCTGTGGCTTTGCTAGCTTCGGGCGAAGTCAGCAGAGCCATTTCTGCATTAACAACATTTTTCAAAGATTGTAAATAGTAATTCAAGATTCAGTTTTAGGCTAATTAATTACCTCAGATTCATATTTTTTGTTCACCGCATTTTCGAAAAAACTTGATTTACCTATTGATTTTCATTGGCGAAGATGTAATTATTCTAAAATAAATAAATATTTGACAATTTGACATATCGAAACGACGATGATTTCCGTCGAATGATCGATGAATGGCCAACATTGAATTTTTTGGATTAACTTTTTTTATAACAAACCTGTGGCTTTGCAAGCTTCGCGCGAAGTCAGCAGAGCCATTTCTGCAATAACAACATTTTTCAAAGATTCTGAATTAATATTCAAGAATCAGTTTAAGGACAATTGGGTAATTAATTAGCCGAAAAATATTCCTAAAATATCACAATTTCGAATGGCTGAAAAATGTTTCATTTGAAAAATGGCTTCGCTGAGTTCGACCGAAGCTATAAAGGCCACAGATTTTTCTATGATGGAATAGAGTAAAAAAATTTCAAATAGGGTAATAAATTAGCCTAAAATAAGCTCTACAATTTGGCCATATCAAATCACTTTCTTTTTAATTTTGAAATATACTCTGCTGAATTCGGCCGAAGCTAGCAAAGCCACGAATTTTTCTATGAAGGGGGAGAGCAAAAAATTCGGGAACATGGCAATAAATTAGCCTAAAATGAGCCTGAAATTAGGTAACCCACCCCGAGTCGAAATTCGTATGTGGCTTTGCTAGCTTCTTTAGTATTAATAAACTAACTTCGGAAGAAATTCAACACTTGTGTCTCTGAGTATTCAAACTCGCATCAGATAGAAGTCTTAGTCAATCAACACCATCATAGAAGCTTCATTAGCTTCACTCTCAGATGAAGTAAACCAACAGCCATCAGCACCCTCGGTGGTCGATGACCATAAGCTTCCAAATTTCACGCGGGACTTTTCAAATTAATTTCTACCAGTGGCGGATCCAGGATCAGGTCAAGGGGGGGGGTGCTTGATATATTATATATTACAATCATTCTATCGATAATTATCTTTGAGAGAAGACTTATGAGATGTAGTAAAATGCACCCCACGCTTTTTACTCTGAATTACTTCATTCTGTTAATTACTTAAATTCTATTATAATTTTATTTTGAGCTGATTGACTATGAATGATTGTTTAGCCTTCTACTACCGTAATATAAACTCTTTGTAATTGAAAATTATTTTCTATTTTTTAGTTCGGTTAGCTATAAAAGCGTGTTTTTTTAGTTTTTTAAACTATTATTTATTTTTCATTTTTTAGTTCAATTTATCAATTAGTTTCTAGTGGAAATGTGATATTTCTTACGAATCATTCCGCAATCTCATCATTTCATTTAAAGCTTCACTATTGCATGGGGTACTTCCTGTTAACTTAGAGCAATCAAGTTCTTCAATCCGAATACCGTCTAAAGATCTTACACGACTAAGTGCTACATAGGCTTGTCCAGCAGCAAACAATCGCGAGCCTAATAAATTACTGCAAAATAATTAATAATAATTAATAATGAAAAACTATGATCAAATTATTGCATTGTCATTGGTCCTTGATACGTATGCAAAGTTTCAAATCAATCAGACTTCTGGAAATTGGAGAAGATTATGCTCAAAGATTCCGTTACATACATAGTTACAACCCAAGCTAATAAAAAGCGTGTTAATAAAAAAGGAAAGAACAATCGGTGAGTCCAAAAATTTCAAGCGAAATTTGTTTGTTTGTTTGGGTAACATTCAATCCAGATCCTGTTTGTACTATTTTTAATTCTTGAGAATAATTCTTTTAAGAATTGGAGGATTATTGAATTGAATAAATTGATGAAATTGGTTGTTGAAAAATGAAAATTTCTATTTTAATGTAGCCTTGCCTCTTCACTTTTCAATGGAATAAATTTAAGTTCTTCAATTTTGAAAAAAAAAAATTTTTTTTTTTTCTTTCTCGTGTTTTTTTGTTCCCTACATGGAATGGGGGCGGAAAAAAATCTTTTTCCCCGGGGGGGGGGCGGGCCCAACCCCCCCCTTCTGTAGTCTGTCCATCATGCCTGCGACTGCATCAAAGTCCTTTTTCGTCTCGAGTTGATTTCCATAATGCCTCCGGTTTTTCGGTGTGTCGTCGAAGACTAAGCAGATTATCGTATGGCAAATGTCCATTAAAACAATTGAATTTCAGATAATGAAGTTAATAGTTGAACCCTATCGAAAATTGGATATTCGGGACAAAACTCTAAGTTTTAGTACAGCGATTCATTCTATTACGTTGGCTTTCCTTTAAAGCTATAACCGAATTATAGAGCGCCATCTCTGTTCCGCGCCGTCGGACGGCCGGTGCGAGAGAGACGCGAGCTAATACCAAAAGTACGCACATACTCTCTCTCGTACGGCATCCGACTAGAGTAACTCTATCTGTTAATTTTATTAATCCCTACGTCGGAGAAGTGCCGCGCGCTCCTCAGTTGTTTTTGATTTGCATGGCCTGCCGTGTAGCTGGCTGGTCTCTTTGTGCGAGAATGTCTCGGATGGGACTGCGAATGAATTTTAACGCCAGCCCGGCGAAAAAGACGATTCTGTCCGGGTTTCCAGTCTGATGAATTCCGCCCGTGAATTGTATTTTGATGGTGGACGACCTATCGAGGAATGTACGGGTGAACATCGGATTTTTTTACGTTTCAGGGTTGCAATCTCTGTATTTTTTCTGGTTGGTACTTCACTCACGAATTCGGTCACTTCTCTGAAATGTCTGCATACGTGACTTCTTCCTTGGTGCATTATTTTTCAGATGCCAAAAAATGCTTGTAATTCTGTATATGACCTTTCACGACTTTGTAGACTCACGTGATCTGCCAGGCTTCTCTTTTTTCTCTCTATTGACTTTGTTGTTCGAACCGAATTTGTCATTTTTGTCATGTATGATCTCAACTGAATTTAAAGTCTCAGATGGTTTTCACTAATTTTGTGATCATTGGCCAGAGCATGCTAGGCATGATCTATTCCTCGGTTTCTAATCTTTTAATGTTCCTAAAAGCGGGTTTTCAGAGCTCGTTGGCTCTGACCAATGTATTTCTTGTTGCAATCTTCCCAACTGATATCCATATTTTATGTTAGGGTAATTGATCTTCAGAAAAAGTCTTAAGATTCCAGACCAATCTCATTTATTATTATAGGATATCTGGTACACTCGCATTTTTTTTGCATTTGCTACAGTTGTTTCAGTTGAAATCTACGTTTTGGTGAATTCGCGAGGGTCTATCTTCAACCATTGTGGTGGTTATGGATTCGTCTAGTCGTGCATTTGGTAGGTGTATCAATTTTTGTATCAGTTATGCACAGTATTAATTATATTCCCAACATCATTATAATTTTTTTGTCATTAAAGCTGTTGCAGTTTTCATATTCCCAATTTATGAACCAAAAAAATATTTATCAGTTGATTCTGCCTTTGAATATTTGATATCGTATTAAGGACTATACTAATATCTTCTTCATCTTTTGGTCCTCTTCGAAGATAATGTTTGGATTTGCTCTTTGCTTATTAGCAGAGAAAGGATTTTTTCACTGTCAGTTGTAAACAAAATGACGAATTTATTAAGACCATTATCGGGAGTAATTAAACAAGTGCTTCAAAATTACCGATAATTTTCCATGAAAGCATGTTGTCTAAAAACTGCATGAGTTTGTTTTCATATTTTGTCGGAAGAGCTTGACTCCGAAGGAGAAGGGCTCTTTTAAGCAGTTTTTTTTACTGACAACATGCTTGAGTGGAAAATTATCAGGTTTATTTTGATGCACAAGTGTAATTTGGTAGAATATTTTCGGAGCTAAAACAACGACGTTTAAAATTCAGTATTTATGCCTGTCAAGATGACAAATGTACATTTTAACAATCGTTACTATAGATACACGGACCGAGCGGGTATTTTTCGATACCTACCGGGTATTTACCAGCCCGAAAATGTCCCGCCGGGAATTTATCACTGTAATTGATCGAAAATGTCTCGCTTCATATGGGATTTTTAACATACGATGGAAATATTCGTTATTATATTTCAATACAATGGATTTGTGCTACTATGGAAATTATAGAATCAACTATCATGCTATATTCAACAATCGTTATTTGGACACTGAATAAAATTGAGAAGGAACGTCTATGTGACTGCATCGAGGCCACTTCCAAGAAACCAAAATGACAAATCAGCCCAGTCAGTCAACCGAGACGAGAATATACATCCAATATCAAAATTCTAGCTCTGCAATTCGTAATACTCGATCGAAATTATGGAAATTCCTCGAAATCTGTTCAATTAATAACCGAAACCCTCGAATCGGATTAAAATGTATGTGTATTGAATGTTCCTCTTTGTCTTAAAGGCTGTCAAAGATTATTAATATCCCTAGCATTCTGAAGCGTCTATAGAGCTTGCCACGCAAAATGTAATTATCGATTAATAATTATCAAATGTCAATAAATATTAGGGTAACCCTTTCAAGCGATGTATTTTCCTTTTTGATGGAACGCCAGAGTATAATACAGATCGTTACTTGGATAGATTGCTTCGAGTTATCGATGAACACGCAAATATGCCTTGAAAATGTTATTGAGTAAGGAAAGTGGGGAGCTTGATAAGCACTTCTTTATGTATGTATTTTTCTGCTAGGACAGTTGAATATGCTTTCTGCTGAGTTCAAAATCATATTTAGTTATGAAGTACAGACATATACAAAACTGAAAAGGAGGGGGAAAAGTAGCACTCTCCTCCCTTGTTATACATATAGCTATATTAGACCTAAAACATTATCTGTCATCTTTGTCACAGTATTGAAAATATGTATTCCTTTTGGCATTTGGAAAATGTAGTCTTCAGTCCAATATACAAGATGTTTTCTATTTCAATAATGAATATTCATTTTGCTCCGAATAATTGACGGATTTTTGTGCACCCTGCATAATGATGATTATGATGAGAAGTTAAAAAGATAACGAAAAAAGGTTTACCTCTAAGAATCAATAAAAAGTCATAGGCAGACATTCCGGATCCTACTCAAGAACTATCGATCTTGTACGCAATTTTCTTATGCCCTTGTAAATACTACGAATTGCCATCATTTCAATATCAATACGGGCAAAATAATACGAATACACGCAGATGGAGCAGAGGAGTTGATTTGAAACGAAGGGTTGCGACGCCAAAGGACTGTTTTAAAGGGTTGGAATTGGTAAAAGTGAGGGAGAGCCTCCCCTAGAAGCCTAATTAGTAATCAAAGTGTGACAAAATTTTCGATGAGGAGAAGCTCAAAGTAGAGAAATTCCCTTCATTATTAATCTTTATCTCGGATTGGTGAAATTTGACAGTCATAAATGAAAAATTACAGCCAACTGAGGCAGAATCGATATAGCGACGTAATCTACAGGGTTGAAGGGAAGAAAAGTGGCAAGCTACGTTTTCGAGTGGAATCATTATCTATTGTGCACCATTTCAGACGTTTTTAACGATTTGAATGACGATATTCCCCTTTGATCATATGCCCAATAGTCTTCTGATATACAGGATGACCCAGATTCTTCTGAATAAGCGATATCTCCGTTACTGGAAGAGTAAGAAAAATAAACGAAAAGTCATTCTTTCGAACATCGGATTGCCTTCCTTATAACGCACTCAAAATGATCTGTTCATGTTCGTACCCCTAAAAATTCACCCCGACCCCATTTTTTCAAATGGCACCATCAATTTTTTTGCGGAAATATAATCTTTATATCATTGTTCATCTGGCGACAAACTTATTTTGAGAATTAATTACCTGCTTATTGTTCTTCTAAAGTCGGTATTGGTTGATAGATGCACTTTTTTTTATAAAAAATGGTTTTCAGAAGACGCCTTATGAAAATTGTTCTTGTTGGTATTCCTTATGGTTCACCCAACATATTTTCTACTTTTTGTAAGAATAAATAATTATCCTAACACCAAATTGATATTATTTGCACTCAACGCGCTTTTCGATGCAAAGTTAGCACCTTCAGGAGAAGAAAACTGATATTGACAGAGTGTAAGATTTCTCCTCCTGAATATGCAAACTTTGTAGCGAAACCCGCGTCGAGTGCAATTAATATCAGTTTGGTGTTAGGGTAGTTGATCTCAAAGAATAGTACAACGTAGGAAAATACTAACATTTCTGGACGACTGTGAAGATTGCTAAGTCGAGGTGTTCTCGACAGTAAAATGGTGAAATTTCCATTCCCGGGGCTCCTCCAAAGCTGGTTGAGGCAGTGAACACTGCTTCATCAGAATTATTGCCAAAAAATCAAGAGAAAAGTACGTTTTATGGACTATCGCAAATGAACAATGTGTTTTCAATCAATTATGTATCACACTAACAACAGCAAGGAAATATAATTTCTCTATAGTAAGGAAATCTTGCCTTTTTTTTAAGAAATTTTGTCTGGAATGTCGAAATTTACTAGCAATTTACGAAAAAAATCTTAAATTTTACTTCAAAAGCCCCCCAAAATCTACTCATATATACAGCATGAAAATAATTAGTGATAACTATATTCACCATTATCCACTACAAGAAAAAAACAAGACAATATAGAAAATGGGATAATAAACAGAAAAACCACGAAGGCATCGACTGATTCCTGTAAGTGTGTGATCATTCGAAAAATCACTATCAATTTGGCATTAAACTTTTGAAAGATTCCAAAGACACTACCAGAGAAGACAGATCAAACATCCTTTTATACATCGCCAAATGAATGAGCCGATTGAGTTTGAGCATCCCCTCTTCAGGAATCGGAAAAATTCAGTTTCCCGGGTTATTTTTCCATTTCCATTCTACCATCCGATCCACTATGTGCATTGAATAGACCTTCGACGACGATCAAATGCGGCTTCAGATCTTCGTTCTCTGCTTCCCGGTCCTTTTGCCATCCGAAGCGTGAGATTAACCGTATTTTTTTCTGCGATTTTGTCAAGTGAAAGGGTTGCACAATCAAAGATCTTAATAAATATCTGAACCGTACATCTAATTGGAAGGAATTTATATTGAAATGTTCTGCCGTGTAACTCCATTAATTGCAACTTCAGATATACTAGTTTATTATTAGATTTTCAGGTTCTGCCTTGTGTACGTTCCGACGCTAATTTGATAAAATTAGCGATCATTCCGATTTCCAGATTGGGATGTGGAATTTTCTTCCGATATCCCTCTGCCTTGGATACTCGTTTTGAATCGTTTCCCCCATTGCCTTCGCCTTCTATTGCACGAATATAATAATGATAACATTCGGCATAGTCGGTGGGCTTGTTCAAAAGATGATTTTATAATAATGATAATAAAAATAAATAAAAATTCATTGTGAAAAAATCGTATAAGTATTTATCGAGTTGAAGGAAACAACAGAAGAGGATTGCGAATACAAAAGGATACGTTCTTCTGTTTGTTTATAATAAATTTTTATTCTTTCGTTTCAAATTTCCATTTCATTTTAATTTTTTATTTACAGTTCATTATGTCTCTTTTTTCTTATTCCTCTTTTCAATTTTCCCGAATTTTTTCGGTTTTTTGAATTGTTTCAGACCGTGTGGTTTTTGTTTTTCTTACCGATTCATTTGATTTTTTAGTTAACTTTCAATATTTCTTTTCATTTTTCAGGATATTTTATTTCATTTATCATTTTTTGTTTGAATTGATATATATATATATATATATATATATATATATATATATATATATATATATATATCAGAGTTGTACTTATTCACTACTTTCGTGAATTGATTCACAAGTCACAATTCACGCAAAAAAAATGAATTGGATTCATGAATTGGAAATTCATCAGAAAAAAATGAATTGAAGCCACAAGCTAGCTTGTGAATTGTTACTCTTATCAATTCACAATTCATTTTGGTCACAACTTTTCACCTTTTGATGAAAAAGTGAAACAATTGAGAATGTAGTTAATTTGAATCCTATTTTTTTCTGCAAGAAAAAACCTCAAGAATTTTGCTGCCTTCAAATATTCCTCAGATATTTCGATTTCATTTCTTATTATTCCCCAATCAATGAAAGAGTAATGGTAATATCTATAGAATACTTATCAGTTTTTTGGGGATTAAAAGAAAGTTTACTCCTACTAGAAGTCAAGATAGGTTTTTGTTTGACTTGGATGGTAAATACTAGGTACCCAACAACTTGAAAAAAATCGTCTGCTTCCAGATGAGCAAAAATATTGAATATATACTTTTTTTACTAGTAAGATGTATGCAACCACTGAATTAATACCTACTACAAATATAACTTATCGAATGAATGGATAAGTGATAGTCATGAGATAATAAAGATTACACTCTAAATAAAAAATACTGTTTTTTATTGAAACAGGAAATAAAATATTCATTCAGTAGTCAACATAAAATACAAAAAATAAATATAATTGAAATGAAATCACAAAATTCTGGTATCTCTAACAAATCAACATAGTTCAAATGTCTACATAAAACCCTTCATTGATTTCGATATCACCAATTTCTTGAAAATTTCGTCGTATATATTACTCCTTTTGAGTGTATTTATCATCGTTGCATACAAAAAAAAAGCCGTTCTACTGGCGCGGATGATGGTATGCAAGTGTTGGGGTGTACAAAAAAAAGCACATGCTCTTTAGGGAATGGCTTGTGACTTGTGAATCTGAATTGTGGCTTCAATTCATTTCCGTGAATTGAAATCACGAAAATCAATTCAGAAATCACAATTCACCGAAATAAAAATAGCAACTCACAATTCACAATTCCTTTTTTTCAAAATGAATTGAAGCCAATGAATTGAATTCACTAAAAATGAATTCAATTCATTTCAAATGAATTGAATTCACAATTCTGTCCAACTCTGATATATATATATATATATATATATATATATATATATATAAGATTACTAAACTAGGTGGTTGATCGATCACATTTTGTCTGAATGTAACAGATGGAAATGTTCTCTGGAATCAATCTCTGTTTTTGTCAACTTCGAGTAAAATCAATTAGACCATAATTGAGAAAGAGCCACTTGAACCTCGTAAAAAATACAGAAACCTATTGAGCGCTCAAAATTGATTGATGTAAACTTTTGAAGAGTACTGAAACTATTGACTAGTAAAAGACTGTCATTATTGTTTCTGGTTCATTGCTCGATCTCAATGATTTCGATAAATACGTCTTATTTTCATTGGATATATCACCACATTGTAACCTCATTATGCTTACCTCACGATTTCGATATTTATATCCGCCGATAAAATGTGATAAATATCTGATGTTGAGCCTTACTGCACGTAGGAAATATTAAATTATTCGGAAAATATTTTTTAATCACTGCTTGTGACCTACATTAGGTTCGTATTATGATTTCCTAGGAATTGACAGTATGCATTTGATGAAATCATTCGTGTTGTCTTTACATTACGCGAATGTTGATATTTAGTATGTGACTCGAGTTATTGAAGATTTCTAACAAATCAAAAATTCCACTTTTGTTTGATTAACAGACATGATGGCAATGATAACTGAGCATTTAGGAAATATCTCTATAGGTATACAAGGGCTTGTACTCAGAAAAAATTTTTTTTAAAGCAATTGTTTCTTATTCGATCAGTGAAGAATTTCCATTAACTCAACTGAAAATAGAGGTGAATCGAATATATCAATACTATGAAATTATGTGTGTTTACCCCAAACATACTCATTTTCTATAGCTTACTGAAATGTCCGTGAATATGATCCTTCTAAATAGTGCGAGAATGATGTCATAATATTGTTGGAAATAATATACATCAACAATTTGTAACATTACACCAGAAACTAGTTCTATTTCTTATCGAAATAATTTCTGCTTAATAGTGTTTATAGTTTTTTCTCATAGAAAATTCAGCTTACATAGTAGGATCGAATGGAAGAGGCACGATAAAAAAATTCTCGGTAATTGCAAATCCTGCAAACCGAATCATAATATTATCAAGTAATATAAGGAATTGTTTTCATCTCGTTGTTATCATGTACTCGTGTTTTATGGGAATTATTTAACGATGCCGTACAGTGTTGACAAAAATAAAACCGATTTAGTGAAACTTAATAAGTTACTACTACCTGTTCCCAAAGTGGAAAAAGGCTATTGTAGTGGAATTCATGAAAAATTAAGCACATTTGAACCTCACATGTTGAGTAAATCTTCCAGTTTCTCAGAACAAACTTATCGAAAAATACTATGAATGCTTTCCCTTTCGGAGGTAGCCGTGTACTTAGTACTGTAGAAGCTGTTTGTGTGCCACATGGTTTATGTTTTAAATACTAAGAGGGTGACTTTTTTATTAATAAATAACCAATAAGTCTTCAAAAGATCGTCTCAACGTCGAAGTGATCGAAGCCATATGGTTTGTATTAAGAAATGATATGTTTATTGCTCCTTTTTGTCTGTATACACCACGCATGGGGGATTTTTTGTCTCGTACATGTTTTTGGATTATTGAATGGGAAAAAGTCGACTTGACACAAGGTGAAAGTGAACGTTGATTTTTCACATCTCAGTGTGCATATCGACCATTTCAGTTTTTTTTTTGTTTCGACAGGGACATATGGTCTTTGAGAGGATTGAAAAACGTTTGACATTTTTTTATGTAATTATTCTGACTTGCGACATTTAGAAGATACGGCTGTTGAGGATCATCCAGTAATTTTTTATCGTTTGGATAGGTTTATACTGATTTCCAGCCTTGAATAAATAATGCCTACTTTGCATTCATACTGGACATTGTTATTTTTAATACAATAAACATAGTTTCTTGGAAATTATTGCAAAAGTTTTGTTACAAAAGCATTGAAATAGTGCTTAAGATTCAGGTCGAATATGCACAGGTAAATATTTTATTTATAGCAGAAATAATTGATCATTATCGTTCATAAAAACCCATTTATTTTCGAAATATTTGTTCCAATAAATCAATGGCATTTGCATCCAAGCATATATCCTTCGTTTTCAAATATTAGGTAACTAAATAATTCCTTAGTTTGGTGATCCAATTAATTGTTTCAGGAAAGTGTCAGTTGTAGGCGCGACAATTCGGATTTAGATATATCCATCTTTAGGGATATACATGTTCGACTTGAAAATGACAATAATTACAGGAAACTCGGCCAGAAGGGATTTGAAAGGGCTAAATGAAGGCTATTTCACTTCATAACAACAATATCCTGAGTGGAATACAATTCCTACTTTGGTATTCGAAGGGTCCTAAATTCGAGGAAAAATCTTCTTTATTAAAATACTAAATTCAGTTTTTTTATCCAGTACCGTACTTCAAATCCTTTTGACGTTTTTGAACCTCACATAATATTATTACGAAGAAAATTATTTTCACGAAGTATGAAGCAGCAGATTGAGTATTATTCGAATGATTTTCTATTGTACAGCCCTGAGGATGGACCCAGTAGAGTCCGAAACGTGGACAACCGATAAATAGTATTTCCTCTGAAAATCTGTTGATTTTCAACCCTTCCGAAATCATCAACTGGATATTCAACCCTTCCTATCGCGTACAGCAAATGTATCTGTCGACGGCACGTAAAACAAAATCATTCGGCGATATTTATTTCGTATGGATGGCACCTGACGATCAAATCAGCCGTGGCAGCTGACGTACGGAACAATTGACGAACACCTGTTCATGAAACAAACGAATATGTTATCAATTGATTCCCAGTGTCGATACAGGATCGTCGTAAAAGCCGTTTCCGCAGCGTTTTCAGCTGGGCGAAAAAATACAAACGGCTCGGAACGGACTTTTAGTACTCATTACGAAAACTGTTCGTAAATAAACTCGCATTCTCGAAAATAACCGTCGAAAGACTAGCCGTAATTCGATCCAGCAATAAGTAATCGTTTGAGCTTCGTTTTTCACAAAAAAATCTCACAGACAGTCGTTTATAATGATTTAAATACAATTTCCGCTCTTCCAATAAGCGTCTATACTCTTATAGACTGTATTTCCAGATGTTCCCTGGCAAAAAATACTCATATATTGATGACTGGGAGACCGATATACGTTCGTAGAACATGTGTTGTCTCTGTAATACAATTTTAAACGGCCAAGACATGTTTATCGATACGGATTCGTTTGAACCCTGTGGGATTTCATTTCGAATAATTACAAAGGACATCCGTTTTATTTATTCCCATTTTACTCGATTAATTATGGAAATAAGAAAAGAAAAACAATCGGCCCGACGAGAAAGTATTAAATGTCACATCGAATGTGCTATGCAAACGATTGACAATAAACTACCCGAAAAACAAAAGAACTACGTCGCCCTACTCCTACGCGATTCGAGCCCATTAAAACCCTTGAATGATCCAATTCAAAAGTCCTTTGAAATAGCTTTTTAATATAAATTCGAATGTCAGATCACGCTTGCCGTGTAAAAAACCGCGCGAAATTTCAAAAGAAATCGTGGATCCTTTGTTCCGCTTCCTGTCGGCACAAAGAGTGGAAAAACCTTTCGTTGCCGACTGGCATGGCTATTTTTGTTTGACGTATTCCGAATCAGTCAATGTCAGGAAAAAAATCAACGGGTATTCGACCAACATAATTGAGATCGACATTTTAGTTTCGGTCGACAAACAATGAAAGAAAGAAAAATATTTTTCAAAATGAGTTGTTTGTTGGTGCTTTCCTTTGAGTCTATGGAAGCCATCTGACTTGCCCTTTCCTTCAAAACTTCAGGAATCACCTCTAAGGCTTATTGCCTCTCCTGTGATCCAAAGATCTCTTCTATCAAGTGTCCTTTGAATGGATCAGTCAACAGTCCTGTTATGATTATTAGCTGGATCTGCCAGTTTTTATCCCAGATAATATTCATTTATTGCTCTCATCTAATTCCGTACCATCGTTTCAGGGTAGTGTGTTTGTTTGATGTTATTTTTTCATGACCATATTCAACCATGGGTGATATTTCTCCAATTGAAGTGTTCCATTATGAGCCTCAAATGTGAAAATAATGACATTCCGATAGTGATAGTAATAAAACATACTTTTTACGGACAAGGAAAGCTATTTGTTATTATACTTGAGGAACTGCCAGCGGGAGATAGTGGGAAATCCAAGAGCAATACTTATGCAGACAAGAGTACCACTGTGCAGCATCTACAGATTGCCATCTGAGCAAAACAATGCACTTGACTGAAGCAAGACAAATCCACAGTAGAAAAAAAAATCAAAATTCAGTTTTCGGTTGGGCATTCGAACACAAAACACTGGACTGGTGTATTTGAAAATATATTCATTGACAATTGACACATGGCAAGATGAACATATACCTGAACATATTGTATGTGTTTTTATTTATGTTGCACCTAATTAGGGAAATGGATCATGCCAATCAAAGTAAGGCGCCTATTAAGTGCATTTTTAGCGTTGTGCAAAATTACCTTCATCATCCCACATTTTCCTAATGTCTTCAACTTCCGTTGATCCCGGGCAAATGCCACCTCTTTCCCTGATTTATCAATACATTAGATAAAGACAGGGCGAACACCTCGACGGCACTTAGTTAATTAGAAGATATCTAATCAAGTTATAGGTTTTTCTCCAAATGAGGATTGGCTTTCCCTAAAAGTTATAGTAATTAAACAACGACCAGAGAGGAAAGTATTCGAAAATCGACAGCGGATTTCCTTAAACTTCGTCATCGTTAACTTTTAAAGCAGATTACTTTCAAAAACCACCAACTGAAGCGAAAGAAATCGCTTCAATTTACTAATCAACTCGGATTTGAATTGAGATTTTTTTCTGATAGCGAAATAGAATTGATTAATTGTTTTGCAATTTAGTCTGGTGTTATTTACACTGGTAGTGTTTTTCTGAGAGTATCTTCTGAAAAAGGGTATTGGTATTGAATATCGTTATGGGAATAAGGCTCTAGCTCACCCAAATCAGATAGTGCTTGAAAGGATCGAGAACTGTCAAAAAGCTCACAGTTTGTACACTAATCTTTTGGTGAAATGTTGTTGAAGCCGACCAAAGACATAAACTTACATTGTGATATATGCTCTTATGACCTAATATTTCTCTTAAATTCACGTTCTGAGTGCGAAGACAATATATTCATATTGCCGCCCTCTTCGTGATGAAGTACGTGGGAAACTTGCAGCTCATGTCCATCTAACCAGCGCACAACTCTGTCGAAACGGACCATCGAACTTTATCAAAAACGTTCGTCATCCACTCTGAATCACCCTTCGCTCTCGGTCAATATGCAAAATAAGTACAGATATAGATCACCCATTATGACGTACCCGGGGGTTAACCGTATTACTCGCCACCCTCGTATACGTAGGCGCACATCAAAGACAAAACAATGTTCTTGTAGTGCCTATATCGTTGGAGCTTTGATAGGAATTTATTGCGGAACTGTCACGAAATAAATCCTAAGAGTGATATTTTTAAATATATCCATTGTGAGCGCGCGATATTGGTAGGGGCGACGCAGGAGCTGGTTTTCGATTCTGAATATTTAATATACCACGAATATGAATATGGAAACCATTAAAATGTCGAGATTCGTACGATTCACAGTTCATTCACGAGTTTTAATGGGCACTCAGAAATATTCTCGACGCCCAAAACTAAATTTTTGTAGTTAATTAGCTCTGAAAATTTCACTAGGATAGATTCTTCTTGCTCATATCGATAAGTTACTTTTACATGTGATTGATGAATTTTTTCAGGTTTAAATTTCCTTTAAACTTCAGTAAGTGAACCTGACGACGAAAAAGTATTGAAATATATTTTCTCTTCTTATTAATTCAAGTTTTATTGCTATGAGAGTTTCAAATTAGTGTCGTTTCGAATCGTAAAACGTGGTGATCCAAGAAGAAAAAAAAGGATGTAATCAGGCAAATTTTGTCCAACCAAGAAACTAAAAATTGTCGCCGTGTTATGAAATATCTGTTGTGCAGAAGTTTTCGTTCGTCTCCAGAGTAACCAACAATTTCAGTAAAATTATTGAAATATTGGTAGATATTTCAGCAGTGGTTTATTTGGAAAGGTCCTGAAAGCTTCAATGTCCATTGACAAGAAAGGCTATAGAAAGTTTCATTTCTATTTTTGAGCTGATGAAAATTGTAAAACTCATTTGCAATTTTGGGAAATCTGTGAGGATTTGTAATTTGTTGTTTTTTGTTGATTCCAGTACCATGAGAATATTTATTTGGAATCTGCATTCTCATACAAATATTTCAAGACAACATTATCAATGATCCCATGATACGTCCAAAAGGAAAAATAAGTAAATATATTGCATGGTACCTATGTTACTTCAACTGTTTATATATTCTTCGGGGTATTCTTCTTATGATGAAAATTGTAATGATATATCTTGTAAATAGCCCACTGTCTTTAGTAATTACTTGGGGATGGTTTTTCAGTTTCTTCATAAGAATGTTGGATGAGAACCATTTATATCAATTGATAATGATATTTTTGTTTCTATTGTATTATTTTTCTTAAGACGAAACTCATCATGAGAGAAATTAAGATACTGGTGGAGCTCTAGAAGTATTGAGTCACATTTAATATAGTTAAATGATTCAATCTATTTTTTTTGATGTGTTGTTATAATTTGGATAGTTTCATGATATCGGTGAATGTGTAATCGAGTTCATTGTATTTTTTGTCTTTTTCCGCTTTTTAGGTTCGAACTCAAGTTTAAATCATATATCTCAATAGCTGAATCCAAACTATTTAAAAACATCGAGATTTTTCCGTATCTATAGACTGCAAATACTGCGTTCCTAAATATTATTAAACATAACATATATGCAGTACTGTATTGTAAACCTCTAGGTAGTTTGTGAGCCTTCTTATCTTCATTCTTTCGAGAAATTACACTGATAGTAAACATACTTTACTTCAAATCTGCTGCAACACGTTGAAAATGAATATCTGACTGGACATAATAAATATAATTCACTACGTTTTATTCAATTCAAAGGGACATTATTATCTGACTCTTTCGAAATAACTTATCGAAGATGTCACCAATTCTTGGCAGCGATAGTTTATAATTCTTTTGGCATTTTCACAAAGACTCTGGGACTGATACTTTCCATAGAAGCATCGAAATGCACAGTTCTTGATCACAATTATCTTATTTGACCAAAAATGCGTGGAAACAGAACTGTCATTTGTGAATGACAATTGTAATTGATGACAGACTTCAAAAAATTGCGACAACATCGAGAGTGCTGCCAACCAAATGCCAAAGAATAACAGGCGTCAAATTTGAAATTCAACGAAATAGAATCTACAGTTCTTATTCAATTATGAATAATATCAATTCACTCGTCTTCCGCAAGCCCGTGGTATCTAACATTTCTTCTGAATATGTGTAGTATGATAAATCATACTTCATGGTATTTCACTTTTTCTGATGGATACTAATGACCACTGTATAGCTGTGTTTTAGTAAGAATTAACCATCTAACTTATGGGTATCTGCTGTACTACCACGCCTAAACACTGATTCATATACTATAATTTCATTCATCTACACCTACGCCGTCTGAGCATCAACCCCCGTCAAATCTCCCGTCTCTTTCTGACTCGTTAACGTCTAGTTACGAGGTATCCGAACGTATGAAAATATAAATCTCTTGAACTTATTAATACCAGACTACAATAGGTGTCTCTTGTAGAGTCGGTTGTATTTTTTTAAATGTAGGCTGAAAATACGCTTTTGTATGCTCAAGTTTTATTCACATAATGGGCCTATATGTTTTTGTTCTTGACGGTTTCGAGAGTTATTAAAATTCGGGATTCTGAAGTTACCCAGATATACGACTTGAATGCTTTGTTACGGAGAATCGATGTAGATTTATATGATGATACTTCAGAATGATGTATTGGTGCATTCATTACAGAATATCTGCAACGTCTTGAAAACTATTTATCGATTATCAATTCTTTATCTCCGTGCAATACTCGAAAAACCTGATGACTTCTCCTTTTCCTGATGCCGGGTCACAACTGACAACTGAAGGTATTCATTATCCAATCAAAAGTCACAGTATAAAGAGCATGCCAATTGCTTTCATTTATATAATAGCGTTATTATTCCTATTGAGAATATATCGCTAATGATAAAAATAATAAGAGTCTTATTGTTACATTTGATTAATTGAAGATCATTTTGTGTAATTTACCAGTCACGATCGAATACGCAGAATTACACCAAATCAGCAAGTCGTAGACTGTGTCGTTTCAAGGAATGAACGGCATGTGATCACGTAGAATTATACCATCAATAATGTTGGGCATACGTAGAGGGTGAGTCGGAATATTGTTTGAAAGTTTATTTTGTGGCGAATGCAAGTTTTCTTCCTACTTTTTTTAGGTTGGTAACCCACACAATTCGAAAAAAAAATGAGAATCATTA
Organism: Zygogramma bicolorata; assembly: GCA_032362365.1. Classification (NCBI taxonomy): domain Eukaryota; kingdom Metazoa; phylum Arthropoda; class Insecta; order Coleoptera; family Chrysomelidae; genus Zygogramma; species Zygogramma bicolorata. The sequence continues at coordinate 90,132 of JAVJAQ010005172.1, forward strand.
TATATAGGCCAGACGAATATGAGAATTTCAGTTAGAGTACAGGAACACAGACATCTTTTGAACCACAAATCTGTCTTGTGTTTACTCTTTCGTACTTCAAAGGGTCTTGACATTCTTCCAATATTCTTTTGACTGCACGATAAAAAAAAATGTATAAATAAAATTATGTGTTTTCTGTTGTGTTAGTTGGTTCAGTATGTGTCAGTATTGAAAAAAGGAAGTGTAGCTTGGGTAGGTTGTATGTCTCCACTGTGGGGTATGTTACGATTGCCAATTTCTTTCAATGTTCTTTCTATGAAATTATCTGCATATTCATTTTCTTTCAGTATTGATTTTATAAAGTTGTTCTCTGAATCGATGAATTGCATATTTTTGTCATGAAGACATTTTTCTATATTCTTTTGACACCTGTGTTGTGGTTCGAGATATAGTGTAGATAATTGTTGTTGTTTGTTTGCTTCCGTTATACACTTGTGTCTACATAAAGTGCTGATATCTTTATGATTACATCTAGAAAAGGAAGTTCATCGTTAGTCTCTGCCCCAGCGTGAACTCTATTGTTGGGTCTTGTTTGTTAACGTGTTCTAGAAAAATGTCAAATTCATTCAGATCATAGCAAAGATATCATCAACATATCTCTACCAAACTTTAGGACCATTTGGATAACTTTCTGCAAAATGATCCTCAAAATACTCCATGTAAATATTACTCAGAATTGGAGAAAGAGGGGAACCCATAGCAATCACGAATTCTTGTTGATAAAAGTTATTGTTGAATTGAGATTTCTGTCGGGACATGTTGAATGTTGGGCCCAACATTTTTTTCACTAACTACAGTTTTAGGAGTGTAATATTTTTCCTTCGCATATCGAAAGTTCTGAATTGGAACTATATTTCCTTCCAAAATGTACATAAAAGGCAATGAAGGATGTGGCAAAATAGTTATTGACTTAACAAGGTCATAACGCAGATGTTAATACCGGGAGAAAAAAATTCACTTATGCTTCCGGCCAGACTATTTTAAGTTATTCAAGATATTTGAAATTCGAGTTATAGCATTGGTGCAAACAGTGGTTTATTGTTCGCTTTCAATACTGGAGTTAGTACAATGAATCTTGAATTAGTTCTTGGGTATCACCAGATAATGTGGTTGAGACGAGTGCAGAAATTGTGAGGCTATTTATTCTTTTCGTGTTGTTTCGATGACAACGATGTAATATTTTTCTTGATGAAGTGTAGCAACGTGTGTGGTGAAAAAAAAATCCGTTAAGTGAGCGAGTTCGAGAAATAACTATATCCATTGGACATGAACTAACTGTGTATATATTAAACATGAATAGCATGATCTATTTTGCTTTTCATGTGAATCAGGAGCTGACGGTATCGGTACGTTTAGTGTCTTCTGGCACGAGACTAATACCAAAATTTTAGACACTTTGGCAGTAAACCGTGTGCTTCTTTCAAGAGAAGTATTACTGATAGATGACTGATACTGATGACTAGGTGAAGGCGTCAGCTGAATAACCGTACACCCATGTTTCTGATTTAAGACTTGGATCTTCATGAGATGGATAGAATTTGATTATTTCTGCAAAAGACAAGCGATAATGAAACGTTTATCTAAACTGAGAAAACCAGAATCTGAAGGTTTTTTTACACTGGTGAAAAAATAAAATACGTTATACAAGCTCGGGAATGTTTTTAAAATATGAATAAATTAGGCACCGAATACTTGACATCGTCGAGTTGATGGGCAACCTGTATACCTTCTTTCAAGTGAAAGGAATATTATAGTTGTCTCGGATGGTTGGCCACTTGAATTTCTATGAGTTTTGGCAGTGGAAAAAGACATCGCTCCAGATTACCCTGGTTGACAGGTAGTAATGGGATCCAACCCTCACAAGCTCTACTTCTATATTATAATCGCTATCCACTGTATGACATTGGGATTGGAAAATGTCTGTCGACCATAAAAAATGTTGTTTAATTCATCAGTCGAATCAATACCTGAGGAATATCATCAGCAACGAGAACTGTAGCGGCAACGTTGCAAGAACTCTTCTCCAAAGACAAGGTGGACCGATAGAGATCATCGCAAAAACGTTGTTGCAATAAAGGTGTATATCTATATAAAATATATAAAAGTGCGGAGGCTGGCTCGCGGTGAGCGATCGGGAGAGAAATAAAAGTAAGGTGGGAGGGGATAAAGAGGTGGGTCTCGATATCGGTACCTCCTCCTTCAATATTTTCAACTCTTTTTCGTCCTCGCTCCCACCCTCGACGATTTCCAATTTTATTATAGTTTCGTCTCGGGCTGCTCTGCGCAATTGTCCGGTTCGCGAGCGTCTTTTGTTTTTTATCTGTAGCGGCGAATTCGATCGAGTACGGTACGAATAATGCTCGATCCAGCGAGGCGACGACCGTCCAACATCAAGTTGGCCTTGCATCGAGTGAGCCGCGCTCGCTGCCGCACACGGCCGGCTATAAAATGCGAGACGATGTTCATTTGTTTCTGCTCGTTCCCATCTCGCGATCTTCTTTTGTCTTGGGAGCGTCGTTCGCTTGTTTTGCGGCAAGGTGTAGCGATTTATCGAGTTATAGGATACAGTAATACGGATATCGATGTTTGATTCATTACCTTGTCACGTGAGGTGTGTTGAATCGAACGCAGCTCTATCAAAAAAGTTCAGGGGATCCGTCATCGCACTGAAGGGTGTGGTTCTCATGACTACACAATCTGAAAGAGCCCTCGATTCCCTGATGAACTAGCATGAACATTTCATTCAGTTGATTGTAACCCCCTAATTGGGGGGCCAGATGTGATGTTGGAGGCATTGCACCTTCAACCACTACCAAATAAAAATTTATCAAATATTCAAACGCCCTAGATTCCATTTCCAGGATGAAATGGCTGAATCTGTCAATCAGTTGTTTTGAAGTCACTTTAATCGAGTTCATCACAACTGGCGATGCCCCACAAATGAGTGAAATCACTTTGTGAGTATGTGTTTCCACCTGGATTCGATCAAATTCACCTTTCCGAAACGTGCTTTTGTAATGCACAAACAGCTCCATTCATTGTCAGAATGGTTGAGTGGAAGAGCAAAATCTCGTTCCTAGAACAAGCATTTTGAACTCTGCCATTGAATAGGTGCTACTCTTGGATGTGTTCATTATCGCTATGTAACTGCTACCTATTCAATAAAAGCAATATTATTATTATTATTATTATTATAATATTCTGAAAAAACGTTGGTTAAAATACCAACTCCTTCAACTTGAAATAGAAATATGGATGGGGATAGATGGCAAAAACCACTGGATCATCCAAAATCAGTGATTGTCAGAATTGAGTGGAATTCACATTTGTTTTTCATATAATTATGAGCCCCACGTTGGGCGCCTTCTTATGAACTAGGAGGCACTTTGATTGATAACAGCGCTTTTTAATTACTCTTCACCTCAGTCCGAAGGTGCTAACACGATTGATTATGCTTTTACATTAGACCCTCATAAAACGACCATGGGATTTTTAGCGTTTTATAATAAACTCGGAGTCAAGACCGATCTTCGCCTCTACAACGCTTTTATTATGTTCCAATAATACCAAAGCCCTCTCGATCGTTTCGAATTCGTGAACCACACCGCCAGTTGTTTCGAGAATGCCTTTGGTATAAACGTTCTTGCAGACATATGTTTTCAATATCTCAAATATAACCCCCCTTCAAACACATGTTTAAGAAGCTATTAAATTATTTTTCAAGCCGTGTACGTTTTTTACCCAGCAGTATTTATTATATATGACATTCATTAAGCCTGTTCATTAATATCGACTATCTTTATTGGAGAATCTACACGAGAACAGATGTCATTTATATGTTTATAGGCTAAAAATAAGACACGACAAAGGAATTCAATTCTCCCATCTCGTACGGCGTGTTTCGCTAGATTTCATTCTTGAATCCGTTGCGGCAATTAGAGGCGAAAAACTTTTCGAAAATCAATTAGGCGTTATAGAAATGTCGGGGTTCAGATTCAGTGTTTTGGTTTCGTGAAGCAACGTCTTCATGATTGCTCATGTCACATTGTACGTGGTAATTTTTTTATATCAGTTTCTCCATGAGGGATCTCAGGTCTTTCAAGATAGTATTTGTACTTGGTATTTAGAAGTACGATCCTTCTTGTGGGGAGAAGAAAGTTTTGGAGAACTGAATTTTGTCTTTATCTACTCCGATACCAACGTGAAAAATACGAAACTTTATGAAAGAAGTTAATAAAAAAATCAGCAAACAATCACTGTTTATATGTGCATATCCTCCATACACGTTTGGCGATGAATCAAAGAAATTACTCAGTGGGCCTATGGATGACTTATGGAATTTCCTCACTATACACCAAACATTTATGTACTCTGATCTATTTCGAGCTCATCTTCTCTTTTAACTCTTTACATATAACCAGCGTGAGAAACAATATTGTCCACAGGGTTCGAAAATTAAGTGTTGGCCGGGTGAGTGGCATTTGATTTCATACTACCCTCTATCTGTACAGAAATATCATATGAATGCTACCTATTTCTTTCAAGTTTCATGAACTTGAGACAAAAATTGGACAAGAAGAAGACAAGTGATTCAGAGCCTTAAGCGCTATATAGGCGATACTAGCTATTTAGATACTCTTTCTACCTTTATCTGAACGAATGAGAATTTTTTGCTACCGTTATGATATATTACTTATTTTTATAGACGTATTATAGTAGCACATATAACCCTGGTTCCGAGAAGGTGGAAGATAAATTATTTGATTTCAGCACTGAAACCGTTACTGGCAATTGTTCCAAATAAAAAATAATTTATTGTTACTGATAAGGAACAGTGGTATATAGACTGACGACAAGCGATTTGCGCAACATCCGCTATTGTGATACCTTCTAATTGTATCACGATATATTTCTGATATGATTCATTATAAATTCTCTCCTTCAATGAAGCCTGGTTGAGGAAATATATTGAAGCACAGAACAAGGATTTGCTGTAGACCGGTTTATTCTTGTATGAGAAGTATGGTTAAGGAAAGGATAATTTACTATAAGACAGAACTTATACAAGAAATATAACAGGACAAGACTACTGTTAGCTATTTTTTTCAGTTGAATCGTATAACTTCTTGTATATCACTAAACCTACACTGTACATTGAATGGATAATCTGTAACTGGATTCATCCAGTTCAGATTCTGGCATCTTATCGAAATATGAGATTAGAAAATGCTATCAGACTTTTCTTTGCAAGCATTCTCAGAAGTCGTAAGTATTCTACTATTATTCGTATAAACATTTTTTCTTCTGGTAGATAAAAAAGTGGGGAATATCGCGTCAATTATGCACAATATCTCAATCAATAACATGTTCGACAATAACTTGTGTTGCACGATAACTCATCTTGCACAATAAAGATATTTTGGCTTCTATAGCTACCGGTAGAGCCGAGGGTAGAGCTATAGTCGTTCGTTTCAATAATCACAATAGATGTCTTTTGTAGAGTCGGTTGCATTTTTTAAATGTAGGCTGAAAAAAACGCTTTTGATTGCTCTAGGTTTATTCATATAATGAGCCTATATGTTTTTGTTCTTGACGGTTTCGAGAGTTAATAAAATTCGTTTCGACACAATAACCAGTAATGCACAATAACTCTTATTGCGCAATAACTCTTGCACAATAAATATATTTTCGCTTCTACAGCTACCGGGTAAAGCTACAGTCGTTCATTTCAATATTCATAAATCCCCGATTCGACTGTACACACACCGATTTGTAACAGATCAATTGACAACAAACGTACTGGAAAAACGCAGCACGGCATCGAGCGAACGCGCCTAATAAAATACGGATTCGACTTTAAAAAAAGAATTCAATCCCAGATGAGCCAGCCTCCTGTCGCGTACCCCATACCAAGACAACCGCTCACGGACAACATATCGCTTCAATTCGCATAAACAAGGTGTTTTTAAACGTTATTATAATTTTTATGCTCAAAACAACTTCCATACACGAAAAATTGATACGGCTCGAACGGATCGCCGGCGAATGAGTTACCGACTTGGAATCGTAGGTGGCCACACGAAACAAAACGAAGGCGAAACAAAATATTCGCAGTGCCTACTGCAAATAGTTGGCAAGTTTTGGCAGATTTACGGCGGATCAAAGATAATAATTCAAAAGGATCGGCTAATTGTTGGAAACGACTAGAGCCAAGCGATATACGAGTTGAAGAGTGCTTGTTGTTTGGCACGAATATCGACTGTCCAAAATAAGTGTTGCGATCGAAGAGTGATCAGCAGTGCAAAGGACATTGATCACCGAGGTCAAGTATCAACAAGTGCTTTTGAAATATCGGATGCGAAATTTTGCACATGGGAAAGCCTTACTTTATGATTAAGAAATGAATGACGACATCACGTAACTTTACCACAACAAGTTAGATTAGGTTCTAGTGGGTCTATTCCACCCTCCTTTGCAAGCCCCTAGGGTTTATGGTAGCTAACACAAATTCAATCACCACCGACTGAACCCAGCTTCTTGACGAAGGAAATCAGTTTGTTTGGTATAACGGTACTTTCGTATAGATACTTCATCATCACTGAAACTCAATATTTCATAATGTTCAGGCAATATCGTGGGAGTCAGGAGAAAGTCGAATATCCTTAGAAGTCTCATCTAATAACCCCAGAACTCATTTCAATTGTTGTCAGACACTTACAGATGCTGTTGGAGAACAGGGGTATAAAAATTGGTGTGTACACGTTAGCAGCGATCTAACCACTTCGTAATTTTCAATGAGTAGAATGGCGTTTCAAATAAAGGAAGAAAAGATTGGGAAGTTTCAAAAGGGATCGAGAAAGTTATTTACTAAATCGTCTTCTTAACTTTCCAACCTGAGAACTGGTTTGAAATACGCACATTCTTGAACGATTGTCAATAATAGTACATTGTTTACCACATAGAAGAAGCCTAATATTCATGGACGACTGTGAAGATTGCATAGTAGAGGTGCAAGCCTAGACTCAGCAACACAGAGCCCAGAAATGTGGCTTTTTCTACGAGGTAAACATCCTTTTTTCCGCAAATCGTTAAAAATTTGACATATTAATTGATTTTGAAAAAATGGCGAATAATTTCATTAAAAAATGAATGTTGCTTTGAAATTTGTAATGAAATTCCTTATGTTACTGTGGAAGCGTATTGAGGTTGAATTGTCAAACTTGCCGTCTATAAATTCAATTGCTGGTGTTCTCGAAAGTAAAATGATGAGCGATGATGAAATTTTCATTCCTGGAACTCCTCCAGAGCTGACTGAGGCAGTGAATACTGCTTCATTAGAAGAAATTTTGTCTGGAACGTCAAATTTTCCCAGCGATTTGCGGAAAAATATCTTTTCAATGTCAACAGCATGTTATCTAAAAATTACCAACTGTACATATTTCAACACTGAAGACGTTCCTGTACAACACTATCAAGTCAAGTCAAAATATACTTTATTGTCAGAAGATAATGATTCTGATTGACAAAGCATTAATATACAAAGTAAAATTGAAAAAAATAAGTAAAAGAAATACAACATTTATGTGTAAAAATGTTAATTAAATATCAATATATACAAACTCGAATAAAAAGAGTATACATTTCTTTTTTTGTTTGGTTTATATTTATTCGAAGGATAGGTCATCAAAAAATTCCTGAGTGGAATAATATGCTTTTTCAACTATAAAATTCTTTACCTCCTTTCTGAAAAGTTCATAGTTCTCGATTTTTTTCACTGTGGCTGGTAGGTGCTTGAACATTTTGATTCTATTGTTAATAATAGAATCTTTATGAAGTTATGAAAGATCTGCAAAGAGAAGATTTATTTTTCGCCACCAAACAAACTGTCTCAAGAATGAATATTGAGGTAACTGTGCTTTGAATAAGGGTTTACATGCATCTCTGAGGCCTGCTTTGCAGAGATGTACCGTACTGCTTTTTTTTTAAGCATTTGTAAGAGCTCTTTAGAGCATACTCCCCAGAAAGCGATTCCATATCTGATATTATTATCAATCAGCGCAAAATATGCGGTTCTTGAATGGGAATATCCTAATTCTAAGGATATAATTCTTGCTTGCATAGCAACCTGAGGATAGTTTTTTGATCAGATTGATCGTATGTACTTTAAACTTGAGTGAATCATCCATGTTGAGACCAAGGAAAGTATGGTTATGTTTACTCACAATAGTTTCATTGCCTAGCCTGATTTCAGGAAGAGAACATCGGATGGTGAGTATGTTGGTTTTACGAATATTGAATGATAATCAATTAGAGTCACACCATTCTTTCATCTTGTTGATATCTTCAGAGATAATATCATATAATATCTTTGTATTTTTGTTGTGCCATAGTATAGTAGTGTCATTTGCAAAGAGGGTAAATTTACCTGTGATATTCATTAGAGTCAAGTCATTGATGTATAAAAGGAAGAAATTATATCGAATAAAAGCAAAGCACCACGTTTCCTAAATGAATTTACGAACGCCTTAAAAAATCCCAAACTTCACACCTGACTGACCTCCTCAACCCGAAAAAGTCGGGGGAAGATAACTTTTTAGGCACGTCTGAAAGATTTCCGGTATCTTTCCAATAAAATGGGGTGAATAAGTGTCTCGATTGAGACGTTTCGAGCAGCGGGGGAAGTTTTTCACGTTCTTCCCATTCAGTATCGGTAAGTGATCGGAATTGGGGTCGGGAATTCCCTCCGACCAGACGGAAAAAACGGCTCTATCCGTCCTCGTCGGGCGTCTGCAAACTTGGAATTCTTTCCCTGGATTTTTTACCCGTGCAAGCGGAGTTTAACCTACTTTTTCTGTGGGAAATGCCCTCTCGCGATGCGATTTTGTTATACGCGCTCGGTTTCGTTTTGTTTTTGGCTTTCGTCGCACACTTTGGGCGACGCTATTTTGTTTTTTTTCTGACGATAACAAAAACTCGCGCGCCGGCCGACCTGTTTATTAACGACGGGTTCTTCGTTCCATTCAAATTCGTTTTCGTGGCCGTGGGCCGAAGATTGACTAAACAAATTTATCTATTCGTTGATAGAATTATTCAATCTAGCTATTGAATCACTTGCTAGGCCAATCGTGTTTTATTGGGCTTCTTTTGTCCAGTTTAAAGTTCATGTTGCGCACGAAAAACATTTTTACCATTGTTCATTGAGATAAAGTACAGTTATCCAACCATAAGGAGTAATATATTGTGCAACAAGTGCAGAAAAGTGCTAATTTCTAAAGAGTGAGAAATTGCATTTCTGCTCGTGTTACACACTATACTTTTTCTACAACACACTTTTTGCTAAAAGTAATACTATACTATAAAACGGAATTAAATCTCAGTGACTCATTCTTAGCTTCATGGTGCCCAAGAGGAGCAGATAGTCGATTTTAGCATTGAATATATTGACAATACAGTAGAGGCTTTTCTTGAATTGGATAATTCTTCAAAATATGCCAATATTATATTTTCAGAAACACTTTTAGCTTTGTATTTTTTCTTCCAATCCATAAACTGTTTGTATACGGTTTCATATTTTTCTCTTGAAGTTGAAGGTAAATTCAATGACAATGAATTAACTTGCTCTCTTAGTTCTGGAGGAGTATTTTCAATTTCAGAACTGTCGCTATCAATTTTAGTTCAATCTCATTTGAAAAACTTAAGAGACAAGTATATTTTACAAATATTATATGCTTTACATTTGTTGCCGTTGCCTAACAATGGATAGTGTGTATGTGGGTATTTGAATTTTGGCACAGAAATGTCACATCGAGTGTCAGATGGTGGCCCACTAATGTCAATTTTCAATTACTGTGGGAAATAATCATGTTTGCGAAAGTACAACTATGGAGAAAATCGTATTTTGGAGTGTGGTTCTAGAAAAAAAAAGTTGGAGGAATGGATACTAGGGATAGTAATGTTTTTCTTATTTTTCTTGCGGACGTCGAAGCTTCAATGTCACATTGTCTTGATCACTCATAGATATTCCCAAGAGATTGCAATCAATTCAGAAACAGAAGTAGAATTTCATATTGGTGTAATTTCCTGTAACACCTTCTATTGCCAAAACTATTCTGAAGCTTCATTAGCTTTGTGTCAACATTTCAGTCAAACTAAAAAACAAAAGAAGCAGCTCTCATAGCTGAACTCTACCTATTGATCATTTCTATAAAAAATTATTTCAATTGTTTTTCTTATTCTGATGAACAAAGACATATTATTATTATTATTGTTATAAATCTGCACTTACTTCACCCTTCAGAGAAGGAAATTTCATCGTACATTGTCAAGTAAACGGAAACTATCAACGTTATAGTGCAGATGCTTCTACTATTAATGTCTTTTATACGATTTTAGAACGGTAGTGAAGTAGTCGAAAACTGAATGACAGCAGCTACTCACATCTACTGAGTAAATGTATCGGCGTCTATTTACGCAACACATATATGTGTTCCTAATGAAGTATGGGCAATTAATTATTGTCACACGACCATGCTATAAATAATTATCTGTCCATTTATTATTAGAAATATGTGCAAAACATCGCCGTCGCGAACAAAAGGGAAACTGTGCAGATATTGCGCTAAAAAATGTGAAACTTGCGGCAGTTGTCACGTACTCTTTGCTTGTTCGGTATTTCTCCATAACGAATATCTTCTTAGGTGTGAACGTAACAAAGTAACCAGTAGATTATCTCTCGTTATCCGTGGTATTCGAATAAATAGAACTTGTAAGTTTACCGATATGGAATGAGGAAAAAGAGGTGATCGATTGGGTAGTGCTTTCTATTATCTCGAATATATCGGCGATTGTTTAGATATATTATCTGTTGGAAAGTATTGTTTATCAGTGGTACGTGATATGATGAACTGTCATGATTGCTTCGAGACAACTGAATTGCTACTGATATGAATGAGGATTTGAACGAAATCGCAGCATTTTGATTGAATTATCTTCCAATAAGTAGTTTCTATTTCCCACTCACCTATTTAACAAAACTCGTCCGTTATCGTTGTTCAGACATCTGTTAGGTACAGCCTGGAACTCAACTGATTTAAACTAATGAATGATCGATAATTGAAAATGAAATGTGTGAAACTAGACTGCCGTTTCCTATATACTTGTTATCTCATCAACCCAAACCGCGATATGTTAGCAGACATTGGCTCTGGTTTTATAGATATCACAGGATATTGATTTTCAAACGTATGGTTATAGTTGATACTAAAATGAAAATGCCATTCATTTGAAACACTTTCGATTTTGATGTCAGGACGCCCAAATATCAATTGGCTTTTGTGTTTTCTCAAGAGAACAACAACCAGAGGTCTGTGAGTCAGGATGGGGGGAATGAAATGAGAAAAATACTTGTATTCATAGAACCTACTGAATGGGATCTCAATACACTAGGGCAACCATTAGACTTTCTTGTCTTCAGAAGGCTATGCCTAAACATGCGCACACTAATGAACGTGAAGAGGCGAAATGAAAAAAATTAGGACAGTTCAAGGCTATGAACTGATTGAGTAACCCATACTATGGCATACCGTTCTATAAATTCAAATAATCTCATCTGAACTCACAAAGCTGTTGAAATGGGGTTATTTGCTTCCTAATAAAAAAATGTGCCCATGAAAATGAACACTAATCATGCACCAAGGGAAGTTAAGAAAGAAAATTAAGAATGAAATGCATAGTCGATAGGATACAACCGGGGCTGTGTTAATGCATCATAAATTCTGAAATGCTCTTTCAAATGCACTCATTGAAAATCAGTTCGGATTGAATGTAAATTGAAAAATTTATCATATCGATAACAGGCAGCAAGAGATATCTCGGGCGCCAATTTTTAAATTTTTTTGTTTGCTCCTAAGGTACCAAAATATCGTAACTGAAATACTGTTGTAGATCTAGTATTTCAAAAACGATTGTTATCGGATGTGGTCATGACATGGATCTCTAGCTTCTTATTTTTTGTTATTGAAAGGCCGATAAAGAGCAAACCTAAGTAGAGTAAGAGTAGATGACTTGTCTTTGTCGAGGTGACTAGTGAATAGTTTGGGATGTGTTTCTATCTTTAAAATAGGTAATGAATTTTTCACCATGAAAGTATTCGTGATTTTGGATCGGTAAACTGAAAAATTCACTTCGTCCTTGATTGATTGAACAATTCAGTATCAATTGTTACACTCACTGATGCCCAGGTGAAATCGAAGCCTATGTGATTGACGCTTCCGTAATGAATCGGAATGTGCCGCGATTGGAAAAGTGGCCCAAGGGCACCATCGCTTCACAGACTCGAACCGCACGCCAATGTGAGCAGCCAACAATAATAAATAAAAATTAATAAACTCGAATGAGTATTGAAAGAGGATATGACCAATATTGATGTTACCCTTTAGATGTCGTTTCCTGCGCTGTTCGTATACGCGACAACAATAATTACATTTAATAGAAAGAGAGCGATATACAATAGCAGTGAACGAGAATCAATTGGTCCAATAAACGAATTAGGAATTATTCACTTATACTCATAAATATATGATTGATGATTAGTAAATTGTATACACGTCACATCCGGTGATCAAGGGTAATTTCGTATTTGGTCACAGTGTCACCACACAAAGAGGAATTGGGAACTGAATGCCTTTGTTAGTTGAGGTTCGTTCGGAGTTTTTAGTTCTTCGTTGGACTGGCTCAAGAACAAGACGACGATGACCTGATCATACGAAAGTTGTGAGTGAGGATTGAGATCATAAGATCGAACCATCCAGGCTTTCTATCGATCATATTCACTCATCAGTTGTTTTAAATCTCGGATGAATGATTTTTAAATTCCAATGATGAATACCTAATGTTACAGTTCAACTTTTTTGAACTGGGATCCAACGTAGAGTCCATAGTGTCGAAATGACTCAAAACTTACCCAAGGAGAGGAAGCCATGTTGTTTCATCTGGTGATTCGAATCAAATCCTTTATTATTCATGTGACTTGCATTACAAGTATTGGATTTGTCAAAATCTGCGACTATACTCAACTAAGAGTGTCTTTGAACAATAGACATCACACTCCATTAATGAGAGACATGAAATTAAACGCAATATCTCAAACAGAATGGGTAAGATGAACATGAATTTGGTCTTCTAAGTTTTTCGTAAGGGAGTAGTAGCCTTTGCCTTATAGTGATTTTCTACACAGTCTTTCGAAAATGGGATTTTTATGACCTTTAACTGAGTCAGGTGATTGATTTTATATTTTGATTGTTGATAAGCTCATTGTGTATGCGAAATTGAATCGTGTGAGACCCATTCATGACAACTATTTCTACCTGAAAGAACAAGCAATTTACCTGTCACATATATTCCGAAGAGAGAAAATGAGGAGCCCAATAAATAACCATATATTTCTAGAATGAATGAATTGATACCCATGTTGGGATCGTCAGAGAGATGACCAGAAGGCCAAAGACCGAGAGAAGTAAAAAGAAACTGTCAATGTGTGTTACTCAATCTAGTGCAAAGTCTATGGCACGAGTATACCTATGATAATTGGAATATTTGTTGAGTTTTACAGTAGCTAATGTGATAGAAACATATCTATTTTATGGACTGGGCTGGGCACTATTAGAGATAGTTGAAACTGCTTAAATACAAATCAGATACTCTACGGGATTGAAGTACCTATTTAGAGAGCTTCAGAAAACCAATACTGAAGTCCCTGACTTTGAGACCATTTTCAGAAAATTTTCCAGTTCGCATAATTGAAAACTATAGATGAAATCCTATCATATTCACTTTTGTCAGTGTATTCTGGTTTCGAGATCAGGATTGTTGTAGCAATGAAGTGATTTTTTCAATAATTATTAACGATGGTTATTGACGATGAGTATTGTCAGCAGCATCGTGTGATAACAATCTTAAACCACGTATCTCATCGCATCACTGGGAACAACCGTGTATATTAGACCAAACTCAGTATCGCATTTCTAACAAGGTCAGACATTTCCATTGATTCCTCCACTGTTTTATTTTTCATCGAAACTATTCAATCGGATCAAAACACCATAATCAATCTTTGTTCACGGTAACTCAATACATCGACGTTCGATTGTTCTTCGAATTGTAACCAAGGTGGAAGATTGCCGCACGGTTACCAAAATGAAGGAAAATCCCATCGCGCCGCACGTAAATAGTTGCACATCGAGTTATAATTTAATTTACTGTCGCAAATGTAAGAATTCCACTCGAATTATTTTCACTTGTCATATTGTGCGCGTTCTATAACGTTTAACCGTTTTACCCTATTTTACCCCCTTCGCTATTACCGGCTTACTTATGCACTGATGGATCCTACAATACTCCAGATTTATTGTAGCCTAACTTAACGATCTTATAGAAGTTCTCCGTCTCTCTCGCGCGCGCTACGTTTCGGCTGGCGCTGAAAAAAGATCGAATACAACGGGGAGAAGATTTAAGTCTGTTACTTGAAACTACTGAGTTAGAACTAAAGTATAGCAGATTTTAGCGGAGGATTAATAAACAATACTCCCTGTTTCTTGCTCGATGGCGGATCCGAAGATTTTCCTACAGTTCCAACCAAATCGAATTACGTTAAGTCCTCTGGTTTAAGTCCCGAAAATTAATAGGGATAAAAGTTGCCAAACAATTATTAGCAGTGACAGTGCGAAGCTCGCATGTACTTTGTTGGAGAATTTAGAATCGGGAAAAGTTTTATCCGAATCCAAGGATTGGAATGTGATAAAATCGGACCAGTATTGACTCATTTCTTTCAAGAAAATCTACAATGGAGACAAAATGCTTCTAAGGTGAAAGTGGGATCTCTTGTCTGTTAGAATCATTATCGAATTCAGGCAAAATCAGTGTTTCGTCAAACTTTCATTCGAATTTGGGATCATTAAAGTGCATTCCTAGTGGCTCAAATCTGGTGGACAGAATTTAATGAAACCCAGTCACAAATCTGTTCGGAACAAATATGGATATGTCTTTAATGATTTATCGTTCACAAGCAAAATACACAATTTCACTATTATTCAACCAACCTTCCTTTGAGACCGAGATATTTTCAGAATATATCGATTTGTCAACAAATTCTTGACAAGTGCCCTGCCCAACACCTCATAATATAAAACATCTATTTGTAATTCTAAATTCATGACAATGTTTCCACACACTCACACAGCGACAGTGACATGAATTATTATACATATATAATTATTAGTTTTTGTGACACGAGGGCTTTTCAAAATCGAACTCTTTCTTGTTGAGTATCGATAAAGTTGGAAGGGTCATAAGGTAACCACACCTTGAAAAACATGTGCAGTTTTCTCATTTAATGACGAACTGGATGAGAATATAATCCAAATTTGAAAACTAAATCAAGAAATTTGTGTCTCATCCACAATATGTTTATTGTATGTGCAAAGAGAGCACTCAATTGCAAAACATTCGGTAAATTCTTCATCAGCTGTCGACAGAGTAGCTTTTTCATTGATGACGCCTTATATTTATTCCACGGTTGACACGTGTTATACCACTTCAGTAATATACTGTACGTGATGGCTCGAAAATTAATTCTGATGAAGATGTGAGAGAGATGTATCGCCATGCGCCTTGGTGAAGGTGACGACTGTGGATTAGTTATTCCACTGTTTCTTTTACTGTGATATAGCCGGGTTGAAACCAACCATGTTGCTCTGCACGTGCACAAAACAATTAACTCAAAAACAGCAATCACGGGTCAAGAAGCGAAAAGAAAAGCAGCTTTATCGTCGATCTCTGCTCATCTGAAACATGCAGAGGAATGCGAAGTGAGCTATGGTTGCTCTGAAGCGCAGGTGTGCCACACAGGAAGCAGACAAGGGAAGATTCTTGGTAATAATTGAAAATAATTCAAAAGAGTGATTGATAAATGAATGAGAATATTATTTTCAGCCGTTAATGTTTGAATAGTATGTCTAATATGCCGTAATAACGATATGCACTTTAATGAAAATAGTAATCAAAGAAGACCATTAAAAGACATGTTCCGCGATTTTTCGATGAATATCAAGACGGGGAATTGTAGACGCTTTAATATGCCTACGAACATAATCGTCACGGTATCACGGCAATGTATCGACAAAGCAATAACCGATTCAGATCGCAAAATCTTCGTATTCATTTAGAAAATCCATCTCTCTCCGAAGCCAAGGACATAATAAACCAATAAAATTTAATGATTTGCCCATAAAATTCAATAAAACAACAAAACCATCTGCAGATATTCAATTACTGTTGCTCTCTTTCTCTCTCCAGCACGTTTCGAAACGGAAGACTGGAACGTCGTCGGACTTTTATTGGAAAACTATATTGAACTCGAGCAATAAACAAAATTTGCGTGAGAAAAACCGCCACATGTTCCGTTCGATTTTTTCCCGTGGCATGTTTACTCTCAATATGTATATATTAACCCGAATATTGACAATTAATCTGAATTGACAATTAATCATTTTATGGTTAGATTGAGTGAGTTTAACAATTCAAATGTATCGATGAGCTAATAGCTTAATTGATATGACTCATCGATTAAAACAAGTGATAATTCGCAAAATTAACATTTACTAATCGAATAATACAGTCAGCCTGACACGAATTCCGTTCGAGACGTGTTATTGTCTTAGTCACATATGAAATTTCCACATACTTGTGGATGATGAAGTTTCATTAGGTAAGGATTGTGTCTGAGACCGCTTTACTTCCTGCTCTTCGAGCAATATTGGCAAATTATTGGTGATATTCGAAGTTGCGCTGCTGCAATAATATTCTTTGATTAGATGGCATGGCGTTGAGACCTTCCGAGAATTTTGTCCGGTGAATTATATCAAGAACTGCAGTGATGAATTTCGGTACGCCTCCAGATCAAAGATACAATCAATTTTACTTTGTGCTGTGTTTGGTTGGAGTAGTTTCATGGGAACAACATTAAAGCAGTAGTCGATAACAATTGAATTGAGGTTTCCATTATTGTTGCGAACTTAGGAAAGCGGTGACTCAACTGTTTATAGTTTCTTCATGCCGAATTTTGTTCGGAACAGTTATTTATTTATTTATTAATTTTTACCCAAACAGACCTCAGAGGTCTCATTACATGGATAAATAGTATCATTATACATATTACTTAACACTGTAAATCACAATATTCGTTATTGTACATACATATCAACTAAAATTGAACAGTTTGCAAATTCTATCATATCCCTGTGTCTAAAATATGTTGTAGTACAATACGCCTAAAATTATTAAATGAGAGGGTCCAATCCAAATTGATGAGTGCATTGAAATTATTGGGTAGTCGAAACATAGTTACAAGTGGAGACTTGGTTGTAGCAGATATCATAGGAATATTGAACATAGCAAATGTGCGGGTTCTACGAGGCGGGACATTGAACCTGATCACGGCTAGTATTTCTGGAGAATTAATTTTGTAGTTGATAATTTTGTATAAGAAGAGTAGCATGGACAGTATATGTCTATTTCCCAACGATAACATTTTGAACTCATTTCTCAAGTATGTCGTTCTTATTGTATTATAGTCAGCTCTTCTATGAAATTTCTTAAAGTATAGATATCTTAAAAATTTGTTTTGAATTTTCTCACTTTTCTGCAGTAACATTTGACTCTCTCCATACCAAATTATCGAAGCATACTCCAATTTAGTTCTGACCAGTGTATAGTAGAGGAGTTTTATTGATTCTATATTATCAAAATCCCTTGTTTGTCTCATTATAAAACCCAATATACGGTTTGCAGAACGTACAATACCTTGGATATGATTTGAGAATGATAGTGTGTCACTATATGTGATACCCACGTCTTTAACTTCATGACATCTCCCAAGAACTTCCCCATTCATTTCATATTCGAATTCAATTGGATGTTTTGAGCGAGTAATAGACATAGTACAGCATTTTCTTACGTTAAAATATAATTTGTTATCACAGCTCCATTTATGAACATTGTCTATATCCATTTGTAATTTCACACAATCTCTTACGTTTTGAATTCTTTTAAATATTTTGAGGTCGATTCCAGAATTTTGACTTCTAGTATTGACATCAACAAGTTTGACACCGCAACTGAATCTGGAAATGTTGAAGGGCCACTTTGCTTCCTACATTTAAGCAACGAGCTCATTACACATAGCCTTCTAGGGCCATGATGCTTCCTAAAGGTTTAGTCAGCCCTTTTTTTTAAGGCAGTTAATTATCTTGCCAGAAAGTACCCCTCTCATTCTAAGTTGAGATATGGATTTTTGATGAATGTGCAGAACAGTCATATCTGACGTTTTCGACACTTCCATCTTAATTTCATTCTGAAAATGTGTTGTTATCGGTTGCAGTTACCTGTAGCTTACTCAAGAGCTGGTAGTTGCTGATATTCCTATGAAACTAATTTTCAGTAAGCATCGCAGCTGCCGCCATGCCAATGACGGTCAGATCCCATTAACACTTCATTTTATGGTGTATATTTGGGGTGTTTCTGTTTTAATCCTGCTCAAAAGTGATAGTACTAGGTATATCAATAGTTTTTGAACTTGACATTGTTGTTAGGCATTGGATTTTTATTGAAAGTTCTGTAAGATTGTCCTGATAGATGTTTTCAACCATCTGAAACGTGGCACAACGACAAAAGTATCATTACTGAACAGAAAGAACAAATTTTCAAACTTTTGAAATTACAGGAGATGGGTATCTGAAGCGGTAGCAGTACGAGTATAATCAAAATCAAACGACCAATCTAAAGTCTATTCACCGTAAAGATAAAGTAGGCGTAAACAATTCATCTAGCGTGATCAGCACGTAGAGAGTAAGTCCTCGCGTTTCGATTGTCTTGCTGTGATATCGAAGAACGCGCAGAGTTGTATAAAGCTGTCACAGTGTAGTAGTACTGAATAGTATCAAAACTTATCGTTAGCAGTGCTTGTGTTACGTGAGTCGAAATGCCCAGTACAATTATGGATAAATTTGATAACAATGTCATATCAAATGCTAATAGTCCTCGAAGAAGAATAAAGCTGAGGCATTCGAGTGGTATATGATCTCAACGTATACAAAGATGAAGCGCATAAAAATCCTGAAAGATTGGTTGATCATATTTTTACGAAAGTAGCCATTCATACAGGCGTATGTAAAGCCAGTGTATATTAATATTGTTCGTGACTTTCTCCAATCCAAAAGAGCAAAGAAGTCGATCGAAAATTTGTGGATTTTGTGGATGAAATCAATGAAAAGGCCAAATACCCCTTCTCAGTAGTCTGTCCCTGATGTACTCGAACCATCACGTGCGTTTCTTTACGAGCACTCTATCTTTAACGTGAATTCACTATAGTTCATTCTACGAAGAAAACTAGGTCTTACTTTATATCATGACTGATTATCATGGTATACATATAAGGCAAATATTAAATTTTCCTATGCATAGAATCTATCTTCAATACATCTTTCTCATTCCAACAAATATAAAACCAATTTTTTATATTGGTGATACTTCGCTCACGCATTTGCTCACTTTTGAAGAATATCGTGGGGAACTTGTGATTTATCATTTTTCAATGATTTTTTTCTATTTGAAAGTTTTTGAATAGCAGTACCACCAGGATTGTTGTGATGAGTATGCCATTCCCAACTTTTTTTGTGAGCTTTGACTCCAATTATAAACGAAGATATTCGAGAAATCCAAGGGAATGTTTATAAATTTATCTTCCCTGATACTTCTGATATGCAATGAGTATCACTTGACTTATTCCATGTGATAAAAAGAGTTGATGCCAGAAATCGGATCCATTGCGTTTTACACCCGAATTGACTGTACTAATTTCCTCTCAAATAGTCTTCCGAATAAGAATACGGCTGGGGATGAGCGGAATCGATAATTTGGGCACCGAAATTAATGAAATATATCATGAGGCTTCCAAAACATATTTAGCAGATATTTATAATTCGATATCTCATCGGAGCATCGGGAGTCGATATATTTTAATTTCTAAACTTTTAGACGCTCGCCTCGAAATTAATCACTCGTTAATTTAATTTCACCCAAAACTCCAATGTTAATATACTTTGGCTTCCATAAAACCGCTCTCTCCGATACGTTATTGTATTTTGTTGAAAATTTATCACTCGGGCGGAACAAATTCGTGAAGAGAGGTAATATCAAATAGACGTCATTTCATCTGAATCGAAGTGGAATAGGAACGGTTTCCGCATGCCTGGTGGATTGAATGCTGGATTTGATATTCGGTTTGATGTACGGAATAATCTAGAAATATCGTCAATGAACGTTTGCAACATACTTTCGACACTTGGGAAAATCGTACAGAACTTTCAATATTCAAAGAAACATTCACGTCAATAAAATTAACGACGACTTGGTAAAAATAATAGTATGGGATAACATGAACTTGGTGGAATTTAATGCCACGAAAACCCAGGCATGTCTCTTCTCAAGAAAATCCGATCTATCATCATCAAATATTCAGATGTCAGGAGTAACTATTTCTACAAAATCAAGTATCTCGATGCTAGGAATTACGATCAGTAATAATCTCTCATGGAAAAACTATGTGAGATCGATCGCTGAAAGTGCTTCCCAGAAACTTGGATTTCTATTTCGTGCGAAGAAATACTTCACTTCTCGTCAGCTTCTAATGATCTACAAGGCTCAGATACGACCTGTTTTGGAATACAGTTCTCATGTGTAGAGTTCGGCACCAAAACCATTCATTGAGGCCTTGTTGGTGATTCTTCGCTCACAGACCCTTTCACTTCATTGGAACATCGTAGAAGGGTCGGAGACTTGTCTCACTTCTATAGATACTTTCACGGTCGATGCTCTTCCGAATTGTTATCAATCGTTCCTCCCTTGGCAATATCTATACGGATGACTCGACGAGTACAGAATTCCCACCCCTTTGTTGTGAATTTGGAAACTTGTCGAACCTCTCTTGCTCAGGAATATTTTTTCAATAGAACAGCTGAGCTTTGAAACTCCTTGTCAAAAGAGGTTTTTCCTGAGGCTTACAAACTTCAGAAATTCAAAGTAAATGTTAATTCGTATCTCCTGTCCCTTGATTCACGCGGTGTTCTTTGAACATTACAGGGCTTTCCTTTCGTGTGAATCTTCATATAAAAAAAAAGAATTCTGAAAATTATAATTTACTCTTGGCAGGAACATATCCTTCCTTCCTTGGTTTCAAACAAGTTTTCATTCGAAAAACTGATCTGATTTACCGTTATCCATTCCTTAAGACTATAGTCTAGTGGCTGAATTATTGGTAGTGACTCAGGTTGTACGGTTCACAATTAATATAGAGCAACTCAAGAAATGGAACATAAATTAGCTAGTTACTTAGGTTTCCAATCAATTTTCACTTTGCCACTTTCTTAAAACCTCTCCGCTCTTTCAAATACCCTAAAAATGTACGATGAATCACTATTCATCTATTCTGGTGTAACTTGAATAACTTTCAATATTGTATATTGGTCATTAAAAATAATCCGATATAATCTACGAATCTGTCATGGAAGAATATTATGATGCATCATCGAGATTTCTAAAATATCTTGTAGGTACTGGTTTTTCGATGTGATATAATATTCTCGATAATATTCAACTCCCAAGAAGTTTCGGAAAATATTGACTATTGAAAATTTTCGATGTGCACCATAATTGTATTTGGTCCCTTCTTGAATATTCCTCAATGATCTAGAGATATTCAAGAATCAATAGGCCACCAGAATAGACCTTGTTCTAGTTTGGAATATTCTGAGGTACTTATGCTTGTGAGAGATTGTCTTCGAAAGTAGAAGACAAGTTATTTTCTGGATTGAAATAGAAAGTGATGCCAGCTTGCAAAACGTATTTTCCATCAATGATAAGGAATAGCTAGTATCATAAGAAATGATTTTTGTTCTCTTTTTGCCAGGATTGCTGCTTAGCTTGCCATGAAAGATTATAATTAGCGATTTGTTGGGATGATTGTGGCTACTTTTGCCAAATATTTGAATTTCTACCTCAAAGAGTAGTGTTAAGATACAAATCCTGGTATCTTCAGTACAGAGCTGATTAAATTCAAATTTTTTTCGAACGATACCTTGTTCAAAGACCTAAATCAGTATCATGTCGTTTACCATTCATCAAATAACACACTTGGAAAACATTAGATTTTTGATATATGGTGCAAAAAAATTATCAGATTCCACACCATTTTCCATTCAAGATTGAGCATTTGAGCTTTATGCAAAAAGTCCTGACAGTAAGGAACAGAGTTGAAAGTGTCTGAAACTTGATCTGTGATGAGCTATCAGATTTCCTGATTGAGCCATTTGAACTGATCTGCAACTGAAGAGTTTACTCAGTTCGGTATCTGTGGAGGTCTTGATGAAATTGAATAACCTTACTTATATAGTGCCAAAACTGTTCCATCGAGATGATGACTTATTTCGTAGACTTAGTATTTTTATATTAGTAAGTGTCCCTTTCAAAAACCATTGAAATTCCCATTGAAGAAATGGATTTACTAGTTTTTAGATAATGATGAGGCTGAAGACTTCTATGATGACAATTTCTGAACACGTTTAATATCTTGAAACCTCAAAATATGGGATCTCATTTCTCAAACCTCTGGCTTCTGATCCATAAATCTCCAATCATTCATTAGCACTTGTGAAATCATAATTAGCGATAGCAGAATGGAAGCTCTCCGACGTCGAAATTTGTTGATAAGGGTTGAGAGAGTTATCCCTTTAATTTTTGTCTCTGTTATGCAGGCACGAGCATACCATAGAGACGAATCAAAAGGGTAGAAAAAACTTGTTCACTTATAATTTTAGGCCCTTTCAGGGCTTCTCATATATGTACGGGAATCGAGATTTAATAAATCGTTCAGGCGATTTTTATAGGGACCGTTCAATCCAGACTGGACCGAGTTTCCTGAAATTATTCGGTAAAAGGCTTTGCGCTTTGTCTAGATGCTGACGAGATTTATACTTCCCAGATACGTAGTAGTAATTTCACCCTTTTGCGTTTTTTGTGCTGGATTTTAAGGGTTCTCGCAATTTATTGAACTTTGTGAGATATATCCGGACTGATATATCAAATTTTATGTTCGAGTAGGTGCATATTATACCCTTTTGGATATGGTTTTTATACAGTCTCTTGCCGTTGGTATGGAAGTAATTTGTAGAAAAATGTTACTTTATGGATATGCTTCTCGGTTTTTATCGTTTTAATAACCGAACACGAAGAGGAAGGGATATTTGATTCTGATAACTGGTTTCGAAAGGTTATTCATTTTTCTTGGAAATATAGCCCTGTTATTCGACATCAATCTTGATGAAGGTTGATTAGTCGTGATGAGTACAGCTCATCCAATCCATCCTGACACAAACTCAGCTACTTTTCCAGTTGCATACTGGTAGAGCAGACTATGAGGAGAGAAAAAACTACTAGGAATAAATTTCAACACAGTGGACACATATAATAGGTGTTTTTATCTTTCATTACTTCACAGAGATTGCTGGGCTTATACGTGATTTGTTCTTTGCTTGGATTGGATAAGCTGTACTATGAGGTACATGATGTTTGGGATACACAGAACGTATTCATGAATATGCGATGAATATGTCCATATTCTAGAAATCTTGGTTCATAGTTTTACATCTATTGAATCAATGGCGTCATATAAAAGCGAAAGGAAGTCGAAACAATACGAAACAAAGAATGTTGGTGTCATGAGAAAATTAAAGTTTTTTGACATGTCGAATACTTGGGTGATCATAAAGAAAAAACTATTAGCAAGAACAATTTTCCTCATACCAACCTTTCCCTTGGAGTTGTTTTATAAAACCCTGTTTCGACGATGCAAGTTTTTCAAGTTGCATGAATCTTTTTGGTACAATAAGTTCCAGCGACTTAAGTAGTTAGTTCTATGGTGAATTTGTTGCCGTAAACCACAAATATGTGGTGGCATCATTGTGAAGAATGGGAATTTTGAATATTTCACTTATTTTTCGTGATTGAAGGAATTAAGAATAGTACTAAGGTAAATTTATTACAATCACAAGAATTCAAAATGAATGATATCCTATATCAGTTGTGATAATGTGGGCGTTTAACTTAGTAACATTATGTGCTATTTTTTAATATTGGCAATGAAAACCGAGGGGTGAACAACACTTGTAAAATTTGTACACCATACTGAATTATCAAGTACTGAATTGACTCAAGGTAATACTGAAAGACTTAAACACGAACTGAAACGAGGACTGAAATACAGAAACAGGTACTGAAATAATGGATTGACATAATGAAACAAATACTGAATCTAAATATGAGTACTGAAATACTGAAAATTTAAAGAAGTACACCTAGTGAAAACTGACAGATTGACATTTTACAATTTGCCGAAGGAAATTGCAGCAACAACTCGCAACAAGGTGTAAGTGGGTTTAAGTACTTATGATAATGTTTACTATTTCTTCATCAATATGGATGAGATACGAATCAAAATTGATTCTTTCGAGGATTTCTTACAGGAATTATAAAAAAGAATTGCAAAATATCAAACTGATTTTTTCCATTTTGAGGAAATTTCTTCTTGAAGAAGTTATATTGTGACAGAACACGTGACGTTGTTTTCTAACTTGCTGAAAGTGAAAATCTCACAGGAAACTAAGTATCTTTTCATCTACCTCATTTCTCATTTTTCATTTCTTGAAAAATGTCGAAAATCTGTACAGAACTGCAACTGGTTAGATACATAGCTGATGTTTCAGCCTCATCCGTCTGCATCTCAACTTGCAGATGAATAAATGGCAATAAAACACAAGTTTCCATCCGTCCCGCACGCCCGGAGGTGAATTAAACTCATCGCTGATAGGTGGCGCCCTCTTTACCGAGAGCGGTGCTCTCCCGAAACCTCACATCTGTTGTGTGCTTGGCCAGAAACCGACTGGTGTTTCGGAACTTTTTGTGGCGCTCGTTTTATTTGTTCACTGATTCCATGCAGACAAAAGCGTTCAAAGCGTTTTTCGACAAAGCGAACCATAATCAGAAATCAACGTTATATTTGAGAGGAGAATTCGAAAATAACCACAAAAATCGCAGTAGTCATTGAATCCACATTGATCACAATCGAATAAAATCATAAATATATATGATGAAAAAGATCGCGAAGTGATAATTTAATTATTTATCGGTTGAATTGTCATCGGCGTTTGAAAATGACAAAGAGTTCTGAGGAGCTAAGTATTCTTTGTCTCATTCTTCTCCACAAAAAAATCCAAAACTTTCATAAATAAGATCAAAATTTCAGCAAATACTTCCTGTTGATATGTGTATATCATTAATAGATGTATAATTCAATCAAGAAAAAAGTACTTAAAGCTACGACACTTTTGCAAATGAATCAAAGTCTTATGAATGAAATAGATATTGTTTGCGCATATATTTTGATGTTACTTCTTTCATAGAAGTTTTGTTGTATTTTTATATTGCTTTAATATCATAATATATTCATTAACATTGAAAATACTTGATGGCGAGAATTGTAGTTGACTTATTGCAAAAAGTTGGTGACCAATAGTAGACACAAATCTTCACATTTTTCGAAATATTATAGAAATATGATAGCTAAAAAAGAAGTCTCGAAAGAAGTATACCAGATGTTGATATATGATCACAAAGATTAACAAACTCTGTCAAATACTGGTGTTTTCGATTTTCTTGGAATATTTTTTTACTACATAGGTTGTTGAAAAAAAAATGATTATACAGTCAAGAAACATCATGGAATCAGTCATTGACAAATAATTAGGTCAACCGAGAGGTCAACAGTAGTTGAGATCAAATTTTTCAATTATTAAGAGCTTGATAAGGACACTGACACTGATTTTTTTGAGAAAATATACCTCATTTCCTCGCTCATTTCCTTGAAGAATAGAAATTTGAAATGACGTCAAATAGAAAAAAAATTGCGCTTATAGGACAGCTTTCAATAACTGGTTAGATTTTCCATGAATCGAAATAATCATTGTCAATCTCAGTCTGCCTTTTGGGCAGGTGTGTGAATTGGAATTTTTGTGGAAATGTGAAAATTATATATTTCTCAACAGTTTGAATTCAGTGAAAGTCCTGGAAGTATGATGTAAATAGTTGTTGGTAGCAAGGGAATACATACATACATACACCAATACCCTATTGAATATTTTTATACATGTATTCACATAAGATTAATTTTAAAGTATGATATTTTCCTCAAAAAATTAAATCTTAACTGGATTCATTTTTGATTTCGATTCTGCAACAAACATTATTTAGCGAATTCGCTGGAGAAACTGGCAATACAACAACAAATAAACGCCAACGGACATACAATGTCATTGAATATGCATTGCAAAAAAATTCCGAACATATCTCATACCTATCACATCTTTATAAACATCAATAAACAGCGCCTTCGGATGCATTAAACTTGAAAAATTGATTTCGACATCAATTTGTACTTACTTTTATAGTATTTCTTTTGAAATTAGCAATTAAAATCGATTTGATGACTTGTTTTATGATCGGTTTTTATTTGTTTTTCAATAGTTTCAAGTGCCGATAAATTCAAAGGAAGGACTTTCAGTGGATTCATCGATATCTACAGTTGATTCGACTTCAATATCACCCACCTACATACTTATTTATAAAACTGGAATATATTTATCGTTTCACTTTGATTCAATGAGTCATCAATTTCATTCATGAAACTTTTTTCATGGTTTAAATAACTGCATATGAAAAATCAGCGCACAGAAAACATCGAATTCCAATTTCAATTTTCAATCGCACCTATGTCGATAAGGCATGAAGGCGGAAGAACAATTTTATCCGTTGAAGTGTCTGTTTCAGCATTAATGACATTTGCTGTTTTCATACCCACTTGCTCGTTCCATTCTTACATGTTTATTAACATAATAAATAGCCATTTAATAACTGAGAATTCTACTCAAACCTCAGATGAAAGTAGTGTGTGGGATTTGGAATTAACATCAAGACTTAATAAAATATTGAAATATGGATATCTGTCGATAATAAATAATTGAAAAGGTTATGTCAATAACGATCGTACAAATGAACTTCAATAACTGCTTGGATCAATTTATTTTTCAGTAACTTTTGAATGATATCATCGATATAGAGAATTCATAACTATTTGATTGTTGATTGATTTAGTTTTTTGATACTCATTTTCAATTATAAGCCCGACTAGAATTCAATTTCTTCCTCAACAATCATAATCGAAAATACTTTTTTTCAACAGTGATAGCATACTTTTGTCTTCGGGTATCTGGAGAAGTAGCTATTGAAGGAAACTGACATTTTTGTTTTTTTTCATAATGGTTCACAGTTAAGTATTTATATTATATTCATCATCAAATTCATGTTAAGTATATTCATAAATCTATTGAGCTAATCTATTGGAATTTTTATTCATATTTTCCTGGTTATTCCAGATCAATTTCAAAGCTTGTTATTGATTGTTTACATCTTGGATACATCTCGAGTATAAATCCAATTTACGATGTATTTTGACGAGTATTTTGACATAAGTCATGAGAGTTTATTAGTTCTTCAATATTTTCATTCCATTTATCATCATTGCTAATTTAATTATTGTAGCTTAGGCCAGTTTTTGTATTTATCCCCATGATAATTTCATACAAAATTTTTACTATCCCAAACAGAATAGGTATGTACCCTATTTCAATAGCTTGAAAATGTTTTATAGGTGATTATCAGTGATATTCTGGGAAACTTATATATTTTTTGTAGTCCAAATTATGTTCGAAGCTCGGTTTGAAAGCCTGTGTTGATTTTTTGTTTTTCTCAAATTCATATTCACTGTAGATATTTTTTCGCCGTATTTCTAATTGGTAAATATAATTTTTGGTAGCCATAAAAAACTTGAATAAGGTTGAGCCCATAACTTTTCTCAAAATGATTTATTGGTGTATCAAGTTTTATTGAATACACTTTTCACTTAGTTCAGAGTCCTTAATGGAATCCAAACCAATTCACTTTGACGATGTTTATTTTTGCTTGATGAGAATTTTCGCTATTACCTTTTGGTATTGAACATGTTTTTGGTGATGTGATATTATGAAACCAAAATTAAGTACTCACTTCATTTTAACAATTTCGACTCTTGGGAATTTTTGTTACTGACTTCTGGTGTTGAAAATTATGAAACCAAACTACTTCATTCTAACAGTATTCATTTTTGCTTTTTGACAATTTTTGTTCTGCTTTTTGGGGTTGAAAATTGTTTTTGATAGTGCAAAATCATGAAACCAAAACTACTATATTTTAACATGGTTCATTTTTGCTTCTTGGAAGTTTTTGTTATTGCCTTTTGGTGTTGAACATAATGAAACTGAAACTATTTTATTTTAACATTGTTCATTTTTTCTTGTTGGCAATTTTTGTTATTGCCTTTTGGTGTTGAACGTTATGAAACCAAAACTATTTTATTTCAACATTGTTAATTTGGCTTGTTGTTGATTTTCGTTATTGCCTTTCGGTATTGAACACTGTTTATTTCCCATTCAAAAATTCTTTCCTACCTGTTGCCAGAATTGCGCCAGGAGGTAGATCCTTTCTTTTTTGAACAGCCAGTCCATCGACGGCATGGTCTGCATGTCCATATCTCCCCCTGGGGGTGGCAAATTGGCTGCCGCAGTCGGCTGCATATGTTCCAACTCCGCCAGCTTTGCGGGAAAAAAATTCAACCGGAAAAACTGATTGCGCCGTCCAAAATTTTCACCTTTCGAAAATCAAAACGTCACAACTCAGCATCGTCTTCAGTTCCTATCACTTTCTCATAACACTGTCATAACTCTGAAAAAAGGTCCTGCCACAAGTCCAATGTTTTGTTTTGATCACAGTCCTTTTCAGAACTCGGTGCGCACAGTCTCTATTTACACTCTTGCGATGACGATTTTTTTCAACCAACTCGTCATGCCACTATTTATATGTCGAAGCGGAAGCACTATCGGAAGTTTACAACTTGTCACACGGGGGTTGATGTTCCACTGTTCGTAATCGGCCTTCTCCGTTTCCACGTGCTATCGTCGGGATTTCTACCCCAAGACTGACGGCTCGCTTGAATCTTGCATGGTGCATTCAGAGCGAACTTCTTTCGTCTCTCTCTCGCCGTCTTCTGTTCGCCGGCGACTCCGCCCATTGTGTTGGAGAGTGTCGCTCTCTGGCGGCGCTTTCCGTCCCTACGCGATGCTCGCTCCTTGTCGCGGCCGTCTAGTCGCCTATTTCGATTCTTTTTCAGCCCGTGGATCGTCGACGGCCAATACAAACGCTGTAAAGTAAAGGCTGATATTTTCTTTTTACGAAAATCGAAAGATATCTATGTGCGCATTTCGCTACCCCCTTCCTTCGCGTATATTATAAGGTTTTTTTTCGTGACGGATGAGAGTTAAGGGGTGATTTTGGAGCGCATGTGCTGGCCGTAGTGTGTTTTGTGTTTTTGGTTAGGAGCGTGTGTGCGATGAGAGTGTGGGGCATTTTTAGGGTTGTTTGTTTTTTCTCGAAGATTTGTTGACGAGGATTCTTTTGTGATGAGTAACCTCTTCGTTGTGTCTTTCAGTCATTTGTTTTTTTCAGCTGTTTCCATAGCTCTGTAGCGATATGTGTTCGATAAAAACTCTTGGTGCTAGTTTTTTGTACGATTGATGACATTTTTTTCATTCAGATCGAAAGCTAACTAGGATTATTTCAAAATTGATATATTGATATTAATCGTATGAATTTCAATGAAATACAAAATATCCCTTCCAAAAACTCGTATAACAACTGAATCAGGAATTCATGAATCAGGATTTCCACCAGCATCTATTGTGAAAAAGTCTTTACCAAAATTTTTCTTTCTAAACTTTTGTCCCCTTTTTTTTTTTACTCGAATAGTGTTAATAGTGTGTGGAGAAATGCAAACATGTTGGATATGAGATAGAATCAATGGATGCTACTCTGTTTTCAATTTGGATAATGAAAATTGGGGTTGATAATATACATAAATATATAGTACAACATGATACATTCCTAATACTCATTTGTTTTTGAAGATGTGCTTTTCGTTTGATGAAGGATATAATTGAATAAGGCCATGACATTTTTTGTTGCTTTATAGTTTTATGTAACTAATGTATAATAATTCGAAACACGAATTTTCAATCGTCACTTCATAGCACACTGGAAGGATAATAATTTTTGTTATATCAATGGATAATGGCAAAACTACATGCAAATGAAATGTTATTGTAGTACATAGTTCGATTTGTGTAACAGGGAATTTTTTTGGGAGAATTGGAAACAATAATGATGAATATTCTGATCATCGTCAGGTGTATCATTTCAAATTAATCCTAAAGTTTGAAACTCTATCGATTATATCAGTGATTTATTTATTTATCGTATGGAAGATAAGTACAGTCCTAGTGTATGATAATTTATAGTAACTGTCGGAGAGAACACAGTACTCTATTAGTGATTATGATAATCATATATCATTTTTTGAAAAAATATTTATAGGAAAATCAAATTCTGATTCTCAAAATGAAATTTAGTTTTGGTAGCACAAACCTTATATATTCTCATCTTGAAGTTATTCTGAAAATGTATTTTTTGTAATGTTCACACAAAATGTTGAATATCAATGAGAAATAGAAACAGTTTAATTTTTGGAGGTTTTAATAAAAGAAAAAGATCTCACTGAGAAATTGGCATTCTTCCTTTATGCTAAAGACTCAAATGTCTATGAATGATTTACACGTATAATCACAGAGTTTGTTGAATATTTGATATGACTTTTTTGGAAAAATTTTATATCCTTTTTGTACAGACTTGGAAAGAGTTTCTTCACTACTTCCTTCTCTCCATTGAAACTATCATGTTCCTTAACTTCATTCACGTTATTTACTATTGTTGATTTTGAAACTAGATGACTATGTAAGATAACACTGTTAGTAATATACTTTCAGACATCAAATATAGTAACTGTTTCCTCAATGTGGTGGATAATCTGGAATAGGGGATAGGACACCATTATTATTGGCGAAGGAGAGAGGTTTAGAAGGTTCATTCAAACATTGGAGATATTTCCAGGAAGGAGACGGATTCATGAGCAGTAGTTTTTTCTTCAGGTTATCATCCTTAAACTTTTTTTTTCTACTTATCGAAGTAGAACTAAACCCCGACGATTTGTTGATGATGCACCAATACATGTGAAAACTCCTCTTGAGATGCATGCATCTTTCTTCATGTAGGGTTTTATCCTTTTTAAAACTGATTCGAATTCAATTGATTCAACCATGATGTTTTTCATTTCTTACAATCTGAATCCTAGTCAGTTATGCATTGGAAGGACTAGAAGAACTTTGCACAAAGAAAGGATAATTTCTAGATATTTTTTTTTAGGCTGAAAGTCAATGAAATATTTTCTGGACTGAGAATAACGTGTAGATGTCGTTTTCATCAGAATAACATAGTTTGAATCATGTTTCGTTCAAATCGATGTAGGGACAGTTCTGAAAAAATTGAAGAGTTGTGGAAATTGTAAGTTACATTACAGAACTGAAATTTGGTGTAGTGATATGAAATCTGTGATTGAACAACATTTTCCATTGGTATTTTTCAAAACTTGCGGTAAAAACTGGATTTTTTTCGTTTTTTTTTGAAAATTGTGGAATTCAATGGTCACACCACATCAAAACCGAAGTGAGTCCCAATCGCACTCATTTTTCATTCACAATCATAAATACACACTCACTGCTAAGTGAAAGTTGAGTTATATCCATTAGGCATAGAAGAAAACTTCAATGTTGTGCGGTCTTCGTGTATATCACTACAGAAAAATTGAAATCTGAATAAAAATCACCAGAACTATGGAATATTAAAAATTTGAATACGTTATGAAATATGTGTACACAAGAGTAATTTTGATTTTAGACAGTTATTGATGAATGATTTACGAATTATTTTTTCATTATCGATTTTCTTGTCTTGAAATTTTATGTATGATACCTACTTAGAGTAAATGGAAAAAATAGTTATCGAACACTTTCTTCTTGAACATAAATGAACATTTGAAATTGTGGTAATTTCTAGTCATCAATACTTTGAATAAAAATATATGATGATTGGGCGAAGTTATATATGCTCAAAAAGTTTTCTGAATTGTTGATATTCAGTCGGCGAACGCTCTATTGAAAAACTAAATTTTAGGTTTTTATGTATGCTACTTATCACAGTAGATGGCGGAAAGATATATATTTCCTCTTGAACATACACAAACTTCAATTGTGGTCAATTATCTTCATCAATCCTCAACGTGTTAGGTATGTCAAAAAAAATCATAAATTTCGTCTAGAAACACTAATAAAAATGAATTACTATTATTTGATACATACTACCCACTAACACTGAATAGGGAAAAGATTTATAAAAACTTCCTTTTGAACATACATAAACACTTGAAATTATGAATTCTCAAAGAGTTTTCTGAATTGTTGAAAATTTTTCGAACTACAATATCAAATTTCTACTATTTTATATATGCTACCACCCACTTGATGAATATTGGGATGTATATCGAAACTTCTATCTTGAATATACGTTAACACTTAAAAAATAGTGGTCATCCCTTTCGACATACAATAGAATATATTTATACCGTGGTTGTTAGACATGCCCCGTACTTTTATTAATTATTATTTTGTTGAGAAATAATATCGAGAACAGAATTGAAAAAAAAAAAAACTTTGTCGAGAAATATGCAATAGCATTTTCAAGCGAAAATCTTACAGAAAACTCTATAATATTTTTTTTGTTTCCAGCTCTTTTATCAATTCAAGATTCATTTCATCATATGTACCTACATGAGCATCTATATGTGATAGGGATAGATAGTACGCATTTGTGCATTTCACCCTTTCCTGCAGTGAATCATAACAATAAATGAAATTTTAAAAAGGTTGAGTTAAAAAGTTTTTCAGTAATGAATATTGGAAATAAATAGCACATTTTGGGCTCAGTTGATGTAATGAAACAGGAGAGAGGGAGGGATGATATGTACAATAAACTAACTGCTGGAATTGGTTTCTACTTGATGGAATGTAATTGAAAAAGCACTTTTTTGTGTGATTTTCACTACTTTATCAACAAAGTGTACAATTTCTATTTGTTTCAAATTTCGGCAAGCTAGATACAACAATTTATTGATAGCTAACCCGTCAACCGTACACCAAAACGGTCTTCATTTCGAGCGACAATAGCTAACAACAGTTTTTCTGGTTTATTGGAACTGAATCACACTTCAACATATAAGACTCCGTCGACCCCAAACTCGCATGAGTTATGACTTTTCGAGAAATCATGTTCGTAATAAGGGGATGACAATCATTTCGAGACCCATATATGAACTGAATTTTCTGTATCTGTCAATCGCGCAATTATCATTCCATCTTTTTGGGTTACCCGTTTGGCTAACAAGATTCGAAAACTGGGTCTTAGGTATTATTAACAACTAACGAACTCGTTTGCACTGTTCGTTTTCCAGTTTCCAAATGCGCCACCAGAAATCATTGAGCTCCCAGAGCGCCACGGAAAATATTAGTCGGCTTTTGCCCGCACAAGGGTCTAGCTCCTGGGCGCTATACTCTGAAACAGAATTTTTTCAAAAAATACCACATTTTTCTGTACGATTCTTGCTTGGAGAATCCTACAGGAAAGCCGTATTTTATGTTGAATATGGATTTTCATAAGCTATAGGCCAATTCAATTCAATGCACGCAATTTTCTAACCGATTGCCACAAACGAACATTTTGAGAAAATGATCTCTCATATCTTTCATTTTCAAAATATTCGACTTTATTACGGAAGGTAATGAAGGCACTAAATATATTACGATTGAAGAGCTTTGGTTTAAATATGCCACTAAGGGCAAAATTTGATATGTGTATACAGTATATATAATCCATAGACATTCGATCCATTGAAACTCTCTGTGAAGATCAAATATCCTAACACCAAACTGATGATATTTGCGAATAACAAATAGCAAAATGTAAAAATAGTAATAAGTATGACAAAAGGGCCAATACCTTTTAGCCCGCTTTTAATTTCTTCTTGAGAAACTGATTAGAATAAATAGTAGTCAACAGACGAGGTCCATATCGGACCAAGAGAAAACTTTGCAGGTAGTTTTTTCACTACCATAGATTGTGAAGGATATAGATAGCTTACCCTATTCAGTATCAGTTATCTTCTCTTTGAGATGCTAACCTTGCTAGCGAACCGCACATCGAGTACAAATAATATCATTTGGTGTAAGTGGAATCGATCTGTACAAAAAGGCTCAATTTTCCCTCATAACTTCTGAACTATCGAAAAGAATATTCTTTGACGTTATTCTTCGCCTAGTGGGGGGCATCAACTTTTTGTTCCAAATGGAAAAGTGAGCATTGCTTGAATGATTTTTTAGGAGGTGGAAATGTACTGGAATCTTTTTTTTTGGTGCTTCTTTCTCCTGGAAAAGAGAACAATAAACCTTTACGTTCTTATAATAACTGTACACGATTGAAAAAAACACAGAATTGAGAACTATTTTGTCAGTTACTAATCGTATTTTTATGAATTTGGAGATTTCATTAACAAATTTATTGAAAAACGAGTATACTTCCCTTGGAAAAGTGGAAGTTGTTCTCTCTGTTCAATATATCCTTCAATTCTCAATAGTTGTCTGAAACTCAGACCAGCCATTCCTGAGTTATCAGTAATCAAATTTTTCGCAAATCTCTAGGAAATTTTAACATTCCAGACAAAATTTCTTGAAGAAAAAGTCAAGATCTCCGCACTGTAAGGAAACGATAAGTGTTTTATATAATTTATTGAAAACAGTTTCCATAGTAACCCAGGTAACTTGATTACAAATTCCAGAGCACTATTTATTCGTGAATAAAATTATGTTTATCTACACCTGTACTCTAATAATACACTTATATGCCCACAACCCGTTTTATAATGAAATCCATTACGATACAGATTTTTCATTACGATACAGATTTTCATACCAATAGAAACCCATTATTTTTCAATCAAGCATGATGTGCATGCTCTGCATTTGTCAAGTCAGTGGGTATTGAATTTTTGAAGAATTTAGTCAATTTTCGATAATCGTATGAAAATGTCTGATAGCAGTGATATAGAAGAATTACCAGCGACCCTCCACAGAATCTGTGGAGGGACCCTCCACATCTGAGATGTCTTAGACAAGAAGAAAATACAATCGAAAGGATTATATTTTTCATTTGACAAATGCAACACATATGTTTTTATTTTTAAGCAAATCATATGAGCTCTCGTGTCCGAGTGGTCAAAGGCCCGGCAATGGTCAGTTACGTCCGGGTTCAATTCCTGACCTTGGCAGAAGTTTTTTTTCATTTTTTTCTTCTTTTCATTTCTCATTGTTATATTTTCCGTGGTTATACCATTAATTATAATTTTATAGAATTTTTCAAAGAAATACGATTGTTGTGTTCAATATAAATACCTAATAATATAATATTTTTAGTTCTTCATTACTCATTGGGTGTAGATAAAATAGCGTATGCAACTCTCATGTAATGCCGAAGCTGGATATTATTATCAAAGGTTATTTAGAGTTATCTGAAATATTTGACAATCGTCAATTACCAAGATTGCCTACAAGAAATACTTGGATTTCACGGGCGTAGCCAGGGGGAGGGTTCTGGCGGTTTAACCCCCACTCCTCCCGAAAAGTTGAGATTAACATTCATAAAATTAAAACAAAAAACAGACTATATCCAAATATTTACACATTGTTGCAAATATTGACTACCATACCTGTTTCCACTGCTAGCCCAGCCCAGCCTAAGAAGACTTAAAAACTACTTGAGGAACACAATGAGTGAAAACAGACTGAACGGCTTGGCTCTCATGAACATTCACTATATGATAGAAATTGACGCAAATCAAGTATTGGATATATTTAAAAAGAAAAATAGAAGATTAATTCTGTAATGCGTAGAAGAGAACGTTACTTTTTTATAGTCTATAGAGAAGTTTATAAGGTATATAGTCAATACTGTACCACTGCTCAAAAAAAGGATTCCCCCAATATTCAATTTTCTTAAGAT
The DNA here is from genome assembly GCA_032362365.1 of Zygogramma bicolorata. NCBI lineage: Eukaryota > Metazoa > Arthropoda > Insecta > Coleoptera > Chrysomelidae > Zygogramma > Zygogramma bicolorata. The sequence continues at coordinate 126,477 of JAVJAQ010005172.1, forward strand.
TTTGGTATTTTCTTGAACCTACCCCCCCCCCCCCCTCCGATACCAAAAATCAGACTACGCCCGTGTTGGATTTGTACAGGAATTTGCGTATGAGTTTTGACAACGAAAGCGGATTCAGTTTCCGAAACGTTAACGATAAGTATTTTCATATATATGTTGGTTCTTTTATTGTTTTGATAGGCAATAATTGAGCTATACGAGAATTTGCTGTCTAATTGGACTCGTTTTATCCATAAAGAACTGTTTTTCCATAGAGGCTGCAACTTTTCGGGGTAGATTGAAAATCTACCCTTCTACACTTGTATATATTCCAATATTTATTCTAATTTTTTCAGATTGTGGTAGGTTACAAAACCCAGGAAACTACAGAACAAATATCGATTCATCACAAAATAATGACGTTCAAACAGTACTTAGTTATTTAGAGGTTAGAATAGAATAGAATAGAATAGAATAGAATAGAATAGAATAGAATAGAATAGAATAGAATAGAATAGAATAGAATAGAATAGAATAGAATAGAATAGAATAGAATAGAATAGAATAGAATAGAATAGAAGAGAATAGAATAGAATAGAATAGAATAGAATAGAATAGAATAGAATAGAATAGAAGAGAAGAGAAGAGAAGAGAAGAGAAGAGAAGAGAAGAGAAGAGAAGAGAAGAGAAGAGAAGAGAAGAGAAGAGAAGAGAAGAGAAGAGAAGAGAAGAGAAGAGAAAAGAAGAGAAGAGAAGAGAAGAGAAGAGAAGAGAAGAGAAGAGAAGAGAAGAGAAGAGAAGAGAAGAGAAGAGAAGAGAAGAGAAGAGAAGAGAAGAGAAGAGAAGAGAAGAGAAGAGAAGAGAAGAGAAGAGAAGAGAAGAGAAGAGAAGAGAAGAGAAGAGAAGAGAAGAGAAGAGAAGAGAAGAGAAGAGAAGAGAAGAGAAGAGAAGATAAAGTAGAAGAGAAGAGAAGAGAAGAGAAGAGAAGAGAAGAGAAGAGAAGAGAAGAGAAGAGAAGAGAAGAGAAGAGAAGAGAAGAGAAGAGAAGAGAAGAGAAGAGAAGAGAAGAGAAGAGAAGAGAAGAGAAGAGAAGAGAAGAGAAGAGAAGAGAAGAGAAGAGAAGAGAAGAGAAGAGAAGAGAAGAGAATAGAATAGAATAGAATAGAATAGAATAGAATAGAATAGAATAGAATAGAATAGAATAGAATAGAATAGAATAGAATAGAAAAGAATAGAATAGAATAGAATAGAATAGAATAGTTTATTGGCTACGTGATACATTTTCACGAATATTTGTAGCAAGTCAGAACACAAAAGTTATAAAATATATCGTCATATATACAAATATAACAATAAATATCACAATGTTTGTTAAAAACGAACAATCACAATAATAAAAATAATCAAACAATAAAACATCAAGCAACTAATTTAAAAATGAGAACAATCGTTACTCAATTGAAGTCACACGAATGATCTATGTTGTATAACATATATTCTTCTGTGGAATAAAAGCAATGATTCAACAAAAATGACTTAATTTTTTGCTTGAAACAGTACAAACTGAGTTGTCGTATTTGACATGGTAATTTGTTATAGAATTTCAAATTCAATGAATTCTTCTGTGAGGTGCTTAGTCTGAATCTCTCAGCTCTTATCAGATTTCCTGATCTCGTTGGATATTCATGTTGTTGGGATTGTAAAATGTAGTTTGATCGATTTAATCGGCATAATTTTGAGCTGAATAAAAAGTGGGCGACAATGATCTCTAAAGTTGACATTAGATATAAGACGAATAGCTTTTTTTTGCAAAACAAAAATTTTTTTGGAATGACAAGAATCCCCCCACAACACTATGCCATATACCATGTGAGTATGGAAGAGTCCGTAGTAAGAAGATTTAACTGCTCTGATACCGGCGTATTTCTTTGATCCTACGAATCATAAATATTACACTAGATAATTTCTTGGCCAGTTTGTCAACGTGACATGACCAGTTCAATCTATCGTCCATATGGATCCCAAGTAGCTTGACACTTTTACCAGAGATTAAATTAGTGTTTGTGGAGATCATAAGATTTTGATTTTTACCCTCATTAAGGAGAAGTCTATTCGAAGCAAACCAGTTACTAGCAGACTTCATGTTGGCGTTGGCAGGAACAATCAAATCATTCACATCACTGTAAAACTCCACCAGAGTGGTATCATCCGCAAAAAGAAAACATTTTGTAGGAAATACATGGTAATATAGGTCATTTATATATGAAAAAATTACTGAAAATTAATGAAGTGTTTCTTGAATTGCATTTCCATTGATACGTAACACCATTTTCATTAAAATAAACCAAAGTCGATGACTTCATATAAACCTTCTGGATGATCTATTACCCTTTGACCCTAACACCAAACTTATATGATTTGCAAATAATATCAGTTTGGTGTTAGGGTAATTGATCTCTACAAAAAAAATCGACTTTTATGCCAAAGGTTTGAATCACATCGCTTAAGACCCAAATATATATTTTCACGGTCGGTGCTCTTCTGGATTCTCATCAATCGTTCCACTCTTGGCCGTATCTACACGTACAGAATTACCACCTCTTTGTTGTGAGCTTGGAGACCTGTCGAACCTCTATTGCTCAGGGATCTTTTTTCAATAGAACAGCTGAGCTTTGGAACTCCTTGCCGAGAGAGGTTTTTCTTGGGGCTCACAAACTTAAAAAATTCAAAGAGAATGTTAATTCGTATCTCCTGTTCCTTGATTCCCGCGGTGTTCTTTGAACACTACAGGGCTTCCCTTTAACAAACAAACAATCCATTGCGAGTTTCCGAAGCTTAACTATTCATATTCATAAGAAATGTGAATATGCCTGATTCTCGAGAACTGAAGTATGTTAGATATCAATTCCTGATAACTATATTGCCAACTCCAGTGAAGGATTTCTAGGATTCATGAGTTAATATTTATAAATATCTCTCACAAAGAATCACGTATACATCTTGCCTGCCGTTGTAGCAAAGTGTGCAAACTAAGCTGAAAACTATCTTATGACATATTAATTACAAATTAATTGTAATTTTGCAACAGTTTGTCGCAGAAAGCATACGCTCGAGACGCTTCAATTCAATTGTTTGCATTCGCCAGAGATTACTGCGATAAATAAACAATGTTACTCAAGTCGAAACAATTGAAACAAGTATTATTTTCATATAGCAGGCTCTTTATCTATTTTTAATTCGCGTTACTAAATATCCTGATTCCGATTTTCATGCTCCTTATATTTATGCAATGTAATAATTGTTTATTGTCTTCGAAGGCAGTCTTTAAACAATCATTCATGGGATAATACAATATGTAGTAATTGCTGAGTTATTCGTTTATAATTCCAAATGACGAAATTGATAGTTGAGTCGATAATTTTGCCATCGTACGTTTCACATTTTTGGAGATGATGAAAAGTAGAGAAAAATCAACATGCTCGATTTGAATAAATTACGTCAACTCACAAGATTCATCTTTATAAAATTAAGTCAACCTGTTCGCTTGGTGGAATCAAATTCAGAGAAATGGTCTTATCAAAATTGCTCACAGAGACTGAAATCAAGGGTTATGCGTATAAGGGCCGGTTTTATCAATCTCTAATCAAGTGATCTTTGAAGTAACAGATGATTGACGTCGACTGGTCTGTTGAGCATTAGTATTTTCAACCTGAGATGTAGTAAAATCTTAAAGAAAGCCTAGAAAACATAAAAATGTTTTTTGGTAACTCATGAAGTTCTTTTGATGAATAATTTTATTCTTTTTGGAAAAATGACTTTTCTGAAAGTAATCGCTATTTTCACATTGAAATCAAAGGGCTATTTTCAAACAATGAATCCCGAATCATATTTTTTTGCATGCAAAGACGGATTTTATGACTAGAGATTGACAATATGAGAAAACGCGTTTTTCATAACTATTAGGATGTACCAGGTCTAATTTATTTCCAGAGTGACACAAAACTCAACCATATATCAATGATTCATTCAACCCAACATATTCAAAAACATGTAAAAAATAAAATTAGGTACTTCAATAACAATGCAAATACATTTTTGGAAATACTGAAATAAAATCAATGAAATTGGTATGCGGAATACAAGCAGTAAATTTTCAAAATCAATATAAACGATATATTTACTAAAACTATAGAAAACATTATTATTATTGCACTACAAATAAACATATTCAACCCAGCTGTCAAATACGTAATGAATGGTTTGAAATAGTGAAAGTGGAAAAATATTTATACAACCAATTATTTTCTGGTTTGAAGTCTTGGATGTGAAGATAACCAATTCTAGTAGAAGTATTTTCACTATATAGAATCCATTTTATCCTACTCTACAGATCTATCTTGCAAAAAAAAAGAATCTTCGAGGTCCATAAGGTTTTATTGCTAATGTATATGTAGAGCACAAATTTAACGAAATAGCTGAGATGTACAGTGTTGTTGTTTGAGTGAGAGATATTGGATACGAAAGGAAAGCCCTGTGATGTTCAAAGAACACCGCGTGAATCAAGATGAAGAACAGAGGAAGAAAGAGAGAAAAAGATAAAGTCGAAATGACATTGGCATATATTCACTCTCGGAAAGTGGGGTCTCACAAAAGATTCAAAACACAGTTTAAAGATCCCCGCTCATGTCACATACCAACGAAGTTGTACAAAAAAATTTCGAGTGGATGGTTGAAATTTAGTGAAGAGGTCGAAATTCAAAATTCAATCCTCCTTCATTTGGAATTTGAAGCAAAAAGGCCCGGACTCGTAAAGTTTGCTGTCGAATGGAACACGTTCTAGAAATATTTTTCAAACTCTGCCGTCAAACCCATTGCGAGGGGTGTCATGACCCCTAGAATATCAAATGGAAAGTGGGGTCGAGTGATATATCATGTGAAAAGATACTGAATTGTCTTTTCAGTGATACCCTATTCAGTGAAATTTAACCAAATATCCAATGCAAAATTGGCGTTAAGAACATCAACCCGATAATTTTGGTACTAATGACAAATACGAAAAAAAAAAAAAATTATGAATCAGAATTACTACAAACATTTTTGAATAACTTCATTTGTATTAAATCAAGATTTCAAATAATTATCTTTTTGAAGAGTCGAAGATACTAGAAGTGTTCCCCTAAATTTACATTTACTAATTAAAGAATGTAAACTCGATACACTAGAAGACTTCAACAGATATTCGAAAAAGTGAATATAAAAGTTGCATATGAAACATTTTACAACTTATAATAGCTTCTTGGTAATTTTAAAGATAAATTAGAAAACTCAGAGAAGACGGGAATTTACGAAATCTGTTGTCAGGATTGCAACTACAAACACATCACACATAGAGCCGACGAGCTGTTAAAACTCGTTTCAAGGAGCATTTTGCACACATGAATTACGGAAGGGTAGGAACATCCACGCTCTAGATCTAGACAGTGACCACAAAATTGGTGATAGCAATCTTAAACTGATCAAGCATGTGCATGACACAAGCCTACTCGATGCATGTGAGAGTCTAGAAAAAGCAAAATGTAAAAACAGCATGAATGGTGACAAGAGACCTATTCTTTTCAGGCCGCTTTTCAATTTATTGTTGAGAAAGTAGTCTGAATATTCAATAATAACAGATGACGGACCAACAAACTTTGTAGGTAGTGACCACATTGGTTCATTACCGAGAGATTAGCACTAACAAACAAAGTCCATATCAGACCGGAAAAATTAAGGTATATAAACAACTAACCCTAGTCTTTAGATTTAGTATCAATTTTCTTCTCCTGAAGATGCTAACCTTGTTAGCGAAATGCGCGTCGAGTGCAAAAATATCAGTTTGGTGTTAGGGTAAAGGATCCCTAGGAAAAGTTTCGAAGTAGAGTTTCAATAAATCATTTCAATAACTTGTTTTCCCTCTTTAAAAAGCACCGTTATAAATAACGAACACAAACATTGAAAACTATCACTAACTGTAACCGTTTCGATTGGTAATTTACAACTTTGTATTTTTCATTAATATTATTAAATATTTGGGTAAATGGTCTTAACAACGTTATTCTTCAAGTAAATTTCAATTATAATAATTTTGTACCTTTTTCACATGATGTATCGCTCGACCCCACTTTCCAATTGGAATTTTAAGTTTGTTTGTGAATGCATATTTTGAAGAATTTTTTCCAAAATGTACCCTCCCCAGAATCAAACTCTACGTGTCCGAGAATGTTTCCTTCAATTTGCAAAGAAAAGAGGAGTGCAATTTTTTCACTCTTTATGTATGTCATCGTATATTCAAACATCAACCAAAGTTTTGAATTCATTCACTATTTTACCCAAACGTAGTAATCTCTCGAAATTATTGTTTGCATACACGAATACCTCCTTATTTATTTTTGACCAATTTTCGGGAGATCATAGCTCATTGTTATGGGTATTTCTGAAGTATCACCTGTGTAACGTCTATATGGATTACGAATACACAGAAGAGGCGGTGATTTTTTTACCTTCTACAGCGAGAGGTTTTTGTAAAAAGAGTGGATAAGGTTAGGTTAGTTTATGGTGGACATATCGCACGAGGACGAAGTTTGAACACGATGCCGTAGGCCCAGGTGAATATTTCAGAACTCTTTCTCAGCTATCATATTGATAATCAATTTCAGATATAGAATAATTTTTCGATATTCATGAAAATCTCAAAGGAAAGAAACTTTATTGAATTCAATGTTCAATTCTTGCCGACGACATCCTTCTTAAATTTCAAAAACTAATAATACGGAAAAAGTTATGATATTTCAATCGTTGAATAAATGTACAAAAAAAAATCAATCTCGGTGAGAGTTGAACCAACGACTACAAAGTAGTTCGTCTAAGAGGGCGTACGCCTCAACCAACGATGCTATTTGGACTAAATAGTTTCAGTTAATTATTGATGGAGTTCCGTTAATAAATTCATCATTGAAATCACTCATTTTTGTGAAATAATCTGTTACAGAAAACACTGATACACTGATAATTACAATGAAATTGATCACAGATTGACAGTTACGACGTTTTAGACTTTGAAAAGGAAGCCGTGATTTTGGAGATGAAATCTTATACCTGAATACGACGGGAAAATCGAGATGTTGCAATTATTGTTAACATCCATTTTTGAGAATTATATTTGTTTCTTTTGAACATTATTCGTTAGAATAATTGATTTTTGATAATGATTTCTCAAACAATTTTCATAAATTGGTAGACAGATCAGAATTGTGACATTCCTACAAGGTTATCCCTGATAACCAAGTATGTTGTTCTCTGTGATTGGTGGAATTCATATCCTATCTTGTGTGGATATGAAATCATAACGATTCAGTTGACTGGAGTCGCCTACTTATCCTTTCAGTAAACTATAAAGAAATGAATATTGGCAGGTGGGAGTAAAAAAGATTTATTTTCAGCCGTAGTATACAAAATGTCAATGTATTACATTTGTGAATAAAATCAATTGTTTTGTGATCTATATTCAGCAACTATTTCCACATCCTAATTTATACCAACGAATTCAACGGTTGGCACCACTTGAACAACGATCTGCATACCCATTGCTCGATTTTCTCAAACTGATAACGCTCATATGCAAAATTCATCAATGCCACCTAATCAAAATCGGCGACTGCATTTTCTCATACATCAACGGATACATCTGCTCAGGCAGAAGAAACGACACCGTCGAAGACACAAGAAATTAAAGGGGTAAGGAAACACCACCACCCGGAGCACAAAGGACGCGACGTATCCTCCGAAGGTCCTGCATATCCTCATTGAACAATAGCCGAATTTACGAAATTAACTATGCATGATATTTAGCGGTGGGGTTTTTTGATAAGGGCCGTACCTAGGAACAAGTTCCATTTGCATACTTGCATAAATTATCGGCCGATCAACAAAGAAATGCTTCGGCGGGATAATAAGAAGGGTTGCGATGGGAAGTGTATCGCGAGGCGGCCGTAACTAGATCGCAGTATCAGAAATGAAAATTATTCAAAGTAGGCCATGTGTTTTGTGAGAGCGAGGATCGCGCGAATGGTTTTAATAAGGGAGGAATATTTTAATGTTTAATTATTTGGTGAGGCAAATGTGCATATTGATATTGATTTCTTATTCGGGAACAGGTTTGGTGGGAATCTAACCATCGCGATCGTTGCGAGCGTGGAGAAAGGGGGGTCGTGATGGTATCAACAATGTCATACATTTGTAATTTCTAACAATGATACAGTATAATTACCGTCCTTCTTCCTATAAAAATATTCTTTGCACCGTTATACTAGGAAAATTTCACACCTCTACTTTTCAACCAATAAGATAACTCAATTTGACTAGTTACCATGGTAAATTTCCTGAAATTTTTTCGAAGCGCCACATTATTTAAGTGGAAATTTTTTGACAGTTCAAAAAATCAACGTACCACCCTTGAATAGTATAGTTTCACCTGTGAATAAGGCCGAATTATTATAATTATTAAGACTATTATTTATCATTCGCTATGAAGTTCAATTATGTATTAAAAAAAATGTATTCAATCCAAGCAAACAAACAGGTCAATACAGGCCTATTTACATGTTCACTGAAAAAAATCTCAGATGCTACATTATTTATGGCTAATATAAAATACATTATGACTGTTACGGCTAAGTGTAAAAGTAATATAGGAGTAGAGAACAAACCAAGTTTACAGTACACTAAAAAGGCATGATGTAGTGAAAAGTTTTGTACTTTTACGAAAAAGTGTCTGCTAGTGAACTTAAGTTGTACATTTGAACCTATCTAATAGATTCGAACCAGAGGCTGCTCACAAATAAATGTGAACGGCTTATTATATGTTTGAATTACAGACCTGATATACTATGAGAACTCTTTTATTTGATTGGAGTTACAGAATATGGGACAATTTCCGAAGTTGGGTTGAAAAGTGGTGACTGTACAAGTCTACGTCTCTGAAGGCATCACTATTTTTGTCGAATGACAGACACATTCCGTCGTCCATTATTGACGGTGACTTAGGAACATATAATGTAAATTTTTTTCTCGGATATTGTGAGCAGGTATATAAAATTACAAGTTAGGGAGCAGGAACTCACACTCCACCTTATTTACAATAAGTTTGTGAACAAAAATAATTTTTTGTGTTCGCCTTCTAATTTGTATTTTCGGTATATGGAATTCGAAACGTGGGCAATCATAAGAGGAATAAGTAGGAGCGGTTTTATATTTTTTATGGTGTAAAAAATGAATCATTTTATCATGTACTGTTTCCAAAAACTTGATCAGTTTTATTTTACCCGGATCCCATATAATACTAGCATATTCTAATCGACTGCGGATGAAGGAAAAGTATAAGGACTTAATAGCGTCTATGTTATTGAATTGATGGGTTGTTCGTTTGATGAAACTGAGTAATTTCAAGGCGGATCTAGATATAGTTTCTATGTGTTTGTCAAACTTGAGTGTTTCTTCAAATGTGACTCCAAGGTCTTTGATAGAGGAAAGTCGGGATAAGGTTTCCCCATTGATATTATAATCGAACGACCGTATATTTGATGACTGTTTGTAAGTGACAACTGAACATTTGCTAGAATTGAGGTAAAACTTGTTGAGCATTGTCCAGGTATATAAGGAATCAATATATTTTTGTAGCATATAGTAATCTTCATCAGTTATGATTTTTCTGAATATTTTGCAGTCATTGGCGTATAATAAACATTCCGACGAAACAAACTCAGGTAAATCATTTATAAATAGAAGGAAGAGTAGTGGACCCAGGTTCTAACTCTGAGGTACACCCGACCCCGCAAAAAACTACTCGAGTTAAATTCGCGGTACACAACGAATTGATTCATCTTAATCAAATAACTTTTCATCAGAGATATTAGTGGGTTACTGAATCCAAACTTGGCCAACTTTTGTAAAAGGATATCATGGTTCACCTTGTCAAATGCTTTCGCGAGGTCGGTGTAAACAGCGTCCACCTGCAGTCCTGTCTCCCTACCCTCCAAAACTTTGGTAATGAATGTTACTAAATTTGTTTCAATTGATTCATTCCCACAGAAACCGTGCTGAGCGTTAGTGATGCGATTTTTCACGTGCCAGTATATTTTTTCGTATATTATAAACTCAAATTATTCGACCTGTGGTAGAAGTCCATTGTATCTCGAAGTGGAGTCTAGTAGATTTACGATGCAGAAAAACTCAAAGTCCAAACCAATCTTTAATGTATTTATGGTGTTAGGGATGTCCCAAATTCCCCTAATATCAAATCAATCATAATTTGTCACTAAAAAAAAAAATTTTTATGTCCTTTTGAACTTCACCATGTGAATTTGCTATTTTTTTCATCTCCATAATTCAATGTAAATTCAGCTGATGATGAACCTATGTAGGTTTGAAACATGTACTGAATCACCGTACTGACATCTTTCAAATATTAAATTGTGGAGACGACTTTGAGTTTTTCTGCATCGTAAATCAAATAATTTGGCAAAACAATTAAGTATAGCTATAGGCCTATAATTACTAATGAGCCCCTTATCATCTTTTTAAAACAGAAAACACAAATTTGTTTAATTATGATGCACCAACATGATGTTTCAAAAAACGTAGGATGGACAAGCGTAGTAAGATTTAAATGTTGCTTGAATTCTAACTCATCCTCTCTTTTCATTGGTGGATAGGAAGGTGACGAATTAATTAGATGTCTGTGTTTTAAAACGAACATGTGATATTTTGAAACAATTTTGTTCAAATCTCTTCTAGTCAAAATTCCATATTCACTTGACATCTGCTGCAAACTCTCTTGGATTTTCGTAAACAAACTATTCGACTCTAAACCTTCCTGGTCGCAATCTTCCATTTAATTTGCTAAATATATTAATTTTGGATGACATACTTGCACTTGTCTCAACTCTTTGCAGTATTCACATAAATAACACTTTTCAAATCATTCCATTTTTCTCAAATTGTACAACGCAAACTTACATGAAATGTTTTACATAGGAATCTCTGTTTGCTGGTTTACTACACAGAAACTCAATTCAGTTATAATATAAACGATGAATGAAACGATGCTAAACCCACAAGAGAATCTTTTTATCGGAACCTTGATTTCATTGCCTCAAGAACAATATGTATAATTCAAAATCAAAATTCATAGAGTCTTATTTTTCATTTCCACTAACTTAGCTTCACTTTCGAAATATTTCATTATATCACGTGTGGCAACCAGAAATAACACTGACTTTGCAAGTTCTATCAGATCCAATCGCATGAATACCTGCTTATTGAAAAGACCACAAACCGAACTGTTTGTAATGAATTTATCGATTACACTAGTTGGCTTTTGTATTGTCGGGTTCATTTCAAAAGAATGTCACCACAGGTACCGGCCAAATTCGAAAGCAATTTTTCTACCTGTTATCTTTTTATCGGACAAAATCACCACAGTTTTATTTGTTTTGACTTGGTCCTCCACTTGAGGATTAGATTCGGGAATGCTCCGGATATCTTTTGAATCATTTAAGATATCGAGAGTAAATATCATATAATATCACCCAATATCAGCCAATTTACTTTGCCTTATATTGAATTCTACGATTTGTAGTGGACATCTTCGATATTGAAAATGATATCTGGAAATTAATATTTTCACGGACGCTGGAATCTAAAAAATAGTCTTTTCGGGGATTGATCCTCGTGCAGAATATTGAACTGTTTGACGTTTCTACTCCCATACTAGACTCATCATCAAGAACTCATAAGCAATACAGCAAGCAATTCGACGAGTCGAAAGGTCGAACACTTTCACACTTTGAAGGCGCATTTATTATTATTTTCTAAATGATTTCTCACTTTTACTCTAAAAAAAATCTGCTTGATATATTTTTAGAGTTGATATTGAGATGCTTGAAGAACGAGATAGATCTCTTGCAGAATAATTTTTCAAAACTTCACGTCTCAGTTATGTAGTTATTCAGTAGGTTGATGGTTTTTCATCTACCGGAAAACAACTACACCCCTGGCAAATACCACGAAGGACAGTGCATTATATTTTCTGGAGATCTTTAGCAAACCTCAAGAAAGGCTGAAGCTGACATCGATCAGAACAGGCCATCTGCCTAGAGTCCTCGTAAAGGTACAAAAAAAAATCCACGGCTCACTCGGTGTGCCTACGAGACGATTAGCGAGCCACAAATGAATTGAAAAATTTGAACGATACGTTCAGGTCAGTCTCGACTATCTGTTGATAGACTTACATCTGTCAGAATGTAACTAGTCTCCTGGCAAATACCACGAACGGCATTACATTATATATAACAGACACCGGTGCAGGATTCTTAACAGAAAAAAAAACAGTTTTCTTTATACAGATTCACACGAAAAGAAGCCCTGTAATTTTTAAAGAACACCGGGTGAATCAAGAGACAGAAAATACGGATAACGATTAACTTCCTTCGATAGGAAGTTTCAAAAGTCAGCTGTACAATTGGAAAAGAGATCCTCGAGCAAGAGAGGTTCTACTGGTCTCCGAGATCACAACAAAGAATTATTTGAAAGTAACTGAAAATATCTATAGAAGAGAGACAAGTCTCCAACTATGATCCAACGAAGTAAGCGAATCCGTGAGCGATGAATTAACAACAAAACGGATTCCTTCTTTATGTATAAAATTGTTTCGGTACTAAGCTTCATACGTGAGAACTATATCCCAAGACACGTCGTATCTGAGCCTTGTAGATCATCAGAAGTTGACAAGAAGTGAAGTATTTCTCCGCAAAGCACCATTAACCATCGAGCTCACATGGTTTTCCATGAGAGATAATTACTGGTTGTAATTCCTAGCATCGAGTCGTTTCGGAAAAGTTTCTTGACTTGGCTATATTGTTTAAATTTCCCAATCTATCAACAATTTTTGAAGCAGGCCACAAACGTTGAACTGGATTTATCGTCAAAAAATCCACGGATAAGAATTACATGCCAAACGGAAATCGTTGTAGCGAATAAAATCGAAATTTGCATGGAGACGGTGATTATTTATTCACATTCGATATTTTTTATCACCAGTTTTCACTGAAGGGAATCGACTGATAGGGTAATCGAACTGATAGGATTCGGTAATGATGAATATAGAAATAACTGTCTGGAGCGTGATACCATATCATTATGGAAATGCGAATAGAAATGAAAAAATGAGACTTTCAGCATGACTGGTCACACATAAAAATTGGCGAAGTGAATAGGCAATTTATAAGCTTATTGCGGAGTTTTATGCAAACGGAACCTGATTTTTTTTCCTCAAGGCTGACTTAACAATAGTTAAGCGCAGTGTCAATACAGTTGAGTTAGGTAATATTCGAGTGTGCGTCATCAACAGGGAACATGAATGATTTTTTTGTCTTGAATCCATCATTTACATTTTATATGGGAGAAAAAAATTTTAATGGGCATGGGAATATTCAAATTATTTTATTAATGCAATAATGTATTGATGCTAAATAATTTTAGCCGTTCAAAAACCACCCTGTAGCGAGCGCTTTGGAAGACATCACAGGACATGTCCCGTGTTTGTTCACACTGGGGGTGTCAATTACTCACACATATTCTCAGTTTCATTTGATATATATGTATATATATATATATATATATATATATATATATATATATATATATATATATATATGCTGGCTGGAACTTCCGGTTGATCCGCGTCTGGAAAGATTTACTTGTCTACGTTTCGACTCCCATTTCGGAGCCATTTTCAAGACTGAGTGACCTTGCGTCTAGGTCTGAGTTGTCTCACTAGCTGGCTATCATCACTGGAGGGTCTGAGTTGTCTCACTAGCTGGCTATCATCACTGGAGACAACTCAGACCTAGACGCAAGGTCACTCAGTCTTGAAAATGGCTCCGAAATGGGAGTCGAAACGTAGACAAGTAAATCTTTCCAGACGCGGATCAACCGGAAGTTCCAGCCAGCACATTTCTGACCGCGGAAGCCTAGCCGATCAAATATATATATATATATATATATATATATATATATATATATATATATATATATATATATATATATATATATATACATATATATACATATATATATATATATATATATATATATATATATATATATATATATATATATATATATATATAGTGTTGCAATAGATATTTGGCAATAGGAAATTCGCTTTATTCGATTTATAATATACATCAAGTCACCTCATATATTTCTGATATTTACAAAAAGTGACTTAACGTATCATACTCGGGTGAACCTTAATAAATTAATATTATGTGTAGATAACTGTGATAATAGAAATTTTGGAGCAATTTCAAAGACAAGTAATGTATAGGTTATGTTATAAACTGCATTTAGGGTACAAACCCATGTTATGGACTTAAATATAGTATATAACATAATTATCACCTTGTAGCTTCTCCTTCAATCTCTGCTCACGTAAAATCGAGATTTGACGCAGAATATGCTATAGCTAATTGGCGTAAATTTTTTTTTCGTCTAGTGGTAATGCGTTTCGTGAGTTTGAATTTCCCTTCCTAATTCTTCTCTCTTATGTAATGTTTCATGGGTTTGAATAAAACCAATTTGAAAAATACCCTTCGATTATCGATAATAGAGTTTCAAGAAAAAAATATTGGGATAGATTTAAATTTCATGCATAGTCCCCTATGGTGCATATGAAATGAATCCTGAAGTATAACAATGCGACAGAACATGACTAGGCATTTCTTCAATGAAAAAATATTGTATGCAACGATCATGTAAGGTGAGTTTCATTATACAGGGTGTAACAAAAGTACGTTAAAATATTCAAGTGACTTATGCCTGAGACAATTTTAAGAAAAAAAGTATGTATAAACTTGTGCCCAGAAATGCATTGTTTCGAAAATAACGTGTGTTGAAATTGATTTTCTCTGTTCATTTTTCAAACATAACATTTCAATAAAATAAGTTATTCGAACGAAATTTAGCACCGGGTTTTTTGGCGTGGGAAATCATAATTTCGTGTTAATTTTACGCTGTCATTATTCATTTCTCGTTGATCCATTGCTCGCACAAATTTCGACTTCTGAGGGTTGACGTTTGTCAGCTGGTTAACGGAAACGAAAAAATTGCCCTAACTTTTCTGACAGTAACCGTAAAAAAGGTACACTTCCTCAACAACGCTGGAGGTGAACATTTTCGAGATATTTGCAATTTTCTATATCGATACTTAGCTCCTAAGGCGCTACGTGAAGTTGCTGAGAACATTACAAAAACTAAGTATGTGGTGGATCTGGTCAAGATAAAAAACTTTTTCCTACAAAATGTTCATCGAAAAATAATTCATTTTTGAGAAACAGATTATTGAACTTTTTCAAGACATGGTTGGTTTTCGTCATTTTTTGCAATTCTAATCATTTTCATCAAACTTTGTACGCATTAACTATACCCGAACAGACTTCTTTTAAACTGAGAATTATCAAAGTGCTAAACAAGTATGGCCAAATTTGATTTCAATAAAATCTGTGACTCTCCGCTTCCAAATTGAGAATCGAGGAGGCTATGAACGTTTGTTCATAAAAATAGAAGCTGGCTGTCACATTTTCAACGATTCATTGATGAATTCACAGTTCGGAGTTTATAAAGTGATTTTTGGTACCATGCCCAACTTTACGAATTCTGAAATGACTGATAAGGTTTTTGCATACGGCTTGGCTGACGGAAATTCAAGCGAAGCCTAACGCATCTATCAGGGAAGGTATCCCCCATGTTTTGAAAAATGTATCCCGAAAACAATCACTTCCAGCGTTGTTTAAGAAGTTCTCTCTTTTTTACTTGGTAAAGGTGTGGGAATTAGGTCATTTTATGGAAAGTACCGAAAGGTTACTGTCAAAACAGTTCAGGAAATTTGAAGTGGATAATGACAGCATACGCAGTGCCCTCTAGAAGTTACATGAAAATCAAACGGAAATTATGATTTCCCACGTCATAAAAACTCCGGGTGCCAAATTTCGTTCGAATAACTCATTTTTTTCAAAAGTTTCAAGAAAAGGACGAAAACTTGAATTTCAACACCCTGTATTTCCAAAAAGAAGCATTTCCGGACATAAGTTTATATAGACTTTATTTCTTAAAATTGTCTCAGGAATAAACGATGAGTTTTGGAACCTTTGATGTAAAAGTTGAAACTTTTCCTAGAGATCAATTACCCTAACACCAAACTGATATTTCGCTAACAAGGTCAGCATCTTCAGGAGAAAAATTGATACTAAATCTAGAGCCGGGGTTAGTTGTTTATATACCTGAAGCTTTCCGGTCCGATATGGACTTCGTTTGTTACTGTTAATTATTCTAATTAATTTGTCGGTAATGAACTGACTACCTGCAAGTTCCGTCATCTGTTAGTGTTGATTTCTGATCACTTTCTCAACAATAAATTGAGAAGCGGGCTGAAAGGGATAGGTCCCTTGTCACCATTCATGCTGTTTTTACTTTTTGCTATTTCGAGACTCTCACATGCATCGAGTAGTCTTGTGTCATGCTTGATCAGTTTCAGATTGCTTTCACCAATTTTGTGGTCATTGTGTAGAGCGTGTTGGGCGACACTGGATTTTTCTACCCTTCCGTATTTTATATGTGCAAAATGCTCTTTGAAACGGGTTTTAATAGCTCGTCGGCTCTGGCCGATGTACTTGTTGTTGCAATCTTGACAACTGATCTCGTAAATTCCCGACTTCCCTGAGTTTTCTAGTTTATCTTTTGGGTTACCAAGAAGCTGCTGTAATTGTCTCAGGAATGCGTCATTTGAATATTTTAACGCACTTATTACACCCTTTACAATGATTTGTCTATTGCAAAGATCAATTGACAACGATTTTTTTCGGTCTGCCGAATAGCCTCAACTTTCAAATAGTGGAGTAAACTGAACAATCTGACCGATGTGAGTACACAAAATACCGTCTGTCAACTTCTGATGGAAGCGAATCGTTTTGTTCCACAGGCGTGATTGTCGATATTGTCACGTATCTAAAACTGCGCGCCGAAAAGTTCCATAATGATCATTGTGTTGTCACAGGGCTGCTGATGTCTGGAACCCGTCAGCCGTGTTACCTGTGCGATACCAACTTTTATACTAGGTGTTAATTAGAACGGGCCGTTCGTGGATAAATACGGGAGGCCTAAATCAATATGGAGCGGAGCGGTCGCTAACTTTTTTTACGACTTTCGGTTGTAAAATTTTTTGCCCTCGAATATGGGTTCGACCGCGTTGTGTTTTTTGTGGAAGTTTGAAAGGGGTGGTCAATGTGATATGATCGGACGGAAAACCTTTACGAAAAATTTGTTGTTTGTGCAAATAGATTCGGTGTTCGGAGAGAGGATGAAGTTTATAGAAACTATTTTTCAGTTCCGTAGTTTTCTGGGTTTGTAACCTACCACAATCTGAAATAAATAATAGTTTAAAAAACTAAAAAAACACGCTTTTATAGCTAACCGAACTAAAGAATAGAAAATAATTTTTAATTACAAAGAGTTTATATTACGGTAGTAGAAGGCTTAACAATCATTCATAGGCAATCAGCTCAAAATAAAATTATAATAAAATTCAAGTAATTATCAGAATAAAGTAATTCAGAGTAAAATCGTGGGGTGCTTGATATATTATATATTACAATCATTCTATCGGTAATTATCTTTGAGAGGAGACTTATGAAATGTAGTAAAATGCACCCCACGCTTTTTACTCTGAATTACTTTATTCTGATAATTACTTAAATTTTATTATAATTTTATTTTGAGCTGATTGACTATGAATAATTGTTTAGCCTTCTACTACCGTAATATAAACTCTTTGTAATTAAAAATTATTTTCTATTCTTTAGTTCGGTTAGCTATAAAAGCGTGTTTTTTTAGTTTTTTAAACTATTATTTATTTTTCATTTTTTAGTTCAATTTATCAATTAGTTTCTAGTGGAAATGTGATATTTATTACGAATCATTCCGCAATCTCATCATTTCATTTAAATTGAAATTTGTTAACTTTATTTTAGTTGGTGAGAATTTATGATTGAATATGTTTTAACTATAACTAATTCCTTTTTTACCTGGTGGTCCTTATAAGGATAATGGAAAACTATGATCAAATTATTGCATTGTCATCGGTCCTTGATGCGTATGCAAAGTTTCAAATTAATCAGACTTCTGGAAATTGGTGAAAATTACGCTCAAAGATTCCGTTACATACATAGTTACAACCCAAGCTAATTTAATCCTGGTGGTCCTTGTTAGGATAATAGAAAACTATGATCAAATTATTGCATTGTCATCGGTCCTTGATACGTATGCAAAGTTTCAAATTAATCAGACTTCTGGAAATTGGTGAAAATTACGCTCAAAGATTCCGTTACATACATAGTTACAACCCAAGCTAATAAAAGCGTGTTAAAATAATATTGGAATCTATACAAGTGTAGAAGGGCAGATTTTCAATCTACTCCGAAACGAATCGGGCGAACATTCAGACTCAGTCAGTTGAAGAATATTACAGACTTTCGAAATATATTCCTTTTCTGGATTATATATTGAGTGAAATGTCAGCCAGGTTCCCTAGCGCTCCCATGCATAGAATTGGACAGCTGCAAAAGTTGCTGTCCCATAACTTCAGCGACAAAGATGTAGAGGATGTTTTGCAAGGCGCTGAAATATATAGAGAAGACCTTCCTTGTTGGTTAACTTTGAAGGGAGAGGTGAAAATTTGGCAACAGATGAGAGAAAATATCCCAGTATCTCCAGCAGATGCTTACAAAAGAGCAACGATGCTGCCAAATATTAGAACTCTTTGTCAATTGCTGTGCACGTTTCCAGTGACTACTAGCACTGCCGAGCGATCTTTCTCCACCTTACGCCGATTGAAGTCATATCTTCGCAACAGGATGACTGAGGAGCGTTTGAATGGATTGGCTTTGATGCATAATATCCATCAAGATGTTGCGGCAAAAATGGACGCTAATGAAGTGCTGGACATATTTAGCAGGAAACATAAAAGAAAACTGTCTTTATTAAACATTCAATTTTTCTATTCTTTCGCCACTTTCATAAAACTCTCAATACATACTTCAACTTGCAGAAATAAACTTGAAGTGTTATAGTTCAAGTCTATTTCTAACAGTTATTGTTGATTTTTTTACCCGCCCGTATCTTGTGCCCCCCCAGAAAAAAATCCTGGATCCGCCCTTGCAATCGTGGTTATCGGTGGGTAAATCTGTGTCTACCTTTGATGGGGATCGCACGTTTGAAGATGAGACCTCGTTTACTCTCTGCTTCGAACAAGTTTCGAATTGAGAGGAGTATATTTCAACTAATTCTAAAAACAATCATAGTTTCACTCGACATGACCATACAATTTTCTAGTGTGCTATCCTCAATGTTAAATATTTATTACTTTCGTAAACTCGAACGTTCTCTTGAGAAATATTTATATTGCGTATTCCATAATATTTATTAATGCACCATATTTTATTGTGAGCAGGATGTAAAAATGAACCTGATGTCTCGGATTGGTGAGTTCTGATGCATTGAACCTATAACTTATGTGAATACACATGAAAAATACAAAGGTGTAAGTAATTACAGAAATTCTATAACATTATCTTCGGCCGTTATCGGCGATTTTTACGCTTGGTCTGAAACAATATCAGAATAAATTAATAAATTAAGCATTAATTACAATTTAAACAACTGACATGTAGTAAGAATCAATTCAGCCGTAATTAAAATGGTCGGCCGGACAATCGTCAATGCCCCTTGTGAAATTAAAATGACGTCATTCGATATATCTGACACTGTAAGTGCTATGAAGAATTAGAAGGTAGAGCTTATCCAATACATCTTGGCGAAGAAATCAGGGAAAGGCAATCCGTCTTGTTGGTGGTTCTTCGCTCACACACTCGCTCACTTCATTGGAACATCGTAGAAGTGTCGGAGACTTGTCTCTCTTCTATAGATATTTTCACGGTCGGTGCTCTTCTGAATTGTTATCAATCGTTCCACCCTTGCCAATATCTACACGGATGACTCAACGAGTACAGAATTCCCACCCCTTTTTTGTGAATTTGGAGACCTGTAGAACCTCTCTTGCTCACGGATCTTTTTTCGATTGAACAGCTGAGCTTCGGAATTCCTTACCGAAAGAGATCTTTTCTGAGGCTGACAAATTTCAAAAATTCAAAGTGAAAGTTAGTTCGTATCTCCTGTCCCTTGATTCATGCGGTGTTCTTTGAACATTATAGGGCTTTCCTTTCATGTGAATCTGTATGTAAAAAAAATCCTTGTGAAATCAAGTAAGATAAAAAAACACCTATTATACAGGGTATCCCAAACTCGATGGCCTATTAGACATTTCTGGAAAACGGAACATAGGATTATTTTGAAAATTTGATTTCTTGCGTAATTAGTTCTGTTCTATCGATCTAAAATATTTTCAGCGCTGCGACGTTGCCGCTTATATTGAAAAGTAGCAACAACTTTGAAATTTTAAATAGGGCACCCTATATGTTATTGCATTTCTCGCTTTGTTATTGCTTTCCGATTATTTTTGTATGATACCTATCTCTAGTGGTTTTCGAGGAATTCATTGATTTCCTTATTTTTTGTGCGAAACATTGCTTTAATCAAGTGCTTATTACTGCGGTATTTGGATTCAAAGACAGCTCAAATTTTGGATGTAGTTTGTCAATACCCTGTGTATTAGTTGTGTCTAAGGAAATTCTTTCTCCATTCTACAGGGCCGTTCAAAATTTGTGATTCTACCGATACATACGAAAGTGGTGAAAAGTGCATTTTTTCAAATGGAACATCCTGTATATTATCGAAAATCCTGAAAGACAATTGAAGTTCCTTTCAAATGATGTGTCATGTTCCTATACCTAAATAGTCAGGTTTCCGAAATAAATGCAAGTTTCTATAAAAATTGGATTATTTTGACATATTTTGCATTAGGTAGCTATGAAATGTCATGGAACATGTCATTATGAAAATTCGACAATTAATGCATCAATATTAAAACGTTTGCACGTTCAATAACGTAAATTTGATTAGAAAAGAATCAAAATGGAAATTGTTTATTCCTCATGGTCAATGTGATCAAATGTTCTGTACTATATTGAAGTGTATGAAGATGACGAACTGACTGTACAAAGAATGATTAATATACAGGTTATTGAAAATTCGATGGCCTATTAGACGTTTTCGGAGATGTGAGACATAAATGCTTGAAATCTTGTATTCCACGATAAGTGATTGCGATCTACCTCTTGAAAATATTTTCACCGTTACAGTGTTGCCACATCTGCTTGTAACTAATATATACTTCCTAATTTCAAATGGAGAACACCCAGCATTCCATTCCGTATTTGAAATTTGAAAATACAAATAACTTTTACTAAACATGTCGTATACCTATCTCTACCTTTTATCAAATATTGATTATTTTGTAATTGTTTTGCTACCAAAATGAGACCAACTCTGATTCAAATATATCTTTTTTTACTTGAGTTTTTTCATTTCTAATACTTTCTTCTGACAGAAACACTATGAAAATCACTGCTTGTCAAACTTAAAGATTGTTCTGCTCTTTTCTGGTCACGGCACACTAGATCATTTCAATTGGGAAGTATGACCTATTTTGATTAGTTATGGAAATTGAAAATGATAGTCACACACTTCAATAAACTTCAGAACAATTTGCATGTTTTTGCTATGATTTGATCACATTGGCCATGAAGAATAATTAATTTCATCAAAACTTCATTTGAATTGTTATTGCTTTCCATTTTGATTCTTTTCTAATCAAACTTCATAAGAATTATGATCGCCTTCTATTTTGATTCTCTCCTAATCAAATTCACGTCAATGACGCGCAAACGTTTTATTATTGATGCATTAGTTGATGCAAAATATGTCAAAATAATCCGATTTTCATAGAAACTTGCATTTATTTCGGAAACCTGACTATTTAGGTATAGGAACATGACACATCATTTGAAAGGAACTTCAATTGTCTTTCAGGATTTTCGATAATATACAGGATGTTCCATTTGAAAAAATGCACTTTTCACCACTTTTGTTTGTATCAGTAAAATCACAAATTTTGAACGACCCTGTATAATGGAGAAAAAATTTTCTCAGACACAACTAATACACAAGGCATTGTCAAACTACATCCAAAATTTGAGCTGTCTTTGAATCCAAATACCGCAGTAATAAGCACTTGATTAAAGCTATGTTTCGCACAAAAAATAAGGAAATCAATGAATTTCTCGAAAACCACTAGAGATAGGTATAGGGAAGTATCATACAAAAATAATCGGAAAGCAATAACAAAGCGAGAAATGCAATAATATATAGTGTGTCCTATTTAAAATATCAAAGTTGTTGCTTCTTTTCAATATAAGCGGCAACGTCGCAGCGCTGAAAATATTTTAAATCGATAGAACAGAACTAATTACGCAAGAAATCAAATTTTCAAAATAATCCTATGTTCCGTTTTCCAGAAATTTCTAATAGGCCATCGAGTTTGGGACACCCTGTATGTGTTCACTCTGATGAATTTAATCCCTAGTAGGTGTTTTTCTTTCGTCATGGACCGCACTACCAGTGTGCAACTGGAAAAGTAGCTGAGTTTTCGCCAGGATGGATTGGATGAGCCGTATTCAACTAGTTTTACTTTTTCTTTTATATTCCTTTATATAGGACACGTTTTGACTGCGTTTTATCAGGGAAATTATAGCTTTAAGCATCAAGAAAACTACACTGAAAGTATGGAAAAGTGCCGAATATATGATTATTTCATTTCCTGCAGATGGTCACCCTATTGATTTCTTTCTATTGAATCACAACGATAGGAACAATGAATATACAAGATGTTACAAAACTCCAACTTATGATTCATCGATTTAGTAGCAATCTCTAATATACAAAAATGAGAAAAGGTATGGTTCATAGATATTCTATGCATACATAGTTCTGAATATGCTAAACGCGCGTCGAGTGCAAATAACAATACCAGTTTGGAGTAGCGGTAATTGATCTCAATATAAAGTCTCATACATAGTCTCCACATCATTGAAATATTTGAAACTATATAATAAGAAAATAAATGAGATGATAGTTATAACTGAATATTGGAAATAATGAATCAAGATTCATCAATTAGAAGACTTTTTCAAACAATTCGAGGGTGGTACACCGAATCGTACCTTGAGTTCATACCTATATGCAGGTTGTAATTGTTTCAAGTGTTGGTAGACTTGATTATTGTGTATGTGATGAACGAAAATATACTGGTGTCATACTAATAATTATTTTATGAATATTCATCACGGTTGAGTATTGCGGCCACTTTATTTCACTTGTAGGCCGAAATTCTCAGTGAAGATAATCACAGCGTGTTTTAGACTTTTTTACTATGAAAACGAAGCCAAAAATGCACGCCATCCGATGAAGGATTTTTCAAAGTTAAAGTTGAAGTTGTATCACAATGAGATTTGGCGAGCTATGATTTTTTGGGCACCAATTTTTAACTTTGAAGAGGAACTGGCAGTTCTGATAATCGAGAAATAAAACTTCCTATGAGGAAATATTTCACCGAAATGGAGAAATAATTCACCAAGACCTTTTTAAAACTCAACTAACCTT
This sequence comes from Zygogramma bicolorata, assembly GCA_032362365.1. Taxonomy (NCBI): domain Eukaryota; kingdom Metazoa; phylum Arthropoda; class Insecta; order Coleoptera; family Chrysomelidae; genus Zygogramma; species Zygogramma bicolorata. The sequence continues at coordinate 150,222 of JAVJAQ010005172.1, forward strand.
GAAATGACTTTTCGATTGTAAATAATTAATGATAGAGATCAAGGGCAGATAAACAGAAAGTATATAAACAAAGTAGAAACAAGGAAGTGTGGAAAAGTTTAAATCTAAAATATACCTCTAATAGTGGGACACGTGTAGCAGTTTTCTTGACTGTCTTGTAAGAATCATACAATAAAGTGTTATTAGCTCACGTTATCATAGATTTCCATGTATCGGCCAATGCCATCAGTTTCTTTATAGATATTTGAATTTTCCAATCTAAAATTTGCATAAAATTCAAATTTGTCCTCATTTTTTTTGAATCCTTATTATCGTCACACTATAATCAGAATGAAGGTATTTTCAATATTAAGTTATTATTCCAACCCATAAAATATTACATGAAAGTGGAGCATTAGGGAGGGAAATTCAAACTAAATGAAAGCGTCACCACTGATCGAAAGGATACGTCAATTCAGAGGACAAATTACAGCATTTTTTGCACCAACTCTCGATTTTACGTGAGCAGAGATCAAAGGAGTGAAAGCATTGAGGTAATTATAATGTAATACAATATATTCTAGTCTATAACATGGATTTGTATCATGAATGTTTATTATATACCAAAACATAAGATATACATAACCGTATCACTACTTTGGTTCGAGTAGATAACCATTTGTCATTGAAATGCACTAAAACTCTTATTATATCTCAAAATAATGTATACATAAAATTATATTATTTATTTTCACTCAAGTATTATACGTTTTTTCATTTTTGTAAATATCAGAAAAATATTAAGTGATTTGATGCGTATTATAAATCGATATGGGCTATATTTGATCCGAATTTTCTACTGCTGAGTAGCTGGTGCAAAACTTACTTCTAGCTGATTTACACTAGGCATACTAGGTAACAATTAAAATGGTATTCGGGAAAATATAAACACGATATCTTTCACCAATGTTTTCGTGGGTTCGCATCTCTTAGAATACAAAAAAACACTTTATATCGGGTGTATTTCTAATAGTATTTTAGCACTTTGGTGCAATATAGTATTTGTAAGAAGGTTTCTTGAGATGAATGGCTGAAATTTATTCAGTGTTCAACTTAACATTTCACTTTGATCAGTTATCTTCATGACTACTTATATTTTTTTCCACATAATAAAAATGTATAGGATTTATCTAAGACAACAAAAACGTCGTGCATATTCTCTATTATTTTTACTCTCCCTTTTTTATTTCTATATTAAATATATATTATATAAAATATTGTTTCTGAAACTGAAATGTTATTCTTGAAATCAGCGACAACTCAGTTGTTTCCTTTGGTCGATATCACTTCAGTATCGAAGTACACTTGACTCGAACAATCGAAGTCAAGTACAATTGACACTGTCCGCTCCTAGATAATGACGAAAACTCGCACCGTCTTTTTCCAATGCACACACAGTGGCAAAGCTTCAAGGAGGGAGAGACACAACGTATGGCGATGCCGTAAAGGCATTGAAGTGTTACAGGATATGACTAGTGCAGTCATAGGGTTATGGTAGAGCGGTCAGCAAGAGAGACAGACCAATTAATGGACTGAAAAACCCAAGGAGATGGATTAATATATGGCTAGATTCTTTTCTTGGGTTTTTATCGGTAATGATATGTGTGAGAATGCTAATAAAAATGGTGGCTAGGTGTTGTGTAATTCAAAAACAAAAAATTCATTAGTATATGTTTTTTCATCAATTAAATGCCGGATTATTGCTGAATTTTTTTGATGTAAGCAGAGAATAACATTTTGAATGACATAACACATCACTTATCCATTTTGAGCAGGAGTAAAGAAAATTTAACGATCAAATTCGGTACTAGCGCCTTCCTTATTTACGAGCTACTTGACACTTCATTGTCACCTATAATATGTTAAAAAAAAGATATGTATTCTTCGTTGCTGCCAGCACGGATCTCGTGAGGCCAAGTTGTTTCATTGCAACCCTGTCCTTTTTTTACTCAATGTTTGCAGGGAATTTGTTATTTTCCTGAACTAAGTGACTTGCCAGATATCCAAGTCTTCATTGTACATCTCACTTTATTGTCCATGTTTATTGATATATTGGTACGAATCTCCCAGCGTCGGCCCTGACGATCGTAAACGCAGGGGTCCAAGAGCAAACGTCATTTTTCCAGGAACTGTTGATCCGCGTGGAGAATTCGATAGACATCATCGAGGCCTCTCTCGAAGATTCTCTCTAGGCGTACTAAGGTATATAAGCAGATGCTTCATCGCGAAGGAGTTAGTGATTTAGAGAGAGAGTTTAGCAGAGTTATTCAGATAGTTATTCGGAGCCTCGGTATTGTGGAGGTCGAAGTAGAGAGTTTCTATTATAGTTTATCAGAGCGTTGGATACTTAGCGGAGTAGTTTCAGTGATTGTATTGTATTGTATTATGATAAAAGGTTGTAATGGAAGTAGTAGAGAGTTTCTATTAGAGAGAGTTTATCAGAGCGTTGGATAGTTAGCGGAGCAGTTTAAGTGATTGTATTGTATTGTGATAAAGAGTTGTAATAAAAGTAGTACAGAGTTTCTATTAGAGAGAGTTTATCAGAGCGTTGGATAGTTAGCGGAGTAGTTCAAGTGATTGTATTGTGATGAAGAGTTGTGATAAAAGTAGTTGATAGTTTCTATTAGAGAGAGTTTATCAGAGCGTTGGATAGTTAGCGGAGCAGTTTAAGTGATTGTATTGTGATAAACAGTTGTGATAAAAGTAGTTAGTAGTTTCTATTAGAGAGAGTTTATCAGAGTTTAAGTGGTTGTATTGTATTTTGATAAAGAGTTTTAATATAAGTACCTAGTGAAGTGTTGTTTGGTGTTTTAATCAACTAACCCAAGGATATATCGTAACAATATGTTTGACAAAAATTACAGGTGGCAAGGGGCGGTAGCCTTGCATTTTTCTGATGTACGCAACTTAAAACTGCGCTATTTTTTGTATATTAATGTCTCGTTTTGAATACACGTGTATTCGGAATTGATGACGACTTCTCCCGGAAGTGTTCTGTAAAATGATGGGATATGTAACATTTTATCTGATGAATTTGATTTCATGACTACATTCACTTGTTCGAAACTCAGCGCATTCCTGCTCCAAATTCTCACTTGGGATACAACTAGGGCTTGAATTATTTCCGGAAATTTGTCCAAACTCACGAACATTTTGAAAATTATCCTGATCCGAAGAAGAGCACGAGCAAAAAAAATTTCCAAGGATTATCAAGTACGCGTAGTATTTGGTAAGAAAATGACGTACCATATTGAACTTCAACGAATTATTTGAAATTCATGTTCTAGCCTTTCAAAGTACGTTAAGATAGGCTTTGGATTAGGTACATTACAGATTTAACAATTTTATCGAAAATGCCTAGTTCGGTCACATTTAATTCAGTTTATTGTGTGAGCTTTAACAAAATGAATCAATTCGGTCAAGAGACCACCAAAGTTAGTCATTAGACCGACTTCAGTTGATACTGAGGGTAGATTTATAAAAACTTTTAACATTTTGAGATAAACATTTATCACCTTGAGACTTACAGAATGTTGGACATAAAAAAAACTAAGACCTAAGAGATGAAAGATTTCATCTGTCAATACTGACTTATGGATATTGATATAGAGCAATAATATGGCTTATCATGCTTATTATGCCAGATTTCTTGATTTTTTTTTTAAAGAGAATAGATGTCGTCGAATGCGGAGAGATCATCGATACACTTGCAAAGATGCGATTCCCATGGTTTGAACATATTTTATTGCATAACATAACCTCTCAATTCTTGGGCACATCCTATTTCAATTATCAAAAATTCTCAAGTTGTAAGTTGACCATTTTCTTAAATCTTAAATTTGAAATGTTAAGTCATAAGTGTTTTCATTCCTATGTTCCATCTGTCCGAAGTTATAAGTCATAAATCTTAGGTCTTAAAGTTTCTTATAAATCCACCCTGAAGCATCAGTGTCAGTGGCTCGTGAATAAAGATGTGGATGAATATTTTATTTCATTATCATTTATTTTCATTAGCCTGTCAAATTGCTCTTGTGCCGAATTTGAACGTTACATTTTGTTTACTTCTGCTCAAAATGGGTAAGTGACATGTTATATCAAACAAAATATCATCTGCTTGTCAAAAAATTTCCACTCTAATTCGCTGTAGGTTACCCATGCGGGAAAAAAATTCCGAAAAGTATCTGAGTTGCCAATAATTGCCATGGTAACGGGAAGCAAAATACACATTTCATTGGTCGAGAACTGTTGGTGTGAAATTTTGTGTGAAATTTCCGGTTATAATTGCATGAGTGCATAAAAATAACCGATAATTTCGCAAGAAACCGTGATATCTAAAAATTGCAAGTTTATTTTCATATTCTGGCGAAATACATACAAAATATAAAAGTAACCGAATGCAATTTGTATAAGATATCACGCTTGAATGCAAAATTATCTGGTCATTTTTATGCACGAATGTAATTCATTGGAATGTTTCACGAATAAAGAAATTCTCAAGGAAATGTTATTTTTTGTTCATTTATACTTTCCTCTATAGATTGTATGGAGTACTCACCAAAACGCGAAATGTTTTTCTATTTTTGAAGTCTATCTGACATTTATTTGTGTAATTGGACTTGTTCTATTCAGAAAGAAATGTTTTTCAATAGACGCAGAAACTTTTCGGGGTAGATTAAAAATCTTCCCTTCTACACTTGTACAGATTCCAATATTAATTCTGATTTTTTCAGATTGTGGTAGGTTACAAACCCTGGAAACTACGGAATGCGTTACAATATTTATATTATGTAGGAACGCAGTATTTGCAGTTTATAAAAATGGAAAATCTCGATTTTTCGAAATAGTTCTGGATGAAGCCATTCAAAATATATGATTCAAAGCGTTGGAAAGGCATATAACTCTAAGTTCCCCTATTGGAAAACTAGGAAAGAACTTTTTCCTGGATGAGCATCCATATTCGAAATAATGATATACACGTACCTATCAACTAAAAAGGTTTGTGAAAATTTTCGATTTTCCTTCTTTCATATTCAAGACGTCACATCGATTATCATCCAATATTCCATAATTCTATGACGATCTGGCTACAGTCTACTTCAAAACATAACCACGCCTATGATGACGTGCGAAATTTTTTGAATTGTATCAACACCCGGGGTTTATACAGCAAATAAGATAAAACAAGAAATAAGATAAGGAGTTAGACAAAATTAGACCTGTTTATACAGATTGAATAAGAAACAAGAATCAACCAATGAAATCATGCCCTTTTTGACAATGACGTTCAACTATTTTTTCTACACATGCGCACTTCAACTTTCAAACTGAAATAAGATAAGAGTCGAAGGTTGACCACCTCTTATCTGATTGCTTATTTCTTATATCATTTCAGTTGATGAACGTTCCCATTGAATTACGTATGTTCAACTTTCTTATCTAATTTCTTATTTTATCCTATTTGCTGTATTAACCCAGGGACACTCCACTTGAATCCTTCTCGAAATAAATTTCAAGTCAATTAAAAACCGATAGCAGAATGCATACGTTTAACGAATAACGATCAATCTTGAGGACGCACCTGTGTTTTGTGTCTATTGATGACTACTGACGTTTCCGGTTGGCGCTTTTCGGTTAAAGACAGTTTAATTTCTTTTACTACAACTGTTCGATGCATTTATCGATTATAGGCCGCGATAGGAAGCCGCAGACGGAGAGGTTAGTTTCCGTTCGAACATTATCATTTACAGTCCCCCAGTAACCCTCCACTTGTTGCGTATATGCTTGGTCACTCTTGATCGAACAAAGGTTTGGATTTTTAGGGAATGTAATACCTGTAATTTCTTTCCTTGGGAACTTGGGTACTTTCGAGGACGGTTCGGAGTGTGATGAAATATTTTTTGTCTTTTTTCTTCTCTGGATCAAAAAAATAATTAAATCATAATTTTAATGAGAGAAGTAAAAAAAATCACCAGCAATCTCTGTTGGGGGGTACGTGTATATCATTCAAAGACGTTTGATTCAATCATAAAAAGGAAGAAAGAATGGTAATGAGATATCGAATATGAAATATGAGTCAAAAAAAATTCAATAAAGAAATAAATGAAATAATATTGTGACAAAAAAATTAGTGTATGGAATGTGAATTACTTGTCAAAGAATGTAAAATAAAGGAATAAATGAAATTTTATGAAAACATTTCGAAACCAAGTTTCAAGTTGAGTGTACTCACGACGTTGCTAGTATCCGCAATTATCCTCGGGTGATAACTGACAATATTTCAAGGTGTGTTCGGTTATAAAGTCTCGATTTCCCTATGATGGAGGAAGGGGCGGTAGTAACACCTTAGAGAAATAGAGGCTCTATAACCGAACACACCTCGAGACATCGCCAGTCAGTGGCGGATCCACGGGGGGGGTTTCGGGTCCGGACCCCCCCCCCATTGGGAAAATAAGAGATTTTTTTTTCAATTTTTATCGGCTCCTAATTTCCCAATTTTGTTAGGGAACGAAAAAATGTCACATGAGCAAGACAAAAAACTAAAATAGAATAATTTTTTTTGCTTTAAAATTGAAGAACTTCAATAATCATTATTACATTCCATTGAAAACTGAAGAGCAGGCTACATTTGAACATTAGTAAATTTTTGGGGTTTTTTGAAAAATTCTACTGGATTGAATGTTACCCAAACGAACAAATTTCGCTTGAAATTTTTGGACTCACCAATTGTTCTTTCCTTTTTTTTCTGGTTCAGTCGTTTCAGACGCTGGATCAAGCCGAGTAAAATATGAAAATAGAGTCCTCTTCATGTTTCAGGTTCAAAATAAAATTCCTTTTTCTTTTAATTATCAAATTGCAATTTTTCTCGATGACACTTTAAAGAAAATTGACACTTGTCAGGCTTATCGAGGAAAAGTTCGAGAAATTTTTTACAGTGCTGCCATTGGTTCATTTTTGGCGCAGTATTTGAAAAATTAGACTTGTTACATTTGTGATGAGTATTGTGTATGCCGATAACGATTTGAATATACTATGTATGAGTAGAATATGCTTTTGATTAGGTTAAGTCAACTCGATTCGATTTAAAAAAAGTAAAGTTTCGAACCTACTTTACCTCCTGGCAACACCTTCAAATTTTGCTCATGTCAATCTCTTTCACTTCTTTTTGAATCTTGACTAGTTGTTGCTATACGGTGACTCATAATTTTCTGTTATATATATATATATATATATATATATATATATATATATATATATTCTTTGATAAGGACCAGAGTTACTGAAAGAGTATATATATATATATATATATATATATATATATATATATATATATATATATATATAAATCTTGAGTTATAGACCCCCCCCTTGACCTGATCATGGATCCGCCACTGTCGCCAGTTATCACCCGAAGACGATTACGGATATCAGCAATCGAAACGTCGTGAGTACACCCAACTTGAAACTTGGTTTCAATATTTTTTTCAAAATATTTCATTTATTTCTTCATTTACTTTTGACAAGTATTTCACATTCGATAACTTAATTTTCTTGTCACAATATTATTTAATTTATTTCTTTATTTAATTTTTATTTTACTCATATTTCATATTCGATATCTGAAGTTTTTGTAACAACATTATTTTCTTTGATCAGTCAATCCCAATTTTTATTATTGGCCAAGAATTTGAATTTAATTTGATTTTCTCACTTGATTTGTATTTTAATTCTTCCGTTCTTAGCAACAGGCTTCCATAAAGTTAATAATATAGACAATGGAAGTTCGAACCATCACCATTCAGCTAGGAACATTGACAACCACTTTCAAGCAAAGGAAGAAAGAGTCCATCTAAAACAGCTACTCCTCTACCTAGAATCTACTTTTTTCTCTGATCGACAGCAAATATTCATTTTGCTGACACATATCAATCAGCAAAGTATTACTTTTTCTGCCTAGGCAGCAAAGTGTGGACTTTCCTGCCTCGGCACCAAAGTGATTATTCTCAATGGGAATTGGGACTTCTCCGACAGCAAATTTCACTCAATAGTTTTTGCTACCTCCCTAATTTCTGGAGGAACTGGTACTTCTGAGTTGGTATCACTGTTCGTAATATAAAAATACCGATGGTTTCCCTATTCTATGACATAGTAGAAAGAATGTGGTAATTGTAATAATTTGCAAATACACAATCCTACATATATCATTATGAACAATCGAAGAAAAAATTATATGGCAGCAAAGTAAATTGACTACCTTAGCTGAATTGCTAGCCTAGCTAAGCTTGGCTAACCATCAGCCGTGGCAGTCAATAATACCACTTTGCTGTCTAGTAAAAAAATATCCTTTTTCTTGTTCAATTTGTATACCAAGCATACATAGGAAATATTTACACAATGAAGCAAAAATAGAAAACTATTTGTAGGAAAATCTCAATGACCGGAATAATGTTCCATAGAAGTTGTAATTTCTATTTTTTTTTATTTGGAAAAAAATGCCAAAAAATCGTTCTTTATAATTTCTGTCGTATTGGGGTTCCAAGTCAAGCATACGGCCTCTGGTTGATGGTTTAAATCAATATCAAAGTGGTGCAATTCACTTGATGTCTTGGCCAAAGCTTTCAATTCCAAACAACTTACAATTCACATTTTATTTTATATTTCGAATGATTCTAGAACGAATTTGATATATTTGACTTGTCCTATATGTTGTTTGATTTGAAGTTATTCTAAAGACCTTTGATGTATTCATAAATGGTCTCGGTAGTGTAGTGGTTAGCATATCTGCCTATCAAGCGGAAGGCCGGGGTTCGAATCCTCGCCGGGCCACCGTGCTGGGTAATCGCACGTTAAAAGGTAAGGCCTCGTTGATCCATTGCTCGCCTAAGTTTCGACTTCTGAGGGTTGACATTCGTCAGCTGGTTAACGGAACGAACAACAAAACAACAACAAAAACATGCACTGATTTTTTGACAGTATTCAAATTTTGTGTGTTCAACGAATAGAAAATTCCCATTTCTTGCACTCATTGTAGAATTAATATACAATGGTACACAATACCATTCTAGTGTTTGTAAGATCAGAAATGTACAATGTTCATTTTTTCTTGAAGTTCATTACAATCATCTGAACTGGAGGTGATTTTGAAAATCTTTGATGAATCAATTATATTAATAAGTTTTTAATATGGGATTTCGGATACCGGTAGGTGAATGATAAAAATTACAATAGCCCTAATTCTGATACCTGAGGTACACCAGTGTTATGGAAGGAGAAATGCATGTCTCGTATTTCTCATAATATGTTTTGTTGAAGATTACTTGAGGTAATACCACAATAACTCGGTGATTGCACATGGTTCTTCATCAAAAAACTAATGAAAGTTAGGAATATAACACAAATTTTCCTTGATTCTGGAAGGAAATTTCAAATTCTGATCAATTCCAATAATTTTCCATAAGATATCCACTATAATGGTATAGGAATCTGTAGTATTTGTTGAATATGACTTTTCATCAAGTGTAATAAAAAAAAACTTGAGTTTTCTCTTCCTTTCTTTCTTATGGTCGGTAGAATCTTTATATCTATCTCATCCAGATTTTGATGGAGAGTTCCAAGTGATCTTGCATTTTTTATGTCTAGCGGTCCCCAAAAATGAACAAAATTCGGCAATAAATCAATTTGACTCCAGCAAAAACGCATACATAATATGTATTCCCAATTTCGTAGAGTGACAATAAATATTCTTGAGGAAATCGTATCAAAAATATCACACTTATTCATGAAAGTTCTCCCCTCCGGAAGAAGTGAGGGCTTTCTTATATTTACGGGCGTGGAAAACTGGCGAGAAACCGGTGAAAGACCAAGACTAGATGTGAAAATATGAGAGATCGTTTTTTTACGACAAAAGGTTTTTTTTGTCATTATTTGCAGAAATTATTGGTACCCCATTCATATTCTATCTATTCCTCATATTATAATAATAATAATAATGATAATAATAATTTGCCTTTATTTATATCAAAAGATACAAAAGGGCGGAATTCAGTCTCAGCACATTATGAAAATGTATGAGTCTGCTCATATTTCCATGGATATTGCTGGTATAATCATGAGAATATGATGTCAGAAACTAGATTTCAGGGCTGAAACCTTCATTAATACTCTAAGTACCTGCTGGGTCCCTGTTCTCAAAAAGGGTTTATAAAAAAAAAAAAAAACGCGTGTTTGGCTGTGTTTGCTGCTAGTTGCTTCAATTTCGAGTTATTCTCAAGAAGATGGATGTTGATTATGGTAGTGGTAGTGATAGCCCATTAGATATATCTGAGAAAGCGAATGCAATAAATATCTGATATATTACCGGAAAAATTCAAGTTAGTGTATGAGAAAATATTTGAACAGTTTTGTGAATGGTGCGACAAGAAACATGTGAAAAAGTTTTTTGCAAAATGTGCTTATATGCTTTATTGAGGAAAAATCGATAATAATAGAACTTCCTACGTTATGTAGTGTTTATTCAATTTCGAAAACGACATTCAATGTTGAGGAAAATATTGATTTGAGGGAGTTTTCAAAATTGGTCCCGCTCATCAAGAACAAAAGCGTCGGATTTTGGGTATCAGCGGTGCTTGTCGCCCTGAAGAATCATTACATATACATATAACGGTTGATGCCATTGAAAATGCTGGATGTATATTGATTCCTTATATACCAGATACAAAGACCTATTGCGCAAAAATGTTTAATGTTTCAAATTCTGATCATATTGAGATATACCGAAAGTGTAGAGCACTACTCCCGCCTCATACCAGAAGTAAAAGATTATTTTTGAAATATTCGAGGAGAAAATATATTAACCAACATGTGGGAATGAATAAAATGGAAGGAAATCCCAGCTTGATAACAAAATGGTTTGGAAAAACATGTACGACAGCTTCACAGTTCACTGTTTCAGGAGAAGCTCGGTAACTCTTTTGGCCAATGCAGGGGGCAACATCACATCCATAAAAAGTCACGGTGGCTGGAAATCTACCTCCGTAGCAGAAGCATATATAGAAAAAAGTTTTAATTACAAAATTCAGATTTTCAACAGAATATCGAATTGTCCATCGTTTTTCAAACAAATTAAAATATCTGATAAGATTGTGGAATCAACTCTTTCAAGAAATATCTAACGTTTTTGATCAGCAGCAACATGGAACATCTTCAGGAATTTATTTATGTTGGAAGTAATTGTTCCAACTTTACTATCAATCATTATTTCAATTATTGGAATTGTTTTATGATGAATGACCAATATGTAATACATAAAGTAATATTTCATGTATATTTTGTGAAATAGAGATGCAGAAGTGTCAAGTTTTTTTGACAGCTGAACAAAATAGTATATTATGCCACGATCATGTATCAATAACCATTACATGAGAGTTACATACGCTATTCTATCTACACCCGATAAATAGTGAATAAATACAAATATTATATTTATGTTTGTATTGCACACAATAATACTAATTTAACGCATTTCTTTGAAAAATTCGACAGAATTGTAACTAATGGTATTACTTCGAGAAATAATACGATGAGAAATGAAAAGAAGATCAAAAAAAAAAAAAAAAGATTACTCGAACCCAGGTCTCTTTCAACTAGCTATTAAAATCTAAGCGCCTTAGACCGCTCGCCTACGGAGAGCTTACAAAATTTGATTGAAAAAGTAAATAGATAAATCATGCATTTGTCAGATGGAAAATTTAATCATTCTAACTGTATTTCTGTCGGTGAAGGTATCGAAGGTGGTTCTCCCATATAGCTGGTATCAGACAATTTGTTATGATTATCGAAGTTTAGCTATATTCTTCAAAAATTCCATACCTATACCGATTTTGACTTGATAAACGTCATACGCGGAGCATGCACATCATGCTTGATTGAAAAATGATGGGTTTCTATTGGTTGAAAATCTGTATCGTGATGAAAAATCTGTATCGTAATGGATTTCATTTTGAAACGGGTTGTGGGCATATAAGTGTATTATTAGAGTACGGGTGTAGATAAATCATTTTATAAATGACTCTGTTGAAAATAAATCCTCCATAAAGTAATGTTTATTATGGGAATTATTTTGGAAGTGAGAAAAATTAAACATGCACGCATCAATAGAAATGCAGAAATGTCAAGTTTTTTGATAGTTGTAGAAAATATATTTTTTTACCTAAACAAACTTCATCAATACAGACATGTCCTAGTACTAAATTATATCCATGTTAATCGTTGTTCAGGATTCGAATTTCGGATGTTTCTCAAAAACTTTACAACATTTTTGTCCTTCCCAAGCATGTATTATTTTGGTTTTGACTCCTATACCCTCGACGAGTGACCACTAATGATAACTTCTCTAATGCTCTGCTAATAAACGATGAGTTTGGAACCTTCGTTGTGAAAGTTTAAACTTTTCCTAGAGATCAATTACCCTAACAACAAACTGATATTTTTGCACTCGACGCGCGTTTCGCTAATAAGGTCAGCATCTTCAGGAGAAGAAAATTAATACTAAATCTAAAGCTAGGGTTACTTGTTTATATACCTGGAGTTTTTTGGTCCGATATGGACTTTGTTTCTTACTGTTAATTATTTTAATTAATTTCTCGATAATGAAATAAGTTGAAGAGGGGGCTGATAGAGATAGGTCCCTTGTCACCATTCATGCTGTATTTAGATTTTGCTATTTCGAGACTCTCACATGCATCGAGTTGTCTTGTGTCATGCACATGCTTGATCACTATCAGATTGCGTTCAGCAATTTTGTGGTCATTGTCTAGAGCGTGTTGGGCGACACTGGATGTTTTCACCCTTCTGTATTTTATGTGTGCAAAATGCTCTTGGAAACGGGTTTCAATAGCTTGTCGGCTCTGGTCGATGTACTTGTTGTTGCAATCTTGACAACTGATCTCGTAAATTCCCGACTTCTCTGAGTTTTCTAGTTTATCTTTTGGGTTACCAAGAAGCTGTTGTGATTTGTAAAAAGTTCTATATGAAACTTTCATATTTATTTACAGTTTTGGTAGGTTTGGTGATTCAGAGTTAAATTCTCCAATGGTGGTATTGGTGGGATTGGGATCAATTTGATTAAAGAAAAACTATTGTTTCTTTGCCAACGTTTCCAATTTTAATAAATTCATCATCAGGGCTCTATAACAATGAGTCTGTGTTGAAGTGGTAGGACACAAATAAAACAATCATATTTACTTTGTCAAATATCTGTTGGAGTCCTCTAGTGTATTGAGGTTCATATGGGATTACTATAAACTTTTCGTTTCCCTCATCTTTTTGAAAAGTCGAAGATTTACGAATGCTCTGCTATTATTTTAATGGAAATATATCTCTACACGAAATATGAAACTGTCATCCTCTAAATGGCATTCTGTTGAGCACAATCATCTTTCGATTAAGGATATACCTATTCCAAGAGCACACTCTTTTCCATTTCGCTATTATCCCAAGCTCACTTCTATTATGAATTCATAATCGAAAGCACTTCATTCGAGTCTGTGGGAATTCTCTTCTATCGATCTCAGCGAACCCCAAATCTATACTTAAAACTACCACATACTCCTATTTGAATAATAAATATATTCAACAAACAAGAAAATCTGTGTCACCTGACGTTAGGTAATCCCATACAGATCCCTTTCTTAACCAAATATGACCTATAAAATCGACTCGAGTAGATCCAGGTCGTATGGAGACATAGTGGCCCAAAAAATTGTCGGTTACTGGATCGAAATTGTTCTTTAAGTGCTCTTTTGGGTTTTCACTCATGAGCTGTAGTGATCCAGAATCAGGGTTGGGCTGATTACAATCAAGTGATTAAAATCATGATTTGAATCAATTTTCATTTTTTTATTCAGAACCAGATAACAACATAATATAAAAGTTTTCTCGAAGATCAAAAAGAGTATCTGCTTTTAGCAAAAATAACAAAAAAGAAGTACATAATTCCAAATTCTTAAAGTAAACGTAACACCTACATTTTATCACTGTATATTTTCAGTCTATTCATTTTCGTTATACAATTTAAACAAAAACACGAGTTTTCCTCCTTTTTCTATGCCTAATCTGTTTCTAATATCCGGTTGTACAACTAGCGAAATGCGTGAAATTGTTGGGCAACGTCAATTTATAGGTTGAGAAGGAAAACAAGCCTCGGCAGGAATATTCTTGCAAAAGGCACAAAAAACGCGTTCGTGTTCGTGCCTCATTCGGCACTGTATAGTGAGTGTATAGGACAGAAGGTAAACAAATCGCGACAAGAATTTTCTTGCAAGAAGCGCGACAAATACGTTATCACAAGTTTTTGAGCCGAAAATTCTATTAAATTTTTTAGACTTAAACATTAAAATAATCAACAATAATTTCAAAGAATCAAAATGTTCAAATTTTATACAAATTTAGAAAATCAAAAAAATCAAATGAATCGTGATCAGATTTTGCCCCACCCTGTCCAGAATTTCACTGAATCCAAATGACTGAATCATCAGATAGCCACACTAAATAATGACGTTTATCATCAATTGAATGTTATTGCACTTTTTTGGTCCACCTATGTGCACTGAATTCCCTAACAGAGCTTTTCGTTATCTATCTATAGACGATTTCTTTCAAGCTTCACCCTTTTGTAGTTCAAACAACCCTTTTTTGTTATCGCGCACCCCTAACAAAGCCAATATTTTAGTATACCGTCTGCTACCTGTCCTTTATATTTGAGTTAAAAGGTACCATTAGTGTTTTCTTTGCATTCTGTTACACATTTCATCGTTTTCTCGTAATGTAATGATGCATCAATCATCATCGATATTCGCAGTGAAACCAGGGAATAAAAGAATATCGTTAAATGGGTGTGTAATGTATAATAGGGCGTTCGGTATTGATATTTATAATTGGATATTAATCTCCAAAAGAACTTCTGGATGTATATCATTTTGATTTTCTGATATATGTAGAAGGGAACAGATATTTCTGAATCATTTGCTTTGTTTAAACAATGTTATGTTCAGTATAACTTTTTTCCATAGACAGCATGATAGAATTAGATTCCTTCCATTTCCATTTTGTGCCATTACCATCTCTTGCTATTATTTGACAGTTATTTTGTTCTGCTATATAGTCTAGTTCATAAATTGTAGATAGTGACTCATAAGTTGTACGGTTCATAATTGATATGAAGCAGGTCAAGAGGAAGAACATGAACTAGCTAGGCACTCAGGTTCCAAATCAAGTTTTACTCTGACACTTTTCGCTCTTTCGAAAAATCTGAAAATATACTATGATTCACTATCTACACTTTGGGACTATATGTAATCTCCATCGGAAGTGGAAATGTGTTCAGACGATTTAGAACCACCAAGCTGTATTTTCCTGATATATATCTTGTGGTCACTTTTTCGCACATCTAGAGGTCTTGATGTTTTACCGATATATTTTTTACCGCACTTATGAAGAATTCGACAAATCTAGTTTGTATACTTTGTGCTTTTTTTATGTTGCTCAGTTCAGCATGTATCAGTAGTGGACGTATTTGGTGTTTTGGATGATATCTCAACATTTATTGTCGATTTGTTTTATTTTGCCTCTCTATTTCCGTCAATGTTTTTTCTATAAAATTGTCTGGTTATCCTGCTTCAATGATGTGAATCTTTTGATTATTCTCCACTAAAAGACTCCATACCATTATTGTTCTGTTATACCTTTTTGACAATTCTGTGGTAGTTTGAATTATAGTGTAGATAAATGTTGGCATGAACGCCAATTTTTTGTCATTACATCTAGAAACAGAAGTTGCTACTTAAAACAATCAATTCGATTGCCGGAATATAATTCTAATTTTGGCGAGATTTGTTGATGCTGCATACACGTGACTGATAAATCAGGGAAAGTCGTATTTCGTGTAAATAAATTTATTCAAATATCGCAGAGCGCTTTCGGCTATTAAGCCATCTTCAGTGCTATACCTGCAAGTAAGTAATAGTCAAAAATTGGAAAATTGGTTTGAAGGTTGGAAATGAATTACTTACTCGTCTAGGTATTTACAGGAAGATCTTCACAATCACAAATAGTCGTGAGACATCAAATTGAATAAACATCACGGTTAAGGGCACTGACTTTAACCGTGATGTTTATTCAATTTAATGTCTCACGACTATTTGTGATTGTGAAGATCTTCCTGTAAATACCTAGACGAGTAAGTAATTCATTTCCAACCTTAAAACCAATTTTCCAATTTTTGACTATTACTTACTTGCAGGTATAGCACTGAAGATGGCTTAATAGCCGAAAGCGCTCTGCGATATTTAAATAAATTTATTTACACGAAATACGACTTTCCCAGATTTAATTCTAATTCTAAAGTTCGTTCAATGCGTACACATCTAGATATCGGTGGTAATGAAATGTAACAAATACAAATCTCAGATTACAAAAAAAGTTTAGATAGGCAACTATTCAACAAAATTGAATGGATTGGAGATAACTGTATAAACTACAAATGCAGCATACTGTATTATCAACGAGTTGATGACTGATTTTCCATATTTTAGTCGTTCGATTTAAACGAACCAATAATTATTATCTCGCCACCAATTACAACACATTTCCTGTGTGAGATGCAGTTTTCCTCCGAATTCATGGCGTCACATATCCTAAGACAAATACATCATATGACGCATTTCAGAAGACATTAATTTCTGTGACTTACCTGGAATTTTAAGAAATATTAGAGCTTAATGTAAGTCTTCTTTCAGTAGTGGCAACGTGAATTCCGAATGAAACTGTACTTCAAACAAAAAATAAGGGATGAAAATTTGATTCCGAAGAGATTTTTATGGTTTGTTTGTTTTGACCCCAGTATACCGTAGCCACACAGTAGAGTCACTTAAATGTCAATCCTCTGTTCTTGAGGGTCAAATTTCTGTGACCTTCATTCTGTGCTCGGGGTGTGTAATGTCATTGTGTGGCGGTAAATTTGAATGTATGGGATACCAAGTATCAAATCAGTATGATATTTCACATCGTAAAATTATAATTTTTTCTAGGATAACGTTTGGAATAAATGTGAATAATCTGAAATTCTCAAGTACCTACGATAGCTATTCCACTTTTCTGTTGTTTTTTTTTCCTCCAGTACATGTTTGTTCGGAAAAGTATATTCTATGTCCAGGAAATAAAAAGCTTCCAAGAGAATTTTCATTCGCAGCAGCTTCAAATATGTATACTAGATATATTCAAACATTAACAATGTAATAAAGACTATAAATGACTTAAAATTGTATTTTTTTTGTTATTCGATACATTAGTTTTGCTTTTTTCAAATTCCTATTCGCAAATGTCAATGTGATGAAAATTTTAGAACATTTCTTTTCCGAAGTGAAATTCACACAAGCGATAGTTGTTATAGAAAGCTTCTGGATATTTTTCAAAAAAAACCCTCTCGGTTACATGCCTTCAACCATGCCTCATACCTGAAAGAGTTTGTTATTTAATATTGTGGTGCATTTTTATAAAGCTAATATTTCGACGCAAAATAGCTTCTATTCAAAGTTCTGCAATTTGGAAAAAATATATGAAAATTTAAAGAGATACTATTCTACAGAAGACTTTTGGTGATTAGCTTTGGACATCTTTCGGAAACCTCAAGAGAGATGGAAATTTGTCTCTAGCCTTCGACAAACATCCGCGATAAGCACACACTTTTCCACCTTGGTAGTAGGCCATAATAATTCAAAATACAATATTTTAACACACATTGACGCTCATCAATCGATTTGATTGAATATTTCCCTCATATATAAAATGTCCCATAAGAGCAATGCAATTATCGAAAACGTACAGCGGTAATTGCATTGTATCAATTCACCATCGTATCGCTAGACGTCAGTAAACAACACGAATAAATTTCAGATAGACTTCAAAAATAGGAAAACATTTCGCGTTTAGGTGAGTACTCCATACAATCTATAGAGGAAAGTATGAATGAACAAAAAATAACATTTCCTTGAAAATTTTTTGCTTACTCATAAATCCAATGAAATTTATATATTTGAGGTCATGTGAATGAAAATAACTAATTAGAGCAACATTACACTGATAACAGATCCCATGGGCTGTTTTCACTTCGTTGCTACAGATACGCATGAATGTCAATTTTGACGTTTCTCATAAATTAATATAATTTCAACATGTCACGTTTTGGTTGTGATAATGATGAGAAGATAAACGAAACTATCAAGTCAAATACACCCAGAAATACTGTGTATAGTAAGAAATTTGTTTGGAAAGCTTTTATTGACTTTTGCAGTATTAGAAATTATGAATTAGATGGAAGCCGAACGGTAGAAGAAATAGCGTCAATTTTAAAAGATTGGGGCGTGAATATGAGAAGAAAAGATGGTACGCATTTTAAAGAAGCTACGGTCACACCTATGTGGAATGTAACAAGTAAGCTTTTACAAGAAAAGTATTTTAAGGAAATGAATGTTATAATTGACCCGTTTAAAAGTGTTGTTTTTCAAGAAGTGCGAGCAGCCCTTCGGAGTCGGGCTCTCTCGACAAAATATGGAAATAAACAACATGCTTTCATGGAAAATTATCGGTAATTTTGAAGCACTTGTGTAATTACTCCCGATATCACATCGACATGTCAAACTGCTAAAGTTGGTGTTCTGTGGCGAGTGTCTCTACGACTGTATGTATGGTTATGGTATACTGGGGTTATACTCACTCGATCCAAGTATAGAAAATAACTGGGTTATTTTTGGAATAAACGATGACTTTTCCGCAAACATGGTTTTCATTTACTATTCAATTAAAAACCATGACTTGCAGAAAATTATTCCGTTGCAATGAATTTGAAAGTTATGCTTCAGAGTATTCAAAATTTCAAAAACGCATTACAGGTCAGATAGACACCAAAGTCAATCGACACCATCATAGAAGTCTGCGGAAGGCGGCTGTTACAGTTTTGAATTCATTTCGTGTTTTGTGGTACAAATAATCAATTTTCAGCAACTAATGATACTAGATAGTACCCACTGTCAAATTTCAGCAAAGTCACCTTTTTCTGCTTCACCAACCAAATGACTCATCAACTCGATGTAATCTAGTCAACCGATTTCACTGACGAAATCAAAAACATCTCCATTATTTTTACATATCATTCGAAACAAATATCGATGAATCAGATACTATTTTAAATTCGTGTGGAAAAGAGTGGGAAGGAAAAAATCAGAGCACGTTGAGGATGAAATGTTCGGTTGATGTATCGACATTGGGAGTCTGCTCGAAATAGTTCGGCATATACAGAGTGGCATACTAGTTTTGGACTGGTATTCAAAATATATAATGTTCGTATTCGTATTTTTTTCACATACAGATTCATACGAAACAGTGTAATGTTCAAACACCGCGTGAATTAAGGGACAGTGGATACGGATTAACTATAACTTCAAATTTTCGAACTTTGTAAGCCCCAGGAAAAAACTCCTTCAGTAATGAGTGCCAAAGTTCTCTTGTTCTATTCAAAGAAGATTCTAGAGCAAGAGAGGTCCAATAGGTCTTCAAGCTCACGACAAAGGGTTGGGAATTCCGTACTCGTCAGGTCATCCGTGTTGATACTGCTAAGGGTGGAATGATTAACGATTATTCACTAGAGCAACAAACGTGGAAATATGTATAGAAGAAAGTAAGTATCCGACCCTTCTGCGATAAATTCAGAACTTTAATAAAAAAAATTTTCAGTGGAGCATACTGAATTGAATTTCGACAGAGTACATTTTGAACTTTCGATTGATTTTATACGATTTGGATGATTCGACTGTTTTTTAGGAATTTCGTCTCGTTAGTGGTGTGGTGTCAATTTCGAAATAGGTTGAAATAAAAAAATATTTTATCTATTTCAATACGATCTAAAACCATCCACATAATCGACACAGCATTAAAAACCGTTTTTTCTGGGTTGAGATATCTAGTGCTGTACATGTTTCGAAATAACTATGTACTACATCATCTCTTACCTAAATTCAATACCGATCGAAAGCTCGAAACGGGAGGTCAATTCCACCTGGAGAATAATTATATTTGCTGTTTGGAATTTACTCATGACTCAGTCATCGGAGTGAATTCCAAGATGAATGAACCTCTGAAGAAGCTAGCCACTCGAGCCAGTGAAACGTCAGGAAGAAATTCCAAAAAACGACGGCCTTCAAACCCGAATAAAAGTAGTGACACTGAAAACCTCGGCCGCGAAAGCCTCAACTATTTTGTTTACTTTTGGTTGTGACCACTCTACTCAATATTGCATAGAATTGAAAAAATTTCGATTCGAACCAGATACTTTGGTTGCTAGAGAAACACTGTAAACCTTGTAGGAAACTTATTGTCACGCAGGCCAAAAAGTGAACCTTACGCCCTGATGATGTCGTTGGCAACCAGGCAATAAAATATAATAATGGATCAGAATGACATTAAATAGTGGTTCATGAAAATTTTGTCAAATTCAAATTAATTCTTCAGGTTTTTTCGAATACTTATATTATAGAAGCAAAGACCGAACTAGTGTGACACAAAAGTTTGTATACACTACGGATATTAATAGATGTTTATGCCCTCGGCAACTCACTAACCCTCTGGCTAGGGGTCCTTAGCTTTGCGGGGTCGTTATCCTCGGGGCATAATCATTTGCTTTACACCCTTGGTGTAGTGTGTAGTAGCCTATTTCGCATTTGCGAAAAACTGTGAACACGAGGCGTTAGCCGAGTGCGTTATTTCGCGAGTTCACGTAATTAGCCTTATCCCCGAGTCGCGTACTGTACTTTTCCTACTCTCACCATCTCTTTACAGCAGTATATAGTTTATCAAATTTTTACAACTCCTCAACTCGACTCTCATTGGTTATATGATAAGACTGATGATGTTAGAGTATTGTCAATTTTTTTCAGTTTTCGATAAAAATTCGAGAAAGCATTTCTTGATGATTTTTTGTTCTATTTGATGACCTGAAAATTTCAGGACTCCTTGTTTTTATTATGTCGAAATATTCCGTGGTCACGCCCTCTTCTTTCTGGGGGCAGTGGAGAAAAAAAATTGTCAAAAAAGTTCTATTTTCATACGTAGATATTCACGTTGATATTTGAAAAAATTAAAAAAGTTTATTTGGGCATGTTGTTCCTTTTTTGTTTTTTTTAGAGGTAACAAACAATAACAGATAACAATTTTTGCATGTTTTTCAAATTTTCAAAAATTTTCCTACACCAATTATGGGGAGTGTTTTTTTTGAGAATTTTTCACGTTCGGGTACATATTAATTGTTATCAAAATCACTCAAAGGATTTTTCAAGGTCAAGGGGGTTCGAGGGGGTCACGCTTATGACCGATCGATCCAACTGTCGATGAAATGTACAGAAAAACCTCTCTTACTTAGAAAAAACCTCGTATTCTCAAACCATGAACTGTTGATGAATGAATTTCCTGAAAATGTAGTTTTCAATTCTCTTTTGGAGAGAATTTGGAGCTAATTCGCTGAATTTGACTTTTGGACAATTAAATGTAGTCATATAAGATCTGCAAACGGCCGCGACAAATTCAGAATACACGTGTATACTCAAAGGGACATTACTTAACAGCTTTCGAATACGTGATGAACCTTTTCAAATAGTGGGCGTAAAAAAATAACTATTATGTCTACAACAATCTGTGTTCTATATACCTACACGGAGTTGCAACTGTTAGCCCTGTTAACCTCCAAACGCAAAATATGCGCATTCTCAAACAATAATTCTATCTGCACCCGATGTAAACTTCATATTATATGATTTGTGTAATATTCGTTCCGATGTACAGGACCACATTCAAACGACTTAATACCCACTTATCTGCGCGCTTCAAACAAAAAACAATATTTACGCTGGCTAATAATAAACCCCTATGTATTTATAATTGTGTCTACATTGCCATCTGAGTACTCGTATATGCCGAATGTGTGGTCCATGTCGCCAAAGTTACAATCGTAATGGTTAACTCAAAGTTACCTAAACGAGAGTTATTTGACAGAAATTGCAACACTCGAACATTTTTCACACAAAAAAGTAGTTTCTATTGATACATTGTCTATCAATTTCCTTCTCCTGAAGATGCTGACCTTTTTAGCGAAACGCATGTCGGATGCGAATAATATCAGTTTGGTGTTTATTGATTGATCTCTACAAAAAGTTCCATCAGATCAGTTTACCCAAGAATAAACGGAAAATTTCTTTGGATGGATCTTTTAGGTTAAGAAAATTCAAATCTGTGTTGCATATCATTCCTTGTTCTGTACTTTATAGGTCGAGTGCGTCTCTATTCCAAGTTTCTGTGACTGTGCGTGGAAGAAAAATATGCGAAATTTATTTACGATATCGATCTTTATTTCTCATATTTTATATCCTTTTGGTTGTGTTTCCATAATGTCATGTAATCCATTGAATAAAAACAATAGCATTACCTAATGGTGAAAAACAAATTTTACTATATAAATTTCTGTGATCCCAGACCGGTATGTTGAGAAGGTAATTGTAGAAAATAACATTCCAGGGCATAAACTTGAGGTAATAGTCTCAATCTCGAAAACAATTTTCAAAACATACAAAATCATCAAAGTTTTTTATGAAATAATCAACAAATAATTTTATGTGCTCACTCGAAACTATCAGGGTTTTGCCTAATAATTTACTGAAGATCAAAAAATTTGGTTTCATGTAACCAACGTAGAATGTCCTCAACTGCGAACCTGTATATTTACTAGTTTAGGAAGGTTGAAAGATCGACCTAAAATTGGAGGAAATCACTCAAAAACACCTACCTTTCATAAGAATTGGAGAAATCGGGAAACCCTGTGATAATCAGTTGTCTAGACAGAGCGCGTCAAAGTTGACCCCAAAACACCAAAAAAAAAAAAAATTCGAAAATGTTTGAAAACTATGTGAAATGCCTACTTCATTTTGTCTCGCATGTATCTGATATCTTATTCACAGCATGGATTCATGCAAAATCTTTCAACGGCTTATACTGACTTCTCGAGGGTCTTTGATAAGATGAGTCACTCGCTAATTTTGAAAATACTTGTGCAGTTTGATTCAGTTGCAGACTGAAGAGTATGCTTTCATCATATCTGTGGAACCAACAACAATATAATGTATATATCGGTTTACGTCTAGATATTATCAAGCAACATTTGGTGTACCTCAAGGTTCTGACGTGGGACCCTTGTTATTTCTTTATTTCATTTATGATCTGTCTGGTTGACAGCATTGTGTTACTTATAACAACAATCATTTTTTCAGATACCTTCGTAAAGAAAATTAATGATTTTCGGAAGCTTGACCATTTAATGAAGAGTTTTACTATTTCAGCCATTTGATTAGACGTACATAGGTTTCTCATTCCCACTATTTTATGCCGTTCATCACGTATTTGACAGCTATTATTAAGTGACAGCTCATTTAGAACACAATTGTATTCCGAATTGAAGGACGAGATATGCAACATTCACCCTGATGAATTTGATCTTATGTCAATTATCTAAAGACTTAACTCAACGAATTTTTGCTAGATTCATTTGTGAATTCGATATGAAAACCACATTTTTAGGAAATTCATTCTCCAACAGTTTGTGGATTCTCACTGAATCTAGTTATATCTATGAATCATGTTAACGCCTTGTGCTCACAATTTTCGCCCGTGCGTACTAGGCTACTTATCCTCCTAGTTACGTAATGCATATTATTGTATATAATGTTATCTGTATATTGTCCTGCAACAGGAATTTTTGTTGGTGAATGAAATGATAAATAAATGAATAAATGAAAGTCAAACCCGCAGTGTATCTGTACTACGTGTGGTCCACGTTGCATAGAAGTAACAATCGCAACGATTCACTCAACGTCGAGTCAACGTCACAGCCTGAAGAGATTGACAGTGCAAAGCGTCTCGACGCACCTTATCGGTGGTATTTATAAGTCTATCGGCGTCTGTCGTTCGGGTCCTCAGGGCCCGACCGGGGCAAAGAGCAAGGGGTACACAGACATTCATCAGCCACGTTTTTAGCATCTTCGGTGACAGTGGTGTGGGCGAAATGTTCCAATACTCAATAAGACGAAAATACTTACTTTCAAACAGTGTTTAGGTTAGAAAAGTGGGTAATTGCTCATTAAGAAGAGGAGGTTGGGGAAATGGACGTTATATTTTTTCCCACTAGAATTGTGATTTTATGAAGTGATTTAAAGTATTTCAAGCAATGCAAAAGTACCAAAACAATGGTGTAAGATAACGAAAAGAGATAATGTATCTCCAAAATTCTGTGTATATTGTTGTGAAGATCATTGTAAGGTAAGTGTACTATATTTATATACAGCTAAGAGTAAAATAGTTGCATCACATAACAATGTTCACCTCTCCGCTCTTTCCCATTTGATCTCTGCGTGCGTAAAATCGAGATTTGATGTAAAATATGCTAAAATCATGAATGTATCTATTTCAGTGAATTGTCCGATTATGCTTGGATAGAACCAGTCTTAGTCATAGTTCTAGATTCAGTGACAATTTTATGCACATGCCCTATCATATCAAACGAGCTAGTGATGAGATGAATGTGCCATCAAAAGCCAATTCGTTCAGATTTGATCTGCTCAAAATCGATATTTTTGTTAATATATGGTGCATATAGTGAGACTGTTCCATTATTCATCCATATGCCCGCTGAGGCGCTCATAGAAGACATTACTCTGTGCGAAACAAGTTTACCTGGGCTTTGGAATGAAATCTTATCCTGGTGGGACATGAGAGTTCCTTTCTTAGATTCATTCAAACGTCTATTAAGGTATGTACATATCTCATGTTCTCCTTTTTTTATATTAACTCTTTCATAGGAGTTTTGAATCGATTCCACATCGATTCGGAGAAGAAAAAGCCAGCAAACAGGATACCATGACACTCCGATTCAATACCGCTCTCAGTGCCGGTTCTCAGCTC
Organism: Zygogramma bicolorata; assembly: GCA_032362365.1. Taxonomy (NCBI): domain Eukaryota; kingdom Metazoa; phylum Arthropoda; class Insecta; order Coleoptera; family Chrysomelidae; genus Zygogramma; species Zygogramma bicolorata. Next base: position 175,308 of record JAVJAQ010005172.1, read on the forward strand.
TCAGAACTGTAACCTTTTGATCTACATCTTTCAGAAAGGCACAGTTCGATAATCCATTGTGCTAATCACGGCTTTTCTTTCTTTGTGGCCGATACTCTTTCTTTCTCAGGGCCAGCCTGTTTTCTATAGTATGTGGTCTAGATCCGTCAATAAACATATTTCGATTACCTATATTATTTCCAGTTGAAGAATAATTTAACCTTGCCCATTTCAACAAATGACAATCATGAAACATTACCAACATGTCCAAACGCATTCATATGAAGGTAGCCTGAATGTATAAGATTTTCAACGGTTACGTGGGCGTATGTCCTTCATAGTATCTGTGGAGGATGGAAACAATCGCCTATTCGAATCACAAAAAATCCAAATTAATTTTTCAAATAACTATTACTTGCTAATTATTTCCAGTAATCGTGAAAGGATGAGTAAATAGGAAACGGCAAAAGTTCCAATTCTCCCTAGACGAATTATTTACTCCCTCCTACGATGTAACTAGGATTAAGAAACAATTTCAATAATTTCTGGCCATAAGATGTACCCTATAGTGAAAGTACAGAAGAGAGTTATTTTTCTGCTGTTTTCATCAATAAACGTTAATTAATGCAATGAAATCTGAGTATAATTGCAAAATAGTTTTCGTCAGAAAAATGACATGTCACGATTTTCTTGACATATTTTACTAATGATAACTATTGGGTGAGTAACATCGCAGTCGAAAGGTAGTCAAGATTTTCAAGAGATTGAATTCATTTCCTGTATTGTAATTTTCAGAATTCCGATAATTGCTCTCAGACCTAAACAATATATCATTCATAACTCGTTAATGAAATCCTGTTGTATGTACTCATTACATACAAACAGCTAATAACCCATATATTATGGAATCTTGTTTTTTTCAACTATTTCGAAGATAATGCCCTTTTTTATGGACAAACACCCTCTACGCCTCACTTGACAAACCTCAATCTGGTATGCTGTATGATAAAATAGAATGAAATTGTGTGTAACAATACACGAGTGAAACAGAGTTCTCCACAATTCTACTGAGTTGACAGATGCAATAGCAAATTGGCGATATTTTTTTGAAAATGTCATTGATTTGTTGATTCCACCTACAGTCTTCTGTGATGTCAAGTTCCAAGAATTAAACTGAAGCTGATTATAGGAGTGAACTGTGATCATAGCCTTTCGGGGCCTAACAAGATCTTATCAAAGAGGATTTTAGTTATAATTGGAGAACCAATTCTGTGCCTTTATTACTACCCCGTGAGCAGATTCAACTTAGCTGTTTATTCTATCCACCAGTAATATAGTGTCATCCGCATACATCACAAATTCATCTGTGAAATCACTAACATAGATTAAATAGGACAAAACATCATCTGACACTCCTATGGAACACCACCGATCGTCAGACTGACCTCTTTATTTCAGCGTATTGAGTTCTAAGGAGAAGACAACTTTGAAACAATTTTTATATGAAATGCTTCTAACCCCAAACTTTTCTAATTTGTCAAGTAGGATTTCATGGTCAACCAAACCGAATGCCTTACTAAGGTCCAAAAAAAAACGCCAAGTGCTCTCTCTTCGTCTAGACTATTATATAAATGAGAAATTTCACTATGACGGCCCCCTTCTGAAGCCAAGTTGATTTATCCTAAAAATTTCGTGACCTCTTGACGATACCTCGTCAACCTATGAATCAATTCCCTACTACTTATTTTTGGAAGATATTTCACTGAAATATAATTTTCACTGCTGGCCGGACCCGTTTCGCCGCCACTGGTCCGGGTGTCTATGAGCGGCAATGTTAGTTCGAACACCCACTTTATTTGTGTCCTGATGCACCGGCAGATAGGCGAAATTCTTGGCAATCGTCTCAGCGCGGCTATTATCGAAGACAATAACATACACACGCACCTCCACCAACATTAATAACCGGACGGGTATTCTTAGACATATCACAACACAGCTAATTACTTTCGTTTCGAGTCCACCTATGATTGCTTTACGCATCTGTATATCGTTCCACGCGCGCACACTGGGAAAAAAGTGATTAACAACGTATTGACAGCGTGAGGAGAACGGTAGTTGCGCTGCTGAATCAATTATCTGAGAGTTATTGATGGCATTTGGTCCTTCGGGCCGGACTATGTAACGAAAATAATAACATTTTCGAATAATTTTAATACATTGTTTCGATATTTTACTCAGAAAATTTAACTTCGTAGGCAGAACCTGGATTGAATAAAAAACAGTTGTAGCACCGTTTCGGATTATATTTGGTATATCTAGAGCTCAGAAGTCAGGTTTCCATTTTCAAAAAAGGTTAGGAGAATCTACAAAAAGAGTGACAATCAGATACACATCATCAGAAGAAATATGAGCAGATAAAACATTGATACAATATTTTGTTGCCACTATTTCCACCAAGGGTTCTCTGAACAAGTATTTGAAAATTTCAGGAATTTGTTCAATATATTGTATTATTAGGAGAAGGAGCACTTACTACTTTCTCCGAATTACACATGCAAGTTTATCTTCAAACCAAAGAAATGTTTTGACCCCTGTTTAATTGTTTGAGAAGTATACTTAGTTATCACTCATGTATCATTGATACCAATATCTTCATAAACTTACATGGTCAATATTTTTGTGCCGATATCGATAATTTGCTATATATTGTACGTACAAGGGAAATATTGAATCAATAATATCGAAGTACATGAAATCAGTGCAGTTTCAATTATTGATGATGTTATAAGTTGAAACTTCTTGTAGAGATCAATTTAACTCTTCCATTTCTGATATCTGATTCATATCTGTATGTATCAAAAAATTAAACTGCAGGTAGAACCTGGGTTTAGTATATCTAGAGCTCAGAAATCAGGTTTTCTGTGGCCAAAAAGGTTGAGCAAACCAAAGAAACAACAGATAATCAGGTACACGTCATCACAAGAAATTTGAGCAGATAAAATAATGATACAATATTTTGTTGCCCCTATATCTACCAAGAGTTCCCTGGACGAATATTTGCCAAATACAGGTATTTATTTCAATTTGGCTTAAACATTATAGTCAGCGAAGTAACAGTATATTGTGTTATTAGGAGTAAGAGCACCTTTTCCGAATTATAAATGCAATTTCTTCTTCGAACCAAGAAGATTAAGTCACCCTTGTTTTAGAAGTAACAGTTGATTAGTAGCACTTATAAATCATTAATACCAATACCTTGAGGCTCACCTTACACGGTCAATATGTTTGTGTCAATATCGATAGTTTTGAACATATTGAACTCACAAAGGAATTATTGAAACAATAATATTGAGGAATATAAAATTAGTTCAGTTTCAATAATTGATGATTGATTGATGATGGTGTAAGTAGAAACTGTTTGAAGAGGTCAATTTAACTATTCTTTTTTCGATATTCAATTCGCATCTGAACGCATGAAAAAATCAAACTTCGCAGGTATAACATGGATTGAACGAAGAAAAAGTTATAGCACCGTGTCGGATTAAATTAAGCATATCTAAAGCTCAGAAGTCAGGTTATCTGTGTTCAAAAAAGATTGAAAAAATATGAGCAGATGAAATATTGATACAATATTTTTTTGCCCCTATTTCCACCAAGAGTTCCCTGGACAAATATTTGAAAAATATAGGCATATTTTTGAAGGACACATATTTTTTTTTAAATTTCATTCATGATGTATAAATTTGTAGTGTTCTTATTTATAAGGCAATTCGTATCACGTGAGAAAAAATGGCAATTGTTGGCACAAAAACTGGTATTCGTCATAGTAAATATTGAATTCGTAATTATTCAGTGACTTTCAGTGAGGTTGAAGAGTAATATTTGAATAGAGTAAATACCTGAAGACAAAATTGTTGATAAAATGAGACGTTGGTTAAAGGTATGCTCGAAAATAAATCTTAATCTTTTGTTTACAAGTTGAGAATGATCAATAATGTAGATAATTACATTTCGAATATTTCTGAGCTGAGTTATATATTATGCAACTGATGGTGTCCCTGCTCATACAACTATGTTGTTTCGTATTGGGTAATTGATAAACAAGTACGCGTGGTATTCGGTAAGAAAATTTCACACTAAATTGAACTTCAACAAATGATTGGAAATTTATGTTTTAGCTTTTCAAAGTACGTCAAGATAGGCTTTGGATTACATTAGATTTAACAGTTGAATCGAAATTGGCTTATTCTTCCACATTTAATTGAGTTCATAGTGTGAGCTTCATAAAATGAATCGATTCGATCAAGAAACTACCGAATTTTTTCATTGTACCAACTCTAGTTGCATAGAAATATAAACTATATTTCAAACACGGTATATTTGTTGCCTACGTTGGTAAAACCTTGCCTGTCAGTCCTGCCATCTCCTGGTATTCTTGTGAAACATTTCAATAAACGAACAAAAAAAAGAGGTGCACTTGTAATCAAATCTGATAACAATGACGACCTAAACATCTGGTGAGTCCTTTAGTTCAGAAATGAGCACTTAAAATGGTTAAGGCTTTCGCGGCCGAGGTTATTAGTATAACTACTTCTCTTCGGGCTTGAAGGCCGTCGTTCTTCGGAATTTCTTCCTGCCGTTTCGCTAGCGCGAGTGGCCAGCTTCTTCAGAGGCTTATTCATCTCCGATGACTAAACAGTTCGATTTCTCAAGGCGTATTTATATTGATGCAGGTAGTCTGGAGTGTTAATTACTTCTGTCGGGTTCGGGGAATAATCATCATTATTAGTTGATTATTCCCCGAACCCGACAGAAGTAATTAACACTCCAGACTACCTGCATCAATATAAATACGCCTTGAGAAACCGAACTGTTTAGTCATCGGAGATGAATAAGCCTCTGAAGAAGCTGGCCACTCGCGCTAGCGAAACGTCAGGAAGAAATTCCGAAGAACGACGGCCTTCAAGCCCGAAGAGAAGTAGTTATACTGAACACTTAAAATAATTATAGCAGTAATCCCGGTTCCATCTACACTAAATATAACCCCAAAATTATTTCAGGTTGACCCGATACGAAAAATAACGAATTCTCTGCAAACATTGGGAAAAATGTGTATCAATATATAAAGATCCTTTATTTAGTCAACGACTAATACATCAATCATACAATAAATGACTTAAAAACTAATTAATAAAATAAGCTAAAATATGGTGACCCATACAGTCAATTAATAAAATAACATAAAACACTAATAACATATGAATATATAAAAAAATAACATAAGCACATGAGAGACTCACACATATTCACATAGTTAGAGGTTGTCACTCAGATATCGCTTTAAATTATTTTTGAAGGCCACAAGTGTAGAACATTGTTTTATGACTAGGGGAAGTTGATTGAATATTCTCAGTCCTTTAAAAAATACCGATGTCTCTGTTGCTTTCTTTGATACCCTCGGAATCGAAAAATCATTTCTGGATCTTGTAGAGTAATTATGAACTTTTCATACTTGTTACTTACGATATCTCGTAGGTATGAAGGAGCATCGCCAGATTTAATTTTGAAAACAAATATCAATGTTTGATATTGCCATTATATTTCAATTGGTAACCAGTTCAATGTACTCAACATATTCTTTATTGGAGTTTGTTTGGAACATTTCAATATTATGCGCTTTGCACGATTTTGCAATTTTTGAAATCGATTGATTTCATTCTGGTTTAGTTGAAATAAGATTGTTGCACAGTAATTAAAATGCGGCAGGATGAGAGTATTATATATCACCATCAACGACCACTGGGTAAGAAATTTAGCACATCTATAGAGACAGTAGAGCTTGAATGATATAATCCTGATAACATAATTTGCATGTTCCTTGAAATTCAAATTCCGGTCAACTATAGCACCTAAATGTTTGATCTGCTCAACTTTCTCAATGATATCAATGCCAATCTTCATTTCATTCTTGTTATCACAAATTTCACAGAACTCTTTGTAATCTTTCACACCACCGATAGATATTCTCTAAAGTTTCATTCAGTATCTTGATAAGTCTATTACTGTCATCACATGAATAATATATAAGGGTGTCATCAGCAAATAAGTGTATTCCACATTTCCCCGCTACTCCAACTATATCATAAATATAGAGAAGAAATAGCAAGGGACCAAGAAGACTTCCCTGCGGGACTCCACTCTCACATCCCATCTCATCAGACAGTATACCATTCAATTTAAACTTCTGTCTTCTATTTCCAAGGTAGTCAATCATCCACTTCAATGCATCTTCAACAATACCCAAACACTTCAGTTTTTTTATCAAGCGATTTCTATCAATAGTTTCAAATGCTCTTTGTAGGTCAAGAAATACAGCTTCAGTAATATACTTTTTTTCCAAATTATTTTTCCAAGTATTCAGAACACATTGAAGTGCAGTTTCACAATTATGATTAATGCTAATTCCAGACTGTGAGCTGTTCACTATGTTTTTCTCTTCCAAATAATCTAAGATTTGTTTTGAAACAATTTTCTCTAGAATTTTATCTATTGAGTTGAGCATATTGATGGGACGCTGATCAGAAGCTTTATTTGAATTTGCATTTTAGGGACTGGGATGATGGTCGATATCTTAGGTTCGGAACTTCACATAATTCACTAGATGTATTAATTGAATTAAGAAGAGGTTCAGCAATTCTATGGTCCATCAATGGTCCATCAATGGAATATACCAACGCCCTGAAAGGCCAGTAATCCAATGAAACAACGAGACCTCACAAGATCCGTACTCAAAGTAACAAAGAATAGATATCTTTTTTTGAACATGATATAATAGTGATAGTGGCTCGTAAATGAAGATGTGGATCAATATAGTATTTTCACTAGTCTGCTAAATTGCTCTAGTGCCGAATTTGAACAATACATGTTGTTATCTTCTGCTAATAGTGGGGTATGTTATGTCAAACAAAAGAGTCTCTGCTTGTGTCGAAAAATTTCCATTATAATTCGCTGTGGGTTATCCATAGAGGAAAAAATTTCGATGAAATACCGAACTTGTTACAATAACGCCGAAGAAACTACATATTCCATCGGTCGAAAACCGTTGTTGTGAAATCTTCGCTGAAAAAAAAAATGGCGATGGTCGCATCGGCCAATCGCTTCCCTCTTTGCGTACCCTTCTGGTCCACCGCACGGACAATAGACAGAAGTGGCGACTTTCGAAAATTTACGATCTTAATGCGATTCTCAATTAGAGCGGTAATAGGTCGGGTGTACACTGCACCAAATGAACTATTGCTCGTCGGAATTTAGTTTTGTGACCGAGGCGACTCCGAGGGAGCTGTCGCTGTAGGATTTATCGCCGGCACGCCGTTTATTTATAGCGCGGAACCTGCCGACCGGCCGCCTGCGATTGTGTCGCGGTGGCCATGATCAACCCCGAATTGCGGGGATTCAAGGAATTTTCAAACCGAAATTCACCAATATTCATCTAGAGCATGCTGAACATTAGCGTTTTTTACTGTTATTCCGTATTTGATGTGAGCATTATGTTCTTTGAAACGGGTTTCCATATCTCGCCGAATTTGACCAATGTAATTTTTGTTGCAGTACGTTGGTCGAAGTAGGAGAGTTATGAAAGCTCGTTTAGAGGAACATTATGCTCAGCTTCGATGGGGAAGAACGAATAAATATAGTGTTGCCCAGCATGCTCTGGATAGATCGAAAGGATTCTGATAAAGCTGTTTGAAATGAATTATTGTTAGCTGGTGCATTAGGCATTCCGAAAGCGTTCGATCGAGTTTGGCATTGGGGTCTCCTCAATTGTGTGCTTTGTTGAAGAGTTTCTTGGCCGATAGGTTCTTGATGTGGTTGTTGATGGAGTATCGTCTGATATTCTATCAATGAATGCAGGTGTTTCACAGGGTTTAGTTCTGACGCCCACTTTGTTTCTGTATCATTTCAATGATTTGCTGGAGAACACATCTTGTTCAGTGCCTAGTTTTGCGGACGACAGTACTATTCACACTCTTTCAGACTCTCCATACCAACACGGGAAACAAAAATTCAGGGAAGCATCAACATCAATTATTTTAACGATGACTTTTTCAAAAATAATAGAATGAGGTAACGACAACTTGGTGGTTTTGTTTCTCATATTTGGCAGCATTCAATCGAGAAATTCGGAGGAACGATAGCTGTTGCACTCGATATTTCAAAAGCGTTTGATCGAGTGTGGCATCGAGGTCTCCTTTCTAAGCTGCCGTCTTATGGTTTGCCTCCTCAGTTGTGTGCTTTGTGGAAGAGTTTCTTGTCTGATAGGTCTCTCTAAATGGTTGATGGAGTATCATCTGCTATTCTCCCAATGAATGCTTCATATTGTAACGAAGTGTGCTGGCGCCGGCCCTGCCGACTATGAATGCGAATTGGTGCGACCGTTCCAGGAAAGATTATACCTACGTGATCGCGGCTCACCCAGAATGTTCGATTGTCAAGATTTGTATGGATGATTCTCCACTATATGAGCGCCTATATAAGCGGAAGATGCTCACGCCGACGGCAGAATTTGTATTACAGAGAGTCCGTTATTCAGAGAGTTTTTATTCGGAGAGTTAGTTATTCGAGAGTTAGCGCTAAGTGAAGCGAGTTTAGTAGAGCTGAGTAGCGAGAGTTATTGAGATCTAAGTGGAAAGAGCTTTTATTTAAGTGCAAGAAGTGTGGAGAATTTTCAGTACAGAGAGTTTAGTACCGAGCATTGGAAAGTTTTCGGAGTGATTTAAGTGAAAATGTGTGCACTCGGTATACGTGGAAAAATTGAGGACTGGTTCCGTTCATTCCTAGAAGGGAGGAAACTGTTAAAGTAAGTGATGAAACATCTGATGAATTCTTAGTGGAATCAGGCGTTCCCCAGGGTAGCGTGCTGGGCCCACTGATTTTTTTGTTATTTATAAATGACCTTCCGGAATATGTGAAAGACGGAAAGGTTTACACGTTCGCAGATGATTCCTCAATTATGATATCTGGTCCTAATAGAGGTGAACTACTAGCTGAAACAAAAAACGTATTAAATCAATTCGACAGGTGGTGTCAGAGGAACAATCTGATTATAAACTACTCGAAGACTGTTGCTATTCCAGTCCACAGATCGACTAAGGGAAGAGCCATTTTGGAAAACCTGGATATAAACAATATATCAATTACATTTCAAAACAGCTCCAAGTTTTTGGGTACAATCGTCGACGAAAACCTCAAATGGGACAAATGCATTGGGTCACTATGTTCCACCTTAAATAAGCACTTCTTTGCGTTGAGAAATTTAAAGAGTTGTTTGAATGAAGAAGGTCTCATAAGCGTTTACTATGCTTTGGTCTATTCTTCTATGAGTCAAAATATTATAGTTTATGGTCTCGCTACTGACAGCAAGAGAGTTTTCATAGCCCAGAAAAGAATCATTCGATTGATATTCCACTTGGGTTTTCGAGAGTCTTGCAGAGATATTTTCAAAGAAAAGAGAATATTAACATTCACGAGTATCTATCTGTATAGATTATTGATATTTGCCTACAATCATAAAAACCATTTCATTCAGAATGCGGATGTCCACCAGTACCCAACCCGTCAAAGAAACCAATTCAGATTGGAAATTGTCAACTACTCGACTTATAAAAAATCCCCAAAATATGCTGCTGCAAACTTTTTCAACATGCTAAATGATGACTTGAAGAATCAGCCAAACCTGTTCAGATTCAAAACAAAATTGAAATGTTATCTGTTATCTAGGGCATTTTATAGTATTTCAGAATTTATTTCGGACAGTCAATGAAAAGTGTACTGTTCTGCCTATTTTCATTGTTGCTTGGTTTGGAAAATGTTTTCAAAGTGTTTTTATTGTTTTAGTATTTTTAACATTGTTCTGTTTTGACTTATCAATCCAATGTAAATTGGGGTATGATCAATAAATGTCTATCTATCTATCTATCTATCTATTGTTCATGAATGGGTTCAAGCTGGCGCTAAATTAAAAAAACTACGTACCTAGCCTATAACTGCGTCCAGTTACCAAATTCATGAAGTGCATCTATGAAACTTTTCCTAGAGATCGATTACCCTAACACCATGGTCTTAGGGTAATTGATCTCTAGGAAAAGTTTCATCTTTTGCACCAAAGGTTTCAATCTCATTGTTTATAAGTGTACCTCTGCTGACAAAGGGGGAGAATGAAGTTTGATGAACCATTTTTTTTCTTCTCTGAATGGAAAAATAGAAATCTACCTTCTATGAGAGAAGTAAATAAAAAAAAAACAAACACTCTTTTTTGAAAGGTACTTGTATATCCATCAAAGACGTTCGATTTATTCACAAAAAGGAAGAAATATGCAGAAGAGAGTGTTGATTTTTTTATTCATTTTTATTCTTTCATGGAAGTTATAATTGAATTTTTTCATTAAAAAAAATACCAAAAAATAATTCATTAAATCTAAAGTGGATTTATTCAGTTACTTGTTCGAAATCAAGAATGCAAGTTATAGAGAGTTTGGGCTTTCGATTTTTCAGCTATAAGTCAATGCATAAGGATCATTATGCATTTTGAATCCTATGTAGATATATACGTCTTACCCTTCTGTATTTTATACGCCAATTCGCTGGCAGTGTAGATCATCCCCCAGTCAGAAACGTGAATAATTGTAGATTGTAAAATGCTTCTTGTGTCCCAGCAAGGTAATTCTTTCGGTGTTTGTGAAATGTTAATTCCTCGACTGGCAGTGTCCGTAATTAGTGACGTCCAATCTAATGAGTGGGCACAGAGAGAGCCACCGTCGCCACCGCAGAGCTAAGCAATTTACATCCTAAAAGGCAACGCATTCTTGCGCCTCTGTTTGTATAATTCCTATTTTAAAATCCACTAATGAATTTCAGCTAGACGTTATTATATTTTCATTCCGTAGGAACATCATGTAATTATTTAATTACTTTGGTAAATTCCACAAGAAAATCTGGCCGAGAAAATGTATGTGCGAGTGTGATGGAATTATGGAGAAATTTCGTGTAATTTTTCGGTCAAAATTACGTTATTATAATTGAAACGTTTCAGGATTTGTTGTAATTACGACGAAGGATGATGACTGAAATAATGGTCTTTGTTGATATTATTCACATTGCGAGAGCCCTGCTAGGAAAACCAGGGTCGTAGCAAGGGGGGATTGATGGTGGATTCGAATTTTCCATTCCTGAAATGTTTCTATAGTTCAGACTTTCAGCACTTTTTCTACCGATTTCTGTTAAACTTCCAATCAAAATTAGTTAAGATGGAAACTAACACAATAAAAATTTCATATCGATGGATATGGTGGCTATATCGCACGAGGACGAAGTTTGATCACGAATCCTTCGGCTGAAATCATTGATATTTGAAAATTTTTTCTTGAGAAATTTTCATAGTTAGGTAAAGAGATCAGAATTGTGACGTTTCTACAAGGTTGTCCCTTGTAACCAAGTATTTTGTTCTCTGTGATTGTTGGAATTGATATTACCTTGTATGGATATGAAATCATAACGATTCAGTTGTCTGGAATCTCTGGAGTGAAAATAGTTATTTACTATACAAGGAAAAAAAGATTTCAGTTCGAGGTTGTGTTGTGAGACAAAAAACCGAGAGCTATGTCAATTTTTCACTTGCGTTTTCAATGGAGTCCATCTGATCTGTGAAAATGAAATATAAGAATTCTGTTTTTAACAATTGTACTTTCCCGTTGAATTGAATGAACTGTATTCATTAAATTGTCGTACCGAATTACACTCGAGCTTTTTTGTCGAAGAAAAATTGACATTTATGATTCGAGTTCAGTTGCCTTCCGGCAAATTAACTCAAAACACTGCCAGAAAAAATAACGCGTCTTACGGACTCGTAATTTTTTCAGAGGCAGTTTTTTTTGTTGAGTTGCCAGGCAACAGAATTCTTATCGAAATGTTGAGTTTACTTCGACAAAAAAAAGCTCTCGTGCAATCAAAAGTGGAAAACCACAATTTCAACACAAGAAAATTGAACTGTTGTGCCGAATAATACAAGGAACATATCATTCATGCAATGCACATTTAATAAATGTACTTTTGATATGAAATATAACTTTTTTGTGAGAAAAAATCCTATATATATATATATTTGATCGGCTAGGCTTCCGCGGCTAGAAATTTGCTGGCTGGAACTTCCGGTTGATCCGCGTCTGGAATGATTCACTTGTCTACGTTTCGGCTCCCATTTCGGAGCCATTTTCAAGACTTAGTGACCTTGCGTCTAGGTCTGAGTTTTCTTACTAGCTGGCTATCATCACTGGAGATCGAGGATTGAAGGTTGGTTGGATTTAAGGGTTCATTAGTAATTATGGCAGGATCAGGGATCGGACGGTCGATGGGAGGTTCGAACGGATTAGTTCCCAAGTCGGAGTGAATAGAAGTATGTCGGACCAAGAGTGGTTTCCAGGTATTGGGGAGTCTTTGAGAATCGTCGCGTTTATTGAGGCAGTTGAGACGTTTTTCGATTTTAATGGCTTCACGGGTAACTCTGGTTTGGAGGGTTTTGGCTGTGGCAATGGTTTTGGTGTTTTTGAAATCTATTTTGTGGCCTGTTTCTAAATGATGTTGGAATAATGCTGAGTTTGTGTCAGAGTTACGGACTGCTAGTTCGTGTTCATATGCTCTACAGGACACTCGTCGGTTGGTCTGGCCGATGTATGTTCTGGGACAGTTAGAGCATGGTATTTCATATATTCCTTGGGTTTCATTGGGGATTGTGTCTTTGGGTGTTCGAAGGTAGGTGGATATTTGGTTGTTAGCTGTGAAAATGGTTTTGATGTCATGTCGTGTCAGAATTCGACTTATTTTATCAGTAACACCATGAATATATGGAAGGAAAGCTTTTTGTCGTTCAGGTTCGTCCTTCGGGGGTCTAGGGTGAAGATCTCGGGTTTGCTGGAGTTTAATAGACTTGTGGATTTGGGAATCGGAAAAATCGTTTTGGGTAAGTGCGGATTTGAGCTTTTCCATACAACATACAATTCTCCATGGAAATAGAAAAGGACGACTCCCTCCCATTCCTGGATGTTCTCATCAGGAAGTCCAACAATTCTTTCACTCACACCGTCTACCGCAAACCAACCCATACAAACCGGTACCTCAATGCCAAGTCTCATCATCACCCAGCACAATTGAATTCGGTTCTGAATTCTCTCATACATAGGTCCTTCAAACTCACCGATAACCACAATAGATCCAATGAAATGGAAAAGCTCAAATCCGCACTTACCCAAAACGATTTTTCCGATTCCCAAATCCACAAGTCTATTAAACTCCAGCAAACCCGAGATCTTCACCCTAGACCCCCGAAGGACGAACCTGAACGACAAAAAGCTTTCCTTCCATATATTCATGGTGTTACTGATAAAATAAGTCGAATTCTGACACGACATTACATCAAAACCATTTTCACAGCTAACAACCAAATATCCACCTACCTTCGAACACCCAAAGACACAATCCCCAATGAAACCCAAGGAATATATGAAATACCATGCTCTAACTGTCCCAGAACATACATCGGCCAGACCAACCGACGAGTGTCCTGTAGAGCATATGAACACAAACTAGCAGTCCGTAACTCTGACACAAACTCAGCATTATTCCAACATCATTTAGAAACAGGCCACAAAATAGATTTCAAAAACACCAAAACCATTGCCACAGCCAAAACCCTCCAAACCAGAGTTACCCGTGAAGCCATTGAAATCGAAAAACGTCTCAACTGCCTCAATAAACGGGACGATTCTCAAAGACTCCCCAATACCTGGAAACCACTCTTGGTCCGACATACTTCTATTCACTCCGACTTGGGAACTAATCCGTTCGAACCTCCCATCGACCGTCCGATCCCTGATCCTGCCATAATTACTAATGAACCCTTAAATCCAACCAACCTTCAATCCTCGATCTCCAGTGATGATAGCCAGCTAGTAAGAAAACTCAGACCTAGACGCAAGGTCACTAAGTCTTGAAAATGGCTCCGAAATGGGAGCCGAAACGTAGACAAGTAAATCATTCCAGACGCGGATCAACCGGAAGTTCCAGCCAGCATATATATATATATATATATATATATATATATATAATAATATATTTATTCAATCATTTCATTACAATATAAATAGGTTTAAGTTACATTTCGTGAATAAATATCAGGTAATTCAAAATGACTGCGTTTTTTGTCATCAATTTCTGTAAGTATTAGTATTGTATGTTGAGGTTCACTTAAGCCAAAAGCTAGACTGTGTTCCTAAACTCGAGATATTTGGCTTATTTTTGGTTACATAGTCATAATATATAAAAATTTTAAACTAATTGAAAACATGTGTAGTCTATAATATACAATAACTGACACAAAGAATACAGAATTTCTTGTGTAAAATATGACTAAAACATTGACTAGATAGAAAACAGCATCACTTAGGTGATGAATTTTTTTTTGTTTCATTCTATGATAGTATATTTTCATTTATTGTTAGAAGCCAATATGTGATTTTTTCTTGAAGTTTCTGTTGCTAATTCCCATTTTTAGTTTCATTGGTAAGCGATTGTATAAATTCTGGCCCACATATATAAAACATCGCTGTCCAATAGACCTTTGAACCTTATTTGCATTTTTTCGAAATCTTGTTGGATAAGTATGTGGTATATTCATATTTATCAAATTATTTTTGGACAAATAGATTAAGGCAGATTTATAGAATAGCCGTCTGATATTCAGTAATTTCGAGTTTTGGAAAAGCAAATTTGTATATGATATATATATAAATATATATATATATATATATATATATATATATATATATATATATATATATATATATATATATATATATATATATATGTGTTCGGATAGGTTTCCGCGGTCAGTTGTGTGTTGTTGTTGAGTTCGGGTTGAACCGCGTCTGGAGTTCTGTTCTCGACGTTTCGGCTCCGATTTTGGAGCCATTTTCAAGAGGTAAATGTGACTTCACGCTGAGGTCTCAATCTGCCTACTCCTCAGGTGTTGTCACAGGGGGCAAGGGTTTGTGACTTGACGCCGGGGCCTCAATCTGCCTACTCCCCAGGTCTCGTCACGAGTTCTTTCTAAGGTCTCAATCTGCCTACTCCTTAGATCGAACTGAGGTATGGAGGGATGTTGGGTAGGATTTATAGCAGCGGGTGCTACTAAAGGACCGTCGGATGTCTTGGTGGGGACTGGGCATCTGGAAATTAGGGGTTTCCATGCAGTTGGAAGTCTCTGGCCGTCGTCACATTTATTTAAGCAGGAAGGTCGCTTCTCGATTTCGATGGCCTCGCGAATTATACGAGCTTGTAGTGTTTTTGCTGTGGCGATGGTCTTAGTGTTCGCGAAGTCTATATTGTGTCCTGTCTCTTGATGGTGTTTGGACAGAGCTGAAGATGGGTCTGATTTTCGGACAGCAAGTTGATGTTCGTATACTCTACTTGTCACACGTCTGTTGGTCTGGCCTACATATGTTCTATGGCAATCAGAACATGGTATTTCATATATACCCTGTGATTCGTTGACAATTTTGTCCTTGGGGGAGCGGAGGAATGTGGAGATTTTGTTGCTGGCTGTAAATATCGTTTTTATGTCCTGTTTTTTGAGAATTCGGCTGATTTTGTCAGTGTCGATTTCCTTAACGACCTCCACCCAAATATAAAGTTTACAATGGAAATCGAAAGCAATAACTCCCTCCCATTCTTAGATGTCCTCATCACAAAAACCAATGACTCCTTCACCCGCACGGTCTACAGGAAACCAACACACACAAACCGATACCTCAACGCAAACTCCCACCATCATCCAGCACAAACAAATTCCGTTGTGAATTCCCTCATCCACAGATCCATCAACCTCACAGACCTCCATAACAAACCACAGGAACTAGCCCAACTCAAATCAGCCCTTCTTCAAAATGGATTCACAGACCATCAAATTGACAGATCCATCCGCCGCCATCAAACTTCTCATTCCATTCCCAGAGACCCAACAGACAATAACGTTCCCCACAAAGCTTTTCTTCCCTACATTAAAGGTGTTACTGACAAAATCAGCCGAATTCTCAAAAAACAGGACATAAAAACGATATTTACAGCCAGCAACAAAATCTCCACATTCCTCCGCTCCCCCAAGGACAAAATTGTCAACGAATCACAGGGTATATATGAAATACCATGTTCTGATTGCCATAGAACATATGTAGGCCAGACCAACAGACACCCGCTGCTATAAATCCTACCCAACATCCCTCCATACCTCAGTTCGATCTAAGGAGTAGGCAGATTGAGACCTTAGAAAGAACTCGTGACGAGACCTGGGGAGTAGGCAGATTGAGGCCCCGGCGTCAAGTCACAAACCCTTGCCCCCTGTGACAACACCTGAGGAGTAGGCAGATTGAGACCTCAGCGTGAAGTCACATTTACCTCTTGAAAATGGCTCCAAAATCGGAGCCGAAACGTCGAGAACAAAACTCCAGACGCGGTTCAACCCGAACTCAACAACAACATATATATATATATATATATATATATATATATATATATACATATATATATATATATATATATATATATATATATATATATATATATATATATATATTTCCTTTTTTCCTGGGAAAAAGTAATTTCATAAAAAGTGACATTTTGTTAAATATATTTTCAGTAGAAAAACAGTTGTCTTTTACATTTCTCAGTTCGAATCCTCAGACAAGGAAAGAATGAATATTCCGATGTTTATATATTCAAAAACATAACTTTGAAGTCGAGAAATCCACGTGCTATCCACTATGGAACAATAATAACACTACAATTCCCGTACACATATAATAATATCGTCCTATGTCAATAATCCGAAAAATTAATCAACGAAACGTATTCACTCCAAGAAGTTGAGAGTGATCATCAAAAATTCATCATGCGAACTGGACCTGTGTTGACTGAACGTATTGTTCAATTTCTCTAAACGTACATTGTTACACAATGACCATCGGCCAATTGTAGACGAAGGTTTGTGAAACGGTAAATTATTAATTGACCTCTCTATTCAAATGTATTTGTTAAAGCTGATATTATTCAGTCTTCAGTGTGAGAATTGTTGTTTCGAGTTGTTTGTAGTTGAAGTTCATAGCAAAGAGAGGGAACAGTGCATAGCTGACTTGAATGGTGACAAAATGGTTGAGGCTTTCGCGGCCGAGGTTTTCAGTATCACTACTTTTATTCGGGTTTGAAGGCCGTCGTTTTTTGGAATTTCTTCCTAACGTTTCGCTGGCTCGAGTAGCTAGCTTCTTCAGAGGTTCATTCATCTTGGAATTCACTCCGATGACTGGAGATTGTTTCTTCGCAAGTTATATTTATGCCGATTCAGGTAGTTTGCGGTGCTAATTATTCCATTCGGATTCGGGGAATTGTCATTAATATTGATTACCTTGTTTACTTCATGTGGGTTCGGAGAGTAATCATCATTATTATCTGAAGAACTACCTGCAGTTATTATCGATTTTCTTAAAATGGGATTCCATATTCGGTTGAGGTTGACAGCTTCTTCTTTTCTGTTGAAATTATCCGTGTGTTTGTGGATTTCTATTGCCTCCCGTACCAGTCGGCTATGGTATCCCTGGTTGGGTGCAATCAGTTTTGCATTTTCAAACAGAATCCTGTGGTTTCCCTCACTAAGTGCGTGTTCCGCCACAGCCGACTTGTCAATTTGCCCTAGTCTGCAGTTTCTCTCATGTTCCTTTAGCCTAGTTCCCATGGATCTTTTGGTGGTACCGATGTATACCTTCCCACAGGTGCACGGTATACGATAAACCCCTGCTGCAGACAGTGGATCTTTTTTGTCTTTAGCCGATCTGAGGCTCTGTTGAATCTTCTTTGTGGGTTTAAATACAGTTTTTATGTTGTATTTACTCAGAAGTTTTCCGATTCTGTCTGTGACCCTCGGGATGTATGGCAAATATGCATGTGCAACTATCTGAACGTCCTCCTTGTTTCGAACAGTGGAATTCTTCAGTTTCATGGCCCTGTTGATCTCGGGTACACTGTATCCATTCGACCTCAAGGTCACTTGAACGCTCAACACCCCAATATTTAGTTCACCATGGAGACTGAACAGGACCAACGAATAGCATTCCTGGATGTTCTGATCGAACGATCCACCAAAAGATCCATGGGAACTAGGCTGAAGGAACATGAGAGAAACTGCAGACTAGGGCAAATTGACAAGTCGGCTGTGGCGGAACACGCACTTAGTGAGGGAAACCACAGGATTCTGTTTGAAAATGCAAAACTGATTGCACCCAACCAGGGATACCATAGCCGACTGGTACGGGAGGCAATAGAAATCCACAAACACACGGATAATTTCAATAGAAAAGAAGAAGCTGTCAACCTCAACCGAATATGGAATCCCATTTCAAGAAAATCGATAATAACTGCAGGTAGTTCTTCAGATAATAATGATGATTATTCTCCGAACCCACATGAAGTAAACAAGGTAATCAAATTTAATGACAATTCCCCGAATCCGAATGGAATAATTAGCATCGCAAACTACCTGAATCGGCATAAATATAACTTGCGAAGAAACAATCTCCAGTCATCGGAGTGAATTCCAAGATGAATGAACCTCTGAAGAAGCTAGCCACTCGAGCCAGCGAAACGTCAGGAAGAAATTCCAAAAAACGACGGCCTTCAAACCAGAATAAAAGTAGTGATACTGACTTGAATGGTATCTGTTGCTATATCGGGAGTCAAAAACTTCTGTCTTTTATAACTGCTTACATATTGAAGTGAAGAGTAGATTGAAATTGATTTTCGAATTTATGAAAAAATGGCAATCAAAATTTTTTTTGCAATATTCCCAAATTGAATTTCTGATAATAAATACACTATTAATCTTCTTAATATACAATGCGTGCCAGAATTTTCTGAACAAGCCATATAAAAAAATTGGGGTTGGGGTGAATTTTAAGGGGTAAGAACATGAACAGATGATTTTGAGTGCGTTGTATGGAAGGCAATTCAATGTTCGAAAAAAAAAATTATTACTCTTCGAACTCTTCCAGTAATGGAGATATCGCACGTCAAAATGAGAAATTCAATATCAATTGTATTCGGTTGGGGTACGGCCCAGCACTTCAGGTTGACTGACAGTGATTTGATATCTGAAGCTAAGCAGCGCCGAGCGCGGTTAATACTTGGATGGGTGACCTCATGCAGGGAAATACCGTGTCGAAAGCCTATGCAACTGCAGCTAAATAGCATATCATAGCTCGCAGGCAATATATCAATGAGCACGAGATATATTGAGGATATGCCGTCCTTCGGAGGGGACGTAAAGCCGGCGTTCCCGAGTCCATGGATGTTGGGCTCGTTAAAGATCCCTACCTCTGGTTGGAATACCAGATGGTGGTTGAGTTACAGAATTTCACCATGTGGCCAGCAAATAATATAGGATTCTTTCAGTTCTTGTCTTCGATATTTGTTAACCTGTAGTAGAAGTCCATTGTATCTCAAAGTGGAGTGTAGTAGATTTAAGATTTACGATGCAGAAAAACTCTAAGTCGTCTCCACAAATTAATATTCGAAGGATGTCAGGACGGTGATTCAGTACATGTTTCGAACCTACATAGGTTCATCATCAGCTGAATTTACATTCAATTCTACAATAAAGGAAGAGTAATATAATATTAGTTGATACTATGAAGTATGAAAATTACTTACATGGAGATGAAAAAATTCAATTGGGAAAAAGGTCACATGGTGAAGTTTAGATAGACACAGGAAAAAATATGATGACATTGAAAATTGGGAGGCTTGGAGCCCTTGTGCCCAATATGTAATATTAGAAATAGCCACATGGAAGAAACTTTGAAAAAACTACTACAGTTCACAAATTGAATTAAGTTGGAAATGAAGGAGAATCAGCTGATTCATATAATATTATATTACTCTTCCTTTATTGTAGAATTAAATGTAAATTCAGCTGATGATGAACCTATGTAGGTTCGAAACATGTACTGAATCACCGTCCTGACATCCTTCAAATATTGAATTGTGGAGACGACTTAGAGTTTTTCTGCATCGTAAATTCGATATTTGTGATATCACATAACAAGTTCTTTTCAATTATTCATCGAAAGCTGCTGAACTAACAAACCTTTAGGAAGGATCTTATCAAGAGAGTATAGATCGTTGTCACTAGTCATATCTTTGGTTGGTTGCATGCTTTTATTATTGTTTTGAGAAATATTTGAAGAGTTGCTTGTATGAAATATTTCTTCAATTTTGCTGGAACAATCTCCCCTGAATATTAATCTAAACTCTGAAATGTTAAATTGCAATATGTATTGGCATGTATATAAATTAATTATGGAATATAGTATTGTAGAGCGCCAATGATCGACTAAATAGAGTTAGAAATACTGGCAAAGACTCAATTTGTTTTCTACGATGAGAATTGATACCTCTCAAAAAATAAATTATATTAATTGGATCACCAAAACTCTTGCATCCATTCGTTACAGCATCGTGATGTTGACATCCAAGCTTACCACATAATGGACGACCAGATGGACATCAGTTGGACGTCCAGATTATTGTCCCTGAACATACTATAGAAGTCCAATGGACATCCTGGTTACGTTCAGAAACGCAGAGCTCTGAGAGGAAATCTGAGCAAAGTGAAATGAATAAAATGATAGTCATTCACTGACCACCTTGACTCAAGGTATTTTACGGCAAGCATACGTAGGTCTCTCAGACATATCAGGTTACAATCACCTCAAAATGAGACCAGAATCATGTCAAGAACGATGCTAATATATGAAACGAAAACTTCTAGAACTATGTCGTCAGTTATCAGCGATATAATCGACAATATACAGGGAAAAACTGAACTTCCATCGAAAAAAAGAAAGCCACTGTGAAAATTCCTCATATAGCTTTTTCATATGATATGATCAAAGAAACTAGGTACTAGAAGCTATGATTATTTCTGAGAAGTTGTTTTCTATAGGCTTCCGTTCCCATTATTTTCACAGCAATAGTGCTAGAAGTTATTGTTTCATATAGCAGCATCGTTTTGAAGAACAATCATGCTGAGTCATTTCATCCCCTGAAAAGTGTGATAGGTCTGTAGTCTATATCTACCATTCATCGAACTAAATTTGTTTGGATCGAATTCACTCACTGGAAGTTTTCTTGAAATATAATCCTCCGCAAACGAACGACAGAAAAACAAAATGAACCATTATTCCGCATCACTTTATACGGAATTAAGTCTCGCTAATTCCAATGCAAAGAATGAAGAAATTAAGAATTAAAATGCACGTTAAAAGTATGTGTGCCGGTTTCTAAATAAATAATAAAAAATTACCCACCTCGAACCGGGAAAGGTAAGCCCAACAAAAGAATTACATACGTACACAGCTGGCCAGACAATGCAATTTTAATTATTTTATATTAAAATAAAGACTACTCAAACAGACGTGATGTGAAAGAAGGCAACGCGAAAGAGAAGGAAGTAAATTGAATTTTATTGTTCTTTGGAGTACGTGGTGCCGGAAAATATTTTACGTAATTTTTCATTCCCATTCTATTGGAAATGTTCAGCAATAACCGTTTATTTTGCGAAAAGAGAAATGCCGAATTTATTACTGCTGCTGGACAACTGAATTGAAAAATTTGCATTATTTGAATAGGCTGAAAGAGAATTTCAAACCAATCCAGAAATTGATAAATTTTTATGGTCATTGTTTCGTGCCAATTGAGAAGGAAAATGAATTCCATTCACAAAATGTATCGTGTATCTATCTATCTGTCTTCATCCCACTTATATAAATTTTGAACTCGGACATTTAGATGATCATTATCTGATATACAGACACGAAAAACTCTCAGGTGGGGCCCAAAAATAGCTTTGTTTTTATCTCTGAACTTCTTTTCTAGAAGGTATATAAAAGACCATCATAGTTTTCGTACCATTTTTCTTAGAAGCACTGTGTCCATTATTATTTCGTTTCTAGTGATCCATTGTTTTGTTTCATCCCAATGCCATGTGTTGTTTTGTTCATCTTTGTTGATCAGGTTTTGTAGTACCACAGATTGTAAAGTATATAAATATAGCTCACCCTTGTCTTCAGATTCAGTTTCAATTTTCTTCCTCTGAAGATGCTATACCTGTTATCGAAACACGCGTAGTTGTCGTTTCAACTTTCACACCAAAGGTTCCAATCTCAGTTTTATAAGGCTATTGTCCTGAACATCTTGCTCAGAATTTGCTTGTCGAAAAAACGGACATCGATTTTCAATAATTATTAATAGTAAACATTGATTTTTATATCCTCTTTGTAACTTCTCTTGACGTTCTCTGGGAATTACACGATCCCTTTTTTTTTGTAAACTTTGAGTTTTACATATATATGTATATATATATATATATATATATATATATATATATATATATCCTTCCGTTCTTAGCAACAGGTTTCTATAGAGTTAATAATGTAGACCGAATCATTACCATTCAACATCAATGATGTATTAGCAAAGGGAATTATCATTATTGCCCAATTGGTGGTAATAATTCAATCAATATTAGTGGGTGATGTATATTTAATTGATTATAGTAGGATCATGGTAGAAGAAATCGTGACTGAACCCTACCTGAAAAGAAATCTCAGTTTTGGACCAATTTTTTGAAATTCCCATTTTAATTTCGTTCCTAGAGTCACTGTCATCATAGTTGAATCAGATTTGAAAGCAAATTTTGTTAAATTGAAATGAACCTAGGACAAAATCATTCTTTTCTATGAGGCGGAAGCTTCAATATTCTCTTACAAACGAATATAAACATATTTTCGATGAAACCAATATACGACATCAAACTGTCAATATAAAATTTATGTTGTGAACTGGAAATCTTTCCTAGAGAAAAATCCCACAAGGATTAGATATTCTAAACACTTCGATTAATAAATCAAAAATCAATGGCCCCATACAAAAAACCCTTTCCGGGCCATCCTTACATACATTTAAATATCTTGAGTAAACAAATTAGGAATAAAAATATGCACTCTGCAGAAATTGTGCAGGGTCCCACACTTTCTGCACGTTATATGCAAATATCCCGGAGAAGGATTAAACGTATATCTATCAATGGCCTCGATGATATATTAAACCTTTGAATGAATGGGTAATGTCCTTCGGGCTATAAAAAGAGGATTTTGGTTTTGAATTTGACCCCGTATAAAGGATTTTACGGCTGTTTTCGATTGCTCCTTATAATGACGGGCAACCCGATAGGGGTACCTTTACAGGTAGAATGTCTTTGTTGGGCCTTTTGGCGCGTTGCGTTCTCTCTGGATTTGCATATGCAGTGATATTTGAAGAAGTGACATCCTGATGGTATAGAGCTTTTGGGCACGGAAGTATAACAACTTCCGATCTCACAGCAATCTCAACAAATCCGATTTTGCTCTCAGAAGATATAGGATATGACATATTTTTCATGAGAGCGTTCATGGAGACTATATTATTATTATTTTAGCGAACATATTCCTTTGAATGATTCACATTCATAACAGTATTCGAATAGAAGTGACTGGTTTACGTGATGATGATCCTTCATTGTGGATCCAGGTGGAGAATTACTAAAACATGCATTAGATTAGTCAGATTTCTTTTTCAGTAAACACTTCTTAGGGACTTTATTTGATGAAATGAAAATACAGATATTCTGGAAGAAACATTAATAAAAAGTGTCATATATCGGTTATATCAATGAGCCACTTTTATATATTTCTCTTTATTTGGTTGAAAACTAATTCGTTCATAAAAGTGAGGGTAGTACATTTTATTGAACCAAAAAAAATGCATATGCCATCAAGGTTCATCCCTCTCAACAATGACAGGTATACAAATATTTTTCAAGACTCTATGCACAAAAAAGTAGGCACCTAATTATCACGAAGAAATTTTCACACAATTCATTGGAATATTAAGAGTTGAGACACGACATAACGACATATCGACGGATTTCTTGTCTGTAGAACTTTTTGTATTTATGAGGTAGCGAATAAATGTTCTTGATAGCTTTGTTGTGTAGAATTTGCAGTGGGTTTACACATTTATAATTGGTGGCAAATCACAAGACAGTTCCGAATTGGGGACCCAAGATATACCCTTGTGGTGAGCTACGAACGCTTATTATTGAAACACACTCTTTATGCTCCGATAGTTTTCAGATCATCTCAAGGCTCTCTGAGTGAAAACATGGTCAGGTTGACTACATCATATGCCAGGTATGATCCAAAAATACATAGGGAAACATATAAAATCAATTTGTTTCAAAATACATACATAACATGCTCAGATATAAAAGTTTGGTCAAATATACAAACACTGAAATATACAATACTGATATACTATGTTTTCAATAGGTCTCATGAATGTATTTACTGAAACACTACCTTCATTTTCTTCTGAGGCAATTTGAAATTTTCATTCCATTGGGAAATGGTAGTTATGTGTACTATTCTCTTTATATCTTGCAACTCTCATATTTTTTATTATATTCTTGTGTTTCGTAAATATATGTTATTTTATTATGAAGATATATTGTTAAAATGATGTTTGGAAAATCAAGAATAATTTCATTTACCTGTCAAAAAATGAAATGATAAGGTTCACTTATTGATTATATTATTCAGAAAACAATTATAATCATGCACTTATATGATTTTTTCAGTAGTATGAAGTTTATTTGGGATAGAAATATATTTCGCTTTGAAATGGATATTGGGGTAATAGTGATTTTTTTGTCATTATGTTGGGCTGGAAAATTGAAAGAAGTATTCAAAGATTGAACTGGACATAAACTCGTTTCTCAGTTTTGTAAACCTATTGTTAATGAGAATCATATATGAAACTGGAGTACTTTTGTAACGGAATTTGTATTTGCAGTGATGTGTTCCTGAAATGTTTTAAATGCCATCGATATGTAGTATATTTTTTGTATTTTGTTGGTGCAAAATTATTTCAGGCATAGGACTTTTAAAATATAAAATTTATGATGTGAGTATAAAATGATATAAATACAAATAAACAACGAAACAATCAAAATATAAAAAAAAATCAAAATATATTGCTCGAAGTCGAGGAAAACCCGCCTCCAACGTCTTTCTTGTGTTCGATGCCGTACAGCTTCAAAGACGGTCTCGCGCTCCAGCTCCAAATTGTCCTTGTGAAGTAGCATATTCATTGAAATTGTCGTATCTCAAATTTATTCAAAATAAGTTTCCACTTATTTATAGAAAGTACTTCCCATTCCATTGAGTCACTTTTATTCTTGATGCTTACCAAAATTATGAAAAGTTTCATTACTGAGAGGAGCCTTGGGATACAATGACTGTTTCTCAAAAATAATTCGAAATATATTTTTATTGAATTGGAATCACATACAAATTTGAAAAAATGTAAATTCACTCTATTATCTAATGCCGTTATTATCACTCACACAGTGTGTTGTATAAAGTTGCTCTCCCCTCAAAGGTATAATATCATTTTCAAATGGGAGAGGAACTTCCCCTAATACCTCGTTAAAAGTTCTTTCAGTTGTTTTTCTAAGACTGGCTAATTTTTGAAAATTGAATATGCTGTTCCTGAGATGTAAGAGTTTTCTTTTGTATGTATGTATCTCAATACAAACTTCATTCAAAGTTCATTTGAAAATTTCAATCATTTTTTGACATTCATTATACCGATTGACTAACCCGTTTTATCAATCGTCATTAAGAATGATTTAAATGAGTATATTTTACCCCCGTATCAATCACATTCTGAAACAAACTACATATTTTTCACTCCAACCAAAGTATTTATGACAAAAAAGTGGCTACCGCAAAACGAATCAAGAAACATATTGTGCTGCTTATACTGCTGCTCGAAATGGAACCAATAATAGCAGCACATGAACTTTCCAAGTTCGTTTTACAAAGCTAGAACGAGAGTTTCGGTCTTGTTTGACAGAAATTGCTTATCGTTATTGCCGCAATAGCGGTTGTTATTAGAAAGAGGCATATGATTGTTATTGTCGGTTGGATCATTGGTGTCAGAAGTGGACGAATAACTTTCTCTGCGGCATGATGCCAATGTGTGAGATCAGTGTTGGAGATTTTGACTTGAATATATATGAGTTTTGTGATGAAGGTAAGGACACCAACCTACGATCTGACCTTTCTATGTCAAAAACATTATACGACATCAACAATAATAACATTTATAAAAGATTTTATTTGAAAAAATCGAAATTTTTTAGAGAGCATATGAAATAGTCTTCACAGATCCTTCAGTTTTGATTTTTTCCTCTCCTGGGAAATCAAAACTTCGAAGTAAACTTGGAAGTAAATTGAAGTACGTTGTCCCATACAAACTATGATCCCGTTATTTACCACCTTAGGCTCGGATTTTGGAAAAACTTTCCATATCGGATGCCCACATCATATAAAGGATATACCCTCTAAGTTCCAGTGGTATAGGCCGTGCGTTTGATTAACCCCTAAAATAACTTAATTTATTTCAATGAAATACGGAACACAACTTCCATCTCTTCTGTTGAAGAATTTTTATGCGAAATTTGAAATAGATTGGACCTATGAATCACGTTGTCCCATATAAACTTTGAACCCGTATTTCACCCTCTTAGAAGTGGAATTTCCGGAAAATATTTCTCATCGGATACCTACGTCACACAAAGAAGACACCCTCCAAGTTTCGGAACTATACAATCAGTGGTTTAGGCTGTGCCTTGATTAACCCTTAAAATAATTTTCTACTCGTTTTCAACTCCGTTAGATGATGAATTCCAATAAAATACGAAACATGTCTTCCATCAATTCTGTGAAAGAATTTCAGTGTAAAATTTGAAGTAGATTAGACCAAGACATCACGTTGTTCACCAGTAAAGGCGCGGCAAATTTTTAGACTCTAAGATTGGTAGCACTAAGCATATATTAGGATTGAATTTCAATAATAAAAATAAATGTTTATTTCCTTATAAATTTTTACCTTTTTGATCGGAGTACAGTTAAAAATACTATAATTGATCAGTTATCGAGTGGGATGAAAAATGATCAAATTACTAAAATGGCCATAAAAAATAGGGGTTGGTGATAAAAAAGTAAAAATTTAGGGTTGTATGTATTTTTCAATGCCACATTATAAAAAAATAAAAACAAAAAAATTTGTCAAAAAATCAAAAGAAAACAAGGATGAACACCCTTATCACTTAGGGGTATGGAAAATAGATAGTAGCCGATTCTCAGACCTACTGAATACGCATATAAAATTTGGTGAAAATCGGTGAAGCCGTTTCGGAGGAGTACGGTAACTAACATTGTGACATGGAAATTTTATATATTAGATATATTGAATTCCTGCTAATGAAATCGATATATGACATGTCTAGATATGTAGTTACTGTCTTCGATTATTTTTTCGCAAGATGTTTGTGAAGAACTCATGTGATGCAACTAAAGTAAAGGAACTCAGAATGAGGATATTCCAAATTTTTGACCTACCCAACCATATAAACACTACCACTTCAACTTGCTTTCATTTTGCGAAGTATTCAATGGAATCATCTTTTGATTTCTTCATTTTAAGATAACTCACAGCTCATTGCTCATCAGTTTTATTTATTCATCAATATTAATATCAATTCGTAGCAGAAAAAACTAGAAGAAGTTTGTCAGAACATCCCCACAGTTCTGTTATGATTTTCATTATTATAATATCGTTACTCTTGTAAATCAAAAATATTCCAAAATCTTCTACAGCGGTATTTTTCGTAGTCCTTGTTGTCGAATGATTGAGAGCCAATTACTAACGATTTATATGCCGATTTACGTGGCAAACATATTTTTATAATTTCGAGCATCACATAAATTTGATTATTTACGATGTGGAATTTATGTTTTTAATATTGTCGAGAGAAATCATTCGAAATTTTTTGATCTCCTTCATTCTGCTGCATATAATACTGGACAATGATTCGATGTGACAGTGAATTTGAACTTTCGTCATATGTTTGTGGTTATACAGGAATTCCAGAGGCGTTCTTTTTTTTCAAAGAAACCGCTGAGAATTTCAATGAAGTCATTTTCAGTTGTCAACCTACCAAAATCTGACAAAATTAGGAAATGAGTAAATATTATATAATAAGAAAAATTCTGGGTTAATTGAAAAGAGTTCTTCTAAATGAAACACGTTCTATTAGTTGTATAACATAATTTCACGTATCACACTTATTAAGATTCAAATAATATTCCTTGATTTTTTCAGAATGTGATAGTATAACAATCCCGAAAACTACTAAAAAAACATTCATTCACTAAAATATAAAGACTTTCGATTAGTACTCATATTCAATCTTTTTTATATATGACTTCATGACTGGAACATCATATGAAAAATTATATGTGACATTTAATTCCAGCAAACATTATCTGGTAATTGGTGTTCACGGATTCGAAGAGCGGGTATTTCTTATTAGAAACACTCAAGATCAATCCACCAAACTTTTATCAGGATTTAATTCAATATTTCACACATGTGACTCCATAATTTCAGCAATGCTCAATTTTCTCAGTTCTGTGAATGCAAAAAAAACAACAAACATTAACAAGCTGTGCATTGTATTCAATAACTCTTTATTTATAGTGATTGTGAAATAAATAATTATAAAAATAGATGGTTAATGAACCGTCAAAGCATCTAAAAAATTTAATTAAAAGTAAAATATTAATAAAATATCACTTCCGGATCAAATCAATGGAAATCAGCCAAATAACGGCTGACACTACCACTAACATATCTAGCACCATCTGCTTCGAGCTTCCCAGTTAGGGAGAAACGAGGTCGTACTTTTCAACGTGCGATTCTAGCACGAGTAAAAATGAGGAGTGGAAGGATGTGTGTGTGTAGTGAATAATTTTATGAATATTTGGAAAAAAGATTGTTTTCAACGATTCATCACCATATTTACTCTTGTCACAGGATTAATTACTTTTTCTACAACCACACTCCAAAACACGCTTTTTTGCATAGTTTTACGTTCGCAAACATGATTATTCATTCCAATTATTGGTATTTGACATAAATGTGCCGCAGAGTGATATTTTTTTTTCAAGTCCCATTGTTAGGCAACGGAGCAATATCTATTGAATGATTTGAATGTCAACAAACGTCAAGCGTGAAATGTTCGCGAAATATTCTTGTCTCATAATTTTTTTAATGAGATTGAACTAAAATGTAGGGGGACAGTTCTGAAACTGAAAATACCCCGCCATAACTAAGAGAACAAGTTAATTAATTCAGTATCACCACTTTGGTTCGGGTTCGAAGGCCGTCGTTTTTTGGATTTCTTACTGACGTTCCGCTGATGTGAGTGTCTAGGTTCTTCAGAAGATCATACATGTTGGGATTGAAGTGTTTCTGAAAATAGAATTGTGGCATATTTTGAAGACCTATTGTAATGCTGAGAAATTTTAAGTGAACTCAATATAAGTATTCGCACCCTGTATATGAAAGCTTCATATACATTTTATCAAAATTCATTTGAGAATTCCTCTCACGAAACATCCAATGAAAGAAGTTCTTTGTTTCAGTCAAGACGAGATATGAGATTTCAATGTGTAAACCTCTTGATAGACAAAACATCGCCTTCGCGTGGGATCAGTCCAACGAATTCATCCAGCCTGAAAGAATTGCGATTTTCGCAAAATATGCAAAAATGACAGTGGACGAGAAAAGGTCGCTCTTAGGTAGTTGAACGTAGGTCGCGCTAGAAAGAAGATCGAGAGATCTGAGCGAGCGGGAATCGCGCGTTGAGCGCGGGAGGGATTCGTAATCCCTCCCTGAATCATGGGATCGCGTTTCATTACGAGAATCTAATTACGGTCGGGAGATTTCGGGAAAATAAATAATATCAAATTGATTCGTGTGCAAAGTGCCATATCATGGAATACCAAAAAATCTATGGAATGGAAACAGCCATGCAAGATAGACAGAAGACTTGGTATGTCAATTTAGATGTGTGTCAACGTAAATAACCATTTTATTCACTTTTGGGAAGAGAAAGCCATCATTAATTTTATATCTGTTGTTTAAATCACAAGTTGAGAAATCTTTCCGAATCTCTCTGACATCGAGTAGCTATTGGGATGGGCCGTAGGGCGGCCTATAATATACATTTAGCCAGTAGGGCAAATTTAGAGACATTAATTGATATAAGTACATCAGATTTTTGTGTTCTGAGTACACATTTTTTCTGTTTGTGGAACTTGCATTATTCTTATGCATAGAGAAGACCATTGCCGGTCTCAGTTCATTTTTCAATAATTTGATTAAACTGAATAGTACGGTACATGTCATTTTTTTGTTATGAATTGTTTTCACTGCATATTTCTTTTGTTTTATATTTTTTTCTAATCTATTCTGTAAGTTCCTATTTTCATTTCGTTGCTAATATATTGCTTGAAGTTATCAGAGGATTTCATTTCCTACAAGCCGCCCTATTTTCAGATTTCAGAGTATACGAGGAAGCGAAAATTAAACCCTAGGTTTCTCACTAAAGACCCTTTCTTCGCGCAAAGGGCCGAATTCATGTTCCTTTCGGAAATTGCCTTGACATCCAAAATTTTACGTGGAGAAATCTACGTCTGGTGACAGTCGCTGCCATTAACAAAAATGATAACCTTTTGCCATTATTACAACAAGTGACGTGCGGAGGAATTGTTATCTGTTTTGATTCATTTTTATGGACACTAGGTTCATGTAAAGCGAAAGAAAATATAAGGAAGTTCATGCAGAATAACAATAACTCTCGCAGCCGTTACATCTGGTGATCTAGCGTTGGGATTATTTTTGCTAAAGTGTGAACTAGTTGAGAAGTGTTAATAAGTAAATGACAATGTTAAAATAATACAAAAACAATACCTTTTTCAGCAATTACCACACTAGTAACAGAGCGGAGAGATTGTAAATTGCAAAGTTGTCTATTCTGTAAACATAAATTGATATAGATAGGTTGAAATAGAGGTACAGTGTTATAAAAAAAATATTGAGGGAGTTTGTGGGAACCTGGAAGAGCAATGAAAGTTAAACCACAATTACAAACCCTAACGTTCGTTACACTATCCAAATCAAGAATAGCCTCTACTGTATGGTCAATATATTCAATGCTAAAATCGACTATTCCCTTCTCTTGGGCACCATATAGCTAAGAATGATTCACTCACATTCATTTCCTTTTTATGGTGTAATATTATTTTCAGCAAAAAGCGTGTTATAGAAAAAGTATACTGTGTAACACGCACAGAAATACAATTTCTAACTCGTATGAAATATTTTCAAACTCGTGAGAAATTAGCACTTTCTGCAGTTCTGCCCTCAAAATAAGGGAATTTCATTTTATCCCTACCCGAACGAACTTCTGCCGAGCAAACTTCCCGTTCTGACTTTTCCTTCTGCGTTAATCTGGAATCTAACAGAAATTGGCAATGTGCTTTAAAACAATTAAAACTGAACGGAAGGGTTGCATCGAAAAAATCGGATGATTTGTTGAAATAGGGGAAGCGCAGGCTTCGAGTCTTCCCATTCGCCGAGGCAAGAGTTAATTTTATATCTGGTGATATTTGAACATTGAACATCCGCGTTCGGCTCTACCCACTCAAAATTTATTTAAAATCGATGGGTCCTTAATTAATTAAATTAAAATTGCTTTGAATTTATGTACCAGTCGAGAGCGGAATGACTAGCTGGGAACTAATGTCGTTAACACAGGGTGAATCAATGAGAGAAAATTTTCTTTTGATCCGATATTCAAAATAGAAGTTCAAGTCTGCTTCGCCATGTTGGATGGTGTAAATAAAAATCAATTTTTTTGGTTCTTGGAAGTGGTCAGGTCAACAAAAAATGAAAATCTGTGAGTGTCGACGTTTCGACCGTTTATAAGGTCATCCTCAGGATACGGCAGTTTAGATTTACTGGGTTGGGAAAGATATCGAAATGGTATCCTGGATATTCTCCAAAGGGGGATAACTCAATAAAAAGTAGAAATGGATTCACTGTGACTTGGTTTTGTGGTTTTGATCCTCTGAAGGATAATTGCCACAACGTCACAAAGATAGAATCTGATCTTTAAAAGTGATATTAAAAATCTCAAAAAAACCTGCTCATTAGCACAACATTCAATCAATTTTGATCATTTGCCCGATTATGATAATGTGACGATATTGGAACATGAATCCAATCTTAAGAAAAGAACTTTTCTTGAAATGACACAAATTTTCAAAGAACCAAATTCCATAAATTCCAGGAAAGATATAGATAATCTCAGCATCATATACTCAGTCGCAGAAGTCGCCCCCTACTGGGCAGTAATAATAACAACTTTACATTTGGTACTCCTGTGTAGTTGGTGATTTCACTTTCATTTTCATTGTGTGTTGGCAACAAGGTCACAGGAAACTGTAATCATTCGTCACTTGTCAACTTCATTTCCTTCTTTTCACATCATTTCCGTTAAAATTACAAATATGGTTTCCAATGCCTGTTAGGAGAAACAACTTCTCCAATTTTTCAATTCTTTTACATGTATGATTGATCATATCTTTTAATTAAAGTTTTATATTATATTCGTTCCATTAGGTCGATGTGTTTGTGATATGTTGTCCTTCATGTTTTCATTAAAAAAGGATTATTAACCTCACTTTCGTAAGTAAGCACATTCTATTCTCACAATTTTCCTAATTTATTGTAGAGTTCCTGATGAAGAGCCAATAAAGACTCAAAAGCTTGAACAGAATAAAGAGTTCACTTTTTCCAATTCCTTGTTGACTGCACACCCGAATATTTAAAGGATTCTTCTTTAACTTAGACAGTCGTCTACCTTCTCACATTATATATATATATATATATATATATATATATATATATAAATTATTACAAAAACTGGATAGGGCGCTTGAGTCACTAAAGATTAATATAATTGCACAAACAGGTGAACCAATTTTTCTAAATTTTAACAGTAGACAACTTAGAACATATAACAAAATTTTTCATAGAGTCAAAATAAAAAACATTAATAAATTGAACAATTTGAAACAAGTAAATTCAGAATCAAAATTAAAATCAAATAAAAAATGGATAAAAAAATATTTCAAACATACCCATCCCTGATGAGGTATCGAATTTTTCAGCATTAGGTCCAAAATTTAGCATTGAACCTATATTAGGCAAGGACATTCCTATAAAGAACATTTTGGCTGACGTAGATTACATTACGTCCAATATTCCAGATACGACCCAGAGAAATATCACTATAGCAAGGGCTTCGAATATCATCACAAACCATATACACAATACACATCAACAATCATCATCTTTTCGAAATTTATTACTCAACTCCAAAAAATTCTTGGAAAAAAATCCAAATTTAATCTTAACTTCATCAGACAAAGGTAACGTAACAGTAGTCATGGAAAAACAACAGTACATAGATCTCACAAATGAAATAATCATGAATAATACAGCATATATAGAATTGAACAAAGATCCTACTTCTGCAATCCAAAGAAAGTGTGATATATACATCAAATGATTGAAAGATAAAAATTACATAGATGAAACAACAAAAAAGAAACTTACCTGCTATAGTGGTATCGCTCCAAGGCTCTATACCCTGCTCAAAATTCACAAACCGACTCTTTCAGTAAGACCAATCGTAGCATCGATAGGTGCACCTACTGAAGCATTAGCGTCCCTGTTAACAAGTATCTTAACAAAAGCATATGATTTTGGCAACGAGTACTATATAGGAGATTCATTTGAAATTACAGAAAAATTCAATAACAGTGTTCTACCTCCGAACTACATCCTAGCCAGTCTGGATGTGGTTTCCTTGTTTAGCAATGTGTATTTAGAAACATGTTTGAGATCCATTCACAAAAATTGGAGCAACATCAGCAACCATTGCAACATTGATAAAGAAACTTTTTCCAAATTATTAACTTTTCTCTTTGATAGCACTCATTTTTCGTTCAACAATGAAATATATTGTTACGATTTATCCCTTGGAAAATCTCAATGCTGACACCACTGTTACGATATTCCTCTGGGTTCGTCAATTGAAACACCAAACAACACTAAACTACTTTTATTATAACTCTCTATCACAAAACAATACAACACAATCACTTAAATCGCTATGATAACTTTCCAATGTTCGCCACTAAACTCTCTCTGTACTAAAAATTCTGCTCTCCGCACAAAGCCACTTAGATCTCAATAACTCGCCACTTAGCTCTAAATACAAACTTCCGAATAGCCAACTCTTTGACTAACTGACTCTCACTAACTCTAACTCTGCGGCGACATCACGATGCTTATATATGCCTGCGTAACCATCGAGAATTCTCCAGAGAAGCTCCGATGACGTGTCTCGAATTCTCCCGGCGAATCCACGGGTTCTTGGAAATGACGATGCTACGGCGCGATCCTTTCGCCGTGCGTTTACGATATGGTCAGGGCCGGCGCTAGGACGTAACATTATCCCCCTCTCAATTTTGATCGTCCCGATCAAATAACATCTCGTTCAGTCTCTTTAGGTGTACGACTTTCCTTTTTGTTCTAGGTTTACGTTGAACACTGTACACCACATCATTCATCCTAAGACGGGAGCTATACAGCCACACTCGATCTTCTTCTTGAAATCCACCAGTATTTGCCTTCCGACCGTGCCGCGCCTTCCTCTTGTCAATTCGCTCTAGCATCTCTTGTCGCTTAGGGAATGGAACTCTTCTTGATGGTTGTTGAATCAAGTGCACTTGGTCACTGTTGACTTCTTGTTTGACCAAGTCAGCCCTTCCAGTTGTTTTCCCCTCGGAGATGTCACTTGTACCTCCAACGCGACACCTGGCGGCTCTCACAAGGACGGCTTTTTCTGTCTTCACCTGAACTTGTCCGGAATCCGATGGCTGGACGCTGCATTTAGGGACATTCTCTGTGACACGAGCTACTTCCTCCGACAGTGCAGGGGTTCTCGCAGTTTTCAATAATCGCAGTTTGGCATGTTTCGTCCTTTCTGTTGGAGTTGTAAGGACAAATTCTTCATCTCCGAACCTTATGATCTTTTGCTCATTGTCGAATGAAATTCCATGGTCACTGATCAGGTCCATTCCGAGTATGACTTCATCTTCTATATCTGCGACGTAAACTGTACCTGTAATAGTGAGTCGCCCAAGAATCAACGTAATTTCAGCCTCTCCTCGAATAGGTGCGTTTTCACCAGTGACTGTTCGAATCACGACGTTGGATGAAATAGGCTTTACGTTTCCAGGCCGAAGGATGTCGCTGCGTACCAAGGAAACTGCAGCACCGGTGTCTATGGTGCATATTACATCCATTTTATTCAATTTCCCTGGAATGGTGAGGCTCTCAGATGTTCTTTTTAGTCTGTTAACACAGATGACCCTCGGTGACCTTGACCTCGCAGGTGATTGCAAACTTGTCGGCGTCCTGACAGGTGAGTTGGATTTTGTTGGCATTCT
Organism: Zygogramma bicolorata; assembly: GCA_032362365.1. Classification (NCBI taxonomy): domain Eukaryota; kingdom Metazoa; phylum Arthropoda; class Insecta; order Coleoptera; family Chrysomelidae; genus Zygogramma; species Zygogramma bicolorata. The sequence goes on from JAVJAQ010005172.1 coordinate 210,974, forward strand.
CACCTTGCAATCTTTCATGAAATGCCCTGATCTTCCACATCTGTAACATTTTCTCTGTGGCATTCTCTCCCTACAGTCTTTTATAAAATGTCCCGGCCTCCTACATCTATAGCAAATCCTCTGCGGCATCTTCACCCAACAGTCTTTGATAAGGTGTCCCAGTTTTCCACATCGGTAGCACGTTCTCTTCTTCTGGGTGCTCATTCCACTTATCAGCGCCTTGATTTCTTCCAGAACCTTTCCGACTGAATTATTCGCTGTGTCAAATCGTTGTTCCGGTTCTTCTATTGAAACTGCACGCACTTTCGGCATCGACGTATTGAAGGCCGCCTCCACTTCTAGCGAACGTACCAAGGCATCGCTACTCCTTTTGAAACTTGTAAGTCGCAGAGTTCTTTGGATTTCTGGGTCTCTAAGTCCGTCAATAAATATCTGCACAGCCAACTGCTCCTTGAAATCTCCGGGTGCATCTGGGTACGCCAGCTGGATTAAGCGTCGAACATCTGCCTCAAATTCTTGCAGACTCTCACCTGATTTTTGTGTGCGAGTCTTCATTTGGGCCCGGTACAGCTGTTCTCGATGTTGATCGCCATACCTCAACTCCAGTGCAGAAATCAGGTCCTGATATTGCTTCTGCTGTTCTATGGGTATCGTTTGTAATATACCCAAAGCTGGCCCTCTCAAAGCTACGATCAGTGCCGTAGCTTTTTCTTCGTCGCCCCATCCATTAGTTTCTGCCGCAGCCTCAAATTGTCGACGGTACATGGACCAAGACGACTGACCATCGAAAGTCGGTGGTTTCACGGAAATTCCTGACGTGGCAACACTGTCTCGGCGATCTCGGTTCTTGAGAATAGCTATCTGTTTTTCTAGACCTCTCATCTCCTCTCGCACTATATCCACTTTCTTATTGACGTCATCGTCTATTTTCTTGACGTCTCCCTTTAGTTCTTCCTTTAGGTCTACTTTAAGTTCCTCCAGATCTACTCTTAGTTCTCCTTTCAGTTCTTCCATTTCTACTTTTGTTTTATGTAAAACATGCTCGAATAACTTGTCTTGATGTTCTCGAACGTTCTGGAAGTCTGCTTTCCATTGTTTTTCTATTAGGACTAATTCACTCTTTTGTTCTTCTCTCACCTTCTTCTGTTCTTCTAGAATTTTCTGGATTGCTTCTTCTCGTTCTATTTTTTCACGTTCTCGTTCTTTCCTCTGTTCTTCGAGAATTTTCTGGATTCCGTCTTCTCGTTCTTTCTTTTCATCTTCTCGCTCTTTTCTCTGTTCATCGAGAATTTTCTGGAGTGTTTCTTGCCGTTCTTTCTTTTCATTTTCCCGTTCTTTCTTTTCATTTTCTCGTTCTAATTGTCGTTCTTTCTTTTCATTTTCGAGAATTTTCCTGAGCGATTCTTCTCGTTCTTGTTTTTCCTCCTGCCGTCGCTTTTCCGCCAATTCTTTTTCCTCCAGCCGACGCTTTTCATCTTCCTGTCGTCGTCTTTCCCAATCCGCAAATTGGTTTTGCATAAATTTCAACATATCCTTCATCGTATCGTAAGATGTACTTCTCGTATTAACCATAAATTGTTTTTATTTACCAGCAAAAATTCCACTTCCGACACCACTGTTACGATAATTCCCTTGGAAAATCTCAATTCTGACACCACTGTTACGATATTCCTCTGGGTTCGTCAATTGAAACACCAAACAATACTAAACTACTTTTATTATAACTCTCTATCACAAAACAATACAACACAATCACTTAAATCGCTATGATAACTTTCCAATGTTCGCCACTAAACTCTCTCTGTACTAAAAATTCTGCTCTCCGCACAAAGCCACTTAGATCTCAACAACTCGCCACTTAGCTCTAAATACAAACTTCCGAATAGCCAACTCTTTGACTAACTGACTCTCACTAACTCTAACTCTGCGGCGACATCACGATGCTTATATATGCCTGCGTAACCATCGAGAATTCTCCAGAGAAGCTCCGATGACGTGTCTCGAATTCTCCCGGCGAATCCACGGGTTCTTGGAAATGACGATGCTACGGCGCGATCCTTTCGCCGTGCGTTTACGATATGGTCAGGGCCGGCGCTAGGACGTAACAATATAAACAGACTTTTGGAACTCCCATGGGAGCCTCCATTTCACCAATATTAGCTGCATACGTGATGGATGATCTGCTGGACACAGTATTACCAGTTTTATCTTTCAAACCTCATTTTTAAAAAAAATACGTAGATGACATTATAATTTCAATTCCCCAAGAAGGCTTGGAGGAGATTCTTTTCACCCTGAATAGTTATGACCCCCATATTCAGTTCACAGTCGAAACAGAAGACAACCAGCAATCAGTACCCTTCCTTGATACAAAGTTCATCAGAACAGCGGACAACAAAGTCTTAATTGATTGGTACAGGAAGCCCTGCAGCTCAGGTAGATACATGGACTACCACTCGTATCACAAACACTCGATCAAAGTGAACTTGGTCAAACAACTAAAGAACAGAGTGCTAAGAATCTCAGATAAAAGTTTCCATAATAAAAATTTAAAAATTCTTGCACAATTATTCATAGATAATTCTTATCCAACTCAATTAATTAACAATATTTTGTTCAGTACATCTACATCACTAGAAATTTACAATTCAATCGCAAACAATACCAATGGCAATGTTGCTAATGATGCCCCAATCCACTCCATATTCACATCATTACCGTTCATCAGGGAGATCACTCCCAGACTTTCTAGAATATTCCAAATTTTACCCAACATAAAAATAGCAAACAAAACCGTCCTAACTATCAAATCAATTCACAGCAGAGTCAAAGACAAGGTTCCCTTGATAAATCAGGTGAATGTCGTTTATAGTATTCCTTGCCAACAATGCAACAAAATATATGTTGGCCAAACTTCACGAGCATTAGGTGCTAGAGTGACAAAAGTGATTCAAGATTACACCCTGAGAGATGTGCACTGGCGAACCATGTGAATGAGTTTGACCACCATATGGATTATGACTCAATGAAAGTATTAACCACTGAATCACTAACAGTTAAGAGGTCCTTTTTAGAAATGTCCTACATTTTTCAAAACAATAATTGTATGAACAAACGAACAGACATTGATCACCTAAGTGAAATATATTCTTATTTATTGACTCTAGATAAGAACCTATCCAATGGCAATATTAGTTTCAGTAATTCAATTGCATAATCAAAATCCAAGGTAGCCACAATTTAGTAATATTTCAATTCAAATTGTATCAAATTAGTAACTAGAATTCAGTTGGTAACACACTGACACCCCAGGCCCTCAGCCACAACTCAAATTGTCAACTTCATAATTCAAAATTCAAATCAATGTCATACTTCAAACTTCAAATTTCAATTAGTATAACTGACAAGCTCACGTGAGAGTAACGTCTAGATTTTAACGGAAAAAAAAAATTTAATCAAGTTTTAATTATGTATCATGTTTCATCGTCAACAATGTACCATCATTTCATATATAACATCAATGTTACCATCCTCAAATAAGATGTAAGTCATTAGCTATTAATATTTTAGAATTACTTTACAACTTTTTATATATTATTGTAGTTTCCCTGATGATGGAAATAAAATTTTCCGAAAGCTTGGACTAACTTAAAAGAGTACTCCTTTACTTGCTGAAATACCCCACTATTCACTGGTTCTATTCTTAACTAGTCAGCAACGACTACCCTTCCTCTATATATATATATATATATATATATATATATATATATATATATATATATATATATATATATATAGAAAAACTGGAATACTATCAACGCCTAACAAATGAAATAAAATTTAAAATATTCAGATTTATCATAGAATAGATCATTTCTTTTCAAACAAAAAAATTATTAATGCATGAGTCCCTCGACATTTTCAGTGTTAAACAGAGATTATACCTGAATAGTCATATAAATTGAAAAATGAGATGCTTCCCAAATACCTGAAAGACAACTTAGAACTCTCAGGCTACGAAACAAATTATAATACAAGGAATTCCACTGATATATTATCGAATTGAAAAGGTATAATACAAGTTTTGGACAAAATCAACTTTTTTATAAAGGTTTGAAAACTTTCAATGAATTACCATTAGGAATAACAAATTATGAAAGTTCAACAAATTTTCGAAAAATATGTAAAAATTTTGGTAAAACGAACATTGACTTCTGAAAAATTTGGATTTTTTGTCTCCAGAATAAATGAATCATAGACTGAAATGATGTTCTTTACATTTTTTGAATAATTAAATTGAATTTTGAACAAAATGTACTTCTGAAAATAATATGTTCCAGTTTATTTTTTTATATCAATGATCAATAGTTAAACATTTGATGTTATAGGATAATTGTAAGAAGTAGCTTTATAGCTGAATAAACTCTTTATTACTATTTATTATTTACAAAAAAAGAAGAAAAAGTCAATCTTAAACAGCTAGTCCCCTCCATATTTCCGAATAAATTATTGAAAACATTATTGTGAGATTTTACAAATAATTCAAATACTGCATCTCGTAATCATGTTGTTTTGGCTCCGAAAGAATTTTGTTAATTACTGAACTTTGAATAAGAAATTAAGGAAAAACTCTAGAAGATACATAGAACACACTACGTGAATTTAACGAACCTTCTCTAATTGATTTGTTTTGATTGTAATGGGTGGTCTGATTCTGAAGTTTTCAAATAACTGAACATATGCTCCTGATTGCCTTATTCTCCCATATAATTTGTTAGGATTATACTTGGAAATATCTTTAATTAGTGAATTTCTTTGTATTCATTATTTTCCAGTTGAATAATTTGGTACTTGGCTGTGTACAGTAGTTTCTCATCTGGAATTTGAAATCGTAGATATAATTTCTGATATTATGAGAGCAGTCACCAACATCATTTGATACGAGTGACTGCACTATAATATCTCTGAGGGAATTTACAATTTTGAAATCGTTAACTACACCTACATCGTTTTCTACAGCTTTCTTGTCCCAAACACCTTTCGAAATATCCCGAAACAATCATAACATATACCTGGTTCAACATTACACTCTCTGGTCGATCATATGGGGATCTTGGGCAGAGTAAAACTTATGCAAATGACTTCAATAATCCCTTCAGTTCTGTTCTTCAAGTTCGAACTTATACCTCATGATGATTTGCATATGGATATCATTCGAGGGATTTCAGAAAGGATAATTTGATTTATCACTAACGGATGTATACAGGGTGTTCCTTAAACACATGCTAATATTTAAGGAGGTAATTCTTAGACCCATTTCAAGAAAAAAACTTCCTATGGACGTATGTTCTAAACGCCTTAACTTTTGAGATACAGGGTGGCAAAGCGGTGCTGCGTTATGACGTAATTTTAATTGAGAACAGTGCATCTGGCAACACACAAATACCTTTTAGATCCTCAATTATTTTGCAACAAATCTGATCTCTTAGTTTGCTTTAGGAATTTATCCTTAAGTAAAGCGATTTTTCATTTTTTGAGCGAAAACCATGCGTCGGACAAAGAAAACCCAGCAAATCAAATGTGCTCGAAAATGTATGGAGATTTTAAAAATAATTTTTATTTCAAGATAAAGCAGTGGCGTAGTATTTTTTTCGCCAAAAATATACATTTCAAAACTCGTACGTACGCCACTGGCAAAGAAAATGAGGAAAATTGTATATCAGAAAATGCGCCTTGAGGCATGAAACATATGTACCAAATATGCCAAAGATGTCCACAAAATTATCTCAGTTATTATTAAAAAACTGATTATTTTTGAAAACTTTGCCACCCTATATCTCAAAAGTTGAGGCGTTTAGGACATACGTTCATAGGAAGTTTTTTTCCTAAAATGGGTCTAAGAATTACCTCCTCAAATGTTAGCACGTGTTTAAGGAACACCCTGTATAATAGTGAATAATATGCGAAAATTTTATACTTCCATGTTTGTTGAGGTATCTGGATTTTTCGATTTCGAATAGTATTGAAATCACATTTTGTTGCTTCCTAATTCCCAACAAGAGATTAAATAATCTTTTTTATAAGGTAGTCGATTTCAAATGGAAGTACAAATGTGTGAATTATTTTTGGACCATTCGAAAACATTCAAAATGAAGGAATCTGTAATGATTATTTTTATTATCATATTGCAGTGTGTAACGTTGCATTAATGTGAATGTTTTGAATATTATTCATTTTCTTCAGGACGATGGCGAATGGAATCCATTTCCAACAGAATTTTTATTCCATTCTCGAAAAAAAATTCTCATTGATATTTTATCTCAGGAAATATAAAGACATCTAGCTTCAGCATACTAATATATATTGAACCGTGTCTTTTGAAGCAGAAAAAAAAAGAATTCAAAACATTACGATCTCCAAACGAAATATATCATAATTCAGATTACCGTCAGTTTAGTTCCAAAAACCCAAATTGTTCATGCTGACATTGTTCCAATGTTATGATTATAATAATTGCTATCTGTGAGATACCATCACATCTGAAAATATGTTATTGCATACCGTCTGTTGTTCCAATGTTTAAGAAATCTATTCTACTGACACTTTGTTAGTTCATTGAAAATAGCTGGAATAAGAACAATGAAGTCGAGACAAGAAAATTGAAATAAACTGAATCATAATCAAGATGAAAAAATTTGACTGATAAAAGTTTTTGTTTTATATATGCAGATTCAAACGAAAGGGAAACCCTATAATGTTCAAAGAACACCGCGTGAACATTCACATTCACTTTGAATTTTTGAAGTTTGTAAGCCTCAAGAAAAACCTCTTTCGGCAAGGAGTTTCAAAGCTCAGCTGTTCTATCGAAAAGAGATCCCTGAGCCAGAGAGGTTCGACAGGTGTCCAAATTCACAACAAAAGGGGTGTGAATTCAGTACTCGAGTCGAGTCATCCGTGTAGATATTGTCAAGGGTGGAACGATTTATAACAATTCAGAAGAGCACCGACCGTGAAAATATTTATAAATGAGAGATAAGTCTCCTACCCTTCTACTATGTTCCAATAAAGTGAGCGAGCCTCTGAGCGATGAATCACCAACAAGACGAATTGCCTTTCTCTGAATAGAACCGAGAAGCCCCAATGAATGTTTTGGTGCCGAACTCCACAGATGAGAACCATATTCCAAGACAGGTCGTATCTGAGCCTTGTAGATCATTAGAAGCTGACGAGAAGTGAACTATCTCTTTGCACGAAATAGAAATCCAAGTTTTTGGGAGGGACCTTTGGCGATCGATCTCACATGGTTTTCCCATGAGAGATTATCACTGATCGTAATTCCTTCCATCGAGATACTTGACTTCGTAGGAATAGTTACTCCTGACATCTGAATACTAGATGATGATAGATCGGCTTTCCTTGAGAAGAGACATGCCTGGGTTTTCCTGGCATTAAATTCCATCAAGTTCATGTTACCCCATTCTATTATTTTTACCAAGTCACCGTTAATTTAAAGTAAAGTTTTCTCCCCTTTTTTAGCAACTGGCTGAACTCTTGCTGTCCTCCAGGACTTAGGAAAAAACCCCCAGGTTATATGAAAGGTTGTATTTTGTGAATGAATCAATGTCTTCGAAAGATATACACGTACCTATTCACAAGGAGAATACGATGGTTCTCGAATTTGAATAAATTGAAGTAAAATCACAATATGAAGTTCACCCTCTTTCTCATCATTCGACTCTCCAATGTGAGCTGTCCTTTTAGTTTGAATGATTCGATTGTTGAACTATTATCATTATTATCTTTTTATTGTCCTTCCAAATAATGAATTCATGGCCAACGGCGACGTGTTAGACGCCATCGAGTAATAATTTATATTCTCCAGTGTAACGATTATTCACTCTATATTTCAACTCGCATTTACGACTGTTTCGTGAAGTGTAACACAGTAATAAATGGTATTTACCAATTACCTTAATAATGAAAACCCAGTCATACCTTCCTTGTTCACCTCACGCAACCCATCGATATATCTGTCGAAAAAAATCGTCAAGGGACAATGCATATTCAATGTTGGTAATTAATTTTACAGAAACCCCTAGCTAGTAAGGCATATCGAGTAGATGACCGTTAGATTATCTCTGCACGAGATCTCCAAATGTTAAAAATTGGTCGAAATAGCCAGCAACTGGCGGGTATTAACACTTCGATATCAGCGCTGATAAGGCCACGAACTATTTAATATTCCGATGATTATTAGGCCGGTTTTGATCCTTGTTATGTAACCAACAATAGCGCCGTTCTCTTCGACATGAATGTTTGCTTTTCCTTTATATTTCGGTTAGTCGTGTTATTTGGGATTAATAAATAATTGATACCGTCAATAGAATGCTGTTCGAATTTTTCTTGTATTCTGAATTCAGTTATCGTATTTTTATGGTTCCAGGGTGGAGGTAGAACATGAATTTCTAACAGAAAACTAATTGGCTAGTTAATAGTTTAAGAGCCAGTGACGTATTTCAGTAAGCTCCAAATCTTGTCCAATGACTCTCATGTTTACTGATTATAAAATGGGGACTAATCAACCTCGACCTTGAGTGGTACGTTTGGGAAAAAGGTACCAAAGTGAACGAATACGAAAAATTTTTCAGTAAAGGTGCCGTTTCTATATTTTCTCCATTTTATATTTTGATCAAAAACTCAGAATACAAGCGGTTATAGCGGTTACAACCTCACTGCATGCACTAATCGGAATTGAAAAAATAAAAATTTGAAAAATAATTCGGTTAATCAGAAATTTATATGTTAATCGTAGAATAGCTCAACTCAGCTGCAATTCATGTTTTTACTGGGTGTGAAGAGTTCGAGTTTTGGATGCCAGCTCGATTTCACCAAGCTAAGTCGAGCTTTACCACAAGTTTCAAAGTGCTCATTTGATTTCTAGCTGTTGAAAAAGCGTTCACAAAAGAGGACCTACCACACTGAGCCCCCTGGTATATGACTAGATTGAAAAAGGAGGATTCTACGATTTTAAACGATTTGAGGGAGAGCAGTTTTCAAATCTAGTGAGTGATTTGGTGGAAAATTCTCCAGGTAATATTTTTCCTATAATATTTGATTCGATTCAAAAGTATGAATTTTATGTTCATAGGCATCTTATCTTTATGGAGACTCGTGTCAGAGTATCTAGTGCATACCAACGTATATTCACCTATACAATGAAAAAATTGTAGTTACTGAAAAATCTATTTCAAAACTTTCCTGTATTGAGCTCAAATTCAGCTGCTCAATCGCTAATCTTTTATTTAGTATTATATACTGAAAAATTGAGAAATACATCCCGTGCTTCGAGGACTTTTTCTTATATACAATTGATTTGCTGTTCGTATTGAGTCAATCAAATTTTTATTCTATACTTATATATTCAGAACTGATTTTCCCAGTATGTAAGATTCTGTGTACGTGAGAACTACAATGAAATTATATGATAAAATCCAGACGTCCAGGCATAATTTTTGAACGTTTCGAGTTATGTCCAGTTTACTTCATCCTCCGGATGTTTAGAAATATATGTCCGTAGAATGTCTATTATAGGTACTTTCCTATATTTCCTTCGAAATCAAATTCGCATTGTATTTAATGAATATAAAAGACGGCGTACGTTTATGACATTCCAGTGAGGAAAGTCATTTCGATATACGTTCCCATTACTCAATTTCAGAGGATAAAATCAAAAATCAAAAAAGTTTTTATACTAGAAGCAGAGATAAGGAACACATTATAAACTATGATGATATTATATATGATTTTCCTATCAAAAAGTCTCGTAAAAATTGTAGTTCTTGTTTCTTTGATGCCATTCCTTAATGATTAATTCAATTAACTTCAGTTCCATTCTCATTACATATGGAGAATTATTATTTTAGAAAAGGTACATGGGGCGGCGGAAATAAAGAGGCCTACACTCGTGAAAAACATAAATCCGGTACTGATGAAATCACTATATTATGTGTTTATTTCTTCATATATAGAAGTACTTTTCTTCGTAGTTCTCTGGGTTTATAACCTACCACAAACTGAAAAAATTAGTATTGATATTGGAACCCATACATGTGTAGAAGGGTAGAGTTCTATCTACCGTGACAAGTTGCTGTGTGAATAATTAAAAAACAGTTTTTTCAGATAGAACAAGTGCAATTAGTCAGCAACTTCTCGTAGAACTAAATTTTGCCAATCGAAAATTATAGGAACTAATGTATGTATCAAAATACATATCGTTGACATTTCGGAAACTGAATCCGTTTCTGTTTTTGAATCTGATGCGCAAATTCTTTCTCAAATCTAATATTTTTTATTGACAATTTTCGTTATTGAAATTTGTCAAAAATTTGAGATTTTGACATAACATTTTCTTCTAGAGGAGGGGCAGTCAGCCGCGATCCATATCAAACGAACTCGGAGAGATGCAATCTTCCCCAGAACTCTCTTTTTCATTTCGAAGGGAGAGAAACCCCAAAATTGTTTTACAGAAGAAATAAAAAACTACTATGAAAGGAGTGACCACTACATCTACGTGCATAATTTTCATCGATTATTGATTCATTCTTTCTTATTTGTTCAGATTGTGGAAGGTTAAAAACCCAAAAAGATCAGAAGAAATAATTTCAATTTTTTTCCATTGGTTCCATAGGAGTTTTTCTATTTCCTCCTTATTTGACTCGGAGAAGAAAAAAATACTCAATTTTTTCAAAACAAATACTGAGTACTGTTTGAACGTCATTATTTTGTGGTGGATCAATATTTGTTCCGTTGTTTTCTTAATATATATCGGTGAAACGTCTCGACCATCGGAATTGCGAAAGAGTGAACACAAGATGTACATCAGGAACAGACAGATAGGTGGTTCCAAATTATCAGAACACATTCTTTCTGCCGATAGAAACACACAGTAGAATGGAACAACACTAAAATTATAATGAAAGAGAGTAATGGCAGAAAACGAAAATTGAAAGAATCTGCTGTCATCATGCTGTCTGGTGAAGAATGCATATCTATGAGTTCGCTTGATATGGATCGCGGATGGCTGCCCCTCTTGAAGGACAAAACGTTATGTCAAATTTGAAGTATTTGACAAATGTCAATTGCGAAGATCGCCAACAAGAGATATTTGCATTTGAACAGGAATTTTCGTAATGAGAACGGAAGCGGATTTAGTTTCCGAAACGTTAACCGATAAGTATTTTCATGTATATATAAGTTCTCATTATTTTTTTGATAGTCAAAATCTGAGAAGTTGCTCACTAATTGGACTTGTTCTATCCAGAAAGAACTGACGCAGCAACTTCTCGGGGTAGATTAAAAATCTGGCCTTCTACACTTGTAAGGAACTTGTAAGGTATTAATTATTATTTTTTCCAGATTGAGGAAGGTTACAAACCCAGAAAACAACGGAACAAATACTGAGTGTTTGTGGAATGGTGATGGATGAATGACGAATGAATGAAGACAATTTCCGGACCAGAACCGAACGAAAAAAAAATCGTTGGCAATTCTGAAATGAATCCAATTCTAGCGAATACCGGAAAAACTCCAATTATAATCCGTTCCGAATTTGTCGCCGGTGGACTTCTCTCGATTATTTATGTGTTTAGATTGAGATTTAAGTAATGTATGATAATGGAATATTGCGACTGGAAAATGAAACGACTTGAAAATATCTCATCGTGTGCCGCTGGTAGGAAATTTTTGATTAAATTGCTTTAAAATTTATGGCCCAGATTCCTCTGATTGCGCCCAACGTAAAAATCTCTTGCTGGAATCGACGCGCAGAGTAATATGTTTCCAAGACGGAATTTTCACGGATTAGTTTATTAAATTAGGTTTCCGTTCGAATTTACTACTTCCAACTATTGTTCGCTCCGGGACGAGATGAAAACGAAGACAGCCTCTCTGTCGCAGATGATGGTACAGGGGGATTCTGTTCCAATTGGTTATAGTCCCTTGTCTACGATCGTCAGTGATTCATTTAATTTATTTGATTTATTTTATTTGGATTCACTTACAAACTCATCAGAACTGTAGTAACATCTAAGGATACTTAAGAACTAGTTTATGTTAAACAGAAAACGACAATAGAGAATGACGATATTTCTAGAGGAATTGCGTTGAAAACATTTGAGGTATTCCACATATTGAAAAAAAAAAACAAAATAAAATAATATACATTTACAAGACAATTGGAACATTCAAGATCGAAAATCCACTTGACAAGACATAAAGAGATCCAGGTAGTGGCTTTGACGGAGAGATGAAAACGAAGATAGCCTCTCTGTTGCAGATGATGGTACAGAGGGATTCTGTTCCAATTGGTTATAGTCCCTCTGTCACGATCATCATTAATTTATTTAATTCATTTGATTTGGATTCACTTACAAACCCATCAGAACTGTGGTAACATATAAGGATACTTAAGAACTAGTCTATGTTACACAGAATATTACAATAGAGAATGAAAAGGACGATATTTCTAGAGGAATTGCGTTAAAAACATTTGAGGTATTCCACACATTGAAAAGAAACAAAATGAAATATTATACATTTACAATACAATTGGATTATATACAAGCTCTGATATTCTCTTGACAGGACATAAAGAGATCTAGGTTGTGGCTTCGACGACGAGATGAAAACGAAGATAGCTTCTCTGTCGCAGATGATGGCACTGGCGCACTCAGGAATTTCTCTTGGGGGGGGCTCATAGAAGCCAATGAAAATAGTAAAATATATAAATTAGGGTTCAATTCTGGGAAAATGAAAAACAATGATAAACAGAATGATACATATGTAATTTCTATTAAAAAATCATTCTGAAGGTAAAAACATTTTGTGCAAAATCAACAATTCTTAAAAATCTAGTTTCCTTCTTTTAGAAGTCATATTATCTAATATTTCCTCAGGAGACACCGATATATCTTTATGAATAAAAAGTGATGCCAGACCATTCAGCCGGTTTTGCGCAGTAGTACTTCTTAAGTAAGTTTTCAATGTTCTCAATGATGAGAATGACCTTTCAGCCGTACTGGTAGTTATGGGAAGTGTTACAAAAATTTTTAGGAGTATATTTATATTAGGATATAAAGTTTGATCACAAACTATGTAGCATTGCATGGCATTTAGTGGCCGGGTATCGATTTCCTTGAACTTATAATTCCATAAACGGAATTCGCTTATCAAAATGGATTCAGTAGATATCATCACATCTTCAAAAAAAGGATATCCATTTTTAAAATAAAAAGCATGTAGTTTCAAAAAATCATTGAGATTTTGTTCTATATTATTTGGATCTGGTAATAATACTTTGATTGTCTTAATAATTTCTTTGTGTATTGAAAATCGTTCCTTCATATTCATAATGAGAGCATCTAATAATTGTAAATAAATTGTGATTTTGTAATATTCTTCAGGGATATTAGTAGTTATATTGGATCTATGCTTTTGTCTAGACACAGTTCTGGGTACCGTTATTTCAATCCCAAAATTATTTTTCAAAAGGTCTTGTCCATTCAAGAATATTTGATGAAATCCTGTATCAGCTTCTTCTCTGAGTGATTGCAGCTGAAGAATTACAGTTTCCGCAAAATTGAAAGCACTACATATATCCATATTTTTTGTTTGTAAAAATTTACTTAGCGGCATTGTATACCCGTATGCAGTCTTTAATGATAAAAGTGGAAATATGAAGCTAGGCATTTTCAAACTATTTAATAAAGAATGTGCTTCACTTGACGAATTTTTATCTGGCCATGTTTCTATTATTTCTAGAGCAGCACACAAGGATGTATATAGTTCTTCCATAACCATTATGGCGTCATGTCGATCGACCCAACGAGTTGGGCACAATTTTTTCAATCCCAATCTATTACTTTCTGGGGCTAGTTCACTTATCATGTTTAATAAAACGTTTTCTCTCTTTGGAGTATTCATGAATGAATAACATTTCTCGATAATACCGATACAATTCCTTATTTCCGGTATATTGCATGAGTCTGACAGGGACAAATTCAAACAGTGCGACGCACAATGAATATATAGGGCAGCTGGATATAACTGTGCAATCCTGCTTTGTACACCTTTGATATACCCAGACATAGCACTAGCACCATCATACCCTTGCCCACACAAGTACTCCATTTCGACGCCATAATTTGTTAGCGACTGTAGTATTTCACTAGCAATAGACTCGCCTGTGGTGCTGGTAACTTGAACGAATTGAAGAAATTCTTCTCGAATTATATTATTTTCCATAAATCTCACACAAATCGTTAATTGTTACTTGTTTGATATGTCCGTCGTTTCATCGGCAAGAATGATAAAACATTTCGCGTCGTTCAATCTGCAGACAAGTTTTGTCAATATAATTTCATTGCATGCATTCAATATTTGGTTTTGTATATTCCAACTTATGTAAGTGGCGTTCTTTCCTGCTCTTTCCAAATGGTTCGCCAGAATAGTATCACCCGAATCAATTCGAAATTTCAGTAATCGTCGGAAATTACCTTCTTTCCTATTTAGTATATTATCGCCATCAATTATAAGCGATCCGCTATCCCTGTGTCCTCTGAGTGCTAACCCATTTCTTCCACAAAAAATAACTGTTTTCACGATGGGTGTCAACTTCTCTCTATTTTTCTGAACTGTCTCTCTAGCGGATACATCAATCAAATCATTGACGGATGATTTTTTTGCAATATTCATTCTCAAGTTATCAGCTTTGATAACTGAAAACTTATGGTAATTGCTAGACTGATGAGAGTTGAATTTTTCCAACGCATTTTTCCATACTCTGTACGGTTCATTACATAAATATCCCAATACTTGGCTACTACTCTGACCTGCAAATTGTGATGCAAAAAGCAAACAATATTTACAAAATGCCCCATCAACTTTTTTCGAGTATACAAGCCAGGGATACTTTGACAACCAGGTGAAAATGAATTTTCTGTTCAGCTTCCCTTCTTTCTTGGCAGGAAATTGGTATGATGGACCCGGCATCCAGAATTTATCAATTACACTGATTCTTTCTTCATCGCATATGAGTTTACTAACAAAATTAGCAGGATCGCAATTTTCTTCGATAAACTTTTTTGTATCCGTCAGTCTGGGCCTCGGAGATTGGATCTGCCACTTCACCGTCTTCACCAGATTCATTATGGGGATTATTGTCTTTTCGTTTTTTCAAAAAAATTGCCAAAATACTTGCATTTCCCTTATTCAATGTTCTTTTTTTACTACCAACAGTACCAACAGCCTTGTTATCCATGCCTGAAGTTAAGGAAGAGTATTAGATAATAATTTCAAGAATCAAGTTTCTTGTAGGCACTCACTTGACTCACTTACTAAATTACTAAATATCGGAAAATGTGTCGAAATGTTTGTAGGGTGACGGGTACGGATGAGTTGCTTATCGTAGGAAAGCAGTAAATATTTAACTACAGAATACGTCCAGCACTTTTAACGAATCAGCAGAAACTATACGTTGCACAATGCACATTGCATACTGAATTATTTACTTTAAACCTGTTCCAGTCACAACAAACAAGTACAAACACGAAAATGAAACTCGGGAATCGTATTGAGAAGGGGAACGCAGCCGCACTGGGAATCGCATTAGGGTTAGCGGCGTTAGCGGGCATGTGCTCACACAGAACCAGTGTTGCCAATTTGCCAGTAATTACTGGCTTTTGCCAGTATTTTTATGGCGTACCAGTAAATGTGCCAGGATTGGAAATTTTGACAAGATTGGAAATTTTGCCAGGATTTCAAGAAGGATTGCAAGAATTAGGCAAACCTGATTATTACTCTGTTACGAACGACAGTGATATTTGCGAAAAATATTTTTCTGACACTTTGTCTTGGGGGGGGGCTCGAGCCCTAAAGTCCTTCCCCTGGGTGCGCCAGTGGATGATGGTACAGGGGGATTTTCTTCCTTTTGTTCCAATTGGTAATTGTTCCTCGTCTACGATCGTTATTAATTTATTCAAATTATTTCATTTGGATTTACTTACAAACTCATCAGAACTGTAGTAACATATAAAGATACTTAAGAACTAGTTTATGTTAAACATAAAACGACAGTAGAGAATGACGATATCTCTAGAGAAATTGCGCTAAAAAATTTGAGTTTTTCTACATATTGAAAAAAATAACAAAATGAAATAGTATACATTTAAAAGACAATTAGAATATTCAAGATCGAATATTCTCTTGACAAGACATGAAGAGATCCAGGTGGTGGCTCTGACGAAGAGATGAAAACGAAGACAGCCTCTCTGTCGCAGATGGTAGTACAGGGGGATTCTGTTCCAATTGGTTATAGTCCCTCTGTCACGATCATCATCAATTTATTCAATTCATTTAATATGGATTCACTTACAAACCCATCAGAACTGTGGTAACATGTAAGGATACTTGAGAACTAGTCTATGTTACACAGAATATGACAATAGAGAATGAAAAGGACGATATTTCTAGAGGAATTGCGTTAAAAACATTTGAGGTATTCCACACATTGAAAAGAAACAAAACGAAAAATTACCTTATTTGAATTATTTCATTTGGATTTACTTACAAACTCATCAGAACTGTAGTAACATGAAAGGATACCTGAGAATCAGTTTATGTTGAACAGAAAACGACAATAGAGAATGAAAAGGACGATATTTCTAGAGGAATTGCGTTAAAAACATTCGAGATATTCAACACATCAAAAATAAACAAAATAAAATAATAAACATTTACTAGACAAGTAGAACACTCCAGATCTAATATGATCTTGACAGGACATAAAGAGATCCAGGTTGTGTCTCCGACGACGAGATGAAAACGAAGACAGCCTCTCTGTCGCAGATGATGGTACAGGGAGATTTTCTTTCTTTTGTTCCAATTGGTTATAGTCCCTCGCCTACGATCATCATTAATTCATTCAATTTATTTTATTTGGATTCACTAACAAACTGATCCGAACTGTAGTAACATGTAAGGATACCTGAGAACTAGTTTGTGTTGAACAGAAAACGACATTAGAGAATGAAAAGGACGATATTTCTAGAGGAATTGCGTTAAAAACATTCGAGGTATTCAACACATCAAAAAGAAACTAAATAAAATAATATACATTTACTAGACAAGTAGAACACTCCAGATCTAATATGATCTTGACAGGACATAAAGAGATCCAGGTTGTGTCTCCGACGACGAGATGGAAACGAAGACAGCCTCTCTGTCGCAGATGATGGTACAGGGAGATTCTCTCCCTATTGTTCCAATTGGTTATAGTCATTCGTCTACGATCTTCATTAATTAATTCAACTCATTTCATTTGGATTCAATTGTTTGATCGTCTATGATCGTTATTAATTTATTTGAATTATTTCATTTGGATTTACTTACAAACTCATCAGAACTGTAGTAACATCTTAGGATACTCAAGAACGATATTTCTAGAGGAATTGCGTTAAAATCATTTGAGGTATCCTACATATTGGAAAAAACAAAATAAAATAATATACATTCCCAAGACAATTAGAACATCTAAGATCGAATATCTTCTTGACAGGACATAAAGAGATCCAGGTTGTGGCTCTGACGAATAGATGAAAACGAAGATAGCCTCTCTGTCGCAGATGATGATACAGGGGGATTCTGTTCCACTTGGTTATAGTCAGTCTTTTGCGATCATCATTGATTCATTCAATTCATTTTATTTGGAATCACTTACAAACCAATCAGAACTGTGGTAACATGTAAGGATACTTAAGGGTCTTCATCCCTGAATAAAATGGATTCAGAAACGAATTTATTCATTACGATTGATGAAGGGTTGTATGAGTGTATAAAGGAAAAATAATAAAAAAAATATTCTTCAAGTATTAAATGAATGAAAGGGATTTTCTTTCTCATTTTTGGACATTTTTGTTCAATTCCACCATCAGAACGAACGAATATTTTGGTGTGTTTTCTGTTCAGTATTGAAGCCCATCATTTACTTAGCTAAACGACTGTCTCACATTTTCTCTGGATGTTCATTATATTTTATTAATAATTTTACAAGAATGTGTTGTTTTCACAAATTGGATTTCCTTCCATTACTCCTTTCGATTTGTGAAATATTCAATTTCATCCCAGTCATTTAATAAAGGTTTGGTTCAGCCGTTGACCAGTGAAAACTGATTGTTACTTTCAATTCTGGATTTAGAAATAAAGATGAATTCTTTTTAATTGACACGCCTCTCAGGTTGCTCCTCCCACACGTCTGGTGAGGAAGAGAGAGAGTATCATAAAGCCAGTGTGCAAGCTGGCACAGGGTCGGACTGGGAATAGGAAGAGCTATAAGTTCTTTTGACCAGACGAAACTTAAAACTTTACAATTACAATTTTTTTTAAATTCACCTGTCTGTATGTGTGCGTGTTCACGTTTCTATCTGATATCTTCCGGTTGGCTTAAAATTTTACTGATGACCATCAATGGAGGGTCAATACCTCATGATATTATTATATTGAGAAATACCATGATAGCGGTTGTAGAATGTTGGACGAGTTCCGTTATTTCTGATTCGATTTCATTTAAAATCGGTATATAGGAGCTTTTGGATTGTAATATCATGGTTTTTCGGACATTTCAGAATTCAACGGGTCAACTCAATGATAACAGGAGAAATTTTTGATTTTAGGTCCCATTCTATTTCAAGTTGTGGGAATTGTTGTTGGAGATCATACTTTATTTGTCAATATCTTCCCAATTGTTTTAAAATGAAACGGTATTTTGGGAGGGCGGCGGCGGCATCTTTGATGTCCCTTTGAAGCGAAAACGTTACAGTGATGGTTAATGGCGGCCAGGTCCACAAACGAAACATTAACTTTTCCCTACGAGATCGAATATCCGGTGATTTAAGGGCTTTGCCTGTTCCGTTGGCGGCATTTCCATTGGGAAGTATTGTAATTGGAATACTCACCAGAACTTTGAGAAGGTGCATTGTTGATTTGGGGAATAATTTCATTCTAATTCTGTTTATGAAAACTTTGTTGGTAGTTACTTTTTATTTAGTCGACTAGAATTTATAGTGATTCACGCAGTTCTGTTTTCAATAGTGTTTGTTTTGGTTCAAAGTTTTTTGCCAGAAAAGTGTGCTTTCAATCGCGATGCCCTTATCTAGACGTCATAAACGAACTGGACGATCGTTAGCAGTGAAGCGTCAGTTACAAAATCTTCGTAGATCGTAGGTATTTTGCTGAAGTTATTTTGCTTGGATATAATTGTTTATATTTTAAATTAGATCAGAATCGCATTGCACAGGAGATCCATCAGCCCGAAGGGGTACTCGAGGGGTGAGTGAGATTGTTTTTTCAATCCAAACTTTGACTTGAATTATTTTCAATTTGATATCCTTACTTCTTACAGGCAAGAATATGTATTTGATGAAGCATTGGAAATTGAAGATGGAAATTTTTCACCAATGGAATGTGAAGCCGATGAATCTTATAGATCAATAACCGATATTATGGAGGGTCGAAGGATTGTGAACCTGGGCCATGTACTCAAAGAGTATGAAAATGTTCTGAATCATAAATATGAATGCATGATGGGAAGAATGGATTTCATGAAAGAAACACGGAAAGGATTAATTTCCTACTTGCCTTTTTACTGCGATACGTGCAGCAAGCATTATGTCATAACCACTGACTGTACTGGAAAATCCCTCCGAAACCTGAATGATGCTGTTGTTTGAGGTAGTTTGAGCGTTGGAATTGGACACATTCATATTCAATTTTGCTGTTTCTCAGGCCATCTATGGAGGTTGGAAAATTCCAGAAAATTCTTAAAATTTCTAGACTCTCACATGCATCGAGTAGCTTTGTGCCATGCACATGCCCGGTCAGTGTCAGATTGCTTCCACCAATTTTTCTGAAAACTGTTACTAGTCAAGCATGTGCATAACACAATGCTAATCGATGCATGTGAGAGTCTAGTAACAACACAATGTAAAAATAGCATGAATGGTGATAAAGGGCCTATCCCTTTTAGGCCGCTTTTGAGTTCGTTGTTGAGAATAACAAGAGTAACAGACGAAATCCACATCGTATCAAAAAACTTTGTGGGTTATTCATTGACGATGTATTAGTGAAAGAAGATGGACTGATCGAAGTGAAATGTTTATATTCCATCAACGGAAAATTGAGAGAGGAAGAAAATATATTCACTAGGTGTTTTCATATTATTGATAATGATATAAGGTATTGATCATTCGAATCCGATCTTCTAATATTTTTCAATTTCAATAATTATTCTAGGTTGAAGAAAAATCACAATTATTATTATCAAATCCAAGGGCAGCTGAATAGAACTAGAAGAAACTATTGCGATTTTGTTATATATACCGAAAATGATTTCAGCATAGAAAGAATACATAGAGACGTATGTGTCTGGGAAACAAAAATGCTTCCAAAGCTGAAATCATTTTACGTAGATTGTATTCTACCCGAAATTCTGGACGGGCGTCTTCCTAGAGAGATGAAAATCAGGGATGCTCCTGATATTATCGAGTTCAGAGGAAAAAATGCAAAAAAAAGCAGTAGCATTTTTTAATATCGATCAATATTAGAATAAAACATTTCGAAAAAAATTGTCCAATTTCATTCATTTCCAATAAATGCATTTACATCGGTTGAATTGAATTATTCATGGCTGATATTGACTAATTTTGTCTTACCCTTTATATGGAATCATACATATGTATACGATGAGCCTTTCCTGCGAAAAATTACATTCAAATCGAAAGAAAAGTTTTCAAGATAGTTTCGATGAGATCCTATTGATCACTATTTTCAACTGTTTCATTCGATTTCAAAAATATATCCGGCAGTTGGTGATTTACCCCCAAGAGCCCTAGATGAAATATTTTTTAGAATCAAAGACTATGAATGATGAAATTTTTTCGTCATTTCGAACTAATAAAGAAAACTGATAGTGTGAAAGGTCTCTTACTCGAAAGGCAAAATCTGATACTTTATTTTTCAATTTTCCATTTTTCCATTCATAATTATCACCTGATCAACTAAACACCCTTCTCATGTTCATTCATTTTCCTAAACAACCAAAAAGCAATTCTTAACAAAACGCGAACATGATTCAGGAAATAACCCGTAGCTATCTTGTCGCTACCATTTTTGAATTCTTGAAATTTGATGAAAATTATATTACCTTCAGCCCCATAATACCACTCATATATAATTCGACGATCGAACACAAAACTCGTTTGCCATCTCGAAATCCTGATTTTCGAGCGAAAAATAATTTTCTTCGAACCCAAAAACCGCTACATATAGGTACCATAGATCTTCCATAGATCGCGACAATATCTCACAAAACTAGTCTGCCATTTTGAATTTTAAAATTTCAATATGAAAAATCACGCCTGAAGACTACAAAATATCGATTTTAATTCGAATCGGTCCATAATCACAAAACTCGTCAGACACCTTGAAGCCGCCATTTTGAATTCATTGATTTTAACAAAAGATTCATAATTTTGATCACGAAAACCTCCACGTACCAATTATGGATCGAATCAGACCATAATCAAGTCTTGTTCAACATGAATTAATTATTTTTTACAAAATATTTATAATCTCAAACCCTAAATCAACCCCGAAAACCTCAGAGCAATTATGAATCGAATCGGACCATAATTAAATTCTCGTTCGCATCTTGAATTCATCAATTTTGATAAAAGATTCTTAATCTTCGAATGATTTGCCATTGCCGTGCAAACTTTGAGATTAATACGATATCGAACAGGTTTGAATCTGAAATGTAATTTGAAAGAACGAGCACGACGGTGAACTGAATTCGGCCCTGTTATGCCTGAGCGTGGCCAAGTTAGAAGTAGGGCGGAGTTTGTATTTATTTCATCAGGCGAACTCGCTCTGCCATCTAGCGATATACGTTCTCGTGACTAAAGGCTAAATACTCTTAAGAACTAGTCTATGTTACACAGAATACGACAATAGAGAATAAAAGGGACGATATTTCCGGAGGAATTGCGTTAAAACATTTGGGGGTATTCAACACATTGGAAAGAAACACAATAAAATGATATACTTCACAAGACAATTAGAACATACAAGCTCTTGACAGGACATAAAGAGATCCAGATCGTGTCTGATGACTAGAAGATTGAATTGTTTGCAACATATTATTAAAGGGTGAGCAATCCTTATCAGTCGTGGAGAATAACATTTTGTTGGCGATTCTCAGGCTAATTTCAACTAGTGTGAACTTGATGTTATCAATTGAAGATAGGCCTTTATATTCATTGTTGTTACTGATATTGTAAATAAAAAGTGCTGCATCCATAAGAATATATACATTTTATTATATTACTGAGGTTAATCAAGTATGATACGTTCAATCAAGTTTTGTAAATATCAGATAAATATGACGTGTGTAGATTATAAATCGATATTCAACCGATTCAATCGATTTCAAACCGAATTTTCTACTACTACCAATTTGAAATACGTTATTATTGTTTTACAGTAGTCATCATATTCAAGAGCAGAAACGTTGGATATGCTTCCATTTCAGAAAAGAAGTTGATATTTGATTTTCTGATCTTGGTGTGTTTTTTTGTTGGTGTCAGTCAGTGTTTCTTCCAATATACATTATATTGGTAATATATCTGATGATTCTAAACGAGAAACTACCTATGACGAATTGAAAAGTTATATTGCTGTATTTCTCTAGAACGAAAATAATATCCTCATTATTAGTATAACATCCAAACGAGTAGAGGTACCATCCCGGAAAATGACACTTTTAACGTGGCCATCCATCTTGTATGAAATCGTTTAGTAATTCGGTTCATTACCGAAGGCCCCAATTCTATTCCATTTACTTCAAATGCACTCTCAAATAGTTGACCTATATTCTTATGCAATTATCATGCATTTGTGTTATAGAGTCATATCGAAAACAAAATTCATGCCAAATTGTTCCACAAACGATTTAGCATAATTAACACCTCTGGTGACATCATGAAAATGTTTTCATTTCACTATTTTTCGTCTTATGGATTATCTTCGGAAATTATGATGTTGGGACGTATATTCTCTATAATTCCAAGGAAAAATTCAATTAGAAATAAAAAATTATATATTCACCTTTGAAACGACACAGAGACCCATACCAGAATTAAAAATGAATTGACAAATCAAGTATACAGGGTGATTCATCGAAATTGAATATTTTTTTGGTAAGTTTCTGTATAATCGGAAGATAAAATGAGTTCGAGATATTTAAATGAAGAGATCACTATCATAATTTTTCTTACCGAATTTCCATAGTTTAAATCACTGCACTTTCCGAAAACTTCCTAACAAGTCCTCGTCAAGAAGCATCCTGTTTATACAAAAACATACGACCGTAGATGGCGCTGGATTTTTCTTCGTAGTATATAACTTCATAATCAACCACAATCTGAAAAAAAGTTGTTGGAATATATAGGTACCAGTGTAGAAGAAAAGACTTCTAATCTATCCCAGAAATGAAAGCAGTCCTTTGTTAGCAACTTCTCGTATAACTCAAATTTGTCTGCCAAGGAATACAATAAGAGCAAATAATAGTGACTTGTCACTATAAAAATTGAAATTCGCCTTTTATTTTCATGCAAATTGTAGTCAATTTTCCGTTTTCGTTTTTTTTTGTAAAATTACGGCATGAGAATAATAAAGAGGTTTATTATTATTATTATTATTTGCAATTAATAATTATAAAATAGTATATTGCTCAACGAGCTCGTACTGTAAATAATACTTGTGGCAAATTAGCATTCTATGCGAGTTGAACACTACACTTTTTCTACGGCTTCAACAGATAATAGCGAAATGCTCAACAAATCACATTAAGTTCAAATTTAATGTCATTCAACATTTTCATCAAGGTGAAATTAAATGAATAGAGCCATCATTACTTGAAATTTGACATTCCTTGGGGGACATGATTTATTGTATAGTGACTATATCTGTATCACAATAAAATAATCGTTTTTCCAGGTGAGGAAATGAAATTGAAGACAAATAATTTACAGTATACCTCAGTCTTCTATCAAAAGTATTTAAGATGGAACAGTTTCATGTTATAGCCGTAAAATACTACTTACCTTAAATCACATTTGAAAAAGTCCCAATTTGGAAAGAAATGTTCATTTGCGTAATGGGGTCCAGGTCAGGAGTTGAAATGAGCTCCTCCATGAACTTCTATTGAACGCTTTCGTATATTTTCAATATATTCAGCCGTTTCGAAAAGATGAGGTTTTTCCTTCCGATGGAATCTATCGCCGCCATTTTGATTTGGGTGATTGAAATTATCTAGAATTATATAAAAATATTCTACTCAAAGAGACCTTTTTTTATTTTTTATTGTGAATAAATTGTGAATAAATTATTATTATTATTATTATTATTAGATGGTGTATCATTTGACCCCCCATGCCTCTGAAAGGAATATGGGGGGTAGCTGTTGACTACAAGGGGGTGAAGTTCTGAATACAAATTCCAGAGATAGAGAGATAATAGATTCATTCAACATCGTTTTACAATCTAGTATTGTTTGGTGCAGGTCAAGCGGGGTAGAATTGATAAGAAATCCATATATCACTACAAAGTATGTCTGTTCGTATGTATGCTTAGACCCTCAAAACTACACAACTGATTCTGATGCGTTTATTTTTGTATAAAGTGATACGAGAAAAAGGTTCGTATGTATAATACATAGAAGAGACACACTGATAATTTTTGTGGTTCCTAATGTGATGTCTTAATTAAACACATTTTTTGCGCTTTCATTGCAAAAAGGGGCTGAACCCTATGAGATAAATCTAAATAATGTACTGCAGTATTGTACAGCTCAAAAAGGTCTACAAAAAAGTTCAAGAAGGTATATGTCTATCTCTAAGATAATCCACAATAACAATTCCTTATCCTTGCGGAACCGGGGTGGGTCGCTAGTACAGATATAAAGAGAGGATATGCAGGATCATGTGAAATGCATATCCAGGTGCTTGCCCAAAATAAAAAAAAAATGATGATTCAAGAAACTTATGATTACTATAAAACAGTGGCGTACAAGAAATTGCCTGAACTTATACTTAAATACTCATAAGTGAAGGTCATCGGAATAATAATCAAGAGGAGTGAGCATCTGAAGAAGCTAGCCACTCGCGCTAGGGAAACGTCAGGAAGAAATTCCAAACAACGACGGCCTTCAAACCCGAAGGAAAGTAGTAATACTCTTATAATATCATCTGGAAAATAGTTGTAGCGATCTAGTTCAGAGAGTCTTACGAGGCTGCAAAAGCTGACTGTGGTTTCATGTATTGTGATTGTGTATTCGTAATATTTGATGTAACTAATGAACATCTGGGGATAGAATTATATTCTTGACTCTTCAGAGAAACAAAAGAAAATCTTTTCCTTCTGCGATACTGGATGTCGAATGGACTTTTGACATATCTTTCTCTTTCGTTATTGAAGAGGTTCAACCAGCATATTGAATACATTCTATGGAGTTCATATAAAGGTTGAGGTCACTAACAGAAATAATAAATGAAAGCGGACCCAGTACTGATCCTTGTGGGACACCGTGGTGTGACGTGACTAGAGAAGATGAGCTAGTGTCATTAGAGACAACTTGGTTACGATCTTGGACAGCTTTATTGTACATGTAGTTGTTACAACATAAAAACTGTTGCACGTGGTTAAATTTCGAAGTACAGTGTAGCCAGATATTTATATAATAATGGAATTTCAGATATAAATCAAAGTGACATATCCAATATGAAAGAAAGAAAATCAAAAACTTTCACGAAACTCCTTTGTCAATAGGTACGTCTATATCATTCATTGAAGTATGGAAGGTCATCTATGAAAAAGAAATTTCCTTTGTAGTTCTTCACTGAAGAACTTAGAGGTTCAATTCATATAATACCTACTCATAAAGTACCATATTCATAAAGTGCAAATACTTACTGTGTTCGTACAGAGTATAAATATTGTTATGCATAACACCTATATCCAGTACTGCTGTATTTGTAAGCTTCTTGGTTGTTTGTAAGATTTTTCATTTTCAATCTTCTGGGAACTCGTACTAACAGTATACATATTTCACATCAAATCTGCTGCAACACTATAAGAAAGAAAATCTGACTGTAGAATAAAAATATAATTTACTACGTTATTTCCAATTTAGGTATCTAAAAGCCCGTGAGGGAATCGAAGGGATATTATTACCCCGCTCTCTTTCGAAATATCTGATCGCAGATATCACCAACTCTTGCCAACGATAGTTTTCAACTTTTTTGGCACTTTCACGGAGAGCCTGAGACTCATACTATCTATGGAATTATCCTAATACACAGTTTTTGATCACAATGATCTGAAGTACAAAAAGACGTAAACACAGAAATGTCATTTTTGAACAAGAATTGCCAAATGGTAAATAGCAGACCTCAAACAAATTCGGCAACATCGAGAGTGCTGCCAACCAAATGCTAAAAAATAACAAGCGCCAAATTTGAAATTCAATGTGAACGTTCCATTGCATTGATTGGTACAACTGCGTTGATTTCGAATTGTCATCGATGACATGCAACAGTGTTTGAATTGTATATAGTATATACTATAGCATTATTTTGTATCAGAAGAATAGGATGAGAAACACAGTCGAAGACCATGAAGAGACGGTACATGGTAATGGCGACGTTTTCACTCCTATGAAAATTGAACTTCTTCGAAATAAAAATTGACGTGTTACTCGACATTTTTGATCACAAGTCCAGTTTTGAGTTGAGGGGGGAATGTTTTTGTTGGGACGCCCTGTACATTGAATTGTTATTTCGTTGAGAGAAATACTTTATGGACGTTATTTTAGATTGTTAGTACAGTCACATGTTTCTAATGAATTAATATCCAATGAAACCACGGAAAATAAGATATATTGTCACCTGCTCATGTCGTACTGTGGTGCGATTAAATATAGAAATCTTTGATTAGAACGGAGATGATTGGAGGGGACACCGGGATAGATCGGGTTATATATTGCTGCGGATGATACACTGTTTGGCAGGTGTACGCCTGTAATATGCGTCTCGAATAGATTTTCGAGTAAATTGCCTGTAAGTCACAATGAAAATGTTACCGACGACGCTGACGCTCTATTAAAATCTCTATTCATAATTTGATGTATAAATAGATGGTTGATGGTTTGCCGGTCTTGCTCGTTTTGCTTCAGGTGCAAGTGCATTGCAAGAAATGAATCGGACTGTGTGCATACGTACCCTTCAATTCAGAAAGATGAGAAAAAATTGACATTCTAAACAAAATTTCTTGGAGGAAAAGTCAAGATTTTCTTACTGCAAGGAATTGTAATTTCGTTACTGCGAAAAATAGTATATTGTAACGATCTCTCCTTGGGTTCGTTGATTAAAACACTAAACTACTTTTATTATAACTCTTTGTCACAACACAATACAATACGATCACTCAAACTGCTCCGCTAACTTTTCAACGCAAAACACTCTGATAAACTCTCTAATACAAACTCTCTGTTATACAAATTCTACACTTCGTCTACTTGCACTTAGCAATAAGAAAACTCTCTCCACTTAGCTCTACTAAATTCGCTCCACTCAGCTCTGAATACAAACTTCCGAATAACCAACTCTGCCCGCGACGAAGTCTGTCCCGTATATATACCTGCGTACGCCTATGAAGAATCTTCGCGAATTCTCAACACGCGGTTTACGGGTTCCTGGAAAATGACGTTCGCTACGATGCTATCCCTCATCTGCGTTTACGATCTCCTCAGGGCCGGCGCTAGGAGAGCGCTAGGAGATTCGTAACAATATTGTTCGCCAGGTGGGTAAAGCGTAACATTCCTGGACGACTGTGAAAGTTGCTAAGTCGAGACGCAAGCAGAGACTTAGCGATACAGAGTCTAGATGTGTGGCTTTTCCTAAAAGGTGAACATACTATTTAAAATTCAAAATTTGACATATATTAATTGATTTTGATCAAATTGCGAATAATTTCATCCAAAATGAATGGTGCTTTGAAATTATTAATAAAATTTCTTGGGTTACTATAGAAACGTATTAACCCAGATAGCACAATGACCTATTTGGGACCAAAAGAGAACAAAGTTAACTCGTCCGTAGGATACCGGTGGGCGTCCCAAACTTGTCACTAGGAAGCGGAAATGTTACCAAATTCCTACTTCCTAGGACGTCCCCAAGATGTCCTGCACAAATCACCAATATGAAACAGGGACTATTTGGGAGATGTTGGGGATCAAAATATGATGTTTTCAGGAGATCCTATTCACGTCAAAAAGATATAAAGCGGACCTTGTCAGGTTAATCTCCGGTTCATTTTCTGTATAAATATGATGTCCTGTGGATATATTGTATTATAATGTTACTATTTTTCACCTTTTTTGGCCTCTATATAGGGCATATGATGGAATGAAAGGAAACATTGACGAATGAACAGAAGTTTATTCGTTACTAATATTCTACAAGTCAAACAAAGACCCGAAAACTCATTCTGGAATATTATATTGATATAACACATGATTCGTCAACATAAATGAAAAATCTGAGAAAATACAAAAAACTTAAAACAATAATAAATGTGTTTTCACCTTTTTTGGCCTCTATATAGGGAATATAATGGAATGAAGGAAACATTGACAATTGAACAGAAGTTTATTCATTACTTATCTTCTACAAGTCAAACAAAGACCCGAAAACTCATTCTGGAATATTATATTTATATAACACATGATTCGTCAACATAAATGAAAAATCTGAGAAAATACAAAAAACTTAAAACAATAATAAATGTGTTTTCACCTTTTTTGGCCTCTATATAGGGAATATAATGGAATGAAGGAAACATTGACAATTGAACAGAAGTTTATTCATTACTTATCTTCTACAAGTCAAACAAAGACCCGAAAACTCATTCTGGAATATTATATTTATATAACACATGATTCGTCAACATAAATGAAAAATCTGAAAAAATACAAAAAACTCAGAACAATAATAAATGTGTTATTATATCACAGAAAAAAACTAAATCCCAACTATCCACTGAAGTCTTCTCTTTTTATCTGTCCTTTCTTTGGCATTGTACCCTCCAACGAGGCTTCTGTCTGACTTTTTAGGGATGGTATTTTCCTCATGCCCTCTGAAATCAGAATATTCAGAGTTTAGAATGGAAAGCAAGTTATTGGGAACTCCAAATTATCAGAGTCTTCGAAATACAAATTATCATAGCCCCTCATCATAAGACATATCCATCTGGTCATTCAGTGCAAATGATTCATTCCTATGTTCACTTTGAAATAGAGGAAATTCGGTATCCATTACATAATTAGATGCTCTCAATTCACTGTGATTGTCAATATAATGTCGAGATTCTATATTGATATTTGAGTTTGATTTAAAGTCGTCATTAATTATATTATCCAGCTCCAAAAGTCTTTCTGTTCCTCGTTTGATTCTCATAAGACATGCTTTATCACATTTTCTTTTGGACATATTAATTCGAACTAATTTGACTTTTCTAGAAATATTATTATTAACCTCTGCCTGCTGCTCTGCAAACTTCTTTGTTTCTTATAATTCAATTAACCCAACACAACTTCAAACAGTATAAACACAAGCACCTGAACCAACGCCATTTTCACTCCATGTGATGCGAACTGTAAAATTCAACGCTAAACACAGATAAAGATTAGTGTACTGTACCATGGAAAAATAGGCTAAAACAAAAGGGCTTCGAAAGTATAGCTTATATCTGAAAAAAAAGATTCAGAGCATGAGTGAGTCTATAGATATTGTAAAAAAATGATTTTGCAATGTTTTCCGTTTCTTAACTGAACACTTGTTACTTGTATATTCCCAAGAAAATGAGCTAAAGCGTTCGGAATTCTCAATACCATAAAGTATTTCTCTCAATCATATCAACGTAAAATATATGAAGCTTCGACCATGCAGAAATGAAACACGTTTTTTTACATTACAAAAATAGCAAGTGTACGAAACAGCCTGTGGGGATGAATAAATTTGGCACCATGGCGAAAGAAATAGCGGAATTTTTGCAATTACCGAACCCTGAATTATATACTGGCCACTGTTTCAGTAGGTCATCTGCGACTATTTCAGTTACTGCAGGGGCAGATTTTTCAACTTTAAAACGCCATGGGGGTGGGAAATTCAGTAATGTTGCTGAATCTTATATCGACAATTCCATAGCTAACAAAATGAAAATTTCAAAAACTATAGTAGAATCCATTCAGCCTCCAGCGCCATTAGAACCTGAACACAACAATGCTGTGGAAGCTCATTTTTCATTACCAAAATTATTGGGTTGATAATTTTAACGTCGGTTTTGCATTGAATCTTTGGGTGAACTTCAATTGATAGGGTATTATTGAAAAAATAATTTTGTATCTTCTCACATGATATACCACTCGACCCCGCTTTCCATTTGAAATTTCATATTTTATAGGTTTGGAGGCAGAAGTTGAAAAATATGTATAAAATTTGTCCCATTCGAAAGCAAACTTTACATTTCCGAGCCTTTTTGCTTCAAATCTATCCTTATACTACTATTAAAAAGAGGTTCGTTTCTGACTTCGTTTGTATGAATCACAAATTCTCTCGATAATAAATCAGCCACAAGCAAAAAACTGCCCCGATATACGTGTTTGGATGTAAGTGTAACTCTAGAGAATAGGTCGGAGAAGGTGGTTTAGTAATTCAGCGACTGTGCATCTTGCAGAAGGAAATAAATATCACTGGTGGTCTAATTACACTATTCGTCATTATTTATCTGAATTTCAGTGATCCAAATCATAGACCCGTATGCCGCAGAGAGATATACTTAGCTTCTTAAATTTGAATCACTACAGAGGTGTTTTTGTTATTCTATACATATAAAATGCTTTGTCCTGAATAAGTGTCCTTCGGATCAAAGCATAGCCTTAGCATCTGATCGTGAAGATAGGAAACTTAGAGGGTGTGTTCTTTGAATAACGTAGGCATCCGATAAGAAAGGGTTTCTCGAAATTCCACCCCAAAGGAGGTAAAAACCGGGGTCAAAGTTTGTATGGAACAACGTACTTCCATGCACTTCGAATTTCACAGAAATATCCTTCAACAGAATGATGGAAGACGTGTTTCGTAATTCATTGCGTGACAAGGTGAGAAACGGGTGTCATAACACTTTCGACTTCTTTGGAACTCATTTTCGAGTGAGTCCAGAATGCAGAGCTGTGATGAACCTGATAAAACTCAGTACTAAGAACTACACATTATAATTGCATCACAAGGAAAGCTTGGCGCATACTTTTTGTTGGACCACTCTGTATAATATAGTATTTCTTACTCCAGGGTCCTGTAAAAACTACCCGGCTCTCTATCCATCGTTTCCCCCGAACAATTATCGTTCATCATCGAATAAAAGTACGAAAAAGACCAAAAACACGTAATAAGTATGGATTATAAGAGAGAACGAAGCGCAAGGTTTCGCTTGCACTTTCCAAAAGCCCTGTTCCTCCGTCTCTCTCCCACCGAAGCGAAAAATCGAAGAGGAGGCTAGATCGTATCGTGGAGTATTTAAAAAACCAAAAGAGAAATGGAACATAAGGCAATTTCCTATAAAATATAAAGGATATATATGGCTGCAACTTCTCTCCTATCTGCCCATTTTTTAAATACATTTCTTAATTACTGAGGGGAACATTTTTATGTGTTGCGCGCCTTTGGTTAAGGGAAAATAATGTTTTCTCGTTGGGAATATTTATAGGTTTGTGATTTTATCGCGGATTTGGAATCGCAGACAAACAAAAACAGCGGTAATGGATTTTTGTTTGGGGGTGGAATTACCAGCATCTAATGGAAATGCTAGATGAATTCTGATAGGACCGGCGAAAAACAAAATAGAGCTGATGAAATCGGACATAAACATAATTAATGAATATGGACAGAACTGATTCAGTTTTCGATCGGGATGGAACTCCAACGGAATTGAAACTGGATTTTTTTAGTTTTCAGTCACAAACCATTTCGACAAATTGTAGTTTTCTTGACTGCAAAATGAAAGAATTTCTTGAAACGAGTACAAACGAGGTCAACAACACTGCCATCGACGTACACCAATCGATTTCTAGGCTGATATGATTTTGATAACATGAAACGTTACCAAAAAATTTTTTTTTTCTCAGACGTCTTATTGAATGACGTTTTGTGACTGACATTTCAAATGGGAGTTACCGTCCTTCTATCAATTTCAAATCAATTGAAAATAGTTATGTTTCAACTTTATGACCTTTGCACTAAGAGTTATTACTCAAAAAAGTATACCGAGTTGCACTTTATCCATGAGGGTAGATAAAGCATTACTTCATCTGCAAGGATAGATGGTGTACTTTCCTTTATTTTTCATCAAACTTCAATTCATATGGTAAAACACTAATTTTCCACATTTTTATGCAACATTCGATTACATTCTGGAGATGTACAATTCAACCAAACTCACTCCTATTCTTTACTGTTGAAAAAAATTTCAGTTTGACAAGTCACATTGCCGGAAAGGTCTCTGGCCCCATCGACTTTTTCACCATTCTCCTAGTATCGAAAGCCATTCTCTCACATAAATAATTTTCGACTTTTGTGGCAGTAATTCTAATTCTATCTGAACTATTTCCATTTCTATTTCGAAAAGCAGTTCAATTTCCTACTCGCACATCATAAACAGCTTTTCATATATATTTTTTTTTGACGGTAAAATGTTGATTTTGATGATAAACAAATCACGTAGCGACCTCTAGCAGACCGTATCACTGGAACGGTTGAGAGGGCATCTATGAACTATTTTTCTCATTTTTTTTTTTACAAAACATGTGCTATAGGAATCAATATAATATTACATTCGACGATGAAATACTTTTTATACAGATATAACACTTAAAGCATGTGCCTTCGAATTGACACCAGTACTTTGCGAATTATTCAACCTTTTATATAACTTGGGGGTTTTCCTAAGTCATGGAGGAAAGCAAGAGTTCAGCCAGTACCTGTAAAAGGAAAGCAAACTCACCCTTGTAATAATAGACCAATTGCATTGATTTCTATGATTTCCAAAGTCATTTGGCAGCATTCAATCGAAAAATCGGAGAAACGATAGCTATTGCACTCGATATTTCAAAGGAGTTTGATCGAGTTTGGCATCGGGGTCTCCTTTCCAAACTGCCGTCTTATGGTTTGCTTCCTCAGTTATGTGCTTTGTTGAAGAGTTTCTTGTCTGATAGGTCCCTGTATGTGGTTGCTGATGGAGTATCATCTGATATTCTCCCAATAAATGCAGGTGTTCCACAGGATTCAATTCTGGCACCCACTTTGTTTCTGCCTCATATCAATGATTTGCTCGAGAAAACATCTTGTTCGGTACATAGTTTTGTGGACGACAGTACTCTTCATACTAGTTTCTCTCCCAGAGTTCCTATACCACCACGAGAAACAAAAATTAATATAATAGAATGGGGTAACATGAACTTTGTGGAATTTAATGTTGGGAAAACCCAGGCATGTCTCTTCTTAAAGAAAGCCTATCTTTCATCATCTAGTATTCAGATGTCAGGAGTAACTATTCCTACAAAGTCAAGTATTTCGATACTAGGAATTACGATCACTACTTATCTCTCATGGGGGAACCATGTGAAATCGAACGCTAAAATTGCTACCCAGAAACATGTATTTTCATTTCGTGCTAAAAAATACTTCACTCCTCGTTAACTTCTAATGATATAGTTCTCATGTATGGAGTTCGGCACCAAAACATTAATTGAAGCTTCTCGATTCTATTCAGAGAAAGGCAATCCGACTTGTTGGTGATTCTCGCAGACTCGCTCACTTCATTGGAGCATCGTAAAAGGGTAGGAGACTGGTATCTCTCCTATAGATATTTTCAAGGTCGGTGCTCTTCTGAATTGTTATCAATTTTTTCATCCTTGGCAATATCTACACGGATGACTCGACGAGTACAATTCCCACCTTTTTGTTGTGAGCTTGGAGGAAGATCTATCGAACCTCTCTTGCTCAGGGATCAGTTTTAAATAAAACAGCTGAACTATGGAACTGCTTCCCGAGGGAGATTTTTCCTGGGGCTTACAGATTTCAAAAATTCAAAGTAAATGTTAATTCGTATCTCCTGTCCCTTGATTCACGCGGTGTTCTTTGAACATCATAGGGCTTCCCTTTCGTGTGAATCTGTATATATAAAAAATCTTAATCGTTCTTGATAGACCAATTTGGTCTTACATTGTATATCTTCGATTACATTTCCCAACCTTATAACGCAATGACTCCATTGTGTTACAGTTCTTGTACTTGTAAGGGAAGAAGTTCTCGTTTTCCAACGTTTGGTACGTGCACACAGCTTGACAATTTCAAAAGTTGTAGTATGTCTTCATTTCAATGTCCTTACCTGATAAAACAAAGGAAAGGTATCATTTTATTACTGGAATCTGAGTGAGGCTCACTTATTCAAAATGATTGGGATTTTGATGTAGAAGTCGAGTAGCTATATCTTTTATGTACGTAGGGTACTGAGATAGTGTGTGGTAGCTTTAATATTGTGTTAGTATTGGGTTGTTTTGTATCACAAGATTGGTGTGAGGGATGACGTTTCGAATGGAAGACGAGAAGGTTTGGAAGTTTCGAAAGATATCGGAAAAGTTATTTTCCCCAACACATTTTTGATTTATAGAAAATAAAAATCATTCCTAACAAAAGATGTACCGAAAAATCACAAAAATCGTCACATTCTGATGGCAATGCGACCATGAATAGGAGAAAGACCATTTGTTCCCAGTTTTGGGCCATTTAATAACGAAACAGGGTTCCGCATGCAAATTAGAATTTCGCTGCATTCAAATTGGATCGGTCAAGCCAAAACTTATTGGACACGTCAGTAAATACAACGTGTAATCCAAATGGAAATATTACACAGGGTGGATTCGTCCTCAGGGACTGGGAAATGGAATGTGTTATTCGGAAAGGAACTGGTTGTGGATATTAAAATACGAATTTACGTCATGACGTCAAGTAACGTTTCCAGGATATTTTGCCTCTGCAGAGCTATAATTTACAAATGGTTGTATGCGATAAGGGTATCTGTGCATTGGAAAAGTTGTAGTAAGGTATGGAATTTATGTGGATATCCCAGATAACCCATTTTTTGGGTTTTTTCTCGGTTCAAAATCAAGGAAGCTTAGAGTCTAATAATTTTTGTTCCAGTGTAAATTGACATATCTGTATAAAAACGTGATTGCAACATCATAGAAAAGCAAAAATGAATAATTTATTTGTCGGTTACGTATCGATTTCTTTATGAATTTATAGATTGTGTACAAAATATATCTGACTATATTTCATACTTCCCCCTGGCAACGTTTCGTGAATTAGTCTCCATTTTTTTCGAGCTCATTTGAAGAATTCTTCAAGAAAATTTAGTTTTGGCAAGTTCTGTGAAGATGTGACACTAGCATGGCTGATTGATCGATAGTTTTACCGTATATTATGATACAATTCACCTCGAACTGAATCTTTCCAGTTTAACATTCCCCTTCAGAAATGAGAAATGATATAACAATATTCCAAAAACAAGTAGCAACCTCCTCATTTCAGTTTATCAAAATTCAAGCCCCTCCACAAGAAAGAATCAAACTCAAACAGGCTACTTGTATTTCGTAAAAAGGGAATTAGGTGATTGCTACTTGTTTTTGTTCTTGTTCTTTGAATATTGACCAATTTAAGTTATCTCTTCTGAAGAGGGAAGTTAAAACTGGGAAGATTCACTTCGAATCAGCATATATCGAATCAGTTTCATATTTTGACACCACTCAGCAAACCTAGAATTTTTTTAAGAAGTTTTCGAAAGAGCTTGAAAAAAAAAGAGTTCCTGAATCGTTGCCAAAGTGAAGCATAAAATATTTTTTATACCCTTTTGAACTCAATCCCTGAATCCAAAACAATACGATGCGTAACTGGGAAAATGCTCAGTCCATTTTAGACTTTCGAAATTTTCTGATAAAATATGAATTGGAGATTTTTCATTCTGAGGGCAGAGAAAACCCCAAAAATGTATTTCTTGGTAAGAAGAATTCATAAAAAAACTTTCATCTACACCCGTACTCTAATAATACACTTATATGCCCACATCCCGTTTTATAATGAAATCCATTAGGATATAGATTTTCATTACGATACAGATTTTCAACCAATAGAAACCCATTATTTTTCAATCAAGCATGGTGTGCAAGCTTTGCATTTTGACGTTTGTCGAGTCAAAATCGGTGTAGGTATTGAATTTTTGAAGAATATAGCCAAATTTCGATAATCATTACAAAATGTCTTATACCAGGGATATAGGAGAATCACCTTCGACACCTTCACCGGCAGAAATACAGTTAAGGCGGATTCATGCAACAATCATTATAATTACATTAACATTACATTATCATTAGGAAAAGTTGAACACCCATTTTATAGTGGAAGCGTTCATGCAACACATTAGTTCATTACATTTACATTAGTCGCACTAAGAAGTTGGCAACTTTTAACTTTATTTTCATTACACTATGAATCTTAGTGAAAACAGCAATTGCGCATGTGCAATAACGTGTCATTTGACGGTTTTAGGTTATGTTATGTTTATTTTTGAGTTTATATTATTAGTATTCAGCAATATAACGGATCAAGGTGCTTTAAGAGAATTAGTTCGTCAATATGAACATCCTTAAAATGAAAAACATAGATATTTCAACAACAAATATATAATGTAATGAGTGTTGCATGAACGGCAACACTTTCTTAGTGAAAATGTAATGATAATGTAATGTTAATGTAATTATAATGATCGTTGCATGAATCCGCCTTTAATGGTAAAATTTTTCATTTGACAAATGCATGATATATTTCTTTATTTTTTCAATCTGGTTTTCTGAGCTCTCAGTAGGCGAGCGGTCTAAGGCGCTGACAGTAAAAGTATCTGGTTCAACTAGTTGGGAGAGACGTGGGTTCGATTCCGGCCTGGAGTATTTTTTTTTCTTTGAATTTTTGATCTTCTCTTCATCTCTCATCGTTTCATTACTCGGAGTAATACTATTAATTACAATTCTGCAGAATTTTTCAGAGAAATGCGTTCACTTAGTATTATCGTGTGCAATACAAATATAAATATAATATTTGTAGTTCTTCACTATTTATTGGGTGTAGATAAAATAGCGTATGCAACTCTCATGTAATGGTATTATTACACTCGCATCAACCATACGAAACTCACCTTCGACTCGTTTCGTATCCCGGTTTATGCTCGTGTATTGATAACCATCATTACATGATCGTTGCATAATATACTATTATCGTATCAGACCTCTCCAGGGGAAGAGGAATAGATATTAGTTTGAGTTCTTTTCCTGATATGTAGGAATCGTACTGGTAACGATTCTCTTTTAGAGCACATCAGTGAACGACAAGATTTGAACTTCCAGTGTAAAAGTTGAAACTTTTCTTAGAGATCAATTACCCCTCACACCAAACTGATGTGGTTTACACACGAAGCGCGTTTCGCTAACAAGGTTAGCATTTTCAAGAGAAAAAAATTGATGCTTGGAAGAACTATAACATCGAACAGATCATTTCAAAGAATTGCATCTGCTGGTGCTCAAGTCTCAGTTGAAGAGGCAACCACAAACTATTTTTTCTTTTAGTTAAATAAGGCCTGGCTGCCACTCTTGAAAGACATGTCAAACACAACTATATGTATAAAAAGCTAACATCAAAACGAAACTAGAAGACAATATACGTGAAAGTGTCGAAAATCACTGAGAAATCAAACCTCAATCTTAACTTTTTCATCAGCCATTACCCGGATGATTTTCATCGTTCAAAATGCCGTCAATATTACGTATTTGTTTGACTCCGATGACAGCCATCGTAGTCAAACTCAAGATGTATGAACCTCTGAAGAAGCTAGCCACTCGCGCCAGCGAAACGTCAGGAAGAAATTCCAAAAACGACGGCCTTCAAACCCGAACTAAAGTAGTGATACTGAAAACCTCGGCCGCAAAAGCCTCAACCATTAAGCCTTATAGTTTTCTCAGAAGAAATGACTCACTTTAGCTTTGTTATATTCTATTTTCCACATTATCTGGCATAGAATGATCATTGAAATTTCTATTTTCCGTTACAAGCATGCATTTGCTGCCCACACTGTGATGGCTTTCGGAATCCAGTACCTGGGGAAATTCTTTGGTTGAACACTGACCAACATTAATGGATTGGGTATTTCTGGAACATGTGCATCTCATGTTGTCGTACGTTAATGTTTTATTGCCGAACAGTTAATTCTGTTGGAACCGGTGGATTGATATAGAGCGTAGTGGAACGATTATAAATTAAATATAATTAAGCGTAAATCAGTTATTATTACATTCAGAACGATCGGACGTAATTTATAGGATATTTGCTGATGTGACGTTGGAACGTTCTATCGAATTAACATTCACTATGAATTTTTGGAATTTACTAAGCCTTAGGAAAAACCTCTCTCGACAAGAAGTTTTGAAGCTCAGCTATTCTATCGAAAAAATATCCCTGAGCAAGAGAAGTTCGGCAGGTCTCCAAGTTCACAACAAAGGAGTGGAAATTTTCTACTGGTCGAGTCATCCGTGTTAATATTGCCAAGGGTGGAACGATTGATAACAATTCAGAAGAGCAACGACCCTGGACATATCCATAGAAGAGAGACAAGTCTCTGACTCTTCTACGATGTTCCAATGAAGTAAGCAAGTCTGTGAGCGAAGAATGACCAACAAGACGGATTGCTGACTGAAGTATTTCTTCGCACGAAATAGAAATCCAAGTTTCTGGGAAACACCTCGATCGATCTCATATGGTTGTCCCATGAGAGATTAATACTGATCGTAATTCCTAGCATCGAGATACTTGACTTTGTAGGAATAGTTAATCCTGACATCTGAATACTAGATGATGATAGATCGGCTCCCGTTGAGAAGAGGCATGCCTGGGTTTTCCTACCATCCCAGCAATAAATTCATGTTACCCCATTTCTATATTTTTTACCAAGTCATCGTTAATTTTATTGACGTGAATGTTTCTTTGCATTTCTGTTTCTCGAGATGGTATGGGGACTCTGGAGGAGAAACTTGGTGAATGCTGCAAACCATACGAGTTCATTGCGAGTCATACACTATACTTTTTCTACGGCTATAACAGATAATAGCTGAATAATTTTACAAATAACACAAACTTCAAATTTGATGTCATTCAAAATGTCCATTCAGGAATAATTAAATATGAGGAGTGTATGCTTGAAATATGATATTCCATGGGAGACCTGATTTACTGTGTTATAATAACTACAACTGTAACACAATGAAGTGATTTTGTTATCACTGGAATTGAAGACATACATTGTACCTCATTGATCTATCAAGAACAGTTGAGATAGAGTAGTTTTGATTCATAGCCGTAGAATATAGTACATTGTACAAAAAGTGCAGAAAAGAGCTAATTTTTCATGAGTTCAAAAACGTAACCCGAGCGCAAACTGCAATTCAAACAAGTGAGAAATTGAATTTCTGCTCGTGTTACATACTATACTTTTTCTACAAAAAAAATTTTGCTAAAAATAATACTATACTATAAGATGAAATCAAATTTCAGTGACTCATTCTTTGCTTGATTGTGCCCAAGAGAATGAAATAGTCGATTTTAACATTGAATATATTGACCATACATTAGAGGCTTTTCTTGATTCAGATAGTTCTTCAAAATTAGAGCGGGCGCTGCGAAACATTCCGTTTGAAAAAATCGATGACCTCATTCTGATTGATGATTTGAGTTGAGGAAGACTTGATGAATAATAATTTGGAGGTTGCCGGACGGAATTATGGTCCAGGTTTTTTTTTTTCGGCCCTATAATAAGAGTTTTCGATTCCATCGCTGTAGTTGTTGAAAAAAAATGTTGTATAGAATGCAAAAACCATCGACCGCTATTTCTCGACTGGAAAGTTTTTGCAAGATCCTTCCAAAGCTGGGACTGAAAGTTGCCAGAGAAGCCCGTTGTCAGTTTTATTATAAATCTCCTTTCCAGCGTCACATACCTTCTCTCGAGTTTTGGAGCGGGTCGCGCTTTTCTCAACAGTTTTTGTGACTTCAGTTATAGCTGAACTTCATCCATTATTATGACAGATACATTTTCCAATATTCAAAATAGCAGTGCTTCAAATTTTGGGATAACTTTCTTTAAAGTGAAAAAATATCGCTACAATTATTAGATTAAAAAAAAGGCGAACGAAAAATCATGCTGAACTGGTGAATGAACCGAAAGAAACTATTCGAATGCAGCAAGACGACGCAAAGACGAAATTTCAGACAAATTTGAGAAGTTGTTTGATCCGAATGCTGATGAAAAACACTTCTCGTGGTATAAAAGTTGCATGGCCAGCTATATCAGCGAAGAAAAAATTCGTCGTCGTCACTACAGAGGAAGCTGGAAGAAAGAGCTTCATCAACAACACAGGGCGTAGCTGGATCATCAACTGACCTGCAAATCAAACAGAAGCA
Source organism: Zygogramma bicolorata (assembly GCA_032362365.1). Classification (NCBI taxonomy): domain Eukaryota; kingdom Metazoa; phylum Arthropoda; class Insecta; order Coleoptera; family Chrysomelidae; genus Zygogramma; species Zygogramma bicolorata. Next base: position 251,746 of record JAVJAQ010005172.1, read on the forward strand.
ACAGCGTTTCGTCGATTGACTCATGATGTTCCATTTGTGGTATACGACGAAAACCTAAATGAAAAAAAGTAATCTTTTAACTGAAATTTCAGCAGCTTTGCTGTTTTTCAATGCGTTGATAGTACTATGAAATTTTCACAAAAATTTGTTATACGAAACACCGGAAGATTTGTTTGCAGAAACTTCCAATATCATACGTCGTGTTAAAGAAATTACGTTTCATTACCAATATCTTCTAGTAACGAAAGAGGTCGACCAACAACAAATATCACAAATACAGTTACTGGCTGCTTTTGACAAATCAATGGCGTATAAAAAAGACGGTGCTTCGACGACCGCTTTTGAATTGACATACTTGGCTCAACGCATGACTGTACTCGCTGAAGTAGAGGATGTAGTTCTAATCGTGATCTCAAAGTGATGGTGATCGATAAATTTGGTGACAAGGTTTTATTCTCATATCTTACTGAGAAGAAGCAATCTTCTTTGGTTTGCATGGCAGAAAGTTCATTAAGGAAATAGCTGAACGTGTACGTCGGCTAGACTGTAGCAAAATCGTCATGTCTGCTAAGGAATTACGGAAGGAACTATCCATTACTGAACTTATACCAGAGGAAAAGTTGTGTGATGAAATTCTTATAGAAGATGCCGCTAAGAAATGCACATTCACGCCGAAATGGAAGTCTTCCATACAAGCCTCATTAAGCAGTCAAAATCTAAAATTGTCAGGCAATACACTCCATGAAGCATTAGCGGTGTTTAGTGATATATATCAGTGTAACAAACAGAAAGACACCGCAAAATACAGCTCTAGCCGAATTCATTCACCACCTACCTAACTAAATCGAAACATATGTTTGTTGAAAAATCTTAGACACTGTGATAATGACTTTCGAGGGGACATTAAGTGGCGAAGATTCTATGACCGTTACAATCATGATAGTTAATCAACAAAGGATGATGAAAAGAATACCTCACGGGCATGGCCTAGCTCTCCATGTTGACTAGTCATTCGATATCTGAAGCTAAGCAGCAGGGAAAGACCGCGTCGAAAGGTCATAAAACTGCAGCAAAGTATTATATCATAGCTCGCAGGCAATATATCAATGAACACAAGATATATTGAGGAATTGCTGTCCTTCGGAGGAGACGTAAATCCGGCGGTCCTGGGTCCATGGTTGTTGGACTCGTAAAGGATCCCTACCTCTGGTTGGAATACCAGAGTGTTCGGCCAAATTTCCGGTTGGGGGAGATGTGGTCACCGGAGTCGATGATTGGCCTTGGTAGGGAAAACAGGCCGACGTTGATGAATCATTTAAAAAAAGAACACCTCAGACACTGCTAAACCGAAACTAACTGAAACTGACTACAAATATTTATATCAAGTCCTTCAACCAAAATCCCAGCTGGCCATTACAGGTGGATATGAATACTCCAAAAAATTTTCAAGCTCCAAGGTAATAGGTCTTCTGAATTGTTAGATTCATATTATTTTGCGTTTACACAAGGCTGGCGCTAGAAAATTTCGTAACATTATTAATGAACTATTACATTAATAATTAAAAAGAAAATGAAACCTTTTCCCGTCGAAATATGTTCATTCATCTCTCCAGAAGCAGATTGAAGGATTTTTAGCCATATTTTTGTTGTTGTTCGTGAAGGAATTGAACAAGTTTTTATAAATTGTGCAGATTCCGATGTTTTCGTACTCAACATCCACTTTTAGCAGAAGCTATCGAATAGTAGTTTTTGAGGGATTTGGTTTGAAGGATCAGCCAAAAAATATCTTTCAAGGTGGGATTCAATTCAAATGTATCTGAAATTATGAGAATTTTTGATGATCTGTATTTACATTGCTTGAGGGCTGCAATACATGGGCCTCCGAACTTACTCCAATTCGGTTATGAAAGACGAGATGGAAAGTTGTAACCGGTGCAAATGGCAAAACCACCTATGACAAATTCTTTGATCAGGCTTTGCAAATATAATGCTGAATGCCTGACAATGTTTTGCACTTATGGAAAAAGCGAAATCAATTGTATTTTCCTTTGCAAATGCATCGGCAATAATTGTCAAAGCTTATCTGAATGAATTTTTCACTACTTATTAATAGGTGAACCACTTTTTTTTATTAAATTTGTATTGAATTGGATCATGCTGTTTTTCTCCATACCTCACCTAAACCAGGTGTTAATAGTCAATAAAATTTTTTTTTTCGCAGCTACAGCGATGGAAGCGAAAACTATTATAGGACCGAAAAAAAAAAAAACTGGACCATAATTCCGTCCGGCAACCTCCACAATATCATTAATTAGGTCTTTCTCAACTCAAATCATCAATCAGAATGAGGTCATCGGTTTTTTCAAACGGAATGTTTCGCAGCGCTTGCACTAAATATGCCAAAATTATATTTTCAGAAACTTTTTTAGTTTTTTATTTTTTAGTCCAATCCATAACCGTTTGTATGTAGTTTGTCTTGAAGTTGAAGGTAGTTAATTGAATGACAATGAACTTACTTATTCTCTTAGTTTTGGCGGAGTATTTTCAGTTTCAGAACTGCCGCTATCCATTTTCGTTCAATCTCACTCAAAAAACAAGAATATTTCATAAATATTTTATGCTTGACGTTTTTTGACATTCAAATGATTCGATAGATGTCGCTCCGGTGCCTATCAATGGATAGTGTGTATGTGGGTATTTGAATTTGTTCACGAGTTTTGCATAAAGTATTCATAATGCATGTGTTTCCTAATGAATTACGATATACAATAATGATTTCATTATTCACTAGTGATCGAAAAATATCGTAATCCTTGAAGATATACAATTGGAATTTTTTCCTAACGTTTCGCTAGCGCGAGTGGCTAGCTTCTTCAGAGGCTTACTCATCTCTCATCTATCATTTAGTTTAGTCATCGAAATAATAGATGAGAGATGAGTAAGCCTCTGAAGAAGCTAGGCACTCGCGCTAGCGAAACGTTGGGAAGAAGTTCCAAAGAACGACGGCCTTTACCCCCGAAGAAAAGTAGTATTACTATATTATAATTTTGTTGAATTTTTTGATATCATTGATATTTGTTAGGTTTGAACAGACTGATTTTTGATTTTGATCAAGTGTAACGATTTTCTTTCCAATATTGCTTTTGAAATGTATGATTTATACCATAGTCGTGGACAAACTATAGTATTCTACCCGCCTATTCACAGATGGATCAAAAACACCTTCTGGTTCCGGTGCAGGTGTTTTCAGTCGCAAACCCAGGACAGAGATATCAACCTGCCTAGGAACCTATGCGACCGTATTTCAAGCGGAAATTTATGCTATTGAACTGTGTGCGGAGAGATTGGCAGAATCCAACCTCACACACAAGTCAATAAAAACATTCTCGGACAGTCAAGCGGCGCTGAAAGCCATTGGCTCTTACCGATCAACGTCCAAACTGGTAACAAATTGCCAAAAACGACTCTCCTCAATAGGAAGATTTAACAAATTGTCTCTGGTCTGGATTCCGGGTCATATTGGCCTGGAAGGCAATGAGACTGCTGACTCCCTTGCAAAGGAGGGTGCTGCAAGCAGCTTCATCGGACCAGAACCTGTCATTGGCATCGCTTTAGGCTTTGCCAAACAAACATTCAATACCTGGATGGCAAGAAGATTTATGGACTTCTGGCAAAATCTTCCAGGATTGGCTCATTCCAAGGCATTTATTCACCCTTCGAAGTCGGAAACAAAACAGTTGTTGGACTACAGTAGGGACGAACTACGATGTCTAACTGGCCTTCTCACAGGTCACTGTCATTTGAATCATCATATGCAGAGAATCGTACTGTCAGAAGACAGCCTGTGTCGTCTCTGTCTGGAAAATGATGAAACAGCAGAGCACATAATTTGTGCCTGCCCCGCTGCGGACCGAATCAGGTTTTCAGAGTTTGGCAAGGCTTCACTCTCACCATCTGACCTGAAAGATCACTCACCATACAAACTAATCGGCTTCGTTAAGGAGCTGGGTTTATTTGGTCGAGTTTGAATAGGTGTGAGCCACAATAAACCCTTGTTGGTTGCAGTGGAGGGCCGAACAGACCCACTCACTTCTGACCTAACCTAACCTAACCTACCCGCGTACGACGGCTATTATTCTATCGGTGATTTCGACCACTCGCCTGCGGCTCGTGACTTTGAACTTCAGCTCGTGAATAATATACTATTCGGCTCAGAAATGTGACATTGTGGCACAGATAAGTCACTTCGCGGCACACTAATGTCAAATTTCAATTATTGTGAGAAATAATAATAATAATAAATAATTATTGTGCGAACGTAAAACACTTTTCAGAAAAGCGTGTTTTGGAGTGTGGATGTAGAAAAAAAGTGCGTTCCAACCGAAACAAGTAACAGACGTCCCATTCGAAGCCAACTTGGCAATAGTCAATGGGAGGTATGCATAATTGATAGTCGAACAGTCGCTCATAACGTTTCCGAGCACCCGCACTGCTCGATCCTGGGAAAAATGACATCGACTCCAAGTAACAAAGGAAGGAAGAACGTCTCTCAGTCGGAAGGAACAGAGACGGCAGGATGAGCGTAATGAGATTCAAGGTGTTTCGGAAATGAGGTGTTTGTCATGTTGCCCGAAATAGACTGGTATGTGTCACTAATTTTACCGAAATGAAATTAAGGCTGAAATAATCGGGAAGATTCATCTCTTACCGATGATGTTCGCTGATTTGTGGCGGTTTATTCGTGGCGTGTGTCCATGAGGTATCCGACTGGTCTGGTTTTTCTTGGAATGGCGCCATCTTGTGACAGGAAGACTTTTTCTATTGTTGTAGATATCAATTCATAGGTTTCAAACGTAGTTAATACATTCTCAGAGTTGGACATGATTGTGAATTCAACTCATTGACTTCAGTGAATCATGAAGTGTGATTTGCTTTTTTTTTGTGATTTGTGGGAATGAATTGAAGCCACAATTCATTTTAACGACCCTATTCCTATAGCGCAGGTACTTCTCGTTCTTCTTCAATGCGCAGATGACATCATATCTCGTAGCTCTCAGGTATCCAATAGTTCAGTGGTTCCTAAAGTTTCCTGGACTACGACCCATTTACAACAAGGTACAAAACTCGGGACCCACCTCTAAGAAATGCAACCGTTACCGATATTAATAAAGGGATTTTTTAGATAAAAAAGTTTGAATACAATTTTTGCGACTCAATCGAATAACTACATAAAAAATTATTACATTGGGAAGGATGAAATTGTTTCCTGTGGTCCCCATTACAGTTTTGACATCAACTTCAACTCCGATTACTTTTAATCTCAGTGTGTTTGATATGTCAAATGTATTTCGATATTCGCAAAGCCCACTAAAAATTCACTCGCGACCAGTGGGTTTTTCAAGTCCTTGAGTACTCTTTTTCTAGTTTTTTTTTAAGAATAATATCATTAATATTTCATGAATATCACCATTTCTTACACATCGATAGATCTGTAATGACAAATACTAAAATTAACAAATTCACCACAGGTCCAAGACGTAATGAAGAAACACTTAATGGTGTCATTTTTACTGGACATTGTACAAAACAGTTACACGTGTTTCACTATATTATAGCTTCAATGAGAAGATGGTTGCAAATTTGTATTTTTCAATATTTCCTATTCTTTTGGTAAAAGAACCCCCATCTGACCGATATACAGTTTGGGCGAGAATCACATGTGGATTTGTATACTCTTGATCTTTCCGACGCTGAAGTTCCATCTATGCGGTTTTCAGTGCGTTTACTCAACCTTTTATTCGTTATGTAGGGTATATCTCATTCTTAATTTTCCAAAAACCTAGCAATGATTTGTTGTATTCGCTTTCATAGGTCGATATCTTATGACGCTCATTACCATTTCTCATGTGATTTCTTAAATAGAATGGAGTCAACAATGCCCAAATTGTTAATGTTGCAATCTGCTTTACAAATTTTAGTTCTTTTCTGACTTTGGTTTCTGAAAGTGGGATATTCAAAAATCTGTGACGCATAATATTGAAGGCGGCTGCTTTGTGCAAGTATGGATGTGTTGATGAATTATGTATAACTATGTACGTATAAGGTGGTTTATGGAAAATTGTGAAATCAGGATTTTTGGGTATTCATTTTTCTGATAGCTACGTCCAGAAGATTTCTAGAGTTACTCAATTCCATCTCAGAAGATAATTCAATTGAAGAGTGAATGGAAATGATGATATTGACAAGCTTATTCAACTGCTCCTCTGCACCCGTAAAGAGAAGTGATGATGGTTGTTACATTTAGAAGTGGTACAAAAAAGTTAAAAAAGTTTTTTGTGATATTGTCATTTGAAATGCTGTAATGTAACATTCTGTCGAATATGATGGGTCCATGTTGGATGATTTTCATTGATTCCAAAACAATTGTCTGATTTGAAATCTTCCAAGCAGTCTTTGAGTTGAAAAGCTGAGAGTGCATAAACTTCAGCCAGAAAACTGTAGGAAATAGCATACTATAATTGAATACAATGAATAATATCACGGTGAATTATTCAGAATGGGAAATGAACAATCAAAAATATAAATACTATTGAAAATGAAATAAAATGAATGATCTCAAAACAGTAAGAAAACAAATATAAATGAATAACAACTGTTGAACTGATGAATGATTGACAATATAAATGAATAAATGTTTGAATGGTTGGTTGGGATTTTGATGTGACTAGCGTACTTGCATTTTTTCCTGAACCAGTGCTGCATCTTGTGAATAACCATTTGATGTTGTTCAGGTTTGTCCTGACATCGATGATTCCTTTTTATGTGTTCTTCCTGTGACAAACCATTCAGTCTACCAATTTTTTGCTGGTTCTTCGTATGTAAAAATCTCCACACTTACTTTAACATAATTTTCTGCAAATCGCTAGAAAATTTTGATATTCCATAAAACGTTTATATGCATATTTTTGTACTTTTCTCTTGATTTATTTGGAAATAATTCTGATGAAGCAGTATTGACTGCATCAACCAGCTCTGGAGGAGTTCCAGGAATGGAAATTTCATCATCACTTATCATTTCATTTTCGAAATCACCAGTAATTGAGTTTATAAGCATCAAGTCTTGACGATTTCCACCTTCGTGGGTGATAGTGATTGGGTTATTTATTGTAAAAATATATTTCTCATGTGTTCTTAGTCCTTTTCACCTCTTTTCTCCACGGTTAATTGAGTTCATGGCCCCAACAACGATGATTCAGTCAATCCCGCATGTGTTTTTTTTCACATTCAGATTCACATCGAAGGTAAGCCCTATAATGTTCAAAGAACACTGTAAAACAAGGGACAGGAGATACGAATTAACATCCACTTCACATTTTGGAGGTTTGTAAACCTCAGGAAAACCTCCTTCGGCAAAGAAATTCAGAATTCAGCTGTTCTATTGAAAAAAGATCCCTGAGCGAGAGAGAATTGACATGTCTCCGAGCTCACGACAAAGGAGTGGGAATTCGGATCATCTGTGTTGATACTGCCGAGGGTGGAACGGTTGACGACAATCTAGAAGAGCACCGACCGTGGAAATATCTATAGAAGAGAGACAATTATCCAAATTTTCAACGATACTTCAACGAAGTGGGCGAATCTGTGGGTGAAGAATCACCAACAAAAAGGGTTGCCATTCAATAGGAAATTGGGGCCCACCAAATAGAACAACTGCCAATCCATGTAGCTCCTGCTGAAACCAATTAGGTATGGAAACCTATTTTTCCCTTCACCGACAAGAAGATTCCTGCAAATACTGACGATAGAAACACTATAAACACTGAAATTGACACTTCCGCTACTTTTCAATATTGGACTTTTCCAATATCTACGAAACTTATGCTGGTGAAGGACTAACGAAGTCCCGCATCTCAACGTGTGATGCCCAGCACGGATGAAGATAAGGTGAGGGAGTCTTTCGGAAACCGGTCTACCATCCAGATCATAGCCACAATGAATTGTTTATTGACTTCAAAACCTCAAAATGGACGAAATCCACCAATCATCTCCATCTGCATAGATTTTGTTATACTTCGATTCCACCCTATATTGATGATTTCCAAAATAACATTGTATCACTTCCTAAAGGTAGATCTGCTTTATGCCATGCACTCTGTATATCCATCAGCAAGCTTTTATCACGATTGTATGTGTGTATGTTTCCCCTGATACAATTTGGAATTAGAAGCATCAAACTAAACGTAAATGGCGACAATACACACTAAACAGTAAACAGGAACAAAAACTAATGTGCGTGGAACATTTACGAAATTTAATTTTCCAGACGAGTGGTTTTTATGGCAAAAATGTTGTTCACTGGTCACTGTTTGAATAAATGGCGATGTAAGACCTCTTTTTGCACAATTTGATCAGCAGCATCGCTGGTCCCAACAATGAATAGGGGTAAATGTCACAGTTTTGATAATGAAGTTTGACATGGTCGACTTTTTGAAATCTACATACATTGATTGGTAGAAACGGAAACTTATACAATTTTATGATCTACATATTGCTTCGAATATCATCGAAATAACTGTGTTTTCAAAAAAAAGTGAACGCTATTTAGAACTTCCGTGTATCAGTTATTAATTTTGAGATTTATTCTCTGTTGACTCTTTTCCTGATGACTTTCGAATAGAAGTTTGAAAAACAAAAAAGTGAACATAAATTAGCAAGCTGAAAGTAACCGTGAAAAATTGTATTCTTCATTTGGAACGAAAGGTACTGAATATCAAAACATGTTCGATCTCGACCATTTTATCAGTTTGTCAAGAGAAATTATTGAATGATGATAATTTGATAATAACTCTGTTGGGTATTCAGGAACATGATAACTATTGGGGAGAAAGGGAAGTGATTTTTGACTTTTTCTTTTACGAGTCAATATTTTTTAATATGCAGATTCACACGATAGGAAAGTCTTATAATGTTCAAAGAACACCGCGTGGATCAAGGGACAGAAAATACGAATTAACATTCACTTTGAATTTTTGAAGTTTGTTGGCCTCGGGAAAACCTCTCTCGACAAGAAGTCCCATAGTTCAGCTGTTTTATTGAAAAAAGATCTCTGGGCACAAGATGTTCGACAGGTGTCTAAGCCCACAACAAAGGAGTGGAAATCCTGTGCTCATCGGGTCATCCGTGTAGATGTAGATACTGTCAAGGGTGGAACGATTGATGGCAATTCAGAAGAGAACCGAACGTGGAAATATCTTTGGAAGAGAGAAAAGTCTCCAATCCTTCTACATCGCTCCAACGAAGTGAGCGAGTCTGTGAGCGAAGTATCACCAACAATACGGATTGCCTTTCTGAATATAATCAAGAAGCTTCAATGAATGTTTTGGTGTCGAGCTCCATTCGTGAGAACTATATTCCAAGTAAGGTCGTATTTGAGCCTCGTAGATCATTGAAAGCTGACGAGAAGTGAAGTATTTCTTCGCACGAAATAGAAATCCAAGATTCGGAAAGCTCCATTAGTGATCGATCTCACATGGTTTTTCCATGAGAGATTATTTCTGATCGTAATTCTTAGCATCGGAATACTTGACTTTGTAGTAGTAGTACTTTATTTAAAATAGGTAAGCCTAATATACAAACATCTCGATTACACATAAAAAAAATGTTTACATCACATATTTAAAAAAATCACAAGCAATTGATAATCACATAGGATAAGACAGTAACAGATTTGAAAACCTATAATAATAACACTCAAACAATAATACTAAAATAATGAACAAATAACACTTGCAGCACCAAACGTGCGTATATATATCCAACAATCATAGAGCTTTAATATACTCTGATAATGATGACTTGAAAGAAGATAAAGAAACTGATTGTTTTATATTCATTGGCAGTTTATTGAATTCATTTAACCCTCTGAAAAATAGCGATCTCATGCTCATACTAGAATTTGTTCTGTGAATATGAAAGTCAGTCCTCATTCTTGTGTCATAGGTATGCATTTCATAATTTCTTATTAAAAATTCGTCGAAATAGGAAGGTAGTAGGCCTTTGTTCAATTTATAAATAAAAGTCATACTCATGTAAAATAAACGAGAACTAACTGAAAACCATTGCAGTGTATTCAACATCACTTCAATTGGAGTATATCTATTACAACTTCAGTATTAATCTCATTCCTCTATTTTGTAGCTTTTGGAGTTGAGAAATTCGGTTTTGGTTAAACAAGTAAATCATTGTTGCACAATAGTCAAAGTCAGGTTTTATAATGGAATTATAAATGGTAACTCTGGCAAACGTGGACAGCTCTTTTGAAATTCTAGAAAAAAAGTACAGTTTCTTAGATATTTTTCTAATGATATATTCTCCATGACTATTAAATGTTAGATTATTATCGATCATAAATCCCAGATATTTGAATTCATCTACAATTTTTAAAGACGTATTTTCAATCACTATATCAATCGAATTAACAAGTATATTATCATATTTATATTTAGTTGTAACAATCATTGATTGGGTTTTAGCTACATTTAGTTTGAGTTTATTTGTCTTCAGATATGTTTCAATATTGGCCAATGTGTTGTTAATTTCTATAATAGCTTGGTCTAAATTGCGATTTGCACAATACACCAATGTATCATCGGCAAATGAGCTAATAGAGCAGTTCCCTGCAATTGGATGAATATCATTTATATAAAGAATGAACAGAAGGAGGCCCAAAACGCTGCCTTGAGGTACTCCAATGCTATTACTTAATGTATTGGAACAACTTGAAGGTATACTTACTCCTGACTTCTGAATACTACGTAATGATAGATGATGTTACCCCATTGTATTATTTTTGCCAAGTCATCGTTATTTCTTTTGACGTGAATGTTTCTCTGAATTTTTGTTTCCCGTGCTGCTATGGAAAACAATATGGAAACTAGTACGACTAATACGACGAGTACTGTCGTCCGCAAAACTATGCACCCAACAAGATATTTCATACAGCAAATCATTGATATGAAGCAGATTTAAAGTGGGCGTCAGAACTGAATCCTGTGGAACACCTGCATTTATTGAGAGAATATCAGGCCATACTCCATCAACAACCACTTACAGAGACATATCAGACTGGCAACTCTTCTACAAAGCACACAACTAAGGAGGCAAACCATAAGATGGCAGTTTAGAAAAGAGACCCCTATGGCAGAATTGATCAAAAGCTATTGAAATGTCGAATGCAACAGTTAACGTTTCTCCGATTTTTCCAATGGAATGTTGCCAAATACGAGAAGCATAAGCCAATAAGTCACTGGCTGATCTTTGATGGCGAAATCCATATTGTCGATCATTAATTATTCCTGATTTCTCTAGATATTTGATAATCTTCATATTGATTGCTTTTTCCATTTCTATGTAAATAATAGAAAGCAATGCAATTGGTCTATAATCACAAGGTGAAGTTTTATTTCCTTTTCAGGAACTGGCTGAACCCTTGCTGTTCTCCTGGACTTAGAAAAAACCCCAAGTGTAATTTCTTTCAATACTTTATTTTTCGAGAAAATACAAATTTTTCATATACGTCTATTCTGAGCGTTTCAACAATAACAACAACTGCTCGGAAAAAACAAAATATGAGCGTTCTTTTTTTTTCCTAATGATTTTCATGTATGGTTCACTATCGCCTTCGTGAAAGGTACCTACTTCAATCAATGAAAGAGAAAATCATCAGAAATGCAATTCGTTGAGGCCAGTCTTAGCTTACCTACACCGCAGTAGGTAATTGAACGACACCTGATATGAAACAACTACTTCCTTGGCTTATACCACTACGTGTATTGGATCATAGTCTGAACGAATTATTCCTTCAGCTGATTTGATTCTTAGCCAGTCTCCGAGTGTTCAAAAATGGAAAATTGATCATCGCCACTGACAACCATGACGAGTACGTTCATTAAAAATACGTTTCCCATCGCCAATCGATCCTCTCTCGACAGGGACGTATCGCACTCACGTCGTGTCGCCCAGATTGACGCGGCTCATCATCTTCCGCTCCCAATTTCCCATTTCCCTTCGAGTGTTTGTCGTTACAAGTGTTTTCCGAGTCGAAAACAAATCAACCGTCATCAGGCGCGAGGGGAAGGGTCGGTTCTCGATGCTCGTAATGATATTGTTTTTATTGTGACGACGTCGAGGTCGGTGCATCGCAGCGGGCCGGCCCGGAGCGATGCTCATTAGAACGCACTTCATCCAGAAGGCCGAGAACTCTTCAATTGTCTGAACACGTCGACGAGAGCCGAGCTTCAAGAGGTTTCGCTCTCGGCCGCCCCTCTTCTTCTTCTTCTTTATGCACGCGATGGCGGCTGTCACATGTGGTGTTTCTATTGCGTGTGCATTCGCGATTTTATAAGCATTTCACGAGTGAAGAACTAGATATTATACAGTGTCATCACCAAAGTATGCACTGTTTGGGAAACTTATTTTGTGAAGGTTTTCGGATGAACAAATTTCCTTGATGAAAGTTTGTGTATCCACTGAAACTTGTGATGCACCAACAAAATAGTGTAAAATATACGAAATATACGGGAAGCATTCGAATATTTGATCTTGAGACGGCTGAAGTATCCTTATTTTGGGGAATATTGGTGAATATTATTCTAAAAAGTTGTTCAGCATTGTAAAATACATCTCAATTTGATTTTTTCGCCATCTAGCTGGATCTTAAAGGTGCAAAGTTATTTTTATTTTTGTTAACAAAAAAGTATTGTAGCAAGAAATTAATATTCAATAGATACTATCTACGAAAGCGTAGAAGGGCCACACCAAATTTTTTTTTCGAATTGTATAATTCTGACTTGCAAGTCAGAATTCTGACCTGTATCTCAGAATTCTGACTTTTATCTCAGAATTCTAACTTGTATATCAGAATTCTGACCTTCATCTCAGAATTCTAACTTGTATCTCAGAATTCTGACTCGCAAGCCAGAATTCTAACTTGTATCTCAGAATTCTGACTTGCAAGTCAGAATTCTAACTTGTATCTCAGAATTCTGACTTGTTTCTCAGAATTCTGACTTGTATCTCAGAATTCTAACATATATTCAGAATAAGGTTGAAGGGTCATCGGGTAGGAAAAGTCAAGGATCTTTTGAAACACATATCAATGGAGATGTCGAAATTCATGCAGATGGATACTTAAACAAGGTTTTAGAAATATCTTGGCAACCTTCATCAGATAATTCCAAGGTTTGTTGTTTTGCTTTCGAAGAAAATATACCCCTAACGAAAAGAAATGTTCTTTCGCATATTGCAAGGCTTTTCGATCCATTAGGTTTCATAGGTCCAATTATAGTGGTTGGTGAAATTTTAATGAAAAATATCTGGAGTCGGAAACTAGGCTGGGATGATTCTCTACCTCCGGATTTATGTTCTCTACCTCCGGATTTATGTCATGAATGGAAATTATTTTCAGAAGATATTCCTTTACACGATAACCTTAGAATTCCTCGTTTGTAATATTTTTCATGCGAAATAGAGTATTTCGAATTACATGGGTTCTCAGACGCTTCTCTCAAGGCTTATGGAACATGTTTTTACTAAAGAACTGTTCATTTCAACAAGGAAATAAGTTGCAGTTTGATTTGTTCTAAATCAAGGGTAGTTCCACAAAAGGTAATCTCTCTTCCAAAACTGGAATTATGTGATGCTCTACTCATGGCAAAGTTATGTCATAGAATGTACGAGTTTTCCAATCAAGTTTTCTAAAGTCGTTTTGTGGTGTGATTCTCAAATTGTTTTATGTTGGTTACAGGATGTACCTACTAGGTGGAAAACATTTGTATGCAATCGGGTATTAGAGATACAGGAACTTACTCCTAATGTTGATTGGCAACATGTACCTTCTGAAAAAAATCCTGCTGATCACATATGTCGTGGTTTGAATCCAATCAATTTGATATCTTGTGAACAATGGTGGAACGGACCAAAATTTCTGAAAGATCATGATTTGAAGTTCGAAAATATTTCTTCGATAAGAATGGATTCTCTTCCTGAACACAAGTTGATAACTCTCGTATCTTCGAATGAATTTTCAGAAGTGATGGAAATATTTTCAAGATTTTCGAAATTTCGTTGACTTCAACAGACAATAGCGTATTGTCTACAATTCGCAAATAATTGTTCGAAGGTCAGAAGTAAATTGAATGGTCCTCTTCATTTTGATGAATTACAAAATTCTTTGAAGGTTAAAGTTAGGTGTATTCAACGTCTTCATTTCAGAAACGAAATCGGAGATATCAAATCAAAAATGCTTCTGAAATCACGTGCTTTGACACAATTGAGTCATTTCATAGATGAAGGAGGTATACTCCGTGTGGGAGGAAGATTACCTCAATCCAATTTATCTTTTGCTCAAAAACATCCTATCATTCTACCACCAAAAAACCATGTTGTAAAACTGCTCTATAGACAAGAACATTTTGATTTACATCATGCAGGGCCACAAACTATTTTTTCTCATCTCAGGTTGAGATTTTGCCCAATAAATGGATTGAGACCAATCAAACGAGAAGTTTAAAATTGCGTTACTTGTTTTAGATTTAAAGCATCGTCGTCTCAGCAAATAATGGGTATTTACCCTCTCATAGACTTTTCATTGTACGTCCTATTCTTAAAGTAGGGGTTGACTTTGGCGGTCCTATTGCAGTGAAGGAATCTCGTCTTCGAAAAGCAGCGATCTCCAAAGCATATATTTCGTTGTTTGTTTGTATAGTTACAAAAGCAGTTCGCATCGAACTTGTTTCCAGTCTATCAACAGATGTATATATTTCAACACTCAAAAAATTCATAGCTCGTCGTGGATGTCCTCAAATAATATACAGCGACAATGGAACTAATTTTCAGGGCACTTATAACTCACTCAGAGAAATTTAAAATTTTTTTCGAGAAAAGGGAAATTTTGTGAATGATTTTTTATCACGAAGGAAATACGGTGGAAGTTTATACCCTCCAATAGTCCACACTGGGGAGGATTGTGGGAAGCCGGTATAAAATCTACAAAATTTCATCTCAAACGGGTTATGGGAAATTGAAGCTATACTGAACTCTAGGCCTCTCTCTCCCATTCCAACAGATCCAGAAGATTACTCGTGTCTCACACCCAGTCATTTTTCAATAGGAGAATCATCAATTTCTTTTCCGGAACTCGATATAACTGAGGTTCCCGACAATAGGCTGAAGGCCTGGAAGTGTTGTCAAAAAATTAGATGATCCTTTTGGAAACGTTGGTCCGTAGAATATTTAAACAGGCTTCAACATAAACCAAAATCGACCAAAGTATTTGGGAATTTGAAAGTCAATGATTTAGTTTTAGTAAAGGAGGATAATATTCCACCGCTGGAATGGCGACTAGCTCGCATTGAAAAGGTAATGCCAGGATCCGATAACAAGGTTCGAGTTGTAAAAATTCGTACAATGAACGGATCCTTTACTAGACTATTCACGAAATTATGTCCACTTCCATTTTGTTCTGATGAAAACTATCAAGCCAGTGGGGACGTTGTTGGAATCAGAAGATAAATATTGTTTCAAATAAATATTCTTGCTCTGTATATTACTTTCCTCAGATCAACCTTTCCTTGCTTGGTAAACGATTCCGTTTCGATTTTTCAGATTTGTTTGACATCAAGAACTTTTGATAGATGCGATCATTATCATAATTTTCTGTCTGCGCAAAGAAAGGATTTTGAAACAATTATATACAGTCCCCTATTATATCAAGAACCAGAAATATCTATACCGAGAACGATAATGAAATTCCGAGTGGAAATAGGAATTCCGAGTTGTAAGTCAGAATTCTGAGATACAAAACAGAATTCTGAGATACAAGTCAGAATTCTGAGATACAAGTCAGAATTTTGAGATACAAGTTAGAATTCTGAGATTCAAGTTAGAATTCTGAGATAAAAGTCAGAATTCTGATATACAAGTTAGAATTCTCACTTGCAAGTCAGAATTCTGAGATACATGTTAGAATTCTGAGATAAAAGTCAGAATTCTGAGATACAGGTTAGAATTCTGACTTGCGAGTCGGAATTATGCAATTCGATAAAAATATTTTGCTGTGGCCCTTCTACGCTTTCGTAACTATCAAATCACAAACTCATCACATTTATGTTGTAGATATTTTCTCAACAATTTAACTTATGTATAAAATATCCCATAAGCCGCCCTGACTTTGCTATTATGACAGCGAAAAAACTTTTCTCCCTTAGTTTTTCAGCGACAAAACGGAACCTAACTCTTGAAAGCATGGCAACCAGAATTGTAAACAAATCTTTGACGGCGTCTTTGTCAATTTTTCACTTGCGTTGTCAAAAGAGTATATCTGATCTGTGAAAATGAAATATAAGAATTGTGTTTTTAACAATTGTACTTTTCCGTTGAATTAAATAAACTAAACTGTATTCATCAAATTGTCGTACCGAATTACACTCGAGCTTTTTTTTGTCGAAGAAAACTTGACATTTATGATTCTAGTTTAGTTGCCCCCCGGCAGATTAACTCAAAAAACTGCCAGAAAAAATTACTCGTCCTACGGACTCGTAATTTTTTCAGAGGCAGTGTTTTTCGTTGAGTTGCCAGGCAACAAAATTCTCATCGAAATGTAAAGTTAACTTCGACAAAAAAGCTCTCGTGTAATAATAAGTGAAAAAATTGGGATAAAAGAAAACTTCACTCAGATGGCCATGACTTCAATTCTACAGTTCATTCCAATCCAAGGTTAAAGAGATGTAAAAAAAATCACGTGCACGTATTTTATCACCAGGGCCGCAATTAGGGCAAAATATTATTGTAATGTAGTTTCAATATACTTGAATAAGTAATTTTAGAAATATAAATAATAATTATAATAATAACAGTTATTAATTCCCAAAAAAACTACAGTTTATATATAGGAAATATCTATATAATACATTTATTAAAAACCTTAATCAGAATTGTTTATTACTCGAAAATAAAAAAATTAAACAATTAAAGAAAAATATTCTAACAAAACGCTTCATAGCAACTTTGAATTTGATCATTTGAGAAAAACATTTTATTCCAGTGGGTAATCCATTATATTTGATAACACCTTTATAGAAAATAGATTTTCTGGAAAATTCCGTCTTGAGATTTTTTGTTAACAAATTATTGAACTGCCTTGTTTTGTGGTTATGTACACTGTTAGATTTAAAAAAATTCATACTAGAATGTTTCCTATTAGTCACAATAGAATGCATAATAGTACATATTTTCAGTTTATAAATAGAATTGATGTCGAGGAGACGATTTGGTTTATAAATATTCCTTGTTGTTCCCGAATAAGGTAAATGAACAATGCATTTGATTGCTTTATTCTGTGAAGAGTTCAGTGGTTTCAGAATGGTATTCGACGCAGTACACCATATGCTGATTAAATATTGTAATTTTGAATAAATTAGTGAAAAATAAAATAATATCAGATATTTCGAAGGTATATAGCTCCTTGTACAAAATTGCAATGACTGGTGATATTTTTTTTCGGATCAGATCAATATGAATATCCCACTAAATATTTTCATCAATATTCAGACCTAAAAATTTTATATTACATGACCTGTTAATTTTTTGTTGTCCTTGCAGTAAAAATTTCGATTGTGATAAAATTGGTTTTTTATCAATGAACAAGAAAGATGAATTTTCGAAAGTTGAAGTGAGTTTACGAACATTGAGCCAAATAAATATTTGTTTCAAATCATTTTCCATTTGACATCGGAGCACTTTCAAATATTTATTGAAATATATCAAAGTTGTATCATCAGCAAATAATACCAACTTTCCAGTGATGTTCATTTCTGAAATTTAATTAAAATATATGAGAAACAGTAGAGGTCCTAGTATGGATCCTTGTGGGACTCCACAAACAGTGTTTCCCAATGAACTCTCACCCTTTTTCAAAGATACAAATGGAACACAATATTCAAAATACAATGTGCAAGATGCAATTCAAACAACAAAATTACTGGCACTGAATCTGAGTATGCATCTGATCTGCTTCATCAGTCTCATTGGTGGTTGTTGACCCTAAGTTACAAACTCATTCCTTTTTAAACGACTAAACATTCTTCTCACTTCCACAACCTTCCCCCCCTTATCTTCTAAATAATAAATGGGTCAATTACCAGATCATCAGGGTGGACCTAAAAGTTAATTCTAACCTAATAATTTACTACGTGTTTCCAAAACATACTCTCATATTCCAAATAACTTCGTACTAGCCTATTTCATCTATCCAAAAATACTCCTTCACAAAGTATGCCATGCAAACTACTCCATCTGGAACGAAATCAACCCCTAGATGAGTGAACCCTAAAGGCGATATTAGTATCGAAAATTCAGACCCGAGATTACTGTTTTCGAATGAGGGCTAATAAGGGTCCCGAATCTGAACTTGTATTGTCCCATAGATTTATAAGGTAATTAGTTCGGTGACTTATAGGCAATCGAGTTGGGCGTAAGGTGAATCAGGAAGTAGATATATCGAAGGTGGAACTCTAAACAAACCGTCTTATCCGCTGCGCCGGGAGATAAGGTGATCGATGCAGATTGAAGTTAATTAAGGAAAGATGCTGCACGGTCATGACTTCAGGAGAATGGAGAAATTCAACTCTCTTATCTGAAGGGACTATGGTAAAATGAGAACAATATACTTACGAAGAATGTCATATCGAACTTCCATAGACCTTGAAGGGGAAATGTAAAATTATATAACAATGTTTCCAATGAAAGTTTCAGACCGTGGCGGATCCACGGGGGGGAGGTTTCGGGTCCGGACCCCCCCATTGGGAAAATAAGAGACTTTTTATTCAATTTTTATCGGCTCCTAATTTCCAAATTTTGTTAGGGAACGAAAAAATATCACATGTGCAAGACAAAAAAATGAAATAGAATAATTTTTTTTGCTTTAAAATTAAAGAACTTCAATAATTATTACTACATTCCATTGAAAACTAAAGAGCAGGCTACATTTGAACATTAGTAAATTTTCATTTTTCAACAACCAATTCCATCAATTTATTCAATTCAATAATCCTCCAATTCCTAAAAAAAAAATTCTCAATCTTTAAAAATAGTACAAACAAGATCCGGATTGAATGTTACCCAAACAAACAAACAAATTTCGCTTGAAATTTTTGGACTCACCGATTGTTCTTTCCTTTTTTTTTCTGGTTCAGTCGGTTCAGACGCTGGATCAAGCCGAGTAAAATATAAGAATAGTCCTCTTCATGTTGTAGGTTCAAAATGAAATGATTTTTTTTAAACTATCAAATTGCAATTTTTTCTCGATGACACTTTGAAGAAAATTGACACTTGTCAGGCTTATAGAGGGAAAGTTCGAGAAATTTCTGACAATGCTGCCACTGGATCCTTTTTGGTGCAGTATTTGAAAAATTATACTTGTTACATTTGTGATGAGTATTGGGTATGCCGGTAACAATTCGAATATACTATGTATGAGTAGAATATGCTGTTGATCGGGTTAAATCAACTCGATTCGATTAAAAAAAATCTACTTTACCTCCTGGCTACACCTTCAAATTTTGCTCATGTCAATCTCCTTCACCTTTTTTTTGGAGCTTGACTAGTTTTTGCTATACGGTAATTTTCTGTTATATATATATATATATATATATATATATATATATATATATATATATATATATATATATTTTATTTTTTTTTGAGTTATAGACCCCCCCTTGACCTGATCCTGGATCCGCCACTGTTTTCAGATATCTACATAATACAAGTCAGTAGACTGGAACGGTCTTCGAATGTTTTTCTCTCATTTTCCTTGGAGAAGGTTTTCACCTGGTGATCCCACTGTATGAACTCAAGTTCAAAGACATAACAGTCTGAATAAACGATGAGTTTGGAACCTTTGGCGTGAAAATTAGAAACTTTTCCTAGAGATCAATTACCCTAACACCAAACTGATATTTTTGCACTCGATATGGACTTTGTTTGTTACTACTTGCAAGTTCTGTCATCTGTTAGTATTGATTATTCTGATTACTTCCTCAACAATAAATTGAAAAGCAGGCTGAAAGGGATAGGTCCCTTGTCACCATTCATGATGTTTTTACATTTTGCTATTTCGAGACTTTCATATGCATCGAGGAGTCTTGTATCATGCACATGCTTGATCAGTTTCAGATTGCTTTCACCAATTTTGTGGTCATTGTCTAGAGCGTGTTGGTTGGGCGACACTGGATTTTTCTACCCTTCCGTATTTTATGTGTGCAAAATGGTCTTTGAAACCGGCTTTAATAGCTCGTCGGCTCTGGCTGATGTACTTGTTGTTGCAGTCTGAGAAACCATGGTTTTTGCTAGTGAGGAAACTAGGCAACTAGTGAATAATCAGTCGGCGGCTTTGAGTGCATACTGCATTATTCGAATCAGTTGGATACGGTTCAAGTATTCGTACTGCAGAAGAAAGTAGTAAGGAATATGGTAACGATACCAAAAGGCAAATTTATTCATCTCTGAAAAATAATAGCCTATTATGCAATGATCATGTAATAACCATTACATGAGAGTTGCATACGCTATTTTATCTACACCCGATAAATAGTGAAGAACTACAACTATTATATTTATATTTATATTGCACACAATAATACTAATTAAACGAATTTCTTTGAAAAATTCTACAAAATTGTAATCATTGGTATTGCTTTGAGAAAGGAAACGATGAGAAATCAAAAGGGAGATCAAAAATTTGAATGAAAAAGATTACTCGAAGCCGGAATCGAATCCATGTCTCTTCCAACTAAATAGTAAAATCTCAGCGCCTTAGACCGCTCGTCTTCGTAGACCTCAGAAATTTGATTGAAAAAATAAAGAAATAAATCATGCATTTGTCAAATGAAAAATTTGATTATTTTAACTGTATGTCTGCCGGTGAAGGTGTCGAAGGTGATTCTCCCATTTCGCTAGTATCAGACATTTTGTTATTATTATCGGAGTTTAGCTATATTCTTCAAAAATTCAAAACCTATACCGATTTTGACTTGACAAATGTCAAATGCAAATGGGTTTCTATTGGTTGAAAATCTGTATGGTAATGAAAAATCTGTATTGTAATGGATTTCATTATGAAACGGGTTGTGGGCATATAAGTGTATTATTAGAGTACGTGTGTAGATAAAAATGATTATGGCTTCCTGTACCATTATTTCTGTACGGTACTAGATTATTTTTTGATCATTACTTCAGAAAGTCGAATATTTTGTCGTAACCTCTCATTTCTGTGTGGAAAGTTCAATTTCATCTACTTCACTATAATCGATGATTATGATTGAAAGCTCTCGTGATGTAGTGAAAACTTTTTAAAGGGATCGATGACTCCAATCAATAACACCAAACTGATATTGATGAACCTAAAAACGGAACTAGAAAAGAATATCTGTGAGAACGGAAGCGGAATTTGTTTTTTGAAACGTCAGCAATAAGTATTTTCATTAACAATTTAATCAATATTAGTTCTCGTATTTTTTTATACTTGTATTGATTCCAATTTAATTATTATTTTTTCAAATTGTGGTAGATTAATAACCCAAAAACATTAGAAGAAATAACCCATCTACCACGAAAAAAAAATACAGTTATATGTTTGTACTTATTTAGTCAGATGTACCGGTCCAGTTCTAGGAGTTAATGAGTTTATGTGTCACATAACAGCACCGTTCTAAACATGATTCACGCTGGGTCATTCGATCCCCTGCACTTATTCTGTTATAGGCTTGCAGTCTACTATTTATACTTTTCATTCTTGAGACCATCGTATCTGTTTTTGGGTTCGATATTCAACACTATTTTCGAGATTCGCTTCTGTCAAGTATTAGGAACAACATTAGAAATAGCCTTGTTTATTTCGATCGAGATGCATCGAACACGACATTCTGAATTATCAAGAGGGATTTACATCGAAGATTAATGGACAATGAATAAATATAGCCGAATATTTTTAGAATTCTTCGCAAATTGCCTCTTGGATCTTATTGGAAACGTATTTTTAGCAGTTCGGTAGTATTTGTTTTGGCTATTTCATTTTCATCGGAATTTCGGGTAATATTTTTTCGTCTGGATGCCTGGGACATTTTATGACGTGACAAAACGTCTGGTCGAACTATATTATTGGACATGTGTATCGTAATGAGAGTAGTGACAACATCTGACTACTAGAGAGTATTTCGGTGATTATGATGAAGATAAAACGGGAAGAGCACGACGGAGAGAAAATTTTCTTGAGTAAGGCTAATAAAATTGATCCACTCAAGAGAGTCATGAAATGGGAGATTTAGAAATCGAGCAGTTTGGGGACAACCTTGTTAGGGCAATAGTAGGCTGATCATCTCAAGTGTCGAAGTGCTCTGGGGCGTCTTTCTGATTTTACCGCAGCGTATTTGCTATTCAAACTACAGTAAACACCAGAAAAACCTAGAGTGCTACCAGGTCGGTTGATATACAGGCAATTGAAAATTGCCTATGGTATCAAGTCAACAAGAAAATTTCTGCTTCGATCGAACCGGTAGTGAATATAAGCCGTCGCCGTAAACAACTTTGCCACCAACCCACCAACTTTGATCCAATTGCGTGTCTTATGATATTGAAGAATTATTTTTTCTATGATCTGGATAATTCGTCAATTATTTGATCATTTCTTGGGTAAGGCACTCTAGTTTCCTGTTTTCATTGAGAGAAAATGATCATGAGGCTGATGTGGCCAATCATAGTCAGTTGAGAAAATCTATTATTGTTGTGTTCAAATGTTTCCATAGGTGAGTATGCCTTTCCATGTCAGAAATTCTGAAAAATAGATGGTACTAGATGGGTTGGGGGTCATGCCAACTGTCATTTGGTTCATTTATTTGTTGATCCAATACAAAATTGGCTATTTTTGTTTCTTCATTTGATTTAAAAAAAAACGACCATTTACGATTTTTATTCATCGTGAATCATCTCCTCAAATCTTGGTAAAACTGTTCGGAGAACAGGTGTATCCCACTATAACATTTAAGGTTCATTTTCTGTATTTCCAAATTCTGCACATTTAGAATTACTATCAATCGAGGCTTAAGATGTTTTATACCAATTATTTGAATTTAATGCAGGTATCTATAAACAGAGAGCGTTTGTATTTTTTATTTTACTTCTTTCATAGAAGTTGTAATTTCTATTCTTTGTTTCGGAGAAGAATGCTGGGTAATCGCACGATAAAAGGTAAGGCCTCGTTAATCCATTGCTCGCACATCTTTCGACTTTTGAGGGTTGACGTTCGTAAGCTGGTTGATGGAACGTCGTCTTATTATAATTAATTTTTTTTTTCATTCAGTTATTATTTCAACCCATGAAATATTATATGAAAGTCGTAGAACTAGGGAGGGAAATTCAAACTTACAAAACGCGTCACATTGGTCGAAACGGAATGTGATATCAGACTATACAAAACAGAGGATTTATCGGTATCGATATTCATACTATGTTAGAGGTGAAATATTTCAAACCTGTCTTCCTGTAGCGATTTCTAGTGGATCTAGATCAATGACTGGAAGTGATATATTCTAAGCACAGTCGGACAATTCACCGAAAATAGTTACATTCATGATAACAGTAAATTTTGCATTGAATCTCGAGTGTACGTACACAGATATCAATTGAGTGAAAGCTGCGAACATTATGTTATATGATGTATTTGGTATATAACATACATTGGTATTCATAAATGCCAACAGCAGAGATGTATATTATAAATTCTGAACTAGGTTAGGTTAGTATAGAACCAAATATTCCACTGTTAAAAAGCAAACGCAAAAATAAGTTCTGACTGATTCATATTGAGCTGTATATAAATAAATACAGCACACTCGTGTTAAAATGATCTCCACAACAATATAAACATGATTTCAGAGATACACTATTTCTTCTCTTTACTAAATACAAAGAAACACTTTATAGGGCGTATTTCTTGAGTGTTTTTGCATTTCGATACCATAAAATGCTCAATTGAGAAGTTGTTGCAGTTCTAGAAAGATCTGGTTAGGGGCCGTTCATAAAATACGTCACACCAAAATCACCTTTTTTTGACCTCCACCCCCCCATTGTCAAGTGTGACCCCCCCCTAGAACTATTTCGTCACAAAAACTAAGATAACCCCCCCCCTGCTGAGTATGATAAATTCTAAATGATAGTACACAAATTCTAAAAATTAAAAATATTTATTTAGTTATTATATTAAAATTCAACTGAATTAATAAATATCTTTCATAACGAACATATAAATAATAAATAATATTTCTATTATTCAGAGGTCCAAGGATTTTCTAAATGGGCCGAAATATCTACAATCGGTATTGCACCATCTTCTTCTTCATCTTCAAAACTATCGTCCACTTCATCATCATCTAACCATTCTGGAGTCACTATAGATTTGATTGAAAAATCTGACGAGTATATGAAATCGTTAGAGGATGTCGCACATGTAGATTTCTACCAAAATCCACTGAAGATTTCTTTCATACCAAAATTTTCCAGTTTTCGTCAGAAATCTACTAAAAAAGTAGATTTCTACCAAAAGTGGTCACGCTGGCTAGCGCTCATGTCAAAAAATGATAAACGGCGAACGTCACGTTGCCGTATACCCCCCGTCCCCCCTTGTCACATCTTGTCACACTCAGCCAGACCCCTCCCCCCCCCTTGTATGCGAACGTATTTTATGAACGGCCCCTTAGTAACTGAAACTGAAACTCTTGGAGTTAACGTTCATGGGAAACGTTACTTGACACCATCTAAAGCGCGCGCAAAATGGTTGAGTTTGAACAGCTAAACAACAAACAATTTTTTGAATTTCACTTCAAAAAATAGTTTGAATACTGTTTGAACGGTATTATTTTGTGGTGGATCAATATTTGTTGCGTAGTTTTCTCGGTTTGTAACCTACCACAATCTGACAAAAATAGAATTAATATTGGAATCTATACAACGTTAAAAGGGCAGATTTTAATAGTTTAAATATTTTTATGCCTATTTATATAATTTTCTACGTCTTGAAGATGTAACTGATCAATTTATAGCATAAATAATAATAAATGAATGAAAAATAATGAAATGTCGAATCATATAGGCCAAAATATGTCGCTACCACATACTTCTTTTGAATCAAATAACAAATCCATATTTTTTGAGGAAGTGTCTGAACTACAACTACTCGAACACTGAAAAACATCAAAAATAAAGCCTCCAGTGTACTGGATGGAATTACAGTGAATGTATTGAAATATGTTACTCCAGCAATATCAGATGCCTTGGTGAGCCTCATGAACAAATCGGTCTTTGAGGGTGTTTTCCCAGTAGTTTGGAAAACAGCAAAGGTTATACCTATACATAAAAAAGGTTCAAAAATTGATAATGATAATTATCGCCAGATATCATTACTTAGTGTTCCATCTAAAATATTGGAAAAAATTGTATCAGAGTTGTTCATTTCCTTGAAGAACACAAAATCTTTATTTATCACCAGCATGGCTTTGGGAGATCAAAATCGTTCGAGACAGCTATTGCCAATAAATAAAATCACAGGGGTCGATTTTGGGACCGATACTATTCTGTATCTATATAAATGATCTTCCCAACTATATAAGGCATGGACATACCATAATGTTCACAGATGATACTACCATATCAGTTTCCGGGAACACATTAGAGGAAATAGAATTCAAAATTGATTCAGTTATGGATGCTATGGCCTCATGGTGCGATCGAAATAAATTGAAACTGAATATGAAGAAAACTGTACATTTGGGGTTTTCTTCGAGAAAACCAATAACTCTAAGCAATGTCCAGCTAGTTGACACTGCCAAACTTCTTGGTCTATACATAGATAAGACTCTATCTTGGGAGCCTCACATTGATCACGTGTGTAAAAAATTGAACCAGCCTGTGTTTGCCATACATCAGATTAAGGAAGCACTTAACTTATATGTTATCAAGACTGTTTATTATTCGTTGGCTTATTCGCATATGGCCCAAAATATATTAATGTGGGGCACATCTATTGGCGCAAAGCGGGTATTCATTCTCCAAAAAAGATTGATCAGAACAATTTACGACATTGTACCCAGAGATAGCTGTAGATCTGCTTTCTCAAACAACAAAATTCTAACAGTACCCTGCATCTATATTTACAAAGCTCTTCTCTACGTTAAACTCAATAATTTCACTGTCAATCGGGAATTATCCGCCGATGAATATGAAACACGAAATAAAAAACTATTAACAATCCCCAAGCATAAAATATCAACATTCAAGAAATCGCTCTTATACAACGGTACGATACTCTTCAATTCATTGCCACAAGATATCAGAGACATGCCTGTAGTTTTGTTCAACAAGCAAATAATAATAAATAATAATAAACAATTTATTCACATGATAAAGATAAAAATTACAAATTGTATAAAGGTATTGTGTGAATAAATAGAGCCTAATCTACGAGGTATAGTATGTATATCAGGATACACATATATACCTGTATGTAGAATGAGAATATATAAATATCTAAAATAGTACCTAAACATAAACTCAGTTGAAATATATACAGTACCTAAATATAAAGTTAAAAATATATAAAAATAGTACATAAATTATTTAAAATATATAAAAAGGATACTCTAACCTGAAATCAATTGTTAGTAATATAAAAAGGTATAATTAATATAATAATAATAAAGTTTATTTATTAGAAGTTACCTTTTTGATGAAATTTATTGAGTTGAGTTTCATGCATTTATTATGTTTGAGAAAATTCACGATCTTTATTATTTTTAATTCTTTCAGTTTTCTATTATTGATTTTACGTACGTGGTTGGTAACTCTCTGATATAGTCTTTTAGCGTTTTAGTGAAGCGTTGGATTGTGGGTTCGTTTTTAATATTATCCGGTAAGCAATTGAATACTTTCGGTCCCAGATATTGGTAGCATCTCTGACCTACTGATTTATTCATAAATGGGGGTATATATTTATTTTTTTGTCGCGTCTCATGATAGTGAG
This sequence comes from Zygogramma bicolorata, assembly GCA_032362365.1. NCBI lineage: Eukaryota > Metazoa > Arthropoda > Insecta > Coleoptera > Chrysomelidae > Zygogramma > Zygogramma bicolorata. The sequence goes on from JAVJAQ010005172.1 coordinate 278,873, forward strand.
AATGAGTCAGGAGTTCATTCTTATGCAAATATTGTGTTTTTCCTAATTTCAAAAAATAGAGTTTTCTCAAATCATAAATTTGTGTCTCTTCAAATAGCGATTCGCTTGGATATCGGTTGTTTCTACTCATTATTTGTTTCAGAAATCGCTTTTGTATGACTTCTAGTGATTTCAGGTATGTTTTGGATACTCCACCCCATCCTATAATGCCATAGTCTAGATGCGATTCCACTAAACTATGATATAGAATTTTTTTTTGTTTGAAGTTGAGTATATTTGAGACTTGTTTGATTCTATATAGAATACTACGTAATTTGTTTACTAAATAGTTTATATGTACGTCCCATCTGAGGTGGCTGTCTATCATAATACCCAAGTATTTAACGCTTTTTGATGGTAGGATTTCGAGGTTATCTTCTAGTGATATTTTGTCAAATGTTGGGAGGCTTGTGGATAAGCTACAAAACGGCAAGTAGAAGGTTTTTTTGAGATTCATTGACAGTAGTCTATAATCGAACCATTTTTTGATGTTACCAAAATCAGTTTCTATTTTATTTTTTAGTTCATCCCAGGTGTTACTTTCATAAAATATGACCGTATCATCTGCAAAACTTATGATGCTGCCTTGTGTTCGTATGGAGAATAAATTATTCAAATAAATATTGAAGAGCAAAGGTCCTAATACCGTTCCTTGGGGTACACCACATGATATAGTTTCTTTCTTGCTGAGTATGTTTTGTATTTTTGTTTGTTGTTTCCTGTCAGTCAAGTATGAGTTGAAAAGGTCGTGTGCTTTACCTTTCACTCCCAGATCGTCAAGGGTTGATAAAAGTATATTGTGGTCTACGGTATCGAATGCCTTTGCTAAGTCTAGAAAAATTCCAATGGCTGTTTTTTTTTTATCTACAGAATTATATAATTTGCTCGTGAGTTCTTTTATGGCATCGTTGGTGGACTTTTTTTCAGTGAATCCATACTGCGCTTCTGACAGCAAATTGTGCTTCTTCAGAAAGGAAATAAGTCTTTTTTTTATGATTTTTTCCATAATTTTACATAAATTTGATATAAGTGTTATAGGACGATAATTTGACACTTCTGTTTTTTCACCACTTTTATAAATAGGTACCGCAATTGACATTTTGAAAGCAGAAGGAAAATGACCACTTGACAAAGATTTATTGATAATACAACTGAGAGGTTTGGCTATATAACCTGAAATGAGTTTCAGTGTTTCTGCTTTGAAGCCATCCGGTCCCGGTGATTTTTTATTTTTCAACTGTGAGATAGTTTCTTGTATTTCATATGCATCAGTGGGGAAGAGGAATATGGTGTGATCTGATTTGATTTTAGTTTCCGTATAATTTTTATCCTGCTTAATATTTTTTGCTAGACTTGCACCTACATTGCTAAAGAATGAGTTGAATTTTTCCGAGATTATGATTGGATCGCAAGTTATATTTCCATCCTCGGTATGTATCAATGATATTTCAGTGTGTTGTCCTGTTTTGGTAAATTCATTTACTACTTGCCATAATCGTTTTGAATCTGCCCCTTCCTGCTCTATCTTGTTTTTGTAGTATTTTATTTTTGTGTCTTGTATTGCTTTCTCAAGTGTTTTTTTGTAGGTATTATATTCATTTTTTAAAATTTCATTCTGTGGAGTTTTCTTTAATCTGGCATACATTGTATTTTTTCTATTAATGGATTTTAATAATGATCCAGTAACCCACGGTTTCCTCTTTATATCTTTGTTTTTAACTTTTATGAATTTCGAGGATCTATCGATTGCACTTTCGACTAGTCTAATGAATTCAGTAACCGAGCTTTCCAAATCATTTATTTCAAAGAAATATTTCCAATCAGTATTTTTAATGGTTTGTATCAATTTTTTTTCATTTATTTGTTTATACAGTTTTGAGTTGGTTGTACTTTCTTTTGCGTACTTATTGTTGAATATCATTTGCACTAGTATTGTGTAATGATCGGTAATACAAGTTTCTATAGTCAATGGAATAATTGACTCAAAATTTCCTTTCTTCGACCTAATGAAAATATGATCTATGCATGTAGCTGACTGTGGTCTAGTGGTAGTATTTATTACTGAGATATATCCATGCTCTCCTAATGTGTCTAGGTAGATCTGTGAATTGTCTGTATCTTCATTTAAGTCGATATTTATATCGCCAATAAATACACTATATGTGAAGTTATTTGGGTGATTTTTTAATATATTATCCAGGTATTCAATAAATGGTTCGATTTGAGTATTACAAGGTGATCTGTAAAATGCATTAATAATAATAACCTCTTCGCCAATAGTTACTGTCAATTGGAGTAGATTTGTACCATTCATTTCAACTTCTCGGTGAGAGTGGTATAAATTCGATTTAATGAAAATTACTACTCCATCATTCTGGTTGAGTTTGCCAAAGTTATAGAGAGTTGTATAGCCTTCAATATTATACACTCCGATGTCATCTATAATTCTAGTTTCGGTAAGTACTATGCAATCTATTGAGGAGTCTAGTTCCTCCAGGAATATTATAAATTCATCTAGGTTTTTAGCTATGCTTCGAATATTATTATGTATTATTTTTAAGTTGCAATGACAACTATTGACCTTCAGTACTTGTTTTGCTTGGTCTGCATTTTCTAACACAAAATTTCGGATTTTTTCTACTTCGAAATCTCTAATATATGGATTCATTTCAGAACACTCCTTATATAGATATAGTAAGCAATGGAATGCATGGGTTCAGATACCTACTCATTCGCTGGCTTTCGAAATATTCCTAGTTTTTTATTCGAGTTTTTTATTTCAATAAATATTAGTCCGGGAGTTTAACCTGATATTATTTGACATTCATGCGTGAACAAAGGGTAATATTTTCATTGGAAAGTATAATTACTTAGACTAATACTGGAAAATAAAGAATTTTGGTGATGAAGTAATACAGTGTAAGTTAATGTTAGTTAATGTTCTTACTATATTAAGTTCAAAAGAATATTATTTATTACTTGAAGTTGAATTGTTCCTTGTAGTACGGCCATTTTTGATTGTATTTTTGGCTTGTATCGTAGGCGTTGTTGGCTTCTTCTTTACTTCTACCGTTGTCTTCGTATTGGTGGGTTTCTCTTCCTTTGCTAATTCCTTTATGTCTATCGGATTTTTTAAAAAAAAGTCTGTATTTTCAATGGCATCTTTCTTGTTCTCTTCTTTGTGACTAGTACTTGGGGTAGGTGGTGCACTATTTGCTTTGGGTAGTAATTCAGCTTCGAATTCTATGTCGCCGCTCTCTAATTCTTCTGGAGTGTATGGAGTACCATTAACATATAATTTATGATTCTTTATATGTGCTTGATAATTGTTCACTCTGGCACTCTTTAGATGTTTGACCAAGATTTTATTTGTAGCTTGATCTTCAGGTCCAAAATCATGAGATACGGAAATACCGGTACCTCGTAATTTCTTTAGATTTTGAAATATTTTCAATTTTTGTAAGTAGGAGACAAACTCTAAGATGATTGTACCTTTTTTTCCAATTATGTATATATTGTTCACGTCTTTCTCAGTTAGGTTGCAGTTGAATATTTCATTCAGCTTTCCAGTAGTAACTTCGAGTACATTATCTCTGTTTGCTTCTATCCCAAATATGACAATATTATTTTTTTTGTTAAAGCGTTCTACTTCGACAATTTTGTGTTCTAACTTATTGCATTTTTCTTCCAATTTTTTCAATTTTTGATTTAGGCTATCTCGAATGCTTTGTATTTCGGATTTTAATTCTGTAGTTTTATTATTTATGAGTACTTCTAGCTTGGACAGTAAATCATTATTCGAGATCTCATTCATATTTTGAGGCTTCTCCCGTACTATTTCTTTATTGTTTCGGTGATTTATCAGTAATTGCGTATTTTCCTTTCTTACCCTTTCTTGTGGCTCTCGAGTGTTATCGTTATTCCTATCTATGGACGATGGTTATTCCCAGTTTTTGCTTCGTTTACTGTTCAATTTCAGATAACCACTCACTTTACTCAGTTTCATTTCCGGAATATGTCAATACAAATTCTAACTATTAATTGTAATTGTAACCACTATTTTTCACTGTTTATCGGGAGCGCTCACATTCACGATCGGTGCCTATTCTTCTATATAATAAAAGAGGCTTTAGCAATTAAGGGATATTATAGCTTGGAAGAATTCCTGCATGGAAATTTAATGTGTCAATGTTTTACATTACCTGTTGTGTGATTGTATACATATTTTTTTTATTTATATTCTTGCGCACATACTTGTACAGCAATTGTTTACTTTTGTATTTAGCTATATATTTATCTTCTCTTGACCTGTCTAATATCATGTAAACGATCCAAAAGACGAATAAAGAAATGAAATGAAATAACAAAAAATCATAGATATTTCCTATTGGTACTCCATGTACTTTCTAGGGCACTGTAGGTACGTAGGTTAAATACAGTCATCACTCTTCGAATTATACTGTCTCATCGTTAGGAAAGCCATAAAATATCCCATTTGTCAAAATATAAGGAATCAGGCTAGTCGAACACCCACCCAAAAATGCTCTGATATAATTAATAGTTCATCGTCGTGGATTCCAACACGAAATTAGATCCTTGGAACTTACGCAAATATCGTAGATCCTTGTTCTTTTGAATTTCAGAATGATCTGAGGCTTTGTGCTAAATGACTCGAAAGTTTCCGTGTGTGTTGGCTGGTGTCGCGAGAAAAATGCCGTTGGCAGTCATCCATCTCAGGTAGAATAGAACGATTTTAATGATTTCACGAATGGGAATTGGATGGTCAGAGTCATTCATCAGAAAGTATGAGAATAACTCGATTACCTTCAGGTATTGTACATTCTGTCCAGTCATATTCTCTATAATTGGGGAGCCTAAGAGGGAATTTCGGGATTTACCAAAGCGCGGCAGATTAATATACAGGGGCATACCTTGTACCCGGTTGAGTACGTCCACCATATATGAGCCTTATATATATGGCCGCCCTTCGGGGATGACGGTTCAGATTAGTAAAAAGAATTGATCATCTGAAATTCTCGAGCGCGTCAGATTGAGGTAGGGTGAGTTAGTTACATCCTGAAACGTGTATATTCCACTAATCTGACAATTCCAGAGTGACCTTAAGAAGGAGGAGGGCTACAGAGTTGTAAAAAAACGTCATCTCGACATTCTCGAGCGTGGCTAATTTCATTTTTATTTTGAAGGGAATAATTCGAGAATTGCAGAACATATATAATCTGACGATTTCTACAAGACGAAATAATATTAACTCATCGATAAAGTTTGATGCGTGCAGCTACGTGAAGCCTATATTCCCCTCTTCACGTTTCTATTCCTCAGTGTCGCCCAACACGCTCTAGATAATGACCAAAAAATTAGTGAAAGCAATCTTAAACTGATCAAGTATGTGCATGACACAAGACTACTCGATGAATGTGAGAGTCTAGAAATAGCAGAATGTAAAAACTGCATGAATGGTGACAAGGGACCTATCAGTATAACTACTTTTCTTCGGACTTAAAGGCCGTCGTTCTTTGGAATTTCTTCCTAACGTTTCGCTAGCGCGAGTGGCCAGCTTCTTCAGAGGCTTACTCATTTACGATGACTAAATGTTTCGGTTTCTTGAGGCGTATTTATATTGATGCAGGTGTCTGGAGTGTTAGTTACTTCGGTCGTGTTCGGTTAATAATCATCATTATTAGTTGCCGCACTACCCGCCGTGATTTCATTAGTTATTCTTGATTTCCTCAGAATGGGATTCCAAATTCTGTTTAGACTCAACGCTTCTTCTTTCCTGTTGAAATAGTCCGTATGTTTTTGGATCTCTGTCGCCTCCCGTACCAGTCGGCTATGGTAACCCTGGTTGGGGGCAATCAGTTGAGCATTTTCGAACAGAATCCTGTTGTCACCCTCACTCAGTGCGTGTTTCGCCACCGCCGATTTGCCTGCAGTTCTTTTCATGCTCTTTGAGCCTTGTTCCCATAGATCTTTTCGTGGTACCGATGTAACCCCTGCTGCTGACAGTGGGTCCCTTTTGTCTTTAGCAGACCTGATCCTTGTTGGATCTTCTTGGTCGGCTTGAAAACCGTTTTTATGTTATATTTCCCCAAGAGTTTCCCAATTCTGTCAGTGACCCTCGGGATATATGGCAGATATGCATTTGCAACTACCTGATAGTCCTCCCTCTTATAAACCGTGGGACTCTTCAGTTTCATGGCCCTGTTGATCTCAGATACACTGAATCCATTCGACCTCAAGGTCACTTGAAGATGTTCCAGTTCTTGCTCTAGATGCTCTGGTTCATATACTCTTCGAGCACGTTCAGTTAGGGTAGATATGACTCCTCTCTTTTGGCTGGGATGGTGGTTCGATAGTGCGTGCAGGTACCTATCCATGTGCGTGGGTTTTCGATATACTTCGTGGGTTAATCCAGCACCACATCGTTCAATCAGAACATCTAAGAATGCTATCTGCTGGTTCTGTTCGGTTTCCATGGTGAATTTGATGCTGGGGTTTTGAGCGTTCAGGTGGTCCAGAAAATGGTTCAGAGCGTCCCTTTCATGTTTCCAGACGACGAAGGTGTCATCCACGTAACGTAGCCACAAGCTGGGCTTCAAATCAATGGCGTCGATTGCCTTCTCTTCAAAACGTTCCATGAAGGAGTTGGCTATCACTGGGCTCAGTGGACTTCCCATTGCCACTCCATCCAATTGTTCATAGAAGTTGCCCCTCCATTGAAAGTAACTCCCCGTAAGGCATGCTCTAAAAAGTCGGATGATATCACTTGGGAACAGGCAGGCTATCTCCCTCAGAGAGTCTTCCAGTGGGATGTTGGTAAACAGGGACACAACATCGAAGCTGATCATGATATCTGTCGGTTCCAAGGTCAAGCCTCTAATTTTACCAACGAAGTCTGTCGAATCCTTGACGTAGGAGTTTTTTCTTCCGACATGAGACTGGAGTAGTGAGGCCAGATGTTTTGCCAAGTGATAGGTAGGTGAGCCTGGGGCACTGACTATAGGTCTCAGTGGCATGTTGGGTTTATGCACCTTCGGAAGACCGTAGAGCCTGGGTGGAACGGCTTCAGTTCTGAGAACGGTTTTCTGTATAGTTTCCGACAGTGAGGACGACTTGATGAGCTTGTTTACATTCCTCAACCTTGATTGTGTTGGATCCCTCCTATGTTTGCGGTAGTTCGTGGGTTATAGAAGTTCTTCAATCTTGCTATTATATTCCTCGGTTTTTTTTAGAGCTGGCCACTCGCGCTAGCGAAACGTTAGGAAGAAATTCCAAAGAACGACGGCCTTCAAGCCCGAAGAAAAGTAGTTATACTGATAACCTTGACCGCGAAAGCCATAACCATTTTGTCAAGGGACCTATCCCTTTTAGCCCGCTTTTCAATCTATTGTTGACAAAGTAATCTGAATAATCAATAATAACAGATGACGGACCAATATAGTTTGCAGATATTGACTGATATCGGATCCGAAAACTTTAGGTATATAAATACTCAACCCTAGCTTCATATTCAGTATCAATTATCTTCTCCTGAAGATTTTAACAATGTTAGGTTAGGTTAGGTTGGGGTAATTGATCTCGAGGAGAAGTTTCAATGAAAAAGTAGCTTCTTGGACCTTTAGCCTTTTGTTAATGATATATACATATCTGAAGGTGGTATTCACCTATTTTATTCAATGTTATTCCTTTTACAGTAGTTTCGAATTATTTTGCATTAACTCTTAGAAAAAAAATGAGAAATAACTTCCTCAACATCTCTATGTACGAGAACCCTGAAAAAAAAACGGGAATGTAAAAACCGAATCGAATTGAAATTCTGCATTACTTGATTCTATTCAATGGTCTTCTGCTCGTCTGATCCTAAATAACATGAATATTCACAGCCACTAGCCAATATTTATCCTGCAGAGCTGCTACATTAAATTTCAATTAAAAGAGACATCTGTTATACATGTATCGACCCAATTTTATGAAAATTACGCAGACAGAGAACCAGAATAAATTAATCCGTTATTGAAGTTGGTTAAAAATGTGCGGACCGACCTGTAAATTTTCTATAAATGAACGCATTAATTCACTTGTTTTCAATTCGGAAAATGTACGTGTCGTACTATTTTATGTGATCTAACGATCACTGGATGATATTCAGTAGGTTATTTATTTATAAGCTCCGAACTAATTTTGCTGTTTTGTCGTTTTATTGTGCGATCTTTTGGAGAGCAGTCAAATTGAGTGCACATTGATAAATCGAACGCGCATCCATTGGAATTAGAGCGATCAGTGAATCAATTAGTTTTGTATGACTTTCGTTGCTTGAATTATGGCACAAGTGATTGCAGTTTATTGCATCCAACAAAAAGGATTCATTCAATACTTGTTCTTCTGGATGTGAATTAAAACAAATAAGAAGGGGGAGAAGAGGATAAAACTTCATTTTCAATATTTTTCTTATTATGTTCAAGTCAGTTATACGACAGGAATTGAAGAGTGGGTATACACACTGAAGTCTACTTCACAATCCTGTTTACATCATAGTTATTGAAGTATCTTGTCATTCAGGAAAAATAATAAAATTGTTTTCACATTACGTATGACCGTACAGTGACTAATATGCTACATGTTTTAGGCAAACAATCATTTTGTTCTCTCTTCCCTGAAAAAAATACCCTGATTCTCGTAACAAGGCAGTACCCAGAAAAAGTTTTCGGAGGGGGTTGTGGTACCAGGCGGAGCCGAAGGCCCTCCCAAAAGAATGTCAAAACTAATTATCAAATATCCCATTTTCACGCCATTTCAAGCTTCATCAACAAAAGTTTGGACGACACTGAATAATAAATATATAAATAATAACAACAAAATAATATCCTCTGTTAATTTGGTGTCTAGGAGAATAAATAGATTGGCAAATGCAAATAGACTCAACACTGTTTAGTACAATACAGTACAAAATTATGTCTGTAGACAATAACAGTTACATTACAAAACGAAATCCATTCTTCTGTTCTTTTTTCTTGCGAATTCATCGATCACTTTGTCTGTTGAAATTTTATGGCTTTTATGAACCGACATGAGACCCAGTCCGCTTAGTCTGTCTTGTCCACACGGATTTCTCAAGAACGTCTTCAACTGCTTGAGAGTGGAGAAGGCCCTTTCAGCAGTTGCAGCAGTCACTGGCAAAAAAGCAAATATTTTCAGGAGGGTGAATATGCCAGGAAAAAGTTCCGTATTGCATTGGCTCAATGCCTCAATGGCACAAGGAGGCTTGTCGAGTTCCATTTGTTTTTCCCAAAACACTTTCCACAGTGTACTCACTAGGTACTAGTTCTAGATCAACCATCTTTTCATAAAGTTTCAAAGATTCAACGTCTATTTTCTCGTTCGTTGATCGTTCGTTTAGTTTCGGAGTAAGCCCCCAGTACTGTAATGCCAACATTTTTCGTGCTGCTACCTATCGTGATTGCGCCTAACTATATGCTGTACGGAAACTTAAGTAATGAAACGCTTCGGTCTACGCCGTTAGTGGCGCATCACGTCCATCCACGAATTTCACGTAGGTGAATGGGTTTGAAAAATTATAATAAATTTGACAAATTATTTACGTACATTTTTAACTAGAAATTGATTTGAACTCTCCCTCATTCACCTATGAAGAAGAAAAAGAACAATTATAACTTGAGTAATGCGTTTGAAAATTTTTTTTTTTTGGAAAATTTCGGAGGGGTTTCAACCCCTCTGACCCTCCTCTGGGTACGGCCTTGTCTCGTAATATCTGTTTCAGGACAAATTAGTATATTTGCCAAATACGTGACTGTTATATTGAAAAAAGGCGAAATTGACTATTTGGAAATTTGAAAAACAAATACGATACGTAACTTAGGTATATAACTCCAAAAAACATATTTCAACAATATATACTACTTTTGTATTTGCCTGATTCAGAAAAAAATATTGGCACAGCAAGTATGAAGTACACACAAGTATAAAGTGACGTGACGCAATAGTCTCTTGAAATTCAGAGTGTAAGACGAAGATTTTATTACAATAATTGAAAATTGTGAATGTCATTATTTTGTGGTAGATGGATTCTTCCATCTTTTTTTTATGGGGTTCTGAAGCTACCACAATCTGAAAAAATTAGAATAAATATTGGAATCTATACAAGTGTAGAAGTGCAGATTTTCAATATACCCCACAAGACTTTTTTTTATTTTCAAACATTGAACAACATAAACAGAAGTGACTTAAAAACAAACGAACATCATTATCACACAAGAAAAAAACACAATACTCACTTACCTCCTCAAACGAAAGCATTGGGCAAAAAGACTTCAAATATTTTGGACCGAAACTCTATATATAACCTCCTTCCCCCACAGCTAACAGATATTGAAAGTCACTAACGCTTTAAGCATGAACTAAAAAATCATATAGCATCTATCCCCAGAGAATAATTGCATAACCACGTAGAACATCCTTTCATGAAATAACTACTGCTTTCTCTACCTCTCGTATCTTACACTTTTGCCTGTACTCTGATCAACACACCAACAATGCAATATATACCTTGCCCATATTTGTCACCCAATTTTCATATTTTGAGATTGATCTCTACATCCAAGAAAGAGACAGAAACCGAAATATCAAACACTGATTTTAATATCGAATATGACTTATACAATTTGAATAGTGTACGTATTTCTATTCTGTTTTCTTTCCTAGTTTTTCTTTGTAATATTTATCCCACACAAGAATCTTCATTCTTGAGAGAATTTGTTTCATTATTTATTGTACGTTTCATTAAACATATATTGTAAATTATTTCATGTTATTATGGTGCAATAAATAAATTTTTATTTTTTTTTTCATTTTAAGGTGCTGCGAAATTCAAAATCGTCCCTTCTGAATAAAATTTGTCTTTCAAAAAAGTACAAGAACTAATATTCATCAAAATACATATCGTTCAATTTTCGGAAACGAAATCCGCTTCCGTTATCGAAACTTCCACTAATATTTTCGGGGTAGATTGTAAATCTGCCCTTCTACACTGGTTTATATTCCGATTTCAATTCTCATATTTTCAGATTTTGGTAGGTTAGGAACCCAAAAAAAACTGAAAGAAAATATGTAAGTATTCATATTCTTGTGCACATTGAAAAATAAAATGCCTCCAAAATATCTTCAGGAATGAATACAAATTTCAAATATGAGTTCCACGTATATAATCAGAAATTCATGTGATTTTCAATTGAGAAGCAACAATATTTTGGAAAAAGTAATTCTGGAAGGTTCAAGAATAAATTGCTTCACCAATAAGGATTGAAAATTGTGAAAACGCAGCAATTTTTTGAAAAATATGGGCAATTTTTATGAAAAGCTACATTGAGTCCTGGGCAATCTAGAATAATTTTTCAAAATCTGTTTCATGTTATTCAGTAACTGTAGGAAGTAGATTTAAAGCTTTATCGAAAGATAATTCCAATATTCATTGAAATTTGAAATTTTGGCATTCGTAATTTGTTCAGATACTCTTAAAGAAGTTCTTCAATATCATTCATTCATTCTTCAATATTGTTTTCATTACATCTTTTGCTAATGCACTCTTCTGATCATTTTTATTTTCCCAATTTAGTTTTTTGTGCCTCAAAAAATTTAGTTCTGTAACAAATTGTTTGACCAATGTCCATGCTTATTTATTATTTCTTTTTAATTTTGAAATTCAATGATTTTCATTGTTTTACCAACTGTGAGTTTTATTCTTATTTTAGCGTTTTAGCATAGATTCTTCCGATCTCATACTTCTTTTCAACAAGTTCCAACACAGTCAAGTAGTCAATGGAAGTTCGAACTAATATCACTCAGCAAGAAACATTGTTTTGAAAGGAAATTAAACTCATTATAGAGAAGATTTCTCAACTTTGAGGATGGACTACTTCTTCAGAAAGGAACACTAAGAATGGAACATTGTCAACCACGTTCAAATAAACGTAGAAAGGACCACGCACGTTTCCTATGGAAAATGGAGTTTCGTGAATTTGTCCGAATTTTTGGTATGTTGTTGATCTCGATGTACTGATCAGAAGTATCCATGGCCACATACTATAAAAATGGACAGTTTTCGAGATATGGCTCAATAAATATATCAATTTTTAGCATTTGGGGAATCTGGATCATAATCACCTCCTTCTTATACTTAGGAAAAAATGCTTCATTTGATTTCAGTGTAGGAATACATTGAAAAACAATTCTTTTTTCGTTTCAGACACACCCATTTGGAGTAATTGTCATACACTGCTCGTCACTGACGTGACGATGTAACTGGACTATTATTTTCATCTTCTATATTCTTGTTTTCGTGGAAACAACAACTTCTGAATTCCCTTAGGTATCACAGGATCACATATATTCAACACCTTTCGATTGGGGCACTAGAAAAATAATATTCGATACACACTATACTAACTTAATCTGATATATTATTATATTTTTTTCATGAGATTTTCAATTTGATTTGCTAAAAAATCAATTCTTCCTATTGTTTCAATCAAAGATATAATGGTGACTGACGTATTGTATTTCGTCATCATTATACTTTTTTTTTTAACCAATACATTACTATATTGAAAAGAAACAAAAATTGAGGAAAAAAAAAAATCACATGTCAAAAATTTCTTCTAGAACCTGGTGTCGAGGCATTGAGCCAAGAATGGATGCGGCATTGCCCCGAACTATTTCTATAGAGAGACGTTGCATCAAATATGTTGTGGCTTTGTTTTCACCAGTGTTCTCTTCTATTCTCCTCCCTATTTCTTTGATAGTTTCAAGGCATTTTGGACCAAATCCACCGAGAGTATTAAATGCCAAGGGTTTCACTATATAATTGTTCCTATATTCGCTGTATTTAGAAAGTTTTCTTTCCTCAGCAATTTCAGCTAACTTTCTAGGTGCGGTTAAAGAATGTTTCCTTAATTTTATTCACATGGCAATAAAAATTAGAATTCTCATCAATCATCAGGCGTAAATATTTGTGTTCTTCAACTTGTTTCAAAACACTATCCACCATTTTTAATTTAATATCATATTTTTCTGCTTTGAATTCATGTATACAGTTTTTTCTGTATTGATAGTCAGATTCATTTCATCAATCTATTTTTCATACAACTGAATATCTCTCTTGATAATATTTCCCAAAAATGTTCGAATATCCATTTCATTTTGATGCTACTATTTACATAGATCACCAAGGAATATAGGTTCGAATTATTTTCCTCACAAACACTACAAAAACAGTATGAATATCGACGCCGATAAATCCAATGTTGTGTCGTCTAACGTCACATTTTGTTAGCGATGCGTTTTGTGAGCTTGAATTTCCTTTCCAAAAATTTCACTTATTATAAAATATTTTATGGGTTCAAATAATGACTAGATAAAGAATTTATTTGAATAATTATGTGGCAATAATAAAAAGTCGTGAGGAAAAATTTGGGACAAATAAAATATAAATAAATGAATTTTATGCATATTCCTTTGCCCTTGAAATTTTTGACAATTTTTTTTCGTTCACGCTTCTGATCTCTGTAGGTGGGTTGTTGGAAAATGAATAATTGAATTATGCGTTTTGAATAACTTCAATTACATTTTATTTCAATAACTTGTTTTTTTGCATTGAAGTTCTGATTTTATTTCATTTTCAATAACTTTAATCTTCGCGACCCGATTTTTCTATAGGTTTCGACAATGTTGTGAATAGGAATCATTCAAAGTTCATTTATCCATCTATAGTGTTAACGCTTCATCATGAATTTTTCACATAAATATCAGAATTGAATTATTCGATTTTTTTGTAAGCAAGTTGGACTTGTTTGAAACGCACAAATTTTGCAAGAACTACTTCACTGTGTAGGAAAATTCGAAAATCTATATTTTATTTTGTTCGAGATTCACTCTGAACATCTTTTGTATATTCACTATTGTATCGGTTACTTCCGGTGAAAATCTTCCAAACCCCGGAAAAACTTTCATCGGCCTACGGAAATATTCACGTCTGTGAAAAGCTTAACAACCACTAAATTACCATTAGTTATTTGCGCATTAGAGAGACACGCAATATTTTTCCGGGCCCGAAGCATTATGCCACTCTCACCCCCTAAAACGTAACTCTGATATGAAATATATCCGTACTTAAGGTGATGGCTTTCCTTAAATTCGTCGCATCGTAGTCGTCGCGAACCTAAATAAATTATGTGTATTTTTATTTTCGTGTATGTGTGTAAATTTATCTATCTGTGCACCCCGAAAAATGTTTGTCGGTCGTACAGCGAGCTACGATTTATTGTTCGGGGAAATAATACGATTTTTTTATTTTGTTTATAAATCGTCGCGTCGGTGGGACAGCTTATGCGGAGATCCCACGTTTGGTATTCCGAATGTCAAATTCGTGAAATGAGAATCATCGAAGCTTCTAGCGCCCTTATTATTGCTGACAATTGTTTTTGGGAAAAACTACTAATTATTCATTTTTTAGTTGAGTAGGTACAATTTGATTCTCTTATCAAGAATATTCCTTATAACTTCTCCAATGATTCGGTATTACTTTTAATACCAACTGCCTACCTTTTCAATACAAAGTTTATTCATTTACGGAAAATCAAACGAATGATTTGAACCACAATAAATTCATTTTAACGAATACCTACTAATACTGATACTAACACTTATACTGACCTGTACCTAATATCATTACTAATACATATACTGATACTTATACCAAAACTGATACTTAAACTAATACAATATCAATACTAGAACCAATACTAACACCACACTAATACTGATACTTATATCAAAACTTATACTTAAACTTATACAATATCAATACTAGAACCAATACTAACAGTACACTAACACAAATAATTATACTAATACTTACACTACACTAATACTGATTCTAATACTAACACTGATAATGATACTGATACTAATACTAATGTTGAAAAATATAAAGAAGAAAGGTAATACAGAGACGAATTGAAAACATTGATTTTGGCTTGGTGGCTCAAATAAATTATAATATATGTATTTTTATTTTCATGTATGTGTGTAAATTTATCTACCTGTGCAACCCGGAAAATGTTTGTCGGTCGTACAGCGAGCTACGATTTATTGTTCGAGGAAATAATACGATTTTTTTTATTTTGTTTATAAATCGTCGGTGGGACAGCTTATGCGGAGATCCCACGTTTGGTATTCCGAATGTCAAATTCGTTGAAAGGGGATCATCGAAGCTTCTAGCGC
Source organism: Zygogramma bicolorata (assembly GCA_032362365.1). Lineage (NCBI taxonomy): Eukaryota > Metazoa > Arthropoda > Insecta > Coleoptera > Chrysomelidae > Zygogramma > Zygogramma bicolorata. Next base: position 294,224 of record JAVJAQ010005172.1, read on the forward strand.
CCTTATTATTGCTGATAATTTCCATTGGGGAAAACTACCAATTCTCCATTTTTCAGTTGAGTGGGTACAATTTGATTCTCCAACTTATCAAGAATATATCTTGTAACTTCTCCAATGATTCGATATTACTTTTAATACCAACTGCCTACATTTTCATTACAAAGTTTATTCATTTACGGAAAATCAAACGAATGATTTGAACCACAATAAATCCATTTTAACAACCTGCGAATACTAATACTGATACTAATAGTTATACTGACCTGTACCTAATATCATTACTAATACATATACTGATACTTATGCCAAAACTAATACTTAAACTAATACAATATCAATACTAGAACCAATACTAACACTAGACTAACACAAATAATTATACTAATACTTACACTACACTAATACTGATTCTACTACTAATACTAACACTGATAATGATACTGATACTAATACTAATGCTGATAAATATAAAGAAGAAAGATATACAGAGACGAATTGAAAACATTGATTTTGGCTTGGTGGCTCAAATAAATTATGTGAATTTTTATTTTTGTGTATGTTTGTAAATTTATCTATCTGTGCACCCCGAAAAATGTTTGTCGGTCGTACAGCGAGCTACGATTTATCGTTCGGGGAAATAATACGATTTTTTATTTTGTTTATAAATCGTCGGTGGGACAGCTAATGCGGGGATCCCACGTTTGGTATTCCGAATGTCAAATTCGTGAAATGAGAATCATCGAAGCTTCTAGCGCCCTTATTATTGCTGACAATTGCTTTTGGGAAAAACTACTAATTATTCATTTTTTAGTTGAGTGTGAACTATTTGATTTTCGGTATTACTTTTAATGTCAACTACATTAAAATTATGAAGTTCATTTATAAACGGAAAATCGAACAAATTATTTGAGCCTTAGTGAATTCATCCTAATAATCTATGAATACTAATGGTCTTATTGATACTGACACTAATACTATTACTGATTCTAATAACTTATACACTTATACACTAATACACATATTAATATCATTACTGATAGTAATATTAATACTGAGTTATGAGAATAAATGTCATTGAAATGCCAATATATTCAATTAATATTAGCTTTATATCAACCTTTTTCAATGATGTTTAATTTATCACAAAATCTAAGTAGAAAACGTTCATCCACCACAAAAAAAAGATTTTCAAACAGTAATAATTTGTTCAAATTTTGTGAATTGCCTTTATTTCGATATCATTTTGGGAAAAAAGCAGCGGACATCAAGAATCGGTGCACATTCCGTATGCATCCAACCAGCCAGCATCCTCGATCTCTGCGAGATGAACAGCATCACCTGCACGCTGTCCGTCTGCGCTTCAAAATGAGTAACTTCGATCCGTTCGGCAGGTCGCACCTTAGGCCAGTCGTCAGGGGTTGAAAAGAGGGATAAGTCCGGAAAAATTATGCTTCAGAGTAAGGTGGCTATATACTGGTGTTTTCACTCCATATAAAAGATTGTCAGCAAATCAGACGACCGATCTGGCCTACTCGATCAAGAATTGATGACGTAGACCGTAGTAGTAACTCCAAAAATTCGACAGGTATCGTCACTTTTGCAGTTGAGATGACAGTCATGTGCCCGTCCTCTGTTGCCAAGTGGCTATGTTGTTGCGAATTCTGGTCTATGAGCTGAAAAAATAGGTTGATTGTTAATATTTTTATTTGATCAATATAATATTGTGATCTCAATTCAAAAGCTCGGTTTGGAAGTAGTATCACAATTCAGCCGAATATTATTCACGTTAATGCGTGTGAGCGAATGGGAGTGAGAACTGTGATCAAATTTTATGGATATGTGATGTGAGAAAATGCCATTTTTTCTGGTGAGTGAAATCATTATTATTTTTAATAATCTTCTGGGTTGAATTGAAAATATCTAAAACACATATCACTGCATTTATTGAATACTCAGAACGCGAGCACACTGTAGAATGTTTTTGCCGGCAAACTTCTCTTGTGTTTTTTTCATCACTACGGAATTATTAAATGGTTATTGAATATACTAGAACGTGAAATCAAACGTCAGATTGATCTCGTGTTCTATTCTCTGTTCTAACCAAAAGTGATCTGTATTGGCAACAACGTGTTCAATGGATCGAGTGATAACGAAATTTTTTTGGAATTTCAACCACAAGCGCACCCTTAATGCGTAATTTTGAACAACTACACCCAGTTTACAGGTTTGTCTGAAACAATATCGCAACACTAAAAGCACCAGTATATAGCCATCCTACTTCAGAGTATTGAAAATTTCAAAAACGCATTACATGTCAGATAGACGTCAAAGTCAATCGACATTATCATCTTCAATAAACGATGGGATCAGAACCTTTGGTGTTGAAGTTGAAACTTCACCCAGAGATCAATTACTCTAACACCAAACTGACAATTTTGCACTCGACGCGCGTTTCGCAAACAAGGTCAGCATCTTCAGAAGAAAAACTTCTTCTATCAGTATCAATTGTCTTCTCCTGAAGATGCTAACCTTGTAAGCGAAACCTGCTTCGAATGCAAAAATATCAGTTTGGTGTAAGGGGGTAAATAATCTCTTGGAAAAGTTTGAACTGAGTATCATCATTGTTTATTGGAATATCAAGATAAGCGATATGCCCTCTGGTACAAAGTTTGAAATAATGTCAAAGTATTGCCAAAGTGGTGCTCATCAGTTTGAAATCGTGATTAAAGAGACCCTGCGATAATATTTTGGAATATGAATAACAATTATAACTAATCTATATCGAGCACAATTCACAATTATTAACGTTCACATGAAAAGTAAGAAAACCTCAACTAGCAATAAATATCAAAGTGGTGCATATTAGTTACAGTTTTCTTGAATTTGGCGCTGCGATTTTAATTTGCAATTCCAATAGAGATATTATAGTGTGTCAATGCCTGTGTAAAAAGAATTTGAATTTCCGTTTACTCGACAACACATGACAAGTTTCCTACTCTGAAGGAAAAGATAAGTGCAGAGTTATCTTTTAGTTTTATTGAAAGGTCGGAAGAAAGAAGCGTCAAAATAGAATTTACGAAAGTTTATGGAGGATATGAAAGTTTAGGCAGCAAAATGATCATCAGAATTTGAATGATCTACGACATGAACACAAAATTCTACTTCTGTTCCAAATGCTTTTTCCATATGGTTGACTAACAACATGGAAACTGCTGCACGTCATCATGGGCATGGTTAAATTTTGAAGTACATTGAACCCAGATTATCATATGATTGTGGACTTTCAGATATAAATCAAAGTGATGAATATGGGAGAAGGGAAATTGAACATTTTCATCAACCTCCTTTTTAATAGGTACGTATATATCATTCATAGAAATATGGAAGCTCATCCATGAAAAAGTTCTTTTTCCTTTATAGTTTTTCAATAGAGAACTTACGGCCAATTGCACCACTCCATTTGATGAAGGTTAAAACTAAGCTAGCTTTAACCACTAAGGAATAAGGAAACCGATTGGCAACTCCATAGCAACAAAACCTAGTTAAGATAAACCACAACCAAAGGCCAGCGGTGCAATTGACCCTTAGAGTTATATGCCCTCCCGAAGGTTTGAATTATGTATGATGAAAAAAAACATCCAAACTATCTTGGAAAATCAAGATTTTTCCCGTATTCATAAAATGCAAATACTCACTGCGTTCCTACATAGTATTAATATTGTTACGCCAAACACCTTTATCCAGTACTGCAGAATTGTCAATTGGTGAATAACAGACTTCAAACAAATTGCGACAACATCGAGAATGCTGCTAATCAAATGCCAAAGAATAGTAACAGGCGCCAAATTTGAAATTGAATAAAAACGTTTCAATGCATTTTTATCATCTACTTCGTTGATTTCATGTCGTCATCGATGACGTGCAACAGTTTAAAAATTGTATTCATTTTATATCTCTATATTTCTTCTTTGGTGAATGGCTTGAGATGAATTTATTAGCCAGTCTTTTTCATGGTGTCAAAACAAAATTATTCGAAAATTCAATTACTCAGCTTCCAATGGGACATTGCAGTATATCTCTAAAAACATGCTATCATAAGAAATCTGTGATTCAGTTTCTTCACTCCCACTGAAAAGAATAACAGCCAGCAGCACCTCCGGTGGTTGTTGACCCTAAGCTTCTAAATTTAAGGCAGGAAGGCGGCTATTACATTTTCAACACTATTTGTGACGAGACCATTAACAAAGGGACTCTTTAAGTTAGGTGAAGGTTTAGTAATGGGTGTTTACTAATATCTCAAACTATGGTGTAATCGCTGCGGTGCGTTAAGTGAACTTCAGTAGCACATTACCTTAATGCTCCCATAACAAAAAGTCGGTGCAAATCGTCCCTAAATGAATTTTACTTCTCCACATAGAAAAGTGACACATATCGCACTCTATACTCCTATGAAAAGTGACCTATATTCTCACTAGTGTGGAAAGTTCTTGCCGTACGGCTGTCAATAAGCCGTCAAACTCGTGAATCCTGTAAGATTCACCTATGCAATTATTGATTGCTCCTCCCAATTGTTATTATTCGGATGAAAACTGGACTAATAGGTAACAAATTATTCATAAAAAATGAAGAAAAGAAAAAGAAGTGTTGTTTTATAAGTACTAACTTATTGTCACATGCTCTAATAAACGTTAATTATCGTTATTTTTTCAATTCATGTGCACTTTTTATAGAATTATATTTGAACATAGACTGACGCAGAAAAAACTTGAAATTGTTAAGACACTCAATATACTAATTGTGTATTCATAGTTCATTCATAACAATAATGTCCATTCAACAGTTATATTATAAACAATAAGTATTCATTACCAAAAAAAAATTGAAGCAACGATTTTTGCCGACGCCATCCAATCTATATTCATAAATAGTCAATTGCAAGTACCCCTCAGGGACTGTCAGCTGTCAGGTTGCTGTTAAGGTGAATTCATATTGTAACGTAGATTACATATATACACGATCTGATAATTGTATTCCCTTTATATCTCTATAAATACGCTATCATAAGAATTCTGTGATCCAGTATCTTCACTATCACTGGAGAGAATAACCGTATTCAGCTCCTTCGCTGTCCATTCAACTTATATTATGAATCATAAGTATTCATAACGAAAATAATTACATTGAAGCAACGATTTTGGCCAACGCCATGAAATCTATATTCATCAATAGTCGAATTGCAAGTACCCCTATAGGGACTGGCAGCTGCCAGGTTGCTGTTAAAGTGAATTCATACTGTAGCGTTTATTACAAAAATACACGATCTGATATTTACACAATGTTTGATAGAATAGGTGGTCGTAGGAAAAATAGTATATATTACTGTTTGAACATCATTATTTTGTGGTGGATCAATATTTGTATCGTAGTTTTCTGGGTTTGTAATCTACCACAATCTGAAAAATAAGAATCAATATTGAAATCTATACAAGTGTAGAAGGGCAGATTTTCAATATTCCCCGAAAAGTTGCTGCGTCTATTGAAAAACAGTTCTTTCTGGATAGAACAAGTCCCATTAGTCAGCAACTTTCCGTATAACTCAAATTTTGCCTATTAAAAAAATAATAGGAACTAATATATATTGAAAATACTCATCGTTAACGTTTCGGAAACTGAATCCTCTTCCGTTCTCATTTAGTTTCCCAAATGTTAACGATGAGTATTTTCATATATCTGTGTCTGTAGAGTAGGGAGGGTGAGTATAGACCCACAGCACTTAGGCCACAATATGGCCCATTGTACACCCTCCCAAGGAGTCGCCCTCCTAGGACATTGTTCATCCTGCCTTATCCAGGAAGGAGGACAGGTCACCAGGGGACATCTCCTCGATATAGGCAGGTGTAGGCCAAGACTCACCGAATACACACTCTCTTATCGACGATAGCTCCAGACATTCACATAAGACATGCCTGACAGTTTCATCTTCCTGTTCACACATCCTGCATAGAGGTGTGTCCACTAGCCCCATAATATGGAGGTGTTTCCTTAGTTGACAGTGTCCAGTCAGAAATCCCACTGTTAAACGTAGGTTCTTCCTGGTCATCGCCAAATATTTATTCGGATCCAGCTTCTCAGAGTCGCCCAGGGTGATCCTGGCAAAACTTCATCCTTTGGTTTCATCCCATCTCTTAAGGGATTGAGTATGGGTGTAACGTTTGGCTAGTTCCGCAATTGTCGAAGTCGTCAAACCATGGGGGTCACCTGGTCCATTTTCATATATATATTATTTCTTATTATTTTTTTGTTAGACAAAAATTGAGTTATACGAGAAGTTGCTGACTAATTGGATTTGTTCTATCCAGAAAGAAATGTTTTTCAATAGACTTTTCGGGGTAGATGGAAAATCTGCCCTTCTACACTTGTATCAATACTAATTCTCATTTTTCAGATTGTGGTAGGTTACAAACCCGGAAAACTACGGAACAAGTGTACATTACTTGCGAAAGTGATTTTTGTCACTTTCCGCACAAGTAATCTGTGTCTGTGGAGATAACCATTTCCGGACTCTTCCCCCCGCCGCTCGGCCTACCTGCCCCCCGCAAAAATCCCAAAATCTTTCCGATAGCCGCCGACGAAGTGGCACATCGCATCGCCGTCGTTCTCAGGGCGTCTCCCGCCGTCGGATGCTCCACGGCGTCGGCGTCTGCAAAAATCGAACATCTATACTAGAATGCGCAAGAAGTGAGGTCGAGAGGTCAGAGGTCAGGGGCGAGCGGGGAAGGGGGGAGGCCGATCCGATGGACTTTTTTACGATATCCGAAGCCGTGCGTTCGATATCGGTTTTCCACTGCGACGCTGTTGGGGGGGTGGGGGGGTGTACATAGCTGGGGGTACATAAGGCGTATATAGGGCCCGTATTGGTTCGATCGGTTTTCGATATCGCGGAAAAAGGGTATCGGGGCGGGCCGATGATCGGAGCGGGTTCGATGGATAGGTCGGAGGTGTGGGTGGCGGCCAGATCACAGAAACGAGTTCAGATAGGCAAAGGCATATGTCGAAACCGAGATGCATATATTCCTGGTGAAATGACTTCTATATCAGTACAATGTTAATTTTTTCATCAAAAACGCTAGGCCTACGGCTCACTTGATAATGACAACCAGGAAATTCGAATTCTTGAAATTTCTTTACAGATAGCGGCAAGCGGCAACTCTAGACACATGACATTATGAAGTCTGACGAAATTCTATTAGCGAACTCTCAAGAACAACTCGTGCAGAGTCAATGTATTACTTCCTTTTTTCAACACTATACATAATGAAGGATAAATATACGCGAGTTCTGTTAAAAATTGCACGAGTTCTTACCTGAATTTGATGTTTGTTTCTGTTTAGAAGTAAACAGATATGATATGCATCTTGATACATCTATTACAGATAAATGCCTTTGCTCTATATTCTCGATACATGTTATGAGAAATTAATATAAAAATTCATAGAAATTCTTACTATTCAGTGCTGAAAACTTTCAGATTATTTGATGAGATTCTTCGGTATCGACGTGAGAGGAGTAGAGTTGGACTATATGGGAAAAAAGTGCGTCGATATACAGTTTATTGAACATTGTAGTGTTTAATTCGAAATGAATTGGATCCTCCAGAGTCCAGATCAACCTGAGTAATTTCAATTCATCAGGAAGAGTGCTGTAGTGCAGGCTATTATGGCGCTGTACAAGAAGACCGTATTTAACACTCTCCCAAAAGAACTTTTATTCTATGATTTAAAATATTTGTTATTGCATCCTTTTACTAGGCATGTAACAACCATTGTCACTAATGCTAGAACTTGAAATAAATATGTTAAACTGGAAAGCCATCAGCAAATAATGCAATATAACTTCTACCAAAGTAAAAACTGAGCAAGATGAACTTTGTTTTTATCAGAGTCAGAATAAACTCGCTTTATGTTGACCAGTTGAACTTGAATACATGTGTATTGAATGTTTTGTAACCATCGAAACTTGATATAGATGAATAGATGATTGATTATTTCGTCCATAAATAATACAACAGCGTTTGATATCCATTATGAAACAACTATTCAAAACAACACTTAAATTGATCACTAAACAAACGGAAAACAAGAAAAGCAACGGCAGATCAACGACAAATAACTAAGAAAACTACGGTAGAGAAGTGAACTGGCAACGACAAATAGCTGGTTGAAAGGAACAGTAAAATTATGGAAAACTTCAAGCAAAATTCCAATTAACTTGAATGCAAATGTCAAAATATGACAGAATTCGATTTTTGCACCATCGGCTTGAATCTTCACCATGGAAATACCATAATCGATCACTATACACTCTACGGCACGGAGAGATCTCCTTCAGGAAGGAATAAGGTGGAATCATAGATGTGGCGATTTCGAGCTATGTCAAGACAACAGTAAAATGTTAGAAAGGTAGGTTATAATGAAAATATATTTGAGAAAACACTGAAGGATCACTGTCTAACATGAAGTTGGTTTGGAAAGTGAAACTTGCTTGGGAAAAAGTTTGAAATTCACCTCAGATCGATATTTTTTAAAATAATTCATTTCCAATTTCATTTCCAATATTGATTATGTTTCAATGTTCTTACTGATCACTCTCAAAATCCCAATACCGCTCTTATGTTGTGAAAATGAGAATTTGAATATTTCCATTTGACTGTGGAAACAATATTCAAGCAATATCAGAGTTTGCATATCAATATTGCAGTATTATGTCAATATGCCACCAAATTTGATGATTCAATATTGTAATATACGATTCCAAACAATATCGAACATATATTGGAATTCCGATGTTGAAAATTGAGTATATTGAAAATATGCAAACATTAAAATCTATATATGTTTCAAATTGATACGTTTTAAACTGATGTTTTAAACTGATACGTATTGGTAATACATTATCGAACCCATATTATCAATATTGCACCTTACAATATGCAGTTGGATTTTATTGTCAATATTGAACCAATATTCATATTTGAATATCGTTTTTTCAATATCGATCGATATATTTTCCACTTACGATATATCTATATGGTACCAATCTGAATTCGGAGTTCAGCCAATATCATGTGCTACCTGGGAAATTGGATGTGTCTCAGAATGAAAATGCAGAATCCTGTATTATCGAAAAGTGTATCGATTGATAGAGACCTTTCAAACCTAAACACAAGAATACAAAAAATGGGTTGAAATATTTTTACGATAGATCAGAAATACTATGCAATTGAGTGGATGCAATCGATGAGAGCAATTATTTCATGATATTAATAATGCAAGAACAGGATTATCCAGACCATTTCACAGAAAAACATTGACAATCGAAACACCCTCCAGATTGAAAAACATACAACATACACAGCCTGGAACGAACAGTACCTTATGTCCCTCGCTCGTCTGAAAAAATAAAGCGGATCGGCGCAACAGGTATAATGTTAGGACAACATTCAAAACAACAAATACTTAACGTTTGATACTAACACATACTAAACCAACACACATAAGAGAATACACAAATAATTTGATTCATAGAATTCCTAGTTCGTGCGGTAAAAAATATATCGGTGAAACGTCAAGACCTCTGGAAGTGCGAAAGAGTGAACACAAGATGAACCTCAGGAACAGAGACAGATCGGTGGTTTCAAATAATCAGAACCCACATCAAATCGCAGACCTATGACAGACTGTCAACAACGAACATATAAGGAACAGAATTTGTGAATGAGTTGTGAGAACTGAGACGGATTTGGTTTCCGAAACCAAAACAATTGTACGTATTTTTTTCAATTACTATCTCTTGTATTCTTTTATGGCAAATTTAAGTTATATCAGAAGTTTCTGCCTAATTGGAAGTGTTCTATCCAGAAGGAATTGTTTTATAATTAGGGCAGCAATTTTCTGGGTGGATCAGAAATCTTTTTTTTTTTTGTAATTCCGAAATCATGAGTTAACAACCCAGAAAATTACGAAAAAAAAAACATCCACCAGGAAATAATAAGTTTCAACCAGTACCTGTTTGAATATCATCGAAAGTTTTAAAAACATTCAAATTCCGAAAAACTCAAATCGAAATGTCGAATTCGCCTCAAAAGGCCTTGTCTGGCAGATTTTGTGTACCGATAATCTCATTGAAGGATAAAATATCTCGTAAAAACTTGTCACACATGTATGGAAGCTTTAACGAAATATGCAGTCTGAATTTGTTTCGATTTTGGGTTCACCGTTGTTAATGTTTCTTTTAATTTCAATTCATTAGGATAATAATAGGTAGTTTTTCTCCTTTGTATCTAGAGTTGATGAGTGATAAAATCATAATGTTATTACGTATCACGTGCCTACACATATGATAGATACATTAGAATTATTTCAAATGATACAACTCATGTATGTAACACACTCCAAGTAATAACCCATTCAAACGATTGCAAAAGGACTAATGAAGAACACATCCCGAATGTTTCCTACTGAAGATGATTCTTTTTGATGAAATTTGATGATTTTTCATCAAAATTGGATAATTAATTAATAAGATAATGGAATTGGAAGACTCACTTTCTCATTAAACGCAATTTGCTAGAAAAAAAAAAACAATCCTGTGAATGGAAACGTCGACGTAAAAAACCACCTTGTAGTTAGTTATATTCAATCCAAGAGATCAAACTGGCCCCCTCGTATGCTAGCATGGCTGCTCATCAATCTCGTCATCTGGTACACGGAGAAGAGAGCTAGTTGGATTACGTCTGCAGGTTATTAAAATAATTGAAGCCCAGAGTCGGTTATAAAATGGAAACGGATGATCGAACGCTGAGAGCCAGGCAGCGAGATCGTTCGCTGCGAGACCGATGTCATCCGTAGTTTCGCTTTTTGTAAGACCACCAGCGACCGCTGTGACTGGAGAATATCGATCTCGCACATGTCTGAGCTGCGCTTTTCTAGTTTTATTAATCCGATTCTACAAATTACATCGAACGGCGGACGTGGACGGGATGCTCATCTCGATGGAAAAGTCAGACGCTGGTGGTGATGCTGCGGTGATGGCCGGGTTTCAGGCGTACTCTGGGATGGAATTAGTTTTGAGGAGATCAGACATCTCATATTGAGCAATTCATGGTACATGAGCTTGTATAGTGGTGATATTGTATTGATTTGAAACTAAACCGTGTTAACTTGAAAAATCAAAATTTTCAGGACAGCGATCTCTAACTGTAATATGTACAGCTTATCCAATCCATCTTGGCACAGAACTAATAACGTATATGATCAGCAATCTCTGTGAAGTATACTAAGACGAAAAAACACCTATTATGTGTGTTCACTGTGTTGAAATTGATTCCTAGGAGGTGTTTTTTCTTTCGTCATGGTCTACACAACCAGTGTGCAACTGGAAAAGTATCTGAGTTTGGGCCAAGATGGATTAGATAAGCTGTACTCAAAACTATGGAGACTGGTGAAAAATACTTTGAATTAAAAGGATACTGTTTCTTCACATTTTTCCAATACTCACACCTGACTTTGAGATGCAATACTTTCCATTATTATTAAAAGTGGGTAATTTTTTCGATATACATCGTTATATTCTGAAAAACGGCAGAGAAATAAGAATGTAAATATAATGCAAAAATCAGTTAGGCACAAAAGTAAGGTATACTTGATCCTCATCAGTAAGTAACAAAATCCTTAAGAACAGTTCAAAATCTTCAAGTGAGAGTAGAATACTCCATATTTTGTTCTTTCTCTTAAACAGCCCTTTGCGCTGAATAAGAGCTTTCCTCGGTCACTTATCGTGCCTACAAATTTTAAATAACGCCTTAAGTGGACTATATTATTAGGAAGGTGAATTTTAAAGTTTCAAGTTATTTTGCCGAACTAAAAACATAAAGGGAGCTAGAATCGGTATTATCCAGAGAATAGAATATTGACAATTGGTTAAAAGGAGTTTCCATGGAATTTAGTTTCCTATTCTCTGATCATACGATTGTATCTCCTAAGAAGTGAGTGTCATTTTACTATAATTTTTCGAACTATAATAGTAGTGCAAATTAAAATACAACCTGAGGTAAATTTAAAATTTTTATGTTTTAACCCATAGGAAAATAATGACTAACCTCTACGTTATTATTTTAGTTTGAGAAAGACTGCTTCAACTATGAATATACCACTATTGTTGGTATATTTAAGGAAAACTTCATTATCTCGAATTAGAGGTTAACTGGTGCCTTTCAAAACACAACGATGTTCTTCAAAATATTCTTCCCAGAAAAAAATTTCGTTTCGAAATACAACAGTGAAGAAAAAAATCGGCTCACTTTCTTCAAGGTTTTGTGGAAACTGGCAAACTACTTTACTTTTCCGCTAAACCACAATGGCGATTCGCACCAATGAGATATATTTGCTCTCTAGCGGACTTTTATGAAACTATGAAGATAACACATTGTTCCTCGAGAAGAATGAGTTTTTTATATAATATGACACAAATATATCATTTTCCGATTTCTTTGGGTTACAACGGTTTACAAAGCGACGAAGTGTAAATTTGTCTCGATACTGGAGTGGAATTATCAATCTTGCTCTGGTTGGGATGAGGCAGATACCCATCATGATGGGTTTCTCATTGTAGATTCTCTTTATTTTTCGATTGCCAGATGCCGGAATTCGATCGACATGTCGAAGAAAACCAATTCCTGAATTGACGACGTTTCGAAACTTTATTGTTTCATCTTCAGGACTCTGAGGTATAAATGGTAGTTTCCTTGATAAAAACAGAAAAAAGAATTTAAAATAACATTTTTTGTAAATAAAGCGATTCGAACACTTCACAGAAATCAACGTTGATTAGTACTCAGATTAAGTTCCAAAAGGAAATAAATTGATTCGACATAAAATATAAATACATACACAGGTAACACGGAAGACTTTGACACAGACACGAATTAATGCACAGATAATAATGCTAATGATTCAGAATCACTGTTTGATTTTTTCTATCACTGAAATATGATGTGTGCAAATTTGCAATATCCGATCTTTTGATTTTCTGTTATCAGACTGTTGAGAACAGCCACATGCTTTTTTCATAGACTTAGAAAAACCATAAAAATATTAAATGGAACTGTATGAACCATATATTTCATTTTAATTTACTCCAAATTACAGTACTACTCAAAATAAAGTAATAAAATGCATTTATAGACTTCTATTCACCGAGCCTTCTATTTATCTATATAAGCCTAAAAATTTATTGAAACTTCAATCAATATATCGAATAAAATAAGCTCTTTCATTCATTTAGTTGAAACAGGTGAAAAACTTTCAGCCTTAGTTTTCAACCAAAATTCAAATACCCATGATGATGGAACAAGATATGTTAATAATATAAATGTAATTCAAGTTTAGTTTTCGTAAATCATTGATATCTATCACGGAATAGAAAGATATAATAAAATAACGCCGAAAAACGTTAAGTTGAAGTTACTATATATTGAACCAATAACTAAAATTCTAATTCCACTGATCTGACTGGCTCTTTCACCACTTGTTTTTTTCAGTTTATGTAATCTGCCATTTTTTTTATTCTTTTTTCATATTTTGCTGTGCCTATTCATTTGACATATCCCCCTATAAACAAAAGTGTTTCTTTGGATTAATGAAGTGTATTGAATACCTGAGAAAAAGGATGCAGGTTTTTTTGATAGTACCTACAATTCACACAACTGATTTTCTTGTTTGGCAGAAAGATTTGGGACATCCGGTATATATTTTTATTTCTGTAGACTACCCATTTATATAATTATTATGCAACCTAAGTTTATTAGGCGTGTAACTTCAATTCCTGTTGTCATATGACACATTTTTTTCCAAAATCCTACAGACACACATACATTCGAAAAGTACAAAATGTGGAAGACAAACAGCGATCACCTCACAATATACGAACGCGTCTACGAGTGGCGAATCCGAGAACAAAAGAATATCAAGAAACGAGTGAAAATACTACGTACTTCAATTGTTCACACTTGCTATGATTCAAAACACTTGACTCTATTTTCAGTCTAAGGAAACTGCTCGAGCAAGTACGATGGGAATTTGTTTTGCTTGGCTGATGTACGATATTTCCGTCCCCGTCCGTCTTCAGTAAAACTCTCTCCGTCTCTCTCGTATAGAGTTACTTTGTGTTGGAAAGACGCTGGAAGAGATGTAACGTTGCATATTCCGTTTGACAGCAGTTGTTGTCCAATTAAAAATATCCTCATTAGTTGAGAAATAGTATTGTGATGAAATGATGCAGTTGCACTGGGTAGACGCATCTTATGTGTTTCTGCAGTTTGCACCTAGTTGCGATTCCACTTTCGTTCCTGCTCGAGATAATTGCGATATTATTGTGAATCGGCACGTTTTCGTTTCTTGACTTTTGAAGGATGGAGGTTATATGTATACCGGGTGTTGAAGAATCTACTACGCAAGCCATAAATTATATAAGATAAGGTGTATTAATGTGAGATTCGTCATGTGAATAGATAGGAGAGTTTTTGCAATATTTTGAACTGTTAGGTAACTTCGGGTTCCACCGAAAATGTCTGCAGTTTGAAATTTTTATGGAATCACTATTTATATATTTGAACATTCCTGGATTTCTGAGACAATTAATGCTGGATCACAATGAGACAGTTTTGAGAGTTTTTATGCTTACCCCAGTTTTAGGAACTTTGCTATTTTCGTAGAGAGAAGGTTGTGTAACCAATTTTCAGCTATTTTTTTTCTTCGAATAAAAAAAAAAGAAATTATATAAAACATCAAATGAAATCTTTCGAACACTTTCTGTTGACAGGTATGTGTTTATCATTGGTATACAAATTGATCAAGATTTCTATATAGTGACAGTCGTGCTATAATGGTGGTGTAATAGGTGTTTTAGATGGACTTTTTACTTTTTAACTTTCAAATTCATTTGATTTCACTTATAGGACTGAAATGAGTTGTCATAATCACATTTTCATGTCTACTGTTACTATTATTTCTCAAATTTCCATCGTTTTGGAATAGAAGAATTCAAAAATATTTACAAACAAATAAGAAGAAAAAATATTGCGAAATAAAAATTGAAGAACATTGAATTGTGGGGGGTAATGAAAAATAGTTGTCCGAATGAAAATGAGAATCAGATAATGGGTGAAATTGAAATAGGTGATAATGAAATTATCAGTAATGACAATGGTTTCTCCAATAGGTCGAATCACTTATTTGTGGAAAGTATCAAAAGTATAGTGGACAATTGACTTTCCGATTGCTTTTGACTCAAATCTGGGGGTCACTTATGATTCGATAGAAAGATTTTTCCTATTAGATTTCAGAGAACTGGAAGACATCGTATTATCGTTGAAGAATAAGGGGAGTCCAGAGTAATTGAATGTTGCTTTTTTTTTAATTGTTTCCCTAACCTCGCAGAATCATTATCGAACCTCAATTATACTTAATTGCTAAAAGGGAAGGTACCTGATGACCTGAAGATTTCTACAATCATTCTTGTTCCGAAAAAAACAAACTCAAATGAAGTCTTGAACTCAAAACCAGTGAACATGTTAAGCTCAATTGAAAACATCCTTTGAAACAACTGTCTATAACCAATCAGTGGATTATATTGAAAATAATAAATTATTGAGTGAATACGAATCAGGGTTCAGAAATAAACATAGTTGTGCAACAGCAGCTCAATGTGTACTACGTTCCAAAATTTCAGCTTCCCAACCATTCCGGAACATCTTCAAATAAGCTCTTCTTTAGCAAATTTTTTGAAGGCAATACATTACTGAAATAGACATTTTGGCAACGCCTCTTATGTGCGTTTTCTGTGGTCTTTGGTTGCAATGTAATACATAGGTAGATACCATACAGATAATTTTCTGTGTTTTAGAAATGTAGGATCCTATTTGTTGCAGAATCGATGAAGTCTCTAGTGTTATAGAAGTGTTTTAAACTAGGCGAGATCACAGATTAATTAATCTGTGGCGAGGTTTTGGACATATCAGAAGTTCTGGTGATGTTGACAGCACTGATATATAGCGAGCCCAATCAAACGATGTTTGTATAGGTATAGTTGAAGATCGATCTTAGTATAATCAGCTAACAGAAATGATTACGGGTGCGATTTTTCACCGTCACTAGTAACTCCACCCTTTTTGCTTTTTAAGTTTTTGATATCGACGATGGTGTAGGTGATCAATAAGTGGCCAGCAAGAAAGAGCACAATAAGTTTGAGAGTTCTTAAAAAAATCTGGTATTTCAATAACATAGTAATGAAAAACAACAAAAGTAGCATTGATCTATAGATTAGAACAGAAATACTCTTTCCAATTTATCAAATAGCCAGTAGATGTGGATTATACAATGCTTTTTATATATTGAATGGAAAATCTATGGGCACTTTTCTCACAAAATCAATTACAAGAATTACACTGTGTGTCTAGTTGAGTTGTCGACGTACTTATTTTCACGAAAAAAAATGTATTTTTAATAAAAAGTTCTGTATGGATCAAAACCCTAAATGCAACCATCAAACGTTACATTTTTTAATTGTATTTATTATTTACTCATATATTTTATCAGTTTTTTATCCGCACATGCCTAATTAAATTAAATAATTCAATTAATTAATTGAATGTTGCAAAATATCAATAAAAAAATAAGTACAGATTGTTCCACGACCATTGAGGCGAGCAATATCTCGGAACTGAGTAGTAGTACAGAATTGTAATTTTGGGTCACTTGATATCAGATTGAAAATTATTAATGGGACAACCTGAACTTCATTCCATTCCTTTGTCCTTCCTAAAGAAAAAGTATCCCAACAAACTAGCATACGATCATAAGCTACATTTCGGAACTAGAGAATAACTTGTTCTAATGGTAGTAGGACGTATGTTGGTATAAAAATAACAGACATGCAATATACATTAAGAAATATCGAGCAGTAGTCGAAGATATGTTCTATATCTACTGGTGTACTATAGTTTTCTCCAGGCTCTACCCAGTCAACATCTCTCTGAGGTCGAATATTTAGTAGACACTGCCGGTTTTTTTCATTATTAGCCGCTTTTGAAGTATTTTCTCTATTCATTCCATTGCAACCAAAACACTTTATTGAGGCCATATAAAATTAACAACTAGATAGATATAAAAGTGTTAAAATCAAAAATATGCCGAATGATTCAATGAAATGAACGAATCGAGAAGAAAACGATGCATTTATTTGTTATCAACAATACTAATAAGAAAATATCAGTTCTGACAATTAGTCATTCGAATAATCATCGAAAAGCAATATTGCCATTTCGCATTTTTTGAAAATGATTGAAAAGAAGTTATTACTTTTTCTAAACATATGATAAATTATTGTAGATTGAAAAAAAAAGAAAAGTACTGCTACATGACTCATTCATAAGCATTCGGAAGAGTTTAAAAATGTTTTCAGAAAAGGCCCTTAAGCATAACCTCCTTTGTGAAAAAAGTCGGTGACTGTGTTCCTGCTCGGGGCAGCCGCCCTGCTTAACAGTATCCTGTTTCTGAAAGTGAATAAAACGAACGAGTGTTTCGTTCTGTTCGTGATTCCGCCGTGAACGAACACGACTTCCTTCTGCTTCGCAACCGACGAGTGGCCACCACTCGCAGCATCCTCCCGCCGCTGGACCGGTCGCCGCACAGAAATCAATCGCTCGCCCACCCACCGCCCTGCGTCCTCGCCGATAAGAGCCGGATTCCAACGCCGCCCGGTATAAATGCGGCCCACATCCCGATATCGCCGATCACCGATCCCTCTCCTAACGACACCGGGCCAGCTATTGGCCGGAGCAGAGCGCAGAATCGATACATAGCTATTCTATTGCTATAGATGACTACCTATCGAACCAATCGACGGGTATATAGGGCACATAGCGAGCCTCTATGTACCTGGAACGACGATTTTCCGCCGGTAATGGGTATCCGATTGGTCGGGCATCGCACTCCAATCGATGGACGGTTGATTGGCGATTGAGGCTGCTGATAACGGCGATCGTTACCGGTCGTCAGGTGGCGTTGTGTGAGAATGAGAATCAAGGTGGCCGCGGAGATAACGCAGTGGTGATGATCTGTCCTACGAGGTCGCGCAAGAAAATACTCCTTCCATAATGTATTTTTGTCCAACACATGACTCTTATGACTATCATAAATGAGCCATTCTAGACGACCAAACTATCAAATAACACACTATAACTAGATCGTTATAGAATAATGGAATTTCAGACAAAAATCAAAGTGACGTCTTGAATATGAAAGAAGGAAAAACGAAATTTTTAACAAACCTTCTTCGTTAATAGGCACGTGTATATCATTCATTGAAATATGGAAACTCTTACATGAAGGTTCAGATCATATATTTTGAATATCTACATCCAAAGTATTTGAAAAAATCAAGTTTCATCCATATTCATAAACTGCAAATACTTACTGCGTTCCTAAATAGTAAGATGGCTATATACTGGTGCTTTCAGTGTTGCGATATTGTTTCAGACAAAACTGTAGGCGGGGTGTAGTTGTTCCTAAAAATTTTCGAGATCTTTCGATCTATGGAACACGTTGTTGCAAAAAAGGCACTTTTGGTTAGAACAGAGAATAGAACGCGAGATCAATCTGAGGCTGATGAAAACAAACTTCATCTTCAATAACGTGAGGTTGGGGGTGACTGATCTCACGTTCTAGTATATTCAATAACCATTTAAAAATTTCGTAGTGGTCATAAAAAAATCACAAGAGAAGTTTGCTGGCGACAACATTATCATAAGAAATGATAATGATTTCACTCACCAGAAAAATGTCGCTTTATCACTTCACATAAGTATCCATAAAATTCGATCACAATTCTCACTCCTTTCAGCTCTCAGGCATCAACGTGAATAGAATTGAGATCACAATATTATATTGCTCAAATGAAAATATTGACAATCAAATAATTTTTTCAGCACATAGACTAGAATTCACAACGACATAGCCACTTGGCAACACAGGACTTGCACATGACTGTCATTTCAACTGCGAGAGTGACGATACCTGATGAAATTTTTGAGTTATTAATACGGTCTACGTCATCGATTCTTGATCAAGTAGGCCAGATCGGTCGTCTGATTTGCTGCCAATCTTTTATATGGAGTGAAAACACCAGTATATAGCCACCTTAGGCCGTGGTGATGCTGTTCCTACGAGGTCGCGCAAGAAAATACTCCTTCCATAATGTTTTTTTTATTTAACACATGACGATTATGACTAGCATATGTGAGCCATTCTAGACAACCAAACTATCAAATAACACACTATAATCAGATTGTTGTATAATAATGGAATTTTAGGTAAAAATTAAAGTGACGTCTTGAATATGAAAGAAGGAAAATCGAAATTTTTCACGAACCTTCTTTGTTAATAGGCACGTGTATATCATTCATTAAAATATGGAAACTCTTACATGAAGGTTCAAATCATATATTTCAAATATCTACATCCAAAGTATTTGGAAAAATCATGTTTTTCCCTTATTCATAAACTGCAAATACTTAGTGAGTTCCCAAATAGTAAGATGGCTATATACTGGTACTTTCAGTGTTGCGATATTGTTTCAGACAAACCTGTAGACAGGGTAGTTGTTCAAAATTATGCCTTAAGGGTGCGCTTGTGGTTCGAATTTCTGGAAATTTTTGAGATCACTCGATCCATAGAACACGTTGTTGCCAATACAGATCACTTCTGGTTAGAACAGAGAATAGAACGCGAGATCAATCTGAGGCTGATGAAAACAAACTTCAATGACCTACCTCCAAGAATAATCTCACGTTCTAGTATATTCAATCACCATTTCAAAATTTCGTAGTGATCATAAAAAAAAACAAAAGAAGTTTTCTGGCAACAACATTCTAGAGTGTACAAGAGTTCTGAATATTCTATAAATGCAGTGATATGTGTTTCAGATATTTTCAGTTCAACCCAGAAGATTATAAGAAATAATAATGATTTCACTCACTAGAAAAAATGGCATTTTCCCACTTCACATGTCCATAAAATTTGATCACAATTCTCACTCCTACTCGCTCACACGCATTAACGTGAATAATATTCGGCTGAATTAGGATACTACTTCTGAACCGAGCTTTTGAAATGAGATCATAATATTATATTGCTCAAATGAAAATATCAAAAATCTACTAATTTTTTCAGCACATAGACTAGAATTCGTAACGACATAGCCACTTGGCAAGACAGGACCTGCACATGACTGTCCTCTCAACTGCGAGAGTGACGATCCTTGGCGAAATTTTTGAGTAATTATTACGGTCTACAACATGAATTCTTGATCAAGTAGGCCAGATCGGTCGTCTGATTTGCTGACAATCTTTCACATGGAGTGAAAAATCCAGTATATAGCCACCTTAGGCCGTGTTGATGCTACTCCTACGAGGTCGCGCGAGAAAATACTCCTTCCAAAATGTTTTTTTATTCAACACATGACAGTTATGACTATCAAAAATCAGGCCAAGAGCCAGAGCAAAAAAAGTAGTTTCATAATGCAATCTTCTACAGAATTGATTTTCTTGTTGGAAAATGTTTGGGGGTGTCCCCTGGATATAAATTCAAGATGGCGGGACAGGGGGGGGTTGAGCTTCAGCCGCCATCTTGGAAAACACGTTTTATCAAATATCTCGTGAATCGTGAATCGTACTACAAAAACAGTAGGGATCATTTTCGTAGATAATAAAATTCTCTTCAACTTTTATTCGAAACTTTTTTCCGTATAGTGCATAGGTTTTCATTTAAAGCGCGCCAAACTTTTCCCAGCATGGTTATTGGTTGATGAAACAGTATAAATGGCAGTATTTTGGCGCGCCATAAATAAAAACCTATGCTTTATACAAAAAAAAGTTTCAAATAAAAGTTGCAGAGAATTTCATTATCTACAAAAACGATCCCTACTGTTTTTATCGTACGATGCACGGTTCACGAGATATTCGATAAAACGTGTTTTCCAAGATGGCGGCTGAAGCTCAACCCCCCTCGTCCCGCCAACTTGAATTTACAATCAGGGGACACCCCGAACATTTTCCAACAAGAATATCAATTCTGTAGAAGATTGCAGAAAAAAAGTACCTGGCTCTTGGCCTAAATTGATCCATTTCAGACCACCAAACTATCAGATAACACACTATAGCCAGATTATTATGGTATAATTAAATTTTGGATATAAATCAAAGTGACGTTTTGGATATAAAAGAAGGAAAATCGAAATTTTTTACAAACCTTCTTTGTTAATAGACGTGTATATCATTCATTGAAAGCTCTTACATGAAAAAATTAGTTGTTTCCCCTTCCGAAGGTTCAAATCATATATTTTGAATCCAAACTTATTCAAAAAATCGAGATTTTTCCATATTCATAAATTCAAATACTTACTGCGTTCTTACATAGTATACATATTGTATCCAGCACTGCAGTGTTTGTAAGCCTCTTGGTGGTTTGTGAGCTTTGTTTTCTCTTTTGAGAAATCGCACTGACGATATACATACTTGACTTCAAATCTGCTGCAACACGATAAAAATGTCTGCCTGTAGATTTTAAATATAATTCACTACGTGTATTCAATTCAGATCTCTAACAGCCGTTAAGGAAAGCAAAGGGACATTATTATCCAGCTCTTCTTTGAAATAACTAATCGAAGATGTGTTCAATTCTTCGCAATGATAGTTTTTAAATCTTTTGGAATTTTCTCAAGTAGCCTGAGACTGATACTTGCTTCAGAAGCATCGCAAATACACAGTTTCTGATTGCAATAATGTAATTTGTAGTACCAAAAAAAACCTAAACAAAGAACTGTCACTTGCGAATGACTGTTGTTAATTGGTAAATAAGAGACTTCAAACAAATTGCGGCAACATCGAGAGTGCTGCTAACCAAATGCCAAAAAATAACAGGAGCCAAATTTGAAACTCAATATAAAAGTTACAATGTATTTCCATCAATTGACTAGTGCGTTGTTTTCATGACGTCATCGATGACGTGCAACCGTTTATAAATTATATTTACTATAATCTAGCTGTCTAGTTCCTGAATTGTAGATAGTGACTCATAGGTTGTGCGATTCGTAATGGATATGAAGCAGGTCCAGCAATCATTATAATTACATCAACACTACATTATCACTAGGAAAATGTTGCCGTTCATGTAACACATATTTCATTATCAATTTGTTGTTGAAATCTTTATGTTTTTCATTATGAAGATATTTATTTTGAAAAAGTAATTCTATTAAGGCACCTCGATTCATGATATTGCTGAATGCTGATGTTATAATCACAAAAATGAACATCACATAACCTAAAACCGTCAAATGAAACGTCACTGCACATGCGCATTTGCTGTCTTCACTAAGAATACTAACGTAGTGGAAATGAAGTTAAAAGTTGCCAACTTGTTAGTGCGGCTAATGTAATTACAATGCACTGATGTGTTTGTGGCACGAACAATTCCACTAAAAAATGGGTGTTCAACTTTTCTTAATGATAATGTAATGTTAATGTAATGATTATTGCATGAACCGGCCTTTAGTATCTGCAATTCAGGAACTAGTGTGTTATTTGATAGTTTACTTGTGTAACATAAGTGTCATGTGTTGGATAAACATTGTATGCCACTCGTGTGATTTGTTTCCTGAGTCACTTGAGAATTTATACCACGAGGTCGTCAGGATAACATTATAGTCTACTTCCTAAAATGTAGGTAGTGACCGATAGGTTTTACGGTTCATAATTGATATGAACAGGTCAAGAAACAGAACGTAAATTAGCTTGGCACTTAGGTTTCAAATCAACTTTTTCTTCGCCACTTTCTAACAACCTATCCACTCTTTCAAATACCATGAAAACCTGAAATGTACATTGTGTCACTGTCTACAATTTGGGACTAGTGTGTTATTTTATAGTTTACTTGTCTAAAATGAGCTGTCATGTGTTATATGAACATTGTATGCTACTCGTTTGATTGCTTTAACAAAATAATATTGTAACAAAAAACTGAGATATTAAATATGTAATAGCAAAGTCAAAAAATTCAAATAAAGAATTTGAAGTAAAATGAACAAATCTTCTAACTAAGTTTCAAGTTGAGTGTACTAACTTCTTGAAATGTTTTTACAATTCAATTATACCTCAACCCAAATTTTTTCCTTGAAAGTTAATCTTGAACAGTCAAAAATTTCAAATATCAAAATGCACACAACATACCACGCCATTCACGACACAAAAAAACATTCACGGTAGTGTAGTGGTTAGCATATCTGCCTATCAAGCGGAAGGCCGGGGTTCGAATCCTCGCCGGGCCACCGTGCTGGGTAATCGCACGTTAAAAGGTGAGGCCTCGTTAATCCATTGCTCGCACAAGTTTCGACTTCTGAGGGTTGACGTTCGTCAGCTGGTTAACGGAACGAACAATTTTACATCAACAAAAATAATAATATGAAGCCATTTGGAACATCAAATAATCAGTATATTATTTCTCACTGAAGGAACTAATGAAAAACTGGAATTTCCAGCCAATACTGCAATAATCACCTGCCGGAGAATGAATGGATCCTATAATTGAAAAAATGTAAATAACTTTTATATAGGCCTCAGACAAACTACCAGAAAAGAACCATACAAACATTTCAACCCATAAAGAGCCTGTTTTTGATTTACATCGTGTGTTCATTATTTCGCACTTCAAGTGGTCATGATGTTTGACCGATATATTTTCGACCGCACGAAGAAGGAATTCGAAAAATATAATTCACAAAATATTGAATTTCAAAGAGTGAAAGAAAAATATCACACATTTAACCTCTCTGCTTATACGCAACCAATTATTTTCTTTGATTTCTGGATCAGAATGCTCATACTCAAATCTTTATTTGTAAATTTCCACACCATTTCGATAGTCTCATCGAACAAAAATTAATTTCAACCACAATAACCTTCTCTTGCACATCACACAGCCTGAATCCAGCGCAACTACCGTTTATGTTTATCATTATCAATTATCTCCTCTATGAACTTGATTAAACACCGAGGAACTCATTGCAACTGACCACTAGTTAGCGTATACCTAACGCCCATTTAAAGGGAAATATGGATTCAAGTTGGAAACGGATACAGAGGAACTAGGAGAAGTAGCCGGAAAACAAATGGAGTTAATAAATTCTTCATCTTGGAATGAGAGTCGTCGAAACTTTCGAACAAGGTATGAATTTGGTCCAATAGTGAGGTGTTGCTTGTGAAGTTGAATGATTATAAAAATGTGATAGGGAAAGAAGATAAAAGGTATCTTGTGAAAAGTATGAGTTTTATTTTCACTTTTTTGTTCCTTTCAATAGCAATAAAAAAAGCAATGAGATACAAAACTTTTTTAAAGGAAATAACATAAAATATTTGCTGATAGGTACTATTCAAGAATTCTACATACTGGTCAATGGTTTACAAAACCGCGAGACATCTTTCGCTACAATAGCTTCCTAGCTCAAGCAAGACTGGAAACTATTATATAGCAAAACACCTTCTGTAAACCATATGATAATTTGAATTTCACACCAGGAGTTTTCGATTAATGAAATGCATAAGTAATGACACTTCACTATCACTATTATTTTGTTTTTTTAAAAAGGATATGTATTCATTGTTGCTCCGAGTATCTACGAAACTTGTGATTCATTTCATTTCAGGGTGTTGATATATTCCAGCGATATTTATTTCAGTTGATGTTTGCTGAAAATTTGTTATGTTTCGAAAATGATAAACTTGATTTAAACAGAAATTTTGAGTTATATTTACTGTAGGAATCGAGATTTTGAGTCGTACCAGATGTCCAAGTCGATTAGATTTTATCCTTTGTAGGTTGTTGTTATGTGCATCTTTTTTGTCGTCAATGTTCATTGAAATGTTTGACAAGAATACCAGGTGAAAGGCGGCGGTAACCTTTCCTTGTTACCAACATATGCAACCTAAAACTGCGCTAGGTAGGTAGGTAGGATGTGAAATTTTCTTACCGAATACCATAGGTACTTGAATTATCCTCAGAATTGTTTCCTTGCTCAAGAATATTTCAAGAGCCTTCGACGATTTGTATACACTCACCGGCATAATTAGTGCATTAGTCCAAATTCTTATAAACGACTGGGTGTAAATCTCAATGTCTTACAGGATCATTATCACAAAAATCAGCGGAAAGCTAAGACCACAAAAAACTTCAACTACGAATTTATCAAAATATTGAAATGAAGGAGATACAATCAGTGAATTCACAACTCTTGTCGGTTAATGACTATGCCGGTGA
This sequence comes from Zygogramma bicolorata, assembly GCA_032362365.1. Lineage (NCBI taxonomy): Eukaryota > Metazoa > Arthropoda > Insecta > Coleoptera > Chrysomelidae > Zygogramma > Zygogramma bicolorata. The sequence continues at coordinate 319,648 of JAVJAQ010005172.1, forward strand.
GTGCATATCTGTTCTAGTCTGAATACAATATTCAAGCAATATCAAAATTGGCATATCTTTATTGGAATACCATGCCATGAGTTGATAGTTCAGTATTATAATGTACCAAACAATATTGGACAGATATTGACATTTCCATATTGATGATTTAGTTAAAAAAGATATACAAACAACATTGTAGTATTCATATTGTTGAACTAATATTATTGAATATAATTACCTGATTTTCTGCCCAATTATGGAGAAAGAGAGACTTAGGAACTTAAAAAATTCAAAGGTAATATTAGTTCGTATCTCCTGTCCCTTGATTCATGCTGTGTTCTTTGAACATAACAGGGCTTCTCTTTCGTGTGAATCTGCAAATTAAAAAAGAAGGAAAAAAATATAAAATGTTGTTCTGCTGTATATGAATTCTTTGTTTGCTTTCACACTTTTCTCCGATGAAAATGGGTAGCATTTTGAAATGAGTGCGCGATAAATGCATCAAGCATTTACTGTCTTCGAGAAAAAAATTACCCAATATACTTCATGAAAGCAGTAACTCTCTTGAACTAGAAAAGTATATACAAATCTCACATAGAGCTGTAATACAAGAAAGCAGTTAATGTGAATCTCAATGTAAAAAGAGAAACTGTCATTTTGAACACAGATACTACCTCACAAAATAGCAGAAAATTTCACTTACCGCTATTCGTCACTGATCCCTTCAAAAAAATATGAACAGAAGAAAGGCAATTTCTTTGTCTTCTTTCTCTTAGCATGAAATTCGTTTTCCTTTTCGAGAATGAATATACTTTTAATAATCACCTTCTTATCAAGGGGCAGTGGAAATGAAATCGATTATTCAAAAACAGATTGTGAATTATGTGATAAGGAAAAGTTTTCGCCTGATTGTCACAAATTCGCACATTTATAGATACTGCCTGTTAGGCAGTTCAGTAATTCCGATATTGGTTATAAGATATCGAAGCCCATATATCACCAATATTGCGATTCACAATATGTAGTTGAAATTTCATTTTTTCAAAATCAATAGCTATATATAAGTGTCTATGTTATGTTTTGAGTATCAACAGATAGATTTTTATGCCAACATATGAAAATATATCGGTCGATAATCAAAACAAAACGGTGATAAAATCAGTTTATTATCTAGGGATATTTATTGATTCTTTTCTCAGGCGGATCCATCACACAGAGGTTATAAATGAGAAAGTGATGAGTCTTTTTGACAAATTCTATCTACTGAGACAAATTCATCTCTCACCTCAATTGAAAACGTTATACTAGTAGTTCGTAGAATCCATATTGCAATATGGTATATTAGATTGGGGTGGCGTTAGAAGAACGTTATTGGAATCCGTCGAAATAACTCAAAAAAGCATACTCAAAATTATATTTTTCAAGCATAGAAAGTTTTCTTCTGACCAGCTGTACAGCCAATCAAGAATATTAGACTCCCGCCAAATCTTTGCAAAATCAATTTCGATTATTCTACAAAAGAACCGCAACTTACACAGGGCAAGTATACCCTTCTGGAGCACAAAAAGCAATAAGACAAAGGTCAGTTTCTTATATCGGGCCTTGACCAATTATTCCCAGGTGGATTGGAAATATACCGAAAAAATATAAATTTATAAACCATTGAAAAATTGATCTTCAATGAAATTATTGATACCCAATTTGACGTTGCTGCCCACCTTCAGGTCAAATTTGCATTCAGGTCTTAGTTTCAGTTAATTCAGTGAACAATATCTACTTCATTATAGCTCTTTGTTATAGTGACAATTAGTACAAGCATTTTTGTATTATATTCTCTAAAAATCAATTGAATTGTTCGAAGTAGCTTATGGTATACATATTTCTTTGTGTTAAGATATGTATTTTCGTGCATAGAAAACAATCCCCATAGTCAGGGTCTGTAAATGAAATTTTTGGGTACGGATGTATTTGCTACGAATGGTGTCCATAACAGCTGATATGTATGTTATGACTATGACAAATGAAATTCATAATTTTGATTATTACTTCATTTTTCCACCTACGATAAATCTTTTCTGGACCAATCTGGAATCAGGGTCCAGCCAATATGATGTGAAAAATGAGAAAAATACTTTCTTTCATTTGTTCCGTAGTTTTCTGGGTTTGTAACCTATCACAATCTGAAAAAATAAGAATTTATATTGGATACTATTCAAGTGTAGAAGGGCAGATTTTCAATCTATCTCGAGAAGTTGCTGCGTCTATTGAAAAACAGTTCTAATCATAATCTGAGTTATACCAGAAGTTGCTGACTAAATGGACTTGTTCTATCCAGAAAGAACTGTTCTTCTAAAGATGCAGCAACTTTTCGGGGTAAATTGAAAATCTGCCCTTCTACACATGTATAGATTCCAATATTATTTCTTATTTTTTCAGATAGTGGTAGGTTACAAACCCAGAACACTACGGAACAAATATTGATCCACCACAAAATAATGACGTTCTTTTATCTGTTTCGATCGCCTTCGATCCTCAACTTACTTCCCGCCCCCGGTATATGTCTCATCTCCATACCGGAATCGAAGCACTCTTTCCACGATCCTATGATCCAGCTACACGCAGCAGCAGAGCTTCTTCCATCACACAGCGAGAGCAACGATGGACAGACGGTCCCGCACTGATCAAACACCAGCTCTTCGATCGATAGGCGCGGAGAAAGAGAAAATCTAAACAACACACCACCACACGACGGTCGTCGACGTCCCCGCGCCCCGGGGGTTGCTCCCCTGTCCACCCCCTGACTTCGAGTACGGGGTGTGATGTGTGTGTGTGGCCCAGTTTGAAGAGTCTGGCCGGAAGTAGGAAAGCCGCTAAGTTGTTCTTGGGGCTCTTTCGGTGGACTTTGCGTTGATGGGATTGTCGCTGAAGTTTCGGTGGACGAGAGTGGTAGTTTGAAGTTGGGGGTGCGGTAACATAAATTTGGGAAAACTGGGGCGAAATGATTACTTGACGAAATCATGGAACCGGGAATATAACCATATAATCTCTCATACCACCTTCAACGTACGTCAAGTCAAAATATACTTTATTGTCAGAAAAAAATAATCCTCATTGACAAAGCATTAATATACAAAGTAAAATAGAAATGAATACGTAAAAATAAATCATATACAACAATTATGAGTAAAAATATAAATCAAATATCAATATATACAAACTGGAATAAAAAGAGTATATATTTCTTTTTTAGTTTGGTTTATATTTACTCAGAGGATAGGTCATCAAAAAATTTCTGAGTGGAATAATATGCTTTTTCAACTATGAGAGTTTTTACCTCCTTTCTGAAGAGTTTATAGTTCTCGATTTTTTTCACTGCGGCTGGTAGGTTATTTAACATGTTGATTCCATTGTATTTATTTTTCATTATCAAACTGTCTCATGAATAAATATTGAGGTAACTTATAGAATACCATGTGCTTTGAATAAGGGTTTACATGTATCTCTGAGGCCTGCTTTGCAGATGCACAGTAATGCTCTTTTTTGAAGCACAAATATCATATTTGTAAAAGCTCTTTAGAGCATACTGCCCAAAATGCTATTCCATATCTGACATTATTATCAATCAGCGCAAAATATGCGGTTCTTGGATGAGAATATCCTAATTCTGGGGAGATGATCCTCAAAGCATAGCAACCTGAGGCTAGTTTTTCTGCTCAGATTTATTGTATGTACTTTAAACTTGAGTGAATCATCCATGTTGAGACCAAGGAAATGTTATGTTTAATCTCAATGATTTCATTGCCTAGCCGGATTTCAGGAAGAGAACATCGGATGGTGAGTATGTTGGTTTTACGAATATTAAATGATAATCTATTAGCGTCACACCATTCTTTCATCTTGTTGATAACTTCAGAGATAATAGTATATAATACCATTATATTTTTGTTATGCCATAGTATAGTAGTGTTATCTGCAAAGAGGGTGAATTTACCTATGATATTCATAAGAGTCAAGTCATTAATATATAAAAGAAATAAAGTTGGACCTAATATCGATCCCTGAGGCACCCCACAATTATTAGGTTGTTCTGAAGACTGTTTTCCTGCTCTAACTACTTGGCTACGATCTGTTAGATAAGATTCAAACCATTGAAGTTATTTGTTTCTGAAACCATAAAGCTGTAGTTTTTTCAGTAATATTTCATGATTGACACTATCGAAAGCTTCTGAAAAGTTACAGAAAACTGCGGTGATTGATTCTTCATCATTGGTTTCTGTATATACTTTTTCAAGAACGGAAAACATAGCGTCATGATCGTTGCATCCTGATATGAACAAACCTTTTCTCATATTAAGATAATAATAGAATGGGGTAACATCAAATGATGGAATATGATGTTGGGATAACCCAGGCATATCTTTTCTCAAAGAGAGTCGATCTATTTTTATCTAATATTCATATTTCAGGAGTAACTTTTCTTACACAGCCAAGTATCTCGATGTAATTGCTTACGATCAATGATAATTTCTCATGGGAAAACCATGTGAGATCGATCGCCAAAGGTGATTCTCAGAAACTTGGATTTCTATTCCTTGGGAATAAATACTTCACTTATCTTCTGCTTCCAATGATCTACAAGGTACAGATACTGCCTGGCTTGGAATATAGTTCTCATGTATAGGCCTCGGCACCAAAACGTTTATTGAAGCTTCTTGATTCTATTCAGAAGGCAAGTCGTCTCACTCCTTTGAGGCATCCTAGAAGGGCCGGAGACTTGTCTCTCTTCTATGGATATGTTGAGTGTGTCGGTGTTCTTCTGAATTATCGTCCTGTCGAATCTCTCTTGCTCAGGGATCGTTTTTCAATAGAACGGCTGAGCTTGAGAATTCTTTGCCAAGATTAGTTTTTCCTGAGGCTTACATACTTCGAATAGATGGATATATAAATAAATACATGCATAAATAGATCAATGCATGAAAATTATACACATATAAGGCGAAGTACAGGCTGAACCACAAAACACAAACATCATTTATATATTCATTATTCTCAGATGATCTGCACCAATTTCTCAAACAATATCTCAGTTATCTCATTTGAGAAGCTACGGTATTACTGATGTGCTCATTGACGGTGAGTTTACTGTCACAAATGGAAATAAAATGTCTCTTTTTTATATGAAGATTCACACGAAGGGAAAACTCTGTAATGTTTGGAGAACATTGAATAGAGAACCTTGTTTTCGAGAAGCCCTTTTAGCAATCGATCTCAATTACTATTGATCGTGATTACTAGCTGATGAATGATTATGTAGGTATAGTCAAAATATATAAGGAAACGAATTCTTTCGGGGAGAGACATAATAAGGTTATAATAGCATTTAATTCCACTGAATTATTAGAAAATCAATATGAAATTTTTCCTGAAGTCCCCATCCATTACATCCAGACTCACTGCTTTTCCAGTCCCTGTTATACGTAATAATATGGGAGATGACGTATCAATGAGAAGAAAACTATCATCTGCAAAACTGTGCGCTCGAAAAGACGCTTTCTGCAAATTATTTAATCATATAAAGTGAAAAAAATTTGGATGCCAGGATCGAACCCTGTAGAATCCCTTTTTTTTCCATTTGAGTTACTATAAATCGGTAAATGTTCTGTACACATCTACCTAGGGATACAATACTGCTGCCATACCAAGAAGTATATATTTTCCCACCCCTTTGTTGTGAATTTGGAGACCTGTCGAACCTCTCTTGCTCAGGGATCTTTTTTCAATAAAACAGCTGAGCTTTGGAACTCCTTGCCGAAAGAGGTTTTTCCTGAGGTTTACAAACTTCAAAAATTCAAAGTGAATGTTAATTCGTATCTCCTGTCCCTTGATCCACGCGGTGTTTTTTGATCATTACAGGGCTTGTGAATCTGCATATAAAAATAAATCTATTCATCCATTGTTTTTGCCAAATTTGCAATTCCTCAGTCATGTCTGAGGAATCAAATCCACTTATAAACTTGAATTGGTCTTCAAGGAAATACACACATTGAAAGGCGTGTACTCCGGAAGAATATCTTGGTCTTGTTCCATGACGAACTAGATCAGTATATGAGACAAAAAATGTCGCTTTTTGGAAATGCTATACCATTTGCAATACATTTTTACTTGATCAGAATAAGTGAGTGAAATTATCACAATAGGATATGAATTATCTTCCAGAGTTGAAAGAAGTGTATATATTTTTTATCATTTCTGGGCGATATTTTCTCATCATTCTGATAACAACCTTACTTGTTCAACTGTTATGGTTAACACATGATCCATAATTTTGAAGGACTATATTGATAGCAATACATTACTGTGTAAACCTTCATCATCAAAATTCATAGATGCTCTTTGGAGGCAATTATTCGTGACTCATTGCTCTTCCACCATCTTTTTATCTATATTTTTATTTTCAGTCGAATACTGAAATTGAGTTTTCATGTTTCAAAGATGTTTTTATATTGACGAAAGCAGACAAATGTGTGAATCTTCATCTTCGAAAGCACACAGTGTACTAATTATTTTCATTTCTATTCTCAAAATGTTCTTTCAAAAACCCAGATATTTTTTGTAAGTACCAAACAAAATCAAGCTCTTCATGTAACGCAGCTGAAAAATTGTATTCTGAAATATAAGTTTTCCGGTGAAAAGTTTCGCAATAACTGCTTATGAGAACAATTTCGTAGATATGTCGAAGAAAATGGTCTTGGATGTGTGTAATTAATAACTATAAATTATGTTTCAAAAAACAACACTCGATACGTTTCTTGCTTTTGAAACGTCATTAATTATATTTGAATGAGATCTCTTCATAAGAAATCTAGCATGATAACTGAAAATTCACGGATCAAAAATAGAGATAATATCCAAACTTCCGTACGCCAGTCATTTGTCGCACCAAGGAACAAAAACGTGATGATAAAGTTTTAATTGCCCAAACGATAACTGAAAAAATAATATACCTGAACGTTCACATCAAGCATTTTCCTAAAATTTTTTACGGAATGGTGATTTTTAATTTAGATTGTGTTTGTTTGGGAATTATATTTAATAAGATAAAGGAGAAAGTCATGGTCTGGTGTAGACAGGTAACTGTAAAACTGATGATAATTGTATTTGGATAGATTTTATAGGTGTTTATGTTGAGTAAACGTTGAGGTTCTGTGTTCAACATCATGGTGACAATAAACCTTCGGGAAGAAGGTATAACTATCGTTTACTCAACAATCTTCTGAGGCTTAAGTTGAATCTGATTCACTTCGTCTTGTTTTTACGCATATTACTATTGTTGATAAGAACCTATTCTTCACGTTTGATGTTGATATCACTGAGATGAGTCGCTGTTTGATTCCCGATTTCTGTTTCGGAAATGTATATTCTATTACCTCTCCTAACGGAATTTTAATAATCGGTTGTTTCACTCTAAAAACAATATAGTGTTAATACCACACATATCGAGACCAAAATATTGCATGTCGATGATACAACGTTATTAGTTCCAATAACGGCAAATTGATAGTTATTCAATACTCATAATATTTTTTTTGAACAAAGAAGCAAAATTGACTTACTATTTTGTCAGTGAGGTATCGTATTTTTTGTGAATTTGAAATATTTTGAAAATAATATATTTTTCCTTGCCGACGTTTCGGAAGCTAGTCTGCCTTCTTCTCTCAAGATTTTTTGAAACTTAGTATTGAAATTAGAATTGTTGGCAAATTGGTTCGAAATGTGACATTGGCATGGCTAATTAATTGATAGCCCTGCCAAGTATTGATTTTGAAAGTGTTTAATTGATTCTTAAATTCAAGTTGCTCTTGCAGAAAAGGCATCCAACACTGATTTATAATCAATGAACGAGTTGCAATCTCTTCATTTCCGTTTAACAAAATGCAAGAAGCCCTTTTCAATTTCCGTTCCATTCTGTTTGCCATAAACGAATTAACATTATTCCATTCAATGATGTATGTACCATTTGTTGATACCACGTGTTCAGCCGATTTCAACTTGTCTATTTCTAGTTTTATCAACTTATTTTCACGTTCAGCTGTTCTTTTTCTTGATGGCCTTGATGTTTGACCAGTATAAACACTGCCACACACACAATTTGTTGAATTATATTCTCATCTAAACTTTTGAATCGACTCAATAGAGATCTAATAGACTTATTTCTTTCGAATACTGTTCTTACATAGAATTGTGAACTATAACCTTGCGGAAAACCTGAACATTTCTGAGTCTTATACGTGAAGCGTTCAATAATTTTCACACACCCTGTACCATTATTATGGAATTGATTAGAATATGTCTGACGAAAAACCTCACTTAGCCCTTGAGTCCGTGTATCTCAATGAGCCAAATAATTATGGAACCTTGACGTATTTAAGCCAACCGAGCATAAATATTTCAAGGTCCTTGAAAGCTAAAATGTCCAACAAACGTGAAATGAGTTAGGTGTTTATATTGAAAATGAAGACAAAAATGAAGTATCACAGATGTCAGGAGTTTATGAATTGTCATGTGGATTATGTTTTATGTAGGTCAAACAGGAAGTTCATGCAACACACGTATGAACGAACATGGAACATGTTTTCAGAATGGAAAAATACTACTGATTATACCTTATCACAAAAGGTAATAGGATTAACTACGGAAACTGAGCTTTCTTCGAAAGTTCTGAAATCATTAGAAGTGAGAATACAAAATATTTGTTGGATGATCAGTTTGAATTGAATAGCTCACCGTTGTTGGAATTGTTCCTCTCAAATCCAGCCCATTCCAAGAAGAGATCACCCTGTAATTTATGGTCCAAACATTACCAGAACCAATGAATTGCTAGTTGACTGTCGGACCATTGATACAAAGGAAAACAGACCCACGATGGTTCGAATATCGAATATAAATAGTGATTTATTCATCCTCTTCGAAGAAGCGAAACATTTCCTTGAAAGTGGTTGACAATGTTCCTTGGTGAATGGTAATGGTTCGAACATCTATTGTCTAAATACAAATCAAGTGAGAAAATCAAATCAAAATCAAATTTTTTGGTCAATAATGAAATTAGGGATTGATTGATGAAAAAAAAAATACTGTTGTTACATAAAATCGAGATATCGAATATTTCATCAGTCAAAAAATTTTAAATAACGAAATAAATCAAATAATATTGTGACAAGAAAATTGAGGTATCGAATGTGAAATACAGGTAAAAAAAATGTAAATGAAAAAATTAAATGAAATGTTATGAAAAAATTTTGGAACCAAGTTTCAAGTTGAGTGTACTCACGACGTTTCGATTGCTGGTATCTGCTGGTATCCGCAATCGCAGTCATCATTCGATTGCGGATGCCAGCAATCGAAACGTCGTGGGTACACCCAACTCGAAACTTGGTTCTAAAATTTTTTCGTAATCTTTCATTTAATTTCTTTATTCACATTTTTTTGACTAGTATTTCACATTACAGCTTTGAGTTTTTTCAAAGCCAGTTGCCAAAACTGACATAAACACAAGTAAATTTAGTATTATTGAATATTTTGGATACCTTTCAAAAGAGGTGTCGCTTGCCGAAGGGTTCCGTTTAAAATTATTGGCCACAATGGCCTTGTGACGTCATCTTTGCCGATTTCGTCATCTATCATAACTAGTAGGGAAGTTTACAACCTTTAATATTCTGTTTCCAAATTAAAACTTGTTTATGTATGATCGTTTCAAAGATGAGAAGGAAGGGGACTTTTGAGAAGCACTGTATGGCAATTTCTACACATATTCCTATAATAGAACCTAGTTTTGGAAATCCCAGAATGAAAATTGATGTCAATTGATCATAGAACGCGATATTATTCTGTCGATGTTGAAAACAAACTCCACCTTGAATGACCTTTCTCAACTTACTTGGATAGAAATTATATTTGTGTGATTTACTGATTTTCTCCAGAATTTTCCTTCTTAACATATCTTTTCCAGCATTAGTGACAATGGTTGTGCCTAGTAAAAAAGGATGCAAAACCAACAATCTGAACACATGGGATTAAAATGTTTGTATGGCTCTTTTCTGGTAGTTCTTCTGAGGTATATATAAAAGTTTACAGTTTTTCAAGTATAAATTTCATTCATCTCCAGTAGGTTCATATTGCATTATTGGCTGGATATCCCAGTTTTTCATAAGTTCCTTCAGTGATAAATGATATACTGATTATTTTATGTTCCGAATGGTTTTATTGCTGTGAATGTTCTTGTGTCGTAAATGGCGTAGTATGTTGTGTGAATTCTGAATATGATTGAAATGTTTTACTGTTCAAGACTCACCTTCTAGGAGTTGGGTTGGGATGTGATTAAATTGCAAAAAAAAACATTTTGAGAAGTGAGTACACTCAACTTGGAACTTGTTTACAACATTTGTTCATATCACTTCATATTGATTTCTATAAATTTTTGACTTTGCTATCCCATATTTAATATTTCAGTTTTTGTCACAATGGGTAGAGAGAATAAAGTTGGAGCAAATGCTCACATTTAAATTTTTCGAGACAAACTTGTACGGGTTGTTGAGATATGACAAGGATAGATCTATAGTTCGGACTCATGCTCATTTTTATTCACTTCACCCTTATATATAATTTTACTCAATCAGGCAAACTTAAAATTTTATGAAAATCCATTCCAACTTTAATTGTATTACTCGTACGTTTCCTTTTTTAGCGACAGGTTTCAAATAGGGTAAAAATATACACAATGGAATGGAGGACAATTATGTAACTACCTATCATATTGTTTTGAATTATGAGATTGTTCTCCATGAGGAAATGGTAGTTTCAAATGTTCAGGACCAACCAGGACGGAATTTATCCGATATTTTTTTCTGATCTATTCAATTCAAGATTGTTTTGGTGAAGTGTAATCCAGCTTCACAACGATACTTTGAGTGAGCTGTTCCAGGTGGACTTTCATTTCATTTTTTTACAAACAAAAAGGTTTATGGATTATATGCACCAATTGCATTGAGTTTATTGAATTATCTTTGATTCTCTAGATATTAGACCAGGAGGTGGTGACAGGTGACGTTTTCCCATTTTACACTGCATGCCTTTTTGAGGCTTGATAATCAACCCTAAAATATGAAAAATAGACAGGGTCCTGGCAGCCAAGCGTGTGCACTTCATAAGGAAAAACTTTTTTTTTTGGTGGGGAATTTTCGTGTTTTTGATTTTCATGCCGTTTTGGATTTCATTAATATATCATTTCAAGATATTGACTTAAATGGCATGCATGTAGCTACAGCCCAACATACAAAAATTGTGAATGAATTGAATGAACATAATTTTTTAAATTCAAGAAAACATTTGAAAAATTCCGTTACTTTTTCTTGCACGCTGCTTTGTATTGTATTAGTGAATATTATTTTAAGCTCAAGTAGTGAATGGAAAAACACAAAAATTCCCTACAAAAAGAAAAGCGTTTTTTCTTATGAGGTGCACACGCTGCTAAATCCAAGATGGCTTCACTTTAGGGTAAACAACAAATTTTGGCCATTTGAAATAATGGTAGTTCATGTTTTGCATTCTTGAGGACTTGTTGAGTGATATTTACTGTTTAAACGTCTTCAGTTGCTTTGTGTGCTAAGATAGTTACATGTTTGGCTAGTATTACAGCCCAATTTTACTCGTGAGTGTTATAATTTGAACTACTTCACCTGCCTACATTCCAGATCAAAATACCTATTATAGAATTGGAGCTACGTAGTATTCTGCATTAAGTGGGAAGCAGAACTAGACCGTTGAAAAAGGGTGAAGCTGTGTTCAAAGCAGTGCATATCATTACATGTGGAGTGGAAGAAAGTATAACCATAATAATATGTTTGCAAACATCAGTTATAGTAGAGCATCGATACGAAATCAATGTATTACTAGCAGATAAGAGATGGAAATGCCGATGTTTCTGCAAAGGCGGTTTTATCTGGGTTCTGCAAGCATTGCAACCCTTATATACTGTCATTTCCAAAATATATAGAAGTAAAAATTTATATTGATGAAATTTTTGCATGTGATTAGCTTTTCGTGCTAAATAAGGATCAATATATCAGATTTAATAGAACATGTCACCGATTAGTGTTTCAACAAATGCTTCATTTTCACTATCCAAATAAATTATGAGAAAAACCTGATTTTTGTTTTGCTACAAAACCTTTTTCTGTACTTATACATTGTATAATTCATGAGACATTACTGAGTATTTTGAAGAAACTTTAGAGAATTTAAGGTTTCATCAAAAGAAAAAGCTAAAGAAATAGGTTGGGTACTTTACTTCCCACGCACCAAACTTGTTTTTCAAAGAGTTGAAGCAATGGATGCCAATGAATCAGTATCATGAACCATTTATTTATAAAGATACAAGAGAGATGAACTTATATCTGTCGACTAACTATTCAATCCGTTAACAAGGTTAAATTTTTCAGCAGAAAATGAATAATATCAAGTGATATTAGTTTGGTGTTATGGTTACTGATCTCACACCAAAGGTTCCAATCTTATCAATAATGAATAGATAGATAGATAGATAGATACATAGATAGATAGATACATTTATTCAGGTAATTACATATTTTGATGATTATACATATAAATTGAATCATAAATAAGCAAATTTTGAAGGCTGAGCTACCTAAGCAGAGCTTGAGTTGTAGTCATCAACCTATAGATAACACAGACGTTGGCATACATATATATACAGTAAGAGGTGTCATTGTTGCATAATAAAACAAACACTTATACTTCTAATCTGAAGAGAAATAGTACAGATAGTTGGAAGGAAGGCTGGTGGAAAGAGTGATAGTCAGAGAATGTGACGCTTTTTTGTATTAACTAATTGAAGGTAATGCATATAAGATGTGATTCATAACTATAACCTACGGAGTAACCTCGATTATGAATCCACTTCATAGATACTTTTCAATAAGCTATAGTTTTGATTCATATATTCTTTCAGTTTTGACTTGAATTTGTGTTTATTAGAGATTGCTCTAATTTCTGGAGGAACTTGGTTTATTAGTTTTGGGCCAGAGTATGATATGAAACGCTGTGTGCAAGTTAATCTACAGAGAGGAACTATCGTTTTTTGTTGAAGTTTAGCTCGGGTTTCATAATTATGATTTATATTGGGGGTAGGGTTGTTATGCATCCATAGTATGCAGTGATACGTGTACAATTGTCTCACATCAAATACTTCTGATTCTTTGTATAGTGCTACAGTGGAGTATCTTTTTTCACGATTGAAAATGATTTTCAAGATAGTGTTTTGCATTACCTCCAGATTATGTAACTGGCTTTTGCCGACACCACCCCATATTATAATGCAATACCTCAGTATCGATTCGGCGAGTGAGTTATATATCATTAATAGAAGCTTTTTATTATTAAGATTTCTAAGTTGGTAGAATTTATAAGATAGTTTGCCAAGTCTTTTAACAGTTTGGGCTACATGTTCGTCCCATCGGAGATGTTGGTCTACATATACACCAAGATATTTCATGTTGTTTACCTTATTAACTTTAGGACATGTGTATATCTTCGGGATTTGGCAATTAGGTTTGTGTATAGTGAGCGTGTTTTTGGAAGGTTGATCTTTATTTGTGGGGGTGAACGTTACATATTTAGTTTTAGCGATGTTTAGGCTCAAGAGACTTGTGTTTAACCAAGAGAAAACATATGTGAGCCCAGTTTCAGCTCTCTTATAGACTTCTTCCCACGTATCGCCTAAAAATAACAGGGCTGTATCGTCTGCATAAGATATAATGCTGCCTTGGATGTTTTCAAGTTTGTAAATATCATTAATGTATATTAAGAACAAAATTGGTCCTAGCACTGTCCCCTGGGGGACGCCCATGGTTATAGGTAGTGGATCGCTATGAATATTATTAATTTTAACAATCTGGTTTCTACCAGATAGGTAATTTTCAAATAGGTTGAGGGTAGTTCCTCTAACTCCTATGTTTTCTAAACGCCTCAGTAAGATATGATGATTGACACTGTCAAAGGCTTTCGCCAGATCTAGAAAAACTGTTAGGCACTTTTTCCCGAGATTGAAATTATTCCATATGCTACGAACCAATTGAAAGACAGCATTTTCGGTAGACATTTGTTCTCTGAAACCAAACTGGCATTCATTTAAGGTATTATTCGTTTCTAGGAAATGAACAAGTCTATTTTTTAAGCATTTTTCGAAAACTTCAGCGAAATTGTTCGTGATAGTTATTGGCCTATAGTTTGTGGCAAGTTTCTTGATCCCTGATTTGAATATTGGGATGGTAAAAGAGTCTTTGAAGGCACTAGGTACATATCCTTGTATGAAACATAAGTTAATAATATGGCACAATGGGGTCAGAAAAAAGCAATTATATTTTTTTATAAGTTGAACTGATATACCATCAGGGCCCACAGAGCTGTTGTTTTTCAGAGTTGATATGATTTTTATAAGCTCGTTATCTGTAACCGGATTTAAGAAAATAGAATCTGCAATTTTAGAATCCCTTTCTGGTAAAGTGTCATGTTTGTCGATCTTTTCTGCCATTTGTTGTCCAATATTTGCAAAAAAATCATTGAAGTAATTTGATTTGTTCTTATCATCGGAAATTTTTTGGCCTTTATCATCTATAATGTTATATTTTTCTTGGCATTTCGAGTTGCTGTTGGTCATTTCATTTATATTTTGCCAAATTTTTCTATAGTTTTTTTGAGCATAGTGAATTCTATTTATATAATAATCATTTTTTTGAGTTTTGATTAGATTATTGAGATAGTTTCTATATGTCTTATATTCTATTTTTAGTTCTTCCGAGTAATTTTTATTTAATCTTTTTTTGAGGTGATCCCTGTATCTGATGGAATTCAAAAGCTCCGTAGTCATCCAAGGTTTCAATTTTTTTTTGTAGTTTCTATTAATTGGTATATCATTTTTAGATAAGTTTATGAATGTATTGATCTTATCACTGAACAATGTGTAAGCAACTTCTGGCTGATTTGAGTTAAGAATATCATTCCAGTCTTCTTTTTCAAGAATTTTTTTTAGTTTATTGTGATTTACATGAGTGTTAGTATATTCAGCCGTGGTGTTGTTTGTAGTGTCAACGGAAACAGACCTAGTTTTAATTGAAATCATAATGGTATAGTGATCAGTTAGATTAGTTCTGTAAATGCACGATTTCAATATGATTTTCCCCAAAGTTTGTTTTCCTGATACTTTTACGTAAATATGGTCAATCACGCTAAAGGTGTCTTTGGTTACTCGGGTAGGCTTATTGATGTAGGAAAAATACCCCTGTTGGGCCATTAAGCATATATAATTATTAGTATTAGTGTCCGTAGTGTTCAATATATTTATGTTGATGTCACCCATGAAAATGTGTACATCAACTCTCTTTTGTTTCGCCAAATAATATTCAAGTTCCTCCAGGTACAAGGTTATATCAGTTGCAGGTGGACGATAACATGCCGTTATCATAAAAGAAACATTTGACCATGTGTACTCTATTTCTATAAGTTTTGTTTCTGTTAGGTGTTGTATTGAGGTTATATAGTCTATGGTGCTTTTGAGATATACAACAACTCCATCATTTTGATTGAATTTAGAATCGTTGTAAATTATATCAAATTGTGGAATTTTGAAACTGTCCACGTTACTAAGTGTCCAAGTTTCAGAAAGAATGATAACGTCTAGATTTTCTATGTTAAATGTTTCAATATATAACAGAAGTTCATCGAAGTTTTTCTCTAAGCTTCTTATGTTGAAGTGTACTATGTTAAGATATTCCTTGCCTGAGAAATTTTTAAAGTTGTCAACAATACTATCGAATACCAGAGTCTCTCTCTCCACACAGTCCTCGAGTACATCTAAGTAATCAATCATTATATAGAAGAATAAGTAAATGAGAAAATGAATACAATGAAGGAAGTTTTGAATTAACTTCATTGAGTTCAAGCTAGTGAGATAAGATAGTTGCCCCAAGCCTCTGGTTTATTTTCAGAGTGCAAAAAAAAAGAAAGAAATTCCAGTAGAAAAAAGATTATAAATATGGCTTATACTACGTTATACTTTGCGATATCAGAAATATCATTGATTCTGACCTTATTTCCGTTAATTTTTGCATTTATATGTCCTTTAATAGTCCACACAGCCCTTTCTCCGAACGCTGCCTTGGCTTCTAGAAGGATGATTCATGCTTTCAAAAAAAATGTGTCTAACCAAGGAGATACAATTTTTTTCTTGGCAGTTAGTCTACTGACTAATTGGGACATAGTGTGAAAGGATAAAAAACTACAGACTAGGAAACTATGATTTATTTACATAAATGTAATCATACTTAGCTTTAACTAAATATTATATTATGAAGTCTTGCAAATGGCTTCAAAGTGGGAACTGAAACGTCTACTAAACTTTATTTTCAGACGCTCTAGAAAGTGGAGGCTACCTACAAACATATTTTCAGTTATTGGTTTACTGATTTTCAATGTATTTTTCCTCCTTAATAGGGAATTTATGTAGCGAAATAGTACAAGTATTATATAATGAGCACTGAGACACCCAGCACATTTTTCTCGATTTTGTAGAAATACTTCAATGAATTTGCTGTATTTTGGTTTGTAAACCACAACACTTCATATCTATTTCACTCTTCACACTTCTGTAGTGTATTAAGGTATAAATATTTCCAAAATAATTTTGAATCCAACACACATATGACTCCATAGAATTAATATTTGTTCACCTTCCGGTTAGTTCAATAAAAAATATAAAGATGGCGTTCACTTCGAAGTTTTGGGCTATAACCTACAAAACTGTCGTCGAGCGTGCAGAGAAAGTTACGTTACGTTCATGATTCATGAAGAGCGCCTCTGCTGACAATCTCTCGAGGGATTTTATTCAGTTCAAATTGTCTAAAATCAAGAATGCTAATGATCGATAATTTTGAATTACAATTTTTTAGGTATAAGTCAACACACTAGGGTTGTTATTGTTCTGAAAAAAATTGTTCGTTCCGTGAACCAACTGACGAACGTCAACCCTCAGAAGGCGAAACTTGTGCGAGCAATGGATTAACGAGGCCTTATCTTTTAACGTGCGATTACCTAGCACGGTTTCCTGGCGGGGATTCGAACCCCCGTCTTCCACTTGAAATACGGATGTGCTAACCTCTACACCACGGAGACCGCATCTTAGCTCGACTCATTGAATCGCAACCAAACCAAGAGTACCGGACGCAATGGAAAGGATCTCTGTCGGCCGTTTATGTCTCAATTATTTTTGTATCAGGTGAATCTTTGTTATTGTGCCCCAAAAACTCGCAGGATAAAGGAGATTGGGCTTCGCCGTGTATGTGAGTGTGTGCCACATGCCGTCACGATACCTTCCGACCACAATTAGGCTGCTGGGGGAGCCTTACACTTGACCTAGAGCGGGGTTGGCGTTGGAGAAAAATGTAGGTCAGAGACCCGCTGTTGCTCCACTCGACGTTCGGGGTGCACGGATGTGTGTCGAGTGGGGTATTTTTTGTTTGCGTATTATTGTCGGGGTGATTGAACTATCGGGAAAGTAGCGCCATTGTTTATAGGGAAATAGTAAGATGCTTAGAAACCCAGGGGCCTGTTTCATAAAAGTGCAAGTGTTGTAGCTACAGGAGAAACACAAGGAGACACGATGCTAAATAATTGTTTTTACTCGTTTTTTACCTGTACCTACATTGTCTTTCTCTTGAAGCTAGAAGACTTGTACTTTTATGAAACAGGTCCCAGGTGTGTTTACTTATTCCTGTGAAAGTTTGGAATGAAAGTGGCGAAATCTGGATTGCTTGATTTTTGGTGGATAATTGAGCTTTTGGAGGTTTCCTTGAAATACATACAGATGTCGCCCACTTGCTTTTGCCAGTCTTGTCTGAAGCTAAATTTGAACTGAGTGAAAATGTGCAGTCGGGTTTTTTTTATTTGATTGGCTAGTGAGAACAGATCGCAACCTGAAGGCCAATCAAATACCAGTAGAAAACCAGTAAAAACTTTTGAAAGCAACGGACTCACTAAATAAACATAATAAAAACATCAGACCCATCGAGATTTCAAAGTGACAGGACAATGTGATAATTGACCTGACACTTGAAATTAAAATTGAAAAATGGGAGGGAACATATTGCCCCCTACCAAAAAAATAGTGGAAACCTCCAAAAGCGTCGATTGTTCATTTCGCCATGAAAATCCAATCAGTGGAATCACCAGGGTGTCTAGGCATCTTAAGATTTAGTTAGTCAATGCCTGTGTTAAAAGGATTTGAATCTAGGGTCACTGGATCTAGTAAGCTTCACTTACTCGGGTACGGACATTGGATGGAGCTAATCGGAACGATTACCCAAAAATTGACCAATGGCATTGCACTGTAATTTGTTTAAACAAATTATAAAAGAAGAAGACAAACTGTCATTTTTCAAAATGACGTGACATTGACATTTTGATGCGCGATGCAAAATGTAAACAATCACAAGGGTTTTCGACTAAAATTTTGGGTGTTTCCTTTGGATATTTGACTAATTTTAATATCCTTTCAGGGCTACCTACCCTATTTCAATCAAGTTACTGGGATTAACAGCAGATTTATACAACAGTTTCAAGTAAGATGAAATGGTCATCTTTTTGAATAATAATTGTTCATATGAATAGTAATATTGAACTTCTTATAGTGAATGCTCACTTCGTTAATTTGTGTATTTGGTAATTTTTTCTCAGAATTTCCCATTTGAAGAAATAACTTCTACCCAAGTCCCAAGTTAACATCGAGAAAGGTCCATTTAATTCAAGGTGAAGTTTGTTTTCATTCGCGTTCTATAGAAAACTATGTTCGGTAATAATCTAGTAAAAAATAGTGAATAACTCACCACTAGGAATGGAAAATAGTTTGTGACTTTTGTCGTTGTTTTTACAGTTTTTAACTGAACAAAATTTCATTTCAAAATTTTGAATTTCAAATCAGAATGAAGAATATTTTGTAAGTGAACTCTGTTAAACTTCAAACTCAACAAGCATACACGAACACGAAAGGCGAGTTCTGAAATTCAACAGTAACTTCCGTCAGTTCTATCACCGATGCCTTTCTCTCTGTTTGTTGTTCGTCACAAACAGAGAAAGAGGCATCAGTGACAGAACTGATGGAATTTACTGTTGAATTTCAGAACTCGCCTGAACTCAAACACTTCTTCTTCTCATATTCTCCGAATTCGTATAAACGAATTATCCTACATTGCGATTGGCAGATTTTTGGGTATCTTCTGGGATTGGCCAATTTACAACAATTTTTGCCAGGGCCTCGCCCATTGTCCGTACCCGAGTAAGCGAAGCTTACTACATCCAGTGACCCTATTTGAAACGTTTTTGTTACGCCATCTATACTATAATGTCGATATTTCCGTTTACTTGACAATGCACAACAAAGTTTCCTACTCTGAAGGGAAAAATAGGTGCAGTCAGTTTGACTGAAACGTTGAAAGAAACAAAATAAAGCTTCAAAATAGAGTTGACGATAAAAGTTCATGGAGAATATTTCCATCGTATGTTGAAAATCCCATATGAAGCAGGACATTTTCGATCAATCACAGCGATAAATTCCTGACGGGACATTTTCGGGCTGGTAAATATCCGGTAGTTACGATTGTTAAAATGTATATTTGTCATCTTGACAGGCATGAATACTGAATTTTAAACGTCGTTGTTTTAACTCCGGAAATATTCTACCTAATTACACTCAAAATAAACCTGATAACTTTTCATTCAAGCATGTTTGTCAGTAATAAAACTGCATGAGTTTATTTTCATATTTTTCTAAAAGAGTTTTTCTTTCGACAAAATATGAAAATAAACTCATGCAGTTTTTAGACAACATGCTTTCATGAAAAATTATCGGTAATTTTGAAGCACTTGTGTAATCACTCCCTAGAATGAAAGTTTAGGCATCAAAATTATCTTCAAAACATGAATCATCTACGACATTGACAAAAAATTTCACTTTTGTTTCTGAATTGATCGCCAATTTTTGGTATTATGTATGAGTAATCAAGAAAATGTGCGGTTCAGGCTACGACGTCCGTAAGAAAAAACGAAAGAAAAGACATGACTTGGAAACGTAATCACCAGTGCCATCTACCCGTGGTATCCATCCCTTCAAATGATATTTCCTTAAGGTTGACTATGTAGCGCGAAGGATCGGAGCTCTTTTGACAGCAGTTTTCTCTTTCGATTATACAGGGTGTTGCATTTTACGTTGCCATATCGCTACATATTTCTATCGTGAAATCATAGATTATCCAAAGTACAGGTTGTTGAAATATCAAAACCCTCGACACTGTTTTCGTTACTTTCTTTTTCATTGTGGCTAGTAAGAAAGAGTAGTGATTTTTTTTTCAAACATCATTCATGAATCTGTTTTCATAGTTTTCAGAATGGATCTGCAACATAAAGTGTACGTAAAGTGATTTCAAAGTTTGCAATATCAGATTACCAATCGAAAAATACCTACAACATGAATATCGTCCAAGACGATGCTGCTATATGAAACAATAACTCATAACTATGCTGAAGAAATTATTGCTGTGAAAAAATTAATGGGATTGAAAATCGAAAGGCATTAATTTTTTTTTACTTAAAAAAAATTTCATTAGTTGCCGGTTTTCGAACACATACTCAAATTATCGGTTATAATTGCACGAGTGCATAAAAATTACCGATAATTTTGCAAGAAAGCGTGATATCTAAAAATTGCGAGTTTATTTTCATATTTTGGCGAAAGTGCCCGAGTCCGAAGGATGAGGGCTCTTTTACAAAATATGAAAATAACTGAATGCAATTTGTATGAGATATCACGCTTGAATGCAAAATTATATGGTCATTTTTATGCACGAATGTAATTCATTGGAATATTTCACGAATGAAGAAATTCTCAATGAAATGTTATTTTCTGTTCATTTATACTTTCCTCTATAGATTGTAAGGAGTACTCACCTAAACGCGAAATGTTTTTCTATTTTTGAAGTCCATCTGACATTTATTTGTGTCGTTTACTGACGTCTAGCGATACGGTTTCAAATGTGTTGTTATTGTGATTTGATACAATGCAATTACCGCTGTAAGTTTTCGATAATTGCATTGCTCTTATGGGATATTTTATATATGAGGGAAATATTCGTATTTATGCACCTTTAAAGCACCTTATGCCAGCCGTGTGTGATATATGGGGGTAATGCTCTTGGGTAATAGCCGTAGGTCAAGTGTCACATCAACTGTTCAATATCACATTAATAATGTATACAATTTTTAGTAGTAGAAAAAATCATAGTTCCACTCCAAAGCCACATCCTAATGTTGTCAATGTCCCCTCAATGGAATTTATCTTTTATAGCTAGCGTTTTGAATTGTGTTTTAAAATCTATCGAATATCAATAACTTTTCTTCACTTGTATATATGACACAGTCGATGAACACCTGGCAGAGTAAAATTCCCCACCTCATTGCCGATGAGTCTAGGAAGATTCAAATGATATAAACCATCTTTTAATTTATATTCATTAATAAATTTGATGTTTTTTTGATGTCTTTCATTCGAATCGTGAATAAAGGATATGTGTGAATTATTACTTAGTTATCTATAAATGAAATGATGTCCGTGTTGTGTTTTGGAAATAGGCCTATAAACTTTTAATTTCGATTATGCCTACGCATTAGTGAAGTGACTAAATTAATCAAAGAGGCACACGGGTATGGACATTCTTTATGATAAAATATACATTATTCTGAAAGATGACGATAACCCGTAGGTAATAATGGAACTTCTAACGTAGACATCGTTTTTCCAATACCAGAACTGTAAACACTCTTTGTTCACTGGAGATGATTATATATTACTGGATTCTTATGAGATTCAAGGTTGTGAGTATTTAACCATTTGAAACCTGTGATTGTTCACATGGAATAATACAGTTTGACATAATGAAAACAAGCAAATTCCAATTGTGATGAAATCAAATAAAAAATAAAAAATATTCCAGAAACGAGAAAGAAGAAAAGAAACTGTAATACAGTCAATTTTCTCACTTCACTGAACTTCATGAACCCACTTTGCTTCATTTGATTTCATGGTATAAGGAGATTCTCTTGAGGAATGGCAAGTAACAATGCTTAGTTGCTGAAGGATTTTCGTTTGCCATTAACCATAAATATTTTCTCTGCTATAATATTCACAATCTTATATTTTTTGACATAACTCATTCTAAAATGGCCATGTTTTTATGTTCTGTGGCACGTATTCTGGAAAGTTCAAAGCAGATATCGCTTAATTACAGGGAGTGATTAACT
Organism: Zygogramma bicolorata; assembly: GCA_032362365.1. Classification (NCBI taxonomy): domain Eukaryota; kingdom Metazoa; phylum Arthropoda; class Insecta; order Coleoptera; family Chrysomelidae; genus Zygogramma; species Zygogramma bicolorata. The sequence continues at coordinate 342,046 of JAVJAQ010005172.1, forward strand.
TTTTTTTTATCGATTCGTTCATTAACGCTTTTATATTTTGTCATCATCTTCTTCTATAATTACTCTTACAAATAGACAAGACTGAAGAGTAACTGAACGTCATGTACCCACAGAACCGATAGAACTTACAGAATCTTGAGGTTTGCCTCCAAATTCCACTAGCGCCGTCTGGCGTGAGCAATATCATCAAAAAATTAGACAAAATTTCATTCTTCTAATAATGATGTTGTAAAAACTCGACCATTGGGCTATGAAGCTGTAACATTCTTCGAATTACCCTTCAAATATAATAAAATAACTACTCATTGCATTGGATGAAGTTGGGTTAACTTGGTTGACAACGATAACTGAGGTTGAGAGAGTTGTATTGTAATAAAGTGGGATGTTAGTGAGTTACTCGCTTTATTTTTCACTTAGGGTCGATACAAGCGGACCTAACTAAAAATCATTGAATCTAATTGATTTGATTTATAATTGGTGAATGACATGTCATTCAACCTTATTCATAAATCAAGCCTAAGTCTATATATCAAGCTCAACGTTAAAGCAATTTCAGTCGGCTTGTAAACGACCACTTTATCTGAAATTAGTATAACTACTTCTCTTCGGGCTTGAAGGCCGAAGAGAAGTAGTTATACTAATAACCTCGGCCGCGAAAGCCTTAACCATTTTGTTATCTGAAATTGTTCTGAAATTGAAATTGTTCGTTTTCGTTAACCAGCTGACGAACGTCAGCCCTCAGAAGTCGAAACTTGTGCGAGCAGTGGATCAACGAGGCCTTACTTTTTAACGTTTGATTACCCAGCACGGTATTTCTACAAAATACAATAATAATGTATCATGAATAATGATGAACACTTGAGATTCAGTCTTTTTTCCAACTAGATGAATATCTGATACAAATGACAATTGGGAAGAATACTTCTAGAAAACAACTTCGTTGTTTGGAAATTCCCCTTATTTATAATAACTTTGGCGACCACTGTATTGGAACAATTGGGGAGCATGTTCTTCCATATTGATAACTCACTCACTCCAATGAGATATTCCAGTTGCTTGTTCAATTTTCCCAGAAAAAGGGAACCTCTCCTTTCAATTCGCCAGCAATATTGTATGAAACTCCTAACAACTATTGAAAACTTGGCAAGATGGTTACCTCAAGTATCTAGCTGATGGTTGCTTGACGACTCCAGAAGAAATCTTTAACACTTATTCAATGTCTGAATTATGCACTGAAATTCAATATCATCAACAATTAATAGAATGACAGATATAAAGAAGTATCACACATGTGAGTGAAGCCAAAACCTAACGGTAATGCCTTCCTAAATTTTTGTTTCACATGCTGATATGGAGACTGCAACAGAAACTAGTATAGGGAGTACTATCAACTGCAGAACTATGCATTGAGAGAGAGAGAGAAAGAGAGAAGACCTGTTAATTGTACATAGGAAAGAGTCCTGTTTACAAATCTTATAAAATAAAAAACACAATGAACGATTTAACATCAATTACTGTCGAAAATTGATAATCGCATCACAGGAAAGAAACAATTATAAAGAACAAATATAAAAATATATGTGGTGAGCTTCAATTAAGTACTTTCTTAAAGACATTAGAAGGTTTGATTGATATAAACAAAAATAAACATCCACTAAAGTGTATCTTCATTTAATTTGATCAAATTATAGTAGGCCTTATCACTATTTAAATTTTATAGTTTGTATCTGAAGGTCTGGAGGTTTCTCTCTTTGATATCACTTGGTATATTTTCTTAAACATTTTCACTTGATTGTATATCAGCGAGTCTTATACTAGGGTGGAAGTGGGATTGGGTTAGCTTTGGGTTATTTTCGTTATGACGAGTGTTATAGGGGATCTTGTTGATTTCATATTCCATTCTACTCTTGTGAGTTACAGGCACCATTTCTAATATGAAAATTGAGGCAAACACTAGGATTTTTTGTTTTTTGAATAGAGGTCTACAAGAATCTCCACGTTTGGCTTTGCAGAGGTATCTAACTGCCCATTTTTGAAGCACAAACACTGATTGGAAGAATTGTTGAACAAGATGTTTCATCCAGCAAATCATTGATATGTAACAGAAACAACCTGCATTCATTGAAAGAATTTCAGACAATCAATAATCACATACTATAGAGAGCTCTCAGACAAGAAACTCTTCTACAAAGCACATAATTGAAGAGGTGAACCATTACATGGCAATTTAGAAAGGAGACCCCGATGCCAAACTAGATCAAACGCTTTTGACATGTCGATTAAAACAGCTAACGTTTTTTTCCAATTTTCAGAATGCTGCCAAATATGTGAAATATACGACAATAAGTCACTGGTTGATCATTGATAGCGAAGTCCCTTAGTAGCAGTAATCGACTATTTATTTCAATAACGTTAATACCAAGATGCCGAGAAACCCTGGTGTGTTCACTTATAACTATGAATGTTTGGGATGAAACTGGCGAAATCTCGATTGCTTGGTTTTTGGTGAATGATTGATTGAGCTCATAGAGGATTCAGTACAATATGTTTAGATGTCGCACACACGCTCTTGTCAGTCTTGCCTGAAGCTAAATTTGCACCAAATAAAAATGTGCAGTCGGGCTTCTCCACTTTTATTGTATTGGCTAGTGAGAAGAGATCGCAATAAAATGGATAATGGGTGGTAAATCAAATACCATTAAAAACGTTTCAATATTTGAAAGCAACAAAATCGATAAATGAACAAGACAAAAGCATCGTACACATCAAAATTTCAAAGCGATAATTGGCTTGACACTCGACATCAAATTCGAAAAATGGGAACATAAATATGGAAAATCTTCAAAAGCGTCGATTGTTTTTTCGACCACAAAAATCTTAACAGAACCTAATCAGTGAAATCACCAGGATATTTAGGGATCTAGGTCAATACCTAAGGTGGCTATATACTGGTGTTTTCATTCCTTATAAAAGATTGTCAGCAAATCAGACGGCCGATCTGGCCTACTCGATCAAGAATTGATGACGTAGACCGTAGTAATAACTCGAAATATTCGCCCCAAGTATCGTCACTCTCGCAGTTGAGATGACAGCCATGTGCACGTCCTGTGTTGCCAAGTGGCTGTGTCGTTGCGAATTCTGGTCTATGTGTTGAAAAAATTAGTTGATTGTTGATATTTCCATTCAAGCAATATAATATTTTAATCTCAATTCAAAAGCTCGGTTCAGAAGTAGTATCACAATTCAGCCGAATATCATTCACGTTAATGCGTGTGAGCAAGTAGGAGTGAGAATTCTGATAAAATTTAATGGATATGTGAAGTCAGAAAATTCCATTTTTTCTGGTGAGTGAAATCATTATCATTTTTTATAATCTCCTGGGTTGAACTGAAAATATCTGAATCACATATCACTGCAGTAGAATATTCAGAACGCGTGCACACTCTAGAATGTTGTTGCCAGCGAAAATTCTCTTGTGTTTTTTCTATGATCACTACGAAATTTTTAAATGGTTATTGAATATACTAGAACGTGAGATCATTCTTGGAGATAGGTCATTGAAGATAAAGTTTGTTTTCATCAACCCCAGAATAATCTCGCGTTCTGTTCTCTGTTCTAACCAAAAGTGATCTGTATTGGCAAACACGTGTTCCATGAATCGAGTGATCTCGAAAATTTTTTGGAATCTCAACCACAAGCGCACCTTTAAGGCGTAATTTTGAACAACTGCATCCTGTCTACAGGTTGGTCTAAAACAATATCGCAACACTGAAAGCACCAGTACATAGCCTTCTTATCAATACCTAATGTAAAACGGTTGCTCATTTGTACGCCGTCATTACCGAATGAAACACAATCCCTTTCCGATTAAAAAACCAAACAGACTCCACCGAATATCTCTCCTAAGACCTCGAACACAGAAGCGTTCGATATAAGACACAAGAACATCTTAACGTCACCCATAACTTACTTCGCACCACCACCAACCGCTATATATGTTTTGGTTACTGTTCCTATTTAAAAAACACCGGGATATATCGTTACAGTTAGAGATCGCTCTCTCCCTCTCACTTCGGATCATCCGCCTTCCATCTACCCTTCTCGCTCCGACCGACTACCACCTAGTCAATGATTTAGTACGGGAAGAGGTGGTCTTATGGCCCCGGCGTTAAGGACCGATTTGGCTCGAAAGTGTATCAGGAGTATCCCTGTGTGGTCTCGCGAATTCGTTAAGATGCGAGCGGCTTAAGCCTTTCGTCTTCGTCTGTCTTATTTACGAGGATATGGGGGATTTCGGGACTGGAAGTCTGGAATTCGGGATGTTGTGGTAGTAGGTGTGAATCGTAAATAATGTTTTTTGTAGTTGGACTTCTCTGGATTGAGCAGTAAAGAGGAGTAATGGAAACAGTAGGGATGCTTCATACGTTTCTGTCGTTGTGTACAACGGGTGACATAAAATTATCAGTTGTTTCGATTGAAAAATTGGGAAAACAGACAATAAAACGGAAATTTCTCATTGTGTTCGGAGTGGTCTTTAGATTCCTGGGCTTGCCACTGACGGTCTGAGAATGGCAGCTAGGTAGATCAACTTGAAGATGTAGCCTGGAAAAGACAAGGAATCTGTTAGATACTGACTATAAACTGGTGCTTTCAGTGTTGCGATATTGTCTCAGACAAGCCTGTAGACAGGGTGTAGTTGTTCAAAATCAAGCCTTAAGGGTGAGCTTGTGATTGAAATTCCAAAAAATTTTTGAGGTCACTCGATCCATGAAACAAGTTTAGCTTTGCTAATACAGATCAATTGTGGCTAGAACAGAGAATAGAACGCGAGAACAAACCCCATCTTCAATGACTTACCTCCAAGAATAATCTCACGTTCTAGTATATTCAATAACCATTTCAAATTTTCGTAGTGATCATAAGAAAACACAAAGTTCGCTGGCAACAACATTCTAGAGTGTGCACGCGTTCTGAATATTCTATAAATGCAGTGATATGTGTTTCAGATATTTTCAGTTCAACCCAGAAGATTATAAAAAATAATAATGATTTCACTCACCAGAAAAAATGGCATTTTCTTACTTCACATATCCATAAAATTGGATCACAATTTTCACTCCCATTCGTTGACACACATCAACGTGAATAATATTCGACTGAATTGTGATACTACTCCTAAACCGAGCTTTTGAATTGGGATCACATTATTATATTGCTCAAATAAAAATATCAACAATCAACTAATTTTTCAGCACATAGACCAGAATTCGCTGACAACCTTTTATATAAAGTGAAAACACCAGTATATAGTCACCTTAGTACTATGAAAACCTTCACTATATGGACAAAATGTTGGTACATGATCCAGAAACAGAACCATGAAGAATTAATGGGGAAGAAACTGATACTTCATATAGAAGCATTAATATACAGTTTTTTATCACAATTATCTAATCTGAAGTAACAAAAAGACAAAAAACAGCACTGTCACTTTTGAATGACAATTGCCAATTGGCAAGAAAGAGATTTCAAACAAATTGCGGCAACATCGAGACTGCTGCCAACCAAATGCCAAAGAATAACATGTGTCAAATTTGAAATTCAATATGAACGTTCCAATACGTATCCATCAATGGATACTAGTGCGTTGATTTCATGGAGTGAAACAGTTCTTAAATTAGATTCACTATATTTTGTCATTGCTTGCATATCAATCAATGGAAATGACAAATTTGTCCTTGCATTAGGAAAAACCAGATCATTTCGTGATCTACAGATTCAAACGGTAAAAAAACTTATCAAATGGACAAAAGGAATTACGAAAGTGTACTGGGATATAATAAATACTATTATTTTTTATCACGATATAACATACAACCGTTTGCTGATTAACTGTATCATCCAGCTTCGTGAAAAGAAGGAAATATGTATATGCATTACTTGATGGTGAGAAAATAATATTCTCACGACATCATAAATGACATAGTCGAGTTTGTATGACCTCTACGTGTTTCTCGAAAACAGTATGATAATGTTCCTGTCCAGAATTAAATACGTAATAACCGAAAGGCACAGGTGCTTCTTAATATTTATCAGAACTTGATAATGTACCGATTCTTCGAATTTGAAGTTGGTGCTCGTATTAAGATGCTCCTCCGAGATAAAAACCTGTCCGCACGATATTTAAATTTGATATTTCGTCAAGAGTGTCACGAGCTTCTGGTTATTCTCGAATTTATGACCGGTTTTAATTGCCGGGTTGTTGATTAGCGTGATACATTATGTTTGTGGTTTTATTGGCTCCGCACTAATTATTAATAGCGAAAAGAATCCACAGGTGTGCAAATGTACAAGCTGTCTCTTCATACATGGCGTTTTCAATTAAAAATTCGTCGAAGTACTGCCTCAAGAAGGAACTATAATAAAATGATATAATTAGGATGAGGATATAATAAAATGTGCAAGTGAAAACAAAAACTATGAATCTTCTGTTGATATCCCCGGAATAATTTTTCACCAACAAAATAAAATAATATTCTGAAGTATTCGATGTGAACAATGCTTGGGGTTCTGATGGAATCCCAGCAAGTGTGTGTCTCCGATTTAACACCTGTACTTTGCGAACTCTTCAACCCTTCGTATAACTCGTTTTTTTTTGTGCCTGGAAAACAGCCAGAGTTCAGCCAGTTCCAAAAAAAAAACTTTACCTTGTGATTATAGACCAATTATGGAAAGAGCAATCAATATGAAGCTTATCAAATATATGATTAATGATCGACAAACGGATCTCGCCATCAAAGGTCAACCAGTGACTCACTGGCATATATGTTTCACATATTTGGTAGCATTCAATCGAAATATTCGGAGTGATGCACTTGACATTTCAAAAGCGCTTGATTGAGTTTGGCATCCGGGTCAACTTTCTGAATTGTCCAATTTGCCTCCCAATTGTGTGGTTTGCTGAAGAGTTTCTGATAGCTGACTCTTTGTGATTGCTGATCGAGTATCTTCTGATATTCTCTCAATAAATTCAGGTATTCCACAGGGTTCATTTCTGCCGCTCAATTTGTTTCCGTTCCATACCAATGATTTGTAGGGGAAATGTTCAGTGCAAAGTTTCGCGGACTATTGTACTCTTCATATTAGTTTCTCTCCCAGAATCCCCATATCAGCACGCGAAACAGTAATTCAGGAAGGCATCAGCGTCAATAATATAAACGATGACTTGGCGAGAATAATAGAATGGGGTGACAGAAACTTGGTGGAATTTGATGCTGGGAAAACCCATGCATATGTCTCTTCTTGAACCCAGGTTTGTGTTCAATAAACCCTACAAAATACAAATAAAACAGAACACTGAGGCGGATGCTGCAAATGCAATACGCATATACACAGACGGCTCAAAAACCAAGGAAGGATCAGGATGTGGAGTTTACTCTAGATCACTTAGCCTAAGGATTAAGTGGGGAATGGGAAAAAATACCAGCGTGGTTCAAACAGAACTGGCTGGTATCTCAATCGCCACAAAAGAGCTAAACAGAAAAGGAATTTCTGGCAAAGACATAATAATCTACACTGATAGTAGACAAGCCCTACAAACCTTGAGTAGACAACGTATCATCTCAGGGTTAGCACTAGAGTGCCACCAAGAGTTAGCTAACGCCTCGGTAGATGATAATATCGTACTAAGGTGGGTGAAAGGGCACGACAGGAGCAAAGGTAACCGCATTGCTGACTCTTTGGCCAGGATGGCGGCTGGAATGAACATTTTGGGACCAGGTGACACCCATGGCTTGACGACTTCGACAATTGCGGAACTAGCCAAACGTTACACCCATTCTCAAACCCTCAAAAGATGGGATGAAACCAAAGGATGCAGTTTTGTCAGGATCACCCTGGGCGACCCTGAGAAGCTGGATCCAAATAAATATTTGGCGATGACCAGGAAGAACGTACGTTTAACAGTGGAATTTCTGACTGGACACTGTCAACTAAGGAAACACCTCCATATTATGGGGCTAGTGGACACACCTTTATGCAGGATGTGTGAACAGGAAGATGAAACTGTCAGGCATGTCTTATGCGAATGTCTGGAGCTATCGTCGATAAGAGAGTGTGTGTTCGGTGAGTCTTGGCCTACACCTGCCGATATTAAGGAGATGTCCCCTGGTGACCTGTCCTCCTTCCTGGATAAGGCAGGATGGACAATGTCCTAGGAGGGCGACTCCTTGGGAGAATGTACAATGGGCTTTATTGTGGCCTGAGTGCTGTGGGTCTATACCCCCCCTTCCTACTCTACAGATATAGATACAGAGATGTCTCTTCTCAAAGAAAGCCGATCTATCCTTATTCAATATTCAGATGTCAGGAGTAACTATTTCTACAGAGTCAAGTATCTCGATACTAGGAATCACGATCAGTAATAATCTCTCAGGGGGAAACCATGTCAAATCGACAGCTGAATTATTTTCAGAAGCTTTGATTTCTATTTCGTGCGAAGCAATTCCTACTTCAACTTTTCGTCAGGTCCTGATGATCTATAAGACACAGCCCGTCTTAAAATATAGTTCTCACGTATGGAGCTCAGCACTAAAAAATTCGTCAGAAATTCTTGTTCCTATTCACAGAAAAACAATTCGTCTCGTTGGTGATTCTTTGCTCATGGACACGCTCACTTCGTTGGAGTATCGTAAAAGGGTTAGTGCTATTCTGAGTTGATGTCAGTCGATCCTTCTTTTTCAGTTTCAACACGGATGACTTGATGAAAGTGGGATTCCCACCCCTTTGTTGCTTGAAGACCTGTCGAACTCCTCTTGCTCAGGGATGTTTTTTCAATAGAACAGATCAACTTACCGCAGAAGGTATTTCCTTGGGTTCACAAACTTTGAAATCAAACGCATATCTTCTGTAAAAACATTCGATATAGTCAGTGAGCATACTTAAAGACTGGCGTTAAATCAAATCATCTTTCGAACAATTCCTTCAGGCCACTCTCAAATTACCTACACAGTAGGTTTCGGTTGGCACCTCTCAGAAAACAACTACTTTCTTGGCTAATACCACGAAGGGCATTGAATTATATCCGGTGCCAGTGCAGGTTTCTTCGCAGAAGAAAATCCTGCATTTGCTTTCGTCGATACAAATGGAGGAATTGATTTTCAATCATAGGGACGGACACACTTGCAGACAGGTTCCCTATAATTGAAAATCAATTCCTCCATTTGTATCGACGAAAGCAAATGCAGGATTTTCTTCTGTGGAGAAACCTGCACTGGCATCGGTCGGATATAATTCAATACCTTTCGTGGTATTAACCAGGAGAGTAGTTGTTTTCTGAAAGGTGCCAGCCGAAACCTACTGTGTAGGTAATTTGAGACTAGCCTGAACGAATTGTTCGAAAGATGATTTGGCATATCTTCTGTCCCTTGATTCACGCGATGTTGTAGGGAAATAACAGAGATTTCCTTCTCATATGAATCTGCATAGATCAAAAGCTTGGTGCATTCAGAGAAAAGCAAGTCTTGATATGTTCAAGTGAAAATATGTGATGATGAATGAATAGAAGAGCTGTGATACAATCAGTAGTGAGGTGAAGAATAACAATTGCATATTTCTGTCTACCATTTTGTTGAGGTCTCACCTTCAAACCCAATAAATGAAGTACGGCCATTATTCAATTGTGTTTTCCAGCGATCTTTATATTATTAATCAGGCGATATGATTTGAATCATAAGGGGACATGTAATCTTACTGAAGAAAAACATTTTCCTTCAACTTTCTCAACAATGACTAGCCCAGTCTGTAATGAAGAATTTTCACTCATAATATCACAAGAGCTTGAATTATTTACGGAAATTATCCCAAGTCGAGAAGCGACCGGGGATATTTTTTTTAAATGTTCGTGCCCGAAAGCAAATTTCCAAGAATAATTCAGGCTTGCATGGTATTCGGTGAGAAAATTTCACACAATATTTTGGAACAAAATATTAATCCAACCTGACATTTCAAATTAATTTCTCTGATTGTCAAGTTGGTCAGGTTATTCCTGTTTTTAACATATGTTGATTCGTCATTTTTCTTTAACCATTCAGAAGGATTAATAAATAGTAGGTAGTTTAAAAAAATCATGTCCACCATATTTCGTTAAATACCAACAATCCTTAAACCCCGATGGGTACCAGCCCAGTCTATCTCCCTTTGGTGATTTAAGTTAACTAGGTGGTAGAAATATATTTTGACAAGTAACATGACGCAATCTCGAAGAAATTCCTATGTAGGTTTATCTATCATATTTCGTCAAATGAAAAAATTACCAACTTCAAATACACCAAATGTCAAAACTCAGATGGGTGCTAGTTCAGTCTGTCGCCTTTTCATTATTTTAGTCACTAAAGTTGGTAAAAATGTGTTTTCCATCATTCACAGTTATTTCCACGTTATTTGAAGGCTGCAGATCATATGTTCATTTTTTGGACTGTCAAAAAATGTCCACTCAAATATCGTGGCGCCTCGGAAAAATAGCCGAAACTTTTGGCAATTTTTGAGAATTGAGACATTTTCTTGGTTGAAAAGTAGAGGAGTGAAATTTTAATGGAATTATCATAAAATATCCCACACATTATCACTAAGAAGGTGTGGTCTGTGCAATTGCCAACTTCTCGTAAAATCGCGACGCCACTGTCCCAATCTTTTATCATACACGAACAATTTGATGTCAGCCAAATGCAATTGGGTATGATTTTTTTTATTCATTCCAAGAGGAAGTCGTAAGATGGTTCCGCTGTTCGGCGGTGATTATCTTCTGTTTTTGTCTAACATTTCGTCCGTGGGAAATCAACTCGGTTAATTGCCTGTCGTTTATACGATATCGAGAATGATATTTTTCATTGAAAAAATAATAAACAGGTGGTTAAGTCCGTCATTATTTTGTTATTAGGTGTAACTGAGTTGTTCTCCTGTGAGCCGAGTTGAAGAAGCAGAACTGACTGGTTTGACAGTGCATGAGTGCAGTCATCTTTGGGAAATGATTCGGAATAAAAAACCAGAAATTGTTTCTTCTTGGTTCTTCTGGGTTCTTACCTCACATTTAGTTCAGTAAATGAAGCATTTTGGTTCGCAATTTTTTCGTCCACCATGGATTCACCTGAAATTTCCACAGAAGGTAAGGAATAGCTCAAAGATCATTTTCCATATCATGACGCTGTACGCTAGAGCTTTTGGGGTGGTTGCCACCCCATCACGGGGGTGGAAATTTTTTATCACATTTTAACTGTAGGAATCGACGGAAAAAGTAATTTCAAGGAAAAAATGTTTCATACGTTTTTTTCGTAAAAGCAATATTTTTTGAGTTATTCGAAGTTGAAAGTAACAGTTTTTTGACGAAAATATGGACTTTTTTAAATGGTTTTCTGCAAATAACTCTAAAACTCTGATCGGTACCCGCTTTTTTCTAAGAAAAAAATATGTGAAAACAACTTCCAAAATACCCCCTTACTAAAATTGATCGCCACCCTTTTGTGATTCTCTTTATATATATACTATCAATACACCCACGAAGTTTAACCAATTGAAAATGCTTAATTTTAGAAATATTTGAGTTTAAAGAGAAAACTTTTTTTTTGTCAATTTCGTGTTTTTAACCCTTTTCTTATATCGCTCAAAATACTAAAGATACGAAAAAAAAAAAACGATACAGTACTAAATTGTATCTTTTTTGGTGAAAAAAATTTCTCTGTGTGTAGATTTTTTGTAAAGTGAATATTCGGCGAGATATAGCCGTTTAACACCTACATTTACGATCGAATATCACCTAAGTCAAGCGCTTTGAAAACTCTACCCATTTAAAAATAAAGGGATCTTAATTAATTTTATTCACATAGCCTTTTAGCTCCCGAAGGGCTCTACAAAATCGTTCCTGAAAAAAAAATTCATATCACCTTAAATGAAGGAGCTATGTTCAAAAAACCGATCAATTATTTTTTTGAAAAATTGGAATTACCCGCTTCGGAGCGTAGTAATCTACATAACCGGTATATTCGGCCGTTATACGTTATATGTTCCACTTTTTCCATTCATATTGGAAGACAGAGAAGCAGAAAAATCTGCTCGCGTGCGTTGATTTCTTACCAGTGTATTCTAAAGTTCGAAGACATATTGAAATGTCAATGTTTTTAAGGGTAGTTTATAACAAGGGTAGGTCGAAAGATTATGCAATTGTATCCTGAAGCATGAAACGATCATTATTTAACTATTTTCACCCATATTTAGGTTTTTAATATCATTTTATAATTTTTGACGATTAGGGGTAGTTTTCACCCCTAAAAAACGAAAAGCGTACAACGGCACAATATAGAAAATGAACTAGAGGGTGTAATAAGCCTAATCCCAAATTTTTGTACAAATCGATGCTGGACGAAAAAATTGCGAGGTTGTATGTAAAGTCGGTTTACTGACGATAGTTCAACGTGACAACGTCATAAGAAAATACTGATGAAACGGTTGCATTTTTCAAAAGAAAATTTTAATTTTATTCGTTTGATAGATATGACATTTTGTAGGGATATAGAGAAGGGGGTAAATGGAAATCACAATGGAATTGATCAGGTTACATTTATTTGTAGGCATAAATACAATTATGTCAATTTTCTTTCCACAACATACATAGTTTTTACAAGTATGAATGTGCGTTGAGCAATTGTTTTACAACTTTTAAACATGTGTGATATTTAACTTCTTACAATTATTATTGTACAGCAGCTGTCCACGCGGACGCATCGTTCCCTCAAGTAGGAAAGAGACAGATGTCGATTGTGCCTCTTTGTCGCTCGTTCTGCGCTCTCGCTTGCACTTCAAGCCTTAAATGGAACGCCTCAGAGCGAGGTAATGCCGTATGAGTCATGTTTTTTGGTGCGTGCAGCCGGCTCCATCGAATTATAAGACGCTGTCACGTCAAAAATACAAGGACTAATAATTATCAAATACTCATCCGTCGTTAACGTTTTTGGAATGAATCTGCTTCAGTATTCGAAACTTTCTCACCAATATTTCTCTTCTACTTTACTTTTTGCAAATCTGTCAAAGATATTTCACACAAGATTTTTTCTTTCAAGAGGAGTAAGTAGGTAGCCATGTCCGACTTATATCCGGTCTTCGGTCCAAAAAAAAATTGGAACTTTGTGAAGAATAAAGTTAGTATTGAAATTGGAGAGAACAGACTAGAAGTAGTTGATCATGCTAGGAATCTATGAGATAACTCCTCGACGAGGATCTTCGGTTTGGAAGACACGTGAATACACTTATCCGGAGAGCTTATAGTTCAAATCATCTTTCGAACAATCTGTTCAGGCCAGTCTCAAATTACCTACACAGTAGGTTTCGGCTGGCACCTGTCAGAAAAAAACTACTCCCCTGGCTAATACCACGAAGGGCATTGAATTATATCCGACCGTTGCCAGTGCAGGTTTCTTCACAGAAGTAAATCCTGCATTTGCTTTCGTCGATACAAATGAAAGAATTGATTTTCAATTATAGGGACGGACACACTTGCAGACCGGTTTCGAGCTATTTAGCCACTCGTCAGTGCAAGGCAGTGCCATCATCAACATAAAGTCGATGACTTCCCATAACTAAAAATCAAAATCCTTCAGAGGATCAAGCCCCGACCAAAGCTGATACGAACAACGAAGTTATTACGCCATCTAGCAATGGACGAGGTATTCCATACTTGAAGACTGGCGTTAAATCAAATCATCTTTCGAACAATCTGTTCAGGCTTATAGTTCCCTGAAATTGATTTATAGTAACAGACAATATTTATCACAAAAAATTAAAGTGATGCTCTGTGACAGCCTGGTTTTGTCCATTTTTAAATCTGCAGATTCTCTGTATGGCCCAAATATCTCAAGTGTTTACAAAACAAAAGTATAAAAAGTACAAAACTCTTGCCTAAGATTGATTTTTGGTATTAGGAAATACGAAAGAGTATCTCATACTCTGAATATTATCAATTGGTTGAACATGGATAACCGGAGATTGCTACACTCAGCGTGCCTGTATCATAGAGTAATTCAAACGAAAACACCTATATACCTTCATAGGAAATTTAAATTCCGTACAGATGTTCATTCATTCAATTTGAGGCTCAAAGGGCTTCTCACGCCTCCTCTCCATAGAACTCAACAATACAAACGATCCTATACTTACCAAATATCGAAAATTTATAATGAAATCCCAACAGTTCTAAAAAAGATGACTATGAATAAATTCAAAAAACATTTAAAATATATCCCACTCACTAAACAGAGCCCCCCTCATCATTGAGTCTGCGATTAATATAGATAAGTTTTTTTTATCATTATTTTTCATCATGCGGTGCGTTTTAAGGTTGAGTGGAAGAGCAGCCAATTTCAATTTCTTTATAAGTCTTCATTATATATTATACTCATAAAACGCTGAACTCCGCCCTTGATGCCAACAAATGTAGGTATCTATCACGTTAAAAATGTATTTGTTAAACTGAATGAAATGGAAAATAAAGACGCTATTATTATTATTATTATCAATTGAACTGGTTGAGATGCAAGTATCAGACAGCATGACGAATTAACTCTGTTAAAACCTGTTGCTAAGAACGAAAGGATAAAAATACAAATCAAGTAAGAAAATCAAATCCCAAACGAAAGTTTGGAATGGACTTTTTAGTCAGTAATGAAATTAAGGATTGATTGGTCAAAGAAAATGATGTTGTTACAAAATATCGAGATATCGAATATGATATATTAGTCAAACAAATTTCAAATAAAGAAATAAATGAAATAATATTGTGACAAGAAAATTGAGGTATCGAATGTAGAATACTATTAAAAAAATGTGAAAAAAGAAATATATGAAATATCATGAATGAATGTTGAAACCAAGTTTTAAGTTGAGTTTAGTTACGACGGACTGTGGTCGGTTATATAGCCCCGTTTTTCCTATGGTGGGGAAGGAGTGGTACCTATTAACAAGTGCGAGCGGGTGCTACTACTAGAAGTGTGCTGATCGACTTTCAACGGGAAATAGATGTATTGGCACGAGATTCTCTTTCATCGAGCCGAAGTTGGTCCATGCCTTAGATAAGCAGCCTCCACACATTCCGGATCTCCACGCTGGGGTGACTGAATGCGTTGTTGTTGAGGATGTAGACGGTTTTCTTGAATTTCCTCTTGAACCAGTGCTCCTTCTTGTGTATGACCTCGGCTTCAGACCATTCAGTGCTGTGATGGTTTCTCCAAACATGCTCCACTATTCCTGATTTCGTTGTTTCTCCTCATTGTGTGTTTTTCTTGTGGTCGCCTATTCTCACTTCCAATGGTCTTTTGGTTTCTCCGATTTACAGTTTGCCGCACTCGCATGGTATCCGGTAAACGCTGTTGTTGATCAGGCCGATCATCAACTCCAGGAATTCGGTAACCCACAGACTCGCAAAATTTCTACTTCCTATCCTACAGTCACTACAAGGAAACTGCTCGTCGTTTGTGAAGAACTCCAGACACGTTATTGAAATCTTGAGAAGAATCGGGGCCAAAGAAGGAGACCAGCTAATCAGTTTCGATGTAGAAAGCCTCTACACCCACGTTTTCACCATTCAGGCTGTTCTTATGTCAAGAAGTTCAAAGCAACCGTTTCGAGCATCTTCTGAATCGAACCCTTTTCCTAAATTAGGATGTTAATTATTGAATGTTCCGAAATTTAACATTCTAGGGTATTCGTCAGCAGCTTCGAAAAGATGTGTCACAAAAACCCCACTTTTCATTTAATTTTTTTCCCAGATGACGCATAGTCGCCATCTTGAAATTTTCATCTGTCAATTTCACTCCAAAATAAAGTATTCATGCATCGATTTCATTATTCCAACTTTCAATTTCTTGATTTGACCCGGTCGAAAAAAACAGGGATGACATTAAAGAAAGCCACTGTATATAGTTTATGATAATAATTTTTTTGGTGTTACCCTTTTTTTGCCAAATATGAATGAATTGTTATTAAAGTTACTACGAAAATATAATTTAGTACATATAATTCTTGGCTTTAAACATTTTTTTTCTTGCCCTTCTCATTTTTTCAGTGGATTATTTTTAAAATTTGTTGTGATCAATATGGCATATATTTGAGCTTTCAACAATGCATCCTATCAGTTTTTATGAAGATTCATTGTCTTGGCGGCCTGAATTTCGAAATTTTACAATTTTTACGTCTTACGGCACTACACTACCACAAGATTGCATCTGTCGAAATGCCTCTTATTTGAACTGATAGATCGATTGATCCTTATTCGAAAAATAACCTTCGTTTCAACCCTGACTTGAACTCTTGAGACAATGTATATGTCTTGTGCTCGGTTCTTTGTTTTCCGCAGGAATACATCGTACACATCACCTAACCAGAATTCCTCCCAAACAACCACACATTCAGCGTGCTCTTCTACAAGACAATATAATTTTCAACTTAATAAAATCTGCGTAATTTGGAAGTATGGGATCGGACAACGGTCACATCCAAACATACGAAAATGAGACAGTCACAGAACGAGTCCGGACCAAAATTACTATTTTATAATGAAAGTACAAGAAGGGTTGCTCCATCCAGCGAATCTTATCCCGAATACATGTGCTTCCGGAGACTATTTTGGGCTTTGTACCACCTCTCCATAAGAACCGTATTTCTCTGCTCTCAGACGATCAGGGTGTGTTGTTTCTGCATCAAGTGTCAGCGTTGCATGCCTTTTGGATTCGCGAATGGTCGAACGCCTTGTATAATAGAAACAAATACCAGTCGACCGTCTGTAAATACAGAGCACATGCGATTTACCCACATTCCATATGTAATAGCCGAGCATTCTTACTGAGTTTACTGTCCCTTTCGAAATTATGTCTCTTGTACGAAACCGCGGAATGGTTTCTGTGTCTACATGAATGCAATTTTCAATTAAAATTGTAATTGAACAAAAAATCGCGTTTATGAGGAGAGGAGGCTGGCGTTTCTTTGTTGATACCGGATGAGGATAGTCCTCGATTTAAAAATTTTTGGTCCACCTGATCACATTCATGTTTAATATAGCGTGTCGCAACGAAAATTTGGACCGTCATAACATTCGGCAGAATGAAAGCCGATTTCGCCGTCTTTTTGTTATGAAACCATTAAGAAAGGGACTCTTGATTTCATTGTTCTCTCAGCTTCATTTGAGATGCACCATACATTTTCAAACAAGCTTCTTATGTATACACGAAAGGGGTCACATCTCAATTTTAAGTTTGCACATTCATGTATGGAAAAAATAAATGAATGAAGAACACAGAAAAGCCGATCTATCATCATCTAATACTCAGATGTCAGGAGTAACTATTCCTAGAAAATCATGTATCTCGATGCTAGGAATTACGATCAGTAATAATCTCTGATGGGAAAACCATGTGAGATCGATCGCTTAAGGTGCTTACCAGAAACTTGGATTTCTATTTCGTGGGAAGAAATACTCCACTTCTCGTCAGCTTCTAATGATCTACAAGGCTCAGATACGACCTGTTTTGGAATGCAGTTCTCATGTGTGGAGTTCGGCACCGAAACATCCATTGAGGCTTTTCGATTCTATTCATAAAAATGCAATACGTCTTGTTGGTGATTCTTCGCTCATACACTCTCTCACTTCATTGGAGCATTGTAGAAGGGTCGGAGACTTGTCTCTCTTCTAGAGATATTTTCACGGTCGGCGCTCTTCTGAATTGTTATCAATCGTTCCACCCTTGGCAATATCTACACGGATGAGTCGACGAGTACAGAATTCCCACCCCTTTGTTGTGAATTTGGAGACGTGTCGAACCTCTCTTGCTCAAGGATCTTCTTTCAATAGAACAGCTGAGCTTTGGAACGCCTTGCAAAAAGAGATTTGTACTGAGGTTTAAAAACTACAAAAATTGAAAGTGAATGTTGATTCCTATCTCCTGTCTCTTGATTCACGCGGTGTTCTTTGAACATTACAGGGCTTCCCTTTCGTGTGAATCTGCATATAAAAAAGAACCACCCATCATTATGTTACTCCAGTTCAGTCTCAATCGGCTCCAAAAGCTGCATTACTGTAGGTTTCGTTAGGCGAAACTTTCTAAAAAATCCAAGTCACTCATTTTCTCATAATAATTGGGTCGCTCGTTCAACCCGCGTGGAAACCCAAAATCTTGGAAGTCTTCAACCTCTACATCATTTTCCCATAATATCTTCGTTCAAATCATTCTCCAAAATGTCAATATAATTCACTATAACTGAATAAACCTAACCTCACCAAGGTAGTGAACCACAAACGTATGTTCAAGGGAGAAAATTAAGGGAGTTACAGCTTGTCCAATCCATCTTGGCACAGAACTAATAACGTATGTGCCCAGCAATCTCTGTGAAGAATACTAGGATAAAAAAACACCTATCATAGGTGTTTAGTGTGTTGACTTTTATTCTTAGAAGGGGCGTTTTTTCTTTCGTCATGGTCCACAATACCAGTGTGCGATTGGAAAAGTATATGAGTTTGTGCCAAGATGGATTGGATGAGCTGTAGGTGAAGGTTCATTAATGGGTGTTCAATATTCTCTCAAACTATAGTGCAATAGCTGTAGTGCGTTAACGGACCTCTTATGGCCCATTAGCTTGATGCTACCATAACAAAAAGTCGGGTTAATCGGCTGTTAATGTTTTGACGAAAATCCAAAAACACGTCCATTTTATTATCGAGGACGAATTTTTAATGGGAAAATAATTTGTGCAATTCCATCTCTGTGCTTGGAATAACAACCTAGCAAAAATTTGCAAATGGAAAAAGGGACTAACCGACTCGGAATTTGGAAGGGGTTTTCGTGACTCACACAACCCCCCTTTCTTTCAATCAATCGAATACTTACCGAGAAATCGCGTTATAAAGTTATGAAATTTGAAAATTAATAAAAGCCCATAGAGATTGAAAGTAACGAATTAATTGCTGGAAAGGATCTCCATCATTTATTTCAAGGCAGATTCACGAAAGGGAAGCCCTGTAATGTTCAAATAACACCGCGTGAATCAAGGGACAGCAGATACGAATTAACATTCACTTTGAATTTTTGAAGTTTGTTAGCCTCAGGAAAAACCTCTTTCGGCAAGGAGTTGCAAAGCTCAGCTATTCTATTGGAAAAAGTTCCCTGAGCAAGAGAGGTTCGACAGGTCTCCAAATTCAAAACAAGGGGTGCGGAAAATTGTGTACTCGTCGAGACATCCTTGTAGGTATTGCCAACGGTGGAACGATTGATAACAATTCAGAAGAGCACCGACCGTGAAAATATCTATAGAAGAGAGACACGTCTCCGACCCTTCTACGATGTTCCAATGAAGTGAGCGAGCCTGTGAGCGAAGAATCACCAACAAGATGGATTGCTTGCGTCCATTCAATAATACAATCTTGATTAGAAGCCATATTCCTAAGCACTTCATGAATTTTCGTCGGCATTCGAAGATAATTCTTTGCTGCAGTTCTCGAAGGAAAGTGAGAGATGGCTTCCAATCAAGGTTGTATTATTGAATGAAAGTTTGGTCATTTCAGCAATACAATCGTTAGTTTCGATATTTCTGGGGTTTTCATTAATTTTCTTTTCTCAATATCTTATGTGATAAATTCAGATACTCATATCATGACACCAGGCAATCCAGTAATTTCAAAACTGCAAAAATTAGAACTGAACTTGAAAGAAAATCATTATATTTTCATGAAATAATTATTAATAATAGTTTTGCTCATAATACCAGATCAATTAATTCCTTGACCAAATTAAAAATCGTCTGAAAAATGTACAATGAACAACTGTCTCATTTTCTATATTTTTGTCCTGATTTTTTTGATTCCATTCTGATTCAGTTGTCGCATTCATTTGTTGATGATCTTGAAATTATTCATGTATGTATCTGTATGTTTTTTCTTTGTCCCTCTAAGAGAGCATTACATGTTTCTTGGATTTATCCTTTGTTAACGTTTCGGAAAAAAAATCTGTTGAAGATACGAGACTATGACAGATTTTCTAAAGAAATGTAGAATTTAATAATTTGTGATACATTTTCAAAACGAAAACAGATTTGTTCTCCGAAAAGTTAACAAATATATATCCTCACTAATATTATAAAGAGATTCGTTTCTAACTTGCTTGTTTGAAAATAGTGATCCGATTATAAGTATTATTTTACTAACAGAAAGCTACACTACTCAGGAGTGATATAGGCTATATTTTCAATTGTTTGAACAAATAATTAAGTGGAAAATCCTAGTAGGTAAATCAAGTCGGAGAAAAGCGAGCAAGATGTGATGATTCAATGGTGTGCGCTGACTGAACGGTTCGGTAAAGACGAACATATTGTCCACCAAAAATGTTGGTCTCTATCAGTTCTACAAAAAAGTCCGTGGTACTGTATAGCTTGTTTTATATTTTAATCACTTCAAAGGTTTCTTTCTTAATCTATACATATAAGCCTGAACCGCTCATAGTAGAGACCTGAAACTTGAAGGCTGTGTTCTCTGCATGACGCAAGCATCCGATAAGGAAAGGTTTTCTGAAATTCTACCACTGGGGGTCGAAGACGAGGTCGAATTTTGTATGGATCAACATGATGCCTTGGGCCAAACTACTTCAGACTTCACGATTAAATATTGTCGACATATCATCAATCAACTTGGTTTATGAGCGTCAATGTGTGTTAATAGGTATTGTATTATGAATTAATATGGCTAACTTCCAAGGTGGAAAAGTGTGTGCCTATCGTGGATTTTATCGAAGGCTAGAGGCAAATTATCAACTCTTTAGAGGTTTCCGAAGGATGTCAAAAAGTAATAGCTAGAGGAGTTCTGTAAAAATGTAGCTCTTTGAATTTTTCATATAATTTTTACAAACTTAATTACATGATGTGAAATAACATACTGATTTGATATTTGGTATCCCGTACATTCAAATATACCGCCACAAAATGACATTACACACCCCGAGCACAGAATGAGGGTCACAGAAATTTGACCCTCGAGAACAAAGGATTGACATTCAATTGTCTCCACTGTATTGCTATGGTATACTGACAAGAAAGGGTTTTCCGAAAAACGTGGTCAAAGTTTGTATGGGACAAAACGATTCCTAGGTCCAATCTTCTTCAAATTTTGCATAAACTTTTTATAATTGCATCACAAAAATGATTGATGCCCAACGAAATGGGCACGGGTCGGCTAGTATATCATAATATCAGTTCTTATATTCTTGTGAGAGATAGATTTACGTTATACGAATAGTTGCTTTCCCATATCAATTCTCAATTCATTCAGATTTTGTTAGGTTGAGCACTTGAAGAAACTACTATGGAAACAAGCCAGTGTGAGCAATGACCTAAATGGAACGACTTGCGACAATGATATTGGTGTCGCCGGAACTTCTGATTCACGGACACAATTTCAGCGTCTGTCAAGACTCTGGTTCTGAATGAATTAATGCCACTAGCACCATTAGAGTATTAGTGTACTAATTTCGAATAATTTCAATTCCACAAATTGAAGAATCCTGAGTCACACTTGCCCATCATTAAACTATTTATTGCCCGTTTTGCAGCCTGAATTTATATTGTACATTATTCGAATTGGAAAGAATTACTGGTTTCCGCTAAATAATAATTATTTGATTGGAATTGTCTGAGGCGCAGTTACAAATAGCCGATTCCTGAAATTCCATCAGAATACAGAAAAATGGCATTTATTAGTAAAAGATGATAATTAAAATTGATATTATATCTCATCATTTCGTTCAGGAATAGTTAATGAACATGATTTCCTGGTAGTTTTTCGGGTTCTCGTTGTTATCAACCTACCACAACCTCAAAAATCGAAAATTAATATTGGAATCTATACAAGTGTAGAAGGGCAGTTTTACAAACAAGCCCGAAATGTTGCTGTGTCGATTCAAAAACAGTTCCTTCTGAGTGGAACAAGTTCTATCAGTCGGCATCTTTTCGTATAACTCAAATTCAACTATAAAAAAAATACAAGAAATAATATTCATCGAAATATTCATCGTTAACGTTTCGAAAACCAAATCTGCTCTCGTTTCAGAACTTGTCCACAAATATTCTCTTCTATGTTCGTTCTCGTGAATGTCAAAAATTTGATGATCGTGATGTTGAATGTTTTACATATTTGAACAACTCTGGCTAGCTATCAGGTGATGTTCATTCGGCTGTCATAGAGTCGAAAAACTCATTTCTTTATCTATTCACTTTCAGAAACAGGATTTCAACATACTGTTAAGGGTGGCTGTCCCAAGAAAAAACACAGAGTAATCGACATTTTCCACAAATTTGAGATGATAGCGTATTTGAAAAATTATAATCAGTTCATAAATAGCGAAGTAATCACCTTGCCTTACACAGTAACTGTCCTGACTTCGATAGAGAACCTATAACAAAACACAGTATAGACAGCTTCTCACGGAAAAACACACTAAGTGCCTAGCATTTACTGTGTTTTTCGAAGGATTTGAGAAATTACTGTGTTTACTGTGTCTGTGAATGGTCATACAGGAAATTTTCTGACCAGTTCAGAATTATTTTCCAATCAAGTGACTGCAATGTGCCTGCCATTTCTATCATAAATCGCTCAGTATTGTTGATGAACAAGATGATCAATTGCAGTTTTCTCCGTGTGTTCAGTCAGTTCTAACACATCACAATCAACAATCGATTGAGGTTCCTACGTAATCCTTCATGGAGAAGCAGAGGAATTAGTATTTATTTTTTCGGTTTTGGAAATGTTATCCGTTTATTCGTAAGAGTTAACAACTTTTCATATCTTTTATAACAAGGAATTCATTTCAAAAGAGTTCCAATATTAGTTTTCAGTTCATTTGTCAAAATATTAATGTTACTACGGCAATGATATTTGATTAAAAACTCATTCAATTCAAAAAGGAATAATTCCACATTCAAGAACACATTAAATCACTTGATGATTTTTTTTCAAATGCTACATGAATTATAACAATTGAAAGTATAGTAACAAAGTGGAAACAATTACTGTGTTTTCCTATGGATTGGTCAAAAAAAGTAGCACTTACTGAGTCCTTTCAAAAACCATAAATCATGTCGCAGTATCGACTGTTATTGAATTATTGAATTTTTTCAAATTGCACATTGATAACTAAGGTACCATTGGCAGTTTCTCCGAGTACCGTGAGTAACTCTCGATAAATAAAGTGAGGCTATGAAATTATATTGAAAATTCATTTTCCCAATGTTTACTGAAGTGCAATTACTGTGTTCTTGGTTTGGACAGCCTCATTATCACGTATTGAACCTATAGTTCGGTGCTACTGGGTATCTCGAGTTTCGAAGAAAATTTTTGTATCGGAAGCATCGAAAAACTTAACTGCCATTTTTTCAAAATGAATATCACAGATGAATGGAGTAATATAAAACTGGACATACAATTAACACTCTCCTTCATACCACGATCCTCGGGAAAAAGTTCAACTGAATGTTAGCTAAAAGTGTCCACTACAGGACAAACCTACCTACCTGCCATGTTTCGACTTATGGATAGAAAAATCGATTGAATGGAACCTTCCTTGATCTGGAATGTAATTCAAGGTGAAACATTTCATACTCGATGAATCTTGCCATATTCATATTTATGATGAACAAAAGGTTTAGAAATTGGAAATCTGAAACTTCATTTCTGTAAGAACCACTGCAGGTGTACTCTTTCCTTAAGTTTCATCATTATATCTGTACGAAAAAATCCCGAAATATTAAGATCTTAACGATAGAATGAGTGAATTCGCGTTAATGTTGTTGTGAATGTGTTCAAAGAGAGTAATTTCTATTTGCCGTACGATGCAAGTATTAATTGTTTCATAATTATAATTAACAAAATCTCAAGTTATGAGCAGAGAAATGTACATATACTTTACATTATTCATAATTGATTTCGATGAATCTGCAATGATAAGCAATTACAGTACATTAATTGGTAGCATTTCATTTTTGATATTCTACCATCTTCATACTGCTCACATTTTTCCTTTCAAATCGTCCTTTTAGGGAGAAGATATTCTGTGAAAATAGTTCTCTGTGAATATTCATTGATGTTGTGGGGTATCTGTGAGAAAAAAATTTATCTGCAACCACTTCAAAGGATGTGCTAGGCAAGAAACTTGACAGTAGGCCACACAACTGGGGAGACACACCACTCACATGGTTTTTCTCCAGTGTATAACAGTAGTTGATTTTATTAAATAGCAGGATTCAATAAATGGATTGATTCTAGATATAGGATGATTTTTCAGAAAAAAATACTGACTTTCCATTTAAGTATGCAAAGAAGAGAGTCAAAGCAATTTCTCATTTTTTTAAAATATATTCAAGAATTATTGACTAGTTTTTCTCCGGTGTATAACAGTAGTTGATTTTACTAAATTGCAGGATTCAATAAATGGATTGTTTCTTTGTTTCTAGAATAAGGATGATTTTTCAGAGAAAAATACTGACTTTCCATTCAAGTATGCAAGGAAGAGAGTCAAAGCAATTTCTCATTTTTTTTTAAATATATTCAAGAATAATTGACAATTAATGCTTCAGACAAACGAATGCAATTGGAAATAGGTTGATCTGGTTTCTTTTTTCCTTTTGAATTGGGGATTGAACTGAAATGAAATATTATTGGTGATATTCCGTCTATTGGGGTTTCAAATTGAGATCGCAGCACACAAGAAAAGTCCAACTAATGAGCACCACTTTGAAAACAATTGATATTTAAGGTTAGGACTTTGACGTTGTTGAAAATCCCTAACCGTTTAATATTCTGTGTGACTATTACACTTTTTAGCGTTTTTTCATTTTTTATGTGAACGTCAATTATGAATAATGCTTGATGAACATAAGTAATTGAATCATATTCTGAAATTCCAAAAATAATTTCGCAGCGCCAATTTGACTATAAGACTTTAAATAATAAGCACAACTTTAACAATACTTCAACATTGTTTGATTTTTTTTCACCAGAGGGCTATTCGCTCGAATTGCCAATTGTGGGTACACGAATTATTTAAAGAGGTGGCAAAAAATGTGGAATTTCATATTATTCACGAATATTTCTCAAGGCTTATTCAAATGTCAATATGAAATTGATATGAATATGAAATAAATAACGAATATTTCATTATCCATTTTTTCACTACAACTAGACAAGCAAAAGGATATTATTTTAATTGTGCTTGGTTTTAGACCCACTCAATCAATCAATCAATCGAATTTATTGAATCCGTTTTCCTATTATACAATAGATTGGACGTGTCTGGTGAGGTGTAAAATCCACACAATCAGTATGTAAAAAAAATACTACTAAAGTACCTGAAGTACTAGATCACAGTTCAAAAGATCAATTACATTAACAAAAAAGAGTATATGCATATACACAATATGTACACCCACACATACATACATGGATCCACTACATTTACGAGGATGAACAATAATATCACTCCAAGACACATGAAGACAAATATATAAAATATCTTGATATAAATATGAGCATACAAAGCACAATAAACACCATGAATTCAGTTAACATTACTGGAGAGAAAGTCATCAAATTCCCCTAAGTTATAAAAACAATGAGTCAATAATATTTTCTTCAACCTACCTTTGAAAATTCCGTACGTGTTACTATTTTTTAAACTATCAGGAAGCCTATTGAAGTAAGACGTTCCAGTCATCAGAGGTGATTTTTTATGGAAAGTGTGGTTCGCTTTTTTTTGCAACAAGTCGTTTTTATGCCTTGTGTTATTGTTATGGACATCAGCATTTTTGGCAGTTCATTCCGGTTTCGGTAGATATGGCCAAGTAATTTATATAAGTAGATAGAAGTAACAGTAAGAATTTTTTGGTTTTTGTAAACATCGCGACATGAGGTTTGGAAAGGTAGGTCAAAAATGAATCGTAATATTCTCTCTGGAAGTCTTGAATTTGAATTATTTAGAGATTAGCCAGAAATTCCAATGGATAATTTTTGTCGATTTCCTTCTATATCATGTGAGTTACACAAAACTGGTCGCCTTTTTCTATTTTCAGATTGTTTGCAGCTCAATGTATGGAGAATACGAAAAATGAATTTAAAATTCTGGAAGTTACTGTCAGCTTCTTAGTCGCTACCAAGTTACTTTCAAGTAAACGTACTTAATTATCAATGATGATAACTTTATCAGTGTTGAGTGTCGTGGTTTAGAGTGTTTCTTTTATGATAATAGAATTATTTTTCTCGAACGTCCAAGTAGAAATGCACAAAACAGACAGCACACCTGGTCATCCTCAGCTGGATCAAAGAACATGGTAATTCAAAAGGTAAGCAAATTGCAGATAGACTTGCCAGGAAGGCGGTGAGCCATCCGTACACCGGACCTTGTCCCTCCAACAACCTTTCTCTATTCTCCGGAAATTCATGGCAAGATGGTATGAAAAAACAGACTGTAGACTTGCCAGGGAGCTTTTGCGATACCCCAAAGAGAAAACTGCAGAAAAATATCAAACAATGACCAGACGAAACATACGCGAACATAATATGGGGATCGCAACTGGATACTGCAATTTGTGTAAACATCTGATCAAGATGAAACAAGACGACACGCCCCTATGCCTGGGATGTGAACAGGAAGAGGAGACAGTATAACATGAACCTTGCGACTGCCTTGCCAACTCTCAAATCCGTGGATCCATGTTCAGGGAGTATTGGCAGACACTAGTAGATGTCAATGAAATTCCTCTCAGCAACTTCGTCCCTACTTCAAAACGGCTTGCCTGACAACGAACTGAAGCTTTGATCTCCTATCCTTATTCGGGATGATGTAAAATTGACCTAATGAGGTCTATGTTCTGGCTGAGATTGTGCCCACCACTCCTCACTTCCCAGTTCCAGAACAGATAGCATTCAGAGAGCTGAAGAGTAATAGTAAATAATCCGACGGATGAAACAAAATACATCAAAATTATAGTCAACTCATGAATTGAGGAATTCCCTATGATCAATTTCTTTGTTACACAAGCAAGACTAAAACAATTTTTCTGACAAAAAAAAAACAAATACAAATCTTTTTCTTCAACAAATTTTATGAAACTGGAAAGAAGCGTCAGTAATTGATCAAGAATGAAGAATATTAATTCAAGAATCGTGTCACGTTTCCTCGGTATTTTGTGCTAGGCGCAATTACATAATATATTTCACGGAAGTCTCATTGATTGCAGTTTATAACAAGAGAATGAAATAGGCCTCAACACGTATCCCTGGAGTACTCCCGTACTAGAACTTGAATGTTCATTAAGGAACAATGGAAATAATTTTCTTTGGGGTTATTACCGATTTGTGATTGTCAATATAGTGGCAAAAAACCAGTAACAGCAAAAAATATTATTTTGAACATAATACAGTGACTTTCTGTAATGTCCTTTCCCCTTTTATTTTTTGAACGGGTCCACTCAAAAAATTGAGATTTGGGATAATGCAGTTGATGGATTGATTCAGGAGTGGAATTGACAAATGAGTTTTTTACGATGGCGACTGTGCGTCATCTGGGAAAAAAAATTCAAGAAAAGGGGTATCTTATGACACATCCTTTTGAAGCTGCTGGCGAATACTGTACAACCCCAAAATATTTGGTCAGAATCTTCAACTACTACAAAATGGCGGAACATTAAAAAATTGCCTGAATACATCGTTAACATAATAACTCGAGGAAATAAGCTGAGTTGAGATCAGAAGATGCTCGAAATGATTGCCTTGAACTTCTTGACATTTCTTTCGAACGCAGGAACGTCGATATTTTTCTACTATTTCATGAAGTTAAAGGTCGATATATTCAGCAATTATTGAATATTCTGCCATTTTGTAGTACTTAGTTGAAGATATCGACTCGATATTCCAGGGTTGTACAGTATTCGTCAGCATCTTCAAGAGAATGTGTCCCAATAAGCCCCTTTTCCATTAATTTTTTCCCAGATGACGCACAGTCGCCATCTTGAAATTATCATTTGTCGAATTCGGCCAAAATATAACTTTGAATTTTTTTGATTGACCCGTTCAAAAAACAAAAGGGGGGGCATCAGAGAAAGCCACTGTATGAAGTTTATAATAATAATCTACTGTAACTCGAAATATGAATAAATTAACATTAAATTTACTATGCAAATACTATTAATTAGGTATAAATCTTTGCTTTGAACCTTTTTTTCCATTGTTTTTCTCATTGTTGTTGAAAATTGTTGTAATCAAAATCGCGCATTTCTTGTCTTTCAACTTCTTTATTTGAGCTTTGAACAATACAGTTCAAGAGCTTTCATGAAGATCAACTGACCTGCTTTGGATTCGAATTATAAATCTCACGGCGCTCCACTAATAGACTATTTTATTATGATATTCAATGATATAATCCCATAATGAAAACCTTATCATTTATGGCCATCGACCTCATCACTATTTCAATTGGGCACACTGCAGAAATCAGGCATAGCCACAGGTGTCGTCTACAAGTTCTTTTTCATTTCAGTTCTTCATTTGTTGGGACTAGACGGCGATTATATACACTTTCGTAATCAAGCACTCGATGAATTTCTAACTGAGCGCAATTGTAATAAGATGAACTAATTATCTCAATATTCGTTTCCATGGTGTTAAGTGATGTCTCCATATAAATAATTGGATATTTCCGGAGATACATATGTGTGGGTATGTATTACCAGTTTGTTAATTTGTTCAAAACTACGATCATTTATATAGAGAGATGTAAATATGTTGAGTCATTTCTCCGATGTTTTAATAACCTATTTTGAACCATATGACACCCTGAAAACAATCGAAAGTTTTAATTGGTAATTAACCACCTTCGTTAATTAAGCGGCAGTCTGGAGTTCATATGGGAGCATTATTTCATGATGATTAATATTTAAATGTATACTTCCTCAATTCATAATAATGCAATCTACGTTTGGAAACGGAGCATCAGTTCTACTGCATTGTCTATTAGCTTTTGAATGATTAATAATGGATTCTATGGAACCAGTTGACTAGACGCCAAGTTTCACTATCGTATTAATTGTTATACTGAGCAGTTCGAGCGAAATTAAAAGTTTATTACTTCAAACAAAAGGTTCGATGGATACGGGATTATTCATTCATTATCAAGGACAACATTTTATGAACCCTTTCATTTCCTGGACCCGATTTCTATGAGAAAATTCGATTTATATACCATTCAATACTGCAATATTGAGTCATTGTTAACTATTATTCTTTATGTACATCTGTCAAAAAAACTTGACATTTCTGCAACTCTATTAGTGCGAAAATGTTTCTTTTTTAACTGCCGAAATAATTCACAAAATAAACATGAAATATTACTTTATGAAGGATATATTTCTAACTGAGTCAATAATAAGTTGACGATTCCTCATGAAACAATTTCAGTTATTGAAATGATAATTGATACTGTAGTTTGAACAATTACTTCCAGCATCAATTTCTCAAATGTTCCATGTTGCTTCTGACCAGAATATATCTACATAGGGACTCCAACCATCACCCGGGACAAAAACAGGGCGTCATAAAAACAATCGTCGATAGAGCGAAACAGATTATCTGAATAATGGAGCAAAACTATTTAAGGAACTCTACGATCTAATGGTTACCAAGAGATAGAACGAGCAATACGACCAAAGACTATCAAGAACCCACACCCTGAAACAAAGGACGAGACTCTACCAACAGGAATCGCAGTTCTGCCCTACCTGAGGAAAACCACGGATCGCATCAGAAAAATCTTGAAAAAGCACAACATCAAAACAATTTACAAGCTCACGAGGAAAATACAGGAACACCTGAGGTCTGCTAAAGATCCAGGAGACCCTCTATTCAATGCTGGGGTATATAGGATTCCATGCTCATGTGGAAAAGTATATGTAGGGACCACCAAACACGATAATTCTATAATCATAATTTTCAATTTGATAAAACCTCATTCCTCTCAACAACAACACATTATTCCACTCGCTTATACCGTGAAGCAATTGAGATATATAAACATAAGGATACCTCCAACAGGATAGAAAAGGGACTGATCTTAAACGAAATTTGGCATCCTATTCTAAAGACATTGACGACAAAGGTCGATAGAAGTAAAGAATCCGACGTTAGACAGAACAGGGTTCGAGATATTAACAAAAAAGTACCTCAAGATTTGCCATTAGTAATAGTAGACTCACAGGAAGGAGTTCAACTAAGACCACGCCGCAGATGTAGCCGAAATCTCCGAAACTCAAAATTCCAGGACACGAGCTCGAAAAACTTGCGCTGTATCAACACTGGCCGTGTGAGCCTACATTCTTCCATTATTCTCCTGTTTCATTTATTTCCACATGTGGGTCAATATATTTTCCTCTCGAATATTTCAAAAATAATCTGTTACTTTTTTGATGAGGCGGCCGTAGTGCCTTATTTTTGCTGTATATCTCAATATAATCAGAAATCGAAACAGTAAACGTTTTCGCAAAAAAGTACTTCGTATCATGTATTTCGACAATCAATATAGATCGAGCATCTTCAATGATCTACAAGGCTCAGATACGACCTGTCTTGGAATACAGTTCTCATCTGTGGAGTTCGGTACAAAAAAATTCATTAAGGCTTCTCGATTCTATTCAGAGAAAGGCAATTCGTCTGGTTGGTGATTCTTCGCTCATAAACTCGCTCACTTCATTGGAACATCGTGGAAGGGTCGGAGATCTTCTAAAGATACTTTCACGGTCGATGCTCTTCCGAATTGTTATCAATCCTTCCCTCCTTGGCAATATCTACACGGATGCCTCAACGAATACAGAATTCCCACCTCTCTGTTGTGAACTTGGAAACCTGTCGAACCTCTCTTGCTCAGGAACCTTTCTTCAATAGAACAGCCGAGCTATGGAACTCCTTGCCAAAAGAGGTTTTTCCTGAGGCTTACAAACTTCAGAAATTCAAAGTAAATGTTAATTTGTATCTCCTGTCCCTTGATTCACGCGGTGTTCTTTGAACATTACAGGGCTCCCCTTTCGTGTGAATCTGCATATAAAAAAAAATGGCATTTACAGTTATAGGTTATAATTCTTCACGGCGACAAGCACCGCTGATACCCAAAATTAGGACAACCTACGAAATAAAAATATTAAAATTCCTAATAATCTTACAAAATTATGATTATATCTGTACCCTATAGAGTAAATTTGTTTCGTTATCAACATTTTGAATAATATTATTGATATCATCCCTTTATAAAACTTTAAATTTCTTTCCTCGGTATCCGACGCTTTTTGTTCCTAATGAGACCAATTTCGGAAACTTCTATATTTCAATATTTTCCCTTACATTCAATGTACTCTTCAACATTGAGTGAACACTCTATAACGTAGGAGGTTTTATAGTTTCATCAATCAAAATAGCACATATGCACATTCTCAGAAACCTTTTTTACCTGTTTGTTGTTGCATTATTCACGAAATTGGTCATATGATTTCTCATATGCTTACTTGGATTTGACCGGTAACATATTAGATACAATTTATATTATCATTGAAATGATTTATTTTTCAGAGTTGTCTTTTTACTAGATTCAACTACTTTTTGTTCCGTAGTTTTCTGGGTTTGTAACCTACCACAATCTGAAAAAATAAGAATTAATATTGGAATCTATACAAGGGGAGAAGGGCAGATTTTTAATCTACCCCAAAAAGTTGCTGCGTCTATTGAAAAACAGCTCTTTCTGGATAGAACAAGTCCAATTAGTCAGCAACTTCTCGTATAACTCAAATCGTGATTATCAAAAAAATAATAAGAACAGAACGCACGCCTCGCCACTTACGAGATATTTTGAACAGATCGGTGACACATGGGAATCATTGTATTCGTGCCACGTTCCCAAGTAAGGATGTCGGCAGTAAGCCGTGTAGTGGCCGCTGTACGTAGTGCCGCTATGTTTGGAGATCGCGTAGAGGTTGTAGTGGCAAGGGAATACATTGGCTGCCGCGTAGTTGCTCATCTCCAGACTTTTCAAAGGGAAATTCAGTTTCAGTTTCAGTTTATTCGCTATTTTGATCATTATAAATATACATGTTTGTGAGATTCTATATGACATTAGTGTTTTATTCCTTCAGATCTCAGGAGGCCACCTAAGCGCTCAAGGCGCTTGTTTTGTGAATATCCACCCTAAGATCATCTGGAATATTCATATAAATCGACTTCTTGTACAGAAACTTTCAGTTCAGTTAACTCGAGGTGATATGTATATTTCATTTTCAAACATAAAACTTGTAGCTATGGAGCAGGGAGGAGGGGAGAGTATTAAGTTCTGGAAACTGAAAATAAATTCATGAGGAGTGGTAGATTCTTGCGTATGAAGTTTTTTATTTCTTGTTGAATTTGTGTAACGATGTTGTCTCTTTCACTGACCGCGGTACCATGTTATATATTTTTGGACCATAATAAAGAATTGACCTTTGGGTGTGAGATTTTTTGAAAATCGGAATCTTAACATTATAGTTTTCAATAGATCGGGTATTTTTAATTGTTTTTATAGGATAGGAAGATCTATTAGAATACATCCATAAAAGTGTATTGTAAATAGAAAGACCTCTGACATTGAAGAGTTGTGTTTCATCGTAAAGTTGTTGAGTGGAAAAGCGTCTATTTTTCATAAGAATTATTTTAATTATTATATTTTGCATTGTTTGTAGGCTATTTAGGGTGCTGTCAAAAAGGCAGCCCCATACAGTGATGCAATACCTAATTATCGATTCAGCAAGTGATTTATATATAGTGACAAGGTTTTTCCGGTTCATTATTTGTCTTAGGGTGTAGAATGTTCTCATGAGCTGTCTGAGTCGTTTAATGACAAGTAATATATGTTCATCCCATCTCATATGTTGGTCAATTATAATTCCAAGATATTTAAGTTTAAATTCTTTGTTTATGATAGGGCATTTGCAATGTTGACCTTGAACGCATTCAGTTTCGTGAATCTTCAGAGTATTCGAGTCTGGTTGATCATTGTTGAGAAGTGAGAAACATATAAACTTAGTTTTTGCTACATTCAAACTGAGAAGGTTATAGTTCAACCACTTCTTCATATCCTTCAAACCATTTTCTGCAAGTTGATATACTTGTGACCAAGTTTCTCCAGAAAATAATATAACCGTATCATCTGCATATGAGATGATGTGCTCTATTGATTTTATACCACCTATACTATTTATGTATACTAGAAACAAAATCGGTCCCAACACTGTTCCCTGTGGGACACCGATATTTATTTCTTTAGGTTCACTTATATAATCGCCTATTTTGACTTTTTGATGCCTAGATTGTAGGTAGTTTTGCAAAAGAATGAGTGCTGGGCCTCGAATACCATATCTGTAAAGCTTCTCAATCAGTTCGCTATGTGACACCGTATCGAAAGCCTTAGCTAAGTCTAAAAACACAGCAAGGCATTTTTTTGAGTTCTCCAGTGCATTGATAACTGTTTTCGATAAGTGCAAGATGGCTTTTTCTGTGTTTGACTTAGCTATGAAACCAAATTGTTTTTCTGTTATGACATTATGATAATCAAAAAATTTAACGATTCTTTTTTTTAAAGTGTGTTCGAAAATTTTTGCGAAATTGGTTATCAGTGATATTGGTCTATAATTATTTAGGTTTGCCTTGCTACCTACCTTATGAACCGGAGTGATCAAAGATTCTTTCCACTGTCTTGGTATTTGACCTGTTCTATATATAATATTGATAATATGTTGTAGGGGTTCTACAATGTGCGTGTGGATATTTTTAATTAATTTAGAAGTTATTCCATCACTTCCGGGTGCTGAATTATTTTTGAGGTTAGATATTATAACAATGATTTCGTTTGTTGTTACCGGATCTAAGAACAATGAAGGTCCTACATGATTATCAATTAGGAAATCTGACGGTAGTTTATCATGTTTTTCAATATTCTCGGCCATTTTTTTTCCAATGTTGGTGAAGTAATCGTTGAAGGCATCAGCCTTAGCCATTTCACTTGAGAGTAGTTCTCCCTCGAGATTATTTATGTCTATAGAGCAGAGTGGTTTGGATGTTTTTGTATTTCTGTTAGATATTTCATTTATTATTTCCCACATTTTTTACCGTTGTTAGAGTTTTCTTCGAGTTTATTTTTGTAGTAGTGATTTTTTGTTGTTTTTATTAAGTTATTCAATTTGTTTCTATATTGTTTGTATTCATCTTTGAATATTTGAGGGGTGTTGGTTTTTATACGTTTTTTCATAATATCTCTATTTTTTATAGATTTCATCAGACCAGTAGTTATCCATGGCTTTAGTTTACGATTTTCTTCTTTAGTTGTGTTTACTGTTTTACTTGCCTTGTCCATATGATGTACCAGTTTTTTAATAAAGTTATCGTAAGCTAATTGAGATTCGTTGTTTTGAATAACATCATCCCATTTCTCATTCATCAAGCAGTTATTCAACTTATTGTGATCAATTATTTTGAAGGTATTATTCTGGTTATTACTAGGATCATTTTTGTTGTATATCGATGTGCTTAGAAAATTTCGCTTTTTAATAATCAATGAGGTTGAAAAATGGTCCGAGAGGGATGTTTCAACAATCGAGGGGTCGAAGAAGATGTTTCTTCGCCTGTTTTTTACAAAAATGTGGTCTATTATGCTCTCCGATTCTTCAGTTACCCTGGTTGGTCTGTTAATGAAGGAGACAAAACCGTTACCTGCTAATATATTCATATAATTATTTGTTTCGTGAGAGAATTTGTTCAAAAGATTAATATTGATATCTCCTATGAGAATTTCAGTATCTTCTTGTGGATAATTTTGGAGGTATTTTTCCAGATCATTTATATATAATTGTGTATTTGTCGATGGGGGCCTATATGAGGCGATTATCCCAAATTTGTCTTTCGATATGGAAAAAGTTAATCTCATTAATTTCGTTTCAGTCATTGGAATGATGTTCACATTGACTGATATTGAATCTTTAACATATATGACTAAGCCATCGTTCTGGTTTATTTTTGATTCATTATAATAGATTGAAAAATTTGGAATTGAGTAATCACTTACCGCATCGATAATCCAAGTTTCTGATAGTATTATGATGTCAATATTATTGAAGTGTTCATTAATATAAATCAAAAGCTCATCCATATGTTTTCTCATACTTCTCACATTGAAATGCACAATACCCAATATCTCGGACCCTCCTCCAGCTCCATATTTTCTGTAACAGTCATCAAATGTAGAAAAACAGTTTGTTTTGATTTCTTTTGAATTATCTAGAATATCTAAAAGTTCAATCATCATTTTTTTTCTTAACAGTGAAAGAAGGAAAGTAGGAGAAAAAAAAATAAGAAATATAATTTAGGTAATCACGGAAAAAAAAGTAATACGTTATGTGCTAATTCAGATAAGGGATCAGTTTTGTTCCCAGTAAATCAAATAAAATGTTTATAGTTTCATTGCGGAAATAATTTCGACAAGTCTTCGAGAGTAGAGATGCTCGAAATTTTGTTTTGGTAGTTCACGAGAATCTTGCCTGACTCGGTCCATACTTGTTTCGGTGAAGTTTTTTCAATCGCCTTCGACAGCAACTCTATTCGTACTCTGGTCAAGTCCTCCCTCATGATCGCGCCTGTTCCTTTCAATAACTTCTTTTTTTTGTAGATCTCTTGCCTTAGGACGTAGCTCCTGAATTTCAGAAATATGCATCTCGGTTTGGTGTTATTACCACTTTTCCCGATTCGGTAGCACGATTCTATGTCATCATCCTGTATATTTATTTCCATCTTGGTGCTTATTAACTCAATAATTTGTTGGCGTAGATTTTCGTTTCGTTTTTCTTTGACATTGAAAATTCGCAGATTGTGTAATTTATTCAGCTGTTCAAGTTTGTCGATCTTGTTGATGATCACTTTA
The DNA here is from genome assembly GCA_032362365.1 of Zygogramma bicolorata. NCBI lineage: Eukaryota > Metazoa > Arthropoda > Insecta > Coleoptera > Chrysomelidae > Zygogramma > Zygogramma bicolorata. The sequence goes on from JAVJAQ010005172.1 coordinate 378,093, forward strand.
TTATCATCGAACAATTTCTTGTTCGAGTCAATGAGTGGTTCAAGATGAATAATATTAGTTTGTTTTAGATCCATTATTTCCTCCTGAATGTTTACTAGTTTTTGTTCGAATACCTGGAGTTTCTTGTTGATCGAATTCGATACGGCCTCGGATACGACATTCACAAGTGTTTTTATAAATACCTCGTCTGATAAGCATTTATTCAGTGCCTCATTCACAGCGATTTTGATTTCATCCTTAATATCTCGAGTGATAACCATTTTAACGGATTCGGAGTCACACTGGAGGAAACGTCACACCTTGATTTCAATCACAAATATTTTTCAAATTTTCCGCAGCTGTTTTGGAACAGTTGAAATACGATTTACTAGGAGCACAACCTCTAGCCAACCGCTACGTACCATTGCCGTGTAGCGAATGAAATCGATGATGATATTCAATTTTCCATTGAACCATTCCGTTGGAGAAACGTTTGAGATGGATCACCAAAACCTGGAGGAACTTGTATAACGACAATGACTTCGTGCACTTCCGCCTTTCCTTACACTTGGAACACGTCGGCTGCTCATCCCCATCCAACGTCTCCTCTCTGGTAAAATTATCCAAGCAGTGAGATAATCTGAGTTGATCGGGTCTCTGTGGGATAGATAGTGACAGGTCCCAAAACGGGTCGAAGGTTACGGAACAGTACCCGCAATAAGTACATTTTAACGTTATTTCAATTGGCCGACGGAGTTATCTACTATATTCGAATTGTCCATGCGCAGGTCCCTCGACCATGATCCTTTTGCTTTTTCGCTGTCACTCAACCACCATACTCGAGTTTTTTCAACGTCAATTGAACTTTCATCAATTTTAATCAAAATATGTCCAGGTTTTTCTTTTCGTTGATTTAAGTTTTCATGCAAGCCCTTCAATAAATATCGTAAGAACTCCTGAGCGTCTTGTTGGTCGGAGCCAATGAAACGGGAAACGAGTTTTTGGATATGGGTTTTCAGCAATACTGTATCTACCACATCCGCGATCCATATCAACCGAACTCATAGATATGCATGCTTCACCAGAAAGCTTGATGAAAGCAGATTCCTTCAATTTTCGTTTCTTGTCATTGCTTTCTTTCGTTATAATTTTAGTGTCGTTCCATTCTACTGTGTGGTCTCCATCGGCGGTAAGAATGTGTTCTGATAATTCAGAACCGCCTATCTGTCTGTTCCTGATGTACATCTTGTGTTCACTCTTCCGCACTTCCAATGGTCGTGACGTTTCACCGATATATTTTTGACCGCACGAACAAGGAATTTGATGAATACAATTTTTTGTATTTTCTGTTGGGTTATTTGGTTTGGTATGTGTGAGTATTGATCTTGAAGTATTTGTTGTTTTGAATGTTGTTCTAATATTATACCTGTTGCCGATCCGTTTTGTCTTTTCAGACAAACGAGGGACATAAGGTATAAACTACTTTTTTGTTCAAAATATCCAATTAATTCAATTCAAAAAAAAACTGCTGACGATTTCATGTTCTGGTAATTTTTCAATGCGCTTCATCAAAGTATTTATCATTTCGAATATGCTCCACCATTAACTATTACGTCTCCTATTCCATATACCTGGACCTAGCAAACACGTTTCTCTCTGAACGTGTTGACAATTTCAAAAAAATTAGATATAAAACTGGTTGTGTATTCTGGGAAATTATAAACAGATATTAAACTATCAACATTTACGGTCGTAACAACGCCAACAGCTACTGTATTAGAATTTGGATAGTTGACCCTGAAGAATATCAAGTTCCGTGGTATAATTATGTCCTTATGACATTTATTTGTCGTTACGTTAAAATAATAATTATGATGTATAGATAGCAGTTTCCTCTTCATGTTGAATACGGTTTGACGAAATTGTAGCTATGAACCAATGGGAACCGTTTTTTATAATGGTGAATTGGCTAGTAAAATCGTGTGAATAATAGGTAGGAACGGAAGGATAACAATACGGAATGTTGAATCATTGACGGGAAGACTAACATTCGATCGCTTGAAGATGACAAGATTCATTAAATATGTGTTATAATTATATATCCGGAGTCCTTTCTCACAGGAACATCCTCTGCGACATACTTCTGGAGGAAATTGAACACTCAACAGACAATGATGTAGCAGAAATAGACTTTACTCCAGTCACTTTGGATCAGAATATAAAAAAATATCCTAAGTGAATGAAATTTTGTTATGTAGATGGGTTTTTATCAAGCAGGAACCGAGGAGATCGTACAAACTGAGGGGGTGGAAAATTGTTAGAAAAATATTGATATCTGCGTTTCCACCCCCTGGAGCAAATTCATAGGGTATATTTTCTTGTCCAATGTACGTATTGGCACATTTTTTGTGATACTAATTTGTAAGTTTAGCCATTTTCAACTCCTGAAACAACTTTTTACTTCCCCAATTCGTACTGTGTCCGTTTTCAAGGATCTTTGATAGTTCTCACGTTGAAACAAAATATAGACTCACTGGACTATTACATACCTCACAATCAGATCCTGGTAGGAATAACGTACACTTATATATATTGATTCGGACGGAAATCGGCATTCACATAATGAATATGAATATTGAAAACATAAATAATTGATTGGATACTGTATAATGATCCATCTGGGTTACTGGAACCGAAGGATTCCAATTTTATATAAAATAGATGAACGAAGAAGGATATTTTCAATTTGAGATGAGTTCTCAATTAATTGATATGATTCAGGTGGACGAGATGGTTGAATTTACAAACTGAACTATAAGAATCTTTCATTTACTCATTATAACTGCCTTCATAATATTTTTTCCTTCAATGGGATGTGAGAGTCTTAGAAAGAATAAAATAAATATTCTTGGGAATGCTTGAAGACTGGCTTTAAATCAAATATTCAAAAAATGAACAATTTGTTCAGGCCAGCCTCAACTCAAGTGTGTCCCGTCCCAATAATTGAAAATCAATTCTGGTGGTGTATCGCCAAGAGCATATGTGGAATTTCTTTTGTGAAGAATCCCACACTAACACCTGTTGGATGTAATCCAATGCCCTTCGTGGTATTACCCAGGGGAGTAGTTGTTTTCTGATAGGTGTTAGTCCGTCAACCTACAGTGTAGGTGAGTTGAGGCTGGCCTGAACAAATTGTTCATTTTTTGAATATCTTAGAAAGAATACTCATGTAGTCGATACTTTATTCCAAAAGTATTTCGGGAAAGTGGGAAGTGGTTTCATGTAATTCAAGTCAACCAAATGTTCATCTAGGTCCAATCAATCTCCTCAAACTGTTGATATATTTAGCGGTTTTGATATCAATTGACCTGGTGGTCCTCTCTATGTGGTTGCCAATGAGAATGAAATCCTACCATTACCGCTAGTGCTCTGCAAATTCATACCAATTTCTCTTCTATTTGATATTCGAAGAGGAAGAAGTATACACCTTGTACTTATAGAAAATGCTTCACAGGCATGCACTGCTGGGAGGCCAATAAGCCCTGATCCAACCAGTAAGTGTTCTCAATAATTAGAAATCGATTTCTGCTCTTGTATCTCCGAAAACACATGCGTAAAGCTTTCTTGTAAGAAATCCTGCACTGGCACCTATTGGATATATTTCAATACCAGGAGAGAAGTTATTATTTGACTGATGTCAGCCCACCAACTTACTGTGTTGATGGTGAAGATTGGTATGAAGGTATCGCTAGTTTTCCATTTCCTTCCCTGAATATATATGGTGGAGTCCTTGTCATTATATTTGGGATGAACTTCTGATAACTTGGTAGATTCATATGCTGGCAAAACCTATTTTTTTGAGGAAACCAACTGAGGTCGATTGCTAAATGTAAGTACTTCTGAAAAGTTTGGTTTGCTATTTTGTGTTACGTGCTGTTTGCTCCTAATGATTAGCATATGTTGCATTTTTTTAAGTATTTACCAGCCAAACTTTGTCAACAAGATAATTTCATATAATAATGAAACATATCATTATTTTAACAAATTATTACTATTTTTATCAAAAGGAACGGATAAGACCTATGTCATATTGAATTCTTCTGTCAGAACTAGTGCATGGTCACTGTATTTCAGCATCACTTCATAGGTTCGAGCAAACGAATACATGAACTTTGTAAAAAATGGCACGTGTCTCGCCATAGTTCCTATTATAATACTGCAGCCTCGTTTGGAAATCAGCACAACTCGACTCAGTTCAGAAAAAGGGAATTGACCCTGTCTTGACCCCCAGCTTGTGAAGTCACTCATTTCTCTGGAACAACGTATGAAAGTCGGCGACTTGTCTGTATTCAAAAGATATTTGTATGATTTTTTTATATGCAGAATCACACAGAAGGGAAGCCCAGTATTGTTCAAAGAACACCGAGTGAATCAAGGGACAGGAGATACGAATTAACATTCACTTTGAATTTTTTAAGTTTGTAAGCCTCTGGAAAAACCTCTCTCGGCAATGAGTTCTGAAGTTCAGCTATTCTATTGAAAAGGGATTCCTGAGCAAGAGGTTTCACAGGTCTCTAAGCTCACAACAAAGGGGTGGGAATTCTGTACTCGTCGGATCATCCGTGTAGATATTGCCAAGGGTGGAACGATTGATAACAATTCAGAAGAGCACCGACCGTGAAAATATCTATCGAAGAGAGACAAGTCTCCGATCCTTCTACGATGCTCCAATGATGTGGCAACAAGGCGGATTGCCTTTCTCTGAATAGAATCAAGCTGCTTCAATCATTTTTTTTGGTGCCGAGCTCCAGACATGAGAACTATATTCCAAAACAGGTCGTATATGAGGCTTGTAAATCATTAGGAGCTGACGAGAAGTGAAACATTTCTTCACACGAAATGGAAATTATATGGTTAATTGACAATTAAATCATCCTTCTGATAATCAATTATTCTCAACCATGAGAACAAAAATATATTTCCTATAAAATACAATGTTTCAAGTCGGAGGAAAAAAATTTTTATTGAAACAACGTAGTTTTTTGGGCCGCTTTTGATATCGTTATCATGGATATTTATCAGGTATAGGCCATTTCCAGCAGTTATTACATATCAACAGAGTGTGTTTGATAAATATTTGATGTCACTTCTTTCAAAAAATTTCTGTATTATTTGCCATTGGCTTCAAGATAGGAAGATGCCAACTTTCATTTCTCCAAAACTCCATTCTCCTCAAGAAAATAATCATGTTCCTAAATATACCGAAGGCTCGGTTTCCTCAGTAACGTGAATGAATGAGTTATCAAAATGTAAACTTATCGCAGCAGATTCTCGATATCAATTTTTGAAAAAAATTGGTGTCTATATAGTGATGAAATTATATAATGTATCCATATGCACATTGACAGGCTCATGGGATAGCTCTCTCTAAGCGGAACATTCTTGTCTGTGTTTGGAAATGAAATGATATCCTGATGACTGAAGTTCACAGCAAATTCCTGTTCATTTGTCAAGAAATATTCAGAATGTTATCTATTCAATTAGAGTTCCATGTCTTTGGTATGCAAATTGAACGAGAAAAATTTTTTCGTGTAATTCAGCGACCGTTGTCCCATCTAGGTAGGATAGAACTATGTATGAACTAAACATCTAAGGGTTGCTTTAAACAAATCTGTTTTAATCTTAGTCCTTATGTCATTTGAAAACCAAGTTGATTTCAGACGTCCATGTAGATGCATTCAAAAAACTACGGCTGTTTCAGCCTCCCTTTCAATCTTGAAAACTTAACTCAGACAGCATGATCAACAACCACCTAATTCTTTCAAATAAAGTGTGGAACTAACTGTCATTCAAGAATTTAGGACTGAAACAGAGACTGAGAGATTCATAATTATGGGAAGTCATTCACTTTATGTTGATAATGGAACTGCCTTGTACTGACGAGTGGCCAAATAGCGCGAAACCAGTCTGCAAGTGTGTCCGTCCCTATAATTGAAAATCAATTCCTTCATTTGAATCGCCAAAAGTTAATGCGGGATTTTTTTCTGTGGAGAAACCTGCACTGTCACCGGTCAGATATAATGAAATGCCCTTCATGGTATTAGCCAGGGGAGTAGTTTGACAGGTGCCAACCAGAAACTACTGTGTAGGTACCTCAAGACTGGCCGCGGTCCTGATTCATAAAAGTACAAGTCTTGTATACACTATGTACACTATGATAAATGATTGTTTTTTACTCGTTTCTTACCTGTACCTACGTTGTGTTTCTCTTGTAGCTACAAGACTCCTACTTTTATAAAACAGGCCTATGAACGAATAGTTCAAAAGATTATTTGATTTAACGCCAGTCATCTTCGAGTATGCCCGTCGACTATGTCGAATGTTTCTGAAACAGATATTTAATAAATTGGCCCTGAGAATTATCCAACTATAGGAGTTTTGTATTCCTCCTGAATTTACCTTAAGAAACAAAATCCAAAAGCACAAAAAAGTATCTTGTTTAACGAGCAAGCAATGATAGACATTTTCCAGTATGAAATTTGCAGAATGAGACCTGATTTATTGTGTGATAATACTACAACTGTAACACAATTGTGTTATCAGGTAAGGACACGAAATCGAAGACATGCAATGAAAATCACTATTCTATCAAGAACAGTTGAGATTGAGCAGTTTTGTGTTATAGCCGTAGAAAAACAAATATTGTGAATTTGTTTTTCTTGCGAATCCATCCACCCCTGTCTTTGTATTCACACCCAATTTATTCCCGCCAAAATTATATGCTGTTAATATTCCAACCGAAATAACTCAACACCGTCATCGGTTCAACCCCTCCTGAAATTTCACCGGCAGATCTCCAATAACAATGCCAGTACCGAAAAATCACCCTTTTAGGTAACTCAACTGCCAAATATATTAGAATATACGCATCTCAAGGGTAGTTTTATACTTTAATGTGTCTCTTCGAACATTACAGTTGAAACAAAAGCGAAAGGGGTTGAAGCGCCCGGATCTTCGATACTCCGGGAGGACAGTCGCGAGAACGCAAAGGGCATCCTTCGTTTTTGCGTCCACCGACGAAAGTGCGAGGGAGACAGACCACCGAGCTGGAGAGGGTTCATTAAGGGATGATTTCTTCGCAGAGGCACATGTGCTGTAAGGGCTAAAAAAGGGTTTAAGCGTCAATGATCTAGGGAATTATTTAAGGGTTGGCATAAGGGTGGTGATATCGGTAAATTCAGATAAAGGGTCGGAATCGTAACTGTTGAAAAAGGGGTGAAATTTATAGACGACGCTTTTCCGACTCTAATTAGCAAAGTAATGACTTATTAGGAAAAACAGAAATGGGTTTTCCATGACAGGCCGCAAAGAGGAGACAAGGGAAGGATGTTTATACTCGCATAACAAAACCCAAATTGGTTACCGGGAGTTGTTCCAGTGTAGAAATCGAAATTGGGAAATTGGAGTTTGGATGGTCGGTGAATATTGTACCCAGGACATGCATTTTTTTGTTATATCTCGAATGAGGCATTTAAATCTTTATAATGTAGAAAGTTATTGGCTTTAAAATATTCAAATTATTGTTCGAAGTGATATGTTAAACACCGAGCCGAGTTTGAGCCGTCGAATGGAACTTCTCGAGTCGGCCATCTTTATTTTATAAGTCTTTCGAGGAATCTTTATGGCCAATACGCCTTGATTTTCCATATCTATTTTTGAAATGGTTGCTGTAATGAAATAAAAGCGTGATCCTGAATTCAAAAGAAGTCGAAATGTCTGTTGTTGGATTGCTGAGAACTCAGTTTGTATTAAGCCTAAAAATTGCAGCACTGACCGAAGGAGAATTCTTTCCATCATAGGTTTACTGATCCCACTAGGGTCTGCTATGTTTTGATGGTAACATCCGGTAACATAATTTCCCAGCGCTGGCCCTATAACTCGTAGATGCAAAATAATATGAGAGGTCAAAGAGAGAATGTCATTTTTCCAGGAACTCTCGTCACGCGTGGAATATTCGATCATCGAGATTTTACTCGATTTTAAGATTCTCCATAGGCGTACGCAAGTATAAAAGGAGACACTTCATTGCGGAGATAGATAACTATTCGGAGATAATTATTCAGATAGTTATCAGAGTTTCTAGCTTAGTGGAGAGGCGGAAAGTTTTACAGAATTTTTATCTGAGAGAGCTTTGGTATTGCTAAGTGCAGCAGTCGAAGTAGAGAATTTCTTTTATAGAGAGTTTAATACCGAGCGTTGGATAGTTAGCGGAGCAGTTCAAGTGATTGTGTTGAGATAAATAGTTGTAATAGAAGTAGTTGAGTGTTTTTCAGAGTCTTAAGAAACGAACCCATAACGGCATAAAGGTGACACAGAATTATTTCTGACAACACAAACAGAGCAAATTAAAAATTATATAGGAATATAATTATTGTGAAAAGTTCACCTACCCTTATTAGGTATTTCAGATCACGTTTTGCCTGGGGGGCAAACAATAAACAAACCGATTAGCTTTTGTTTTTACTGATTTTATGACATTTCATCGACAAAACCAGTGTAATTTTCGTGTTTTCATCATCTATTATTGTAAAGCTCAATAAAGGATAGACAAACATTGAAAGCACACCAGTTTTACTATGGAAATCACTGACCCAAAAAACAAACGAAAGTTTCTGGGGGCATATGCTGCCATATTGATTCATTTGACAAGTATCTGGATTGCCCAATGGGTTGGAAATTTGAGATCTCTTTCAATATCATCTAAAATTTGCCAAGCAGAAGTCTTAGACAATCTGAACCTCATTTGGTTAGTTGCCAAAAAATACCGAAGACAATATCACAACTTTGAAATAAGGTGATATTTTTTACTGACAGATGCTACCGAATACGATTGGCAGAGCTGTTATCTCGATAAGTACATTTATGTGCAGCTCGATCTGAATTATTCAGCAGTGGGTTTTGCATTAGCTATTTAGCAGTGGAAAATTTGGTGGAAAACTGACCTCATCCATATCGATTCAAAATATACAAATCAAATCACTTCATATCCTTCTGAAATCTACACGGAGTAAATACTCGACTGAACTTCGATAATATAATAATATTATTATGATACAAAAGTAAAACAGTTATTTTGGAGCAATTTCAATGTATAGGTTGAGTTTTGGTATATTTTAAACTGCTGGGTACATTTATGATACAAATCTACGTTATGGGCTAAGGAATATCTTATTATAACATAAAAATAGCTTCGCATCTTCCACTCCTTCGATCTCTACTCACGTAAAATCGAGATTTGATACAAAATATGCTATCATTTTCTGTCCTCTGACGTGACATTTCGAATGAAAATATTTGAGACGAATTTAATTTTTTTTGCATATTCCCTATTGTGATCTGAGAGCTTCGCTCTTCAATAACACATAGGTGAACAATTATCAAAATGAAACCAGGTTCATGAGCCAAAAGTCTATTCACTGAACAGTTTCTTCATCATCAGGCGAAACATCTTATGTTGATTGATTGATATATCGATCACTGAGGTTTGATTCATTCACGGTCTTATATATGGACCGATGGGCACTGACTCACGTATGAGTCACTTGGTCTTTCGAATAACAGTTTGAAGAAGTTTGTCAGGTCTCCCTTGGCAAAACCAATGTTTATAGAGATATAGTTAGTCAATGCTTGTGTAAAAAGGATTTGAATCGTTTTTGTTACGCCATCTACAGTCTAATGTCGATATTTCCGTTTACTTGACAATGCCCAACAAAGTTTTTTACTCTGAAGGGAAAAACAGGTGCAGATTTCTGTCAGTTAGTTTGACTGAAATGTTGAAAGAAAGATGAAGAAGCTTCAAAATAGAGCTGCCGGTAGAAGTTCATGAAGGAAATGAAAGTTTTGGCATTAAACTCATCTTCAAAGCATGAAATACCTACGACATTCACAAAAAAATCCACTTATGTTTCTGAATTGATTGCCATCTTATGGTTTTATGCATAAGTGATCAAGAAAATGTGTGAATCAGGCTTCGACGTCCGTAAAATTAACGAAAGAAAAGACATTACTTTAATCTCTGTAAACAATGTCACAAGGAAAGGATGGATGTCAATGAAATGTCGTTTAAAACTGATTTGTCACGAGTTGAATATTTTTGAATCGGTTGAGAAAACATTTTCCTACTGAAGAACTCAAGACATAATGTTCTCTGAGCGAAACGAGATCTTCTCTGGGTTCGAATGAAACATTATACTGGCTATAGTGAGTCTTTCCTACAAAAAGCTCTCTATTTTGCTTCGTGTAGATATTTCCTATGCATGCTATCTATTTGTTTGAATTTCAATATCCTTGGCATACGAATCGAGCAAGAATGCAACCCAGAGCCAGAGATTAACCCGAAACCAACATGTGGCCAGAATAAATAGACGAAAGAGGTGACACTCATAATGGCCAGGCGCATCTATGTAAAGAAATGGGGATCGAAACCAAGCCTGTTGTACTAGCTGTACACAAGGGTGGTTAGACCCATGATAACATATACATCTTTGGCATGGTGGTCAAAGACGAAACAAATATCTGCTATGAACAAACTCAGCAAGGTCCAAAGACTTGCCTGTCAGGGCATAACAGGGCAATGAAAACAACACCCACATCAGCAATGGAGGTGCTCTTGGATCTTTCCCCTTTACATCTTGTGATAAGGGAAGAGGCAAGAGTGGTCCATTACAGACTGGAAATTCCATCGATATTCGAAAGATCGGTGAAAACAGATATCGTGTGACATGTGGAGGGACATGTACTCAACATGAACACAGACCACATGTCACCCAGATTTATATTCAACACGAACTTCTCAGTAATGATAAGAGATCGTTAAGAGTGGCAAAGAGACAATCTCACTGAGAACTGGCCGGCTGGAGCAACTGGTTTACAGATGGATCAAAGACGGAATATGGAACAGGGGCTGGTATATACTGTGCGGGAAGGAACCTAGGCTACAGTTACCCGCTCTGACAATACACATCTGTGTTTCAAGCAGAAATTTATGCTATACTACAATGTGCAAGAACAAACAATTTGAGGTCCCAACGAAATGGGTGGATCAATATTTACACGGACAGCTAAACTTCACTCAAGGCACTGAAAAATCCCAGAGTGACATCTAGACTTGTATGGGAATGCCGCGACAAACTGAAACATATGGCAGACCATAATAGACTGACTCTACAATGGGTCACAGGTCACCTAGGTTAGCAAGACAATACCATATACCGAACCCAAACTAGGAGTGGGAGTATCCAAAACGATGGTAAGGAATCACATAAGGAATTGGGTGAGAACAAATTGTAGATATAACTGGGAAAATCTACCCAGTAGCGCTCACGGAAGAACTTCCTGAAAGGACCGTCGAGAAAATGACTGAAGACCTGCTTCAGTGTAACAGGAATTAGATAAGGGTTATTATAGGGCTGCTGTCTGGACACTGCCTACTCAAAGGACACTTGAGTAAGATAGGGCTGTACAACGGCGACCTCAGCTGTAGATAATGTGAAAAATGGATAGGACAGCTCTACGCATACTTTGAGAATGTGAGGCTCTGGATCATAAAAGGCAACAAATAAATTGATAATCAATTTTGGATCCAGAAGGATATGACAAACACTCAAAACTCAACATGCACAAACGTGCGCAGGGAACAAGGGAGGTAGGGGAGTAGCAGTTTCAGATGGACAGTATTTATAGACCTTGCCAAGGCTTTTGATACTGTCAGTCACCCAATGCTATTAACATCCCTAGAAAACGCCGGTATAAGAGGAAAATGTCTTGAACTTTTCCAGTCCTATCTGAGTAACCGAAAACAAAGTGTCAAATTGAAGGATACGACAAGTGAATGTGGAATTATAGAGTATGGTGTGCCTCAAGGCACGGTACTGGGACCCATACTGTTTATATTATACATCAATGGACTATTTTCCATAGAACGTAAGGGTAAAATTATTAGCTTTGCGGACGACACGGCCATAACATACAGAGGAGAAGACTGGTTTCAACTGAAAACTACAGTAGAGGCAGATCTAGATAATATAAAAGACTGGTTTGACTCCAGATTACTCTCCATCAATCTGAATAAGACCCAATTCTTACCATTCTCCAACAGCAAATCAACGTTGCCTACATACTCCAAACTAACAATAAAAAATGTCTCAATCTCCGCTGTAACGAACCCAAAATACCTTGGCATAATATTGGATACCCACCTCAGATGGAACGCGCATATTAATTTCATCCTCAAGAAACTCCGATTTGTATTATATAAGTTCAGACAACTCAAAGACATACTCGATCTCAAGCAGTATAAAATTATTTATTACAGCTTGGTGGAAAGCCACATCGCGTATGGAATATTGGGATGGGGAGGAGTATCTAAAACATACCTAAGACCACTCGAGGTAATACAGAAACGATTTTTAAAATTGATGATGCATAAGGAGCCAACGTTTAACAGTGATCAATTGTATCTCGAGTCGCAAATATTAGATATCCGACAACTATTTTATAAAAATATAAACATCAGACAGCACTCACAGAAAAACCAACTCACCACATTTGCGCATACCTATAGTACCAGGCAACTTAAAAAATACATCTGTCCTTCTACTTCTAAATCGATTGGGCAGAAATGTTATAAATATCTAGGACCTAAATTATTTAACTCCCTTCCACCAACACTACAATTCGAAACTAACAAAATACTCTTCAAAAAAAACCTTATTGTACATATAAAATGTCTCTCAAGAAAATCACTACATGAGCTCATAGACTGAATAACATCACTTTACCAATCCCATAATAACTACTTCACACACTGTCACTAATTCATCCGGCACTGGTTTCAAAATTGTTCACTGGTTTCAAAATTGTTCACATGCATTAATTTTTATCATAGTTTTAGTTAAATCTTAAGACCCCATTTATTGATTATAATTCAATTATATGTGTATAATTGTAAATTTTTAAACTTAAATTTATATTTATATCCTGTAAGTTTTTTGTTATTTAACAATGATTAATTTATATTACCGTCCCTTTAAATTTCCCGTACAAGACTCTTTCTGAATCTTCTGGGAATCCGTTCGTTTATTGTCAATGACAATTGTTGAAATATTTATCTTATTGTTTTCGTTTTGAATTTAGAACAATAAACGTTATTATTATTATTATTATTATTACTCTATCCACCTTTTTGTGAATAAATCAAAATTCATTAGAATGCAGATATACACGTACCTATCAATAGAAAGTGTTTGTGATTTCTTCACTTCTTTTATAGAATTTGTGATTCGGAGAAGTCAGGTAAAATATCATTCCCCAATAAACAATCGTTGAAAATCGTCATGGAGGGTTTGGTAGCGACTCTTCCAACAAAATAAAATAGTATGATTAGGAGATTTAACGGCTTTGAGTTCCTCAATCTTTCGTTTCCAATATGGTTGTGCCTTATTCCCAACGTATCTTGAGCTCACTTATAAATCGTAACGATTTTGTGGACCCTCATAGCTGTCGAACAATCACGAAATTCGGTGTGAAATATTAAATATTCATTGTGGCATTTAACAAACTATAGTCAGTTTCGTCTGAAGTAAGCACTAATTAAGCAGCAAGATGCGGGCAGTAGTCATTTGTTTTTAATTGAGATAACTTGATTACCACATGAACTTCGCGTCCCCTTTCAACTGTTTCTCTGCGTACAGTGCGACGGAGACGGAGGTCAATGTGAAAATGGCAGCTAATTAACAGTTTTAATAATGATATCCTAATAAAGTGAGTTTGTTCACACGAACGAAGTGACTCAGATATTTTGAATTATTGCCAGTGTAATAGTGAGAATGGTAAGAAATTCGAGGCAATTCATTATTCGTCGGTCCTCGTGGAATGTATGTTCAGTATTATCAGGAACCGTTTTTAATTTTTATGGCATATGTTTGAGTCAGTCGGTTGTCTGGTTTGATTGAAGGATTTATTGAGATGGGCTTTTCTTCTTCGTTTTGGGACGTGGGAAATGTATGCTCATGCGGAAAATGATGGTGTTGACGACCTCACTACCATCAGAAATAATGACGGTGTGCAAATTAGTTACGATGGAGATTCCTAGAGTTGATGAGAAGCCAGTAATGGATGACTGATTGTGTCAGGTGATACCGAAGATAGAACTCATAAAAAGTGTTTCAGTTGTAACAAAAAACCAATAGACAGAAGATTCAACTGAAAAATTTGATTTGATTTGTTTGAGAAAATTTTTCACATCCGAATCAAAATTCAATTGTGAAGAACAGATGGAAGAAATATGACAACTGTCTATAAGATATGTCCTTTGCACAAAAGTAGTATCTACTGAGTCGAAGAATGTATGACCTCTCTTTATCTCTTTATTTTGCTTGTGTTTTCGATTATTATGGTAGTGACGAAATTAACAACGGAATTTTTTTTATATGTACAGATTCACTCGAAGGGGAAGCCCTGTGATTTTCAAGGGACAGGAGACACTATTCAACATGCACTTTGAATTTTTAAAGTTTGTAAGCCTCAGGAAAACCTCTATCGGCAAGTAGTTTTAAAGTTCAGCTGGTCTTTTGAAAAAAGAACCATCAGTAAGAGAGATTCGACAGGTCTTGAAGCTCTCAATAATCCATGAGAGATTATAACTGATCGTAATTCCTAGCATCGAGATACTCGATTTTGAAGGAATAGTTACTCTTGACCTCTGAATACTAGATGAAAATAGATTGGTTTTCTTTGAGGAGAGACTCGCCTGGGTTTTCCAGCATTGAATTCCAACAAGTTGATGTTACCCCATTGTAAAAGATAGATATTGGTCTATAATTATAATGTAAGGTTATCTTCCCTTTTTGGGAACTAGCTGAACTCTGGCTGTCCTCCAAGACCTAGGGAAAACCTCCATTATATGAAAGGTTGAATAATTCGCAAAGTATTGGTGTCAATTCGAGAGCACACACCTCAAGATTAATCCGATTCCATCAGATCCGCAAGCCTTGTTTATATTAAGGTCCATTCAAATATGTCTTATACTTTGATGGTGAAAAATTATTTTAGGCATAGGACTGTCTATAAGCGTGATATTCGGAGGTCTTTTCCGGATGTGTCTGGAGTAGAATTTCCAACAGACATATTAGCAAATATATCCGCTTGTTGTTGGATAGTAGTTGCTTGTGAACAATCCTTATTGCTTGAAGGGGAAAATGAACTGAAAATGAACTACTCATCGCCAGCTTTAGCCACAACGAACTAGCACCGTTTGCGAATTCCAGAAGTCTTGAACGAATTCTATGATTATGAGCTTCTTTAGCAGCTTCAAATGTTGCAATACACCCATTTCTTGCGTTAACATACTCAGAACTCGTTTTTGAACTTGTATTTTGGCGCCAGCGATTGAATGCCGCTTGTTTGAATATATGATAGGATATTTTGTTCCAGTATTTCGGAGGGTCCTACTGATTTCTGTAAGCGCCTCAGATGAACCAGATGGTTGCTGTATCAACTAAGAATCTTTGTACATTGACCAGTGACGAATGATATTATATTTATATTGATTGCTACATGCCTATTCTAAGAACCAATTAGATTTCTTCAATATATTGAAATCGCCCTATTAACAGTCATTTCCAATGGTAAAAAGCTCCCTATAGCTTCTCCAATAACTGATAAGATAACTATTAACTTGCTTTCGATCAACTTTGCTATGAATGGTACCATTCGCAAATCTATACTTGTCACTGTCAAATTGTTTTCGGGTTTTCTTAAAACAACGTTTTTTCAGTTTTTTCATGACTGCGTGCGCCGGCTATTGACAACTTCCTACGCGAACCGAGATTTCCTGGAAGATGACGTTTTTTCATCCCTCATATTATTTTGCGTTTACGAGCGACAGGGCCGGCGCTAGGAGATTTCGTAACAATATGTAGGATTGTTAGCAACCATATGGAAAAAGATTTTGAATGGATGGATACTAACGATGAGTTTGTTCTCATGGTATGTCCTATCTTGTCTTATATTTTCATAGTAGGTTGAATCACACATTTCTTTGAATAATATATTTTAATAATTTGATTCCTTATATGTATCTTTGGAATGAGAGCTAATAATTTTTCTTATGGTTATCATCGTAATCAACACGACAATATTGAATGAATCAAGAAAATCTAGACATTTGTTTCGAATGAGAAAAAACGATGTAGTCTAGATCTGTTTCTCTAGTGTTGTATGTAACGTATCGTCCTATAAATGACAACTACAAGGATACGGATGTTGATTATATTTCAATTTCAAATACTTCTTTTCCTCAAGAAAAGGACATCCGCCTTCGATCCTGTCAAGCAAGAAGGGGCTGTCAAATGCTCGAAGACACACCGGATTCAAAAAACAATCACGGTGCTTTGGAATCAACGACGTTTTTAGATTTTCCGTGATAATGGCTATGAAACACTCCGGTCGAGACCGAGGTGTAACGTACCATAATTCTTCGGTGTTATTTTTTCACGGCTTCGTGCTTCCGTTGAACTCGAACAATAATAAATTCGAATATAATGACAGTTGAAGGTGGCCGCCCGTGAAACGATGACCTGTTCTGGTGAGTTCGGATTTTTCGAACGTTGAACGTGGATTATTTTCACATTTCACGAACTGATGGTTGGGACGCGTCTTGTTTGGCAGTTCCTTCCGCGTTTTTTTCGAGGTTGAATACGCGAGAGGTTATTTTTTATGGGATGAATGGGTTTTCAAGACAATTTTTAGCGGAAATTCATCATGAGAACTTGATGGTGTTCTGTTATGTCTTGAATTAATCGTTTACATCATCAATCTTTAAGAGTTTTCAAATTACAAAAAAAAGCCATCAGTATCCTGGATGGAGCCGGATATCTCATATCATGCAGGCCCCTTTTCAGTTTCTTGTCTGATAGGTCTCTGTATGTGGTTGTTCATGGAGTATCATCTGATATTCTCCCAATAAATGCAGGTGTTCCACAGGGTTCAGCTCTGGCGCCCACTTTGTTCCTGCTTCATATCAATGATTTGCTCGAGAAAACATCTTGTTCAATACATAGTTTTGCGGACGACAGTACTCTTCATACCAGTTTCTCTTCAGGAGTCCCCATACCAGCTCGAGGAACAAAAATTCAACGAAACATTCGCGTGAATAAAATCAACGACGACTTGGCAAAAATAATAGATTGGGGTAACATGAACTTGGTGGAATTCAATGCTACGAAAACCCAGGCATGTCTCTTCTCAAGAAAAGCCGATCCATCATCATCGAATATTCAGATGTCAGGAGTAACTATTTCTACAAAATCAAGTATCTCGAAGCTAGGAATTACCATCAGTGATAATCTCTCATGGGAAAACCATGTGAGAACGATCGCTAAAAGTGCTTTTCAGAAACTTGGATTTCTATTTCGTGCGAAGAAATACTTCACTTCTCGTCAGCTTCTAATGATCTACAAGGCTCAGATACGACCTATCGTGGAGTACAGTCCTCATGCGTGGGGTTCGGCACCAAAACATTCATTGAGACTTCTCGATCCTATCCAGACGAAGGCAATTCGTCTTTTTGGTGATTATTCGCTCACAGAATCGCTCACTTCATTGGAACATCGTAGAAGGGTCGGATACTTGTCTCTCTTCTAGAGATATTTTCACGGTAGGTGCTCTTCTAAATTGTGATCAATCGTTCCACCCTTGGCAATATCTTGGCAATATCTACACGGATGACTCGAAGAGTACAGAATTCCCACCCCCTTGTTATGAATTTGGAGATCTGTCGAACCTCTCTTGCTCAGCGATCTTTTTTCAATATAACAGCTGAGCTTTGGAACTCCTTACCTGAGGCTTACAAAATTCAAAAATTCAATGAATGATAATTCATATCTCCTGTCCCTTGATTCATAGGTGTTCTTTGAACATTACAGGACATCCCTTTCGTGTGAATCTGCATATAAAACATAATGCCTCTTCCATCAGTTTACATTTACTCCTCGCTGGTAGAAATCCATAAACAGTCAGGATCAATAAAAAAAGGTGCCCACCAACATAACTGCCACTCTGCTCTGCAGATCAGCTCAGATTCCCATTTTTTAGGCTCAAGACCTCTCTACGAAACTCTCTGAATTACGCCCTCTACAACAAACTCTCCTCTGACTGGAGAAAGAAAAGCGTGCCTTGCTTCAAATCAACCATTAAAAAATATCTTACCTCTCCCTCCTTCTATTCCGTTGAGGAAAATATGACCTCTCCAATGTAGGAATTCATTTTTCAATTTTGATGTTGAAGTGCAACCTCGTTGATGCCATGATAACTTTATTGTCTAGTTAGCTTGGATTCATATCAGTAAATCATTTCAAACCATATTTTTCTTTTGACACCATATGTAGTGTATTTGTGTGGTGTTTTTTTATGTCTTTGTACCTCATTTATGTATTCATGTATTTGTGTAAAACTGTACAAAAATTTTAGATCTATGGATCTACCAAATATGACCTGCTGCAAATGTACACAAGGTAGTGAATAAACGTCTCTCTCTCTCTCTCATAACAAAAAAAAAATATGCATGAAAATATTCAAATAATTGCTCAAAGTGGGATGTAAAACACTAAATGAGTTTGAGCTGTTTGAACGTCACGTTGTAGCTTGTGCTTTGGAAGACATCACAGGACATAGCTCGTGTTTGTTTACTTATAGCGTGACATCATTGGAGAAGCTAACAAACCTTCTTTCAAATATTATAATGTACCAAAGTGCAAATACACTATTACAAATACACCCGATAAAGTGATTTCTATTCCAAGCGCTGCAACGTACGAAAACATTGGTGTAAGACGTGAGGTAGTGAATAAACGTCTCTCTCTCTCTCTCATAACGAAAAAAAAAATATGCATGGAAATATTCAAATAATTGCTCAAAGTGGGATGTAAAACACTAAATGAGTTTGAGCTGTTTGAACGTCACGTTGTAGCTTGTGCTTTGAAAGACATCACAGGACATAGCCCGTGTTTGTTTACTTATAGCGTGACATCATTCGAGAAGCTAACAAACCTTCTTTCAAATATTATAATGTACCAAAGTGCAAATACACTATTACAAATAAACCCGATAAAGTGATTTCTATTCCAAGCGCTGCAACGTATGAAAACATTGGTGTAAGACGTGAGATATCTTGTTAATATTGTTGTGAAGACCATTTCAATATGAGTGTGCAATATAGCCTTGTTTGAGTCAGACAGAATTGCATTAGCAATGTAGCAGAGGTAAATTCGCTTTGAAAAAAAAAATAGGAATGTTGGTGCAATTTCAATGTATAGGTTATGTTCTGGTATATCATAAACTACTGGGTACTTTTATGTTAAGAATCTATGTTATGGATTAGAATATATCATACAACATGATTATTATCTTGCAGCTCTCACACGTTAGATCTCTGCTCACGTCACGTCTGCATCGAGATCTGATGCAGACGTGACGTTCCTTTTCGACAAATGATGAAGCGTTTCGTGAGTTTGAACTTCTCTTCCTGATTCTTCACTTTTATATAATAATTTATGGGTTTGATAATGACTGAATGAAAATAATACCTTATGATCATAATGTGACGATCATGAAGATTCGAAGAAAAAATATTCAAGACGAATTCAAATTTGAAGTCCCTAAGACTCTGTGCTTCAAAACTAAAATTCATCTACATGAAGAATCAAGCAATAAAAAAACAAATGTGCAGAAGATCATACCAAGAAATTCAATGTATAAGTACTGTTTGAATTCCATTATTTTGTGCTGGTGGATTCAGATTTGCCTATTCTTCAATTTCTTGTACATCCCAAATTTTCCTATAAATAAAATACAAGAACTAAGATTTATCTGTAGTTTTCTGAGTTTGTAACCTACCACAATCTGAAAAAATAAGAATCAATATTGAAATCTATACCAGTGTAGAAGGGCAGATTTTCAATGTACCCTGAAAAGTTGCTGCGTCTACTGAAAAATAGTCCCTCGTTTGTCTGAAAAGATAAAACGGATCGGCAACAGGTTTGATGTTAGAACAACATTAAAAACAACAAATACTTCAAGGTCAATACTGACACATACCAAACCAAATAACACAACGGAAAACACAAAAAAAATTGTATTTATCAAATTCCTTGTTCGTGCGGTCAAAAATATATCGGTGAAACGTCTCGACCATTGGAAGTTCGAAAGAGTGAACACAAGATGTACGCCAGGAACAGACAGATAGGTGGTTCTAAATTTATCAGAACACATTCTTACTGCCGATGGAGATTACAAAGTAGAATGGAATGACACTAAAATTATGACGAAAGAGAGCAATGGCAGGAAAGATAATAAAAGGAATCTGTTTTCATCGTGCTGTCTGGTGAAGAATGCATATCTCTGAGTTTACTTGATATGGATCGCGGATGGCTGCCTCTCCTGAAGGGCAAAACGTTATGTCAGATTTGAAATATTTGACCAATGTCAATAACTGAGATTGCCTACAAGAGATTTTGGATTTGTACAGGAATCTGCGTATATATATATATATAGTGAAGATCACGTTATGGACTTCAATAATCCGAAAGTTTTGACCATTGAGAAAAATTATCAAAAGGGAATATTTTTAGAAATGGTAGAAATTAGTAAACATGACCTAACAATGAATAAAAGAACCGACATCGAAGGTCTTAGTAAAATTTACACGTACCTTTTAAAAATGCAAAATTCACAGTCTCAAGACTAAAATGATCGTTGACACTTTTTGTGGATATCGGCTGCCCTGGCATCAAATTCGATTTGATGTTAGGGTGGTTGGTGTCTACAAGAAGTTTCAACTTTACAGTAAAGATATCGAAAAATCGCATCGTTTATTAAATTAATCGTATATATATAAACTCATTTCCTGCTTCTTCTCATAACCCTATATGATGATAAAAATAAGTAATCACCCTCTAGTATTTACAACGTTATTGATGTCAAATTAATAATTTGCTGTCAATTTCCCTTTTGGGTTCTTTTCTTTGAATTCATCTCAAAATTTTCTTGGTTTTTTGTATTAATGCAAGTCTTACTTTTCTATCTCACGATGTAAGTGAAATATGAAATATTTTTCTACTAAATATTTTTATATTTCACCATGAACACTTTTTAGATGTCTTTGATAATGGAATAAAGTATTCTGAAAGCTCAGACCTACCAAAGAGAACACTTTTAATTTTGGCCATCTGATCCTGACTGCATCCCCAAGAAGTATATCATTTCTTACCAAGTTCAGTCAAGATACTCCTGAATTTTATATATATTTATATATATATATATATATATATATATAAATATATATGAAAGATTTACTTGTCTACGTTTCGGCTCCCATTTCGGAGCCATTTTCAAGACTGAGTGACCTCGCGTCTAGGTCTGAGTTGTCTTACTAGCTGGCTATCATCACTGGAGATCGAGGATTGAAGGTTGGTGAGATTTAAGGGTTCATTAGTAATTATGGCTGGATCAGGTATCGGACGGTCGATGGGAGGTTCGAACGGATTAGTTCCCAAGTCGGAGTAAATAGAAGTATGTCGGACCAAGAGTGGTTTCCAGGTATTGGGTAGTCTTTGAGAATCGTCGCGTTTATTGGGGCAGTTGGGACGTTTTTCGATTTCAATGGCTTCACGGGTAATTCTGGTTTGGAGGGTTTTGGCTGTGGCAACGGTTTTGGTGTTTTTGAAATCGATTTTGTGGCCTGTTTCTAAATGATGTTGGAATAATGCTGAGTTTGTGTCAGAATTACGGACTGCTAGTTCGTGTTCATATGCTCTACAGGACACTCGTCGGTTGGTCTGGCCGATGTATGTTCTGGGACAGTTAGAGCATGGTATTTCATATATTCCTTGGGTTCCATTGGGGATTGTGTCTTTGGGTGTTCGAAGGTAGGTGGATATTTGGTTGTTAGCTGTGAAAATGGTTTTGATGTCATGTCGTGTCAGAATACACGACATGTATATTAGTCAAAATTTGAGTAATACGATAAGTTGGTGACTAATTGGACTTGTTCTATCCAGAAAGAACTGTTTTTCAATAGACGCAGCAACTTTTCGGGGTAGATTGAAAATCTGCCCTTTTACACTTGTATATATTCCAATATCAATTCTTATTTTTTCAGATTTTGGTAGGTTAAGAACTCATTATTCTCACTATTCAATGTTATGTGGTGAATAAAGTAATCGATTATCATCGTTATTGTTAATATTTCATCTGACATCAGGACAACTCTTTCAATTTCCCCTCGCTCCGGCCCTGCATTTCACTTTTCTCTGCGACTCTTTCAACTGCGCTCGCATCGCCGCCGCTTTATCTCGATCTTCCGTAACACACTATACGTATTAGTGAATTTATTTGCATAGTTGGTAGCGCTGTGTGTAAGTTCTCTTTCTGCACCCAGTCGATTCCCATATACATACGCTCACACTTGGCAGCACCGTGGAATATATGCAAACCCCTTTCTTGTAATTTACAGAAATAAACATTAACGCTACTAAAAGCAATAAAATAAATCAAGCAGCCGAACGTCGCGAGAGCTTTCCTAATGGGAAATATCGGGGGAGGCCGGGACCGCAGTCGCACTCCAGAAAACAACAGACGATCGCTATTAAGAAACACTATGTGAGATAGAACGGAACAAGTGTATCGAGTGTGCCATTAAGATTCGCTCGAAAAGTTTGCGAATGATATAAGGGTAGAGAGCACCTTGCAGTGGCTGTAGTGATTATTCCAAGGCTTGTTTATGGAGGTAGAAGCTATTTTCCCTCAAAAATGCTCCTTTGAAAGTCAGAAGTAAACTTTCCGCTCTGGATAGAAGTTCTGGGAATAAAAATGTAATGAGTAGCCAATCCCTTTTTTTTTCTCAAATTCTCATTTCATTTCACAACAAACTGAAAAATAAATCTTCCTCAGGACCTGACGGAGTCCCTTCCTTCATTTTAAAAAAGGTTATCGATATTATAATCGAACCTCTGACTTTCCTACTGAACCTGTTTTTCAGTATAGGCAAATTCCCAAACGTTCTCAAAACCGGAAAGGTTATTCCTATTCATAAAAAAGATAATCCCGAAAAACTTGAGAATTACCTATATAACTATAACAATTTCTAGCAGTTTTTACAAGATTTTTGAATATGGTCTGTTGGACAGGCTCACTGCTTTTCTTATAAAACAGAACATTCCGACAGGCAGCCAGCACGGATTTCAAAGAGATGAATCCATCAGTTATTTGATGATGTTATAAATTACATTGATTCGGGTGAGGTCCCCATGGGCATCTTTTGTGACCTGAGTCATGCTTTTGACTGTGTTGATCACTCTATTCTGATGACAAGGTTGTATGACTACGGTGTTAGAGGTTTTCGTCTAAATTGGATTGAGTCAATCATCAAAAGTCGTGTGCAATATATCAGCTTGAAATATACTACCGAATATAAGATTTGTGACATCAAATCCTCCCCTGCTCAAATCGATATAGGTGTCCCCCAAGGTTCTGTACTGGGTTCCGTTCTCTTTTCATTGTATATCAATGAAATCGGTAATTCCTTTTCCTAACGTAAGATTGACCAATTATGCTGATGATACTTCTTTGGTTCTATCACACAAAATTTCAGCTACCTTAAAAGAGACTTGTGAAACTACATTATGTCAACTTGCCCGCTAGTTCAATGATATTTCTCTATATTTCAATGCAGAAAAGACGAATCTTCTAATATTTCACCCGATAAGAAGGGATTTGGAAGATACCGATATATCACTCAATGATTCTTTGATGAGCGTTGATCAAAGTTGTAAATTTCTTGGCATATTTGTTCATTCCTTTAAACTGGGAAAACCATTGTCAATTCATAGACTCCAAACTGTCCTCAGTCCATTCCATGCTAAGAAATCTCAAACCCATACTGACACAAGCACAACTAATAAATTCATATTATGCCGGGTAGAGAGCCGACTCAGGTATGGAGTGTGTTTTTTGGGAGACTCTTCCCAAGCCCAGCAAGTATTCATCTCTCAGAAGAAAATAATAAGATGTATCGCAGGAGTCAAACGCGATCATTCTTGCCGAATTATTTTTATAGAATTTAATATTCTCACATTGACAGGCTTTTATATATTCGAAACTTGTGTTTTTGTCTTTAAAAATAGATCTTCATTTCCGTGCGGTGCTGATTTCCATACATACAATACTCGTAGGACCATCAACCTTCGTCAACTACTATTTTATGTGTGTATATATCTATGTTTTGCTTGTAATATTTTGTATTGTCCAATTGAATACTGTCTTTCAATTTCATCACTCCATTCTCCTAGATAAGAGTGTAACCTGACTTTTCTTATACAATGTATGTTGTCTACGAGAAATAAAGGATTTGATTTGATTCTCCTAGGCATGACAACGAATCCGTTGGGACATTACTATATTTTTTTCATTCGTTTCCAACAATGACATCGAAGCGACGTGCTGGAGCTGGGTCATGTCCACTGCCACTGCCCAATTTGGTGAGATAACGAAATTGACTCATGTTTCTGTTCTAATACAGTTGATCCCTTCTAGTCGTCAGAATTTGCTTTGGGTCATACATAAAGGTATCAAGTATTCATTCCAAACAGTGGTCATGGCATTTGACAAAGATTAAACCACTACCAGAGATGTACTAACTAAAAACAACGCATTACACCAACATGTTAAACAATAATAGAAATATACTTCACCTCTTTGAGCCTGAAATGCTTTCTTTTTAATAATTCATCCAACACATGACCATTATAACTGTCATTATTGATGTCATTTCAGACATTTAGAAGTGAACCATTAAATAACACACTTGTGTTTTATATTTAAAAGGAAGAATATGCCGACACATCAGAACCTTGTGTTTTTACTGCAGTTTGTATTTTGTTATGCACCTGCTACCTTCGACTTCCATCCTCCGTGACGCTTCAAAGTAGTCATGTTAGCCCCTGCATTCGCCAAAAGAGTCGCCGAAGACCCTCTCAGGCAGTGACCGGTGTAGAGCGCTGGTTCCTCCAATATCAAAAACATTGCAATTCTTCAAGGTTTCTTCGATAACGTGTTTATTCCTACACATCAGCTGGTATACCTCCCATTTCTGTAAAAAATAAAAAGCGGCTAGCACCGGTATTCTTTGGTCTCGAAGACATGTATTTTTTACATAAATTGATTGGGTTGACAGGAAATCCTTCTTCAAGTATAGTGAAATTTTTCGATTTCTTAGTTTCAGTGTCTGGCAAAACTACGTAAAAATATTTTCCTTTGTCTTAAATATTTTCTATTTTCAAATTGACCAATTCTTCGCATCTACAAGCACCGTTAATCCCCATTATCAATGCCACTTTCATTAACAAGTACTCGTCGTCGGGAGCTTAGTTCAAAAACTTCTTTATTTCAGGTCGTTTTAATGTATTGGACTTCTTTGGATGTATCCCTATGATTTGCTTTTCAAGAAGGTCGTTAGCTTGCTATATTTTGAAATGTCGATTTTTTTATAAAGGTGAATAGTCGAGCGAAGCATCGAGTATTTGGTCCACAGCGGCGCCGGGGCTATTCGATGAAGAAATTCAATTTAATATATTCAAAAAGATTGTCTCTCTCTTGATTCATAGTGACAACAAGCGTCAAAAATTCAACTCAAGTTGGTTTTTTCGGGTGATGCTTCTAGTATTCAGGTTTGTTTGCAAGAAGGTAACTTTGGAAGCAACTCAGGTTCAGCATAAATGCGTTCAGAAAGTCTGATTGTAGAGGGCAACATACAACGAATCCAGTGTCGACTGAATCTGATGCTGTGCTTATGGGGGATGTCATAGAATTATGTGGAACTACTCCTATGCGAAGTTGACAAAAAAATTGTTTATTAAGTAAGTGCTGAATATTGGGAGATACTGTCACTGTTTTTGCCACTTTTGAAGTTGCAACATCCATCTTGGAATCCGAATGTTTGATATCACACATTGCTAGCCATCAACACCTTGAACAATCAATCACAATGTCAGGAATTGAGTTCCTACAGGAACAGTTTGTTATATTGAAGATCAATGAATTTTGATCATCATAAGAAGCAGTGTACTACAAAAATGAGGGGTTGTGGTAAGGAATCTATAAGGAAATTCATTCATAAACATTTTGAAGTCAAGACATTGTTGAGAAGACTCTCTTTCATTGTGGGAATCGATAGTTTTTTGTGTGGTATAGTGTCAAGAGTTCGACTCAATTCTTACAGAAAATATAAAGTCGAGATAAGTTCTGTCGAATATTCTGTGAAGGTGGTGGTTACTTCATTCAAAGTGCAATAATGATTTCTTTGGATCTTATTCTTACAAAAAATGTTGACTCTCTGTATCGGAAACATAACAAATTAGATGTGTTTTCATCAAGGAATAGATCTGATTTTTTTTGTTGATCAATTCATATTTTTGAAACGTATGCTGCTAATAGCTATCATAGTACAGGACTATTATTACTACTAATGATATTGGTTTTGGTTCATTTCATTTTCTTTATGACACCCGCCAAAAAACGTATTGAGTAAGATGTCTAGAAACCCTGATGTATCGACTCATACCTGTATAATAACTGCTACTTTTTAATATTTTTATTTCCATTGGTAACACTAGACTTCAATTCTGAGAAAATATACTTTAACAGTTCACTTGAGGATTTACGGCAAAGTTTCTAATTTAAAAAAAATATGCTAGTATACTGGAAGTGACACAGTATCTTGGTTCAATGGTTCAAAATATGGATCACTTCGTTTTGAATCTGTCACTGATGAGAGTCAAAGTATATATGTTTCCTCCTCGATATAACTTTGGGCTTTCGCTCAAGCTGAAAACAATTTACGAATGCATACAAATGATGCCATTTTTCACTTTCACTTTCAATGAATGTGATTTGAAGGCTAACATATTGAATCATTGATGGCAAATACAAATGAAAATGTCTATGGATTCTCTGTGAGAAAGAGAAGAAATGTATGAATCGTTTGGTCCCATTGTCAGTGAAGACAATAATTCACTACATGAAAGGTAGAAATTAAATGTTTTTCTAATATTATCCTAAATAATCTTTCAACGTTGAAATCCATACATATCTTATTCAGTGGCATCTCATAGTAAGCTAAATCACTTCACTGGAGTACTTAGTTTTTAGATGATTTCACGCAATGTACAATGCTCCAGAAGCACCCAGTCTTTCAATTTCCAACTCGATTTACAATATCAATATCTGAAAATAAATAAAAATATCAGATAGTTTCAAATAAAATGATATCATCAAAAATGCGAACAAATATTGACAAAAATAACATCAAACGTACGTCAGTCTGAAAAAAAAACACTTGACGGATTTTTGAAAATGCTAATATAACGCCCCCTATAAAAAATTTAGGAAGCTATCGTAATCGCCGATTGTTTTTCGCCAAGAAATTTCAAACAATATCGAATCAGTAGATGCACCAGGGTTTTTGAGCATCTTAGTATTGAGACAAAAAAGTGGAAGCATTTGATATCAAGAAGAAAATTGAAGTTTTTTCTATGAAAAAAAATGATATACTGAAAAAACCCAGAGAAAAAGAAATCAAATATAAATGGAAATGTTGAAAAAAAATTAAAGAAATGAAAGGAAAGTGTTAAATTAGAAAAATTAAAAAAATCAAATTAATATTCTTTTTCTATTTTGAGTCATCCGCCTGGATGATGTTAACAGTTATCATTATGTAGTAAGAGAGTGCTATCTATATGCGAATGAAAGGTCTAACCATCATCATTCAATAAGGAATAACAATACCATGTTTTTTTCCAAGAATCTGCCGATATTTCCATCCTCGAAAATTAATGACCAATTAAGAATCCTAGCGCCCTTCATCAATAATCCTCTCGAGTTCTCGATAATTGAATCATTCGCTTTTCCTTCGATTTTCATTCACTCCCAACTTTTTTCCGCACGACCGATTTGCATAGTCATCCAGAGTGCCGTGCCACCACAGCTCCGCGATATTTTCATCGTATTTTTTCCACCCCACGAATCAACAGGTAGGTATTGATATCTGTTTATTGGAAAATGGGGTATTTTATGGCAGTATCCGGCTTTAAAAGCTTGTTCGAATGTCATTTTCATCGTGTCGTAATAGATGTAAAAAGAGGAATCGCGAAAGAGAGAGAAAGGGAAGGAAAACACGTTCGGCGTTGATTTCCAAACAAATTCGAATCGTTTCGGCTTTCAGCGATGCTCTACTGTCACTTGTCATTCATTTGTTTCAAGATTAATCGGGTATTGTTAACGGCTATTGGGCGAACGTTGCTCGTTTGTTTTTACTGTTTTGTTGGCATCAATGAGTTCTAGATTTCAATGAACGAGCTGGATTGATTGAAGCTCGAAATGAATGGAATGCTGTTTGATTTATTTCGTTTCGTGTAATGTCTAGTGGGCTGCGATTGAAACATTTTCGAGCGCTTTGTTTCGTTTGATTGATATGAATTTTGATATTCTTGTTTTATTTCGCGCTTCATTTGTTTCGATTTGAATACATTGGTTCGACGTTGTTTTGGTTCGATTCGATTTGATTGTGGGTGAGAGAGGATGTGGAAAATAGAGCAGCGGTGATTTTATTGATAAGATAAGTCACTGGGTTTCAATAGGGTTCGTTTGGAATATGACATTAGCAGATTCATCGTTATATTTAGGTTGAACGATAGAAATGTTAACTATAGAGAACGAATTCCCAAAAACTCATTGAAAGAACCACATCAACCAAAAGTTTTCCTCTTATTCATTTGATCGGTTAGTTTTCTTTCGTACTGCGACTATACTGTGACTAAAAGTCTTTTTAAGAAAATGATGGCAAAAAAAACCTGAGGGGATCAATTTAAAAGAAGAAAAACGTCACAAACCATTTTGTTTATCAAAGTAGGATAGTAGATTCTGTTACAGATAGAGCATACTTATGAAACTAGGAAAAAACAAATAAGTTAGCTCTGCCGATGGCAATTTTGTGGGTCTTTGATATCGGAATTTGAGAACTCTCGCCTGAAGAAACTTTCATTCCATAATTTGAAATTATCGTTTTTGGATCCTTTCTACTAGGCATTGTCATGGCATTGTCACTGATACTGGAAAAGATATGTTAAACTGGAAGATTCTGTATGTTTCTTGGGTATTTCTGTTGTTGCGTATTTATATGGCACTTAATATGGGGAAAATACTGGAAGTTTGATAGCTTTACTTTTTGAAATATACAGTTCAACTATTTTGACTGAAAAAAAAGTTTGAAATCTATGCATGTGTTACCAAAATTCTTATTGAACACTATTGAATGATCTTTTATGAGATTCCCTTGAATGGTCGACTTCAGGTAGACCTCTTTGCATACTCCAGCAGTAGTTTGCCATCATATGTGAGTACCACCTTCCCAGATAACCCTCTGGCATTGTCCGAATATCCTGGTGGAATCTTACACCCTGCTCCTCACTGAAATCGCTCAGATTTTGTGGAAATCGGTCCATAAGTGAGTGCAGGAAGTGGATTTTTGTTCTCATGTTGCATCCTAGCTCTTGCAGGTTCGATAGCATGCACTCAACAAGCTCTAGGTGGTCGTAAAATGTTTTATTTTCTAGGAAATTACTCTTGGCCGAACAAATGAGTTCCAAGCTTTTGATTATACTTCAGTCAGTACACATACAACACATTTCTGGCATACAATATTAGGAACAAACACTTGTCCTGATTACACAGTTTTGATTTGAAGTTCTAAATTGTTTTAAATTGTTCACACATTTCTGGCATACAATATTAGGAAAAAACACTTGTCCTGATTACACAGTTTTGATTTGAAGTATTGATGATAACCAGTTTTTACAAAGTACTATATATTTTTTCGATATTTTTCGGATATATATTCGCCACAAATATAGCAAAAACATCCTGGGTTAAGCACACAACATCTTCTTGAAGAAGCCATATCGAAAACAACAAAAACATATATTTTAGTGTCCAACAATAAACGAAAACAAAAGAAGACGGTAAATGAAATATGTCAGCTATAACTCACAAACAAAAGCTGTAATCGCTGTTGGAGAAACGTTTTTGCATATTTGAAAAATACGTGTCAAATCGAAATGGAAACAACAACAAAATCACAGGAAACAAACGTTTTTATTTTTTTGTAGACTTGTGTTATCAATTGACATCAGTTTTGATTCTGGGATTTTCAAAACTATCTTCTATTTTCGAAATATGTGTTGAAAATATCAAATATTGCCCAACAATAACAAATTATTCACCCGTGGTAGCTACTTTATACATTATGGAGATGGGTTTTAGATTCGGCACTATTAACACCCCAAACAATGTAAAATGATGCATTATAAAAGTAACTAGAGGTTAAGATGCCTAGGAAACCCTGGTGTATCTAGTGATTCGATATTGTTTAGAATTTCTTGGCGAAAAACAATGGACGATTACAAAAGGTTTCTAATTTTTGTAAAGGGGGCGTTATATGAGCATTTTCAAAAATCTGTCAAAATGTCGGTTTTGTCAGATTAACGTACCTGTGGTTCACTGTTGTCAATGAAAACTATCTGAGATTATTTCTTCGCATTCAACGTGTTTAAAAGTCTAAATAAGTAGAATAAGTTTTGAAGTCATTATAAGTACTTTTTCACGATGTGTAGAAGATTTTGTGTTTTGGACAGTCGAAATCTGGGGATCCAGATATTCGTCTTCATTCAGTCCCTAAGGTAAGTACAAAACAAATCGACCCAAAAAAAATTACATAGCTAATTTTATTTGTTTCAGCTTGAGCGAGTCTTATATCGAGGAGGAAACATCTATAGCCCTTATCAATGAGAGATTGAAAACAAAGTGTTGTTTAAATGAAGGAAATATCGATGTGATAAGTATTTTGAACCGTTGCATAACTGATATGTGTATCCCCAATTCCAAGACAGTTTATCACTTTCAATACACTAGCATGTTTTTTCAAAAGAAGGCAACTTTGTCGTACATTCTCAGGTGAATGAGCGGAGTATATTTTCTCGGAATCAAAGTCTTGTCTTACAAACTGATATAAAAACACTAAAAACTTGTAGAGGTAGTAGGTGACAGTGACAGGATTGACAGGTTGTTAACGGTAGGTTTCTACGTTACATGCACGTTTTCTGAAACGCATTTCATAAGCTGCGAGGGCTGTCAAAATCTCAGTAGGCAAATAATAAATAGTAGTAGAATTTTCGGTTGCACATTTCTCTCTAGTGAAAATTAAGCTTCATATGGTATATGATTGATAGCCATCTACAATAGCGATCTGAAGTTTTCATGATCTCAAAAATCAAGCAATCGGTTTTCGCCAAGTTTATCCCAAAATTATTCAGGTATAAGTAGATACACCAGGGTTTCTTAGCCATCTTACTAGAGGTAAAGAATTTACTCCACACTAGCAATAGTAACGAATGAAACTTGGAAAGTACAACGTGAAATGAAAATAACAAAACTAACTGAATTAGAATTGAATATTGAGTTCATTGGAACTTCAAAATGCATTCGAATTCAAATACCTCAAATTGAAGTAAACTGTCAAACTTGTCTGTAAGGGGTAAGCTTCCTATAAGGTGTCCTGTCTACACAAGTCTTGTCTAATAATACTTCTAGCATGGAAATGAATAGTTCTGGCAATAGGACTCCCAAAATGATGATATTGGTGATTGACTGGATGCTGTAGAGTCTCTCTGATATGATACGTGTCAAAACATTGGCTCCAAGTTATTGGGATTCCATTCTAGAATGACTAGTACGATTGGCAGTCAATATTCTTTTTATTGGATTGATAGGATGCAATTGTGTTTCACTGGCGCTTTCTGTCCCTCTTTCAGCTCAAGGGAACGATATTTTCAGAAAGTATCACCAGCAGCAGCTACAACGGATGCTAAATGTTCAGATGTATAACCGCTTACCACAATTTCCAGTCATCCCAAAAGAAATACATCCCGTACGTTGTTCGAGTGGGTTCCTGTTAATTATTAATACCACTTCCATCCAGTAATTACACAACAGCTCTCTTCATCGCAATCCAGAACAAAAGGACTTCCTTTTTCCCCCCCCCCACCACCGCGCATTCATTACCAACCACCGGAATAACCGAAAAACCCCATCCAAGCAAGCAGCAAGCCAACATTTACTTAAAATCTAGTTAGCGGTCTAATCTAATATGAATTTTACCAAATAAACGTGGAAATAGAGAAACAAACGAACGTCTACCGCGGCGCAGCCCTCTCTAATAATTCATAAATTGAATGTTACAATCCCTAATTCAACATCGTTCACACGGCAGCAGGAGCACGCTTGATTCTTAACCGAAAGAGCGGAGCGGCCATTCGTGGAGGTAATTAACTTTGTTTTCTATTATGCTGTATAGGTACCGGTTGACCGAAGGCATAAATTATTCAATTTGGCAAACAGTGGCCCGCCAGAGGTCCGGCGATCGTCTCGAGGAGGGGCGGCCGCCCAACTTATCTGGACGTGTGCAGGGATTAGAAAATTAAGTTCCGCTTTGCATTGTGGTCGTACAATGTGTAATTCCTCCGGGCTAGCGATGAAAAGTCCTCCTTGACTTGGTGGCTATCGCTACGCAGATTGATCTCTGATGGTGGACATAAGTGACGAAACCCATATTTGAAGATGAATCACTCGAAATCATCAGGAGCGGAACTCTGTCAGCACGAAAATCTAACGATCGAGTCGTGACTTTCGTTTCATGATTTTTTCCTTTATTTAACGTCGGCCTATTTTCGCTACCAAGGCCAATCACCGACGCCGGTGAGCACACTTTTCCCAACCGGAAATTTTACCGAACATCTCTGGTATTCCAACCAGAGGTAGGGATCTTTACCTAGCCCAACATCCATGGACTCGAGACCGCCGGCCTTACGTCCCCTCCGAAGGACGGCATATCCTCAATATATCTTGTGTTCATTGATATATTGCATGCGAGCTATGATATGCTATTTAGCTGCAGTTGAATGGGGTTTCGACACGATGTTTCCCTGCATGGTCACCCATGGAAGTACTAACCGCGCTCGGCGTTGCTTAACTTCATATATCGAATTTCATGAGTTTGTCATTGTGCTCAATGCAACAGTTTCATTACAATATTTTAATATGTTACATTATCGTGATATATAACTTTGACATGTATGTTATAGAGATGTTATAGTGAAATGTCCGGGTAGTATACATGGCAATGTTACAATATCAAAGAGGTTATGTTGATGCTATGTATTTGCAATGTAACAGATTCATGATTTATACAGGGTGTTTATAAAAGATGCGGCAAAAATTGAAGGAACTATCCCATGGAATATTCTGAGGATAATTCGTCCTCTGATGATTTTTGATAGGGCGCTTTGTTTCGAAAATACATGGCGGAAAATATTTCGACAATAACAATTTATTAATGAAAATTACATGTAATGTTTGTCAATCTACAAGAACTGTTGAAAATGACTACCCCCCGCTCGGATGCAGAAATCCAATCTTCTCTTCATCGACTTCCGAACTCTTCCAAAAACACCAGGATCATTTCTGATTGCGTTACACCCAGCTATTATCCAATTTCTTAAATCTTCCACACCTGCAACAGGAGTAGTATTTTTTATTACTTGGTGAGTCCAGTGTAGTGCGCTATACTTTGATTTCGGCTACGTTAATAATTTTAAAATTACCATAATTGTTATTGTCGAAATTTTTTTCGCCCCGTATCTGCGAAACAAAGCGCCCTATTGAAAATCATCAGAGGACAAAATATCCTTAGCCCAAGGAATACCCCCTTAAATTTTTGCCAAATGTTTAATAAACACCCTGTATATTATACGATTGTTGTGCTCCAACATTATTGAAACATTCACCAACAACGTTATGATACCCCATAATATAATTTTTTTTCCAAATAATAGTTATATTTCATTTGATTACTAGGTATGCTATATTTATTAGTGATGTATAGATAACGTTAAGTGGTTATGTTTAATTGACAGAATCACACCATAGTTTCAGAAATGATTCTGGAATATAAATAAAAGAACATGATAAAATGTATATTGAAGTAACGAATATAACAAAAATGCATATACAGTGCATTTCTTCAATGCCCCTTCCCTATGAACTGGTCAACTGTAAAAATTGAAACTTGGAATGATGAAATTGATGTATGAATACTATATTTTGGAGTAAAATTGACACATGAAAATTTAAAGATGCAACTTATAGATAGGAGAACATGATAAAATGTATATTGAAGTAACGAATATAACAGCAATACATATACAGTGCATTTCTTCAATGCCCCTTCCCTTTGAACTGGTCAACTGTAATATTTGAAACTTGGTATGATGAAATTATGCATAAATACTATATTTTGGAGTGAAATTGACGAATGGAAATTTCAAGATGACAACTGGGCGCCATCTGGAAAAAAAATTAAATGGAAAGCGAGGTCTTGTGAAACATTATTTCAAAGCTCCTGACGAATACTTCACAACCGTAGAATATGAAGTCAACATCTCAACCTACTAAAAATGGTTTAAATTTCAATTATTAACTGAAAACAAACACATTAATACCAATATTTCTAGAAATATTCGTTTTTCTCTGTCATATGACAATTCCATACCCATACCCAACCTACTTCAATATTGAATGTACGGCAAAGAATAATGAATATTTGTAAAAATATCAACGTTGCAGCTTTCGAAAAAGTTCGACGTGAAATATCGAATAGGCTGTTCTTATGTCAAGACGTTGAAAGCAACCATTTCAAGCATCTTCTGAACTGAAGTCAACTGATTTCTACAAATTATGAAGTCAAACGTCTATGTGTGCAGGCAATTATTAAATGTTCCGCCATTTTGTAGTAGGTGAAGATATAGACTTCATATTCTATGGTTGTAAATTATTCGTCAATAGCTTGAAAATAATGTATGACAAGACCGCCCTTTAGATTTAATTTTTTTTACAGATGGCACCCAGTCGCCTTCTTTGAATTTTCATGTGTAGATTTTTTTCCAAAATATAGTATTCATCCATCAACTTCATCATCCCAAGATTCTACTTTTTCAGTTGACCCGTTCAAAAAGAAAAGGGGAGGACATATACTTCTGTATTCCCATTTTTAGCCAGAAAGGAACAAGTCAGAAATTGTTGCTCGAACATCATTGTCTTATTATTATTAAAAATGATTTCCCCATACAATCCTCAGTCATGATAGATTTGATTTTCAATGAATTAAAATGAATATTTTCCTCATATATAACATGTCCCATAAGAGCAATGCAATTATCGAAAACTTACAGCGGTAATTGCATTGTATCAAGTCACCATAACAACACATTCGAAACCGTATCGCTAGACGTCAGTAAACAACACAAATGAATGTCAAATAGACTTCAAAAATAGAAAAACATTTCGCGTTTAGGTGAGTACTCCATACAATCTATATGGGAAAGTATAAATGAACAAAAAGTAACTTTTCCTTGAGAATTTTTTTATTCGTGAAATATTCCAATGAATCACATTCGTGCATAAAAATGACCAGATAATTTTGCATTCAAGCGTGATATATTATACAAATTGCATTCGGTTATTTTCATATTTTGTAAAAGAGCCCTCGTTCTTCGGACTCGGGCACTTTCGCCAAAATATAAAAATAAACTTGCAATTTTTAGATATCACGCTTTCTTGCAAAATTATTGGTTATTTTTATGCACTCGTGCAATTATAACCGAAAATTTCATCAACGAATATAATAGTTACGATTTTCACAGGATCTGAAACAAAACAGATAGCATCCAATCCTTCATAGACATGAATATCATTTGTAAAAAGCAATCCATACTCGACTGAAACGCCCCATGATTTCCATCCGGAAGCTTCTGTGGAAAATATTTCGAATGTTGCCTGTAATTTTCGATGAAAAGCGGTTATAGCTCGAGAGATCAAAAGGGAATCTAACATCGGCAGCAGTTTTACTGAAATATTTCGTCGATGTTTAATCAAAAGGAAAGTATTCCTTTTCGTTTTGTGGACGGAATTCGCGAAGGCGTAGTTTTCGCTCAAGAAAATTATGTTCGCTGACGAGATATTCGTTTATTACATATTTTTGCGGTTTGCAAATGATCTCGTTGGAGAGAACCGATGCATATTGTGGATACTCAATGTGAAGATATTGTATTGTTTCGGAAAGTAAGCAGTTAAGTGTTTGTAAACAAAATCTTTTTTTTTTATATGCAGATTAACACGAAAGTAAAGCCCTGTAATGTTCAAAGAACACCTCGTGAATCAAGGAATAGGAGATACGAATCAACATTCACTTTGAATTTTTCCAGTTTGAAAGCCTTAGGAAGAATCTCCAAAGCTTCCAAAGCTTAGTTGTTCTATTGAAAGAAGATCCCTGAGCAAGAGAAGTTCGACAAGTCTCCAAATTCACAACAAAGGGGTGGGAGTTCTGTACTCGAGTAATCCATGTAGATATTGCCAAGGGTGAA
Source organism: Zygogramma bicolorata (assembly GCA_032362365.1). NCBI lineage: Eukaryota > Metazoa > Arthropoda > Insecta > Coleoptera > Chrysomelidae > Zygogramma > Zygogramma bicolorata. Next base: position 414,713 of record JAVJAQ010005172.1, read on the forward strand.
ACGATTGATAACAATTCAGAAGAGCACCGAGCGTTAAAATTCCTATAGAAGAGAGACAAGTCTCCGACCCTTCTACGATGTTCCAATGAAGTGAACGAGTCTGTGAGCGAGGAATCACCAACAAGACGTTTTGCGTTTCTCTGGATAGAATCGAGAAGCCTCAAGGAATGTTGTGGTGCCGAACTATATTTCAAGACAAGTCGTATCTGAGCCTTGTAGATCATTAGAAGCTGACGAGAAGTGAAGTACTTCTTCGCACGGAACAGAAATCCAAGCTTTTGGGAAGAACCTTTAGCGATCGATCTCACATGGTTCTCCAATGAAAGATTGTCACTGATCGTAATTCCTAGCATCGAGACACTTGACTTTGCAGAAATAGTCACTCCTGACATCTGAATACTAGATGATGATAGATCGGCTTTCCTTGAGAAAAGACATGCCTGGGTTTTCTCAGCATTGAATTCCACTGAGTTCATATCACCCCATTCTATTATTTTTACCAAGTCATTTCATTTTATTGACGTGAATGTTTTTTTGAAATTTTGTTTCTCGAGCTGGTATGGGGAGTCTGGAAGAAAAACTAGTATGAAGAATACTGTCGTCCGCAAAACTATGTACTGAACAAGATGTTTTCTCGAGCAAATCATTGTTATGAAGCAGAAAAACAGTGGGCGCCAGAACTGAACCCTGTGGAACACCTGTACTTATTGGGAGAATGATAATTTTTAGACATCACTGCTACCTTTAGCAGCATTCTGAAATATTGCTATTGGTTTGTGGGAGAGGCGAAATATTGAAGGTCAAATTCCCAAAAATTAATTTGGGATCAATTGTTTCGAAGGATGAAATTGGAACCTTTGGTATTGAAGTTGAAAATTTTTGTAGAGATAAATTTCGTTTAGCATTTTCCGGACAAAAAATTGATAGTCAATCTCAATACCTACTAGGGTTAGCTATTTGTATACTTTACAATCTGAAGAAGGTAATACAAAAACTACCTGCGAAGTTTCTCGTCGATATGGACTCTGTCTGTTAAGTACTGATATTTCTGAAATGTTTTTTGTAGAGATCGATCACCCTAACACCAAACCGACATTATTTGCAATCGACGTGCGTTCACTATTACCAATTTTCTTCTGAAAATGCTAACCTCGTTAGCGAAACGCTCGTCGAGTGCAAATTATATTTGGTACTAGGGTAATCGATATCTACGAAAAATCTACTTTATAACCATATCTACTCTTGTTGTACAAACTATATTGTCGTATTCATAATCTCTCTAGTCACTACCACAAAAATCCTACATTTCCAATCCTTCAACAAAAAGTCCATATCAACATTCAAATCGAACCCCTGGATGTTATCCGTAATTCACTGTTCAGATGTTTTTGTCTTCGAAAGATCTATGACTGCGTTAATTTTCTTGCAAGAAATATATAACTTCGCCTACCCCTTTTGCTTTCCTCAAGTGGGAGCAAAAAGCTCTGGAACGCTTAAGAGTCTTTATCGAGAATTGAAATTTATTGTTTTCGCCATCGATTGCCTGGATGTTCGGGAGTTCATTTGAATATTCTGAGGATGGCAATTTATCCAAGCGATTAAAACTTCATCGGTTCGGGGAATTCGTTGTGGATATGCCCGAGGACGGATTGGTGTGAGTTGGATTGAAAATCAAGTGCGTCATTTTTAGAAAGACTCAAATAAAAATAAATGAATGATAGCACATTGACAAAGTGGTTAAGTCTTTCGCGGCTGAGGTTTTTAGTATCACTACCATGGTTCAAGTTTGAAAGCTGTCTTTTTTTGGTATTCCTTCTGACGTTTCGCTGGTGCGAGTATCTAGCTTCTTCAGAGGCTCATACACAACATAAAAACCGTTTTCAAACCCTCCAGGAAGATTCAACAAAGCCTAAGGTCGGCTGAAGACAAAAGAGACTCACTGTCTTCAGCAGGAGTTTATCGCATACTGTGCACCTGTGGGAAGGTATACATCGGTATCACCAAAAGATCTATGGAAACTAGGGTGAAAGAGCATGAAAGAAACTGCAGACTAGGGCAAATTGACGAATCAGCTGTGGCGGAACACGCACTCAGTGAGGGAAACCACAGGATTCTGTTCGAAAAAGCGAAACGCATTGCCCCCAACCAGGGATACCATAGTCGACTGATACGGTAGGCAATAGAGATCCACGAACACACTGATACTTTCAACAAAAAAGAACTGTGTAGTCAAAATGATTTGTGTGTTTTCTCAAGTTTTTTTAGGGACGTCGTAGTCTAAATCATATATTTTCTTGATAACTTATACATAATACCAAAAGGTGGCAATAATTCAGAAACAGAAGGGAAGTTTTTTTTTAACAGAGGCATTGACTATCTGTATCTCTTAACAATTTTGCACGTACTCAACCACTGAATGAAACTTTGTAGTATCGTTTTCTATAGAGATGTAGTTGGTTAACCATGTGAAAATATCATTTGAAGGGATGGATACCAGAGTTAGATGTCACGAGTGATTTCGTTTCCAAGTCATGTTTTTTTTTGTTTTTCTCACGGACGTCGTAGCTTGAATCACTCACACATTTTCTTGATTACTCATAAATACGACTGAAAGTTGGCAATCATTCCAAAACCAGGAGAGGAAATTTTGGTAAATCTCATAGATTATTCATGTTTCGAAGATTATTCTAATGCCTAAACTTTCATTTCAATAGCTCTATTTTGAAGCTTCATCATCTTTCTATCAACATTTCAGTCGAATTGACAGACATATTCTACTCGTCACAGTAGGAAACTTCGTCGTACATTGTCAAGTAACGTCGTCGTCGTAGGTTGCACATGTTATAAATCCATTCCTGCCCCGAAAACATGCACTTCTTGTACTAGTTAAACAAATAACTATTCCTGGCAGTTAGGTAATGAACCTTCCACCAAAGTTATTTCCCGCAGCCTAACCACCACCAGATTCATGAAAATGTTGCTCTTTCCTTTCAAAAATCTTATTGAAAATGTCAATATTTTCGATCGATTTTTCCGAAAAATAACTTATTGAAAGTTATCAATAACGAACCAGTCTGGGACTCGGATATCTCAGATACCTAAAAACAAATTGAAGCAAAAAATGTACTTTCTGAACGTCATTATTCTGTGGTGGATCAATATTTGTTCCGTAGTTTTCTGGGTATGTAATATACCACAATCTGAAAAAATTTATTATTGGAATCTCTACAAGTGAAGAAGGGCAGATTTTCAATCTACATATTCGACAAATGTCAATTACGAAGATTGCCCACAAGAGATATTTGCATTTGAACAGGAATTTGTTTCGAGAACGGAAGCGGATTTAGTTTCCGAAACGTTAACGATAAGTATTTTCATATATATTAGTTCTTCTTTGTTTTGCTAATCAAAATTTGAGTTATACGAGGAGTTGCTGACTAAATGGACTTGTTCTATCCAGAAAGAACTGTTTTTCGATAGACACAGCAACTTTTCGGGGTAGATTGAAAATCTGCCCTTCTACATTTGTATAGATTCCAATATTAATTCTAATTACTTCAGATTGTGGTGGGTTACAAACCCGGAAAACAATGCAACAAAAAATGTACTATTATCCAACTGGGGCATTTTCATTTCTTCTTAAAAAGTCTGTCTCAATCTGCAATCATTTCTTATTTCTCATTCTACTGGAAATGTTCCTTTCATCCACCGATATTTTCCAATCCATTATCCTATTCGAAACAAGAAACGAACGCATCCAATATTTTCACCCCATTCGAACGCAAGGAAGCTACTTCATCGCAACCCCATCCCCGTATCCAGCAAGCTGTGGAAATTGCGGACAAATTTGCTTTTTTTACACCGTTTAACCTTTTATCGAGTGTATTTTTATTCGGGGATGTTTCCAGTGTCCCGAGGGTAGTTTCGGGGTATGTTTCGGATATTGTAACTTGTTATCAGTGGCTTCAATGGGCCCTCGAACTCAATGACCAATACCAAGGGTTGTTTTATAGTGATTTTATACCGGGACAGAGATAAAAAGATCAATTTGAAAAGCCTCCGATGTAATAGAAGGACTGTTTTGTTTGGGAAATCTTTTTTTAGGGGTCGGATCGTGTGTTATTTGAGGATTCAATTAGCGGCGAGGGGTTGTGCACTTTATTGGGTTTGTGGGGTTTCCTGGACTCAATACATGCATTCACGAATACATGATTTACAGAATGAAAAATGAGCTTTGAAATAACGCAATCGAAATCAAATAATGTAAGACGGAATGTGGTTCTCAATCAACTTTTGCTTCTCAATAGTTTCGTTAATATTTTTTTCCAATTTTTGAAAATGTTCTTGAATCCATTTCTCGGGTTTTCTCTCTCCTGGAAATGAAGAGGAAAAAGCTTCAATTTCTTATTATATCTGTTTTTTGGTTTATTTGCTCGATACGTATCTGCAATTTCAAAAAGATGCAAAATTGATTGGCTATTTTGTCAATCACGAATGTTTGTGAATTTGAAGATTTTATTAACAAATTCATTTCAAAAATGAGTATTCTTTCCCATGGCTACGTTCCTTCTTTTTCAAGAGTATTTTGGAAAATTTTCATTTATATCTCTAGTGTAGTAATTATTTCCGGGAATTTTTCGGAGCTCTTGAATATTTTGAGAATTATCCAGAGCCGAAGGCGAGAAATAATTTTCTTAAAATATTCGTGAGCAAGAAAAAAAATCCAAGAATATTTCAAGTATGCGTGGTATTTGGTAAAAAAATTTCACATCATGTTGAACCTCAACGAATTATTTGTAATTCATGTTTAGCCTTTCAAAGGACGTCGAGATAGGCTCTGGATTACATACGGATTTAACAATTGAATCGAAAATGCCTAGTCCTGTCACATTTATTTAAGTTTATTGTGTGAACTCTACCAAAATGAATCGATTCGATCAAGGAATTACCAAAGCTATTCATTTTACCGACTTCAGTTGAAAGTGAAGTGTCAGTGACTAGTAAATGATGACGTAGATCAATATTGTATTTTCTTTAGTCTGCTAAATTGCTCTCTTGCCGAATTTGAAAGTTACATTTTGTTTACTTCTGCTCAAAGTGGGTGTGGTGGGTGTGTGAAATGTTCTCAAACAAAATATATATATATATATATATGTGTAAAAATGTCCACTTTGAATCGCTGTAGGTGACATATGCGGAAAAGTGGGAAAAAATCCGATAAAATACCTGTGTTGCCAATAGTTGCCATGGTAACGCGAAACAAAATACACATTTCATTGGTCGAAACTGTTGGTGTGAAATTTTTAATGGAATTACAATTTTTGGTACGTAGTGTCCAAATGTGACAGTGGCATGACTTATTCGTCAATAACCATACCAAGTGTTTTGATTTTGATACAACCTACTTCGCATTGACTCTCCCCACTTCCCTAAAATTTTATTTTCTTCACAAAAATAATTTTGTTCTCCCCACTATCATTTACATGTTGAATTCTCAGCCCTAACTATATTGAAATCAACATGTCCAGTGGCGTTCGGAAGGCACCTTAGCCAATATTTTTCAACACAAAAATGCGTGTATAGATTGTTTGCAATTTTTGTATTTTTTCTAGTATCATGAAAATAAAACAACAACTTTCTCAATCTGGTATTTTTTTCACACCTATTCTTGTTTTAAGTAAAATACATTGACATCACTCAACTGCATGACCCCGGAACAACAAAATAAAAAATTTGAACCGTCAACAACTAGGGTCTTGTTATTTTTTCAATATCTTTATTCTATTTAAGCCTCACAGATTGCTATGAAGAGTAATGCTTGCAATAACAAAATCAATCAATGAAATGTTTCACTGTACATATTCATTTTAGACATGTAATAAAGTGATTTTTATGATCTAAAATACAAAGCAAGATACGTTGAATGATTTTAATCCAGTTATCCAGTTGAGGCAAAACTTGCTCATTACTAACCCGAACAACACTGCAATATTACAACGGTTGAAGGATCATTGATATCTTTACAGAAAAACTTTTTGTTTTTTACAAGTGTTGAAACCCTGTTTCTTGAAAACAAAGCATTATAGAGCTATGTTTATATGAACTTTCAGTCTCAGAGTTACTCAAAGATTCCCTTCCTGAAGTTTGGCCACGTACTAACTATCACCATGTATATCGAAAATAAGATGAATATGCAACTAAATATTTATAGATAAGTTGGAAAAGCTTGTTGTTGACTGATTCATCAATAGCCACACCAAGTGCAGAACTTTGGATTTCTATTTCGTGCAGAAATACTTTACTTCTCGTTAGATTCTAATGATCTAGAAGGCTCAGATAAGACCTGTCTTGGAATATAGTTCTCATGTATGGAGTTTGGCACCAAAATATTCATTGAAGCTTCTCGATTCTATTCAGAGAAAGGCAATCCGTCTTGTTGGTGATTCTTCGCTCACAGACTCGCTCACTTCATTAGAACATCGTAGGAGGGTCGGAGACTTGTTTCTCTTCTATAGATATTTTTACGGTTGGTGCTCTTCTGAATTGTTATCAATCGTTCCACCCTTGGCAATATCTACACGGATGACTCGACGAGTACAGACTTCCCACCTCTTTGTTGTGGACTTGGAGACCTGTCGAACCTCTCTTGGTCAGGGATATTTTTTTAATAGAACAGCTGAGCTTTGGAACTCCTTGCCGAGAGAGGTTTTTCCTGAGGTTTACTTCAAAAATACAAAGTGAACGTTAATTCGTATGTGCTGTTCCTTAATTCACGCGATGTTTTTTGAACATTACAGAGTTTTCCTTTCGTGTGAATCTGCATACAATTTTTTTTTCCTGAAAAGCATATGTTATTAGAACCCAAAGCTTTTTTTTTCATTTCCAGGAGAGGGCAATCCAAAATAATAGGTTTCAGGATATTTCTACCCCCTCAATAAATATATATATATATATATATATATATATATATATATATATATATATATATATATTTTCTAGCCCTGGAATTAATTGATTATTTAAGTACCATCCACTATTTAATTCAATAAAAGCTTCAGGTGAATGGAATGGGTACTATTCTATTTGAGAACGTATTTTCCGATTAATTTTGGATAGATCTTCTGTTTCATAATACAAGCTCAGAAGGCTGAACTAATGAAGATTGAACATAATAAAACAGACTATCTTCAGTTACCAAGGTCCATGTATAACCTTTTTTTTGTTCGTTCATCTCACCATATCTAGTTTTTGGAATGGCATCAATTTTTAATTTTGCTTACATTTTTCTTTAGACCTGTACTAATTTCTTGATTTTTTTTATTGATTCCACAGGAACCCAGGAAGAGATATATCATATATAACCAAGGGGATGAAATTCAAGTTCACTTAAATTTCTGTTTTGCCTATTTTCGAGACCAAGTTAGATGGATTTTTGAATGACTAAAAAAAACTTCAGCTATTAGAAATAAATTGTATTATATCCAATCCTTTACATGAAAGATCGCTGCCCTCAGTGTGTGCTGTGAGTTTTCCAACAAAACTGCCATCACTCCACAATGTAACGAAACACCATTATTGTGCATTTCCTTTTTCGATATTGTCTATGCATATACTTTCCGAAGCGTGAAACAGTAACATAATTTGCCATAACCGATGAGCAAAAGGCATTAAAATTCACATCAAAGGTAAAGAAAAACCCTTTCATGATAATATCTCTATCTCGTTCTATATTTCAGCGTGCACAAAGCTCCAGGGAGGTTATAAAACAAAAAGACAAGCTGAATATTTTTCGCTTGTATCATATAGAAACTATTGTGTGGGATAAATGTGCTTCGAATATGATTTTACTTTGAAATTCTCTATACTATTTTTATTTATATCGTATAACGCGGTCCATTGTGAGAATTCAGTTTCAGACGTTTCTATTCAGTACAGGGTTGACCTGGTGTTCTGCACGAGACTGGAGAGAAAATGAAAGAAGTAGCCCGTCCATAATAAAAGTAATAATAATATTTATTGCAAGTAGGAAATCCTAAGACATAAAAAACTACAAAAAGAGATATATATATATATATATATATATATATATATATATATATATGCTCCAACTTTGGAGCCATTCTCAAGACTGCTTGACTTGGTTGCGAGGCCTAAGTCTCCTTAACCTCCAGCACTCATCTTGACAGAGTGAAGATTGTGGTTTGGTGGATGGAGGGATGGTATTTATAGCTGTATGAGAATCCGACATTGTTGAAACTGTCGGACTGTTTACAGGTCTGGTTTGAGAAGGATTAATTAATGGATTTGTTCGAAGGGATGATAAGGGATAATAAACAAATCCATTAATTAATCCTTGTCAAACCAGACCTGTATACAGTCCGACAGTTTCAACAACGTCGGATTCTCATACAGCTATAAATACCATCCCTCCATCCACCAAACCACAATCTTCACTCTGTCAAGATGAGTGCTGGGGGTGTAGGAGACTTAGGCCTCGCCACCAAGTCAAGCAGTCTTGAGAATGGCTCCAAAGTGGGAGTCGAAACGTCGAAAGTAGAATAATTCCAGACACGGTTCAACCGGAAGTTCCAGAGAGCATATATATATATATATATATATATATATATATATATATATATATATATATCTATATATATATATATATATATATATATATATATATATATATATATATACAACTTACAACATTATTGAACTATGTAAATATAACATATCACCTCATTGTCAGGTCAGATCACATCAAATAAAGAATAACAAAAATACCGCTGAACAGCATGATGTGTTGCCTCTAATATACTTCTTCAATGATGACTTGAATTGGTTTATTGATTCAGATTCTTTCACAAATTGTGGTAGTTTATTGAACTCATTCAAGCCTTTGTGAAACACATTATTCATTCCAAATTTTGTGTTAGTTTTATTATTGTAAAAATTGTTATTTACCCTTGTATTTCACCCATGAACTTCATTATTTCTCAACAAAAACCTCTGAAAGTAGTTGGGTAGCAATCCTTTGTGCAGGTTGAATATAGAAATCAAAGTCATAAATAATACACGTTCATCAACTGAAAAAACGGCTACATCCCAATATCGATCGCAAACCCCGATTTTGAAGCTTTCTTAATTGTTCTATTTTATTTTTACCAAGTAGAAAAAGTAATGTTGAACAATAATCTTAATGAGGTTGTATTAGACTTTTAAAAATAGTCACCCTAGTATACATAGACCCTTTTCTACATATACGAGAGAAGAAGAAAAGTTTTTTAGATATTTTTTTACAAATATAATCAGCATGACTATTCAGTTTCAAGTTTGTATCAATTATAAATCCCAAATATTTCATTTCAGTTACATGTTCAATGGTAATATCATTAACTTTGATGACAGCATTCGACCAAACAATTTGATCATACTTATAAGACGATGTCAATACCATACTTTTTGTTTTATTGACATTAAGTTTCAGTTTATTAGTAAATAAATATGTTTCAATGTTACTTAAAGACCTATTCATTTCCACAATTGCCTGTTCCAAATTTTCATGTATACAATAAACCAATGTATCATCTGCAAATGATTAATACAGTGTGATCCAGAAATGTGGTTAATATCATTTAGATGAATAATAAAAAGCAATGGACCTAACACACTACCCTGAGGTATGCCACTCTCAATTACAAGTTCATCTGACAATTCATTCCCAAATTTAGTTTTTTGCCTTCTGTTGAATGAGTAACTTTGAATCCAATTAAATACAATTCCTGATATTCCATAAAACCTAATTTTTTCAAGTGAAATTGTTCGGTCAATTGGTTCAAATGCCCTTTTAAGGTCAAGAAATGTCGCAACAATGTACTGATTTCTATCAATTATATTTTTCCATTCAGTTATTAAAAATTGTAGGGATGTTTCACATGATCGAACAATACGTATATTGTGAAAAAATGGGCTACCTAAACAGTACTTAATTTATTCGTGTTAGTTTGTTTGATATCGTAGCATTAAGTTCCGATAGTGTCCCATTCAATAGGTGAAGGAAGTTCGAACTACCACTACCTCAATAACTGGGTAATTTTTTTCCAAAATGCAGTTTTTTTTTAAATACATATTTTCACGAAGGGATGATAAGGGATAATAAACAAATCCATTAATTAATCCTTCTCAAACCAGACCTGTATACAGTCCGACAGTTTCAACAACTGTAAAGTACAAAGAACATTGCGTGAATCTATGAGGCAAGAGATACAAATTTACATTATCATTGAATTTTTGAAGTGTGTGAGCCTCGCGTGAGAACTTATCTCGACAAAGAGTTCCTAAGTTTAATATTGAAAAAAGATCGCTGAGAAAGAGATGTTAGACAGGTTTCCAAGCTCACAACAAAGGGGTGAGCGTGTTCGTAAGCGAAGAGTTACCAACAAGACATATAGCATTTTCCTGAATAAAATCAAGAAGTTTCAATGAATGTTTTGGTGCCGAACCTTATACATGAAAACTATATTCCAAGACAGAGGCCGTTGTACCTTGAAGATCAATATAATCTGACGGGAAGTGGAGTATTTCTCAGCATGAAATAGAAATCCAAGCTGGGAAACACCTTTAGCGATCGATTGACTTGACCTTGTAGGAATAGTTACTTAAAGATCCATAAAGATAACCCGGCTTTCTCCGAGAAGAGATATTCCAGCATCAAATTCCACCAAGTTGATGTTGCTCCCTGTTAGCGGAACGCGCGTTTAGTGAAATTAATATCTGTTTGGTGTCAGGGTAATTGTTCTCTAGAAAGAGTCATCACTTTCACACCAAAGGTCCATTGAAAGCTGAAGTTGGATTACACAAAGTGAGCACTGAACCAATCAACAACCACAAAGAGAACTCATTAGTTTTATGTTGAGAAATTAGTAAGAACAATCAAGAGACGAAGAAAAACCTCTGTAGGACCTCAGTGTGAAATATAAATGGTACTTACTCTAGTCTTCAGATATAGTATCAATTTTCTTCTCCTGAAGATGCTAACCCTGTTAGCGAAACGCGAATCGAGTTAAAATAAAATCTGTTTGGTGTTAGGCTAATTGATCTCTAGAAAGTGTCTCCTTTTTCAGACAAGAGGTCCATTAGAAGATGAAGTTAGATCGAGATTGTTTTTTCGGTTGGTGTTATCAGCTTTTTCCTGAAAAAGATATGGTCCTATTTGCAAGACAGATCTCAGAAAGTAACACTGAATGGAAATATTTCAGATCCTTTTGAATCAACGTCTGGAGTCCCCTAGGGAAGTCACCTTGGGCCGTTATTCTTTATGAATCACAGTAATGAAATTATTGGATCTTTGAATTATTGAAAACTCATAGAATTTTTCAAAAGGAACCATCAGAATTTCAGAAATACAAGGTGCCTTTTTACTATCTATTACGCTTATGTACATAGTAAACTTTTTTTTGCGTCGGTAGTTTGAAATCCCCAATATCAAGTTCACATAGATAGAATTGAGAGAGTTCAGGATGAATTCCTGAGATACATTGCTTATAAAACAAACTTACAAATCATCAATAGTAACTTCAGTCCATTAATGTGTGAACACTCAAAAGATAGGCGAAAGTTTACAAACTTGATGATGATTATCGAGCTGATGAAGGGACTAACGCAGGGCTCAGATATATTCTCAAAGATCGAATTCAATGCTCAAATCAGACATCCGAGAAATCCAGAAGTCTCCAAAACCGTTCAAGAAAGCAAAGCTGCTCAGAATTCACCACTAGGTAGAATACCTTACATTTAACAACACCTGCAATGACATATAGTTCTTTCTTAGAATGTCCCTCCCTTTCATTTTTTGAACGGGTCAACTCGAGAAATTAAATGAAAAGGGTGTTCTTGTGATACATCATTTTGAAGCTCCTGACGAAAACTTCATAACCATGGAAAATAAAGTCAATATCGGCACCTACTACAAAATGGCGGAACATTTAATAATACCCTGAATACAAATATCGATATTTCTTGAAATATTCGTTTTTCTCTGCCATATGGCAATCCCAATATCAGACAAGGTTTGATCGGTTATTTTTTGTTCATAAAAAAGGCAAAACTGTTAGTAAGACAACAAACAACAAGGTTCAGTTCAAATGTTCTCATTTAGTTTTCGATTTTACAAGTCGGTAGGTACCACGTAAACTATCTTCAAAACGTTCAATTGAACGAAATATGACAGGGGAACTGTATTAGAATGTGCTGGAAACTACTGTTGATCCTCTTAAACAGCGAAATCGTCAAAGTGAATTCTGATGAATTCGATATAGATATTATTATTCCAACAAGAATGAGTACCACCACATTTCTCCTGACAAGTAAGAAACTATTTGGATAATACCTACTATGGTCGTTATATTGGCCATAGATCTCCTACGGAATGGCTAGCTCGCTTGCCAGATTTGACACCCTTATACTTCTTTATGGGGCTATTCGAAGCAAAAGGTGCACGACACTGAACCTTTTTTATCGAATATAAGGGAGAATAATAAATATTTGTGGGATATCGACGTTGCTGTGCTCAAAGATGTTCGACGTGAAATATCGGATAGGCTGTTTCGATGTCAAGACGTTTGAGGCAACCATTTTGAGTATCTTCTGAACTGCTCTCAGCTTATTTTCTCAAAGTATGAAGTTGAACGTCGATGTATTCAGTGTCGGTAGTGTAGTGGTTAGCATATCTGCCTGTCAAGCGGAAGGCCGGGGTTCGAATCCTCGCCTGGCCACCGTGCTGGGTAATCGCACGTTAAAAGGTAAGGCCTCGTTGATCCATTGCTCGCACAAGTTTCGACTTCTGAGGGTTGGCGTTCGTCAGCTGGTTAACGAAAATGAACAATTTTAGAACAATTTAGAACAATTATCAAATGTTCCGCCATTTTGTAGTTGGTGACGATATTTACTATATATTCTAGGGTTTTCAAGTATACGTCAGGGCTTCAAAATGATGTATCACAAGACTCTCCTTTCGCTTTATATTTTTTTTCTTCTCCAGATGGCGCCCAGTCGCCGTCTTGAAATTTTCTTCTATCAATTTCTCCAAAATATAATTTTTATACATCAATTTCATTATCCGAAGATTCAATTTTTTGAGTTGACACGTTCAAAATCAGAAGGGGGGCATTAAATAGTAGCACTGTATATTTCGAGCTCAGTTTGAATTGCTTCAGATTCAAAATTAAGAATTTTTTCATCGATCATCTATAAGTGACCTATGAACACGCTTATTGACTATTGCCTTTTCTAATATACTTTCTATTTGCTGATTTTTCTTGATTTTTTTGTTTAATGTTCACAAACCACTTAACTGATTTATTATATATATATAGTCTTCGTATTGTTCAATCTGTTTGTAACCCTTATATGGCTGGAAGAATAAATATGACGTTACTATTTTCAGCAAAGTCTCCAACTCATTTCAAAACAAAGGAAAGTGGGGTGTTTCCGCAGGAATCGTTGAACCTCCAAGGTCAATCTCGAAATAACATCACAATAAATTCGTGCGATAAAATTGGTAAAATTTATAATAGTGGAAACGAATTACCATAAAGCAGATTATTCGTTTTCGTAAACGTATTAATGATTTAGTTTAAAATCTCCCCCTGCTTAATTTATATTTTGTGCCTGACTTTCGCCGATACCAACTTAACGAATTAAAACTATAAACGCGATACCATAATTCACGATCTATCGCATAAATTATTTCATTTCAACGTTTTTAGATCTCGACCGGGCTCATTAATGCCTCCTGTACATTTTCGACTTTATTTACTAACACGAACATTGAAATCGCCACGACAATCCCCTGGTATTGATAGAAAGGGTTGAAATATTACGTCCAATCATGACATCATATATCAAATCAGAAGATTTGATAATAACATACAGCGCCCATGAGTGGAATAACTATGAATGAATATTCATAGCGAATCGGTGAATATTTTCAATTTGTAGACTTCAATATATGATCAAAACAAAGAAATTTTACTAAAATCATATTGTAAAATATAAACATGTAAGCCTGAAATGTATGGAAGGCAACAATTCTGGTTATTTTTTGAATAATATGAAATTTAAATTAAGTTAAAATCGACAAATTCAAATTGAGTCAAAATGCTCTCTGACGTAAGAGCTCATATCGATGACAGTCTGCTTACGGAACGGGGTTTGTGTGATAGTTTGGCTTGTGTTTTCTCGATATAACGAGTACCAATGTCTGAGTGTGTGTTTGACAATCAAAAAATGCTTCCAAACGGGTTCGTGAAAAAAATCATCAAATGATTCAGCATGCGATGGGATTTATGAAGAACAACGATCGTTTCAATGCATCTGAATGTGAAAGCAGAAGTGTAAATACTTGAACACTTCGGTTTCCAGGTTGAAATCACTTCAAATATTTTCCAAAAATTCAGTAAATGTCCGAAAGAGCAGTTTTTATACTATCTCATTTAGAGTATTGTTGGGTAACACATCACAATTCGAAAAATCATATTCTTCTTTCTCGTATCTGAAAGGAATATCTTCTACAAAGCCACTCGTGAGCCATACCATTTCTGAAAGAAGATCATACAGTTCAAGTTATACTACCTTATATTTACAAATACGGAGAAGCAATTTGGACGCCGATAAGTGAACCCTGTGAACAATGATATTCACTTGAATGAAATATATTGTTTAGTTATGAGGAAGTCATTTTGGTTTTATCCTCTTCCAGTCAATGCTGAATGAATACAAAACTTCTAGGGAAGAAATAGTATCAAACACTCACTATTGATATGTGTACATTATACAATGTTCCTTGGTGAGTGGTATTTATGGGAAATCAACTTTAACGGAACCAAACAAAAATGGTTGAAATGGATTTTTTGGTTGAAAGAAATAAAATTTAAGGTTTAATTGATCGAAGAAAATGATATTGAGACAAAGAAACTGATATATCGAATATGCAACAGTGGAGTAAAAAACTTGTGTTTAAACCAAGTTTCAAGTTGAGTGTACTCAAGACGTTTCGATCGATGGAATCAGCTGATACTTGATGAAAATCCATGGTTATGTTATTAGTTCATATGCAGATGCTCCTGAAATCATATTTTTTCCGACCGAGATAGGTAGTTATGTTTAATGTGATGGTATAAAATCCTCCTGCTTTGTAGCGAGTTCGGGTGTCCCACAAGGGTCTAATTTTGGATTTTTATTATTTATATTATTTATGAATGACATAGCCGATGACATCACTTCACATAAATTGCTATTTGCAGATGACATGGAAATATATCGTAAAATCCAAGTTGTAGCCAGACATTACAGGAGGACTTGAATTGTTTGAATAATTGGTGTATTCGTAATAGATTGTACTTAAACACATATAAATGTGAAATAATGACATTTACACGTGAAATCCTACTAGTAACATTGAACTATGTACTAGATGGTGAAAGTTTACGCGAATCCCTTAATCAAAGTCTGAGGGTTTTGTTTGACCAAAAACTCACATTTTGGAATCATTTTCAGAATGTGATATCAACTTCAATGAGAAGTTTGTCTTTTCATACGCAACTGCAAGGAATTGGAGACCTTCGATTTTTTTGACAGATTTTAACTGTCAATGACATATTTTAATCTGTAATTGACAGATTTTAATCTGGCATTGACAGATTAAAATCTGTGAATATAATTTTTTTTATTACTTTTAAAGTGACTCTAATACGCCGTCGTATAAATTACTGCAGTACTGCAGTGTCGTTTGGAATCTGCCCCATATGAAACATATCTGTACTTTATATATTTCAGAAAACATGGTGCTTATCCCAAGAGAGGTCATTGTTAGACGAGATCCAAATGATATCTCTGAAAAAATTTAGAAGAAGCCAAGATATTTGTTTTCCATATAAAATAATACATAGCATGTAGCACATGTAGCACATTATTTCATATCCCGGTTTCCAATACACTGCATCATTTTCATTCTCCCATAACCACTACTATCTAGAAGTGTTAATAATGTTCCTAGTGTTTCATTCAAAATTGATCTTACTATATGTATAATTAATTATAGTTCTGATTGTATTATACACCCGTAATTGGGCTTCTGGGCCTGGATGTATTGAATCAATAAATGAATGAATAAATTAGGATAATCCATAGTCTGATTTTTATTAGACAAATATAATAGCTTCAGGCGTGTTATAACGATTTGACAATGTACCTCAATATAAATACATATCTTAATTACTATTGAAATACCCTTCTGAAGAAAATCTATAACAGATCTTGCAATACTAATCCTAATTTCTCATATATCGTCATATGGAAACAAGTTGGACAAGGCAGAATCATTCAAATATTGTTTGAAAGTTTGTTGAAAAGGTCAAAAATGTTCTGGTATCAATTTTTTGGATTTTCTCTCTTCTAGAAATGAAAGGAAAAAGCTTCAAGCTCTTATAATATCTTTTTTTGGGAAAATTAGTACAGTTGCCTCGATACGTAACTACAATATTGAAAAGATGCAAAATTGTGTTACTATTTTGTCAGTTACGTGTCATTTTTTTTTCAATACGACAAAATACTCACTCAATTTTCCCTCTTTTCAATATTTTAGTAACATATCGAGGCAAATGTACTAATTTTCCCAAAAACAGTTATTATAAGAACTTAAAGCTTCTTTCTTTCTTTTCTAGGGGATAGAATACCCAAAAAATGGATTCCAGAACAGAATTATCCAAATTTCCTTGATCGTACAGCAAATGTTTGAGCTTCTTGTCTGTATTTGAGCTATAAATCAGGTCTATCCAATCAAAAGAAATGATCGTTAACGCTAGATATTAACTTACGAAGGCCAATAACCCACCAATAATATCGCTCAGCTTCCGATGAGTAAAAGATTAGACTAACCTACAGAACGGATAATAGGTTGAGTAAATAGAATTAGAAGAAAAAAGATACAACTGTTATCAGGAATATACAAGTAACCGTGTGTTTCTTGCTCCAAACTGCCTATTGGTCGAATGTGAAGATCTTTTACCAAAAGAATAAAGGAGCACATAGAAGTAGTTTTTGAATGCGAAGACAAATTCGACATTTGCAAATCATCTTCTGACTGAAAGACATGAGTTCAATGATGATTATGATTTGTTCCGTAGTTTTTTGGGCTTGTGACCTACCACAATCTGAAAAAAATAAGAATTAATATTGGAATCTATACAAGTGTAGAAGAGCAGATTTCCAATCTACCCCGAAAAGTTGCTGCGTCTATTGAAAATCAGTTCTTTCTGGATAGAACAAGTCCAATTAGTCAGCAGGTTCTCGTGTAACTCAAATTTTGCCTATCAAAAAAATAATAAGAACTGATATATATGTAAATACTTATCTGTTAACGTTTCGGAAACTGAATCTGCTTCCGTTCTCAAAACTTCTAGGCAAATTCCTTTTCAAGAGCTTGTACTTCGTATAGACAATTTTCGTGTTTGACATTTGTCAAATTATTGAACCTAAAAAACTACGGAAAAAATATTGATCCACCACAAAAAAAAGACGTTCAAACAATGATTATGATGTTTCGCATTTTGTGAAGAAAGTTCTGAATCTTTCTCAGAAATCAATAGAGTCAAGAAGTCTGGACATTCCTTAAATGACCGGATAGATTTGAATGATTCTGCCCTGCTTAGCTTATTTTCTTATGTAACGGTTTTCTCCACTATTTAGTGAGAATCTTATATAGCTTCAAAATATGTGGCACACTGTGCAACAACACCGGAAATTGGCCTATTTAAGCCAGCTCTCATGGCCTCCTTCAGTACTTGCCTCGATAAGTATCCGTCCCTTGTGATATCCACCGCTTTGGCCCTTTGTCTTAAGGCCCATTTTTCCAAATTCAGAAAATTCGTTCCACCTTTCCCAAATGAGAACCGAATGTGTACGCGATACGTGATCGAGATCTCTCCATAGATTAGCATATCAAATGACTGCGCAAGCCATAAATCCTTCAAACAGAATAAAAAACGACAACTTAATTCCGAAAAGCGCCAACAAAGGTTCTGTCTTTTCTCCACGCATCGCAGACCGCACAATCAGTAAAAGCCACCACAATATCTCTCGTATAATATCTAACGACAGAAGTTGATGTTGAATGGTTTCCTCCAGAAGTCATTTGTTTCGCTTCGACGGCCCTCGCGATTCTTCAGGATAGCGCGACATTTTAATATACGAACATAACAATGGAGATAATAAAGGCAGATTGTTGTGCTCTTGATTGTTGCGGGCACTTGTGTTTTTATTTTCGGATGATCTTCCGACTGAAGTCGCTTTTCTGACGAACCAAACGGTTATTAGTGGCCGATTCTGTGTTGGCAATCGGAAAAAAAATTGCTGAAACACAGTAACCAACATTTTTCATGAATTTGAGATTATAACAAAAGCAAACTGAAAGTGGATTCATGCAGCTTCAATGATCAAGTGACAATGAACAAGTAGCGATTAAAAATTATCAAGTAGACAGTAATTAAGAAGAAGGCATTCATGCACCTAAATTCATCAATGATCAAAGCTTGTGGAAGGGGATCAACTCTAAGCTCATATAAACTTATCAGTATCAATTTTTATTCATTTTCATATACCGTAGCTTCGTTTTGGAGAGTTGAAAATTGAAATTTAAAAGGAAATATCATCGTTTTCCTGAGAAAGTCCACCAGAATCGCATCAACAATTTCAATTTCAACTCGTTCACATAAACAGAAGAACAATCGCGAAAAATAAATTATTTGAAGAAGAATTTGGTCTTATAATCCGTCATAACCTGCACATTAGAGACTCATATTGAACAATTAAAGTAAGAAAGTTTGAAGTTGGCCAACTCTCACTTGTAAATTGATAGTTTATAATTTAGTTGCATTAATCATCTACAGTAAGTAAATTAGGCAGTTCAACTCATAATTGATAATTGTTACTTGTTAATTGTTCCTTGATAATTAAAGCTGCATGAATCCACCTTTACTGTGTTTTGCTAGGCATTTCTGTATTTGAAAAATTATTATCGATTCATTGAAGTTATCAGCTTGCCCTAACACAGTAACTGCCCCGATTTCGGTGGAGAACCTGTAATAAAACACAGTATATACATCTTACCACGAAAAAACAGTAAATGCATGGCATTTACCGTGTTTTTCGATGGGTTTGTGTGATTACTACGTTTGTGAATGCTCATACAAGTAATGTGACTAGTTCAGAATTATTTTCCTCCGCTTCAATCAAGTGACTGCATCCTGCCTCCTGATTTCTATCATAAATCCATCAGTCTTTGTTGATGAATATGATGATTATTTGCAGTATCGTGTGTTCAGCCAGTTCAAAATCATCACGATCAATGATGAATTGAGGTTTCAACATAATCCTTCATGGAAAACCAAATCAGTATTTATTCGTTCACTCTTGGTGATGTTTTCCGTTTATTCATAAGAAAAAACAGATTTTGTTCCGTAGTTTTCTGGGAAACCTACCACAGCTGAAAATGTAAAAATCAATATTGGAATCTATACAAGTGTAGAAGGGCAGATTTTCAATCTACCCCGAAAAGTTGGTGCGTCTATTGGACTTGTTCTATAAAGAAAGAACTGTTGTCAATGGACGCAGCAACTTCATGGGGTATATTGAAAATCTGCCCATCTACACTTTTTTAGATTCCAATATTAATTCTCATTTCCTCAGATTGTGGTAGGATACAAACCCAGAAAACTACGGAACAATAATATCACTTGATGATTTTTTTTTCAAATGCTACATGAATTATTACTATTGAAAATATAGTAACAAAGTGAAAGCAGTTACTGTGTTCTTCTATGGAATCGTCAAAAAAATAGCATTTACTGTGTCCCTTTACGAGACTTGCCATCAGCTGTTTTCAGAAGTACCACACAAAACCATAAATCATGTCGCAGTATCGACTCTAATTGAATTATTGAATTTCTTTGAATTGCACAATGATAACCGAGGTCCTACTGGCAGTTTCTACGAATACCGTAACTCTCAATAAATAGAGTGAGGATATGAAATTATATTGAAAATGCATTTTTCTCAATGTTTACTGAAATGCAATTACTGTGTTTTCGCTTTGGATAGCCGAAATGAATCCTTTGCTGATTTGTGGTTATGTCAGTTTTGTTAGGGTATCTTACGTAGGTAGTAGGATCATATTGGCTGAAGCGGAAAAGTAAATTTTGAACTAATATGGATTGATATCGAAAAAAAGGACAATTCAGTATGGATTATGATTGGTTTGATGATTTTTTTTTGTTTTCTTCTTCTTCGAATCAAAAAATAGAAATTACAATTTCTGTGAAAGAAGTAAAATAAAAACAATCACACACTCTCTGTTGATGGGTAAGTATATATATCATTCAAAGAAAGCCAAAAAAAAATTCATCTAACTTCATTCGATTCACAAAAATACCTGAGTTCCTAATTATCATTATAACGATGGCTGGTTTTGGTTATCAGATGAATAAATTCAACCGAAATTTCAATTGAAACTGATGAAAGACTTGTCACGAGTTCAATATATCGGAAGTTCCTCAAGATTTCACGAATAGCTCTCTATTTTGCTTTGTGTAGATATTCCTATGTTTGCTATCTAGTTGATTCAATCGTCATATGCTTGGTATACAAATTGAACAAGAAAAAGTGATTTTTATGTAATCCAGTACCCGTCGTTGCCATAAGGGCAGTGGAGGAGCTGTTTCGTATGAACTTTTTCTTCCTTTTTGTCAATGAATTGAAAATCTTTGAGTGATATACACGTACCTATCATTTGACCATAGCGCTACATTTAAATATACGAACATAACTGTAAGTAAATATTTTTTTCTACGGATGCTATACAATGTGCCACTCCTCTCATCGCTTTCATACGTTCAAAACGAGAGATTTCTCACGCAGTGGGAAATATCCACCGTTATAGTGAGAAATAATTTCTCACTGTTATCACGATAACCCAAGTCAGTCATGAATTGTTACATGTCAGATTGATATGACATGATCTCCGTGTTGACAACGCTACGCCGACGATTTGCGTGCAATATCCAAGTAGCCCATTGTTGGCGTTTCCATAACAACAAAACCGAAGCACTACGTAATTATTGCTGTCAACTTACCCAACGAAAATATTTTTGTTGTTGATTGTTACAGTACAAACAGTTCCGATTTATTAAATATTGAATATAATGGAAAACAAAAATTCAGAGTTGGAAAAGGAACCTCTAGAAATTGTTCAGAAAGAAATAGATCTTTGCAATAGTTTGCTACCAAGCACATCAAGAAAAAAATATGAAATCGCTTACAGAAACTTTATGGACTGGAAAATGAAAGCCAAGGTGAATTCTTGTCCGAAAATACCTTGTTTGTTTATTTTGAAGAGTTGTCAAGAAGATTGAAATCATCAACATTATGGTCTCAGTACTCGATGCTGAGGAGTACCTTAATCATTGAAAACCGTGTTGATATATCAAAATACGGAAAACTGCGTTAATTTTTGAAACGCAAACCTGAAAAATATGCTCCAAAACAGTCAAAAATATTAACTTCTGAAGAAATTCAACAATTTTTGAAAAATGCACCTGATGAAAAGTATTTGCTGATAAAAGTATGAGATTAAATTGTTTAAATTGTTATCGAAAACTGAATGTTTGGTTTTGATTTCAGGCTGCTTTAATCTATTGGCCTTACATGGGCATGCCGTTGTGATGAACTTCGAAAATTAAAAATTGATGATTGGACAAGGTTCCCAAAAATTTCACAATCACAGGAGAATTCTACCAAATTTACAAAAAATATGTGAAGCTACCAGCATGGAAATGAAAGCTTTTTTAAATTACAGAAATAGCAA
The DNA here is from genome assembly GCA_032362365.1 of Zygogramma bicolorata. NCBI lineage: Eukaryota > Metazoa > Arthropoda > Insecta > Coleoptera > Chrysomelidae > Zygogramma > Zygogramma bicolorata. The sequence goes on from JAVJAQ010005172.1 coordinate 436,629, forward strand.
ATGTACGAAACAGCCTGTGGGGATAGATAAATTTGGCACCATGCCGAAAGAAATAGCGAAATTTTTGCAATCATCAAACCCTGAATTATATATTGGCCACTGTTTCCAAAAGTCATCTGCGACTATTTTAGTTAATGAGAGGGCAGATCTTCTAACTTTAAAACGGCATGGGGGTTGGAATTCCAGCAATGTTGCTTAATCTTATTTCGAACACTCCATAGCTAACAGAATGAAAATTTCAAAAAGTATAGTAGAATCCATTCAGCCTCCAGCGCCTTTACAACCTGAACACAACATTGCTGTGGAAGCTCAGTACTTTTCCCCATCAACTTCAACTTCGACCGCTGCTAATATTTCAATTACCACAAACATGTTGAAACAAAACAACCTACTTGGAATTACTTTACAAAATTGTTCAAATATAACTGTTAATAACCATTTTGAATGAAATATAAAAATGAGGTTCTAAATTGTTCTAAAATTGTTCGTTCCGTTAATTAGCTGACGAACGTCAGCCCTCAGAAGTCGAAACTTGTGCGAGCAATGGATCAACATTGACATATAAGTAATATTATATATGTATTTTTCAATACTTGAAAACAACGCAATCGTAGAAAAAGTACAATGTACAATCGATGAGAAAATGACATATTTCTAACTCGCTTGATTTGCTGCACTCGCCTTCGGCTCGTGCCAACAAACTTCTGCGCTCGTGATAAATATGTCGTTTTTTTCACGTGTTGTACAGATTCATTTACTATAAATTACCCACCCCTTATCATCGTTATTATTGCCTACAGAAAAAAAGTTGAAAGTGAAAGTTGTGTGCTTGGGACTAAATTTTGATAAAATGCTGTCAAAAATACAAAGGTGTGCAGATTTCAGGGTATACAATTTTTTTAATATTTTTTTCAAGAGAGACAAGCAGTATATTATTGAATTTTTGTAATGGTCTTTTTTTCCTGATTTCAAAAATATACTATATATTACCCCTATCTTATACCGTTTTCGAGTTATGAGACGTCGATTAATGGTGAATTCATGCACGACGTAACTTAGTCTTAACATAACTCAATCATAAACTGAAGATGAAACTATAATTATTTATGATAATGTTTATGCACGCGACTTAAGGACTTAAGAGTGATTTGAGAAAGTCATAATTTGTCCCACCCGTTCAACAACATTTGAATAATGTGTTCCCAATATGGATAGGAAATGATGGAAGCATTAAATGGCCACCTAACAGTCCAGACTTGACCACTATGAATTCATTTTTCTGGGGATTTCTAAAAGGTGTTGTTATTATCGATAATAATAATATTCAATTAATTGAAGACACGATTCGACGTGAAATAATGAATCTGAATGTCAATAATGAAGCAATTTCCGATGCACTTATAAATATAGGAAGACATTATCAATTATGCATTGACAATAATGGTGGGCATATTGAACATCTGTTATGACTATTCATGTTATTTGAATTTCGTAAATAAACTTTTTGTTTTCTATTTTTCAATAGGTATTTGAAATTTTTCTTCCTCTCCTCTAATAACTCAAAAACGTTATAAGATAGGGGTAACATATGGTATATTTTTGAAATCAGGAAAAAAAGACCATTCCAAAAATTCAATAATATACTGGGTGTCCCAAAGGAAAAAATATTAAAAAATTTGTATCCCCTGAAATCTGCACGCCTCTGTATTTTCGATGGCATTTTATCAAAATTTCCTCACAAGCACACAATTTTTATATTTAAGGGCTGGGAAATTTATAGTGAATAACCCTGTACAATATACTATTCCTCCCAGTAAGGAAATCTCGACATGAAATTTTGTCTGGATTTTTAAAATTTCCTAGCGATTTGCGAAAAACTTAATTTACTTCCGCCTCTGTTGTATCTGCAGCATCTCGCCCCCCCTTCAGCCATCATCGGACATACCAGAGACGCCGGCAGTGAAAGATACCCCCAGCAGAAATTCCACGACGACTCGAATTAGCTTGATATTGTTTGATATATGATTCGATTCATATATCACCGAGTGCGCCGTGACGTCCCGTATTACAATATAACGGTCTGACTAATCACCGTGAACGAACGGTCTTTGAAGGAACATCAAGAGTGCTCGGGATACGGAATCATGGATCAACTTGAGCTGGACACGAGATGTGGATTTTGAAACAATAGACTGTCGGGATGTGCGAACGGGGAAGGGTGGAGAGACCCTCGTATTGTGATTAGGGGGTTATAAATTATCAAATTATTGATTTCGTCGGACGTCGGCCTTTTTGAATGAGGCTCAAGAATAGGACTTCACTTTTAATGGACTCGTGACGGTGGCCATTTTTCATTGGTTCTGAGGGATCGTGAAGCTGTTTCGTCATGCCAATGTCATTAACATCGTTCTCCTTGTGGACTTTGAATATATTCAACTCCATCACATACATTACATTTTCCAATTTTTTATTTGTTGACTTTTCCCCAACCATATCAAATCAAACCTTCACCGTTCTGTTTACCGGAAGAAACATACTTTTTATAGAGTTTCATGAATAGACAAAATCGCCTATAATAGCTTGCCTATCAAATTCTGGCACATTCTGTTTCTGCTTCATATCATCGACCTGCTCGAGAAAACATCTTGTTCAGTACATGGTTTTGCGGACGACAGTACTGTTCTCTTCATACTAGTTTCTCTTCCAGAGTCCCCATACCAGCTCGAGAAACAAAAATTCAAAGAAACATTCACGTCAATGAAATTAACGACGCCTTGGTAAAAATAATAGAATGGGGTAACATGAACTTGGTGGAATTCTTTGCCAGGAAACCCAGGCATGTCTCTTCTCAAGGAAAGCCGATCTATCATCGTCTAGTATTCAGATGTCAGGAGTAACTATTGCTACAAAGTCAAATATCTCGATGTTAGGAATTACGATACATACATAACATTTTCCAATTTTTTATTTGTTGACTTTTCCCCAACAATATCAAATCAAACCTTCATCGTTCTGTTCACCGGAAGAAACATACTTTTTATAGAGTTTCATGAATAGACGAAATCGCCTATAATAGCTTGCCTATCAAATTCTGGCACATTCTGTTTCTGCTTCATATCATCGACTTGCTCGAGAAAACATCTTGTTCAGTACATGGTTTTGCGGACGACAGTACTGTACTCTTCATACTAGTTTCTCTTCCAGAGTCCCCATACCAGCTCGAGAAACAAAAATTCGTAGAAACATTCACGTCAATGAAATTAAGGACGCTTTGGTAAAAATAATAGATTGGGGTAACATGAACTTGGTGGAATTCTTTGCCAGGAAACCCAGGCATGTCTCTCCTCAAGGAAAGCCGATCTATCATCGTCTAGTATTCAGATGTCAGGAGTAACTATTCCTACAAAGTCAAATATCTCGATGTTAGGAATTACGATCAGTGATAATCTCTCATGGGAAAACCATGTGAGATCGATCGCTAAAAGTGATTTCCAGAGACTTGGATTTCTATTTCGTACTAAGAAATACTTCACTTATCGCCAGCTTCTAATGATCTACCTGTCTAGGAATATGGTTCTCATGTGTGGAGTTCGGCACCAAAACATTTATTGCGGCTTCTCGATTCTATTCAAGGCAGTTCGTCTTGTTGGTGATTCTTCGCTCACAGAATCGCTCACTTCATTGGAACATCGTAGAAGGGTCGGAGACTTGTCTCTCTTCTATAGATATTTTCACGGTCGGTGCTCTTCTGAATTGTTATCAATCGTTCCACCCTTGGCAATATCTACTCGGATGACTCGAGTACAGAATTCTCACTCCTTTGTTGTGAATTTGGAGACCTGTCGAACCTCTCTTGCTCAGAGATATTCTTTCAATAGAACGTCTGAGCTTTGGAACTCCTTGCCGAAAGAGGTCCCTCCTGAGGCTTACAGACTTCAAAAATTCAAAGTGAATGTTAATTCTTATCTCCTGTCCTTTGATTCACGCATTGTTCTTTGAACATTACAGGGCTTTCCTTTTGTGTAAATCTGCATATAAGAAAACAGTGATATTCAAAAATGTCCACCTTATGGAAAACTTTTTTATCATCAAATTGTCAGGAAATTTAATTCTTCATAAGAATTGGTGTATTGCAAAATACTTGCATATGAGTTGTCAAAATTTCGACTTTCCGAACAGCGTACAGGGGAGAACGAAAAATGGGAATTTTGATCAGATGTAAACCACATATCAGTTTTGACATAATCAAAAAGTTCATTCAAAGGAGGTGTTCAGAATTGAAATCAATATTCAAATCCGGAGTCACATCCAGGGTAGTTTACTCTTTACTTTACAATTTATTTTTTTCATTTTCATTCCATTTTGATTCAAGGTTCATCAATGTTCTTGTTCAGTTTTTGATGGCTTTTCATTTACTATACAATAGCTTCTTCAGGCGATTTTTCTGTTCAAGAATCTACTGTATAGCGAAGTAGCGGAATTGTAAACTCCACTCTAGTAAAAATCTCGCTGGACACCGTATTGAGTATGCATCAGAAGAAAAAAATCATCAAATATCGACCAACAGGCTATTGCTTTTCATTTACGTTCTGCTAATTCGAATATATTTTTTGAACGTTATATATCATCTTTTGCATGAACTGCGCATTTCGGTTCTCCTTTCAGATTCCAATTTTCCGATTATACATCCATCTGTATGAATCAAAACGACACTATCTCTCCTAAGATAAAAAAAATGCCAAAAAGAAACTATTTGTAAATTTTGTTAATCTTCTCTGTAATTACCATATAAAATTTATGAAATTGAATGTAGGTGTCACACTTAGCTTTAAGTCAAATTTAGAGAATTTCTTTAAACAATGGGTTGTTCGTTTGTAAAGAACTTCCATTGTTATAGATGTCACCTGGGAAAGTTTGGGATAAAAGTGGATGAATCTGGATTGCTCGATTTTTGGTGGATAATTGAGCTTTTGGAGGTTTCCGTACGATACGTACAGATGTCGCCCACAGCTCTTGTGGATGTACATCTGTACATTTCGCAGTTTCAGAAAACGTTGTAATATTGAAAGCAACGAAATCAATAAATAAACACGATAAAAACATCGTACACATCGAAGACGAACTGTCTAGTGACATGACAATTGGCTGGAAACTTGACATCAAATTTTAAAAATGGGAACATAACGCCTCCTATCGAAAAATTAGGGTAAACCTCCAAAAGCGTCGATTGTTTTTTTCCTTCAAATATCTAAAGCAAATCAGTGGAATCACCAGGGTTTCTAGGTCTCTTATATGTAACCATAGTGACTACCCTCATTATTCCAAAGTAAGATGCCTAGGAAACCCTGGTGTATCTAGTGATTCGATATTGTTTAGAATTTCTTGGCGAAAAACAATCGACGATTACAAAAGCTTTCTAATTTTTGTATAGGGGGCGTTATATGAGCATTTTCGAAAATCTGTCAAATGTCGGTTTTGAGAAATTGACGTAACTCTGAGGTTTATTGTTGTCAACGAAAACTCTGAAATTATTTCTTCGCATTCAACAGTGTTTGAGAGTCTAGATAAGTAGAATAAGTTTTGGAATTATTACAAGTACTTTTTCACGATGTGTAGAAGATTTCGTATTTTATGTGGTCAGTCAAAATCTGGGGATCCAAATATTCTTCTTTGTTCAGCACCTAAGGTAAGTACAAAACAAATCGCCCCAAAATAATAACATGAATGTGGAGTTGTAGCTAATTTTATTCGTTTCAGCTTGAGCGAAATTCTTATATCAAGGAGGAAACATCTGTAACTCTTATCAGTGAGATATTGAAAACAAAGTTTGAAGGAAATATCGATGTGATACGTATTTTGAACCGTTGCATAATTGATGTGTGTATCCCCAATTCCAAGACAGTCTATCACTTTCAATACACTTGCATGAACTTTGTCGTAAATTCTCAGGTGAATGGGCAAAGTAAATTGTCTCGAAATCAAAGTCTAGTCTCACAAACTGATATAAACACACTAAAAACTTGTAGAGGTAACAGTGACAGTATTGACAGGTTGTTAACGGTAGGTTTCCACGTTACATGCACGTTTCCTGAAACGCATTTGATTGGCTGTCAGGGCTGTCAAAATCTCAGTAGGCAAACAATAAACAGTGGTAGAATATTCGGTTGCACATTCCTCTCTACTGAAAATTAAGCTTCATATGGTATATGACAGATCGTCATCTACAATAGCGATCTGAAGCATTTGGGATCTCAGAAATCAAGCAATCAGTTTTCGCCAAGTTCATCCCAAAATTATTCAGGTATAAGTAGATACACCAGGGTTTTTCTTAGGCATCTCATTCCGAAGGAAATTGATAGAAAGCTATAGCATGATTTCAAACAAGTTTCATAAAATACAAATATACGTGAAACAAACTGATTTATTCATGGATTCCTTATTCATACACTCTCTGAAATGCGTAATGATCCGATATCAATATTCCTTTCCTGGCGTGACAAAAATATATTACCCATTTTTTATGCTGGCTTCACAGACGCCAGGAAATAGCCAATTCAACTGTTCATTCAAGCTTCCATTCTGAGGAAATTCACCAGGAGAACAATTCGACCCAAACTCATTTACATGAGTTTAATCTGACGTTTGCAGTCAATCTGTTGTTTGAATTACGGTCCATAATAATATTTATGACATGAACTAATGTTAAACGTCAGGGAATATCAAGTGGCCAACTAGATTGCAAAGTAAGTGTTAGATCGTGTAACATCTAATAGGCCGAAATGTTATATTTGTAGCTGTTTGTTGAGCGATTTTACCGGCGTTGGCAGGATTAATTTCTACTTAATGGGACTAATTGGTATCTTGGATATGGGGAAAAGTAGCGGAGCTGATTTGCATTTTGATACGTAGCGGATCATCTCATGATCCGATCACGGACTGGATTGTTGAAAGGTGCAAATGGTGTGATTTTTGACCATCAATACTCGACTTTGAAAATTCTCACTGAAGAATCATAAAGGGGTATGTCTCTATACTGTGATATGAGCAGGATGTTTTGATATTTTTTTACATGCAAATTCACACTGCAGATTCACACTGCGTGAATCAAGGGACAGGAGATACGAATTTGTAAGCCTCAGGAAAGACCTCTTTCGGCAAGGAAATCCAAAGCTAACCTGTTCTACTGAAAAAAGATTCCTGAGCAAGAGAGGTTCGACAGGTCTCCAAATTCACAACAAAGGAGTGAGAATCTTGTACACGTCTAGTCATCCTTGTAGATATTGCCAAGAGTGGAACGATTGATAACAATTCAAAAGAGCACCGACCGTGAAAATATCTATAGATGAGAGACAAGTCTCCGACCCTACTAGCATTTTTAGAGAAGCCGCAATGAATGTTTTGGCGCCGAACTCCACACATGAGAACCGTATTCCAAGACTGGTCGCATCTGAGCCCTGTAGATCATAAGAAGCTGGCGAGAAGTGAAGTGATAAGAAAAAAATCACCTTAAAAGCTAAAAGCATCTTTCAGAACGAATTGTGGTGGCCACTAAATCGAAATGGGTAAATATTAGGCCAACACAGTGTGAAGTATATTGTGTACCATGTGTGTGAAGTTTGGCTTTATGCACGAGTGAGAATTTCACAACTTGACCCGTAGGCGAGTGCTGGGAACCAAACGAGTGCAACTGATGATTTCATTAATGTAGATTTTCAACCAATACAGATATTATTGTGACTGTATGTCAAACTCAAATCCGAAATATTTTTTCATTTATTACATCTTTCTGATATGTATATTTCGATCGAGTTTCATTTTAACTTCCTTATCCAGATTATAGCACCTTTTATCTCAGGTAAGTTGTTTCAACAAATAAATCAATCAACAGCTTTTCATTTCCATTCTCGTTCAGTTTCTGCTATTTTCAATCCACTCATCTGATTAATAAATCATAATTTTGCAATTTCATAATCAATGCGTGCCTTGGATGATGTCAAATGACGTGTTTTGTTTTTGTTTACTCTGAACGTTTCAGTTTCAATTGCTAAACAGATTATGACAGAAGCTAAAAGAACTTGAGTATCGTATTGTATTGAAATGCAAAAACACTATTGGAAATAGACCCAATAGAGTGTTTGTTAGAGGGATGATTCATCTCCGAAATCGTGTAAATATTGTTCTGAAGATTAGTTTAACATGAGCATGTTATATTTATATACAACTGAAAGTCAATTAGTCAGAAATAAGTTTTGCATTAGCTATTCAGGCTATGGAAGATTCGGTTTAAAATCAAGCTAACCTAGTTTGGAAACATATCGGAATATCGATTTAAAATATACATCTATGCTGTGAACATATATGAATACTAATCTATGTAATGAATCTATATACATCATTTAACATGATGATTAGCAACTTTCACTCCTTCAATCTCTGCGTACGTAAAATCGATATTTGATGCAAAATATGCTTTCATCATAAATATATCTATTTTCGGTGAATTGTCTTAGTGTGCTTGGGAAAAATCAGCCATCTTCCTAGAATCACTAAAAATCAAAATTCACCGAAAATCCAATCCAATGTTGTGTCGTCTGATGTCACATTTCGGTTCGACCAATGGTGACGTGTTTTGTCAGTTTGAATTTCCCTTCCTTATTCATCACTTCTGATAATATATTTCATTGGTTCAAATAATAACTGAATTGAAAAATACCTTTCAAGTATGATGTTACAATGACAAATATTTGAGAAGAATTTTATGCATATTTCTTATCATGTACACAAAAAAAGTTCTAACCAATACCACCGTTCTACTCTTTCTTAATTCTTGTATGTGACCAAATCGTCCTGTAAATTTTGGAACAGTAATTCAAATAATAATTTGGTGCCAGATTTCGTGGACTTTTGGGTTTAATTAGGTTTTATCAATGCTCGTCTTACAAATTGAAAGTTATGTGTTGTAGTCTCCAATTGAGCAGATGTTTATTTGATGATAATTTTTCAGGCAAATCGAAGAGTGAATGAGAGAAAAAGTAATATATATATATATATATATATATATATATATATATATATATATATATATATGCAGCTAATTCATCCTCTTGTTAGTACAATTCCTACGTATTTGCTGATGTTGATTCTTTATACCTTTATAATAATTACATAATACAACAATTTTTATATTCCTACATTTTCATATTTTCTATATATCTCCTTGTTACTTTTAATCAATTCCTTGCTCGTCGTTGAAATGTAAATGAGCAAGGAATTAAAAGTAACAATGAAATATATAGAAAATATGAAAATGTAGGAAAACAAAAATTGTTGTATTATGTAATTAATATAAAGGTATGAAGAATCAACATCAGCAAATACGTAGGAATTGTACTAACAAGGAGATGAATTAGCTGCCGCATATCAGTCCATATCCAGACTTTCTACTGGAAAATCAATGTTGGTGATTAATTTTAATAACTATAATAGGTATATTTCAATGTTGATTTCAGTTGACCAACAAGGTCCATTTCGGACTGGTTCATCTTCAGGTATTTCGATCACGACTATCCTGCTTTTAGGTTGTCACTTAGTTTCTGATTGATTTTCGACAGGAATGGTTATATGTATGAACTTTTATCAACAATTTTGAAGTTTTTTCGCGCTGAAACCAGTATAAATAAATTATAACAAAAAAAAAGCAATGAGTCAATGTAGAACAGCTCATGTTGCAAGAACTAATGAGCATCATGTGGAGGGTGGCCAATGAAACGAGTTGAAAATCTTATCAGTTTGATTTTTTGAAGGAAGATATTATATTATTTATTATGATTGAACGTTTAATCTTGATGACGTCTACAAATGCTCATCTGCATATATATGAATATTTCAGGAGGGGTGGTGTTAGATTTGTTAAAAACTTCTCAACAGGTAGGAAACAACAAGTTCTAGTAGGTGGAATTTTGAGTTCGAAGGAATCGGTTTCATATGGCGTTACTCAAGGTACGGTTTTAGGACCGGTTTTATTCATTATTTATTTGAATTCCCTATTGAGGCTGACGTCGTCCGGACTGATTATGCTGATGATACTGTGATTTTGTATGTGGCAGAGTCGTGGGATGAAGTCGAAGAATTAGCAGAACGAGATCTGCAGAAAATAACTACGTGGTTCAAACGTAATTTATCATCAAGTTTGCCCAGATACAAAAAAAATATGTTTGGACAACCACGATATGAAACTGACAAAATCAGTAAAGCATCTGGGGATCTTCATAGATTTCTTCTTGAAATGGGATATTCATATCGAAAATCTAACAAAGAAAGTGAGATCAATCTCTTATATTCTATTTATGTCGTCAAATACTAAATATCACTAAGCTCAAGATCACATATTTTGCTCTGGTCGAATCTCTGTTAGGTTATGGCATTATTGGGTGGGGCGGCGTTAGAAGGACTCACCTCCAACAGTTGGAGGTAGTCCAAAAAACAGTTCTTAAAATAATGTCATCCAGAAAAAGGACTTTTTCAAGCGATCAGTTATTCAAAGATCTGGCTATTATGGACATCCGACAATTATGTGTAAAACATTGTGTGAATTTCGTTTTGAATGACCCAATATATTCCAAAAGGATATGTCATTCTTATAGAACGAGGGCAATAGTTGCTGATAATCTCAATATTCCAAAAGCCCACAAATCGGTTGGGCAGAGAACCTTTTCGTATATTGCACCCAAGATATATAATGCATTGCCAGTAAACATTATAATTATAAATAATAATAAAATCAGATTCAAGGAAGATGTGAGAAAGTGGATTCTCGGAACGGATAGAAACTTTTTTCATATGATTATCGACCCATTATGAGGGAAAAAGGGGTGGAAGGAGAATAAAATTAGGGGAAAGGAAAGAGGAAAAAGAAAAAAAAGGAAAAAAAATTGATATGAATAACATATACTTTGCACATCGTTTGCCTTGCATCAGCTGAACAAAATGTCAGGTTACTGTTTCTTCCTTTTGGGTAAGATTTATAACGCCTGTAATTTTCAATTTGTATGCTTTCGTTTTTTCTTATTATTTTTTGACTAGTTGAATACTTCAGCGGCATTCATACATTTATTGTCTCTGCTCTTAATTAGTTGTCATGGACAGGTTCACTCTGAACCTAAATGACTGCTCTGTTTGTTTGCGATACTGTAAATTATAAAAAGCTGCTTGTATTTTGGAACTGCAAATAAATTATTATTATGATTATTTCCAAACCAGGTTTCAAGTTGGTGTAGTCACGACGTTTCGAATTCTGGTACTCGCAATCTTCAGTGATGACTGACTGTCTTTTTCTACCCGTTCCACTTCCACGTCTAAATCATCTCATTCCCATCGAAATTAATGAAAGCTACCCTTCGACTTCGACCTACAGATGCCCTTCCTTGCCCGACACATCTCACTCTGCAAGGACGGAAACTGATATTGGCAATTCCCTTCGGCCAGCAAGGCAGGGCGCATTCATTTTCGGTTATCAATCACCCTGCAACCCTTTTCGTTATTCCAGAGACACATTCTTACACCCCCGTCCCCCCTCCACCCTGCCGTCATACACGTCAAGGCATTCTAGATGACGTCCATATCTCATTCCTTTATATGGACGTACCCAATATTCATAGCTCATGAATATATTATATTTGAGGGCGACCTGAAAGAAAATTTTATGTATAGTTTGTGAGCGCGAATCCGTAATCTAAGGCACATGTGGATGATTTAATTTAAGATTAATATGCCGGGCTTAATGAATGCTGGCGGAGTTGCGATAGAGAATCTTTCGAGTTGCGGATTTTGGTCCTGTGATGCCGTCTCTACTTCAGATTCAGTGAGTTTCACTGTGTATTATAGTATTATTGAACGCTGATATTGGGATTACTCTATACCAATATTATAAAAAAAAAACATTTCCGACTTAGTTTGTTCGTAGGAAATAATCTTCGGAAATACTGAGCCGATCATGGGAATTATTTCACTAACAGAAATATACACTATACAAGAGTGATATTGGCTATATTTTATTATGACTGAATGAAAAATTCAGCGAGCAATTATAGTATATATAAATATCTCTTCTGAAGCCCTGTTGTCCCCACATAGTGCCTTTCATCACACATATGATAAACTATTACTTTAATGAAAATGTTTATCCTATGGCCTGGAGGGAAGCTGTTGTGCGGGTTATCCCGAAGAAACAAAATCCTAAAGAATTAAAAGATTTACGCGCGATAAGCATATTACCAAATCTTTCTAAAGTTATAGAAAGGGATATGGAAATACAGATAAAGGATCACTTGGCAACATATTCCATACTACCCTCTATACAATCAGGATTTTGTGAAGGATATAGTTGCACAACTGCTCTTCTCCATATTGTCGACGACATCCTTGAAGCCACAAACGATAGGCAGTATACTCTGTTGATTTTATTGGATTTCAGTCGAGCTTTCGACACGATAAACTATGATCTAGTAATAAATATGTTGAAATATATTGGCTTCACAAATAATGCTCTATTACTCATGACCGCTTATCTCAAAAACAGGAAACAGAAGGTGTGTATGGATGGAGAGAGCTCTGGAAGTCACCTTCTGAAAACCAGAGTACCACAAGGTTCCATCCTTGGACCTCTCTTATTTTCCATATACACTTCTCGTCTCATAGATTCACTTCGCAGCTGTAGAGTCCACTTATATGCAGATGATACTCAGTTGTATAACAGCTTTACTATTTAAGAGAGGCAAACTGCATGTGAGCTGATCAATGGAGATCTTGAAGCCTTCATTAAAACCGCTACTGATCATTGTCTCATTATCAATCCAGGGAAGTCAGAGGTCATGCTGTTTGGGTCTCGAAGAAATCGGCAAATAGTATCTGATGCTACGAAGAAAATGAAACACAATAGCCGAAGAGGCAAGAAATATGGGTGTCCTGGTTGATGATGGGTTGCGTTTTGAAAGTCACATGAATCGACTCTTACAACGTGCCTACTTATCACTCAAAATCATTTACGGCAACAGACATTTTCTCCCTTTTCATATTGAAAAACTTTATGTGATTCCTTGATACTTCAAAAAGTCCAGAACTGCTGTCTAAGATTATTATTTGGTGTAAGAAGAAAACAAAGAATAGCTCATAAGCCCAAAAAAAATGGAATGGCTGAATATGAATAATAGAAGGGTGTTTCATTCCGTAGTGCTTTTTCATAAAATAATAGTTACTCAAAAGCCCTCTTACTTGCACAAAAAAGTCAGATTCAGAACAGATATTCATTATCTAAACATAAGACATAAAGGACTGTACACAATACCAACTTCAAAAACAGAATTGTTGCGCCGATCATTCAGTTGTCAAATTTATCATCTTTACAATCAGGTTCCACCAGAAATAAAAAACTTTCAAGTTTTCAGGCATTCAAGGCTCCCTATTAAAATATATTAATGTTATCTCAAACAGTTTAATGTTTTTCCCCAAACTAAGATGGCTTATTATATGTCGATCCAAAGAAGAAGAAAAAACTATTATTATAATTATATAATGTATAATATGTATGTTCGAAACACCGATGAAAATTTAAAATTTCTTTCGTTATAGAACTATATGCAGGTCTAATAGGGTTAAGTGGAAGAAGAAGTCTTATGATGTTTGACAATTGAACTTCGCCCTTTGTTTTCAATAATTGTTGTTCTTATCAATGAATATTTTGTATAATATCACTGAAAACAATAAAGACGATTATTATACTTATTATTATAAAGTCAGAGAAAATGGTCTAATGCGCCGTGAGGGAAGCAAAGACCATAAAAAAAACAAAAACAAGACGAAGTCGGAAAAAAGCGGGCGAGATGTGATGCTCTTATGGTTTGCACTGATTATAGGGTTCGGTATGGACGAACATGATGTTCACCAAAAATGTCGGTCACTTTTAGTTCTACAATGAAGTCTTGCTTTCATATTTGAATCACAACAAAGGTTTTTTTTTTTAATCTATACACATAAAATGCTTTGTCCTGAATAACATTAACGTCAATACAATTAACGATGACTTGTTGAATATAATAGATTGAGGTAACATGAACTTGGTGGAATTCAATGCTAAGAAAACCTGGCATGTCTCTTTTCGAGGAAAGCCGATCTATCATCATCTAGTATTCAGATGTCAGGAGTAACTATTCCTACATAGTCAAGTATCTCGATGTTAAGACTTACGATCAGTGAACATCTTTCATGGGAAAACCATATGAGATCGATCGCTTAAGGTGCTTTCCAGAAACTTGGATTTCTATTTCGTGCGAATAAATACTTCACTTCTCGTCAGCTTCTAATGATCTACAAGGCTCAGATACGACCAGTCTTGGAATGTAGTTCTCATGTGAGGAGTTCGGCACCACAACATGCATTGAGGCTTCTCGATTCTATCCAGAAAAAGGCAATTCGTCTTGTTGGTGATTCTTTGCTCACAGACTCGCTCACTTCATTAGAACATCGTAAAAGGGTCGGAGACTTGTCTCTCTTCTATAGATATTTTCACGGTCGGTGCTCTTCTGAATTGTAATAAATCGTTCCACCGTTGGCAATATTTAGACGGATGACTCGGCGAGTTCAGAATTCCCACCCCTTTGTTGTGAATTTGGAAACCTGTCGAACCTCTCTTGCTCAGGGATCTTTTTTCAATGGAACAGCTAAGCTTTGGAAATCCTTGCCGAAAGAGATTTTTTCTGGGGTTTACAAACTTCAAAAATTCAAAGTGAATGTTAATTCGTATCTTCTGTCCCTTGATTACGCGGTGTTCTCTGAACATTACAGGGATTCTCTTTCGTGTGAATCTGAATATAAAAGAAAATAGTAAGTTTCTGCGATAATTCAAAAATAGTTGCCTATAAAAAAATACAAGAACTAATATTTATCAAAATACTTGTTGAAGTTTTGGACATATTTCCTTGAGAGCTCAAATTTCTGACATTTACAAAAAACGAGCCTAAAAACGAAACTAACAGAGAATATTTGTTGGAGTTCTGAAAACGGAGGCGGATTTGGTTTCCGAAACGTCAACGATAAATATTTTGATAAATATTATTTTTTATATTTTTTTGAAAGTCAAATTGGAGTTATACAAAAAGTTGCTGACTAATTATACGAGTTCCATTCAAAAGGAACTTTTTTTGAATCATCTCAGCAACTTTTCGGCGTAGATTAGAAATATGCCATTCTACATTTGTATGTATATTCCAATATCAATTCTCATTGGTTAAGAACCCAAAAAAACTCAAAGGAATAATCCATCCCATACAAAATAATGACATTCAAACGATACTTGATGTTGATATATGTGAGGACGACTAAAGCTAACTCAAAATGATAAGGCTAAACGTCATCAAGCTATATTTTTACGTACCCAAACTGTAACGAACTTGTGAAAATTATCAAATATTCGAAAGAATTATTACAATATTATGCTAATATTCAAAAAATGAACAATTTGTTCAGGCCAGCCTCAACTCACCTACACTGTAGGTTGACGGACTAACACCTATTAGAAAACAACTACTCCCCTGGCTACCCGGCTACTACCACGAAGGGCATTGGATTACATCCAACAGGTGTTAGCGTGGGATTCTTCACAGAAGAAATTCCACATATGCTCTTGGCGATACACCACCAGAATTGATTTTCAATTATTGGGACGGGACCGGTTTCGGGCTGTTTGGCCTCTCGTCAGTGCAAGGCAGTGCCATCATCAACATAAGTTGATGACTTACCATAATTAAAAATCATACTCGAGTAGAGTATCTTCCCTAGACCTAGGCTGATACAAACAACAAGCTGAATAGCCGTTGCTGCGCCATCTGCCCGTAGACTAGGTGTACAAGTGTAGGTGAGTTGAGGCTGGCCTGAACAAATTGTTCATTTTTTGAATATTTGATTTAAAGCCAGTCTTCGAGCATTCCCATGAATATTTATTTTATTCGGATATTCCTTGTACAAGGAATTGGGACCATGCGGATATGCTCTTGGTTAGTACCTAGTCTACGGGCAGATGGCGCAGCAACGGCTATTTAGCTTGTTGTTTGTATCAGCCTAGGTCTAGGGAAGATACTCTACTCGAGTATGATTTTTAATTATGGGAAGTCATCGACTTATGTTGATGATGGCACTGCCTTGCACTGACGAGAGGCCAAATAGCCCGAAATCGGTCTGCAAGTGTGTCCCGTCCCAATAATTGAAAATCAATTCTGGTGGTGTATCGCCAAGAGCATATGTGGAATTTCTTCTGTGAAGAATCCCACACTAACACCTGTTCGTGGTATTAGCTAGGGGAGTAGTTGTTTTCTAATAGGTGTTAGTCCGTCAACCTACAGTGTAGGTGAGTTGAGGCTGGCCTGAACAAATTGTTCATTTTTTGAATATTTGATATAAAGCCAGTCTTCAAGCATTCCCATGAATATTTATTTCATTTTAATTTATTTTATTAATATTATGCTAGTTTTTGTAACAACCCAATGTAACAAACATATTGGCTGAACCCCGATTTGAGATTGGTCCTATGAATTGAACTGATATGGACCAACATTGGAAAAACGATGACTCTATCTGATATTCACATGAAGGGAGTAACTATTCCTGCAAAGTCAATCTTGCTGCTTGGGATTACGATCAAAGATGATCTCTCATGGGAAAACCATGTGATATCGATCGCTAAAGGTGCTTTCCAGAAATTTGAGCTTCTATTTCGTGCGAAGAAATACATCATTTATCGTCAACTTCTAATGATCTATAAGGCTCAGATACAACTTGTCTTGGAATATAGTTCTCATATACGGAGCTCGGCACTAAAACATCCATTGAAGCTTCTTGATTCTACGTTTGCTTGGAAGTGGTTGTCAATGTTCCTTGCTGAATGGTGATGGTTCGGACTTCCATTGTCTATATTTTTAACTCTATTGAAACCTGTTGCTAATAACGGAAGGATTGAAATACAAATCTGACTGCGGTCATCACCCGAAGACGATTGCGGATATCAGTAGGTTTCAACATCCCAGAAGCTTGAATTTCTATTTCATGCGAAGAAATAATTCACGTATGTTCAGCTTCTTGATCTGTTACGGACAGATACTGCGGTCTGTCTTAGAATATACACCGCGGGCATATCTGACAGACGACAGTAAATGACAGTTGTCAATCCAGCCTGCTGGACATACAAACCTGATTTACCTATGCTGAGTGTGTGTTTATGTCATATTTTAAAATCTTTTTTCTCAATAATGGCTCAATTTTGTGCGATTGTGAAATGTGGAAGTAATAGCGGCAGACATAATGTTTCATTCCATCGATTCCCTTTCATTTTCGACAATAGAAACAAGATCAATCCTCTTGCTGAAAAGAGATGTGAATTGTGGATTCAGGCAATTAGAAGAGCAGATTTAACTTCTTATAAGTTGAAATGGGCAACGGTGTGTTCAAAACATTTTGTAGGAGATATTTTCAAAGAATCTAGGAAACATAGGCAACATGATTTTTTTTTTTCATTTCAGACAAGCCAATTGCACTCAAAGATGTTGACAATATAGACTGGGTACCGAATCAATTACTCGGCTACAAAACAAATATCAATGCAGTTCAAAGCATTCAGAGATTGTATCGTAGGGAACAGCGTGATAAAAATGACATCGCAAATATTCCAGTTGATATGGATAAAATTGATGATGATTCTTTGTGTGAATGACCCAGCTGTTCAAAACTTGAATATTATTGATGAGCAAAATCGAACTCTGAATCATATAAATTAACCAGTTGAAGGAGTGGAACATCCACAAAACTCTGGTGAACACCTATGTCTCGATGTTGATTTCGAGTTGCAGAATCGTTATCGTGAAATCCATCATCTCCGGAAAACTTTGCAGACTTAATCATTCCCATTGGGAAGTTTGAAGCATAACTCATCTGAATGCCTTTTTTTATACAGGATTACCATATAAAAAGATGGTTGTGGTTTATAATTTTGTAGAGCCTTAAATAACATATCCTAAATCTGTTCTTTCAAAATTATTATTTATTAAAGTACATTTTCAGTATTGTTTTCACAAACTTCACCCCAATCCCTCTAATCCATTTAGATATGAACATATTGTATGAATCCAAACTTTTATAGCCTTCGAAGTCTTCTCCTGTTCATACACTTTTATATACAAAATAGTTTTTAGTGTCATACAACATGTCATGAAACTTTAGGAAAGTATTCCACAGCATTACTACAATTCCCATATTTTAATAAATAAGGATCACATCCCTTACTTTCCTTTAGTTTCTCTAAATATCTCTTCTGGCTATCCATAGACAAGGTGTTGAAATAATCACTTTTATCAGCCATTTCACATACAATTTCCTTGCAAGCAGGAAGAATAATGAATATAGATTGCAAAATTTAAACATTTATATATGTCAGGTACGTTAAGGGTATACCCAAAATTAGGGTAAACCCGTAATTTCTTCATAATTACGATAATAATCTCATTAAATTTCCATTGTTGCTTATGGAAGTAGGGTTTGTTTGTCCAGCAGGCTGATTGACAGTTGTCTTGTGACGTCACATGCCCGCGGTGTATAGCTCCTATGTATGCAGCGCAGCACCAGAACATTCATTGAACCTTCTGTATTCTTTTCAGAGAAATCCGTCTTGTTGGTGATTCTTCGCTCACGGACTCGCTCACTTCGTTGGAGCATCGTACAAGGATG
This sequence comes from Zygogramma bicolorata, assembly GCA_032362365.1. Taxonomy (NCBI): domain Eukaryota; kingdom Metazoa; phylum Arthropoda; class Insecta; order Coleoptera; family Chrysomelidae; genus Zygogramma; species Zygogramma bicolorata. The sequence goes on from JAVJAQ010005172.1 coordinate 455,394, forward strand.
GGGGATTTGTCTCTCTTCTAAATATATTCTCACGGACGGGCTTCTCTGAATTGAGTGCAGAATTCTCAGCCCTTTGGTGTGAGCTTGGAGACCCTGTCGAACCTCTCTTGCTCAGGGACCGTTTTTTCAATAGAACAGCTGAACCTTAGAACTCCAAGCCGAAGGAGGTTTTCCTGACATTTATAACTTGAAAAATTCAAACCTAATGTTATTCCGTATCTCCTTTCCTTTGATCCACGTGATGTTTTTTGAACATTACAGGGTTTTCCTTCCCGTGGATCTGTATAAGTATAAAGAAATGTGAGTAGAAATACCGAAAAGACTGCATAACGATGAATTGAGACCGTCTTGAATGGTTTCAGATCACGATTTTGCCGACTCTGCACCCAAATACAGCAACACACCTCGAAAGATGAAAAGAGAGAAAAGGAAATCGAATTTCCTCCAGTCCGCCATAAAACCAGATACCTACCGCGATAATACTATCGTTTCCAATGCCCATTATTGCAATAAATTTATTAATACGGCTTTTCACGATTTTTCCTTCCTCCTTTTCATCTCTCGAAGTATCATTAAGATTATTGGTGATATAATGTAATACAGATATACTGTTATAAACGTATTTCGTTTTTGCCGCTCGACACCCTTCCTGAGAAGATAGGAAATAATGTAGCATTGTTGCTGGGTATTTTTTATATTTATTTCTCCGGAATATTGCCTTCAATCGTCATTCGTCGTTAATGTTCCAGCAAAGTGTTCTATAAAGATTTTTTCTGCCTTCCTCTATCCAGAATATAGAAAATATAGATTTCCCAGCCTCATTGTAGGGAGCAAAGTCATACTTTTCTTCCCAAGGGAGGAAAATTAAAAGTGACGTTTGATACGTCATCAATGAAATAACTCATACGGCGCTGACGACCTGAAATATAATCTATTATATACCCATAATTTTGTCGTCCATTTATAGAACACTTTGTATTTTGCAAAATGCTACAAATCGGTGAACAAAGTGAGATATTTCCAAGAAGTGAATATATTGAAAAAATGAAAAAAAATAAAAAAGATTTTCTGCACGCCCTCAGAGCCCAAAGTGTTGAATATCAGACAATGTTCATGATAAGTAAAATGAGAAATAAAGGATTTGGTTTCGAATTCGGCGAGAAAAAAAAACGCCGGAATCCGGCGTTGAGACCTTTCCTCTTATTTTTTTTATTGTTTTGTTTCTAGGTTCTCCTAATTTCGGGAATTTCATGAGCATGCTCTATACTGTACCTACTCCTTAATTTTAGTTCTTCATTAAATTTTATTTGTTAGTTTCATAATAGTAGATTATTCAACGAGTGTGTAATGATGGCTATTACTCACGAGGTGAAGTTTACCCAAATCATTGAGAGAATAATAGCCATTATACGCGAGTAGAATAGTATACTTTATCCACGACTTATAAAAAAATTGTTGAAGTTTTTTGTTGGAAAGTTTTGTTACCATATATACATATTTATAGGAACACTACTTTTTATTCTAACAAATATTCCATACAATACAGGTTTGAGTCGAATTTGTTTGGATTCAAAAGCTATTTCGAAACAACACGCACATTCATAGTCGCTGATAGCTCCTTGCCTTCTTTATATGTAGGTGAAGAACTGAATTGAAAATATTTGGTGGTTTACACCAGTGGCGTGTCTAAGGGGGGGGCCAGAGGGGCCCGGGCCCCCCCCCAAAGCAGCTCGTGTCGCTCAAAGGAAAAAAACGAAAATCTCCGTCCATCCACTCTGAATTGATGCCTAATGAAATTACTGATAATTAATTGATATATGATCATTTTTTCTTAGTACACGTATGTATATGTACGTATGAATATATAATTTGATGAGAGACCCGTTGGTTGGGACCTTTAGTCATATTTGCGGCGGATACATGACCAGTGGAAAAGCATATTATTGGTCGTATTTTCATCTCAACATGTTCGTTTGTAATCGGTAATAACCACGAATCGTGTAAAACCACTTTGTTTTTGGAGTTTGTTTCCCACAATAAAGATTTTATACAGATATTTGCGACTCTGCCAGTATCAATGGCAACAGCGGAAAGAAGCTTTTCAACTATTAAGCGCCTGAAAACCCATTTGAGGTCAACCATGGCAGAAGAGCGTTTGAATGGTTTAACTTTACTCAACATTCATGAAGAAATTGATATTGATATCGAAAATGTAATATATAGATTTGCTGCAAAAATAGTTCACTAGAAACAGTTATATGCGGTGTTCCTCAGGGATCTGTTCTAGGTCCATTGCTTTTCCTCATATATATAAATTACCTGTCTAATTTGAAGTTGAATGGTAAAATCAAAATGTTTGCTGATGGTACTACAATAGTATACACCGGAAACAATTTTCTAGAAATCAAAACTTTTATGCTCAATGACCTCCATGAAATATCATCATTACTGATAAATCTTAAGCTAACATTGAATATTGAAAAATCCTCGTATATGTTTATCTCAAGAAAATCCACCTCCATCCATTCGAAAGATCCCATAATGAAAATATTATGTATTCTCCTGTAGTGAAATTTTTAGGAATTTCAATTGATGAACATTTAGTTTGGAACAAACATATTGAATTATTAAGAAAACAAATTTCACCAATTATTGGTATAATTTTTAAAATTCGAAATATGTTACCTTCATTATGTCTGAAATCAATTCATTATTCTTTAGTATATTCCAAAATTCAATACGTGATTTCGATTTGGGGGGCAGCTCCAAAAACCGTAATGAAACCATTGAAAACATTACAGAATAAAACTATAAAGTGTATATACAAACTTGATCGAAAAGAAACTACAGCTAATTTATACAAACAAAGAAAACTCTTAGACATTCCTTCATTATACACGTTTGAAATTTGCACATTTATTCACCTGGTCAAAAATAAATTCAAGCATTCAAATTCGATGTTCAAAATGAATAGTGATCAACACAATCACTCAACAAGGTTTTCAGAAAATTTGGCATTGATGAAAATTAAAACAAATATAGGACAGAAATCTGTTTACCACAACAGAATGAAACTATACAATGGTCTACCGAATTCATTGAAGAAATATGAAAAATTTCGTTTCAAAAATAATTTAAAATAACATTTGATATCATAATTTTTTTTCTTTTTATTGCCATATAAAGATCTGATTCGATAACTCATTTTTTGTATTCTATTCTGGTTTCATTGTATGGCATCAGTTTAATTTTCCCTAAAATAAGCATGTATATGTTTATTGGGAAATAAATCGTTATTATTATTATTATTAGACGAATGAACCTCAAAGATTGGTCAGGGTCAGATGATTGAATGAAAAACATTAAAAAGACTAGTCATTCTGTTGTTTCGCTTAATTTTTCGTTCTTTTCTTATTATGAAGAGGTGAACCACGAACACAATTTTTGGCAATATTTTTCATTTATGCTTCGGCCCCCCCCAAAACAGAATTCTAAACACGCCACTGGTTTACACGATAACATTTCATAGACCGATTTTTTGTAGCAAAACATTATAATATTACAGTTGAATCATGGAAGTATTTGACAACAGTGAATAATAACTCATTATTCACTAGTGAATAATGAGTATCATTAAGGTCGAGCAAACAGACGTGTAATAGGTACATTATAAATTAATCGATAAATATTTTTTTAATGACTTGTTATCCGAGGGAGGCAGAAAAATCATGTTCATAGCATGTGAGTAAAGTGCCTTTTTCTCCCCTAAAATTACCCTAACTCCATTCTATCTACAAAAATACTTCCTAGCTCTCCGTTCCAATTTTTTTGTTCATATTGAAATCAATGCTTTTCGTGAATACATTTCTTCGCAGGTTTCAAAAGTGTGAGGGAGTATCAAGGGAGTATCAAGTATATCAAGTATAAGTTGAAGTTCTTGGAACTGTTTGAATGTCATTTTTTTTTGGGGTTCAATATTTGTTTCGTAGATTTCTGAGTTTGAAGTTCTTATTTTTCAATGCCAGTGTTGAGGCAGCTAATCAACAATTATCAAGTGGAAAGATGGTCAACTTTTATCTTTTTACATTATTTGAACGAGATTTTTCTATTGTGCGCAACTAATTCGCAAATGACCATGGAATGGTCCATTTACTGACTTTGACACGAAAATTAACTTAACTTCTGTCAAAACAACTTATATTTCATTCACGTACAAAAATATTATTTCCAAAATGGAAATTGACTATATTCTTGTGGACCTTGTTCGGCATTGTCCTTGTTCATATGACGAAGGAACAAGGAATTCCAGGATAGAATTATTAAAGGGAATATGCTTGGGTTACATATCGACCTTCAACACTGATGATAATAATACAAAAACGTCTCAACTCTCAACCTCTTTTATTTCACTGAACATAATGAAAGTTCTTGTTCATTATGAGTTCATAAGAATTTTCAATGGCTTGTTTTTTGTTTTTTCTGCTTGTTGATTTGGTTTGCATAAATGGAAACAGTTTCGCCACTTGTTACTTGATATTTGTTACGCAATAATTGTTATTTGATATTTGTTATTTTGAGCTTCATATATCCACACTTAATAATAGAGAAAAATGGAAGTATGAACTATCACTACTCAAAATGGAGAATTGTTCTCAAACCACATGCAAACAAACTCATACTAATTAGTTTTGTTTTCTCAGGAACTAAGCACCTGCTTGAAATCAGTTGTGAATTGTAAAAAGTTATGATTCACGAGCCATCAGCTTGGAGCTCTGATTATTTTTTTTCAGATGAGATGTTAATGATTCATGAATTCATTTTTCTAGCCCATTTCGGTCCATGAAAGTAGGGAGTTTGTTCGACTGTAAGATATTTTTTGTCATGGCTACACCTCTGTTTCATTTCATTTTTTTTGGAAAATCGAAACTAAAATAGCCCGATGGATGAATTAGAAACCCGGATCAGTCAGTATGAATGACATGCTGCCGTTGAACAATGGAGAAATTTCAATCTCTTCTCGTCCTATAGAAACCTTCAAAACTTGACGTATAGGGGTTGGACACCCGGGGAGTTCCAATAAAATTTATAAAAAACAGTCGAATAACGGCAGCCAGGCTGGGTTAGGCCCCATTGTTCTTTGACGTTTTTATGTCATTTTATGTGATCGAAACGGTATCCTCTGAATTGGTAATTGACTATAAACTCTATAAAATAATAGACATCCACTGATATACATAACAGGGATGGATTTGGATTGTGAATGGTGTTGTTTTCAGAATCGAAGGGTGTTTGTGGATCGTTTGTGAGAGACTATCTAAGGAAATAAATTTGATTTTATTGCGGCATCTAATTTATTCCTTGGAGGTAATATTCTTCAAACAGAATATTGCCACAACTGGCTAGGAGGCTTATATTTGCGCTAGTGTGAAGAAGTCAATAGTTGAAAGATTTCAGTTCTTACTGTATACTCCATTCAAGTTCATTCTCATTTCTAGGAAAGAGAAAACCCCAAAAAATTGATTCCAGGACATTTTTATCTCCTCAACAATTCAAACAATATCTAACCTCACAGTTTTTTGATATGTTGTTTGAGGATATCATGAAATGGGCCCTGGAACAATAAATTTACAGCATTTTTTGTTGAAATTTGAAAAGACTATAGTTTCGCAGTTTTGGTTTGATTGTCATTATACGAAGATGATTGCGGACACAAGTTACTAAAACGACGTAGGTGCACTTAACTTGAAACTTGGTTTCAACATTGTCCTTATTTTCACTTGAATGTTGTTCAATCCCATTGTTTTCTGTTCTATTGATTCCGATTGAGGTTCATTGACATTTTCTTGTTTAGATTTCAATGACTCTGTTTTCGATGTAGTTGTGACAATTTCAATTGACAGGGTTGTACTCTCATCATTGCTTCTCATTTAATTTCTGCTCATTCAAGTTCATTCCCAATTCTGAAGTTTGAATTCCGATTTTATACCAGTTGAGTTTTTCGGGTCTGTTAAGTTTCTGACATGGTTCACTTCAGTAAATTATGTAGATAATGGTAGTAGAAACGAACACTATTCAATAAGAAACATCGTGGACCACATAAAAAGCGTTGCATTTGAATGTGTTTTCCTTTCTACATTTCATTTGTTAAAAAACATTGTTTTTAATGAAAATGGACATTATGTACTCAAGTTGTACTCAAGTTGATATTCTCATTAGAATCATTCTGAGAATAAAAAAAGATTCATTGAGCAATTTTCTTTCACACCATTGAAAGTGTTTTGCTGTAAACACCATATCCTTTCAAAGACTTCAATTTTTCCATTCTCAATCATTTTTTTGCAGCATTCGCTATAGATTGCCGTGAAAACTGAAGTGAAAGTTATGGTGTACAAATTGTAATATTAGATCGGAAACAAATTGAAACCATCGTTATAATATTGAAACACAAACTTCATTTCTTTTTCACTTAGATCGTAGTGTTCCAAAAGCACAAGGAGCTCTGGCAAAAGTGTTTAACAAAGAGAGAATGAATCAAAAATGAATCAAAAATGAATTGAAAAAAGTTCCATCTGCCGAAGACTATTTCAGCAATGTTGATTTTTGGAACAAATTAATAGTTCATCCAGTTGGAATATTATTATTTAACCTCCTTTTAAAGGCTTCGCATAATATTTTTCAAACCCAGGTATATTGCAAAGGGAATAGAAATATAGCATCATCATTTATATTCCTAGCAGTGGTGAAAGAGCACATTGAAAAATATGTATTGGGTAGAAATTACATTCATGTTTGATGCTGGATTGGACAAGGGCTTCTGCAACCTAAAGAATGATCAACTTATAGTTTCTCCCCACATGCAATGAGTCTTTCATTCGCTTAAGGAGTCGAGATATTTCCCATTATTCAAGTAGCAAATGAAACCAACTGACATTTATTTCGTCACAATGGTTATTTTGCACATATGAAAAACATGATACATGAGCTTCCATATTTTTATCTTCATTATCAATTTGCAGAACTGAAAGATAAAAATCCGTTTCTCAAAAAAACCTTTTACTACAAAAAAATCGAATTTTATGATAAACTTATCGAATGTCAGTTTCAGATTCAATATTTTCAACTTTTCGCTTTCAATCAAGACTGAGTATAATAAATATGAGATTAAGGGAATCTGCTTTCATCATGCTGTCTGGTGAAGAATGCATTTCCCTGGGTACGCTTGATATGGATCGCGGATGGCTGCCCCTCCTGAAGTCCAGAAGTTTATGTCAGATTTGAAATATTTGACAATGTCAATTACGAAGATTTCCAGCGAAAGATATATATATATATATATATATATATATATATATATATATATATATATATTATTTCTCATTATTTTTTTGATAGGCAAAACTTGAGTTGTACGAGCAGTTCCTGACTAATTGGACTTGTTCTATCTAGAAAAAACTGTTTTTCAATAGACGCAGCAACTTTTCGGAGTAGTGAAAATCTGCCCTTATACACCTGTATAAATTCCAATATTAATTCACATTTTTTCAGATACCACAAAATAATGACGTTCAAACAATGCTCTTCTTCTTCTTTTTTTTCAACTAAATACTGACTTCATTGTATCCCCCTGTTGACCGTCCAACATTATCAACTGAATCGTTCAAATTCATCGACAGTGACACAGTCGGGTCGAAGGCCTTCTAATTAGCACATTTTTGGTAAGATCGTCCTAATAATATTTGATCGTCTCGAAGTATTTGGAGTGAAAGATTTCAAGGGTGGGAAAATTCGCCTGGCTATGCGACTCGGCTGCATATTTCTAAAGGTATTCCTGGTGAGCGGCTCGACTTCAAACGTCTTTTTATATAAATATTTAGCGAATTTTAGTGATTGGAACTATTGACGTTTGCCATATAACAAGATCTGATTTATTTTTTGAACGGCTCGGTTTAAATTGGCGAATAATTAACGATAATAAACGTAAATTTGTCCGCGATTTATAAGGAACTGGTTTCTGCGAGCATTCTGGATCTGTTGTTGCGGGATTAATTCAATCAACCAGGGACGGTTATCATGTGTTGTAAGAAGAGTTAATTTTCTTGACTTCACTTGGTTGATTAGTTTATGTTTTTGGTTGTTTCATTCGGATTGTTGCTTGGTTTAGAGTCGATCTTGACAGAATACCTTTCATCTATCTTGGTGATGTGATCCCATAGAGATAATGGCCTGATAGATTCTCAGGATGATAGTCGTTGATGAAAATTATAACTCAATATTATAGGATTTTTTATGCAAATTCACACGAAAGGAAAGGCCTGTAATGTTCAAAGAACCGCGTGAATCAAAGGACAGGAAATATGAATAACATTCACTTCGAATTTCTGAAGTTTGTGAGCCTCAAAAAAAACTTCTCTCGGAAAGGAGAGATTATTACTGATCGTAATTCCTAACATCGAGATACTTTACTTTGTAGGAATATTTACACCTGACATCTGAATACTAGATAATGATAGATCTGCTTCCTTTGAAAAGAGACATCCCTTGGTTTTCCCAGCACTAGATTCCACCAAGTTCATGTTACCCCATCCTATTTTTTTCACCAAGTCATCGTTAATTTTATTAACGTGAATGTTTCTTTGATTTTTTTTCTATAGCTGGTATGGGGACTCTGTACTGAACAAGATGTTTTCTTGAGCGAATCATTGATATGAAGCAGAAACAAAGTGAGCACCAGACCAGAACCCTGTGGAACACCTGCATTTATTGGGAGAATATCAAATGATACTCTATCAACAACCACATACAGAGACCTGTCAGACGAGTAACTCTTCAACCAAGCACACAACTTAGGAGGCAAACCATATATCGGCAGTTTAGAAAGGAGACCCCGATGCCAAACTTGATCAAACGCTTTTGAAATATCGAGTGCAAGAGCGATCGTTTCTCCGAATTTTTCGATTGAATTGAGAAATAGGTGTGAAAGATTGAAACGTCAAATTTATTCAGCAGAAGGAATGATTTGGTTACCAGGTGTGGAACAGTCTGAGCACAAAATTGGAGCAAAGCGATATCGGTTCGCTTAGACTATGACCAATTTCTATGTATTCAAATATACGCGTAGAGTGGAATTGGAAACAAGTCGAACAAGCAGGAAACTGTGATATTTTCTGTTGATATGGAGTTTCATCAAGAATCGTTCAGTTGAATTCAGTCTTTCCTGTCAGGTTAGTACTAAACTGATGTGTGATAAGTGGAATATCGTGTCAAAAATAGCTCGTTTTGTATAACTGCGTTTGTGTGTACACGTTGGCGGGGTAGTAAGCACTTCATGAATTCCATGAATTCAGCGGAATAACGTTTCGTATAAACCAAGAAGACGTTGTAGAGAAAGTGCCAGGGAGTCGGCAAAGTGTTTTCCCGACATAGTCGTCTTCTGAATTACAATAGTTGGTCATCTTCATTCATTGGTCATTCAGTACGCGTGGTATTCGGTAAAAAAATCCACACCCTTGCTACCTACCTAGCGCAGTTTTAAGTTGCATACATTGGTAACAATGCAAGGTTACTGCCGCCTTGTCTTACATTTCAATAAACATGTAAGACAAAAATAGATGCGTATCGAAACAAACTACCAATCATCAAATTAATTTACAATGACAACTTGGACATCAAGGAAGTCTCTTAGTTCGACAATGAGCACTCAAAATAATTATAGTAGTTATACCTACAGTAAATGTAACCCCAAACTTCTATTCAACAACTCAACAATGAATTAACTGCATACATTGAGTAAAATAAGCCCCACGAGAATATTTCAACGCCCTAAGAGGCCAGTAATGCAATGAAACAACAAGGCATCACAAGATCTGTATGCTGAAGAATACATCTCATTTTTTTTCAAAGGTAATACCACGAGTCCTTCAAATTTAATCGATAAATTTTCATTTTCCACAAAAACTATTTTATTTGGCAAAAGTATGTTTTGCCTCGAAATAAAAAAGTTTGAGTGTTTCGAAAATGAAAATTTATCTTATTAAATTTGAAGAACGAGTTGTATTTGGAGAGATCATTTCTTGAACAAATAGAAGGAAGATCAATTCAATTGATCAGTATTTCATTTACATAGGAAGAAAAGGAGAAAAGGTGAAAATTTTACAAATTTGACATGTCAAACAACGATGTATGCCCTCTATGATCTAGAAGAGATATGATGCTTACGCAGTGAATATGATAATGCTTGCCGACGATACCAAGGGATGGCGTCAAACCTCTCATTGTACAAGGTTGATAATTGAAAATTTCTTATGAAATGAAAATCGCGCCAGAAAGAACATAAAATCATTCGTTATGTCGTTGTATCAAAATCTTCATACAACGGTTTCTTCTCATACCACAAAAAAGGAATTGTTTTCAATAAAAACTAATTGTTCGCCATCTTCATTTGAGATAAGGAAACCTTAAATATTTGAATCGGTCGTTCGCTATATCTGTCATAAAGTTGGGGTTATGAGCTATTTACGTGTTTGAGTGTTCATTGAAATGTGTTGTTTATGTTGTTATTATGCTGAAGAAGTGAAAAGTGAATGACTATTAATGATAAGGTAACTCTTCATTCATGATAATATATATATATATATATATATATATATATATATATATATATATATATATATATATATATGAGCCAGTAAACCGTATAGTTTCGACAGTTCCAAGGTAAACAACGTTTAATCAAAAGGCAGTTTTATCAAAAAATAATCACTTATAATTACACGAGAGCTTTTTTTTGTCGAAGTAAACTTGACATTCCGATGAGAACAAAAAAAACCGCCCCTGAAAAAATTACGATTCCGTAGGACGAGTATTTTTTTGGCAGTTTTTTGAGTTATTTTGCCGGGAGGCAACTAAACTCGAATCATAAATGTCTCCAGTTTTCTTCGACAAAAAAAGCTCAGTGTAATTCTGTACGACAATTCAATGAATACCATTTAGTTTATTCAATTCAAAGGAAAAGTACAATTGTTAAAACACAATTCTTATATTCTATTTTCACAGATCGGAGGCGTTTTCTGGCGCTCTTGTATTCAGAACGTATTCGTCTCACCATCTCTCTTACAATCTGGCTGGCCGTAAGTGAGAGAGAAGGAGACAGATGAATACGTTTTGAATACATGAGCGCCAGAAAACGCCTCAGATATACTCTTTTGAAAACGCAGGTGAAAAATTGACAAAGACGCCGTCAAAGTTTTGTTCACAATAATTCTGCTTGCCATGCTTTCAAGAGTTAGGTTCCGTTTTGTCACTGAAAAACTTAGGGCAAAGTTCTTTCGCTGTCATAATGACAAAATCACGGCGTCTTATGGGATGTTTTATACATGAGTTAAATTGTCAAATACAATATAGTGATAGTGATATGTCAAGTTGCTCGTAAATGATAATGTGGCTCAATATTGTATTTCATTAATCTGCTAAATTCTGACTAAAGTGGGTAAGTGACGTGTTAGTTCCAACAAATTATTCTCTGCTTATGTTAAAGAAATCTCCACTGAAATCCGATCTGAGTCAATCCTATGGAAAAAAATCCATAAATACCTGAGTTGCCATGGTATCGCGAAACAAAATTCAATGGTCAGAAATTGATGGTCTAAAATTTTCATCATAATCGATAATAAATAATATTGAATTTATCCATATTTCTCCCCAATGATTTTCGTTTCAGGGATTGAGTGTTGCAAAATTTCCCCTATCGATTTTTATATCAAGAATGATTACAAAATTCTCTGAACTATGTATAGAAATGAATGTTTTCCGGAGTGTATGGATATTGCCCAATGAAAATCAGTCCAAAGCACCGATTCAAAAACATATTTACACCGTGTTTTCGTTCCCAACCAGCAATCATCAACTTATATTCGATGAAGAATTCTAATAACTCGAATACCTGAGAGGCGATGCATCGAAAAAAGGATAAAAGGATGATATTGAACTGTTGATGGTCGAAGTAGGTATTGGAATTTACACTATAGCAGTAAATTGTAATAAATGTCGCCTTTTCCCTGCCGTCTCCTCAGCCATAACGCCCAACTTTATAAATACCAACAATAAGAAAACCTACAGAAACCGAACGAACACACTTATTATATATTTATGATTTTTTTCTGATATCTTCGAATTTCATTTCATCTACCTGCTTTTGTTTATGCTGTATTATATTTCCTACGCTGTTAATGTGGAGGATGATGGGTATCGGGAATGGATTTTGAGGAATAATTTTGTTACAGGGTGAATCGAAAATATGAGTACTTTACAGTTTCTCCACGTGTTTGGTATTTTTTTATATTATTCAATTATTACTTATAATTGCGCCTATGTGCTAGCTGTTAGGGGACTTTTATATTTTGTGTACAAGGATTTTGAGTCTTTGATCATCCAGTGAATGGCGTTATGCCTTCTAAGGTCACACAATCTACACCAAATGTCTCTAGTCATTGTTCATAGAAATATAGTTAGTCAATGCCTGTGTAAAAAGTATTTGAAGCATTTTTGTCACGCCATCTACAGTATAATGTCGATATTCCGTTTACTTGACAATTCACGACAAAGTTTCCCTACTCTGGAAGGAAAAATAGGTTCAGAGTTCTGTCTGTCAGTTTCACTGAAATGTTGAACTTGTTTCTATAATCGTGAAAAAAACTGATAGTTACTCTTAGTTAACTCAAGTTGGTGAAACTAGACATTGATGAAGTCTCTATAATTTATGACCTAAGCTCGATCAGTTTGAAAAATTATGCCTCTTCTTAGAAAAACATAAATGAAATGAAGGAATCTAGAGTGAATTCGTGTCACTGTACCAATGTAGTTTCTTACAGAGCTCTTTGCCGAATGTATTTCACAATAGCTTGGCATGAAGAAGATAGTTCAAGTTAATGAAAATAGTTAGTGGATGCTCAAAGTATAGTTTCAGAGCAAGAATTTGACATCGTTTATTAGAGTCTAACGCCTCTGCTCGAATGTGGTTGAAAATGTTCCCTAGCTGAATGGTATTGGTTTGGACTTTCATTGTCTATATTATAATTTATATACGACAATACCTCGAAATGTTGTCAGTCATCACCCGAAGACGATTTCGGATACCAACAACCGAAACGTCGTGAGACTTCTCAACTTGAAACTTGTTTCAACCTTTGTTCATATCATTCCATTCGTTCCTTTATTTACATTTTGTTGACCAATATTTCATATTCGATATCTCAATTGTCTTGTCACAACATTATTTTATTGGATCAATCAAAACTTTAATTCAATTTCGACAAAAAAATCCATTTCATCTTTTTTGTTTGGATTTGATAACCTTATTTGATTTGTATTATTATATTTTCATCCTATTTTTCTCACCAATATGTTTCAATAGAGTTAATAATATAGACAGATTTAATTTTTCTTGATTTCGAAACGGATTGAGATCTTACAAACAACATGAAATATCTCGAATCATTGAATTTAACTTGACGATACTTGATGAAAATTTATATTCAATGAAAAGTAACACAGTTCACAAGCAGTTATTGTAAGTGAACAGAAAATTTCAATACTTTTTTTGAAATATCTCGGCTCTGAAAGCTCGTCGTAGGGACCATTTACCTCTCTTTTTTGGAAATAATCACCGTCATACGGAAAAAGTATATGGTTTAACGACCTAGGAATAATAGTAGGAAGTTAACATTCCATGCGAGTTAAACACCATACTTTTTGTACGGCTATAACAGATAATAGCGAAATAATTCAATAAATAACATAAATTCCAAGCTTAATGTCATTCGTAATTTCCAATCAGGAACAATCGAATAAGTAAATAGGGCTGTCATTGCCTTAGATTTGATATGGAACGGGAGGACTGATTTATTGTGTAATAACTACAACTGTAACACAATGAAGTCATCGTGATATCAGCTGGGGAAATGTAATAAAAGACATACTGGTAAGGAAATAAAATTGAAAACATACACTGTAACTTATAGTTCTATCAAGAACAGTTGAGATAGAGCAATTTTGTGTTATAGCCTCATATCTTCATGAAACTGAATTATATCTTGAAGCTCTTTATTGATTCAGCCACCAAGCCAAGTTTGAGTGTATACTGAAAACTAAGAATGAGATTTGAAATAGGTAAAGTAGGATAATCATTGATTCAGAAAATGTTTAAGATTTTCAATTATTCAAATTTGATATCTCCCTTCAATATTGTTTTTGTGTACCTAGTTGGAACAAGCAAATTTTGTTCTAATCTGTACTCACTCCCTGTAAACTGACAAAAATGAAATTGATATTGGATGCCGAGAAAGAAATCGAAAATTTTTAACAGTGTATCCCACATAATGATATGATAATGGCCAACCGAATGGATATTAATTCAAGAATGATGGTATTTTATGAATATAATGTCTGTTTTTATGATTGTTTATGTGATACAGATGATTGGTTAGTATTGCTACGGCCTGCTAAGGAACATAATCTTCGAATGGCCGTCATAAGGTGAACTTTACTTAATGCAGGCCCGTAATTAAATGTGATATTTGTGTTTCCAATTTGCATTCCTGATATCGGATCCAAAGCGACTAGTTCTTTTTCGAAGGTGCTCAGCGCCGATTATGAGAGAAATACGGCACAACGATGAGGGTCCATCTGCAGGTTTTCTGAAAAAAAAAATTGAATGTTTGATCCGGGATCAAAAACAGACGGCGACGTTTTATTACAAAATGCTTTATATCTGTGTGAGAATATGCTGCAAAATAATTCTATTTTATTCACGTTTCATGTGCTCGATATATGAATTGAGCAAAAAAGTGACTATGTGATCATCATATATGAATACGCCAGGATAATGTACATCCTTTATGGAGTATTTCCCCAAAATGATCCTGGGAAACCTTTGGCATATTCTGAAAATATATATATAGGAGAAGACTAAGTGACTGGCTATAAGTCGATTGATTTTGTGAGGTTGCAGTCAAGTTTATGAATATCATTCCATATTATTTCTTTCGAAACATTTTATTTTCATTGCTTACAATTTCGAAACTGATGATAAAATGCAAAATATATCAATTAAATAGTTCATAACATTGATCTGGTAACTTTGAAAACTAACAATAACACTGAGTTATTTTAAAAAACAATGGGACTTAGAATTAATCGATACCACTCGGCAAGAATTGTTGAACTTGGTTTCAACATTTTATTCATATTCTTCCATGTTTCTTCATTCTTCGAATCTTGTTTGATTTTATCATTTCACATTCGATATTTTATATTATACCTATATCAATATAACATTTCTGAAGAGGAACATTTCTGATAATTCGACTTTTCTGAATGACAAAATGGTTGAGGCTTTCGCGGCCGAGGTTATTAGTATAACTACTGCTCTTCGGGCTTGAAGGCCGTCGTACTATGGAATTTCTTCCTGACGTTTCGCTAGCGCGAGTGGCCAGCTTCTTCAGAGGCTTATTCATCTCCGATGACTAAACAGTTCGATTTCTCAAGGCGTATTTATATTGATGCAGGTAGTCTGGAGTGTTAATTACTTCTGTCGGGTTCGGGGAATAATCATCATTATTAGTTGCCGCACTACCTGCTGTGATTTCATTAGTTATTCTTGATTTCTTTAGAATCGGATTCCAAATTCTGTTGACGTTGACGTTGACGTTGACTCTAAACAGAATTTGGAATCCGATTCTAAAGAAATCAAGAATAACTAATGAAATCACAGCAGGTAGTGCGGCAACTAATAATGATGATTATTCCCCGAACCCGACAGAAGTAATTAACACTCCAGACTACCTGCATCAATATAAATACGCCTTGAGAAATCGAACTGTTTAGTCATCGGAGATGAATAAGCCTCTGAAGAAGCTGGCCACTCGCGCTAGCGAAACGTCAGGAAGAAATTCCAAAGTACGACGGCCTTCAAGCCCGAAGAACAGTAGTTATACTTTTCTGAATGAATTTGATGAATTTGTGATCAATAATACATTCAAATTTTCTGGTTGGATACGAGGGACCCATTTAATTTAATCATTCGACCTATTCATTTGACAGTATTTGTTTTCATTATTGTTTCTCGATTAACCTCTTCCGATTCGTTTCCGAAGTTTTGGCACTTTGGCAGAGAATTTGAGTTATACGAGAAGTTGCTGACTGAAAGGACATGTTTTCATTCGCAAGGAACTGTTTGTGAACCAGGCAGCAACTTTTCGGGTTGGAATAAAAATGTTTCCCCCTACGCTTCTGTAGATTTTAATATTAGGTAGGTACTTGGAAATGGCGTTTTTCCGAATTTTTTTGCAGATACACATTACGTACTGATAAAATATTGTTACGATATATCCTTTGGAAAAATCTCAATTCTGACACCACTGTTACGATATTTCCTAGGGTTCGTCGATTAAAACACCAAACAACACTAAACTACTTTTATTATAACTCTCTATCACAAAACAATACAACACAATCACTTAAATCGTTCCGATAACTTTCCAATGCTCGCTCGCTACTAAAACTCTCTGTACTAACAATTCTGCTGCTCGCGTGAACGGCTTCCGCTTATATATACGAGCTCATACAGTGGAGAACCATCTAGACAAATCTAGACAATCGAATAATCTAGGCGAGCCGCGATCACGCCGGTATGATCTTTCCTGGAACGGTCGAACCAATTCGCATTCATAGCCGGCAGGGCCGGCGCCAGCACATTTCGTTACATTATCCCCCTCTCAATTTTGATCGTCCCGATCAAACAATTCGTCATTATCGCCATTGTAACGTTTAAGCCTTTCTAGGTGAACGACCTTCATTTTTGCTCTGGGGCTACGTTGAATCCTGTACACCACGTCATTTATTCTCTTGACTATCGAATAGGGTCCTTCCCAGCATGGTGTTAGTTTGGGAGAAATTCCTTTTTTACGACGAGGGTTGTACAGCCACACTCGATCTCCTTCTTTGAATCCACCAGTATTTGCCTTGAGATCGTATCGAGCCTTCATCCTGTCACTAGTAATCTTCAATCTTCTCCTCGCAATTTCGTGAATCCTTATCAGGCTGTCTCGCAGTTCATCGGCATAATCCTGTACCTCTTTTTCCTCAGTGCTTGGGGATCCGAACACCAAGTCACAGGGCAAACGAAGATCTCTTCCGAAGATGATACTGGATGGGGTGAGCTTTGTGGAATCGTGCACAGCTGCTCGGTAAGCCATCAAGAATAGTTGAAGGTGTCGATCCCAGTCTTTTTGATGCTCTTCCCCACTGAGCACAGAACCTTGCAAAACATTTCTGCAAATTACATATAGACGCCGATTGAAATGTTTCCTGGGGGAGTTACAGTAATATTACTGTGTTAGTTCAGTTGAAACATTGTGAGTTGTTCATTAAGGAAACATTTCATTAACTTGTGATTTGCTTTCCACTGAAATGTTTATGATTGAGGTTGCGGTGATGTTGTCAGATTTGCCAATAGAAATATTGCACAACAATTTTTTTAGAAATATTGCTGTAAGTTAGTTATTTCTTTTTTCGAAATATTTCATAACTAAGTTACAGTGATATTGTTAAATACACAAATTTCGAAATATTGTTAATTACTTTCGTGGGTAACATTGCTGTGTTGATAATATTCTTTCCTGTTGAAACATTTCTATATGCATGGCGTTTCGTTTATCTTTCGAGAGATATCGAGAACTAAGTTTGAACGATAAAATTTTTTTTTCAAAAAACGTTACTGTCATGAAATTTTGACAATACTGTATGTTGAATATTAAAAATGCATGTTTCTAAATTTAGCGAAAAATATCGGATAGATTGTTAAATTTACCGCTACAAAATAGCTTGAGATCGCTGAGTGAGCTAGTTTGACGGATTCGTGCGTCTATTGGCCCATTCGAAACATTTTTTAATTATTTCTTTTCAGTGATGCAATTCAGAACCAATTAATCGCTTGAAATCTAAAACTTGGCAAAGGTTTATTTTCCGAGGCGGATGGATTATCGATGGCCAGTGTGTGTGTCATGTCTGTGAGTTGAATGGGAGACGAGACGGTTTCATTTATGTCATTATGTCCTGCTTACACAAAAGGAAACTTCTTCGCCCAAACTCCATTATGATTCATGCAGATTTCCGATGTACGCTTGTTTCAGCATAAGTGCTTAATGTTTTCGTTTTGAGAATCTTCTGCGCTAGGTAACAAATTCTAGCTTGATTATTGGTTGAGAAATAACATTTGTCAAATTGAACCAATAGGACCACCGGAGCAGCACACTCTCGAATTGAAGCAGCCATTGGTACAAATAAGGTTAGGTATCAGAACCTTTACTGTGTCACTTGTGACTTGTGTCAATGAGTGTGAGTTGAGTGGTATATGTGGTAATTCTTCGGAGGTCGGAGAGAAAACGGAAACCAAAATTTCAGAATTTTCTGTATTCTTGGCGAGGTAGGTGAAGTGAGAAGTGACCATACTCCAAGAAGTAGTTCTAGTTATGGAAGGTGACGCTAATAAAGAGGTAAGAGATATTTGTTCGTTCGTTTTATGTATAAATCTCAATGCGGATTCCATCAAACTCACATGGTTGAAAATTGAACTAATGACTTATGACTGATAACTAAGCCAAAGGTGGATGGATATTGATGCATCTTCAATCAAGTATCAAGTAACAATGAAAAGGGCACGGTTAAAAATTATCAATAAGTAGCCTAATGAAAATGAAGGCATTTATGCACCTAAATTTAACAATGATCAAAGCTTGTGGAAAGGGCCGGATCAACTCTAACCTTACATTATTTTTGATTCCCTTGCTTCGTTTTGGAGAATCGAATATTGGAATTGAAAAATCATTGTTTTCCTGAGAAGGTCCACCAGAATCGCATCTACAGTTTCAACTTCAACTCGCTCACATTCAATGAAAGAATCGTTTATGTTTATGCAGTTATAAAACTGATGATAAGCTCTCAGTACTGTAAAACTTTATCATTGATTTGATTGTGTTGAACTCATAGTTATTAGTTTTCGGGTTAGACTCAGTTATTAGGTATTGTTGCATCAACCCGCTATATGAGACTTGTTCATTTTTGACCTGTATAGATTTTCCGTACCTTTTTCCTTCAAGAATATTTATTTTCAAAGAACATGATTGCACTGGGGTTTAGATATAACATGAATACCAAATACAATAACTTGAAATATCACAGCTGATAACTGTCACTTCTGGTTTTTTCATGCTGTAGACAATGAATCAGAAATTATTTCCAATGACCAAATATGGAATTTCGCAATCGGTGAATGTAATAGGACTCCTTTATTTGAAGTTATGCATTATACATCAAATCATAAAAAATTTGTGTAATATATTTATATATTTTCAGCAACTCCATAATTGTGAAAATAGTACAAGTTTACCCTCATAGAAAAGAGAATTTCTCTGCTGCTATAAAATATAGTTTATTAATTGATTATCCAAATCAGGACTGCCAAAAACATATTATTTTCATAAATTTCACATACTAATGTAAATATTTTTTAGGGATCCTGATATTCATTAACTGAATTATTTCAACTTCATAAAATGATGCCATTGAAGCACCCTTTTATAGCTTTGTCTGTTTGGGGGAAAAAAGTGGGAGCTTTTCAAGCTACTCAGTTATTGGGCCCCATTATCCTTACTCCTATAAATAATAATATCATTGAGCAATGAAGAGGTTACACTAGTTTTAGAATATTTCTCACCGCCTTTTCTCTCATGAACAATCTTTGTTGGTGCAAGTCAGGGCACTATAATTATTCTGATTTCGATTCCTAATTGAATGCTTGAAATATTTTTTGAATTATTTCTTTTTTCCCAATACTTTGGTACTAAGAAATCTTTTGAAATTTTTAGGTGCCGTAAAAGAAAACTTACCCACCCTAACAGATGACCAATTTGAAAAGATGGTGAAGGGATGGTTCCAACATGCCACCACAAGACACAGAGGAAATGGAGATAAATAGCTGACTTCTTCAAAAAAAATCAATGGATTTCTTCATTTTTTCATTCTGTATACAATAGGTTCTGTTCTTCTTTTTATCTAGTTTACATTATATTAGACTCTTCAGAAAGCAGCAAGTAATCTGATATTAATATTCAATATGAACATATGACGATATGTCTTAGTTCAAAAAATTAATGGGTGCACATGTATAATATTTTTTGATGTTTTAGTATTTGTATAATGGTCTGAAGCGAAGTATTCAGTGGACCTTTATGTAAAAACTGAAAAATCCAAAATTAAATAAGTATTCATCTATCTATTCATTGAACTGAATTATTATCTGCTGCTAATGTTTTAGTTATTTTATGTGTAATGATGTTTTTATTTCGGTTCAATAAATAAATATTAGGACTATTTTATTTGAATTTGCTTTTTTTGAGTTCTTTTGTACAAAGTTCCACCACTCTTGAATCTCAATAAGTAACAAATTGCCCTTAGAATATAAATTTTCTTCACAGAACTCATAAAAACATCCAAACAACATGAAATCAAATCGAATTCACTATCCCTCGACAAACCCTGTTAGCCTCTACAACAGTATTCTTCATTATAGGTATAAAGTCAAAGGCTAGTGATTTCTATTTCGTGTTGAGTTACTGTTCAATTTTGAGAAATTATATTCCTATTGTAAGCATTTTTTTATTGTCAATGTGATTGATAGAGCACATCTGTAACTTCTAATTATATTGCCAAATCATGTAGATAATTTAGTAAACTTTTGAACAGTATGTATACTTTCAGTTACAGAGTATTTGCAAAATCACAAGAAGTTGATTCAAGTATACTTCTGAAATGTCTCTGAATGGTAGCTGTAAGTTCTGATTATGAGGTCCCCGGTACATATTGAATGAAAGATGATTTGAATATACTTTTGAAATATATAGGAACATTTTCTGGAACGTCTAGTTGAAATGTAACTGCAACATGACAAAATAAATTTTATTTGAATGTCATATTGAAATGTTGATTCAACCTTTCATTTGAATGGTGTATGAAATATCCTTAGGTAACATCACCTAACATAACTTTTGAAATATTACAAATGGACGTTGCAATGGCGGCCGTTACGGCGTTGCTGGCATGTTAATGCAACATCACTGCAAAGTCTGAAGCAACATTACACACCCCATATATCATTTGCAGCAACATTGAGACAACATTTCTCTGCTCAGTGGGCTACTACTTTGGAAAGGTGTTCTTCCATAGTCCTGTTGAACCTCTCTACCATGCCATCAGACTGTGGGTGGAGGGCAGTTGTTCTGGTCTTGCTGATTCCCATCAATTCACAAACTTTCCTGAATAAGTTCGATTCGAAATTTCTTCCTTGATCGGAATGTAGCTCCATTGGCACTCCAAACCTTGTAAACATGTTGTCCACCAGGGTTCTTGCAACGGTGGATGCTTCTTGATTAGGCAAGGCGTAAGCTTCAACCCATTTACCGAAATAATCCATGGCAACGAGGATGTATTTGTTGCCATCATTCGTCATCGGGAACGGTCCAGCTACATCGATGGCGATTCGTTCGAAGGGAGCACCAACATTGTATTGTTTCATCTCGCCCCTTGATCTTGTACTAGGACCTTTGCTTGCTTCGCATTTTGGGCATCTTCGGCACCATCTCTCGACATCTTCTCGACATTGGACCCAGTAGAACCTTTGCCGTATTTTATCCAAGGTCTTGTTAACTCCTAGATGTCCACCTGATTTACCACCATGAATCTCCAACAAAACATCCTCTATTCTCGACATAGGCACAACCAGTTGGGAACTCACTTTCTTGCCATCGACTGACTCCCAAGCCCTCTTCAGAAGGCCATTCTCCACAATCAAGGAATCCCATTGGGCCCACAATGCTTTGAACGTTGGTGATCGATCCGAGATGTCCTTCCAGGTGGGTCTTTCCGCTCCATTTTCTTTCCATTTCAAAAATTCTGCAACGTTTGGATCATTCTCCTGGTCTTCTCGCATTTTTGCTATCGTCCAATTGTCGTCTACTATCAATCTCACTTGGTTGATTCCTTCTCGACGTTCAATTCGCTCACAGTGTTTACAAGTATCCGAACAAGGTCTTCTTGACAAGGCATCTGCGTTGTTATGCAATCGTCCTGGGCGATGTTTTATCCTGAAGTGATACTGGTTCAACTTCTCAATTCACCTTGCTACTTGTCCTTCAGGAGTCTTCATTTCGAGTAACCACTTCAGAGCTGCATGATCTGTTCTGATTAGGAACTCTCTTCCGTACAGATATTTGTGGAAGTGGTCTACAGCCTTGATTATTGCCAGTAGCTCTTTTCTCGTTACGCAATAATTTCTTTCTGGCTTGGTGAGTACCTTGCTGTAGAACTCGATTACTTTTTCCTGACCATCTTGCTCTTGTGATAGTACGGCTCCAATACCATTATTACTGGCATCTGTGTCCAAAACAAACAGGCCTCGTTGACGTGGGAAACTTAAAATGGGGCTGGAACATAGAGCAACTTTCAGTTTCCCAAATGCTCGTTCACTTTCGTTGGACCAGACGAATTTGACTCGATCTTCTGTCAACTTATGTAGGGGTGCCGCAATATCAGCAAATCCTTCTACGAAACGACGGTAGTAGGTGCAGAGACCTAGGAAACTCCTCACTTCATGTTTGTCTCTTGGCCTCGGCCAGTCTCTTATCGCCTGTATCTTCTTTTGGTCTGTTCGGATACCGTCTGATGAAACTGTGTGACCTAGAAAATCCACTTCTTTCTGGAACAATGAACATTTCTGAAGATTCAGTTTGAGGTTGGCGTCCCTGAATCGTTGAAAGACTTCTTGCAGGTTGTGCAGATGTTCTTCGAATGTCTTTCCCATGACCAGAACGTCGTCGAGGTATACAAGACAAGTTTTCCAAGTGAGCCCACGAAGGACCAGCTCCATTAGTCTCTCAAATGTTGCTGGAGCATTGCACAATCCAAACGGCATAACAGTGAACTGGTAAAGTCCACTTCCAGTCGAGAATGCAGTCTTCTCCTTGTCGTCTTCATGTATGCCTACTTGCCAGTATCCGCTCTTCAGATCTAATGTTGAGAACCAACGGGAACCTGCCAAAGTTGTTAATGTGTCATCTATTCTTGGTAAAGGGTAGCTGTCCTTCTTGGTGACATCATTTAATTTCCTGTAATCGACACAGAATCTCGTAGATCCATCCTTCTTGGAAACCAACACAACAGGTGCAGACCAAGGGCTCGATGACTCTTCAATCACACCGTCCTTCATCATCTTGTCGACAAGCTCTTCCACCTCCTGTTGCTTGGCGAATGGAATTCTTCTTGGTGGTTGCCGAATCGGATGAGCTTGGCCAGTATCGATTCTGTGTTTGACCAAATTAGTTCTTCCTGTTGTTGTCGAATCAAAAATGTCACTTTCACTCCTGATGAACTTCTTGGCAGCCTTCAGTTCCTCCGTTGATAGGTGTTGACATGATTTTTCAAGAGTTGATATAACACTCTCAGAGTCTGCCTTCATTTCTTGATGTTCATTTGAATTACAAGTCGCTACCCAAGTCACAGGTTCACATGTTCCAATAACATCGCCTGCCTTAACAGTTATTTCTCTAGGAAACACGTTGGCAACTCTCACAGGAATCGTTTTGTTCGTTTTAACTAAGGCTCGTGCAAGCACCAAATTGCTGGGGGATTCATCACATGGCTGGACTACTCCAACGCAGCACCCAGGGTCTTCTTCAACTGCAGCACAAACTACTTTCTCCGAAAATCCAGGAATTCTCGCAGTTTTCATTAAACGCAGTCTCACAGGCATTGTCCTTTCTGCTGGAGTTGTAAGGACAAATTCTTCTCCTCCGAACCTCATAATCTTCTCCTCATTGTCGAATGAGAATCCATAGTCACTGATCAAGTCCATTCCGAGTATGAATTCATCTTCTATATCTGCGACGTAAACTGTATCTGTGATGGTGAGTCGCCCAAGAACCAATGTAATTTCAGCCTCTCCTCGAATAGGTGCGTTTTCACCAGTGACTGTCCGAAGCACGACGTTGGAAGAAATTGGCTTCACGCTTCCAGGCCGAAGAATGTCGCTGCGTACCAAGGAAACTGCAGCACCGGTGTCTATGGTGCATATAACGTCGATTTTATTCAATTTTCCTGGAATGGTAAGGCTCTCAGATGTTCTTTTCAGCCTGTTAACATTGATGACCCTGGGGGCTCTGTTATTACTAGCCAGCATGCGCCCCGATATGCTGGCTAATTCTCGTTTTCCTGCCGCCAATTTGAGGACTCGCTGGATGACCTTGTCCTCACAGGTGATTGCGTACGGGATGGCACCCTTGCAGGTGAGCTAGATCTTGGTGGCATTCTCACCCTACAGTCTTTGATAAGATGTCCTGGTTTTCCACATCGGTAGCACGTTCTCTTCTTCTGGGTGCTCATTTCAGTTATCAACGATTTGATCTCCTCCAGAAATTTCTCAAATGAACCACTCGTAGCGCCAGATCTTTGTTCGGGATCGTCAATTGTTACCGCTCGCACTTTCGGCCTCGAGGTGTTGAAGGCCGCCTCCACTTCTAGCGAACGTACCAAGGCATCGCTACTCCTTTTGAAACTTGTAAGTCGCAGAGTTCTTTGGATTTCTGGGTCTCTAAGTCCGTCAATAAATATCTGCACAGCCAACTGCTCCTTGAAATCTCCGGGTGCATCTGGGTACGCCAGCTGGATTAAGCGTCGAACATCTGCCTCAAATTCTTGCAGACTCTCACCTGATTTTTGTGTGCGAGTCTTCATTTGGGCCCGGTACAGCTGTTCTCGATGTTGATCGCCATACCTCAACTCCAGTGCAGAAATCAGGTCCTGATATTGCTTCTGCTGTTCTATGGGTATCGTTTGTAATATACCCAAAGCTGGCCCTCTCAAAGCTACGATCAGTGCCGTAGCTTTTTCTTCGTCGCCCCATCCATTAGTTTCTGCCGCAGCCTCAAATTGTCGACGGTACATGGACCAAGACGACTGACCATCGAAAGTCGGTGGTTTCACGGAAATTCCTGACGTGGCAACACTGTCTCGGCGATCTCGGTTCTTGAGAATAGCTATCTGTTTTTCTAGACCTCTCATCTCCTCTCGCACTATATCCACTTTCTTATTGACGTCATCGTCTATTTTCTTGACGTCTCCCTTTAGTTCTTCCTTTAGGTCTACTTTAAGTTCCTCCAGATCTACTCTTAGTTCTCCTTTCAGTTCTTCCATTTCTACTTTTGTTTTATGTAAAACATGCTCGAATAACTTGTCTTGATGTTCTCGAACGTTCTGGAAGTCTGCTTTCCATTGTTTTTCTATTAGGACTAATTCATTCTTTTGTTCTTCTCTCACCTTCTTCTGTTCTTCTAGAATTTTCTGGATTGCTTCTTCTCGTTCTATTTTTTCACGTTCTCGTTCTTTCCTCTGTTCTTCGAGAATTTTCTGGATTCCGTCTTCTCGTTCTTTCTTTTCATCTTCTCGCTCTTTTCTCTGTTCATCGAGAATTCTCTGGAGTGTTTCTTGCCGTTCTTTCTTTTCATTTTCCCGTTCTTTCTTTTCATTTTCTCGTTCTAATTGTCGTTCTTTCTTTTCATTTTCGAGAATTTTCCTGAGCGATTCTTCTCGTTCTTGTTTTTCCTCCTGCCGTCGCTTTTCCGCCAATTCTTTTTCCTCCAGCCGACGCTTTTCATCTTCCTGTCGTCGTCTTTCCCAATCCGCAAATTGGTTTTGCATAAATTTCAACATATCCTCCATCGTATCGTAAGATGTACTTCTCGTATTAACCATAAATTGTTTTTATTCACCAGCAAAAATTCCACTTCCGACACCACTGTTACGATATATCCTTTGGAAAAATCTCAATTCTGACACCACTGTTACGATATTTCCTAGGGTTCGTCGATTAAAACACCAAACAACACTAAACTACTTTTATTATAACTCTCTATCACAAAACAATACAACACAATCACTTAAATCGTTCCGATAACTTTCCAATGCTCGCTCGCTACTAAAACTCTCTGTACTAACAATTCTGCTGCTCGCGTGAACGGCTTCCGCTTATATATACGAGCTCATACAGTGGAGAACCATCTAGACAAATCTAGACAATCGAATAATCTAGGCGAGCCGCGATCACGCCGGTATGATCTTTCCTGGAACGGTCGAACCAATTCGCATTCATAGCCGGCAGGGCCGGCGCCAGCACATTTCGTTACAATATGAATAATATTATCCGATCTCACCAATATAATAATGATTATTTCCCTCAATGCGAATAAACGATGAAACAGTTGAAGGCTAGACTGGTACTATATTGTTCCTGTGTTCCTGTGTTCCTGGTACTATATTGTTCCTGTGTTCGATTTTGATGTTTCCTGAGTTTACATGTTTTCTGGAAATAATCTAAACATATATCCCTCCTTCACCAAGTTCAATCGACCAAAATGCGTGCATTTTCATGATTTTCAAAATTTTGCTTTCAAGCGAATGCTTTCGTGTATAATAATTCAAAATAAAATCCCTCGACCTGCGGTCTCGGGATTTTATCAAATTATCATACACTCAAGTCATTTGCTAAGCAAATTTTCGAGAATCATGGAAGTGCAGCAGACATTTTAACCGATTAAACTTGGTGCACTCGGGATCTAACTCCCGAAAAAATATGAACTGGTTATTCAAATTTGAGATAATAGATCCCTTCATTCATCAAGTTGCTCCAAATTCTAAAAATAATAGTATTTCCACTCGCCATCAGATGTCAGGAGGTCATAAAGAGTTACTGACTGAAATAATGGTATCACTTCTCGCAAAATGATGTTAGGAAGTCTCATAAAGAGTTATTTACTGACAAAGCGGGAAGAACTACGTTTATCGGGGGTTACATCCCGAGTGCACCAAGTTTAATCGGTTAAAATGTGTGCTGCACTTCCATGATTCTCGAAATTTTGCTTAGCAAATGACTTGAGTGTATGATAATTTGATAAAATCCCGAGACCGCAGGTCGAGGGATTTTATTTTAAATTATTATACACGAAAGCATTTGCTTGAAAGCAAAATTTTGAAAATCATGGAAATGCACGCATTTTGGTCGATTGAACTTGGTGAAGGTGGGATATATGTTTAGATCATTTCCAGAAAACATGTAAACTCAGGAAACATCAAAATCGAACACAGGAACAATATAGTATCAGAGATAGTACCTGAAAAGTGATCCAAACGCCCGGTTTATGTCGAACATTTTAATCGGTTAAAAGGTCTAGTGCATTTAATCGCTGTAAAACTCTGTAAAAGCAGTCTAGCCTTCAACTGTTTCATCGTTCATTCACATTGAGGGAAATAATCATAAATAAAACCTAGCTAGATCGATTTATTGTCCCCAAAAACCCCAGTAGCTAAATTTTCTCAAAATCTTTGGAGCCGTGTCCGAGATTCTGATTATATATATATATATATATATATATATATATATATATATATATATATATATATATATATATATAAATATATATATATATATATATATATATATATTTATACAAGAATTGCTTATTCAAAGGTATTAGATTCCATTTTTTATATTGTCGAGGTTAATAATCCAAAAAACAACGAAGAAATGATTCATCAACCAAAAATTAATGCCTTTCAAACAGTACCATAGTATTACTTAATAATTTTAGCGGTTTATTTTCCGGAGCTTTCGTTACTGCTCCTGGAACCAATAGTGTGGAAGTTCTGGGTAGGAAATTGGAGATTTCATAAACCCCGACATGTTTGTCCTATAGAATTCGTAACCACTAGTTTATTATCGGAGGTGATTCAATTCTCGAAATAACAATAAGGAACAATCTGAATGTTTTGTCATCGTATATTCACTTTTCATGGTGTGAAATGATGCACCGATAATGTAGAGTCCACCTGTGCTATATTCTAAGTTGCATCATCATCGGAAAATTCTTGATTTCTTCTCAATTTTGTTGCTATTACTGTTGCTTCAACGTATGAGTCGCACAGTGGTGAAGTTACAGAGAAACTTATGTCTGAGACCATGCGACATCGGAGAAATAATATTTCAACCTCTTCAGAAGAGTTTTCTTCTCTCAAAGATGATAACCTTGTTAGCGAAACGCGCGTCGAGTGCAAATAATTTACAGGAAAGACACGAACACAGTGAATATAAAAGTTGCATATGAAACATCCCACAGCTTCTTGGTAACCCGAAAGATAAATTAGAAAACTCAGTGAAGTCGGGAGTTTACGAAATCAATTGTCAAGATTGCAACAACAAATACATCGGCCAGAGCCGACGAGCTATTAAAACTCGTTTTAAGTAGCATTTTGCAATTATTAAATACGAAATGGTATAAAAACCAAATGACGCCCAACACGCTTCAGACAATGACCACAAAATTGGTGAAAGCAATCTTAAACTGATCAAACAAGTGCATGACACGAGACTACTCGATGCCTGAGAGAGTCTAGAAATGGCAAAATGTAAAAACAGCATGCATGGTGACAAGGGACCAATCACTTTCAGCCCGCTTTTCAGTCTGTTGTTGAGAAAATAATCAGCATAATCACTAATAACAGATGACGGACCAACAAACTTTGCAGGTAGTGACTGCACTATTTCATTATCGAGAATTCAATCAGAATAATTATCACTAAGAAATAATGTCCATATCGGACCGAGAAACTTTAGGTATATAAACAACTAACCCCAGTCTTTAGATATACTTTCAATTTTCTTCTCCTGAAGATGCTAACCTTGTTGGCGAAACGCGTGTCGAGTGCAAAAATATCAGTTTGGTGTAAGGGTAATTGATCTCTATGGAAAGTTTCAGTTTGGAGTTAGGTTAATTGATCTTCACAAAAAGTTTCAACTTTTACACCAATGGTTCCAAACTCATCGTTTATTCAACTTCTTCAGTGGCTATTTTCAAACTTACGTCTATCCTACCGATTTAATGTTTCACACTGAGTTTGCGGTTGACTATATTTTCGCTGTTAATTTTTTAATAACCCATTCTTCCATTTGAGCGCACCTGAATACACAGAAGAAATTGAAATAAAAATTAATCGAATTCAATAGACAGCTCTCGCAATTATTTATCCATTATTGAGTATTAATGATTTTCAGTCAGGAAACAGGTGAGAAAGTACAAACACAAACGCCTTATCTGTTTGATGAACAGGTATTTTACAATTCTCCTTGACTTCACACCTGCTGATTTATATCTTTATATTTGAAGACTTTCTTGATATTTCGGATGTTTGAGTTAGAATTATGTTGGCAGTCAAAAAGTCATTTATAATCTCGAGCTGGGGAAGAAGAATTATTTTCAAAAATTGATTAATTGGATGTTTTGTTAGAGGTTCGTTCAGAAAAGAGATTTTCAGTATTTTCTTTGGAATTACCTGGTGAATGAGTGGAACGGAGAGAGCAGAGCAAAGCCATTTATATTTCATTCTTCAACTTGAAATGAAAACTATAATAATGATATATCATTACCTTGGCAAAAACATGTGCAATACATCAGGAACTACAATTGAATGATAATCATTACCAATCAATGTCACCAAAGAATTTATCGACAGCATCAGTTTATAACTTCAGCATATTTGTTTGAAGTGGATTGATCTCGAGTTTAAGCAAATTTTTGGAATAACCACTTCATCATTGTTTTCCATAGCATGTTGTAAAAGGTGTGGTTATATAATACTCTGTTTTGTTTTCCATTTTGGATCACTTCTCATCTTCAAATACCATCAGTTAATTTGAAATCAAAATAGGTTTCGGCTCTCAGTTTATGATCTGGTCTCTTTCTGGTATTTTGAAAATGCACTAAGTGCAAAAAATAATTTCACATCTCAGTATATACTCAGTAATTTTTTTTCAGAATGAGCAAGTGCTATGCTTATGCGTTGTCATCATTAGGAGCTCAAATGAAATTTGTTCCGAACTTTTTTTTTAATGCAAAATTCACACGAAAGGGAAGTCCTGTGATGTTCAATGAACACCGCGTGAATCAAGGGACAGGAGATACGAATCAACATTCACTTTGTATTTTTGAAATTTGTAAGCCCCAGGAGAAACCTCTTTCGGCAAGCAGTACCAAAGCTCAACTATTCTGTTGAAAAAAGATCCCTGAGCAAGAGAGGTTCGACAGGTCTCCAAATTCACAACAAAGGGGTGGGAATTCTGTACTCGTCGAGTCATCCATGTAGATATTGCCAAGGGTGGAACGATTGATAACAAATCAGATGTTACTGATCACCATTTATATGTCTACTTATATGTCATCAGCACCTGCTGGAGTACATACATGGCATATACTGAGAATAATTTGTCTCTCATATGATAAGCATGAGATGAATGTATTGAAATGTGCAAAGAATAGATGAAAATAATTTTCTAACCAGGTATACATTTTGATGAGATTTTCTCACAGACATAAGGTGACATTGGTGTACTTTTATGTATAGTGACTGCTCAGGCCTTTTCTCGTATATAACTGTCATATTTTGTACAAAACACTCGAATAATTTTGAATATATCCCTATTTGAATGATATATATATATAGGTAGCTTATTTCTATTTCATAATTTTTGCAAATTGATGAATTTGTGCTGTTGTACACCCTCAGTTTTATAAGCAAAATCCATGATTTCCTCATTTTTTCCTGATGATCGAATTTATATTTGCGAATGTTGTTTGATATATACTCTTTTGATTTTCATTGGTTGAAGCAAGTTTTTCTTCCAGAGTCCCTATACCAGCTCGTGAAACAAAAATTCAAAGAAACATTCACGTCAATAAAATTAATGATGACATGGTGAAAATAATAGAATGGAGTGACATGAACTTGGTGGAATTTAATGCTAGGGAAAGCCAGGCATGTCTCTTTTCAAGGAAAGCCGATTTATCATCATCTAGTATTCAGGTGTCAGGAGTAACAGTTCCTACAAAGTCAAGTATCTTGATGCTAGGAATTACGATCAGTGATATTCTCTCATGGGAAAACTATGTGAGATCGATCGCTAAAAGTTCTTCCCAGAGACTTGTATTTCTATTTCGTTCGAAGAAATACTTCACTTCTCGTAAGCTTCTAATGATCTACAAGGCTCTTGGAATATGGTTCTCATGTGTGGAGTTCGGCACCAAAACATTCATTGAGGCTTATCGATTCTATTTAGAGAAAGGAAATCCGTCTTGGAGGTGATTCTTCGCTCACAGACTCGCATTCATTGGAACATCGTAGAAGGGTTGGAGACTTGTCTCTCTTCAATAGATATTTTCACGATCGGTGCTCTTCTGAATTGTTATCAATCGTTTCACCTTCGGCAATATCTACACGGATGATTCTGTGGATATTTTCACAGCCGGGTCTCTTCTGAATTGTCGTCAGTCGTTTTACCCTTGGCACACCGAATTCTCACCCCTTTGTTGTTGGCTTGGAGATCAGTCAAACCTCTCCTGCTCAGGGGTCTTTTTTTCAATAGAACTGCTGAGCTTTGGAACTCCGTGCCGGAAGAGGTTTTTCTGAGGCTAACTGACTGCAAAATTTAAAGTGAATGTTGATTCGTATCTTCTGTCCCTTGATTCACGCGGTGTTCGAACATCATGGGGCTTCTATTCCGTGTGAATCTGTATATATAAAAAATTCTTAGAGTATATACTGCATACAATGTTGTCGTTTCATTTAAGTTTCAACAAGTTATAAGAACTATACTTTACCTGTCATAACTGGATCGACAATTCAACTTGAAACAAAATTATAAGAAAATCGTTATTATAACTTCCTCAACAATGATAACGACCGAGAGAACAGCGCTTCTTCAGTTGATCACGAAGAGTACCCAGGGTATTTCTCATACATCCTTCTCGAATTATCGCAAATATAACTCGGTAACAATAAAAAATGTGAATATCAGACAATGATCTTCTTCCGGCGGATATGGAACGCCGGTACCATGTTATTATAAACTAACTTCTTTTTGTCACCCTTCTGTGCACTAGGCATTGCAATGAAAAGAATATCGAGATGATACCTTCAAGTATGGGTGAATTTTTATAGTATCCAATCACGTCAATCAGAATATGAATAAAATTTGAATTTGTCTCAAATATTTTGATCTTAAATCTTCATCATCGTCACATTATAATCGGAAGTTATATTTTTTTATTATGTCGAATGTGTTTTCTATTTTATTTTGTTGATTTGAATATTTGTGATTTCGAGGTTATATCATGTGTTTCAATACATTCAAGTGGCTTTTGACAAGTGTAACGCATTTTTTGTTCGTAACAACAAGTCCTGTAGAACCTTCTAGTCCAGCAGCCACCGCCTGATTTTTCGAGTGATTAATAACAGGCTGAATCTCCGTGAGTCAGTTCGGTTCGACGAGACGCCCAAGTTTTCCCTCTGTGAAAATTCTCGTTAGAGGTAGCTAACGTACTGCGCAGGTGTGAAACATGTCGATTCGGCGGGGTGTCGAAATTGTCGGACTAACAGTCACTTTTTTATTCAAATATTAAGATAATTGGATAATACACTGGAAAAAACAATTGTCCTACAAAATGGATGGTTTGACTGGAGCATCCTCCACTCCGACTATGTCGAAAAAACGAGGTCATGAAAATTATGAATAACCAGCTGGTTTTTTTTATGCAGCTCAGTAAATACTTGTATAATGAAATGGCCACATAGTCCTACAAATTTAGTGGCACGTTTTCCCAGTCCTACGCTTGGAAGTTGTCGATACCACGGTAACACTTTTTTCATTAATAACAACTTGATTTTAATTTTTTTATATCGGAAATGAAGTGTGGAACACAATTTCACCACTGTCCTACACAAAAAGTGGTATGTATGTTTCCAGGAATAGATATATTTTGTTAAAAACTCACTCGACGCATTTCTCGCAGTTTGGAGTTTTACAGAGTAAATCACCGAATTCTGTTAACATGTACATTTCATAAAATTAAATAATTTTACCAGTATAAGTCGTTGGTGAGAGTAGATCGAGAAACGAATTTCAAAGTTACCGCTGAAATGAGATTCTCTTAATACGTGTCGGGCGCGTGCTATTGTATACATACAAAGTTTGGTACGCCGACAGCGTCGGTTGCCCTTGGGTTCCCTTCCCAACAGGGTTGGGATTTTTAGAAGTATTCTACTAAATTAAGTACTTTCCGATTCTTTTTAGTAGCCTAGTATTCTCAATGGAAACTAGTATTTCCATAGAAAATGCTAATATGCGTCATTCTGTCATTGTCATTCGTCAGATATGTGTTCCTCCATGGAAGAAATAATTATATCAGCTTTTTTAATTTCTTGCATTTTGAATTATATAGGTTTTTAAAATTTACCGCATTTTGTTTCATGACAAATATTCGAATTTGCCGCGTTTTGTCGGTATAGAAAGAATTTAGTACTGAAGCTTCCAATTTAGGCTGGATTCCCACAGATAATTATATCATTATATCATATTGTATTTTTCACTTTAATTCTAGCAGGTCATATATACCTATAGTTCATGCAACTACAATTAGATCATTTTAAAAAACTATTGATTCTACTCACGAATACATGTGTCCCAAATGACTCAAAACGACAACTACGAATGTTATTTTCAACATTCTTGTAGGACTAGCGATACATACCCATCTTTTGGTAGGACACTGTTTGATATGGGCAAAATATGCACTAACCTATCATGTGTTATCTTTGTCCTACGGTTATTGATGAAAAAAGTGTTACCGTCGTATCGACAACTTCCAAGCGTAGGACTGGGAAAACGTGCCACTAAATTTGTAGGACTATGTGGCCATTTCATTATACAAGTATTTACTTAGCTGCATACAAAAAACCAGCTGGTTATTAATAATTTTTGTGACCTCGTTTTTTCGACATATTCGGAGTGGAGGACGCTCCAATCAAACCATCCATTTTGTAGGACAATTGTTTTTCCGAGTGTATTTTCCAATTATCTTAATATGTGAATGAAAAAGTGACTGTTAGTCCGACAATTTCGACACCCCGCCGAATCGACATGTTTCACACCTGAGCAGTACGTTAGCTACCTCTAACGAGAATTTTCACAGAGGGAAAACTTGGGCGTCTCGTCAAACCGAACCTACTCACGGAGTTTCAGCCTGTTATTAATCATTCGAAAAATCAGGCGGTGGCTGCTGGACTATTCTTCAAAAACCATAATATCCTAACGGTAACTGCATTATTCATACTGGAATCTGTGTGTTTGATAAATAAAAGCATATATTAAACTTCGCCACATCCTCTTCCCATTATAACACCCGGAACAGCAGACACACTCTGCAACTCACAGTGCCAACTAAAAACATCACCAGAGACTCCATATTTTACAATGGAGGAAAAATGTACAATCATTTGCCTCTGTACATAAGATCTGCCAATATAAATGACTTCCAATTCAGGAAGTTAGTCAAACAATTTCTATCTGATAGACCCTATTATACTTTGAATGAATTTTTTCACGACAACTTTTAACTGATTGACTAGCTCATGTTTTTTATCTTCATTAAGGAGCTTTTAAATTTTCACTTTCTATGTCTGTTCTTATATGAACTTGACTTCCACTCTTTTATATATACATACTTTTCATAATCTCCATTTTACCATGTTTTGTATGTATTTTTATAGTTTTATTTTTGTTATCTTTTGGTATATATCGCATTTTTTAAGTAAGTATTTACTACCCAAGCTTTGTCAACAAGATTATGTCTTATGATAATAAAGCATATTATTATTATTATTATTATAACACTGAATAAATTTTCCTTTCTAGCTATTCTTGGTTCCTAACCTACCACAATCTGGAAATTTGAAAACGAAAGCAGATTTTGTTTCTGAAACGTCAACGATAAGTATTTTGATGAAGATCAGTTCTTGTATTTTTTTATAGGAAAATTTGAGATATACGAAAAGTTGCTGACTAATTGAACGTGTTCCTTCCAGTGGGAATTGTTTTTGAATTATCGCAACAACTAGGGGTATATTGAAAAACTGTCCTTCTACACTAGTATAGATTCCAATATTAATTCTCATTTTTTTTCATTGTGGTAGGTTAGAAACTCAAAAAAACTAGAAGAAAGAATCCATCTAGCACAAAATAATGACATTTGAACAGTACTGAATAAATTATTCTTGATTGTATGAAAATACCATAAATAACATATACTACTTATATATCATCCAGCT
The DNA here is from genome assembly GCA_032362365.1 of Zygogramma bicolorata. Classification (NCBI taxonomy): domain Eukaryota; kingdom Metazoa; phylum Arthropoda; class Insecta; order Coleoptera; family Chrysomelidae; genus Zygogramma; species Zygogramma bicolorata. The sequence goes on from JAVJAQ010005172.1 coordinate 490,704, forward strand.
AAAACAAAGAATTCACCAGAGTAATCTGTGAACTAGTCATTGAGTCTATAAACGCACTTCATCCACTAAAAATCAAATCCAGATACAAGAAGAACTGCATCGACAAAGGGACTTATCGTTCCGGTGCAGTACTATCGACTTTCCCAGGAAGGACGCGGGTGACCGACTGACCTCTAATGACCATAATTAATTAATAAGTACAATAGTTGGCAGGTCGTCATGTAAAACGCCTGGCCGGAAATCAGATTTCCCTCAAAGATTTTTTTATTATTCTAATAAACAGAAATCGCTGCGCAGTTGTGATTCTATCGGAAACGTTTCTGATAGATCAAGTGGCAGTGGCAGTGATACATTTTTTTTATGGAGAATGATTTTCGTAGCACCAAACTGATATAACTTGCACTCTAAGTGAGTTTCGCTAACAAAGTCAGCATCTTCGGGAGGAAAACATTAATACAGTATTGTATACTACCATACCTTGAGCGAAGGCTTCTTGTAATAATTTTATAATTCAGAAATGATTTTGAGAATTTTTATATACATCTGCCTTTGTGTAACATCTGATTCTGATTGCTAAGGAAACTATCGAACGTCATTATCTACAAATATACCAAACGTCACTACTCAATAGTTACACATATCATACAATATTGAAATACATTATACACAACATACAGTATCAACTTTATTCTTCTGAAGATGCTAACCTTGTAAGCAAAACGCACGTCGAGTGCAGGTACTATCAGCTTGGCGTTTGATCTCTAGAAGAAGTCTCGACTTCACAACATAGGGTCCAATCTTATCGATTATATTTTTTTGGGATAAATATTTTACATTCTCATAAAAAAACTTGATAGAAGAAATCAAGATTTGGGTGCTTCGTGGTACTTCAAGTTTCACATAATAATTATCTCTTCGACATATATCGTGGAATTGTGTAGTTATCATGACTTTCACAGAAAGCTACAGTCATTGGAGAACTTCTGGGGTAGAATCGTCTCGTTAACGAATACGTCATTAACAGAAAAATAACTCTAACTTCTGTTCAAATTTATCCAAGCGATCACAACGCACTAGGTTCATCGTCAGATTGTGTTGATGAAAATAATAACCTGCAGACACTCGCGTCGATCATCGGTGTGATAGATCTCTGTTTGAAGTCTTCACCTTCACAACAAAGGTAACAATTTCACCTGTAAATCCCATTCTCATCCAATGATTTTACCTCACAACCCCTCTTCACGTCCATACCAAAGGTTCCAATCTCATCTGTGAATCCCATTTTCAGCTAGTGATTGGCCCTATCAACCATGTGATATCGATTGCTGAAGGTGTATCCCAGAAACTTGGATTTCTATTTTGTGCGAAGAAATACTTCACTTCTCGTCAGCTTCTAATGGCCTTAACGGCTCAGATATGAGCTGTCTTGGAATATAGTTCTTATGTGTGAAGTTCGGGATCAAAACATTCATTGAGGCTTCTCGATTCTATTCAGATCAGGGCAATCCGTCTTGTTGGTGATTCTTCTCTTACAGACTCTCCCACTTCATTGGAGCATCGTAGAAGGGTTGGAGACTTGTCTCTCTTCTATAGATATTTTCACGGTCGGTCCTCTTCTGAATTGTTATCAATCGTACAGAATACCCACCCCTTCGTTATGAACTTGGAGACCTGTCGAACCTCTCTTACTCAGGGATATTTTTTTTGATAGAACAGCTCAGCTTTGGAACTCCTTGCCTGAGGCTTACAAACTTCAAAAATTTAAAGTGAATGTTAATTCGTATCTCCTATCCCTTGATTCGCGAGGTGTTCTTTAAATATTACAGGGCTTCTCTTTCGTGTGAAACTGCTTTTGAAAAAATGAATAATTCGAAAAATTTAATTATAAGTTTTGTTATCTTTCGATTTCAATTCGTTAGTACTAAACCACTCTCATAATACATAATATCTTCTATCACATATCCCTCAAGGATGTAGTAGTAGTACTAATGAAGTATACGGTTTTCCTAGTAGGATTCTGATTTAGTACATGTGGAGAAGTCACATAGACTACTCAGAACATCTAATATATTTTATAAAATAATAATATGGAGTTGTCTTTAAGATTGTCAGATATTAGGGTTTACTAAATCACGACACGTGTTTTGGTATACAATAGCTTCCCCATGCAGGAACTCCAATCAAATCTTAACATTGTAACATTTCGAATTTATACAACATTGTATCAGACGGTCAATAACAATATAGTCCGACAACTAATCAATAGATTAGTATTAGTAGTATTGGTACAATTTCCTGGAAAGAACATATTCAATAGAGGCGAAATATGCTTCTCCGTCTGATCATTCATTATGAATTGTAAATTATCACACTTATTGACTTCCAAACTCTCCAAGATATTGAGTTTCAAACCCTTTCCTTCGAAATGAAGATGAACTCATGCCCCTCTGTGATGAGGTGAGATGCATACGTAGAATTTGACTTACTATTTTGAAAACTTTTTCTGTGTTAACGCGTGCATCGAATGTTCTTCCCGTTTGACCGACATCAAACAAAGGACATGTTCCACACCATTAATCTATAAACTCCTGATCTACATGTCCTATGTTCTTTCCAGGCAATTGTACTATTACGGATGTGACGTCGGACCATAAATAAATCTATTAATAAGTTGCCGGAGTATATTCTTGATGATCGTCTGATATAATGTATCAATTCGAAATGTTACAATGTTAAGATTGGTTTGGTTTACGAAAAGCTTACGACACTGTCGATCATAGAATTTTATTACAAAAATTAAATAACATAGGGATTAGGGGGAAAATCCATGAGTGGTTTGAAAATTATTCATTCAATAGAACACAATTTGTATGGAATCAAAATCAAAGAAGCTCCTTTAAAAAATTATATGTGGGGTTCCACAAGGTTTCATTCTTGGTCCAGTATCGTTTCTCATTTATATTAATTCGATATCAAAATTAAAACTCACCGGTAACCTCAAATTATTCGCAGACGATACAACCCTTATTTATTTCCCAAATGATTTATCCCAATTACAAAATTCTATGAAAAATTATCTGGAGAAAATTTCATTCTGGCTGAAACAAAATAAATTATCGTAGAACTACAGCAAATCTTCATACATTTATATTTCAAAACGAAGCACACTTAACAATAATATTCCTCTTATTTTCGATAATGAAAGAATCGATTACAAACCAGTAATTAAAATGTTGGGATTATATGTAGATGCAAAATTATCATGGGAAAAACATATTGAAAAATTGAGACGTAAACTTTCCCCCATAATTGGTGTATTTTTTAAAATTAGACATCTCATACCGCTTAAATATCTACTAAATATTTATCACTGTCTAATAAATTCAAATTTACAATATCTGATATCTGTTTGGGGCACTGCTAACAAAACAATAATGAGACCAATTAAAAAATTGCAGAACAAAGCAGTAAAATGTATTTATGAATTGAATTATCTAGAACCCACCAAAAACATATATAAACCCAATAAACTACTTGATATTGATTCTCTTCATAAAATAAAAATATGCAAATTTATTCATTTTGCCAAAAATGAAATCAAATTTTCCAATTTGAAATTTTTCAGTGTAAACAACATTCATACACACAACACCCGACAAATCGGTTCTTTGCGGCCTTTGAATTTCAAAACGAACTTTGCTCAGAAATCAATATTACACAATGGTGTGTGTATATACGTGTAATTCTCTTCCACAATCTCTCAAATATATTGAACAAGAAAACTTATTCAAGATACATTTGAGAAAATATTTATCATCCTAACTAATATCAGAATATCCTTTTTATCTCTTAAATTTTTTTTCAGATTTTATCATTTATTTGATTTTGAGTTATATATCTGTTGAATATTTAACCAGTTATAAATCACTAGATTACTTTGTGTATATATCCCTGTCATAAACTACTGTAGTTTCTTGGGATCAATAAAATGAATCAACATCAAAAAAAATTTCCTGTTTGAGGAAGCTATTGTATAGCGAAACACGTGTCGCGGTTTAGTAAACCCTAGTATATGAAAATCTTATTGGCAACTGAAAATTATTTGTTTAATATGGATTTTCATCAAGTACCGGCCACTTTCATTCCGTATTTTATAAACTCATAACTTGTCCTCATGTATTTTTCGAGCCATAAACGCACCGGAATACAAACGCACGCACAAATGCACTCGTTATGTCATTATTTCTATTATATTTTTATTCTTGGACACACTTGTTAGGCCGGCCATTGTCGTTTTCGGTTTCGTTGACTGGCTGAAATGAATGGGCTTTAACTTTCGTGTAATATGTTGGTAATAAATAATTTTTCAACGGTGACGACTTTTATAATGATGTTGAACTACTTGAGGTCGCTGGATTTATGGATGATTTCGTGAAATACATGGGAAATGTCGAGAACGGAAAATTTGTCAGTTCACAATGGTTCGATGGACGCTTAACAACGTGGATGAATCATGTAAATGGGTGGGGACTGCCGACAACCCTTATAGAACTCAAGTCAGTCGGAAGTTGTTCATAATGTGATTCGGTTGAGTAGAAAACAATTTCAAACCGAGCGATCAACTTGGTGGAATTTACCCAGGCATGTTTCTTCTCAAAGAAAGCCGATCTATATCTCTCCAAGTAACTACGGGCCCGTTTCCTTGATATCCAACATTTCAAAAATTTCAGAAAGACTAATCAAAGCAAGCCTATCTAGTTTTCTGTAGAAGTACAATATATTGTCCGATCATCAGTACGGATTTAGAGATGGTAAATCTACTGAGGATGCCATTTACCGGTTGACATCAGAAGTTTATAAAGCTCTAGATAAAAAAACACCGATGATTGGCATCTTCTTGGATTTATCGAAGGCTTTTGATAAAGTTCGCCATAAGCAATTGATGAATAAGTTGGAAAAATATGGAATTCGTGGAAATACTTATGAGCTTCTAAGGACGAGAACAACGAGTTGAGATAGACGGAACCCTGAGTAATGCAATGACCGTTGAATTTGGAGTGCCACAGGGTACTGTATTAGAGCCAATCTTATTCAATATCTACATCAATAGTATGATAGAAATGAACTCATCTAGAAAAATTCACACTTTTGCCGATGATACTGTAATCCTTCATACTTAATTTTCCTGGCAAAATATCAAGCACCTCATAGAAGAAGATTTTTCAAAAATTTTGAAGTGGTTTCAATTCAATAAGTTGACCTTGAACTACCAGAAAACCAGTTACTTGCCCATCACTTCATATATAAATGGATTACCAAATTTGGAACCCTTAAATGTGGGTTCAAACTCCCAAATTCTATAACAGTTAAATATCTTGGCGTCCTAGTTGATCGGCATTTGAAGTGGGATCTGCACATGAAAAAACTCGTTGGAGAATTGAGAGGCCTTCTGCCAAGATTCAAATATTTGAAGGATTTTCTAGATATATCCTACTTAAAAACTATTCACTACATCTTGGTGCAGTCACAATTATCGTATGGAATATTGGGATGGGGAGGTGTCCATGATTGCTCTACAGCCAATGTAAATGTTGTCCAGAAATGGATTCTGAAGGTAATACTCGGGAAGAAACGTGACTACCCCAGCTTGACTCTATACAAAGAAGCTCCAGTTATGAACGCGAGACAGCTTTTCTGCTTAAAACTACTGTTATCCATTAAAAATAGTAAAATCACACTTACATCCCATGAACATCCACACAACACAAGAAAAAACGACGGAATTTTATTCCCACGATCCGAAAAAACTATTGGACAACGTAATGCAGACTATATTGCACCTAGAATATTTGTGACGATACCTAATGAAATTATAAAAAATTATTACCAAATTATCAAATTATACCTAGATACAACACTTTCAAAAAAACAAAAAAAAAGGGATCTTACAAAATGAACAAGCTATATTCAGTGATCTTGTGAACTCCAAATTATAATGAATTTGTATCAATGCACCAGAAAAAATTATATCAAAAAGAAAGCTCCATACAAATTATAAATTTAGCCGGCTAGAACTCTGCTACCAAATCTGACTTTTTTACCAAAGGTGACTACTTTTACCAATATATGATATGAGTATACTTACATACTTTTATTATAAATGTCAGTACTTCAACTGTTGTCACGTACAAGCAGCCAAAACTGATTCTGTGATACACTTGTTTATTTATTTACTTTCATTTACACACATTTTTGTCTTTTGCATACCTTTAATATATATATATATATATATATATATATATATATATATATATATATATATATATATATATATATATATATATATATATATATATATATATATATATATATATTGCATTATATTGTATTGTAAATGAACCGTATTAATGTTATTCCTACATTGTCAAGTACTTCGAAGTCAGGAATCACGATCAGTGATAATCTCTCATGGGAAAACCATGTGATATCGATCGCTAAAGGTGCTTCTCAGAAGCTTGTATTTTTATTTTGGAGGGAGAAATACTTCACTTCTCGTCAGCTTCTAATGATCTACAAGGTACAGATACGGAGTATGTCTAGAAATATAGTTTTCATGTAGGGAGTTCGGCACCAGAACATTCATTGAAACTTCTTGATAATTCAGAGAAAGGCAATCCGTCTTGCTGGTATCTCTTCGCTCACGAACTCGCACACTTCGTTGGAGCATTGTAGGAGGATTGAAGACTTTTCTCTCTTTTATAGATATTTTTACAGTCAACGCTCTTCTGATTTGACGTCAATCGTTTCACCTTTGGAAGTTTCAACACGGAAGGCCTGACTAGTGCAGAATCTCCTCCTCATTGTTGTGAGCTTGGAGACCTGTCGACAATAGCTGAACTTTGGAGATCCTGATCAAGGGAGGTTTTTCCTGAGGCTTACAAACTTCAAAAATTTAAAGTTAGTGTTAATTAGTACCTCCTGTCCCTTGATTCACGCGGTGTTCTTTGAAAATCACATTTGCTTATTTTTTTCGATGTAGGGTTAAGTGGAAGAACAACAGAGTAGCACTCTTTGCTGCCGAGTTGAAATTCGCCCTTTATTTTCTCCAATATATTTCGAGGGATTTTTTTCATTTGAAGTAACTGAAAGAGGAAATAATGAAGAAGTTATTATTATCATTATTTTCCATATTTATTTTCTGACTGTCATTGGCTTGAGTTGTGATTATAGTAGAAAAGGTCGAACATGTCGATTTTATATTTCGATTTGTATGATCAACAAATATACTCAGACTATATAGGGCCGTGATTCATATTAGTATAATGACCTGCGTTACATTTCTTCAAAGGTTTTTCGAATCTCCCATCATTGCTTCTTGAAGGCATGCATCACTCATAGGTATCAAATCCATACAGGGTGGGGAAAACTACCTAGAACAAACCGAAGATTTCATTGCCAGTTAATCTCAAGATTCAGTTGAAAATGAGTACTGATTTCGAATATTTCACATAGGGCACTCATTTGGTACAGAAAGATTGAATGTACTTAAAGAATAATTATAGTTTCAATTTCTAGTATTCCTATATATTCATTTTTAATATATTCGTTATTCCAAAATACATTTTTTTTATGTTCTTTTATCTTTATTCCAGCTGCCAGAAAACATAACATAACTCGAAGTTATGTACACATCACAGATGAATCTTAATCAGTTATCAAATGAGGTATAGCTGCTATATGAAAAATATATTATATGGTGGTAAATGTTTTGATGGTACAATAATTATAATTATATTAATGATCATTCAATATAAAAATCATGAATCTGATTCGTTGCAGATACATTGCCTCAACATGCAAATACATCGATCAAACTAAGCTGAAATCACTTCTTGGTAGAACAACTGGGGATTCCACTTACTCTGCGGAAAATCCTGATTCCGCAATGAGTACATTCATCAATACTCTATCAAATTTAATTGGGGAAGCGACGATATCCAAAAGTAGTAGAAGAAAAATACAAAAATTGCACCTTGGGTGACAAATGCTTTAATGAAATCAATAGATACAAAAAACAAAATGTTCAAAAAAACTCTTAAATATCTAGGAAACGAGGAACTGAAAAATGATTATAAACAGTACAAAAATAAATCAAATTCGTTGTTACAAAAAACAAAGTTTGATTTCTATAATAATATCATAATGAAAAATGGCACCAGTACAAGAAAATTATGGGAGGTGTTAAACAACTTAACCAAAGGTAAAAAATCTGAAATTTCAATACGCTCCCTTCAAAATGATTCAGGCGCACTGATAACAAACAAAACTATCATCGCCAACGAGTTTAATAAAAAATTTGTAAAAACCGGAAAAACACTTGCTGATGAAATTACCAGAGACCAGAATTATATTCCAAATAGGCATCTTACTGCAAACTCGTTTGTTCTGTTCCCTACGAATGACACCGAACTGAAAACGATATTAAATGGTTTGAAGGATAAGAAATCGGTTGGAATTGACGGAATTACAGCTGAAACTCTCAAGATAATTGCTGATTTCATTTTGAAACCACTGACTAACATAATTAATAAATGCATGGAAAGTGGTATATGGCCATCAGCCTTCAAAAACTCTATAGTAATACCACTCCATAAAAAGGGAGACAAAGCAGTAGTAGATGATTATAGACCTATATCATTTTCAACACACCTATCAAAAATTTTCAAAAAATCAATAAAGAAGAGGTTGACTTTTATCTGACAATCAGTTTGGTTTTAAAGAAAACACATCAACAGAAGATGCAATTGTGGCCCTAACTATGAAACTGAATAATGCTTTGAATCAGAACAAGTCTTGTCTGTGTATTTTCATAGACCTATCGAAAGCATTCGATACTGTGAGTCACGACCTACTTTTGCAATCATTAGAGGACATTGGTATGAGGAATGTGAACCTTAACTTATTTGAAAGTTATATCACCAATAGAAGGCAGATTGTAAGGGTGGACGATGCTTTCAGTGGGGAACAAACTATTGAGTGTGGTGTGCCTCAGGGTAGCGTTCTGGGACCACTCTTGTTTAATATTTATATGGATGGATTGTTCTCGTTGAAAAGTTGTGAAATAATTGGATTTGCCGATGACATAGCGATAGTGTACGATGCTGAGAACTGGGACATACTGACAGTAAAGCTGAGGTTGACTTTTCACACGTAAAAAACTGGCTCGAACATGAGCTATTGACGGTTAATATCGAAAAAACTAAATACCTACCTATCAGTTGCAATAAGGTGAACAGACCAAATTTTGATCATCTTGAAATCGTTACTTCAGGAAATCGAAGTTTCTCCATGTTACCTGTAGACAAAATCAGATACTTGGGCATGATGATAGATAGTAATCTAAAATGGAATGTTCACATTATGTATGTCGCCAAGAAATTACAGAGCATCCTTTATAAATTCAGGTATCTCAAAACAATTTCAACATTCAAGCATTTGAAAATATAATACTTCGCTTTAGTAGAAATTCATTTGCGTTACGGCATAGTAGGTTGGGGTGGAGCTCTTAGAACACACATCAAGCCACTGGAGGTTATGCAAAATAGATTCTTGAAACTGATCTTAGGAAACCCCTACGATATTCAACAGATGTTCTATATGAGGAATGCGGGATACTGGACTCGAGACAACTATATTGTTTTAATGTTATATTGAAATATAAAAAAATTAAAACTCATGCTCGTTTACCTACGCATAATTATGGTACCCGACAAAGACACCACCATGTTATTCCACAGATGAGCAAATCTGTTTGTCAGTGATCATTTTCGTACATAGCACCCAAGGCGTTCAATTTCATTCCTGACCATGTAAAAGAAATGATGAACTTTAATATGTTCAAAAATAAATTGAAAAGATTTATTTACGAAACACCAAGAGCCAAGTGTCATGAAATCGTTCAGCCAGATTTCTTTATCTAATTCATTTCATTTCATTTATAGTCAACATTTATCTATCATGCATTCATTTTTATTTTCATAACTACTTTTATTAATACAATGTGTTCTTTACTACTGGTGTGTTGTTTTTCTAATATCCAATTAGACTTATCTATATTTATATATATATATATATATATATATATATATATATATATATTTGTTTTTATTTATAATTTTGTGTGTGCCTTATTTCGCAATGTTATTGTATTGAATATTTTTATGTGATTGAGTAAGGAGTTTATATCTCGAAACAAGTGTTAGCTCACTTATCGAGTATATATCATTTATACATTTTACCATTATTGTCAACATTTTATTTTCATCAATAAATGAGAGTATTATTATTATTATATTTCAATATTGCATGCAACATTGTTATGTAACCCAACCGGACATTTCATTATAACATCTCCATAACATACATGTTAAAGTAACATATTACGATAATATAATATTTAATATTGTTATGTAGCTGTTGCATTGAGATTATATCACAAGTTTAAGTGGGATGGATCAACTGTTTGTTGATATTTCAAATTAGAATGGATATGCATTTCACCAAAAAGTCATTACAGATACCAAAAATTGTCAATAACCAAATATTTTTCTTCAATGGTTGAAGAGTCATTTAATTTTTGTGCTGGGTCCAATTTTTCACATTTAGGGACAATAACCATGGCAACCAAGCAATATCTCGAGGAAGCCTACTTCCTTTACAAAGTAAGTGAATATAAGAAGGTCATCATATTCAGGCGGTTGGAGAAAAATATAAATAACTGCTGATTCACATAATATGTTTTTGAAGAATGGAGATAGAGCATGCAACGAATACATTTTTCGTCTGAGGAAATTCAAGGAAACAATAAACATGTCACTGCAACATTTCCTGCTATCTAATTATCCGCCTTCAGTAACTGGCGTATATAAATCTAATCGCCTAATATCTTGCCAATCTATCTTTCCATTGGTCGAGCATCTTTAAATTGCATGCTCCTGCTCACAATAATTTTCCATACGACATCTTATTCGAGCAATTATTATATCATTATGGATGCATAATTGTCTCACGATTTTTGTAATTATTGTGTCAATTATGTATTACTCGATGGCTTTCTTGCGGTTAGGAAATTGTGTCCTAACAGTAGTTATTGTCGAGTTTGTTGAAAAAGCGATCGAAGATCATATACTTTTGATGCTGCGAGAAATTCAAGTGGAATACGGTGTGAGTCATATTGACCCAAATGACAAGAGATATTTCATGAATATTCCTGGAATATTATTTTATTGATTTCATATTATTTTAGTTATTTGGTAGGAATATATACACATCCTTCAAAAATATTTTCTGAGACCGTAGCTGGAAAAATATCATTTTTAGGCCAAAAATGCCTCTTACTATGTTTATGGAATATTTCAAATTCAACTCAATCACCTTCAAAACACAAATCACAACTGAGAAATTTCAACCAAAATTTAGTGAATTTCCACTTATTTACCACTGAGAATAATATTCTAGGATTATACTGTGAAAAATATTCTAAAAATATTCCATAAAATTTTCCAGAAATATACCGCAACGAATATTCTAAAAATAGGCCTTGTAGAATATTCTAAAAACATTCCAAGAATATTTACGGATGATTATTGAAATATTCCATGCATATTCTTTCGAGAATTTCATATGTATATTCATTATAGAATATTCAATTCAATGACTATTTCAAAGCCATTTATATTTTTCATAAATATTCAATGAAAACTTGGGATATATAGGCTCATTTTATCAAATATAGAGAATATTCTATGAATATATTGTGCTGTTTGGATATAAGTAAAATGATCGAAGAATGTTTCATATGGAAGCATCAGATATAATAGCATTAAACTTTTTCAGCTCATTGATCAATATCTAGTATCGAAATTATATTTTTCCTTATTGAATCAACTCAATATATTGCTATCCAAATCAAGTTTCTTTCTGAAAATTCAAAAAAGATATAAGGAATATATATTCTCAACCATTTAGAAAATTTTTGCGCAGAATAAATAGATACTCATTCGAAAGGTCCATCTTCGCATGTTAAAGAAGGCCAGAAATTCTCCACTAATACCAAATAAATGAGAAATCGGAAACATGTTTTTCCCATGTATAATTTCATGTAATCACTATCCTTGGAAAGGTATTTCTGAAATTATACGATTGTATTGTTATATACCAAGTGATTTGATATTTATATCGACACTGTTTCAAAGTCATCCACATTGAACTTTTCAACAAAAACCTCCTGGGTGGTGTGAAAAAAGTCAGATCGTTCACATATTCAGGTTTATAAGCCCCTTAGATTGAGTGGTAATATTCTAGCATAGTTCGAATTGAAGAAAATTGCAAACTGGTAGAAGCCTTGTAAATGCTGTCTGCTTGGAAATGTTCCTTTAAGTAACCAGAAACATTTATTATATCCATCAAAGAAACATTTTCGTGACTTCACCTCCTCAGTTATGAATATCCTGACATCTGGATCTTCTTGGGTCCCCATTCCATATTTCGCAAATTTTTGTACATCCGACAACGGTATGATATTTATTAGTATCGATTTATTTTTCAATAATGAGATATATGAAATCAGCTGTCAAGACTACAACAAAATTTACATTTACAGTGGGCACATCGAACGGCAAAGCCATGAAAAATAACGGCAATGAAGATCCGACTTGGAGCTACACCTTCAGAAGACAGAATTTTAAATGATTGAATTCACAAATCCAATGTCAGTCAGATGTTTCGACCTATCGTAGTTCTCATTGATGACATTTTGCAGGATTTGTGATCCCAAAACATTCCAAGCTGTTTGCTCCTTGTGAAGCAAAAACCTGAATTTGGTGTAGATGGTGTTAACTTCGAAGGGAAAACGCCATCTATTGCTGCAAGGAACTAAATCGCTAACATCGGATACGTAAGGACAGAAAAGTCCAGCATGCTCTGGATGACGATTATAGGATTTCAGTGGGAGCAAGTCTGATAGGTCTAGGTAGATAGGTCCATCGATACGTCAAATTTTGATATATTTATAACGAACTACAATATTTAGGGCCGGTTTTCAATCGTCAGTCAAAAGTCTCTGCTACATAGCTAACAGTCAACTGTAAGTACCAGTCAAAGTAGTAGTAGTAGTAGTAGTAGTAGTAGTAGTAGTATGTAGTTGTCAGTAAGCACCATTTTTCAACCAGTTGGTGAATCTGATTGTGTCAGTGCATAATGATGATTGGATGATATTGTTGAAGTTTATTTTCGTTCGATTCTCTGACACATCTGTGAGCAAAACTTAAAAAATGGAAAAAAGGGTAGTGATGGAAAATAAATGGAATAAAGTGCAATATGAATTCAGTTCTCCTGCAGGCCTAGTATGTTGTATTTGAAAACTTGTGCATATTTTTTATATGTCGTTCTTTCTCATTTTAAGAATTTCACTATTTCTCCGTAATCGTCACTAAATTCATCAAGGTCAAACAGTGCAAACTACTAATATATAACTTTAAATGATCGGAAAGGAGTTAAAAATTTACATATTATATGCTTCTTTGCAGTTTAGCTGTTGTTCAAGTAACAAAGAGGAGGTTCGAGATCTCTGTCAGTTGATATTGAAATGGTTTTCTCAGAATAATCTAGTAGATATATTGTTACCGTGAGTATGGGGTATATAATTGCCACCAATATAAATAAATGTCAGATAAAGTCAATAAGTGACAGATAAAGTCTAGAGTAGATGAAATGAGGGCGGGAAGTAGAGGTGTGTAATGTGACCCTTCCCAACCTTCAATGACGTTAGTAATGACATTACAAATATGGTTGTTAATAACCTAAATAAATAACTTTCAGTCAACTTCACTCTTACAAGTTACGAGATAACTGTTAGTTAGTGTTAGTAGACTGTCTTAACTGAACATTGATAAACCGGCCCTTAGTTGAAGTAATAGAAGATAGATAGAAGATGAACTTGGTCTCTGCATTGCAAACAGATTATTTCAGTGCAACCAATTTTTCAGTCTAAGTTATTTCGCACTAACGGCTTTTGCACACTCTCGAACACTTACATACGTCGGATTATATCCAGAATAACGCCCTCTATAATTAAATCGAGATTTGTCATTGTGTCCGAAGCACAATAAACAAACGTCCGATTGACAAATTCGTATTATATTTGGCTGTATCCGAACTCGACCAGTTTTTCTTTTTAACTCTAATGGATCTTAGTTGGCCGGTGACAAAGATTTGTATAGGCGTTAAACCTACGGCGACTCTGATAGATTACTTAATCTCACATGCGCTATGTTTGTGTCGTTGCTCTATTGTTGGACAATTGATGAGCTCGGCCGCCTTGATTTTAATGTGCTCTTTCAATGGATTAATGATTAATTTCGGAAGGACCGTCGCATCGAGACCGAAAATACGATCATTTTTCAAGACGAGGCGTGGACGATTCCTATAAAAAATCTACATTATGGTTAATGCTGGGCATTAGTTTTGTTTTTTATCGAGATTTTATCTATCAGATTGGATCGACCACGGGGTCCCTTTTGTTCTCGAACGGAAGCTTTGGGTAATTTGAGCTCTGACGGGATATTTTTGTTTATGGATATATATTTGTAACAAGAGTGGACACTCTATTGATGTTTGATAACTTCTTCTTGGGCCCAAATCCAATGACCTTGAAGGAAACCTAACCCTTTAATGAGTCAAATTCTTTCAACTCATCGAAAATGATTTTAGATTCTCATACAGAGTGTTTCTCAGAAAGGAAGTGTATAACGAATATTCACGTTTGAACTTATTTCCAACTGACAATTCAGCTCTCGTATAAAATATCCCATAAGCCGCCTTGATTTTGTCATTATGACAACGAAAAAGCTTTGTTCTAAGTTTTTCAGCGACAAAACAGAACCTAACTCTTGAAACCAGTACTGTATACAAATTTTTGATGTCGTCTTTGTCAATATTTCACTTGCGTTGTAAAAGAGTATATTTTATCTGTTAGAATGAAATATAAGAATTGTGTTTTCAACAATGGTACTTTTCCGTTGAATTGAATATACTAAACTGTATTCATTAAATTGTCGTACCGAATTACACTCGAACTTTTTTTTGGCCAAAGAAAACTTGACATTTATGATCCGAGTTTATTTGCCTTCTGGCAAATTGACACAAAAAACTGCCAGAAAAAAATTACTCGTCCTACGGACTCAGAGACAGTTTTTTTCGTTGAGTTGCCAACCAACAAAATTTTCATCGAAATGGCAAGTTTACTTCGAAAAAAAGAGCTCTCCTGTAATTATAATTTAAAAAAAATATCTAATTTCTTTTCAATTTCTATTGTGAAATATCACAAAAAGATTTGCTGCTAATGGCAGATGTCAGATGAATTTAGTTTCTTCTCAAAGAAAGCTGATCTGTCTTAATTTAATACCTAGATGTTGGGAACAACTTTTCCTACAAAGTCAAGTGTATCGATGCTAGAAATTACAATCAGTAATTATTTCTCAAGGAAAAACGTTGTGAAGTCGATCGCTAAGGGTGCTACTCAGAAGTTTGGATTTTTAACTCGTGTGAAGAAATACTTCACCTCTCGTCAGTTTTTTATGATCTACAAGGCTCAAATGCGACCTGTCTAGGAATATAGTTATCAGGTATGGAGCTCGGCACCAAAATATTCATTGAAGCTTCACAGATGACGCGAGGTGTGTGGAATTCCCAGCCCTTTATGGTTAGCTTGTAGACCTGTTCAAACTCTATTCATTGTCTTGGACTGAAAGTTGAAATTGCAGACTGTTACTGTCTCTTGTAAATGTAATTATTTGCACTGAAACAATGTTTTCTTTCATAATAATAATGCAATTGCAAGCATTTTTTGTTTATCAAATGTATGAAATTTTGCTAGGCAACCCGCTGCTGGAAAGTGTGTGTGGACGGTTGCATACCCTATGGGAATGTACTCCACTGTTGCGGCGTTATATCTGCTTCTGAGTATTGAATGCGCATTGGACCTTTTTGTATCAACATTCCATGTTTTTCTATCATTCTTTTATCACATGTTTCGAAATATTTCGGTGTTTTCGCACAAAACTTGCTGAGAGCCAGTCGGATAGTAAATATTATTGTGATACGAGGAGTGAAATCTGAATAATTTCCAGTTTACGCATTTGTGTTCGGCAATTATAAAATTGGCATCTGGTTATTCTTTCAGGTAAGGAATAAAACATAAGAATTTTGAGCCTGTAAAATAATAAAAAACACTCAACAACAACAGCTCAACCCACAAACCCAAAAGTCGTCCCGCTCCAGGTGTAATCAATAACAAAAACCAAAAAACCAAAAAGAATTTTGCACACATGAAATACGGAAGGGTAGAAGAATCCAGTGTCGCCTAACACTCTCTAGACAATGACCACAAAATTGATGAAAGCAATCTTGAGCTGATCAAGCATGTGCATGACACAAGACTACTTGATGCATGTGAGAGTCTAGAAATAGCGAAATGTAAAAACAGCATGAATGGTGACAAGGGACCTATCATTTTCAGCCTGCTTTTCAGTTTATTGTAGAGATAGTAATAAGAATTATCAATAATAACAGATGACGGACCAACAAACTTTGCAGGTAATGACTGCACTAGTTCATTATCAAGAAATTAATTAGAATAATTAGCAGTAACAAACAAAGTCCATGTCGGACCGAAAACTTTATGTATATACACAACTAACCCTTGCTTTAGATTTAGTACCAATTTTCTTCTCCTGAAGATGCTAACCTTGTTAGCGGAACGTGCATCGACTGCAAAAATATCAGTTTGGTGTTAAGGTAATTGATCTCTAGGAAAGGTCCGCATTTTATTCCTCTGTCTTCCATTGGTAGAACCATGATGATGGTCATCAATTGTGATAAAGCCGAATGTGCAGAAGAGAAATTAACTTTCAAAGACCGTCTCATACAACTTGCCAAAAAGTAACTTCTGGATGTTACGCTCTGCGAGTCATCACCAATGAGCTAAGCCAGTCAATCTCCAGAACAGCGAATTACGCTCTCATTGAGTCGCACATTAAGGTAAAAAATAGCTTTCTGGGGTGTGTGCTCAAGAGAGCTCTGGGAAACGGTTTTTCTTTCACAGAAGAGAGCTGTGCGGTGTACCTGAAAAGCAGGGTTCAGAAATAGGTGTAGAACTCTATCCGAACCTGAAAGGTATTCTTACTGTGGTATTCCTTGTTCATACTAGAATCTGTTTGCTCGATAAAGAAACATACGACTTCTTCTCTGAATATTGTTCATAACACACGTCGTCCGAGACGTCGTCTTAATAATAATATAGAACTACCTATACCTCATACTTCCATTGCGAGGGATTCAATCATTTTCAACGATATCAAAATGAAGAATTATCTACCAATCGATTTGAGAAACATTGAGGATCTCAAAACATTTGGGAGGTCAGTAAAAATGCTCTGCGAGAATATCTCAATAACAATTTCTCTAACTAAGGCATGTATATTCATTTATAGCCTTATGTAGTTTCGTTTTCATTTATACTATTTCAGACAAGTGTATTTTAACGTGTTGCACTAGCTTATACAATATTCTGTTTAAATAATTGTACTTACTCACTTATTCAAAGGAAGACTACTTTCGATACACCCATGAACAAAATAAAATTTTTTCTAAAGATTTATACAGTCATTCAGATACGTGACGAAAGTGTACATCAATCTCTTAGATTCGAAATAATTTCAAGATGAATCACAATAAAAATAATAGTGGGCCGAGTTTGGATCATTGTGGGACACTGCTAGGTGCTATGTATACGTATGATACGTAACCGTTAATTGTACGTACTGTTCACGGTGATTCAATAGATATTTTCGAAGCTCTGCCTACATATAGGTAGACGGATACAGCACATTCACCTGACCCCTATAATCTAGAGTCACGTTCAGAAATTCACTGAATATCGATACATTACTGATTGTAAAGCCATACTTTATGAATTCGTGTTGATGGATAGAAATATTATTTTTTGTTGATAAGTAGATGTTTGTAGATGATTATAATAATAATAATAATGTTTATTGACGTACAAGCAAATATTAAGGTAGGTATACAAAATGAGTAAATTTGGAATTTGTTTGATACGTTAATAAACCAGTCAACCACAAAAATCAGAGATTGCGCGTGGTTAGTATATTAGTTCGTATACAGCAAAATTTTTTTTTTTGTTTCCCCGTCTATATTTTACAACAATGAAAATTCTCAAGTATAAAGGAACAAAAAAAAAACAAACAAAACAAAAATTGATATTTCGAGCATTGATGGTATAAAATCAGTTTCTTGGATCAATCAGATGATGAATTTCGAGCCTATTTTTCTCCAACAAAATACCAACAACCTTCTTCTTGAAAAGCTTCAATGAATATATTTCAGATTTGATATTGAAGGGAAGGGTATTATACAATCTTGGTGACAGGTATGTAAAGCATCTCTGACCAATAGTTTTCTCTGGAAATTTTGTTTTTAAATTGCTGTCCATTTTATATCTGGTAAGATACATATGGTCAACGTAAGTACTACTACTTTTTATTTGGTATTGCCAGATAACTGTAGCTAGGAAAAATAATTGTCTTATATCTGATATCTTACATTCTTTGTATAGTTGGGATGATGGATAGGTATTATCTTTGCCGTATATTATTTTAAGTATCCGTTTCTGTACAGTTTCTAATTTTTTCAAATGTGACTTGGCAACTCCTCCCCAGCCAAGGATACCATACTTCAAACGGGATTCGACCAATGCAAAGTAGATCATTCTCATTTGAGACTAATCGAGATATTTCTTCAAAATTATGATTTTGTAAATGATATTCCTCAATGTGCCTGTTCTGATTATCTCGAATAAGTTGTCTGCAACAATGTTCGAGAGATATATTGGGCTTTAATTACTAATAATATTTTCCGGCTTAGATTCATTCAAAGGACTGACATTAGCCACTTTCCATATATCGAGAATAATCGTTCCCCCCTTGGCAATATCCACACGGATGACTCGACGAGTACAGAATTCCCACCCCTTTATTGTGAATTTGGAAACCTGTCGAACCTCTCTTGCTCAGAAATCTTTTTTCAATAGAACAGCTGAGCTTTGGGACTCCTTGCCAAAATGGGTTTTTCCTGAGGCTTACAAACTTCAGAAATTCAAAGTGAATGTTAATTCATATTTCCTGTCCCTTGATTCACGCGGTGTTCTTTGAACATTACAGGACTTCCCTTTCGTGTGAATCTGCATATAAAAATAAAATATTTTCATTAGGTGAACAAGCCACATATAGAAATTAAGGAATATAATCCAGTTGCCGATTTGTTCTTTAATTTGATATAATCTTCATATACAGGGCGTTACAACGAAAACTTGACCCCCTAAGAGTAGGGAAATCAATTCGAATATGACCTTTTCACCCCATTGCGGTCAGCATTTGGCAGGCCTTTTATCCCCCTATTACCTCCATATTTTCGAAATTGGTTCTTTCGTTTTCGAGGAATTGAATGTTGAACACGTTATTCGAGAAAAAACAGAGAATGCGCTGTGGCTACTTTCAATAAGGAAATCAACAGAAAAATATCAATGGGATCAAAATCAGACAATAAATAACTCAAAATGACCTCCACCTGTTTCCGTTCAATGATACAGTATACCTCAGAAAACATCCTTACAATATTGAAGATATCTGAAGTTAGCATGATTTGAAGTTCATGTTATTTGTCAAATCATTTTGCTATTATCTGTTATAGCTCTAGAAAAAGTATAGTGTATAACTCGCATGAAATGCTAATTACCAGTTTTGAATCCAATTTCTTCTAGTCTATCCCTGAAACAAGTTGCCAAGGAAATAAAAAACAGGATGTGTTCATTTGTCTTTGTTGACAACTAACGTCAATAAATCACGAATTATTTTTATTCGTTTCTTCGTTCCTCGATGGAAAGTGATCCAGAAAATGAATTTCTACCGCCGGAAATTGAAAAAGCTGCTTTTGAATTATTGCCTAGTAAGTCAAAGCGACAGTACGAGTTTTCATATGATCGTTTCTTGAAATGGTGTGATCAGAAAAATGTCAGTGGCGAGGAGGCCAGTGAAAAAGTGCTTCATGTATACTTTGAAGAAGTGTCCAAAATGTGGAAATCGTCAACGTTGAAGTCGATGATGAACATGAATAATCATGACATAAGCAGATATTACAAGCTTGTGGCTTTTTCGAAGCGAAAGGATGAAGGATATCGACCGAAAGAGTCAATTAAATCACTTTCAACACTAGTGCTTAAAATGATTTACTTTTAACACTAGAGTCATAAAATGGCATTCAAGACACTGACAGCATGCGTCAAAAATCATACTTTCACTGACGTTTGTAGAAAAACAATATTTTGTGCACTTCCCCAAAAACCAATATGAGATGTGATGTCACTGACAGAGTGATGGCCTTTCTTCTTCAATTCGTTCATCGATAATATTTCCTGCAGTATCTGCAGCATATCTCAAACGAAAATATTTAATTTTCATTCACGTAGCATGTTCTGCGATGCGTAAAAATCCGATTATTCATTTTTAGCGAAAGCAATCCACTCAGTAGCTGCGGGCGGAGGTTAGGAATTCATCAACTATTCGGTATTCCCGATACCTGGGGCAGGGCTCTCGTATGGAGCGCGGGATCAAAGCAGGCCCTTCAAAGGC
The DNA here is from genome assembly GCA_032362365.1 of Zygogramma bicolorata. Classification (NCBI taxonomy): domain Eukaryota; kingdom Metazoa; phylum Arthropoda; class Insecta; order Coleoptera; family Chrysomelidae; genus Zygogramma; species Zygogramma bicolorata. The sequence continues at coordinate 511,469 of JAVJAQ010005172.1, forward strand.
GCAGGAAGTTCAAACTATGCGAAAAATTAATATTTAACCCATGATTATTGTTATTAACTGCTAAAATTACGGATTAAACACTTACTGGAAACGCTTTGATGTCGTTGCGCCCCTTATGCCCTTTCGCGAACAAAAGAAAATCGATTCAAGTCAACAAGCCTCGAAATGGGAAGACTGTTGATTTGAAACTGGAGGTATGTGTATACGGGGGAAATGAAAATTTCTTGTGTTTTCCACACAATAGGTTCATGAGGTATCACCCGTCAGAAACACCTACTTTTTTGCTGTAGATAGATAAATGGATATATAGCTGAAATATAGATAGACAGATGGATAGATAGATGAATACATAGGTAGATACATATATGCATACATAGAAAGACAGATAGATAGATACATAGAAACAAAGATAGATAGATATTCTATACAATTGTAGAAGGGCAGACTTCTTATCAAACCCGATTAGTTGCTCCGTTAATCGAAGAGTTCCTTTTGAATGAAACACGTCCTACTAGTCAGTACCTTTATTAAATCAATATTGCAAAGAAATGGATATGCAGAGAATTCTATTGAAAACAACAGTGACGGAGATTGAAGATCGTGACACATCTCACTGTGAAAACGTACAACTTACGCAGATCACACATCCTGTAACGAAAACTGAATCTAATGTTCCTCAACTGTCTGAAAACATGTTAAACAAATCCCAACAAATATAATTTCGAAACATCTTTCAGACCATCAAATACTTCCCGATCATTACTGACACATACTCAACATCACAGAGAACACAAAAAATTGTATTTATCAAGTCCCTTGTTCATGCTATCAAGAATATATCGGTGAAACATCAAGACCTCAGGATGTGCGAAAGAGTGGACACAAAATGTACATCAAGAACAGACAGGCAGGCAGGTTTGAATCATCATGACAAATCCTTACTGCCGATGGAGATCACACAGTGGGATGAAATGACTCTAAAATGATGGCAAGACAGAGCAATGGCGGAAAACGAATATTGAAAGAATCTGCTTCATCATACTGTCGGAGGAAAGTTGCATCTCTACGAGTTCAATTGATTGAACGACTCGAAAGGTATGAAACAAGTCTTTTGAAAGACAAAATGTTGAATCTCAGATGTTTGACAGATTGCCAACAACGAACATAAGAAAATAATTTCTGAATGAGTTTTGAGAGGAGAAAAAATCGGTTTCAAAGAAGTTGACAAACATGAAAATTCTTGTGAATAATTTTATTTGTCCCAGATTGCGGTAGGTTGAAAACCCAAGAAAACTACGAAGAAAGAATCCATCAACCACAAAATAATGACATTCAAACAGTAGTTATTGATTTTTTTCGCAGGATTTTATTTTTTTTTCGTCATATAGATAACTGTGGAGAATTCACGGAAATCTATCATGTCCTCGAGAGATTAACAGGTGTTCAGGACCGAACTGTCATCATGCCGTTTGAGGATGACTATTGAAGTATGGGAAATTGAACCGAAAGAAAATACATAGTACTCAACTTACTCAACTGTTATTGGATTCAACTTGAAGACCAAATAAGTGTGCATTACTTCACATCAAGAGAGGGTCACATAATGAAAGAATTATTCAATGTCCAGAAACAAAATGTATTTTTTCTATTCCCACCTGTAAATAACCTCATTTCTTCATAGTTCACTAAATGGATGAGTAGGCGATTCCAATCAACTGAATCGTTATGATTTCATATCCACACAAGGTAGGATATGAATTCCACCAATCACAGAGAACAAAATACTTGGTTAGGAGGGACAACCATGTAGAACCGTCACAATTCTGATCTGTCTACCTACAAACACGAAATCCAAGTTGTTTCATTTGAGCATAAAAAAATGTTGAAAGTGATATTTTTGCACTCGATGCGCGTTTAGCTAACAATGTTAGCATCTTCAGGAGAAAAAAATTGATACTAAATCTGAAGACTGGGGTTAGCTGTTTATATACCTGAAGTTTTCCGGTCCGACATGGACTTTGTTTGTTACTGTTAATTGTTCTAATTAATTTCTCGATGATGAACTAGTGCAGTCACTACCTGCAAAGTTTGTTGGTCCGTTATCTGTTATTATTCATTATTCTGATTACTTTCTCAACAATAAATTGAAAAGCAGGCTGAAAGGGATAGGTCCCTTGTCACCATTCATGCTGTTTTTACATTTTGCTATTTCTAGACTATCTCATGCATCGAGTAGACTTGTGTCATGCATTGTGTTATTGACACCAAATTCAATTTCGAAAATCGTATTGAAAAATAAGGAAATCTATTGTTCCATTCCTGGGGGCCATTAGAAGAATTCACATTTTGAATAAAAACGTTCAGATTCTGATATATAATGCCTTCATTATTTTTCATATCAGATACCCCATTACAGTTTGGTCTTCATGCTCTAAAAACAAAAAAATATAATATATCGCTTGATGAACAAAGCAATAAAGGTAAGAAAGCCTTGGGATACTACTTCTGCAGGTTTATATAAAGTTACAGACAATATGACTTTGGATCATCTAATTGATTATGAAAAATCTAAGTATATATATTAATTAACAAAAAAATTTCATGTATATTCAATGTAATATAAACTTGTCAAAAAATTATGCTTAAGGCCACAATACTAGAATATCAAACTAATTTCATTCAAATATGATACATTCCAATGAAGGAAAAAATATTCCCATTTCATCGACATTAATAACTTTCAATAAACTACCAGGAAAAATAAAATCATACAAATCCATTAATATTTTTTCGAAAGAACTAAAATAATGATGTTCACCAAATTATCAAATGAATATTATACTCCAATTTATTATTTATAGTACATAATTTCATGGTGTAGATTTTTTACTTCCTCATACCGGAACCCTGTTCTGCCTGAAAGCTGTAAATTGAATATATAAATAAGATTTTTATAAATAAATGTACTTATGTCTGAAATATTTTCTAGTGTATTGAGTCAAGTTTGAATTGTCACAACTGATATTTTTTTTTTTTGTGGAATCGAAGGACTTGCATCTACTCTTTACATCAATGAATAACGAAAATTGTATAGTCCAAATATCCTAGTTGGTTGAGTTGGTTCGAGTCTCACCAAAACCGATTTTTTTGTACTTTTTTTATTTGACATTACTAATCTGATTTGTATCGTACAATATTGAATCCAATAGAGTTTCTTTCCTTTGAGTTTTTCATGAATATCGAAAAAATACTCTATATCTAAAATTGATTATCAATATGATACTTGAAAGAGAGTTATGAAATATTTACCTGGTCGAAGGAAAAATTGACTATACAGGGTGTTCCTGGACTTCCTCTTTTCCTCTCAGGAATGTATAGATGGGGTCAAAATATCACCAGTACTTCATATAACTTTTTTTCTTAAAAGTCTTCGTAACCAAGTTACGGGCCCTCGAAGTTACAAAATGAAAAATGTTTTTATTTGATAACTTTTCAAGTGAATATTCAAAATCATCCAAATTTTGGTAATTGACTAAACAAATGAATTCCTTCGATGAGCTTTCATGCAGGAGCCAGTTGTTTTGCTACAAAGTCAGGAACGGACTACCCCCGATGGTCCACACCCCAAAACTTTGAAATGACAGATATTTTTCAATATTTTTCAACAAAATAAGGTTACTTGGACAATTTTATGAATAAAAGTACTCGTGTGGAAAGTCGATCGGAGCAACGAGTCTTGATAAAAATTTAGTTTTACTCGACGACATCAAACCCGCTCGTCCACCATTATTTGAAATGAATAATTATCAAAGCAGAAATAATAATGATAACGTTAATTCAACAACATTTATTGAAGAATAATACAAAGTATGCTTAAATGAAGTCTTAAACAAAAAGTACAGTACCTATATGGAAGTTTAATTCACAATTGTGAAAGCAGATATTTTTTCAAAAGAAATATCAAGTTCTGTAGATTCGTGGTGTTTTTAAACTAACAATACTCTACTATGAAATATCGAATTCATTCCATATTTTGTATGTAATACGTGTGGAATAATCACGTTTCGTGTTGAGCAGTTATCTGAATCTCATGAAACTCAACATTTGAATGTTTCGAATTCTTCTTCACAGCTAAACTGTTGAGGAGTTTCACTGATAATTATTATTTTATGGAAGAAATTCTTTAACACGAATCTAAATTTAGCTGAAAAAACGCACATCGGAAAAAATATTTACCTATACTAATAAAAAGCAAACGAATGAACTACAAAAACGGCTGCACATGATCAGGTGGGAAATATCCAGGGAATAATTATGTTCAATTTCTTTCACAGATGTTGACAAAAAAACCTTTTAGAAAGTTTTGATGAAAAATGAGAAACTGGAATGCGATTTTGTTTTGTTGAGTGGTGCATTGTCATATGACTATCATTGTTTTGTCAATATTCTATAGGATATTTTGAATTTTTTTGATATGGCCGAACAGTTTACCTTCGATGAATATGCAGATATGCATGTATTTTATGGACGAGCATTTTGTAATGCTGCCGAAGCTCGTCGTCTGTAGTCCGAGCATTTTCCCAATCGAAAGGTACCGTCAAGAGAAACATTCGAGCGTGTCGATCGCAGCTTGAGGGAGACAGGTATGTAATAATTGATAATTAATTTGAGCACGTTGTTTTATTTCGATATTATTGTAGGTACAGTTTTGCCAAAACGAGGTGGTGAGGGCGCTCCTAGGACTGTACGTACCGTTGTATTGAAGGAAAATATTTTGGAAGCCGTCGCTGATGATCCTTCAATGAGCATCAGAAATCTATCAGAACAGTTCCATACATCCTAGTCCACTATTCATAGAATAATTAGGGAACAACTGCTCCACCCATTTCACATCCAGAAGGTACACCATGACACCTCAAGATTTTCCAGCACGACTGGAATATGCCAATTGGTTCATGGATAGGCAAAGAGAGGATATGACTTTTATTAATCAAGTTTTATTCACTGATGAAGCAGGTTTCAGTAGAGATGGAGTTATCAACTCTCATAATCTCCATATATGGGCCGAAGAAAATCCCCATGGGATATTGCAAACCAAACACCAACGGAAATTCAACGTGAATGTTTGGGCTGGTATCATAGGAAACCATCTTATAGGACCATTCGTTCTACAGGACCGATTGAATGGAGAACGTTATTTGGAGTTCATTCAGAACGATTTGAATGGACTTTTGGAACATGTTCCATTGCAAACCCGAAGAGATATGTGGTTTATGCATGATGGCGCTCCTCCTCATTTTAGTTTGATTGTGCGTGACCATCTGAACCATATTTTCCACAATAGATGGATTGGTGGAGGTGTTTACGCTACACCTATTCACACAAGAGATGCATTGTTGAATAGAATAACATTACATTGTGAAGCCATACGAAACGACCCTATAATGCTGTTTCAAGTACAGAGAGGGTGTCTTCGCAGACTAAGAAAATGTATAGAGAGAGAAGGTGGTCATATCGAGCAGTTTCTGTAGCGGATTTTTCCTTTCTGTTTGCTCTTGAGGCTCTTGAGTTTCGTTAGTTGAACGTGTTTGCATTAAAAAATTCGTTATGAACATTTTACCTATCATTTCCATTTTCCTTAAAAACTAATATTTTCGAATAATGGTAGACATCTCAGGATAAATGTTGTTGAATTAACGTTATCATTATTATTGCTGCTTCGATAATTATTCATTTCGAATAATGGTGGACGAGCGGGTTTGATGTCGTCGAGTAAAACTAAATTTTTATCAAGACTCGTTGCTCCGATCGACTTTCCACACGAGTACTTTTATTCATAAAATTGTCCAAGTAACCTTATTTTGTTGAAAAATATTGAAAAATATCTGTCATTTCAAAGTTTTGGGGTGTGGACCATCGGGGGTAGTCCGTTCCTGACTTTGTAGCAAAACAACTGACTCTTGCATGAAAGCTCATCGAAGGAATTCATTTGTTTAGTCAATTACCGAAATTTGGATGATTTTGAATATTCACTTGAAAAGTTATCAAAGAAAAACATTTTTCATTTTGTAACTTCGAAGGCCCGTAACTTGGTAACGAAGGATTTTAGGAAAAAAAGTTATATGAAGTAATGGTGATATTTTCACTCCATCTATACATTCCCGAAAGGAAAAGAGGAAGTCCAGGGACACCCTGTATAACTCGAATGGATATTGGCTACTTCGTCCTCGTGCGATATGGCAACTCTTGTTGTACAAACTACTATTATAGATGTTTGCTTGAAAGTGGTTGACAATGTTCCTTACTGAATGGTAATGGTTCGGACTTCCATTGTCTATATTTTTTTTAACTCTATCAAAACCTGTTGCTGAGAACGGAAGGATTAAAATACAAATCAAGTGAGAAAATCAAATCGAATTCAAATTTTTGGTCAATAATGAAATTAAGAATTGATTGTTGAAAGAAAATACTGTTGTTACAAAAAACCGAGATAACGAATATGAAATACTTGTCAATTAATGTAAATAAAGAAATAAATGAAATATTATTAAAAAAATGTTGAGACAAAGTTTCAAGTTGAGTGTACTCACGACGTTTCGATTGCTGGGATCCGCAATCGTCTTCGGGTGATGACTATTATAGATAATACTAGAAGATCTGTTCACTATCCAGCAATGAGACTTGAAAATTTTAAATTGAAAGCAAATACGTTTTTCAAGCCCCAATCATCTAGGAAAAGGATGGAATATATCCGCAAGGATCAATGAAATATATAGGCAATGCGGTTCATAATAGGTGAATAAAAGGAAGAGAAAAGGGATGAAGGGTGGTGAGATCGGGCGAAACACGCAATGCCACTAATTGAAACGTCCAGTTGGACATATTTATAATTGAAACCACTGCAAATATATTCGAAATAAATAGTATTCTCCCAATTTCTTTTCTGCCAAAATGTTGTTGTGTAACATGCAACGAGAAATTATTGCATGCTACACTGGAAACGATGTTGGGTGATTTGATGGTTTTGAACGTACACCTTGCAAAAATTGAAAATGAGATTCCATTTTCGAAATTCCGAGTTGAAAGTCGAGATTTTATAAAAATTTCAGAATGAGAATGAAAAATCTCAAATTTGGACGGCCCTTCGTAGGTTTCTTCGGTCATTCAATGTTTCTTCTCTAGTGAAATAATTCAGGCGGTGAGATGATTGAAGTTGTTCGTTTATAAGTTTAATAAAAAGAGGAAAAGGTCCCAAAAAGTATCGAAGATCACTCAACAATGTCCACAATATGTACCTTTTCAAAATCGACGACCTTGTCGACTGTATTGGTGATATCCAATACATCTTCAGGTACCTAGACCACAATCACATCGGATATACTGATACCATTATGTCACTACATAAAGCTGGTGATTTGGATAATTAGTGAAGTGCCGTAACAAAGTTGAAAGACAAAAAATTTACGATCTTGATTTCAACCAAATTTTAAAATTGATTTAGTGAAGAAATGGGATGGAGAAGGAGAAAAAATGTTGAGAGCAGAGAATTTTATCTATTCATTCATATTTCGCAAAAAAAACTAGTAATCTGGAGTTCAGAAAAATTCTAAAGTTTACAGAATCAGTGGTGTCCGAACTGTAAATGGACTCTCATTACCAAAACAAACTATAGACGTGGAAAAAATGGCTGAAATTTATCCATATATAAAAGAAACACCTGTATATTCTTTCCGAGATGCACAACCAACAATCTTAATTGGACAAGATCAATGTGCTCTGACTATTGCCAGAAAAATATATCAGAGTGTTTGGAATGCGCCATTTATCTCGAAAACTCTGCTTGGCTGGGTGATACATGGTAGATATCCCCAAGAGAAAGAAATTGTAAAAAATTCCCTTATATTTCATATTTGCTGCAAGTCCCAAGATGAAGTATCTGAAGATATCAACAAATTAATCAGAGATTCATTCACCATCGATAATTTTGGTATTGAAAACCCTGAAGAAAATGGAAGATCAAGAGACGACGAAAGAGCTCTAGAAATAATGGAGAATACCATCAAACGAATTGGTAATCACTTTGAAATTGGCCTTTTATGGAAAAGTGATTTTGTTACCTTACCTGACAGCAAACCTATGGCACTAAATCGTCTCAAGTGTATAGAAAGAAAAATGGACAGAAACAACAATTTTGCATCAGATTACTGCAATAAAATCGAAAAATATCTCGAGAAAGGCTACATTCGGAAACTAAGTAGAGACGAATCGGAAAAAGAACACGCACGAACCTGGTACTCACCTCATTTTGGAGTAAAAAACCCTAATAAGCCAGGCAAACTCAGGCTTGTGTTCGATGCAGCCGCAAAATCCAACGGAGTGAGCCTCAATGATCAACTACTACAAGGACCTGATTTTTTGCAAAACTTGACATCGATTCTGTGGAAATTTAGACAAAGGAAAATAGCGTTCTGCTCAGACATCCGAGATATGTTTCACAGAATTTTCATTGGAGAGGAAGACTGTTCTTCACAACGTTTTTTTTGCAGAGGCTTGAATAGGACAGAAGAACCAGATATTTACGAAATGAAAGTAATGACTTTCGGAGCAACTTCTTCACCATCAATGGCTCAGTTCGTAAAAAACAGGAATGCCGAAGAATTTTCCAACACATATCCAGAAGCAGCAAGAGCGATAATCGAGAAACACTATGTGGATGACTACCTGGATAGTACGGATACGGAAGAAGAAGCTATCCGATTGATATCGGAAATTATAGAAATTCACAATAGGGCAGGATTCGAAATTCGGAACTGGATAAGTTCCTGAAATTCTTCGATCACAAAACCAAAAAAATTCGAATTGCTTTCTTCACAAACCATCTGAACGAGTATTAGGACTTTGGTGGAATCCAGAAACAGATAATCTCGTGTTTTCATTGAACCCGCAGAAATTCGACTCCAAAATTAGGAATAGAACGAAAGTACCAACCAAGAGAGAAATTCTGAAGATTGTGATGTCTGTTTTCGACCCAATCGGATTTTTGTCACCATTGGTTGTGAAATTCAAAATTTTCATGCAAAATTTATGGAGAAATGGAATCGAATGGGACGATAAGATTTCCGAAGATATGAATACACGATGGACATTTCTACTGGAAGAACTGAATAAAATCAATGAAATACGAATACCTAGATATTATGGCAAAGGATTGAATGACAACAAGAGTATTGAATTGCATGGTTTCTGCGATAGCAGTGAAAAAGCATACTCAGCTGTTGTGTATCTGAGATATGTCCACGAGGAAAAATTTCATGTGTCTTTCGTCAGCGCCAAATCAAGAGTGGCACCTATGAAAGCAACGACTATACAGTTGCAAGTTGCTGTCATGTTGAGCAGACTGAGAAACACCATCAGAGCAAGTCTTGAAATTCATATAAAAACTATCTACTTATGGACCGACTCAAGAATTGTCCTGCACTGGATCCGATCCAAATCGAAAAGATACAAAACATTTGTATCAGTCAGAATTGCAGAAATCACAGACATTACGAATATCTCCAGCTGGCATTGGGTGCCAGGAGAAGATAATGTAGCAGATGAAAGTACAAGAGATGAAAATTTGTTGAACAGAAATAGATGGTTAGTAGGACCGAAGTTTCTTGAACTTTCCGAACAGGAGTAGCCCAAAGAGACAAGCAAGAAGGTGGAAGACTTGGAAGTGGAAATGAAGAAACAGAAAATTTTAATGGTAAAAGTAGAAGAGAAGTATTTACCAGACGTCGAAAGGTTCTCCAAGTATGAAAGACTAATTAGAGCAACTGCTTGGATGTTTCGTTTCATAAATAACTGCAGGGGTGATAAAAAACAGACTCCGAATCTAGAAGTTGAAGAGTTGATAGTAGCTGAGGAATCACTGATTAAATATAGCCAAAGTGTCAGTTTTTCCAAAGAAATTTCAGATCTAACTAATAAGAAACGAATCGAAAAATCGAGCCGACTGTTTTCTCTAACACCATTCATCGACCAGAGAGGTATTTTGAGAATAAAAGGAAGACTTGAATATGCTGAAGATCTGAACTACTTTCAAAAACATCCAGCGATTCTTGATTCAAAGCAACGCCTGACGAAACTTCTAATCGAAAACTATCACTTTAAATTTGGACATCAAGGACAAGAAATCATTATGAATGAACTACGACAAAAATTTTGGATACTGAGAATGCGAAATTCTGTTCGAAAATGCAGTCATGATTGCTTTCTCTGCAAGAAAAGAAGAATTCAGCCACAAATGGGTCAATTGCCAGAGTGCCGACTACAAAGATTTGTTAGACCGTTTACAATCACAGGAATGGACTATTTTGGACCAGTTTTTGTAACAGTTGGTAGAAGAAACAAAAAACGATACATTGTCTTGTTTACATGCATGAGTGTGCGAGCAGTTCATTTGGAAAATGCGAATTCCCTGAACACCAACTCTGCCATTATGGCAATTAGACGATTTTTGAGCCGTCGAGGATGTCCTACAGAAATTCATCTCGATAATGGTACGAACATGCACTCTGCTCATCGAGAATTAAGAGAAGCTGCCCAGGATCTTGATGGAACAAAAATTTTGAAGTATTTATCATCAAAGAAAATCACCTGGAAGTTCATTCCATCAGGATCCCCACACATGGGAGGAAGTTGGGAGAGATTGGTGCGATCCGTTAAGACGATTTTGAGAATAACCTTGAAAGAAAGATACCCGAGAGAAGAAGTGCTGGCTACTTTGATAGCAGAAGCAGAAAATATGGTAAATAGCAGACCACTTACCTACGTTTCGAATGACCCTTTGGACCCAGAAAGTCTCACCCCTAATCATTTTTTGCTGAGCTGTACCAATGGAGCTGCGCCACCACCGGGAAAATTCGAAGATGTTGAGATAAACTTAAGAAAGCAGTGGAGAGTGTCTCAAGCACTCGCAGGTATCTTCTGGAAGAGGTGGCAAAAATAATATCTGGTCACCCTGAACAAACAAAGTAAATGGCATCAGAATATGGAAGGAATACGTGTGAACGACGTGGTACTGGTTATAGATGACTGCAGAGAAACATGTGGCCACTTGGTAGGATACAAAAGATTTATGAAGGCAAAGATGGAAAGGTTAGAGTGGTTGATGTTAAAACTCAGACCGGTGTCTACAAACGCCCAGTTGCCAAAATCTGTGAATTGTTGGAAAATGATTCTACGTGAAGAAAATGAAGAAGACCATTTGTAGTGATTTCATCACGAGGGGAGAGAATGTTCATGTTGTTAATATTCACCTTGTATTATTTGTCAAGAATTTGTTATTTTTTATTGAAAAAAAAAAATGAATATTATTGAATTTTGACTTGTAATTGTCATATAATAAAAGTTCGTTGAAAAAAGATATATTCTTAGTTTGTTTCGACTTCGAACTAAGAAAAAGGTGAATTTAAAGTAAGACTGACTAGTCTGTACACTAGGGTTAGTTCTTTACTACACCTAAAGTTTTCCGGTCCGATATGGACTTCGTTTGTTACTGCTAATTATTCTAATTAATTTCTCGATAATGAACTAGTGCGGTCACTACCTGCAAAGTTTGTTGGTCCGTCATCTGTTATTATTGATTATTCTTATTACTCTCTCGATAATAGATTGAAAAACGGCCTGAAAGGGATAGGTCCCTTGTCGCCATTCATGCTGTTTTTACATTTTGCTTTTTCTAGACTCTCACATGCATCGAATAGTCTTGTGTCATGCACATGCTTGATCAGTAAGATTGCTTTCACCAATTTTGTGGTCATTGTGTAGAACGTATTGGGCGACACTGGATTTTTATATCCTTCCATCGTTGATCTCTCGATGCATCGAAAACGAATATAATATAATTTAAATGTTTGCTTACAATGTATATTCTTTGTGACTATTCCTCTTTACATTAAAGTGTTTTATTTATACATTTTTATAACTATCTAATCTACTTCTCACATTGGACTTTGTCAATAAGAAGTCATTTGATGTAATCGATATGGCTTCTCAGTCAAACAGCCAATAAAGATTCAAGTGTCTTCAGCGATCTGTTGATAAGGAGTAACAACTGACAATGGCTGCATTTCTCCATAGCGTTGCGTTGGAACTCGAGATTTCCAGAACAAATGACAGGACACGGAAACAAAGCGAAATCAAGGAGTAAAAAGTGAATGGAATGAAGAAGTATGTTATTCCACACAACGTATAAGAAATCGAACATGGCCAGAAAGGCGTTCTACTGAACTAATGGCCACAGTCAGTTGTTAATGGCGATGGCCACTTACAAAATCAATTAGTATTGGGGAAGAGGTCGATTCTTGTTCGATCAAAAACTCCATCATGAAGGGTATCTGAAAATGCTGTTGGACACAAGGAGCATTTCATAAGAAATTGCAGAACCGAACAAAAAAACAGAACTACGTGAGAGTTCGAAAGTATAAGTTGATTATGTTGAACAAATCATTTCTATAGAAATGGAAAAAGATGTTCTATCGAAAAAGAACCTAGCATTTGGCAGAAATATACGATCGATTTGAAAAATACCGAAAATCGTCATAGTTGGCCTCTATTTTTCAGAAGGAAGCAATACTACTGACACAATTTTCGAGAGGAAGAGGAAATCACTAGATTTCACTATCTAAAGTTCAATCAATAATTGGAAGTAAAACTCTCTTATGATGGAGTTGGATGAGAGGATAGTGACTGAAAGTATATCTGAAGGAAATGGAAGTCATGAACCAGACGATTAGTTTGGAACGATAACACATATGAAAAAAAAAAAGACTTCAACGAACAGAAAAGGTTCGTTGAGGATTGCAATAAGAAAAACTATTGAAATTTGTGATTGTGTGAAAAAGTCCGATAGTTGGACCTCAGACAGGGGCTTCAGAATTTGACGAACTAACGTAAACAGCAGATTCCTATCGTGAAATGTTGCTAAATGAGGAGATGGACCAGACGGGAAGAACATATTTTTATAACAATTTTCCACAGTTTGCCATTGAGAAATAGACTATTTGAAGTTGAAACAAATGGTACTGGTTGGTACTTCATGTGAAATCCAGAACTCACGTTAAGTTCAACAATTATTCTGATAAAAATCTGTTCACAAGCTGCCTTGCAATTTCACACATTGAATCACAAATATCATGGGGACCAATAGTTTTCAGCGACACACGAATGTATTGCAAAAAAAATCAGAATAAAGAAACAAGTTTCAACATTTTGCATATGACAATTCGAAATAGCTTCTGAGCAAAATTGACTGAAATGCATGAAGTACCATGCGACGCGTACATCCTTTACAGAAAATAATTCCTTTCAACTACTAGTATTTTTCCTCTCTTTGAGGAAAAGATGTGTATTGGGTCTAAAATTTGGTAAAAAAAATATCATTTTGTTGCAGTCTTGATTGGATATTTGAATGAAACTTCTATTTGGAAAATATTTTTTCTAGTCATTATCATTATTATTAGATATAAACACCTATAGACTTTGGAATTTATGTCGGACCTCGTGCACAAGCTGCCTTACAATTTCACTCATTGAATCACAAATATCATGGGGATCAATAGTTTTCAGCGATACATGAATGTATTGCAAAAAAATTAGAATAAAGAAACAAGTTTCAACATTTTGCATATTACAATTCGAAACAGCTTTTGAACCAAATTTACTAAAATGCGTAGAGTACCATGCGACGCGTACCTACATTCTTTACAGAAAATAATTCTTTCAACTTCTAGTATTTTTCCTCTCTTTGAGGAATAGATGTGTATTGGGTCTGAAATTTGGTAAAAAAAGTATCCTTTTGTTGCAGCCTGGATTGAATATTTAAATGAAACTTCTATTTGGAAAATATTTTTTCTAGTCATTATCATTATTATCAGATATAAACGCCTATAGACTTTGGAATTTATGTCGGACCTCGTGCACAAGCTGCCTTGCAATTTCACACATTGAATCACAAATATCATGGGGATCAATAGTTTTCAGCGATACATGAATGTATTGCAAAAAAATTAGAATAAAGAAACAAGTTTCAACATTTTGCATATGACAATTCGAAACAGCTTTTGAACCAAATTTACTAAAATGCGTAGAGTACCATGCGACGCGTACCTACATTCTTTACAGAAAATAATTCTTTCAACTTCTAGTATTTTTCCTCTCTTTGAGGAATAGATGTGTATTGGGTCTGAAATTTGGTAAAAAAAGTATCATTTTGTTGCAGCCTGGATTGAATATTTGAATGAAACTTCTATTTGGAAAATATTTTCTCTAGTCATTATCATTATTATCAGATATAAACGCCTATAGACTTTGGAATTTATGTCGGACCTCGTGCACAAGCTGCCTTGCAATTTCACACATTGAATCACAAATATCATGGGGATCAATAGTTTTCAGCGATACATGAATGTATTGCAAAAAAATTAGAATAAAGAAACTAGTTTCAACATTTTGCATATTACAATTCGAAACAGCTTTTGAACCAAATTTACTAAAATGCATAAAGTACCATGCGACGCGTACCTACATTCTTTACAGAAAATAATTCTTTCAACTTCTAGTATTTTTCCTCTCTTTGAGGAATAGATGTGTATTGGGTCTGAAATTTGGTAGAAAAAATATCATTTTGTTGCAGCCTTGATTGAATATTTAAATGAAACTTCTATTTGGAAAATATTTTTTTCTAGTCATTATCATCATTATTAGATATAAACACCTTTAGACTTTGGAATTTATGTCGGACCTCATGCATGTCGGACCTCAAATATATCCGACGATCACTAGTATTTCATAATCACCTTTAAATGATCGTGCAACCCACGTTTCAGTCAGTTACTCAGAGATAAAATCCAGAGAGTGGATTGGAGTGAATGATATTTGGTGTTAATGAGAAGTTGATTTTCTGATCATTCCCGAAATGACTGTCGAAACACGAATGGAAAACAGCAATCACTTCGATTTTCGAGTGACGAATGCTAAATGGAGAGATGAGAAGCATAGGAGAAACCAGAAAAATCGTCGGAGAAGCTCTATTCGAAGTGTCAGTAGATCGCCAGTGGGGCACAGGAGAAGATTTTCAAGGGCAAATAGAAAGTCGAGGAGCAGATCAATATCGATCCCATTGAGACGGTCTCGATCAAGATCATTTTCGGGAAGTCTTAAAGGATCTTCTCGTAGGCAACGGTCTCCTTCTCCACCTCCATTTTCTCGGAAGGGAAGCTACACTTCACCCCCATCAAGATCCAGGCGTAGAGGGTATGAAAAGTATGACAGTTCCATAGAAGAGAATCGCAGGAGAAACAATTGCTATGACAATGTTGACGATAGAAGAGGTCGATCATACAGACAGCAGCAAAAGTTGTATCCTCCAAGGCAGAACAATCGCAATCATTTCCAGAAACATGAAAACATGATGTCTCACCGTTTTAGCGGAAGGGAGTTCTACAGTTATCATGAAAATAAGGGTGGAATGTCTGAGAGGAGGAATCTAAGAATTAGAAGGTCAACGTCCAGAGATAATCTCGGGGCTTTCAACGAATACTCTATGGGAGTACAATTGAGGTCTGTAGTGAAGATACCTAATAATGGAAGAGACCAACGTTGGATTTCAGATGAGCGATATCACCACAGTAGACATGGTGGACATGACGACCACATGAGGGTAAAAACTAAGGAAGATGGGTCTGAGCGTGATGGAAAGAATGAGAAACCAAATAGAAAAAGATCCTGTTCGATTGAAGGTGATGATAGAGACTATAGGCATAAGAAACCGAAGGTGGAAATCACGGAGGGTGTGGTGCCTCAGGCTGAAAGAGTGGTTGAAGATCAAGACAGAATTCCTGCCGAAACGAGAGAAGACATAATTGATGAAGCAGCTTTCGAACCTGACTATGAGGAATAAATATATATCCTGTATATTATTTTTTTCTCTACATGATTCGCTACGTGTCGGACGATTTGAGAAATATAATTTTTTAGAAATAACGAATGGAAAATGGCAATGACTTCCATTTACGTGCGACGAATGCCAAGAAGAAGTGTATGAGGGTGAGAATATGAGAGAGAACAAGCAATTCTCAAACAATCAATTCTACCAGCACCAGATGATATAGGGCAACTGTTTGGTTCAGTTTACTCGAGGAAAGAAACTAGCGGTAGGCATGGGAAAATTATCTGGGAAAGAAGGAAAAAATAAAAGATTTCATTTCGAGTGAAAGTGACGGTAGAGAGAATGATCGAACGCATGGAACTAGTTTGAGATGAAGTGAGAATAACACCTGCCACTAGAGAGACCATACTGGATGAAGCAGCTTTCGATTTGGAGTTATTGAATATGTCACTGACAACCAAAAACGTTTTTTACAGCTGCTTCTTCATTTTGAACTATAAATTCAATATTTTTGACCTTTTCTGTGCATAATTATTCATCAAGCAAAATTTATTTTTGTTTTTCATCACAACAGAGAGTGATTAGGTATGTAGCTTAAGTGAACGGTTTTAACCTAGAGATAGTTGATAAGATAATTAAAAAATGTAAATTTAGAGAAACACTTCGTAAATCTTCGACTCTTCAAAAGCATGAGAGAAATGAAAAGATTATAGTTATCCTATATGAACCTAGATACACTAGAGGACTTCAACAGATATACGATAAAGGGAATATGAAAGTTGCATATTGAATATCTCACAAGTTACAACAGCTACTCGGTAACCTGAAAGATAAATTAGAAAAAGATTAGTTAGTTAATTTTCATTTTAAGGTGTCTGTTGTGTGACTTTGATCGTCGAAGTCCTGAACGCCCTGTCTCCCAAAATCCAAATTGGTATCGATATTCTTTCTCTGAAATGCTCACCTTGTTAGCAACACGCGCATGATCTGAGCAGTTCTGTCGATGAATATTGTCTGCATGTGAACAAGATGGATTTTCGGACTTTGTTTGTGATTTGAAACAACACAATATATTGCTTATAAATTCCTGCAACTGACATAGAATGAACACATAGTTTCATCATGAGATTGACGATACATCGGTAGGAAGTTGTCCAAAAAATTTGTCACTGTCCCAAAAAACTCAAATTACCTTTTTTTCCGGATTTCAGTGCCTATCAACCTTTTCTTATGCATACGAAAGAATGTACCATGTAACAATTTTTTTTTATGTTCTCTCCACTGGAAAAGCTATAAATTATTATGTAATCTGTGCTTACAGCAAATTGGTAATGAGGATATCTGAAAGTTTAGAAAGATATTGATTAGATCAAATATCACTACTCGTCAAAATATCCTAACGATTTGCGGAAAGTTATATTTCATTAAATTCCAAATAACTGTTCATTCCATCCAGATCCGCCAATGGTCGGAAATCGACCAAGAAAGAGCCCATCTTCGAAGAGAAACACTAATTATAAATTAAAGTCACCTCAATCCTCCTCTCCCATATCTCAAAATTCCTTCGATTTTTCACCTTCATAATGAATAATCGGCTTCCTATCATCGACATGAATTATACACTCCAAACACAACGCCTTTCAAAAAAAGTCCACAATCAGATGTTAATTCTTCTCCCGCAGTTGACAAAAAAGAAACAGGGTTCCTCTGTGGTCCGGGCGCACAAAAGCCCCGAATCGAAGTGCTTAAAATTAATAATTAATGTTCTATAAAACGGCCCTAAATTTTAAAATGACGTCCGACATATTTTATTAGTTGTTGAATTCACTGGTCGCTACGTGGCGTCCAGCATCTGAGAGATTTGTGGATGTTTAATACATTGTATTTTACTTTCGAAGGTTTTATTCTGTTTGTCTGGCCTGTTCTATTGATGCTCGTGTATTTGTTCCTACACTTTTTCTTTAGATACGCTTTTGTAATGCGGGGTGTTATGTTAATACGTGGCACACTTGAAAAGGTGATTCTTTGAGTGATTATAAGACGAAAAGTTTTCTTGAATACATGGCCGGTAATAATATACAGATTCACACTAAAGGAAAGCCCTTTAATGTTCGAAGAACAGCGCATGAATCAAGGGACAGGAGATACGAATTAACATTCCAATGAAGTGAGCGAAGAATCAGCAACAAGACGGATTGCCTTTCCCTGAATAGAATCGAGAAGCCTCAATGGATGTTTTGGTGCCGAACTCCACACATGAGAACTATATTCCTAGACAGGTCGTATCTGAGCCTTGTAGATCATTAGGAGCTGAAGAGAAGTGAGGTATTTCTTCGCACGAAATAGAAATTCAAGTTTCTGGAAAGCACCTTCAGCGATCGATCTCACATGGTTTTCCCATGAGAGATTATAACTGATGACAACTCCCAGCTTCAAAATACTTGACTTTGTAGGAATAATTACTCCTGACATCTGAATACTAGATGATGATAGATCGGCTTTCCTTGAGAAAAGACATACCTGGAATTTCCTAGAATTAAATACCACCAAGCTCATGTTACCCCATCCTATTATTTTTACCAGGTCATAATTAATTCTATTGACGTGAATGTTTCTTCGAATTTCTATTCCTCGAGCTGGTATGGGCACTTTGGAAGATATACTAGTATGAAGAGTACTGTCATCCGCAAAACTATTTACTGAACAATATGTTTTCCCGAGCAAATCATTGATTTGAAGTAGAAACAAAGTGGGCGCCAGAACTGAACTCTGTGGAACACCTGCATTTATTGGGAGAATATCAGATAATACTCCATCAATAACCACATACAGAGATCTATCAGAAAAGAAATTCTTCAACAAAGCACACAACTGAGGAGGCAAACCATAAGACGGACCATAACATTAGAAACATATGCCAAGAAGTCACTGGTTGATCTTTGATGGCGAAATCCGTATTGTCGATCATTAATTATTCCTGATTTCTTTAAATACTTGATAAGTTTCAATATTGATTGCTTTTTCCATGACTTTCGAAATGATACAGAGCAATGCATTTGGTCTATAATTACGAGGTAATGTTTTCTTTCTTTTTTCAGGAACTGGCTGAACTTTTGCTGTCCTCCAGGACTCAGGGAGAACCTCCAAGATATATGAAAGGCTGAATAATTCACAAAGTACCTGTATCAATTCGGGGGCACATGCTTTCAGAACAATTGCTGGGATTCCATTAGATCTGCAAGCCTTATTAGTCTCGGGTCCATTAAAATATTTCTATTTTGTTGGTGAAAAATTATCTCAGCCATATGACTGTCGACAGATGTAATATTGAAAAAAGATCCCTGAGCAAGAAAGGTTCGACAGGTCCCGAAGCTGACAACAAGGGGTTGGGAATTTTGCACTAGTCGGGTTATCCGTGTGCATACTGCAAAGGGTGGAAAGATTGACGATGATTCAGCAGAGCACCGATCGTGAAAATATCTATAAAAAGAAAAGAATCAAGAAGTTTCAATGAATGTTCTGGTGCCGAGCCTCATTAATGAGAACTATTTTCCAAGACAGGCCGCCGTACCTGTGCTTTGTAAATCATAAGAATCTGATGAGAAGTGAAGTATTTCTCCGCACGAAATAGAAATCTGGGAGGCAACCTAAGCCATTCTTTTCTCGTGGGAGATTATTGCTGATCGCAATTCCTAGCATCGAGATACTCGACTCTGTAGGAATAGTTTCTCCTGACATCTGAATACTAGATAGGGGTAGGCTTTCTTTGACAAGAGATGCTTCGTTTTCAAGATACTGGGTGCCAACATTTTTATTTCCTGAATATCATTATAATCCTTTAGCCGGTATGATGAAATTTCGTAGGGATACTTGAAGTGGTGAGGGGCTTATTCAGCCCCAACTAAATTGGAATCGACATGCCTATCAGTGCCGTTTCGGAAGGCACAAATATTTTCGAACAAAAAAAAATGCGCCAATGAATTTTGCAATTATTGAAATTTTTGGATGTTCAATACATTTTATTTTACTTCCGAAGGTTTTATTCTGTTTGTCTGGTCTATTATTGCTCGTATATTTTGATTCTACACTTTTCCTTTGCATTCCACTGATATGAGCTTTTGTAATACGGAGTGTTACGTAAGTACGTGGCAAACTTAATATAGTGATTATTAAACGAAAAGTTTTCGAAAACAGATATCTGGTAATGCTTAGTTTCCAAGATACAGGGCGTCATCAGGAAATATTTTCATCCTGAATATCTTGATGATCCTTAAGCAGATTTTGTTGAAAAAATAAATAAATAAAACTATGTGTGCCACTGAATTTCGCAAATTTGTATTTTTGGACATTGAGCAACTTTAACTTCGTATCTTGTATTGTATTGAAAAAAAAATCACTTTTGCATGTCCATGGACAAAAAATATTATTGCTTGCATTTTCTTTCGATAACGTTCAAAAATAATAGAAATGACTAAAAATATGGATATAGTGACACATACACCCCAAGTTGTTTACGATTGGGTAGTGCGATACGAAAAAAAATATGAATTGCCAAAAAATTCAGTGGCGCACATTTTTTTGGTCAAAAACAAACCAATACCAGTTTTTTTCTTCTGGAGATGCTGAACTTGTTAGTGAAATGTGCGCCGATTGCAAATAGTAACTCATACTCCTGAGAATACAATCTCATCGTTTATTTGTATTTTCTGATGAAAAAAAATTATAATTCCAAACAAAACGATTTTCTGAAAAAAATAATATTCAATGTTTTATAAATGAAATTTTCTTTGAAATACTCATTTGAAACAAACACCTTCATCTTGGAAATTACCAATATCATAAATTTCATAGAGGATGTTCGCTTCAACTCTGACTACTGCTGAATCTTCTTTTTTCGATTCGATCTCTTTTGTAGATCTCTGAATGATTTCAGCTGACTTGGTGATAACCCTAAGCGAAACCCAGGGTCAGGAGATATTCGTATGAAATGTAGTCCATGACAGAAACATTTAATAGACAGCATTCCATCAAGAGCTCTGATTCATTGATGAATTCCTTTATAGATGCAGTCATGCCTTTATCAGTTATACATGAAAACCCCTCATTTGAATACACTACTATGAAAAACATATGACTAGTTCCTACCACCTACATTATTTGCACTTTCCTGCTTTGAAATTACCCTTACTCTATTTGCTTGATAGCATATGGTACAAGATTGCGTATGGACAAATTTGAATAAGAATGAAACCTTTCTGTAGAGCACGATGTGAAGTCCATAAAAAACTGAGAGCGTTAGCTTAAGATCTGTCGACTATTGTCAGGTTAGCTAACTGATACCTATCATCTTATCAAACGAATATTCATCGAAAACATATTCTATTTACATCCAAAATATCAATTATTATAATGAGTGGAACAAACTCAAGTTAGACTAGTGTAATCAGCTGAATGTATGACAAAATACAGTTACCTTATGCTTGATTTGGGGCTCGAATTCGACATATTCGCGATGTTACATAGTCAATGTCCCCAAGACATCTCAAATAGAATATCCACGTGATATCTCAATTGTTACATCTAGCAGATATCGCAGTGATGTAATCAAATGAAATCACAGATGTGATTTCATTATAACATTTCGAAGGCGTCAATGTCATAGATGGGGAGTTTTTTACAAATTTTTCGACTTTACATCTTTCATGGAAGCATTGTATTTTTCATGATTCAGAGAAAAAATACCGAAAAATAGTTCCTGAAAACTCACGCTACGTTTTCAGTCATCACTTTGTATATTGGTGACAGATCTGAAATGGCTGAATGTAATCATTTCTGTACCTTGATCATTTTTCGATAATCCATCCATGAATGCAATAACTTTTTTAAATCTCTCTAATCATTTTTCGATAATTTCTCCCTTCACAAGAAGGGTCATATAGAAGTTCTATAGGACAACCTGTATTTTGCTTGTTAATATTTTGTTACGTATCACTATTACATCTAGCAGATATCGCAGTGATGTAATCAAATGAAGTCACGAGTGTGTTCTCATTTTAACATTCCTAAGGTGTCAATGTCACAGATGATTTTACGGGGGAGTGTTTGTACACATTTTTTGACTTCACGTCTTTCATGGAAATTTTGTATTTTTCATGATTCGGGAAAAAATACGAAAAATTCATGTTCCTGAAAACTCACACTACGTTTTTAGTCGTCATTTTGTATATTGGTGACAGATCTGAAATGGCTGAATGCAATCATTTATGTACCTTAATCATTTTTCGATAATCCATCCCACCTTTTTTCAAGAAAGATCATATAGAAGTTCTATGGGACACACTGTTTTTTTTTTCTTGTTAATGCCTGTATCGTGGCATCATAAACGCTCATCTTTTTCATTTCTACAGCACCCACCGAGTGAAGCAATCGCAGACCACAATGATCTCAGCGAATTACATAAATTCCTGCTGCAAAAATAATCAATAAATATAGAAAGGCATGGTCGAACACAACAGCCCACACTCTGTAACTGATCAATAGTCAGCCTACTTTGATTTAGTACGTGTTTACGACACTAAAATATTCTTAAGCCCAAGATTTATTGGATCCATTCGATTCCGAACACAAGAAACTTGAGATACGGCTTTGGCGAGATATTGTTCAATAACATAGGCGTAACACGAAGGAGAAAGGGATCTGATGGGGGTGAAAATGATTTTTGGAAAAAGTTTGAAATTTTCATTATTCTCAGGATGCAATAATCATTTGAAGTTCTTGTAGAATGCTGTGAACCTTTTCCACATCAAAATATTTTTGAGGAAGGAATATATTACAAAGATACTATTCCAAGTACTGGAAAAAAGGAATATTAATCTTTGCAATCATCATAATTATTAGCATATTGAAGGTTTAAGTTTTGTTGAGATTGTGAGAATTGTATCATGTTACTACCAGCAGATCAATTTCCCAAATGAATTATGTCTCACTCCAATGAGCATATGAGAGATTACACGTGTGGTTTCATTGTAACTGAGTTATGATAGATAAGCCTTCATATACTTTGGAAACGTGAGGCGGGTTGACTAATTCGTGATTTTGAGAAGTACTGCTTCATATGCCGATATTGAAAAAACATATATTTTTTATGGGTAAGATATAGAATTGATGTGTGGATGATATGCTGAGTATGAGTTATCTTGAAGAAACAACCATATAAATTTGACTGTCTAATAGCTCTTCCCAAACAGAAAACAGAATTGTTTTTATTCAGGAAAGCTTATATTTTTTTTTCAAATTCAAAAATGGAAAGACTGGGAATGGTAGCCAGTGAACTTTTATTTTGAAAAACGGAATCTGTTGGTATTCCTGGTATCATCATTCTTATACGGGGCTGGGTTTTCGTAGCTAGTTTTCCTTCATTTATTGGATTGGAAAAAGCCATATGATGAAATATGACAAGAACTTTCCTATTTTCCGTGCAAAATTCAGTTTTCCCCCCTGTGTTTGGTCGACTATACCGATAGTAACTAACGGCGCTAGAAGTTTTTGTTTCCTACAATAGCATCGGTCTGAATATTATTCATGTCGGGTTGTTTTTATTTTATATTATTTACCCCTGATGTGATGAGCTAGCAGTCTATTACAGGATAGAACTGGCTGATTCCAAATAAATATCTATATTTCACGAAAAATTCTACAGTTTTCTGAATAACTTCTACTAACAACTGGTTCACAAAACCACAACACGTGTTTCGCTATACAATACCTTCTTCAACAAGGTTTTGTTATTTTGGCAGTTCATTTCGAGAAATTTCACACATATCAATCATGATATAGTCCAGGACCCATGCCCATATGCCATTTTTAGCATCGTTTATGTTGATTCGACGGATTAAAACAAAGAAAACCTTTCTTTAAGCCTAACCTAAAACAAGTCGAAATGTGTATCTGAGACACAGCAGCTAGAAATCAATTCAGGCTTCGATATTTTATATTTCACAAGTTGCACCAGGAACACGTTTCATTCACATTGACAACCCCAGTTCAAAGATATATCTTTTCAGTAACTACCTAATGTTTGGCTTTTTCCTTCAAAACAATGTGGAAAGAAAATGGAAGCTCTGTAGTGTAATTACGAAAGCGCTTTGCCCCCACATAGAAAGGGTACCTCTAATATAAAGTAGTTGAGTGTTTTTTCAACCTAATAAAATGACCATTTCTTTTGGGGTCTGTGTAACGAAGATGGTTAAGCAAATATATGCAGAGAGCAGGCATGATTAATTTTGATGGAACTGACCTACATGATTTCGTAGAGTCTTATTTATAAATCAAGCGTATCAATCTCTTCTGGCCAACCAAAATGCTTTTCATCTATGTGGAACATAAAACTTTTTATGAATTACAACAGCTTCTTGGTAATGCAGAAGATAAATTATAAAATACAGAAGATTCGAAAATTTACGAGTATTTGACAAGATTGCAACAACAAATACATTGGCCAGAGTCGACGAGCTATTGAAACCCGTTTCAATGAGAATTTTGCACACATGAAATATGGAAGGGTAGATAAATCCAGTGTCGCCCAACACTTTCTCCTCTAGACAAGGATCACAGAATCGGTGGGAGTAATCTGAAATTGTTCAAGAAAATCGAACGAAAAAAACATTGATAGTTTTTGTAGTAGTTTTCGCACTACTCTTGATTGTGGAGTTCATCCCCTTCTGCACATTCAGTATCAGTTTGGTGTCAGAGTAATTGATCTCTAACAAAATTTCAACTTTTACAACCAAGTTACCAGTCTCATCGATTACTCGTCAAATAAGTTGAGATCACGAAGGAAAAATCAAAATTTCCTACGAAATTGAAAGTTTTCTCTGATAAAGTCTGGTGAGCTATCCGGTACAGCTATGCAAATATAACAGTTTTTATTCCCAGAGATATTTATAGGTGATGTTACAGGCATGAATCAATACGTATTTTGTTTTGTCGCCAGTTGAGCTGGCATAAAAGACATAAACATGCAATTTTCTGTGGGATGGGACACACTCTATTGTGTCTCCGGTGATGTATGGATTCTGCGTAAAGGTTTTGTGTTCTTATTAGTATATCTGTACGATATTTATCTCTGCTGCGATCAGATCGTTTCATTTATTGTTGGCTTTGGTGAGCACTATTTATTCCCGGGTTTAATAATATTTTGTGATTCGAAACAAATGCAATTTGATTATAGTAGGTTACTCGAATGTTCCAGTGACGTCTGTAACTTATTGGACGAATGTTCTATTTGAATTCAGCAAACCGCCATGATACCCATTATATCATATCAATATATAAAATAACTGGGTGAAAATTAGAAGGTGCTCACATAGTGCGGGTATTCACTCAAAGAAACACATACTTACGTTGTTTCTTTCGAAGAAAGAGTTTGAACTGTCGATATGCCCCAGATATATGGGAATACTCCGAGAGGGAGGTTTTTTCACTCAGATCAACACTTTTGGTAATCAACTGTACACATCGAGTTCACACGTTTAGTATTCCTTCTGTCCATTCTTGCATTCTATTGGGGATTTGAAGAGAAAAAAAAACTTTATATTATCTGAAAGACTTCGAGAAGGTAGTAATGTCGTAGTAAAATTATTTTGTTTTCGGTTTTCTCTCCCTCTGGAAATGCAAAAAAAAGCTTTGAATTCTTATGATTGTCAGTTACGTATCGTATGTAGGTCTGTTATGAAAAGGATTAATTAAGAGATTTGTTCGATGGCATAGTAATGGTTTACAGAAATTGGGAAGCCTTTTTGAGTCGTCTCGTTTGTTGAGGCATTGAGGACGTTTTTCAATTTCTATTGCTTCGCGAATCATTCTGGAGTGGAGTGCTTTTGCTGTGGCAATGGTCTTCATGTTGTTGAAGTCAATTTTGTGTCCGATTTCGTGGTGATGTTTGAAGAGAGCCGAGGTCATGTCCGAATTACGTACCGCTAGTTCGTGCTCGTAGAACCTGTTTGATACTCGTCGGTTCGTCTGTCCTATGTATGTTCTCGGGCAGTCGTGACAAGGAATTTCATATATTCCTTGTGATTCGTTGGGTATTATATCTTCAGGTGAGCACAGGAAAGAGGATATTTGATTGTTTGCTGTGAAAACTGTCTTGATGTCGTGTTTTGTCAGAAATTGGCTCACTTTATTAGTGACTCCCCGATTGAAAGGAAGGAAAGCTTTCACGCGTTTAGCCAGGTATTCCGTTTGTTTGGGATGCGGGAAGCGGGTTTGTTGGCATTGAATTTTTCTCTGGATCTGGGGTAGGAATTATCGTTTTGAAGAAGGGTGGAAGTGTGTTTTTTCAACTCACTGGGACTATTGTCGTCATCTGTGAGTTCGATGGATCTATTGATAAGAGCTCACCTGGACTGGATGATGGTGGGAGTTGGCATTGAAATATCTGTTAGTGTGTGAAGCTATTGTTGGATTTTGTGATTTGGACATCTAACAAAGGACTAGCGTTGTTCGTCTCCATTTCCATAGTGAATTTTTTATCGGGGTGAATATTG
Organism: Zygogramma bicolorata; assembly: GCA_032362365.1. Classification (NCBI taxonomy): domain Eukaryota; kingdom Metazoa; phylum Arthropoda; class Insecta; order Coleoptera; family Chrysomelidae; genus Zygogramma; species Zygogramma bicolorata. The sequence continues at coordinate 537,950 of JAVJAQ010005172.1, forward strand.
TTGAGGTGATTGAGGAAGGTGTGATGGCTTTCGGATCAATGAGGCCAGATAGCAGAGACATAATCCACATAAGGCAGCTAACGGCTTCAATGCAGATGTGTTAATGGCTCTAGACTCAAAATCTTCCATATAGAGGTTTGCAAGTACTGACGAAAGATGAGGACTCATAAAGGCGCCTTCTACTTGTTTGTGAAATTTGCCCTGGAAAAGAGAATATGTACTGGACATACAATGGGAGATTTGAGGTTTGGTTTCCAGAATGCTATGTGTATTCAGGATTATGCAATTATCGAAGGGTGGGTTTCGAAATGAATATGGTTTCCGTTTGCTGCTTGATAATAACTATTGTTGAAATTGTCAACAAATCAACCTTTGACTCGACAGCTATGAGTACTCTAGCTTCGTGTTCACTAGAATACACTTGATTTTTGTGTTCGTCTCGAGACTGGAACAATTCACATTGCTCTCAGGTTTTTTAAATTGTCCCTCAACTGGCTGATTAAAATCTCAACCATGACGGATGATAGGTTTCCTGAAAAAAATTTTTTTCAGATTGTTTTCACAGAGTATTCAAGATTGTATGTATAACTGAGTGTACCAATAACGTATTTTTTTTTACAGAATAGATTGTGTTGATATATTCAACCAACTCAACCCACATTCACTTCAAAACAAAAAACAATTTTACCAGAAAAGTTTAGAAGCAGTTGTTTTCAGGAAGACATTAACAGGTATATTGCTTCTGGCTACTGTCTTTTTGATGGAATGATTTCGAATATCTGTTTCAAATCCTCCATACACAAAGCATCTAGGCCTACACCTTTTTGAGTTTGACACTTAGTTCAAAATACTCCTCATTTATGATTTCCTTGTGTGAATCGTTTTAATGGAGTTTAATCACAACTGAAATTCAGCTTCCGACTATAAACTTCACGACGTTTCTTTTCAATGAATGGTATCTTTCGAAGGCTATGGTGGGGGGGAGGCTCGAAGGTGTTAAGACTTTCTTCTAAGGGTGTCTACTACCATATTTATTTAACGGAAGTTTGCACGCAGTAAAGTTGTTGAGAAATAGTGTTTTGCCCAAATATGAAGTCTCTGCCTAAAACTCGAAAAAAAAAAGTTTTTCCAATTATCCCAGTTTGAATAATGAAAATTGTGAATGGTACGTATTGAAAGTAGCTATAACCAAACCACAGTGTTATTAGTAGATCATTTGTCTGGTTGAAAAGGTCAATTGCGAATGATGTTGAATATCGTTGCAACAAAGCTGAAGTGGGAAGTTACGAAAAAAGCAATGAAAGAAAGTAAAAGTATGGAAATTTCAGGAATGTGCTTTAATTTGATGAAAATCATTAGGAGGTTGTTCGGTTGTAGCTTTTTTCAATACGAACTAATCAGAATTTTGATTTTCATATGTGAATAATAAAAAAAATGTGTTTTACAGTTACTGGCTAAGAATTCATATCCAGGCAAAACTTCAATTTCTTAGAATTTTTTTCTCATGAGCTTTTATATTTTTTGTCCTGCCCTGTATACTGTTTGACCAGAATCCAATCTGAATGCTTGTAAGTTGGTTATCAAACATGTATCAACTTTTGATTTCGGTTGTTCAACTAATAAAAAAATCCTATTTGTTGGACATCATTGCATACTTGGCACAATATTGGAATACCCCATTATGTGTAAATCATAAACCAATCGATCTATTCATACACATAAATCACCTTCCACAATTGATCACAGTGCGACATGGGCCTATAACAATAGTTACAACTACATTATCTCACAGTCCATAATTCTTACATTACATCAGAGCACAAACTCTGTCAAAACTTGATTAAGCCAATAGATCAACGCTTTCTTTTTATAGCAGCAATCATTATTTTCTTCCGTTATAGGAGTTGTAAGAGATCAGCTTTTGATGGGCTTTCCTAGCGTCAGATTCTCGGGAAGTTATCAAGCTGTTGGCCATTGATTGATTACGGCATATTACGGTAACGATGCTATTTCTCATTCCCCTAGTCGATTCATCTGGAAAATATTGACTGCTTGGGATTATCTGGTTCGGGGGGAGTTGGTTTCATTCGTGACTGCTGAATTGATCAAAATTACTCTAAGTACAACATATTTAAGGTCGAGGCAATCCAAGATTTATATGATATCGCTTACTGGTATAGTCCGTGTGTTTTTTATATGCAGATTCACAAAAAAGGAAAGCCCTGTAATGTTCATAGAACACCGTGTGAATCAAGGGACAGGAGATACTAATTGACATTTACTTCGAATTTCTGAAGTTTGCAAGCATCTGTTCTATTGAAAAAAGATCCCTGAGCAAGAGAGGTTCGACAGGTTTCCAAATTCACAAAAAAGGGGTGGGCAATCTGTACTCTTCGATATCATTTTATACAAGTAAATTATCAGATAACACACAAGTGTGTGCTATAATGGCTATAATGGAAAAGTTCAACTTTGAAAATTTCCTATGGTGTTCCTCAGAAATCGATTATCAGACCAACTTTATTTTTGATATATGCTAATGAAATTCCTGTGTTACCAATTAACGGCTTTCTCAACTTTTATGCAGATGATACAACGATTGTTCATTTTGGAAGTGAAGTAAAATTACCAGAAAATATAATCACATATGATCTGGATATTATATATAACTGGTTAATTCAACATAAGTTTACTCTGAATGGGAAGAAATCTTGTTTCGCGGTTATATCGAATTCGAATGATTGATGGTATTTGAAGAAATGTATTGATAAAAAAATCTGCAGAGATCAAAATGCATCAAATATCTTGGACTATAAATTGATGATGAATTATCATGGGAACAACATATTATTAAAATTTGTAAAAAAATCTCTCCAGTAATAGTTGTTCTTGGAAGATCAGCAAAACTACTCTTGTACACTTTAGTTCACAGTCAACTTTCATATCTCAGTATGATTCAAGTAAACCAAAATATGTGTAAGAAGTATTTCTGAAACCGATCATTTGAAAAGTTTCACCTGTCGACTCAGACACGTTCCTGAAATATGGCAGAAACCAGAAATGACCTGCTGGGTATGAAACGTTCCAAGGCAATGTTTCATGTGAAACGTCCCTGATACATAACATAACTTTTGACATAGTCAGTGGGCATACTTGAAGACTGGCGTTAAATCAAATCATCTTTCGAACAATCTGTTCAGGCCAGTCTCAAATTACCTACACAGTAGGTTTCAGCTGGCACCTGTCAGAAAACAACTATTCCCCTGGCTAATACCACGAAGGGCATTGAATAGTATCCGACCGGTGCCAGTGCAGGTTTCTTCACAGAAGTAAATCCTGCATTTGCTTTCGTCGATACAAATGAAGGAATTGATTTTCAATTTAGGGACCAGCAACCGGTCTGCAAGAGTGTCCGTCTCTATAATTGAAAATCAGTTCCTTCATTTGTATGAAAGAATTGATTTTCAATTATAGGGACCAGCAACCGGTCTGCAAGTGTATCCGTCCCTATAATTGAAAATCAATTCCTTCATTTGTATCGACGAAAGCAAATGCAGGATTTACTTCTGTCAAGAAACCTGCACTGGCACCGGTCGGATATAATTCAATGACTTTTGTGGTATTAGCCAGGGGAGTAGTTGTTTTCTGACAGGTGCCAGCCGAAACCTACTGTGTAGGTAATTTGAGACTGAACAGATTGTTCGAAAGATGACATAAGATAACTGCATATGAATACATGAAAACACGTTTCTGAAACATTTCTTGAATCAAAAATATCATTTGATGTGTATAGTCTGACACTTATTGAAACATGGGAGACTCAAAAAATATCCCTTGTATGATAAGTAGGTATTGTGGAATACAAAAAAGCAGGTAGGTTTTTATCATTCTTTATGAATTATATGATTGGAATGTATGTACGAAATGACAGCTCATCATTTTATTTCCCTCTTATGAAGGCTAATGGTGACACCATGTCGACAAGAACCTTTCAAAGTCTCTGTCATCGGAGAAAATCGTTTGCAGGCCTAATCTGCAAAATATTATACATTTCATCATTGCTCATTCTGAAAATACAAACCCATACCTTCTCAGAAGTGTTCTCAGAACAACCACATATATTCATTCTCCTGTGAACTTCTTGAAATCGCTGTCCGTCACTATATCAATGCATTATGAGGCTTTTAATTGTAAGATGTTAAGAAATTGACTCACCTCTTAAAGTAGAAATTACTTGGAGATCGCTAAGGGATTGTAAAATACTCCATTTTCCGTGCACATAACCTATGCACTCCAGACAGTAATATTTTGAAGAAGTTTTTACCGCATTAAAAAACAAGAAAACATAAAAATGTTATGAGACAAGATGGATGGACGCTCTAGCTCTAAGGCAAACTGTATGCATCGAGTATTTGTGCGCATGCCCTTTTGTTCGTGCTAACAACTGACAACTACCACACCGACAAACACCCAAAAACCCTGCCTGAAAATAGAAGACAAATTGAACTTACTGACTGTCTACCACCAGAATGTACAGTGCATCGGAAAGAAAATCTTACAATTGAACACACTGACAGACTGTGACCTGAAATGTGATATATTGTTTATTTCGGAACATTGGCAAAATAATGCACAACTCGACGTGACTCGACTGAAAAATTTCAGTCTATGTTCGTATTATTGTAAAAGTGAGACGAAAAACGGTGGAGTAGCGATTCACAAGCTTGATGCATGTAAGTTAGATACATCAATTATTGTGATTTTTGCATAGAAGGAGTTCTCGAGTGTTGTGGTATTATGTCAAAAAACAGCAAGATGGCATTTGTTTGTATCTATAGATTTCCATCCGGCAATTTCAATTCATTTCTCTGTAACCTCAACGGTCTACTCACATAACTAACAGAAAAATGTAGCAATATGATATTGGGAGGAGATTTCAACATAAATTTTAGTACCGATAGTAGGGATTTAATGTTATTACGGGATCAGTTGGGATGTTTCAACTTGAAATATACCATTAATGAACCCACTCGGGTAACAGCTAAAACTAGCACTTGCTTGGACAACTTTATAGTTAAGGAAAACTACAAATATGACGTTTCGGTTCAGGATTTCGGTATATCTGATCATTATGGCCATTTTTTACAATCGAAATAGAAAACATGCATAAAGAAGTTGATGATTTTTCCAGAAAATATCATAGAATTTTTTCAGAAGATGTGCCGCGCCTATTTTGAAGTGGCATGCTATATTATTTTAATTATCGTTCCTTGATTTTGGTTTGTTACCCTTTAAACGTTCACGCCGCTGGCGTAAGATAGAATGATGTGAGTTGATTGAGATTTGGTGTTTTTGGATTGGTGGTGAGAGGTGACAGTACTTTGACAAAAGAGAAAAAGGTCATAAATTTTTAGAAAGAGTTTTGATCATCAGCGTTCTGGGTTGAATACAAAAATCAATTCTATTCCCACCAAGGGGGAAAAAGCAGCTGAACCATCAAAGCGAAGAAGAGGCATTTGAGGCAAAGGACGAGAAATAATCCAAGGTAGGATCCATCCAATTGCTTATATCTTCATATGAATACACCTCACTGAAGCCTTTGTGGAATTCGTGATAAATTGCGGAACTTGCATCAAAGTGCTATTGTGTAGGTACCTACTCGTTTTTCATCGAAAGAGCTCTGGACTTATTCGTTTCATAAGAAAATCGGGACTAATTATTATTTTAAGTTGGCGTTAGACATTAAGGAGGTTCGATAGTCGGGACTTGGTGGGGGTTGAAAAAGGAGGACAGAGTAACAGAGCGCGAGCTGGCGAGAAAATATCTGGCAACGCTGTCCTGCGCCCGGCCTGAGAGCAGATGCGGCTTTTTTTGTAGCGTCAGTGTTACAATCCAAAAACGATTATTCGCGTAGTAAATGGATATGTCTGAGAATACTGAAAATAGTTTTCGCTGGAAAGGCAAATTTGTTAAAGAAAAAGTGCACCGCGCAATCTAACAACGTGTCATGAATGGTAAAAGTAGATGTAGAAAAATGACATATGTCCCATGTCAAATGTAAGAGGTAACAGGATTGTCTCGCTGAAATACATGGCCCAGCAAATGCAATGCCTACATTGCAAAGAATTTTTATCATTACAATTTATCGAAGGAGAAACTCATCATGGTCTAGCATCTATTTTCTGCATACCCTGTTAAAAATGCCTGAAAGTGACAACAGTGAAAAGTGGAGAAAGAATACAAAAATCCGTTACGAAGTATTAATCAATAAAAAGTTTGAACCTTTCACTTGTTTCAATTACATTTTCTTCTTTCTAAAAAATATTAACATCTCATTAATATTGATTGATCGCGTTACGAGAAGAAATGATTGACAAAAAATAAATGGTTGTGGACCTTGAAAACACAAAATAAACTGAAAGAATTCCTAAAGAACAACAATAAAATATGATTATGGCAAATTGGCAAATATTCAACAGAAAACAACTACTTTCCGAGATGTTATCCCGACGGCTATTGAAATACAACTGATGATGAGTGTGCATCTGGTTATAAGATGGCACTGTGTAATGGGCTTCGCCCATTGCGTGCCCATTTTCTCTAATTGGTTTCATTATTATTATTATTATTTTCGGTAGAACACAGACGATTATCATCGTCTGTGAGAATCTACCCTGTACTGGCGATGGTCAAAGAGCCCAAAACCAGTATACAGGTAATTTCTCTGTCTCAAATGTCAAAGTCAAAGCTTTTGCAAATTGAGGTCTGTATAAACTTTACACAGATATTATGAATATTCATCAGTTGTAATTAAATGACCGTCGGGGTATTATCTCTGGAAGTAATGGTTCTCCATTGAATATTTGCCATAATCCTATTGTTAAGGTGATTGCGCATTTGGATTAATCCAAACTCTTTGTGCTCTATGTGTGGTTTCTGAATTTGGAAAGACTACAGCGCATCTTGAACTCGAACGTAATGTTTTATGATAACAAAAATCGGCAGTGATGCAATGAAACAGGTGCAGGGTGTAGCTGCAATAGGTCCAGCGCCTGACCGATAATGAAAGAAATAATGTTCTAATAGAGGCGGCTCGTTTTGTAATTCAATAAAAACTGAAAAACATTTCGGATGTCCCGACTCATCATTATTATTCCCACCATCATATGAAGTATAATATTTTACACATTGGTGTTTCTTCATTTTCCTCTTCTCTTTTGCTTTGGGCTTAAAATGCCGCCCCTGAGGCGACAGACTCACCTACCTGACCCCTAGCGCCGGCCCTGGTTATCCGCGCCGCCGAGCAGCTGTTCGGTTTGAGCGTAGCGCTGTTGCCAACACTTTCGAATCACCTACACTTTTCTCATAATTTCATTAATTATTCTTTAAAATGATCGGTAAGGTAAAATCAAATTGGGTGGAAAATGATCATTGATTGTTGGACTATCCACTCATGCTAAATTCATTCAAGGGGAGAATCCATCAAATGAAGTTAGAATTCACCAGAATGGTATTCGAGTCCCAGAAAGCGAGGTTGCAAAAAATTTTAACATTCAATTTTCTCAATCTCTGCCCCAAAAAAATACAAATCAAAATTATATAGTTGATAACATACAGCTCTGTCCCAAATCAATCTTTTATCATCCCCTAACAGAGTATGATGTTATTGAGTTGATCAGATGCTTGAAAAATTCTAACTCAAGTAGCCACGACGAAATCTCAAACAATCTTCTCAAAAAATCTGCTTTGGAATTATGTGGTCCTTTGAAACATATTGTAAACAAAAATATATTACAGTTTCCTGTATGATTTTCACTTACAATGGGTTTACAAAACCGCGACACGTGTTTCGCTATTACAATAGCTTCTTCAAGCAAGATAATTTTTTTTTATCTTGCTTGAAGAAGCTATTGTAATAGCGAAACACGTGTCGCGGTTTTGTAAACCCATTGTAAGTGAAAATCATACAGGAAACTGTAATATATTTTTGTTAATATGGATTTTCATCAAGTATCGGCCAGTTCATATCAACATATTGTAAATCTCTCGACTGAACATGGAATATTTCCTGAAATCTTGAAAATGGCAATCGTCTCTCCTGTTCATAAACGAGGTGACAAAAACCTTTACGAAAATTACAGGCCAATCAGTCTTCTTTCAAGCATCTCCAAGGGTTTTGAGTTAAATGTAAAAATTCAGTTATTGTCTTTTTTCACACATAATAAACTTCTTTCTCCAAATCAACACGGATTTGTGAAAAGTAAAAGCACAGAAACAGCACTCTACCAATTTAATGACCACATAATAAATGCACTGGATGGCAAATTGAGTATTTGCGGTTTGTTTATAGACTTTTCAAAGGCCTTTGATTATGTGAACCATGATATGTAAGTGTGGAAATTGGAAAGATATGGTGTAAGGGGTGTTGCCTTGAATTTGATGAGGTCCTACTTAGAAAACAAAGTTCAAAGCGTGAGGATTGGTGTTGAAGTTAGCAATTCGGCTAAGATCAAACAAGGGGTACCTCAGGGTTCAATTCTTGGGCCTTTACTATTCCTGATTTATGCTAATGACTTGATCAATTGTTTTCATGAAATGACAACAGTTCAAGTTATAACATATGCGGACGACACAAACTTTATAATAAAAGCACATGATGCAGCAAATTTGGTAGATCGTACCCAAATTGTATATGAAAAGGTTCAAACATGGGCAAAAAATAATCACCTTGAACTCAACATATCAAAAAGCACGCTAATGAAATTCACATTGAGCAATGTTCAAGAAAATTTTTTCATATGTAAAAACCAAGGTCGACAGATTGAATCGTGTACAACCACCAAAATGTTGGGTCTAACTCTGGATTATAAACTTACCTGGACTCCTCACATAGATACTCTTTGTAATAAACTAATAAAAAACTGTTATGCTCTCAGGTTTATGGCTAATTTCTGTAGTGAGAAAGTATTTTCTAGTCTGTATTACGCAACTATAAACTGTCATTTGAGATACGGAATCCTGAATTGGGGTACAAGCTCTTCTGCTGAAAGAGTGTTTATTCTTCAGAAACGAGCCGTCAGAATTGTAGCTGGAATAGGATGGAGGGACTCATGTAGAGAAGTCTTTAAAAAACATGGAATACTCACAGTTGCCGGTTTGTATATTTATGAGTTATGTAGTTATGTTTACATGAAGAAACATATATTTTCTACCCGGCAACATTGTTACACTACCTGTTCTAGAGATGATCTGATACCCAACACTCACAGAACGACCCTATTCCAGAAAAGTTCTCTATCTCGGCCTCTTAATTTTTCAATAAGCTGGATGACTCAGTTAAGAACTTACCAACGTTGAGAAGCTTCAAGTATAAATTGAAAAAAATGCTACTTGAAAAAAATTGTTACACACTTGACGAATTCTAACCATTTTTTTATCCATGTATGTATCAATGCATATATAGTGGAATATTCTATTTGCTTATGTTTAAATGTTTTCTTTATTTACGAATAATTAATGTGTATTGTTCAACTATTCAATGTTTAGTATGTACTGTAAGGGAGTTTGCCCCCCTTTTTTAATGTGTTTTTTTTGACGTCTTTCTTGTTATTGTATGAAAATATTGTGAAAAATAGTTTCATACTTTTGAACAGGAAAAATAAATACTACTACTACAACTACTACTACTACTACTACTACTAATACTACTACTACTACTATATACGCTATTGAAATATTTCTGGCATGTGTCATTTGATAACACATTATATCGCCCATTTTTGCTTCCATGTTTTGATTATGACACGTTTCTGGTATATTTCTGACACCTCTATTTTCAATGTTTCAAATATTTCCTTATGTGATTCATTTGAAATGTTTCGAACACGTTATTTTTTTACTGGGTGGAGTGCTTCAAAATAGAGCTACCAAGAGAATATTCGAATTTCCAGGTCGTCATCCAACAAATAGCCTCTATTTTTCTAACCGTATCATAATCATAATAGGAATATCCATGATTACAAAACAAGAATCCTGACTTTCATGGGGCAAAAGTCAATTTTATATGATGGAGTCAAATTCTATAATAAGCTTTCTCCATATCTCAAGACTCTCAATATGAAGTCATTCAAATTTGAAATTTCGATATTCAACAATTTTTCTGTCATCTCTCAATTCCTTTCATTTACTTTTATAGTTTACATGTTATTGAAGTGACCACATATTTTTTGGCTCAGGGTTACAATTTGTACTAATTCATTATTGTAAAATGTCTTCAATTTCATTTTTTCACCTCAGGACACATTGACTTGACCAAGGAATGTCAAATGTCAAGCTATGACAGCTCTGTTTACTTATTCAATTGTACACAATTGAAAATTTTGAATGATATTGGATTTTCAGTTCATGTTCTTTGTTGAATCATTTCGCCATCATATGTTATAGCTCTGGAAAAAGTATAGTGTATAACTCGCAGAAAATGACACTCATTACTTGCTCGTTGAACAGTATATTATAATAATATAATAAATATATCCTTTCTTAGTGAATACTTTGATGCTCATCGATAAACCCCACAAATTGAATTCTGAGAATTCACGACATCTTGAAGCTTCAAACACTCAAAATAACAGGAATCACAACCCAAATATTCTGTAGGGGCTGAAGTGGAGTCAAAACTTCCGGATCGGTATTTGGAGATAATTGCCAATTGCTTGATGCTCCCGATGAGTATGGAAAAGACCACTCGAAACGGGCAAACATCAACCATTCGGATTATAAAGTACTTTCAAGCATGCGACTCCAAATATTTATTAAGTAATTTATTATGGAATGAAAATAGTTAGTCGCGACTCGCATCCTTATTAAGGTATTCCTATACCGTTTATACTTCGGAATAACATCTCTATATTTATCTAGGTGGTCAGGAAATTTTAATTAAGATTGTTAATTGGAAACGTCTAGAATGGACAAAATAATAACTAACTATCCCCGGGAGAGTTCTGAAATATGCGTGTGTGGTTTATATGTGCATGAAGTTTTCCTGGAAATAAGAGCAAATTGTAATTTTGCGCTTCTATTGTGCCAATTTGTAATGTGTGTGTGTGTGTTTATCAACTCTATTTGATTATACTTACTACAACTCGATTTTAATTGAAAACGATTCAATTAGTACAAACAGGTAGCAATTATTTCATGCGCTCTCTCGAAAATGTTGCAGAAGCTGCTTTTGAATTGGAATTCTCAATTAGGGTGTGTCCACCACTGCAAGGGACTTACACACATGCATGAATCTGAGACAAAATTGAATTCGAAAATACATATTCTATATGTGAAACGTTCAAGAATTATCGATTTGACAATGAAATAATCAAGTGATCAATTTGGTCGAAGGCTTTCTGAGAATCGTTTTATCAATTAATCAATCAATCGAATATTCTTACTGTCTGGAGAAAATACGACTTATAGACAAAGTCTAATAAATTATTTTTGATTAAAAATTATTCTACAGGCAAAATCTTTTGAAACATGTGAATAAATAAGACAAACATATTAATAAAAATGAAGATGTGACAAACAGATTGAGATGGACGGAGGGGAGGGTAAATGAGCACAAATCGAAGACATATAAATGCAACAGCAGGCACAGGAATCTTAAGTGTATGTCTATCTATATGGCTTCGTGAGTATATCATGAGTCGAATGTATCATCAAAATACTCCTGAACTGTACAATAGGCCCCATCAACGAGTAGCATTTTGACTGCCTTTCCGAACCTATTGTTCGCCAAGATATCCTTTATTCGGACTGGCAAGTGATTGAAAAGTTCAATGCCATTGAATATAATGGAGAGTCTAACTAAGGAACTTCTTGGAATAGGCAGTTCCATGTGACTACTGTGGCTGCGGGTATTATATGAAGAAATGTGGTTCTCATTAGAAAAGTGATTTTTCTTCAACAGGCTGATAGTTTCCAAAATAAAAAGGGCGGCTACCGTTGAGTTACCATGAGCTTTGAAGAGAGGTTTGCATGTAACACATGAATCGGTTTTGCACATGTATCGAACAGCCCTTGTTTGAAGAACGAAAATCATTTGAAATTAATCTCTGAAGCAAACTCCCTGGAAGGAGGAGGAATATATGTTAGGAGAATCTATGAGAGAAAAATAGTCTGTTTTTGAATGGGCAAAGCCTAGTTCTGTGGAGATGACTCTCAGCGCGTAGCAACCTGAGGCTAACCTCTTGCTTAAGTTCACTGTATGGACTCTGAACTTCAGTTTGTCATCTATGTTCAGCCCAAGAAATGTATACATTTGTGCTCTTCCTATGATTTCGTTACCAAGGCAGATTTCAGGTAGGGTGCAGCGGATACTAAGAATGCTTGTTTTGTTAATATTGAAGGACAACTTATTACAGTCACACCATTCTTTTATTCTGATTATGTCTGCAGAGATGGTCTCATGCAGTGCGGCGAATCCTTATTGTCCCATAATAAGGTGGTGTCATCCGCGAAGAGAGTTATTCTAGCATTCAAATTTAAAAGAGCTAAATCATTTATATAGAGCAGAAATAGGATAGGGCAAAAGATCGAATCTTTGATGATCTGTTCAGGAGAGCACTCGGCTGTTTGAACTATTTGTTTGCGGCTCGATAAATATGATTGAAACCACTGAAGGGTGTTACCCCTGAAGCCATAACCTTGTAATTTGTTCAGAAGTATCTCGTGGTTGCCACAGTCGAATGCCTTCGATAGGTTACAGAAAATTGCAGCAAGCGATTCTCTAGCTTCAAACTGGAAATATACCTCTTCTTGTAGAGAGAAAATTATCGGGAGTAATTACACAAGTGCTTCAAAATTACCGATAATTTTCCATGAAAGCATGTTGTCTAAAAAGTGCATGAGTTTATTTTCATATTTTGTCGAAAGAGCCCGAATCCGACAACATTTTAAAGGATGATTCAGAATATAAAATCCACAGTAACCCACTGGTCGGTAATTTCGTGTATTGGCATAGGTACGTGGACGACATTTTAGCATGTTTCACAGGAACAAAGAGGCAACTGGAGAAGTTCTTTGATTTCATCAATTCCATCCACCCTTCCATCAAATTCACCATGGAGATGGAAGAAAATAATGCAATCAATTATCTGGATTTGTCTTATAACAAAAATCGAGGATAAACATGATTTCTCAATTTTTAGGAAACCTTCGCATACAGATATTGTAATTCACAATTCATCTACCCATCCTCACCAACATAAAGCGGCAACATTTAACAGTATGATTCACATACTTTCAAATGTTTCCTCATCGAATACAAATTTCGAAAAAGAATTTAATATTATGAAACAAATCGCTATTAACAACGGTTATAATAGTTATTTAGTAGACATTTCATTGTCCAAAAAGCTGTATAGTCAAGTCCTGAAAGAAATCTACCCAATTACAACAAATTATGATAAGAATTACAGAACGTTGACCTATTTAGGTCAATCGAGTAAGAGAATTTCTAATTTTTCGAAACAGAATGATTTGAAGGTTGCATACAAAACAAAGAAAAATTCGAGCTCTCATATCAAAATCAACAACGATAGAAGTTCAGTATCAGATAGATCAGGAGTTTATAAATTATTTTGTGGTACATGTCCTATGTTTCATGTCGGTCAAACGGGAAGAACATTCGATACACGCGTAAAAGAACACAGAGGTAGTTTCCAAAATGGTAAGACAAATTCTACGTTTGCGTCTCATCTGATTACAGAGGGACATGAGTTCAACCACAACTTTGAAATCCCTCATTTCCAAGGAAAGGGTTTGAAACTCAATCTCTTGGAGAGTTTGGAAATTAATAAGTGTAAACATTCACAGTTCCTAATGAATAATCAGACGGAGTTGAATAATTCGCCTCTGTTGAACATGTTCTTTCCAGGGAATTGTACTAATAAGGATATAACGTCGGGCCATTAATTGATCTATTAATCGGTTGTCGGACTATATTCTTATTGACCGTTGGATATAAGGTTGTATGAATTCGAAATGTTACAATGTTGAGATTAGTTTAAAGTTCCTGCATGAGGAAGCTATCGTATAGCGAAACACGTGTGATCTTACAGGCAACTGTATATTATTTCTTTCATCGATACTTACCTGAAGTGAGTTTATTTTTCAGCTTACTGTATAACTTGATCAGGAATAATAGGTGGCATGATGATTGTTTCATTGATAACTTCTTCACAAGCAGAGGATTCAGACTGAGATTTTAGACACTTTTGAAATATGTGACAAAAACATTTACAATCTTCTGATATGATGGCTAGATGGGATTTGACATTTCTGCTACGACGTACAAATTGTGATCCCCAGATTCATCCTCTGCCTAAAATCATCCTGAGAGTTTCTTGCTGAATCACGGTCAAATTGATCAATTGCATTAAAATTATGTAATAATGACGGAAATCGAAAAGTACCCTTTCATCTGTACGCTGAACAAACATTGTGCATTTTGCATTGAATCTTCAATTCTCAAATCCGTTAATTTCTCTCCCTCTGAATTCTCATGCTGTGATTTTTCTCCAACGGCTGTAATAAAGTCTCTATAAATCCTTCTGTCATTATCGTCACCTAGAATCTACCCCTTTCGTATTCGGAAAGGAAAATGGAAATGGCATATTTCACCCACCAATAATTAAATATCCTGATTAATGGCTTATCGGGCAGTGGCGTAGTATGGATTATGGTGATTCGAAATTGGAAGATATTTGTTGTTATTATAGGAAATTTTCCTTTAACGAAAGTTCATCTCAAGCAATTACAGCTGATGATTTTTTATAGATGATTCAACAGTTCATATTCCTCCATGATGATTTCAAAACGAACACACATATTTTAGAGTCAATATATTTTGATAAATGAATATTTTCCTCGTATTTTTTTGGGTTAGGAAACTACCACAATTTGAAAAAAATTATATTGGAATCTACACAAGTGTAGAGGGTCAGATTTCTTATCTACCCCAAAAAGTTACGGTGTTGATTAAAAACAATCCCTTCTAAATTAAAATAGACTGAGTGAATATTAGGCAGCAACTTCCCGTATAACAAAAATTTGCTTTCACAAAATACAACCCAAGTAGCACATCATATTGGCTGAACCACGAGTTCAGATTGGTCCAATATAGATACATCGTAAGTGAAAAATTGATGTTGAAGTAATATTAATCAATATTGAGAAAACGATATCTCATTATGAATATTGGCTCAATATTGACAAATTTCAACTGCATTCTGTAAGGTTTATTATTGATAATATATGGGTTTGATAACTTATTACTAATATCAGAATTACCATATAATAATAATAATAATAATAACATGTCTTTATTCACACTCATTCCTTTATACAGTTCCAAAGAGAACATAAAGTTGTGTGAAGGGCTGAATTCAGTCACCCCTATCCGAAGATATTGGTGCCTGCTCTTCCATTCAACCCGTAACAAATTAAATATATATATATATATATATATACATAAAAATATAAGAGAATTCAGAGGGAGAGAAGTTAACGGATTTGAGAATTAAAGATTCAATGCAAAATGCACAATATCAAGTGATAATGAATATCATCAGTTTAACAACATAGATATTTCAATATTGTCTGCATATTTTGTATATATATATATATATATAGATCTTTCCATCAAATCCGAGCCACTACTTTAACCAACATATACTGAGCCATCCATAAACAATTATTGAAAATTCAAGTTTTTGATATTTGTTTCATTTACAAGCGAAAAGGTAATATCTAATAGAGATATACATCTGGAAAACAGCTTTTTTAAAAGAAAACGAACTTTTTTATATACAAAGACTTGATCCGTACAATCCTGATCCATTAAGAAATACCTATCAAAACTGAACCAAATATACAACTTTCTTTATTTGAGTTAACAATCCTGAGCCCTACATTGTTGCCAAAGTTGTTGTTAGAGAAAAGGCGGGTTGAGTTTTTTTAAATGAACGTGTACAAGAAAGATACCTACAAGCACTCATTTGAAACTTGCCAATATACTGTGCTAATTATACAAATGATGTATTGGTGCATATGAACACAGGTGCATAACTTAAACACATTTCATATCACAAATGGACAAATCAAATAATTATTCTGATATTTTTCACTATCAATGTTTGAGAAAAATACTGCTCAGAATGTTTCTGTTGTATTTTATTGTTGTGAAGATGATTTTAACGTAACTGTGCTATATTTATATACAGCTCAGTGTGAATTGTCAGAAGTAAGTATATTAGCTATTTGGCAATGGAAAATTCGGTTGTACACACTATTACCTACCCTAACCTAGTTAACGAAGTTCGGAATTTAAATTGATAATTTAGATATCTGCTGTGGGCATTTATCATGAACACCAATCTATGTTATAGACTCAAATACATCATTTAACATAATGTTGATCTCTTCGTAAGTGAAATAGAGATTTGAATCCACTGTTGTAACGTCTGAGGCCACATTTCTTTTCGAAAAGTGTTGAAATATTAGTTGAATGAAAAAATTAGCTTTTGATTATAATATTACGATAATAAAGATTCGAGAAAAAAATTATTGAGACATTCAAATTTGATGCATATTTCCTATTCATATTAACCTCAGCATTCACACTCTCGTCACTAGAGTCATTGAAAAACGCATTCCTCCCATCATTTTCGATGTCATCAGTATCTTCATTCTGGAATTCATGAGGATCTTCGAAACCTGGGTGACCACACAATCAGATCTAATGGGTAAATGTGTATTGAATATTTTGCTAGGATAGACAGGCGAAGGCAACTCGCAGGCTTCATCACGATCTATTATATTATTATTGTTCTTTGCCTCGAACACATTTCTGCTTTCTGAGTTGAAAAACATACTGAGAAAACACGTTGTTTTTTTTTTCTTTATGGAATAATACTTCGGTGTAATTTGGGTGAGGTTTCTGTATTTTCCTTTTCCATGATCTCATAGTATTTACTATTGTTATCTGATGAAGTAGTCCAGAAACCATTATTGAAATAATAATAATAATGTGTCTTTATTTCCTTAAGAAGCATTTTAAAGAATATTCAACCACAGGAAGGGCGGTATTCAACAGTGTTGCTCTTTCTTCCATTACCGCATATTGTCATTACAAATTTCCATAAAACAGGCAATGAAAAAAAATCAATATAGAAATCACATAATATCTAAGAATCTACCCTAGTACCATGGAGAAAGGTTTTGACCTGCCCACGAAATGAATGGAGGGAAGGAGCACTTTTGATTGGAGATGGTAAATTATTAAATAATTTAACTGACATATACGAAAATGACTTCTGGAAGGTTGAAGTTTTGTGAGAGGGTATTAGATAATATAATATTATATAATATATTATATAATATTAGAGAATCTTGTGGCACGATTATGGACGTTTGACACTTTTATCAGTTTAGTTGATAACTATAAAGGAGATTTTTTATCACTGTTCAATTTGAAAACCAAAGATAATATCTGCAATTTAAATATATCTTTCTTCCAAGTTCAACCAGGAAGAATTACGCAATGCATCACTTATATGGTCATATTTTCGTAGACCGTAGCTTAATCTAATACAAGAATTCTGTATTTTCTGTTGGCCTGCGTTAACATCTAGAGACGAAGCTAGGTCTCTAGATGTTAACGCAGGCCAATAAATAATATTACAATATGAAAGTAGGGATAATACTAAAGAATCAGACAATTTTAGTTTCAGTTCGGTGCTCAAAATATATCTATGCATAAACAGCATTTTGAGTTTTGCATAAGATCTTCTCAGAAGCTCACTAATGTGTTTTCTGAACTTCAGATCACAATCAATGTACAAGCCTAGATTTTTACAATTGTCAGATACTTCAAGGTCATTAGAGTTCAAGGAAATGGTAAAATCAGAATGTTGGATTATATCCTTATTTTTATATCCAAGAACGAGAAGTTCGGTTTTGGAGTTATTCAGCAAAAGACCATGAGCCTTCGAGATTTCCGATATATGATGAAGATCCGAGTTGACACTGTCACAGGCTGTGTTCAGTTCAGATGGGTGGAAAGATTTATAAATCTGTGTATCGTCCGCATATTGGTGGATTTTACAGAATTCGAGATGTTTGGAGAAATCTGCTGTATAAATAGAAAACAAAAGGGGGCTCAAAATACTACCCTGAGGCACCCCTCTGGATATACTTCGACTTGTAGATATTTTATGGTGAATCAGAGTCTGTTGAACCCTTCCATACAGATAGCACTTGGAAAACTTCACAACCGATTCGCTGAACCCAAAAAATCTCAATTTCATGCAGAGCAACTCATGGTTGAGCGTATCGAACGCTTTACTAAAGTCCAACAATATCAACGCCGTGGTCTGCTTCTGATCCCATGCCCTGAAGATATCATCGGTCACTTCAGCAAGAGCGGTTGTTGTGCTATGGCCAGCGCGAAAACCCGACTGAGTAACTGGTAAAATTTTCTTTTTTTCCAACATTTTCTTCAATTGAATTGAAACTATTTTCTCAAGAATCTTGGAAACAGTTGGCATATGCTGATTGGCCTGAAGTCAGAAAAGCTGGAGGGAATAGATTTTTTTGGTATAGGTAAAATAAGAGATTTTTTCCATATTTCTGGAAAAGAGCTATTCAATAAACAGGAGTTGATGATGTGAGTGAGTATATGGCCTAGGACTGGTAAGACCAACGAAAGCATTTTCAAATTTATCCCATCGACTCCTTTCGCATTTGTTTTAATGCTTTGTACTAGGTTGAGCACCTCGTCAACAGGAACAGCTGTAATATCCTCCAAGTTATCTGCATGATTGTGCAAGTATTCCTGAAGTAAATGATGATCCTTGATGCTTACCTCAGGAATGTTGTCTACGAAATGATTATTGAAATCCTCGGGGTCATCAAAGGTGTGAGAAATTTCATCTCCTTTCTATGCATATATCATTATTCTTTCTTTGTCCTCTGTCACTTTATGACTGTGAATATATTTTTTCTAAAGCTATAACACAAAAACTGCCCTTTCTACCTGTTCTAGATAATATCATGATAATACAATGACCTCCTTGTTTTACAGTATCAGTATATCTTCAATTTCCTTATAAAACAATTTCTTCATTGTGTTACAGTTTCAGTTATTATGACATAACAAATCAAGTCTCTATTTACTTGTTCAATTGTACCTAAATGGAAATTTTGAGTGACGAATTTGAAATTCATGTTTTTTTAAATTATTTCGCTATTAATTTATAACCATTGAAAGTGTAAGTAAAACAAAATTTTAGATAAGTTTACTCACCAATGAATCGACATTTTTTTCACTCGAAATGAAATAAGGATTGAAACAATCACATTTATGATGATTCACTATTGCACTATTATAATTGTCATTTCCTGATTCAATGATAATAGGGAGATCGAATGGTTCTGATTGAAGATCATAATGTGCAACGTTTTTTTTTGACGAACTTCAATTAATGGTAACTTGAAGTAACTTTCTGTTGTGGATATATTCTTGATATTGTCATACTATTTTAGTTAGTTTTTATCACAGCTGAGAAGCAAATGGTTTTTGTTAGTACTCTCTGAAAATAAAATTTGACCATCACATTCCGTGTATGGTATTTTTTCAGTCCTATTCATTTAAGCTATTTTGATATTCTCCTCATGAAATTGATTTTCTCTTTCAAAAGAAGGCTTTTCATATTTGGAATTATCACTCTTCCTAGAAGTTGTTAAATTGTTGTTTCAACATTTCTGATTCCACCTCTATTACCCAATTCGATACTGAATCAGAATCTTTCAAATTTTGAAAAAGTTTGTTCGATGTTTTCAGTTCAGTATCGCTTTTTTCAGGTGAAGTATTATCAATACGAAAATCAAACTTATGAATATTTTTCCGACATTTGGTATTTATAGTGTAGTTGTAGTCAATTAGCGTCGAGACTGATTTTATTATTATTATATAATCGGGTTCTCTGATAAAGACTTATTTAAAAGGAAGTAATCGAAATCTCAAAATGTATGCTCTCATATTTGTTTTTTCGATAATTCGAGTGAAGAATGAAGAAGTGGATTTCATTTCATAATTATTAGGGATTGTAAAACTGTCATAGAATTTTTTTTTTAATAAATGAATCGAAATATTTTTGCCTGAATTTGAATAATCATTTTTGTAATCTGAATAATTATTTCTGCTGCTCTTCGATACAACAGCATAAAAACATATCATAACGTAAAATTGATATTCAAGAGGATTTTTGTCATGGAAGAATTCATTAAAAATATTTGAATCAAATACTTCATGGTGCTTATCAAATTATCGTACATCCCGTTATTCAGTTGCTTCGAATATTTGAAATTAATAATTTTGATCGAAAATATAATTCATTGAGGCCAATGAATTATATAAAAAGCCATTTCTTGACACGTTCCGAAAACTGAATTGGCATCATCAAGACATGAAAAAATTTTACTCATCTCCTGACGGTGTCAACTTGTTGGCAAAACCTGTGACGAGAATTATTCTGCAACTTTAATACAGGGCAAGTGTGACTTTTTCAGCTTGATTCTACTTATCTTGAAAGTTCTCACTGCCAACTAACAATTCAATAAAAAAATACAGGAAGTAACTCTTTCTTTATTTAATATCCAAATTTCCCGGTCAGAACGGAGGTAATATACAATTCTGTCAGCAGAAATATTATCCTCAATGAAATCTATCATCCATTTGAGAGTATATAATTCCAAACATTCGAAACAACTAATGGTGAATTCATGCAGCAATCGTAGATCTGAAGTCGGTAATCGGAAATCGTAAGTCTAATTCGTAACAAAATATACACCATTCATGCAGCAATCTAAAGAACTGTTTAATAGTGTTTGTTAAATCGTAAGACAAGCTTCTCAGTACAACTTCTGAACCAACCAAAACTCAACGATAAATATCTTTTCATAAAATTCCAATGTTGCCGCATTTATATGGCTCAGGTTTCAATGTACGAAGTTAGTTTCACATATAGACATTTTGTATATGTGGCTAGATCTGCAGCGCCACAGTAGACTTTATGCTGAACTAAAATTCATATTTTTCGTATCAAGCTGAGCCAATTTATGGAGGGAAAAATTGGCGGGTAGAGGGTATCATAAAAATTAATCACGTGCAACGAGTTGTAGATGAGGATTGGTATGAAATGGGCCTCGTTTGGAACAAGAATCTATGGTATTTTCAGATCACATAAACCCTTAAACACATGAAAACAAACCTGAGCCACATATACGGCTCAGCTTTGTCAAACTGGCTCAAGATTGCATGTACGGTTTGCTATTGTTGGCTCAGGTTGGACGGAATTCTTTATATATATATATATATATATATATATATATATATATATATATATATATATATATATATATATATATATATATATATATATATATATATATATATATATATATATATATATATATATATATATAATGTATTATCGACATTGTTTGGGAGCGTAGATTAAAATATTTCATTATCACATTAGGTGGCTTATTGGCATGATACTGCAATATAGATATGCAAATTCTGATATTGCTTGAATATCGTTTTAACGGTAAAATGGAATTATTCAAATAGTCATTTTAGAATCACAACCTGAAAAGGGGTATCGGGATTTTGAAAGTGATCACTTAATGTATTCAAACATATATCAATATCGGTAACGCATTATTCATCACGAATTATTCCTAACAAAATTTGGAAAAATGGAATATCGTCATGTGGTGGATTTCAATACCAGAAAATAACGTCCAGAACATTTGGCACAGCAAGTTTGATATTCCAAATGGCCATCACATAAGACAGTGATCCTTCAGTGTTTTTTCGAATATTTTTTATTGTTACTTAAGTTTCTAACATTTTAATGTTGTCTCGAACCTAACTAGCTTGAAGTCACCACATCTATACCACCCAACTCTTTAAAAACAAGTCTCTCCGTGCCGTAGAGTGTGTAGTGGTCGATAATATTATTACTATTCTGAAAGTCTTGAGTTCAAGCCCCGCAGCAGCCAGAGTTTTTTCCAGAATAGTATTCGGTTATTTAATGTGGATGAGTGAAATTTTCAAGTTGACCCTTCGATAAAAAAGATTAGAATAATCCCGAATATTGAAAAAAATTATTGAGTGACATCAATCGAATATTCCGTCGATATATCATTAACAATATTGTACCAATAAGTTGGAACGATATATCCTTACATTGCTTTCGAATGTTGATCTAATATCGGCGAATGTTCGCATTTTTTTTGTGGCCAATATGATATCTTCTACAATATAAGGTTAATATCCCCGTAATATTGAACCAATATTGGTCTAATATGTTTGTGCTACTTGGGAATAACTGATTAATTTTGTATTGATCACTTTTATTTACGTTTCGAAAACTAAATTCGATTTCCGTTTCTAAAACTAATCCAAATAATTCTTATTCATAAAGGTTGTTGGAAAATCTGTTGATTCTTAGATCTTTGATAGTTTTCCCAAAAACCTTCATAGAAAAGGAGTATTTTCTGAACAGATTTCCGAAACGTCAACAAAGCTAGTTATTTTTATAATTATATTGGTTCTTGTATTCTTGTGACAGCCACAAATTTACGTTATACAAGTTGATGTCCATTAAGGCCAATTCTCACTTTCGTGCAAGCCACGTGCTCGGCACAGGCAAGGCACCGAATCGGCAAAATATCTTTTTCATTGATCATATGGTTTTTGTGTGGTTAAATTCACATTATTGTCGGCAAGGTCTCGGCAAGCGACGGCCTTTGCCCGCGGGGTTCTTCTCAAACAATATTTGCCGAGCAGGTTCCGTGCAGGTTCAGACAAGTGTGAATACGTTACCGGCTTGGTAGCATTTGCGGTCCTAGGATTTTAGGGGTTTAGTGGTGACCATGTAGTCTCGTCAGGAGAAGGACAGTTCTTTATTGGGAGAAGATGAAATCCTTATCGAATATGTTATAGAAATGGATTCACGAAAGGTTTTTGAAGAGGTTCCTTAATTTGGTACAATAAATTGTCAAACTCAGCCATAGACATTCGATAATAGTGGAAAAATTTTGTCTGATCATCTAAAAGTTCTGGGTGCAACTTTGCAAATTCTCCTTCTTGATTTCGATTTTTTTAAATTTTTTGTACCCAATACCGTCTTTTTCTCTTTCTAGAATTATTCATTTCAAGCTCTTCTTCATCTAACAACAGAGCAAGTTTTATTATCGTAGAAGTCGGGAACATTTCACTTTTCACAAAGCTTAACACTATTTAACCCACGGCAAGCCTATTGCAGTGTGAATTGCCTCAAGAAATCTTGCTCGCGCCGAGCATGTGCCTTGCCGTTGTCGATTCTGTTCCTTGCACGTCTAATGAGAATCGACCTTTAGGACGTATTTTTTTCAGGAGAAACTGTGGTAGGTTGCTTTCCCAAAAAGACTACGAAGGAAATAGAGGAAATAAACTAGAAAAGTGTCTATGAATAACTTATTATCCTGATCATTTGTGATTTGTTTGGGTTTTCAAGGAACTGAACTCAAACAAATTGTTTATTACTCTGATATTGCAGCCGAAAGCAAACCCAGAAAACTTGTAATGCTTCAAGATTGGTAAGTGATTTTGATGAATATACCTTATATTCTTGGGAATTATTTTCTGGCCTTCATTCGTCTCCGGATGAAAATTGAACAATTAAAATTCTTTGGAAAAAGTAAGATAAAAAAATTCACAACCAGTCTGTTGATAGGTACGTATATATCATTCAAAGACGTTTGGTTCATACACAAAAAAAGGAAGAGTCCCTCGAAAACAGACACAGAATTGAATTTTTCATATGCTTGTTACACATTTTGAGCAA
Source organism: Zygogramma bicolorata (assembly GCA_032362365.1). Lineage (NCBI taxonomy): Eukaryota > Metazoa > Arthropoda > Insecta > Coleoptera > Chrysomelidae > Zygogramma > Zygogramma bicolorata. Next base: position 561,898 of record JAVJAQ010005172.1, read on the forward strand.
GAAAACAGTGATTTCTATGGTAACACAGTGCCCCTCGTGCCATAAAGGCAGGGCAGTAGCTATTTTAGATGGACTCTTTCTTCTTCTTTTTGAATGTTATACCCGGACCTATAATCGGAGAGTGTTTATGAACTTTTTGATTTCACTTTTTTCATAAAAGTTTCAATTTCAATTTTTTCACAAGCAGAAGAAACCAAAAAAATAATACTTCGAACTGTATTCTCTTCACAATAATTCCCAAGTTCTATTCTATTGCACAGAGCCAACCAGAAAAAAATATGTCGTGACTCAGGCGGGAACCGGACATTGAATACAAATTAACTGGAATTTTTGATAAAATATATCAAAATATTTTACTCAGAATTATTTTGATTATATTCTGAGTAGAGGGAAACAAGAATTTCAATATTTCAAATTAATGCATTCATAAATTCAATGCCAGACAGCTGTTTTGACCTGCCATAATTATTTTCGTCAGTGGCATTCAGCAAGATTTGCGAATGAAATAAATATATAACTCCTGGCACTCCAAGTGGTGAAGGTCTTCAACAACGGGTACATTATTCAACAAAGCTGAGATAATTGTCGTCAGTATAGGTGCGATATTCGAAATGATCGCATTTATATATCCAATGCCAGGCAGATGTTTCGACCCGTATCTTCAGTAATACTCGGCAGGACTTTCGAATACAATGCATCTTATAAATCCCTTGAATATTGTCTCCATGGTGAACACAGAGTTTGTATTTCTCTTCTCCGAGAGACGGTTCGAGAAGTAATCAATTCTTTTTGATGAAAATATTCATGAACAGCTATATTCGCACTCATTCTCTGTGTTGGTTTTGGTTGTTTTTGGCAGTAGCATTCTCAGAATTCTCTGACACCTTGAAAATATTCATTTACGAAGTGAAAAACACTAAACTCATAAAAATGAAATTTCGAGTATATTCCAAAGTTTGCATTCGAAATTAAAATTTACCTTGGGGGTGGAAAATAATAATACCATAGCATTTCTTGATACCGAAATCATCAAAAGTTCAGAAAACATTTTAAAGGTAGGTACCACAACCCTAGCTCCTCTAATAGATTTTTGAACTACTTTTCCATTCTTCATTTCGAACCCTGAATATCACAAAAAAATAGAATTAATAAAACAGTATCTAGTGAAGAATAATTATCCAATATCATTGGTCAAAAGAATTCTTAACGAGGATAAACCATTCGCCATAATAATTAATTCATCAACAAAAAAAAGTATAATGAAATACCTTGTGTCAAAAATCGCAAAATGCAACAGTTTTGAATGATGAACATTTGAAAATTGCCTTCACAAATGACAACACAATCGGAAAACGGTTTTTCCACGACAAAAAGTAAAAACTCCTTCAGAGTTATAAAATCGATTGCAAGGGCTGTATCAAATGCTACATTGGACAAACCGGAAGGTATTTGAAAAAGCGAATCTCAGAACATGAGAGAGATACAAAAAACTCAACATTATCAACCCCACTTCTCTTGTTGAAGTCAGAGAAAATAATCATACCTAATTATGATTTCACTAACCCAGTATTTTTTGAACCATATCTTTCTAAAAGACTCTTAAGTGAAATGATCCAAATTTTCAAACATGATAGTGAAGGTACTAGAAGAGAGAAATATGGATCAAAATCTGCCTTAATGCCTGAAAAAATTGTTGTTTCTATCATCATTGTCAATTGTTCTTCTCATGAATCAGAAAAACATTCGTATTGCTCTATATCTTTCCATATTTTTTTTTTTAATTCTTATCCTTTTAAAACTCAGACTTTCATCTCAGTGTTCATTGTGTCTTCTTAGAGAATATATAGCACTGTGCCCGTGGATCACGTTGATTTGTCAATATTTTATATTTTAAGGATTTTAAAACAGAAAAAACAACTTTTGGTAGGTACTTTTCAAACAATTCCACACAAACGTTGAGCATAATAATGCATCTTGGCAAGTATAAAATAGATTATTAAATAAGAAACCATTGTTACAGAGTCCTGAGGATGAATCAAATTAAATTCTAAACGTTGGCAAGAAAACAATAGGTTTTCCTTCGACCTCACTGAGCCCAATCCCAACTAAAATCTGCAAAAAAAATCTATATTTGTAACATTCTACCAGATATGCTGAACATCTTCCAAGTCGAATCCTTCACGAAACCCCTCAGACTCCGCCAATGCTATCTAACGTCCATCGTCGGCGAACGTAAAAGTTGAGTATTTTTTCTTCGTTCTGAAACATTAATTAAAATCCGGGAAAATCGGAGTTTTTGTTTTAATAATTTGTCGAATTGAAAAACCGCGCTCTGGAGTTTGTTGTGATTCATTCAATGATTTGATTAAAATTTTAATATCGTTGATTTGGTTTCGTTCGTGGAAGCTCCTTTGATAATTTAATAAATTTTTCATTTGATTGTATTGAACTCGTTCTGGATCGGGGGAATATAATAATTTCCCATTCCAATTTCCTGTTCATTGTTTTTTCATCTCCTCAAGGGCATGGATTTGGGTTTGTGTGGAGTTATTCTTTCGATTGAGTGTTCGAATTACGGGTTCACGAAGCTTCGAAATGATATTTCTCCATTGGTATAAAGTCCAAGAGACGAATTGGAGGTCTACCTCCACCCATCTGTTTACCGGATAATTTTTATAGGGTTTCATAAATAGACGAATACGACTATAATGGTTTGCCTATCAAAATTTGGTTTAGACTATATACAGTGAGATTCGAAAATGTCCACCATATACAAAACTTTTTTATAATCGATTTGTCAGAAAATTTTATTCTTCATAAAAAATGGTGTTCTGTATACTACTTGCTTATGAGTTGTCAGGGGAGAACGAATATAGGAATTATGATCAGGTGTGAGTAACATCATATTTTTAAAATAATCAAAAAGTTGATTCAAAGGAGGTATTTAGAATTGAAATCAATACTCAAATTTGGAATCACATCCAGGGTGTTTTACTATTTAAGATGCAGAAAAACTCAAAGTCGTCTCCACAATTTAATATTCGAAAGATGTCAGTACAGTGATTCAGTACATGTTTCGAACCTACATAGGTTCATCATCAGCTGAATTTACATTGAATTCTACAATAAAGGAGGAGTAATATAATATTAGTTGATAAATGAAGTATAAAATTTACTTACATGGAGAAGAAAAAATGGCAAAATCACATGGTGAAGTTCAGGACATAAAAAATTATTGTAATGACAATTAAGATTAAATTGATATTAGGGGAATTTGGGACATCCCTAATACCATAAAAACATTAAAGATTGGGGGGCTTGGAGCCCTTATGCCCAATATGCAATATTTGAAAAATCCACATTAAAAGATACTTGGAAAAACTCTACCGTTCACAGATTGACTGAGTAGGAAATGGAGGAGAGTCAGCTGACAGAACTGTCAACTGTCGAAATTTTTTTAGTTGAAATAAAGGGAGTAAAACTAAAATTTCCCAACCCCCCCCCCCCTGCCTTGATCTTCCATAAATAATTATCATGGACTCTGTATAATGTTTGCTTGATGGTTGGCAACTCTTGTTCATCCCAAGGATGGATGATAGATGTCAGTGTCAATCATGGTTGTTGCGCTCCCTACCATATTGTATGCTAGTTGAAATTAATCTTCTATAATATTTCACTTTGATTTTTGTAACGAGAGGGCCTGTATGTGGGGTGTTGGATCTGTCCACCCGGGACATGACTCGAAAAGACAGCTCTTTGATTCTCGTTCCGTGTGTGCCAGATCCTTGTGCCGCATTTCCATGTCATCTCGACATTGAAAAAAAAAATTTCGACAGTTGACAGTTCTGTCAGCTGACTCTCCTCCATTTCCTACTCAGTCAATCTGTGAACGGTAGAGTTTTTCCAAGTATCTTTTAATGTGGATTTTTCAAATATTGCATATTGGGCTTAAGGGCTCCAAGCCCCCCAATCTTTAATGTATTTATGGTATTAGGGATGTCCCAAATTCCCCTATTATCAATTTAATCTTAATTGTCATTACAATAATTTTTTATGTCCTGAACTTCACCATGTGATTTTGCCATTTTTTCTTCTCCATGTAAGTAAATTTTATACTTCATTTATCAACTAATATTATATTACTCTTCCTCTATTGTAGATTTCAATGTAAATTCAGCTGATGATGAAGCTATGTAGGTTCGAAACTTGTACTGAATCACCGTACTGACATCTTTCGAATATTAAATTGTGGAGACGACTTTGAGTTTTTCTGCATCTTAAATCTACTACACTCCACTTTGAGATACAATGGACTTCTACCACATGTTTTACTATTGTTCTCCCCTGTTCGGAAATTTGAAATTTTGATAACTCATATGCAGGTATTTTGCAAAACACCATTTTTAATGAAGAATAAATTTTTCGAACAAATTGATATTGAAAAAGTTCTCCATAAGGTGGGAATTTTTGAATCTAATTGTATATAGTCCAGACCACATTTTGATAGGCAACCCATTATAGGCGTATTATAAAAATATTTTATGCAGCGATCATGTGATGATGGTTATTAATACACGAGCATTAACCGGAATATGAAACGAGACGAAGATGAGTTTCGTACGGTTTAAGTTTCAATGTAACCACTTGAACTTTCAGCATTGAATATCATCAAATGGGTTATCATCGTTTGATTTACGAAGAGATACAGTATATGCCTCTGTTGAAATATATTTCCGAAATTTCAGAATTATGTTGAATTGTATTGCAACAAACTTGAAATATGCGGTTACCTTAAAAATGAAAAATGAAGCAAATTTCACTAATATGCCCCGATCTGGGAAAAATCATGAGTTATTTGATTGTGGTTACTTTGTTTGCTGATATCTGGTAATACCGTATCACCTATTTTGTATTTCTCGTGAGTAATTATGATTCATGTGGCAGAGCCGAACGCATTGAGGTAATATTGGAATAACGTGTTTATTGAGCAACGAATTATTCCAGCCGAGGCAGATTCTATGTTGTAATCGCGAGATGAATTGAACGAATGGAGATCTGAACTAAACTGAGATCGAAACTGAACTGACTGAAGTGTTCTCGACTAGATTCAAACTCGAACTGAAAAATCCGAGTACCTTAGCTGGGTACATAATTAGGGCTCGGAAAATCCCAGAATCTTAAGGTCTTAGAAATCCCGACAATGTCATAAACTAGGTACCGTCCGTAATTACAATCCATAAACTCGACATCTGAAATCGAGATATTCAAAGGAACTCTGAAATATTTTATTCATTTACTAAGACGAATTTATAGCTTTTCTCAAAAGATTGATTCTAAACAGTGATATTATTGCTAGAGCGGATTGTAAACGTATTGTGGAGGATTTTTCTTTTCCTGGGAAGATATGAACAGATGTGTCGGTATTCGGTATTTCATAGAATCCATCTCGGACTGGCTAACTTTAAATATACATGGTGATGATGAAAAATAAATTAAATAATCGAAAAATATATTATTGAATGGTGAATTGTTTAAACATTACTTCGAATAATAATTATTTAAACGATCACCACAGTACCCCCTTGCTAGTGATTAACGATACAAATGACTACGCTACAAACAAAAGAGGGTCAGGGGTAGACTTTGCAAAAAAAATAAAAACAAAAATATACACAGTTGATTTGAGAAAAAAAAATTGAAATCGTGGTTTAAAAAAAATTGTCGAAAATAAAAGTTGTAAACTGAAAAGATAAGTTTGGAAAAATGGTCACCATTGCATATAGTCAGACAAACACAGTTAATTATCTAATTAATTATTTACAAATGTACAGGATGAGGTAAAGACGGATCACGTAGCGTCGACCTATGCGAAACCAGCCTGGTATCGTTCAGTAAACCGGACTTGACGTCCAGAACGTGTCCTGAGGCTTGGAGGTGGTTGCTCCGCGAGAGGTTCTGCCACCACCGGTTGTCTGGGTGGTATCTGAGCTGGGGCTGGTGGCGGGACTTCGTTCTGTTGTGGCGGAATTAGGACGATACCCTCGTCGTCGGAGTCGTCGTCGTTCTCTGGTGGCTGGATGTTGTCGTCCACGATGTAAGCAGGTTTCAGACGGTCGATGGTGACTGGTATGTGTCTTCCTCGCATTAAGAGTGTGAAAACTTTGTCTGTGCGAGAAAGAACTTCGTACGGTCCGTCGTAGGGCAGCTGGAGGGATCCCTTTGGTGCGTCGTGTCGCACGAAGACGTGGGTGGCTGTGGCGAGGTCCTTGAATACAAATACTCTGCGTTCGCCATGTCTTGATCCACCAACTGGTCGAAGCTCGTCAAAGTGTTGTCGGAGGTCTTTGACAAACTCGGATGCGTTGTCGACGTCTCTGGGTGCTCGAGATACCAGAAACTCGCCTGGTAGACGAAGAGGTTGGCCGTAGACCATCTCTGCTGCTGTTGCCTGCAGGTCTTCCTTCCAGGCAGCGCGGATGCCAAGGAGCGCTGTTGGAAGCGTCTCCGTCCAGCGATTTGCCTGCAAGCACTTGACTGCTGCCTTTAGTTGCCTATGGAGACGTTCGACCATTCCATTGGCCGCCGGGTGATAAGCGGTGGTTCTTAGGTGCGTCGTTCCCATGAGGTTGTTGAGGCTACGGAATAGATAGGATTCGAACTGGCGTCCTTGGTCCGTTGTGACTCGTAACGGTACGCCGAAACGAGCGACCCAGTGCTCGTAGAAGGCGCGGGCTACGGTCTCAGCTTCCTGGTTCTGAAGTGGGATTGCCTCTGGCCACCGTGAGAATCTATCGACACAGGTTAGGCAGTATCGATATCCTTGCGAATACGGCATGATGATCAGGTCCAGATGAACGTGCTCAAACCGACGAGATGGCGCTGCAAATTCACCAACTGGAGCAGAAACATGCCTGGTCACCTTGGCCTGCTGACAGGGGATGCAAGCTCGTGCCCAGGTCCGACAGTCCGTGTTGATCGACGGCCACACGTAGCGTTGCGTCATCAGCTTGGTTGTCGCCTTGATTCCAGGATGAGCCAAACCGTGGATATCGTTGAAAGCGATCCTGCGGAATGGTGCCGTGAGGAAAGGTCTGGCCATTGAAGTTTTGACGTCGCAGTAAATGGCCGTGTTGGATCCAGGAATGCAGATCTGCCGCAAGTCAAACGCCGTGTTTTGTTCTTGTAGAATCTGCTGGAGTTCCTGGTCCTGCTGCTGCGATATCGCCAAAGCCATAGTAGCAGCAATCTCGTCCACCCTGGAGAGGGCATCAGGAACCACGTTGGTTTCTCCAGAGATGTGCCGGATGTCGGTCGTGAACTGGCTGATGAAGTCCAGGTGGCGGAACTGGCGTGGCGAGCACTTGTCAGCTTTCTGGCGAAAGGCAAACGTGATCGGTTTGTGGTCGGTCAGGATGGTAAACATTCGTCCCTCGACCATATGCCTGAAATGCTGAACAGCGCGGTATATCGCCAACAGTTCTCGGTCGTAGGCGCTGTACTTGCATTCTGCGCTGCTTAGCTTCTTCGAGAAGAAACCCAGCGGCTCCCAGTGGTCGTCGATAAGTTGCTGGAGTACGGCTCCGACACAGTAGTCTGAAGCGTCGCACACCAGTGACAGCTCTGCGCCAAGTTTCGGGTGAGCCAGGAGTGTTGCGGCTGCGAGTTCCTCCTTGCACTGCTCGAAAGCTGTTTCGGCTTGAACGTTCCAATGAATGGGTGCCTTTCCTTTCAGCTTGCCCTTGAGAAGGTGGTTGAGTGGGGCCTGTGTGTGAGCAGCCCTGGGCAAGAACCTGCGGTAAAAGTTCAACATACCCAGGAACTGTCGAAGTCCTTTGGCGGTTTTTGGCATCGGATACTCTCGAATGGCGGCGACCTTCTCGGGAAGTGGCTCGGTTCCTTTTTCGGAGACGAGATAACCCAGGAACTGTACGGCTGGCGTACCGAAACAGCACTTGTTGGGGTTTATCACGACTCCGAATTTCTGCAGGCGTTCGAACAAGATACGCAAATGTTCTCGATGTTCCTCGTCGGACTCAGATGCTACCAGAACGTCGTCAATGTAGGCGTAGCAGAAGTCCAGATCCCGAAGTGCACCATCCATGAATCGTTGAAAAGTTTGCGCGGCGTTGCGCAAACCAAAGCTCATCGATGGAAACTCGAAAAGTCCGAATGGCGTGATAATAGCGGTCTTCGGGATGTCCTCTTCGGCAACGGGTATCTGGTGATAAGCCCTCACCAGGTCGATGGTCGAGAAAACCTTGTTGCGGTGGAGTGTCTGCGCGAAATCTTCGATATGGCGTACCGGATAGCGATCCGGGATAGTCCTGGAGTTGAGTGCTCGGTAATCTCCACATGGACGCCACTCGTCACCTTTCTTCGGTACCATGTGTAGCGGAGAGGCCCAGCTGCTCTTAGATGGGCGACAAATGCCCAATCGCAGCATGGACTCGAACTCCTTTTTTGCACACTTGAGTCGGTCTGGTGCGAGTCGCCGTGGTTTCGCTGCTTCTGGTGGGCCTGGCGTCGTGTGGATGTGATGAACGGTGTCGTGTCTGACCGTCGACACTTTGCACGAACCATCCGGTCGAGTGATATCTGGGTAGCGCTGCAGTAGGTCGTGGTATGAAGACTTACCGGTCAGTACTTTGACACTCGCGATGTTTGCTTTCGTAGATTGGCCAGGCACACTCAGGCGCGTTTCGCGGTCCACCAACCGTTTATTTCTTAGGTCCACCATCAGGTCGTAATGCGCGAGGAAATCGGCCCCAATAATCGGTCGCGATACGTCGGCGATGACGAAGTTCCAGGGAAAGTCGCGTCTCAAACCTAGGTTTAATGTCATGGTCACTGCACCGTACGTCGCGATTGTCATTCCGTTCGCGGCTGTCAGTTCGTAGCCGGTTTGTGTCCTTTTGCCGTTCACCAGTCTCCGCGGGAAAACACACAAGTCCGCCCCAGTGTCTACTAGAAATTCCGTGCCGTTCTCGCGATCGGTCACAAATAAACGGCGAGTGGGCGGGCATGTGTCACTAGTCGCCATTAGTGACTGCCCGTTTGGTTTCCCGAACGAGTGACGAACGAGGCGTTTAAACTGCACGGGGTCTTACATTTTCGCGCACTATCCCCGAATTTGAAATGGTACCAACACATACCGTCATACTGAAGTGGTTCACGCGAGTTGGATCGGCCCCGACTGCGGTTGTTTGACGGCGATCGGTTGCGGAAGTTAGGACGGCCCCTGCGCGATTCCTGGAGCTCTGCACGCACGGTAGCGATTTCCTTGCGATGGTCGCTCTGCACCTCCGCTAACTGCATTTGGAGTTTGTTAAGTTGCTCCAGCAGCTTCGATTCCAGGGTCGTTGATCCCGCGGATACCTGAGATCGCGGCGTCAGCAAGCCAATTGAGTCCATAACATTGTCGGCGATCCGCGCCAGGTCGTCGAGGATCATGGTGTCCGATTGGGCTGCGATACTGGCACGCACAATTGGGTTGAGGCGGTCCATCCAAAGTGCCTTGACGATGTCTTGGGCAGCCGATTCACCTGCGAGTTGTTGAAGGTGGCGCAAGTACTGTGACGGAGTCCTATCACCGATGTCTTCCCGTTCCAACAACTGCCGCGTGCGCTTGGCCTGTGATTTGCCAAGCCGTCGGAGAAGTTCATATTTTAATTTTTCAAAAGGATTCTGAGCTTCCCCCGGTGGGTTCAGAAGCAGGTCACGAACTTCTTTGGCATATCGCGGCTCGAGCGATGTTCCGACGTACTAAAATTTATCAGTGCTTGTCTTAACACCAGCATTCTTGAGTGCCCATTCTACTTGTTGGAACCAAAGATCCGGGTCGTCAGGAATGAAAGCCGGTAACTTCACATGCGCGATCGCAGCCGTGGTCACTTCTTCTAACGACATTGTTGGAAAGTTTATTGAATTATTCGCAAAAACTTTGGTCACTAGTGTCTTTGAGACCGTTGTTTAGCACACTGTTGTCTAACCCGTCGTCGGAACTCGCGCCGCCACAAAAAAAACCTTACGTCGCGTCGGTGTTAGCCAATGAATATCACTCACGAAAAAAAGAGATCACGTCGGGGTCACCACTTTGGTGATATCTGGTAATACCGTATCACCTATTTTGTATTTCTCGTGAGTAATTATGATTCATGTGGCAGAGCCGAACGCATTGAGGTAATATTGGAATAACGTGTTTATTGAGCAACGAATTATTCCAGCCGAGGCAGATTCTATGTTGTAATCGCGAGATGAATTGAACGAATGGAGATCTGAACTAAACTGAGATCGAAACTGAACTGACTGAAGTGTTCTCGACTAGATTCAAACTCGAACTGAAAAATCCGAGTACCTTAGCTGGGTACATAATTAGGGCTCGGAAAATCCCAGAATCTTAAGGTCTTAGAAATCCCGACAATGTCATAAACTAGGTACCGTCCGTAATTACAATCCATAAACTCGACATCTGAAATCGAGATATTCAAAGGAACTCTGAAATATTTTATTCATTTACTAAGACGAATTTATAGCTTTTCTCAAAAGATTGATTCTAAACAGTGATATTATTGCTAGAGCGGATTGTAAACGTATTGTCCGAGGATTTTTCTTTTCCTGGGAAGATATGAACAGATGTGTCGGTATTCGGTATTTCATAGAATCCATCTCGGACTGGCTAACTTTAAATATACATGGTGATGATGAAAAATAAATTAAATAATCGAAAAATATATTATTGAATGGTGAATTGTTTAAACATTACTTCGAATAATAATTATTTAAACGATCACCACACTTTGTATGAGTATAAAATCAGAATATTCAACAAGGTGATGATACAGGAGAAACTGAAATTTTTACAGAAATAATGGAAATTTAAATGGAAAGCCATGACTCTGTATTCGATTATAACTTTTGATCATTGACAACTTTTCCTACTATCATTTCATTGTATCTCTCAAGAAAAGGTACTGTTCCATTCTTGGATAAATTTGATATTGTTTAACATCCCCTGTATGTTGATTAATTTGAAGCCATCATATGTAAATTCATTAAGGTTCAAACATGCAATAACTCTTGGTGATAGTCCAATTTTTATTGTGTGAGTAATAGAAAAAATTTGCATTTGTTGCACACTTATTGGACCTCACTGTATATGCCAACTTGTAATTGCAACGTTCAATTTTCAGTAATTGTAATGAAGTTAAGTTTCTATCCGGCCTAGTCACTTAGTGTGGTGCCGTAAGGTATGAAAATTGTTAAATCTTGGAATCCATTGCAGGTTAATTATTCTTCTTTAACATTGTTGGACTGCATTATTGCAAGGTCAAATGAGAAAGTTCGACAAAAAAAAGTGCGATCTTGATTACATCAAATTTTAACAACAATTTACTGAAAAAATTACAAAGACAAAAAAATTTTCAAAGACAATCATATCTTATAATTAATATTTGGATTGTTACTCCAATATTATTTCATTCAAATTTCACAAAAACGAGTAGCAGCAAAAAACATTATTGAAACTATATGTGGCTTTTTTAAAAGTCCTCCAACCTTTTATTTTTGAAATGGTTCAACTCAAAAAATTGAAGGTTGGAATAATGAAATTGATGCATGAATACTACATGTGGAAGTGAAATTGACAGATAAAAATTTCAAGATGGTGACTGTGCGTTATATGGGAAAAAAATCAAATGGAAAAGAAGCTATTGGGATGTATCCTTTTTAAGAAGCTGCTGACGAATAATGTACAACTGTAGAATATTGAGTCATTATCTTCAACTACTACAAAATGGTGAAATATTTACTGATTGCCTGAATATATCGACCTTCAACTTCAAGAAATAGTAGAAGAAATATCGACGTCCCTTTGTTCGATGCAAAGATCGAATAGGCTGTTCTTATGTCAAGAAGTTCAAGGCAACTATTTCGAGCATCTTTTGAACACAAACCCGCTTTTTTAATTTAATATTTTGTCCCAGATGACGCATAGTCGCCATCTTGAAATTTTCATCTGTCAATTTTACCCCTAAATATAGCATTCATGCATCAATTTCATTATTCCAACTTTAAATTTTTTGAGTTGACCCGTTCAAAGAATAAAAGGGGGGAGGACATTAAAGAAAGCAATGTATATATTTTATAATTTTTTTTTGCGTGAATGTGGTTGACTATGTTCCTTGCTCAATGGTATTGGTTCTGACTTCCATTGTCTATATTACTAACTCTATTGAAACCTATTACGAAGAACGAAAATATAAATATACAAACCAACTAAGAAAATCAAATCCCAAACGAAAGGCTGAAATGGATTTTTTGGTCAATAATGAAAATGAGCATTCAGTGATCAAAGAAAATAATGCAGTTACAAAAAAAAATCGAGATATCGAATATTTTAATATCAGTTAAAAAAAAAATTGAATGAAGAAATTAATTTGAAAAATATTCAGACAAAAAAATTGTGGTGTCGAATGTGGAATACTAGTAAAAAAAAATGTAAATAAAGAAATGAATGAAATATTATGAATAAATGTTCAGTCATCTCCGAAAACTATTGCGGATAACAGCAATCGAAACGTCGTGAGTATACTTGAAACTTGGTTTCATCACTTATTCATACTATTTCATTTATTTCTTTATCCACATTTTTTTGACTAGTATTTCATATTCGATACCTCAATTTTCTTGTCACAATATTTTTCCATTTATTTCTTTATTTAAATTTGTTTTTACTAATATTTCATATTCGATATCTCGACCTTTTGTATCAACATTATTTCCTTTGACCAATCAATCTTTAATTTAATTATTGACCAAAAAATCCATTTCAACCTTATGTTGTTGTGGGATTTGATTTTTTTACTTGATTTGTATTTTTATTCTTTCGTTCTTCGTAACATGTTTCAATAGATTTAACTAGTACGAACTATTACCATTCAATATATTTTTTGCTCTAACTTGTTTTTTTGCGTAATATGAATGAACTAACATTAGATTTACTATGCAAATATTATATATTAGGTATAAATCTTTATTATGAATCGAAAATCGATAAAGTTCGCTCAATTTTTTTTTTCCTTGTTCTCTAAACATTAATGAGGATTCATTGAAATGTTCGGTCTGGTCATGATCACCATATCATGCTTTCCACGAAATGCTAAAAAAAAACTCTATCTACCCCGGTACTAAGTCACCCGCTAATTGAAACGAATACCGTAAAAATCCAATCCGAATTATTGACTGTCGATCGTCGAAAGAGGTATTCCTGAAATGCTGGGAAGACATATGTCCGTGTTCTCATTAGAAGCCGCCGACAAAAGGCTCATTTTTGGCAATCAAACCGGTCCTTTTTGTCGGTCCTTTCGGCCGTAATCAATCTATCGATACCCGCATACTTTTTCAAATTCTAATAACTAATTTGTTTAGTACTCCTCCTTTTATTACTCGGACAGGTTGATTCATCAACGTGCTTTCGGTCGAAGCTTGTTCTGTCTTTCAATACATTTCGTGAAAGGATTCACCTTTGTGATTTCGAATGGAGATGGAGAAACAAAATTCATTTGAGAACGTTCAGTGTTTTTTGTCCGATGGAGATATGAGAAATAGCAATACGAGAAAGCAAGTCATCATCAAATAAAAATATTTTTTAACTGCCGTCTTATTGTTCAACTCTTCAATTGTGTGCTTTGTTGAGGAGTCCCTTGTCTCTATGTGGTATCCTCTGATTTTCTCTCAATAAATGCAGGTGTTCCACAGGGTTCAGTTCTGGGGCCCACTTTGTTATGTACATCAAGAGGGTAGTCAGAAGCAATTTATATCATCTGAGCTCGTTGAAGTATTCACAGACAGATTGATTAAAGCGTATTCCTCCAACTTTCTCCATCTGCTATTGCTCTCTTACTATCATCCAAATCGCACCTGGCTTCCTCTCTTGACGGACGCATGTCAAATCGTAAATGTTTGACATTTACTGATCTGCGAAATCATATTGAAGATACGTATAACGGCAAATATACTAATTTGCCCTGAAGAGGTATAATAAAAAAACTTACTATCCTTCTTTCTGACATCTATCTATCTATACGAATAATGTACATATGCTTTGTTCAGGTTCTGAGTTCTATTCTCGCTTTCGTTTCAAAGGTGGTGTTTGTCTATACTCTAGGAATGGTTTATCATGCCAACGCGAAGAAGGGCTGGAACCGAAACAAAATAAATTTGTCTCTTGTCTTTATTTATCACCTAACAATGACTCTTTCGACAGAATATTCGAATTTCTATCGAAAAAAATCGAATTCATCAAAGAGAACCATCCAACTGTTGAGGTCACCATATTGGGTGATTTCAATGTACATGTTTCTTCATGGCTGAAATTCTCGAATAGAATAGATGAAAGAGGACAATAGACAGAGGCATTTGCCATTACTGATAATCTGAAACAAATCATAGATCAACCCATTCGTGTTCCTGATACGAATAACCAATTTCCCAATACACTGGACTTTTTTTTACTACCCATCCTGATATTCAGATCAAAATTCAATTCCCTTCGGGTGATTCTGATCACACTTTGATTTCAACAGCTTGTTCGTATTTGGCTCCAATAAATGGTGAATTTCCTGCACGTCGTGTCTGGGATTACAACTCAGCAGAATGGGACGGCCTTCGAATGTTTTCCTCTGATTTTTCTTGGAGAAGGGTCTGTTTTTCATCGGGTGATCCCACTTTATGTGCCTAAGAAATTGCTGATACCATCATTCTGGAATGGAAACATTCATTCCAAGTATTACAAAGAGACCACAGTATGAGAAACCATGGTTCATTAAAAGCTTTTCTACGACGGATGTTACATTCAAAGAAGCGGCATTCAATCGCTGGCGCCAAGACTCCAGTTTGGAGACGACATCTGAGTATGTTTACGTAAAAAAAGGTGAACTGCAACAATTGAAGCTGCTGAAGAAGCACATAATCATACAATTTGTTCAAAACTTGTTGAATGTTCAAACTGTCATTTGCTAAAGCTGTGACCAAAATTTCCACTTTCAGTTCATTTTCCCCTTCAACCAAAGATGATGGATCACAAGCCACTACTGCCAACAAAAAACAAATATATTTGCAAATATGTTTGCTGGAAATTCTACTTTGGACTCATCGGGAAAAGATCCCCGGAATATCACGCACGTCGACAGTCATATGCCTGAGATAATTTTCCACCAACAGAATATAAGAAATATCTCAATGGACCTGAAGACGAATAAGGCATGCGGATCTGATGGAATCCCAGCAATTGTTTTGAAAGCATGAGCCCCGAATTGACACCAGTACTTTGCGCGAATGATTCAACTTTTCATATAACTTGGGGGTTTTTCCTGAGTCCTGGAGGATAGCATTATTTGAGCCATTTCCTGAAAAACTTTACCTTGTAATTATAGTCCAATTGCATTGCTTTGTATCATGTGAATGTTAATTCGTATCTCATGTCCTTTGATTCACGCTGTGTTCTTTGAACATTACAATGCTTCCTTTTCGTTCGAAGCTGAATAAAAAAATATTACTTTTCAAAACTAGGTTGTTGCATTTTCTGAAAATGTAGGTAATGTAGAAACAAATATTATTTGGGAGTTCTGAAATGAGCAGAGAGTTGGAAAAAATAGAAACTATATCGTGTACATAAATCATTGTTCATTTTTCAACTCCATATAATCTCCAATTAGGAACCACATCCACTTCGAGCTGATGAAGCAAACAGACATTCAACTGGATATTACAAATTTCATATGACTTAATCTCCGTAAGTCAAATATAAAACGACGAATCCAGTATGCTTTGTTCCAATATATCTTGTAGAAACAGTCAGAAATCCAACCAATCCTATCAAGTAATTGCTTTTGCTGCTTCATATGTAAACAATCGAATGTTGAATAAGGGTGTATACAATTAATATTATCTTGGATAGGGAATATGTGATACAGAGTATATGTGGAAGCAGGCCCGGATTGGAGGAGTGCGTCTGGTTTGTCATATCTACAGAGGCGAAAGGAGCTTCAGTTTGATGAGATACATTTTCATGTATGAAGACGGTGATGAATTATTTGGAATGGAATTCAATTTGGAATGTACACGATAATGCAGTCGGAAAGCTAGTTTTAGTTTGAGATAGAAATGTAAAGTAAAAAACACTACCCATAATCATACTGAGTCTAGTACACATGAGATTATATCTTTTTCATGAATTGAACTCCATTATTTTGAATATTCTTTCGATAATCCGGATGGTCTTGATTTGTCAATGAAATTTTTATCAATATCCAACATGTGCTATTTGTGATAATACCATTTCCTTCATACTTCTGAATGTTATCACTAGACTTGTTTTTTTGTGTTTTCTCAATAATCAACTGAGCAGAACATGGTGCTGAAATTTGAAAGTTGATAACTGCATCTTTAGGTATATGTTGATAATATTTTTATGCGTTCGAGGTCCACATTACCATTTCTAAGATGAACTACTCTGAAAGCATTGTCATAACAAATGTGTAGTTGATACAATTCAAAAACTTTTGCACGTCATCAGGGGCGTTGAAAAGTTTGAAGTACACTGTGGCCAATTCGACAAAGAATTATGGGATTTCAGATATGAAACAAAGTGATGTATTGATTATGGAAGAAATATAATCTAAAATTTTTTCAATTAATTTTCGGTAGGTACGTGTATAGCATTAATTAAACTATGGAAGCTCATCCAGGGGAAATTTTTTTTATATAAATATAAGAACTAGAACCTACATGTTCCAATGGGATTCCAGAGACTGAAAACAAAAACACCAAAAACATCCAATACCTACAAAATACCCATGTGCTGAGTGTGAGAAAGTGTATATAGGGCAAACAGGTAGGTATCCAAAACAGAGGATGACAGAACATGACAGAAATACACAATCCACCGGAAGAAATAAGAATATTTTAAGTCATCACTTCATGCTTTGGATTTTTATTCAGTCAGTATTATAAGACAACAGACAATATTGAAAAACAGACTCTTGAATAGATTGATTGAAATTGCAAAGCATGGAACAAAATATATTGACAAAGGTTTGATATTGAAAATATACACACCTCATATTTCAATTCAATAGAAGAAATCAATCATTAGTTCCGAATCATTATCAGAGGAATTTTTCCAATTCTAATTCTCATTTCTTTCACGAGCCATCTCATTGTGAAGAAGCGATTCACCGTGTTCATTTTTTTGGACCTGTGTCAACGTGTTTCGTGAACTTGCATATTTATTTATCATATCGAATTCATTTACTTGGCCCTTTTTGAATTCGGAAAGCCACCCTTAATGCAAGTACTCATTAACGTTATTTTTTGTAAGGAGTCCGAAACGATTTATTTTTTATTATTTTTACTTTACATAATCCATTTTAAATACCAGAACTACTTAAGAGAATAGCATTTCAACAAGTATTTTCTTGTTCATATGCTCAGAGTCCTGACGATGGAAAAATAAACGTTGACCATTTAGAAATTGTTTATTTCAACCAAGTCATATCACGGAGGAACCAAGAGCTATATTCCCAAATCTATTGTTTTCGAATAGAGAACCACAGAATGGAATTTTCAGTTCAGATTCTCATCTCTAAACATTTGTTACAAGCGGTGAGCTGGTGTTCTTCACCAGATTTTATATTTTTTGTCCCCTGGATAAGATTTTGTACTGACATAGGCGCCGGAACTTCAAAATTACTATGGGGGCTCGATCTCCAAAAATGAACATAATATAAGAATAATATATATATATATATATATATATATATATATATATATATATATATATATATATATATATAAAATAGGTAAAATAAAGCCAGTGTATTATAACTTCATATATTCAGGTGATGTTCACATACATACAAAAAAGACAAAGTGAATACTAATCCAAAACGACCCAAGTACAACATGTTTAAAATAATAAAAATAATTTCCAAAGTCTTCGGTGAAGTATAGAAAAAACAAAAAAAAACTGATAATCACAGCCAGTTTCAAACCTCGAATGCCAAATGGCGAGTCTGAGTACTACAAAATTGTTGTTGTCGTTGTTTAAAATTGTTAAAGAAACAAATATCCAATTTCTGCATGAACTATATAATATATATGTAACAAAGGATTGAAATTATAATTCTACTCATGTTAGAAGGTCTGTCATCTTTGGTTATTTTTTAAAATGAAAATAGGTATTTACTATCTCGTGATTACTAACTTCTTTGAAAAGGAGCTCTGTAGAAGTTCAAACTAGCACAATCGTTTAGTCTTTGCTGTGTCATCGTGTACCGTGAATACGTTTTCCATTTGATATATCAGATATCACATCTTTTTATTTTTTATCACAATATATACGGTATACGTACGCACCTTTGTTAATAGTGACTACGGCTTTGAGTAACTGCGGCAGTTTTGTCACTGACACTGTTGCCAGCGTGATAATAAAAATCTTTATAACCCGACACCAATGAGACCGATACATAATTTGTTCTAAACGAAAAATTTTTGCTATGAGAGCATGGTAACAGTTTCGCAAACCAGAACTTCACTATGGGGGCTCCGCCCCCATAGCCAATTCTCTATGGGGGCTCGAGCCCCCATTGCCCCCATGGTTCCGGCGCCCCTGTGTACTGATATGGTGTCATATTGATAAAATAAATTGAAGAAACGTAGCAGCTACCTACAGAACCTCATATCAGGTGTGGTTCTTTCTTTCAAAATTAATATGGGTCTCACGTCAATATATGGCGCAGTATGTACTGGAAGAGATTGAATATTTGTACGATGGTGCAAATTGAAATTTTGAAAACCTCAGCCAAACAAACCAGGATTTCACAGATGGAGATTGGTTTTTTTGTACGTTAACTGATCCAAATAACCTTTTCGAATCCCGTCATCTGTATCTTTTTTATTTTAAAAGTCATTTCAAGAATATGTTGACAATATACAAATATTACACGATTATAGTATCCATAGACAGAACAGTGTCTTTCGAGCAAACAGAACTTTTTCATGCTGTTGTTATTGTGTATCCCTTCAACTTTCAAAACTGTTACTGTGAGCTCGTAATAATTTCATTTTCATCTAAAACCGTCTCTGTACTGAGGTATATTCGCAGTGCCAGATTCTACCATATTCATCAATAAATGCGATGACTGGTTCAAATGAAGTCGGAGACATTGTTCAATGTTGATGTTCAATGCTCTGCTGCTCTGTTCATCGTGTGGCGATGATAAGGAAATGGTGCATTAACAGAATTAGAGTTGGTCTCATCGGTGAATTGTTTACTGTATGCGACATCGACAGCTGGCTTTGTGATATCGATATTCATTCAGAATGGGACAATTTCTTGTTGAGGAATGAGGATGCATCAGAAATTATATAAAAAAATCTGAATACAACCTATATATTTCATTCTTCGGTCATATTGAACATTTCAATAATAAAACAGATTTCATTCTTCTCCCTTCACCTGTTCAATGGAAGGATCAAGAGTGAAAATCACAGGTATTAGTGATCACCCTCTAAAAAAACCAACTTGCATTTCAACAACAGAAAAGAGATTCTCATAATAAAATTCTTCACCTGAAGATGTCAAATTTTTTGTCGTGGCACGTGGGCATTTGGTTAAGAAAGATTAGGCGTTTTGAAAACAATGACATTTCCCTAGTTTATGAATGGTTGGAAATTATTTTCTATCCAAATTGCTGAGTATAACAAACGAAAAACCACTTGAATATGCTGAAGAATCAGGAAAAATTAATTATTGATTTATATAAAATAAAGTGTGTTATGTAATAAGTGTCCGATATTTTACTGGACGATTCCTCAGTTACTTATAAGGTGAAAAGTTCATATGAGCTTGGGTCCACAAGGCCTTCATTCATTGTTCTTAGGCGTCATTACGCCCAATATGCTGTATCTCATGAGCTAGGGTACCGCCTAGGGATTCATTACTCCCCCTCATATCGACTACATTTGCTGAACATTGATCTTCTTTTTGATAAGTAAGCAGGGCAGTCACAGCTGTCTTCCTCTACTGTTTCATCTCCTGGTTCACAGCTCCTACGAAGAGCTGAGTCCTTCATCCCTATTCTGTCTTGACAGAATACCGAGATTCTTGACATTCTTCCTAAGCGTATACAGGTATTTTGGCATCGGGGAAGGTCAGAAGCTCTCTCGAGAGAATGCAGTTGGTGGATCCATCCTTCTTTTGTAAATACAACGGAAGTATTCTTCTATAAGCCGATTCCGTCATACCAATGAAGGGTTCTGGTTACAAGTTTGAAACCGGCAGCCTTCCTGGCTAGCGGATTGGCTACACAATTACTTCTTGATGTGTCATCTCCTCTTGTTCAAGTCAAAGTGACAGTATTACTTCAAGCAGCTTCAACCAGGGCATGGAGGTGACCTAATGATATTTGATGGGTCTCATAGTATTTTCGAGGCTAGTATAGCAATGCTCGTCTGTTATTGGTAAACAAGTGCATAGTTGATACGATTTGAGAAAAAAATCTTCGGAACATGCAACAAGATTCATTTGAGCTCCCTTTGTGTATCTAATGAAAGCAATCCATAATCCTTCAATTTTCTCACTGAGAATTCCATATAGGATTTTTTCTGAGCGAAACAATATCATTTCTGGGCTTGAATGGCAATTCACCTTGGTGATATTTTCTCTATGAACTATAATCGTCATTTGTGCATTAGTGGACAGGGATATATAAATGATATATATTTCAGTTGAATCTCTAATGCTTCGTATAAAAATTGATCAAGATTAAATGACTTCTATTCGATTGGTTGCGCCTTATGGGCAGGCAAGAAGTTATTTAAATAGTCCCTTCCTTTTTGTGAATTAATCGAAAGACCCTGAATGGTATACACGTACATATCAACAGAGTATTTGTGAAGGATTTTGGATTTCACCGCTTCCACAGGAGTAAAGTATTCCTTTTTTATATACAGAGAAGAAAAACCAAAAAAATAGTTCCCTGAAATACATTCTAGAGAGCTTTTTTATTGGTCTGTTCAATGTGTGGTTGCAGTCTTCCTCTGTTAATGATATTATCATTTTTCCCTTTTATATATATATATATATATATATATATATATATATATATATATATATATATATATATATATATATATATATATATATATATATATATATATATATATATAAAAGAATCCTTTTAATATTCGGGTGTGCAGTCAACAAGGAATTGGAAAAAGTGAACTCTTTATTCTGTTCAAGCTTTCGAGTCTTTATTGGCTCTTCATCAGGAACTCTACAATGAATTAGGAAAATTGTGAGAATAGAAAAGTTTCTTAACATGTGCTTACTTACGAATGTGAGGTTAATAATCCTTTTTTAATAAAAACATGAAGGACAACATATCACAAACACATCGACCTAATGGTACCAATATAATATAAAACTTCAATTAAAAGATATGATCAATCATACATGTAAAAGAATGGAAAAATGGGAGAAGTTGTTTCTCCTAACGGGCATTGGAAACCATATTTGTAATTTTAACGAAAATGATGTGAAAAGAAGGGAATGAAGTTGACAAGTGACCAATGATTACAGTTTCCTGTGACATTGTTGCCAACACACAATGAAAATGAAAGTGAAATCACCAACTACACAGGAGTACCAAATGTAAAGTTGTTATTATTACTGCCCAGTAGGGGGCGACTTAGTAAATATGAGTATATGATGCTGAGATTATCAATATCTTTCCTGGAATTTATGGAATTTGGTTCTTTGAAAATTTGTGTCATTTCAAGAAAAGTTCTTTTCTTAAGATTGGATTCATGTTCCAATATCGTCACATTATCATAATCGGGCAAATGATCAAAACTGATTGAATGTTGTGCTAATGAGCAAGTTTTTTTTTTTTTTTTGAGATTTCTAATATCGCTATTATGGGAACAGATTCTATCTTTCAACTTCCTCTTGGTTTGTCCAATGTACTTTTTTTCACAAACGAAGAGGAAGTGAAAAAAAGTACATTGGACAAACCAAGAGGAAGTTGAAAGATAGAATCTGTTCCCATAAAAGCGATATTAGAAATCTCAAAAAAACTTGCTCATTAGCACAACATTCAATCAGTTTTGATCATTTGCTCGATTATGATAATGTAACGATATTGAAACATGAATCCAATCTTAAGAAAAGAACTTGTCTTGAAATGACACAAATTTTCAAAGAACCAAATTCCATAAATTCCAGGAAAGATATTGATAATCCCAGCATCATATACTCATATTTACTAAGTCGCCCCCTACTGGGCAGTAATAATAACAACTTTACATTTGGTACTCCTGTGTAGTTGGTGATTTCACTTTCATTTTCATTGTGTGTTGGTAACAATGTCACAGGACTGTAATCATTGGTCACTTATCAACTTCATTCCCTTCTTTTCACATCATTTCCGTTAAAATTACAAATATGGTTTCCAATGCCCGTTAGGAGAAACAACTTCTCCCATTTTTCAATTCTTTTACATGTATAATTGATCATATCTTTCAATTAAAGTTTTATATTATATTTGTACCATTAGGTCGATGTGTTTGTGATATGTTGTCCTTCATGTTTTTATTAAAAAAAGATAAAAAACTTTTCTATTCTTACAATTTTCCTAATTCATTGTAGAGTTCCTGATGAAGAGCCAATAAAGACTCGAAAGCCTGAACAGAATAAAGAGTTCACTTTTTCCAATTCCTTGTTGACTGCACACCCGAATATTAAAAGGATTCTTCAAGCAAAACGTGTACTCTTTCAACACTATATTTCCGATATTTCGACAGTGAATACTGTCATCTTCAGGGAAGCTACAAATGGTTCACGAAATTGTTTATCAAATATGAAACGAGAAAAAACAGTGCTACTTACTTGTGTTTTTCGAATTTTGGCAAAGTTCTGTGTAAAATATATAATATATATATATATATATATATATATATATATATATATATATATATATATATGGTGAAGATATATACTTCATACTTCACTTCTCGTCAGCTTCTGGTGATCAACAAAAACAGAAATTACCAGCTCCAGAAATGAAATAACATTATAAATAAGGAAGAGCAAGCCACGATCATTCCAGTAAGAGTAACGAAATCTAACGAATGAACACTCTGTATATTATCGACATTTTTCAAATTACGAGCATCGCTGCAGCAGATAAATATAACCGTGATATATTTCTTCCCGAAGAATTCTCTGAAACTATGCGAGAGATAACTATAATTCAGTTATTTGATACAATCCATCCAGGGTCCTATTGGATCCTCCACACATTCATATTTGATACGTTTGCGAGCTCTGATCGCTTGACACGCCGGAGAGTTATAGGCCGTGATCTTTAACTTTTATCTTGGTGATCAGATATTATACAGGTTATACTCATTTATATTTCTTCTGCGGTTGTAAAGCATTTGTATGTCGTGATTTGTGGGAATATCAAGACCAGCTGCTGGTCTCTGAATAGATCCAGTAGATACGGGGATGTTTTACATTGAAGGAGTTTGACGTTCGGACAACCGATGTTGCTGGAACGAATCGAAAGTGAATTTATGAGATTCTTTATGGGTTGGAAAAAAACACGTCCAGGTTCATCGTCGCTGTGACAAAACGGATAATTCTGGTACGAATTAGTGAAAACTTTTACTGTTTATCGGATTGTTGATGAAAGAAGAATTGATCAATTTTTTTTCCTGAAAAAGCTATATTTGTAAGGGAAACGCGCGTCGAGTGCGAGTGATACTAGTTCGTATTGGTTGAATGTTAGTTCAGGAGATAGACATGTTCTGGAATCCATTTTTTGAGTTTTCTCTCCCCTAAAAATGAAAACAAAAATGATATAGGTACTTATGATATCTTTTTTCAGGACAAATTGGTACATTTGCCTCGATACGCAACTGCAATATCAAGAAGATGTAAAATTGAGTAACTATTTTCGGTTATAATTGCACGAGTGCATAAAAATTACCGATAATTTTGCAAGAAAGCGTGATATCTAAAAATTGCGAGAGTTCATTTCCATATTTTGGCGAAAGTGCCCGAGTCCGAAGGAGGAGGGCTCTTTAACAAAATATGAAAATAACCGAATGCAATTTGTATAAGATATCCTTGAATGCAAAATTATCTGGTCATTTTTATGCACGAATGTAATTCATTGGAATATTTCACGAATAAAGAAATTCTCAAGGAAATGTTATGATTTGTTCATTTATACTTTCCTCTATATATTGTATGGAGCACTCATCGAAACGCGAAATATTTTTCTATTTTTGAAGTCTATCTGACATTTATTTGTGTTGTTTACTGACGTCTAGCGATACGGTTTCAAATGTGTTGTTATGGTGACTTGATACAATGCAATTACCGCTGTAAGTTTTCGATAATTGCATTGCCCTTATGGGACATTTTATATATGAGAGAAATATTCTTTCAAACAACATTCGCAAATGTAGCTAAATAAAGACAGAGGACTGAAGAAAAGATACCTACCGTGTAGTTCGGCTCATGAGAAGGTATTTTCTGTTTTCTGCATTCAGGTGGTGTCAGATGCTGCGGTAATAAATATATACACTCGATCTGGTCGAGCGAACATAAAGAAAACTTCGACCAATAATTCACCTGAGGTCTTATAAATATTCGTGGTCGCTGCAGGTATGCTATGTCAAAGTTGTGCACTGAGATCGGTGACATGAACTTATTGTTTTTTTATGTGTAATGCTCACATTTTACAGTAATTATAATTGAAGCAGTTTGAAATGAATTGAGTGACGTTGCATGCATTCAAGCACTGACAGGTGTATTAGAAGTGAGATGTAGGTCAAACAAATTGTGAAGTACTGAAAAGTTTTGTAAAGCACAACATTTTACATAACCCAAGATTTTTTCGCATCGAAAAAATACATGTAATGAAAAGCTGGTGGAAATATTATTCATGTCAAAGCCTCGATGGTTGTGAAAGATTATTGATTTCAGCAATGTTTTCGGTTGAATATTTTGCATGGGTTCAAATACTAGCCAGATCCACTTTTTTATGCAATTATTTATTATGCCAGGCTGATATAAAGGTGATTTATCTATTTATTTATTAATTTATTTATTTGTTGAACTCATACTAACTCTGATACATTTCGAATTAATACAACATTATATCCGAAGGTCAATAAGATTATAGTCCGACAACTAATTGATACAATTCATGTAGTACGATTTTCTGGAAAAACATATTCATTAGGAACTGTAAAGGTTTACACTTATTAATACCTAAACTCTCCAAGAGATTGAGTTTCAAACCCTTTCCTTGGAAATGAAGGATTTGAAATTCGTAGTTGAACTCATGTCCCTCTATATTGAGATGAGATGCATTCATAGAATATATCTTACCATTTTGGAAACTACTTCTGTGTTCTTTCACGCGTGTATCGAATGTTCTTCCCGTTTGACCGACATAAAACATAGGACGTGAACCACACAATGAATCATGAACTCTTGATCTATTTGATAGTGAACTTCTATCTTCGTTGTTTTTGATATAAGAGCATGAATTATTTTTTGTTTTATATGCAATCTTCAAGAATTTCTGTTTCAAGAAATTAGAGATTTCCTCACTCGGTTGGCCTAAATAGGTTAACGTTCTGAAATTCTTATGATAATTCGTTGTAACTGGATATATTTCTTTCAGGACTTGACGATACAGCTTTTTGGACAATAAAGAGTCTACTAAATCACTCTTAGAATTGTAGGTCGAACAAATTGTGAAGTATTGAAAAGTATTTAGAGCAGAACAGGTTACGTAACCCAATATTTTTTCGTATCGAAAAAATACGTTTGACATCGCAAGGCCTATAGGAAGACTTATGAAAATCTGGTGGAATTATAAGTCAGCATTCATGTCAAAGGCTCGATGGTTGTGAAAGATGATTGATTTTAACAATGATTCTGATTACATATTTTGCGTGGCTTCAAATACCAGCCAGAGCCACTTTTTTGTAGGCAAATGGTCATTATGCCTGGCGTGATTTTTTTATGACTGAAGTTACATTGTATGAAGATATCGACGATCATTGGTGTGACAGTGGTGAACACTCAACTATCCCAAACCATTCTACAGGTATTCATCCATCCAAAATATTGACGACAATAAAAACATACAGTTGAGTTTCGCAAATAGAACGTAACGCATGTTACGTAAAGATAATATTCATCAACCCTCAAGTTATACACAGGACAAGGTATTATTCGTAGGTCATATAAGGATGGAAAACAAAAATTCTCCTAGAGGATTCTGCATACCAAGAAGTGTTCTCTTTGATGAGAACTCATCACTATACGTTTGGTTTCTGGTTGATAGATTCAGTTTAAAGGGTGTTGATGGCCGCACTTGAAGTGTTAAAACTAAGTATTAAAGAATAAAAAAATTTTTTTTTACTCAAGGTTTTTCCAGACATTGACAAGCTGTCAGGTAACGCTGGCATTTACCAACTTCATTAAGGGCTTGTTAGCTTACCTGGTGCTCAGAATGTTTCATCACTTCTCTATCCCATCTCTCTCTCTCTCTGGATGGTTGTCTCGTGTATGGGCAAATAAAGTTATGATGGCTCATTTGGTCAATAACAATAATAATAACAATAACAATAATAATTTCTTTATTCCAAAAACTATACAACATATAAGGCAAAGTTTAGCTTTAGCTACTCTTACACTCGAGTTAATAAGAAACAATAATATATGAAAAAATACGAGCATGGAAATAATGTATGATGGAAAAATAGAAGAACCGATATAGAGATAAACTCACGATTCGATAAATTGTTCTATCACATCCCCTATGGATCTTTGGGTTTTTTCTTCTAAATGGTGTAGCAGATTCTTCAATATGACATTATGGCAATGAACAGCTTAATATGAAATCGATTGAAAAAAAATTGTGAAATGACTGGCGAAGTGTAGACTGTTAAGATTTCAGGTTCAAAGGATGGAGTTCTATATAACCTGCTTTTCAATCCGTTGGATGTTTTTGAGTTCAGTGAATTTGGATTTCTACTTGATGACATGAGCACCTAATCCAGTCCAACAAATGACTTCGATAAATTGGCGAATTTTTATTTTCTGAGAGGTGCTCACAATCCTATTGTGTAGGTAGTTGGGAATAGCCTGAACGAATCTTCCAAAAGATGATTCCATTCATATCCAGTTTTCATGGAAACAAAGCCTTATCTCTACCAACGAAAAACAACCCTGCATCGGAATTGAATAAACCAAACATTCTCTCTCTCCGGCGAAAACTCAAACACACTTGGTTAGACAATAGCGCTGTTATTGACGTCGAAAAAAATTGACCACAGGCCACGGTCTGGCGATCAGGCATCATCAAGATCATAAAGGGCAATAATTAGTCCTGCAAAATCAGAAGGCGATAATTTGCCGAAGGGCCGATGTGAATCGTAGCACAAAGGAAACAGTGGCCCCGGCCAAAGACCAGGAAATTTGACAGAAGGGTCAAAGGTTGGGTGGCGCCTCGAGCGTATTCATTTACTCTCTGCCCTGTTGCTGGATCCGCCGCTTTCGCCTTTGATTACGTATCGAGAAATTTTGCTGGAACAATTCGGCATTGTCTATGTGTAATTTGGCAACAATCACAAGACGTGTGCGCCGGTGTTATAGGCCAGGTATTTCATGGCGTAAACAAGCTTTGTGTGAGAGGGAACCACAGCTTTGGAACATCGGTCGTCTTAGACAACCTCTGGAAAAATTGTTTGAATGTCATAGTTTTGTGGTGGATGGATTCATTCTCCCAGCTTTTTTGGGTTCTCAACCTACCACAATCTGAAAAATATAGGAATTAAAATTGGAATCTAAACAAGTTTAGAATGGCAGATTTCAAATCTACCTCAATAAGTTGCTGTGATAATTCAAGGACAGTTCCTTCTGAATGGAAATCGTTCAATCAGTCAGCAACTTTTCGTGTAAAAGAATTCAGAAATATCATTCACCAAAGAACTTTTCGTTAATGATTCGGAAACCAAATCTGCTTCCATTTTTGAAACTCTCACAAATAATCTCTTCTAGTTTCATTTTAGGGTTCGTTTAATGTAAATGTCAGAAATTTGAGTGTGGATATATATGTTATTGAATATTTTCTTTATATATGCTGACTCACACGTAAGGAAAGCCCTGTAAATTTCGAAGAACACCTCGTGTTTCAAGGGACAGGAGATACGAATGAACTTTCACTTTGAATTTTTGAAGTTTGGAAGCCTCAGGAAAAACCTCTTTCGGCAAGAAGTTCCGAAGCTCAGCTGCTCTATTGAAAAAAGATCCCTGAGCAAGAGAGGTTCGACAGATCTCCAAGTTCACAACAAAGGGGTTTGAATTCCGTACTCGTCGAGTCATCCGTGTTGATATTGCTAAGGGTGGAACGATTGATAACAATTCAGAGGAGCACCGACCGTGAAAATTTCTTTAGAAGAGAGACAAGTCCCCTACCTTTCTACGACGTTCCATTGAAGTGAGCGAGTCTGTGAACGAAAAATCACCAACAAGACGGATTGACTCCCTCTGAATAGAATCGAGAAGCCTCAATGAATGTTTTGGTGACAAACTCCACACAGGAGAACTATATTCTAAAACAGGTCGTATCTGTTGATCATTAGAAGCTGACGAGAAGTGAAGTATTTCTTCGCACGAAATAGAAATCCAAGTTTCTGGGGAGCACCTTCAGCGATCGATTTCACATGGTTTTTCCATGAGAGATTATCGCTGATCGTAATTCCTAGCATTTAGATGCTTAGTAGAATTTTGACAAATATTAATTCTTGCACATTTTTTCAATGGCAAATTTGAGATATACGAAAAGTTTATGACTGATTGAACGTGTTCCATTGAGAAGGAACTATTTTTGAATTATCGTAGCAACTTATCAGGGTAGATTGAAATTCTATCCTTCAACAATTGTATAGATTCCAATATCATCACTTGTTTTTTGTGCTGGATGGATCCGATGGATGTTATTGAATTCCTTGTTCGTGCGGTAAAAAAAATATAGATGAAACATCAAGACCTCTGGAAGTACGAAAGAGGAAACACAAGATGCATATCCAGAACAGACGGATCAATGATTCTCAATTATCAAAACACATTTTTACTGCCGATTAGGATTACAAATTAGCCGTCCTTGAAGGCAAATTGCTATTTCCAACCTCAAACCTTTGACAGATTTTTCAAAAACCCACAGAGAATTTGTGAATCAGTTTCGAAAACAAAGGAAGATTTTTTTCCGAAATGTTTATAAAGATTAGTATTTTTATATACTCATAGTAATTCTGGGTAGTGTAGCGGTAAGCACGTCCTCCTGTCAAAGCCTTTATCAATCATCTTGAACTAACTGAACCATTTTCAAACCATTCGTTTTTATATTTTTGTGCAAATTTACGTTTTACGAATAGGACGTTTCATTACGAAGGAACTGCATATTTTCGGGGTGAATTGAAATCTCATTGTTCTACTTTTGCATATATTCTGATATAAGTTCCTATTTTCTCCAGTTTATGGTAGGTTATCAACCGAAAAAACTACGAAGAAAAAAAATCGTAATCATAAAAAATCTGAAGACATATTTTTATTAATCTAACCATCCAACCTCCTTACGAACCAAAATATTAACGTAAATAGCAGTTTCCCTTCGAGTTTTTTGTATCTTCTTTCTTCCTTCGTCCTAGAAATTATACATTCTAGCACCACACTGAACGGGCAGGAAGAGCAACAAGAAATCTGATAGAGCAATGCCGTTTGACCGATGGAACTGTAAGGAGTTTTAGCAACAGTAGGCTAATTGTCAGAAGAGTATATGTTTATATACCAGTATTTCGATGTCGAAATGGGCTTTGTAGTATGGCTGATCAATCCGTAAGTGTGTTTATTAGTTAGATTGCTGTATTGCTGGAGATATATAGGTTTTGATGATGATTCCAGCATGGGCGTCAAAACGTCGAATAGTTTAACATTTCGCTCACGGATTGATTCCTGAAGGAATTGATTTCTAAGTTCAATGGTACTCACGTATCATTTCAGAATTTATGATTAGGGTTTACAGGGGAATACAACAAACGAAGGCAAGAAACAATCAGTAGTGAAAAGACCAAAAGAGGAAAATCAAGGAATAAAGAGACGCGCTGATGTGGCCTATCAACCATCTGAAGCTCCTGGCTAAGAAATGCCTGTGGGCCCTATCATAAATATACTTTCAATCACAGTATCAGTAGTTTTCGCGCGTCGAGTGCTCATAATATAAGTTCGGTGTGAGGGTAATTGATCTCTGAAAAAGTTTCATCTTTCACACCAAAGGTGCCAATCTCATCGTTTATAAGTAGTACAGGAATTGATTTTCAGTTATTGGGATCGGCACACTTGCAGACCGGTTTCGAGATTATCACCAGTGCATGAGGGAAGTTAACCAACACTTCCAAAGTCGTAGATTTTCCAAGATGCATTATGGACCTTTCTGTTTTATTTTCACAAAAAATTTAAATCACGTTACTGGTCATGCAAAAGGTTGGGGAAATTGTGTATCAGTTATCATTATCGCGGTATTAGGCAAATCCAACCAAATAAGAGGTACTCAGGTGCACAAGGGCCACACAAACTTTTTTTAGTTCAATCGACAGTTCAAGCTGTAAACGAACTTAGTTCGTTAATTCACCGAGAGATGGATAAATAGGGTTGAATATAATCCTGAATAAATCCAAATACCCGTTTTCTTCACTGAATCCAACAAAGTTTCATATTTCGAGAAGATGTTCGTCAGGAAACAACCACTTTTCTGGCAAACACCACGCCGTACATTGAATTACATCTGACATTTGTGCGAGAATCTTCGGAAAACACTCGTTTGAAGTCCCGACTGAAAATTCTGTAATTCATCCATTCCTGTGAAGGGCTCAGGAAAAAAATTCTCTGACCGAACCGAGATCCTGTCTTGGCTTGAATGACAGATTTTTTTGGTTAGTGGGATTTTTCCTACAAAAATAGCTCTCTATTTTGCTTTGTGTAAATATTCCTATTTTTGCTATCTATTTGATTCTATTTTCATATGTTTGGTATACAAATTGAGCAATAAAAACTGATTTCTCTGTAATTAAGTGCCCGTCAAGCCATATAGGCAGGGGATTCGCTGTTTCAGATGGACTCTTTCTTCCTTTTTGTGGGTGAATAAAATTTCTTTGAATGATATACGCGTACACGTGTAGCCAAAAATAGTGACTGTAACCCAAACACCTAATTAATAAGTTGACCGTTTGGAACAGTTTAGCCTGTCCATTATCTGAGAAAATTAAAAAATTTCTGTGGCCCTTCAGCGCATTGGCGAAAGTGTAAACATGCATATAGCTCGTGTGGATTATCATCACAAATATATACCCCTTTTCCACTTCATGAAAAAATCCAATAAATCGGCGATTCGCGCTCACGACAATGACGTATGAGTCAATAAGGCCGGTATGTTCGAGTGGGCCATGACCGATCGTCAGCTGTTCCCCGCAGAGAACGCATGCAGAGCCAACTCTAATCGAGGATCTGTTATCTGACAACCTCCGATAGTGCATGGACGTTTGATAGAGACACATGGTGGGTATAGGAAAAAGCTGATTTATCGGCCGGTATTGGGTGTTGTTATTTTACCGGGTGATTGAGAGCGGGCCGGACGCCCCCGACTGATCTTTCTAGAGAGTTAATAGGATCGAAATTTTTGTGTGGGTCGATTCGAGTGAAATACCTCATGGTTGGATTTGATGTAGTGCCAATTTTACACTTTTCAGGCGTACTGATGTTCCTGTAACTAGAATTCAGGTAATCTCCCAGCGTGATGTAACTAAACTTCCCTGCATTTCAACAGTTTCAAATCGCATATGATACTGATAACTGGCAGAGATTCGCAAAAAAAATGAAATGAACATCAGCTCAAACTCAAGGAAACGCAGAAGGGCCACACTTTTTTGAATTTCATTCTTCCCTAATTTCGACTCTAAAGTCTTAATTTCCGACGTTGACCTTAGAATTCCGACTTCACCTCAGACTGTGAAGTCAAAATCCCGACCTATTTGCAATTGAAATCCCCAGATGAAAGTCGAAATTCCGAGACTGAAGTCGGAAATCCGATAAAAAGTCAGAATTCAAAGTCAAAATTTAGTCTTCAAAGTCGCGGAAAAATTAAATTTGAAAAAAGTACGACCTTTCTATGCTTCCGTACAAACTCATTGGAGACTGTTGAGTTTACAAAATTTTTGGGATTCTTCATTGACGAGCACCTTAACTGAAAACCCTATTGCAATTTCCTTCCTACCAAGCTGAATTCTATACGATATGTAATTGACCCATAGTAGGTAGTCAATTATATTCGTTGAGATTCAGAGGAAAATTCCTATCTTGGTTGATTTTCTATAACAGAAAAATTTCTGTGAAAGTTGAGGACAATCGTTCTGATCTTTATGACATGAACCTGGGAGTTCCCCAGGGGTCCATCCTAGGACCACTTATTTTTTACTTATCCCCTTGGCCTTCCTGTGAGTTGAGAGTATATAGTTCTTCATGCCGATGTCACAACCTTGCCAACTGAGGGGAGCAGCCCTGAGGAACTGCAAAATAATTTTAAGAAGTTGGCTGTAGAATTCACGGAATGGTGCAAATAAAACTGATGATAGTTAACTTCAAGTAAACAATCTGCATGCAGTTCTATTACAGATCGCAAATGCGAAAAAATATGCTGTTGAAAGTGTTGAATGATAGAGTTGATCTATCACAAAGTGCGAAATTCATTGGAACCTTTCTAGAAGCAGATATGAGGTGGAATATAAATATAAATGCTATTTGTAATATATTTTTACAACATTGGTTATTATGCCATTTCACAACTTAAGAACTGTTTTAACACAAGAAAACTCTTCAATATATATTATGCTTGGATCTGTTCCCATATTTCCTTTAACATAACCATCTTGTGATGTTCTAGTAGTGACAAAAGAGTATTTCAAATCATCTTTCGAACAATCTGTTCAGGCCAGTCTCAAATTACCTACACAGTGGGTTTCGGCTGGCACCTGTCAGAAAACAACTACTCCCCTGGCTAATACCACGAAGGGCATTGAATTATATCCGACCGGTGCCAGTGCAGGTTTCTTCACAGAAGTAAATCCTGCATTTGCTTTCGTCAATACAAATGAAGGAATTGATTTTCAATTATAGGGACGGACACACTTGCAGACCGGTTTCGGGCTATTTGGCCACTCGTCAGTGCAAGGCAGTGCCATCATCAACATAAAGTCGATAACTTTCCATAATTAAAAATCAAAATCCTTCAGAGGATCAAGCCCCGACCAAAGCTGATGCGAACAACGAAGTTATTGCGCCATCTACCAATGGACGAGGTATTCCAAAAGCAAACCGAATTCGCCCATTCCTCCTGCGAGGAAAATGTAAAAACATTTGACATAGTCAGTGGGCATACTTGAAGACTGGCGTTAAGAGTATTTCTTTCACAAAAAAAGAACCACGAGACTCATTCCCAATCTTGAAATAAGAGACTCTTGCATTGCAGGAAATATTTCAGGAGGTACAAAATCTTATCCCTTCCGTGTATACATAAATATTTTAAAGTGATGTTGTGTCTGGAACAAATTCATTTGTATGAGACAGTTTTCATCAGTGTACAACCTTCCTTTCATTAAAAATAGAACATCATATACAGGAGTGACATTTTCAACTATCTTCCGATATATATTGTAGTTGAAAATGACAATATATTTAAGTCAAACTGGAAATTTTTCTTGTAAGAACACTGCTCCTAAGAACTACAAGAAATAACTACAATAATTATTATTGAATATCGTTTAGCGATCTGGGTGACAATTTTTTTAGAAAATAAAATAAAAAACTGTGACTTCCAAAAACTGTTAGCACATAAAAAGTAAACAGCTTATTTTGAATCATTCGGTAATGAAGAATTTCATTCTAAACTCCTGAAGTTAGCTGAATACTATTTTGCAATTACAGGTCATAACTCTAATGCTGAAGGAGTTTGCTCTTGATAAATTATTCTCAGTGGATGAAGCAAATTAAATAAAATACAGAGACAATTGCGAAGATGATAATTACCAGTACATTGTCTGATTTTGATTAATTATTTTCAGAATTCTACAAAGTGATATCTTAAGAAAGCGAAATCTTAGAGGAAGTTGGTGGAAAAAATACAGCCAAATAGTTGAAGAGTTTTAAAAAAACTTGAGAATATAATTCAAATACCACAGGCGATTTTAAATTTTGAAGTTTGATAACCAGAAAAATATTATATTTTGTTTTTATTTGCATAATTAATTACATAAGAAAAAAGCTAAAAATTGTCTTTTTTTTACTTTGTATTTGGTATCCGAGAAGGTAATGACCCGCTTCCAGTGTGTGAAAGTTCAATTTTTCTTATGAAACCAATTGGATTTCAAAGTAAGCTGTAAAAAGCTCTGGTAAAAAGTTCTAAGCAAAGTAGTGCCAACGTAGTGCTTATTAGTTGAAGTTTTGGTCAAAGTGGCGCTGCGATATTATTTCGAAATTTCGGAATATATAAAAATTATTACAAGTGTTTATCAAGAACAATTCATGGTTGATGTTCATATAAGAAGTGACAACACGAAAAACTGTAATAGTCGCTTACAAAATTTTATTTTTGAGAATTTTCACACAACGTCAAAGTCATAACCTCAATTAGCAATAGTTGTCAAAGTGGTGCAGATCAGTTGGAGTTCTCTTGAATGTGTCGCTCCAATCTTAAATTGAAATCCCAATTGTGACCCATAAAAAATGAAGGCATATTGACCACTCATCGACCACGTCCATCCTCATAATCGTAAATTTCAGGCCGTAAATAAAAATTCATTATTCCCAATTGGTCATTCATCAATAACCAGCTCATCGTTATGGTCATCGGATGAACACGGCGGTTAATGAGAGAGGACAATTAAAAACGAATTCAATAATTAAATTTTGGCCGGAGTCTATTAATCAGTTCAATATACTCAACGGAATCGGAGGATGTATGCGGGCAGCTAATAAAAAATCAATTAGACAAATGGGATGATATTGGATATCGGTCGTACAGCCGGTAATTACAGTAATTGGTATTGATGAGTATAGCCGTTACGTTGAACAAGTGGTTGAATACGGGGGTTGTGGAATGAGTCTGTGTCGAAAACAATTTTGTGCATTTTCAGAAGAGTGGAAAGTGTTTTCTTTGTAGTTTTTAGGATTTCTAACCAACCACAATCCAAAAAATTAGGTATTAATATTGTAATCTATAGAAGTGTAAAATGTTAAACTTAGATATCTACCCCGAAATAATTGACAAACAGTTCTTGGATGAAACGAGATATTGATAATGGAACCCCCTTTTTAAAAGTTTTTACTTGTATGATACATTTCCCAGGTTGTTGATATACAAATTAAGTAGAGAAGTTTCAGAGTACACTTCCCTGGGGAACCCCGATATTGTTCATTGAGGAACCATATTCTTCTCCATTGGCTTTCGTCATTTAATATATTCCGATTGAATAGTTTCCCAACCATCCTACAACTGAACATTTATGTCACAAAATATCACGATCAATCGCCTCAGGAGCTCGTTTGATGTTAAAAAAGACTGCATCAATATCAAGACTAGGTTTGTCCAGAAATAATTTGATATTTCTGAAATTCTCTTTATAATTTTGTACCACAGAAGCAATAGTATTTTAAAACATGTGTACTAGAAAATGTTTTTTCCAAAACCTGTAGTTATTCATTAATACTAGATTCTTCTATTATTCCACGTTTTTAAAAAACTCCAAATAGTTGAGGTGACAGGTATTCTTTCATTAAATTCCGCCTCAGCCGTGATATCATCATCCTAAAATGTCTGGCATATCCCTAGAAGTATTACAGTTAGATATAACATCTCAATTTCCTGAAATCGGAGAAACGATCAAAAATCTTAGGCAAAAAATAGAAAGTAATAACATTTCTATAGCTAGAAAACGTAACATCATCGACAGTGGCTATATTATTTTTGTCACATTCTCAAAAATAACATTAACATTTTTAAGGCATCTCTTCAATATTCCTCTCGAAAATTGAAATTTCTTCCATCCTGTCACAAATTCTAAAGAGTTACACTGACAGATATTGATAAATCAAATTCTGCTTGACCGTGATTATACCTATACCATCTTGAAATGTATCGCAGATCCCTAGAAGTACCACCGTTAAGTATAACATAGCAATTTCCTGAAATGAGAGAAGCGTTGGAAGAATCTGAGGCAATAAATAGAAAGTGATAGAAAATTTTTATCTAAAAAAAGTACCTTCATCGGCACTGAAGTATATTATTTCTGTCACAATCTCAAGAATATCATCAACATTTTGAAGAAATCTCTCGAAAATTGAAATCTTCTATTCCGTCCATGTTGTCACAAATTCTAAATAGTTGAACTTACGGATATTCTTTTATCAAATTCTGCTTCAACCATGATTGTACCATCTTGAAATGTATCGCAGAGCCCTAGAACTAAGACCGTTAGATGAACCATCTAATTTTCCTGAAATCAGAGAAACGATGAAAAAATCTGAGGCAATAAATAGAAAGGGATAACATTTCTCTATCTAGAAAACGTACCTCCATCGGCACTGCGTGTATTATTTTGTCACATTCTCAAAAAATTATCAACATTTCGAAGGAATCTTATCAATATTCCTCTCGAGAATTGAAATCTTCTATTTCTTCCACGTTCTCACAAACTCTGAAAAGTTAAACTAGCAGGGAATCCCAATGAACACAGATATGTGTCAGTCTTGTATCTATTATATAACACCGGTAACATAGGATGTGTCAGACATGTCATTTGTATAGTTCAGGTACTCTCCATTTACCACACGATGTCCGCCTCAACTGATGTAACATACACGTATCTGAATAAAAAATGAAACATGATTTCAGCATTCAGTGTTATGTATCAGACATGTCTCTTGGAAATGTTTATGACATATTTCTTGAAAGGAACAAATTATTTGCACGAAAAGAACAATTTCATTAACTGTCTATGTTTCAGACATAAAACATGTAATATATTTTTTCATTCCACTGTTATCTGTTTGATTCGTTTCACTGATCTTAGCGAGAATGATTCCTGAAACGAACAAATGAATGGCATGTACGCTAACATTTTCATTCATTTAATTTATGAGGTATGATACTTTATTAAATGAAATATGTTGTATCAAATCTCATATATTAAAAGAATAAAAATGTTAGCGTACGTGCCATTTATTTGTATTCATTTTTGTCCCAGGTTTTGTTTCATGAATCAACTCTATTGGTTTTTCAATACCCAGGTAAAATGAAATGAATTGCAATAAATCATATATTTTCTGTCAATAACAAACATATTTCAAAACCAAACACATTCCATTTCATCATTAATTGCCTTTCATGGTTCTCCCTTGCAAACCTCAGCTTTGACTGCCGCAACCATTCACTCACTATATTCTCGAACTCTTCCAGCGAATGAGGGCAGTTGTCTGCTACAACAGCTGAAATTATTAATTCAATGTTACACAAATTGAATTGACAGGGCGATACTAAAAATCCATGTCAACCAAAAATATCAGTTTTCTATACAAAATTCTGACAATTGGTTTACAGAATGGCAAAATGTATTTCGCTGTATGAAATCTTCCTTGAGCAGGATAAATTCATTCTGCACGTGTTTCGCTATACCATAGTCAAAATATTTGATTTTCTGTGAAAAAATATAACAAGGTGCTGTAGGTTGAACGAACTCTCTGAAATTATATTTCATTGTGTTAATATTCATTATTACAGATAGTAGGCCTATTTGATGTTTAATGTGTTGAGATTTAATTTCAGATAGAATAGGTCAGGATATAGGTAAACATTGTTTTCAATAGGTAAGCAAACTATATTGGTTTCATTTTTTGACTAATAATTCATAGATCTACTTGCATTTTTTGACTAATAATTCATGAATCTACTTGAGGCTGCTTGTTGGACTGCTCCCTTTCAGAAATTCAATTGGTGAAAAAAGCGGTGTGCGTGTCAGAAATGAGTGCACAGTATTTTCCAAAAGGAAGGGGACACAGAGCAAAAAAACAGACATTCAAGAATAAATGCAAATGATTCAGACGATTTAGAAGGGGAAATTATGGGTAATCAGTTGTAATAATATTTTGAAACTCAATTGATGTATCTTGATAATTTTTGATGATTTCAGATATAATAAAAATGACAACATTTCCTGAAAATATAAGAAGAATGGAAATGAATGAATCTGGTATGTTTTCATTGTCAATATTTTCTTTGGGGAGGGCAATATATTGTTGTGTCCATAAATATGTTGTATCTCCACTAAAAATAAAAAGTGAAACAGATTCAATTCAAATTATAAACACTTCATAAAGCTTTTAGTTCGAAATGCATGCCCTCTTGGAACAATACTTTCTAGAAAGCCTAGCAGTTGAAAAAGAAGTGTACAGATAATGTTACCCATAATGAATCATGACTTAGTGTAGATGTAATGAAAGAAACACAGCACCTAAGACACTTACCACGAAAACACTCTAACCTGAGACGTATTCTGAGAAAGCTCTCTATTCGCTGATGATGAAGACTATGGTTTATCACTTGAGGGATCCAGAGCATATCACAACACAAGTTTACGACGTTTCTGCAATCTGCTTAGTTCATAGAAGTATTTTTTCCAGACATTTTTCGCACTAAATAAACTCAACTCATATGCAGAACACACATCTCACAATTCAGCACAAACATAGATATCAAGATGACACAGTTTTAAAATGTGCTCAAATTCTGGTGGTACCTGAACTTCTATCAAAGTTTCACAAAAATCACAAATTCACAAACACAAACATGATACTATATAACCTCAAATACAGAATCTTGGCCTGAGCGCTTGAGGCAGTCTGACACATCATAGTCTTCTTTTACCTGTCGTTAACTGGAAAAGAATGTTTCGTGACATGAAAAAAGTTGTTTCCCGAAAATTTTCGAGTACCTTTCATTATTTGGGTAACTTATATATCCGGTACATATCTGGTTCATATCGTGATCAATGGCGTGCAATGTTCATCTATATGTACAAATTCTGAACCCATACATATGTCATAAAACGAACAAAGTTGTTGCAATGAAACCATCTAGCACAGTAACAAATTCAGCTCTCTTATATGTCCGATATGTATATAGTGATATGCCATTTGAAAGATACAGGTAGGTTTTGAATTATATGTCAGAAATGTACCAAACGGAGATCATTGAAATGTTTCAAATTTGTTTCGGTGAAATCCAAATGGTATATGGCAGACATATGTGTGTTCATTGGGATATTTCATCTAATTCTGGTTGATCGATTATACCATCTTGAAATATATCGCAGATCCTTAGAACTATCACCGTTGAATATAACATCTCAATTTCCTGAAATAAGAGAAACGATGGAAAAATCTGAGGCAATGAATATAAAGTGATAATAGTTCTCAATCTAGAAAACGTATTATCATCGGCAGTGAGATTATTATGTTTGTCATATTCTCAAAAAAAACATCAACATTTCGAAGATTCTCATCAATATTCCTCTAGAAAATTCAAATCTCTTTCTTCCATGTTGCCACAAATTCCAAAGACTCAAACTAACAGGTATTCCTTTATCAAATTCTGTTTCAACCGTGATTATACCAACTTGCAATGTATCGCAGATCCTGAGCTATCATCGTTAGATATAACATCTCAATTTTCTGAAATCAGAGAAACAATGAAAAAATCTGAGGTAGTAAATAGAAGCCGAGTATATTATTTTTGTCACAATCTCAAAAATAACATAAATGTTTTGAAATCATCTCAATTATATTCCTCTCAAGAATTGAAATCTTTTATTTCTACCATGTTGTCACAAACTACCAGGTATTCTTCTATCAAATTCTGCTTCAACCGTGATTATACCATCATGAAATGTATCGCAGATCCCTAGAACTATCATAGTTAGATATAACATCTCAATTTCCTGAAATCAGAGAAACGTTGGAAAAATCTAAGGCAATAAATAGAAAGTGATAACATTTCTCTATCTAAAAAACGTACCTTCATCGGCACTGCGTATATTATTTTTGTCACATTCTCCAGAAATCACATTAACATTTTGAAGGCATCTCATCAATATTCCTCTCGAATTCTCCAAAATTGTTTATGGGCGCCTTCTCAGAACGAAAATCTTGGATTTTTCGAGGTGTAGGTAAATCAACAGGCCACCGCTACCACATAAATGGATTATACAGGTGTTCTGATCCCAAGATATTCCAGATGACTAGTATCGATAAGGTCGGTTATATTTATTTGACAGTCCTACTCGTGGGTATCATCGAAATTTCTCGTGTTTCTATTGATTTATGCTGAATTTATGTGGGATGGAATGGTTGGATATGGATGCTCGTGCATTTAAATTGAGCTAAATGAAGAATGCAAAAATTATTCGGTTTGAAACGGTCATGATTTGGATTCGAAATAGTAGGATTGAACGATGAGTTTTGGAACCTTTGGTGTAAAAGTTGAAACTTTTCCTAGAGATCAATTACCCTAACACCAAACTGATATTTTTGCACTCGACGCGCGTTTCGCTAACAAGGTTAGCATCTTCAGGAGAAGAAAATTGATACTAAGTCTAGAGCTGTGGTTAGTTATTTATATACCTAAAGTTTTCCGGTCCGATATGGACTTCGTTTATTACTGTACAAGCATGTGCATGACACAAGACTACTCGATGCATGTGAGAGTCTAGAAATAGCAAAATGTAAAAACAGCATGAATGGTGACAAGGGACCTATTCCTTTCAGTCCACTTTTCAATCTATTGTTGAGGAAGTAATCAGAAATCAATACTAACAGATGACGGAACTTGCAGGTAGTCAGTTCATTACCAAGAAATTAATTAGAATAATTAACAGTAACAAACGAAGTCCATATCGGACCGGAAAACTTTAGGTATATAGATAACTAACCACAGCTCTAGACTTAGTATCAATTTTCTTCTCCTGAAGATGCTAACCTTGTTAGCGAAACGCGCGTCGAGTGCAAAAATATCAGTTTGGTGTTAGGGTAATTGATCTCTAGGAAAAGTTTCAAGTAGGATTGATGTGTATGATATAGTGATAGTGACATGCAAATCAAAAGTTTGAACCTTGGAAGCTCATTTTTATCAATGAATTTAATTAGGATTTTACTTCGCAGAAAGCCAATGCTGGAAAATTGTAGTGAAGCTGTTATTTAGTATCCTGAGAAAGTCGAATTATTTATATTATACAGTTGAAATTTGAAAGAATCATATTTTTACTCGAAGTTTTAGACAATCCCTCGAGAAAAAGTTCCTTTTTAATTTGATACATGTGTTCCAATTTCAACTTCATTGTTGTTTCTAAATTTTCAACAGTTTTTCAACGAATCATTACTTTCCAGTCTACCGATTTGGACAAAACATTATCAAATAAAAAATGAGTTTTGGAACCTTCGGTGTACAAGTTGAAACTTTGCCTAGAGATCAATTACCTTTACACACAACTGTAGTATC
Organism: Zygogramma bicolorata; assembly: GCA_032362365.1. Classification (NCBI taxonomy): domain Eukaryota; kingdom Metazoa; phylum Arthropoda; class Insecta; order Coleoptera; family Chrysomelidae; genus Zygogramma; species Zygogramma bicolorata. Next base: position 603,642 of record JAVJAQ010005172.1, read on the forward strand.
AATTTTCTTCTCCTGAAGATGCTAACCTTGTTAGCGAAACGCGCGTCGAGTGCAAAAATAGCAGTTTGGTGTTAGGGTAATTGATCTCTAGGAAAAGTTTCAAGACATTATTGTTATGTTTTATGTTGTTGTTATTGTTATGTTGTTATTAACTCTAGATTTGCAGTGAATTTAGGACAAAGGCTGAAACTGATTTTGCCCAAGCACAATCGGACAATTCACCCGAAATAGATACTTATGTTGATAGCATATTTTGCATCAAATATCGAATTTACCTACGCACATATCAAAGGAGTGAAAGCGACTAGGTAATCATTGTGAGTCCATAACATAGATTGATTGGTATTCAGCCTACAGCAGAGTTGTATATGTTACCGGCAATGTGTATAATTCAGGCATTGTATAGAATGCCTAGGCATTCTATACAGTGCCGAGTGAATCCAGGCAAAGTATGAAATAATGTGCATTATGTATAATGCCTAGGCATTATATAGAATGTCGAAAGTTTTGCTGGCAAAGTATAAAATGAACAACATTGTTAAAAATTGTTTATTGCAAATAACAAACATGAAATGTATTAAACATAGGATCTGAAAATCCTCATATTTTACTAGAGTAAAATTTAAAAGTGAAACATTAATTTAAGAAATTACTTGTTACAGCAGGAAAGAGAACTGTAGTTCTCTTTCCTGCTGTAACAAGTAATTTCTTAAATTAATAATTCACTTTTAAATTTTACTCTAGTAAAATATGAGGTTTTTCAGATCCTATGTTTAATACATTTCATGTTTGTTATTTGCAATAAACAATTTTTAACAATGTTGTTCATTTCATACTTTGCCTGCAAAACTTTCGACATTCTATATATTGCCTAGGCATTATACACAATGCCTAGGCAAAGTTTGTACAATTGTTAGGAAATGAGTTTATTTCACAATGGAACAGACAGATTTTTAACTTTGCCTGAACTCCAGCAGGCATTCTATAGAATGCCTAGGCAAAGTATGAAATGTTTAAAATTTCACACTTTGCCTGCTTACTTTTGGCAATGTATAGAATGCCTAGGCATTCTATACAATGCCTGATTTTACACTTTGCCGGTAACATATATACTAATTGATATTCTTATGTTTCTGAACTAGATTTTAATCTCACCTTATGATTAGCTTCGACAGTAATATGAGCACATGTTTATCAACAACGCTTTGGCAATTGGAAGATCACAGCATAAATAACTACTATACAGAAACGAACCTAATCACTAATTATATCAAAAATATACGGCCATGACCATTACATATATTAGTAGCTGTTATATCTCATAAACGTTGATATCTGTAGGATAATATTACAGGTTGATTGGTAAGATAACAGTTTTTCTCTGTTACATCAATATATGAGAATAATATTTCATAAACATAACATCTTTCTTACAAGTAAATATTGCACTGTTATCCGGGAAACATGTTTTTCAATGAAATTGCATTAGTTGTTCTTAAAGTGTGCCCTCGAATTGACAATAGTATTTTGGGAATTATTGAATCTTTCGTATAACTTGGGGGGGGTTCCTAACTCGTGATTTTAGACCAATTGCAGCATTCCATCAGAAAATCGAGGCCTCCTCTATGAACTGTAGTCTTATGGGTTGTTTCTTCAGTTGTGTACTTTCTAAACTGCCGTCTTATGGTTTGCCTCCACAGTTATGTGCTTTGTTGATGAGTTTCTTGTCTGATATGTCTCTGTATGTGGTTGTTAATGGAGTATCGTCTGATATTCTCCCAATAAATGCAGGTGTTCCACAGTGTTCAGTTCTGGCGCCACTTCGTTTCAGCTTCATATCAATACTTTGCTAGAGAAAACATCTCATTAAGTGCATAGTTTTGATGACGATAGTACTCTTCATACTAGTTTCTTTCCCAGAATCCCCAAACCACCATAAAAAAATTCAGAGTTTCTTGTCTGATATGTCTCTGTATGTGGTTGTTAATGGAGTATCGTCTGATATTCTCCCAATAAATGCAGGTGTTCCACAGGGTTCAGTTCTGGCACCACTTCGTTTTAGCTTCATATCAATGATTTGCTAGAGAAAACATCTCATCAAGGGCATAGTTTTGAGGATGATAGTACTCTTTATACTAGCTTCTTTTCCAGAATCCCCAAACCAGCACCATAAAAAAATTCAGAGAAAGATCACTTCAATAGAATTAACGATGAGTTGGAGAAATTAATAGAATGAAGTAACATCAACAAGGTGGAATTTAATGCTACGAAAACCCAAGAATGTCTCTTCTCAAGGAAAGCCGATCTATCATCATCAAATATTCAGATGTCAGTAGTAGCTATTCCTATGAAGTCAAGTATTTCGTTGCTAGGAAAACGATCAGTTATGATTTCTTTAAAAGGAAAAACATTTTAGATCGATCGCTAATGGTGCTTTCCAGAAGCTTGAATCTCTGTTTTGTGCAAAGAAATACTTCACTTCTCGTTAGCTTCTGATGATCTATAAGGCTCAGATACGACCTGTCTTGGAATATAGTTCTCATGTGTGGAGTTCAGCACCAAAACATTTATTAATAAAGCTCCTCGACTCTATTCTGAGAAAGGCAATCTTCTTGTTGGTGATTCTTCGCTCACAGATTCGCTCACTTCATTGGAACATCGTAGAAGGGTCGGAGGCTTCTACAGATATTTTCACGGTCGGTGCTCTAATGAATTGTTATCAATCGTTCCACCCTTGGCAACATCTACATAAATGACTCGACGAATACAGAATTCCCACCCCTTTGTTGTGAACGTGGAGACCCGCCGAACCCCTCTTCCCCAGGGATTTTTTTTTCAATAAAATAGCCAAACTTTGGAACTCCTTCCTGAGAGAGGTTTTTCCTAAGGTTTACAAACTTCAAGATTCAAAATGAATGTTAATTCGTACCTCCTATCCCTTGATTCACGCGGTGTTCTTTGAACATTACAGGGATTCCTTTTCGTTTGAATCTGCATACATAAAAAAAACAAAAAATTATTCATATTGAAATGTCGTTTTTTCAATATCGATCCATATTAATTCAACAACAATTTTTCCACCCACGATATTGGACCAATCTGAATCCAGGATTCAGCCAATACGCTACTTGGGATTACCAGATACGACCCAGGTTCGAATCCTGGGGAGTACAAAATTTTTCAAATTCGCTATCTGCAATCCATCCACGGAGCAAAACTGGTTCAAGCTTTTGAATGAGTGGTTTCCTAGAAAGCTAGGATATTCGTGGACAGACATTTTTAAATAGATTCAAACCCATCTATGATGCCTCTCTGGTGGCTTCTGTGAACTCGTCCCATCAGCTATGCGAACATGCAAATCTACGCGTGAAAAGCGCGACGAACACGCCGGTAATAAAATCAAGAAGGCCACGATACAGAAGTGCGAGCTCGCATTATTTATCGTTTGTTAGTTACTTCGCCGCGAGGACCCGGGGTGCCTGTAAGGACGGCGATTTATCTGCGGCCACACACTATGATCCTGCGGAATTTTTCACGAATCATACGCCGGCTTCGATTTATAATAACATAACGTGATATACTTCGATAGGGAATGTGGCAACGAAGAACGGTGTATCGAATTCGCGATGAGGAATGGGTTTTCTGCGTTCTTCTGATTACTTACAGATATTGTAGGTATGAAAAAAGTCCTGTGAAAGTCGGGAAGTTATTGCAAGTATTTCCAATGCTATGGAATAATTGTTTTCAGGATTATACGAATAAAAATATCATATACTGGAACTTGTCCTAGAGATCAATTACCCTAACACCAAACTGATATTTTTGCACTCGACGCGCGTTTCGCTAACAAGGTTAGCATCTTCATGAGAAGAAAACTGATACTAAATCTAAAGAATAGGGTTAGTTGTTTATATACGTTGAGTTTTCCGGTCCGATATGGACTTAGTTTGTTACTGCTAATTATTCTCATTAATTTCTTGATAATGAACTAGTGCAGTCTCTACCTTCAAAGTTTGTTGGTCCATCATCTGTTTTTATTGTTTATTCTGATTACTTTCTCAACATTAGAATGAAAAGTGGGCTGAAAGGGATAGGTTCCTTGCCACCAATCGTGCTGTTTTTACATTTTGATATTTCTAGACTCTCACATGCATCGAGTAGTATTGTGTCATGCACATTCTTGATCAGTTTCATATTGCTTTCACCAATTTTGTGGTCATTTTCTGAAGGCTGTTGGGCGACACTGGATTTTTCTACCCTTCCGTATTCAGAATGTTCTTTGAAACGGATTTGGATAGCTCGTCGGCTTTGACCGATGTATTTGTTGTTGCAATCTTGATAACTGATTTCGAAATTCGCGATTTCTCTGAGTTTTCTAATTCATCTTTTGGGTTACCAAGAAGCTGTTTTGATTTATAAGAAGTTTTATATGCAACTTTCATATTCACTTTATCGAATATCTGTTGAAGTCCTCTAGTGTATTGAGGTTCATATGGGATTACTATAAACTTTTCATTTCTTTCATATTTTGAGAAGTCGAAAATTCACGAAGTGTTTCCCTAAATTTACATTTTCTGATTATCTTATCAACTTTCTCTGGGTTGAAACCGTTCACTCCAGCTACGTACCTTATCACTCTCCTTTCATTGTCGTACTTTTCTTTTTTCAAACGAAAAGTTATGAACCTATGGACAAGGAATTGCAGTGCCGCCATTTTATGTTGTAGACAATGATTCGAGTCATTTGGAATGTATCTGAATGTGTTCATGTCTTTCCTGTAAATGCCAAATTCTATTTCATTCTGTTCGTTCCTTATAACCAATAAATCTAAAAATGACAACTTTCATCCTTATTCTACTTCGTACGTGAATTTTATACTCTTACATATGCTGTTCAGTGCTGAAAGGAGATTTCCAATTTCGGTAATCCTTGTATCCACCACAGCGAATATGTCATCAACATATTTGATCCAGATTCAAGGAAGGTAACTGAGTTCTTTCCTAGCATCCGTCTCGAACCTATCCAGGAACAGATTCGCTAAAAATGGAGATAATGGGTTACCCATATGGCTGTCCCTTCTTGCTGTGTGTTTTAGGTATATAAACAACTACCCTAGTCTTTAGATTTTGTATCAATTTTTTTCTCCTGAAGATGCTAACCTTGTTAGCGAAACGCGCATCGAGTGCCAAAATATCAGTTTAGGGTAATTGATCTCTAGGAAAAGTTTCAATTTTTACACCAAAGTTTCCAATCTGTAGAAGTCTAACGTTTTTTTTTTGTTTATTCGAAACCAAGTTACACAAAACGAGCTATCCCAGTGTATGTTTCTCTCAACAGAAAAGATTCACCTTCCTCTTGTATCGAATAACTAACATTAACCAGAAATGTTGCCACTGGACACCCACCGTACGAGGTATTCTAAAAGATGCAGCTCATTAATTGCCAAACTTTAATTTACGTCCGAGTTGAAGAAATGTTAAGAGCTCTTCAATCCGAAAATATTTACAACCTACTTAAAATTTTAAAACCGAATTAAAACAATTTATCGGCCATTACTACACCATCCCTTGCAATAAAAACAATGCAGGTATAACAGATTAGAGCACACAAATGATTCACTAATCAAAATTATATGACCAATAATAAAGTGATAACTATCTATTTTATGCCTTTTGTCTTAGCGAAGAATAAAATCCAGAGTCATGAATTTTTATTGGGCCGAGACTAACCTTTTTCTTGGTAGTCTTTTTTCATCGGTAATTTACGGAAGAAAAAGGGATCGACGCTTCGAGGAGCAACCATTACTTGTCGATACACATCGAGATAGCCGTGAATAGCCGATTGTTTTATCGGGGTTCGGGGTAATAATCATTAGTGAACAACTGGAGAAAACATCTGAAAGAGCGAGCTCTTCGATCTGATAGTCATTTGGTCGCCGTGTTTTCAGGTGTTAATGCCACCTTCGATTTGTTATTGGGACCCGATTTGTTTCAGTAATCCATTGTGTGGAGAGCACGAAGCGATCGAAAATCTGTACACAGCTAGGTATCAGGATAACCCACATTAAATGTTTCAACAGTGACTTCAACTATAGGGTGTAATTCTCATGGGAATGGAATATGATTCTTCGACTTTTCCTTCATGGATTTCATGGATGTTCTATTTTTGCTAATTTTTCCAAGTTATTATTCTGGGGGTCCACCCCTATTTTATAACATACATTTCAATTTCTTGAACCACTTTGGGGTTCTCGATAGTAGTTTAATGATACCCAATATGTAGTTTGTTAATTTTTGATCTCCCAACTTTCGTAAGTATCATGTAAAAAAATCACTTCTACTGTTTTCTCATTGTTGATTCTATTTCAGCTCTTTTTTTGTACCTTACTGAAGATGAACATATATATGTTCGAAACATGTCTTAACTTGGACATTGTTCCTGTTAGAATTAAATAGGTTGTGGAGATGTCTTCGTGTTTCCTTTTTCAATAAAATTGGTCTTCCACTTTGAGTATGGACTACTACCTTCGTATGGACATCTGAATGTGTTTTCATTATACTGTTTGAACGTCATTATTTTGTGGTAGATCAATATTTGTCCCTTATTTTTTGTGGGTTTGTAACTTACCACAATCTGAAAAGATAAGAATTGATATTCTATGATCATTTTCCCGCGTATTTATCCCATACAGCACCGATTCGCAGGATCTACATACTTTCTCTTTCAAAATCTACCCTGCTTTCTCCCTGGGGGTGGATGCCACCCCTTCTTGGGGGGTGAAATTTTTTTTCTGGAAATGAGTGCGGGAATCGATAGATTGACTAATTCTAAGCACCTTTTGTTCAATGAAGTTTTTTCTGGAAAGCAATACTTTTCGACTCATTCTTAATTGACATTTGTCAAATATTTCAGATCTGACATAAGATTTTGTCAGGAGGGGCAAACAACCGCGATCCATATCAAGCGAACTCATAGAAATGCATTCTTCACCAGACAGCATGATGAAAGCAGATTCCTTCAATTTTCGTTTCCTGTCATTGCTCTCCTTAGTCATAATTTTAGTGTCGTTCCATTCTACTGTGTGATCTCCATCGGCAGTAAGAATGTGTTCTGATAATTCAGAACCACCTTTCTGTCTGTTCCTGATGTACATCTTGTGTTCACTCTTTCGCACTTCCAATGGTCGAGACGTTTCACCGATATATTTTTGACCGCGCGAACAAGGAATTTGATAAATACAAGTTTTTGTGTTTTCCATTGTGTTTTTTGGTTTGGTATGTGACAGCATTGACCGGGAACTATTTGTTGTTTTGAATGTTGTTCTAACATTATACATGTGGCCGATCCGTTTCAACTCTTCAGACAAAACGAGGGACATAAGGTATAATGTTCAATGCAAGTTGTGTATTTTGTGTAGGATGTATGTCTTCATTGTGGACTGTGTTCGGATTTTTAATTTCTGTCAAATATTTTGCTGCTTTTTTCTGGATATCCATTTTTTTTCAATAATTTTATGAAGTTTATCTCTTCTTTGATTGTTTCTTGTGAGTTACATACAATTTTTGTTCTATTATGAAGACATTTTACTTTATCTTTCTTGACACTTGTGTGGTGGTTTGAGGTGTAGTGAAGATATATGTTGGTATGTGTTTTCTTTCGATATACACTTGTGTAGATTCCAATATTGATTCTTATTTTTTCAGATTGTGGTATATTACGAACCTAGAAAACTACGGAACAAATAATATTCATTTATACACATATAAACAATACACAACCAAGAATGAATTGTAATAGTTCGTTGAATAACGAGCGTATACTATTTCATTAATGAAAGCTTTTGTTGAGAAATTGAGTCTGATCGAGCCTTCATAGGATTATGACATTCTGCTTGGGTTTCTTAACAAAAAAGAGCTAGAATTCATTTTGCATTATTGATTAGGAATAGCCAATTGAATACCCGTTGATTATATAAATATGCAATGTAAAATCAAGCGGAAAAAAAATTATGTAACGTTGAACAATATATTGTCCAAAAGACACATTTTGAAAGGAAGAATTATGAAATTGGAATAGCTTTAACACAATTTGAAACAAATACCCGAAATTACCATATTCGCACAGGAATATATTCAACTAGATATTGAAAATGTTCACTTCCTACAGTTATAAATTTATATGCTCATATTTTCCTGACTTGCTTACTCGAAATCTAGAATCAACAAAAATTACCAAGCAAAGAATAACTTTCATCTTGAAACTTCAGCATTCTCCAATACGAAAGTACTAAACTTCAGGACATTTGTTCTTATAAAATCCCTTCTTCCTGATAGACTCGTCAATGACGTCTCTCAATATGAGCATGTTAGCAGGAAATACCCTGTATGAAAAATTAATAGGCCAATATGTACCGTTTATTTCGACAATAATTTGTACCACAATCCCAACACCATAACTTAATTTTAATTAGACTGACACTTCCGATAAACAAGCTATCTTCAAAGAGGATCCCAATCGAAAAATTATTCGTCCACAGTAACTCAATTCTGCTAGCAAGCGTTGAAATCCCGAGCTCTAATTATGAAATCTTGAGCACTATTTATTTGTGTGTGTAACACAATAAATTTCGTGGATAAAGTTAAGTGAAAGAACCCATTAGCAGTGAATTATCGTACGCAGCTTTCCAATTTAATTTGGAAAATGCATATTATAATTTTCGCATTCGATCTAATAAGTGGGTATAAATCTATCAGCTGGAATAGACGGAGATACTTGGCAATATTTCATGGATATATTTTCGTCGGATTGGTAAACAGGATGCAGGGATTTTTCGTATTCAGATGAGGTGGTGTGTATGCAGATAAATTGGATGAGTATTGGAATACTTTTCGGTAAATATGATAGTAATATGCAGTTGACATCTTTATTTTTCTGAGTTAGTGTTCTACATAAATGATTAACAGTTTCCATAGTAACCCAAGTCGTTTCATTTAGAATTTCAAAGCATCATTCATTTGTGAATGAAATTATTCCCAATATTTTAGAAATTACTCGATATCTGTCGATTTTTAAACGCTTTGCGGAAAAATTGTATGTTCACCTCGTAGGAAACGCTACATTCTTGGACTGTGAACAATATGCTATTATTCGGGTACATTGTGGTTTCAATTCTTTATGCCATCAGATATTTCAAAATTTGAAATTGCCATTTATTCATAATTCCTAGAGCTTCGAAATTCCCCCTGAACTTGTTTCTTTCGAAACGATATATTGAGATATTAACAATGTTTTGTATATCTGCCAAAAAAAGTCAGTGGAAACAAACTTGCTGATATTCACTAACAAGCTTTCAGAATATTTGGATTCAAATATATGGGTAGACTGTATCTACAGATATTACGCAAAAGCCTTTGATAAAGTGAATCATGATATACTATTAGCCAAACTGAAATATTACGGATTGTGCAATCACTTGATTTCATTGTTTATATCATATCTGCAGATGAGACCTCAGTGTGTTACATATGGTGGTGAGACATCTCAAATTTATACAGGGTGTTACTGAATAAATGTGAATCATTCAAGGATGTGATTCCTCATCAAAAAAAGAAAGGACTTTTCATATAAAGAAGCTTCATTGGAGCATCCCTTGTTGAGATACAGCCCCTGAAAGGGGGTACATAAAATTTGTAGATATAACTATTTTTTTCTGTATTGATTCAATTTCGAAAATTCACAAACTGACAGCGTCATACCAATTCAATTCTCACTATCGCTAATAGCGACCTACTATATAGATTATTTTCGTATTTTTGCATTTATGACGATGTATCTCTGTAGTTGTTCGTAAAATAATTTTTTGCTGCGAACTGTTTCATTTTTGGCAAAAAACCCAGGATCCATTTTTCTTCAGAATGAAACAGGCTATCAAAAAAAATATTTTGAATGGTAAAAAAATAATAAGAAAAAAGTTACAGTGGAAATAAATTTTGGGGGTTGCGTTTTCCACCCCTTACAACGATGGGGTAAACCAAATAAACTACCGTCTGACTGTATTTTTGGTAGTACAAAACGTCAGGTTAATTTCAATATTGTAACTCTTTTAGTGCTTGTGAAAAAAATTGTTACACAAATTTTATGTACCTACCCCCTTTTAGGGGCTGTACCTTAACAAGGAATGCTCCAATGAAATTTCTTTATATGAAAGATCCTATCTTTTTTTCGATGAGGAATCACATTCTCAAATGTTTTACACTCATTCCGTTACACACTGTATTGCGGGATCGGGTGTCCCACAAGGCTCGAACTTGAGACCTCTCCTTTTTTTATTTTTGTAAATGAACTTTCTCGGGAAGTATCGTCTGACTTTGCGGAGACATCGAAATATATAATAAAATATCGAATATTAATGATTAGTTATAACTACAAAATGATATTGATCGAATTTCTGCTTGGTCACTTAAAAAAAACTACCTTTCAATCCAGCAAAATGTAAGGTTGTTTCCTTAAACAAAAAGAGGATATATATATATATATATATATATATATATATATATATATATATATATATATATATATATATATATGTATGTATATATTAAATATATTAAGCAGGGTTCGGTGTTGGAAAGAGTTTTGGAAATTGTTGATCTTGGTATTCTGTTTCAAAGTGACTCCAAATTTGATGGACATATTTTTAATGTTATAAAAGGTGCTATCAAAATTATCGGGTTTCCTGAAACCACCAGACATCTATATTTTTCACTCATTCACAGTAAATTGGAATATGCATCAGCTGTATGGGCTTCCAGGCAAAAGAACTTGAAACGAAGAGACGATACAAAATAAATTCATCAAGTATTTTTACTCTAAGAAACACGGTGTGAGCCCAGGATTCATTTCCTATATCCCACTCAGGAAAGAACTTAGTATTGATAAACTAGAACACCCAAGGTATGCAAAAAATTTATTGATCCTTAACAGAATACTGCAAATGATGCAATGGATAGCTCATATCTACTTGAACATCTCAAATTCCATTTCCCATCATCAGGATTGCGTCCTCGTCCAAATACCTCAGAGTAACAAGTAATGGCCCAACTGACAAAATGTACAAGCTATAATTACACGCAGTGCGATGCTCATGCCTCTGGAATATTCCATGTTTCCATTTCTAATTTCAAAACCAATGTAAGAGAGCTGATTGAAACTTGGTAGTACAAAATTGATTATGCCTCATGTGTTCCGTAGTTTTCTGGGTTTGTAACCTACCTCAATCTGAAAAAATTAGAATAAATATTGGAATCTATACAAGTGTAGAAGGGCAGAAGTTCAATCTACCCCGGAAATTTGCTACGTCTATTGAAAAACAGTTCTTACTGGATGGAACAAGTCTAATTAGTCAGCAACTTCTCGTATAACTCAAATTTTGCCTATCAAAAATATAATAAGAACTAATATATATGAAAATACTTATCGTTAACGTTTCGGAAAATTAAATCCGCTTCCGTTCTCAAAACTTATCGATTTTTGGACAATTTCTGTTCAAATGCAAATATCTTTTGTAGGTAATCTTCACATTAATATACATAGCCATACTATAATATTTAAGTCTGTGAATCAAACAAATACTTGGACTTTGTATCACTCATTACTATATTATTGACGAATACTATGTGTTGAATACAATAATTTTTCAATTCAATTAATGTTATGAAGAAATATATACTCAGCTCTGTTTGATTCTGAAATTGATAAATGAATGAATAGATTTCAATCGGTCCGATAGCATGAATAAATATTTCACACTTTACAAAATTTTTATTCACCCAATCGGGATGTAAGAACAATATGACAAAAGGAGATCTAAAGCACTGAACTCGTCCATCGTAGTTCCAACTTTGAATCCATTATTCATATCAATTGCTCTTGTTTCAATGTATCAATAGAAAAAGAATATAACGCTGTAATGCAGTTAACTAAATCACTGCGAATTTAGTGCCAGTTGTTGAGTTAAAACTGCATCAATTTATTGCATAGAACAGTGCCAAATCGTTCACTTGTCAGTGGATGGACTAAAGTGTACCTCGTGGTTAGAATGGATGTCCTCTTTTTCCAGATCTGCACTCGTAAATACTGCTGGGGAGATTAATCTTTCAAGAGAACATCAGAAACATTAAATTATGTTCGTATTTATTGTCCTAAGATTATTTTACTAGTTCATATTTCATTTCGTTTCGCAGTATTGACACGAAGTATTTTTCTACTACTAACTTTAGAAATCGCCGTTTCCTACAATGAGAAAAATCACTTCTTTCTACTTCCACCCGTAAATATGCTCATTTCTTTATAGTTTACCAAAAGGAATAGTTGGCGATTCCATTCAACTGAATTGTTATGATTTCATATCCACACAAAACAGGATATGAATTCCACCAATCAGAGAGAACAAAATACTTGGTTACCAGGGGCAACCTTGTAGAAACGTCACAATTCTGATCTGTCAACCTACAAACACGAAATCCCATTTGTTTCATTCAAGCACGAATAAATGTACTTATATCTGAAATATTTTCTAGTTTATTGACTGAAGTTAGAATTGTCACACTCGTTGTTTATTTTTGTGGAATCGAAGGACTTTATAGCCAAGACTCACCAGATTTTTTTTGTACTTTCCTCAATTGGACAAGTTTCTTTGAGTTTTTCATAGCTATCGGAAAAATACAATATAGCTCAAATTGATTATAAATATGATACTTCCCAAATAGCACACGACGTCCTGAAGACGAACCATTTATGTCCCAGTTACGTCGATACGTCCCGGGACGTATAGGAGACATTCAAAGAACGTACATTACTGGATGTACCATGTATGTACTGGTTAGACGTCCCATGTAGGTACATACTTGGTCCCGTTCCAATCGGAATGTAATAAAAACGTACATGCTTGGAAGTACTATGTACGTACTTTATTGAGTGTCCCTGATACGTTTACATTAACTCCTCTTCAGGTACGTACTTTTCGGAATGAATTAGGGACATACCAATGACGTGTTTTTTTTGTGAATCCCATGTACGTACTGCTCAGACGTATCATTTACGTACATGTTTGGAAGAACTATGTTCGTACTATTTGGACCTTCCAGGTGCGTACATATTGAGTCCTTTTCAGATACGTATCTTTCGAAAAGTTTGCGGGACATAGTAATGACGTACATTTTTGGAAATCGTATGTACATACTATCTGGACGTCTCGTTGACGTACTTTTTTGTACATACTGTTTGGACCTCCCAAGTACGTACGGATTGGGGTCCTTTCATCTTCTACATTTCTGTTAGTATGTACATACTGTTTGGACCTCCCGAGTACGTACGTATTGGGTCCCTTTTGGTTCCAGGGGTATTGGGATTTTGAGAGTGATCACTTAGTGTATTCAAACATATATCAATATTGGTAATGCAATATTCATAATGAATTATTTCTAAAAAAAATTGGAAAAATTGAAACATCGACATGTGTTGAATTTAAATACCAGAAAATTACATACAGAATTTTTTGCACAGCAAGTTTGATATTCCAAAACCGCTATCACATGAGACAGTGATCCTTTAGTCTTTTTTCGAATATATTTTCATTGTTACTGAACTTTCTAAAATTTTAATATTATCTCGAACAAAACTAACTTGAAGTCATCACATCTATAGCACCCAACTCCTTCTTAAAAACAAGTATCTCCGTGCCGTAGAGCGTAACAGTGGTCGACAATAATATCTCCATAGAAAAGGTCGAGAGTTCAAGCCCCGCAGCAGCCAGGTCTTTTTCCAAGTAAGTATTCGGTTAGATGGTTAGTACACTTGAATGAGTAAAATTTCCAACTTGACTATTTGGTCAAAAAGAAATGAATAATCCCGAATATGAAAACTTAGATTCATTAAGTGATATCAAATGATATATCATTACGTTGTTTTCGAATATTGATCTAATATCGCCGAATGTTCACATTTTTTTTGTGGCCACTATTGATATCATCTAGGTTAATATTCCCGTAATATTGAACCAATATTGGTCAAATATGTTTGTTCTACTTGGGATAGCGCATACAGAATGGAAAATGTACGTTTTTGGAATGTCCCAAACAGTTCCCCTTTCTGTACATTTCAGGTCCTGTGTGGACTAGAAAAGTACGTACCTGGGATTACCGACTATGCGGAAACGGTAAGTCGCAGGGAGGTCTTATGTACGTCTGTCGGAGACAAAAGTACGTCCTAAATACGTACAATACATCCTCACCGTACATATGCAGTACGTCCACTGGACGTACTTGTGCTATTTGGGTTGAAACAAAGTTCTGAGAATTCACCTGATCAAAAAAAATTTACGCCTCCAGAATCGTGCTTAAACTTCGTCCTTGTGAGATATGGCCATCATATCCACTCTTGTTGTACAAACTACTATTTTTGCTTTCCTCTATCCAAAGTATCCATTTCCTAGCCACATTGTAGGAAGAAAAGTCGTACTTAGACCCCTTAGGGAAGAAAAGTAAAAGTGACGTCATGGTACCTCATCAAATGAATAACTCATAGGGCATTGACGACCCAAACTATATTCTGTCATGAATATGATTTTTCCGGTCATTTACAGAACACCCTGTATTTTGCAAAATGGTAAAAATGGTAAAAAAAATATAAGATATTTTCAAGAAGTAAATATATAGAGAAAATGAAAGTTGAACGACAAATATTAAAATAGTGAAGACTAACGCGTTCACCAAGGCCGTACCCAGGGGGGGGGTCAGAAGGGTTGAAACCTCCCCCGAAATTTTCAAAAAAAAAGATTTTTCAAACGCATTACTCAAGTTATATTTGTTCTTTTTCTTCTTCATAGGTAAATAAGGAAGTGTTCAAACCAATTTCTAATTAAAAATGTACGTAAATAATTTGTCAAATGCATGATAATTTTACTGACCCGTTCACCTACGTGGAATTCGTGGATGGACGTGATCCGCCGCTAACGGCGTAGACCTAAGCGTTTCATTACGTAAGTTGGCGTAAAGCATATAGTTAGGCGCTATCACGATAGGTAGCAGCACGAAAAAAAGACCGCCATTCGCTTTCGCAAGTCACTGACTGACTACTTTCGGAAAAAAATTCGTTTTAATATGTTGGCAGTACGGTACTGGGGGCTTACCCCGAAACTAAATGAACGATCAACGAACGAGAAAATAGACGTTGAATCTTTGAAACTTTATGAAAAGATGGTTGATCTAGAACTAGTACCTAGTGAGTACTCACTGTGGAAATTTTTTTGGGAAAAACAAATGGAGCTCAACAAGCCTCCTTGTGCTATTGAGGCATTAAGCCAATGTAACAGGGAACTTTTTCCTAACATATTCACCCTTCTGAAAATATTTGCTTCTTTGTCAGTGACCACTGCAACTGCTAAGAGGACCTTCTCCACTCTCAAGCGATTGAAGACGTACTTGAGAAATCCGTGTGGACAAGACAGAGTAAGCCATAAAATTTCAATAGTCAAAGTGATCGATGAATTCGCAAAAAAAAAGAAGAATGGATTTTGTTTTGTAATGTGACTGCTATTGTCTAGAGACATAATTTTTTACTGTATTGTACTAAACAATGTTGAGTCTATTTGCATTGTCAATCTTTTTCTTTTCCTAGACATCAAATCAACAGGGAAAATTATTTTGTTGTTATTATTTATATGTTTATTATTTAGTGTCGTCCTGATTTTTGTTTATGAAGCTTGAAATGACGTGAAAATGGGATATTTGATTATTAGTTTTAACATTCTTTTGGGAGGGCCTCCAGCCCCGCCTGTTGCCACAACCCCCCCGAAAACTTTTTCTGGGTACGGCCTTGTCGTTCACCAACCTCGTTGGATTCGAAAAAGGGGCGATCAATTCAATAATTTGGCTGACATGCACTTCCAAATGAAATTCAGATTGTCACAGACATCTCCTGGTCAAATTCTAGAATTCATTGAAAGAGTTCTCAAATCTTCAATCCATAGGTAGGTAAACATCTTTTTATTATTATATTCATGGTTATGTTTCATGTCAGAAATAATTCGGTGTCTCTCTATAAACCAGCTGTTATGCGTTTTATGATATAATATGTTATCGGATGTTACCAAGATACATAGCAGACATTAGCGGGATCAGTAAACCTATGATACAACGAATTATTCATTGGTCAGTGCTGCTATTTTTAGGTTTCGTCCCTTGCATGTTGCTTTTCCATAAACATCGAAGACGAACTGAGTTCTTAGTAATCCACCAACAGACTTGCTGTCAAATTAGGATCACGTTTCAGTTCCATTACAGCAACCATTTCAAAAATTGATATGAAATTCCAAGGTGGACGGCGAATTGAGCCTCTATTATTCAGATAAATCTTAATTCGACTTCGTTTTGTGTCGCAGTTGGACACATCTAGTTTATATCGCTCTGCATCAATATCGAATGAAAATCAATCTGCATGACTCAAGAATTAGGCCCTTGTTCTCAGAATATTAGCCGTTTGGATCACAGAACACAAAATTCATGACAAAATGAGTTCTGTGGTCTCGACACAATGGTGGTGTACACAATGTTTACAGATGGTCGTTTCTTTTGAACTGGAATTCTTAATCGCAAGATAATAATAATAATAGATTTTTTTCAATGATGAAACCCAAGAAACCGTCTATCGAGATTAAGGCAAAACTTTGAAAGAATTGCATCCTAAGGAAATCGCCCCTGGCTTACCCCGGATCTCAAGTGACTTATCAAACAAAAAAAGAAATATTTCAATAATCATAAAAGATAAGGAACAAAAGAATCGTTTATTGAATATGAAGATATGAGAAATTTCATTAATCGATGTGTTATAGCAGAAAAGAAAGCATTTCTGCAACATGAATTCTAGACAGATCCAAAAATATTCTGGAAGTCTCTATAATCATCGAATATTTCGTCACAGACATTGATCCAGAGGATTTCAATGAATACTTTTTGAATTCGATTCCTGAAATATCAATCCAAAATAATGATCTGCTGAACAGATATAATGATATTCATCCGCACTTGAATGGTCAAAAATTTTCTTTGAAAGCTGTCTCACACGACGAAGCAGAGAAAGTTCTGAGAACGATAAAAACTCAAGCTAAGGGGACTGATGGTATCAACCTCAAAATGCTCGAATTCTTTTTCCAACCCGAACCCCATATTTGGTACATATCATAAATACCTGTTTCGAGGGTGGACTATTTCCGAAAGCTTGGAAAGGTGCAAATGTAATTCCTGTGCCAAAGATTAGTAATCCTGCTGGGGTTTGTCACTTTCGACCGATCAGTATTCTTCCTACTATCTCTAAAGTGATTGAGGAATTGGCATCTAATCAACTCACAACTTTTTTGATGGCAGAAAAATACTACCGGTAACGCAATCAGGATTTAGAAGAAACCACAGTACGACAATGGCACTACTTAAGGTTACAGATGATATATTCACATCCATTGATGATAAAAAAATACATGCTTGATACTTCTCGACTATAGTGAGGCATTTGATACTTTGGATCACGGTATATTATAGAAGAAGCTTAAGTATTTTCGGTTAGATGATATATCGGTCAGTTTCTTCAGGAACTATTTATCAGGGAGACGCAAAAGAGTGTTAGTTGACAGTAACCATTCGGAATTAAAAAACATTTCTCGAGGTGTTCCTCAGGGAAGCATATTGGGACCACTCTTATTTACAGCCAATACTGCTGACTTCTCATCCTTCATTAAGAACTGTCAATCCCATAAATATGCGGATGACACTCAGTTATACCTATCACTTTCATATTCAGAAAGCTTCCTAGCTAGTGTCAGAATTAATGAAGATCTCAAAATAATCGCTTCAATATCAAATTCTCATAGACTTCTCCTCAATGAATCAAAAACGGAAGTGATTTTATTTAAAAATAGTTGTGATGAATTGCATAATGACCCCAATTTCAAAATAACTTTGAATGACAAAAATTTTAATATCGTGAAATATTGTAAAAATCTTGGTTTATATATCGATTCAACATTGAAGTTTGAAAAACACGTATCCCAACTTGTAAAATACTGTTATTCCACACTCAAACTTCTATATATCAACAGATTTTATCTCATCAGCTCTATAAAACTAATGCTATGTGAATCACTGATTTTATCTCGAGTGGCTTACTGCTCTGAAATATACTGGCCAGCAATATCAGCCAAGGATAAGTACACAATTCAAAAAATGCAAAATGCATGTATTAGATACTCATATGGGGTTAGGAAGTTTGATCATATTTCTCAGATCTATAGAAACTCAAATATATTTTACTTAGAAGAAAGATTCTTGATACGACTAGCAGGATTGGTATTTCGGATTACCCAATCTGGATCTCCTTCATAATATTTGATAAACTCAAAAAGCTAGTCGATTTTCACAGCTGTTCAACCAGAAATAGGGATCTATTCAGTATTCCAAAGCATGCTTCAGTTCGATTTCAAAGAGGATTCACTTATAATGCAGTCAAAGTATATAACTCAATTCCATCCCACATAAAAAATCAGAAAAACCGACATAGTTTCGGAAAACAAATTAAATCCTGGACTCTTTCGAAAAGGATAGTGAGTTAGAGATTAACTCTCGAATGTGATGTGAAAATTTGTGACTAATTTAATTATAATTGTTATAATTGATTTTTCTGTTTTTGAGAGCACTTGATTGAGTATTATGTACCTTTTTGTTGGTTACATGGAAGAGCGGCTTAGGCCGAATGTCGCCAACATATTTGAGCTTTTTTTTTATATATTCCTGTCAAATCGATAAAGACGCTATTATTATCAATATTGAAGTTACGTTGGTGAAACCGGACTTAAAATTCTCGGAACCATCCAACCGAATCGATTCCAATACCTCCTGGTGTTTCTAGCCCATCTCCCCGGGCCAAATCAAAACTATCATCATCCCAGCATGACCACCGCCCAATCTTGACACTCGGTAGCCGTGCTGTGGTGACTCTTCCTCTGCTTCGTCAGCTGACGGCGATTTTCATTGAATCCGCGATTGAAAAGAAATCACGCAGTAGGCCACTTCCTCCGTCGGCGGCTGTTCTCAAAGGATTCGATCGCCGACAGTCATTTATCGAAATTATCGGCCGATTTTTATATAGCGCGCCATGGTGGATCCCAATGATTATCGGAATTAAATGCGTTGAACAAAAGAATGAAGAGGAGCAGAATGGGAATTGTTTTGATTGTTGCTTTGATTTGGTTTCGGTGGCGGATATTGATGTGCGGGGGTCGGGTGAGGGGAGATATTTCGTTGAGGAATTCTATTAATTTTCATAGTCCAGTCTATGACCATTTTCCCGTGTATTTATCCCATACAGCGCCGATTCGGATGAAAATTTGGATTCAGGATCTACATACCCTCTTTTTCAAAATCTACCCTGTGCCGAGGGTTGCTTTCTCCCTGGGGGTGGATGCCACCCTTTCTTGGGGGTGAAATTTTTTTTATTGGAAATAAGTGCGGAAATCAATAGATTGACTAATTCTAATTACTTTTTGTTCAATGAAGTTCTTTCTGAAAATCAATACTTTTCGACTCATTCGCGAGTGAAATTGTCGGTTTTCAGACAAAAAAACACGTTTTCAGATCCTTTTTCGCGAATAACTGGAAAAATATGCATCTAATCGAAAAACCTGCAGAGAGCAAAATTATAGCTTTTGAAAAAACGAAGGCGATTGTTTTTTTGTGATGCATGCAATCCCACTACAAACTGAATAAATGCTTGTTGAAAGTTGATTGCTATTTTCAAACGCCAAAATGGAAAATTTCTACGTACAATAACCAAAAACCAATGCATTGTTCGGAAAAAACTCATTGGACCTTTTTTGAAGTCCTTCAAAAATCCTTCATTTTTGTTATTTATGAAAATTTCTAGCTTCAAAACTGACCGAGGTATGAAGGAAATGTTGAATCCTATTTTTTCGTTGAAAAAAAATTGTGAATAACTCATCCTCTCTTTCTCCTCCTTTGAAAAAAGTCGTAGTTACTCCATAATTCACTTCATTCATGTTCTTATAATGAGTTCTGAGTTTTTCATCAATTGAAAGTACGTAGTTTTGGGAAAAATTGAGATTGAAGAGAAAAATTCATAAACGTAATTCAGCGAAAAATCACAATTTCTTCGAAATAACTCGAAAAGTATTGATCATATGCAAAATTTCCCAGAGTACAAAATTGAGGGGTTATTCTTTTCCGAGAATTTTGGTGTTTCATTTTTTTCTGCAGGATGAAAATAGGGTTAGATATGGCCAGTTGAATATTGTGAGGGTTCGCACAAAGTACCTTTTTTGAACCCTTTCAGCATGAACCTTTTCAAAAATATGATCTAAAGAATAATGTGAATGAGATCATAGCTCTTGTAAAAAGCTACAAAATACTTTTTGGTGGATTCGATTGCTCAAAGACTGAGCGAGTTATGGGAAAAAACCAAAAACAATTTTTGTACAAATTAGATTATGTACATTAGAAGAAATGGTGATTTTTTGCTAAATTATGTATATGATTTTTTTCTCTTCAATATCAATTTTTTCCAAATCTACGTACTTTCAGTTGATGAAAAACTCAGAACTCATTATAAGAACATGATTGAAATGAATTATGGAGTAACAACGATTTTTTTTCAAAGGGGGGGAAAGAAAGGATGAATTATTCACAATTTTATTTCAATGAAAAAATAGGATTCAATATTATTTTCTTCATACCTCGGTCAGTTTTGATGCTAGAAACTTTTATGAATAACAAAAATAAAGGATTTTTGAAGGACTTCAAAAAAGGTCCAATGGGTTTTTCCCGAACAATGCATTGGTTTTAGGTTATTGTACGTAGAAACTCTCCATTTTGGCGTTTGAAAATACCAATCAACTTTCAACAAGCATTTATTCAGTTTGAAGTGTTTGCATACATCACCAATGAACGCTCGCCTTTATTTTTTCAAAAGCTATAATTTTGCTCTCTGCAGGTTTTTCGATTGGATGATTTTTTTTCCAGTTATTCGCGAAAAAGGATCTGAAAAAGTCTTTTTTTTGCCTGAAAACCGACAATTTCACTTGCGAATAAGTCGAAAAGTATTGCTTTTCAGGAAAAACTCAATTGAACAAAAAGTACTTAGAATTAGTCAATCTATTGATTTCCGCACACATTTCCAATAAAAAAATTTTCACCCCCAAGAAGGAGTGACATCCACCCCCATGGAGAAAGCAACCCTCGGCACAGGGTAGATTTTGAAATAGAGGGTAAGTAGAACCTATATCCAAATTTTCATACGAATCGGTGCTGTATGGGATAAATACACAGTTTACACTTTTTTTACCGTCATAGACTGGAGTATCAGTGGGTTTGGTACATTCTATTAACCCGGGTAGCAATAATATTGGTTCTCAATTACGAAAACATTGGCCTATCACAAAGCTAGAATTTTCTGAAACATATCAGAGCTATATTTTGTTTTGCTCGAAACATTTTACTATTTGACCCATTGTAGAAACAGCAAAAATCGTGAATGTCCTAGGCAAAATTCATTTCAGACAATATATCTCAGAAACAAAGCGGATACTATAAGTGATTTTGGTGAAAAATGTTAACAACCATAAAAGGCCAATCTATGAAATGTTCCACTTGGAATGAGTCGAAAAAAGTATGGAACGTTTGAGGAAGAATATTTCATTCGATATGAGAGATGGAAATTAAAATGATTCTGAAATGAAAGTAAAATCCCCTGATGAAAGGTTTATATTCATTGAACATCCAATTTCACATTTCTCAGATGGATCAGATAGCACAGAATGGACTGTAGCCGAATTGATAAACAGCTGAACATCAAAATAGTAACAATAAGAGACAAGATGGATGAACGCTGAGAAAAATTGTATCTATTGAGTATTTGTGCGCATGTCTGTTTGTTATTACCATGGACATTATAACTAATCGACTGGCCCTAAAAGAGAGAGGACTGGGAATGAACAAGATCAGAATACTCCGAGTATTACCTCTAAAAAAAAGTTCGGTGCAAATGGTCGCCGTGTAAGGACGTCTGTGCCAAGAGGTGAGATTTCATACTAATTGAAGCCAGTATGGCTGTTTTGTTAATGGTCGGAATCTGTTTTACGTGTATCTGTGAGTGTTCGTGAATTTGCCGTTTGGAAAACGTGCATGAAAAATATAAGTTTACTTGGAAGCACATATAACCTGCAAGGAACACGTGGTTTCTTGTGAGGTAACCGGACGACGAAATAAGGAAGAAGAAAATAAAATTAGTTCGACAAAGAAGAAGAAGAAAATAAAAGTTTGTATAAGAAGAAGGCATAGAAGAAGAAGAAGAGGGTCGGTGGCTTCCTACGCCGGTAACCAGGCCGGATGCCAACGGATTTGGCAAAGTTATCGATGCCCATAAGAATTTTTACTTGCAAAGCAAGAACGGGAGCGAGTATGGGATGTCCCAGACGCGCTTATTGGTTAGCGCACTCGTTCCTATGACTTAAGGAGGTTCGATAGTCGGGACTTGGTGGGGGGTGAAGAAGAAGGACAGAGAAACAGAGCGTGAGCTGGCGAGAAAATATCTGGCAACGCTGTCCTGCGCCTGGTCTGAGAGCAGATGCGGCTTTTTTTGTAGCGTCAGTGTTACAATCCAAAAACGATTATCCGCTTATCGCGTAGTAAATGAATATGTCTGAGAATACTAAAAATAGTTTTCGCTGGAAAGGCAAATTTGTTGAAGAAAAAGTGCACCGCGCAATGCAACAACGTGTCATGAATGGTAAAAGTAGATGTGGAAAAATTACAGATATTCCCATGTCAAATGTAAGAGGTAACAGGATTGTCTCACTGAAATACATGGCCCAGCAAATGCAATGCCTACATTGCCAAGAATTTTTATTATTACAAAATATCGAAGGAGAAACTCATCATGGTCTAGTATCTATTTTCTGCATACGCTGTCAAAAATGCCTGAAAGTGACAACAGTGAAAAGTGGAGGGGAATACAAAAATCCGTTACGAAGTATTAATCAATAAAAAGTTTGAACCTATCACTTGTTTCAATTACATTTTCTTCTTTCTAAAAAATATTCACATCTCATTAATGTTGATTGATGTCGACAATATCTATTTACAACGCTGCGTCTCAAGTCAGAACAGAACTCACAGAAAGGTTATGTTATTCGCAGAAGAAAAATTAGCATTGCGTTACGAAAAAAAAATGATTGACAAAAAATAAATGGTTGTGGACCTTGAAAACACAAAATAAACTAAAATAATTCCGAAAGAACAACAATAAAATATGATTATGGCAAATCAGCAAATATTCAACAGAAAACAACTACTTTCCGAGGTGATACCACGACGGCTATTGGAGAGTGTGCATCTGGTTATAAGATGGCACTGTGTAATGGGCTTCGCCCATTGCGTGCCCATTTTCTCTGATTGGTTTTATTATTATCATTATTTTCGGTAGAACACAGACGATTATCATCGTCTGTGAGAATCTACCCTGTACTGACGATGGTCAAAGACCCCAAAACCAGTATACAGGTAATTTCTCTATCTCAAATGTCAAGGCCATAGCATTTGGAAATTGAGGTCTGTAGAAACTTTGCACAGATATTCTGAATATTCATCAGTTGTTCTAATACAATGTTCTAATAGAGGCGGCTCGCTTTGTAATTCAATAAAAACTGAAAAACATTTCGGATGTCCCGATTCATCATTATTATTCCCACCATCATATGAAGTATAATAATATATTTTACATATTGGTGTTCCTCCATTTTCCTCTTCTCTCTTGCTTTGGGCTTAATATGTCGCCCTTGAGGCGACCGACTCACCTATTTGACCCCTAGCGCCGGCCCTGGTTATTTGCGCCGTCGAGCAGCTGTTCGGTCTGAGCGTAGCGCTGTTGCCAACACTTTCGAATCACCTACACTTTTCTCAAAATTTCATTATTCATTCTTTAAAATGATCGGTGAGGTAAAATCAAATTGTGTGGAAAATGATCGTTGATTGTTGGGCTATCCACTCATACTAAATTCATTTTGTTCCCTGCATTTTTCAATCTGCAGTCACGAAAACTGTATGAGAAATTGGACTTCTCCCATAAGAGCCCATGTTAAAATACCGGATTCCAACAACCATTTACTCAAAAAATCATTCGGTAAGAAATATAAAAAAAATGGTACATTAATCTATATTCATTAGGTAACTTGTATACCAAGTTTCATTCGGTTCTGTGCATATGTCTGTAAGTATCGATCCTCCTTAAAGAAATACATATCTGAAACCTGTTTTCTCATTGCCAGAGAATTATTCTCACGTGATTCATTTGAAATTTTTCAGAGACGTTATATGCTCACTGGGTTAATTGGGATTGGAAATAATATATTGGCCATAAAAAATGTGTACGTTAGGCGGCATCATTTCAATATCGCCTAATATCGATATATTTTTATGACTTCATTGGTAAAATATTGTGAATGATTTATTGAGACAACAGGTAAAATTCGAATTCATTCAAATAACCATAAAATTACTGAATACATACCTGAAAAAACACTGGTTGCTGGGGGGTTATATCAAAGAGTAGGGGTCTAAAGACAAGAGAGATCTCTCTGAAAATGGCGCGAAAACGGACCAATGTCCTTGAATTTTACTACGATATTTACATGTATCTGTCAAATATCAGAATCAGACAAAATTGCCAGATGACTGCTTGAATTTTCTTGAAGTATTTTCTAGTGATTTTTTCAAACGATTTTTCACAAAAAATAACGTTTTTTTTAAAGCGGATTGACCATTGTTTACCACATTCACTGACTATTATTAATTTTTTGGTGTTGAAGTGCATTTTTATTTTGAATTTGTTTTTCTGTCCAAAGTTTTTCCCTTGAATTTTTGAGTTTTGCATGCATTATCTTTTTAAAACTGAGTTTTCAGTTTGAAGTAGTAACTAGTTAAGTAGTTAGTAGTTTAATAGAATTAGTATTTACCTATTTGATAATAAGTTTGCATGTCATCATGGAAGGTAAAAATACTGGAAATGGATCTAAGTGTTCAGTCAAAGACTGCCCTAACAGTTTTTATTCTAGCTCGCGTACTTTGGAGAAGATACGATTTTTTAGATTTCCCAACCCTAAAGATACTGAACGAGTTCTTCAATGGAAACTCGCTTGTAATGATGGAGATATCATGAAGAAAGAAGCAAAAACATTATATTCAAATAACAGGATTTGTAGCATACATTTTGAAAATAAATTCATCATTAATCATAATTTAAATCGGACTGCAGTCCCTACATTGAATTTGCTTCAGAAGTCAATGGTAGACAAAGACACACAGACAGAAGTAACCATAAAACTGGATCAACAAACACAAACCTTTCTTCCAACAGCTTCAGGGTGTCAGACCCAAACACCGAACAGTCTTTCTTCACAGACACCAAGAAAAAGCAAGTTGAGGGATTTAGTAAAGGTAACACATAATAAAATAAAAGTTCAGAATGTTTTGTCAGATTTTATATTTTCCAGTCTAAATCAATTGAATTAAAGAAAATTGAGATTGAAAAGGCTAAACTGGAACGCTCATTAGAGGAAACAATAATGAAGGAAGGAACTATATCTAAGGAATTATTCAAAAGGGCATGTGATAGACACCTTCCCCGTGTTTTCGGGAATACTGCCAAGATTGTCAGTGAACTGAAGGATAGGAAACCAAAGGGCAGGAGATATACAAAGGAGTTCAAACAGCATGCACTTTCTCTTTTTTATAGCGGGCCAAAAGCTTATCGACAAATGGCAAAAAATTATAATTTTCCCTCAGTGGCTACCTTGAGGAGAATGACTGAAAATGTTCAGAAAAAGCCTGGACTGAACGATTTTGTTTTTAGGAGCCTTAAATGGAGACTGCAAGAAAAAAGTGGACTAGAGAAAATATGTATTCTCTCAATGGATGAAGTTTCTTTGAAAGCAGGTATTCAGTATGATCCAAGAAGTGATGAAATAATTGGATTTCATGATTTAGGTGAGAACTCGTCCTGAAAATATCCTACGGAACAGATTAATTTTTTTGTTCGATATTTTAACAGGAAAGGGAAAGGACTTCATTCCAGCAAAAAATGCCTTAGTTTTGATGGCAAGAGGAATTCACGATAATTGGAAACAACCATTGGGCTACTTCTTCCTAAGTTCAACATGTGGTGCTTCAGATCTCAAACCAATTGTTTTTGATTGTATCACCAAAATGATGGAGACAGGACTTGATGTTAGAGCTCTTGTATCTGACATGGGCTCAAACTTTGTTCAGTTTTCAACAAATTTGGGTGTGAATATAAATAATTTAACATTTCAGGTGAATGGGAAGAAAATATTCTATATATTCGATACACCTCATTTACTGAAGTGTATGAGGAATATATTGATGAAATATGAAGTACAGTTTGAGAACAAGATGGCAAAATGGGATCATATTGAAAAGCTTTACAACTTAGAGAAGGAAATGGATTTGAAAATGGCAACCAAATTGACTGATGCTCATATATATACTAATAGTTTTCAGAAAATGAAGGTGAAGTTTGCTACGCAGGTGTTTAGTGCAACTGTTGTTTCTGGTGAGATTCTTTTCATGAGCAGTATTTAATAAAAAGTATCAAATAAACCTAATATTTTTCAGCTATATATACTTATATTGCTAATGGTCAAATGAGTGCTTCCGCAGCTGGTACAGCTAATTTCTTGGAGAAATTTGATCATTTATTTGACATGCTTAACTCCAGTACAACAAAGACTAAAAATCAATATAAGAAACCATATAAAGGAACAGAGAATGAAGAAACATTTTTAAAATCAATGCTGATTGATTTGAAAAATATGAAAGTTTTCAAGCAAATACACACAGGTAAGAAAGATATAACAGAATCATTTCCAAGCATCACTTGTTTTCAGATTACCATCAAAAGCGTGATGAATCTATGGACTGATTTGAAGAAAGAGGGAATGAAGCAAATGAAAACCCGCCGTTTAAATCAAGATTGCATTGAAAACTTTTTTGGGAAAATAAGACAGCAGGGGGGCAACTCGGTAAATCCAACACCAATTCAGTTTATGAATGCTTTCAAAAAACTGTCTTGTATGGATTTACTGAATTGTGTTGATACATTCAATTGTGCCGCTGATGTTGATGTACTATTGATGAGTGGAGTGCCAGAAAATCAATTTTCTGTAGAACCCAAAAAGAATCGGCAGAAAAAAACTACTTTCAAGGTACAGGGTAATTGATAATGGCAAGCAGATATGGCATATTGGAAATTTTTTGGTTTAGTTTTCTCATTTTTATTTTTTTGCAGTTTTTTTTCAGTTTTGCTTTTTATTTATTTATTTTAATGCTTCATTGAAAACTCATGTCAATTTATGAATAGGAAGGTATCCCAATCAATATATCGAACCAAAATCCAAAATTTTTAATGGATTCTTCCTGTTTATAGATTTAGAAAAAAAAAAAAAAAACAACAAATATGAAGGGTGAGTGTTTCTATATTTCTATAATATATATCATCTAGAATGAAAAATGTTTTTGTAGATTACAAATGCAGATTTTAGAAGAAATGATTTACCAACTAGGAATGTAGAACAATATATTAGTGGATATCTCTTGAGGAAATGCTTAAAAAAACATTCTTGTAAAGTATGCCAGGATTATGCCCAGTATACAGATACTTTAGATTCTACAAAACTGTTCTGTCACTTCAAAGGTATAGTGAATTGCATCATGAGCCCCTTCTTTATGAAATGTATTTGCAGGTGATACTGACAAATATGGAAGCAGAAAAGGGTCCTTTGGAAAATTGTTAATGCCAGAAGATTCATTTGTGGACTATGTGTCGCTGATGGAAAAAATGCTTATGGAAAATATCAAATCTGTAGCCATTGGGAAAACAGGAGAACTGCTTTATGAAAAATTGAAAGAGATTCCATTTGTACATCCTTGTGCAGAGTTTCCTTATGTTTACTTATTGCAGTTATTCATACGTATGAGGATTTTTTATATTGCTAAATATGCCAACCGTAATTTCAAAAGGGATGAAACTAACAATCGGAGAGCCAAGAAATTGAGGAAGTTACAAATATTACAGCACAAATGAATACAATGTAAGTGTGATGTAGAAAAGGACACTTTTTTATAATACTCTTGCCAAAACTTATCTCATGATTTAATAAATTAATTTTTAGTGCATAGCAGTTATGAATTTCGGATAATTGATAGTATTGTTAGAATTTCCAGGGACAAGGTCCCACTGTGAGTACCTTACTACAATGGAGAATTATTTTGTTCCACCCATGTTTTATGTTTCATGTACCTACTCCTCTCAAGAATATGTATATTGTGAGCATAAAATCAGCCAGCCAAGTATTGTTAGAATTTCCAGGGACAAGGTCCCACTGTGAGTACCTTACTACAATGGAGAATTATTTTGTTCCATCCATGTTTTATGTTTCATGTACCTACTCCTCTCAAGAATATGTATATTGCGAGCATAAAATCAGCCAGCCAAGTATTGTAAGAATTTCCAGGGACAAGGTCCCACTGTGAGTACCTTACTACAATGGAGAATTATTTTGTTCCATCCATGTTTTATGTTTCATGTACCTACTCTCAAGAATATGTATATTGTGAGCATATAATCAGCCAGCCACACCAATGTTCATTTAGAAATTTTGAATCAATTATAAATGAATTAATTCATGCTATTGATAATGTTTTTTCTTCATTTTAAAGGTAAGAAATGTCCCGTTCTGATTGAAAAAGTCTGATATTTTTTTTTCCTTTTTTCAGAGTTTGAATATCATCACCAGGGCTCCTTGAAAATGAAACTACTGTGATTTTAAATAATTTTTTAACTGTACTGTAGGTTCTCCAATTGCAATGGAAGTATTATTTTTAAAACAATTATATGGTGAATACTAGTTATGTAAAAGAAATATGTAGTTTTTCATTAAAGTTTTGAAAAAATTAATCTGTTTTTCTTCAGTGCACATTCTTGAAGTATTTTTGCCAATGCTGATGTTTTCTATAGTATTATATCAACTCATTATTACAACTTTGTGAGAAATTCTGCTTTTGAGGAGTACACTTTTCCAGTTTAAAATAGCAATACAAGTTTGATTAGGTCCTTCTAACCTTTATGGTTTATTCAGTGAGACCATGAAAATATTGATTTTTTAAAGTATATCGTCATAAATAATGTTGCTGATTAATATTACATTAAATAACTTCAACTTGGTTCTCATTGTCCAGGTTCAAGAAAATTCCAAAGAATAACTTCAACGAGTAAAAATATGCTGTACACAATTGAATATTGAACGTAAATGCCAACACTCCTAAAAACTATCCTCGTCAAATTTCATAGCCACTTGTGCCAACTTCAAACTTGTTCCAGGCCTTGTCACCTCTTTTGTTCAATTTCACAGAGTATACTTACGAGCAACCTTTCAGCTTAGTTCATGTAAATGCAATGTAAGGTAAGGCAAGAACATAAGGTGAGGCAAAGGAAATGTACTGTTCACAAAAATTTTATGTAGAATACATGTTTCGCAAATGCCAGTGATTTTCGATTAGTCATGAACTTGAAGAAAATTGTTTTTAAAAACCCTCTTGATTAGCTTGAGGTAAAAAAGCAACATAGAAAGTTGGTCAACTTAGGTGCTACCTTATGTTTAATACCTTACCTTGCATTTTTTCATGAAATTGTCGATTTCAATAGTTAACTTAACTTTCTTGCGTTACCTTACCTCAAATTTACATGAATTAAGCTTTCGAAATAATTCTACACTAGATATATTGTGATTATGTGATGAGTAAACACAAAATTCATAATGAATGCAGTGGCCATCACAAAAATCATATGGTGAAGATTATTTATGAGTAACTGAAGATGCCCTCCGCTTCAACTAATGCATAATCCCTTCAATATATTTAGATAATATATTATCTTATCAAACAAACATTGACATTTCAATTATTTTATTTGTTTAAAATCTGTCACAGAGTGAAGGTTATGTTTATATAACCTCCAATCTCGTTGTTTCTGCTCCTCTTCTACGTTATTGGATCGTACTCTGACGTCGATATCACATGGCTGCTATTCTGGCTCATGATTGGTGACACCAGAATCCAACCAGATTTTGAATTTTATGAATGAAATTGAAATGACAGTTGTTTCAAGGATTTTGAAACGATTTTACTATTTCATTCATAAATACGTCATGTGATCTCTCTTGTCTTTAGACCCCTACTCTTTGGTTATATTCACCATCTCCGGCCTTCTGAGTTTAAAAAGTTTCCTATTATACACACTTGTATGTAGAGGAGTGACGATGTATAGATGTGGTGACTTTGAGTTATGTTCAAGGCACCATTTCATTGTTAGTGAGAAATAATTATACTTTTTTCATGAACAGAACTAGATGACACTTTGAATACAGATAATAATATTTCGTCCTCATTACGGACGTGGAAAAAAATCACTGTATATGAACTTTTACTGAATTCTTTGAAAGCAAACTTTTCGGGTCCGACTCTTCTGGCTTCAAATTCTAACTAAATCTTACAAAGCTGCAGTAACATCGATCTTCTTTGTTCCATCACCCTGTATTCAATCACTAGTGAATTTCGATACGAGGAGAAGAGATATTCCGCCTGTTTCTCTCCGAAACATCACAATCCGAAAGCCGAACCATTTTAATTGGTGACATTTCAAAATTCGAGTCGTAACTTTAATCCGAATGATCCAGCCTGCCTATCAACACATTATTATCTTTGTTAAAATGTCTGTAATATTACACATATGTGTATGGGAATACACGGGTTTTTCAAAGTTTTTATGGACCGATCGGAATGTCGGCAAGTCAAACAATTTTATTTCTCGAAAACGGTCGTTGATTTTACGGCTTGGCATGATTTTAATATTATTACGAGGTATGATGTGGATACGTATTGAGGAATTATTCAAATCTGTTTGATCTGCGGTAAATAGTTTTTGCCACTGTCACGACTTGTGACTACAAGTAATCGATGTATATGATGTCGATTTAAACAGGGTGTTCCTTAAACACATGCTAATATTTAAGGAGGTAATTCTTAGACCCATTATAAAAAAAAACTTCCTATGGACGTATGTCCTAAACGCCTTAACTTTTGAGATACAGGGTGGCAAAGTTTTCGAAAATAATCTTATTTTTTTAATAATAACTGAGATAATTTTGTAGACATCTTTGGCATATTTGGTACATATGTTCCATGCCTCAAGGCGCATTTTCTGATGTACACTTTTCTTAATTTTCTCTGCCAGTGGCGTACGCACGAGTTTTGGAATGTATATTTTTGGAGAAAAAAATACTACGCCACTGCTTTATCTTGAAATAAAAATTGTTTTTGAAATCTCCATACATTTTTGAGCACATTTGATTTGCTGGGTTTTCTTTGTCCGACGCATGGGTTTCGCTCAAAAAATTAAAATTCGCTTTACTTAAGGATAAATTCCTTAAAAATCTGATGCGGTATCGTGCATCGACTGAAAGCAAACTAAGAGATCAGATTTGTTGCAAAATAATTGAGAATCTGAAAGGTATTTGTTTGTTGTCAGATGCACTGTTCTCAATTAAAATTACGTCATAACGCAGTACCTCTTAATAATTTTTTGCCACCCTGTATCTCAAAAGTTAAGGCGTTTAGGACATACGTCCATAGGAAGTTTTTTTCTTAAAATGGGTCTAAGAATTACCACCTTAAATATTAGCATGTGTTCAAGGAACACCCTGTATATTCAGCGGTTCATGAAAGTTGTGTGTGACCAAGATGCATATATTTCATTATGACTTCTATATTAGTACAATGTTGATGTTTTCGTCAAAAACGCTAGACCTACGGCTCACTTGATAATGACATCCAGGAAAATTCACATTCTTGAAATTTCTTTACAGATGGCGTCAAGCGGTAACTCTAGGCACATGAAGTCTGACGGAATTTCTATTAGCGAATTTTCTAGAACAACTCGTGCAGAGTTAGTGTGTTACTTTCTTTTTTCAACACTCTACCTAATGAAGGATAAAGATACACAAATTCTGTCAAAAATTGCACGAGTTCTTACCTAAGAATTCGCTATATTTTTTTAGTTTGTTTCTGTTTAGACGTCAATACAGATATGCATCTTGATACATATGCTACAGATAGATGCATTTTCTTTATATTCTCGTTATATGTTATGGAAAATCAATATCAGAATTCATAGAAATTCTTACAATTCGGTGCTGCTTCAGATAATTTGATGAATTTCTTTGAAATATCGGTCTCGACGAGAGCTATGACATATTCATTAGTAAACTTGGAAATCATATAATAGCATCTACAACCGAACAATCAATGAGAAAAAATAAATCTATCATCAGAATCAAACTCTGGATTACTACAGGCTTAGTAAACTCCATAAAGCATCGTGGCAATCTGAAAAAGAAATTACTCAAAGAATATTCAGCAGATTCAGAATCAGAATACAAAAGATACCGAAATAAATTGAACGTCCTGTTAAAGAAAACAAAAAATGATTATTACAAATCTCAAATAAAAGATACAAGTACAAACTTTAAAAAAATCTGGAATATAGTGAATAACAAACGAGGCGAGGATAAAAAGAGAAATATTGAAAACAATGACATCATACTAGAAAACAACATTATCGTTAGTGATAGCGAAGCAAAATCAAATGAATTCAACAATTCATACCAATATTTTAGTTTCCCTTGTCCATATCATCAATCAAATATTCTCAAGAGGCGTCATACCTTGGCAATGGAAAATCAGCTATGTAACACCAGTTTACAAAGTTGGGAAAAAGTCCCAAATAAATAACTATAGACCTATATCTGTTATGAATACGCTAGCTAAAGTATTCGAACAATGTGTCAAAAAAAGACTACTGAATTTTTTGGATAAACATCAAATAATAACTGACAGACAATTTGGATTCATAAAAAATTCAAACACTGAGAATGCTATAATGGATTTTCTCGAAAATACTGTAAAGGCCATGGACAGGTCAACCAAATGCTTAGGCGTTTTCTTGGACCTGGCCAGGGCCTTCGATACAGTTGATCACGATGTTTGATGGAGAAATTGAATAACTATGGTGTTCGAGGCAATGTATTGACATTGATGAAGAACTACCTATCAAATCAAATCCAACAAGTGAAAATTGGTAATGAAATAAGTGATGAACTGATTGTACAAACAGGTATACCACAAGGGACCGTTTTGAGACCGATACTCTTTCTTATTTACATTAATAGCATAACAAAAATTAACAACTTCGTAGGCGATATAATATGCTACGCTGATGATACTGCACTCATTTTCACGGGAAAATCATGGCAAGAAATAAGAACGACACTATAAACAAATTTACAAAAAATTTATATGTGGTTGAATAATAACAAACTAACACTGAATGTGAATAAGACGAAATATCTGACCTTTCCACCCACCATTCGTGATCAACCAAATAATTACAAATTAAAAATGCATGAAATTCTCTGTGATAATCAAGATACTTCTGACTGTCACTCTTTATAATAAACTGAATCTACAAAAAATACCTCGGAGTTATATTAGACCAGCACCTAAAATGGACGGAACATTTCAACTTTATTACAAAAAGGCTAAGAGTATTATTACACACTTTTTATGAACTGAGGGACATACTATAAAAGAAAGTCTCATAATCATCTATACATCTCTTGCCGAATCTATAATAAAATATTGTATTCCTGCTTGGGGTGCAACATTCAAAACTGCTATCAGCCCGTTACAAACCGCTCAAAACATACTATTCAAAATTATTTAAAAAAAAATAGTCTTTTTCAACAAGAGCATTATATCAAGAAACAAATATGTTAAACATTCACTAACTATACTATTATCACTGCTCATTAAGAATGATCCATATACGAACAGATTTCGCACTGAAACATTCAAGAGAAACCCGATCAAAAATGAACCAGGACTTAAACATTGAATTTTTTTATAAAACTGTCACTCAAAATTCTTTTCTTTTTTATGGTCCAAAAATATTCAATACTTCACCAGAAAATCTAAAAGATATAACATCTTTTGAACTTTTCAAAAAAGAAGTGAAAAAATATGTTCATGATCATCCAGGAAAATTTTCATTTTCAAATTGAAACATATACCGACCTACAGTTGTATACATTGTGAACATAAGTTCTTCGTCTACTGTACCAGACATTGACAATAGTACCGTACCAGGTTTTTTGAAAATAGTTAATCCCCAGGTGTTTCAAATTGTCCAATCGCTTTTGAACTATATATATGTATATATATATATATATATATATATATATATATATATATATATATATATATATATATATATATATATATATATATACATATATATATATATATATGTATATATGTATGTATATGTTTGTATATATGTATATATATTTTCCTATCATTTTCTCTCTCATTCTGTTCATATTTTCGTATGAATTTAAGTCAACTTTACCTGCCATTCGCACATAAAATATACGTTTTGTACGAATGCCTCGCTGATTTATACATCACAACACAGGCTACAAAGCCTAGCGCGAGTCCATCCAGTGAGTCATTTGAAATACATACAACTGTCAACTCGTCTATAAAAGCCCTTTATATTAGTTAGTGAGGTTAGTAAACTTGAGAATGGTGCTAGTGATAACCATTGTATTTTGTGATGATGAATAAATCTTGAATCTTGAGAGAGGTAGTGGAGTTGGACTACATGGAAAAAATAATACGTCACTACGCAGTTTATTGAGCATTATACTGTTTAATTCGAAATGAATTGGACCCCCATAGTGCAGATCAACCTGAGTAATTTCAATTCATTAGTAAATTCGCTATAGTGCAAGCTATTATGGCACTGTACAAGAAGACCGTAAAAACTTTTATTCCATGATATTTAATTTTTGTTATTGTATCCTTTTACCGGGCATGTAACAACAATTGTCACTAATGCTGGAACTTGAAATAAATATGTTAGACTGAGAATTTCTGGAAAGCAGTCATTAAATAACACAAATATAACTTCTACCAAAGTAAAAACTGAGCAAGATGAACTTTGTTTTTTATCAGTGTCAGAATAATCTCGCGTTATATTGACCAGTTGAACTTGAGTACATGTGTGTTTTGAATGTTTTGTACTAACCAATCATAACTTGATTTAGATGGAATAGATAATTGATTATTTCGTCGATGAATAATACAACAGCATTTGATATCCATCATAAAACAGTATTCAAAACAGTACTTAAATACTGAACAAACGGAGAACAACTAATATTTGAAGGCAACGGTAGAAAAACGACAAATAACTTAGAAAACTTCGGTGGAGAATTGATCTGGAAACGACAAATAGCTGGTCGAAAGGAGCAGTAAAATTATAGAAAACTTCTACGAACATTCGATTAAATTGGAATGCAAATGTTGGAAGATGACAGAATTCGATTCTCGCACCATCTACTGGAAATCGCCTTAAATTCCGTTGATATGATTGATCATGTTTAGAGTTCTCGACGAAACAATATCGAATCGGAGATCGCACCAGGACAATATGCATCTTGTGTGTGTGACCTAGTTTGTATGACAACAAATGACTCCTGCCATCCCTCATGAGTTTTGTTTTTTGACAAAAAAAAATATCCCGAGTACTCTTTGTACGAACTCAATCCAGCATTTCCATGTCGAAACAGATATTCACGAAGTACATGACTGATAAATTGTACTATAGAAAAATGCTTGTTCAATATCACTAGGTTCATGCGTACACATACTCTGTTTCCTAAACTAGCAAATAAATTCTAGAAAATCTTAAAAATCTTAAAAACAAAACTTGAATAATATTGGAATGCATTCAAATGATGGAACAGAAAACAAATGATATCAATGTTACTCTGAAATAATCAAGCACAAAATGATACACACCGTTATTCGTTATCATGAGTCGTTTTGAAATTTCCACTAGGCAAAAAAACTAACTTGCTTTCACAATAACTCATTAATATGGACGTTGTTGGGTATGCTATAATAAATGTCTGCGCTTTTGATTTCGACAGTTATTCTGACAATCACATTTTCATATTTCAGTTTTTAAAACCCCTTGTATATAATGTTTGAACGTCATTATTTTGTGGTGGATCAACATTTGTTCCGTAGTTTTCTGGGTTTGTAACCTACCACAACCTGGAAGAATAAGAATTGATATTGGAATCTATACAAGTGTAGAAGGGCAGATTTTTATTCGATAGGCAAAAGTTGAGATAACGAGAAGTTGCTGACTAATTGGACTTGTTCTATCCAGAAAGAACTGTTTTTCAATAGATGTAGCAACTTTTCGGGGTAGATTGAAAATCTGCCCATCTACACTTGTATAGATTCCATTAGTGATTCTAATTTTTTCAGATTGTGATAGGTTACAAACCCTGGTGAATGTTTCTTGTATGAATCACTCACAGGTCGAGAAAATTACCAAGAACATATCGTTACATCCTTTGCGAATAAATCTTTAGATGCAGTTGAAAATGATCGAATTTGTACTAAATTCCGATATTTTCCACACATTGGCACTGATTCGCATAAAGTGATAGGTATTTCAAGAAAGGCTTGAAATTCTGATTTCCAATTCCAAGTTATCAATCAGTTTTCAACTATTGAGAACATTCATATGAAACTTTCATTTTATCATCTGAACAGATAGCCAATAGCACACACTAATACCAATCGCTGCAAAAGTAACTTTCTCATCGCCTTTGCCTTATATTTTTTTATCACACAATCTTTTAATGATTCTAAGTCGTACAGAGGTTTTTCAAGGGCTTTCTCAAGCGATAGCTATTGTGATTCGAGGAATTGAAACATGCTTCGTCTGCATGTGATTAATCGTGGAGTTTTTCAATGAAATATGTACCAGGGGTAATCTTCAATCAAATGATTCTGAATGGAAAAATCGAATGAGATTGGTGATGGTTAACGAGCATTTAGTGCAATATTCGCAGAATTTCAAAAAATGAGAGCTTCTCGTTGCTGAAAATAGTTATTCGAGCAACAAAAGCATAAAGTAGGTTGTTTCAAGCACGCAATTCCATAAGTGAGAAAATGACACTTCATGCGATATTTTTCCACGATCGTAATGAATAAAATATTTTTGTATATGTTTGAATAATAAGTTCAACTAATATGAAACTATAAAATAAAAACGATTGAAATATGTTTTACTTCATTATAGTCATGTTGTACAAGTACAATTATTATTTGGATTTTGACTTTCGTGTTACAGATATGCTATGCTCATTAATTTCATCCAGATCTCGTTTGGTAACAGTATCTCTCGAATCTGATGGTAAATTTTCTTCAATGTCGTTTCCAGTGATAATTCTGGGGGGACAGATAAGTTTCGCATTAACAGAACTATCTACATATCCCTCTGCAACCGTGAACGACTTGCAATCACCCTGTTTTTTCAACTGTAATAACATTCATAGGCGGCTTCATTAT
The DNA here is from genome assembly GCA_032362365.1 of Zygogramma bicolorata. Lineage (NCBI taxonomy): Eukaryota > Metazoa > Arthropoda > Insecta > Coleoptera > Chrysomelidae > Zygogramma > Zygogramma bicolorata. The sequence goes on from JAVJAQ010005172.1 coordinate 641,321, forward strand.
TCAAAAATGCATTTTGGGAGCGTGCAAAAATGACAAGTAACGGCAGTTTTTTTTACTTATATACTTTTCTTAACTATTGCCATAGTTCCGTACTCTGCTAAGGAAAATGGTCGAAGATGATCAGTATACAATTATAGGTCAAGGGTGTACACATGTCGTTTCTGTGTGCTACTGCGGACTGTTTATGCTTTTCTGAAGTTCATGAACTTTGAGGAACGTTTTCAGATGTGCTCATAAAAAAAAAACAAGACTATTTGCACAATCTCATGATAGAGTGTTTGAAAGTGTTTCACAGGAAACTATTAAGTTCGACGTTAAGGACGAAGACGAGGAAGATAATGTAGAGGTGGAGAATAATGATACTGAAACCTAACAAAACATTTCGGACTCTGATGAAAGAAGTGAAATTGATTTTTCAGTGTCTGCTTTCGAAGGTAAAGACAATGTTTCCTCGTGGTCCAAATATCCAATACCAATATGGAGAAACTAAAAGAGATAATATGATGAAACATCTTCCTGGTGTAGAAGCCCCGTAAAAAATTTGAAGAAATACTCAGAAATTTGAAATCACTTTTTCTCGTTGCAAGTTTGAACATTATCGTAGATTGCACAAATCAACATATCCGAACGAATCGTGATAACGGGATGCTTAAGACACGATATATTCTATTCACAAGTTGTTGGTAACAAAGTTATGAGTTGATGAGTTGATTTTATGCATGGAACTGATTTTCAAATGCGGACGTGAAAAGTTAAATTTTTTTAACGATCGTGGAAGAATAATATTTCTCTCAACTCCAAGGCCGTTTCAACACGCCAGCCGCTCCCTGTACCAATAAACCTTTCAATTCCGCCACAAATCGAAAGCAAACACCGCGTCTAATGGCACGTTCGTATCGATCGTACCCGATATTATATCGATATTAGTCGATTATTACGTGTGTCCAGAGATAATTGATAATTTGTATGGTCGCTGGAGTGCTTCGAGAGATATTCGTCCTTAGGGCCGGTTGGATTGGAGGCCGAAGTCCGCTAGCAAAGAATCGGCGATGTAGGTGGTATAATTATTAGCTGAAAATCGATTTCGGTGTGTAATAGCTATTTGTTCTCATGGGCGGCGATCTGAGGATTGCCGAAGGGTATATTGATACATGAAACCATTTGAGAATCGTCGAAATAGTTTCAATTGATATGGCTATATAGGTACTGGTGTTTTCACTCCGTATAAAAGATTGTCAGCAAATCAGACGACCGAACTGGCCTACTTGAACAAGAATTGATGACGTAGACCGTAGTGATCACTCAAAAAATTTGCCAGGTATCGTCACTCTCGCAGTTGAGATGACATTCATGTGCACGTCCTGTGTTGCCAAGTGGCTGTCGTTGCGAATTCTGGTCTATATGTTGAAAAAATTAGTTGATTGTTGATATATTCATTTGAGCAATATAATATTGTGATCTCAATTCAAAAGCTCGGTTTAGAAGTAGTATCACAATTCAGCCGAATATTATTCGGGTTAATGCACGTGAGCGAATAGGAGTGAGAATTGTGATCAAATTTTATGGATAAGTGAAGTGAGAAAATGCCATTCTCTCCGGTGAGTGAAATAACTGTAATTTTTTATGATCTTCTGGGTTGAATCATTGTCCGTGCTGGAACATGAAAAGATATTTTGAATATATTTCAAACGAGGAAATTCTGAAAAACAATTCGCGAATCATAACCTCAAACCAAGTAAACATTGAGGAAAGTCAGCCCCCAGATTCTATTTCACGAATTCGATTGTCGAGTAGCTCAGACTGTGACTGTAGAATGCGCTGTACCAATAATTTACGCATATCTTAAACAATTCGATAATCGAATTCGTGAAATAGGCTGTGGGCTCAGGTTTGTTCTCATCAAACGTCTATTCTCTGTTTTAACCAGAAGTGATCTGTATTGGCAACAACGTGTTTCATGGATCGAATGATCTCGAAAATTTTTAGGAATTTCAACCACAAGCGCACCCTTAAGGCGTAATTTTGAACAACTACACCCTGTCTACAGGTTTTTCCGAAACAATATCGCAACACTAAAAGCACCAGTATATAGCCATCTAAGTTTCAATGAATTGATTGATGTAGCCGTTACCATTTCATAGCAGATCATCATGTAAAATGATATATAAAACCTCTTTTTTCAACACTAGTGTTTGTAACTAACTTCACTGCAGTTTCGACCTATACGAACATTATCGAACGAATACTCTGAACTACTAAACGTCTGTCCCTAGAAAGAAATATAACACAACCAGACTGTCAATTTTGTGCCTGCAATTTTTTGTTTGTTTTTAGGTAGTTTTTGAGCGCATAATCAAAATTGACTGTCAGATTTGGTATATCAGATATAGTTTTTGAGATACGTCATATTGGAACATATTGAATAAACAAATTTTATTTTTAATTTATACACATCTTATAATATTATCATTTTATTATTCACTCCTACTACGGTACCAGAAATATAGGTAAAGTAATTATCTTCATTACATATAGCCCTGAAGAAGCAGGGATATTACATAAATAAAATTCATCACTTATCACTAATCCCATCTTCTTCGATGAAGACTTTCCATAGTTTTGATGTCCTTGTGAAAACTTCCTCCCTGTTCTTCAGTCAAATCACCTAGGTTTTCTGGAAACCGAGCTAAGTGGCTGTGAAGGTAGTGAATTTTTATGCTCATGTTATAACCAAGTTTCAAAGTTGGGAAGCATATTTTTCCACTAAGTATGTGATTCTCTGATTTATGATTTCCAAAAAACTTTTGTACTTCTTAAACAAATGAACACCAAGTATTGGATACAATCTCGTCATTGATGTTGTTAATTGTGGATCTTTAATAAGCTGCCTTATCTGTGGTTCGAGAAATATTTCGGCTTTCAGTTTTTGTGAGCTAATTCCAGGAAACTAACGCGATTAGTGGTAGTCCATCTTGATATAAATCCTTCACAAATTGCTTCACAAGCCCCACCTTGATATGAAGGAGAGAGTTTACCATTTTCAAATCGACACATATCACCCACTGATGTTTCTCATACTTATTTTTTTTTAAGAAAGGTCGGTTTTAACAATCATGGGCAATAACAATTACCTAAAATGGGGTACATAAATGTCGATTTCAGGTAAGATATTTTGGTTTTCACCTGCAAAGATATCATCATTTCATTCACTAGCATCAGAAGAAAATAATATTATTTTGTTGGGTTCTGTAATGTGACAGCAAGTTGATGTTCGTATACTCTTACTGGTCACACATCTGTTGGTCTGGACTACATAATATGTTCTATGGAAATCGGACTATGAAATTTCATATGGAGTAATGGAGACTGTGGAAGGTTAACTACCCAGAAAAATATGAAGAAAACATTTATCCAACACAAAATGATGACTTATAAACGGTACTCAGTAATACAGGGTGTAACTGAATAAGTGTAAAACATTTAAGGAGGTGATTCCTCATCGAAAAAAAGATAGGATCTTTCATATAAAGAAACTTCATTGGAGCATCCCTTGTTAAGATACAGCCCCTTAAACGGGGTACATAAAATTTGTATAACAATTTTTTTCACAAGCACTGAAAAAGTAACAATATTGAAATTAACCTGACGTTTTGTATTACCAGAAAGACACTTAGCCAGTAATTTATTTGGTTTACCCCATGGTTGTAAGGGGTGGAAAACGAAACCCCCAAAATGTATTTCCAATGTAACTTTTTGTCTTATTATTTGTTTACCATTCAAAAATTAATTTCTAATAGCCTGTTTCATTCTAAACAAAAATGTCTCGTGGGTTTTTTGCTCAAAATAAACCAGTTCGCAGCAAAAAATTATTTTACGAACAACCACAGAGATACATCGTCATAAATGCGAAAATACGAAACTAATCTATCTAGTAGGTCTAGGCGATAGTGACAATTAAATTGGTATGACGCTGTCAGTTTGTGAATTTTCGAAATTGAATTATTACTAATTGTGTGTTGTTGTTCTGTTCTCAGTTTGTTACTTTAAATTTTATATACCCCTTTAAGGGGCTGTATCTTAACAAGGGATGCTCCAATGAAGTTTCTTTATATGAAAGATCCTATCTTTTTCTCGATGAGGAATCACCTCCTTGAATGTTTTATACTTATTCAGTTACACCCTGTATATCAGTGTATTACCATTATACTTGCTGGGTGAAAATGAGCTATTCCTTGAAAATTTTTGTTGGCATCAATGCAAAGGGTAAGAATTTCATTTTCTCGAAGAGTTCAACTAGACGGAATCGATGACTTCTTCCCTCACAAAATCTTTCCGTTCGAGGTAACAAGTGTATTAAACTTTTAAATAGAATCCAAAATTTATTATCCAATACCGCCGCATCTAACCCTTTTTTAATTTAAAGAGACCCCTTGTTTCATACAACTCACCCCTTATCTACCTAAAAAACCACTTAATTTGTGATTTATACCTTTTTTCTTACAAGTTTCCTTTGTAGCCCTTTTATTTGAACTTGAAATTGCAACCATAACTCAATTTGTATTCGATATTATTTTTTTTAATTACGCGTCTCAACACTTCTACAGTTCTTTAAGAGGGTTGAATTTCTGATAATTTGATTTGCAACAATGCTTCGAAGGGGGTGCTGCCTAATTGGGCGGAAGGGTTATTCATACCAAATTTTTTAGGGAGAGGAAACGGATGCGGTTCATGCAATGGGAGGTGAGAAAGAAAAAAGAATTTCATTGTGGAAACGTCTTCATGTGAATGTTAACCAAGGATTCTGTTTGAAAATGCAAAACTGATTGCACCCAACCAGGGATACCATAGCCGACTGGTACGGGAGGCAATAGAAATCCACAAACACACGGATAATTTCAACAGAAAAGAAGAAGCTGTCAACCTCAACCGAATATGGAATCCCATTTTAAGAAAATCGATTATAACTGCAGGTAGTTCTTCAGATAATGATGATTATTCTCCGAACCCAGATGAGGTAAACAAGGTAATCAATATTAATGACAATTCCCCTAATCCGAATGGAATAATTAGCACCGAAAACTACCTGAATCGGCATAAATACAACTTGCGAAGAAAAAATCTCCAGTCATCGGAGTGAATTCCAAGATGAATGAGCCTCTGAAGAAGCTAGCCACTCGAGCCAGCGAAACGTCAGGAAGAAATTCCAAAAAACGACGGCCTTCAAACCTGAATGAAAGTAGTGATACTGAAATTACGTACTTTCTGAAGGTATGTAGCGTGATACTTTGTTATACTTTCTCGAATGTTTCTTTGAATTTTTGTTTCTCGAGCTGGTATTGGGTCTCTGGTAGAAAAACTGGTATGAAGAGTACTATCGTCCGCAAAACTATGTATTGAACAAGATGTTTTTTCGAGCAAATCATTGATATGAAGCAAAAACAAAGTGGGCGCCAGAACTGAACCCTGTGGAACACCTTCATTTATTGGGAGAATATCAGATGATACTCCATCAACAACTACATAGAGAGACCCATCAGACAAGAAACTCTTCAACAGAGCACAGAACTGAGGAGGCAAACCATAAGACGGCAGCTTAGAAAGGAGACCCCGATGCAGTATACATTTCACCGTTCATTTATAGAACACCTTATTGTATTTTAAAAAATGGTACAAATCAGTAAAGAAGTCAAGATATTTTCAAAAAGTGAATATATGGAGAAAATGAAAGTTAAATGTCAAACATTATTGAAACTTTTCCTGGGGATCGGTTACCCTAACACCAAACAGATGTTTTTGCACTCTACGCGCGTTTCGCTAACAAGGTTAGCATCTTCAGGTTAAGAAAATATATACTGAATCTGAAGACTAGTGTTAGTTGTTTATATACCTAGGATATTCCGGTCCGATATGGACTCTGTTTGATACTGCTACTTATCGTAATTAATTTCTCGAGAACGAAGTAATGCGGTCAATACCTGTAATGATTTGTGGTCCGTCATCTGTTATTATTGAATATTCTGATCGCTTTCTTGTGTGACACATGACCACTCTATGCATGTGAGATTCCAGAAATAGCAAAATGTAAAAACAGCATGAATTGTGACAGGGGAGCTATCCCTATCAGCCCTCTTTTCAATCTATTGTTGAGAAAGTAATCAGAATAATCAATAATAACAGATGACGGACCAAAAAAAATTGCAGGTTGTGACTACACTATTCAATCATCGAGAAATTGAGTAGCAGTAACAAACAAAGTCCATATCGGACCGGAAAACCTTAGATATATAAACAACTAACCGTAGTCTTTAGATTTAGTATCAATTTTCTTCTCGTAAAGATGCTTACCTTGTTTGCGAAACGCGCGTCGAGTGCAAAAATATTTATATCATGGTGTTGGGGTAATTGATCTCCAGGAAAAGTTTCATCTTTCACACTGAATGCTTCATTCTCATCGTTTATTTAGTAAAATATTATATTAGAGCTACAGCAATACACCATATCCATGATTCCGCAAATAATTTCAGCACGCTTCCATAGCAAGTGTTGATCATCAGGCATTGTTCATGATAGGTAGAATGGAACATGTAGGTGTTGGTTCGATTCCGGCGTCGAGAACTTGTTTTCAGATTTTTTTTTGTAAGTTCTCCCAATTTTGGGAATTTCAGGAGCATATTATACTGTAGGTACTTCTTAATTTTATTTCTTTATTGAATTTTATTCGTTAGTTTCATTTCATTCATCATTTTTTTAATGATATTTTATTAATATACTATATTTGTACCTGACTATTATGATAAACTCCATCCGGTATGTATGCAAATGGATGAAACTATTGTTTAACCAATACTGATCTGAACAGTATATTAGTATATCCACTGTTATTCCCGTCTAGAAAGATAATTTCAATTCTTCTAGCCATTCAGTCCAGATGTACTCACGTGAATATCAATCTCACAAACATTTATTATCCACTTTTTCGCTCGCAGATTCAGTGAGCATATTAAATGAAACACGAAACATCTCTTGAATCAGTGATCAAGGTAAGCTATGGTATATCAATGATAAACTCACCGCAGCCTTTGATGTGCTGCCGACGTCCCAGGACACGCCCCTATCGACTAATATTGGCATTTTGATTCCGACAAAGCTTGCTAGATTTTAGTACAGGTGCAGTGGTTACATCCGTGTTCAAGATAGATGCGATGACAGAAATGATGTGTGCTGTGTGAATTATGATGGGGTCTGTATTATGTGGTTGAGTTTTATGAATGTGTCACAGTATAACGTCTCTTTCACCGCAAAACGATGAGAAATGAATGAAAACTAATTCGTGGTGAAGGTATAGGACATATGACGTTGTGGACAACATGAGTATTATCTTTCTTCTACTCCCGTTGTATTTTAAACCATTTACTACGTGTTTGACAGCTATTTACGAAGTTTTCCTATCAAATCCTCTGTGAAATTGAATTGAAAATGATATTTTTAGGAAATTTATCGGTTAGCACTTTGTGAAATGGTACTGTATCTAATTATAACCACGAAGCAAGCAATTGTTTTATCTACTAGCTGTCATCCAGTGTCTCGTTGATCATTGGAAATGAGGGATAAAAAAAAAGTTGTGGAGCTATATGTGACTATATGAACGAAATATCGAGTGTTGACAACGATTTTTGCTATAAGATTTTTTGGTAATACAAATATTTGAGTTGTCATAACCTATCACGATGGTTAACCATTTCAAGTTGTTCAAGTTCTAGCTGTGAAGTCATAATTGATTTTATTACCTTAAAGATGAATAAGGAATACAGAAAATTCTTGTTTTTACGGAAGTATTGAAAACCTTGAAGAAACATTTTGGTCTCGGAAAGGAAAAATGTTTTTTTCCCGACAGAATGAAAAGATCTCCCTTTCCCCTTCATTTTCCATGAAGACAGTATTTTTTAGATTGTGAGGCGTCATAAAAACATAGACCATTATAATGACAAAAACATGGCTATGTATACTTCATAGCTACTTTACATTCAAGAGAAAACACAATATGAACGTTCATTGGGAGCAATTGCTCGAGACAAATCTATCAAGTGTATGGGTCACAGAGTTGCCAATTCTTTTGGTTAATGGATATGATTTATTTAGTCTTCATGAGAAGCTGAATTTATTTTTCTAGGTTTCATTCTAGCTGAAATGGAACGTCAATTCCACCCTGAGTTCAGTGGATTGCTTTATCCAATCGAAAAAAAAATTGCCAGTTAAGACAACTTCATGAGGGTTTTTGGAGTGATGATACTAAGTTGCCAAACGTTAGAGCCATGTGTTCACAGCTTGGTGGTAGATGGTTCAATCTTGGTTTAGAGTATCTTGTGATCAACCCAACAAGATTTAAGCTAGGGAGTTCCAGTGGACACTTTTTCACCGTATCATATGCAAAAATGAATGCCATTAAACCAAGAATGTCTTAGAAGAGGCACCATTAGCGCAGTAATCCATAACCTATCAATCAACCAAGCATTATTTCACCATAAAAAAGGTCCCTATCCAGTAGGTAGTGACGTCGAAATGACCAGAGTTGACATTTGAGAACTGTCTTCAGGAATCAAATAACAAGGATTTCTGTTGCTGAAGAATCGAGGTACAGGTGAAAAATAGGTAACCATCTGTGCCAGATCACAACAAATTGAAGGTAATGGGAAGTAGGAAGAAAGTACTTCATTTTCTGGACTGAAACCCTAGTCGTAAACTCTCAAATGTGTCATTAGGAATAATTATATCAATGAGGTATGATCAGCTATTGAAATGATCTGGCAGAATGAAATGAAGCGAGAAAGTTGATCAGCATTACGCAAAATAAAACGAATAGGGGATCAAAATTGATTGAGGAGACTTGGGATTACTGCAGTTTTTTTCAACAAAAAGGTTGATTGGATAACAAGAATTGTTGCTACTGCGGTAGTGAAGGAAAATTACAAGCTCTATCCTTCGAAGGAACATGATGTTTTCCACTTGGGCCCGTTTTCACCAACGACTTTAATTTGGATTATCTTTGCTAACTGGAATTTTTGAACAGATAAATGCGTGCAAATATCACGGTTAGCAAGTTAAAGATTAAAGTCATTGGTGAAACCCGGTTTAACAGGTGTCCTAGTCCATGTTCCAGAATCTAGATATGTGTATATGATTAATATATTAAGCTATATTGCCTTCTCAGCCCTCTAAATCCTCCTAGAGGAATTTGACAGATCTTAAAATGGATAGAATATTTCCATTGTTCGGAAAATTACATTTTTCATTTCAAATACACCAAGAAATGGGATATCCAGGACAATATGGTTTTGCAATTTGAATTCTGTTTGGAGAGTAGTATTCGAGGTCTGAACATAATTTCATCATAACTCAATTTTCATCTGGGAAGAAATTAGGTACTTTGCAATATTCACCTTCGAATTTCCCTAGTGAATCAAATCTGCAGGCATTACTTTTGAGTGAGACTTCAACCGAAATGACGATGCATTTATTTGTTCGAGGAAGTCAATATTTCCAACATTTCCGACCCTCATGAGCCTATACGGCATGAAGTAACAGGTGAATTCTGAGTTTGTTTTGTGTTACCATTTTATTATTATTTATTGCTGTGCGATAAGGGCCAAGTTTACTGGTGTTGTGTGGGGTCCGGGATGTGTGTGAATTTTTTGTGGACCAGAATGATCTGATTTTATATTCTTTTTCCGTTCCGGCAGATTTTATATCGGCACCTGAAGAGTCTGAAAGGTCACAGACGCAGACGGTGCGAAATCTCTTGAAAAAAATGTTATCAGCTGAGAAAAATTTGTCCGCTCGTTTTATCTTGATCATTTTTGTCGGTTGTCGAAAAATGATAATAGTTTCCATTAGCATTATTGAGAAAAAATTCTTATATCCTCTTTTTTGTATACAAAGTGGGCTGTTTGTTATCAGACAAACATCCAATTTCCAATATCAACACCATTAAATTACTATACTATTCCCTGGTCAGGCCTAAACTAGAATTTGCCTCATTTATATGGTTTGTAGAATATCAAACATATTTGAATGATTAGGAAAAAGTACAAAACAAACTGTTGACATATTTGTAATTCAAAAAGTACCACTTGTGGCCTGATTATAATACCGTCAGGACATCACAATTAGGATCTGAATTCAAAATATTATCTTCGGAACAGAGAGGAACTTCAACATTATATTCCTATATGAATTAATAAACAATTGAACAAATTTTCCAGAAATCCTCAATATGCTTCCATTTGATGTACCTACACGTTGTATACGTTCCGCACCAATGTTTAATATCGTCGCTGCCAATGCATACTGGCTTATCTGAAAACAATCGATTTTCTGAATTTTATATCAAAATGATCCGTATTTTTTTTGTGATTTTTGAGCATAATGGCTTATTAATGTTCTAAAAAATGACCACCAGGGAGCGCCTAAACCGTTATGCATTTCACCGCCATGTGCCGTGTTTTCTTTGGCATACCGGCTTTACCAGTATTAATCCTGCTATCGTTCGGAGAGGATATTGGCTCAGGTATGCATAATGGCTTATCATCTTTAAAAATATGCAGACTTAAATAAAGATAAGCCTGTATTGCCAGAAATGGAAATTAAACATATTCACAAATTCGAGTTATAACGGCTTATGTACAAAAAAAATCATTTGGAACCTTCAGAGACATAATTATGTTGTATGTTGTGTTTCCATACAAGCCCAAGAAGGGTTTTCGATTTTCAATCGCTGTAATATCAAAAACTTTGAAGTCGCAGCCACGCTAAAAAATAAAAACTAGTTGCAAAACTTCAAACCGCTCTACTGGAAAGTTGACAAAACACGGATAAGCCAGTATGCATTGGCAGCGACGATATAATACATTAATATATGTCTGCAATATGTACGACATCAAGAGCACCTCTTTCAGCTATGCTTAAACGATAGCTGTTGCACTCGATATTTCAAAAGCATTTGATCGAGTTTGGCATCGATGTCTCCTTTCTAAGCTGCCGACGGCCTTCAAACCCGAATAAAAGTAGTGATACTGCCGTCTTATAGTTTGCCTCCTCAGTTGTGTGCTTTGTTCAAGAGTTTCTTGTCCGATAGGTCTCTGTATGTGGCTGTTGATGGAGATTCATCTGCTATTCTCCCAATAAATGCAGGTGTTCCACAGGGTTCAGTTCTGGCGCCCACTTTGTTTCTGCTTCATATCAATGATTTGCTCGAGAAAACATCTTGTTCAAAACATAGTTTTGCGAACGACAGTACTCTTCATACCAGTTTCTCTTCCAGAGTCCCCATACCAGCTCGAGAAACAAAAACTCGAAGAAACATTCACGTTAATGAAATTTACGACGACTTGATAAAAACAATAGAATGGGGTAAAATGAGCTTGGTGGAATTTAATGCTACGAAAACCCAGGCATGTCTCTTCTCAAGAAAAGCCGATCTATCATCATCAATAATTCAGATGTCAGGAGTAACTATTCCTACAAAATCAAGTATCTCGACGCTAGGAATCACGATCAGTGATAATCTCTCATGGAAGAACCATGTGAGATCGATCGCTTAAAGTGCTTCCCAAAAACTTGGATTCCTATTTTATGCGAAGAAATACTTCACTTCTCGTCATCTTCTAATCTTCTACAAGGATTAGATACCTGTCATGGAATACAGTTCTCAAGTATGGAGTTCGGCACCAAACATTCATTTAGGCTTCTCGATTATATTCAGAGAAAGGCAATTCGTCTTGTTGGTGATTCTTCGCTCACAGACTCGCTCACTTCATTGGAACATCGTAGAATGGTCGGAGACTTGTCTCTCTTCTATAGATACTTCCATGGTCGATGCTCTTCCGAATTGTTATCAATCGTTCCCCCCTTGGCAATATCTACACGGATGACTCGACGAGTACAGAATTCCACCCCTTTGTTGTGAATTTGGAAACCTCTTTTGCTCAGGGATCCTTTTTCAATAGAACAGCTGGGCTTTGGAACTCCTTGCCAGAAGAGGTTTTCCCTGAGGCTAACAAACTTCAAAAGTAAATGTTAATTCGTATCACGCGGTGTTCTTTGAACATTACAGGGCTTCCCTTTCGTGTGAATCTGCATAAAAAAAAATCGCAAACAATTTCAATTTACTTTCAGATTTAGATCTCTAACAGTTTTTCGTAGAAAAATACTATATAGAACAAATATTGAATTTAACTCTGTGAAACTGAACATATATTTTAAAAATCCACTCAATGTAGTTCGTGGCGACTCCCTACAGTTCTGGTCTTAGTAACTAATAATCTTATAATTATTAAGGTCAATATATAATAGCTATTTTTATAATGTATTTATGAATAGAAACTCCATGTTATTAGGCTATAATAGTCTGTTTGGGTAATGAAAAAATAAATAAATTCCAGGATATTTCTTGGTTGCTATGGTTACTGTACCGAAACGTATGAAATTCGACCTAGTACAAAACATGAAATGACTCTTCCATCACTGAGGACAATTACCTGCTTACCGGCAATTTTTGTTGTCTGTAATGACTCTTTCCTGAGAGTCATTGAGTTTTGATGAATTATTTTTGTCTTTTTTTCTTCTCCGAATCAAAATATAGAAATTACAACTTCTATGAAAGAAGTAAAATCAAAAAAAAAACATTACGAACACACTCTGTTGAAAGCTACCTGTATATCATCAAAAGACGTTTGATTCATCCTCAAAAAGGAAAAGTCGATCTAAAACAGCTACTCCCCTGTCTATATGCCGACGACGGGTAACGGTTAACATAGAAATCACCTTTTCTCGCTCGATTTGTATACCAAGCATATGAAAATTGATCAATTAGATAGCGAACATATAGTCCAAGAGAAAGAATATGGGCCGACCTTCATTCATCTGTTTACCGGATGAAACATACTTCTCATAGGGTTTCATAGACTAATGCGCCTATAATAGCTTGCCTATCAAAATGTGGTCCAGACTATATGCAGTGAGATTCAAAAATTTCCACCATGTGTAAAAATTTTTTTCATCGATTTTTCAGAAATTTTCATTCTTCATAAAAATTGGTGTATCGTAGTATACTTGAGTTGTCGAAATTTCAATCATCCGAACAGTGTACAGGGGAGAACGAAAACTTGAATTTTGATCAGGAGTAAACTACCCTGGATGTGATTCCAAATTTGAATATTGATTTCAATTATCTACAACTCTTTTGAATGAACTTTTTGATTATGTCAAAAATGAGATGTGGTTTAGACCTGATCAAAATTCTCCCCTGTACACTGTTCGGAAATCAGAAATTTTGACAACTCATACGCAAGTATTCTGGAATACACCAATTTTCATGGGGAATTAAATTTTGTGACAAATCGATAATAAAAAGTTTTACATATGGTAGAAATTTTTGAATCTACTGTATATAGCCTGGACCACATTTTGATAGGCAAGTTATTGTAGGCGTATTCGTCTTTTCATGAAACCCTATGAAAAGTATGTTCCATACGATAAACAGATGGGTGAAGGTCGACCTATATTTTGTCTCTTGGACTAATAGGAACACCCACACTAAGCAAAATAAAGAGCTGTTTGTAGAGAAAATCCCACTCACCAGGAAAATACTTCATTCCAAGCCATACACAATTTCCTTTCGCTTAGAGAAAACTACCTCTTGAGCTCTTCAGTGGGACAAAGGAAAAATTACTGAAAACTTTCACTATAACCTTCATTCAATTCCTAAATATTCAATTCGTGACAAGTTTGTCATCAGTTTCAATTGACATTTTTGTCACATTCATTCATATGAAAACTAGCCATCGTTATAAAAAATATTTCCCTCATATATAAAATGTCCCATAAGAGCAATGCAATTATCGAAAACAGCGTATTGTATCGAAAACTTACAGCGGTAATTGCAGTGTATCAAGTCACCAAAACAACACGTTTGAAACCGTATCGCTAGACGTCAGTAAACAGACAAATAAATTACGCTATAAGGTAGACACGATTAAATTTCCACAAAATTTATTGTCTTCGCGACATGTTTCGGTACACTGTACCTTTATCAAGCGAATGTATTTAAACACTAGTGTTTAAACACCACTAGTGTTTAAATACATTCGCTTGATAAAGGTACAGTGTACCGAAACATGTCGCGAAGACAATAAATTTTGTGGAAATTTAATCGTGTCTACCTTATAGCGTAATAACTATGGATTTCCATCAAGTAAAGGCCACCTCAGTCCAAAAAAAAAAAGACAAATAAATGTCAGATAGACTTCAAAAATAGAAAAACATTTCGCGTTTGGATGAGTGCTGCATACAATCTATAGAGGAAAGTATAAATAAACATAAAATAACATTTCCTTGAGAATTTCTTTATTCGTGAAATATTCCAATGAATTACATTCGTGCATAAAAATAACCAGATAATTTTGCATTCAAGCGTGATATCTTATACGAATTGCATTCGGTTATTTTCATATTTTGTAAAAGAGCCCTCGTCCTTCGGACTCGGGCACTTTCGCCCAAATATGAAAATAAACTCTTGCAATTTTAAGATATCACGCTTTCTTGCAAAATTATCGGTAATTTTTATGCACTCGTGCAATTATAACCGAGAAGTTCTTAACATATGAATTCCAATTCGAAACATCAATATAACGTTTACCCACAATATCTTACAATTCTTACCATTGAATTGAACTTGATTCATTCATACTTCAATATCACATTATCGTAAGATTGGTCACGCCAGTAATCTGTTCTAAATGACTGAAAAATGGATATTAACAGTGATTCATCTTTCAACTGAATCATTTATACAGCTCCCAATATCAAAAAATCGGTGAATAATGCTAGCATAGAACTGCTTCTTTCCTGCTTTCAGTAACAAATTAATTTTGTGGTTGAAAAATGCATTTTTTATACTAGTTGTACGAATAACTATTACAAAATTCTCTTCTAAACGGTAGATCTAGTTGGATGTAGGTATTCCACATTAAAGCGTCGAAACAATGAAAAATTTTGTTTTTTCATATCGATTCAAAGAAGAAAAAGCCATTAGGTGTGCAAAAAATGGGAATTTTACTACTAGTTGAAATTTATAAACCGCCAAACGTTAGTCTATGTTCGATAACAAACCTACATGCATTAAGATTGGCTTCTGATCAAACATAATACAGGGTAGGACAAAAAATGTCAAATTGTTCAATAATGAAATACCATCATTTTGAAAAATATACCATAATTTCATGAGGAAAAGTTGTTGAGAATTGGAGTTTCAAAAAAAAACAACTGAATTATTAAAAAAAAAAACAATTGAATTATTGAAGCATATTCTCTGTAAATCCCAACTTCATCTTTATTGCAAAGATATTCAACATAGCTCTAGAATTTCGCAATTAACCTTCTTGACCCTGGCAAATGATCTACTGATAATTCCCACTGTGATTTGGTTATAGCGACTTTCAATGTGAACTAATCAGAATTTTGATTAATCATACGAAGATAACTGAAGAAAACAATTTTTTTTTCGAGATTTAGGATAAAATTTCATATTTGGACAAAATCTCCATTTCCTCATGACATTATCCTATATTTTTTGGAATGGTCAATTTGATTCTTGAACAAGTTCAATATTTTTTGTCGTACCCTGTATACTGTTCGATCAGAAGCCAATCTAAATGCATATAAATCGGTTGTGGAAAATGCACCAACCTTTTGTGGTATCTGCATTTTTATTTCACAAATAATAAAAATATTCCTATTGATTGTACACTTCATGTACCTCACTGTAGATGGGTTTGTTATTTCCGAGAATTTTCAGAGCAGTATCTAATATCTACTTTGAACAACTACCAACCGTCTGTTCATCTTTTTTTCATTCTTGAAACTATCAATATTTTTGAATGAATGAATGTTGATGAAATTCCCACAAATCCATTATTATAATCTCATCAGAAAACTTTTGTCACATCCCAAACTCCTCTCAGTCAACATCGTCTACGCCCCTGCATCCAATCATAAATTCATCCATTCTCTCTCGAAAAGTACTGAACTTTTAACACCTGTGACTTATTCATTTGAATATTTAATTTAAAAACGGATACTTCTTATTTTCTTTTCATATCGATCCAGTATATCAAGCAGGCCGTCTGACCGGAAAGTCCTGACCCAACACTTGAATGCACACCTCCAGTTGATTATAACGTATGGGACATAATTTGAGACATCCTTTTATTGAAATCGTCTGATAATTTTCAAATATAACGTCTGAAAGGACTTGGGGGAGAAATGTTGAATATCATTTATTTTGACCCGTTGAAGATATGGGGACGGAGTTTTCGGTTGTATATACAGTGTGCCCGAATTCAAATGGAGCCACCCTTTTATCTTATATTTTTTTACAAATGCAGATTCAAACGAAAGGGAAGCTCTGTGATATTCAAAGAACACAGGGTGAATCAAGGAACAGGAGATACGAATTAACATTCACTTTTAATTTTTGAAGTTTGTAAGCCTCAGGAAAGACCTCTTTCGGCGAGGAGTTCCGAAGCTCAGCTGTTTTATTAAAAATAAGATCCCTGAGCAAGAGAGGTTCGACAGGTCTCCAAATTCACAACAAAGGGATGGGAATTCTGTACTCGTCGAGTCATCTGTGTAGATATTGCTAATGGTGGAACGATTGATAGCAAGCAAGACACCGTGAAAACATCTATAGAAAAGAGACGAGTCTTGACAATTCTACTATTTTCCAATGAAGTGAGCGAGTCTGTGAGCGAAAAATCACCAACAAGAAGATTTGCCTTCCTCTGAATGAAATCGAGAAGCTTCAAGGAATGTTTCGGTGCCGAACTCCACACAAGAGAACCATATTCCAAGACAGGTCGTATTTGATCCTTGTAGATCATTAGAAGCTGACGAGAAGTGAAGCATTTCTTTGCACGAAATAGTAATCCAAGTTTCTGGGAAGCACCTTCAGCGATGGATCTCACATGGTTTTCTCATGAGAGATTATCACTGATCGAAACTCCTAGCATCGAGATACTTGACTTTGTATGAATAGTTACTCCTGACATCTGCATACTAGATGATGATAGATCGGCTTTCCTTGAGAAGAGACATGCCTGGGATATCCTGGCATCAAATTCCACCAAGTTCATGTTACCCCATTCTATTATTTTTACCAAGTTATCATTAATTTTATTGATGTGAATGTTTCTTTGAATTTTTGTTTCTCGAACTGGTGTGGGGCTCTGAAAGAGAAACTAGTATGAAGAGTACTGTCGTCCACAAAACTATGTACTGAACAAGATGTTTTCTCGAGCAAATCATTGATATTGAGCAGAAACATATTGTGTGAATAATTAATAGAATTGAACCAGCCGGTACCTGATGAAAATCCATATTCCTAAAAAATATCACAGTTCCCTGTAAGATTCTCATTTACAATGGGTTCACAAAATTGCGACACGTGTTTCGCCATACTATATAGCTATTGCATAGCGAAACACGTGTCACGGTTTTGTGAACCCATTCTTAGTAAGAATCAGGCAGGAGTGGCAGGATAATAACTTGTTTATCCTGCTTGAAAAAGCTATTGTATAGAGAAACACGTGTCACGATTTTGTCATCCCAGTCAATGAGAATAGTAGAGAAAAACTGATATTTTTGTGTACATTTCAGTTTCGTACCTGGGATTATATACCAATTTGCTGAAAAATATAGTATAGGAATCGAAATATCTTTCTTTTGCATTATGAGGAGAAAGTAAACCGAAACGATGGATTTCATTCCCCCATCAGCTTCGTGGCTTTATTTTGATTATGCCCGTACTCTGTATTTTCTAGGAAAATTAATCTACAAGATTTTTTTCATAGCGTTAATAAAATCTTATTTTAAATAATTCGATATTCCTGCTTGAGATGAGGGACTTTGACCAGATGAATGTTTGAAGATGCTGCAAAAATGAGCAACTGAAAAGTATTGATGTTTTCGTTTGTTGATCCTTATTATGTTGTCCCGACAGTGTTGACAAACACTCAGTGCTATCAGTTATTTATTTGATATCCATATCAGTATCCAAAAAATCCTCTTCATTCAAAGAATCATATTCAAAGTTTCGAAGTTGAGACTTTTTATAAGGTCAATCATTATCCTTATACCAAACTGATATTGTTTGCCCTCACTAAACGTTACGATAACAGTGCTAGAATCTTCAGGGGAAAAAATATTAATGTTCATTGATATCAATAAATCCCAATCCACTTTCCACCTCAGTATGAAATATAATATTACACCATCACGTTAATTTGTATGAGATTGAGGTGAGCAGAAACCTGTCTTTTTAGGATTCCTCAACTCTGATTTCTGATAAGCGAAAGATGAAAAACTATGCAAAATAAAACTAGAAAATTGTATAACATGGGTACTGATGTGTAAAATCTGACTGTCAGTAAACGCATTCATCGTTATTATTGTTATTGGTAGATTGAATTATTCGACCTTCTTATTCCTCTATCATTGCTATTTTTGCTCTCCGTCCAATATCAAATATAGCACAAAAGTTCGACATAATTCGGGCTGCTGAGCTGACTCTTTCCATTACTTGTGGAAAGGAATTGACAAAATCAGACCATTCAAGGTATGGTGCTTAGATTGAAAACACATTTCGATGTTTGCTTGAATATGGATGACAATATTTTTTGCTGAATATGGTGATGGTTCAGACTTCCATTTTCTATGTTATCAACCCTATTGAAACATGTTGCTAAGAACGAAAGGATAAAAACACAAATCAAGTAAAAAAATTAAATCCGAAAAGAAAGGTTGAAATGGATTTTTTGTTCAATACTGGAATTAAATATTGATTGATAAAAATAATGTTATTACAAAAAATCGAGATATCGAATATGAAATAATAGTCAAAATATTTAAAAATAAAGAAATAAATGAAATAAAATTGGGACAAGAAAATTGGGGTATTGAATTTGAAATACTAGTCAAAAAATGAAAACAAAGAAAGGAATGAAATCTTATGAATAAAATGTCCCCGATTCACCCGAAGACCATTGTTGATACCAGCAATCGAAACGTCGCGTCGTGAGTAGGTACACTCAACTTAAAACTTGGTTTAAAAATTTTTTCATAAAACTTCATTTATTCGTTCATTTTCAGTTTTTGACTAGTATTTTACATTCGATACCTCAATTATCTTGTCAAGATTTCATTTCATTTATTTCTTCATTCAATATTTTTTGACTATTATTTCATATTCGATGTCTCGAATTTCTATAACCACATTATTTTCTTTGATCAATCAACCTATAATTTCATTATTGACCGAAAAATCAATTCGAACTTTTCGTTTGGGATTTTATTTTCTTACTTGATTTGTATTTTTATCCTATCATTCTTAGCAACAGGTTTCCATAGCGTTAATAATATAGACAATGAAAGTCCGAACTATTACCATTCAAAATTTCGATGTATTCAGAATTATTATCTCCTGGAGGTCTTCGGAAAGATGGCAAATAAATAATTATTCGCGTATACATTTTCGCTTCACGGAGGTCAAAAACCGGGTAATGTTTATGAGCATTCCTCAAAAAATTGTTAAAGCAAATAATGAACAATAAAATTTTCAATAAAATTCAAGTCATTAAATTTTCACTTACCTTTTATTACCTGGTCTTTCTGCATCAAAAATCGATTATAATGTTAATTAATATTGAATATACCAGTGATCGGTTGCTCCAATGACACAGGTCAGTATCGAAATATTTCAGCCAGTACCGAAAATTTTCTGTTCCCTATTATTTCATCACATCTCTTTCTGGGCTTCAATTTTGTTCGAATCGAATCAAACGAGCACTATATTATTTAGGGAACACCATATCAATCATTGGATTGAATAATCATGTGGAATAGGAGAGCTGGGCCAAAATCGAGTAGTGGGAGGCCATTCAGAAAAAGTAGTTTACCTGACAACTGCCGTAAGTGATACATTTCCGCACGCGATTGCAGAATCGTAGGCGGAAAATTCACTTTACGCATATGTTAGGTACACTATTTTTTCTGCCAGCATGCGAAAAAAACTCAGGAGTTATCATCAAGAAACATTTATTATTGAATACATATCAACAAATTGATTATTATTAATATTGATATTGAACGTGCAATTTATTGCATTCTCTAAATTAGTTACAGAGGTTAAAATATTTCTCAGATTTTAGTTTTCCACTGCCTTATTAGTAAACTGGCTGGAAGATGTCATAAAATTGGTAGTGTTTCAAGTGATAGATTTATTTTTTCTTTGTTGCTACGGCAATTCAAAGTGAAAAATGAAAAATGTCAGATGTTTATTATTGTTTGACATTCATTGATGAGGCTTATACCAGGGTCATTAAAAATTATTGAAACACTTTTCTTTTTATCAAAAATGATAGCAGAATTCCAATGAATTTCTTTATTCTTCAGTTATTCTGTAAACTACAACCATACGAATATCTGTTTTGAATATTCAAATGTCAGTATACTCCCCAAGAACTTGACAGATTTTTTTTTCCGCACTAATGACTTTCCACACTGAAATGAGTGCGAAGAAGTGGACTTCTTCAAGGAAAATAGTGAACTGTTCATATAAGAATTTCATTCACTTAGATTTCTTCCGTTCACTTTTCACTCAAAATCCAAAGAAATTTGTTTGTTGTTTTCGGGAAATGAATCTTGACTGTCGTCGGTGGATATGAATATGGAACAGGTATGGTGTTGCTATAATGCTCCATAATTAATTTTTTCCTACTCATGAAGTTTCCGAGATAATTTCCTGTGAGTTGAAACAAGCTTGTTTGTAGGTAAGGACTAAAGAAACATAGATGAGTGAAATATCAATATAAACTGCTCCATATTTTCATTGAGGGTGAGGAAATGTTGTTTGTATGTTATTTGAAGAGGAAGATGAGTATTAAAGAAATCAATTTTCTTTTTCTGACGTTCTAGCTGAAAAAACGTTCAATAATTTCAAAACGAGTTGTCAGGAATAACACTCGAACAAATCGTAATCAACATTTAAAATCAAATCACAAAATCACTGTAAAAAGGGGTGTTATCAAAGGTTCATATTGCAGATCACAAATAATATCATCTAGTCCAGATATTTGGGACAGAAGAATATATACTATGAGAAATGTACTCGAAGAAAATGCTTATTCTGATTAATTCGTTAACATAGAACCATCCCAAAGTTTGAAGAGGCTCGTACACAACAAACACCAATATCCACAACAACGAACGAATCGAAACAATCTT
Source organism: Zygogramma bicolorata (assembly GCA_032362365.1). NCBI lineage: Eukaryota > Metazoa > Arthropoda > Insecta > Coleoptera > Chrysomelidae > Zygogramma > Zygogramma bicolorata. Next base: position 662,654 of record JAVJAQ010005172.1, read on the forward strand.
GTGAACACAGAACATAACTCAAAAATTTGTTTTTTTTTACATCAAGACCACTAAGAACAGAAATAGCCGAACATGAAAACAAATAGAGAAGACGAGAAGTAGATTAGTCGATTTCAGCTGAACATATCTTTCAACAAATGGTACACACATAGTGAAACGAAATAACATTAATTCACGCAAGAAAAAACAGAATTAAACGAATCTCAGAGTCTACTTGAATATTATCAAACGGAAATGGATTGCTACCTGCTCATTGTTTACTACCTCTTCTAAAGAGGAAACTAGAACTGGGAAGATTCAGTTCGAAGTGGGTTGTATCAAAATCAACATTTATTGGTAGAACTATAGATGTGTTGCTCATTCATGCCAGTGTTACAATTCGACACAACAAACAAAACTAGAATCTCTATAGGAATTCCTGCAGAAGGTTTGTAAAAGGAAGTAGAGTAGTTTCCGAATCTCCGCAAAAGCGAAGTTTAAAATATTTTCAACAATTATTATCCAAGTCAATCTCCTTATTCGCGAAGAATTCGATATGTAACTGACAAACTAGTCAGTCAATATTACTTTCCCGTTATATTGTAGTTACCAATCATCATACCAATTTGCCATATAATCGGATATAATAAAAATTTAAATCATTTTCATTTCCAGGAAAGAGAAAAACCAAACGAAATGAATTTCAATTCTATAAACGATATCAGATCGATTGAAATTACATATATTGTTCAAGTACTGTTTGAACGTCATTATTTTGTGTTGGATCAGTATTCGTTCCGTAGTTTTTTGGGATTCTAACCTACCACTATCTGGAAAAATAAGAATAAATTTTCTAATCTATACAAGTCGGCTGTCCCATTGCAAAACACAGTAACTGCATTAATACACAAGTTGAGAAAAATAGATTTTTTTTAAATTTACAAGCCGCAAGTCATCATTAATAAAATTATCAAAAAAATCTCATGGAATGTTAGATAACCTGCATTTACAATTTTTGAACTATTTTTCATTCAATTAATCAGCCATGATAGTAGATCGGCAGTCCAATAACTAACTTTGCATAGATTTTAATAAAAAACTCAAACAAATTGTTTTATATCAAAACACAGTAAATGCCTCTGCTGTGTTTTGTTATAAAATAATAAGTATTAAATTTTTTTTTACTGCACAGTGAGGGCTCTTACTGTGTTTTGACAGTTTATTTAAAATATCAGTAGGTAAAAAATGGATATTTTGAGAAATAGAAAATACAATGCCAAAATACATCTTTATAATTCCGTAGAATAGAGGTGAAACAAATAAGTAAATATTTAACGCAAAAAAAACACAATATATTCTTACTAATAATCTAAAAAACGTTCATTAAAAGTTTGTTGGTGAGTCAAAAAGGAACAAAAATTATACGAAACAGGTAATATTAAAAAAAACAGACTAAGAATCGCCATCTATGGCTTCCAATTGTTCATGATTTACCAAGTCCAAAGATGTTTCTGACTCTGGTAGGTTTTGCCAAAACACTTTTTTATTCTCGGGCATTAATGGCACTAAGTCTTTTAAAATAACTGTTTTTTTCTTCACGTGAAATTCCTCGTATATTCAAAGCATTGGGCGTAAATGTACTAGGATTTTTTTTTTTGTAAAAAATCCAATTCCTTGTATTCGTCATTGAAATCGGTTTTATATTTCATGCAACTACTTCCCCGTGTAAAGCAAACATCTACTAGATTTCCTAACAAAAACCCATTTGAAGGATCATCCGTTTTTTTGTGATACGTTTCTTATTTTGCCATAAGTGAAATTGATTTAATTCAAGTACTTCCAAATTTTTTCAAGAGTGTCTGACAAGTTCAGTTGATTCTTGAAAGTCATAAATATTTCTGTTTCTGAGAATCTTTTGTTCTATATTTCCATTAACGCCATCGGCAGCCATGTGGGTATGACCCTTTGTAAGATATCGTATAATGATCTCCTGTGGTCCGGAAGCACGATTAACCTCAGTAACCAGGGACGTATAAAGAATCCAATTTCTGTTCTGGGATGTACAGTTATCAGCCCAGAAAATAAAATATAGGTTTCCTTTTGGCTATTGCTTTCAGTATTCGATAAAAAGAATGTAGATGTTTCATAATTGACCCTTGAAAATAGCGGAAGTTCATCACAATCCTATAGAAAAAAATTCGACTATAAAATTTAGAATATTAAATTTCATATTGTTCAACGTACCTTTATCGCGCGAGCCTCTTCTGAGCGAGCTGAAGAAACAATATTCTTTGTACGCGCGCTTACATGCAACATTTTATGAGGCAACAACCTCACTGTTCTCCCCTTTGCTACTAGAGTCGAACTGAGTATAAAACGCGCCACTCTTACAGTTACATGGTAAAGTTTATAATGGTGGGGGTAACATGTTCTGGAAAATTATAACCAATTCCTCAAATCAAAACACAGTAACTACTTGGTAGTTACATGGTTTTGAAATGAGTTTTGTTAGTTACTGCCTTTTGTTATGAGAAAAAACTGCACCGACTGTCAGTTACTGTGTTTTGGCCATGCCAGATCTTCCTTATTTATTATCCGATTTCAGTTTCAAAAATACCAAAAGATACAGCAAAACACAGCAACTCCAAATAACTGAAAAAGGTGATTTTCGCTAAACTGTCAGTTACTGTGCCTTGTAATGGGACAGCCGAAGTGTAGGCGGGCAAATTTTACCCCGAAAGATTGCTGCGTCTATTGAAAAACAGTTCGTTCTGGATAGAATAAGTCCAATAAGTCAGCAACTTCTCGTATAAACCAAATTTGACTATAAAAAATAATAAGAACGAATTTATATATGAAAATACTTACCGTTAACGTTACGAAAACTAAATCCGCTTCCGTTCTCGAAACTTCCCAAGTAGCACAAACATATTAGACCAATACTGGTTCAATATTACGGGGATATCAATCTTATATTGTAGATATCATATTGGACCCAAAGAAAATGTGAACATTCGGCGATATTAGATCAACATTCGAAAGCAATGTAAGGATATATCGTTTCGACTATATTGGTACAATATTGTTAATGATGATCACATTAACTAACCGAATACTAACCTGGAAAAAACTCTGGCTGCTGCGGGACATGAACTCACGACCTTCAGGATAGAAATAATATTGTCGACCACTATATACTCTACGCCACGGAGAGACTTGTATTCTAGAAGGACTTGGGTGGAATAGATGTGACTTCATGTTAGTTATGTTCGAGACAACATTAAAATGTTAGAAACTTAAGTAACAATGAAATATATTCGAAAAAACAATGAACGATCACTGTCTTATGTGATGGCGATATGGAATATCAAACTTGCTGTGCCAAATGTTCTGGACGTAATTTTCTGGTATTGAAATCCACCACATGACGATATTTCAATTTTTCCAAATTTTGTTAGGAATAATTCGTGATGAATATTGCGTTACCGATATTGATATATGTTTGAATATAATAAGTGATCACTTTCAAAATCCCGATACCCCTTTTCAGGTTGTGATTCTGAAATGACTATTTGAATATTCCCATTTTACTGTTAAAACAATAATCAAGCATTATCAGAATTCGCATATCTATATTGCAGTATCATGCCAATATGCCACCTAATGTGATAATACAATATTTTAATCTACGCCCCCAAACAATGTCGATTATATATTAGTTTTCTATGTTGAAAATTGAATATATACAAAATATGCAGACAATATTGAAATATCTATGTTGTTACACTGATATTATTCATTATCACCTGATATGGTAATTCTGATATTAGTAATAAGTTATCAAACCCATATATTATCAATATTGAACCTCGCAAAATGCAGTTGAAGTTTATTTGTCAATATTGAGCCAATATTCATAATGAGATATCGTTTTCTCAATATTGATTAATATTAGTTCAACATCAATTTTTCACTTACGATGTATCTATATTGGACCAATCTGAACTCGGGGTTCAGCCAATATGATGTGCTACTTGGGTTATACGCAAATTCCTGTTCAAATTCAAATATCTCTTGTTGACAATCTCCGTATTTTTTTATTTTATTGTTTTTCAATAGACACAGCAACTTTTCGAGGTTGATTGAAAATCTGCCCTTCTTCACTTATATATATTCCAATATCAATTCTTATTCTTTCAGATTGTGGTAGGTTACCCAGAAAACTACGGAAGAAATATTGTGTTTGGTGTTCAAATTGTATTCAAGAGCTCATATGGTAGGATGCAACTGCTCATCTTAACACCCACCTTACGATAATGAATTTCTAAAGCAATATCAAACAATTATGAGAGACACACCTTGGCTGAAATATCATCCTGTGGTCGTTTCATTTCACCGGATTGGTCTAATTTATACCCAATAAACTGCATCAGGCTCTAAAACCTTTCTCAAGTCATCAACCACATTTGAAATCGGTGTTGATATATAAAACGCACAATAAAAGCTTGAAAATCACCTCGGTCAGACGTAAAAATGAACTAGGGTCGTTCGTTATACGGTAAAAAAATTGGGCGCCAATATTTATTGACCTTAAATTTGTAGTTATAAAAGGTGGGTTGGGCTCTACTCTAAAACGTCTGTCAGTTATTGATCGACGGATTAAAGGCATCTAGAAACCCATGATTTTTATGATCTTCTGTTTTTGGACAACGAAACGATTAAGTTCATCAGGATCGATCTCTTCATGGTATGAAGTACAATCAATGAAAAATCAATTTTCTCCTCTAGGAAGACGTTCTGTGTGTAATTTCGATTGTTCGCACTTGGAACTTCCAACACAAAAGTTGAGACAGCCGTCCTCACAGTATCAATTTTGCAATTGAACTACTCTATTTCCAATAATTTGAGCCTGCAGGCCCCTAGCCCTACTTCCTAGGTATCAGTTTTTCGCGGAAATATTAGTTTAGAGGTCACTGTGGTTCAGTTGGATAGTTGATAGTCCGTCCCGATTAAATCCTCTAATCGTAACTATTGCCTCGTTTATACTGCATACTTTTGCATGAACCGATAGTTATTTTGTACATCTTTATGTATTATTTTTGGGATTAATCAACCTTACCTGTGGAGGATTCAAGATATTATTGTTTTTCAATCATATTCTGGTAGTCAAAAAGTCGATCCACCCTAATACTCTATTTGGAATGTGTTGCTGAGAAAAAGAAAAAACTCATAAAAAATACAAATCAAACAGGCAATCAAATCCAACCAAAAAGGTTGCATTTTTTGCCTTATTTGATTTATATTTCCCATTATTTTTTTTAGTAACATGTTCCAAATAGAGCTCATAATATACACAATTGAAGTCCGAAACAATACCTTTCATTAATAGACTTAGTTGCAAGGAAGATGAATTTTGATCATTCAAAGTCATATCTTGAAATACCTCTTATCTAGTTATCAGTCAGGATTCAGTGAAAACATTTTCTTTTGAAAGTGTCATCAAAATATTTTCATTGCATTGGATGAATTGACAGATTCTAGACGAGCTTTGAAAACCATCGAAGAATTTTTCATCTCGATTTAGGGACTCATTTAATAATAATGTGAAAATTACTGAATTTAATGATGTTAATTCATTTATGAAAGAAACTGTATGAAGAGTTCCTCAGTTTGAGGTCAATTTTTTTATTATCTCTATCGAATATATAGTGAAATATGTAACCTAATGTAGAATTATTATTATTATAAGGTATTTTAACTGTGACAAATTAAGAGTTCGAAATTAATGGGTTCAGGATGACTGTTTGAAACAAAATATTGATAAAACGAAATATATTTTACTACTGAAAAACAAAAAATTGCTTTGAAAGAAATACAAAGACTATAGTTTAGATTGATGGACAAAATATACAGAAAGTTAAAAATAAGTATTCGGGTGTATTCATTAATGAATATTCGAATTTTTCGAAACAAGCCGATTATGTAGCAAACAAATAAGGAATTAATTTTAATTAATTTCGACGTACTATTAGTAATATCTAAAATTTGACAAAATTACTGACATATGAAATCATTTTTGAATTTCATTATTGTTCCTTTTATTTTCACTCGATGAAATACAAATCAAAGTTCCTCAAAAAAACGGAATCGTGCATTGATAATTATTCTCTATTGTGGAAGAAATACGCCCACCAAACAAATACCAGGAAAAACTTAAATTCTCAATGTTAAATAAACTATCATGATGAAGACAATGATAATTATTTACAAAATCCCAAATGAACTATATCCAACTACTTTTTCTAATATTACTTTCGTTAATGATATTCATACCTATCCAACTAGAGGTTGTATAAACATTGATATAAAAATGATGATCCTTTATGAAAAATCAAACAGTATCAATTGAAGGATTTTTGAAATTAGTAATCAATATCATGCCCTCATACAAATATTTTATTTGAAAAATAAAATATATTTTTGAATTGAACTATATATCTATCTGATATTTAGCATATTTGTTAGTAATAAAGTATCATCATTATTATTATTATATATGACTACTAGGTGGAATATTCCGGAGTATATTCGAAACAAAGAATTTATATTCGAGTTGGATATAATATTGATGTGAAAATATGAATGGATCAGAGAGAAAATATAAAAAAATGAAACCGAATATCAAGTTGAGTGTAGTCACTTCAATTTCTTGCTTACATTTCAGTGCTTTCATTTTGATTCAATGAAATACAAATCAAAGTTCCTCAAAAAAACAGAATCGTGCATTGATAATTATTCTTTATTGTGAAAGACATATTCCCACAAAACAAATACCAGGAAAAACTTAAATTCTCAATGTTAAATAAACTATCATGATGAAGACAATGATAATTATTTACAAAATCCTAAATGATCTATATCCAACTAATTTTTTCTAACAATATTACTTTCGTTAATGATATTCATACCTATTCAACTAGAGGTTGTGGAAACATTGATATAAAAATAATGATCCTTTATGAAAAATCAAACAGTATCAATTAAAGGATTTTTGAAAGTAATTATCAATATTATTCCTCATAAAAATATTTTATTTGAAAAAAAATGTTTTTGAATTGAACTATATATCTACCTGATATTCAGCATATTCGCTAGTAATAAAGTATTATTATTATTATATATGACTATCAGGTGGAATATTACGGAGTATATTCGAAACAAAGAATTTATATTCGAGTTGGATATAATATTGATGTGAAAATATGAATGGATCAGAGAGAAAATATAAAAAAATGAAACCGAATATCAAGTTGAGTGTAATCACTTCAATTTCTTGCTTACATTTCAGTGCTTTCATTTTGATTCAATGAAATACAAATCAAAGTTCCTCAAAAAAACAGAATCGTGCATAGATAATTATTCTTTATTGTGAAAGATATATTCCCACAAAACAAATACCAGGAAAAACTTAAATTCTCAATGTTAAATAAACTATCATGATGAAGACAATGATAATTATTTACAAAATCCTAAATGATCTATATCCAACTACTTTTTCTAACAATACTACTTTCGTTAATGATATTCATACCTATCCAACTAGAGGTTGTGGAAACATTGATATAAAAATAATGATCCTTTATGAAAAATCAAACAGTATCAATTAAAGGATTTTTTGAAAGTAATTATCAATATTATGTCCTCATAATAATATTTTATTTGAAAAAAAAATATGTTTTTGAATTGAACTATATATCTATCTGATATTCAGCATATTCGTTAGTAATAAAGTATTATTATTATTATATATGACTACCAGGTGGAATATTACGGAGTATATTCTAAAAAAAGAATTTATATTCGAGTAGAATATAATATTGATGTAAAAATATGAATGAATCAGAGAGAAAATATAAAAAAAATGAAATAGAATATCAAGTTGAGTGTAATCACTTCAATTTCTTGCTTACATTTCAGTGCTTTCATTTTGTTTCAGTTTTATGAGAATTGTTTGACAGATTTTCTTCAATTGTTTCAGTTTCGATTGGTTGGATTCAATAAAGTTCTTGACAGGAGTGAATTATATAGAGAATGGATGACACCACACTCAACAACATTGTTCTCCGGAAATGATAATATCTAATGTAAAAAAAGGTCTAAGCGTGGTTCAGATAAATTATATCAAAAAATTGTAGAATCAGACCCAGAATCATCCGATAAAGTAAAATATATGTTCGAAACAATGATGGAGTACGTCATCTTTCTTTCTGACAGTCCACCGATGACACCTGAGAGAACCATAACACATTCCACAACAATAAATTCAAAACAATTCATCACAAATCTCATCTTATCTGCGACATCTTGCCAAGCTGACAACAAAAAAGCCACGAAACCATACAGCCCTCGCGTTAATAAACATCTCGGACGACTTGATCAAGGCATGCGAAAGTGGGGTTGAACATAACCTCAAACAGGTAATCACATATTCAGGTAGCATAAGCTATTCTATTGCGTTTCGAAAACCTGACCATACATCAAGCTTATAATTGCACTCCAAAAGATCCGATCTTCGCTCGTAAATTTGTAAAATAAATACTGAAGATCTTAACGCTACGTGCAGTTATTTTATTTAGATGCCGAGGTACGATTTTGTCTTGTTTATCGCCTTGGTGACTGTCTTATGTTATAGTTATGATTATTTCTTTTATTTCTTGGCTTGTTTGGTAGACGTTCCGACTAGGACGTGGCTATTTTATTGGAAACTTTATATGCGTTGGCAAGACGGTAGCCATTTACGTTTTATTTTCGAACATGAATATGGAAGCAATAATTGAGTGGGATGTGTTTAATGCTTTGTCTTGGGCATTTCCTGTTATTCGTGCACAAGTTCATTAGCAAATGGGTTAACTTCAAGTTTTATTGAAGGAAACAATTGTGTCGAGAATCATCACTATCACTAAAAATATGTGTAGTAATAACGGTTCCCAGTGTCCACTGGATATCCTATGGACGTCTAATTGAGACACTTCCGGACATCCAATGAATATCTCATTGAGATATCTAATGGGAGTCCAGAAATATTCAAATGGATTCCATTGGATGTCCGGGGAATATCCATCAATTAAATGTGGATATCCATCGGACGTCCGAATGGATTTTGAATGAGTACTCACTATTTGAAGCAAGGATATCTACTGGACGTGGATTGCACAGCATTTTCTGATAAGTTCTCAGAAACCACTGAAAAAATATGTAAATAGCATTTATATTAAATATCCAATAAATGTTTCTCGAAGAGTTAAAAATGTCCTTAGATCAAAAGTCCCTATGAGAGAGCACAAATCATGTCTTCAAACCCATAGATTCGAGACAGATAAAATAATACCGTAAAAATGTACTCAGAGGAGTTGCTTATCATAATGAATTAGTTAATAAAACCATCCAACGGTTTGAAAGGGGTTTGTACAGAGCACAAACTAATATTCAATAGATACCTCAGATGAAAATTATCATTCTCCATATCCAAGGTTCAACTGAAAAATCAAACCTATTGGTGATAGATTCAATGTAAGAACAATAATGAAAACAGAGACCACGATTAGATCCCTATTGAGTCAAAAAAAAATATAGATTCGGAACACTATTCAATAAATTGTGTTTATAGTATCCCATGTGTGAGTGGCAGTGTTTATACTCGTGAAACAACAATGCCATTGAGCCATTGTTAACAATTATGAGAGTAGCGGAACATAAAAATAACTTGAGAAGATGAGAAATAAATGAGTCGATATTAGCTGGACACAAATTTTCAACAAATGTTACAGAGATGCTGGAATTAAATTATATTAATTTACTTTTGACATAACAGGCAGGAAAAAAGGAAACTCGTTAAACGGAAATGAAGACATTGGTTCTTGTTCATTGAGTATAGATCAATGTTGCTATGGCTATCGATGAATTAGTCATGGCAGTGTCACATTTTGACATTATTCACCAAACATTGTAATTGTAAAAGGTCAAGCAAGGGGTAATATATGCAAAACACGATTCGTAACTGATAAAATAGCCAGTCCATTTTGCTATTTCATAATATTGAAGTTACGTATTAGAAGCTTTTTTCTTTTTCATTTCTAAAGGGGAGAAGACACAAGAAATGGATTTCAAGAGCATTCATATCACCTGTATTATAAAAATAATAACAGAAGCATCAGGTGAAAATAATTTTCCAAAAAAAAATAATTGTGAATAATTTCATTTTTTTCATAATTCATTCATAATTCATAATTTCAATTTTTCAATTTGTATGACACTTCATCATTCGCTTAGAATTTTCTCATAAATTTCATTTGACACAAATATCCTTCAACAGGATATGAAACAAAGTTTTCATTATATTATCTTTCGTAGAATTGAATGATTTGATTCGTTTTTGTAAATTTTTGGAATTTTGAGTGAATAATTCACATTTATTAACAAATTCACAGTTGCGAAGGCCATTTTTAGCGTTTATTTCATTTTTGGTGTGTTTTTGAACGGAGACATCATTATTTATTTCATAATTGGAAACTATAGATGAAACGGAAGAGAATGAGCCCAAGAAAAACGATTTGAGATAAATCGCTGAAGGGGGAATTAAATTTGAAAAAAAAGTATTTTCGACGAGAAGTTTATTACCTTTGGAACTATTCTATTCATCATTATGGATAAAATTGTGGTAGTTGAAGACATGACAAAGTATATTTCTACGGATTTTTTTCGAAATAACTTTGGTGAAAATGAATAGTGAAAAACGAAAAACCCAGTTTTTCGCATATCTCTCGGTCACTTTGAGGTTATGTGCAGAAGTCATTCGTACAAGTGTTGTAGATATGTTCAAAATCTACAACTTTTCCATCGAAAACTATCCTCCAAGACGTCACCTTTCGTCAGAAATTAGGAGAATATCATTTTCACCCCTTTACACTCCCACCAAATATTTACTTCCAACCACCAGCTCGGCCATTTTTTTTCACATTCAGTATAGACCACTAAACCATTCTCAATCGACAAAGTGATGTTGACAATTATCGTTTTATGAAAGTATAGCTGGCCTGGTTTAGTTATAGATATAAATTGATCGCACTTCTATCTTTGGTACTGCACAGCCTTTTCTCAGCGGCATTTTTTCGTTTCAATCTATGAAATTTCATCAATAATCTTGGCTCCAGGAACCATGAACACACAGTGGAAACTTCCAATTCAAACAACAGTCAAAATTTCGCTAGTGTCACATTGAAAAGAATGTCAAGTTTCCATGATGGAAAACCTTCAGAATGGTTGAAATTCCACCAATCTGCAATGAAAGTTCAATAGAAGAGAAACCAAGGAAGATAAAGCAGCGTGAAGAAAAAACCTATATACTAACTGTGAATGGAATCTTACGCAACGATTTTATGACAAAGAGAATAATTCAAGACTTTCCACTGAACGAGTTTGAACACCTTTCTGATGTGAATATATATTTAGGGGTAGTGAATGTTCGTGGTGGCCTGAATAGTCCACGCATGGTTTCATGGACCACAAATTCCCCTGGGAAATCGAGCCCAGAACGAGTTACCCTAAGAAAACCCAAGAAGCTAGCAAATGAAGTTCTGAAAGCTGAAACAGACTATCTTGGGGAAAACTACACATCACTATATTCTATGAGAGGTGCAACTTACGATACTCATCAAAGGCAGCCGCTACTCCCACTAAGCAGCCTCCAGAATCAAAATACTTATTCTGCTCACAAAAAAATGCGAAATGCACACGATCTTTCATCAGGAACCGACAGAATGGATAGATCCGTTGCAGTGGATTTGGACTTTGACGGTGATAATGACGCGGATGATTTCCCCAAAGAAAGAAAGAAAACTCTTGTCGCATTTGGAATTATGGCTACCAGTATGGTGATCACCCTTCTGTCCCTTAGCTTAGTTCATGAACGTCTACCGGACAGAAGCACAGTTGGTCCTCTTCCCGACGTTTTTCTGGATAACTTCTCAGCCTACGATTGGGCGCTAGACGTCTCCGAGTACATTCTATTGATATATATGATAGCCACAGCTGTGTTCATGGTGCTGCACAAACATAGGTACATCTTATTCAGAAGAGTTTTTTTGATGATGTCCGTACTATATTTGTACAGAGCTATCACGATGTACGTCACAGTGCTGCCAGTTTCGAGCAAAACCTATTACTGCTCACCAAAATCGGACCATCTGACATTTCTTGAGCTCACGAAGCGGGTTTTGATGCTGATGTCGGGGATTGGACTTTCAGTGAACGGCCAACATAAGTATTGTGGGGATTTCATTTACAGCGGACACACTGTGGTGCTGGTTTTGTGTCATCTGGTTATTGCAGAGTACACTCCCGGAAAGGTTTGGCTTGTTCACTGCGTTTGCATTGTTCCAACATGCTTGGGGATTTTGATGCTCATGTTGTCGCACGGTCACTATACTGTGGATATTGTTATAGCGTACTATGTCACCACTAGACTATTCTGGCTGTACCATGTTTTAGCGAATAATACCAGCTTGAAACAGCTTTCTCCTACGAACTATCTCAGTAGAGAATGGTGGTTCAGGATATTCATTTATTTTGAGAAGAATGTGAATGGCATTGTTCCGAATGAATTTGAGTGGCCTCTTCCGTGGCCTAGGAGGAGATGATATTTCTAATGTAGTTTTATTAATATTCAATACCAAGATTGTTGTATGGTAGTATCATTATGAATATCAGTTTGATTTTCTTTGAAGTTTCAATGTGTTCGTCTGGAGTTTCATATATATTCTTGACTCGTCTGGAACTTCGGAAGTTTTCAAATCTCCCAAACTGGAGCATAACTTGGCCGTTAGAACATGCATTTATTACGCTTATATAAACTCATTCACTATTTTCACATAGAGTTCTTGTAGGGTGAAACATATTCACAAAAAAATCATATTCTTTATGCAAATGAATGTTGATTTGCTGGTCTTGTGAACTGAATAAAAATGGATTATTTGAAACAAAGATCAATATTTTTTATTAGGGAGTTACTGTTTTCTTGAAGATCCTGTTTCTGAGACAGATATTTGAAATAACCGTTTCAATCTTTTATATACTCACTTCTAAACGTTTTTCTGCGAATGAATTTCATAGAAATTATGGTTGCGGACGAGTCTATCGCTCCATTATTAGAAGAATATCATTGAAATACTTCATAATTGGCATGAAAAGAGACGAAAATCAATTATCGAATTACTTTATGGAGCTAACAACAGATGTCACTACCAACATTGTTGGTGAATATAATCTACTTACGGAGAGGTTCAAAATATGTTCATGTTTGTATATTTTGTTTTTATTTATTAATGCTTTTGGCATACCAATAATGTTCCACTAATCACTACTGTGTAACAGAGATTGCTGCAGCTGGTTAGCGGAAAACGAACAATTTTGGAATAAGTTCACATTGCACTCAACTTTTAAATTACCTTAAGCTGGTTTGGGAAGTACTATCTGTACAATTCGAGGTGAGACAACGGAAACATGTTCTGTTCTATCCCAAAAAGTTGTTGTTTTCTTGAAAACTGTTACCTCCCATGTAGATATATCGTAAATGGGAAGATCGATGGTGAACTAATTTGGATCGATATTGATATTTCAATATCAATATTGGTTCAATAATATCTCAACAGATGGATTCTGTGTAACATTAATTTTGATACATTATTGGTTTGATAGCTTGTCAACAAAATTATATCTACTATATCTGATTATATTGAATAGCCATTACCATATTACCTGTGAACTGAATTTTCGAAATTGGAATCCCAATTTCTGTGTTGGGTTGTTTGGGAAAGTAACATCATACAATCGAACATTCAATTAGAGGAGAATATTGGCAAAACACCCCATTAAAGATATGCCCATATTGGTTGAATGTTTCAATTACAATTACGTCAGGTATCTAATGGTGATAGTTTCATAAAAAATACTTCACATCTAAAGATTGACATAAAAACTGAAGCCATGTTATTAAGTTCCGCTGTGGAAAGTCTGTTCACCAATGTTCCATTGAACAAAACTTTAGAAATTGTCAATTCAAAATTAGAGAATGATGGAACACTGATCAATAGAACAAAATTGAATGTAGATGCGATCATGGATATCTTAAAACTTTGTACAGAAAAAACGTATTTTCAATTCAAAAATGATTTTCATCAACAAGAATTTGGTATGTTTATGGGTTCACCACTTTCTCCAATTCTCAGTTATATTTATATGGAGTATTTTGGGGATTCTTTCATGAAAAGTTATTCAGATGGTTCAAAGGTGTGGTGGAGATATATTGATGATGTTTTTGCTATATGGAGTCATGGTCAAAAGAAACTTGACACATCTTTGGAACATATTAACAAACAAGAACCAACAATCGAATTCACATTAGAAACAGAAAGTAACAATGAACTTCCATTCCTAGATGTGATGATAAAGAAATCGACACGCCACGTTGATACAAGTGTGTATCGAATGAAAACACATACCAACCGATATCTTCACTTCACCTCAAACCACCACACAAGTGTCAAGAAAGGTTTAGTAAAATGCCTTCAAGATAGAACAATAATTGTACGTAACTCACAAGAAAAAATCAATGATGAGATAAACTTCATGAAATCAGTATTGAAAGAAAATGGATATCCAGAAAAATTCATAGAAAAAACTTTTACAGAAATCAAAAATCCGAATACAGTCCACAATGAAGACATACAACCTACACAAAATACACAACCTGTATCAAACATTATACCTTATGTCCCTCGTTTGCCTGAAAAGATAAAACGGATCGGCAACAGGTATAATGTTAAAACAACATTCAAAACAACAAATACTTTTAGGTCAATACTGACCCATACCAAACCAAATGACACAACGGGAAACACAAAAAATTGTATTTATCAAATTCCTTGTTCGTGCGGTCAAAAATATATAGGAGAATCATTTCAACCATAGAAAGTGCGAATGAGTGAACACAAAATGTACATCAGGAACAGACCAATAGGTGGTTCTAAATTATCAGAACACATTCTAACTGCCGATGGAGATCACACAGTAGAATGGAATAACACTAGAATTATGACGAAAGAGAGCAATGGCAGGAATCAAAAGTTAAAGGAATCTGCTTTCATCGTGCTGTCTGGTGAAGAAAGCATATCTATGAGTTCGCTTGATATGGATCGCGGATGGCTACCTCTCCAGCAGTCTGATTCTACTAATTTTGTAGCCGGCTATAATGACAATGTGCTGTCTATCACAGTTCTAGTCTATTTTATTCTTTGCTATTGACTTCCTATTCATCTTGAAACTGAGGTAGTTTTTTTTAAACAATTTTTATAGTATTTGGCATTATTATTCACATTTTTATAGTCAACTGTAGGCTCTTTTCATTCGATTAGGTTTTTCCGTTATCTCTATCAATATAATTCCAAGTTTTGTGATGGACGTTCTTATATCCTATAATGGAGGTGGTTATTAAATGTTGTAGCCATTTTGTCAACTTTTGGTGTTGATGTCGTTAATATTGAGCAGAACAAGAAAATAAGTGCGAGCCTAATCGCTTGAGGATGAAATATGTGTTAGAAAAATAATACAAGCATTCATTTCAGACTAAAATGAACTATTGACATCACTTGTTTAAGCCACTTTTTTAGCTTTTTATCAGAATAACCCTGCTGAAGGACAAAACGTTATGTCAAATTGGAAATATTTGACAAAGGTCAATTACCAAGATAGCCTACCAGATATATTTGGATTTGTACAGGAATTTGCGTATTAGTTTTGACAATGGAAACGGATTTAGTTTCCGAAACTTTAACTATAAGTATTTTCATATACTAGTTCATATAATCTTTTTGATAGTCAGAATTCGAGTTATACGATAAGTTGCTGACTAATTGGACTTGTTCTATCAAGAAAGGACTGTTTTTCAATAGACGCAGCAACTTTTCGGGGTAGATTGAAAATCTGGCCTCCTACACTTGTATAGTTTCAAATATTAATTTTTATTTTTCCAGATTGTGGTAGGTTACAATACCCAGAAAACTACGGAAGAAATATTAATATATTTCACTTCAACGTGAATTAATATCAGTTATATGTATGTATGTTACTTGGAATTTGTAGAATAACCTCTTTCATGAGCTACTACAATCTGAAAAATAAAAATTGATATTGGGAAATACACAATTGTAGAAGGGCAGATTTCTAATCTATCCTGAAATTTTGCTGCGTTGAACAAAAAAGTTTCTTCTGGATGAAACACGTTCTGTTAGTTGGAAACTTCTCGTTTAACTCAAATTTGACTATCAAAAAATACAAGAACTAATCTTCATTGAAATACTTATAGATTCCAACATCGATTATTTTCTTGTTTGAGGTGGGTTGTTGACCCAAAAAAACTACGATGAAAGAATCTAAACACCACAAAATAATGCAGCATCTTCCCGTCGAAACTGCCTATAAAAAAATTGAAGTAGAAATATTTCAATATTGGAGAACACGAATTTAGTATTGAGTGTAGTGTTCAAATGATGATATCCTCCAAACATCTGAAGGCATTATTAAACAACTTGTCAGCATAACCATATGGTTTCGTTGAAACTAATTAATAATAGATATTAGTAGGGGACATCAGTAATCCCAATAGTGTGACATCCAAATCAAGAAATGACAGTGAAGATACAATCCTTCGGATTATGTTTGATGGGCAAGGATTCCAGTGGAACGTTCGCTTTCGTTTTCTCACTTGACATAGCCGATTTAGCACTGAAGAGTTTGAATATTCGGGTAGTACAAATTATGTGGAGGATCTCCTGGATTGTTTGGGATGATGAGACATTAACTTTGGATTCATTCATTAAGAGAGGGTTTACATATGAACAATATTTCTCTGATTGGATCATTTCAGTTCGCTTCTTTACTTATAGCCTATCCAATCCATCCTGGCACAAACTCAGCTACTTTTCCAGTAGTACACTTGTTGTAATGCAGACCATTACGATTTTAAAAAACACCTACTAGGAATACATTTCAATACAGTGAAAAAATATGATAGGTATTTTTTCATCTTACTATACTGCACAGAGATTACTGGGCATATACGTTCTCTAGTTCTGTGCCAAGATGGATTGGATGAGCTCTAGATGACGTAGGGGGGTTGTTGCACTGTTCTTAGGCCAGAAAACAGTTCCTCAAATTCCGTTCTTTCCACAGGAATGATTAAATTTTCAATATTTCAAAACACTTCGTTCTACTGTTGTCACTCTGGCGAAAATTTCCTCTCCCAATGACGCGGTTTTATATTTTGAGGGGATTGAGACGTGAATGTGATATCATTAATTGCACAAAGACATTACACGGACAAAGTTACTTCTTGGATCAAATGGAGTATGTACTGTACGTGAAAACTGTACAATCGACTCTGTTGAGAAACCTTGAAATCAACTTGTTTTTTCCATATGTTGACATTTGGTATATCTCGTCTATCTCGAAAGATGCTGCTCTATGATACAATGATTTTTAGCACTATGACGTCAGTTTCCAGCAGTAGATTGAACTTTATACAGGGAAGAACTGAATTTTCCGCCCAAAAATAGAAAGTTACTATCGAATATTCTCATGCCGCTCTCTTCAAAATGATGGGTCATTGAAAAATTATCACCTAAAAAGATAATAGGATCGGAAGCCACTGAATACTTTTGCTACCATTATTGAACATTATTGACTGAGTTTTTCGTCAGTAGTTTTTCTGGATCTATCATTTATAGAAATATTATCAAGATGTTCGTTTCTATCTTTGTTTGTTTGTAGGGGTTAATCTTTGGAAAAACTGAACCGATCATGAAAATTCTTTCACTATCAGGAACTTTTTCTTATATGCAGATTCACACGGCAGGGAAGCCCTGTAATGTTCAAAAAACACTGCGTGAAACAAGGGACAGGAGATACGAATTTTTCATAGTGGAAGTGAATAAAGTACTTTAGCGATAAGTGCAAAGCACTTGTTTCGCGAATAAATGATCAAATATGTATAACTGGGAGTAATACAAGCTAAAAAATAAATTAACATTCACTTTGAATTTTTGAAGTTTGTAAGCCTCAGGAAAAACCTCTTTTGGCAAGGAATTCCAAAGCTCAGCTGTTCTATTGAAATATGATCTCTGAGCAAGAAAGGTTCGACAGGTCTCCAAGTTCACAACTAAGGGATGGGAATTCTGAAGAACACCGACCGTGAAAATATCTATAGAAGAGAGACAAGTCTCCGACCTTTCTATGATGTTCCAATGAAGTGAGCGAGTCTGTTAATGAAGAATCATCAATAAGACGGATTTCCTTCCTCTGAATAGAGTCGAGAAGTTTCAATGAATGTTTTGGTGCCGACCTTTATTCCAAAACAGGTCGTATCTGAGCGTTGTAGATCATTAGAAGCTGACGAGGAGTGAAGTATTCCTTTTCACGACATAGATATCTAAGTTTCTGGGAAGCACCTTCAGCCATCTGTCTCACATGGTTTTCCCATGAGAGAATAATTACTGATCGTGATTCCTAGCATCGAGATACTTGACTTTGTAGGAATAGTTACTCCTGACATCTGACTACTAGATGAAGATAGATCGGTATTCCTTGAGAAAATATATACCTAGCATTAAATTCCACCAAGTTCACGTTATCCCTTTCTATTATTTTTACCAAGTCGTCGTTAATTTTATTGACGTGAATGTTTCTTTGAATTTTTGTATCTCGAGCTATCATGGGGACTCCGGAAGAGAAACTGGTATGAAGGGTACTGTCGTCCGCAAAACTATGTACCGAACAAGATGATTTCTCGAGCAAATCATTGATATGAGGCAGACACAAAGTGGGCGGGCGCCAGAACGGAACCCTATTCGGGAATGATATATGCTATATTTTATCATGATAGAATTAAAAATTCAGTGAGAAATAGGGCGAGATGTGATGCCTTAACGTTGTGCGCTGACTAAATGGTTCGGTAAAGTCGAACATAATGTTCAGCAAAAATGTTGCAAAAATGAATTTGATAATCTATTTATCAGTTTCCTGATTCATCTTGCTTCATAGCAAATAACACTTTCTCTTTGTATCATTTCAGATACATTTGTGGATTCGATTTTCGATAACACTCTGAGAGTGCTTGTCATTATTTCTGCAAACGCAGTTGTTAGTTGACGTGGCGAACTGTCACCACTGACGGAAAACTATGACAGCATTTCCTTATAGTGTTACACCCTAGGTGGTTCCACCTATGTGTCGCTTGCCGTAAAGGCACGATTCATTTCAAATCCTCTGGATATCTATGACAGTTTGTCTTCGATACGAGGACCATGCCATCCCACAGCTGATGAAGGCCAAAGCCAGAAATAGCTAGCTATTTTGTGGTGGGCATTTCGAATTGAATGCAAATTGTGATAGACCAGAGAATTTGATAATCTATTTATCAGTTTCCTGATTCATCTTGCTTCATAGCAAATAACACTTTCTCTTTATATATATTTATATATATATATATATATATATATATATATATATATATATATATATATATATATATATATATATATATATATGATCAGTTGTTTTCTCGGGTTTCATTCCGTGTTCTGTGGTTTTGATCCTCTGAAGGATGATTGTCACAACGTTTCTTATGACAATAAAGTATATTCCTTCTCTCTCTTTCTCTTCAGAAAAACTCCGATGAACATTTATGTAACACGAGAAATAGGGATCACATTATAACGCAAAGATTCAGTTCAATGAAAGTTCAAAGAAATCCTCGGATTTTAATTTATATAATGCTCTACCTACAGTTATCAGAACGGCAAATGTGTTTGTTTTCAAAGATAATATGAGGATTTTTTTTCTTCAAAACTCCAGTTTCACTTATTGGAACAATTCCAACACGTAAGCTGTCACACGTTCATGTATGGAGTTCGGCACCAAAACATTCATTGAAGCTTCTCGATTCTATTCTGAGA
Source organism: Zygogramma bicolorata (assembly GCA_032362365.1). NCBI lineage: Eukaryota > Metazoa > Arthropoda > Insecta > Coleoptera > Chrysomelidae > Zygogramma > Zygogramma bicolorata. Next base: position 682,696 of record JAVJAQ010005172.1, read on the forward strand.
AAGGCAATCCGTCTTGTTGGTGATTCTTTGCTCACAGACTAGCTCACTTCATAGGAACATCGTAAAAGGGTCAGAGAGTTGTCTCACTTCTATAGATATTTTCACGGTCGGTGCTCTTCTGAATTGTTATCAATCGTTCCACCATTGGCAATATCGGAACGGATTGTTGTGAACTTCAAAAATCCAAAGTGAATGTTAATTCGTATCTCCTGTCGCTTGATTCACGCGGTGTTCTTTGAACATTACAGGGCTTCCCTTTCGTGTGAATCTGCATATAAAAAAGTATTTTGCACTGCTAATTTTTTAAGGTTCAGCCTTTAGTATGTGAGTGCTACAAACAATTATTTTTCAACGTAGTCAAATTAAATCTGTCTGTCTGTCTATTAAAAAAGCTTAACAAGGTCAACACCTCGATCTCTATCAATTCTGGTCTATCGATTCATTTCACTCCGATCTTTCGATTCCTATTCGAAGGAACTCGCCTGTCATCTAGTCCTAATCCCCAGATTCATCTTACGACAATCTTTCGCCGCTCACACTAACACAACTCTCGACAAAGTGGATGATGTCGTCGATCCAATCCCTAATTTGTATTCGCACCCATTCGCCCAATTTGCCAATTTCAAACGCGACGCGAAAATGATAGTCCTTCGTTCCAGGACACACAGGACTATTAATAAACACAATAATAAAGAACCGTAACGAAGGGACGAAACGTCCCTTAGCTTCCCTTTCAGACATGAACAACGTCTTTACAAATCATTAGTTATCCTTTAGCAAGGACCCGCAGCCTGGATGTCCTACCCCTTTCCCCATTTATTAATTAATCATCCGAAATTTAACATATCGTATATATTAGGGGCAGATATGCAGTGTTTGGTTATCACTGGTTGGAAGTCTGAGCATCAGCATGATGAGGATTTAGAAATACTAGACTAGTTTGTGAGACAAAAAGAATCATTTCCGTCACTCATATTCTTTTGCAACTCCTAACGTGATCATAGGACTATGTTCGAAGAGAGACTTGAATTTTCGAATATATCTACTAATCTAATCAAGATGTACATCCGTGCTTGCAAAGGGTCCGGTCATTCTGAATTCTTCATATGTTGTTTCAGTGCTGTGCGAGCGGCAGTGTACCCAAAAAACCATGAAGTTCTGTGACTTTTTTCAGTTTTTGCTCAATATCTTTGCGAAGGAAGGATCTGACCAGCATTGTCCCTCATCGAACTTCATATGAATGTGGGATGTGCATTTCAAAAGACATTTCACAAAATAAGTAACAATTCAATGATAATATTAATGAAGTCTGTATAGAACTCGCCTTAGTCTCAAATTATAACAACAAACAAACTACGTTTTTTTTTAAGTTTATGGAGTCATGGTTTATACAATAGTCATAAACAAATAATAGTATTCTATTCGCGTATAATGGCTATTATTCTCTCGGTGATTCAGGCCACTCGCCTGCGGCTCGTGAATGATAGTTATCTTTATACTCTCGTTGAATAATATACTATTTTTCCCCGTGAAAAAAGACTTTCTATCCATCGCTAGGCAACGAAGCAGCATCTATAGAATCATTTGTTTATCAACAAACGTCAAGCATGAAATATTTGTGAAATATTCTTGTTCCATAATTTTTCAAATGAGGTTGAACTAAACTGAATAGCGATAGTTCTGAGACTTGAAATAATTAGTACATAGTTTAGCAGACGACAGTACTCTTCATACCATAGAATGGGGTAACATGAACTTGGTGGAATTTAATGCTAGGAAAACCCAGGCATGTCTCTTCTCAAGGAAAGCCGATCTATTATCATCTAATATGCAGATGTCAGGCGTAAGGTGCTTGCCAGAAACTTGGATTTCTATTTCGTGCGAAGAAATATTTCACTTCTCGTCATCTTCTAATGATCTACAAGGCTCAGATACGACCTGTCTTGGAATATAGTTCTCATGTGTGGAGTTCGGTACCAAAACATTAATTGGGGATTCTACATTCTATTCAGAGAAAGGCAATTCGTCTTGGTGGTGATTCTTTACTCACAGACTCGCTCACATCATCGGAATATCGTAGATGGGTAGGAGACTTGTCTCTCTTCTATAGATACTTTCACGGTCGGTGCTCTCCTGAATTGCTATCAATCGTTCCACCCTCGGCAATATCTGCACGTCGAGTATAGAATTCTCACCCATTTGTTATGAATCTGGAGACCTGTTGAACCTCTCTGGCTCACGATTCTTTTTTCAATAGAACAGCTGAGCTTTGGAACTCCTTGCCGAAAGAGTTCTTTCCTGAGGCTCACAAACTCAAAATTCCCACAGTGTTCTTTGAACATTACAGGGCTTCCCTTTCGAGTGAATCTGCATACAAAGAAATAGAACTTAAAGAACAGGTCATCCATTGTCATTGAATTGTCCTTGAATTGAACTTCGAAAGAAAAATATAAAACTGCATACAAACAGTTCATGGATTGGAAGAAAAAATACAAACCAAACGTGTTCCTAAAAATTTAATTATGGCATATTTGAAGAAATATCCAGCGCAAGAAATTCCTCTATTCTATGATCAATATATTCAATCCTAAAATCGACTATTTGCTTCTCTTGGGCACCATAAAGCTAAGAATAAGTCACTGACACTCAATTCCGTTTTATAGTATAGTAATATTTTTAGCAAAAAGTGTGCTGCAGAAAAAGTATAGTGTGTAACACGAGCAGAAATGCAATTTCTCACTCGTTTGACTTTTTTAAACATTTTTCTGCACTTGTTGCACAATGTAGGTACTATTGTATTGCGTGTATAGGATTCGTGTTTTCGTTTCGTTTTACCTTTAAAAAAACACTCATTTCACGCACTCAAATCAAAAATAACTATTTTTGTCCATATGATTATAAAATTTCCGATAGAAGCCCGCTATCTGCATCCGTTTCCTTCCTCTTCCTCGCTTATTCTCATAGCAAGCACATCCACGTGTGATGTTTCACAACAGCAACAACCCATTCACTTCTTTCGTTAACCGTATCGTCTCAAATGGGTATTCATTTCAGTATCGCAACGACCACTCTGACCGTTATAGATTATTTGATCACCTGCGTTCATGGCATCTTTGATATTCAAGACCGCTGACACCAATTCCTTTTTATAGTATAGTATTATTTTTAGCAAAAAGTATGCTGTAGAAAAAGTATAGTGTGTAACTTTTTCAAACTAGTGAGAAATTAGCACTTTTCTGCACTTCTTGCACAGTATACTATTCTCTACAAACGTCAGTAAAAATATAATGTCGCATGCTGTCAGGGTCTAATAGGCCATTTTATTTTTAGCACTAGTGCTAAAAGTGATTCATTTGTAGAGAAAATATAAACATAATTCAAAATGAAGTGTTTATTCAGTTAAACGTACGATTAGTGAAACTACAATTATGATAAGAAACTTCATGGCCGCTTCAAAAAAGCCACAAGCTTGTAATATCTGCTCATGTCGTGATTATTCATGTTCATCATCGACTTCAACATGGAGTAATTGGACCAAAGCGTTGACGATTTCCATATTTTGGACTTCTCTTCAAAGTATGCAAGGAGCAGTATTTCATTGACCTCCTTGCCACTGACATTTTTCTGATCGCACCATTTCAAGAAACGATCGTTCGGCGTCGTGTCCCAAGCTTCCCTTCTCACAAAATAAAATATCACTTTCAGCACTTACATCATAAGTAACTATTGTATTTCGTGTATAAAATTCGTGTTTTCGTGGCACATTCGAATGAATTTTGAATCAACACCCTCATGTGACATTGAAAAAACACTCATTTTACGCACTTGATACAAAATAAACTATTTTCCTCCTTGCTATCTGGTGGCGTTTCCTTCCTCTTCCTCGATAATTCCGATAGCAAGCACATTCACGTGTGATGTTTTACAACAACAACGACCCATTCACTTCTTTCGTTAACCGTATCGTCCTAAATGGGTATTTATTTCAGTATCGCAACGACCACAGGAAGTTTGGTACACGACGCCGAAGGCGGAGTGTTCCATCCCTTCAAACAAAATATATAATAATAACTTTTTTTTTTTTTTAATAATAATAACTTTTATTCACACAATAAATCAATACATGAAAATATTTCGATGAGTACATAGTTGAATGAATAAAGAGTTTTGCGATAAGTGCAAAGCACTTGTTTCGCGAAGAAAATTTTAGAATGATAAAATATCACGTGGAAAGAGTCAACTATAAAATCTAAAATCTAAAATATAGGATATGAAATATAAAATATAAAAATGTCTTATGTAAATTTAAAATATAAATAATAACAGTACAATACAATGAGGGATAAAAGGTACAATCATGTAGAACAATAATAATACAATCGGTAAGATAGATAAAAATAAAAGATAACAAACAAAATTAACAGAAATCACTTACAAAAGTCATATGCGGGATATGTCACTGTTAGAACTTAAGAAGTATTCATCAGGTGAATAAGGAACATATGAAAAATGTAATTCCTATTCCATTAAATTGATTATATAATCTCTGCTATTTTGTAAAATATGTAATCTGAGTTTTTTCTTGAATAACGTTTTAGTGTTTAATTTTTTTATTGTTTCAGGTACTGTATTGTAAAGTTTAACTGCTATGTATGAATAGGCCTTTTGAGAAATTGATTTTTTCAGTATGTTTGGATAAGTATGAAGGTGTCGGTTCCGCGTATTATATTTATGTTCTCGGGTTTTCGCTTGACGAGTATTGAAGTGATATCTAACGTTTGAACAAAAGTAAAGCAGTTGTCTCAGGTCAAATATTTCAGATTCCTTGTATAGCATGTTAGATGGAATATCATACACTATTTTTTCTACAAACACCATTAAAAGTCCAAATTAACACATACCTATTTTACATTAATTAATTGATAAAATAATAGCCTCGAGATTATCAGTTGTGAATCCAATTTCATCTAATCTATTCATGAAACAAGTTATGACAAGGTTATCAAAAACAGAATTTGTTGATTTGTCTTTTTTGACAACCAACGTCAATAAATCACGAATTATTCTTTCTCGTTTCTTCGTTCCTCGATGGAAAGTGATCCAGAAAATGAGTTTTCGACCGCCGGAAATTGAAGAAGCTGCCAATAAAGCTGCTTTTGAATTATTGCCTAGTAAGTCAAAGCGACAGTACGAGTTTTCATACGATCGTTTCTTGAAATGGTGTGATCAGAAAAATGTCAGTGGCAAGGAGGCCAGTGAAAAAGTGCTTGTTGCATACTTTGAAGACAAGTCCAAAATATGAAAATCGTCTACGGTTTGGTCGAATTACTATTATTAAAGTCGATGATGAACATAAATGAAAAGCTTGTGGCTTTTTTGAAGCAAAAGGGTGAAGAATATCTACCGAAAAAGTCAAAAGTATCGACAAATTTCTCGCAGAAGCCCCAGATGAAATATATCTAACGCAGAAAGTTGCTGCGATTTTTGGTGTTTTTGGAGCCTGTCGTCGAGAGGAACTGATATTAAATAATATCGAGGATTCCGGAACTTCACTAGTTGTGCATATACCAGACACAAAAACTAATGTGCCACGAACCTTTGTTGTAAGTGTTATATTGTATATGAACTACCAGTGAATATTATTCATTCAAGAGTTTTCATAAAATGCATTAAAAATGAATGACTGCCAAAATTGCTGAATTTCTGAATTTGCCTGATTCCCATCTTTATACTGGACATTGTTTCCGACGTTCCTCGCTACAAAGGAAACAGAACATTGCGTATCAAATTTTGTCTAGAACTTCGGCGAATAACATTGTTCTCTGCCGAGGTTCAAGCTTCACCAAAATGAATTCTGTTACATCTAGCAATGCGACTGGCCATGGAGTTTCTTATCATGATTATAGTTTCACTAATTGTACGTTTGATTGAATAAACATTTCATTTTGAATAATGTTTTTATATTTTCTCTACTTTTAGAACTAGTGCTGGAAATGATTTACTTTCAATACCAGTGTCATAAAATGGAATTTTAGACACTGACAGCATTTTTCAAAAATTATACTTTTACTGACGTTTGTAGAAAATAACCATTTTCGTTCTTGCGATGATTTAATTTCTCATAGAATCCCGCTGTCTGGTGGCGTTTCCTACTTCTTCCGCGCTAATTTTGATAGAGCAAGCACATTCACGTGTGGTGTTTTACAACAGCAACGACCCATTCAATTCTTTCGTTAACCGTATCGTCTCAACCCATTTAATGGGTGTTTATTTCAGTATCGCAACGACCACTCTGACCGTTATAGATTATCTGATCACCTGCGTCCATGGCCTCTTTGATATTCAACTTCGAACTGGACGCGAATAAAGAAAGCAATAATGATTCATACGCTCCCTTTCGCACGCACCTCGAGGGTTGAAGGGTGGATCGGCCGAAGAAATCATGGTGGTATCGTATAAAAAATGCTGAAAGGGTCAGCGGCTTGGCCCGTCTTTTGTGGGATCTTTTGCGTGACTGACACCGGTGGAATGGGGATCGGGGATTTTGACGGCCTGTTCGATGGGATCCAACAAGTGTGGGAAGGAAAAGTGGACTAGAGGTGAAAGATTTGGTAAACGAAAGCGCGAAAAACATCGAGGTTCATTTTTGTACGTGGCCAAAATCAAACGGGTAATTCCTCGAGTGATTCTAAGACAAAAAGTTTATGCAAGCATAGGTCCGGTAAGTATTCGTTTTCAAGATACAGGGTGTCAACATTTTTTAAAAAATCGTTTTTTCCTGAATATCTTCATATTCCGTTTGCAGATTTTCCTTGCATTTAGCGGTAGTATTCAGGGCAATTGAGGAGCTGATTTGTCCATAACTAGATGCAAATAATATTTTCCAGATGCGCCACTGAATTTTTGCAATTTTTTTTTTTGCATTGAGCTACTGAAACTACAACTTTTTTTTCTATCTTTTTGATATGTCTTGCTCTGTTTTCGATAAAAAACTGAAAATCAGTTTATTGCATGTCTTTCCTTTGTAGGTACAACGAAATGAAACTAGCAAACCATCAATAACCGTGGTTTGCTCGCATTAAAATGCAATAGCGAGCTTCTTAGTTATGATTGAACAAATAACATAACACTACAATTAAGAATTAATATTGGAATCTATACAAGTGTAGAAGGCAGATTTTTTATCTTCCCCGAAAAGTTGCTACGTCTGTTGGAAATAGTTATTTGTATACTAAGGCCGCAAAATGCTTTTTCGCGTTCCGAGAGAGAGATTATCGCCGAGGCCGCTCCGGCCGAGGCAAGATAATCTCGAGCTCGCGAAAACATTTCGCGGCCATAGTATACACAATATTTTTCGTGCAACCGTGAAAATTACATAATTTCAATAAACATTATGTCTCTTTAGAAAAGACAGCGTTTCAACGCGAATAGAGAAAATTACACCTCAATATCACAATGTTTCTATGGAGATGAAATATTTAGCAATGCAAATCAATTTGACATTTCTCGTGAAGTCGTGAAGTCGTGAAGATGCCCGATAGCGATAGTGATATTTCAGTTACTTGCACTCCTCCTGAGCTGAGAGATCTCATAGACTCAGCACTTTCTGATTTGATACCCGAAAAATCTAAACGAAAATATGAAAAATGTTACAGCAACTTCAAAGATTGGTGTGTCAACCAAAATGTCAAGACGGTGTCAGAAAACATATTATTAGGATATTTGATGCAGCGATCAAAAGTTGTGAAGAGTTCAACTTTATGGAGCTTTCTCAGAGAACAAACAGTTCCGCGAGAAACCCTCTCGCCTATTCCAATCGCCTCCGCGTGTTGTGGATAATCCGCCGGCCGCTGATCGGGTGGAATCCTTCTGGAAAAGTATCTACGAGCATCCGCAACCACTCAACCGAGACACTCCAGCCCTGACGCAGTTTGAAGCTTTCTGTAGAAGGCTTCAACAGCCTGAGCCCGAAATACTGCGTCAACCGATAACCACGGATAAAGTTCGGAAAGCTCTTGAGGGTTCGAAGAACTTTGCTGCTCCAGGCCCTGATGGCCTCAATAACTATTGGTGGAAAAAGTTATCGAGCACCCACCACCATTTGGCCAGAATATTCAGTTCTTGGCTGAATGGAGAGCAGCTGATTCCGGAATGGTTTGTCGAGGGGCGAACCGTGCTAATCCCGAAGAACGGAGATTTGTCGGATCCTAAGAATTACAGACCGATAGCATGCTTGAATACGTGTTACAAGATGTTTACACGCATCTTGTATATGCGTACTCTCCAAGCAGTTGACCCGGTGTTCGAACGGATATATGAGCAAAAAGGGTCGAAGAGGGGTTCCGCGGGCTGTAAGGAGAACCTGCTGATTGATAGATGTATCACGCAGGACTCCGTGCAGTATAAGCGGAATCTTTCTATGGCCTGGATCGACTATCGCAAGGCATTCGATACAACATCACATGAGTTGTTGTTGTACTTACTCGAGTGCCTTGCGGTACCCGATCAAATAGTGAGATGCATCGAACAACTGATGCCGCTCTGGAGGACCCGTTTCACCATAACATCAGGTGAAAGCAGGATCCAAACAGAGCCGGTCATCATAAGAAGAGGTGTTTTTCAGGGAGATTCCCTCAGCCCTCTTCTCTTCTGCATATCACTAATGCCATTGTCCGTTGCGCTCAGGAAATCCCGGGGATATAACTGCGGCACCCCTGGAATCCGGAGGCATAAGGTCACCCATCTTTTCTATATGGATGACCTTAAGCTCTATGCTTCTGGAGAAAGGGATCTACAGCAGTCCCTCAGGGTGGTGCAGGAGTTCAGGCATGCTGTCGGTATGGAATTCGGGATCGACAAATGTGCACTGGTTCATCTCAAAAGAGGACTATGCGAGGATTTCACTGAGGATGCTTAACTCGTAGACGGAAGCATTCTACATCATTTGAATGCCGGAGAGACATACACCTATTTGGGTGTGGAACAACGCCACACCCAAGAGGTGGACTCGGTGAAAAATGCTCTCCGTGGCAAGTATAGGCAGAAACTACGGCAGATCTGGTCCTCAGAGCTGTTGAGCAAGAACAAAGTTTCTGCCACCAACATGCTTGCCATTCCGATTCTACTCTACTCCTTCGGAGTAGTCAAGTGGACTCAGGAAGAGTTGCGGCAACTTGACGTGAAGACTCGCAAAATGATGCATATGCACAGAAGCATGCATCCCAAATCGTCCGTTCCACGGTTATATCTCCTCCGACAACAAGGGGGCCGTGGACTTTTGAGTTTGGAGTGTCTCCACAACAGAATGGTGCTGGATGGAGCCTGTAGAGTCATCAGGAGTTCGGATCCCCTAAACTGCATGGTCCGAGATCATGAACATGCAGGAATCGGAGCCTTTTTATTCAAGGCAGCAAGGCGCGCTGCTGATGAACTTGATATAGTCTTCGACACCGAGCGGGTAAACCAACTCTCTGTCACCGAGTTGGAGCCCGCTCGGAGAAAAGCTCACATCAAGGCTGCAGAGAATGCTAAAATGCTACAGCTGCATACAGACAAGCCCATGCATGGAGTCTTCTTTAAGAACATCGAGGACCATGGCTTGTCTGTTAAGCTGACATTTGCCTTCCTCAGGTCAGGTGAGCTGAAGTCGGAGACTGAAGGGTTCATCATGGCGTGCCAAGACGGTGTCTTCAACACCCTAGTCTACCGGAGCCGCGTGATGGGTATAGAGGTCCCTGATACTAGATGCAGGGCCTGCCGACAGGCGCCCGAGACTTTGATGCATTTGCTATCATCTTGTGCAGTTTATGCGGTCTCGGCCTATATCCATCGCCATAACGCGGCCTTACGTGTGCTGTACTATTTTCTTCGGCACTCGTATGAAATAGACAGGACACCGGTGCTGCCTTACGCTCCAGGGGATATTGAGTCCGTAGTGGAGAATGAAAGGTGTCGAATTTTTTGGAACTTTTCATTCCCCACTCTCAGGCAAATACAGGCCAATAAGCCTGATATAGTCCTCTTCGACCACCGAAGTAAGACGATATTCGTTATTGAGTTTTCGGCCCCTGCCGAAACGAATATCGTCCGAAAAGAGGAGGAAAAACGGACAAAGTACCAGGACTTACTTAACGAACTCCGCAGGCTCCACCCGGACTATTCTGTCAAGTTAGTGGTTCTGATAGGTGTTCTCGGTGGTTCCAGACCAACGCTACTCTCGGAGCTCAAGATCATACCGGCATGCCGTAATGCGGCAGAGATCTTGGCCGGCCGCATGCAAAAGGCCGTTATTCTCGGTTCGTTGCGTCTGCTCAGGACTCACGATTCTCGGAGCCAGTGACCACTTACCCCGCGGTGCGGGGAGTGGTCATTGGTTAATTTTACTAGCGCGTTCGCCCACTGGGTCGGAGCAGTGGGGAGTACGGACCCGACTAGATTTGTTCAAACGGAAAATAATAATAATATTATATACAGATGCAGGGCCTGCCGACAGGCGCCCGAGACTTTGATGCATTTGCTGTCATCTTGTGCAGTTTATGCGGTCTCGGCCTATATCCATCGCCATAACGCGGCCTTACGAGTGCTGTACTATTTTCTTCGGCACTCGTATGAAATAGACAGGACAACCGGTACTGCCTTACGCTCCAGGGGATATTGAGTCCGTTGTGGAGGATGAAAGGTGTCGAATTTTTTGGAACTTTTCATTCCCCACCCTAAGGCAAATACAAGCCAATAAGCCTGATATAGTCCTCTTCGACCACCGAAGTAAGACGATAGTCGTTATTGAGTTTTCGGCCCCTGCCGAAACGAATATCGTCCGAAAATAGGAGGAAAAACGGACAAAGTACCAGGATTTACTTCACGAACTCCGCAGGCTCCACCCGGACTATTCTGTCAAGTTAGTGGTTCTGATTATAGGTGCTCTCGGTGGTTCCAGGCCAACGCTACTCTCGGAGCTCAAGATCATAACGGCATGCCGTGATGCGGCAGAGATCTTGGCCGGCCGCATGCAGAAGGCCGTTATTCTCGGTTCGTTGCGTCTGCTCAGGACTCACGATTCTCGGAGCCAGTGACCACTTACCCCGCGGTGCGGGGAGTGGTCATTGGTTAATCATACTAGCGCGTCCGCCCACTGGGTCGGAGCAGTGGGGAGTACGGACCCGACTAGGCTTGTTAAGACGATAATAATAATAATATTATATACTATACTATTATATATTATACGAAATAATAATAATATGCTTTATTATCAAAAGACATAATCTTGTTGACAAAGCTTGGGTAGTAAATACTTACTTAAAAAATGCGATATATATACCAAAAGATAAAAAAATAAAACTATAAAAATACATACAAAAAATGGTAAAATGGCGATTATAAAAAGTATGCATATATAAAAGAGTGGAAGTCAAGTTCATATAAGAATAGACATAGAAAGTAAAAATTTTAAAGCTCCTTAGTGAACATAAAAAACATGAGCTAGTCAATCAGTTAAAAGTTATCGTCAAAAAATTCATTCAAAGTGTAATAGGGTCTATCAGATAGAAATTATTTGACTAACTTCCTGAATTGGAAGTCATTTATATTGGCGAATCTTATGTACAGAGGCAAATGATTGTACATTTTTCCTCCATTGTGAAATATGGAGTCTCTGGTGATGTTTTTAGTTGGCACTGTGAGTTGCAGAGTGTGTCTGCTGTTCCGGGTGTTATAATGGGAAGAGGATGTGGCGAAATTTAATATATGCTTATTTATTAAACACACAGATTCCAGTATTAATAATGCAGTTACCGTTAGGATATTATGGTTTTTGAAGAAGGTTCTACAGGACTCTCTTGGTTTAAGGTTTCCCATATACCTTATTGCCCTTTTCTGTAAAATTAGAAGACTATTGAATAAAGTTGGGCTGCATGCTCCCCAAAACGGTATTCCGTAGCGTAAGTGAGAATCTATGAGTGCATAGTAAGCCATCTTTGCAGTGCCGAATCCCAATTCATTACGAATCACTCTAACCGCATAACAGCCAGAGGCGACTTTGCTAGTGAGTTGTTTGACATGATCCAAAAATTTTAAATTCTGATCAATGAACACTCCTAGAAATTCAGTGCTATTTTTAGATTCCAATGATCTGTCTTCAAAATAAAGTTCGTTGATCGAGCATCTAAACGATATTAAATTTGTTTTAGTTAAGTTGAAAGATAGGATGTTTGAATCACACCAATCTTTCACTTTTTTCAAATCAGCAGAGATTATTTTATGTAACTCACAAGTATTTTTATTATTCCAAAGTATGGTTGTGTCATCTGCAAATAAGGTAAACTTTCCAGAAATATCAAGCTTGGTGAGGTCATTAATATATAATAAAAAAAGAATGGGACCTAAAACAGCAAGATAGAATACTTCAAGTATAACCTCTAAGAGAATTCCTTCCTCAATGTAGCAGAAAAAGACAGGTTGAGAAGGATAGAGTAATTCAAGTATATAATTATCATTCTGTCCCTCACAATATCACTTTTTATGTGCATATCCTTTTTCTCACTATTTTATTTCGCATCGTGTTATATGGAAAACTGTCATAAAGGCCGGTAGTTATAATGTCTATGATCTGGTCTGTAGGAAGGATAACTCTTATTAGTTTAAAGGTGAATTTGATATGAAAACGTGTTGAAACTGTTGAAAATTGTTCAAACCGAATGTGTATATTGTGCTGATAGGGAGAAGGAGGAATTTCGAGCGGAATTGGCTGAAAAAACAAACAAGTGTGAAATTCCGTTTCCCTGTCTATGGGGGGCCATATCTCTGAAAATAGTTGAGTGCCCCAAAAAGTTCATTTGACTTTTCTGTTCAGGAGGCCAAAATACGAAAGATCAGCCAAATTTTATTTTAAAGTAAACATTTTTTTCCAAAATCACATTCATGTACCGCAATAGTCCCTATTCATATATTCAAGCTTGTTGTCATCTGCTAAACAAAATTTCGAAAATCATGGAAACAAATTTTAACTCATCAAACTTGGTGCAACCGGCGAGATATAACCACGATAATTTTGATTTTGAAAAAAAATGACACTGAGACAATTTTTGAATTCCTAAAAATGAACATTTCGAATGGAATTATTCTGAGGTGTCCACTTTTCTATTCATGGAAATAAATTCTCACCCTAAAAATATACTTTTCAACCTATACGTGTCGCAAGACCGAACCAAGACCTGGTTATAAATACATCGCATATAAAACCCTCGTAAAGTTTCCTTATCAGAAAACGGGGACAAATATAGTTCCCACAAGTTGTTAAAATAACGCTTTATTAATAAATATGAAAGCTAATTTATGATGGCAAATAATGCAAACATGAGGTGGCGTTCACATGAACCGGGGGGTGTGATTATGAGGGGGTAATATTTAACACAGGGTGCTTGTAATAGCTGAACAGTTGTTCAATATTTGTTTTTCACAACCTGTTTCAGATTCGTGTATTACTATATCCATTCATTCGTTGTGATCCCGGAGATAATATTCCTCTAGGATTATTATAAAAGTGATTCTTCAGCCATACTAGAGCAGGCGGCAGCGACAAATTTTTTGGACCAATCCTTTGCGGTCTGCCTTTGGAATAGAAAATACTTGAATCTGGAACAAATCATGATCTGCAAAAATATTACGCGGTGCGTGGTACTTCAGGGATAACCCAGAATCTGTTCTTGAAAGAACATACTGTATACTTATACCTCATATATTTTCTTTATTCTCACGATGAGTGATTCCAGTTGTAATTGGCGTATCGGGAAAAGTTGGTTTTCATTAATTTTGTCCACACTACATTCGGGGAATTTGTAAATCACCCTGTATCATTTCGAAACAGTATATCAAAATGTAAAGCAGTCTGTGAAAAGTCTTCTATCCAAATTTTTGTTGAACTTTCCGTACGCAAATTATGGGTTTAACATGAAGTACTATGCAGCGCCGATCACATTCTTTTTATATTCAATTACTTTCCTTTCCAAACTCAAATTTTTCTCAAAAAATCTGTCACTGCCGCCCGGTCTATACACGTCAAATAGTATTATTGATAGTAACATTATGTACCATTGGAATGGATGGTATGGAATTTTGATTTGTGTCATCAACCTTCAAAGAAGTTTCACATGGGGTACCCCAAGGAACCATACTTGGACCTCTCCTTTTTTCCTTATATGTGTCGGATATGAAAACTGCGTTGAATAATAGTGAGCTACATCAATATGCTGATGATTCCCAAATATGTGTAAAATTCGATCCAATAAATTACATACAAATACAAACAACAATCCAATCAGAGCTGGAAAAAATAAAGAAATATGCTGATGATCATAGTCTCAAAATAAATCCAACTAAATCTAAAGCATTAGTATTTGGATCACGTAAGTCTCGCATCTTACTACAATCTGTCAACTTCTCTGTCACATTTGGCGAAACGAATGTTCCAGTCGTGTTGGATGCTCGCAATTTGGGCATGGATTTCGATAGTGGTCTAACCTTCGAAAAACATGTAACAAATAGGCGAAAAATAGCTTATATGAGATTGAAAGCAATGCACACTTATAAATATGTGATCAATGAAAGGACAAAATTTCAACTGTGTAATACCTTGATACTACCATTACTTGATTATGGAGATATTGTATATAACCAATGTATAACAGTAGAAACATCAAAGAAAATACAACAGTTGCAAAATGCCTGAATGAGATTTTCATACAATATTCCATATAGAGAGCATATAACTCCTCATTTGAACACAAAACATATATTAACTATGAAGAACGGACGGTTATTACACTATTATTCTTTCATTTTCAATATTCTTCATAACAAAGAACCAAAGTATTTATTCGAACGTTTGAATCCTCATATGCATACTTACAATACAAGACACCATAATCACTTTAGAATACCACGACACCAAACAACTACATACCACAATTCCTTCACTTGTGCATCTGCACGAATGTGGAATGAGTTGCCAAATGAAATGAAAAATAATAGTTTATACAATTTCAAGAAAAGAATTAAACAATTTTTATTAACAAACCAGGCTACCGCAATTTGATGTCGCTTCACTGTGCTAACCCAATATTTACCCAGGACTGTGTATAAGGAAATATTGTTTTGTACATGTATTCCAACTTATTTTTATTTATACTTCTGCACTTACATGCCTACGTGTGTGCATACATTTCTTTCTTGAAAATAATTTGTTTGTTGTTTTTTTTTCTCAGTAGTCATATATATGTGTATGATAATCATTTTTTATATGTGTGTGTATTGTAAATGGCGAGATGGAAGATCAACTTAGCCTCGACCATATTTACCTGTTCTCTGTGAATATTATATTGCCATGTAATCTGAAAAGGTAAATAAATAAATAAATAAACTAAACTAAACTAAACTATGTACCAAGGGTATGAAAATTTTCATGTCCGAAGTCAAAGAATTCTCTCATGTTTTGATATAAGTATTCTTCACTAACAAAAAATACAGAAAATGTTCTCTAGTGATGACATTATTTGTCGTACATTTATTTTTTTCAAAACGTTAGTGCCCTCACAGGAGTTGATGATATTACCCCTTCCTTGTGAAAATATCTGACTAATAACATTAACATTCAACCAAGATGCCTAAAAACCCCGGTGTTGGGTCCTATACCTCTAGTGGATTTTTTTTATATGCAGATCCACGCGAAAAGAAAGCCCGGTAATGTTCAAAGAACACCGCGTGAATCAAGGGACAGGAGATACGAATTAACATTCACGTTGAATTCGTGAATTTTGTAAGCCTCAGGAAAAAGCTCTCTTGGAGTTCGGAAGTACAGTTCTATTGGAAAAAGATTCCTCAGCAAGAAAGGTTCGACAGTTCTCCAAGTTCACAACGAAGTGGTGGGAATTCTGTTCTCGTCGAGTCATCTGTGTAGATATTGCCAAGGGTGGAACGATTGATAACATTTCAGAAGAGCATCGACCGTGAAAATATCTTTAGAAGAGAGAAAAGTCTCCGATCCAAGTTTCTGGGAAGCACCTTTAGCGATCGATCTCACATGGTTTTCCCATGAGAGATTATTACTGATCGTAATTCCTAGCATCAAGATACTTGATTTTGTAGGGATAGTTACTCCTGACATCTGGATACTAGAGGATAATAGATCTGCTTTCCTTGAGAAGAGACAAATGCCTGAGTTTTCCAAGCATTAAATTCCACCAAGTTCATGTCACCCCATTCTATTATTTTCACCAAGTCATTGTTAATTTTATTGACGTGATTGTGATTCTTTGAATTTTTGTTTCTCGAGCTGGTATGGGGACTATGTTGTTTCTCGAACAAATCATTGAATTGAAGCAGAAACAAAGTGGGCACCAGAACTGAACCCTGTGGAATACCTGCATTTATTGGGAGAATATCAGATGATATACTCCATCAACAACCACATACAGAGACCGATCAGACAAGAAACTATTCAACAAAGCACACAACTGAGGAGGCAAACCATAAGACGGCAGTTTAGAAAGGAAACCCCGATGCCAAACTCGATCAAATGCTTTTGAAATATCGAGTGCAACAGCTATCGTTTCTCCGAATTTCTCGATTGAATGCTGCCAAATATGAGAAACATAAGCCAATAAGTCACTGGTTGATCTTTGATGGCGAAATTCGTATTGTCGATCATTAATTATTCCTGATTTCTCTAGATATTTTATAAGCTCCATATCGATCGCCTTTTCCATGACTTTAGAAATGATAGAAAGCAAATTGACGACACATGCCTACTATGATAAAAGGCATCTGGACCTCTTCCATTATCAAATAATTTCAGATGGCGTTTGCAACGAAAAGAGTTATGGGATTCGTTCAAATTTACCAGGAAATGTATTCGCTGTGTGCGTTACATGACGCGACATCTTGTGGTACAAAAGTGGCAAAGTTCTGTGCTACGTGACACGGTGAGTGTATGGGGAACGAATAAAAATTCAAGAATAGTTGTTAATTTCAGTGTAAAATAATCAGTTCTGAAGACAAGACGTTTTCATATGAGAATATTTATCGAGTCTGCAGAAGAAAAAGTAAGTTCGACATTCAATTTTGTGTGTATTTAGCATAATACTAAAATTTTGTAGGTTATGGAAACGTAAACATGACAGATTCGATATTCGAATCATGTAGTTTGACTGAAATTACTTGGGCATGAACGAGGGCATGAATGAAGTGTGAGAATGATTTATTTCTTCAATTTGAAGCGTCGCAAGTACTGCCTCCATAAATATATCTGTTGCAATTAAAAGTTTTCTCGGACTTATCACAAAGCACGAAAATATCTGCTTAACACCCTCGATCGCATTTATCACTTGCATTTGGTATCGAAGCGTTTGATATCGTAATATCGCTTGGATCCGTATTGATCGAGCGATCCATTGAACTTCGAACTTTGCTTGCGCCGCTCCATGAACCGTTAATGTTTAGAATCAATTTGATAAATGTTATAGCTAATTCAAAACTAAATCCAATATAGCTGGTTCATTAACATTTATAGTATGCAGTATTCAGTTTATTACCTTTTGACAGCTGAATTTTCAATCACAATTCTTTTCATATCAGTCGTAGAAAATTTGGATGGAATGTAGCTTGCACTCATTTCCTCTTCGCTCTTTTTATTTCCAAAAAAATGAGCACTGCAAATGAGAGTAGTGGGTTTGGGATTCCATTTTGACTCGAAACCACTGAAAGTAATTTATTATTTATACAAATATAATCTATTATACTATTTCTTCTGCATCATGTAATATTAGAAAAAGTTAGGTTAAGATACTTACTTGTGTTTTCTTACGGCGTCAATTCACTTTCTCCTTTGAACTAATTCATGTTTAGCTGTTGGAAAACAGTAAAATTTATATTCACAATTTTTCGAATTATTCGCACAATTTCTAACACAGCATCTATGATAACCCATTATATTAAATGTATATAATATGCGATTTCGACGTATTTCACGTGTATATTTGTCCGTAGTAGCTCAGTGAAGTGCCACATTTCTCCACCCCGCGCGCACGATCGTTTGGCAGTTCTCCCACTATTCTGTTGCACACAGCGAGTCGGTCAATCGTATGGTTATTCTTTTACTTTTGAACGCTGATCGATCGGTAGCCTATACAATTTGTTGAAAATACCGGCCAAATGTCCCAAACCTTTGTTCCTTTCTTTTGATTTCGTTTTTCATTTATATGATATTAGAATTTGCTTATTTTGTTGACTTTTCGAATCAAAGAGTATAGTTTGTCGATCAATCGGTTGACTATACAATTCCAATTATCCAACTTTAACGCCAAAACTAATTTCAAAACGAAGTCTCTCCAAATGAAATAAAAATATTGGAAATATTTGTGGAAAGAATAGTTCAAGAGTGCAAGAATCTGTGAATATGACGAGTAAAGTGTGCTTCTTTGGTTTTGAGAAACAGAAAAGGTAAAAATAGGCCTGGCTTCCCAAATTCGAAAGGCGTCAACTCCTGAACTAGGGAAAAACGCCGCGTTTTACTTTTTTATTATTTTATTCTACACATTGGAACTCAAGTGTTCGTGAGAATATTTTTTTTAAATGTAGATATATGATAACAAAACGTTAACTCGAATGGAAGGCAAATAGGCAAAAGGGAACAGATTTCAAAAATGTTTCCATTATGCTTCAAGATCATTGCGTGAATGATGATATTATATATCACATGTACTGCACATCGCAAGTAGTATCTGTGGTTTATTTAGGCTTCTGGTGAGTACAAAAAGATGAAATATTGCACTTGAAGTAGACTATAATAGAACTCAAAATGAGGGACCAATTTTTCAGATGAAATTGAAAAACACTCTACGATAGCACAGAACCTACACAGAAGCGCAACTTGAAGGCGGTCCCTTTGATCTTTTGGGGTCAATTTTTCGTAACCTTGATTTAAACCTTGGCTTGTATAATGTGATTTCTTGGCGGTAAATTCAAACTGTCGGTTGATATACAGTTCAAGTGATACACCTTTGTAAACTTTCTAGACTGAGCATTTCTGCTTCTGAACTGAAATTGGGGCAGTTTTAATTCCATTTGAAGATACGACCCTAGGAAGGTCTTAATAATTTAGAACTTACATTTCCCCTATCAAATTCGTCTAAATGCTTTGTTGATCAGCAATCTACATTCCCTTATTCTCAACAAATATAAACGGAGAATTTGGATGATTACCAAAATAATTTCAGTGATTAGGCTTACTGTTTTTTGCAACTCTAAAAAAAGTAGATAGAAAAGTGGTGTAGGCAGCTATTTAATGTTCAAATAGTTTTAGAGTAATCAACTGAATTTTGCAGGAACGAACGTTTAAAAATACTCTGATCATGCTTTCATCCGATATTAATGAAATTTTATCAGTAGTAATAACCCAAAGACATTGATGATTTTATTGTTCGAAAATTTTATAACAGATTTCGAAAGCTAGTTGCTAGGTAACAGACCGACGACAAGCTTGAGAAAGTTGTTATCAAATTTTTGAGCATTTATCAATGTTCGAGGGTTATTCGGATATAAAATATTTTGCTAATTATTGTAGAAAAGAATGCAGAGCAAAACCAATTTCATTGATATTCTCGTCAGTACACAACCAAATTGTGACATTTTGAGATATTAAATATTTACACAATAACATAATATAGTAAAAAGAGCCCATGGGTAATTATCAGGGTAATTTTGTTTTGATTGATTGTGTTCGGACAGATGACTTCAAACTGACTCTTTTTATTGGATTTCTACTTGAGCAAAAAAATTTCAGCAGGAAAAACACCAGAAAAAAACTTTTTTTTTAAAACTGTTCATTATACCAAATATAGATTCTGAAACGATCCGAAACACCTTGGTAGCTAACCATTTTTGAGTTTGTTTATTTGTTTATGTTACCTTACCACAACACCCTGACAACACAAATGTGAGGTTGACAATATACCAGCTAAGCTTTCGATTCGGTCGGATCGCTTCAGTTGCGCTTCTGTGTAGATAGGGTGTGACGATAGGTACTTAAAAATAATTCCAAGTATATAATTCATATAATTCTAAACAATATCGCATCATTTGCAACAACACGGTTTTCAAACATCTTACATACAACTAGCTTCCTATTAAAAGGGAAAGAAACCTGTTATTATCATCACTTTTGTTCATGAATAGCCTCATTAATTTAGTACTAGCCCTTTCCTTAGATGCTTTTTCAGGTCCTACCTAGAAGTCGACAACTCAAAAACCGAAACGATATGAATCCCACACAGATTTCCCATAAAACCAACGACAAAGTAATGAAATTGAAGAAGGCATCAAATTTTATGCTGTCAACAAATTAACAAACCTTCTCTCGCCCACATCAATACGCATTTCTGAAGAAACGATCATAAAATAATAACCTTGCAAGTGTCACTGTGTAGAACGACGTACTCCTATATATTTTATTTTCAGACCATTATAATCCATCATCGGGTTTTAATAGGGGTTTATCTGAGACTATAGCCGATGAATGTATTGATAACTGTGGTATAATAAAGCGAAAAAATTCAGTGTTATGTATATTGCTGTGAACACGCAATTGTATAGTCCGAAAAGAAGTTTCAATTGTTTTTATCGATGAAGGTGATCACAGAATACTGAAATGAGAATGGAAACTCCGCCCTCAACTTCATAATACAGAAAATTGATTTGTAGTTTCAACATTCTTTTTTGTTGTATTCTAGAAGCTGATAAAGTTATTATTATATATGTTTTTACGGCTATATACGACTATATTTGCCCCGACACATAACTGCAATTTTAAAAACATTGACATTGGCCGAATTGAATGACTATTTTGTCAGTTACGTTTTGTATTTTTATGGATTTGGTCATTAAATTAAGAATTTTTTGAAAAATGCGTATGCTTTTCCTTGTCGACGTTTCGGAAGCTAGTCTGTCTCCTTCTTCAAGCCTGTTATGGAAATTTTCGGTTATAATTGCACGAGTGCATAAAAATTACCTTTAATTTTGCAAGGGAGCGTGATATTTAAAAATTGCAAGTTTATTTTCATATTTTGGCGAAAGTACCCGAGTCCGATGTACGAGGGCTCTTTTACAAAATATGAAAATAACCGAATGCAATTTGTATAAGATATCACGCTTGAATGCAAAATTATCTGGTCATTTTTATGCACGAATGTAATTCATTGGAATATTTCACTAATAAAGAAATTCTCAAGGAAATGCTATTATTTGTTCATTTATACTTTCCTCTATAGATTGTATGGAGTACTCACCTAAACGCGAAATGTTTTTCTATTTTTGAAATCTATCTGACATTTATTTGTGTTGTTTACTGACGTCTAGCGATACGGTTTCAAATGTGTTATGGTGACTTGATACAATGCAATTACCGCTGTGAGTTTTCGAAAATTGCATTGCTCTTATGGGACATTTTATATATGAGGGAAATATTCAATGAAATTGCAATTATTGGTGTGTAGTGCCCAAATGCGCAAGACTTTATCATCAATAGCCATACCCAGTGATGATTTTGACACACTTCGAATTGAATCTCCCCAGTTCAACATCCCTTTTCAGAAGAGGCCTCCAACTTTGATCCATACTCAATGAACAAATAGCAATATCCTCATTTCAGTTCAACAAAATGCAAGTTGTCTCTCTGAGCTTCTTTTCTATTCCACTCTGTTCCACGAAATTTTTGATTTTTCCCTCGAAAATGTGTGTACCATTTGTTGATAATATGTGTTCAGCTAATTTAGACTAATCTTACCTTCATTTTTCGTATCCCCATGTTTTTTTATGTTCAGCTGTTCTTATTCCTAATGGCCTTGATGTTTCACCAATATGAACACTGCCATATTGACATGGGAAACTATAGACACAATTTTCTGAATTCTGTTCCGTATTTGATGGTTTGTTTTGAGTTGGGGATCTTATCGTGTTCTATGTTTTGAATATTGTTCGTACACTGAATCTATTACTTATATGTTTGATTTTCCCCGATGAACCTTGGATATAAGTAATAATCATTTTTCTCTCTCTTTTATTTTTCTCTTTGGTTAATATGCTGAAAAAATTGATTCAATTCAGATTATGAATATATCATCAACGTAGGTTATTATAATCATCGAAACAAGAGGAGATAGTGGCGACTCCATTTCTATTCAAAATTTTATGAATAAAAATCATCCCTAGTTGAAAGTATGTCTTTTTTCTGGATACCTCCAATTTTTAATTTGGTTCCGAATCAAACTCACGGTATGGGCAATCACGTCTATATCTGTATCTGTTGTGAAAAAATGCTCTCTGCTGAAATTGACGTTGATTTGCAGGCGCAGGCGATTAATATGTTTTTAATTTGACTTCATCGGCAATATTCATTGCGAATAATGGGATATCTGATTGTGTAAGCAATTGCATAGCGAAAAACATGTCGCGGTTCTGTAATCCGTATTATAATGGATATCCCACAGGACCCTGTTTAAATATTCAATATGGAAGGATCTTTCGCAGTCATTTATTGCTTGAAAATATGTACAGAAGTGTTTTTTAAATACGTTACTATTGAGCAAAATTACGGAGCTTGAGGGTAAGTTCCGGAAAAAAAATTTAAAACTATTATTTTGGCATTAATTTTCTTTGCGATACCAATTTCGTGAATCGTCTTGGACTTGTCAACTGAATAAGATCTCTTTTGGCTCGTTGTTCAAGCAAAGATCAACGGCAGAAGCAAATTTAAACTATATCTGTTAATAAAGTATATTACATTACTGGTACGGAAAGTGACATTTTTCACACGAGTGGGACATATTGTAGCATAAGGCGTAAGTGGAGTGCCACAACCCCATGAGTGAGAAAAATCACATTCTCGCATGTAATATACACTATTTTTCCTACGACTGTCCATTTTATTGAAATATATGTAAATATCGGAGCGTGAATATTCAGTTAACTGACTTATCTTACGTATTTTGTGACAGTCTGTTTCAAAGCCTGCATAGCTTTTTGAAATCAAATAATGTGCCCGTGCCGGGTTCTCTTGTTGCCTATATTAGATACAGGTAGTGCGTATTAGAACCAAATACCGAAATAATTATTCATCAACAGTTTCAAGCTTTCTTTGCAAAATGTTTGCTTCGTAGTTTTCTGGGTTTCCAACTTACCACTATCTGAAAAAATAAGAATCAATATTGTAATCTATACAAGGGTAGAAGGGCAGATTTTCAATCTACCCCGAGAAGATGCTGCATCTATTGAAAAACAGTTCTTTCTTTGGGCATGATCTTACTTTCGAGCAAAGACGAGAACATAAAATCCTGAATAATTTCCTGAAGAAGTCTAGAGAAAATCCCGAGAACAAGGCATATATCAAAGGAAACAAGCTTATGGTTAATGAGAAAATATATACAGTTGAAGAACTTGAAGAGCTGAGCCTAGTAGAAGAACAAAAACCCAACAGCGCTCCACCAACTTCTAATATACGAAATTTGGAAAATGAAGTATTCGAAGCACGATCAAATCGTCCACATGAAGTGGAACAAATAGTAACCAACGTTACTAATGAAAACACTCCGAAGATCGACAATAAACAAACAAAACCAAGAGGAGCTGTCCCGCCAAAAGAGAGAACAAGAAGCCTTCGATCAAATAAGTAAGTCGAATAGTACACAAGTCAATGTAAAGTGTGCTCCAGACAATTAGTGATTTAATATAACTCATAGTTTTTATAGAAATTGAGGAACTTTACCCCAAATTGAATTATTTACCATTCGCGTTGTAGCTAGGTACTTTTGAAAATGAATCTCTATATCCGTGATTTCGCTATTGACAAGCCTGAGACTTATATTCTGGAAACAGCATCACAAACGAACGATGTCCTGAAAATAAATCAAGCAAATGATTTTAAACTTATACACATTAACATCAGAAGCATTGGCAAAAATCTTGATGAGTTCAAATTTTTTTTACAGCAATTCGAATCCGAATTCAATTGTATAGTCCTTACAGAAACTAGGAAAATTTTTGACACCTAAATTTTTAACATGCCGGGATATAAATTGCTATATAATGAAAGTACTTTGAATCAAAATGATGGTACTGTCGTGTATATAAAAACCAACCTTTACAAATACCATGAAATGATTCGTTTTAATAATTCGATATTGATTAAACTTGAAATTAATTATAATGGGGATCATATCGTCATTCATGCATTCTACAGGTCTCCCTCGACATGTGCTGAAACATTCAATAAAAACCTCCAAAACTATCTCGATGAACATACCAATAACACCGCCCAATACAACATTCTGGTCAGAGATTTGAACATCAATATTCTTGACGAAAATGACGACAAAGTAAGCGACTATCTAACTAATTTGGCAGAATTTGGTTACATATCTATGATAAACGCACCAACACGATCTGAAACATGTCTTGATCATATTTTTATCAAAACAGCATACAGAAATATTGACAACTCAATACCCATAGTAACCCACAGTGATATCACAGATCATCACACAATACTACTTCAAATTATGTCTAAGAAAACATTCGTACCAAAAACTGGGGAAAACTTCACCGTAAAATATTTTAATGAAAAAAAATTTGTTACAGAAATCGAAAATACTAATTGGGACTTTGTCTACTCTGATTACGATCTAGACAATTCATCCGAGAAATTTGTCAATCACTTGGAAAATACTATTGAGAAATGCACATTCTATAAATATTTGAAAAAGAACGAGAGGAAACGCAAAACCTGGATAACGAAGGCACTAGTAAAATCTATCAATAAAAAAAACAATATGTACCTGCAACTCAAAAGAGATCCTACTAATATTCAACTCATGTCAGAATATAAAAGTCATAAAAACACATCGAAAAAACTCATCCAAGAAACTAAATCTGAATATTACAGGAGAAAAATAAATGAAAATAGAAACAATTCTTCTATGCTGTGGAAAAATATAAATGAGATTTTTGGTAATGAATATAAGATTGAAATAGAAAGTATACAAATGGAAACAGGGGAGATTGTGCGGGATATGCAAGATATTGTGAACTGCTTCAATAGTAGCTATATAAACACAGGGAAAAAGCTCTCCAGCGAAATCAGAAGAACAACAAACTCAGAATTTCATCAGAATATGAATGAACACACAATATTTCTAACCCCTACAACTCCTACTGAAGTCCAGAACACTATCCATTCGCTGAAAAGACATAAAGCGCCTGGCGTTGACAATATAAGAGCTGAAAACTTGAAAGCAGTATCTCACTACATCTCTGAACCCATAACATATATTTTCAATAAATCAGTTGAAACCGGCCATTTTCCATCTTGTCTCAAAAAGTCAATAGTTACCCCTATCTATAAAAACGGTGCTAGAGATAGCGTGATCAATTACCGACCGATTTCCTTGATAACAAGCCTCAGTAAAATACTAGAGAAACTCATTAAGTTTCGAGTAAATTCTTTCTTAAACAAGTATAACTTACTGTCAGAAAGTCAATTCGGATTTCAAGAAGGAAAATCAACTCAAGACGCCGTACTCCAACTAACAAACTACATCTATAAAGCATTAGATCTGAGTAAACCAACACTTGGAGTATTCATAGATTTATCAAAAGCTTTCGACACGGTAAACCATTCAATTTTGATGACTTCGCTTGAAAAAATTGGTATAAGAGGAAATGCATTTGACTTATTGAAATCCTATTTGACCAACAGAGAACAAGTTGTGAGAATAAAAAACACCTTTAGTCGTCCCGAAAAAATTGAATGTGGAGTTCCCCAAGGAATAGTACTGGGACCGCTTTTGTTCTGCATATATGTGAATGATCTGTTTTCAATCAAATGTTCAGGTAAAATAATCAGCTTTGCTGATGATACTAGCATTCTATATTCGGTAGAAACGTGGTCCATAGTGAAAACTGAAGCGGAGGCTGATTTGGAAGTGATAAAAAATTGGTTTGACTACAAACAACTTTCGCTAAATTTTGAAAAGACACATTTTTTACCTTTTTGTAATTCGAAGTCTTTTCTTCCAAATTTCCAATCCCTCACAATTCAGAATAGATTTCAAGTGACAATTGCCCCACATATTAAATATTTAGGAGTTATGATAGATCCTCACCTTCGATGGGACTCACATGTCAGTTACGTGGTGAAGAAATTAAGGTGTATTTTGTACAGATTTTACCACATGAAGGATATACTGGATATCAAACAAAAAAATATTATGTATTCAAGTTTGGTGCAGAGCCATTTGACGTATTGCTTGATTGGATGGGGTGGGTTGTCGAAAACATACCTGCATGGTCTAGAAGTCATTCAAAAAAAGTTTTTGAGAATGATCCTGAATAAAAACTCGAGGTACTCTAGTGATAGTCTATATGATGAATCTAAATTCATGGATGTGCGACAATTATTCTTTAAAGAAATTGCTGTAAGGCAATACAAAGAAAGAAAAGAATTGAGCGAACCAAACCATAATTACTCCACTCGGAATAAAAACAATTACATTGTACCATTCGCCTCAAAATCAATTGGACAAAGGTCTTACATGTATTTGGGTCCAACTGTCTTCAACTATCTGCCTGCTACAATCCGCAACTCTTCAATACTCACAAAATATAAGAAAAATCTGTGTGATTTTATATTGGCTACAGAACGTTCAGTAATTCGGTCAGTTTTTGAAAGACCATTTTAATGTGACGAAATATTTGTTGTATGTTGTTTGATATTTACTGAATCCTTCTGTGAGTCTATCGTAGTATTGAGTGATTGATGCTTTTATTAAATGTGATGTGAATTTTTTAGTATTAGGCATTTTTAATAAATTTTTTGTGCACGTACATGTATAAACATATATGTTTATATTGATTGATCTTGAAGCTCTGTAATCTTACCACTCACAGGCAATATATTTGCCTCTGTGGAATGTTAAATGTTTATTTATTTCCTACAATAAACATTATTATTATTATTATTATTATTATTTTCAGGGGTGATCAAAAATCTGCCCTTCTACACTTGTATAGATGTCAATATTAATTCAAATTTCTTCAGATTGTAGAAGTTCAGAAACTCAAAAAACCTACGGAACAAATATTGATCCACCACGAAATATCGACGTTCAAACAGTACTCACGATATTGAAGAGCAATTAATGATTACATCTCTGAATTTTACAGGATTCACTGGTTTACTGGCTCATTGACAGCCGTGCGGAAATTCCTTTCTGCACTAGTGCGGAAAGTAATTTTATTTACAACCATATATGTAATGCTGTCATTACTAACGTTATTGAATGTTGGAAAATGTCACATTACACACCTATACTTCCCGTACTCATTTCCCGCCCTCATTTCATCTATTCTAGACTTTATCTGTCATTTACTGACTTTATCTGACATTCATTTATATTGGTGACAATTATTGTCTACCCCGCAGTCATGGTAACAGTATATCTACTTGATTATTCGGAGAAAACCGCGTTCTTGGTAATTTGTCATTAAATGTAATATTTTAGATATGTTCAGAACGAAACAGAGATTTATTAATTTTATTCGAAATATGATGGTTGTTAATAAAATAGTAAACAAACCTTGGTAGGAAGTTTCATTCCTGTCTCGAGATCATAGCTAACCTCGATGCTTTGCCGATCGGTTAACTAACTGATCTCACGACAGGAATGAATCACTTCCCACCTCGGTGTGTAATATAATATTCCGTACGAGTGAGAATAAAGGTCACTTTCTATCAGGGTAGAGAGTGCGATATGTTTCTTTCCTATGTAGTTGTGGGAAAAAGAAACTTTCCATACGATGGGGATCGTCACTGTAGAATATCCCTGTATTTCGCTCCGGTTACAAATCAAACAAAGAACAATCTCTCAATGCAATTCCGAATCATTACTCCATAGCGATTGTTTTTCGAAATTGCGGGTCATCAATACATTGAAATAAATGAAATCAGTAGAAGACTGGCAATCAGCCGGCTCCCCTATAATTTCCAACACCGCCGTGTAGAACAGAAGCATCTTTTTACCCATAAGGGCAAATTATTTCATCATAAAAATCACGAATCATGTATTGGTCTAGAAATTACCGGCTGCGAGTGACGACATGAATCAGTAGGTTTTGATTTGTGGGGTCTGGCCGACCTTCATGGTGAAATACCAGTTTTATGGTCGGCAAGACAATCCGATATCGACGATGGATTTTTGCAATGGTACCGACAGTCGAGCGTGGGTGCTGATTGATTAAGAAAAAGACAATCGAGTTCTCAAAATCTCACTGTATTAGTTTTCGAACCTAAGAAGGTGTAGACTTTCGGTTATAATTGCACGAGTGCATAAAAATTAACGATAATTTTGCAAGAAAGCGTGATATCTAAAAATTGCAAGTTTATTTTCATATTTCAGTGAAAGTGCCCGAGTCCGAAGGACGAGGGCTCTTTTACAAAATATGAAAATGACCGAATGCAATTTGTATAAGATATCACGCTTGCATGCAAAATTATCTCGTCATTTTTATGCACGAATGTAATTCATTGAAATGAAGAAATTCTCAAGGAAATGTTATTTTTTGTTCATTTATACTTTCCTCTATAGATTGTATGGAGCACTCACCAAAACGCGAAATGTTTTTCTATTTTTGAAGTCTATCTGACATTTATTTGTGTTGTTTACTGACGTCTAGCAATACGGTTTCAAATGTGTTGTTATGGTGACTTGATACAATGCAATTAGCGCTATTAGTTTTCGATACAATGCAATTACCGCTGTAAGTTTTCGAAAATTGCATTGCTCTTATGGGACATTTTATATGCGAGATAAGAGATCTTCTATTTTTTCGAATTCTTTTCTTTTTTTTCTAGATCTCGACTTTTTTCTCGAGGTCTCGATTTAATTCGCGAGATCAAAAAAGTTGAGATTTCCAATGAGAGTGTATTGCCAAGACGTAGAAGGGTTACTTTCAATTTTATCGGAAAACTCAACTTTTTTCTAGAGATCCCGACTTGTTCTGCGAGACCAAAAAAGTCGAGATCTCAAGAAAAAAGGCGGGATATCCAATGGGTTGTGTAGTCCTTCTACGCGTTCGTATTAGTATGGCGTGAAAACGTTTTTCAATTTTATCGGAAATCTCAACTTTTTATTTGGATCCCGGTTTTTTTTTTCGAAATCGAGAAAGTCGAGCTCTCAAGAAGAAGAGGCAAGATTTGCAATGAGTGCACATAGTCCTTCTACTATTTCATATTACCATGGCCATAAGAGCTCCTCTTCAAAGTCATTGAAGGTCTCAACTGTTCAATGAAATCTTCTCGAAATCTTGAGCGAGATTTCCAGTGAGACTGTAACAAATTCTTTCACGCTTTCGTATCACCAATGCGTAGAAGGGTAACTCCCGATTTTATCGGAAATCCCAACTTTTTCTAGGAATCTTGACTTTTTTATGAGATCGAAAAAGTTGAGATCTCAAGAGAAAGAGGCAGAATTTCTAATCAGAATGAACGTAGTCTTACGCTCTCGTATTATCAAGGCCAGAAGGGCCACTTTCGAATTCATTCGAAATCTCAACTGTCTTCTTGAGATCTCGACTTTTCTCTTGAAATTTCGGGTTTTTGGGCGAGATCGAATTGGGATTGAAGGACCAATATTTCCAATAAGATTGTATGTAGTTCTTCTATGCTTTCGTAATACTAAGGCGTAGAAGAGCCATTTTCAATTTTTTCAAAAATCTGGCAGTTTTTCGAACTCACTACATTTCCACGTTATGTTGCTGTTTGTCTCGAGATTCGCCTTTCCTTTCGAAATCTTGAATTTTTCGCGAGGTAAAAAGCCGATATCTTGAGAAATAAGGCGAGATCTCGGAAAAGATGACAATTGAAAGATATTTCACAATTTCGACACAGAACATTCAATGGAATGAAACATGGAATTTTAAACTTGATCATATGGGTGTTTCTTCAGTTCAGTTACAAAAATATTCTAGTTCTAGTCAAGTTGTTGGCTTTCGTCTTCTTTGTGGCATTTCAATAGTTTCAATCGTCCCAAAAGTCAATATATCATAGAGTCGAGAGAATATATCTGATGAACATCGTGTCTGTGATGAAATACAGCATGATCATTTCAAAACAAGAATGTCAAGTACAATCAAAAACTTTTGTCCCCTCATAATCGATTTTTTCAGATTCCTTTCCGTTTTGAAATATGACCTGTAGCATATGTGTAGCTAAGATAGAAAGGGGGTTATTCAATCATGAGTCAGAAAACGTTGAAAAAGTAATGTTGTATTTACCGATAACACTAACCGTGAATTTGCATAAAATTTAAAGTTGTCTCAGAACGCATGCATCACCATTGGTCGAAACGAAAAGTGACATCAGATGATACATTATTGGATATCGACATCGATATTGATACTATGTTGATGGTACTTGTGAAAAAAACATTCGAAACCTATATTCCTATGGTGAATCTCGATTTTTTGTCCAAGCACAATTGGACAATTCACTAAACATTTATGAGGACAGCATATTTCATATCAAATCTCGGTTTTACGTACACAGAGGTCAAATGAGTGAAAGCTGCGAGAATAATTAACTTTTATGATGTATTTGAGTCCATAACATAGACGCCATAGTAAGTAGGCTTGATATTAACTCCCTACGCCATACCTCAGGAGCAGCATGGTTCTTCGCGGACCCGTCAACCAAGAAACGTGCCAGAGTCATTCTACAACACGACACAGAGAAATTCTCAAAGAAAACTCTCTCTGCCGAATAGCTAATGCAAAAGTTACTTTTGACTAATTCGTACTGAGTTGTATATAGATGTAAGCCGTATTCGGGTTCGCAATAAATACTGTTCTAGGACAGTCAAAAATAGTCGCCCACCCAATTAATGTAGATATATTCGCGACAAACCCTTCACGCCTCAACAGTCCAACTATTTCGAACCGTTCCTGAACTGTTTTTGTTGTGAACCCGAATACAACCGTAGTATAATTAGGTTGAAATGGAGTCTACATCAATAAAACACGATTTTGGAGACACAGTCCTTCTCATCATCTCACAACATTGTTATCGTACTTTTGCATGGCTTGGGATACGAATAAACAATTGTTGTGAACCAATTATTTGAGGAACAAAGAACTTATTCTGTGAATCGGTTTTAACTAAACTTTATTTACACCTTCGATATTTTACTAACTTCTGTATAAGACAAGAGATGAACTACTGTGTCTGAATTAGAACTGGCTTATTATGAGTTATAACTATGATTTTATACATTCAGATAACATAATTGTTTTGTCGGAAGAGAATGAATAAATAAACAAGTTTTATATCATAATTGGGTTCGGTTGAGTTTAAATACATAATCGTTCAACGTTTAGATATGAATGTAATGATGTTAATTAAGTTTCCAAATATTGATATATGAATGGCAAATGATAATGATAGGAAAGAATATGGACTTAAGATTACAAAGCTGACCCTTACGTGTACATAACAATCTATGATATGGGAAAGCATCTAACAATAACAAATTATGATATGGGAAGGTATCTAACATCCCGGCGATTAAGAGTTTTGATTGGGTGTTGACAAACGATCAAAACTAGATTCAAACTAAAATTACAATAAAAAAGTGAAACTTAAAATTAAACTAAAATTGTCTACTGTCACTAGTTCACACTTTGAGAGACTTCTTGGGTGCAAGAAGAGAACTGCGAGGTCTTGGAAAGAGGTTGATGTTACTGCATTCTCCTAAGTCGTCTCGATATGAGACTGGTGTTCTTGGTGGACTTTTTCGTCTTTCCATCTCGTTGAGTTGGATTGCTGGCGGGTATAACTGATTATGACTGACGTAATTGTGGCTATTTATACAGATGTCCGCGATTTTGGTTGGTCGGGGACAAAACCTTCCAATAATTGGAATCCAGCGACAATCGCAACATCGACAACAGCAACAATAGAGAAATACCAGTATAACTATTGTCACAATGACACCAAATACAATGTTGTACCATTTGGAGTATTGAACGATAAATGGCTTGTTGAGATTCTGCTGTAGTATTTCATCGAATTGTTTGAGTTTGTGCTGGGCATGTCGTAGATCGTCCAGGTTGATGTTATCCAATTTTAACGTTTCCATCTCACTTGATGAGAGATATTCTTGGATGTGAATGCAACAGTCATCTTGGGTGATATTGATCTCGGGGATGAAATTGGCGAAAGTTGATGACTGATTTGTGTTGGCTATTAGAAGTGTGGAAAATGTATAACACTTGCATGATGTTCCCATAGAAAGGATTCCAACACCTTTCAAATTTATGTCAAAGATTTCTGTGCTATTGGAACAACTGATCGAGGCGGTGGTAGACTGAGTTAGCACGTAGAGCCATTGATTAGTGCTAATTGGATGCCATAGTTCCATGATGGATTTTATTGTTTTCGTCGGACAATCAGATAGAATCTGGGTAGTCGGTTGGATACGTAAAACAACTTCACAAACAGGATGATCTGTAGTCAATTGGATGACGGGATGGTGACAAATGTATTCTCGTTCGAATAGTTTCTGACAACTAGATAAGTCTTTCAATCTGCCAAATTGTGTCTTGGTAGTACCCATCAACAGGTATGGGAATGGAGGATCAATAAAGGAATAAATGTTTGAATTATTGAAAGATGAAGGTAATGGGATTAAATTATATAAGTTGAAAGTTTGATCTCGTACTAAAGGAATTTTAATAGCAAATATCAAAATTTCGTTATTATAGATTACTGATAATTTAGATATAGAAAAATATTTGTGGATCAAATCATAATCATCAATTGGTATAGGGAATTCCATATTTGACTTTAATTTGATTTTAGATAATTCGTCTTTCAGATGTTTCGGTGTTATTACTGACGGATGCAAGATATTTTGTTTTGAAAATAGTATAGACTGGATTATAACATCATATTCTTCATTTAATTCATTTATGAGTTGTTCCAAAAGATTTACATGGTCTGTTATTGTTTGTGTGTAGGAATAAGCTCTGAGTGAATGAACAGTGCTCTTAGAGAATTGATTGAATTTTTCAATATTCGAATTTAATTTTTTCTCATTACTTTTCAAAGTTAGATACGACTGATTATATTTTGATATAGCATCTGATATTATTTGAACTTGTTGTTTCATTAATATCTGTACGTTATGATTTTGTTCCATGACTGCATTGATTGAACTAGTGTAAAATTGTGCATCATCCGCATCGGGTATACCAAATAACCATTTGAATGCATAGGAAGCTCCATCAAAGATACCACGTTTATGTTTTCTACCGGTTATATTGAAAGAATGGCCAGTTAGATGGCTTATGATTTCGAACTTTTCATTGAGCTTGGGAATTTGTATTTTTAAAAATTTAAGTCCTTCAGAACAATGGAATGTATGGACATATATCTTGTCATTTTCGTCTGAGTTATAAAAGTTTGTGCAAATAGTTTCAGATTTTATAAAAATACTTTCTATAAACTTTAATTTTCGTTGATAAAAAGAAATATTGAGATAGGTTAGTAATGTGAAATGATCATTCGAGACTGATGCTAATCCTAAATTATGATAGAAAATTCCAGGATTTTTCTCAATGGGGTTAATTGTGTAATAAGGATCTGATGAAAGACAATGGGTTTGATTTATATTAAGGAATAGGATTAAAAGGACTAGAGTCGTCGCAATTTTCCTCATCTGAAACAAAGTGTTTCAATAAATTGTTATGATATGTGGTTATTTTATTAGATCTTATTTCTAAGTCGCATGTTTGATTATCGTTGACTTTCACTATTTTATATGGTCCTTTATAGTTTGCTGAAAGTTTCTTATTTAAACCGGGTCTAGTTTGTTTATTGAGAACGTATACCAGATCATTTATTTCGAAGTGTTGATGTCTTGTATTTCGATCATAGTATTGTTTTGATTTTTCTTTGGAATTTTTTATGTTGTCTCGTGCTATTTGATAGGATTTATTGAATTTTAATTTCAGATTAGAATAATAATCATCGTAAGAATATCGAAATTCTGGATTTGCGGTTAGCGAGTTTGGAATTGATGGTTTATGTCCAAATATAAGTTCATATGGAGTAAAACTTGTACTTTTGTGAACATGACCATTATAAGTAAACATTGCTAAACTTACAAATTCATCCCAGTCATTTTGTTGACTGTTTATATAATGTTTTAAATATTCTTTCAGAGTCAGGTGGCTCCTTTCTAAAGCTCCATTCGTTTGTGGATGATATGGGCTAGATAATATATGTTTGATTTTGAAGAGTTTATTGGTTTCTTTAATTAAATTTGAGGTGAAGTCGCTTCCTTGATCGGTCAATATTGATTCGGGAATCCCGAAGATCGTTATAAACTCTAATAAAGTGTTTGCTACTGTTATAGCTTCGTGATTAGCTGTTGCTTTTGCAAATGAAAATTTTGTTAAGTCGTCTTGCATAGTTATTATAAATTTATTTCCATTAATAGTGAGAGGTAGTGGGCCAACAACATCAATTGCTAGTCTTTGAAATGGTTTTTCTGAGGTTGTTGTAATTTGCATTGGAGATTTACCTGGTTTGTGGTTTGTCTTATTTATTTGACATGATTGACACCTTTTTATAAACCTTTTTATATCCTTTTTCATACCGGACCATTTATAATTTTCTTTAATTCGTTTGTATGTCCTCAAATATCCTGAATGACCTGATACCGAGGATTCGTGATTCTCTTGAAGTATTTTAGTTATTTCTTGTTCATCTTTGGGTTGAGTTTTTGGTTTATTAACTAAAATAATTTCTATGTTGGATTTCAAAAATAAATAGTTCATCATATCATTGATCAAATCTTGCTTAAGGTTTGCGTTATTCTCAGTAGGATTTTTCAGGTAGAGTTTAGTAATGTTGCTACTGGATAATTCGGTTCTCATATTTTTTGATGCATAAAATATATCTTTATAGGTGAACTTTTCGAAGTGATTGATTTTCGCAAATGAGAGATAAGTTATTTTGCTTTCGTCATTTGTTAGTTTCGCGAAATCGTATAATTTCAAATCAGACGGAATCTGATTTAGATCATACATATTGTTTAAATTTTCGAAATGTTCGTTGTTCTCATCTAGGTCTTTGGAATACAGGAACATATTTGGAAAATGTTTCATTATGTTGTCATTTATGATTTCTATTTCTGGAAGTTGAGTATTCGTATAATGACTTTTGATGAAGTTATCATACGTATCGGGTTCGTCGTAAGTTTGGACAGTTAGAACAGGATTTCTCGAAAGCGCGTCGGCGTTCGAATTTATACGTCCCGGTATGTACTTAATCGTGTATTGATATTCTTCCAATTTGAGTCTCCAACGGAGAAGGCGTGAACTAGGGTCTTTGCAATTAAAAAGCCAAACTAATGGTCTGTGATCGGTTTGGATGGTGAAATTTTTGCGTCCATAAAGATATGGTCTGAAATGATTTGTTGACCATACAATCGCGAGAAGCTCCTTTTCCGTAGTGGAATAATTTATTTCATGAGAATTTAAAGTTCGTGAAGCATAAGCTATTGGAAGATCTTTACCGGTTGTTACCTGAGACAAAATAGAACCGATTGCATAATTAGATGCGTCAGTTGTGAGTATGAATTCCTTTTCGAAATCTGGAAATTGTAATATTGGTGGATGAGTCAAGACTTTTTTGAAATATTCGAATGACGTTTGTTGTTCTTCGGACCAAATGAAAGGATTATCTTTTTTGAGGAGGTTTGTCAGAGGTTTAGCGTGCTTGGAAAAGTTTTCGATAAAACGTCTATAATATCCAGCAATTCCTAAGAATTGTTTGATTTGTTTCGGATTTCTTGGAGTTGGGTATTCCATTACTGCCTTAATTTTCTCGGGATTTGGAGAAATACCGGATTCGTTGATTAAATGTCCTAAATACGCGACTTCGTGTCTCATAAATTCGCATTTATCTGGCTGAAGTAGTAAATTGTTTTGTCGTAATCTGTCAAAAATTGATTTGAGTTTTAAAGAATGTTCTTGAATTGAACTAGCATATATTACAATATCGTCGAGATATACAAAACATTGGAGTCCAAGGAGTCCTGTCAGGATATTATTCATTAATCTTTGAAACGTAGCTGGTGCTGATTTTAAACCGAAACTCATTCTAGTGAATTCGAAATGACCAGAAGGAGTAGAGAACGCTGTTTTGGGTATATCGGATTCTCTTATGCCAATTTGATGAAATCCAGATGCTAAGTCCAAAGTGGTGAAATACTTAGAATGACCTAACTGATCCAAAATTTCTTCAATGTTGGGCAATGGGTATGCGTCTCCTATTGTGACGTTATTTAGTTTCCGGTAGTCGACAACTATTCTCCATTTTTTTTCGTTCGAAGCGTCGGATTTTTTTGGAACAATCCAAAGTGGACTATTGTAAGGTGATGCTGAAGGTCTGATGATTCCTTGCTTGAGCATTTTCGTGATTTGTTTATCAACTTCATTTTTATGAATTTGTGGAAATCTATAGATTTTTGACACAATGGGTTTATTATCTGTGGTATTGATTTCATGTTCAACAGCATTGGTTGAAGTCAAATCATCATTGGGTAAATAGAAAATATCGTTGTATTCGTTGCAAATATCCAGTACTGAGTTTTTTTCTTCTGAATTCAGATGATTAAGCCTAAGATTTTTCGAGAGGGTATTTAATCTGTTGAAACTTCCCTGGTTCCTTTCGTGAATATTTAAAATTGTTGACTGGTTTTCGATAAATGGTTCAAGGAACAGTTCTACATTATTAATTCTTAATTTTTTATCGGTTGTATTCAAAATTGTGGTGATGGCTTTTTGATTTACTACTTTAACGATTGATTTCGCGAGATAAACACCTTCGGAAATCTGTATTTCTGGACAAATGCCTTCTGTGAGATTTTGATTTTTGACGTTAATTTCAATTATAGTTTCTGATCTCGGATCTAGAATATGAGGATTAGATTTGGAGTTGATTGTAATTGGATTAGGAATTGATTTTATTCTGAGTTCATTTTTATTGAGATCAATTTGCGCCGATTCTTGTGTAGTTAGAAAATCGTTCCCTATTATGCCGTCGTATGGGATATTAGATTCTTGTTTCACGATATGAAACTTGATAGGAAATTCGAATTCGTCTATCTGGAGTTTGAGATTTATTGTACCCGCGGTAAGAATTGGGGAGTTAGCGTTGATACCGTTTAACGTAATTATTTCGTTAGGATTATAAAATGATTTCGTTTGTTTAATCTTTTCCGCTTTTATTATAGATACGGATGCTCCTGTGTCTATTAGGAACTTGAATTCGATTCCTTGATAAAATGTTCTGATATAATGACTATTGTCTGGAATGGTATGAATATTGGCGTGCTTTGAGTGATTTTGTTCGACGTTTGAGTTAGGAATTTGTTGAGAATCTTTACTATGATTCGGTTTAGGTAGATTTATTGATTTGATTTGAGTTTGTGATGGTGGATCGTCGGTTTCGTTTATATGAAATCCACAGATACGACGTTGATCTGGGATTGTGAGTAGTTTAAATCACTCTGATTGTTTGATGAGTTTACCTGTGAACTTGTGGTTTGATTTTTATTATTATTATATTGTCTTTTTCGACATTCGTTGATTAGATGACCACTCTTTTTACAATAACGACAGAATTTATTCTGATAGCTTGGATTTTGATTTGGATTTGAATTATTTGACCGTGTGAGAGTATTAGTATTTGGTCCATTACTAGGGTTTCGTTTATTTTGGGGAAATTGGTGATTTTGATAGTTATTCTTACGACATTCTTTAGAAGTATGGTTATTTCGTTTGCAGAGATTGCAAAATTTTGTTGATGACGTATGAGATGGTGTATTTAAACGTAAAGCTTTTTCTTCTTCGATTGATGCATTGAGAGCTGAATTTATATCATTGATTTCTTTTGATCGTAAAAATCTTGAAATATCTGGCTTTGAATGGTATATAAATCTTTGTAGAGCTATTTCCCTGACAAGTTCAATTCGACCAAGTTTTTCTTGAATATCCTGATAATTAATCAAATTTATTATTCTTGTAACTATTTTGTCTAGTCTATTATAAAAATCTATTACTGACTCTTGAAATCCTTGTTTGAGTGCACTAAGTTCTTCCATAAGTTGGGTAAAGTGTTTTTTATCTGCATAGAATTTTACTAAAATATCTTTCAGATCGTTCCAGCAATTAACTTCTTTTCCGGAGAGTTGAGCTTTGGCACTGCCAGTTAACCTTGAAAGAATGAATGCTAAAAGTGCTGTTTTTTGATCATTAGTTGCAAAGGTATCTGCATTATCGCAATTACTTATGAATTCGTGCAATTCTAATCTATTTCCATCAAAACATCTTGGAATCAATGAACAAATGAAAGACATTTTCAATTCTACGTTATTAGTCGAATTTGTTGAATTTGCTTGAGACATGATTTTTATGTATGTGAAATGTTATATGAGATTCTGGATTTGAATTTGTTGGATTTTGGGTTTACTTGAGTTGGAGCACAACAAAAGCAATGTGACAGATTGAAGTAAAATATCAAGTGTACAGTTTTGTCTCACCCTATATTCGTGTGACCAGTTGAGAAGTTTCCGTAGTCTGAAATCCACTGTTTGCCACTCAGAAACTCTTCTTCCTCGATGGAGATGATCCGTCGTCGTCTAAGAAGTTGAAACTTGTCAAATTTGTTTGAAGGATCACTTTCAATCTGCTGATTCTATCGGTGATGTTTCCAAATTTGTGACGATGATCCTACTGTGACTGCGCCAATTTTGGTGTTGTGAACCAATTATTTGAGGAACAAAGAACTTATTCTGTGAATCGGTTTTAACTAAACTTTATTTACACCTTCGATATTTTACTAACTTCTGTATAAGACAAGAGATGAACTACTGTGTCTGAATTAGAACTGGCTTGTTATGAGTTATAACTATGATTTTATACATTCAGATAACATAATTGTTTTGTCGGAAGAGAATGAATAAATAAACAAGTTTGATATCATAATTGGGTTCGGTTGAGTTTAAATACATAATCGTTCAACGTTTAGATATGAATGTAATGATGTTAATTAAGTTTCCAAATATTGATATATGAATGGCAAATGATAATGATAGGAAAGAATATGGACTTAAGATTACAAAGCTGACCCTTACGTGTACATAACAATCTATGATATGGGAAAGCATCTAACAATAACAAATTATGATATGGGAAGGTATCTAACACAATTTATCGGGTGAAATTCAGATAGAGTTTTTGCACTTTGGTAGCGTACAATAACTAAGTGAAGAGCTTTTTTAGTTCCTTCCATGATATGTATAGAAATTGAAACTGAAACGCTTAGAGTAAACAAACACGAAACACGTCAATTGACATAATTCAAAGCGCGCGCTGGATGGTAGTGTTTGACATTGATTCAATATTTTGAATTCCACGAAAAATAATTTGAATAAAATCGAGCCTATTAATTATGGAATTTAAAGCTAGGAAAACCCAGTCATGTCTCTTCTCAAAGAAAGTCGATCTATCATCAACTAGTATTGAGATGTCAGGAGTAACTATCACTACAAAGTCGAGTATCTCGATGCTAGAAATTACGATCAGTGATAATCTCTCATGGAAAAACCATGTGAGATCGATCGCTGAAGGTGCTTCCCAGAAACTTGGATTCCTATTTCGTGCGAAGGAATACTTCACTTCTCGTCAGCTTCTAATGATCTACAAGGCTCAGATACGACCTGTCTTGGAATATAGTTCTCATGCATGGAGTCTGGCAACAAAACATTCATTGAAGCTTCTCTCTTCTATAGATTGTTATCAATCGTTCCACTCTTGGCAATATCTACACGGATGACTCGACGAGTACAGAATTATAACCCCTTTGTTGTGAATTTGGAGACCTGTCGAATCTCTCTTGCTCAGGGATCTTTTTTCAATAGAACAGCTGAGTTCTGAAACTCCTTGCCGACGGAGGTTTCCCTTGAGGCTTACAAACTTCAAAAATTCATAGTGAATGTTAATTCGTATCTCCAGTCCCTTGATTCACGCGGTGTTTTTTGAACATTACAGGGCTTTCCTTTCATGTGAATTTGCATATGAAAAAAAAGATGTAAATGGTCAAAAACAAAAATTGAAGCAAATTCCCTAGTATTAGAGCTTCACCGCGATAAAATACAAGGAAAGCGATGGGCAACAATGTTTTCTAACACACCATCACAACAACTAACATGCAGATGTCTTCCTATAGATAATACATCATTTCTGTCTATACACATCAACGGTAGCCGCGGAGAAGTCAAGACAATTCACTGTCCGACCGAGTGAGGCGCATTCATTTGTTACATTCGCCCGCTTTGACTGACAAGTTTGACGCTACCGCTGTTCGATGCATTCGGAAAAAATGTTGATAAATGACTGTCGGTGGATGAGATCCTGATTCCGATCCATGCTAATGATATTAAAGGTATTAGTTGTATGATAAATGGTTCGGCAAGAATATGGTTCGAGCGGAAAATTATCGCCCGGATGATTAGATTTCGAATTTATTGCGAAAGTTTTTTTGGCGGAGTTGATATCAGATGAAATAAGGACGAAAAACGGTGGAGTTTTTGTTTCATGGCAACTTCGCTTCTATACTGATGGTTATATAAATGGAAATGGAAAGTAATTCATTGAGATTATGTCACA
The DNA here is from genome assembly GCA_032362365.1 of Zygogramma bicolorata. NCBI lineage: Eukaryota > Metazoa > Arthropoda > Insecta > Coleoptera > Chrysomelidae > Zygogramma > Zygogramma bicolorata. Next base: position 723,526 of record JAVJAQ010005172.1, read on the forward strand.
AGATGCAAAAAATTTATAAGTTGGAGTCTAGGCAACCAAAACACAGCATATCAGCGATGGTTTGCATCCTCTAAGCAGTGATAATCTTGATTTTAACAACCGAAAGCTCTTTGTCATGACATTAACATCTACGTGTTATTATTCTTGAATCATACGTGACTGAAAGGGCTCAGTTATGCATCATTATCTCAGAGAAATAGTTACCATGAAAAATGTCCTGGGAGACAATGCTTACCTCAATGAATTTGTTAATGAAACCATACAAAAGTTTTGAATAGCTTCGTTAAGAGCTAACATCGATAGTCAACAAATCCTTCAGAAAAAGATGATCAATCTTTATATTCGAGTTCTATCTGGAAATATCAAACATTTAGGAAATATATTCAATGTAACAACAATAATCGAAACGGAGAATACGATCAGATCCCTGTTAACTCGAAACAAACCTCTGAATACGGAACAAAATTGATTGAAAAATCGTGTTTATAGTATTCCTTGTGTATGTTAAAGTGTTCATACTGGATAGAAATCAAGGTAATTGAGAAAAAGGGCAGCTGAACACAAAACAACAAGAGACGAGAAAAAGATGAGTCGAAATTAGCTGAAGACGTATTATCAAATAAAGGTTCACACATGGTTGAATGGGATAAAATCAAATCACTTATGACAGAACAGAATGAAACAAAAAGAACACTCAGAGGCTACTTAAATTTTGTTGAATGGAAATGAAGAAAGTGCTGGATGCCTCTTCTGAAAAGGGAAGTTGAATTGGGGAGATTCAATTCGAAGTAGGTTGTGTCAAAATCAACTGTAGTTGATTTTGACACATGACTTTGGCTGAATAAGTCATGCCAATGTCACATTTCGACACTACGTAGCAGAAATTGAAGTTTCATTGAATATTTCCCTCATATATAAAATGTCCCATAAGAGCAATGCAATTATCGAAAACTAACAGCGGTAATTGCATTGTATCGAGTCACCATAACAACACATTTGAAACCGTATCGCTAGACGTCAGTAAACAACACAAATACATGTCAGATAGACTTCAAAAATAGAAAAACATTTCGCGTTTAGGTGAGTGCTCCATACAACCTAAAGAAGAAAGTATAATTGAACAAAAAATAACATTTCCAAAAATATATTACAGTTTCCTGTATGATTTCCACTTACAATGGGTTTACAAAACCGCGACACGTGTTTCCCTATTACAATAGCTTCTTCAAACAAGATAAATAAATCACTATTCTATAATACGCTATTTATATACATGTAGGTCGAACGTCTCTTACAATAAAAGTCCGACTTAGGTCCGATATTCGACCCGTAATTTGTCCAAATACTAATTAATTACATATGAAGATTATTCCTAGAAATAGAATTATTGACCGGGAACGTATTCAACAATGGGGAGTTATTTAATTCAACCTGATCATTCAATAAATATTCTGAAATATTTCCTCTATTGATTTCCAAACTTTCTAGAAGGTTAAGTTTCCAACCTTCCTGCTCAAAATGCCTTATTTTGAACTCGTGGTTGAACTCATGACCTTCCAGAATGAGGTTACTTGCATAAGTAGAATTTGTTTTTCCATTCAAAAAACTAGTTCTGTGTTCTTTTAGGCGAGTGTTGAAAGATCTTCCCGTTTGGCCTACGTAGTACATCGGACATGACCCACATGTTAATCCATAAATTCGTGATCTTTGTGACGATTCATTTTTGTCTTTATTATTTTTGATAAATATCCCAAATTTATTATCAGTACGAAATGCTGTGATAATATCATTATTTTTCAAGAATCTAGAAATATTTACGCTTGGTTGGTCTAAATAAGTTATGGTTATGAAAGTATCCGGCTCGGTATTGACTACTGGATACACCAACTTGAGGGCTTGACTATGTAATTTCTTCCTCACAAGTGAGTCTATTAACTGCCCCTCATATCCATTGTTTAATTTTTGTTGATATGGATTTTCATCAAGTATCAAGTATATTTTCTTGAGAATTTCTTTATTCGTGAAATATTCCAATGCATTACATTCGTGCATAAAAATGACCAGATAATTTTGCATTCAAGCGTGATATTACAAATTGCATTGGGTTATTTTCATATTTTGCAAAAATATGAAAATAAACTTGCAATTTTCAGATATCACGCTTTCTTGCAAAATTATCCGTAATTTTTATGCACTCGTGCAATTATAACCGAAAATAGGCTCTAAACAGGAGGTAGACTAGCTTCTGTAACGTCGCCAAGGGGATAGTATGTGCATTTTATCAATAAATTTGTTCAATTAAATCTTCGAATTCATCAAAATAGTCACTCAATTTTGCATCTTTTTAATATCGGTAATAATGGTTTCAGCTAGTAAAATACTCATGAATGTTATGGTAGGTTTTCCTGGTTCAGCTCACGATGCTTGGGTTTTTACTAATTCAGGAATATCTTGAATATCTAGTATGAAGATAATTGTGTTTTGAATGCAAGAAGACGCAATTCCAACACAATATTGAGTTGATCGAGGATTTAGTTGAACACATTTTTGAACCTCTCAGCTGTCAATGTGAACGGTATAAAAAAGCAGTTGAAATTATAACACCATGTTGTGTGTTCTGGACAATTTTTATAGAACATGGAATGGATATACTTCACAACTGAAAGATGGTTGGTATGAGAATACTGGTGATATAGTGGAAGCATGAAAAAACGTGAAACAATAGCTGCCCATAGAACCACTTTTTCCCTTTTATAAATCGATGTGCCTTGAATAAAAACTCTCCAGTCCATTCATTTTTTTTCTCTACCCTTTTATGATCCAAATGATCAAATTCGACATCCGAGTTAAAATTTACCAACTATTTTTCACATCCCTACAACATAATTGATGGAGAGTTTTTTTTCAGAACTTTATCGATGAAAATAAAGCAGAAACTGACAACTGACGTATCGTAACGTCAAATTCCGTTTCAAAACCAACTTCAGGCTAGTTTTGTATCATAATGAATACGTTTAAAATTATAGTTGATGGGACGTCATCATTTCATCTCAAATTGTCGCAAATTGTATTTCTTTTTCGCCTTGTTTGTTAATTGTTTGTTGTTTGTTATACTTAAATTGTATTTCTTTTTTGTCTTGTTTGCAATTTTTTTTGATGATGAATAAAGTCGCTTTATTATTATTATAGAATGAATGTATTTGAATCAAAGACTAATACGTTCTGAATACATGAGCACCAGAAAATGCCTCAGATGAATATAAAGTGATTTTATGTGCCTATATCACAAATCGATATAAATGAGGTAGTTTTGAAACGATATTCCACTGCTGATAAGCTTATGCGCAACTCACGTATGACTGATTCACACTAGAAATAAGAAGGACTTCTGTATTTCGTGCAGAAAAATTTTTATTATTGAAATCGTAGCATAGTGCTTTCGACTAAAAAGACATCATCATTGCTTACCTGCAAGTGAGTTATAAAAAAAAATGTAATTGATGACCGAATAGGAAATTTTTCATTAGAAGAATACTTGATGAAGTTTGTAGTCACTTACTTGATAGGTGTACAAGAGCCATAACCATAAAATCACAAATGTTTCTAAAGAATTAGGATCTTCCAGGAAATCATGGACCTATTGAAACAATTCTGTGTTCATCAGAATCATTTGTGTATTTATGGCTTTTGTACACCTGACGAGTAAGTAACCTCAAATTTCTTCAAATATTTTTCCAATAAAAATTTTTCTTACCAATTTTAACCCATCAATACAGAATTTTTCAAACATAATATACTTTTGTGATGACTTTTTACTCGAAAGCGCTTTACTACAATTTCATTGAATATTTTTCTCAACGAAATACAAGAGTCCTTTTTTTCCAAGTATATTGGTATGTGTACACAGCTCGACAATTTTCATCTAATTCACATTAAGCTGAAGTACTTTACTGTAAAGAGTGTGTGGCTTTATCTCTATTCAATATGAAAATATTGTGAGTAGAAATGTCTGAATTATTGATGATTCTGCTTTTCCTAGCACATATTTTATTCTTCAGTTCTGAACTGACAAAATACAATGAAACAAGTAACAAAAAATGTCAGTTTTCGCACTGCTTTTATGCCAGATATGACCTCTGCCCTTTATGTGCTGTTAACAGCCCCATTCCGCTTGTTTCTGAAACTATCAGATCTTATCCTGGACCTAGGCCAAGCCTTTTACTAACCTTCCGTGAGTTCTTGGGAACGATACGATGTGTAAATTATTTTATAAATAGTAAGAGCATTATATTATTATGTAAACATTGTGTTTCTATATAAATAATAGTGTGACAAGTAATAATTAAAATTAGTGTTGATTAGGTATATTCGTGGAGTACGACATGTTCAGCCATTATATCATAAGGGCTATAAAAGGTAATGGATTTTTTATGCCGTCATGATTATGCATATTAATGCCATTTAAATATAGCTCTTGCGAAACGACACGTTATAATTTCACAATAAATCTACCTGCAAAAGGAAAATTTATTTCCAGGCTAAATCGCCACCCGCATTAATCTTTCATAAATTACATAAAAATTACTGATACTGAAAACTGAGACGGGTGAAAGCCGTTCAGAGTTCAGGTTGAAACAATTGCAGGAGGGAAAACAGCATTCAGATGTTTTAGCCTTCAGCAGAGAAGACTTTCGCAAATGATTTAAGGAAATTATGCAAGGAAAAACAAACCGAAGGGCCTTGGGTGAGTTCAGAGAGTTTTTCCCAGAAAAATTATTATAGCAAATAGATCATTTTGAAGATATTTCAAAATTGACCGAAAAATGTGCAATGGTAATAATGATGCACGAGCTATCGTTATTTAATACCCAATTTTCAACATCGTAATTTCATTATATATTCGACACTTTTTGGAGCGTAGATTACAATATAATGAATTATCAAATTATGTGGCATATTGGCAAAATACTGCAATATAGATATGCGAATCCTGATATTGCTTGAATATCGTTTTCACAGTAAAATGGATATATTTCAAATCAAATCAAATCAATTTTATTTCCAGAGACTTTACAGCGTGGAAAAAGTCAATTATACTAAAATATAGAAATATATAATACAATCACATATACATACACATAAAATAGTAAAGATATGACAGTGTCAAGAGTGATAAATATAAACAAGTGAGTTTGAACATTGATAGTATTCAATATAATCGTAGAAATACCTATATATATAACACTATAAAAGTTGAGATACATAATATATAATAAAATAATAGTTAAAATATCTGAATATATGATAAAATGAAATTGAAAATAGAGCAAGTGAGAAACTCTTTCAATCAAGTGGTTCATATTTCCAAATCAGCGTGGAAGTTATTCATTGAGGGAATAAAATGTTTTTTCATTTAACAATTTTTTAACATTTTATTTGAAGGAATGCAGGTTCGATAACTGTTTAATAAAGATTGGTAGTTTATTAAATAATTTTATGGGCATTATTATAGGTCCATTTGCTGCTTTCATCGATTTATGGTGGGGCACAATCAAATTAAAGTTTGATCTTAACGGATATCCTGTGGCAAGCCGAAGATTATCTCTTAATTGAAATTTGTCAGAATGAGTTTTGACATAAACAACACAATTTAATATATATAGTGAAACGATGGTTGAAATATCCAGTTCGGTAAACAGGTTCCTACATGAGTAGTCATATTTTTTGAAACACATTGTTCTCACTATCTTTTTCTGAAGTATAAGTACTTCGTTTATTCTTGTACAGTTACCATAGTTGATAAGACAATAATTGAGTGAAGATTGGATATAAGCATAATAATAGCTCTTTAATATATTCAAGGGAACAAAATGACGGAGATTTCGAATTATTACAAAGCAATGTTTCGACAATTTACTCAATATAGAATCGATGTGCTTATCCCAAGAGAGTTGAGCATCAATGTTCAAACCTAAGAATTTCACAGATGATGTTTGTTCTATTTACCTGCCATTTACCTTGACCAGAACACTGCGATCCATCTCTTTTAGTGAAAAGACGATTGTATCCGTTTTGGAGCTGTTGAGAATGAGACCATTTTCAAAACAATATTTTTGCATATTAGCAACTGCTTGATTGGCCTGACACGACAATCCCTCATAATCCGAGGACTTCAGAGTAAGCGAAGTGTCGTCGGCGAATTGCACAGTACAATGTTGACGGTTACTGTTGTGGAGGTCATGTACAAATAAATTTGAATCGTCATTTTCGAATCACAATCTAAGAGAGGTATTGTGATTTTGAGAGTGTTCACTTAGTGTATTAAAACAAATATAGATATTGGTAATGCAATATTTATGATGAATTATTCCTGAAAAAATGAGAAAAAATCGAAATATTGATATGTGATGAATTTCAATACCAGAGAATTACCAAATATATATCATATACCAAACCGCCATCAAATAAGACAGTGACCCTCCGGTGTTTTTTCGAATAGAATTTCATTATAACTGAACTTTCTAACATCTTGATGTTGTCTTGCACATAATTCGAAGTCACCACATCAATACCACCCAACTCCTTCTATAAACAAGTTTCCCCGTGTCGTAGAGTGTATAGTGGTCGACAATGATAATGTCATAGTGATGGTCGTGAGTTCAATCCCCACATCAGCCACAGTTTTTTCCAGATCAGTATTCGGTTAGTACTTGTGAATTAGTAAATTTATCAGGTTGATTGTTTGGTAAAAAACAAATGATTTATTCCTTATAGAAAAACTGAAAATTATTAAGTGACATCAATCGATCATATATTTTCTGCCGATATATTATTTTCAGTATTGACCAATATAGTCGAAACGATATATCTTCTGATTGTTTTCGAATATTGATCCAATATCGCCAAATGTTCACATTTTAATGGTCAATATGATATTTGGAATATAAGGTTAATATTTCCGTAATATCGAACCAATACTGGTTAAATATGTTTGTGCTACTTGGGAAAACATTTGTGACTCTACCCCGTAGACCCATCTGTGGAAATGACACCCTGCGAGTCTTCCGTCGATAGCTGACCTTCAAACCGCGATGCGATGCGCACCTAACCTCTCCCACGAAAAAACGAAAACTCTCGATCACGATGAAGCCCATAAACTCTCGCCGTTGTCAATTAATAACAGTGCCAGGCCGTTTCGCTGGCCATGTTTGTATAGATAAATACCGAGTCTGGCGACAATTTGTCATACATTGAATTAATTTAACTGTCATCGCGGAATCTTCCTCGACGGTATCCGTCATTAATTCGAAAGACATCGATCCCCACGGATCCGTGAGGTGCACCGATCGGACACTTTTGTGCGGGAAATCGAAGAACGGGCCCACCAACGTGGTCTGGTGCTGTAATAATGTCATTAGAAGGGAAGATTACAGAGCGGAAAAGGCGCGATCGAGAGTGCTGTGCTACCATTTGCGCCTCTGTTGGCAGGGCTGGAGTATGGGCATGGTTTTGGAATCTATTTTATTTACACCCGTACTCTAACAATACACTAATATGCCCACAACCCGTTTTATAATGAAATCCATTACGATACAGATTTTTCATTTGCGATAAAGATTTTCAGCCAATAGAAACCCATTATTTTTTAATCAAGCATGATGTGCATGCCAAACTTCGATAATCATAACAAAATGTCTGATGCCAGCGATACGGGAGAATCACCTTCAACACCTTTTCCGGCAGAAATACAGTTAGAATGATTACATTTTTCATTTGACAAATGCATGATTCATTTCTTTATTTTTACCATCAAATTTGTTGACCTCTTCCTTAGGCGAGCGGTCTAAGGCGCTGAGATTATATTAGCAAAGTTGGACTAGTTGGAAGAGACATGGGTTCGATTCCGGCCTCTAGTAATCTTTAATTTTTATTTTTGATCTTCTCGAAGCGATACCATTAATTACAATTTCGAAGAATATTTCAAAGAAATTCTTTTGATTAGTATTATTGTGTGCAATACAAATATAAATATAATATTTGTAGTTTTTCACTATTTATCGGGTGTAGATAAAATAGCGTATGCAACTCTCATGTAATGGTTATTAATACACTCGCATCAATCATATGAAACTCACCTTCGTATCCTGGTTGATGCTCGTGTATTAATAACCATCATTACATGATCGTTGCATAATATACTATTTTGGGTTCACTCTCCTCGAGAAATGTAACGAAAAGAGCTTTAAATTCTTGTTATGTCTATTTTTGTCGGCAAGTTGGTATATTTTTTGCCCTGATACTAAACTGCGATAGGTATTCAGAAGATGCAAAATTGGGTGACTATTATGTCAGTAACGTATCGTATTTTCATGAATTTAGATGCAGCAGATTCACATAACAAATTAATTAGAATGAAAGCATATACTTCCCATTGACGATGTTTCGAAAATTAGTCGGCCTTCTTTTCCAAAACGTTTTCAGAAAATTTTCAATTACTTGAAAAAAAGGCAGACTAGCTTCCGAGAATTCGTCAAGGTTAAGTATACGCAATTTCATGAAAATTTGAAACGTTACTGAGGAGAGAGCCATTCAATTTGCATATTTTCAATACCCCAGTTACGTATCAAGAGGCAAATATAACCAAATTGCTCCAAAAAGGAAGATATTATGCGAACCTAAAGCTTTTTTTTCTTTTCATTTCTAGGGGAGAGAAAATCCAAACAATGGATTTCCAGAAAATTCTTTATTTTTCAATCCACATATTCCAACGATACAATCATTTCCCTGAAACTTCTGTTGTGATACACCAATTTTGCTGTGGTTTTCACGAAATACGCTTTTTACCCTAACTCAATCTGAATGCAGTATGGAAATTGAATGAGAATTGGTCGTTCTCTGAGTACTAGTCATGAAAATATCCATGAATCTACCTGCCTAACACCCACCAGTATTTCGAATCCGGTCCTGCTCTTCGATGATGTCGATCGTGATCGAAACCCAAGGCAACCATTTGATCAATTTCACGTTATTTCAGCGAATGCTCCATTCAATTGAATTTATTTTTCTGTCGAAATACGTTCAGTTCTCTTTCATCTATAGGCACCTAAACGATGACATCAACACTACTCCTAGAGGTTAATTACCCTAACACCAAACAAATATTATTTGCACTCGACGCGCGTTTCGCTAACGAGGTCATCTCCAGAAAAACAAAAATTGATACCATCATTTAGTTTATTGAACAACAAGTGAGGAAAACGGCTTATTTTCCACGAGCGCAGAAGTTTGTCAAATTAAGCGAGTGAGAAATATGTCATTATACCACGCATTGTACACTGTACTTTTTTTACGGTTGTTTTCAAGAATTGAAAATTAAAATACATATATGATAATACTTGTATGTCATTAACTCATTTTTATATTTTATTTAAAATAGCTATTAACAGTTATATTTGAACAATTTTTTAAAATAATTCCTGGTAGGTTATTTTGTTTCAACATGTTTTCGGTAATTGAAATATAAGCTGCCATTGAAGTTGAAGTTGATGGGGAAACGTACTGAGCTTCCAAAGCATTGTTGTGTTCAGTTTCTTATGGCGCTGGATGCTGAATGGATTCTACTATACTTTTTGAAAATTTCATTTTGTTAGCTATGGAGTTGTCGATATAAGATTCAGCAACAATGCTGGATTTCCACCCCCCATTGCGTTTTGAAGTTGAAAGATCTGCCCCTGCATTAACTGAAATAGTCGCAGATGACCTTCTGACACAGTGGACAGTATACAATTCAGGGTTCGGTAATTGCAAAAATTTCGCTATTTCTTTCGACGAGGTGCGAAATTTATTTATCCCCACAGGCTGTTTCATACGTTTGCTATTTTAAAAAAAAAAAACGAGTTTCATTAGTGAATGGTCGAAGCTTCACATAGTTTTTGTAAATTTGTTAGAATTCTCCCGTGACTGTGCAATTTCTAGGAACCTTGATTTTGTATCGGGTAATTTTAAAAATTTTCAATTCATACGTTTATCAGCAAATACTTTTCATCAGGTGCATCTTTTAGAAAGTGTTGAATTTCTTCAGAAGTGTGTGTTTTTGACTGTTTTGGAGCATTTTTCAGATTTGCGTTTCAGAAATGTACGAAGTTTTATGTATTTTGATATATCAACACAGTTTTTAATAATTGAGGTACTCCTCAGCATCGAATACTGAGACCATAATATTGATGATGTCAATCTTCTTGACAACTATTCAAAATAAAGTGACAAGGTATTTTCGGAACAAGAATCTACCTTGGTTTTCATTTTCCAGTCCATGAAGTTTCTGTAAGTGATTTTATATTTTATCTTAATGTGCTTGGTAGCAAATTATTTCTTTTATCTATTGTTTTCTGAACAATTTCTAGAGATTTATATTCCAATTAAAAATCTTCTTATTCCGTTATATTCAATATTTAATAAATCTGAACTATTTATACTATAACAATCAACAATAAAACTATTTTCGTTGGGTAAGTGGGCAGCAATAATTATGCAGCGCTTCCGTTCAGTTGTTATGCAAACGTCAACATGGAGAACGTGTCATGTGAATCGGACATGTAACAAATCATGACTGACTTGGGCTATCGAGATAACAGTGAGGAATTATTTCTCACTGTGATGGCAGATATTTCTCACTGCGTGAGAAATCTTTCGTTTTGAACGTATGAAAGCGATGAGAGAAGTGTCACATTGTATAGCATCCGTAGAAAAACTGATGCTCACTGAATGTTTGTTCAATCGTAATAAAATATGGCCTTTATCACCACTGAATAGGACAGCTTTCTGTTAGTGAAAAACTTTTCATAATCTCACCAGTATTTCCGAAGATAATCTCCTACAAACAAACAAACATACAAACAAAGAAGGTCAGAAACGAACCCCTTTGTAATATAAGTATAGATATAAGAAACTAGAGAATAGTAGAGCTTTGCAGGAATTCAAAGAGTAGGTACTCTTCAAAGTAAATCCAAGCTTTTGGATATTTTATTGATCGATCATTTCCATCGTCAGAAAAGCTACACATTATAAGTGTGAGATATTTTTTTGATAAATGAATTTCACAACTCAGAACTCTGGTAAGGGTGCATAATAATGTGTTAATCTACAATATATAACACATTGTCTCGGATAAACACAGTACAACATTCAATTGTGGTTAAGGACATAAATACAATCCCGTTAAAATTTTCGAACGACAGTCAATTGACATGACATCTGACAGTGACAGTTGTGTCACTACATTGTTGCCAACACAAACTGAGGAGCAGTTTCATGGAAACTGTGTGTCAACCTGTGATCACAATCATTAAATTTGAAGTAGCAAAAAGACGTAAACGCAGAACTGTTACTATCAGATGACAATTATCAATTGTTAAATAGCAAACCTCAATGGATTGGTACCACTGTGTGATTCCAAGTCGCCATCGGTGACGTATAACAGTTTTTAAATTGTATATATAGCTCAAAATTGTATATTCATTCCCATTCCCAGGTCTGTATGACCATTTTTATGTAATCTTTCCCTAGCCTCATCACCTTCATGAGATGCCGAAGTTTTTCCCATTAACTGTAAACAAGACTTCCACACGAACTTTCCGCCTCATCATCGTGATAGGTCCATCAACATTTCCGCCAACGTAGGGAACAAAATTATGGATTTATCCTAGCCAGCTAATAAAGCCTTGATTGATTGCAATTACTATAAGATGTTTGTTTTTGATACACGTCTCGAAATCTGCATGTTTTGTGCTTATCCCGAACAAGCTTTGATTTCTCCCGTCTCTGTTCTTCTCCAGAATCGTTCGGGATGAAGAGGGACGGAGGACAGAATGTTTGGAGTGAAGTTGCCGGCTAAGGAGGGAAATTTGTTAGTGAGTTTTGTTGCCAGTTTGTACTTGGTAAGTTCAGTCATGCGAGGAATCGCAAATTTGCGATTATGGAAAATGTATATTTTCTTACAAGTTGGGGATTTTATTAATTAGAAGTTTTAACGAGGTGTATCAGATCAAATAGTGGGGTTTCGTTGTGTGTGTCCGTGTTGCGGTTTGGATTCGAAAGAGAAAGTTCGTTCGGGAATTTTTTATAGAGATATAGTCAGTCAACCTTATGAAAATATCATTTGGAGGGATGGATACCACGGGTAGATGGCACTAGTGATTTCGTTTCCATGTCATATCTTTTCTTTCGTTTTTCTCAAGGGCGTCGTAGCCTGAATCACAAATTTTCTTAATTACTCATGCATAACACCTCAATATGGCAATCGATTCAGAAACAGAGGTGCAATCTTTTGTCAGTGTCGTATAAATATCATTCATATTTATAATTTAACTGTCTGAACCTTCATTTCCTTCATAAACTCTATCGTCAACTCTATTTTGAAGCTTCATTATCTCTCTTTGGACATTTCAGTCAAACTGACAGGGAGTACTCTGCACCTATTTTTCTGTTCAGAGTAAAGATCTTTAATGTGCATTGCAATTTAATGAGGCTATCAAAAACTAATTGAAACATACTTTTTTCATTAAAAATCATAGCAGAATTCCAATTTTTCAGTCATTCTGTAAACTACAACCATAGAAATATGTATTCAAAATATTCAAATGTCAGTATACTCTCCAAGAACCCGAGAGATTCATTTTTCCGCACACATCATCATAATAGATCCTCGATTTACCATTTAACCATTCAAAACAGGAATAATCATGTTTTCTGATATAATTACCGAAGGCTCTTTGATAACCACGTGATATGTATCTGTCAATTTCATCAGAGAAGATTGGCTCGAAATCAACTTCTTGGATAATGTTTCGGTGTATCCGGTTGAAAAAGAAATAGGAGGGAAATCTCATCAGGAGTTGCCCAGGGATCTGCGCTCGGCCCCATTATTTTCTTATTATATGTTAGCGACCTCACTAAAATCAAGATATCTGGTGAATTCACTTTTTTTGCTGAAACCACTTCACTATCGACAGGCAAGAAGACCGAGGAGTTGCATGATATAATATATGCAGACTTGAAAATTGTAAAAGAGAGGTAAGATGTGAACAAATTATCTTTCAACACAGAGATAACCCACTTATTATGCTTCAGATGCTGGATTATTAAACTTTTGTTTGGCAGAGATGTATTAGGAAATAAAGATTGCACTAAATATATCATAGACGAAAATTTTAAATTTGATGAACATGTTGTACAACTCAACAACAACTCATCTGGTTGCTATGCGATGGGAGTAATTCTTAATGAACTAGGAACAGCTACTGCCAAAATGGCATACTACACTCTTTCAGATTCTCACATTCGTTACGGAATACCGTTATTGGGAATGTGTTAAAGGCAAAAAGGGACATTTCATTAGGTTAAGTTAGGTTAGATTATCAGGCATTCCAGATACTTGTCAAAAATGTCAAATGAATCGAAATGAACCAATACGGTGCCATCTGCCCCCCAGAAACTATCGTTTATTTTTTGCAACCGAGTGTGTGATTGGTTGAAACTTGTGTTAGCCACCCAGACATCACGTGATCTGGAATGCCTAATATTAGGTAAGGTTGGGTTAGGAATGTGTTATTCAACACCACTCAATGAATTACTATTTTACAAAAAAGGGCCATTATATAGGTTCATATAGGGATACTCTCACAATTAACAAAATACTCACGGTTATCGAAATATTGATACTGGAGTCGGTCTGGCTGGTAAATGAAAATAAAAAATTTTTCTCAACTCCTAATCATTATGTTACTCGCAACAATCTCCACATACTAAAACTCCCTTCGCCTACAAAAAATCATACCAGAGACTCTATTTTCTATATTGCTGGCAGGATGTTTGATCACTCAACAGTTGATATTAGGACGGCAAACTTGAATGAAGATCAGCTCAGAGAAACTGTCGAAAAACTTTTTTCTGAGACCCTTACTACTCGTTGCAGGAGTCCTTCCATTCATTGCATTCGAATTTTCATATTTCAGTTAGTCAATTATGTTCTTTCTATCAAAACTATCTGTTCATTTTGATCTCCTGACTGTCCACTAGATGACATACAAATCATTTCGTTTTTACTAGATACGTCTAGTTTTATTTATATTCAAGCTCTGTCAATATGACTTCTGACAATAAAGTATATTTATTATTATTATTATCAAAGTTCTATAGTCATTCCATATGCCCACTGACGAGCTCAACTGATATTTTTGTCTGAGCAAAACAAAATTGTCTAAGTTTGAGAATTGAGTGTTATCCTGATAAGTGCATTTTTCGCCAAGTGTCCCTCATTTTTTTGTGAATGACTTGAAAGGCTATGAATGATTGGAACATATCTTCCCCAACTAACATTTTAGGACAGTTATTTCACATGCCGGGGAGAAATGTCTAAAAAAAGGATAATACTGATAGTACAGGCCATGAATATTTAACTTCAAAGAATAAATAATTTATAAGTAGCAACCTTGGTTGATTACAGGAAAGTAATCACCAGTAAATCCCCTTCAAATTCCATAAGCCACTTTAGAGCAAGAAACATGTGAGAAATTACCTATTTTCTCCTTCAAAAATGACCCAACCGTCGCAAGGATTGGGGCTGTTTGAATTCTGGTATTATTTAGGGTATAATTTACGAAGCAAATGTCATCATAACCCAATGAATGTTTTGGTATTCTCTCTTGGTGAATATTTACCTAAATGTGACTAGATATAAGCCGTTACGGTCAGGGAATATAAAGGTTATTTAACAGGTCTAATAGTTCAATTATTAACTTGATTTCATACCGTAAGAAGGAGAATATTGACTAAACACATACATTTCAAAAATTACGCCATATTTAATTAGAATATCTGTTATACTTATCAATAAATATCGATAATATATTGAGTTTTAGTTTATTCTGACGATTTATTTCTAAATAATGACTGCATATGACATTTTGAAACCATAACTTTGCTAAAAGAGTGTTTTTTGGAGAAAAAATTCAAACATGTGCAATCAATCTAAATTATTTTTGCATTAAATCGCATATTCAAAGAGGCCCGTAAATTTTTTGAAGGCAAGAACCATCCTTTTACAAAAAAATTCGCGCCGCAAAGAGAATATTATTGAGGAGAGAGCATGTAGCTATCGTAGGTATGACAATAATTTTTATATTCCCATACTTATTGCCAGCATTTTATGTAGACCATAGCTGATTCGTTGTGGCAACCAAATTATGAGAAGTTGAGATAGAGATAATATGTATACATGTATGTTATTCATATAAAAAAACTTTTCCTTGTTTACTCATTCGTCCAAGGGAATAATTGGTAACAGAAATGTTGATTTGAGCTTGATATTAACTTATTTCTGACCAATTTCATGTCGAAAATTGGGTGAAAATTACGTAATCTAGTCTTCTTTCAGAAAGTTCGCCGACCTGATATAAGGTAAGATTAACGTAATTATAACTAAAAATGTTAGTTGGGTCAGATTATGTTTTCCGAATTATTGATGTTACATCTTTTATCAAGGACACACATCCCTGTCCAGACCGTTTTAACTATGTATAATAGGAATTCCTGGACATTCCACTTATCAGCTTCTCCTTGAGTCGGGTTCCAAACAAAGACCAAACCTGTTTTCGATTGAAAGGCGGCTGTGCCCATATGCGCAGCATTATTTGCATACCAAATCAAACAATAACACGAAAACTTGTAAATCAATATCAAATATCAGATCATAAATATCCGCACAAACAATCTCCAATAACACAATTATGCCATTTATCTGAACACCTCGGAATGAATGGCGGCGATAATATCAATTATTTTCTCGCATAATTCACCGTTTATTTCTACTATCTACGAAACGCAAGGGTTATAAATTACAAAGCCTACTTGACTGGACTAATATGTCTCGTTCAAATCGACTAGTTTCTTAAGTTTAAATTCATGTTTTTCCGTTTCGATCATTTGTCGCACGCCATATACCAAGTCAAGTTAAAGGAAGAAGCTATTTATAGATTGATTTTTGAGGGTATGGTGAATTTAGCGACCATTTATTAGTAGTAATCAGTTTTATATACTCTCAGGAAGGATCTGACTATCTATCATCTCATAGTCCATGAAATCATATGATTCCTAAATATATCAGGTTGCTGAGAGTTATTGTTTGAGGTGGATGAATGTTTTCTTCGAAGAAATACAAGCTGGAGACATGTTGGTGAGATTTTATGTAAAAAGTCTATTCACCAACGCATAACATCAACTTCAGAGATTGTCAAGGCCATATTGGAAAATGATAATACACTGATCATTATCACAAAGTTGAATGTAGATGCTATGATGGATATGCTGGAAATATTTCAAGAAATATGATTAAATGACATTTATCAACAAGAATTAGGTTTGCCTTCTGGTTCTTTCATCCCTCCAATGGTGGAGATATCTCGATAATGTTTCTGCCATATGGAGTAATGGTTCGAATGAACTTGACATTTTTCTGGAACACATTAACAAACAAGAACCAACAATGAAGTTCACAACGGAAACTGAAAAGAATGTTTAATTTCCTTCTCTAGATCTTTTTTTAAAGAAATCAACACTTCATGTACCACAAGTGTTTGTGGAAAGGAAATATCTACCACGAGATTGCTTCACTTCAACTCACACCACCATACAAGTGTCAAAAAAGGAGTAGTAAAATGATTTTCGACAACGAACATAGAAGAGATTTGGAATCCGAAAAGTTAATAACAATAGTCATTTTTGTAAATCAGCTCTTGTATTATCGTGATAGGGGTATTTGATATCAACAAGATAATGTTGACTTATTTTCTGTAAATGTAGCTGGAAGAAGGTTGATATATCTACCCGAAACGTTAATAATAATAGGTATTTTTGTAAATATCAGCCCTTGTGTTTTCGCGATAGTATTTGATATCTACAAGAGGATGTTGACTTATTTTTTGTACATGTAGCTGAGTAGGTTGTTAAAACCAATCACATCAATCTGCTGGGACCTTCAGTCACAACGAATTGTATAAACGATTATGCGTCACAGTCTGAGTTCATTGTTTATAATCAGTCATAACTTGATACAGTGTTAACAACTTCACAACGTCGATGAAATGAATATATGACAAAAGATAATACAAAATATCACTCTGAAAATGTTTTGCTTACTTATAAATCCAATGAAATTTCAACATGTCACGTTTTGGTTGTGATAATGATGAGAAGATAAACGAAATTATCAAGTCAAATACACCCAGAAATACTGTGTACAGTAAGAAATTTTTTTGGAAAGCTTTTATTGACTCATGCAGTATTAGAAATTATGAATTAGATGGAAGCCGAACGGTAGGAGAAATAGCGTCAATTTTCAAAAAATTTGGGCCATGAATATGAGAACAAAAGATGGTACGCATTTTAAAGAAGCTACGGTCAAAACTATGTGGAATGTAACAAATGAGCTTTTACAAGAAAAGTATTTTGAGGAAATGAATGTTTTAATAGACCCGTTTGAAAGTGTTGTTTTTCAAGAAGCGCAAGCAGCCCTTCGAAAAAAGCAAAAAAAAAATTTTGGATAACCCTCAAACATTGATAAATCCTCAAAAATTTAATAACAGATTTCTCAAGCTTGTTGCTTGAGCAACAAAAGCTTTTGAAATCTGTTATTAAATTTTTTCGCACAATTATCAATGTCCTCGGGTTATTACCACTGAAAATAAACCCCAATATAAAATGTTAGTTTCAGAAGAATCGTAAAAAAGACATTCATATCCATACCAGATATTTGAGTAACAATTGTTTGATTTTGATAAGATCCAGGGCATATTGTGACAGACACGATATATCAATATCCATGAATTGAAATTTGAGGTGGGTAGGACTATTATAACAATATATTCAGTTTTATAATTAGTGTATGTATAATAAAGGACCAAGTGCCAAAGCTCCAAGACTTTTTTGAATAATAATACTTCTCTGGAGTTATACACAAATGGTTCTTTGCTTTAAATGCCGCAAACATTCGAGCTATGATTTATGAATTCACTGGCATTTTTTTTCTCGAACTCGGAAATATAGTGAAGTTGAGTATCATCTGCGATTGGATCAATTTGACCTACATTGAATCCCTGTTGAACTGTGGAATCACTAGCTCACTGAATGCACAATCATATGCAATATCTTGTCATTAAAAGGAGGAATCCTTATATTTTTCAAAATGAATTTTATGGAATTGTGATTCAAATTGTCTCTAGGGAAAAATCTAGTTACAAGCGAGAAAAAATTTTGATAATTTCGTAGATTAGGGTTGAATTGATGATCAGAATTGGTTTGAAAAGATTGATGTTGGTGTCGGTAGAAGTGTATTCCTTCCATATTTTCTTCATTCAGATTGATCTGGATGTGTCTCATTGAAATGACAATCGATAATTTCCAGAGAGAGATATACATAGGAATATCTATTATCACTTTCAGTATATTTACAACTTTAATCAAATATTCAATTCAATTTCATTATTCAATGGAGATCCCTGTGTTGTTAAACAACAAGTTATTTATAGAAATCTAGTCCTTGAAACATTCATTCAATAGAAAATGTCATCGAGTTGGCTGAAAATAAAACGAATGCAATAAAAATTTCCCTACTTAATTTCATTGCAGAAACAAAGTCAATGTAACATCAACGATAAATCATAAACTTCAACCAAAGGTAGGTTGCTCCACAATTACATTTGAATATAAATCACCTCCTTGATTAACAAGCATCAAGCTCGTGAAGGTAGATTTATTGTTATATATCCTTTCCCAAATCAAGTCGCCACGATGCATAAAACAATAAAATATCACAGCGAAGATCAGGACTGACGACATTCGTTTATTTCCGAGAAACTCTCTGACGGCCATCTTTGAGTTCACAGGTCATCTAGTAGCCCGTGGAATTATGATTATTAAAACAAAAGAAATAAGAGCGAATGTTCCGTAAATAAAAGACGTAATAAAGACATGGGATATGGGAGAGCTTTATGATCGTATCGTGTATAAGAAATAAAACACGATTTTGTTTATTTATTGCGGTTAATTCTACGATTTTATAGCTTTATTTCATATGTCGTGGTCGTGGTACAATTATTTGTATGAGCGTTCGTGTCTTGTTTGAGGAGACGGCTAGGGAATTGTATCAAATATCGCTACTCTTATGAGTTTCATACAAACGCACCGCACAAGATACAGGGCGATATTGATAGGGAAGTAATCATACTAAGAGCTAATATACCGTGGGTTAAAGACTCGTTGTATACCATTATATTATCCTTTATTCTCCTTGACAAATTAATAACAATACATTTTTTCAGTTTTCGATTTTGTTGGAAGTGAAATGAATATGAAGAATAACATTGTTAGGCGAAGATAATGGTGATCAAAATTATTATCGAGATAACATATATTAGCTGTATTTATGAAAGAAGGGTGTTTCTGAAATCTGAATCAAATTTCTAGAAAATCTTTCAATGTGTTTTTCAACTAAGAAGATCCAATCTGTTGGTAGGTTCAATGAATGAGGTGTTTACTCGGTGTAATACCTGTGACACTTGCAATATTTCAAATTTTATGTTTTTTTCACTTATATTTCCAATGTTGTCAACCCCAATATCACAATGTTCCTTCATCTCTTCATAATAATTTTAGTGTCCTGAGGATGATCTTATAAAAAGTCGAAACGTCGACATTAACATTCTAGGTAGTGTAGGGGTTAGCACATTCGCCTTTCAAGTGCAAGACCGAGATTCGATTCCCCGCCGGGCCACCGTGCTGGGTAATCGCAAGTAAACTCAAAAACGTAATTTAAAAACTTTGGATCATGAATATCTCCACAGAAAGTTATTTTTTTGAATAATCTATTGATGTGATCAAGAAATGGAGAAGATGTGGCACATGTTGGATTTTGGTATAAAAATGCAGTTCTTGTATATATTTGTAGGAAGAATTTGTTAATGAACATGAAGTTGTGTACAATATATGTTTGAATTTGAAATTAATTTTTCACTAGGACCAGATGGAATTTTTTTCTGAAACCACGGAAATCAAGCATGCCAATGATGCAAAACGTCAACCTGAATATCAAGAAAATGAATTTTCACTACAATAGAAGGATTTGCATTGTTATCCAGGTGTACATGTATGATACTCATCAACGATTGAACATTGAGGAACTTTCCATTTTCTTGACAGATTGACAGATCAATCATGAACAAAAAATATCACAGTTTCCTATATGATTTTCACTAACAATGGGTTTACAAAACACGTGCTTGGTTCATTACATAATGGCTGAGACTGTGAAATACTCTGAGAAGTATTTTATCGTTTCTATTTGGAAGTACAACCGTCAAAACCCATAATGGGAGGTTTCCGTGTACCCAATGACAATGAAGACAGAAGCGGTGAAAGTTATAGAGGCATTACCAAAATTAACTTCAAAGCTCTAAATATTTGCCGGTTTCTTCCAGTAACACCAACACTTCACTCGAGAACTATAAGGTTATTTCGAAACAACGATCTTGGCTGGGTCGAATGACATTAAAAGCAATGCCACATCCATCCCGCCCTGAAATATATAGACATAAATAACATATTTTCCAGTCATTTGTTGATTCTGAAATATTCCACCAAGTTGAATATGGTAGTAAAAATATAATCAAACTGCACCATTATATATAATTTTCGATAAAGGACAACTACGACAAAATTAAAGATAGCTTGAATGTAGTTGACAATGTGCCTTGCTGTATGGTAATGGTTCGGACTCTCTATTGAAACCTGTTGCTAAGAACGGAAAGATAAAAATATAAAAATACAAATAATATGAGGTAATAGAATCCAAACACAAAGGCTGAAATGGAGTTTTTGTTTGAAATTAAATCAAAAAATCACCCGAACCCGAAGACGATTGCGGATACCAACAATCGAAACGTCATGAGTACACTCAAGTTGACACTTGGTTTGAACATTTGTTCATATACATTTATTTCTACATTCACATTATTTTTTTCAATAGGTATTTTACATTCGATATCTCATTTTTTTACTAATATTTCACATTTGATATCTCAATTTTCTTGTCACAAAATTATTTTCTTCGATCAATCAAAATTTATTTTAAATTAGACCAAAAAATCCATTTCAACCTATTTGTTTGGATTTAATTACCTTATTCGATTTGTATTTTTATAATATTATCTTCTCTTTTTTAGCAACAGGTTTCAATAGAGTTAATATTGACAATGGAACTCCGAACCAATACCACTGTGCATATTAGAGATATGCGCGATTGAAATTATCAATTTTTTTCTCCTGAAGATGCTAACCTTGTTAGCGAAACGCGCGTCGACCCTCAAACCAAACATCAGTTTGGTTTTAGGGTTATTGATCTCCAAGGAAAATTTGGAAAGGCAATCCAATTATAGGTAACGATGATACCTCACAGCTTGTAGTTCGGATATCGATTGACAAATGGCGAAACCCACTTGCAGCATCCGCAGATGGTTCCAAAGTCAGTATGGCTTCCGAAGGTCGAGTAATACCGAGATAACAGTAATCGACCTTATAACGGACCTACAAATGAAAATAGACGATGGTGAAACCGGTTCCCTCTTGTCGCTCGATCTCCGTAAGGCATTCGACACCGTAGACCACAACATACTGCAAAAAAACTTCAACGTATTGGGGTGAGAGGAGTGGCCAATGATTGGTTCGAAAGTTACCTCACGAACAGAAAACAATTTGTTAGTGTGAACGGTGTCAATAGCTATATAAAAAATATGAAATGTGGTGTACCTCAAGGCTCAATTTTAGGACCTACCTTATTTCTTATATATGTCAATTCAATATTTCTTTACATGGTGATCTCAAATTATATGCTGATGATATATGACGGTTGTTTACTCTGGAAAGAACATCGTAGATATTCGAGATTGTATAGAGGACGATTTGAATATAATTCATAACTGGTTAATCTCTCATAAACTCATACCAAACAAAAAAAAATCGTCGTATATTTTACTAGGGAAATCAACAAGAAACTATGGAAACATTTCCATACACCTTGGCACAGAACTATTGAAATTTAAGAGAGAGGCAAGATATTTAGGCCTTCAAATCGATGAAACTCTGTCTTGGAGTGGTTATATTGACGGTGAACGAATAAAAATCGCTTCTTTCATAGGAGTTATGTATCGGATTACACATCTCATTTCTTTGCGAACTAGAAAACAATTATATTACTCATATATTTATAGCCATATTCAGTATTTAATATCTGTATGGGGTACTGCCAATGACACTTTATTAGCTCCACTAAGAACTTTGCAGAATAGAGCGATAAAGAATATACATTCATTACCATTTAGTCATCCCACAAATGATTCGTACGATAGTAGGGGATATTTGTCCTTGAAAAAATATATCGGATCGAAATAATTTTGTACATATACTGTATAAAAACACGCATCAAACAATCCATCACAAGACTTGAATCTGTATCGACTGTCAATAATTACAAAACCAGCCAAAATCAAAATTTATGTATGCCTAACGTGTGTTCCAAATAAGGTCTTTGAAAATTATATATCATGAAGGTATAAAAATGTATAACAATCTTCTATTAGGAATCAGAGAAACTCCAGTTTTAAATATAGGCTTAGACAATATCTCTTTTCAATACAGCGAAATGATAGAAATACTTCTCTTTATAGTTTATTTTATGCGTATTTTGTGATTGCCTGTGTTACTTCCTGTTTTCATTACTATTTCTGCTTTATTAGGATCAAGTACAAATAATATATTTTAGGTACTCGATATCAATCAGTTTTAGTTCTAATTATAAGAATCTCGTTGCTCTTCTTGGAATGAATAAAGCTTACTACTAAAAAAAAAGATGATGTGTTATACAATTTTTTAATTGGGGTGGGTTGATGCACCTTGGAAAATATAAACAGTGAGAAATTAACCTATCATTTCCAGTCATGATTTCAAGCATAAATCGCTTACTTTTTCACCTCACATCGTAATTCTTACTCTTCGGGAATACCATTCCACCATTGGAAACGAAAACAAAAAGATATATAATTTCCAATAATATTCACCAGCAGGCAGCGCATAACTCATACATTCCCCAATTAGTTCGGGACATTTTTCAAAATCGTCCGATTCAAATCAGTTATAGATCATGCGAGTCCAGTGTATAGAAAACATCTGACACTCACCTGTAGCGTACACACTCTAGATTATAGCTCAGCGAGCGGTATTTACCTCTTAAACATAAATAAAAGTTTGACGTATCTATAATTGCACACACCAGATATTAGACGACCTACCAATAAGAGAAAAAGACTCAACCCGTATTAATGCGATCGGTAGTTTTGATTTATGCAGGCCTCCTATGATGGCGGGCACAGTGGGGTGCCCTTACTGAGGTTACGCCACTGTTCGTTCTCTCAGGACGTAAGCCTTAGCCTGTGTTGGAAAAGGATGGAACACGAGGTTTTTAATTGTGTTATAAGTGATGTTTTATCTCTCTGTGTGTTATTAAATGTATTTTCCATACGCACTAATTTATGTGTCCAATGGCCAGGGCCGGAGTTTGGAAATGTGTGTAAGGAATATTCATGATTGATCCAACTACTCGAAATCCACAATTACTTTTTATTGTCTTACTGCAGGATAGAGTGAAATATAATTATGAATGTATAGATAATTGTAAACAGATGTTATGGTATGTTTTTCTGTTGCATGCAACTAAAGCAAGATGTGTCTAGTTTCTTACAATGAATTGATTGATGTAGCCATAACTATGTGATAAAAGATCATCATGAAAAATGAGAAATTAAGTCTGCCGTTTTTATAGCATTTTCTTTTCAACTTATTTTCGTCCTATACGGACATTATCGAACGAATAGTATAAACTCTCTGATACTAATTTTCATACTGTCCATATAGGACGAAACTAGATTGGAGTTAGTTAGGAAGATAAGTGGTATGAAAACATAGAAAGATTTATTTCTCAATTCAATGCTTATTGTCTTTGTCACAGAAATAACCATTTCAATTTCCTTCCGTTAGTTATTATTATTAACCCAAAAAATCAGAAATGAATTATTATAGAGGTAATTTACATCCTTCCCCATATTTTTCTAAACCCGTACTATAATAACACACTTATATGCCCATAATTTGTTTCATAATGAGGTCCATTATGAAACGGATTGTTAATAATATCGTAAATGAAAACATGTATCATAATGAGCACGTTATGATACAGTTCTTTCATTACTATGACATATTTTCAATCAATTTGGAATCCAATTCAGTGGCGGAAGGCTACATATATTCGTTTCAAAATTAAATTTGCATTTCCCATACAGTATTGAACTCTATTGAGACTAGCAGTAATGGAATAAATGTTAATATTCCTTTCACTCCCAGATCAGTGGAACCCACAATACAAATATGAATATAATATTTATAGTTCTTCATCATTTATCGGGTGTAGAAAAAATAGCGTATACAACTCTCATGCTACGGTTATCAATACACTCGCATGAACCATTCTAAACTCACCTTCGGCTCGTTTCGTATCCCGGTTACCATCATTACATGATCGTTGCATACTATACTATTTCAATTCCGTCTCCAAATTCACAAATTCATAATATTTCAGTTAGTTACTTTGCCCCAAAATTGAATTTTATAAAAATTCAAAGCCCTTTCTTTTTCATTTTCAGGAGAGAGAAAACTCAAAAATCTAATTTTATGACATATTCCCCTCCTCAAAAAAAATTCAAACAATTTACACATGAAGTCTGCCTTCAACATCTGTATACAGGGTGTAATTTAATTGATGGCTGAAAATATACGATATGATTCTTCTCTCGTTTAGAGAAGAAACGTTTATATGAGCATATGTCCTCAATCTCTTGACTTTCGAGCTATAGGGTGTTGAAATTTCATGAAAAAATTAGTTTTCTCAGTATTATTTCAATCCCCTTCCCTAGAAATTTTCATGAAATTTGACATGTACTTTTCAAGCACCAATAGACATTTTTTGATGCAGAAGATTTTCCGATATTTCCACCAGTGGCGTCCGTACGGTATTGTACTGTAGATTTTTCCAAAAAAAATTTTAACCTCATTGTTTTTCCCAAAAATAAAAGTCATTTTTGAAATTTATTTCACAACAATATATGATCCAAATATATTCTGTTTCTGCGTGAAAAAATAAAAACAATTTTTGCTATTTCAATCAATTTACTTCATTTCAATAAAAATTCGACAAAAACGCATCTTACCCTCGAACTACCACATGGGATCTTAGCGATTTCGTCATGCATGAAAATTAAAAACAAGTTTGGATAAAATCAACTAATACTAGTGAATTCAATTATTTCAAAAAGTGTTCTCCTTTCAAAAATTCCAGGAGCGTAAGTATCTCTTATAGTTTGGTGAGAAATAAAATTTTGTGCTTTTGTTCCCTGAAGTTTGAAATAAACGAGGATCCAAAAAATGATATTCATTTTCTAAAACAGCAGTAGCTTGCGATATATTTTTTAGAAAAATCTCCAGTATACATGTCGTACAGACGCCATTGGTTGAATTATTCAAAAATAATCATCATAAGAAATGCCTATTGATGCTTAGTAGGTTCATGTCAAATTTGAGGAGAATAGCTAGAACTATATTGAAATTATGATAAAAAAACGAATTTTCCTTTAAACTAATACTATATCCCGAAATTTAAGAGATTCAGAACATCTTATGTTCTTGTACACTTTTTTTATAAAATTGGGCTGAGGAATCATATCCCATATTTTAAGCAATAAATTAAATCACACCCTGTAGATCTCAAAATCAATTCCTGATTTTTTCCAAATTGTTTCTTGTTTTCAACCCTAGAAGCTACGAAAATTAACTCAATCTAGCACAATAAATGAGTTCAAAGCAGTACAGAACATTACAGTTTAGAAATGTTTCTTCTAATGTAAATGAATAGGCAGTTTACTTCCTTTCCATGTTTCTTTCGTTTGTTGATATTGAACGAATGAGTAATCGTAGAAAACCAATCCTGAAAGCCTTTCCATTGTCTGAAAGTGATTTCCTGTTCAGAATTTCGTTCCATTTTCGTCCACGATCATATCAACATAAAGTCCGGCGTGTCCAGTTCCTATTAGCCAATAAGAACTCCTGATTTCTTTAATAACTGTATTTACCCCGGTTGACCTCTTATCGAAACCGGTCGTTGATTATTTGAAAAATGTATCCCAATAAATCACGGAGAGATTTACACCGTATAACTTCCTCGGGTTTCATGGCAAATCCTCATACAGCTTAATTTATTTTTTAATTCGAATTATATGCAAACACGATAAATGACAAGGCTCGCATGCTCACCCTATATTATTACTTTTTCATGTTAAGTAACCGCTGTGAATTATGGCCGTTATGGCAAGTCGGTTTTCGTGGTGTCGTGCTCCACTTTGCCACCTGAAGTGGAAGATGCACCGAGAATGGCTTTCATAGTGTTTTTTTTTTTTAATTTGGGAAATTTCACTAGCTTTTCCTCTTTAGATCGATTTTGTTGATTGAGTAAAAAAAAGTTCAAAGGTTTTATAAAAGATAAAGATGATAATGATGTGTGAATGATACTGAAAAATAATTCGCTGGGTCCTATAAGACCACTTAAAAAAAATCTCCTGCACCTGAACTTTCTATCAAGTCAATCGCTAATCATCATAAATACTATTTTCATTTTGTTTTAGTGTTATTAGTTTTTGTTGGATTCTTTCTTCGTAATATGAACTATGTTCTTCAAGTCAGCAACTTCTGGTAGATCTCAAATTTGCCTATCAATAATAAGATTTATCAGAATATTTTTCGGGAGTAATTACACAAGTGCTTCAAAACTACCGATAATTTTCCATGAGAGTATGTTGTCTAAAACTGCATGAGTTTATTTTCATATTTTGTCGAAAGAGCCCGACTCCGAAGGGGGAGGGCAGAATATGAAAATAACCGAATGCAGTTTTTTTACTAACAACATGCTTGAATGGAAAATTATCAAAGGTGATACCACGAGTCCTTCAAATTTAATCGATAAATTTTCATTTTCCGCGAAAACTTTTTTATTTGGCAAAAGTATGAAAACAAACCGATTGATAAAATCACGAGTCCGTAGGAGGAGTGATTTTATCTAAATAATAAAGTTTGAGTCTTTCGAAAATGAAAATTTATCTTATTAAATTTGAAGAACGAGTTGTATTTGGGGAGATTATTTTTTGAATAAATAGAGGGAAGAACAATTCAATTGATCAGTATTTCATTTACATAAGAAGGAAAAGAGAATAGGTGAAAATTTTACAAATTTGAAATGTCAAACCAAACAACGATGTAAGCCCTCTATGATCCAGAAGAGATATGATGCTTACGCAGTGAATATGATAATGCTTGCCGACGATACCAAGAGATGGCGTCACACCTTTCATTGTACAAGGTTGATAATTGAAAATTTCTTATGAAATGAAAATCGCGCCAGAAGGAACATAATTCGTTATGTCTTTGTATCAAAATTTTCATACAACGGTTTCTTCTCATACCACAAAAAATTAATTGTATTCAATAAAAACTAATTGTACGTCATCTTCATTTGAGTTGAGGAAACCTTAAATGTTTGAATCGGCCGTACGCTATATCTGTCATAAAGTTGGGGTTATGAGCTATTTACGTGTTTGAGTGTTCATTGAAATGTGTTATGTTATTATTATGCTGAAAAAGTGAAAAGTGAATGACTATTAATAATAAGGTAACTCTTCATTCATGATAATTTATATTAATAAGAGCCGCAGTTCAATAGAATCGACGCGGTAAACCTTATAGTTTTGACAGTTCAAAGGTAAACAACGTTTTATCGAAAGGACCAGGCAGTTTTATCAGTATAATACCCAATGATTGGCTAGAATAACCACAGAATTACCCGCTACTATTGGTTGAAATGCCAAAAACGTCACTTTTTGACAAGTGAAAAAAATAATCAGGTTTATTTTGATGCACGAGTGTAATTCGGTAGAATATTTCCGGAGTTAAAACAACGACGTTTAAAATTCAGTATTCATGCCTGTCAAGATGACAAATGTACATTTTAACAATCGTTACTATAGATACACGGACAGAGCGGGTATTTTTCGATACCTACCGGGTATTTACCAGCCCAAAAATGCCCCGCCGGGAATTTATCGCTGTAATTGATCGAAAATTTTCCGCTTCATATGGCATTTTTAACATACGAAATATTTTTCTGGAACCAAATACGTTTTCGTTTTCAAAACACTAACACAATTATTCTCTTCTAGGTTCGTTTTTCACATTTATAAAAACGAACCTAAAAGAGAATGTTTGTGAAAGAGTTTTGGAGAGGGAAGCAGTTTTGGCTTCCGAAACATCAACAATGAGTATTTTGAAAAATATTAGTTCTTGTATTCCTTTGATAGTCAGATATATAAGAAGTTGCTGACAAAAAGACCCTGCTCCAACCAGAAGGAACTGTTTTTTCAACTAACGCAACAACTTATCGGTGTAGATTGAAAATCTGCCATTTTACCCTTGTGTAGGTTCCAATGTTAATTTTTTTTTTCTTCAGATTGTAGAAGGTTGAGAAAACTACGAAGAAACTATCAACGTATTTACTCAAGTCAGATCAATGGTTTAGATTGATGTGGAGAGTTGTATGATAATTGATACCTAGGGTCCATCGAATCATTTTTAACTTTAAGGACATCATTATCAACTTTATTTTTGTTTCCTCTTCTTCTTACCCGAATAATTTTTTAACTTTCAGTTCATTATCCATATAACGAAAATGATCATCAATTTGCGTTATTTAGTAGAATATTCACAAACAATACAAAATATTTTTAAATAAAGATGAAATGTGTATACATATTGCCCATTTTCATAATATTCAACCAAATGATCAGGGCAGTCACTGACGATCCCAGGGTTTCCTGGAAATTGAATCATAAGGATGAAAATATGAACATGGAGGCTCTATAGGTATATCTCATATCTATAATACTGCAAACAGTGACTGAAAATGGAACCAATAGGAAAATAAAATAAAATGTAAATTGCAATATATATATATATATATATATATATATATATATATATATATATATATATATATATATAAGGCGAAGGGTAGCCTTGACTGACTAGTTGAGGAAAAGCGGAATGTTTTGTGAGGATGCAGTCAAAATGCTGGGCTGTTATACAAGCAAACTCTTCGTTATTTGGTCGAGCTTTCGAGAATGTTTATTCTCTTTTTCAAGACATCTAAAATATGTATATAAAGTAACAAACAAATTGTAAAAATATGGGGTTAGGATTACTTAATAACGTGAGGTTATGTAAGAAGTCATGCGTAGAGATGAAGAAAAATGAAAAAACATCATTTTCTCATGATCAAGTGAAGTAAAAACTATTAAAACTGTTAATAAAAACTGATTGTACAGAAAATTTTGGAAAACATTATTACTTAAAACACTTGCTAAGAAGTTATTCATAAGAGAACCAATTCGAAACAGAGAGGAAAAATTTTCGATATTGACAATTGACAGCTGTCTGAAATTCATCACAAGGAGTGCCAATATATATATATATATATATATATATATATATATATATATATATATATATATATATATATATATATATATCTACGTTTCCTCCCTCGAACAGATCGTTTGTAGAATATTCATAAGGTTTACTATTTCAATATTCTTTTTAGGACGATTTTCAATATTTTTAGGTGTGTTGCTGGTACCAATCTATAAGGAACAATGTCCTATCTCAGTCGTTATTCCACCAGTGCATACTAATGTATTGTGGGGTGGGAGGTTCCTGATATGTTCCCAAAATACTCATATTTGAATAGTAATGTTCTCAAGGTTTTCATGGTTTCGTTAATATAAATGTCCCTTCGCATGTATGCGTCAATACTTACCCCCAGATATTTGAGTTCATCTTAAACATATTTTAATATTTTCAAAAGCTACCTTTATGTCTAGAATCCTGAAATCAGGAGATTTCTCTTGTAACTGGAAAAGGGCACAAAATTCGTTTTTTTATAGTTGATGGTTAGTTTTTATGTTGTAACTAATCAAGTATTTTGATGATATCTTTTTCATTTTTCGTTTTCAATTCTTCCCATGTTTTGTTTGTATGCAAGATTGTATACTATTGTATCACCAGCAAAACTTAATGTATATCTAGTAGTTTCAGTGGCAATGAGGTCATTTTTATATACCGGTACTTGGTAGAACTATTGATGTATTTCTCATGCTGATTTCATATTTCAACACATTCACAAAACAATAATCTTCGAAAGCAATTTTCCAAAGGACTTGAAACAGGAAGCAGACAATTTAATATTCTTTATATAGCTTTTTAATTATAAGTTATTGATAAAATGGTCAATCAGTTCTGCTTTCAACAAAAATTATCACAGTTTCTTGTAGATTCTCACAAACAATGGATTCACCAAACCACGATACGTGTTTCACTAAACAATAGTTGATTCTCTTCCGATTATAATTTTCCTTTCGATGTTATGGAATTTTGCATTCTGAAAGGTTGGAAGGTTAGATAGTGTCAAAGATGTTAATGATTATGAGAAGTTCCGAAAACTTCAAATTCCGTAGGTCTCAACTGGTTACAGTGATTCCCAACGCTTACTTTACAATTTTTTTTTCTCTGATCGTAAAGGGTTTGCATTCAATATACCCCTGCCCGACATAAATTAAATTGTACATTAAATTATTGGTTACCCCTTTCTACATATAGACGTGAAAAAAAAGTCGATTCTTCGCCCCCTTTCTTTTCATAACACCTGGACTCGAACAAAAAAACAATGCAATGAATGCATATCATTCCTATTCATGCACGGAACAACTATATAACATCTACAATTCATAATCCCGATATCAAATTAATTTTGTTCGTTATTTACATCTTCATCAGGTATTTACATTTCGTAATTTTTTTATTCCACACTCTCGCCCGTTATCGCGTGCATATTAAGTCCAAGTCATACTAATTTCCGAATGCGACCTGAACGATATTTGTTCTATTTTGAAAAAAAGTGTACCTTTTTATCGAACAATAAATATTTGGAATTTATTCCGTGGGCTTTATTAATTTATAACGTTTCAGATAAGAGAGAAAGACTTCGTTGAAAATGAAGTTTATGATTTGAGAACACTGCAACAGGTTGTAATAAAGTGTGATATTGAGGGACCTTCTAGGAAATCTACAACGGGGATGAATGAAAGCCCAGAATGAGATACTACTTGTCATTGTTTGTTGGTTAGGGAATATTAAGTGAGAATCATCAAGATTTTGAAACGATCTCAGACCGAGTTTTACTAAAGATTGCAGTATCGATTCTGGAGGTAACCGATAGTTTCAATCCAGATAACGACCTCAAACCTTTCAACCACGGTAGTAAACTGGATTATAACGAGGTTATCCAGATGATTTTTGAACTGGTAACTTTTAGGAGTTACTGAGATAATCTTATGTTAACTAGGTACATGCATTACAAAACTATATATAAAATCAGGTAATGATTTCTGAGATGAAAGATGCACCTGCTCGACGGTGAATTTTCCTAATAAATCAGGAAAAGAGTCATGTTTCGTGTAATAATTTATTCATAAAATGGAAAGCGCCTTCGGCTATTACGCCATTATCAGTGCGATACGTGAAAGTAAGTAATAGCCCAGTATACCATAGCCATACAGTAGAGACACTCAAAAATGTCAATCGTTCGTTCTCGAGGGTCAAATTTCTGTGACCTTCATTCTGTGCTCGTAGTGTGAAATGTCATTTTGTGGCGGTAAATTTGAATGTACGGTATACCAGGTACGAAATCAGTTCTTATGTTATTTCACATCATGAAATTATTATTTTGTCTAGGATAACGTTTGAAATAAATGTGAATGATTTGAAATTCTCAAGTATCTACAATAGTTATTCCACTTTTCTCTCGTTTTTTTCCTCCAGTCCATGTTTGCTTAGAAAGTTATATTTGATGACCAGGAAATAAAAAGCTTTCAAGAGGGTGTTTTATTCACAGCAGCTTCAAATATATACAATAGATATATTCAGACATTAACATTGTAATGAAGACTATAAATGACTCAAAATGGTAAATTTTTTGTTCTTAGATTCATTAGTTTTGCTTTTTTCAAATTCCTATTTCCGAATTTCAATGTGTAGAAAATCCTAGAACTTTTCTTTCCCAAAGTCAAAATCACAAAAGGGATAGTTGTTACAGAGAGCTTCGGGAGATTTTTCGAGAAAATCTTCTCGGTTACATGCCTCACACCTGAAAGTGTTATTTAATATTAAGGTGCATTTTTATAAAGCTAATGTGTCAACGCAAATTAACTTTTATCTGAAGTTCTGCAATTTGTAACAAATATATGAAAAATTCAAAGAACTACTATTCTACAGAGCAATTTATATACAACATTTATGTAAAACGGTTAGGGTGAATCTTTAACAAAATAGTATTTTCCACAATGTTTCACAATATATAATGATATTCCAGGGGAAATGAAACGCAGTAAAAAAAAAATATATTTTTAAAAGATATTGTTACTGTCATGTCCCTATAGCATATTTCTATATAAAATATGGCATGTTTTTTGAGTGAATTAAGTATTCACTTAATGTGATGTAATATAACATATTTGGTAATAATAAAGTATTACTATTAATTCATTCCTTGAACAAATATTGCAGGTTAGTTCTACTGTCTGTTGTTACTGATATTACACAAATTCCAGTTGTGTCACGAGAATTGCTGCAAATAGACAATGTATGGATAAATCACTGAAATGGCGGCATTTTGAACAACAAAAATTTACTGAAGCTGATGAACGATGTTTGAAAACTGTTAGATAATTTTCAGTTGAAAGCAAGGGATTTTGAAAAAGAAAGTCGATTGATAGTACAATATTTTCAATCAAGTTAGTATAATGTATATATACTCATGGCAGATACTTATATCTGAAGGTTCCACCTGGACCAAATCGTCAGTCTCACTGAATCAGATAACTGTCAAACAATATTCATTCTTTATCAGTCCACTTTTTGTTAATCGTACTGAACAAACAATATTAATGCTCTAGGCAATAATCTAGACAAGCAAACATCAATCTGTCATTAATCGATTGGGTATGAGACTACAGACCACACAGTGAGTGAGGGTACTGAAAATTGGTTAATTGATAGTCACTCCCAACTCTGTGCGGCATAGTATTTTGGTGATTAGAACATAATCAGAGTAGACGAAAATTATTTTCATATGTTTGGGAGAATATATATTCCAACTTGAGACATGCTGACCAAATGTTCAAACTATTTTTTTTTATATGCAGATTAACACGAAAGGGAAGGCCTGTAATGTTCAAAGAACACCGCGTGAATCAAGGGACAGAAGATACGAATTAACATTCACTTTGAATTTTCGAAGTTTGTAAGCCTCAGGAAACACCTCTTTCGGCAAGAAGTTCCAGTTCAGTTGTTCTATTGAAAAAAGATCCCTGAGCAAGAGAGTTTCGACATTTCTCCAAATTTACAACAAAGGGGTGGGAATCCTGTACTCGTCGAGTCACCCGTGTAGATATTGCCAAGGGTGAAATAATTGATAACAATGCAAAAGAGCAAGGACCATGAAAATACCTCTAGAAGAGAGACAAGTCTCCTACCCTTCCACTATGTTCCAATGAAGTAATTAGATAACATAAAAAAAACAGGATATTTGAATTCGTTTTCGAAAAATGATACCGTTCATTTGCAACAACTCCATCTTGGATAGTGATGATTTCTTAAAGATGCTCTTCTTCAGAACTTTCTCAGACTAACAGGAATTACGTGAAAATGGCAATCGAAACAATATATCTCATCACACCACTAGGTGAAATGAACAGATACACTTAGAAGGTACCGGGTGTACCTCAAGGAAGCGGCCATGGACTCCATTCAAATTTTTTTCAGTGTGAAAGACTGAGGTTTTGTGTTATCGAAATGAAAACTACAATTTTCTGCCGATAATGCATGAAATTATATTCAAAGTAGTGTTTACATTAATGTTGTCAGAACATTTAATAATGAGAAAAAACAGTTTTTTCCAAATTTGAAGAGAATTAAATTTCAATTCCATCTCTTGATATGCATTTTTGGGTTTTTGTCTTTCCTAGAAATGGGAAAAACTCTTTAAACTCATATATTTCATGTAAGTATGTGAGAATATTATTGAAAAACAATTATTGAAATATGCATTAACAAATGATACACACGTAGTTTAACGGTATAATTGCAGTTACGTATCGGGGCAAATATAACATATTGCCCTAAAAACAGATATTATAAGAATTCGAAGCTTTTCTTCTTTTTTCCAGGGGCCAGAGAACCCAAAAAATTGACATTTCTACCTCCTCATAGAACAATCAATTCATCTCTGTTCCCACAGAAAAAATTGCTTCATAAAAATCACTCCATTGTTAAATTAAGAAATATTTATTCATTGAATTTTACTCCTATAAAATGAAGCATTTGCTTTCTTTTCGATCACAGAAAATTGTTGTGTTTCGTAAAAAAAAACAAAAATTCCACTTGAAAATGAAATTTTTTTTATCTGTCCATGTCTAACGCTTGTCACTGAATAACTTATTATAGCTATCCCCACAAAATTTCTTGAAGAAAATGTCAAGATTTTCTATTCATTTCTTTACTGTTAGGAAATTATATTTCCTTGTTTAGCTTTTCCTACCTAAACAATATACCATGGTGATTTCTCATCAAAAGTTCATAAGAAGTTCTTTCAACAGTTTTATCGTGATCAACCACAGTAGTACATCATAACCACCCCTTCTTACTCGATCTAGAGCTCGTTCTATTACACTTATTCCAATTCTCTAGCACGAGTTCTCCAATGCATATAAGCTGTTGAATATTTTCTTCCAGTGATCCAACCCACAATGTTTCCTCTTGATGCATATTTGCGCTTGTCCTGATTCATATTAATTTTTCCCTCAAATCTAAATTTCCACTGACTTCGCTAACATTAATATTTCGTTGCTGGGAATGAGGGTTTTTCCATTTATTTTCTGTCGAAATAGATGGAAATTTGCAATATTCGAAAGATAATTAAAACAAACTCGCCCAAAGGCGCGTCTTGTTGCATATTCATGACATGTTTATCTCAAACTTATATTATCTTTAACTTTAGTTAAGTCTACCGTATGTCTGCTGATGGATTAATGGTAGGTTTATCGTTGAGTATGTGTTCAATTGGACTGGTTGATTTTATACCATGTGCAACAATCCATACAATGAAAAGAATGGCAATGTGATATTGCAAATTGTTATCATACAAAGTGTCGATAACTTCAGTAGCTCATTTTTGATACAATTTGATGGGAAAAACTTTCTATACAGGGTGTCCCAGAAAAGGTAGTCCAAACGAATAGAGGTACCATATGGATGATTATATGCAACCGAAATAACCATATTTATTATCAATCGATTGTTGATGGTGAGAAAGTTATTGCAGTTTTCTTTTATAAAAATCGCTTCATGCATAGTATTGAAATTCATAGCAATAATATTAAACATTAGTTTGTTATTTGAAACTTTTCCTACAGATCAATTGCCCTAACTCCAAACCGATATTTTTGCACTCGACGTGCGTTTCGCTATCAAGGTTAGCATTTTCAGGAGAAGAAAATTGATACTGAATCTAATACTAGGATTAGAAGAGAAGTAGAAATACCAAAATTGAAAATGTCCTTTCAGCACTAAACAGCAGATGTAAGAGTATAAAATTCACGTACGAAGTAGAAAAAGAACAAAAGTTGACATTTTTAGATGTATTGGTTATAAGGAACAAACAAAATGAAATAGAATTTGACATTTACAGGAAATACACGATCACGTTCAGATACCTTCCAAATGACTCGAATCATTGTCCACAACATAAAATGGCGGCGCTGCAATTCCTTGTCCGTAGGCTAATAACTTTTTCTTTAAAAAAAGATAAGTATAACGATGAAAGGGGGGTGATTAGGTATGTAGCTGAAGTGAACGGTTTCAACCCAGAGATAGTTGATAAGATAATTAGAAAATGTAAAGTCAGGGAAACATTTCGTACATCTTCGACTTTTCAAAAAGGTGAGAAAAATGAAAAGTTTATAGTAATTTCATATGATCCTCGATACACTAGAAGACTTCAACAGATATTCGATGAAGTGAATATGGGAGTTGCATATGAAACATCCTACAAATTACAACAGCTTCTTGGTAACCCAAAACATAAATTAGAAAACTCAGAGAAGTCAAGAATTGACGAAATCAGTTGTCAAGACTGCAACAACAAAAACATCGGCCGGAGCCGACGAGCTATTAAAACCCGTTTCAAGGACAATTTCGCACACATAAAATATGGAAGGGTAGAAAAATCCAGTGTCGCCCAACACGCTCTATGCAATAACCAAAATATGTGAAATAAATCTCAAACTGATCAAGCATGTGCTTGACACAAGACTACTCGATGCATGTGAGTGTCTAGAAATAGCAAAATATAAAAACAGCATGAATGGTGACAAGGGACCTATCCCTTTCAGCCTCATTTTAATCTATACCTAGTTGAAAAAGTAACGGACCAACAAACTTTGCAGGTAATGACTACACTAGTTCTTTATCGAGAACTTAATTTAGAATAATTCATATAATTATGAATATGTTATATATTTATATATATATATATATATATATATATATATATATATATATATATATATATATATATATATATATATATATATATACATATGGAAATATTTAGTCACTAACTGAATCCGCTTCCGTTCTCAAAACTTATACACCAATTCCTCTTCAAATGCAAATATCTCTTGTAGGCAATCTTCGTAATTGATATTTGTCAAAGATTTCAAAAGGATTTAGTTTCCGAAACGTTACGAGAAGTATTTTCACTTATATATTAGTTCTTATAATTCTTTTGATAGGCATAATTTGAGTTATACGAGAAGTGGCTGACTAATTGGACTTGTTCTATCCAGAAAGAACTGTTTTTCAATAGACGCAGCAACTTTTCGGGGTAGATTGAAAATCTGCCCTTCTACACTTGTATAGATTCCAATGATAATTCTTTTTTTTTTCAGATTGTGGTATGTTAAAAACCCAGAAAACTACGAAACAAATATTGATCCCCACAAAATAATGTCGTTCAAACAGTGCAATGAAGTAATTTTGTTATCAGGCAAGGAATGAAGACATACAATGTAGCTTATTGATCTAGCTACCAAGAACAGTTAAGATTTAAGAGCAATTTTTTGTTATAGCAGTAGAAAGAAGCTATGGTATAGTAAAAAACGTGTAGTAGAGTGAGCTATTTATGAAATCATATAATAAGTGTTATCAACTGAGTTTTCGAAAGAGTTTTCTGGGAATTCGCTGCAGTAGACTTGCCCAGTATCACTCTGAACCAGCTTATTCAATCCATCTTGGCACAATTTCAGATACTTTTCCTATTGCAGGCTGGTTGTGTAGACCATGACCATGGCAAATAACACCTTCTATGAATAAATTTTAACACAAGGAATACATATAATAGGTGTTTTTTCATCTTATTATACTTCACAGAGATTGCTGGGCATATCCGTTCTCAGTTCTGTGCCAAGATGGCTTACTATGCACTCATAGATTCTCACTTACGCTACGGAATACCGTTTTGGGAAGCATGCAGTCCAACTTTATTCAATGATCTTCTAATTTTACAAAAAAGGGCAATAAGGTATATGGAAAACCTTAAACCAAGAGAGTCCTGTAGAACCCTCAAAAACCATTATATTCTAACGGTAACTGCATTATTCATACTGGAATATGTGTGTTTAATAAATAAGCATATATTTAACACCCTGAACAGTAGACACACTCTGCAACTCACAGTGCCAACTAAAAACATCACCAGAGACTCCATATTTTACAATGGTGGAAAAATGTACAATCATTTGCCTCTGTACATAAGATCTGCCAATTTAAATGACTTCCAATTCAGGAAGTTAGTCAAACAATTTCCATCTGTTAGACCCTATTATACTTTGAATGAATTTTTTGACAATAACTTTTAACTGATTGACTAGCTCATGTTTTTTATCTTCATTAAGGAGCTTTTAAGTTTTACTTTCTATGTCTATTCTTATATGAACTTGACTTCCACTCTTTTATATATACATACTTATTATAACCTCCATTTTACCATGTTTGGTATGTATTTTTATAGTTTTATTTTTGTTATCTTTTGGTATATATTGCATTATTTCAAGTATTTACCACCCAAGCTTTGTCGAGAAGATTATTATTATTAATATTATTATTATTGAGATGGATTGGACAAACTTTACCAGTTAGATGAATTTACCCGTGTCCCAAATTAATATATAGAACTGGGTACTCCGTGATAGAAAATCACTGCGAATCTCTCTTTCACTCGCAGCAAAGTTCCGAGCAAATAATATAAAAGCGGAATAGTCGACGGTTTCTGTAATCTATAAGTTGGGAGAGCAAAATATATTAATATATGCAAAATATGAATATCTGCTTTTGAGATATACTGCAATCCTTTGGGGGTTATGCTGTGGAAATACTAAATAATTCTTTGGTTTGTTATCTTTCCTTATTCATTTCCATTTGAATATTATGAAATATCTGAGTTCGCAGAGTTGCGTAATGTTGAAATATTCTGGTTGTTATAGATTCAGGAGACTGGCGTGGAATTATAAAGACGGGCGAATAATCAACTTCGAAACAAAGAACAGTAAAAAATGGTTTCGAATAATTTCTCATATCTTATATTCAGTTCAGATCGTATTGCAAGTATCTAAAGTATTCTTTGTCATTCATTTTTATCATAATAATAGTGATTCACGTGAAAAGTTCCGGAAGTGATTTTTTGCGGGATGAGTATGGAATTTCCATGAATCTAGTGGTTGCTAGGCAACGAGAATTGACTTTAATGGATAGTATATTAAGTATTGATAACGGTGAGCGCCGAAATATGCATAATATTCAAATTTGTCTCAGATCATTTTTTCTCGATCATTTTTTATCTTCATATTATGATCAAAAGTTATTTTCCCAGTCAGTTATTATTTGTACCCATGAAATATCATATAGAAATCGAAGGGAGAAAAATTCAAACTTTCAATCAAGCACAATCGGACAATTTATCGAACATTTCGAATACATGTACGAATGTATCGAATACATTATTTATGATGACAGCATATTTTGCATCAAATCTCGATTTTACGTACGCAGATATCAAATGAGTGGAAGCTGCGAGGTGAAAATTATGTTATACGATGAATTTAAGTCCGTAACATAGATTGGTATTGATAAATGCCCTCAGCAGACATGTATATTATAAATCTATATTCCGATATGTTTGTAGACTAGGTGAGGACTACAATGGGTCCCGGGTCATTCAGGTATCGCAGACAATGAAAAAGCCAATGAGCTTGCAAGACAAGGATCATCAACATCATACACTGGACCCAGCCATCAGTGGGGGTACCCAAAACAACGGTACGGAGTCACATAAGTAATTGGGTGAGAACAAAACATAGAGATTACTGGGGAATTCTACCCAGTAGAGCTAACTGGAAAACTTTCATAAAAGGACCGTCGAGAAAAAAGACTGAAAACCTGCTTCAGTGTAACAGGAATCAGATAAGTATTATAACAGGGCTGTTGACTGGACTTCGTCCACTCGAAGGACACCTGAATAAGGTAGGGCTGTACAACGGCGACCACAGCTCGAGACATACCCTGCGAATGTGAGGATCTGGATCATAAAAGGCAACAAATTTGTGGAAAACCAATTTTGGATCCGGAAGAACACCCAGCAATCAACCTGCACAAACTTGTGCAGTGGACAAGGTTGTTGGAATGGGTGTCATAAAATATAGGAAAGCAAAGCGCAATAAGCCCTAAAGGCTGAAGTGCTTTCCAGAGACCTGGCAGTGAAGGACAGGTCAGACGGCTTCCACAAGGGAAAATAATACTAGGTAAGACGTAAGTTCAAGACTAATTCGCACTGAACTGTATATAAATATAGCACACTTATGTTAAAATGAAATTCATAAAATTATCATTATTATTATTATAGTAGACATTAAGGTGGCTATATACTGGTGTGTTTACAAGGTTGTCAGCAAATCAGACGACCGATATGGCCAACTTGATGAAAAATTTGATGATGTAGGCGTAGTAGTACTGCAAAAAATCCGCCAGGCACCGGCACTCTTGCAGTGGAGATGACAGTCCTGTGTTGCCAAGTGGCCACGTCGTTGCGAATTCTGGTCCAGATCAGTAGAAACACAATGCAAATTCCAACTGAAAAATTATTTTCGAACTACATGGAATAAATAACGCATAAAGCTAAACACAAATTTGGCGCGTTTTGGTGTTTTTAATAACCTCACATATCCAGTCCCAATAAATTCTCTATCCTTTCACAAAAACATCAAAATTGGTAACAGCGTGTTCCATGGATCGAGTGATCACGAAAATTCATAGAAAATTCTGATGACCAGCGCTCCCTCAAGGCCACTGATGAACTACCACGCCTTGTCCACAGGTTTGTCTGAAACAATATCGTAACATTAGAAACACCAGTATATAGACATCTTAGTAGACATAATAGCTATATCCAATACTGCAAGTATTTGTAAGCGTTCTGGTGGTTTGTGAGCTTTATTTTGATATTTTGAGATATCGCACTGACAGAATACAGTATATATACTTGATTCAAAATCTGCCGCAGCACGATAAAAATGAATATATGACTGTAGATCAGAAATGCAGGGGTGCGCAAAAGTCCAGAAAAATAATAATATATGTTTAACCCGTAACTGAGGAGAAAATCGCTGAAACACGTCAATTGATTTCAAAGTGTACGCATTTTCTGGTGGTAAAATGAAATATCTTTCTTCAACCCCTTAGCTGCAACCCTCCCCAACATTTGTTTTCAAATGCAAACCTATGTCGTGTATGGGTTCATTGAAAAGCTCGTATAAAATGGAATCTGACCATACCCTTTCTTTTTTTCACTTATGTGGTTACCACGAAATGAGAAAAAACTCTTAAAAGTTAGAAATACATACTTAGTGCTATCTGCAAGTGAATCAACATCGCAAAAAACAAAAAAGTGGCATTCAGCATATGATGATGTACACTGCTCAACAATTGCTGAGGATAACCAGTACCTAGTTTTTAAAAGTTTGAGAATTTCAAGAACAGACCAACCTGGGCAGGCACCACAACAAATTTTATTGATTTATGTTGTGAAAATGATAACGTAATCTAGCATCAACATTCTTTGGAATTCATTTTTTCACAAAAAAACTCACACATAAAATTACTTCAGAAAGAGGAAAAGAGTTGTTGCATTTTTTGTACCAAATTTGCCCTGATAATGAATATGTATTTGTTTTTTGCAACGTTAATTCACCCGTAGATAGCACTAAGTAGGTTTTTCTAACTTTTAAGAATTTTTTTCTCATTTCGTGGTAACCACATGGGTAAAAAATGGAAAGGGTATGGTCAGATTCCATTTTTTACGAGCTTTTCAATGAGCCCATACACGACATAGGTTTGCAGATATTAATTTTATTCCGGACTTTTGCGCACCCCTGTATAATTTACTGCGTTGTATTCAGTTTAGCTCTCTAACAGCCGTTAAGGGAAGCGAAGGGGCATTATTATCCCGCTCTATATCGAAACTCTTTTGAAAATTTTACGGAGAGCCTAAAAAAAACCATTGCGTTAATTTCATGTGGTCATAGATGACGTGCCACAGTTTTTAAATTTTATTCATTATACCTATTAAGTATATATTAGTCGTATATATTAGTGGTGAAAATTGATATAATTCAATTCCACCTATAAAGAAAATATAATCGAATGATTGTATGTCATGAGGAAATTCTTGAGACAAGCGTTCATTAGTAAAACAAACTCAGTTTATGCTCCTTGACGTTTTCCCAAAAGGAATAGTTTCTTCACCTAACATTTCCATAACTAATCTATATATTTATACTCATCGTTGCATCTGGCTGAAACCAACTCACACCCATTTTTTGTTCATCAGCTCTATAACATAAATCAGCCTATAATACTCCCTTTCAAACAACATCCACACAAATCAAAATTAACCAGTACATCCATATCTTCCTCAATACTTTAGCTGTCCCTTTCTCTGCGAACTCTGAAGGCATTCAAACGACAGAGACAGCTAAACGTCGAGGACCGAAAACAAGTGACAATGCAGTCGTACCCAGGTGTCTTTGGTCGTTTTGAATGGGTCCACTTTTTTATCTTTCTCCGCCACCTTCGATCGAACATATCTGCATATGAGAAGGCTGATATCACTGAAAAGGTTAGGTCGAGGGATTTGCATATTTATTTTATTTCAGAAGTGGTGGGCTTATTTGTGAATACGTTCGGTATAGGCAATAATTTATATTCGGGTTTGTATAGATAATTAATTTTATTTTCGCAGTTGAACAATGGAATGGGTTTTCGTCATGAATATTCATATAGTCCGGTCCTTTTTACGTCTCGGATAGAGGAAATTGAGCTCGATATCTCGCTCTCGAAAGTTTTGCTTATATCTCGAATTTTCAGGAAAACGCTCGGATTTGAATGATTTTTGGTGTTTCTTCTACCGAAAGGCCGGGGTTCTGATCCTCGCCGGGCTACCGTGCTGGGTAATCGCACGTTAAAAGGCAAGGCCTCGTTGATCCATTGCTCGCACAAGTTTCGACTTCTGAGGCTTGACGTTCGTCAGCTGGTTAACGGAACGAACAATTATAGAAGAATTCATTGAAAAGTGTATTTTACCACACATTGGATTTGTATGCTGGGTAAATCGTTCACCAAACTGAGCTTTTTGATTTCATTTTGCGGGCGACGGACAGGTAATGTTATTATTTGCCGTGGTGTACCAGATTAACTAATTGATTTTGGCGATTGCATTCTGATCGCTATCAAACGTCTCTGAAGGTCCAAAAATGCTTAATTTCGATGGCCACAGAAGTGAAACATTCGCTAATCTGACTTTATTGAAGGTGTAACAAATCATTTTGATCGCCGAAAGATTCTTCTATCATCTAGACATTTTTGTCGGAAGTGAAAGAGTGGATTCATAAAAAATGATTCTTATCGAAGTTTTCGACCTCGTATTGTTTTTGAAATCATCCATCGTTATACAGAGTAGTGAAAAAAATCAAGGAATATCAATGTGTCTTTTTTTTAAGTGGAACAACGACTTTCGCCTCTTAGGTATATACTGAGTTATTCTAGAGTTCCCAATATAATGTCAAAAAATTAACCTTTTCAGTATTTTCCATGTTGCATGTGTAGCTTATGATATTGTTTCTATAGCACATGTTAATGTGAGTTTTTATCAACACAAAAGTAGACTGAGTTTCACTCTATCCGGAATGATAGGTAAAGCACTCTATTTTTTATTTTTCATAAAAACTACAATAATTCATATAGTAGAATTCTTCATCTTTCTCAACGTATCGAAAGGCTAATATTTTTTCCTTCATGAATTACTC
The DNA here is from genome assembly GCA_032362365.1 of Zygogramma bicolorata. NCBI lineage: Eukaryota > Metazoa > Arthropoda > Insecta > Coleoptera > Chrysomelidae > Zygogramma > Zygogramma bicolorata. The sequence continues at coordinate 767,307 of JAVJAQ010005172.1, forward strand.
TGAACTTTTGTGCTAGAAATTTTGATACTGCCTCAGCTATCTCCACTTATAATTTCAACGGCAGTTCCATTTCTTGATCGCACATTGTCAACAACGGTTCGTACAGTTTTTGTGACCGAAAAATATCAATTTTGATGATAAACAAATCCTATAGCAACACATAGCAACCCATGTCAGACCGTATTATTGGGACGATTCAGGAGTTGGTAAAGTATTCATGAATTATTTTCCCAGAGTTTTTCTACAAAAGGTGTGCTATTAAAAATATAATATTATACTCTGCTTCATCGACTTTTCCATGTCGAAGCATTTCTTCAACGTTTTGTACAATAAATACATATTTTTCTTAGTTTATGTGAGAAGAAAACTCTATTGAAAAACTAAAGATGAGTCGATAAATGCATGTTTTTTGAATTCTATGAAGAAACTCTCTGTTTAGGAATCCAAAATAAGTTCCAAATGAACACTACTACAGACAGACAAGTGAAAAGTATGGAAAGTTGTGTTATCAAGTCAACAATTTCATAGAATCTGATCTCTCTGATTCGATTTTCAGGTGGTATAAGTGGTATTTCAGTATTTCTTGCTTGGTTTCATCATCGTTGTTATGGTTTTCCTGGCTCTTATAAGGTAAAATGTTCACGTATCACACCCAACAAATCTTCTGTCTGTGTGACAATTCTGATTATTACAATCTCAAATTATCAACAGCAAATGACAATGATTTGATAGCAGAAGCTTGAAGGCAAAAAATCCGTGAGAGTCATTTCGATTAAATGATTTTTTTTCAATCTTATAAATTCCGTCATTGTTTTAAGTTATGATGACTAAAAGCGTGATTACTAATGAATGGTTTATGATTTCACAAGAAATTTTGATTGTTATTTTTTTTTAGAGAATGATTTTTTCCATGGTGTTTTTTTTTGTTGTTAACCTTCCACAATTTAAAGCTTTCAGCGAATAATATTGGAAGTGTGGAAAGGAAGATTTTTAAATCTAACCAATGAAGTTACTGATTTGATTAAAAACACTTCTTTCTGGATGTAACACAATCTAAGTCATGTATATCAAATTTGACTATCGAAAAAAAATACAAGATATGATATATTCACAAAATACCTGTGATATATTAGTGAATGGTGACACACCCGGTATATAATTCCAGCGATAGATCGCTGGGTTCACACCTGTTTTTGTTTTTTTTTTTTGTATGTTTATTTCTAAGAATGCCACCAGTTCGTTGATATGGAAAACTCTGAAAATAAAACAGCAGTATTGAATGGGACGTTATTTGTTTTATTTCGTATCACGTTCTACTCGATATATTACACTGGCGCAGTCGGTAATACGGATTATTCCCAAGTTACTTTGTATTTAAAGAAATCAAATATGTCAATTGGAAAATTGGAACCATTTAAATTTGGCGAGGGTAATTGGACCACATATGTTGCACGGGTTGGACAATACTTCAAAGCCAATGGAATCAAGGACGAAATGAAGACTGCAATTCTCATTACCGCAGTTGGTGATGAGACGTTTGAATTGATGGTAGACCTCTGCAGCCCAGAAAATCCAGAAGATAAAGGCTACGCTGATTTGGTTAAATTAGTGACAAATCATCTCCAGCCAACGCCGTCTGAAATCGCAGAACGGTACAAATTTCGCCAGAGAAGGCAACAACCAAGTGAGTCCATAGCAAGTTACGTGGCCGTTTTGAAGAAATTATCCGAGAATTGCAATTTCAAAACCAATCTGGAAATCGAGTTGAGAGATCAAGTAGTTTTTGGTTTGAGAAATGACGTTATCAGGCAACGTCTTTTTCAAGAAACAAATCTCACGTATACAAAAGCGTATGAACTGGCGATAAATTTAGAAGCAGCGGAAATAAATTCAGGGTTGATAGGCCCAAATGACACCATGAGCCATATTGGAAGTTCGGGAAGATTCAACCTCAAATCAAATGGATCCAAGTGGAAGCGAGACCGACCATCATCGAGTAATGAAGATCGAGCACAGCGGGGAGGAACTAGCAAATGTCATCACTGCGGAAAAGTCAACCACAGCAGCGCTAATTGTTTCCACAGGGAGGCAACTTGCAACTATTGTGGAGGAAAAGGGCATATCAGCACAGTGTGAAGAAAAAGGGTAATAAATTAGTTACTTCAGTTAAGGCAAAATGTAATAACCTTATTGTTGGTGAAAATAGTAATGACTCTGATTCTGAGGAGTTGAATTTTTACAATATAACTAAACATGGGGAAAAACCAATTGAAGTTGTTTTGCGTATAAATGATAGGTTTGTGCCTATGGAATGTGATACCGGTTCACCAATAACGGCCATTTCAGATAAATATTATTCGAGTAATTTCAAAACTGTACCATTGTTTAGTTCTAGTTTGAATTTGAAATCATACACAGGAAATACCTTAGAAACCTTAGGTTTTGTAAAAGTCAATGTTTCTTACGAAGGTGTCACTAGAGAGTTGAAGTTGTTTGTAATAAAGAATGGGGGTCCTCCGATTATAGGACGGAAATGGATCAAAAGTTTGAATATTTCAGTGGATAAATTATTCAATTCACAAAGAATAAATAAGATCAATATGTTAGAAGATGTTCCGAAACTTTTACAAGAAAAATTCCCCAAAGTGTTTTTTGAAGGGCTGGGCAAATTTAACAAGGGTAAAGCTCAACTTCATCTGAAGCCAAATACAATTCCAGTATTTTGTAAAGCCCGTTCACTGGCCTTAGCTCTCAGAGAAAAAGTCGAAAATGAATTGACTAGATTGGTTTCGTCTGGTATTTTAACTCCCGTCGAATATAGTAACTGGGCTACCCCAATAGTGCCGGTATTGAAAAAATGTGGAAATGTTAGAATTTGTGGGGACTATAAGGTAACACTGAATCCACATTTATTAATTGATAAATACCCCATTCCAAAAATTGACCATCTGTTCTCTGCAATGCGTGCAGGAAATGTTTTAAGTAAAATTGATTTGTCTCAAGCGTATGCACAAATAGAACTTGAGGATTCCTCAAAAAGACTTACCACTCTCAATACACACAAAGGTTTGTTCCAAATGAATCGTTTACCCTACGGAGTCGCTTCCAGTCCCGGAATTTTCCAACGTATCGTTGAAAACATTTTTTCAGGAATTGAAAACGTCGCGGTGTTTCTGGATGATATTTTGATCACAGGGCGGGATTCAGAACATCACTTGATGAATCTTTTCACTGTGTTTGAAAAATTGAGCAGTTGTGGATTACGTATACAAATTGATAAATGTAAATTTTTTCAAGAAGAGATACACTTTTTGGGCCACACCATAAATAAATTTGGTTTGTCTACCTCACAAGATAAGGTCAAGGCTATGTTGGAAGCTCCTACCCCAACCAATGTAACAAGTTTGAAGTCATTTTTAGGTCTCGTTAATTTTTATGGGAAATTCATTGAAAATCTGAGTTCAAAGTTGTATCCTTTACATTGCTTGTTGAAAAAAAATGCTACATGGAAATGGGGCGAGAATCAAAATAAATGTTTTCGCGATATAAAGAATGAATTGGTTTCACCCAAATTACTGATACATTATGATCCGAAAAAACCTTTAACTCTGGCCTGCGATGCAAGTTCATATGCCGTGGGAGGCGTAATTTCTCACATTGATGAAAATGGTGATGCGCGTCCTATAGCATTCAGTTCACGAACCTTAACTTCTTCAGAAAGGTCGTATAGTCAAATAGATAAAGAAGGAGCCGCAATCATATTTTGTTTGAAAAAGTTTCACGATTATCTATACGGCCGACATTTTGTTCTTCTTTGTGACAACAAGGCATTAGTAAATATTTTTGGCAGTAAAAAAGCTATTCCGATATATGCTGCTAGCAGGTTACAGAGATGGAGTATCATTTTAGGTACATATAACTATGATATAAAGTTCGTCGAATCTTCCAAAAATCCCGCAGATGCGTTATCTCGATTGCCTCTAAAAAATACCCAGGAAACAAAATATGACTATTCTCACATTCTTTACTTAGAAGAAAATTTGCCTATCGACTATAAAAAGGTAGCATTATACACAAAAAAGGATCACATTCTTGGTAGAGTGTATGGCTTTTGTTCACACGGATGGCCAGATAAAAAAGAAATTCCTGACAAATTTAAATCGTATTATTTGAAAAAGGATGAGCTACATCTAGAACATGGTTGCATTTTGTGGGGCTACAGGGTGGTCGTTCCTGACAAGTTACGATCCTATTTATTGGATCAAATTCATCTCAGTCATATGGGGGTAGTTAAATGTAAGGCAATGGCAAGGTCTTATTTTTGGTGGCCTAAAGTAGACCAAGATATTGAAAACATGTGTAAAAGTTGTGTTACTTGTAATACCGTGCAAAATAATCCACCAAAAACAATTCTTCACCCATGGCCTTACGAAAAAACTCCTTGGAGTAGACTGCATGCAGATTTCTTTGGTCCTATTTTTGGAAATAAATACCTGATAGTAATTGATTCATTCAGTAAATGGCCCTCAGTTTTTAAAGCCAATCATAGTGATGCAAAAAATGTGATAAAAATGTTGAACAAACTGTTCTGCGAGTTTGGTTTACCTTTGGAATTTGTATCAGATAATGGTCCACCTTTCACTTCGAATGAATTTCGAAATTTTTTGAAATCAAATGGAATCAGGCAATTATTTACTACTCCGAAACATGCCCAAAGTAACGGGCAAGCGGAAAATTCGGTAAAACATTTCAAATTCGCACTAAAAAAGGCTTTCATAGAAAATAAAGATCCTGAAAATTTTCTTTCACAATTCCTCTTTGATTATCGTAACACTCCACATTCTACAACTGGGGAAACTCCGGCAAAATTGATGTTCAATCGACATCTACGGGAAAAATTAGATTTGTTGATTCCGAATTCACAACAAATTGTGAAAGATAGAGTGGAGAAGCAGAAGCAATATTATGGGGGTAAATTGAAAAGTTATGATATTGGAGAGTCGGTTTTGATTCGGGATTTCAAGAACCCTGAACGTCCTACATGGACAAAGGGGGAAGTAGTACGTAGAGAAGGATCAGTCATTTTTGATGTTGAAACAGAAGAAGGTAAAGAATATAGATGCCATTCTAATCAACTGAGACCTTCAATTTCTCGAAAATCATTAGCTGGGGACATCTCATCAGAGGTTACAGAAATTGTTACAGATGACGTAATCACTCCTAGTGACACATCGGAGGAAACGCTAGAAATAAAATCTGAGAATTCAAATACAGAACCAGAAGGACATAGATATTGTTTGAGGTCAAGAAACAAAAATTTAGAAGTGTCAGATAAATAATTCTCGCATGTATTTGGGTATCGTTGTCTCTTTTCAATTTTAATTTGATTTTCAATTTCATTCTGGCAAATTTTGGCATAGAATTAAGGAACTTTGTATTTGTTCATTTACAAATCGAAACGCAATGAACATGTATCATTTAGATGTTGTTGGTAAAAAAAAAATATTAGGCATTTTCATTGAGGGTGAGAATGTGTGATATATTAGTGAATGGTGACACACCCGGTATATAATTCCAGCGATAGATCGCTGGGTTCACACCTGTTTTTGTTCTATTTTTTTGTATGTTTATTTCTAAGAATGCCACCAGTTCGTTGATATGGAAAACTCTGGAAATAAAACAGCAGTATTGAATGGGACGTTATTTGTTTTATTTCGTATCTCGTTCTACTCGATATATTACAATACCTACGTTCTTTAACGTTTGGGAAACCATATACCCTTTTGTTTTCCAAACTTATGAACGAAATTTTTATTTTGTCTCCGTTTTTGGAAATCTATCAAAGATCTGATATTCGAAATTACGTTTTTATTTCAAAAGGAGTGGGTAACCATGTCCGATTTGTTGCTGATCGCACGAAGAAGGGATTTGATAAAGACAGTTTTTTGTGTTTTTTGTTAAGTTAAATGGGTTTAGTGCGTGTCAGTATCGAACCGAAAGTATCTGTTGGTTTGGATGTTGCTCTAAAATTATACCCGTTGCCGATCAGTTTCATCTTTTTAGACAATCGAGGAACATAGATAGAGTATAATGATTGTCTAGGATGTATCTCTTCACTCTGAGGTGTGTTTACATTTTCAAGTTCCGTCAACGTCCTTCCCATGGAGTTCATTGGAATATTTATTCTATAAAGCTTCATCAATTTTTTTCAGAAATTTACATACTATTTTGTTTCATCAAAAAGACATCAGTTGGTGAGATTTCTTTCGATATACACTTGTGTCTACTTGACGTGTTGATTTCCCCACCATCACATCTAGAAAAGGTAGTTCATCGTTCTTCTCTATTTCCATTGTGAACTTTATTGTTCATTCTTGTTTGCTAATGTGCTCCAAAAGAAATTCAAGTTCATTTCGATCATACCCCATATAGCAACAACGTCATCAACATACCTCCACCATACTTTCGGACCATTTGAATGACTTTTTATGAAAGAACCCCCAAAATACTCTATATTAGTTTTGGTCAGAAGTAGGAAGATGTGAACCCATAGCCATTCCAAATTCTTGTTGGCAAAAGTCATTTTTGAAATGGAAATATTTTTTTTGACATGGTTTTGAGATATCCATCATGCAGATGCTAACATTCAACTTCGTTCTGCTTCTTCATTCTCTAATTTGGATTCGACAATTTTTAATGTTAATGCCATATATCCCTTTACTAGAATTATACATGAGCGAAATGGGAAATTTCAATTCACCAATGCAAAAAGAATCAGTTTTTCTTCTAAATAGACTCAATTAAAGTTTTGCTTCTTGCATTAACATTTGAAAAAATGCGTCAAAAATGCTAGTGCATGCCTGGTTAGCAATTATTTTTCCGATTGTTTGTGATTCCTGAAGTTTTCTGTGTTTTTCCGCTGGTTAAAATTCAAAAGAAGCCAAAATGGGAGTTCTGCTCAGTAGGTCGTCCAGGATTATTGAACTGGTAGGTGCTACGATGGATCCACAGTTTCTTTGAATATTCAACTCGAATGAATAGCAATGTTTTCAGAAACTTCTTTCACACTGGAAAATATACACTCCTTTCCGAATAAAACTTCGAGCTATTCATATTTTGCAGTTCCCATTCAGTCAAATGCAAGGCATCGACCAAAAACGAAATAAATTTCGTTACTGAAAGAATTGAAATCTTATTAAAATTAACGAGACAAAACGTCTGTCCTGTTTTCCTGATTTCGCTTCGAGATCAGGAATCAGACTCAAATTAAATATAGCGAATTTAAAAGTTTCCAATTATTGCAAAGTCAATGGCAGTGACAGACTGAAGTGACGTTGTTAGAATTGCTTCAGGAATTAAATATATCTTTTGTCTTCTGCAGATTGCGGGAGTTGGTGTTCGAAAGATGTGTTTCGTTGTGACCAGAATTCGAGGAGTATTTGGTAGTTATTAATTAGTATTCCAGATATGCCGAATGAATCTGTTGAAAGACAGAAAATGCTAAGTCTGTGATGAGGGCAGAAATGAATCTTTCAGTCCAATAATGATCATGTTACTGTTGGGGTGTTTCTAAAACTTACTTTTGTATATCATACTCTCTTGATAGATGGAATATCTTGACTAATCTATAATAATATTCTAATTAGACAATTATTCGATTGATATATAGTGCATTTCTTTAATGTCCCACCCCCTTTTGTTTTTTGAACGGTAAACTCAAAAAATTCAAACGGGATAATGATATTGATGCATGAGTATTATATTTTGGAGTAGAATTTACAGATGAAAATCTCGAGATGGCTACTGGGTGCCATCTGGAAAATAAATAAATGGGAAGGGGGGATCTTGTGAAACTTCATTTCGAAGCTCCTGAAGAATACTTCACAGCCCAAGAATATGAAGTCAATATCTTCACCTACTACAAAATGACGAACATTTAATAATTGCCTAAATACATCGAAGTTCAACTCACACTATGAGGAAATACGCTGAGTTCAGTTCAGAAGATGCTCGAAATGTTTGTCTTGAAAGTTTTGACATAAGAACAGCTTATCCGATATTTCACGTCGAACATTCTCGAACACAGCAACGTCGATATTTCTACAAAAATATCCATTATTTTCTGCCGTATATTCAGAATTGAAGCAGATTCAGTTCCCTACACCTTTTGCTTCAAAAAGCCCCATAAAAAAGTCTACAGGTGTCAAATCTGGAAAGCGGGCTGGCCATTCCGTAGGACCTCGATGGCCGATACAAAAACCATGGAAAATATTATCCAAATAGCTTCTTACTTGTCTAGAGTAATGCGATAGTGCTCCATCTTGTTGGCATAATAATATCCATATCGAATGAATTAGGATTCACTTCGACGATTTCGGTGATCACAGGCATATCCAAATACAGTTCCCCTGTTAATGTTCAATCGACCATTTTGGAGATAGTTTACGTGGTACTATCTACTTGTAGAATCGAGAAATGAATGAGACTATTTGAACTGAACAATTATTGTTTTTTGTCGTACTGACATTTTCGACTCTTTTATGAACAAAAAATAATCTATCAAACCTTATCAGGTTGTTGGGATTGCAATATTGCAAAGAAAACTGAATATTTCTAGAAATATCGATATTAATGTGTTTGTTTTCAGGTAATCATTAAATGTTCCGCCATTTTGTAGTAGGTAGAGATATTGACTTCATATTCTAGGTTTGTGAAGTATTCATCAGGAGCTTCAAAATGATGAATTACAATACCCCCCTTTTCATTAATTTTTTTTCCAGATGGCACCCAGTCGCCATCTTGAATTTTTTATCTGTCAATTTCACTCCTGAAATATAGTATTTATACATCAATTCCATTATCCCAAGTTTGATTATTTCGAGTTGTCCCGTTCAAAAAATAAAATGGGGGGCATTAAAGGAAAGCACTGTAATTATTCCAATGAGAATTTGTAGCTCTCCGATGAAATTTAGTTTCCTTGGTTTTGAAAACAGAGAAAGATAGATTTCCACCTCACGTCAAGTAAAGGTTAGTTTGTGTTATATATTCTATATCTACATAGTATGACTCATTGGCTTGCCCCCAATATCATACTGACTACTCTGAACATAGTCCACCTTCATATTTTCAGGTGTGATATTGACAATGCGGTTTTACAGCTGATCAACAATAATAGATCTACTATACTCGATAATATTAAATGGAATTATTAATATCAACATAATGAGCGATTGTATAGAGAAGTACATGTCGCGGTTTTATGACCTTTTTTTCTCACAGGAACTATATGACTAAGAAGTTTTTCAATGATATCATTTCAACAATATGGATATTTTGATGTTGTCTACATATCTGTTCTAAACTAGATTCTTTTCAATAATATTGTTCCAATATCTGTCCCATGTTAGGTGTCAGTGTGAATAATAATATATATTAATTTCATATTATATTATTTTCATTTTTTTTTACTGAATACTGTCAATAAAAGCATTTATTATTATTATTATATTCAAGACGTATACAGGCATTATACTCGCTTCGAAATAGGAATATTAAAAACCATATATAACGTGACTATCGAATGAAAAAGTTGTCTGATATTATCTAACTTTAATTTCCATGATTTTTGTGAGTTCGGATATCAGTATTGGTAATCCAATATTCATTTCGAATTGCTTTTGGAATGGAGGTCGATGTTTGAAACTCCAAGATCGATTTACAGTAAAAATGAATTCCAGAAAATTACTTTCAGTACTTTTTGATATTACAAAATTTTCTCCATGAATTTTTTACGTCAAATGTCCTTATCTTGATTAGATATACGGAGTGAAATAATTTCCCACTACTCTGTTACCGCTCGAACAAAATTCGAAATCACCAAATCTATATTTATTATTCTATATTCAGATTGAAATAAATTGCAATTGAGTCTTGAATTCGTTTATATTTAGATGATCTTTAAAATTGAAGTTTCCATCGACAACCTCTATTCAGATGAAACTTTTTCCAGAGATCAATTACCCTAACACCAAGCTGATATTTTTGCACTCGACGCGCGTTTCGCTAACAAGGTGAGCATCTTCAGGAGAAGAAAATTGATACTAAATGTGAAGACAAGTGTTAGCTATTTATATACCTAAAATTTTTTGGTCCGATATGGACTTTGTTTGTTATTATAATTAATTTCTCGGCAATACACTAGTGCAGCCACTACCAGCAAAGTTGATTGGTCCGATACGGACTTCATCTTTCATTATTGATTATTCTCATTGACTTTTCAACAGAAGATCAAAAAGCGGGCTGGAAGGAATATGTCATTTGTCATCATTCATGCTGTTTTTACATTTTGCTGTTTCTAGACTCTCTTATGCATCGAGTAGTCTTGTGTCATGCACATGTTTGATCAGTTTTCACCAATTTTTTGATCATTGTCTAGAGCGTGTTGGGCGACACTGGATTTTTCTACCTTTCCGTATTTCATCTAACCCAGAGGCTCCTTGAAACGGGTTTCAATAGCTCTTCGGCTCTGGTTGATGTGAAAAAAAATCAGTTTGGATTTAGGGCGATTGATTTCTAGAAAAAAAGTTCAACTTTTACACCAAAGGTTCCATCTCATCGTTTACACTATTCCAATGTTTTCCAGAGAGGGATGATGAATATTGAAAGCATGAGCTACCACAACTAAAATACACTATACCCATAGTATATATTTCCTAAAGCAATGAAGTCATCTCCGTGGACTAGGAACAGTATTCGTAGCTTGAGGAACATAGTGAGTGCAAACCTTGCAACGGCCGATTATATCATATTATTCACTTTTAGAACATGTGAGTAAAGGTTAAGATATGAAATTGAATCGTTGGGTGATTTGATTCCTATGATAGAACAAGGTTGAATTGATAGAGTGATTCTGAAAGTCAGTTCCTTTCAGAAGTGGGATTGAATTGAACTGGCCAACCCCCGATTGAAATAGAATCCCCATTCAATACAAATTACTACAATTCCTTGGACAATTCTCACTGGAAATGGGTTTATAAAACCGCGACATAAGAATCATCCTGCTTCACTGAGCTATTGTATACGAGTCACTGTTTTGTGAATCAGTAATGTCATGCATAGCCAGCATGGAAAAGCACATGATGCCACTCTCAAAAAACCTTCGTCCTCCGAATTACACATACATTTCTTCAGACTTTGAAAATGCAGCAATTATAATCGATTTGAGTCGATATGTGGGAGCTGACAGTGTTGAACACTACCAAACCAAAAAAATCTCTTTGTGGAGACAGAATACCCAATACTTAACGACAAATAATGTAAGTGGAAAATTGGATAAATCAACGTTATCTGCTCAGACTGATCTCGAATAGAAGTCTCAATCAAATGCGATGACATGCAGGGATTTTTTCGATTGGTTCGGATGATCACGGGTGTAGAATATCGAATTGTCATGTGAATATGTCAGATAAATGCATACAGCTATCTTGAAGGAGTTTCTCAAATGTTACATTCGATTAATGTTTGAATTATTCGTTTTTCAAGCACAAAAACATTATTACATCATAGTAATGAATATTCACAACAAAGGGGTGAGAATTCTGTACTCGTAGAGTCATTTGTGTGGAACGATTGATAACAATTCAGAAGAGCACCGACCGTGAAAATATCTGTAGAAGAGAGACAAGTCTCCGACCCCTCTACGATGTTCCAATGAAGTGAGCAAGTCTGTGAGCGAAGAATCATCAACAAGACGGATTGCCTTTCTCTGAATGGAATCGAGAAGCCTCAATGAATGTTTTGGTTCCGAACTCCACACGTGAGAACTATATTCCAAGACAGGTCGTATCTGAGCCTTGTAGATCATTAGAAGCTGACGAGAAGTGAAGTATTTCTTCGCACGAAATAGAAATCTAAGTTTCCAGGAAACACATTTACCGAACGATCTCACATGGCTTTCCCATGAGAGATTATCACTGATCGTAATTCCTAGCATCGAGATACTTCACTTTGTAGGAATAGTCACTCCTGACATCCGAATACCAGATGATGATAGATCGACTTTCCTTGAGAAGAGACATGCCTAGGTTTCTCTAGCATTAAATTCCTCCAAGTTCATATTACCCTATTCTTTCATTTTCATCAAGTCTTCGTTAATTTTATTGACGTGAATATTCCTTTGAATTTTTGTTTCTCGCGTTGGTATGGCGACTCTGGAAGAGAAACTAGTTTGAAGAGTACTGTCGTCCGCAAAACTATGTACTCGAGCAAATCATTGATATGAAGCAGAAACAAAGTGGGCGCAACAACTGAACTCTGTGGAACACCTGCATTTATCGGGAGAATATCAGATAATACTCCAACAACCACATACAGAGACCTATCAGACAAGAAAATCTTCCACAAAGCACACAACTGAGGAGGTTAACTATAAGACGGCAGTTTAGAAAGGAGACCACGATGCCAAACTCGATCAAACGCTTTTGAAATATCAAGTGCAACAGCTATTGTGTCTCCGAATTTTTCGATTGAGTGCTGCCAAATATGTGAAATATAAGCCAATAAGTCACTGGTTGGTGAATATTTGATGGCGAAATCCGTATTGTCGATCGTTAATTATTTCTGGTTTCTCTAGTTATTCGATAAGCTTTCTATTGATTGCTTTTTCCATGATTTTGGAAATGATAGAAAGCAATGCAATTGGTCTATAATCAGGGTGAGGTTTTTGTTTTTAAGAACTGGCTGAACTCTTGCTGTCCTCCAGGACTTAGGAAAAACCCCCAATTTATATGAAAGGTTGAATAATTCGCAAAGTACTGGTGTCAATTCGGGGGCACATGCTTCCATACCAATTGCTGGGATACCATCAGATCCGCAAGTCTCAGATCCATTAAAATATTTCTTACATTTTGTTGGTGAAATATCTTAGGCATATGACTGTCGACAGGCGTGTTATTCGGAGGATCTCTTCCCGATGAGTCCAGATGAGTAGAATCTCCAGCAAACATATTTGCAAATATACATTTGCTTTTTGTTGGGCAGTGGTGGCTTGTGATCCATCTTCTTTATTTGAAGGAGAAAATGAACTTAAAGTGAAATTTCTGGCCACAGCTTTAGCAAATGATGTGCTTCTTTAGCAGCTTCAATTGTTGCACTACAACTATTTCTTGCTTTATATGTATTGAAATAGTATGGAAATAAATTAAATGTTAAATGAGTCATTTGAAAAGTTCATTCGTTAAATAGTGCCGAAAACAGGGAAATAACATTTTCCCTTTGTATTGTCAAACTCCCATTTCTACATTGTATAAAAACATGTCGCTTTCTGCTGTCTGCCCCTATGTATGCTAAGATCTTTGAAACTACCCAACAGAAAGTCCTCACTTTACAGTCTAGGCAGAAAAAGTAATACTTTGCTGATTGATATGTCTGCAAAATCAATATTCGGCCAAAAAATCATCATGTTTTTGTTTGGATTTTCGAAAACGTAATATTTCGCTAATCACGTATCAGTATAATGAATAAATAATAAATTGACTCTTCCCAGGCTGTTTCCCCGTCACTGCTTGGTCTTCAATTCCATTGATGTCGTTGACAAAAGACAGTCAACCGTGAGCAACTAATTGATGCAGTTAGACATGTCAAACGAATTTATTTTTTTCATTCCACAAATACTGCTCGGATTCTGCCGAGTCATCAAAACAAATATAATTGTATTCGAATTGGAATCTGATGCAACCGTTTGGTTGAATGCATTTTCAGAAAACAAATAATTGTGATAAATCATTCTTGGTGCCAATGTACAGGTGACAATTGGTTTTCAAAGGAATAACCATGAACAAATGATGAGAGATACATTTTCTTCACAGTTTTGAAATTACGCACTTCGGTGGCTTCTTTGTACAGTTCATCTCAAGTAGAAAATATTCACAATAAATTTATTCATCAGGAGAACGCATATGCTTGTTTCGATGAATGTTCCGAAATGGTGAAACACTATTCAGCGCATTGAAATAAAAAAAATCAGGTCAATAAATTCAAGTTCGAAATCATCCATCAGAACTGTAACGTACCATAAGATCATTATTGAGAATGACTTGAGAATGGTATGAATATTGAATAAAAATCTCTTCTTTCGCGAGAGAAAAGTTACGCAATTTCCAAGAAAACTTACTTCGAGTGCAAATTAGAAAAAATAAGTTCTTTACAATTCTGTATTCATATTCATTTCATATCTTCACTTATAATATCAAAAGAGCTTGAATTATTTCCAGAAATTTTCTAGGGGGCACGAATATCCTGAAAACATTATTTTTAATATTTCCAGGAATAATTCAAGCTTGCATGGTATTCGGTTAGAGTATTTCACACCGCTCCGTGGAAGCCGTCTGACCTGTCTTTCACAACCAGGTCTCCGGAAAGCACCTTAGCCTCTAGAGCTTATTGCGCTTTGCTTCCCTATATTTCATGACACCCATTCCAACAGCCTTGTCCCCTGCACAAGTTTGTGCAGGTTGATTGCTGGGTCTTTGTCATATTCTTCTAGATCCAGAATTGGTTCTCCACATATTTGTTGCCTTTTGTGATCCAGAGCCTCACATTCGCAGAGTACGTGTCGAGCTGTCTCCGTCTCTTTGTTACACTGTCTGCAGCTAAGGTCGCCGTTGTACAGCCCTATCTTGTTCAGGTGTCCTTTGAATGAACAGTGTCCAGTCAGTAGCCCTGTTATAATCCTTATCTGATTCCTGTTACATTGAAGCAGGTCTTCAGTCTTTTTCTTCAACGGTCCTTTTATGAAAGTTTTCCCGTGAGCGCTGCTAGGTAGATTTTCCCAGTAATCTCTGTGTTTTGTTCTCACCCAATTCTTTATATGATTCCGTACCATCGTTTTGGGTACCCCCCCCCCACTGCTGGTTTGGGTCCAGTATATGGTGTTGATGATCCTTGCCTTGCAAGCTCATCAGCTTTCTCATTGCCTGTGATACCTGAGTGATCTGGGACCCATTATAGCGTAAGTATATTATGGTCTGCCAGATTTTTCAGTTCCTCGCGGCATTTCCATACCAGTCTAGATGTCACTTCGGGGTTTTTCAATGTCCTAAGTGCAGCTTGGCTGTCCGTAAAAATATTGGAGTATAGCATACATTTCTGCTTGAAAAACAGATGTGTATTGCCCGAGAAAGTAGCTGTACCCTAGGATCCTCCCCGCACAGTATACACCGGCCCCTGTACCATATTCCGTCTTGGATCCATCTGTAAACCAGTTGCTCCAGCCGGGCTTGATTTCAGGGTCTTTTTGCCACTATTCAGGATCTCCTATCACTACTGAGAAATTCGTGTTGAATGTAAATTTGGGTACCATGTGGTGTCCGTATCCATGTCAAGTACATGTCCCTCCACATGTCATTTCACACCATACTTTTGAAAGAAAATATTAATTCAAGCTGACATTTCAAATTAATTTCTCTGATTGTCAAGTTGGTCAGGGTATTGCTGTTTTTGACATATTTTGATTTCTTTTTTTTTTTGTTTAACCGGTACTGACAAAAAGCTTAATAATTACTAGTTGAACAATTATATTGGTATATCCACCATATTTTGTAAAATTACCAACTTTAGTTACACCAAATACTAAAACTCAGATGCGTACCAGCCCAGTCTATCTCCTTTGGTGATTTTAGTTAACTAAAGGTGTTAAAAATATATTTTTACAAGTAACATGATGCAATTTCAAAAAATTGCTTTGTAGGTATATATACCATATTTCGTTGAATAAAAAAATATCAACTTTAGTTACACCAAATATTAAAACTCAGATGGGTACTAATAAGGTATATCTAAATTATTCAAGGGTTGTAAATCATATGTTCAATTTTTGAACTGTTAAAAATTTTCACATAAACACCGTGGCGCCTTGAAAAATAGTAATAGAACATAGTAACTAGTCAACATTGAGGCATTTGTTGAAAAGTAGAGGTGTGAAATTTTCTTCGAAAAATTCTCATTGGTATTAAATAAGTAGGGGAGAAGATGCAATACATTTTAACTGTTAGGTGTTTTCTAACAATTTATAAGTTACCAGCTGTGAGAGCTCACAATCTCTGATGAAATACATTTCTCCCAGTGTTATTTTGCTAAGCCCAATTGGAAAAACTTCTCGAAATTAGTCTAACAGTTTCTGCACGAAACAATTCTTAGTTCAAGAACCGCATGAAGATTCATTTTTACGTTTTGATTTGAGATGAAAAAACGAATATCATATTGGGCTGATTTTTCAGAGCGAGTTATACAAAATGATTCTTCTATCGTATTACATCTGAAATATTTTCTGATTTCCATAGAAGATATTCTATAATCATTTTTTGATGGTAATTTTATGTACCCCCCAAAATCAAGTTTATTTACCATATCGTCTGTCAGTTTATAGAATTCGACTGGAAATCATTGCTTGCTGGAATATTATTATTTTTTCATAGCACATGTCAGGGTTAGTTTTTATAAAGTCAAAAGAGTGGACTGAGATCCGCTAGGGTAGATAAGGTATCTGCACTTCTAATTGTTTTCTATTTGAAGTATTCTTGTGTTTGTTGGTCAATAAAAAGTTTCTTGTGAAAACTACGCCAACCAAAATTATAATAATATATGTTAATAATATAATATTTATCTATTTATTTGGTTGAGAAGTACCATGGAGAGAAAATCAATGCACAATAAACAAAGAGAAGGTCGATGACAAGTCCAAAAGTAAATATAAAAAACGAATGAATGGAAATAACTACATGTAACTATATTATAGAAGCCGGTCAAAAGAATATAAACAACAATACACAAACAGCCCAGTAGCATTGATGAATATCCAAAATCAGTAATAGAAAAAAAACTTAAGAGTATGAATGTAAATAGTTGCAGACTATAAAAAGTCAATAAAATATAAACAACACATAATTTCTCAAGTATTCGGTAATTCTAAACAAAGCAGTTGAAATGTATAACCAAATTTTTTGAACCTGAATATCTCAGGTTAGTTGATTAGTGACTTTTTCAATGGTGTAACAAATCCTTTGAAGCAGCATTTTTGTCAGCTGACCTTTGAGAGTTGACACCAGTAGGAACATCATGATAATCGTTCAATAACTTCCCAAAAGCAATACGTTATTTCCTTCAGACACAATCAACCGAAATTGACATGCAACTACAATTACGTACATTAAAAACGATTTAAATTCGTTACGATATTCGAATGGATATAATGATCAAATTACAGTTTTTTTAATCTTTCGACACGCTACCCATTGAACTCCGTGAAAACAATTAAAACATCCTAATTGACTGGAATAGTCATGAATACTGGACGTTGTAATATTCCTCATCATTTCAAATTATTCAGTTCATTCCCACATATAATAAATATTAATCGTAATCGACCTCGCATGTGTAATTATTAAAAAAATTCACTCGGTTTCGATTCTCGAATGTTTATCAGATCTGGGAAAGAATTGGGCAATGATTTCATTAGAATAGCCAATTAGAGCATTGAAATTGCCTTTTCGTGTTCGTTCCATGATGCTTGTTTTTCAATTTGGATTTCAGAGATTGTTAATAGTTAAGCCTCGATAGTTTGATGTGCCCAGTCATCAGAACTTCAAAATCAAAAAACAAGCAAATAAGTCATCTCATTGTTTCATCATGGTAATTGAATATTTTTCTAGATCTATATACATATACCTTATATTTCTCATAATATAAAAATACATATTTGAACGTCATTATTTCGTGATGGATAAATATTTGTTCCGTAGTTTTCTGGGTTTGTAACTGACCACAATCTGAAAAAATAAGAATTAATATTGAAATATATACAAGTGTAGAAGGGCAGGGTTTTGATCTACCCCGAAAATTTGCTGCGTCTATTGAAAAACAGTGTTCTTTCTGAATACAAGAAGACCAATTAGTCAGCAACTTCTCGTATATCTCAAATTTAGCCTCTCACATGTTAATTGCAAGGAGTGCCAACAAGAGATATTTGCATTTGTACAGGAATTTGCGTCTAAGTTATTTTTTCAATAGAATAGCTGAACTTTTTTCTTAGAGTAACAAACTTCAGAAATTCAAAGTGAATGTTAATCCGTACCTTCTGTCCCTTGATTCACACGGTGTTCTTTGAACATCACAGGACTTCCCTTTCGTGTGAATCTGTTAAAAAATTACCAATAAAAGTGTTACATTTTATTCGGAAACATTAATTGATGCAGTACTTCTAAATTGGTACATCCTGAAAGAAGTAGCTGACCTTTTATCTCTTGGGCAGAAATCTGATTTGAGATTTGTTTACATTAACTTCGACGTGTCTACTATTTTTAAGTTTGGATCAATCAAGTGTTCAAGGCGTTCACTACAGAATTCACTAACTCTTTTCACTATGCGCGAGTTTCTTCTACGATTATTATATCTTTTTCTATAGTTTTTTCTGTTCTATTTATTTCTATAGATTTTTATCAATTACAAAGTAAAGAAATAAAGAGCTCACAAAACTTCTACACGTATTTCACTATATAATAGCTTCTTAAGGCGTGTCATTCAGGAAGTAATGACTGAAATAATCACTAAAAGAATTCGGAATATCAGAGTATAAAGTACTAGCTTTCGCCTGCAACTTCATTCTCGTTATAGTTGAACCAAACCATTTAGTCAAAATGAAACAACAAGACTCTTGTAAGCCTATATTCATAACATACAATATCTTGACAGTTTATGCCATTTTTTTATCAGAAACGGCTTGTTTGATAAACAAACATAGATATGAATTTCTTCTGGTATCATCTAACTATTCCACTCGTCAGACTCACGACTTTAAACTGCCTTTACCCACCTTGACACTGACTAAAAACTCAGTAATTTACAATGACCTGAAAATATTCAACCACTTGCCTAACGACGTTAAGTGTATAGAAAGCCCCTCAGAATTTAGGAAAGCAACTAAAGTTTTACTTTCGGATAGACCCTATTACAGTTTGGACAAATTTTATGATGATAAATTCCACTAATACTTACTCTGAATACACTGAGCTAGTGTTAGTGTCAAACTAAACTAAGTTCCATTTAGCATCCTTTTTGTTTTGTCAAGTTCTCTTCTTGATTTTTATATTTCTGTTTGTTACCACACTTTACACATGTGGACATTTTCTTTAATGTGCTAAACATCTGTTTTTATCATATTATGAGTATATGTGTGTATATGAACTTGTGTATAATTTTAGAGGTTTTAAGTTTTATGTACTCAGTATATATGCTTGTATACATTTTTTATTATTCACACACGCTTTGTCAATAAGTTTAATTCTTCGGACAATAAAGCTTATTTATTATTATTATTATTATCATTATCATAGTCAGCGCACGCCGGTAGAAAATCACATCTCGCCTGCTTTTCTTCGAGTAGTATAGATTTGAATCATTTTTAGTGTTTTAAGGGATTGCGTGTTTCAAGTTATGTACGATACTTCAAGAATATGATGTTCGTTCCAAATTCTTTAAAATTCTCCAGAAATATTTGAATTGTTGAATATTTCAAACACACATCCGAAACTTTTTGTAGAGATCAATTACTTTAACATCCAAGTAATATTATTTGAACTCGACGCACGTTTTGCTAAAGAAGTTAGCATCTTCAGAGGAAAATGGATAATTTTCTGAAAATGCTAATTTGGTTAGCAAAACGCGCGTTGAGTGTCTGGTGTTAGGGTGATTGATCTTCACAAACGCTTTTCATACCAAAGGTTTCAATCTCATCCTTTACTAATTTAATTTTTTTTTTATATTTTCTATAATAATTTTTGATTATTCTGCTTGCAGATGCTCCATTGAGAATTCTCATTGATGGTTTGAATTAGTTCCGAGATCAACTCTTTTTTTAATTTGATATGTTCAATCAGAGGTTTCACGACATGTATATTTACACTCAACAAATCACGGATTCATACTACTAATGAATTATTATTTCCCAAAAAACATCATTCTGATATTGCCAAATAATTCGTAAGTTTTGCTGGAATTTCAGATTTTAAATCTATTGAGTAGTTTTCGATAATATCTCTTTGATCTACTGGATCTTTGTCTTCCAATCTTTCATAAGTTCATGTTTTGATGCAGAACTTACGCAGAATATTCGTTTCATATAATATAGGCATAAATTTATGTCCGGAACTTCTCAGATTTCAGAAAGGGAGTCACCTGAGATTGCAGACACTACGAATATTGGGGAATGAAGACAATAGTTGTGTTCCAAATCATCATAATAATTGAGATCTTAAAGGTTTGGGCCCTGTTAAGATAGTGAGATTTGTATCGTAAAACTATTCCGATACTCAGTAGATATTGAATACCCTGAATTAATCATTCTTCACTTCAATGAGCATGTGAGAGATTCCATGAGTGATTTAATTGTACGAGTGAACACTTCGCTTTTACTTTTCGTAGCTGGGTAATATAAAAATCATTCATCAAATTTTATGCATAAATAGAAAAATATTGTTGAGCACACTCTACGACTTTCATTCAACATCATTCGATGAGTTTGGAACTGATATATCAAATATCAAACTTATCAATCAAGTCACTTCTGAATTTTCACATCCAGTACCCACAGCCTTTCGTCCCACGCCACTGTCTCGCTACGATGCCTCGTCTCCTAAAACTGCCTTCCATCAATTTATTATTTGAAATCTGAAATCCCGTACTCCTCCCTAATATCAATCAGGCGATGTGTCATTAACAAAAACAAAGCCGCGAGCATCCTAGGACGCGGCTCAAAGGTGAATTACGAATTGATGATCGAACACGAAAGATGGCTGATGGCCGGGAAATCAGTTTTGAGGCGGGCCGGGCGCCTCGCTTCTTCCGATGCAGATGCCGCGATCCGTGAAATTATGGTATCAAGAATCCATTAGTAGATTGCACTAGATACGGGATGTGTCGAGCAGATGTCCTTGTATTTGGTGGGAAAGCGCGATGCAACACGAGAAACATTTTGAGTGCCATTGGTTTGAGCTTTGTTGTCTGTGTATGGCGGTTTATGGCAGTCTGCTTTTCAAAACTCTCTTTCTTCCTTTTTCTCCCTCTCACTTTTATCTTTCTCCCTTTCTTTTTTTATCTCTTTCTCTCTTTCTCTCTTTCTCTCTTTCTCTCTTCCTCTCTTCCTCTCTTTCTCTCTTTCTCTCTTTATCTCTTTCTCTCTTTCTCTCTTTATCTCTTTCTCTCTTTCTCTCTTTCACTCCTTCTATCTTTTTCTCCTTCTCTCTTCCTCTCTTTCTCTCTCTTTTTCCCTCTTGCTCATTCTCTCCCTTCCTCTCTCCCAGTAATTTGGTTGGTCGTTTGTGAGCAAGGGAGAGAGACAGAGATAGGGTGAAAGATAGATAGAGAGATACAGACAAACAGGCAAACAGACGAATATGTTTTGAATACAAGAGCTCCCGCAATACTTGTAATTTAATCTACTTGTCAAAAAAGTATGGTTCAATAATTGAGATGAAGGGACGCTGAACCTAGAAAAAATTGAGGTGGATCATAGTGGGAAAATCAAATTCAAAATTGAAATAATAAAATGAGATGAATAAAACAAAATTGAGGAAAATGAATAAATATTGTTTGGATGTTCGATGAGGAGGTGAAATTGTTCTGTAAATAATTTTTTGGGTTTTCTCCGTCCTAGAAATGAAAGAAAAAAGCTTTAATTTCTTAAAATATCTGTTTTTATTGGCCAATTGGTATATTTGCCCCGAATGGAATATTAATAAGTTGCAAAATTATTTGACTAGTTTGTGTCAGTTACGTATAGTATTTTTATGAATTTAGAAATTCAATAAACAAATTTATAAAAAAAGCTAGTCTGCCTCCTTTTTCAAGCCTATTTTGGAAATTTTTAATTGAATTGTACGTAGTGTCAAAATGTGAAACTGTTATGACTCATTCAACCATAGCCCAGTATAACATAGCCATACTGTAAAGACACTTAAATGTTTATCCCTTGTTCTCGAGGGTCAAATTTCTGTGACCTTCATTCTGTGCTCGGGGTATGTAATGTCACTTTGTGGCGGTAAATTTGAATGTACGGGATACCAAGTATGAAATCAGTATGTTATTTCACATCATAAAATCAATATTTTGCCTAGAATAACGTTTGAAATTAATGTGAATGATTTGAAATTATCAAGTATCTACAATAGTTATTCCACTTTTCTGTCGCATTTTCCTCCAGTCCATGTTTGCTTGGAAAGATATATTCGACGACCAGGAAATAAAAAACTTCCAAGAGGATGTTCTATTCATAGCAGCTTCAAATACTTACAAAAGATATATTTAGACATCAACAATTTAATAAGAACTATAAATGACTCAAAAAGGTTATTTTTTTTTTGTTCTTAGATTTATTAGTTTTGCTTTTTATCAAATTCTTATTTGGAAATTTCAATGTGTAAAAAATTCTAGAACATTTCTTTCTCAAAGTCAAATTCACACAAGGGATAGGAGTTATTGAGAGATTCGGTATTTTTCGAGTAAATCCTCTCAGTTACATGCCTTCAACCATACTTCACACCCGAAAGAGTAATCTAATATTAATATTTAATATTTAAAATTCTGCAATCTGTGAAAAATATATGGAAAATTCAAAGAGCTCTTGTTCTACAGAACACTTATGGATGGCTATTACCTTTTGACATCCTTCGGAAACATCAAGAGAGATGATAATTTGTCTCTAGCCTTCGACAAACATCTGAGATAAGCACACACTTTTCCACCTTGGTAGTTACCTATAATATTCATTCATTTATTTATTTCCCCAAGAAACATATAAGTTATTGATAGGGAAAAAAATTAATCTTTCAATTAAACTAAACATCAATTCTTTATCCTGACCAAATATATCTAAAACATTTCTCAGAAATATATCAATAATAATTGAAAATACAATATTTTAACACACATTGACGGCCATCAATTGTCTCTACTCTATGGTTATATGGTATACTGGGACCATAGCTATACCTAGAGTTGATTTTGATACAACCTTTCCTCTCTTAGTTCAACAATGATCACTCAAAACAATCACAGTTGAATCTAATCCCAAATTTCAGGTTAATCCGATCGAAAAAACCAGAATTCTCTGCAAACATTGAGTAGTATAAGTACCACAGAATATATCGACGCTCTAAAAGGCCAGTAATGCAATAAAATAACAAGGCCTCACAAGGTCCGTATTCAAAGCAACAAAGAATATGTCTCTTCCTTTGAACATAATAATAGTGATAGTGAAGTGTCAGTGGCTCGTAAATAAAGATGTGCCTTGATATTTGTATTTACATCAGTCTGCTAGATTGCTCTAGTGCTGTATTTGAACGTAATATTTTGTTGCTTCTGCTCACTCAAAGTAGGTAAAACAAAATTATATTATCTGCTCACTTCACCACTATGATTATGGTTACCCCTACGGGAAAAAGTTTCCGATAGATACCTGAGTTGCCATGGGGACGCGAGACAAAATACGTATTTCATTGGTTGAAAACTATTGGTTTTCCATGAAATTCTCGAATTCCTGTTGGTAGTTCCATACTCATTTAGATATATCGATGGTTTATTATCTATAAATTCAGTGACATCGATGGAAATAGAACAAATTAACCTGTAGTAGAAGTTCATTATGTTTCGAAGTGAGTGTGGTAGATTTACGATGCAGAAAAGCTCAATAATAATAATAATAATAATAATGATAATAATAATGTTTATTCATCAGAAAATGAAAAGATATAGTTGTAATACAATTCATATGTGAATAAACAGGCAAAATCACAGAAACAGTTGATTCTGTTTGTAAGTGATTGTAGTAAGTTTACATTAATTCCATTTTAATTTTACGTAGTTTTCTTTTTAGGCCTGGATCAAATTTTTAAAGTCATAATCGAGTAATTTTTGTCACAATTGAGTAGTTCTCACACATTTTAATTTTACCCTCAGATGTTGAACGGTAAAACCATCAAGTTTATAACAAGGATGTTGTAAGCTTTCTTTGGAAAACTACATTTGAAAAACAGAATTATTATCATTATAATTAACAATATGTCTTTATGACCAATTATTCACTGGTAACATGCGACAATTTTTTTTCACCATTTTAAATTTTCCTCTCCATAATTGTTAATTGAAATTAGCTGTTGATGAACCCATATAGGTTCGAAACAAGTACTGATTGATGTTGTTACCGTTCTAACATGTGATGGGATATTAAATTGTGGAGACGCATTTGAGTTTTTCTGCACCGTAAATAGAACAAATTGCTTCGACGAGTCGCCTATGTGCTCTATAATATTGATACTTCAACATCAGCCCATGAAAGGCAAAACCACTATTAGATTTTGAATTTAATTACCACCCTTCGAACCTGATTAGCTTTTCTGTAACGTGTTTCTCGACGGGAAAACAACCAAACTTCAACTTTCTGTTCTTGCTAGGACGGGAAGAAGGGGAACAAAGATTATAGATTATGTTAATTAAAATTTATTTATTAATTATGTTGAAGGTGATTGATAATTATTGCTACCAGGCGAACATTAGCGGATTTTTCAATTATTTAAGTGAGCCAGCAAGTAAATGAGTTGCTTTATGTTCACAGAATATTAACAGTTCACGCCGAATTTTTCGTAAAATAAGTATATTGGTTGAACTTTGAATGTGGGTGTTAATTTTCTTTGTTGAATTTTATCCGTTTGCAATTCTGTTGTCTTTCAATAAACTGCACGGAAACACATTGAATCAACACAAACAAAAATCTGAAAACAATGAAATTCAAACTGTAGAATCGATTTTTACATTCTCATATTCCAGTCAACTCCACATAATTCAATGAAAAACTCCAATATGTAAAATTGAAAAAAAAAATTGAATAATTCCTTCGTTAATTTTTTCGAATAATGTAGATTTTGGTTGAGTCAATAATACTACCACTCAAAAGTTTGTTGAATTATGTGATTTCTGAACAGGTAGCTCTGGTAGTTGTGTTGAATTCACAGTGTGAAAATGGGAAAATAAAATTACGAATACTAGATCACATAGATGATCTGAAAAATCGTTTTAATAAAAAATAATTTGAATTGTGTTTTGCTTGAATTTTTCTTTTATTCATTGAAAATTGCCCTGGCTTGAAACTTCACAACACTCAATATTATCTCCGTAGTTTTTTGGGTTTCAAACCTAGCACAATCTGAAAAAATTAGAGTTAGTATTGGAATCCATACTACTGTAGAAGGGTATACTTCTTTCTACACCGACTAGTTGTATATAATTATCAATTAGGTTTAACATTCATTACTATTTTTCAGATTGTAATAGGTTAAAGAACCCAGAAAATTACGAAGGAAAACATTTATCTACCACAAAATAATGACGCTCAGAACGTACAATGATGTATCGTTTCTGGGACGAAAAGAGCCAGAAGATCTCAGAAGACAGTTGAACGGAGGTATGTCAAGAAGACACACACGTTTCCTTTTCCGCCCTCATTTTAGTGTTGAAACTAGTGCGGAAAAATTAATCTGTTGGGATTTAGGGGAGTATATTGATATTTGAATATTTAGAATATATCTGTATGTTGTAGTTCAAGGAAAGACTGAAAAATGAAGAAATTCGTTAGAATCCTGCTGTATTTTTCAAAACTGTTTCAATAGTTTTATAATAGCCCTGGTATATGCCTCATCAAATTAATCTCCAATAATAATAAACTTTTGACATCATTCATTTGGCCCTTTGATTTACGGCAGCAACAAGTTGAAAATAAATCTGTCAGTCAAAACAGTACCTTGTCAAAACCAACTTTATGATCTCCTTTAGCCTAATCGCTGACAAAGCAGAGAAAAACCATAATCTGACTTCATTTCAGCCCCTGCCATACCTTTCAGAGATAAAATAAAACGTATTTTCTAAATGAAAGAATATGTCAATAGCTTTGAGACAGACTCCTGTATAAGATATGGATTTGTTTCATACAAAGTCATCATCTGATTCGGTGGAAGAATTCCAACCAATTCGAAATCAAAATAAAAAAAAACTTGATTCTCAGAAATAAACGCAATACGAAATAGCATATGTCGATAATTTTGCTGGCTGGTTCAAATTTGAAACGAAACGAACTTCTATGAGACAGTTGTATGGTATAAATCTCTTGAAGACAAAAACGCTTGTCAAATCTTGGATATCTGAAATATATTCCAAGAGAAGTATAGACGAGAAAAACTTGAGAGTGAATTTTTATGACAAAAGCGGATAGGGTTTCCGGAACTTTAACGAGGTTAAGTAGTTTATATAAGTATTAGTTCATTTTTTTTTTTTTAGTTTACAATAACTTTATTGCAAATATATACTACAAAATTGTTGAGCGTCACGTAAATCCAAAACTTCTAATGGTGCACTGTTCTCAATTCGGGCGTGTTCAGCAACTTTGAAAAGTGGTGGATCCGTGGGATGTGGATGGAATCCACTCTTTGGACAGTTTGCAATGAATTGTAAAGCATGGGTTGAGGTTAATTGAAATAAACCAGTTTCATTATATTTTGGCGAGCATACTATTGCAATAGCTTCGGGCATCAGTAATTGATAAGAACAATGAGTGTGAAGATCCACGCTTGAAAGAAATGCTGTTTGCGTAGGATGAGTATGTATTCACCCTATTGTTATTAAATTATGTTGATCTTGGTAATCAAATATTTCTTCCTCGTTCATCGTCATACAAGAATCCGATGTTCCTCTTTGCTCATCCATCACTAGTTTTCCTGCTAGTATGCCGCATGTCTCAATGTTTTTAGAAGTATTGCTCTGTGCCATGGCTTGGAACATCGTCATTATACTTTCGCTGGTATTACTACAGGACAAATTGCTGCCTTTTCACCAGGTTGAGAAGATCTAGTAGGAAAATGTGATCCAAAGTGTTGAGTAGCTTTTTCACCATCTTTGTCATAGTTAAAAACAATTCCACATACTGGGCATGAATGAGTTGAAGGCGACAGTATATCAGGATGTTCGATATTTACATGAGTGGAGTTAATGCCTTCACTAGTTCATTTTCTTCTGAAAAGTCACTGGGCCGATGGTCACCTCTTTCAGTGAAGCGAATTGATAATGAACTTGAAGTGGGGCTGCTTGGTATTGTTCTGGATGTCGAAATGGAAGATCTTATTACTTCTTCAGATTTGGTGTATTCGTGCATTCTTTGTGGATGATTGAATATTTCATCAAAACTTTTATTTGCAGGAATAGAACCTAGGATATATGGCAATACTGATGCGTTGTATCAAAAAATTTCTTGCTCTTCCGTCATCTGTTTTATTGATGAGTTTTTGACCAATATGGTTGATCAGTTCAGAGGCATAGCTACCAAAAGTACCGTAAGTTTCAATAGTTTATTCGAGAAAGAATTTTAATAATACGAGAAGTTGCTGACTGATAGGACATGTACCTTACAGAAGGAACTGTTCAGGTAGATAATAAATATGTCTTTCTACACGTATAAAGATGTCAACACCAATTCTTAATTCATTCAAACTGAGGTAAATTAAAACTAGAAAACTGCAAACAAAAACTTATTCAATTGAATTCAATCTCATTTTATTCCACAGAAATATCCTCAAAAACTCAACCTCAATGGAAAACCAATATTATTGTGAAAAAATCGTTAAATTCTCTTTGATGAGAAATATATAGAAATAACAAAATTTTTCATTCTGAGGAATCCTATCAATTACTGAATGAACAAGATCAAATAATTATGCTATGTAGACATTAAATGGAATGAAAAAATATATATGAACTACAGAATCTGTAGTACAAGCAAACAGTCGTTTAGAATCTAAAAAAAATATTGTAGTTTAGGATAAAAATCTGTAATCGCCAGAACCAAGCCAAAAAAAAATTGAGCATTTCTCAAAATAGAATTCGAAAGAAAACAATCTTGCCATTTCGAGGTTAATGAAATAGTTGAAGGCATGTTTGTGGTCATTTTTTTCACTTCAGAATAGTGCCATTTGCATCAAAATTCGTGGGATATTTTTACTAAGTCTAGCATTTTGAAATTTCTAATATTTTATAAAAACTGTCGACTACTGTGAGAAAACGGTGGGAATACATTAGTTCGGAATCATCTGATTATCAACTTGAGGAATCGTTCTTCACCAATGAACATTTGAGAATAAAAAATTTAACAGTTACCCGCTGAATACGATACACCTCAAGATAATCCTAATCAGGTGCTCGTATTCAAATTATGCGAACAAATGAAATAGCCCGTGTTTAAACTTCGAGATATACACATATATTTTGTTTAAACATCACCAGAACAGTTAACTCGAGTGAATTATAGTGTTTTTAATGAAGGAAAAAATAAAGTAATTGTATCATTGTGTTAACCATTTTTCACTTGCTCGAAGAAATCGTTACTTACAAACTTCACTTCGTTTAATGTATGGAAATTAGTCTTATCTTTGAATGAGCCGAGAAGCCATTGAAGTTTAAATGGAACTATTTTTCAATTGAAACTCCTTTGTTTTAATTTTTATCGCGTTATTTATATATGACGTCATGCTGTTACCCACTGTTGCTTCTTGGATGAAGATATTTTAATGAATTGAGGATTACAATTCATAATGTTACTGTTTGAATTTATAACGTCGGTAACAAAAGCAACAAGCATATTTTCACTTCAGAACGATTTTCTTCTTGAAATCAATATTGAGGAAGTTTTGTGAACTCCTGATTTTTCTGAAGAAAAGCACCTCGAACTTGGTTTTAATTTTCTATGCATGTTATTTCACTTTGATTTCAGAGATTACAGAGAAGCCCTGTAATGTTCAAAGATCACCACGTGAATCAAGGGACAGGCGATAAGAATTAACATTCACTTTGAATTCCTGGAGTTTGTAAGCCTCAGGAAAAACCTCTTCCGGTATGGAGTTCCAAAGCTCAGCTTTTCTAATGAAAAAGATCCCTGAGCAAGAGAGGTTCGACAGGTCTCCAAGTTCACAACAAAGGTGCTTGAAGGCCGTTTCTATGTGATATGAGAACATCGTGAAAAATGAGAAATGAAATTTCCTATGTTTTTATAACATTTAAATTTTTTGCAAATTTCTAGGAAATTTCGACTTTCCAGACAAAATTTCTTGAAGAAGAAGTCAAGATTTCCTCACTGTATGGAAATGATATTACGATATAGTTGGTAGAGTTCTACATGAATAATTGGAAACAGATTGTTCATTTGCGATAGTCCATAAAACGCACTTTTCTCCTGATTTCTTTGGCAATAATTCCGATGAAGCAGTAGTATATCATTATCCCTTCAACTTCACTTTCGAGAACACCAGTAATTCAATGTATAAATGTCAAGTTTGACAATTCAACCCTAATACGCTTCCACAGTAACCCAAGTTATTCCAATTCGAATTTCAAAGCACCATGTATATTTTCTCACATAACCTTATAATTTAGGTGAAAAATTAAAAAAACCAAGTTTTTGGTTTTTTATTTATATCTTTTTCAAAAAATTTTTTTTTTACGAAATTTGGTGAAAACTCACTTCATTTTGTCCCAAATACACTGTAATTTATTTGATTCGAAATATTTATTTTTTCGCCTTATTTTAACATAATATCAAAAAAGCACCCTAAATTTCAATCGACTTTTTGTTCGTTGAAATATCTTCTTTCTGATGGTGTGAAAAAAAATATACATTACTATAGGAAATGTTCTCAGAAAATGCAAAAAATTGAAAAAACTCAAATTCGAAAAAAAATTTTTAATCACTATGTAGAATTTCATCAAAAAAATGTGATTGCTGCAATTTTTTTTAGTTAAAAAGTTCATTTATTCGATTCGAATTACATTCATGTCATAGACAATCTCATACAATATAAATATACATGTAAATCGTACTATTGAATTCAGATACTTAATTCTGATTACGTTATTCATTGTATTTTTTTTCAAAAACGTTAATCTTGTTATTTATAAATACCTTATCTGAAATTCTATTCAGTAATTCATTAGTTTTTGTCTCTTCGAAGGCATTTCTTCATCGTTAGATTCGACAAACCTTTCCAACTCTAGTTGATCGTCGAAATCTTCAAGACCATCATCTTCGTCTCCAATGTTATTTCCAGTCTGCATTAGTTCTTCATCCACAATTTCATCTCAATCATTTACTTCCTCGTAGATTTTTTTTCCATATTGGAGCAACTTTCAGATTAGTGCATAAATTTGTGCATTTTAAATCATGTTTTCGGCAGCCACATTTTAAACTGTTACCTACATCCAGTTTCACAGCTGCAGCAAATAGTTTTGAGCAATACTTCCAGAATTAAATCTTTTCCTGTAAATTTGGGCATAACGCCACGCTGATATTGCTTCCAGCCCCAATCTGTTGCTGTCAATTCGTTACCCAACCAAGTTTGAAGCTGATAATATGCTCTGTAACAATGTTCTGCTGCTCCTTCTGTGGGTGGGAGGTTTGCCAAAATGAAGGATGGTTCAATTTTTGCCAATTGATATTTTCGAAACCTAAATTGATTTAGTGTTATTTTTTCTTTTTTACATTTATAAATAGATTTGATTAATTGTAATCCATTTTTTTATTACGCTACAAGGTAGACACGATTAAATTTCCACAAAATTTATTGTCTTCGCGACATGTTTCGATACACTGTATCTTTATCAAGCGATGTCTTTAAACACAAGTTTAGGAATCATCATCAGTGTCAGTTGTATCATTCTAGGAATCAGAGATAATTAGAGTAGACCTTGATGTATTTATGGAGCTTTTAACGAAGAATAATTCAGTGTTTAAAGACATCGCTTGATAAAGATACAGTGGAGTGTTTAAAGACATCGCTTGATAAAGATACAGTGTATCAAAACATGTCGCGAAGACAATAAATTTTGTGGAAATTTAATCGTGTCTACCTAATAGCGTAATAACTATGGATTTCCATCAAGTAAAGGCCACCTCAATACAAAACCATTTTTTTATATTTTCTTTATTTTCATCTTTCTTAGAAAAACATTGGTCAAATTTGATAAATTTTTCGCGTCTAATAATGAGTTAACGATACTTTTCTTTCCTTTTCCGGCAAATCCAGATGCTGTATCGCAACCAGAGAAACAATGCGGAAATGCAACAATATATTTGAAGAATTCATGTTTGAAACTATTACGCGTGGAAAATAGATCCTTTCCATTTCCAGAGCTTGGTTTGAGAAAATAAATGTCATGATTATTTGAATTCAATTGATTTAAAAGGACCAAAAGATCAATATCTTGACACACAACCAATGCAGACTGGAAATAACATTGGAGACGAAAATGATGGTCTTGAAGATTTCGACGATCAACTAGAGTTGGAAAGATTTGTCGAATCTAACGATGAAGAAATGCCTTCAAAGAGACAAAAACTAATGAATAACTTAGAATTTCAGATAAGGTATTTATAAATAACAAGATTAACGTTTTTGAAAAAAAAAAAATAAATATAATGAATAACGTAATCAGGATTAAGTATCTAAATTCAATAGTACGATTTACATGTATATTTATATTGTATGAGATTGTCTATGACATGAATGTAATTCGAATTAAATAAATAAACTTTCTAACAAAAAAAAATTGCAGCAATCACATTTTTTTGATGAAATTGTACATATCGATTAAAAATAAATTTTGTCAATTTTTTGCATTTTCTGAGAACATTTCCTATAGTAATGTATATTTTTTTCACACCATCAGAAAGTAGATATTTCAACGAACAAAAAGCCCCCAAACTGAACAAAGCTGATATTTTGACGTCAAAATTTTCGATTGAAAATTAGGGTGCTTTTTTGATATTAAGTTAAAATAAGGCGAAAAAATTAATATTTTAAATCAAATAAATTACAGTGTATTTGGGACAAAATAAGGTAAGTTTTCACCAAATTTCGTAGAAATTTTTTTTTTGAAAAAGATAAATAAAAAACCAAAAACTTGGTTTTTTGAATTTTTCACCTAAATTTTGAGGTTATGTGAGAAAATTGCAAATACAAAAGTTGTAGAACTTTTTATTACTTACAACTTTGCCATTCATTTTTTTTCCATAGGACTTGTAGTTTTGCCGGAAATGAAGATAAACCATTTTTACCCTTAAAAACTCACCCCTTCCCCCCACTTCCCGAACTCGGATCGACCGTAATTTATTTTTCCTTTCATTTAGATCATATTCTTTCAACGAACAAAAAGCCCCCAAACTTTTGAAAAAAGCTGATATTTTGACGTCAAAATTTTCGATTGAAAATTAGGGTGCTTTTTTGATATTAAGTTAAAATAAGGCGAAAAAATTAATATTTTAAATCAAATAAATTACAGTGTATTTGGGACAAAATAAGGTAAGTTTTCACCAAATTTCGTAGAAATTTTTTTTTTTGAAAAAGATAAATAAAAAACCAAAAACTTGGTTTTTTGAATTTTTCACCTAAATTCTGAGGTTATGTGAGAAAATTGCAAATACAAAAGTTGTAGAACTTTTTATTACCTACAACTTTGCCATTCATTTTTTTTCCATAGGACTTGTAGTTTTGCCGGAAATGAAGATAAACCATTTTTTACCCTTAAAAACTCACCCCTTCCCCCCACTTCCCGAACTCGGATCGACCGTAATTTATTTTTCCTTTCATTTAGATCATATTCTCTTCCTTTTCTAATGGGTTTCATCCTACTGTTATTTTTTTTTTATTTTTTCCATGTTTTACCATTCTTGAAGGCTTCGGCCCTGGTCTAGTATTCGTGAATAGAATTATTCGCAATTTTTTCAAAATCATTCAACAATGTACTATTGCAACTAACGTTACTACAGTTTTGGAGTATTCATATTCATTTGATAATGTCGCTCTAGGACGAAATTGCAGTTAGTAAACGTGTTACAGAAACACAGAGAAAAAAATTATTCAAGAATAACAGTTGAACATCTTCTAATGGTACGAATATGTCAACTTCTTCACATTATACAGGGTATTTCAAAATTCAGTATAGAAATTTCAGGGGCGCATTTTTCAAGTCAAAATAAGACTTTTGTTTTCCATGAACATGTGTCCGCAAACGCTTCGTTGCCGAACTACAGAGCGTTGAGGTTTAAAATTTTTTTTTTAGTTTTTTTTTTCATAGCTCTTTCAGTTTTTGAGATATTGAGATCAAATTTGATATAAAGGTTACGTTTTAGAGTTTACATCATCCAGTATGCCAAGTGAATGTAACATGCTACAGGAAGATATGTTTTCAGGGGTCGAGCCCATTTTCGCCCCATAAACTTTTTTGTAGTGCGCCGCTGGTGGATTCTATAATATGAAATTAATTATTTGTTTTGTTTATACATTTTCCTGTCTCTTGTAATTTTTACGCATCTGCGACCGTTATTGAGAAAGAAATCGAAGTAATTTTTTTGTAATTCGCTAGATTTATTAAATTTGCCAACGAAACAATGAAAAAGTGAATAGTGGGCTTTGACTGCCATTTTCCTTTGAAATCTTGATACTGAATTTTGAAACACACTGTATAAGTTGCATTCAAATGGGAAATAATCACCTGAAATTGTTCTAACAGCGAATTCACTTGTTCTCACTTGCAGATGATCCATTCAATTTCAATGTGTTTATTGAAATATACAGAGTGGTACCACCTTTTATCTTTCGTTTTTAAATAAAAGAAAAACTGTTCAGACATAAAAAGTTCTATTGTAATGGGGAGACATATTTTCAACATATGCATACCACCACATATCGAGAAGAGTTGAAATTTTACATGGAAAGTGGGTTCGAGTGATACATAATATGAAAAGACAAGAAGTTATCTTTCTAATGAAACCCTATTGGGAACCCTAGAACGTTAACTCAATAGATTTGGTTTTAAGAATCGAAACATTCAAAATTAGTGGTTGGTTTCAATGTTTGTTATTTGTAACGGTGCTTTGTAAAAAATAAGTGAACAAGTTGCATTGATTTATTGAAACGTTACCTCAATAAGAGTTGACAATGTGATCAATTTGCATCCATACAATATCATAGATTCAGTTGGATTTCATTTTTAAAATATTGTTCTGATGGGTTCTGCGGTCGGTGTTTCACATTACACACGAATCAGGTCTAGACATACCTCCCATGTTCGTGCGGTCAAAAATATATCGGTGAAACGTCTCGACCATTGGAAGTGCGAAAGAGTGAACACAAGATGTACATCAGAAACAGACAGATAGGTGGTTCTAAATTATTAGAACACATTCTTACTGTCGATGGAGATCACACAGTAGAATGGAACGACACCACAATCATGAAGAAAGAGAGCAATGGCAGGAAACGAAAATTAAAGGAATCTGCTTCAATCATGCTGTCTGGTGAAGAATGCATATCTATGAGTTCGCTTGATGTGGATCGCGGATGGCTGCCCCTCCTGAAGGACAAAATGTTATGTCGAATTCAAAATATTTGACAAATGTCAATTACGAAGATTGCCTAAAAGAGATATTTGCATTTGAACAGGAATTTGCGTATAAGTTTTGAGAACGGAAGCGGATTTAGTTTCCGAAACGTTAACGAACGAACTTTTTGGGGTAGATTAAAAATCTGCCCTTCTTCACTTGTATAGATTCCAATACTTATTCTTATTGTTTCAGATTGTGGAAGGTTACAAACCCAGAAAACTAAGGAACAAATAATGATCCACCAAAAAATAATGACACTTCCACCTAACTTGGCAACATACAAATCACTTTATCATGAATGTCTTCGAACAAACGAGCAGAAAGTCCAGCAAAACAATTTTTGTGAAAATGAAAATTAACAATTTCAACTCGTTCTGGAATGGAGTAAACCATGTTTTACCGTGGAGTTGAAATAATTCTCAAAGAAACTGAAGTGAATCATTCACAAGACTGATATAAACACTTTCATCATCGAAATCTTGCTTCCGGTAAAATGAAGTAATCTGATTCTCGAATCCCAAAACTCAATTGTAATTTTCATCAATACCAAAATTATTGGGTTGATGTTCTTAACGCCTATTTTGAATGTTTGGGTAGATTTCAATGGATAATTCTGTACCTTTTCATATGATATCTCACTCGACCCCACTTTCCATTTCGAATTTCAGGGTAGTCACACCATTTCGGGTTTGAAGGCAGAGCTCGAAAAATTTGTGTGAAATGTGTCCGAGCCTCTTTGCAACAAATTCCAAAAAAAGGAAAAAATGTAGGTGCATACTTTTCTTTGTATGCATTATTGGTCTGAAAAATAGAAATATCGATTAATATCAATGGGACGCCCCTGCAAAAAAAAATTTTAATATGAATCTGGTCACCTTACCGATGAAGATCCTCATCAGACTTATGTAAACAAACACACTTTATTATTGCTTTTCCAATTCCTACCTATAATTAGGGCTATTTCTCAGGGCGTCAGACGTGATGATCAATATTTTGAGTTCGGGAATTGCCGAAGCCACATAATGTGATTTTAATAACAACTCCTGTCAGAAGTTATTGATAATCACCTTCCAGTGATTTGCCCTGACCAAAAGATGCATCGGTCGATCGATCAGTGTGGGAGTTTTGCGAAATCGGCTACAGGGTGTTTCTTAATAGCATTCTTATGTTGGGGGACGTGATTTTTTGGTCCATTTCGAGCAAAAACTCTTTACACATACGTATGTCTTGATTTTTGGACGATAGGTAATGATAAAAAAATGAAAGCGATGGTATATATGATATTTTTGTTAAACGTGGTATGCATCTTCTATATCTCTCCTTATTTCACTCGAGAAAATATCTTGTTCAGTACATGGTTTTGCGGATGACAGTACTCTTCATACTAGTTTTTCTGCCAGAGTCCCCATATCAGCTCGAGAAACAAAAATTCCAAGAAACATTCACGTTAATAAAATTAACGATGACTCGGTAAAAATAATAGAATGGGGAAACATGATCTTGGTGGAATTTAATGCTAGGAAAACGTAGGCATGTCTCCTCTCAAAGAAAGCCGATCTATCATCATCTAGTATTCAGATGTCAGGAGTTACTATTCCTACAAAGTCAAGTATCTCGATGCTAGGATTTACGATCAGTGATAATCTCTCATGGGAGAACCATGTGAGATCGATCGCTGAAGGTGCTTCCCAGAAACTTGGATTTTGGATTTCGTGCGAAGAAATACTTCACTTTTCGTCAGCTTCTAATGATCTACTAGGCTCAGATACGACCTGTTTTGGAATATGGTTCTCATGTGTGGAGTTCGGCACCAAAACATTCATTGAGGCTTCTCGATTCTATTCAGAGAAAGGCAATCCGTCTTGTGAGTGATTTTTCGCTCACAGACTCGCTGACTTCATTGGAACATCGTAGAAGGGTCGGAGACTTGTCTCTCTTCTATAGATATTTTCACGGTCGGTGTTTTTCTGAATTGTTATCAATCGTTCCACCCTACACGGATGACTCGACGAGTACAAAATTCCCACCCCTTTGTTGTGAATTTGGAGACCTGTCGAACCTCTCTCGATCAGGGATCTTTTTTCATTAGAACAGCTGAGCTTTGGAACTCCTTGCTGAGAGAGGTTTTTCCTGAGGCTTACAAACTTCAGAAATTCAAAGTAAATGTTAATTCTTATCTCCGTTCCCTTGATATACGCGGTGTTCTTCGAACATTACAGGGCTTTCCTTTCGTGTGAATCTGCATATAAAAAAAAACTTTTCACAAATCATTTTGCAGAATGAAATACATTTTTGTTAGGAGTAGCCAAATCTGTTTGTTTTTCTAGTAAGGATCTAACGAGATGCAAGTGACTGTAGTTTATTTTTTTTGCAAAAACTGTATGTTCGACGAAAGAAAACGAAAAACAAGGGGTTGCTCCAAAAGTAATGGGGATTTCGAAAATATTTTTACTCTGAGAGAAATCAGTGGCATGACATTTTTTTATTAGAAATAATTCAGTGCAAATCTTGTACGTGAGCTACTGATAAGAATGAAAATGATACTACAGGAAATATCTTCTGTTGCAAAGAAGATGTGTACTGAGTATCATGATTATATATGAGGTCACAGAAGAGTTTTCATCGAAAATTAATATCGAAACTTCAATACAATGCAGTCCAAGAGATCCTCACGGATAATGATCAGCCTCCTTCATTATCAGAATGAAACAACACCCTCTATTACTGGGGAATCGTGTTGACTCAAAAGAATCAACCCAGATTGAATCAATTAATTCGATGAGGAAAATTGAAATGATAGTGAAATGAAAAAATGAATATTGAAGAAATATATACGGAGAAAAAAGATGCATATGAAAAGAACTGTAACGAAAAATGAAATCACATACAATTTTTGATTTAGTTTCTTGATTTTATACCTCTTTATTCATTGCTAAATTTCTATTCAGTTTTCTGACAGAATGAATTTTCAACCGATTTCAATGGTATGAATCATATAGATAGTGGGAGTTCAAACCAATAACATTCAACACATAAAATTGTCAACCAAATTAATCGAGTATCAATCTCAAGATTTGTTAAGAAGATATTGATTTTATTAAAATTTTTTGCCTTTCCCAAAAACTCCTTCACTTTGAATTTATTAAAAATCAATCAGCTTTTGATATTCCATATTCCCCTCCTTCAAGAAATAAACCATCCTACTTGTAGTCTGAATAAAAAAAACGTGCGAAAGCAAACAGCTCGATTGTCAATCTGAAATTGTAATCTCGATTCTAACAAATCGTTCGAGTGGTAAAATATCCGCTTCTGTTCGATCTGAAAAGCATTTCGAGGGTGGTCAGGCAATTTTTAAGAAAGTCTTGAAGAGGGTTGGTGTTGAGGGCGTTCGACTATGAAATGGGAATTCAGGTCTCTGTTGGGATTATTTTGAGATGTAAGATCATTTTATTCGACAGTTGGTGAATAATATGAGAGCGGTAGACAGTGACATATTTTTTGGACAAATTTTTTACAATTTTTCTCTGGAACAGGATCCCAGACGACATAAGATGTTCATAGAATATTCTCTTTATATGACAAAAAAAAAACATATCTAGGTATCTCAGATATTCATAGAATATTCATGAAATATATAAATACCTTCGAAATATTCATGGAATATTCAATAATGAATATAATATGAAATTCTTGCAATATTACAACCCGTTTAATATTCTTTACGATATATTTTCAGCCTATTCTCTACGACCTATTTTCAGGATGATCTTTACGGTATATTTACAGAATATTCTCTACGGCATATTTTCAGAATATTTCATACGTTATGTCCATAGAATATTCTCTCTAGTATATTACTGAACATTCAGGAGACATGATGGTTGAACTGTTTGAACAAGCACCTCATGTATTATTTCAACGTTATGTGACGAGTGGAATGAGGTGAACACAAGTTAATTTCCATAAGACTTCGTTCGAATAACGCTTGTCCCGCCTGTATACATCGGAAGGGTTGCCTACTTTCTTTCTGTAGACTGGAAGAGGGAATAATAAAAAAAAAAGAATTGGTAAGGGCTTGGCTTCGTTATGGATATCGCAAAAAACTGTGGAGTTGGTTCCAACATAATTCCAGCAGCATCTCTCAGTACTTCAACAGCTCAGCCGTGATTGTAAGTGCTCAAAGTTACCACATCGAAGTTATGGACGAAGACTATCGAATCATGGCAAAATTGAAAATATATATTTTGCATTTTAATATCAGTTCTGAAAATGTAAGCGATGAGAGTGAAGTCCCAAATGAAAATATATGGACAGTAAAAAATTTAACAATGTAAATTTGTTGCTTTCTGAATCAATTTTACAAGCGTCATAGGAAGCATACTCCATGCTTACCTTTTTTATATGTACGTGTATATTCCCAGAATCCCTAGAATATTCCTAGCATTTTCTCAGAAAACATTTTTTTGAATATTCCTCGGATATTCTTCCTGTATATTCCTAAAATATTAATTTTTCATCCTGAATATTCTATAAATATTCCCTGAATTGAATTCTTTGAAAACTCTTGAGCTGGTATGTTCCGAATATTCTGAGAATATATATTGAATAATATTCGAGAATACCTCGAAAGTTCGCAAGGAGTATTTTTAGTAATTACTCTCCATAAGATTATAAAGTGATTTACAACGCATACGAATTTGTTACGGATAATATCAATCAAAACTAACTTTCACACTATGTCCATCACAACTTGAAATAGTCTAAGCGAGAGATTGACCAATATTTTTGGATCATACGGTTTGGAAGTATAAAGGGTGTTACAAAAAAAAGCAAATGCTGGGTTTTACATGAAGTTTCCCAAAGCACATTTTTTTATATCTGGAGATCAGATTTAGTTGAAGCTTCAATTATCTCCTGTTTCCAAGGCACACTATGGGGGAGTGGTTCTGAAAATATCCCACTACCATCCGTTTTATTTAGATGACTCTCGATATAAATTTGGAATCTCAGAATTTTTTTGCAGCGGATTGAGTTTGAGGAAAATGCCGAAAGATAGTTTTCGATCATCATTTGAACTCTTCGAATTGATATTTGAATTTTCGAATGAAAAATCTATAAATGAAAAAGCATATTCGGCAAATAATTATAAAACTATCTATTGAAAAAACATTTTCTGTCCAAAAATATAATGATAAAAACAAGTGGTTGAGTTGAAACTAACCACGGAGTACCTAGAATATCTACTTTTCGAAAGGAATTGATGAAGGTTACTTCAATTATCAATTCCAACAATTCTAAATCAGGCTGAGTTCAAAAATATATCGGTCAAACATCAGGACCTCTGGAAGTGCGCAAGAATGAACACAAGATGTTCATTAGAAACGAAGAGCTCGGTGATTTCGAATTATCAGAATCTATTCCTACAGCCGATTGAGATCACAATGTAGTTCGAATGAGTGAAGTTGTATGTCTATGAGTTCGTTTGATACGATACCCACTTGTTAATTAGTAAGTAGAACGGGTGAAAAGTCTGTTCTCGAAACTCAACAAAGCTAAATTGTTTTTATGAATATTGGTTCTTGAATTTTTGTCAGTCAATTGTAGTTATACGAGAAGTTACTGACTAACAGGAAGCAGCTCTCATTCAAAAGGAACTGTTTCCCACAAACGCAGCAACTTTTCGGGGTACATTGCGTTTTTAAACTTGAATAGATTTCAATATTCACTCATTATTTTTTCAAATTATGGTGAGTTAACAACTGCGGAGAAAAAAAACAGATATATTGAAAACACACGAGGCGCTCAATTAGTTTCAATAATCGCACTTTTCTATCGATACAAATGCCCTTCGATTCATTCGAACTTACCTGCACAATGCCCTCGGTTCAAAAGAAAGCTAAGTGACATGTCACAAAAATATCATTTCGTCAAAAATCGAAAAGGACCGTTCCAATAAATCCGTCCAACCCATGGAGAAATCATCGTGGGAACTCCCACAACATAAAAGACTACGACGGAGAAAGATCAAGTAGGCCTGAAAATCAAATTCCGATAAATATCCCCGGTGAATGGACTCTATCGACATAAATTCAACCCCGATATCAACAGGTGGTAGATTTTTTAGGTAACAGGGTGTATTTCTTGCGGAGGGACAAGGAACTTTGGCATAAACAACCTGTAATGTCATTGTGAAAGTTACGCGATATTGAAAAGGATCTTCGGCCGATCGTGTTCACTGGTTGCGTCATGGTGTTTAGGGCGAAGGGCTGGAAGGTAGCTTGAAGTCGATACCGATGGTCGGGTGCTAGAAATTTGAGAATGACTGGTATATTCGATAATAATATTTATGAATCTATATAGCCTTGTGTGTTGTTTTCTGATTCTGTCCACTTTAGTCAGTGTTAATTTGGCAATCGATTTCTCCAACAATATCCGAATAGAAATATTAATAATGACAGTTTTCCTAATGCTAAGTCCAAAAACATTCTTGCGACTGAATGATGCTTCGCTTCATAATCTTATTGAAAGTATTTTTCACCTACTTCCTGAATATGTCCCAGAAATGTCCATTTTAGGTACGATTTGGCTCAAATATTTTCGTACTAGGGACGTCTATTTGCGAGGAATGTGGACGTACCAGGACATACATCGGCCCTTTCTCGTATAATAATAAATGATATTCCAGAATCAGACATTCACTACAGATCCTATCTGGGAGGAATTAAAAAAAACAACAGCAGCTCAGTATTTCTGTATCCTACGACAGAAACAGAGATATCAGATATTATCAAATCGTTTAAAAACTCTAGTTCTACTGACATATATGAACATTCAATAAACATTCACAAGGATATTCTTGAATTGCTGATAAAACCAATTGCTCATATTATTAATATAATTCTAAAACGGGTATATTCCCAGACAAACTGAAAATTGCTAAAATCATCCCGGTATATAAATCTGGAGATATTAATACTTTGGCGAATTTTCCTTCCTTCCAATATTGGGGAAATTGGCTGAAAAGGTAATTGCTTCGAGAATAACTCAGTTTCTTGATAAAAATGACTTGATCACAAACAGGCAGTTTGGATTCAGGAAGG
Source organism: Zygogramma bicolorata (assembly GCA_032362365.1). NCBI lineage: Eukaryota > Metazoa > Arthropoda > Insecta > Coleoptera > Chrysomelidae > Zygogramma > Zygogramma bicolorata. The sequence continues at coordinate 808,926 of JAVJAQ010005172.1, forward strand.
GGAAGAATACAGCAAAAGCGGTTATGGATCTGGCTACTTTTATAGGACAGGGTTTTGAACAAAAACAGTAAACTCTGGCAGTTTTTCTCGATTTAGGTAAGGCATTCGACTGCGTCTCAAAAAATATCCTGATAGAGAAACTTGAACACTATGGATTGAGGGGTATTGCTATCGATATCATATCATCTTATCTGTCAGGTCGTAAACAAATGGTGTTTCACAATGATGAATATAGTAGCCAATTTTCAATAAATTATCTCGCAAGGTAGTGTTTTAGGCCTACTGTTCAATGATTTACCATCGTCTATGAATACAAATACCATTCTCTTTGCGGATGACACCACCTTCTCTATGAGAATAGATGCAAAAGAAGCTGATGAAACTGTCAAGAATATTATTGAAACGGCATCAGACTGGTTCGGTGCTAATGAATTGAGTCTCAAAAAAGATAAAACATCGTCGATGATATTCACAAACAGAAAATGTGATTCACAATCAGTAAAGAAGCTGCACTCTTAACATACCATTCATTGTTCCATAATGTAATGACTTATGGACTACTGAATTGGGGACATTCCTGTTACATGAAGAATATATTCATGCTGCAAAAACGGGCAATCAGAGCCATTGTAGGAATAACTCGGGTAGAGAGTTGCAAACCCTGGTTCATTGAACTTAGAATACTCACTTTGCCATCGGCTGTATCATATGTCAATCTACTATATGTGAGGGAAAATATCACACAGTTTCAAGAAGTCGGATATAACCATAACTTTGGTACCCGAAACAGGCAAAATCTTCCTATTCCTAAACACAGATTGACCAGTACAAATCGTAACCAACTAGGCATAAAATTGTTCAACAAACTTCCATTACCTTTGAGAGATGCTGATCTGGAAACGTTAAAAAAACTATTGAAAATTAAATTTCTCCAAGACGCCCACTACGACATCAATAATATTACTCTTTTTTGAGTCTTAATTTTCAAAATTGTTTGTCTTTATCTATTGTGAATGAGAGTTATAATGTGTGAGTTGAAATGAATTATTCAATTGTGTATATTTTATTATTCATCTATGGATGTTTATTCATTTTATTTTATTTATACCTTTATATGTATAAGTTCTTATATCTCATCTCGTACTTACATACAACTTTATTTATACGTGTGACTTATCCAGACACCAAGGTGTACTTGTGATCAATAAAGATTATTATTATTATTATCCCCGGGACGTACGATACGTTTCAATAAAGTTATAGGGGATTAGGATTCGTACTTAGGAATTCATATAGATTCACAGATATAGAAACGATGATAATGGTATACAACACTCATGTCAGCAGCATACTAGAATACGCCTCAATCGTCTGGTCACCGTACTACAAAACACATAAATATCAAATTGAAAAGGTTCAGAAAAACAATCCGAGATATATCTCTTTGAAAAGAAGTGTACTGCGTTGATATACCTCACGTGACGCTTTTGAGAGAATTTTTTTTTTCAAACTAGAGCACAGGCGAAAAATTGCTTCTGCACTATTTATGAACAAATTGAAAAATTTAATCGACTTCTTGGATTTCTTAGGAAAATTAGGTTACTGACAATTTCATTATGATCACAGAAACACATCTCTATTTGCTTTTCCTAAATCTTACACTAATCTTGTCAGAAAGTAACCTCTCTAGACTGTGCAAAGTTATGAATAATTCAGATCCCATAATTTTTTTTCATATGCAGATTCACACGAAAGGAAAGCCCTGTAATGTTCAATGAACACCACGTGAATCAAGAGACAGGAGATACGAATTAAAATTCAATTTGAATTTTTGAAGTTTGTAAGCCTCAGGAAAGACCTCTTTCGGTAAGGAGTTCCAGAGCTCAGCTGTTCTATCGAAAAAAGATCCCTGAGCAAAAAAGGCTCGACAGGTCTCTAAGCTCACAACGAAGGGATGGGAATTCTGTACTCGTCGAGTCCTCCGTGTAGATATTGCCAAAGGTGGAACGATTGATAACAATTCAGTAGAGCACCGACCTGAAAATATCTATAGAAGAGAGACAAGTCTCCGACCCTTCTACGATGTTCCAATGAAGTGAGCGAGTCTGTGAGCGAAGAATCACCAACAAGACCGACTGCCTCTCTCTGAATAGAATCGAGAAGCCTCAATGAATGTTTTGGTGCCGAACTCTATACATGTGAACTATATTCCAAAACAGGTCGTATCTGAGCCTTGTAGATCGTTAGAAGCTGACGAGAAGTGAAGCATTTCTTCGCACGAAATGGAAAACCAAGTTTCTGGGAAGCACCTTCAGCTATTGATCCCACATGGTTTTCCCATTAGAGATTATCTTTGATCGTATTTTCTAGCATCGAGATATTTGACTTTGTAAGAATAGTTGACACACATACACCCCATACTTATATAATAGAATACAGTATATACTTGATGTGCATCACGTGAACATAAGACGTAAAATGATTCATATTTTCAGACATTTCACCAAGCAATTGAAACGATCTTTCAATCATACCATCGCCAAGTTTTATAATGACCTTGCACCGTTCCTCCAATCTTTTTCTGTTGTGTTTCAAAAAATAATAGAAACAAAACCTGTTATCGAATAATCATCGTCGGTAGATATGTTGTGTTCTCCGCTATCAATATATAACTAAATTTTTTTCTCATTCATTAATCTTTTATATCGTATTTTATTATTCTATATTCTTCAATGCCTTCTTTTTCTCTGAATCATTGCTGATTCACATGCTTCCAAATGTTTGTTTGTGGAAGCTTCATCAAGAAACCAATTGAAAAAATACCTTTCATCATTATTATTGGTATACGAGGAATTTAACGTTAACATGCTTTCTCTCTTTCTTCTGTTTTTGCTAGATGCAAGGGTTAGAATGGTATATACCAATCTTGTAACCCATTGACAGATTTTCACTTTTTTCCCACAAATATATCTAGGTATTATATTCTGTCAATAAATGAATATTATTATGTTATAATTATCATTATATTGTTATAATTATTGTTCTTTGAACAATGCTGAATTGTATAGAATAGTCAAGTTTGGGTTTAGAAAGCTGAAACATTGGTGATGAAAAGAATATTTCTATAAGACTGAGTCGGAGATAAAAAAAATATTCTACATCATAAGAACAATTTTCAATGAATGATTTCAGGCGGGCTCTCAGTAAGGAAGAAATTATGCTGATATCACTCCTAGAGCATTGAAACTTTTTGGTCCTATCTTCTTCCCTATTTTTGATGATTTCGAATTGAGTTCATGTTTTATTCATCTATTGATTTTTGTGCTGCTTCATAGAAATAATGTCAAAGTATAGAAATTCAACTTGACCTATCAAAAAGGGGGAAAACAGGTAAGCCTCATATCAATTGAATTGGTTGATACTGATTTTAATGTTGGACATGGTGATGCCAGTGATATAGAGAAACATTTGAAATCAGAAAAACAAACACAGGCTTGCCGATCATGCTGCTGCTTCAATCTCGTCAAGTCGTGCCTACTCAAACATTTTATGTTTAGTATTTTGTGTTATTCTATCTTCTATATCGAAAAACTCGTGAAACACCAACAACTTATTTTAATTATATCAAAAAACTTGTAAAATACTCAAGACTTTTTTCTTATTATATAATTCCGCAGATATCCCGATTTGGCAAAAAAAATTGTCACGTATGGTATAATTACTTAAGCCTAGAATTTGTGGTGGAGGTCATAGTGTGAGTCTTGCTTTTTCTGTGTTTGAAGTGATTGGGAATTGAATAATATTCTACCCCAGTTAGAGAAACATCTATCTGGTTTTTCAACTCATTGTAGCTTGAATCAAATCCATAAATGGTAACTGTGCACACAAATAATATACAGTTCAAAGGGTTCATATAATAAAAAATATAATTTATGTAAATAATGAACGGAGAAAAGGCCCCAAAACAGAACCCTATGGAACACCGTCCATCTATTAGATGATACTTCTTTCAGGAAAACTGTGTGCCTTTTATCAGAGAGTTGAGATTCGAAAAAAGTGTGTGTTGTTCTCCTGATGCGGTAGCATTAAAGTTCATCGAGTGAAATATTGTGTGATGAAGACGCACAATGCTACCGAAACATGTTATCCCTTTCCACGACCACCGACTCAATTTTCGTGAATGTGTGATTATTCTGTTAGGCGAGATCCACCGGAAAATTTATACATTTGTCAGGGAACAACAATCAGTCATCCTCAAAACTTTCTTCCGAACCATAATGTGATTATAATTACAAGGCCTGATAACGCAGATTGAGTCGGCCGGACCGCCCACAAAAATCAAAAATCCTTACGCTGATGATGCCCTTAGGGCAGATAAGTTATAAATTGACAAAGCAACGAATCACTTTAGCGTACTGCCAGTGGTGCGCATCGTTTTACATGAAGGGAAGGATGAACGAAATCAAAGACTGATTGTCTTCTTTGATTCAACCGTTTATTAAAATTGAATTATGCTGGACGGTTGATGGTTTAGGAAGAGAATTGATCATTACGTGTTTAGAATGTGGGCGTGGGATGGGATAGTTTGATTATTGATATCATCGACCTGATGTTAATAACAAAACAACTCTAGCCAGAGTCCCCATACCAGCTCGAGAAACAAAAATTCAAATAAACATCCACATCAAGAAAATTAACGATGACTTGGTTAAAATAATAGAATGGGGTAACATGAACTTGGTGAAAATTAATGCTGGCATGTCTCTTCTAAAGGAAAGCCGATCTATCATCATCTAGTATTCAGATGTCAGGAGTAACTATTCCTACAAAGTCAACTATCTCGATGGTAGGAATTACGATCAGTGATAATTTCTTATGGGAAAACCATGTGAAATCGATCGCTGAAGGTGCTTCCCAGGAACTTGGATTTCTATTTCGTGCAAAGAAATAGTGCACTTCCCGTCAGCTTCTAATGATCTACAAGGCTCAGATACGACCTGTCTTGAAATATAGTACTCATGTGTGGAGTTCAGCACCGAAACATTCATTGAGGCTTCTCGATTCTATTCAGAGAAAGGCAATCCATCTTGTTGGTGATTTTTCGCTCATAGACTCGCTCACTTCATTGGAACATCGTAGAAGGGTCGAAGACTCTCTTCTATAGATATTTTCACAGTCGATGCTCTTCTGAAATTTTATCGATCGTTCCACCCTTGGAAATATCTAGACGGATGACACGACGAGTACAGAATTACCAACCCTTTGTTGTGAGTTTGGAAACCTGTCAAACTTCTCTTGCTCAGGGATCTTTTCTCAATGGAACAGCTGAGCTTTGGAACTCTTTGCCGAAAGAAATTTTTCGTAAGGCTTACAAACTTCAAAAATTCAATTCAATGAATGTTGATTCGTATCTCCTGTCCTTTTATTCACGCGGTGTTCTTTGAACATTACAGGGCTTCCCTTTCGTGTGAAATTGCATATAAAAAAATGGTCATAAACGAAACAACATTTTAAGTGATTGATGATTGTTACCAATGTCATCGAGCGGATAGGATCGCGGTCTTGGAATTGCAATTCAAAATTCAAAACTCCGTTATTTTTATATTTCTTGAATTTGGTATCTTCAGAGGGTGATAACTTGCAGATAATTCCGTTTTCGATCAGGGGTGAGAATAACAGTATCGACATCAAGTTTGGCAGTCTCTTTGTAAAAAATAATTTTTCATTGCCTTCGTATTTAAACAATCTACCACAATCTGAAAACTTTAATAATTGATATTGAAATCTATATTATTGTAGAAGGACGGATTCCTAATCTACCACGCGTTAATTAAAAACAGTCCCTTCTGAATGAAACATTATTAGTCATCAACTTCTTGTGTAATTTGAATTCGACTATCATAAAAATACAAGAACTAATATATTGTTCTAAAAACACTTTGTTTTTAGAGTATAACTACTGCTCTTCGGGCTTGAAGGCCGTCGTTCTTTGGAATTTCTTCCTGACGTTTCGCTAGCGCGAGTGGCCAGCTTCTTCAGAGGCTTATTCATCTCCGATGACTAAACAGTTCGATTTCTCAAGGCGTATTTATATTGATGCAGGTAGTCTGGAGTGTTAATTACTTCTGTCGGGTTCGGGGAATAATCATCATTATTAGTTGCCGCACTACCTGCTGTGATTTCATTAGTTATTCTTGATTTCTTCAGAATCGGATTCCAAATTCTGTTTAGAGTCAACGCTTCTTCCTTTCTGTTGAAATTGTCCGCATGTTTTTGGATCTCTATTGCCTCCCGCACTCAATGCGTGAGGGCGACCACAAGATTATTTTCGAAAATGCAACACTGATTGCCCTCAACCAGGGTTACCATAGCCGACTGGTACGGGAGGCAATAGAGATCCAAAAACATGCGGACAATTTTAACAGAAAGGAAGAAGCGTTGAGTCAAAACAGAATTTGGGATCCCATTCTGAGGAAATCAAGAATAACTAATGAAATCACAGCAGGTAGTGCGGCAACTAATAATGATGATTATTCCCCGAACCCGACAGAAGTAATTAACACTCCAGACTACCTGCATCAATATAAATACGCCTTGAGAAATCGAACTGTTTAGTCATCGGAGATGAATAAGCCTCTGAAGAAGCTGGCCACTCGCGCTAGCGAAACGTCAGGAAGAAATTCCAAAGAACGACGGCCTTCAAGCCCGAAGAGCAGTAGTTATACTAATAACCTCGGCCGCGAAAGCCTCAACCATTTTGTCACACTTTGTTGTTGTTGACATTTCGGAAAACGAAGCTGTTTCGGTTATCAAAACTCATCCCAAATACTTCTCTTCTATAATAGTCCAAGAGACGGAATAGGGATCGACCTTCACCCATCTGTTTACCGGATGAAACATCCTTTTTTATAGGGTTTCATATATAGATGAATACGCCTATAACGGCTTGACAATCAAAATGTGGTCCAGACTATATACAGTGAGATTCAAAAATTTCTACTATACTTATAGACAACTTTTTTGTAGTCGATTTGTCAGAAAATTTTATTCCTGATAAAAATTGGTGTCAAAATTTCAAATTTTCGAACAGTGTAAATTTTATTTAAAGGAGCTGTTCAGAATTGAAAATGATATTCAAATTTGGAATCACATCCAGGGTAGTTTACACTCGATCAAAATTCTTATATTTCGTTCTCCCCTGTACACTGTTTGGAAATTTGAAATATTTACAGCTCATATGCAAGTATTCTGGAATGCACTGATTTTTATGGGGAATAAAATTTTCTGACAAATCGATAATAAAAAAAATCCATATGGTAGAAATTATTGAATCTCACTGTATATAGTCTGGACCACATTTTGATAGGCATGCCATTTTAGGCGTATGCGTCTATTCATGAAACCCTATAAAAAGATGTTTCATCCGGTAAACAGATATATGGGTAAAGAATGACCCCTATTCCGTCTCTTGGAATATAAAAGTTTTTGGAAAAAACTGTCAAAGATCAGAGAACTGACAGAACTTTCTGTCATCCAAGAGGGGTAACCAGGTGTGGTTTATATCAAATGAACTCAATGAGACGTAAATATCCCCAGGCAGCATGATAGAAACAGATTCCTATATTTTTCCTCTTCTGTCATTGCTTTCTCTTGCTATCATTCGAGTATCATTATATTCTACTGTTTCATCTCCATTGGCAGTGAGAATGTGTTCCAATAATTTTGAAAAACAATCTCTCTGTTTTTCATGTATCTCAAGGAATTTGCCCATCTACACTTGTTTATATTTCAATATTATCTCTTGATTTTTTTTCAGGTTGTGGTAGGTCACTAACCCCAAAAAAAATCGCAATGAAAACGTTCATCCACCACCAAATAATTGTTTTCAAACAATAATCACTTTTAAGTTTCCGACTCATAAAATGTATTGTTATATCGCCATCTTAGTTCTTTTCATTTGAAAGATGATTGGTACAATGGATCGACAGATGGATGAAATTAAAATTCGCTTCAGTGTTTTACTGATTTCTAGTTTTTGTGCAGTAAATTCTGGCAGAGCGGTTTGACAATTTTTTTTCATTTTTGTGAAGCATAACCCTCTCACAAGCTTATGATAGAAGTGATGAATGATGTTTTCATTTATATTCATTGAAGCATATCCACTCAGAAAATACATATAATAATGTTATCAGTTTCGGAGAAAATTTAACAGTGGGAAATATGTCGACATTCAAAATAAATCCGAAATCAGATCAAGATTGTGATAGAAGCAGATGGTATCACGTTCCTATCGCCATATAAATCACTTAGGAAACTTCGTTTTGGTAGAAAGAGATAGACAAATAGCCAAAGGATTCAACAGCTCATCGGTTATTTTATTTTGAGTTCAATTTTTGTCAAAGTGTTGGTGCTGTTTTATAATTTATTACGCAATTCAACAAATTCAATATCACTTGAACTAGTCTGATACTGGACTATGATCTACACACGTAAAGGCGTATGAAATGTATAATTTTTTTTTGAAACATGAATTTTATGAATAAATTGGGAAGATTAATCATAAGAGATTATAACGTAATGTTTCAAAAATTTACTGTAGGAAATTGAATAAAAACATTATACACTCTAAGAATGTTCACGATCATAAAAGAATAGTTTTATCTTCGTTTATTGGTTTGGAAATATCAAAGTATAATTTACTTTAGAATATTCCATGAATAATAAAGAGAACTATGAATATATTCATTATTTATATGTTCATATTCAAGTTTAATGAATATATGTTGGGTGCGATATACGGTGATTTTTCTTTGAAAACATTTCGCAATTGTTTGAATATAGGACTCTCAGGGCTGATTAGAAGTTCCACCTCAAAAATAACAACTTTCATGTCTGAAAGTTCGCTCAAGGGAAACTCAACCCAACAACTTCATTCAGGAGTCGCGTCGATGACGAATGAGCTAGCTATTCTCTATGTTTGTTCCTGTGTCGCCATCTATCAGTCAAAAGCCCGAACTCAGGCATTGGTAGGCATTGTCGTTAAGTGTGAATATCATACCGTGTCGAAAGCCCGTACAGCTGCAGCGAAATAGCATATCATAGCTCGCAGACAATATATCAATGAGCACAAGATATATTGAGGATATGCCGTCTTTCGGAGGGGACGTAAAGCCGTCGGTCCCGAGTCCATGAATGTTGGGCTCGTTGAAGATCCCTACCTCTGGTTGGAATACCAGAGGGTTCGGCAAAATTTCCGGTTGGGGTAAGTGTGCTCACCGGCGTCGGTGATTGGCCTTGGTAGCGGAAATAGGCCGACGTTAAATGAAGAAATAGAAGAAGAAGTGTGAATATCGTTAGAGGCGCGAAACTTCTGCATATAGAAGGAAATACTGAGATACAACACAAAACCTCAACGTGGAACTCATATTCACAAAAAATCCAAATGTCTGCCGTTTTAAATGATGGGCTCACTGAGGACCAAGTGCAATAGAGCTGAGAAAGCACCCCCTCTTCTCACATACACCTTGTACATCCCAAGACGATTCAACACATGATTTTCCAAATTTTTAGAGCATGTATAGAATGTTTGCAGTTCTGTTTTGATGTACATGAGAACATTCAAATGATATTGATATGGATGAATGATTATTCAATACTAGCCTCCTGAATATTCTCAGAACTCCCAGGAAATATTTGCAGCATGTTTTGTGAATATTTTGAGAACATCCAAATACTCCGATTGAATGTTTCATGAACCTCATGGACATAATGGTGCTGCCTGGCTGCAAATGCTGATTCTTCCTTCAATTCTCTTATTTTCTTCAATTTCATCTATTCGATTTTACTCTTTCTAATCACACATAGTTGCTACGTCAACATCAGCCTCCATTTCATTAAAATATCTCTACGTGACATCTCGTTAGTTCGACTAATGTTTCGAAACCAATTTAAATACAGATTGAATATGTATACGTTTTAGGAAATTTTAAACCAATATCCCAAGGCGATCACCTATCGGTATGGCGGGCGCTACGAAAACAATGTATCTCACTAATTGTAAAGCAACACGCCGCACAAAGTAGGCTTTGACGTCGGAGGGTTTATTCCAGATATTTTCTTCAATTGACTGTATATGTATATAAGGGTGGCGGGCTTAGAAATGGAATAAATCGCCCAGGGAAACAAATTCGAATCGACAGCGTTCTGAATTACTCGATTGTTTCGACTTGCTTTTGTTTTCGTTCTGGCATCGATGCTCAGATGTTTTTGTGGCGAACTTCCATTCTCGTGAAAGGGTTGCGTTTTGTTGGGGATTGTTATAATTTGATTCGTCGAGGAAATATCTAGACGAAAAATCGATATGATATAATTCAATAATGGAGTTTGTTAGGTTTTATCTAAAGAGAGGAAGGAAAGCTCGTGAATAGAATTCGATTATTTCACGAATACTTCATATTCCAACAAAAAGCAAATATATTTGCAAATATGTTTGCTGGAAATTCTACCCTGGACTCATCGGAAAAATATCCTCCAAATATTACGCCTGTCAACAGTCATATGTAGGCCAAGAAACAGAGCAAAAAAACTAGGTTCATAATGCAATCTTCTACAGAATTGATTTTCTTGTTGGAAAATGTTTGGGGGTGTCCCCTGAATATAAATTCAAGTTGGCGGGACAGGGGGGTTGAGCTTCAGCCGCCATCTTGAAAAACACGTTTTATCAAATATCTCGTGAACCGTGCATTGTACGACAAAAACAGTGGGGATCATTTTCGTAGATAATAAAATTCTTTTCAACTTTTATCCGAAACTTTTTTCCGTATAGTGCATAGGTTTTCATTTATAGCGCGCCAAACTTTTCCCAGCATGGTTATTGCTAAATATATAGTTAACGATTGATGAAACAGTATAAATGGCAGTATTTTGGTGCGCCATAAATAAAAACCTATGCTTTATACAAAAAAAAGTTTCAAATAAAAGTTGCAGAGAATTTCATTATCTACAAAAACGATCCCCACTGTTTTTATCGTACGATGCACGGTTCACGGAATATTCGATAAAACGTGTTTTCCAAGATGGCGGCTGAAGCTCAACCCCCCCGTCCCGCCAACTTGAATTCACATTCAGGGGACACCCCCGAACATTTTCCAACAAGAATATCAATTCTGTAGAAGATTGCAGGAAAAAAGTACCTGGCTCTTGGCCTAATGCCTGAGATAATTTTTCACCAAACGAATGTGAGAAATATTTTAATGGACCTGAAGACGAATAGGGCTTGCGGATCTAATGGAATTCCAGCAATTGTTCTGAAAGCATGTGCCCCCGAATTGACACCAGTACTTTGCGAATTATTCAACCTTTCATATAACTTGGCGGATTTTTCTAAGTCCTGGAGGACAGCAAGAGTTCAGCTAGTTCCGTTACCTTGTTATTACAGACCAATTGCATTGCTTTCTATCATTTCCAAAGTTATGGAAAAGCAAACAATAGTTTATCAAAAATGTAGAGAAATCAGGAATAATTAATGATCGGCAATACGTATTTCGCCATCAGAGATAAACCAGTGACTTATTGGCGTATGTTTCTCATATTTGGCAGCATTCAATCGAAAAATTTGAAGAAACGATAGCTGTTGCACTCGATATTTCAAAAGCGTTTGATCGAGTTTGGCGTCGGTTTCTCCTTTCTAAACTGCCGTCTTATGATTTGCCTCCTCAGTTGTGTGCTTTGTTGAAGAGTTTTTTGTCTGATAGGTCTCTGTATGTGGTTGTTGATGGAGTATCATCTGATATTTTCCCAATAAATGCAGATGATCTACAGGGTTTAGTTCTGGCACCCACTTTGTTTCTGCTCCATATCAATCGTTTGCTCAAGAAAACATCTTGTTCAGTACATAGTTTTGCGGACGACAGTACTCTTCATACTTGTTTTTTTTGTCAATACTCCCCATACCAGCTCGAGGAAAAAAATTAAAAAAAAACATTCACGTCAATAAAATTAACGATGACTTGGTAAAAATAACAGAATGGGTTACATCAACTTGGTGGAATTTAATGCTAGGAAAACCCAGGCATGTCTCTTCCCAAGGAAAGCAGATCTATCATCATCTAGTATTCATATGTCAGGAGTAACTATTCCTACAAAGTCAAGTATCTCGATGCTAGGAATTACGATCAGTGATAATCTCTCATGGAAAAACCATGTGAGATCAATCGCTAAAGGTGCTTCCCAGAAATTCGAATCTCTATTTCGTGCGAAGAAATATTTACTGCTAGTCAGCCTTTGATGATCTACAATGGCTCATATACGATCTGTCTTGGAATATGGTTCTCATGTGTGGAGTTCGGCACCAAAACATTCATTGAGGCTTCTCGGTTCTATTCAGAGAAAGGCAATTCGTCTTGTTGATGATTCTTCGCTCACTGACGCGCTCACTTCATTGGAATATCGTAGAAGGGTCGGAGGCCTGTCTCTCTTCTATAGATATTTTCACAGTCTGTGCTCTTCTGAATTATTATCAATCGTTCACCCTTGGCAATATCTTCACGGATGACTAGACGAGTACAGAAGTCCCACCTCTTTGTTAACGATGACTTGGTAAAAATAACAGAATGGGTTACATGAACTTGGTGGAATTTAATGCTAGAGAAACCCAGGCATGTCTCTTCTCAAGGAAAGCAGATCTATCATCATCTAGTATTCATATGTCAGGAGTAACTATTCCTACAAAGTCAAGTGTCCCGATTCTAGAAATTACGATCAGTGACAATCTCTCATTGGGAAACCATGTGAGATTGATCGCTAAAGGTACTTCCCAGAAACTTAGATTTCTATTTCGTGCGAAGGAATACTTTACTGCTAGTTAGCTTCTGATGATCTACCATGGCTCAGATACGACCTGTCTTGGAATATGGTTCTCATGTGTGGAGTTCTGCACCAAAACATTCATTGATTCTTTTCAGAGAAAGGCAATTCGTCTTGTTAGTGATTCTTCGCTCACCGACTCGCTCACTTCATTGGAACATCGTAGAAGGGTCGGAGGCCTGTCTCTCTTCTATAGATATTTTCACAGTCTGTACTCTTCTGAATTGTTATCAATCGTTCACCCTTGGCAATATCTTCACGGATGACTAGACGAGTACAGAAGTCCCACCTCTTTGTTGTGGTCTTGGAGACCTGTCGGACCTATCTTGCTCTGGGATCTTTTTTCAATAGAACAGCTGAGCTTTGGAACTCCTTCGCGAAAGAGGTTTTTCATAATATTGCAGTTCCGTAGCTGAGGAAATATACCAATTTGGCAAAAAAAAGATACTGAAACAAAGTTTTTCTTTTTTCATTTCCACAGGAGAGATAATCCAAAAAATATATTCCAGGACATTGAAACTGCTGTTTAGGTGATTTGGTAATGGCCAGAATGAGCTGTTTCCTCTGATGATTTGATTCATACCCAGTCTTCGAGTGTTGAAAATTCATATAAATAATGATCATTTAGATGAGCTTTTTTCCGGTTTTCATCTTCATCGAATAAAAAAATATGAATCACAAGTTCTATGACAGAATTAAATGGAAAAAAATATACAAACAGTCTCTCTATCAACAGAGATTGTTTGTATATTTTTTTATTTTACTTCTCTCATAGATATTGTGATATCTATTTCCTTATTCGGTGAAAATGTAAGCCAGAAAATAAATCATCAGAATGAATATTTTTTCATATGAATTTTCATCGTGTAACGACCAAATCTATTCTATTAATACTTTCCAATTCCTTTTCGGCTTTAGCTGCTATTTATAACTCGATCCGAAAAGTTTGAACTAGTACCTTATACTGAATACTATAAGAATCAACTTTTTCATTCATACCACCCATCATGTTTCATGAATTAAAATCGATCCAAGAAATACCGTATGAAACAAATTCTTTGATCCGCCACTGTTCTACCGAAGTCATTATCGAATGGTAACCCAGTCATTCGATCTGAACCCTACATAATTCCTAATGATAAATTCACTTTTTATGCCATATGTCGGATCACTAATTCGCAGCATACTCGATGGTTTCGAGTTGAAACACCTTTTTGTGGAAGATAAACGTGTGAAACATATCGTGAGAATGATTCTTGCCTTATTACTACCAGCTTTTGGATAATTGCATTGTGATTAAGTGTACCACACTTTTGATTTCCGAAACCAGTAGATTGTTCTTCGGTAATACTGAAGACGAATTTTGTCTCTTCTCTTGTATTGGGATTTCAAATGGAGATGGCAGCGACACATTTACAAATATTCCTGATTAAGCTTGGGAAATCGACATTTGTGTGATTTTCCAAAATTTCAAAACGTGGGTATTTGGTAGACGGTAAATGTAATTTACTAGTACTTACTACTTTGACCAAGACTTATCTCTTGAAAAATCTGGGACACATTGTTAGTATTGAGGTTTTGTTGAAGGCATACTATGCACTGTTTCAGTCACTATTCCTTTATGCAATTCTCTGTTGGGGTCATTCCGCTCATACCAAAAGAATTTTTGGCATCCAGAGGCGAGCCATTCGTTATATGCTACATCTTACTTACAGAGAAGATATTAGGAAAAGATTTATTGAACTCGAAATTTTAACCGTTCCATCATATTACATTTACGAGTGTCTTAAATATGTTAAAATGAACCTCAACCTATATGAAACAGTATCTATTACTCATCATCATGATACTCGTCAAAGAAATAACCTTCTTATGCAATATAGCCGTTTGAATAGCATCAGAAACTATGAAAACTATTATGGGCCGATTTTTTTTAATATGATTCCCCCCTCCATCAGGCACATCCCTACTTAAAGATTTCTGAAGACAGTTAAACAGTTTCTTATCCAATATCCAACAGTCCTACTACAGTATTGAAGAATTTATGTCAGATGGAGCTGTCTCTTCTATGCCAGTGTTGTAGTACAGCACTACCGAGTTGGAATTTCTTCACAGATTTCTGTTCATTTCATTTTTATCTTGACTGTGTTTGTAATATGTACATTATTCTTAATGATTTCAATTTGTGTGTGTATCGAAAACCAAAGACATATATTATCTGTGATAGCTGCTATACTTCTTATTTTTTTTTTTATACATTTGATTCATATTGCTGAACTATATGTTTGTAAAAATTTTACTGTTTGACGTATGTAAGCACGACAGTGTAATGACATCAATAAAGTATTCTATTCTATTCTATTCTATTCTATTCAAGACTTCAACTAAAATCCTCCACTCTGAGAATGATTGAAACTCCAATCCATAATTACTAGCGATGGTCGAATCAACCATACCTTTAAACCAGTCCCAACCATCTACACGGCAGGTTCATGGGCTAATCTGTCACAAAACAACTACTTCCCTGGATAATTCTACGAATTATACCGACAGTTGCTAGTGCAGGTTTCTTCACAGAATAAATTCTTGAATATGTTTTCGGTTATAATTGCACGAGTGCATAAAAATTACCGATAATTTTGCAAGAAAGCGTGATATCTAAAAATTGCAAGTTTGTTTTCATATTTTGGCGAAAGTGCCCGAGTCCGAAGGATGAGGGCTCTTTTACAAAGTATGAAAATGACCGAATGCAATTTGTATGAGATATCACGCTTGAATGCAAAATCATCTGGTCATTTTTATGCACGAATGTAATTCATTGGTATATTTTACGAATGAAGAAATTCTCAAGGAAATGTTATGTTTTGTTCATTTATACTTTCCTCCATAGATTGTATGGAGCACTCACCAAATGGCGAAATGTTTTTCTATTTTTCAAGTCTATCTGACATTCATTTGTGTTGTTCACTGACGTCTAGCGATACGGTTTCAAATGTGTTGTTATGGTGACTTAATACAATGCAATCACCGCTGTAAGTTTTCGATAATTGAATTGCTCTTATGGGACATTTTATATATGAGGGAAATATTCGGTGATAGAGGTGCCAGATTATGGTTCCATTAATTGGAATAAGCATATTTGTAAACCGGTTCCTGACTCGTTTACTGTAAGCTGTCACCCACTGATCTGAAGCTGTGAAATATTTTTCAAATCTTCAAAGAAGAAGAAGAAGTTCTGCTCGAAGCTTTTAGAATGCCTCAGAAGAAAGGTGCTCAGTACTAAATTCAATATCTCACCAGCAAATTTCAAGTGTATCGTTACTGTTATTGTTTGGGTGAAACATTCTTCGATACCGCAACTCTTATGAATTCAATACCTCCTTGTGAAAACTAGTCAACCAGTGAATATTATCATCGAACTCCTACCAAAAAAAATCAACATACTTTCAGAAATTCATCTTTCTTGGTGCAGAGTTCTATTTTGACAATTTGATAAAATTCACTTCTATGAGGATTTTATGTCAATTAGGACTTCCTAATTGTACAATGAGTTTTTTTCTTGAGGAGTTTCTGATAATTTCCATGATAACTGATTAAATAATTTTTTTTTCCAAGAGAAAGTTCTTTCCTCTCATCTCTCATTCAAGAAGGAAACAACGGCAAAGTATATTATTGAAAAAAACTTTTTAATATGATGCATACTTTATGTGTAACACTGTATAATAGCTCTTTTATTGGCAATAACACTGGATTCATTCGATCAAGTCCACGAATGCATCTAGATAGAACAAATATCAGAAGAGAATTCATAAAACGTATTGCGAAAGATGAAAGAGATGTGCCACTATCACCTGCAGAGAAATGGCCATTATTCGAAGCCAGCGTTAATGAGAGTAGTCCTTGACAGATGAAAGGTGCAGGGAAACATATTGAAAAATAAGTCATACCTCTTTTCCTAGTAAAATAACTAAGACTTCCAATTAGCGTAAAAGGTGTCTCCTATTGCTCTGTACCTTTCTGATATGACTCCCTACTTTATCGGCCGAGGGCGATATTAAACAAGAAGCTGATCGAAACAGGGCCGGATCTAAACCTTCCGTGGATGGGTCGACAACAAGTATAATACTAAAATAACATTGGGAACAACGGATGCTTCACATACTCAACTAGATAAAGTAACAGAAAACACAAAAAAATATCCACCACATTCCTTGTTAGTGCAGTCAAAAATATATCTGCGAAATATCAAGATCTTCGGAAGTGCGAATAAAGTAACACAAAATTTACATCAGGAAGAGACAGATTGGTGGTACTCAATTATCAAAACACATTCTTGGTAGAAAACGAAAACTGAGGGAATCTGCTTGCATCATGCCGTCTGAATAAAAGTGCAGTTGATATGAATCGAACCTTGCTACCTCTTTTGAGAAACAAGATGTCAAGTGTCACATATTAGTTGAAACATTTTCCAGGTGAAAGATTCAAGCAGTTGAATGTTGAGTTAGTTTCATGAACGGAAGCAAATTTGATATCAGAAAAGTTATCACCTCAGGATATATATATGAAAGATAGTCGTGTTAGTTTCACTATTCATAACTCAATGAGGGCTGAACCGATTCGGCTGAAAATTGGTGGAGAGATACCTTAGAACCAAGAGAGGGACAACGGATACTTTTATGCCGTTTTACCCGTCTTTTCGGAAAGCGGGTGTCAAATTTGTATGCCTTGGTCCAATCTACTTCAAATTTTGCATAGACATTCTTTCGCAGACAATTTTCGTATTCTATTGAAATTGATCGCCTAACGGAGTAAAGGGGGGATAGACAGTTATTTTAGGGGTTGATAAACGCACAGCATATACCACTGATCGAAGAGATATGAAACTTGAAGGGTGTGTTCTTTGTATTACGTAGACAGGGTTTTCCGAAATTTCAGCCCTGAGGGAATGAAAAACGGAAACAAACTTTGTATGGGACAACATAATTCAATCTACTCAAACTTTGCACAAATATTCTTCAAGAGAATCGATGGAAGACGTGTTTTGTTTTCATTGAAATTCATTGCATATCGGGGTAAAAAAGGGTTTATAACATTTTCGACATTTATAGACCATTTTATAGGCTTTTTGAAGTTATATGATAAGCTGTTGACCAGTTTTAACGTAATCCCCATTCAGATGGAACATGCAGTATTTTTATTGTGCTGGACTAGAAGTCTTCTACTTTTGTTAATAATCCAATACTGATCCTTTATATTCCCAGATTCCGGTAGGTATGAAACCAAAAAGTACAAAGAGTTAAATCATCCTGCACAAAAAAATAGCTCAAACAACATATCTGCTGAGATTCTTTCAGCTTGACTACTAGACGGACTGAAATCTTCATTAAAGTATTCGGTACATACCTGCAAAATGAAACAGTGAAGATCAGAAATAATAACGTCATTACCTCACGATTGCTCCATACTATTCAAGCGATCTCAGGTAAATATGAGTAAATATTCAATTTGAGTGTCGATGAAATGTTTAGTTTCTGACAATTTGAACAATTAAATGTTTTCACACAGGAAGATTCACTTTGTAGGAATAGTAACTCTTGACACTAGATAATGATAGATCGGCTTTGCTTGAGAAGAGACATGCCTGGGTTTCCCTAGCATCAAATTCAACCAAATTTATGTCACCCTATACTATCATTTTTGCCATGTTATCGCTATATTCATTGATGTGAATGTTCATATTATTACGCTATAAGGTAGACACGATTAAATTTCCACAAAATTTATTGTCTTCGCGACATGTTTCGATACACTGTATCTTTATCAAGCGAATGTTTTTAAACACTAAATTATTCTTTGTTAAAAGCTCCTTAAATACATCAGGGTCTACTCCAATTATCTCTGATTCCTAGAATAATACAGCTGTCACTGATGATGATTCCTAAACTTATTAACTGATGCTAATAACTGATACTGATTCCTAGAATTACACTGATAATGATTATGATATCGGACCATAGTTACTTATAAATTGAATGAGTTCAACAAAGGGGAACTATTGAGATCCAATTGATCATTCAGCAAACAATTTGAATTTTTTAATTTATTGATTCCCAAAAATAAATTTCTAAATAATTAAGTCTAATGCCTTTATTTTCAACATGCAGAATATTCGCTTGATAAAGATACAGTGTATCGAAACATGTCGCGAAGACAATAAATTTTGTGGAAATTTGATCGTGTCTACCTTATAGCGCAATAACTATGGATTTCCATCAAGTAAAGGCCACCTCAATCCAAAAAATGTTCATATTGATTTTTGTTTCTAGTGCTGCTATGAGGGGGACCCTGAGAGAGAAACTAGTATGGAGAGTACTGTCGTCCGCAAAACTATGCATTGAGCAAGATGTTTTCTCCAGCAAATCATTGATAACAAGCAGAAACAAAGTGGGCCCCAGAACTGAACCATGTTGAACACCTGGGAGACTATCAGACGATACTCCATCAGCAACCACATTTCAGGCGATAACGTCTTCAGTAAAGCACACAAGGAGGCAAACCATAAGACGGCAGTTTAGAAAAGAGATCCTGATAAATATCGCCTATTTGCCAGTCCGTACCTGTATTCATCCAGACAGAGACCATGCGTAAAACAGGTATCAAGAGTGGGACGGGAACCTATTGTAAAATCTTGAAGCTCCTTATTACTGTTAACATGCGCGATCATTTCTCGAAAATTAAAAACGCCTCCGGCACGTATCATTTTCATTTCCATTCTGAGATAACAAAAACGTAATTTCGAAATCGCTATTCCTCTGTTTTTGCCATTATTTCGTTTTGCTGCGAGAGCTCGATTCGGGCGATGTCTGATGAGTGTCAATTAGGATAAATGGATTTCGGTTCGGGATGAGCGAACAGAAGGACGTCTCTTATTTGAACGAGTACTTCGTTCGTTGTTCATCAACGGGAAATACTGGTTTCCAGTCGATTTCGAAGCTACGGTGTGTTACAGTATATTGAATATCAAGAACGGTGCGTACATTTTAGCCATGCAAGACAATGGGGAATGATGGATAAAATTTAAATTTGTCTCGATAATTAATATTTCAATCATTTATTTATTCATTTAATAAAAGAGAAGCCGATTTTACAATTGGAACAGCAGAAGAAAATTGATAGTATCAATTTTCTTCTCCTGAAGATGCTAACCTCGATAGCGAAACGCGCGTAGAGTGCAAAAAAAATTTGGTTTGGTGTTAGGGTAATTGATCGCTAGAAAAAGTTTCAAATTTTACATCAGAGGTTCCAATCTCATCGTCCATTCAATTTTACAACAAGGAAATATCAAAATACAGAGCACGGACTTATGTCTATGAAGAAGACTAAAACATAAAAATTAAGAAGACCAAAACATAATAAATAGATCAGGATTATCAATAAGCGATAAACAGTTTCTAATAGCTTTCCTGAAAGAACATAAAGATTATTGAACAGTTCTATTTTGTAGTTGAAATTTTTTGCTGTTTTCATTATTCTATTGATGAATTTATGTTGACCATATATTGATCTATTAAATGGTATCTTCAAAATATCAATATTTTTGTTTCTTCTATCATTTTCAGCAAATGTATTCAGTTCCCAGTTCCAAGAGAGTCGATGTAGGCATCAATAATTTAATGAAGGGATACTAGGTAAATTTTCATTCTTTTATATATCGACGTATTCATATTCAAAATATGTAATATTCGACAAAATGGTTAAGGCTTCCGTGGTCGAAGTTTTCAGTAGCACTACTTTGGTTCGGGTTTGAAGGCCGTCATTTTTTGGAATTTCTTCCCGACGTTTCGCTGGTTCGAGTGGCTAGCTTCTTCAGAGGCTCATACATCTTGAGTTAAACTCCGATGACTGGGTATCAAGACTTCGTAAAGCGTATTTATACGGAATCAAGTGGTTTGGAGTGCTAATTACTTTTTCTGGATTCAGAGAATTTTCATCGATATTAATTGCCGTAATAACTTTATATGGATTCGGAGAATAAGCATAACTATTAATTGCCGCAATACCTTCCGTCATGATATTAGTTATTTTTGATCTTTTTAATGCGATTGCATATTCGGTTGAAGTTTACAGCTTCTTCTTTTTTGTTGATATTATCCGTGTGTTTGTGGATCTCTATTGGCTCCCGTATCAGTCGACTATGGTATCCCTGGTTGGGGCAATGCGTTTTGCGTTTTCAAACAAAATCCTGTGGTTTCCCTCACTGAGTGCGTGTTCCGCCACAGCTGACTTGTCAGTTCGCCCTAGTCTGCGGTTTCTTTCATGCTCTTTCAGCCTAGTTCCCACCCAAATAGCACACGACGTCCTGAAGACGAACCATTTATGACCCAGTTACGTCGATACGTCCCGGGACGGATAGGAGACATTCGAAGAACGTACATTACCGGATGTACCATGTATGTACTGGTTAGACGTCCCATGTAGGTACATACTTGGTCCCGTTCCAATCGGAATGTAATAAAAACGTACATGCTTAGAAGTACTATGTACGTACTTTAATAAGTGTCCCTGATACGTTTACATTAACTCCCCTTCAGGTACGTACTTTTCGGAATGAATTAGGGACACACCAATGACGTGTTTTTTGTGAATCCCATGTACGTACTGCTCAGACGTATCATTTACGTACATGTTTGGAAGAACTATGTTCGTACTATTTGGACCTTCCAGGTGCGTACATATTGAGTCCCTTTCAGATACGTATATTTCGAAACGTTTATGGGACATAATAGTAATGACGTACATTTTTGGAAATCGTATGTACATACTATCTGGACGTCTCGTTGACGTACTTTTTTGTACATACTGTTTGGAACTCCCAAGTACGTACGGATTGGGTTCCTTTCATTTTCTACATTTCTGTTAGTATGTACATACTGTTTGGACCTCCCAAGTACGTACGTGTTGGGTCCCTTTCGGTTCAAGGGGTATTGGGATTTTGAGAGTGATCACTTAGTGTATTCATACATATATCAATATTGGTAATGGAATATTCATAATGGATTATTCCTAAAAAAATTTGGAAAAATTGAAACATCGACATGTGGTGAATTTAAATACCAGAAAATTACATACAGAATTTTTTGCACAGCAAGTTTGATATTCCAAAACCGCCATCACATGAGACAGTGATCCTTTAGTGTTTTTTCGAATATATTTTCATTGTTACTGAACTTTCTGAAATTTTAATATTATCTCGAACAAAACTAACTTGAAGTCATCACATCTATAGCACCCAACTCCTTCTTAAAAACAAGTCTCTTCGTGCCGTAGAGCGTAACAGTGGTCGACAATAATATCTCCATAGAAAAGGTCGAGAGTTCAAGCCCCGCAGCAGCCAGGTCTTTTTCCAGGTAAGTATTCGGTTAGATGGTTAGTACACGTGAATGAGTATAATTTCCAACTTGACTATTTGGTAAAAAAGAAATGAATAATCCCGAATATGAAAACTTAGATTCATTAAGTGATATCATATGATATATCATTACGTTGTTTTCGAATATTGAGCTAATATCGCCGAATGTTTACATTTTTTTGTGGCCACTATTGATATCTACAATATAAGGTTAATATTCCCGTAATATTGAACCAATATTGGTCAAATATGTTTGTTCTACTTGGGATAGCGCATACAGAATGGAAGATGTACGTCTTCGGAATGTCCCAAACAGTTCCCCTTTCTGTACATTTCAGGTCCTGTGTGGACTGGAAAAGTACGTACCTGGGATTACCGACTATGCGGAAACGGTAAGTCGCAGGGAGGTCTTATGTACGTCTGTCGGAGACAAAAGTACGTCCTGAATACGTACAATGCATCCTCACCGTACATATGCAGTACGTCCACTGGACGTACTTGTGCTATTTGGGCATAGATCTTTTGGTGGTACTGATGTATACCTTCCCACAGGTGCACAGTATGCGATGAAACCCTGCTGCTGAGAGTGGGTCCTTTTTGTCTTTAGCCGACCTGAGACTTCGTTGTATCGTCCTGGTGAGTTTGAAAACCGTTCTTATGTTGTGTTTCCCTAAGAGTTTTCCAATTCGGTTTGTGACCCCCGGAATATAACGGTGGATAAACCGCGGATCACTTCAATTTCATGGCCCTGTTGATCTCGGTTACACTGTATCCTTTCGATCTCAAGGTCGCAGTTCTTTCTCTAGATGCTCTGGTTCACAGACTCTTCGAGTACGTTCCGTTAGAGTAGATATGACGCCTCTCTGTTGGCTACGATGATGGTCGATAGTACATGCAGGTACCTATCCATGTATGTAGGTTTTCGGTTTATTCTGTGGGTTAGTCTGGCAATACATCGATCGATCAGTACATCTAGGAATGCTATCTGCTGGTCCTGTTCAGTCTCCATGGTGAACTTCATTCTGGGGTGTCGAACGTTCAAGTGGTCTCTTCCTAGATCTGCTCGCACTATCGAACCACCAACCTAGCCAAAAGAGAGAAGTCATATCTACTCAAACGGAACGTGCTCAAAGAATATGTGAACCAGAGCATCTGGAGAAAGAACTGAAAACGGAAATTTATCAAAGGTAATACCACGAGTCCTTCGAATTTAATCGATAAATTTTCATTTTCTACAAAAACTTTTTCATTTGGCAAAAGTATGAAAACAAATCGTTCGATAAAATCACGAGTCCGTAGAACGAGTGATTTTATCTGATTTGGTTTGTTTGAATGCTTTTGCCTCAAAATAAAAAAGTTTGTGTTTCGAAAATGAAAATTTATCTTATTAAATTTGAAGAACGAGTTGTATTTGAAGAGATTATTTTTTGAACAAATAGAAGGAAGAACAATTTAATTGATCAGTATTTCATTCACATAAGAAGGAAAGGAGAATAGGTGAAAATTTTACAAATTTGATATGTCAAACAACGATGTATGCCCTCTATGATCCAGAAGAGATATGATGCTTACGCATTGAATTGGATAATGCTTGCCGACGATTCAAAGAGATGGCGTCACACCTCTCACTGTACATGGTTGATAATTGAAAATTTCTTATGAAATGAAAATCGCGCCAGAAGGAACATAAAATCATTCGTTATGTCGTTGTATCAAAATCTTCATACAACGGTTTCTTCTCATACCACAAAAAATGAATTGTATTTAATGAAAACTAATTTTACGCCATCTTCATTGGAGTTCAGGAAACCTTAAATATTTGAAGCGGTCGTTCGCTATATCTATCATAGAGTTGGGGTTATGAGCTATTTACGTGTTTGAGTGTTCATTGAAATGTGTTGTTTATGTTATTATTATGCTGAAAAAGTGAAAAGTGAATGACTATTAATAGTGAGGTAACTCTTCATTCTTGACAATTTATATGAATATGAGCCGGTTCAATAGAATCGACGCGGTAAACCTTATAGTTTTGACAGTTCAAAAGTAAACAACGTTTTATCAAAAAAGGACCAGGCAGTTTCATCAGTATAATACCCAATGATTGGCTAGAATAACCATAGAATAACCCGTTACTATTGGTTGAAATGCCAAAAACGTCACATTTTGACAAGTGAAAAAAATAATCAATAAAATTTCGAAGTCTTGTGGTATTTCTTTCCATAAAATCGTTGATTCTCTACCGAACACTTGTTAAATCAAGTTAATCATTTGAAAAGCATAACGAAAAAAAATAATGTCCAAACCAGACGTTGACTGGCGATTTTCAGCACCTCCTACCTGTGGATCATGAGTAAAATAAAATTCCATCACTCACTCACCGTGCGAAAAGTGGCGAGGAAATCACCCTCCATTCAATTTCCAATAGCGCACCCTCTTCCCGGCAGATTTTCAAACACGGATTCCAATTTCCATTCTGCTCACGCCGCTCCATCGACACCCGATCATTCTTCACAGCTTGTTACCGAAAATAAACTGTGAAAATTTCGGAGGCAACCGTCTGGAAAAATCGCCGCGATTTTTCAAGGCGCCCCTCAATTTCCTTGGTCGGAAGGTCTCGAGGCCGAATTTTCCGGTCAATTGGTTGGCGGTCTGGTAGATTTTTCTTTGCGATTCCCTTCTGTTGTCGAAAGATGTTCGGACCCTTGTTAATTTCAAGTAGGTGTTGAATATTTTGAGAACGGTGTTCGAGGAGGGTTCTTATTATTTTGTATCATAGTTGGAAAGAGTATATTACATTACTAGTGCGGAAAGTGACATTTTTCACACGACTGGAAAATATTTTAGCACGAGGCGTGAGCACTTCCGCACAAGTAATGTACACTATTTCATTTACAACCATATATGTAAAGCTGTCATTACTAAAGTCATTGAAGGTTGAGAAGTGCCACATTACACACCTCTACTTCCACCCCTCACTTCCCGCCCCCGTTTCATCTATTCTAGACTTTATCTGTCATATTATAGTGGTGACAATTCTATACCCCGTAGTCACGGTAACAATATATCTACTTGATTATTTTTTTTACTTGTCAAAATGTGAGGTTTTTGGCATTCCAACCAATGGTAGCGGGTTATTCTATGGTTATTTTAGCCAATCATTGGGTATAATACTGACGAAACTGCCTGGTCCTTTCGATTGTTTCGATAAAACGTTGTTTACCTTTGAACTGTCAAAACTATAAGGTTTCATATTTCATATTTATATAAATAATAATCATTATTAATAGTCATTCACTTTTCACTTTTTCAGCTTAATAATACCATAACACATTTCAATGAATACTCAAACACGTAAATAGCTCATAACCCCAACTTTATGACAGATAGCGAACGACCGATTCAAATATTTAAGGTTTCCTTAACTCGAATGAAGATGGCGTTCAATTAGTTTTTATCAAATACAATTCATTTTTTGCTGTATGAGAAGAAACCTTTGTATGAAGATTTTGATACAACGACATAACGAATGATTTTATGTTCCTTCTGGTGCGATTTTCATTTCATAGGAAATTTTCAATTATTAACCTTGTACAATGAGAGGTGTGACGCCATCTCTTGGTATCGTCGGCAAGCATTATCATATTCAATGCTTAAGCATCATATCTCTTCTGGATCATAGAGGGCATACATCGTTGTTTGACATTTTAAATTTGTAAAATTTTCACCTATTCTCCGTTCCTCCTTATGTAAATGATATACTGATCAATAAAATTGTTCTTCCTTCTATTTGTTCAAAAAATAATCTCTCCAAATACAACTCGTTCTTCAAATTCAATAAGATAAATTTTCATTTTCGAAACACTCAAACTTTTTTATTTTGAGGCAAAAGCATTCAAACAAACCGAATTAAATAAAATCACTCGTCCTACGGACTTGTGATTTTATCAATCGGTTTGTTTTCATACTTTTGCCAATTAGAAAAGTTTTTGTTGAAAATGAAAATTATCGATGAAATTTGAAGGACTCGTGGTATAACCTTTGATAATTCTGAGAAAACCGCCTTCTTGGTAATTTATCGTTTAATGTAATATTTTAGATATGTTCACAACGAAACAGAGATTTATTAATTTTAATCGAAATATGATGGTTGTAAATAAAATAGTATACAAACCTCGGTAGGAAGTTTCATTCCTGTCTCGAGATCATAGCTAACCTCGACGCTTTGCGTCTCGGTTAACTAACTGACCTCACGACAGGAATGAATCACTTCCCACCTCGGTGTGTAATATACTCTTTTCTACGACCACCTATTTTTTTAACAATACGTAAATATCTTTTCGTGTATACGTAATATACGCAACAATATGAATTCACTTCAACAGCTGATAGCTGATAGTCCCTAGAGGGGTACTTGCAATTGACTAATGATGAATATAGATTTAATGGCGTCAACCAGAATAGTTGCTTGAATGTGATGATTTCTGAAATTGATACTTATAATTCATAATATAACTGTTGACTGGACATTATTGTAATATGAACTGTAAATACAGAATCAGTATATTGATTACAGTTTGAACGTCAATTTTTGGGGTGGATCGATATTTGTTCCGTAGTTTTCTGGGTGTTGTAACCTACCACAATCTGAAAGAATAAGAATTAATATTGGAATATATACAAGTGTAGAAGGGCAGATTTTCAATCTACCCCGAAAAGTTGCTGCGTTTATTGAAAAACAGTTCTTTCTGGATAGAACAAGTCCAATTAGTCAGCAACTTCTCGTATAATTCAAGTTTTGCCTATCAAATATATATATATATATATATATATATATATATATATATATATATATATATTAGTTCTTATTATTTTTTTGATAGGCAAAATTTGAATTATACGAGAAGTTTAATGTTATCGATGATATCTTCAGAGCTAAAGATCAAGGCTTATGTACAGCATTAGTGTTGCTCGATTCTAGCCGAGCATTCGATACTATAAATCATAATCTAATGTTAGTCATTTGTCATTATTTAGGGTTATCAAGTGAGGCGATATCACTCATGTGTTCATATCTCTGTGGAAGGCAACAGAAAGTCCGAATTGGTGATAATTATTCACAATACCTTGCTTTGGAGTCTGGAGTGCCTCAGGGATCTATACTTGGGCCGTTATTGTTCACAATGTATACTTCGAATCTACTGAATTATGTCAAAAATTGCACTACCCATCTGTACGCAGATGATACGCAATTATATTTTAGTTTTTCACCAACTGCGGTAGCCGATGCTTGCTCACGCATCAATAGTGACTTAGAAACATTAGTCCAAGCCGAAACCAATCATTGTCTCAACATTAATCCCAGTGAATCAAATGTCATTGTATCCACAACAAGAAATGGCAATAGAATTGCTGATAATATGACCATTACTGTCAATAATGAAACACTTGCTCTAGTAGAAGTAGCAAAAAGCCTTGGCATACTTTTGGACTCCGAATTGAGGTTTGAGAAGCAAGTCAATAAGATGACACAACGAGCGTACTCTTCGCTGATGGTCATATATGGAAGCAGACATGTGCTCTCTCAACCGATGAAAATAGCTCTGTGTGAGGCTTTGGTTCTATTCATATTTAACTATGCAGACACACTATATCATCCTAGTCTATCAAACACTTATAAAATGAAAATTCAGAAAGTGCAAAATTCATGTCTTCGGCTCATATTTGGAATAAGAAAGAGGCAAAGTATATCGCATTTACTACGTGATGTCCAGTGGTTGAATATGGAAGACCGAAGAACCCTTCATAGTGCATGCCTATTTCACGAAATACTCAAAAATAGAGTACCTCCATATCTTCTCCATAAAGTAAAATATCGTACGGATGTCCACAACTTGAACATTAGATACAAAGGAACCCTAACCCCACCCCTGTTCAGAACTCAAACCTTCAAGCGGTCATTCAGTTACCAGATCACAAAAATTTATAACAACATACCTCATCGTATGAAGAAACTAAGCCCAACCCGTTTCGAAGTGAATTATAAGACATTTTTGCTTGCTGCTAGAAAATGAGTAAATATATATCTTTTATTTTTATTAATTGCTACTTCATGCTAATTGTGTTTATTGAATACCGAAAAGTGTTAAGTTACGTTCTTGAAAATCATGAGGACGACTCAAGGTTGAGTGGAAGAACAGGTCAATCAGAGATTTATCTTTGAGAGAGCTGAACTTCGCCTTTTATTTTCAATACTACAATAATACATGCTACAATACAATAATACTTTTTTTGTAACGATATTTGTAAACATTGAAAATAATAAAGATGATTTTTATTATTATTATTAAGTTGCTACGTAAGTCGATACGTAACAGCAATATCAAATAGATTTGAGTGACTATTTATTTTGTAATTCGCGTATCGTATTATAATGAATAGGGAGATTTTATGGCCAGATTTATTGATAAAAAGCATATACTTTTCCTTGGCGACGTTTCGAAAGCTAGTATTCCTCCTTTTTCAAGCCTTTTTTGAAAAATCTTCAATGGAATTTCAATATTGGTACGTAGTGTCAGAATGCCTACGGCATCGTGTGAATTGTTGTACAAAAATAGTTCATACAACAAGAATGGATATGGCCCATATCCATTCAAGTTGTACAGTTTATTTTTTCTTCGACCTAGTAAACTTCAGAACTTTCTCTCAAGTATCATATTGATAATCAATTTTAGATACAGAGTATTCTTTCGATATTAATGAAAAGCTCGAAGGAAAGAAACGCAATTGAATTCAATATCGAACGATAGAAATTAAAATAGTGATGTCAAATTAAAAAAAAAGATTTGGGGAGACTCGAACCCAAAACTATCATCTCCAAGGGCTTACGCGCTAACCACATAAGCCACTGGGACCGCATAATTTCGGTTAAAATTATTGGTGTAAAGAGTAGATATAAGTCCTTCAATTCCACAAGAAAAAAATATCAATTGTGACATTCCGAACTGAACTCAATAAGCTAGAAATTATTTCAGAAATAAGTACATTTATTTATGCTTAAATGAAACAACTTGGATTTCTTGTTTGTAGGACATTGTATGTAGACAGTTCATATTGAGATGTTCTTCCCTGTACCCAAGTATTTTGTTCTCTATCCCACCTTGATTGGATAGGAATAGTCCAGTAACTGAAGATCCGAAACTAGGGGAAGCTGTGAACAAGTCTATGCGTTCTTCACTTGTAGCTCAATTTGTAGGTCGTCACAGATGTTTCCAAAGGACCCAAAACGATTTTTCGGAATTCGCGGTTGTTCCGCAGATTCTACATAACTCCGAAATCGCATGAAAAATGTAAATAAACAAATGGATCATTTATTAGAACGCGGGGAAAGTACAAAAAAAATTTAGAGATCATTCAAGACCCACCAAGGACCCATTGTAAAGAAAAATTTCCGATAAAAGACTATTTTTGAAAAAAATGTAATCAAATTAATGAAACAGTGTCGAAATGGTGCGGAAAAAACTTTCACAGCTTATTAAATATTTTTGCCAAATAAGAAAGAACTTTGAAATACATGAAATGATAGCTACGGGTTTCCTCATTATCTTGAACTTTGAATTATTGAAAAATGTCAGTTTTTGCCTGAATTATGAAACAATTCGTCAGCCCGCCTAAAAGCGAATGCATAGACAACAGAATTCCTATAGAGAAAGCGGCAGCTGAAATGAGGAGAGTTTTGGGTCCCTTCATCTCGAAAAATGTTGAGTTTTCGGAAAAAATGATGAGGACCATTTTTGTAGATAATGAGACGATCTTTAATTTAGCCAGATATTGGCGGGAATCCCATTTTTCTGGGTTTGGGGGGCCATTTTCGGCCATTTCCGTGAACGCAATCGTGTTGAGTTTTGGGTCCTTTGAAACAATCTGTGACGACCTACAAATTGAGTCACAAGTGAAGAACTCATAGACCTATTCACAGGTTCGTCGCTTCATTTACTGGACTAGAAATCATATCCATAAAGTTAACTGGAATCGCCTACTTATCCGTTTAGTAATATATTAAGAAATCAGCATATATACGGATGGGAGTAGAAAAACTACTATTTTGATTTTACTTTTTTCGTTGAAGTTGGAAGTTGTAATTTTCATTTTTTCATCTAGAGGTGAAGAAAGTCAATAAATAAATGATTTATCGAACCTAATTCTCTCCATAAGTTCCTAATTATAACAAAATACACCTGTACACACTCGGTCAATATTCCCATGGATTACCAGGATAATATCACAAATACGAACCCTTTATACCATTATTCTAAACCTGATACTAATCAAACTAATCTCGTTTCCGGTAGTGGAATGTAAATTTTCCATCGCGGTTCAGTGGCTTAACATTTCTGCGGCTAACAATAAATAATTAGTCGTTGCCCAAATCGATTTACATATAATGCGCATTTACAGAAGTATTTAGGTATTGTGCCCAATTAAAAATGATATTATAACAAAGTACTTTACATTTTAAATTGAGATTGAATAGTTTTTTCACACACTGTGAGAAACCATTAAAGGAAAATTGGAGATCAGGTATCGTATGAGGTATAAATCTTCTTGATTCATCGTTAGAAATATTCGAAAACGGTAGTTGAAGAAATTGGTTACCGTATACCAAAGAATGTAAGCTGAGCCGGATGTTTTGCTGTTGGAACCCTCATGTGACCTTTCTGGTAGTGTCTGTTGGTGGATTTCGATGTAGTTGGTATGGTTTCTGGATGCTACAGTAGAATTTCAAAACTCTAGACTACTTTCGTCACTGAACGAAATTCACAACTGTCATTAATAAACTCAACTTTTAGTTGTGGTCCAGGTAGTTACTTTGATACTGGGTCCGGTGTTCTAATACGAGCCAACTTTCTTGAAATTCAAATTCAATTTTTTTATTTCCTCAGACTTTTTACAAAGCATGGAATCAGTCAAGTTAGTCTGAAAGTCTTTTTTGTGGTAGATGGATTCTTTCTTCTTCTGTAGGATACAGAATTTGATGACAATGTTTGTATTCAAAGTTCTGAAAACTAAAAAACCGAATTATTTGTTTGATCTTACTTCCTTGTGGGTCTTTCATATGTGGACTCTCATGATGAATGAATGAATGAATCTATGGAGTTCAATCCAAGATTTTCATGTGTGTAATATTTTCCATTGAACTAAATTGATCGTAACATCACGGAAATCCTATAAGAGGTAAGTTCACTGTTGTTTCTCATTTCTGAGCTTATAAGGCCTTTACAATGTGTGACGCAATTGATCCAGGCTGAAACCATAAGCCATTTTTCTTCATCGATGGAATCTTTCATCTGTAATACCCCTCTTGTTCAGGCTTGTTGGCATTCGAGCTTCTCGTGTACATGGACACCCTTATGAATCTTTCATGTGTGGGCCTCTCAACTGTGGACTCTCATAGTGACCTTCTCGCCTGCGGACTTTCTTGTGAGTTTTTTATGTGTGGATACTCTTATAGGCCTTTAATCTGTAAACTTCCTTGTGGGTCTGTCATATATGGACTCTCATGATAAATGAATGAATGAATCTATGGAGTTCCATATCTGAGGTTTTCATGTGTGTAATATTTTCCAGTGAACTCAATTGAACGTAACATCTCGGAAATCCTATAAGAGGTGAGTTCACTGTTGTTTCTCATTTCTGAGCTACAAAGGCCTTTACAAATTGTGACGCAATTGATCAAGACTGAAACCATAAGCCATTATTCTTCATCGGAGGAATCTTTAATCTGTAAGACTCCTCTTGTTCAGGCTTGTTGGCATACGAGCTTCTCGTGTATGTGGACACCCTCAAGAACCTTTCATGTGTAGATACCCTCGTGGGCCTCTCAACTATGGACTCTCATAGTGAGTTTCTCGCCTGTGGACTCTTTTGTGAGCTTCTCATGTGTGAAAACTCTTACAGGCCTTTAATCTGTATCTCATATGTGGACTCTCATGATGAATTAATTAATGAATCTATGGAGTTCCATATGAATGTTTCGAAATTTCAATACATTATCATCATAGTACTGGACCTATATGATAGCACTAACTTTTGAAATACTGTTTATATAGATTAACAGCCGATTGCACCGACTCTTTGTTATTGGAGCATTGAGCTAATTAAAACAAGAGTAGTAATATATAATAATATAAAATCTAAGTTGGAATAGTCAGGTAGTTATTTGAGAACCAGTTTTAACATTGAGAAGTCTCAGTGCGATGTACATGACGATCATTCTTCTCCAATTATAACAAGATTCAACTCACTCCGTCTTCATGATGTAGAACCGAAAGCCTTATTAGGTCTGTCACCTTGACAGTCAAAATTTCGTGGTTTTTTTAGTTGGTGGCCTTCAGCAGCGTTACAAACATTCTTCAATGTATTGCACGAAGTTCTCTCGTTTTTGTAAAAGGATATCACTTCCATGAAATGGAAAAATTTCAAAAAATATATAAAACGAAAATATTTACTCATGCAGTTGGTGCACGTATCCTCTTCACATCACGTGAAGAATATGCTTTTTGTACGAGTTGTATACTGTATTTTTTCTACGTACTTACATCTAAAATTCATTCTTTTGAATAACGATAAGAGTGCAATGGATATATTACTGCATGAACGTGGATCAAAAATATGAATATTCACAGTAGAATCACAAGGAATGCAAGGTAAATTGGAAAGGTTTGCCATGTCACTGATGTCAGGCGTCATTTCTCTGGATCACTGTTTTATTTTTCTGGATCACTATTGTTTTTTTCTTTTCAAACAATTGTCAGATGAATAGTTTTCTCATTGCCAAGGAAATCAACTATGGGGAATCGAAATTACTAATCTCATCTTTGAAATTACTGATCACCCGGTCATTCACGGCATCTCCCATTGTCATCCGTTCAAATTCAAAGCTATAAATTCGTATCCAGGTACCGAATCGGAATCGAATCTCGATGCATTCAACAGGTTGTTGATTCCGAAAGAAAAAAGAAATGTCAATCCAATAGCCTGTGATCCGTTCATTCGACAAACAATCGACAGTCGAGAGCATTAATCAAACGTCTCTCTCCCAATGGAATGGAAAATGCCGGGTTGTGAAAAGTGCAACGATGTTTATGGAAATCGGGAAATCGGATCGTGTTCATCGAAAGAGAATTTCTATTGATTATTCAATGGATGATTATTGAGTTGGTATTCTTGAAATGAGTTGGAGTTGAATAAACGATGTGGTTGGAACCTCTGGTGTGAAAGTTGAAACTTTTCCTAGAGATCAATTACCCAAACTGATATTTTTGCACTCGACGCGCGTTTCGCTAACAAGGTTAGCATCTTCAGGAGAAAAAAATTGATACAAATTCGAAAATCTTCGACTTTTCAAAAAGATGAGAAAAATGAAAAGTTTATAGTAAGCCCATATGATCCTCGATACACTAGGGGACTTCAACAGATATTTGATGAAGTGAATATGAAAGTTGCATATAAAACTTGTTACAAATTACTACAGCTTCTTGGTAGCTCAAAAGATAAATTAGAAAACTCAGAAAAGTCGGGAATTTACGATCAGTTGTAAAGACTGCAACAACAAATACATCGGCCAGAGCCAACGAGCTATTGAAACCCGTTTCAAAAAGCATTATGCAGACATGAAATACGAAAGGGTTGGAAAATCCAGTGTCGCCCAAAACGCTCTCGACAATGACCACAGAATTGGTGAAAGCAATATTAAATTGATCAAGTATGTGCATGACACAAGACTACCTACTCGATGCACGTGATAGTATAGAAATAGCAGATGTAAAAACAGCATGAATGGTGACAAGAAACTATCCCTTTCAGCCCGCTTTTCAATTCATTGTTGAGAAAGTAATCAGAATGATCAATAGATAGAGAGATAGATAGAAGTTTATTGATCAAAAACCAATTAACATTGGATTGGAAGTCAAAATACTATAGTTACATTTTGCTTATTGCTAAAATAGGATGAAATCTGTAAATTATCAATATCCGTAAAATATAAAAATACTTGAAAATACTTAAATATAATTATCTAACATAATCAAAATAGTCAATAGGACTCTGACAACACATAGTGAATTCTTTTATATCATAAAATGCGTTCTGGTGTAAACAAGATTTCAGTTCGGACTTGAATCTGAATAGGTTTGATTGATTTTTCAATTCATGAGGTAATAAATCGTTTAAATCGGCACCTGCATATTTTGGGGATTCTCTTAAATTGGTGTGTGTGGCTAGTTCTAGTCTGAATTAATTTTTTTGCGAGTTTGATAGTTATGAAAATTTGAATTTTGGATGAGACTGTTTCAATGAATGTAGGTATGAATCAGAAGTTTATATAAATAAATACTCGAGAAAGTTAAGATTTTTTTTTTCTAAGATATTTCTGCAAGATTCTCGGTAGTACAAATGAAAGATCAGGCGAATTATTTTTTATTGTGCTAAAAATACTCTGGTGCTTTCGGTGGCCAAACCATAAGCTACAATGTTATAGCTTATAGTCGAATAAACCAATGCGTAGTACACAGAAATTACACCCTCCACATCGAGACAACTCATCACATTTTTTATTGCGAAATAATGTTTATTAATTTGGAGCAAATCATATTGATGCATTCTTCCCATCTGATATTGCCAATAATAACAGATGACGGACCAACAAACTTTGCAGATAGTAACTGCACTAGTTCATTATCGAGAAATCAATTGGAATAATTAACAGTAACAAATAAAGTCCATATCGGAACAAAAAACTTTTAACCCTATAATTTTTTTTTCTGAAGATGCTAACCTTGTTAGCGAAACGCGCGTCGAGTGCAAAAATATCTGTTTGGTGTTAGAGTAATTGATCTCCAAGAAAAACTTCGAGTTGGAGGTGGTTAAAGATTAGAATTAGAAGTTATTTTCTCTCGATATGAAGTCTCTCTACGAACAAGTTTCCACAGTTTTGTGAGTTGAGGGTTAACGGGGTCTCAACTTTCAATGTCCGATTCTCAGCCTGAACTATTTAAAACTTCTATGATTCATATTATTCCCTCCACTCAAATTTGTCAATGATTTATAGGTTGGAATATTTAAAATGAAATTTAAAATCGAAATGAGGAAATTGAAATCAAAATTTATAAATTCAGTAAAATGAGAAAATAATTTCAACTGATTCTTGAAATATGGTTCCTTTCAAGTAGAATGTATATTTTCGAATCAAAATAAAAAGACTTTCTTGTTTCTCACTCAACTATGGAAATCTATTGATTTATTGTTTTGTTTGATAACAGGACGAATTAACTATCTCCTTGTTTCTCATCCAGTAATCTTGGCTACATCTACAATTGCACAAGCTCACACAAAAACAAAGACACATCAATTCGAATCACAGGTGCGTTGCTTTTTATTAAAGGCGTTGAACAATTGAATTCAGAGCGGATGTGCCTTCTGCGATATATTTTAAAAGTACGAGCTTAACTTAAAAGCCATCTACGATAATGTTACATGATTTTCTCTGTTCAGTGGTTGAGCCATGGCCTTCTTTTCAGGCCGCAGAAGTCACAGAAAACAATGACGGAGATTGATTCTGTTGTAAAATATATTTCTTGGGTTTTCTCTTTCCTAGAAATGAAGAGAAAAAAGATTGAAGTTTTTATAGTATTTCTTATTCGGGCAAATTTGCTCTAATAAGTAACCTCAATATTAAAAATATGCAAAATTGAGTGACTATTATATCAGTTACGTATCGTATGTTCATGATTTGGTGATTCAATTAACATATTCATTGAAAAAATACCATAGATTAAAGAAAACAGGAGATATAACATGGTCAACTGCGCACTCTGCCAATTTCCCCTGATATTCCCACTCCTAAGGCCCGCCAATCAAATCGTATATCCCCACCAACGTACCGATTTGAAGGATGTGCACGCTTGTCAAAGTTTGTTATAAAGTGTCAATGTCATGTGTTTCGTAAACTTTTCTGGTAAAAAATGCCACGGTGTTTTGTGAAGCGATGCAGATACTACTTCAGTTCAAATTATAAGAAGGATATAAAATCTGTTCATCTATTCCGGTAAGTCTGTTATGAGTGCGGTATGGTTTTGATGGGAGTGGCCAGGACACCAGGGCCGTAGTTGTTTCACAGTCAAAGTTGACAATAATTTGTTTTCTTCCATACCCCGATGAATAAGACCAACGGGATAAATTGCGATGGTAATTCCATATCGTTCGATTATTGCGTTTTGATTTTCACAAGCCATCTAAAATATTGCGAACAAATAAAATAAAAAACGAGGAGTTCCATCAGTTTGCAAATCAGAATTGATTCAAAAGTGAACAAAGTTATCGATAACTTCATATTACATTCAGATGAAACGTAATGCGGTTACTCCTCTGCAAGTTTGCTCTTGGTTTTTACTCCCTGTGATAATTTAAAAAAAAATTAAAGTGGTTATGTCAAAATTTTAAAGTATGAAGACTGTATCGGAGGTCTCATAGGAGATAAAGCTGACTTTTTGTTTTCATTCATCGCCCAAAAAGATAGATGTGCCTCGTTGGTATATCCCTCTGACGATGTGATCACCATTTGCACAACTACAGAAAAGATCATGCAAAATTATTTGAATGAAAATAATCCTGCATGTAATGTGAAATTTCTTAATATACGAGTATTGAATATGTTGCTTGGTCATGATTTATTAAAATCACTTCGTGAACAATTCAGGGAACAAACGTTTTTGTCTTCCCATTTCAGTAATTTGATAAAACTTATATCTTCAATATATATAAATACTAGAGTACACCATCACAATAAGACTTTTTTCGATAAATCTAAAAGTGTTAAATCGGTGTTTAATAAACTTGTCCTATTCAAAGGTCAATAGCTTTGGAGTGTCAAGTGTCACCATGAATTATGAAATAAACTATATAATCCAATTTTGTGTATATTCTTTACTTTCATTTATGAACTATTCAAAGTATATGGAAATTGGGAAAACCATATTCATTTCAATGCAAATACGACTTTGGGCGAAATATCAGTTATATTTTTCTTGAATACTACTCTGTACCGCTCTCCACTCCTAGGCTTCAACTCTGAATATTTGGCAGGCTCAGCGCACATTGATTTGTATATTCATGTTCCATCTCCTGTTTTCTTTTATCTATGAAAAATACTTATACTTTCCCTTAGCGACGTTTTGGAAGCAAGGCTACCTCCTTTTTCGAATCTTTTTTGAAAAATTTACAATGAAATTGTAATTTTTGATACGTAGTGTCAAAATGTATAACTGGCATGACTTTTTCATCCATAGCTATACCTGATGTTGATTTTGAAACAACCTACTTCGAAATGAATCTCCTCAGATCAACTTCACTTTTGAGGAGAGGCATCGAGGATTGATCCACACTCAATGAACAAATAACAATCTCTTCATTTCCGTTCAACGAAATGAGAGTTACCTGTTTGAGCTTTCTTTTTGTTCCATTTTTTTCTGTCATGAATTAGTGTTATCCCACTCGACCCTGTGTGTACCATTTTGTAGAATATTTCCCTCATATATAAAATGTCCCATAAGAGCAATGCAATTATCGAAAACTTACAGCGGTAATTGCATTGTATCAAGTCACCATAACAACACATTTGAAACCGTATCGCTAGACGTCAGTAAACAACACAAATAAATGTCAGACATCAAAAATAGAAAAACATTTCGCGTTTTGGTGAGTGCTCCATACAATCTATAGAGGAAAGTATAAATGAACAAAAAATAACATTTCCTTGAGCATTTCTTTATTCGTGAAATATTCCAATGAATTACACTCGTGCATAGAAATGACCAGATAATTTTGCATTCAAGCGTGATATCTTATACAAATTGCATTCGGTTATTTTCATATTTTGTAAAAGAGCCCTCGTCCATCGGACTCTGGCACTTTCGCCAAAATATGAAAATAAACTTGCAATTTTTAGATAGGTATCACTCTTTCTTGCAAAATTAACGGCAATTTTTATGCACTCCTGCAATTATAACCTTGGGGTTTAAAATCTGAGGATTCCAGAAAATTCGCCTGTTCAGAAACCGGTGAGTAGATAATCATTTACAGAACTGATTTTCCATTCAGTCCATTATATCCACACCATTTGTTGGTCCTTCGAGCCGGATAATATGTGCTCAGCTAATTTCGATTTATCTTATTTCTCGTCTTGTCAAGTTGTTTTTATGTTCAGCTGTCCATATTCTTGATGGCCTTGATGTTTTTACCTCCTCAACAAAAATTCAAACAATATTTACGAAAATTCCTTGTACCTATAGATAATTATTGAGAATTGAATTCATTGTATTTCCAATATGGAATTTGGAGTTTGAATTGATAGAAACAAATCCGAAATGTATTATTTATAGAAACGGTGAGAAGAAATAAGTAAAAGAATTGAAAGACAATGTTGTTAATCTCAGATCTTCGACATAGTGTCGAAAACGAACAGAGAAGACAAATAAGATCTGAATCTCGCGACCTTCAATGAAACTTTTGATGTAGATGATATTCATTCTAAAGTTGAAAAGTTGAATGATCTGATACTAGGGATCTTCGATAAACATGCATGGGAGCTACAGCAAAAAAAAAATTGTCCGTGGTTAACAGACAAAATAAAACTCATGGTCAAACTTCGCAATCAGGCACTGCAGAAATTTAAAAAAACTAAATGTGAAGAACATTGGAACTATTATAAAGAAATGAGGAATTTCACGAATCGGGCCATCAAAAACGAGAAAAAAGCATACCTCCAGTTCAAATTTAACAAAAACAAATCGAATTAAACACTTTTCAAGGAACTTGAAAATATGAACATATATGGAAACAATAAAACACACGAACTACCAGAGAATTTGACAGATGTCAATGAGATAAACTCATTTTTTATTGCTTCTTCGCATTCACAACTAACTCCAGATGCAGATTTACTGAGTCAACTCACAAATAATAGGAAAGAAGGGGTTGAAGAATTCACTTTTACGAAGGTAGATGATAATTTGGTATATAGTGCTCTCTTGGAGATCAAATCGAATGCTCAAGGTATGGACAGATTAGGACTTACAATGATACTGTATTGTTGTCCTACTATAATACAGTATATAGCACACATAATTAATTACTCGATAGAAAAAAGCATATTTCCAGCTCAATGGAAAAATGCGTTGGTGCTACCTATTCCCAAAATTAAGAATTCTGTCGAATTCAAGAATCTGAGGCCCATTAGTATACTCCCAGTATTCTCGAAAGTTTATGAATAACTCATGTACGTCCAAATTAAATCATATCTGGATGTATATCCACTCATACCAGTGAACCAATCAGGTTTCAGAAAAAATTATAGTTTTACAACTGCTTTGCTAACAGTGGTCGATGATATTCTCTCGGCAACTGAAGAAAATAAACTGACAACACTTGTTCTAATAGATTATTCGAAAGCATTCGATAGAATTGATCATGGGCTACTTACTGCTGGCAACACTAAATTTCATTGGGTTCGCCAAACAATCATTGGAACTAGTAAAAAGCTATTTATGCAATAGAAATCAAATCGTCAAATATAAAGGCCACTTGTCAACTCCTCTAAGAGTTGAACGTGGAGTACCTCAGGGATCTATACTTGGACCACTACTCTTCTCAATTTACACGTCTTCTTTGAAAAACGCTCTCCCAAATTGCAAAAGTCATTTTTACGCCGACGACACGCAGGTCTATCTTTCTTCTCGACCCGATGAGATACAACTTGCAAACGCGAAGATTAATGAAGATCTCTCATCTCTTGTGACACTTTCCAAAAAATACTGTCTCGAAATAAACTCTGACAAATCTCAAGTTCTATTGTTTGGTAGGCAGCATACTAAACAGAGGTATTCCAAATTTGTAAACGTTGAAATAAATGATGTACAGGTGTCACTAACAAATGTAGCAAAGAACCTGGAACTCTACATGGATACAGAGCTGAAATTCGATAAACATATAAGCAATGTCATTAAAAAATGCATGACAAATATAAAAATGATATACAGTAACCGCGATATTTCAGATAAACGGTCAAAAATCATACTCTGTGAAT
This sequence comes from Zygogramma bicolorata, assembly GCA_032362365.1. Taxonomy (NCBI): domain Eukaryota; kingdom Metazoa; phylum Arthropoda; class Insecta; order Coleoptera; family Chrysomelidae; genus Zygogramma; species Zygogramma bicolorata. Next base: position 849,335 of record JAVJAQ010005172.1, read on the forward strand.
CTCTCGTTTTTCCCTCATTAATTACTGTGATGTAGTGTACGGGCCCTGTATATCAAAATATGAAAACAATCGCTTACAGCATATACAGAATACCTGTGTTAGGTCGATCTGCGGCCTGAGGAGAAATGAACATGTATCTTACAAAAGACTCGAACTGGGTTGGCTTTCAGTGAATTTGAGACGGTTTCTTAACAGTAGTATTCTGTTCCTAAAAATAAATAAATCACAAACACCCGCTTATCTCTATAGGAAAATCAAATTCAGAACAGATATACACAGTCTGAATATTTGAAGGAAAGATCGCTTAACCATTCCCAAACACAACACATCGTCTTTTCAAATGTCTTACTCATATACTGTCTGTAAGGTAGTAAACTCACTATACCATCTGATTTAAGAAATCTCTCAATGAATGTGATGCGAAAGAAACTCAAAACTATGCTTCTTGATGAAACAATAAAAATAAATTTTAGAATATAAAATATCACTTGCATCCGATTACCCAGTGCCTCAAACAGCTTATTAAGGTGATTCTGATAATTTCAATCAACAATTCAAATTGCATATATTATAATTAAACACATATATTCCCTAACATATTATCCCACATTATTATTATATTACTCCATATTAATATTATATCTAACTCTATAACTATCTTTATAAATTGTCTTATATTACTTTCATATTATCCTATTCATTGTTACTGTGCATAGACTCGTTCCTATATCTAGTTAAGTTGTTTAGTAGTTAAGTTGTTCTGCAGGCTATATTGAAAACTACTTCCATGGAACCCTTGGGTAGCATGGCGGTGAATATTGACCTTTTTAATTTGTCCATGTATGTGCAATGTATAAATTTGGTATTTTGAATTTTATATGGCATATTGAATAAACGTATTATTATTATTATTATTATTATAAATAATTGAAGGACAAAATGTCAAATCTCAGATCTTTCACAGATTTTCAAGAATGAACATAGAAGACAAAGACTTTGTGGATGAGTTTTGAAGACAAAAACGCATTATAAATATTAATTCTTGTATTTTCTGCAAATTTCAGGTATACAAGAAGTGGTGATCTACAATCTAAAAACTCCGAAGAAGAAATGGATCATCACCAAATAATAACTTTCTAACCATACTAAAATTGAATATTATAGACTGAAAAACTGTCATTGGAAACTTTTGTATTAAATGCTCGATTCATTCACAGATATCCCCCTCATACAATTTGTATTGTTCTGTTCCTGAAACCACCACAAAATCACCCCACAAAACGACATCCTCAATTCAGAAACCACTCCACGAATTCAGGTAGCGAAAGGCGATAAAATAACTCGAAATCAATTGTAAGTCAACACCAAATATCTGTTTCAGATTGCAGCCAATTACCAACCGAACAATAAATAACAAACATTCGTTCGGAAACGAGTATAGAGCTCGATTTTCGCTCTCATGCCTGCATTTCCCTCGGCGCAAGCCTACTCTGATTTCCACCGATGTTTCAATTTTCAAGTGTCTATTATTCCCGATTCATAAACAGCTTTTAACAAGTCAATTGGTTTATTTTCAGCGGCTCGTTCAACAACTTATCGGTAACGTAGTTTACTGTATAAACACCCCTAGCTGCGGTACGTTCTAGAGTGGTTTTCGCTTGCAATGGCGGTTTGATTTATTTTGCTTGTCAATTACATGGGGTACTTATATCTGCGATTCGGTTTTTTCGAGTGTTGGTGTTGATATACGGATTCTGATTTATCTGTTCGGATCGTATTTGCCGAATGTATGATTTATACGTGCTCTGGAATGATACAGCGTTGATGTCTAGATTGTTCAACATTTCATAGGGTTTTTTCACTGGTTGGAAAGGTGGTCTGGCGGATCTTACTGAGAGACTGAGTATAATAATCTATATGTCGCGCCTTGAAGCCAGGGAAGTAGCTGTTGTAGAGAGACACATCTTTTTCCTTACTGAAGCAAACACATAAATGCTGCCATCTTGGCACAAACTCAGATACTTTTCCAGTTGCACACTGGTAGTGTAGACGATGAGGAAAGAAAAAACACCTACGAATAAATTCCATCACAGTAAGCGCATATATTAGGTATGTATTTTTATCTTAGTATACTTAAGAGATTGCAGGGATACGTTATAGATTCTGTGTCAAGATGGATTGGATAAGCTGTACTTATTAATAGGAGTGTTTGTGAAATTTTTCCATTCTACTTCTTCCATAGAAGTTTTGCATTTCATTTCTTCTTCATTCGGACTGGAAAATGTAACAAAAAGTAGTTCTCCAAACTTCATTCTTCCTATTTATACCGTGTCATCCCCAAAGTATGCGCCATATGGGAAACTTATTTATTGAGGGAGTTTGTCTCGGAATACTTATTTTATTTTGATGTTATGTGATTTCGGATTAGGAAATATGAAGTTCTTGTAACTTCTTTATAATGTTGAACAATATTTGGTGTTAATGAAAAATGAAGATAACGTTGCACCAAAAATTTTCAAAATTATTTCACACTATAAACACTCGTCTTGGTCTCCATTTTTGAGAGATGAGTAAAAACTTTGCTCAGATGGCCATGACTCCAAATCTATATTTACGTATTTCCCAATTCTGAACCACTTTTCCTCATGACATTTCTCGAGATTGGGCAAAATACTTCAATCTCGAAATCAAGATTTTGAAGACTAGGTCTACTACTATTTACAATATTTCATTGGTGCATATGTGGTTTCAGTGGATGTACCAAATCATATCAGGAATAATTTCTCATCGAATAACCCTTAACAAATGAGTTTTCCGTGTGGTGCATACTTTGGGGATGACACTGTATACTCAATTTTATAAATATTGTTATAACAGTAGGAGGCTCTGATTTTCATGAGAATAAATAACAGCGTAATATCAAATAACTGATGTATATGGTCGATACTTGATGAAAAAACATTTGAATGAATAAAAATGACATGGTGTGATTTTTACTAGACATTTAACCAACAGAACTTTCTGCGGAAAACAAATTCCAAAAACTGACTGAGTTCACTTGAAAACAGGTTGAATAATGGAAGATCATTCGAATCTATATGATCATTTAGTGAAAGTCTAGACTTCTTGTCTCTATTGATGATTTCTTATGATTCTTCTCATGAAAGGTCTCCTCGTTTGACCAATATACAGATTGTGGCCAGAACCACACTTAAAGTATATACCTTTGATCTTTCCTTATTGTTTCAAATGTATTCACTCAACTTTTTATTCAATTTGTAGGCTGTGTCTAAGTCTTCATTTGCTTGCTTTTGTAATTCCTCGAAATTGGTTAGTTAGTTTGCTTATATGTAGACCTCTATTATGTCTTATTTTACTATGTATAAGTATTCACCATTTGTATCCATGTATAGACTTTAAGATGACTTGTCAATGGGATTGTAATATTTTCAGAAAATGAAGTATACCTTGATTGATTGATATTTGGACAAATTCATTTGATATTTTTCGCCTTTCCTTGCTTTGAAGTCTATAAGAATTAACAACAATGAAATCAACTGTAATACATCCACTGGCAATATATTGATATTACTCTTGAGCAAGCAGGTGGTAAAGCAACATTGTAGATGAAAATTATGGGGAACTGAATATCGACTACAGCTAAATCCTAACCTAACATAAAGAGCTCATTATTGTATACCAACTGTTCAACAATTTCATGAATCATCTTCATCTGAAATGAAAGTACTACAAGCGAAGCCTGTCCATCTGACTTATTCTGCAGTTTTCATTCATTGGAAACTATAGCTGATACAATTTAGAAACTGTCGCACGTGATCATGTGGCTGGTTTTCAGTACGATATAGCCAGATTGTTATAGAAATATGAAATTTTGGATGTGAATCAAAGTGACGTCTTGAATATGAAAGAGGGAAAATATATCATATCATTGATTGAAATATGGAAGCCCAACCATGAAAAAGTTTTTTCCTAGATTTCCAACAGGACACCTAGATATGCCCTTTCGATCGAAGGTTCACATCATATATTTTGAATAGCTATATCAAAAAAATTGAGTGTTTCCCATATTGTTGAACTGCAGTCACTTACTGCCTTCCTATATAGTATAAATATAGCATAACACCTATATCCAGTAATGCAGTATTTGTAAGCCTCTGATGGTTTTTGTTTGTCATCTTTAATCTTTTGAGAAATCGAACTGACACTATACATGACTTCAAATCTGCTGCAACACGATAGAAATGGATATCTTTCTGTATATTATGAACAGAATTTACTTCAACAACCGTTGGGGGAAGCAAGGGGACATTATTATCCCGCTCTCTTTCGAAATATCTAATCGAAGATGTCATCGCTGGCAGCGATAGTTTTGAAATCTTCAAGAATTTTTATAAAGAGTCTGAGACATTCTCAATTGGTAAATTACAGGCTTTAAACAAATCGCGGCATCATCGAGAGTGCTGCCAACCAAATGCCAAAAAATAACAGGCGCCAAATTTCAAATCCAATATAAACGTTCCAATACATTTTCATCAATGGATTGGCACTAGTGCATTCATTTTATGTCACTCTAGCTGAGTAGCGCCACTTGGAGATGTCACCCTGCAGGAAAACACCCTGTGTGCATTGTTTATCGTCCACATATCCCTTTCACGGCTATACCGTTTCACGTTGATGTGATTCCAGATTTCCTATCCATCCGATCCAATATGACACGCACCGCGCTATGCATGTTTAGGTCTGTCTGCATTGCACATGGCTCCTAATTATTGAAGTTTTTGTTTCCAGTAGTAAAAATAATGTTTGAGTATTAAATGTGGGTGGTCCATATAGAGACCATTTTATGATCTCTCCGATACAGATCTTTCAAAATATATATGTTTGTACGAATCTCGTCTGGAGATGCACGGAATACAGGGCCGGCAACAGGGGGTGCGTTGTGGAATTATCATCTACGACTTGCCGAAAAACTGTGTTTACAAACGACATAAATCGCAACTTGTACTTTTTATGGATCAATGGGGTCTTACCTTTTTTCATGCAATTCCTACTGAATAATATGTCGGCTTGTTATATAAAAAGTCTGTCGTCTGTCCGTCAGTTTCCTGAAGGAGAAATGAGTACCGACGAAACATCATCGTAATAATCGAAATATTCCAATTACCGTTGGCATAGAATTGAAACAAATTGAGCAGTGGTTGTTCGAGTTTCTATTGCCTGAACTTTTCAACTTCCAAGAAAACCATTATTGATTAAATGAATTGATTGGAAAACCTCACAAAGAAAGGAAAATAACGAATTGAATTTGAAGAATATAAAAGATGAAATGGAAGAATAAATTCAAAACGTATTGGGAGGATAGACGAAAAAATGGATCCCTGAGTGGAACCGATCATGAAAATTCCTTCACTAACAAGATTCTTTTATATGTAGATTCACACCAAAGGAGAACCCTGTAATGTTCAAATATCATCGCGTGAATCAAAGACCAGGAAGTACGAATTAACATTAACTTTAAATTTTGAAGTTAGTGAGCCTCAGGAAAAACGGCAAGGAGTTTCAGAGTTCATCTGTTCTATTCAAAAATATCCCTGAGTGCTTCGACAGATCTCCAAGCCAACAACAGAGGGGTTGAATTCTGCACTCGTCGTATCATCCGTGTAGATGCGGCCAAGGGTGGAAAATATTGAAGAGAGACAAGTCTTCGACCTTTCTACGATGCTCCAATGAAGACAGCGAGTCTGAGAGCGAAGAGTCACCAACAAGAAAAATGTATTGAAAGGATACGAAAAAATCCACCAAAACCAAGCAGTCTTGAGAAAAATGAAAGGAGCCGTTAAAATAGGCGGTTATAATATCAACAATGATGTGAAAATATTCCAAGAAGGAACATAAAAACTGAAATTATTAAATCAATTCTATTTCCAAACGAAGTTTATTATTATCGAAAGAGTTACCGTTAAAAAACAAATAGGTGGAAAATTAAATACCTATATAAACAAACATTCATATGATCTCGAAGTAGTTGGGAAGGAGAAAGAAAATAAAATAACCTCTAACACGAACATGAATTCAATGGGGAATAGGCAAAAATAATAGAATGGGGTAAGATGAACTCGGTGGAATTTAATGCTACGAACACCCAGGCATGTCTCTTCTCGAGAAAAGCCGATCTATCATCAAATATCTAGATGTCAGAAGTAATCATCAAGGAACGATTCGTTCAAATCAGCCTCAACTTACACTATTCCTACAAAGTCAAGTATTTCGATGCTAGGAATTACGATCAGTGATAATCTCTCATGGGAAAACCATGTGAGATCGATCGCTAAAAGGGCTTCCCAGAAACTTGGATTTCTATTTCGTGCGAAGAAATACTTCACTTCTCGTCAGCTTCTACTGATCTACAAGGCTCAGATACGACCTGTCATGGAATACAGTTCTCATGTGTGGAACTCGGCACCAAAACATTCATTGAGGCTTCTCGATCCCATTCAGAGAAAGGCAATACGTCTTATTGGTGATTCTTCGCTCACAGACTCGCTCACTTCATTGGAACATCGTAGAAGGGTCGGAGACTGGTCTTTCTTCTATAGATACTTTCGAATTATTATCAATTGTTCCCCGCTTGGCAATATCTACACGGATGATTGGACGAGTACAGAATTCCCACCCCTCTGTTGTGAATTTGGAAACCTGTCGAACCTCTCCTGCTCAGGGATCTTTTTTCAATAGAATAGCTAAGGTTTGGAACTCCTAGCCAAGAGAGGTTTTTCCTGAGGCTTACAAAATTCAGAAATTCAAAGTAAATGTTAATTCGTATCTCCTGTCCCTTGATTCACGCGGTGTTCTTTGAACATCACAGGTCTTTCCTTTCGTGTGAATCTGCATATAAAAAAAATGAGTCATACAAGAAGTTGCCGTCGAATTGGACTTGTTCTATGCAGAAGGAACTGTTTTTCAATAGACGCAGCAACTTTTCGGGTTAGATTAAAAATCTGCCCTTCTATACTTGTATAGATTTCAATATTAATACTTATTTTTTCAGATTGTGGTAGGTTATAAACCCAGAAAACAACGGAGCAAGCATTTGAAAAGAGTAGAAAATGTTATAAACCCCTTTTTTTACCCCGTCAGACAATTAATTTCAAATAAAATACGAAACTCGCCTTCCATCAATTGTGTTGAAGAAAATTGCTGCAAATTTTGAAGTAGATTGAAGTACGTTGTCCCATAGAAATTTTGACCACGTTTTTCACCCCCTTAGGAGTGGAATTTCTAAGAAACTACGGGTCTCTCATGGAATTGGCGAGTTGAGCTGCTCCACTATGTTTTCACCCTTACAAGCAAAACGGAACCCTGTGAATCGTTCACCTTCTTTCCTTGCTAAACTTTTCATTTATCTACATTTCAGTCTATAATCATACTGACTGAAGGAAACTCAATTCATTGTTCTTAAATTTTTCCAAGTCTCGAGGGCTAAATTCGGCATACGCCGGCCCTGTATCTCTGCATGGTTGTTTGAGAATTATACCCCCAATGCCGTAAACATTCATTTAATAAAAGTTCGATACCGAGTTTTTAATGTTTTGATGATTGTTTTTATTGCACATTAAAATATGAGTAGCGTTTGAAAAGCGAGTTCCGAAGAATTTTTCTTGATGTGGTGACTCCTAGTCATAATTAAATGTATCCCGTGTTATGATAATGATTTCATAAAAGCGTGTTGATTGTTCTTTCCAGCACAGTATGTGCGAAAGACGTATCAATGGGATGATATGGAAAGGTATTTGAGGAGCTTCAATACTGACACATCGATGGTATTTTCCTTATTATTACTAAGTAGTTGAGTCTGTTTTGCTAGCTCTCGAGTGGTATCGTAGCTATACAGTCACATATCAAGAAGATTCTGTAGAAAACAACATATGTAGTTATCCACTAACTCATCACTCATTGAGTCGAAATAAAAACCAAAAGTAAAATCTACTCATTCCGAAACTATAGGCGTATTAGAAGACTTGATAGATTTTTTCTACAACTGTTATCAACAGTTAAAACAAATTGTTGCTATGGATGAGTGAGACACAGATTTTTTTGCAATGAAAACGAATCTTTCTCCTATGCCGTCAAACACGTGAATCCTGTAAGATTCACATATTTAATTATTGATTGTTCTTTCTCATTTATATTATTTAGATGAAAACTAGACAAAACACTGAATCGTTTATGAGAAATAAAGAAACAGCTGAGCTAATTCATATTTGAATTAACGTTATCAGATATTTATTTGCATTAATTTTTATGATTTCAAATAATTCAATTTGTTCCCAGTTGTACCTAATAAGCACTAACTAATTGTTATTTCTTTGAATGAACTTAATTATCGTTATTTTTTTATTTCACTATAAAAGTAATTATAAATCCATGTGCGCTTCTTGTAGAAACAACATTCAAACATAGACTGTTACAAATGAAACGTAAGATCAGTACGGCAACTCAGTATATAGGATTTGATATTTACATATTGTTTAATAGAATAGGTGGTCGTAGGTTAAATTAACAATTACTTGTTCGAAAGTGAATTTTCACACTAGTGGGTTTTTCGCACTCGCCTGACGTCTCCTGTGGAAAATGTCGCTTTACGCACTAGTATTGTAATACAGTACATATAGTCAAAGTGCTTTCGAGTTTAGAATAATGGCTCTATAATGCCTGAATACCTTGGATTTCTCTTCTAAGTAACATAGCAGAGAATTTTTCCTGTAGCGGCTTTTACACTCTTTGTACGACAATGAGTGAACTAATTGTTCACTTATTCGTACACAAGCTTTGATTTACTTGGCGAAAGGCTTGCCAATTTTTTATTACCTCACTATCGCAATATAATAAGTCATCATCTTCTAAACAAAAATAATAACTGTTTCGAACGCAAAGGAAGAAATAGATTTGTCAATCAATATTCATTTATTGATACGCGTTTCCATAATGATAAGGAATACTACTCATTTGACTAATAGTTAATTGAAGGAGAGGTTAAATTACACTCAAATTTTATTTCAAAACTTCAAATAAAAAAACACTTCTAAAAAAAAGTTCGTATTTCGTTTATCCTCCATGGCAGAAGTTTCAGATAGAGTACAAATTTCTAATTTGCTCACAAATCAAGGAGTATTTGCAGTTTTCATTTACGTAAATGTTATTATATCCGATATAATCATTGATTGAACTATTCAATGTGATACTATAGACTCTTAATATGAGACCACTCTATTTTTTGCTCTGTTTGACAGATTCCACCATAAGGGAACACTAATGTTGTTCACGTGATCAGGACTTATTAAGGATATCAACAAATCACAATGTCAGAATTCTGATGTTTGACATTATTTTATTGACATATCCAACTTCAGGCATTGTATATTTTGTGTTCGCAAGGCTTTGGATTTGTGATTACATACGATGAGCAGGTTGAGATATCTCTTGTTATTGGAGTTTGAATCTTTGGTAATCCAGTAGATGATGTTTCGCCTTTGAGGATCACACCGTCTATACCAGAACCACAAAAGACAAACCAAACATTAGAAATGATATTTTCTTGAAGCAAACGTGACACTATACTAAAGAACTTCATAACAGGCCAGTTGGTCTTATCCGTAACAATGCTTTTGACATTGTTTATAGATGAATATTATCAATGTTTCGAGTTTTACCTCTCCTAGAAATGAAAAAAAAAATCTATTTTTTGGACAAGTTGGTATATTTGCCCCGATACGTAACTGCAATAGTGAAATGATGTAAAATTGAGTGACCACTTTGTCAGTTACTTATCGTATTTTCATTAATTTGGAGATTTAATTGACAAATTTATTAGAAAAATGTGTATACATCCCTTTGGTGACGTTTCGGAAGCTAGTCTGCCTCTTTTCTCAAGCCTATTTTGGAAAATTTCCAAGGGAATCACAATTTGTGGTACGTAGTGCCAAAAAATGTGACACTGGTCTAACTTATTCATATAACTCCGAATTGAATCTTCCCAGTTCAACTTCTCTTTTCAGAAGAGACATCCAACATTGATCCATGCTCAAAGAACAAGTAGCAATCTCTTCATAATATATAATATTCTTCAGTATCATTATCAACTTTGAGATTCAAACATATTTCGTCTAATACTGTCAAGAATTTTACGGGAAACATTTCGTATCATACCTATTTATATTTTGTTCGATAAATATTGGCTTACTTCAATAAGTCTGATATATAAACCTCAGTATTTGTTGAACAAAACAATAATCGATAAATTATATATTTACGAACTTCCAATCATGAATCCGAAAGCTTCTTATTGAAGCGATAAATAATAATTAAACCCCCCGGTAATCCATCTGCATTGGGAAGATGGGAAATAACAGGGGCGTGCTAAGGACGAAATTGGGAGATTTTGCTGTTGAAATGTGTCTTGAATTTCATGAGACAAGTGCCACTATTTCAGAAGAATTGATATTGCTGGAGCGTTATGATTTGAATCAAATATTATTTCCGAGAACTGTCAATTTGAGAAGTGTCGGTAGTTTCAAAGGTTTGGGAATGATAGTCTTTCCCACGAGTATGAAGTTGCAAATCATACGAGCGGGAGTTTGACGTTCCATGCGAGTTATGCACTATACTTTTTCTGCGACTATAACAGATAATAGCGAAATGATTAACAAAGAACATTGAACTCAAATTTGATGATATTGAAAATTTCCGTTTCGGTACAATTAAATTAGTAAATAGAGCTGTCATCGCTTGAAATTTGACGTTGCTTGGGAAAGCTCATTCATTGTCTAATGATAACTACAACTGTAATACAATGAAGTCATTGTTGTATCAGGTAAGGAATTGAAATTGAAGACATACAATGTATCTCATTGATCTATCAAGAACAGTTAAGATAGAGCAGTTTTGTGTTATAGCCGTAGAAGAAATATATTTCCTCACAAAAATGTTTCAGTTGTCATATCTTTCCCCAAAGATACCCATTTGATTGGCTGAACACGCGTCGAGTGCGGCTGATATTAATTTGATGTTGGGATAAATGGAGGTTGAAAGATATTGTTTTTTCTACTTCTATTTTTGTCATATTCTAAAATAATTGGTAAATTGGCTTTACATGTTTTTGTAGTTCAATATCTGGTATGATTCCTCCTTTCTCCATGAGGTTTGACTATTTTCTGTGTTTTGAATGAATGTATTTCCTAGTGGACATCATTACCGATCCATTTTTAACAATTAAGTAGCCACTCCTGAGAGTAGAGTAAAATGAATTTCTTTTTCGGGAGTAATTACATAAGTGCTTCAAAATTACCGATAATTTTCCATGAAAGCATGTTGTCTAAAAACTGCATGAGTTTATTTTTATATTTCGTCGAAAGAGCCCGACTCCGAAGGAAGAGGGCTTTTTTAGCAAAATATAAAAATAAACGAATGCAGTTGTTTCACTGACAACATGCTTGAATGGAAAATTATCAGGTTTATTTTGATGCACGGGTGTAATTCGGTAGAATATTTCCGGAGTTAAATCAATGACGTTTAAAATTCAGTATTTATGCCTGTCAAGATGACAAATATACATTTTAACAATTGTTACTATAGATACACGGACCGAGCGGGTATTTTTCGATACCTACCGGGTATTTACCAACCCGAAAATGTCCCGCCGGGAATATATCGCTGTAATTGATCGAAAATGTCCCGCTTCATATGGGATTTTTAACATATGATGGAAATATTCACTTCAATTTCACAAGATAGTGAGTTGAAGTTTATATTGTAACTAGAGGATAAATATTTCACACAGGTTCAACTGTGATTAGAGATAGGCAGAAACCTCTGAAAATATTCAAAATCGAGGATCATTGTTTAAGTTTGATAATTTATTAAACGTGAGAATTCTTTTTTTTTATAAATTCAAATTCTCATTGTGTTTTCAGGATTCTTTGCGGACATTTGTGTATCAGTCAAAAGCCTAAAACATTTTATTTTGTGAGTCGTCTTCAACTGTTTATGATTCGGAAACATTTGATATAAAAAACTTTCATTCGGTGAATATATCTATAATTTCTTTTCAATTTTTATCCAAAAACTTTGTTCTCCCCATTAATGTTGTGGCAAAATGATCTGAATCGCTACTTTGGGAATTAATCTAGGTATCATTCGCAAAAAATGCATTTTACACTTTGATAACTCTGAGCTTGAAGTCTTTCTCTCATGAAAAAAATAAAAGGAGGCCCAGAACGCTTTCTTGGGGTAGGTAGACCATAATCGTGACATATAATGAAATGAACAGTATTAGTTCTATTATTTGAGAAACGAAACATTCATAGAATATTCTCATTACATAGTTTCAAGTCTCTTTTGAGCTTATCAATCTTAATTATTGAAAATAATTATCATTTCTATGAAAATTTAAAGAATTTTTTTTTTGACATTTTCTTTAATTCCAGCTCGTATTTGACACCAACAATAAACAATATAACAATAGGAACAAATTCTGATTCTGATATGTATTCTCATAATACTCATTTCCCTCCCGATCTTAACTACTTCACTGTCATCACCGTTCTCAGTCATTTTTTTATCGAACGCTAATGCCTCCCGATGGCTGACTGTGTAATAATAACAAAACTTAATCTTAATAAATGATCAAGGCTGGCGTGGAGTCATAAAATCAGGTAGCGCTCAGGCGGAAGTATAATAAACATCCTGTCTATTGTGAGAAGTTTGAACGTTGAAATGTATTATTGAAAGTCACGGTGGCTGACGAATGAATTGAACACTTTTTAATCGGTCCTCTCTGTTATGACTCAATATGTTCAATGCAATCACAGTTATTGAATTTCAGAATGTGCTGATGCACGACGACTAGTGGTGTATTCTTTTCCAGAACCTGCCGTATCGACTGATGAGAGAAATATAATTTTTATTTACTTAGATATCAAATCCATATCATGCTTATTAAATATCTAGAGAAATCAGGAATAATTAATGATCGACAATACGGATTTCGTCACCAAAGATAAAGCAGTGACATATTGGCATGTCTGAAATATTTTCTAGCATTTCATAGAACGATTCGGAAAAACTTTAGTTGTTAATCTGCTAAGGGATTAATACCTCAAAAATATTCAAACAAAATACCATTCAGAATTGAAAAGAGGATTTCAGTTATATTTGATATTTCATCAAAATCGTCGTCGTCGTCGTCGTCATCGTCAAGGAAAACTTCGCCACTTCAACTTCAACTTCGCCATTCAATTTCCTTCTATAGAACACGTTTCGTAGTAAAACTTGAGAAAATAATTGATAAATACTCTTCAAAATTCGTCCTGCATGATATGGTTTCATCAGGAAACCACTATTCTACACCCTAGAACTTCTGGATGGAATATTCCATTGAATTGCCTGGGTTATATTATATTTGACTATGACAGTCGAGAAAACAATTCTTATCGTCATTCTAGTACAAACCAACTTTGAAAGTGTTGCATTCCAATGTGGATGTGTGTAGTACGTCAAGTGGAGCTGTATATAATAGGCATAAGAAGCGCATTACTTTTCCTCATCTCAGGTGCTACATATGACTTGTATTTATAATCCATCGCACGGATGAGTCCAGAAACTATTACTTGACAAAAGTATGTAATAGTATATTATGCAACGGTTATGTAATGATGGTTATTAATACACGAGCATCAACCGGGATACGAAACGAGCCGAAGGTGCGTTTCGTATGGTTGAGGCGAGTGAATTTATAACCACTACATGAGAGTTGCATACGCTATTTTATCTACACCCGATAAATAGTGAAGAACTACAAATACTATATTTATATTTGTGTTGCACACAATAATGCTAATTGAATGCTTTCTTTGAAAAATTCTACAAAATTGTAATTAATGGTATTACTTCGAGAAATAAAACGATGAGAAATGAAGAGAAGATCAAAAATTGAAAAAAAAAATTACTCGAGGCCGGAATCGAACCAATGTCTCTTCCAACTAGTTCAAATAGCTAATTCAATCTCAGCGCCTCAGACCGCTCGGCTACGGAGAGCTCATAAAACTTGAATGAAAAAATAAAGAAATAAATCATGCATTTGTCAAATGAAAAATTTAATCATTCTAACTGTATTTCTGCCGGTGAAGGTGTCGAAGGTAATTCTCCCATATCGCTGGTATCAGACATTTTGTTATGATTATCGAAGTTTGGCTATATTCTTCAAAAATTCAATGCCTATACGGATTTTGACTTGGCAAACGTCAAATGCAGAGCATGCACATCATGCTTGATTGAAAAATAATGGGTTTCTATTGGTTAAAAATCTGTATCGTAATGAAAATCTGTATCGTAATGGATTTCATTATAAAACGGGTTGTGTGCATATAAGTGTATTATTAGAGTACGGGTGTAGATAACAGTGTATTATAAGAGTGAGGGTGTAGATAAAGGTGAGTTTTTGTGCATTTAGACATTTGCGATGTGAAATGAGGGAATTGACAACCGTGACGTTAAAAAAATACCAGAATAATCGATTCCACCATTTTCTGACCTCGCTATAAATCTGATAACAAGAAGGTAACTTGAGAGTCGAAGAGTAGTTATTCATATCTGGAACCGAAATTTCGATTCAGTGAAAACTGTTTTATGACTCATTTATTTTATCACAGTGGTTTCACTAAAATATTGCAAAAACCAGTATGATCCTTATGAGTTATCCATTGAAAAACTGCTGATCTGGAATTCACATTCAAGTAGCGTTGACGTCATTGACTTTATAGTATGTGTATTTAGGTTCGGCAGTTCCACCCTCAGCCTGAATGAGGCGATCATCAGCGCCTACAGTGGTTATTGACCCTTCAACTTACCTGGAACTCATGGAAAATCATTCGGTCATTTTTGTGAAAAACGAAGACTTTTCCGCTTTTTTTTCATGGAAACATCCAATTCCCGAATGAAATATAGCTCATAACTCAGAGAGAACCATTTTGAAAGAATTCAAATTTCATGCTTCACACTATTCAAAATGTTGACAATATTATAGAAGTCTGCCATTCACTGTCTTAACTCCTAACTGGATAGTTTCTCATAATTCAACTGTTCAACACTATGTAGATCACAATATTCTCACAAAAAGTACTCGATCATATCACCAGCTCAATTGCCTCGAATACTCGGAAATTTCACTGGAATTTTCACTCTCTTGGATACCATTATGATAATAAATCCCGAAAACTGCGATGAAAAACAAGCAATCTTGCCTCAACACCCACTGGTGGGTCTAAACAAAGACATAACGTCCGAAACTCCATTAAAAACAAGTCCTAATGATCGCACTCACAACTTCCTACCACATAATTCACAAATGTATAACCGATAAATAATCAGCAATTAGTTCTTTGTGGAAGTCTCGAAATATAACAGAGCTGCTGGGGTGGAAAAAACTAATGCTATCCCGTAAATATGGTTAGAGGCAATAAATATGATAGTGCCGTTATTGCTACAGTCGCGGAAAACCCTAAAGATATAATAAGTAGGAAATATGAAGACCAATACTGTATTATGTCCCTTCGAGATAGAACACTGGTAAACTGGTCTTTCTGAATGATGGAATCGCAACAAACATGTTTCGTCTGACTTGCTGGTCAATCCTGGGATATGATTCTCATTGGATGAACAGTGCAACAAATATCAAACTCTTTCGAACATGCATCACTGAAATTAACAAAGTAGAGCAAAATATTTGATTAAAAATAATACTAATCATGTAGTAACCCAATGAAATGAGTTTAGTTGAAGTCATATCATTGAACTTAATCAACCATAACAAAATTAAACTAAAGACAGATCCCAATGGCTGTTTGAATTTCGTTATGCCAGTTATACAATTAAGATTTATTTCGTCTTTGATTTTTAAACTCTGATCATTCAGGTATTCTTCTTTACTGAACGAATTTTTCAATGCTTCAAAGTGTTCAAAGAAATTTTCTCTTGTGATACCATTACTGATCGAATCATTCCCTAATTTTTTTTTCGATATCGCGAATATTTTGAAATCCAACCCAAGCCAAAGGCGAGAGATAATCTTCCTGGAATATTCCCTACCCTACCTTCCTAACTGGCGCACCTCCAAGTTGAGTACGTTGGTAGCAATGCAAGGCTTACACCGCCCGTCACCTGTTATTTTGTAAAACATTTCTTTGAACATGTATAAATTAACAAATCCAGTCACAATGAAGACTTAGACATCTGATAAATCTCTTAGTTCAGCAATGAACATTCAAAATAATCATAGTGGTAATATCGATTCCACCTTCAGTAAATATTACCCCAAATTTATATTAATTTCTGGTTAACCAGATTCAAAAATAACAAATTATCTATCGAGTGAAATTAGTACTACGGAAATATATCATCGCCCTAAAAGGCCAGTAATGCAATAAAACAACAAGGCTTCACAAGATCCATACTCAAAGCAACAAAGAATACCAATCCTTTTTCAAACATGATAGAATAGTGATAGTGAAGTCTCTGTGGCTCGTAAATGAAGATGTGGATTGATTTGTATTTTCATTTGTCTGCCAAATTGCTCCAGTGCCGACTTCGAATGTTACATTTTGTTTACTTCTGCTCAAAGTGGGTGAGTGACCTGTTATGTCAAATTAAATGTTATCCCCTTTATATGACAAAAAATCCCCTCTACAATTCGCTTGAAGTTATTTCAACGGAAAGAAATTTCCGATAAATAACTGAGTTGCCAATGTGATGCGAGACAAAATGCGCATTTCATTGGTCGAAAACGTTGTGAAATTTTCCGGCCAATATCGAACGCGGAACATATCTCATAAGTACACCTATTTGCAGAGTACTGATTTGAGTGAAAGTTCACTTATGGTCGTGAAGACATAAGAGTCAATTCATTCCTAAAAACCAGGTGCAAAGAGGGGCAAACCGTGTCTATTCTCGCTTGAGACGATGGGAGACCAATGACTGCATTTTCAAAGATTCATGAAATGGTTATTCCTTCTGAAAGACAAAGTTGTAGAGAATCAATATATCTTGTGTTCATTGATATATTGCCTGCGAGCTTTGATATGATATTTTGCTGCAGTTGTATGGGCTTTTGACGCGGTCTTTTCCCGCATGGGGTCATCCATCCAAGCACTAACCGAGCTCGTCGCTGCCTAACTTCAGATATCAAATGGCTGTCGGTCAACCTGGAGAACTGGGCCGTGCTCCCTCCCACAAGTACTTTCATGAATATTCATTCTTCTATCATTTTCGTCGTTTTTTTTTGAAAAGTTGCTGACTAATAAGACGTAGTTATTACAAAGACCTTATCTCAATCAACTCAGCAATTTTTCGGGTAAATTAGTTTGCCTTTGGGGCCGTTCATAAAATACGTCACACAAAAATCAGCTTTTTTTAACCCCCTCCCCCCCATTGTCACGCTGTGTCACACTTTTTGTGACCCCCATAGAAATATTTCGTCACAAAAACTAAGACACCTCCTTGCTGAGTATGATAAATTCTAAATGATAGTACACAAATTCTGAAAACTAAAAATATTCATTTAGTCATTATACTAAAATTTCAATAAATTAATAAATATCTTCATCTTTCAGAACGAACATATAAATAATAAATAATATTTCTATTATTCAGAAGTCAAAGGATTTTTTAAATGGGCCGAAATATCTACAATCGGTATTGCACCAATAATATACATATTTTACATAATCAGAAGATTCAATGCTCACTAACACAATGAAACAGTGAAAAATCGCTTTATTTTGTTTCATTTGTATAGTGAAATACAGTGTACTGTAACAAGATTAATTCGCATTCTCAATTGAAAATTCATTCGCAAAGATGGAGTCACAACAGATTTGATTAAAAAATCTGACGAGTTTAGGAATTCGTTAGAAGATGTCGCACATGTAGATTTCTACCAAAATCTACTGGAGATTTCTTTCATACCAAAATTTTCCAATTTTCATCAGAAATCTACCAAAAAAGTAGATTACTACCAAAACTGGTCACGCTGGCTAGCACTCATGTCAAAAATTAATAAACGGCGAACGTCACGTTGCCGTATACCCCCCGTCCCCCCTTGTCACATCTTGTCACACTCAGCCAGACCCCTCCCCTCCCCTTGTATGCGAACGTATTTTATGAACGGCCCCTTTCTACATTCGAATGGATTCCGATATATTTTCTTATATTTTTCAAAATGTGGTAGCTTGACATCCCAAGAATCACGAAGAAAACATCCATTCACCACAAAAAAATGTCATTCGAACTGCACTCGAATGACCAATTTACTTATAGTCGTCTCTCGAAGTTGTATTACGAAGTTGGGAAGTCGCTGAAATAATGTCCATGCTCTAATGTGCTACTGTTTGTTCTTTCTTATGATTTAGAGATGATTCTCCATGGTTTCACCATATGTTCCTATCGGCGTATGTGTATCACGATTAATGTACAAAAACTAGCTTTATGGGAAATAATTGAAAAGCGCTTTTTCATTCCTCAGATATTATTCACTGACTATTGCTAGAACACGATAAATCGTCGATTCGACACGTTTATATAGTTGGCATTTTTTTGTGATACATTTTTCTCTTCATCTCATAATCATTGAGCTAGCTTGTGGATATACACTTTCACAATGCTACACCGTGCTTACTTACTAAAAATCTTCATTATCATCAATGCACTCAGAAAAGAACTAACAACAGAAAATTAGAAAAAAGTATTGAATAATATGTAATAATGAAGGAGCTAAAGAGTTTTTCAATCGTCTATGGTTCTAGCAAAAAAAAATCTGAACAATAAATGATCGTTGTCTATAAGAACTTACCAGGCAGTTGCGAAGGAAAATATGAATAACTGCAGCGCTCAAAGCAGGTGAACAACAGCTGTGGAATGCTCTCGTGACGTTCAATAAGGGCACTGACGTCACAGAGCTTTCCTGAATTCGAACGAATGAGTTCTATTTGAGTTCTCATAAGCAATTGAATGTTTTAGTTATGTTATAATTTGGGCTATCATTATAAGGATCAAACTTCATTGTTTCACACATTTCGAACAGGACTTTATTCTTTGTAAACAGTCCTATTCTTCATAGCGTCCTAAAGAACACGTTAAACCAAATCAAAACACAGAATTTCACGATCGACAGCTGTCCGATCGGTCTCCCTGTGATATTTCCTGTTTGATTTTGTCGCAAAGCTTCACTTTCCTGAATCCCACGAAACTAAAATCAACAAACGACAATTTTATTGCCAAAACCAAACACAATCCTCCGAGATTACTCTACCTACCCAAGCCGTCTTCATATGTTCCTTTTTGATAGCTTTATTTATATCTTCGGTTATATTATACTAATAACCCGGATCCGAGGAACACATGTCTCTGTATACACCGACCTGTGGGGGCGCAAAACACAAATTATTACCATGCGATTTCCGCCAAAGATAATGGCCGCATCTTTTGAACCACGATCGAGTTTGTTTAAATTGTTGAGACCTCCATTAGGGAGCTCTCTCAGCTTTTTTCCCGGCCGAGGCAAATCATAATCTGATTTCGTGGATCTGGCTTTGATGAGTCGGCCACAGAGTGTTCGAGGAAGTAGCGTGGATCGAGTGTAATTGACAGTTAATGATCGTTTAATTCACGTTTTATACGACAAAGTCTATCGCGCCAACGGTCAATGGTGTGTTACCGCGGTCAGTCTTGATCGGCCTTTTTGATCGTCTTGAAAAGCTCATTGCTAGCAAGTTTTCCGAATAGAAATATACGAAATATCGAATATTGTTTGAAAGTTTTGTGAGGAGGTGGATAGAATTTCTTATTCACACGTTAGATACAGCAGTACATTTGTAGCAAGTCAAGACACTAAATAGAGTAAAAAAAGTGTATTTATGAGATGGAATCCTCAAAATAACTATGGCAGTATGAACACATATACAAACACCACATATGATTAAATAATATAACTGCAATTAAAACATTGGTCTTATGGAAACATGCTTACGGAAGAGAACATTGAAATGATAAAAAAAACGAGTCGATTTAAAATGCGATATGCAAAAATTCAAAAATTCGTCAGTTGGATAAAAATAATGCTACAACATGACCGATTTTATTTTTGTCTTGTGAATACAAGGACTCTGAATTATATTATATTAAAATTGATTGATTACCCTTCCTTATTGAGATAATTCACATAAAAACTAGACTATAACTGATCATTGAAAGAAAAAAAGTGTTGATGCTGAAAATCGAACCGATATTATATTCCGTAAATCGATTAACTTTAATCAAATTATGATATTTCTCGTAACTTCATTTCCTTGAACAAAATTGAGCTATCTTGGAACGAAATTTTAACACTGTTAATTGTGGAATAAAACGTAAGATACTGTCAAATATGGAAAGTGGTCATTGAATTATTCAAATCTATTCAAGCAAATACATGCATTGAAAGATGTTTCAACCTCAACTTCAATATTCTAAAACAGAAACATTATTGACAATTCCATATTTTGATACTACAAGTTTATAGACATCAAATTGATACGATTACAGGATATAGGAATATAAAACAATCTCTAAATTCGCAAACTTGCATGGATGCGTGCTAGGCATTATACCTTAGTACGGTTACCGGAGCAAACTTGCAACCTCGACATATGAATCTTTATAAATATTGAGGGAGGTCAAGATTCGGTATTCAGTAAATCAGTCAGTATTCATTGATCACTCTTCAAGAACGGTTCCAGAACATTTATGAGAATGCAGCACATCTCCTCGATAATCTTGCTGATCAGCAATATATTGTAAGTTTTTGGTGTTTTTTCTGTATTTTTCGTTAGCTATTGAATGTCAGTTCATTTTCGATCATATTTTGTCATTTTTTTATAATAAATATTTATTTAAGTTTTCAAATGAGTTCTTTCATTTTTTGGATAAAAGAAAAGTGGGTGGAATAGCAAAAAATCATCTCATCATAAGCCAAGTGAGTACCGAGTTGCGACAATACAAGATCTGATATTGACATACTGCTCAATAAAAAAGTGGTCGTAGAAAAAATCGTGTACATTACTTATGCGAGAAATGTAACTTTCCGCACAAGTGATGTAATATAGTATCACTGTATTAGTGCAAAAATTATTTAGTCCCGCGCTAGTGCAAAAAATTGTACTTTTCGTACGGAAACATATCAACGAGGGTGCATTTCACCATACACTCGAACCATAACACTTTTACACCCAGTACATCCAATCGTCGATCATGCCAGAATGAACGTCGATCGCTGACCGATTCCCAAACAACAGCGCCCGCCGATAAATCGTCACCGGCGCGCTTCGTCGCAGCCTCCGATGATTCGGCAAATAGTTCGACGGCCCGGACGCGGATTATCGCACGCCGAAGCGGCTTCGAACGGCTGTCGCGCACCGACACTCGCTGCCGGATTAGTTCGCCTTGTTTGGCGTTACTGTTGACAAATCGCAGCCGATCGAACGATGGGATATTAATTGTTGCGCGCTCGGTTGAGAGGATGATGCGGCGATGAATTCATACATTCAGTGTACAGTGCCGTAAAGCATAAAATTGTAAGAAATAGGAATCCAGGGCAGGTCAATGAATTATCCATGAAAACTGTTGGACAGTTTCTTATAGCTTTTTTTGGGTTCTTTAACTACCACAATCTGTAAAAATAGGAATTAATATTGGAAGCTATAGAAGAGTAGGAGAGCAAATTTCCAATCTACCCCGAGAAGTTGCTGCAATAACTCAAATACAGTAAACTCAGTACAGTCATCACCCGAAGACTGTGAACATGGTTTCAACATTTTCTCATGATATTTCATTTAATTTCTCTATTTACATTTTTTGACTAGTATTTCACATTCAGTAAGTACTTAAATTTTCTTGTAACAATATTATTTCATTTATTTCGGTATTCAAAATATTGTTAACGAATATTTCGTATTCGATATCTCGACAACAATTTTTTGTCTTCGATCAATCAATCCCTGATTTCATTATTGACCAAAAATTCGATTTTGATTTGATTTTCTCACTTTATTTGTATTTTAATCCTTCCGTTCTTAGCAACAGGTTTCAATAGAGTTAAAAATATAGACAATGGAAGTCCGAAGCATTACCATTCAACTCAAAAGTTCTTTTTGAATGGAATATGCTCAATAAATCAGCAACTTTACGTATATTTCAAATTTTCCCATCAAAAAATAGAAGAACTGATATTCACCAAAATACCTATCGTTGATGTTTCGGAAACCAAATGTCAAAACTCGAATTTCTGGCATTCACAAAAAGCGAACTTCAAAACTGAACTGGAATGTTTCGAAAATAGAAGCGGATTTGTTTTTCGAAACGTCAACGATAAGTATTTCGATAAATATTACTTATTAATAATGTTTTTGATAGGCAAATTTGAAAAATGCGAAAGGTTGTTAATAGAACGTGTTTCATTCAGGAGGAACTATTTTTGAATTATTGCAGCAAATTCTTGGAATGAACTTAAAATCTGCTCTTCTACATTTTTATTCCTTGCGATATTAATTCTTTTTTTTAACCCAAAAAAGCTAAAAAAAAGAATGCATCTACCACAAAATCATGAAATCCAAACAATACTTATGTTGGACTGCATTGAAAGTTCAAATAAAAAATTGAAAATCAAAAAAATGTGCGATCTTGATCACAAGTTGTAACAACAATTTACTGAATCAATGAGATGGAAAAGGAGAAAAATGTATGAAGCAGAGAATTGTATCTAGCGAATAATATTCGCATATTAACTTTAGTATAAATCCATATATATTTCTCAAAACAAATAACAGCCAAAACATTATTATTGTAAATAACATACAATGGCTTTTTTCAATGTCCTCCACCCTTTTATTTTTTGAATCGGTCAACTAAAAAGATTGTAAGTTCCGATAATGAAATTGATGCGTGAATACTATATTTATGAGTGAAATTGACATCGAAGTTGCGTCGAAAAAAAAAAATAAATTGAAAGGGGGGGTCTTGCGACACATCCTTTCGATGCCGCTGGCGAATCCTGTACAATCTTAGAATATTGAGTAAATATATCTACCTAGTACAAAATGGCGAATCATTCAATAATAAATTGCCTGAATACATCGACGTTTAACTTTATAATTTGGGGATATAAGCTGGGTTCAGTCCAGAAGATGCTAGAAATTGTCGCCTTGAACTCCTTCACATAGGAACAGCCTATTCAGTGGATGAAACCATCAAAGTATAAAAATCTCTTCGGAACCAAATTTTCAACCCATATTTTGTGCTCAAAGTATAGTTTTCTTGAAAGAAGACTGACATAACGCTTTCATTCCTTTCGGAATGAAAGCGTATGATGTATTCTTTTGAACTGCGTCGTATAATGTAAGTCGTCTTGGGGTATGTTACGCCATATAGTCCGAAGAAAACTGCTTTACGCACAGGAGATGTATTGTAATTTGGTGCGGGATAAATGTTCATTATTGGTTGATTTGTATCGAACGATGGAAGTATTGAAGATTCATATCATCTCTTGAATAATACAGTATTTTGCATTTGTAGTTTCTACAGGTTTCTGCAATCCATCCAATTTCGTTGAATAGTTCGAGCCCATTCGCGATAGAACATAAGATCGCAGCGCTAGCGCGGAGAAACGTGGAACTGTCTATTGTTCTAAAATTGTTCTAAAATTGTTCGTTTTCGTTAACCAGCTGACGAACGTCAACCCTCAGAAGTCGAAACTTGTGCGAGCAATGGATCAACGAGGCCTTACCTTTCAACCTGCGATTACCCAGCACTATGGTTAGATTGTCATGTTAACATTTGAATGTGTATATGTGTTGGTTCGATATTCTCGTGTTCCTTTTGTTAGTGAAATTTTCAATTTCTCATCAATATCTGTGTGGGGAGTGACTCAATCGACAGTTGAATACTTAAAGAACATTCCTTTGAACGAATTCGAAGGTTTTTCATCATCAAAACATTGTAAAATTCGAAAGACTCGAGGATGTTTCTGCTATCAAGTCAGGCATACTGACCGAATATTGCATAATCAAATGATTAATATACACCTGAAAAAATTCTGAATTACATCTCTCAACTGTAAAAATTTACTACGATCACTTAATTATAAAATTATTTCAATGTATTGAAGCAAAAATAAAGTATCAGCTGGTTGATGTGATTCTGCCTTATCAGAATTATGCATTACACACTAAATTATACTTTATCACCCTTACCGTAGAGATTCTATCGAAGATCAACTGGTTCACATCCAGATCTAGATAACAACAAAAAGTAAAGTAAAGTAAAAGGAGCAAACCTCCCAATTATTTCACTGGAATATTTTCAAACTCCTTGAAAATTTCCACAATCTCTATTAGAGCTCAAACACACACGAAAATCATAAAAATCCAAAATGACTGAAGATTCAACACAACAGCCCCATATAAACACATACAAACTAGAGTATGGTGATATAACCATTGAGGGTTCTCGCAAATGTCAATAGGGGGCGTAACGCTTATTATTAATATGGCGCATACCTAGTTATTGTTAACTTCAAGTATGCTTTTGCCGATCTAAACTGGTTTCTGTAACCTGTGAGTACAATTCCAATCCGCATCCTTCGAGAAACTTCTCTAAAAATTTCAGATCTTCCTCCGCGATCCGCCTCGCCCCTGATAATTGCCAAAACATGCATAAACAAGCTCGCATCTAATCCGCCCCTGATGAAATCAATTACTCATATTGATCCCGAGTAGGCGCTGATTAGGTATTCTCTTTAATTTCCTCTTGCAGTTCCGATGCTCTCGTCTAATCCTCCGTCGAAATATTGCTTTTAGAAATTAATTTATTCCATTACCAGTCGATTCATTAATATTTCATACAATCATAGTCGGCCTGGTCCCGTTTTCAAAGCTGATCCTTGATCAAAGTCGACATCGAACGTACGCGCGCGGATAATTCTTTCATTCGGGCCGGGCAGACCGGGGGGAGGGGAAGGGTGAGGGAGGAGGGGGGGTGCCCACCTTGCCAATCAGAGCTTTTCAGATTTTTCTTTATTTGCTCGCTCGGAGTTTTAATGATGTTATGTTAGCGAGTTGGAGAATTCTGCTGAATACGTGAGAGATTGGGGCCGGGAAATTTCTTGGGGCAGGCTCGTTGAACGTCGTTGCTGCTTAATGAACGGTATCGGGATAACTGTCATTAATTTTCGACGATTTTGATAGCGCGATCTGGAATGTTACAGCTGCTGTGCAATGATATATTACGCAACGAACATGTATTATTAACCATCACATGAGAGTTGCATACGCTATTTTTTCTACACTCAATGAATAATGAATACCTATAAAAATGCTGGGAAGAAGAGAAATCAGGAAACTGATAAATAGTTCATGAAATTCTCTGATCTATCACAAATTGAATCCAATTCGAGATGCCCACCACAAAGCAAGATACATTTCAAATCCTCTGGTCATCTATCACGATTTGTCTTCGATTCGAGGACTCTGCCAACCCAGAGCTGATGAAGGCCAAGGCAGAAACAGCTAGTTGTCTTGTGGTGAGCATTTCGAATTGAATGCAAATTAAGATTGACCAGAGAATTTCATAATCTATATATATATATATATATATATATATATATATATATATATATATATATATATATATATATATATATATATATATATATATATATATATATATTCACACACTTGGATCGATCGATAGACACTAATAATTATAAAGTAATCTATCTCACCACTTACAACACATCTCTTGTGCGAGAAGTATCTTCGGGAAATATGGCATCACGTACCCTAAGCACTAAGCACATTATAAGATATAGTTCGGAAGAATTTTCACCATTTTCTTTCTTGAACCTGGAATTTCCACCGCAGTTCTCTTTCTGTACGAGGTATTGCAAAATCCACAAAAATCAACTCTGCTTAACATAATTTGGGTCGGGAATTTGGTTCTGAGAGAAATTTATATAGTTGAGTCTTTTGATTTACTCGCTCTAAGTATGGAAAATCACTCAATTTATCTTAGAAAAAACGATGACATTTCCGTGCATTTTTTATAGAAACAGTATTTGGTCCTCATCCACTTTCCGAATCAAATACAGCTCCTAACTAACATTTACGCTATAAGGTAGACACGATTAAATTTCCACAAAATTTATTGTCTTCGCGACATGTTTCGATACACTGTATCTTCATCAAGATACACAGTGTGTTTAAATACATTCGCTTGATAAAGATACAGTATATCGAAACATGTCGCGAAGACAATAAATTTTGTGGAAATTTAATCGTGTCCACCTTATAGCGTAATAACTATGGATTTCCATCAAGTAAAGGCCACCTCAATCCAAAATCCTTACTAACAGAGAAATTATTTCCAATTTCATGCTTCACAATATTCAAAATTTCAAAATCGCATTTAACGTTACATATACGTCAAAGTCAACTGATATCCCCCGTCCCTATTGGTACAAAATAACCACCATCAGTGCCTTCAGTAGTCAATGACCCCAAGTTTTCAAATTTCTTGCATGAAGGCGGCCGTTACATTTCTAAATGTATTTTCCGATCTGTTCTTATGACTTCATGTTCCAACATCAACAAATTGAATATTATATTTTGTTTTTTCGCTACTCGTATCCGTCGATCATCAAATAGTGGCCATTTGTCGAATAATTTTATTTGTATGATAGATATACGTGTATTATTCGTATGTCATAAATGGGAATAGTTCAGTTGTAGTCGCTATTCTATGTTATGGCGAAGGTGCCAAGGTATAACTCGTCTCAAAAGGGGTCATCCATAAATTACCTTACTAGAATTCCATGATTATTTGCCTCCCCTTTTTGAGGAAAATCAGCATCTAACCAAACATGAAGAATTGATTATAATATTATATTTATTATTAGTTAGGTAGTTTGAATTTCGTGTTTGAATAAACTTGGGATATATTATATTTTTGAAGGTAATGACACACTTCGACTCATTTTTTTTCTATCAAGGTGAGGCGTAATATATGAGTGAGCCCTGGAAGCAATATTCTTCAGGTGGTTTTATACTGCTACTAGCGGCCGCCATTGATTCACAACTCACGTGTATTGTAAGTGAGCTATTACGTTACCGCTGTCAGGGTAATAAACAGTACAGTAAGCGACTCGGGGATAAGGCCAATTACTTGAAGTCGCGAATTACCGCACTCAGCTAACTCTTGCTCACAATTTTATGCTCGTGCCTGATTGGCACTTATCCCCCTCGTTACGTAACATTCTAATTTTCTGCACCCACTATTTCAATCCGTTCATAACATATTCAACAGCTATCAGGTAGTGGTTCATTAAGAATATTGGCGGTCGCTTCCAGAATGTTTTTCTTCAAACGATTGGATATTTAATATTTGATCTGATGAATTTGATCTCATGACTACATTCAATTGCCAAAAACCAAATTCAGCAAATTGGATTTGTACTGTACCTAGTTATATCCATGAAGCAAGCCATTGATCAACTTACTTGCTCTCATCCAGTGTCTTGTTCGTCATTGAGAATGAGGAAAAACAAAGAGAGGTTTGCTACACCAGCAGAAATAACCTCATGAGCATGGTGGGAGTGTAAAGGGTACAGTATGCATCTCGGGGATAAGGCTAGTTACGAGCACTCGCGAATTGCCGCACTAGGCTTAAGCCTCGTGCTCTTGATTTTCTCTCGTGCGTAATAGGCTACTTATGCTCCTCGTTAGGTAATATACTATTATCACATATGTCCCAACACACTTTGGAACATTTTTTCACCAAACAACTAAGACCATCAATAATTGTTTCATCTCCCATCTACCCCAAACAGACTCAAGAGAGAGAATCAGACATGCCTTTTCAACAGCATCGAACAATGAATCTTGTTTCCAAAAATCTCTCAGGCCCTATCTTAACAAGGAAAAGGCAATAACACCAAATCAATTAAAGCCGATCTGGGCATTTATACCGAGAAGGGAAGATGAGAATATGTGCAGACAAAGAGTCAACATTTATTACATCTCGGAAAGTATCAATGAGGGTCCGTATAGTGATTCGACCGGACATCCTATGTGTCGTATAGATAATACAGAGGCGTCACAAAGGTATTAAATGAAGGGTAAAAAATGTTGCAGAAATCTTGAACGATTGTGATATTTGCGAATCTGAAAAGGATTTTCGTATTTGTTTGGGTCCGAGAGATTCTGAAATGTGAAAAAGGTGGAAATAGAAATTTTGAATAGAAATTGAAGTATATCATATGTATAAGTAACATTCACTCTATAATTATAACACCAAATTGGCATCAACACATCAACACCGAGTATGGAGAAGCGCACGATGATTGATTTCTCTGTTTCCAAGAGGTGAAGTTTCAAACCATTCTCTTGGAACTGGAGGATTTGAAATTCATAATCGATTATGCACCCCTTCATTTTGAGATGTGGTATATTTGTTCAATTTGTTTTACCATTCTAGAAACACGTCATATGTTCTCTTACGCGTATCTCAAAATTTCTTCCTGTTTGACCTATATAAAACATAAACCATGATATGCTAGATGCAGATATACTCCCCCGACCTAGTTGATATCACCAGTACTGAGTACTACTGATCTATTGATCTGTTAACCTGATATAACTGGTAATTGGTAATTTGATCGTTATAATAAATTCACGGTCGGACCAACCTGTCTAGGATAAGATCAAAACATTCGAGAGTAATTATCGATTTTTTTGTTGAGTATCGCGATTTTGTAAATGTCATTATAGTGAGAGTATTACAGGAATACTGTTTCGATATGGATTTTTATTATATATATACCAGTTCTATGAAGTTCAGGAATCTTCACGTTATAAATGAGTAAAGAAGACAATATAACCGTCAATGAGTAGGTTTTTTTATTTGCAGATTCACACGAAAGGGAAGCCCTGTAATGTTCGAAGAACACCGCGTGAATCAAGGGACAGGAAATACGAATTAACATTCATATTGAATTTTTGAAGTTTGTAAGACTCAGGAAAAACCTCTCTTGGCAAGGAGTTTCAAAGCTCAGTTTTTCTATTGAAGAAAGATCCTAGACAAGACAGGTTCGAGAGGTTCCCAAGTTCACAACAAAGGGGTGAGAATTCTGCACTTGTCGAGTCATCCGTGTAAATATTGCCAAGGGTGAAACGATTGATATCAATTCAGAAGAGCACCGATCGTGAAAATATCTATGTAAGAGAGAGAGAAGTCTCCGATCCTTCTACGAGTCTGTAAGCGAAGAATCATCAAACAGACGGATTGCCTTTCTCTGAATAGAGTCAAGAAGCTTCAATGTATGTTGTGGTGCCGAACTCCAAACATAGGAACTATTTTCCAAGGTCCAGGTCGTATCTGAGCCTTGTAGATGATTAGAAGCTGACAATGAGTGAAGTATTTCTTCGCATGAAATCGAAATCCAAGTTTCTGGGAAGCACCTTTAGCGATCGATTTCACATGGTTTTCCCATGAGAGATTACTACTGATCGAGATACTTGACTTTGTAGGAGTAGTTACTCGTGACATCTGGATACTAGATTGAGATAGATCGGCTTTTCCTGAGAAGGAACATGCCCGGGTTTTCCTATCATTAAATTCCACCAAGATCATGTTACCACATTTTATCATTTTCACCAAGTCATCGTTAATTTTATTGACGTGAATGTTTCTTTGAATTTTTGTTTCTCGAGCTGGTGTGGGGACTCTGAAAGGGAAACTGGTGTGGAGAGTACTGTATTCCGCAAAGCTATGTACTGCTATGTTTTCTCGAGCAAATCATTGATATGAAGCAGAAACAAAATGGGCGCCAGAAATGATCTCTGTGGAACAACTGCATTTATTGGGAGAATATCAGATGATACTTCATCAACAACCACATACAGATACCTATCAGACAAGAAAGTCTTCAACAAAGCACACAACTGAGGAGGCAAACCATAAGATGGCAGTTCAGAAAGGAGACTCCGATGCCAAACTAGATCAAACGCTTTTGAAATATCGCGTGCAACAGCTATCGTTTCTCCGAATTTTTGTATTGAATGCTGCCAAATATAATAAACATGTATCCATTATATTGCACTGCTTTGTACCCGAATCGGAAATAACATTTCAGTTCTATTCCTTACGATCCCAGGAACTTAACACAACAGACACTCGATGTGGGGAATAGCTAGACATCAGATTGATTTCGGTAACGTAAATTGGCCCTTCTCGGTGCATTCCTGAGTTTACCCGCAGCATCCACAATGAGAAATGCGAAGAATTCGGCTCCATCAATACCTGTCGAGTTCTAGTGTTTTGGTCCAATATCCTCTCCATTTAATCAACTGAAGTTCAAGTTCGGTTGTGTGTATGCATTTTAATTTATTTGTCGATTAAATCATGATAAATACCGTACCAGATAGGCAATATACCAATCCTGATAGTGAAAAAGAGCTTATCAGTCGTTTTTGGAAGATTTTTTTTGAATTGAAAATCAATTGCGGCAGTTTTATTGCCAAGAGCATATGCAGCAATTTCTTCTGTGAAAAATCCCACGATGATACCTGTTGGATATAATCCAACGACCTTCGTCGTATTATCCAGGGTAATAGTTTTTTTATGATAGGTGTTAGTCCGTTAACTTACTGCGTGGATTTTTCCGAAGTTTTCTCTCAATATCCACTACATCAACTTCTAGAATCCTCCCAGCAATGGAAGTAAAAACTTATGACATGAGTCAAACAACATAACATATGTGGAAGTAAAATGACAGGGTTTTCAATATGCTCATGATCAAAAAAGATGTGTGCCAGTATTTTTTTTTCGAAACGCCATGAGAAGAAATTGTCCTTTGACGTTTTCATTGGCTCACCCTGCATTTTTCTACCAATTTTGAGGATTTTTTTTGGTCGACATTTCGGGAAGTCAATGGAGCATCAAATTTTATAGTTCGCCCTTTGTTTCGATGGCCAACTTTTCAATGTAAAAATTCTAAAAGAACTCTTGTGAGGAAATATAATAAGGTCAAGATAAACATGGATAACTCTCAAATTGAAATATCAAAAAAAATCTCCAACTTCATTTGCAGTTAGGTATCGAAAAAATCATACCAATTAACTCAAAAAACACAGGTAAAATTCTGTTTATCGGGCACATTAAGCTAGAAAAAAGCTGTTTGGGGAACCTACGTATTTTGACCCCCTGAACAGAAAACCCAAATGAAATATCCAGCTCTCTCAATTAGATTCAGAGATATTCGGAATGAAAACATGGAAGATTCGGCGTATGACAGACAGCTGAGGTGAACATATACCAGCAAGTCCCGGTATTATTTTCCTGACTGCTGAAGAAGGACGCATTTCTAGTAAAAATAAGTGGTGTTTTCAATTGAACCAATGTTTATAACTAATGATTGGGGTGTCTATATTGTGAAGATGAAGAAGAAGGAGGCATTTTGAGTGTTATTGTGCCGTAGCAATGTGTACTGGAGAATGTCAGTAACCTTACAAAAATTGGCCCGTATCTCCGAAATGAAGTGAGAGCGCCGTAAATTCCATTTGAATTTTTTGTTCAATAGGTCAGAATACGTAAGTTCCCCCAAACCGTTTTTCAGCTCAGTGGGTCTGATATACAAAATTTTATCAAAACACGAAGAACCTTCGAGACTTTGTTTCATTATCAAGGGAGAGGATCCCAACAAATCAACTCCATGTAACAAACAAAGAGCATTCATTGGGAACTACCCTATATACTTCGAATATGAGACTAATGCCTTTGGAAAGAGTGTCACCTTTCTGACAACTGCTAATTTCTTGACAGTTCTCGTTGTCTGCCGAAAATGGGGGTTACATATGGAAGTGGCTATCTCAAGTCGGCGTTAGGAATATGCAAAATCATCGAGATAATTCTGTGCATCCTAGTGATAATTTTTTTCAACATCAGAAGAGGTAGAGGCGACTATTATTACTACTACTACGATGACGGGTCTGCAATCGCGGCTGTTGCACTGGGTATCCTTATTTCCTTGCTGATAATACTGCTGAGTTGTATAGTCGGAGATGAAACTGATCCTGTTCTCAAATGGATGTGGATTGCCTTGATGATCATAGGAATATGGTGTGTTATAGTTGGGATAATACTAATTCTACATGAGAATCCGACCATGATTGTGATAGCAACGATTATCCTGATAGTATGTGGAGTTGTTTATCTGGTAGATACTGTACTGTCAATTAAGGCATATGGCTTGAAATGTTAGTTGATTTGTAATATACGATTCTCTCAAACTATGTTGGACGTTTTTGAATTGAATTCCTGGGATTGGTTCATGATATATATGCCAGAAGATTAAGGGGTGAGTATGCATTTATCAGTAAAGTTTCAGAATGCTGGATTGCCTCGGATTTCGATAAAATTGTTAGGGGAGCTTCAGAATATCTAAAAATGAATAAAAAGTACAAAAATTCGGCGCGGAAACCACAGCAAGTTCCTTTTCAAAAGGAAAAAAGGGTGAAATTTTAGGTTATGTAACGAAAAAATCACTTTTGATTTGTCACTTCACTTACCATTTTCTGTAAGAAAACATATCTAACTATATTTTTCTGCAAGAAATATCACCCGAAAGTTCATTTATAACGTTCATTCTTTGCAGATATCCAATCAAAATTTCATTAGAGATGACAACTAGCTGTATTAATTTCGACTTCGATTGAATTGAAGCGACG
The DNA here is from genome assembly GCA_032362365.1 of Zygogramma bicolorata. NCBI lineage: Eukaryota > Metazoa > Arthropoda > Insecta > Coleoptera > Chrysomelidae > Zygogramma > Zygogramma bicolorata. Next base: position 882,214 of record JAVJAQ010005172.1, read on the forward strand.
TTGTCAGATTGTGAATTATATTCAACAGTTTCATATTTGAATGATTCGTACAGTTTATTTATTGATCTTTCGTGGTGTTGGTTCTAAATTCCAATCAATGGAATCTACCTCTTTATGGTTAGTATAGATTTCATGATTTTTTTTTAAATATTTTAAACGTTTTTCCGAGAAAGTTTTTGTAGCCGTGTACTTATTCATTAATCAAAAAAGGATTATACGTCTGATTTTCAATCTAGAATATCGAGAATCGAGAATTTATTCATTGAAAATATTATTATACGCCCATAAAAACATCCAGAAAAACTCAGATGTTCACAGTAATTCGACCAAAAATCACAATAACATACACTTGAAAAGTTTTCGAAATCTATCTTACAATCGGTCGCCAGAATAGGCTGGAAGTTTCTATTATAACTTGCTGCGGAGGAATTTAAGAGACTCACCTATCAACAAATTTCAAAAAAGTGTAGAAACGTTAATGACCAATAATCCTATTTAGGCAATTGATGAATTTCTGGATAAGGTTAAGGTTAGGTTGTTCCAGATGGGAGCATCTCGTCCTACCCACAGTCTCCGAACATACCCGAATGATTCAACTTTTGCAAAATCCATTCTTCTTGTTGATAGGTCCACAATGAATGTGTTAGGTTAAGTCAGGTTAGTTAGGTTTGGTTGAGATCGATTTAATAAAAACATTTGTTTTTCGCAAAGTTAGTTAGGTTTGGTTGGGATAGATTTAATAATTAATAAAAGTATTACGTTTTACGCGAGTTTAGTAGTGTTGGCTACATTAGATATAAGTACTTGATTTTTCAATTTGGCAACGTTGTTTGAGATTCGAAACAGTCTAGAGCTGTCAAAATGACGTTACAAACTATAAACTATATTGCTTTGTCTGTTTCTCACCACATTAAAATAAAATAAAAATCTTCACTTGGAGGATATATGGGCACATTTTCTTAATAAATTCAAAGAATGGTGTGTGTGGATAATGTTCTATCGGAAAATCGGGTATGTACACTGACAAAATAACAGTTCAGAGTAGAATTTTGGAATCTGGATTGAGTGCTTATTAACATTTTCTTTTCGAAAAAATGACTTTTTCATGGTTTCCGCGCCAAATTTTCTATTTTTTTATTCATCTTGAGCCTTTTTAAACGTTCTCCGAAATTTTTGTGGAAATTGGACGCAATCCAGGATTCTGAAACTTTTCTCATTTATCAAACAGAACATGATTTCATAGAAATGATTGGTCTGAAATTTGAAATGCGAAAGAAGCAACAATAATCTCGAAAATAGTACTCCGGGAAGATGAAGACCAACATTGCTGGACGACTGTGAATATTGCTAAGTCGACACGCAAGACGATACCAGTAATACAGAATCCAACATTGTGGTTTTCCCACGAAGTAAACGTACTATTTTTCCGTAAATTGTTTGAAATTGACAGATATCAATTGATTTGAAAAAAGCGCATTATTTCATTCACAAATGAATGGTTGTTTGAAATTCGTAGTGAAATTACTTGGGTTACTGTGGAAACTAAGGTGGCTATATACTGGTGTTTTCACTCCATATAAAAGATTGTCAGCAAATCAGACGACCGATCTGGACTACTTGATCAAGAAGTGATGTCGTAGACCTTAGTAATAACTCAAAAATTCGCCAGGTATTGTCACTCTCGCAGTTGAGATGACAGTCATGTCCACGTGCTGTGTTGCCAAGTGACTATGTCGTTGCGAATCCTGGTCTATGTGCTGAAAAAATTAGTTGATTGTTGATATTTTCATTGGAGCAATATAATATTGTGATCTCATTTCAAAAGCTTGGTGCAGAAGTAGTATCACAATTCAGCTGAATATTATTCACGTCAGTGCGTGTGAGCGAATAGGAGTAAGAACTGTGATCAAATTTTATGAATATGTGAAGTTAGAAAATGCCATTTTTTCTGATGAGTGAAATCATTATAATTTTTCATTTCACATATCACTGCATTTATATAATATTCAGAACACATGCACACTCTAGAATGTTGTTGCCAGCAAACTTCTCTGTGTTTTTTTATGATCACTGCGAAATTTTCAGGAATTTCCACCACAAGCGCACCCTTTTAAGGCGTAATTTTGAACGGATACACCCTGTCTACAGGTTTGTTCGAAAAAATTTCGCAACACTGAAAGCACCAGTATATAGCCATTTTAGTGGAAACGTATAAAGGTTGAATTGTCAAACTTGAAGTTTATAAATTCAATCGCTGGTGAAATGGTGAGTGATGATGGAATTTTTATTCCTGGCACTCCTCCCGAGCTGTTTGAGGCAGCTTCATTAGAATTATTGACAAAAAATCAAGACGTCATATGTACTTTTGCAAATATGTTTTCAATCATTCATGTGGAAATATCGTTACAGTAAGGAAATCTTGACTTTTCATTTACAATATTCTCTCTGAAATATTAAAATTAACTAACGATTTGCTGAAAAAATATAAATACCGAGGTCAAATATTGCTTATGCCGTAGTTTGTATACTTCTCCGAGAGTCATTATGTCACAGTACAGTTACAGTTAATCAGGTCTTTCATGAATTGTCGTATTTCAAGCAACGCCAGCTCTATTCACTTATTCAAATTAGGCCAAGAGCCAGGTACTTTTTTTCTGCAATCTTCTACAGAATTGATATTCTTGTTGGAAAATGTTCGGGGGTGTCCCCTGAATGTAAATTCAAGTTGGCGGGACGGGGGGGGAGGGGGTTAAGCTTCAGCCGCCATCTTGGAAAACACGTGTTATCGAATATCTCGTGAACCGTGCATCTTACGATAAAAACAGTAAGGATCGTTTTTGTAGATAATGAAATTCTCTGCAACTTTTTTCGAAACTTTTTTTTGTATAAAGCATAGGTTTTTATTTATGGCGCGCCAAAATACTGCCATTTATACTGTTTCATCAACCGTTAACTATATATTTAGCAATAACCATGCTATAAATGAAAACCTATGCACTATACGGAAAAAAGTTTCGAATAAATGTTGAAGAGAATTTTATTATCTACGAAAATGATCTCCACTGTTTTTGTCGTATGATGCACGGTTCACGAGATATTTGATAAAACGTGTTTTCCAAGATAGTGGCTGAAGCTCAACCCCCCCTGTCCCGCCAACTTGAATTTATATTCAGGGGACACCCCCAAACATTTTCCAACAAAAAAATCAATTCTGTAGAAGATTGCATTATGAACCTACTTTTTTTGCTCTGGCTCTTGGCCTAAATGTACTCAATTGGAAATTTTGAATAACATTGAATTTGAAGTCCATGTTATTCATTGAATCATTTTACTATCATTTGTAATAGCCCTAGAAGGAGTTTGCAGGATTCGACTAATACTCATGCTGCTAACCTATACTATTATTTATCCTTCGAACACCTCTTAATCAAGATGAATTTTGAATTTCGTGTGATTTTGTTCTGATGCGAACCCAATTCATCGTGATTCTGGAACGATTACTGGTTTTTGGAAACAAGTCGGGCCAAAGCCTATCTACGATAGAGAAGGAAAAAACTGAAAGCAGGACTTCAAATCTGGGTATCCATAGGAGTAGATAGAATGGTGCAGTTGCTGCTAGGTAGAGAAATTAGAAGATCCTGAAGAAGATCAAGAATTCATGACAAAAAAAAAATAGAAGGAAGAGTACATCTCATACATATCACTGGGCGATGGGGCCAAATAGATAATCGGGACCAATAACAAACACAATGGAGAAATATGTTCGATCCTTGGGTTAACGAAGCACATCTGATCAAATTTGATGAAATAGTTCGTGACACACTTCGAAATTTATTAAATAATCAGATGGATAATAACTCATGGCTTCAAGCAACCCTTCCAGTTACTCATGGTGGCTTAGGAATTCGCACTACTATTGACCTATCATTACCTTCCCTTCTATCTTCATATAATAAGGTGACTGATGTGGTAGATTCAATACTACCATTATCTTTTCCTGCAGACAGTACCTTGAGTGCAGCAGAACAACTCTGGATCACTCAAACTCATCTTGAATTGCCCAAATTGTCAGAAGAAATATTCAGAAAACCTGAGATAGTCCTCTGGTTAATATAGCTCTAGAGAAATTGTTACATACGGCTAAAACTCCCACAGACAAGGCCCGTATGATGGCAGTTTCTTCAAGAAATGCAGGCGCTTGGTTAAATGCTTTACCAGTTTCCTCCCTCGGTACTCTATAAGATGATGAGTTGTTCAGAGTTGCAATTGGTCGTCGTCTGGGATCGAATATTTGTGTTCAACACAAATGCATATGTGGTGCAGAAGTAAGCCCCCAAGGAATTCATGGATTGAGTTGCAGATATAGCGCAGGACGTTTTTCTCGTCATCAACCTGTGAATGATGTCATCGAACGTGCGTTAGTTTCGGCTAAGATACCTTCGATTCTAGAAGCTCAAGGCACTTGTCGTGACTATGGAAAAAGACCAGATGGCATGACCCTCATCCCTTGGCGAAGAGGAAAACCTGTTGTTTGGGATTCCACCTGTGTAGATACTTTAGCACCATGTCATATTCCATCAACTTCCGTTTCAGGTGGTTCAGCAGCTCCATCAGCAGAAATTTCGAAAAAACGAAAATATCAAATTTTGGAAGAAAATTTCAGTTTTTATGCTGTCGGAATTGAAACATTCGGTTCCTTTGGCCCTCGAGCTTCAGAATTCATTCAAGAAATTGGCAATCAAATCACTAAAGAAACCAATGATCCAAGAGCTACTTCATTCCTGATCCAAAAAATCAGTATCCTGATACAGAGAAGAAATGCAGCTTCCTGTTTCGGAACAATACCCCATTCAAAATCTCTTGGTGAATTATTTTTGGTTCCCATGAATGAAGGAAATTCTGTAAATCCAAAATTATCTCGTGAAACAATCTTTAGAAATTGTCCGGATCGCAAAAATTCGGAGAAGATTTTGAAAAAATACGGGAAAATTATGGTAGCTGATGAATTGGATGAAGTAGAAAATGAATATGTCACATTAAACACGAGCTCTTTATCGAACCCTACCCTACATGAGCAAATAACAAATTCTTTTTGGGAAAGAAAAACTGAGGTCTATCGAAATTCTCGGTCTGAAAGGTTTGAAGAACATAGGTAACACTTGTTTTATGAACAGTGTGATCCAATGCTTATCAAACACAAGATGGTTGATGGAATATTCCAGGAGAAACGACTTCATGGAGGATATTACCAACAACATTTCCAATTCGGAAGAAACCCTAGTAGAAACGTTCGCCAAGCTGATAAGGGAATTATGGTCAGATAATTTAGCTAACAGTGTGGTGGATACAGCATCACTGTAAATCCTGATCCAAAAACTCGCCCTCGCTTCAATGGTTCCGCCCAACAAGACGCCCAGGAGTTCTTACGATATTTATTGAAGGGTGTACATGAAAACGTAAATCGAAGGAGAAAAGAAAAACTTGAACGTATTCAGATTGAAACCAATGAAAATTCAAGTGACGTTGAAAACGCTCGAGAATCTTGGTTGAGAGACACTGAAAAAGCACAAGAATCATGGTCGAGGTACCTGCACATGGACAACTCTTATATAGTAGACATCTTCGTCGGCCAATTAAAATCGACGTTAAAATGCACACATTGCTGGCACTGTTCTGTAACCTTCGACCCCTTTTGGGACCTGTCGCTACCTATTCCACAGAGAATTGATCACCTCAAATTATCTCAGTGCTTGGATTCTTTCACCAGAGAGGAGACGTTGGATGGGGATGAGAAGCCGACGTGTTCCAAGTGTAGAGAAAGGCGAAAATGCACGAAGTCATTATCGATCCACAAGTTCCCTCGTGTGTTGGTGATCCATCTCAAACGTTTTTCTCCAACGGAGAGATCCAGAGGAAAATTGAATGTCACCATCGATTTCCCGTTAGGAGGTCTAGACATGAGCAATTACGCTGCAGCCAATGGAGCCCATTGCCCTTACAAACTCTACGCGCTCTCCAACCATAGCGGCACTACTTACAGCGGTCACTACACGGCTTACTGTCGACACCCTTACTCCGAAACGTGGTACGAATACAACGATTCCCATGTGTCACCGATCTGTTCAAAATTTCCCGTAAGTGGCGAGGCGTACGTTTTATTCTATGAACAAGAAAACGCTTATGAGCAGGAAGAAACGGAATTTTCTACTTGAAATTATTTTATATTTTATTCTATTTAATTTATTTTCATTTTTTTTCATTCATTTATTCTTTATTTCTTGTTATTATTTTTATTTTTACTTATGATTTTATATCATTATTCCAGAAACAAATATAATTAACATTCTTGAGATAGTTGCACAATTAGAAAAGACATTGTCATTACTCTATCGAAATAGATAATCGTTGTAACCATTGTTTTTCAGGATTCAGTGTATGCCTATCTTTATTTCAAAGCATGACAAATGAAAGACAAATACACGGAATATGCACTAGTATCAGCAGATGAATCTGTGATGAACTCACCACTGAAAAACGCGACAGTTCTTGACAGTTAGAGGAACTATTGTCAGTAGATACTTCTTGAATGAGAATCAGTGTTACTTAGGTATGTGTTTATCTGAAATCACCGATTGTGTTCATAAACATGTACACAAAATATGGATTTTTAGAATTGTGGAACAGTATTGTCGTAGAATTTATGAACTTACCTCCGAAAGAAGTGACACTTTTTGATAGTTATATGACTGAGATATATGAACTATTGTCAGTTTCTACTTGTCAAGAATGAGTGTAACATTTGGTTATCTTAAATCACCGATTGGGGTATGCAAAATCATCGAAATAATTTTGTGCATACTGGTGCTGGGTTTCGGATATGATGACTACTATAAATATGACGGACTTTTACTCATAACCGTCTTACTTGGTCTCGTCATATCTCTGATGATACTCTTGCTGAGTTGTTTGGTTGCAGAAAAAACGGATACTGTTCTCAGGTGGATGTGGATTGCTCTGCTAGTCCTGAGTATATGGTTTTTGCTGGTTGGAATACTAGCGATGATACATATATTTCTGAAATCGGATTCGCCAAAGGTTGTGACTACGGTAGCGACAGTTATCTTCATAGTGTGTGGAATCATTTATTCGGTAGACACTGCCCTATCTATTCGGGAATATCGTAAGGAAAAACGTGCTTTTTGATGTTCCGTATTATATGATATTCTTGACCTCTGTTGGAAGTCTTCACAGTTAACTTTCTGTATGGAATTCATGGTGGATTCCTTATTTTGTGTGATAGAACGCTGTTCAAACTATTGCGGATGCTAAAAGAGATCAAAGTCTATTTTTGTGATAATTCTCATACCTACAAAATTTGATGTTCATCTCTTTGAGAATTTAGGTATTCCTTGAACCTAGTGTTAGATTGTGTTAGAAAAGACTGAGAGAAGAAATTCGGACACCCCTAGATGTAGACGAAATAGTGTATTCGATCGGACGATCAAACAGATTATTGAAAATTCGTTCGAGAAGAAGCAGGTGAGCGGGAGTGGAGTGAATCCACCTGATAACTGGACGATAGTGGGGAAGAGGGGGAAATGTGGATGTCGGTGAAAATGGAGCTCCACAATTCAGTGGTATTCCAATCAAATCAGTAAATGGGTCTATCAAAGATTATAATGGAAAAACCTGTTCGATTTTCAAGACAGTAGGGATATAAAAAAACTCAGTACTTTGTTGAAATAAATATTCGTGAATAATGACCTTTGTCTTCCATTATTTAGTGTATGTCTGTGCTATATTAAAAGTTCGACATATGTAAGACTGATACACGAAATATGTACCACTTTGGTAAAATGCATTGTACGAGAATGCTATTATCAGTTGGTCAACCATATGGAAATATCATTTGAGAGTATAGTTATTATGTGTAGATGGCATACGTGATTTTGTTTCCAAGTCAAGTCTTTTCTTCAATTTTTTTTACAGACGTCGTTACTTAACACACATTTTCTTGACCACTCATATATAATACCAAAAGATGGTAATACATTCAGAAACAAGTGGGATTATTATGAGGAATTTTATTTCAAAATCGTAGATCACTTAAATTTTGAATATTATGAACTTTCATTGCCAACTCTCTTTTGAAGCTCGTCTCTCGACATTTCAGTCGAACCATTATTTATAGATAAAGTTTATACAATTTGAAAACTCTTTCACGTCACCGATGACGACATGAAATCAACGCAGCTCCACCAATCCATTGATGGAAATGCATTGGAACGTTCACATTGAATTTCAAATTTGGCGCCTGTTATTCATTGGCAATTGGTTGTCAGCAATTCCTTTGAAGTCTGTCATTTATCAATTGACAATTGTCAAAAGTGATAGTTCTCTGTTCACGTCTTTTTGATACATTGAATTAAATAATTATGATCAAAAACTGTTTATTTCAATGCTTTGTATATAAAGTAGCAGTCTCAAAGGAGCTTCGTAAAAATGACCAGAAGAGTTGAAAACTCTCTATCTAACACCTGTTACAGACCTAAATTGAATACAACGCAGTAAATTATATGTTTGAAAGACATTTTTTTTGTGGTGATGGACTCTGTTTTCTAGTATAGATTCCGTTAATAATTCCTATTTTTTCAGATTGTGGTAGGTTAAGAACCCGTAGAAACTAGAAGAAAGTAGTAGATTATATTTATAATCTACAGTCAGACATTTATTTTTATCGTGTTGGAATCAAGTTTGTATACTTCAAGTGCGATTTCTCAAGAGACTGAAGATAACAAAGCTCAAAGGCCATCAAGAGGTTTAGGTATGAATTATAGTAATGGATATAGGTGTTATGCGTAACAATATGTATACCATGTATGTACAATCATTTCAGAAATGAGGGGGATTTTTTTGTGAATATCGTAGATCATTTATAATTTGAAGATAATTCCAATGCTCAAACTTTCATAATCTGAATAAACTTCTATTGTAACTTTTTCCATTTATTTAATATTATAAAATAATATAAATACAAATAAACAACGAAACAATCAAAATATAAAACAAAATTCAAATATATTACTCGAAGTCGAGGAAAAACCGCCTCCACCGTCTTTCTTGTGTTTGATGTCGTACAGCTTCAGAGACGGTCTCTATTTTGAAGCTTCATTAGCTTTCTTTCCATATTTCAAACAAAAATCTGCACCTATTTTACCGGTAAAAAAAGGAATCTTTGTCGTGTATTGTCAGGTAAATGAAAATATCGACATAATAGGTTAGATGGCGTGAAAAAAAACATCCAAGTACTTTTTACACAGACACTTACTAACCATATCATCGTTTATAGAAATATTGTCAGTCTTCCTTATGGAAATATCATTTGAAGGGATGGATACGACGGGAAGATGGCACTACTGATTTCGTTTCCAAGTCATGTCTTTTCTTCCTTTTCTTTGCGGAAGTCAAGCTTGAATTATTATACATCTTCTTGATTACTTCTACATAATACCAAAAGATGGCAATCAATTCGAAAACAGAAGTGGAATTTTTGGTTGATATCGTAGATCATTCATGTTTTGAAAATTATTTTAATGCCTGATCTTTAATTTCCCTCATAAACTTTTATCGTCAACCCTATTTTGAAGCATCATAATCGAATATCGACATTAAACTGTAGATGGCGTAGATTAAACTGTAGATGGTGTAGATGTACTTTCTGAGATCGAATCTACTGCTCATGGAATTCATGATATTTCAATAACCATGATTCGATATTGCAGTCCGTTCATTGACCCTTATATAACTCACTTAATCAATTATTGTTTTGAAAAAAAGTAATTCCTACACTGTGGAAAATTTCTCTTGGTCTGATTTGAGAATTATCAGCATTCTACCATGTCTATCAAAGATTTTGGAAAAACTCATGTTTAGTCAGATTATTGATTATGCTAAAATAAATCATTTCATTCCATTTTGTCAAACTGGATTTCAGAAAAACCTCAGTACCGCTGATTCACTTGTGAGAATCTTGGATGATATTACGGAAAGTTTAGATAAAAGAGAATGTACTGCACTGGCATTACTCGATTATTCGAAAGCGTTTGATACTATCAACCATAGGCTCCTATTTGCCAAACTTAAATCTAACGGTTTCACAGCAGAGGCTTCACTGATGATCGAATCTCATTTCAGCAATCGAAAGCAAAAAATAGTATCTAGAGGTTACCATTCGAGTTACTCAAATATCACAACAGGTGTACCACAGGGCAGTATTCTCGGTCCGTTCTTCTTTATCATTTACACTGCTGATTTACTCAAAGGAGTAAATAACTGTAACGTTTGTGCTTACGCCGATGACACACAGATATCTATTAAATTTCGCTCAGATAACGTCCAACAAGCCGCAGTTGATCTGAATCAAGAACTACAAAATCTCGTAGATCGAAGTTATTCTCACAAACTTCAATTCAATCCATCCAAATCAAAAATTGTTATTTTTTGTCATCGTAATCATTATGATCATATTAAATCAAATTTTACAATTCATATCAATGATACAATAGTAAATATCGAACACTCAGTCAAAAACTTAGGCCTTGTTCTTGATGATGATTTAAGTTTCAAAAATCACATAAATAATTTATTGAAAAAAACTTTCTGCTCACTCAAATTATTATAGTCAAATAAAGACATTCTCAATTTCAAGCTACGAGTGCAACTGGCTGAGACTTTGGTGTTGTCCCAATTTACATATTGCGATCTTCTTTCTAGATGCCAACTATAGAAATAAAATTCAGAAAGTACAAAACTATTGTGTTCGATTCATTTTTGGACTTCGCAAATATGACCATTTCAGTGATAAATTCAAAGAGCTCAATTGGCTGAAAATGGAAGATCGAAGAAAGCTCAATCTGGCTACTTCCCTGCATAAAGTTCTACTTAACTGCCCAGAGGATATAAAAAATAAATTAGATCACAGGTGCATTCGGTAAACATCAGAAACATAGACACGTTTACTATACCTCAACATTCCACAACTTTATTTCCAAAAGGATTTTCTTATAATTCCATCAAACTAGCCAATAATTTACCATACGATATCAGACAAAAAAGTAAAGCCACCTTCAAATTTTGGTTTAAAGACAATCTCCTGGCTAATTCATAAATACGTCCTTTTTTCAATAATTTCTGTTATGCTTAGTATAGTCTAGTTTTGAAAATATGTTCGGTATATCTTATTTAAAATGTTTCCTACACCACTGTTAAGTATGGGGATCGTATTATGGGGTTGGATGTAGGAGTAGCTTTAGCTAAATCCCGCCTCATCAGCGATCATCCTCAATTTACCAGTCTCATGTTTGAATTTTATTTTCCGAAATAAAGACGATTATTATTATTAACAAAAACGCTTCAAATCCATTTCATACAGGCATTGACTAACTACATCTCTATAAACAATGACCATATCTCAATAAACAATGCTTAAAAGAAGTAACTTTTGTCGTTCATTGTCAAGTGAACGGAAGCGTCGACATTATACTGTAGATGGCGCAACAAAAACGTTTGAAATCTTTTTCACACTTCAGAGTGACGTTTATGAACGAACCTCTAGAGAACGTGACACTTCTTGACAATTATGAGAGCTGTTAAGTCCAAATCTAAAGGGATGACCGTTACATATGGATGTGGTTATCTACAATCGGTGATCGGAGTATTCAAAATCATCGAAATAATTTTGTGTATACTGGTAATTGGTTTCGGGTATGAATACTACTACTATAAAGATGAAGGAGCTGTACTCGCAGCCGTCTCACTTGGTCTCGTCATATCTCTAGTGGTACTGTTGCTGAGTTGTTTGGCTGGAGAAAAATCAGATGCTGGTCTCAGGTGGATGTGGATTGCTCTGCTAATCATAAGCATATGGTGTGTGGTAGTTGGAATTATAGCGATAGTAGATTCTCCGAACGATATTCTTGTAGCAACAATCCTGGCTATAGTAAGTGGAATCGTTTATCTGATAGATGCCATTTTGTCTATTAGGGCTTACGGTGTGTATTGTTAATGTTAGATAATATATTCTTCTGGAAAAGTGTATTGTGTTAATATTTCTTTTGGTAAAGTTTCAGAATGCTGGATTGCCTCGGATTTCGATAAAATTGTTAGGAGAGCTTCAGAATATCTAAAAATGAATGAAAAGTACAAAAATTCGGCGCGGAAATCAGAGCATTTATTTGAGTCATTTCATTTCATGTACCACCTTGTCGAGCACTCTCACAGGTGCCAGAAGGCAGAGCCTTGTGTGGACAAGGGTCGGCTGATTACTTCGGGTATAGAAGTAGATATGAAATCAGACACAAATATTCAATAATTGTGTGACAGAAAAGTGAACAGTCAGGAACTCAATTTCATAGCAGTATCTACCAGTTCGTGTGGACAACTCCACGTGAGTTGATCAAAATAGTTGTATCGTAGCTGGGATAGTTCTTTTTTTTTATAAATAAATGAATAAATTTATTTGACACAAAGAATAAATCGCAACAACATAGAAACATCATAATCTAACCTAAATAATGTAAAATAAAATAGAAAAACCTGTAAGAAATTAAATTCTTGTATAGGTTGAAAAGATGATAGAATATAGGGAAAACACTATATAAAAATATTAGATGTGAAATTAGTAGTATTATACGATAACTCTATTAATAATACATAAATATAAATACAGTAAATATTTCGAAAGATCCAACAGGATAAAACAATTAGGATAAAAATGAGGAGTATAACTAATGTTTGACAGGGTAATTTTACATATTGACACATGTATGGACAATATATCTCAGAGAACTATTATATCATAGAATGGGTTTATAATCAGAATGAACTTTGTTGTTGGCGAAGAACTATTTCATAATAAAGGGATTTTCGATTCGAAGATGTATATCAACCCGCGAAATCGATTTGATATAGCTTTTCAACTTATTTTTGAATTGTTTGATATTATTCAGTTCTGTTATATATTGCGGAAGGCGCCCGTAGAGTTTCGGGCCCAAAAATGTTATATTCTTCTGCCCAATGGACTTCAAAGCTGGAGGAGGCAAGTAGGTATTGTGTTTCTGTCTTGTGTCATTGATGCTCATTAGTTATCAAAGTGGATTTGTTTTTATGCTGTTCAATATTCAAATTAAAAAAAAATAGCTGTCTCGGGTCGAAGATCTCAGTTTCCGAGTACCTATAGAAGGTCTGAAGAGAATTGGATTGTTTTATAGAATAAAATTTTGATAATTTTTTTCTGTACAATAACTAGAGTATTGATAATAGTTTTTTTTGACTACCCTCCAAGCTACTATTCCATATGCTATATGCGATTCTACTTATGCGTGATAAACGGTTTTCAGTTGGATTTTGTTTAAAATATATCTGAGATTTTTCAGTTTGTAAATTAGAAAATGTTGAGATGTTGACTCCATTGAAAAATCATCAGAAATTCAGAGTAGTGAAAGACGGCAAAGTGGTTTTATTATTGGATAGTGGAAGAAACAATGTTTTGCTAGGGTTTATGGTCAGCAATCGACTCTGAAACCATGATTCAATTTTATACAGATCTTGTTCTACTAGTTCTTTCAAAGTATTCCATTCTTGGGCTGAGTAAAAGATTGCTGTATCATCTGCATACGTTATTATTTCTCCTTTGGTATCGACCGCGTAAAAATCGTTCAAATAGATGTTAAACAGGATTGGTCCTAATATGGTTCCTTGAGGTACTCCATAAGTTATCAGCATAAGGTAGACGCGTTCAATAGTATGGTTCATAGACTGTTGAATGTCCCTTTATCTGGTGTGAATTATGTTAATAAACTTAATATAATAAAACAGATTGCGATTAACAATGGATATGAAGGTCAGTTAATAGACTCCCTTGTGAGAAAAAAAATACATAGTCAAGCCCTCAAGTTTGTGTATCCAGTAGTCAATACTGAGCCGGATACTTACAGAACCTTAACTTATTTAGGCTAACCAAGCGTAAATATTTCTAGATTCTTGAAACATATTGATATTAATACAGCATTTCGTTTCGCTTCTGTATAAAGTAATTAAGTAAACTGTGCTACAACTGTAACACAATGGAGTCATTGTGAAATCGAAGGCCTACAATGTACCCCATTGAACTATCAACAACAGTTGAGATAAAGCAGTTTTGTGTTCATAAACGCAGAAAAATATGAGTGGTCGAAGAGCGAACGTCATTTTTCCAGGAACTCTTGATTCACGTGGAGAATTTGATACACCATCTAGTTTGACAGAGTTTATCGGGAGATAGTTATTCGGATATTTATCAGAGCTCAGCTTAGTGGAGAAGCGGAGAGTTTTACAGAGTGTTTATCGGAGGGAACTTTGGTATTGCTAAGTGCAGAAGGCTGATTAGAGAATTTCTATTACAGAGAGTTTATCAGAGTGCTTCAGTACAGAGCATTGGATAGTTAGCGGAGCAGTTTGAGTGATTCTATTGTATTGTATTGTGATAAAGAGTTGTAATAAAAGTAGTGAAGTGTTGTTTGGAATTTTATTCAACGAACTCAAGGTGAAATCGTAACACTATTATTGAATATCATTCACTTTAGCTTGTGAGACCAATAGCAACTTCTTCTGCAGATACTAATTTGGTGAGAGAAATCCGCATTGTGTGCGACTGGATTTGATTTTGTATCAGCAAGATTGATTCCTCGTAGAATGTATCAATAGAGCCAATAAGATAATGGTAATAGATAGAACCGTGTAGTAATAATATTTTGATAGACCTGAAGACGAATAAGGCTCGTGATGGAATCCCAGCAATTGTTCTCAAAGTGTGTGCCCCAGAATTGACACCAGTACATTGCGAATCAATCCATCTTTCGTATAACTTTGGGGTTCTTCCTAAGTCATAGAGAACAGTTGAAGTTTTGCTAGTTCCTGAAGAAGGAAAAAAGAATGTACCTTCAGTGTCACTACTTTTATTCGGGTTTGAAGGCCGTCGTTTTTTGGAATTTCTTCCTGACGATTCGCTGGCTCGAGTGGCTAGCTTCTTCAGAGGCTCAATCATCTTGACATTCATTCCGATGACTGGAGATTTTTTCTTCGCAAGTTGTATTTATGCCGATACAGGTAGTTTGCGGTGCTAATTATTCCATTCGGGTTAGGGGAATTGACATTATTATTGATTACCTTTTTTACCTCATCTGGGTTCGGAGAATAATCATCATTATTATCTGAAGAACTACCTGCAGTCATTATCGATTTTATTGAAATGGGATTCCATATTCGGCTGAGGTTGATAGCTTCTTCCTTTCTGTTGAAATTATCCGTGTGTTTGTGGATTTCTATTGCCTCCCGTACCAGTCGGCTATGGTACCCCTGGCTGGGAATCTTCTTGAAGATTCAACAGAGCCTCAGATCGGCTAAAGACAGAAGAGATCCACTGTCTGCAGCAGGGGTTTATCGCATACCGTGCACCTGTGGGAAGGTATACATCAGTACCACCAAAAGATCCTTGGGAACAAGGCTAAAGGAACATGAGAGAAACTGCAGACTAGGGCAAACTGACAAGTCGGCTGTGGCGGAACACGCACTTAGTGAGGGTAACCACAGGATTCTGTTTGAAACTGCAAAACTGATTGCACCCAACCAGGGATACCATAGCCGACTGGTACGGGAGGCAATAGAAATCCACAAACATACGGATAATTTCAACAGAAAAGAAAAAGCTATCAACCTCAACCGAATATGGAATCCCATTTTAAGAGAATCGATAGTAACTGCAGGTAGTTCTTCAGATAATAATGATGATTATTCTCCGAACCCAGATGAGGTAAACAAGGTAATCAATATTAATGACAATTCCCCTAGAATGGAATAATTAGCACAGCAAACTACCTGAATCGGCATAAATACAACTTGCGGAGAAAAAATCTCCAGTCATCGGAGTGAATTTCAAGATGAATGAGCCTCTGAAGAAGCTAGCCACTCGAGCCAGCGAAACGTCAGGAAGAAATTCCAAAAAACGACGGCCTTCAAACCCGAATAAAAATAGTGATACTGAAAACCTCGGCCGCGAAAGCCTTAACTATTTTGTCAAAAATGTACGTTGTTATTATAGACCAATAACATTGGTCGATATTTCAAAAGCGTTTGATCGAGTTTGGCATCGGGTTCTCCTTTCTAAACTGCCGTCTAATGGTTTGCCTTCTCAGTTGTGCGCTTTGTTGAAGAGTTTCTTGTCTGATAGATCTCTGTATGTGGTTGTTGATGGAGTATCGTCTGATTTTCTTCCAATAAATGCAGGTGCACCACAGGGTTCAGTTGTGGTGCCCACTTTGTTTCTGCCTCATATCAATGATTTGCAGGATAAAACATTTTGTTCAGTGCAAACAAAAATTCAGGGAAACATTCCTTTCAATAGAATCAACAATGACTTGGAAAAAATAAAAGGATGGGGTAACATCAACTTGGTGGAATTCAATGCTGGAAAAACCCAGGCATTATCATTATCTGATATTCAAATGACAGGAGTAACTAGTAATACAGAGTCATCTCGATGCTAGGAATTACAATCAGTAATAATCTCTGATGAGAAAGCCCTGTGAGATCGTCAGCTGAAGGTGCTTCCCAGAAACTTGAATTTATATTCCGTTCGAAGAAATACTCCACTTCTCTCCAGCTTCTAATGATCTACGAGTCTCAGATACGACCTGTCTTGGAATATAGTTCTCTTGTATGCAGCTAGACAGCAAAACATTCATTGAAGCTTCTCAATTCTATTCAGAGGAAAGCAATTCGTCTTGTTGGTGATTCTTCGCTCACAGACTCGCTCACTTCATTGGAACATCATAGAAGTGTCGGAGACTTGTCTCTCTTCCAAAGATATTTTCACGGTGGTTGCTCTTCTGAATTGTCATCGATATTTCCACCCTTGGCAGTATCTATACAGTTGACCTGACGAGTACAGAATTCTCACCCCTTTGTTGTGAATTTCTAGGCCTGTCGAACCTCTCTTGCTCAGGGATCTTTTATCAATAGAACAGCTGAACTTTGGAACTCCTTGCCGAAAGAGGTTTTTCCTGAGGCTTATAAACTTCAAAAAATCAAAGTGAATGTTAATTCGTATCTCTTCTCGCTTGATTCACGCGGTGTTCTCTGAACATTACAGAGCTTCCCTTTCGTGTGAATCTACATATAAAAAAATCGATATTAATTAATGATGAAAATACATAGTTTTTACTAGTTTACCGTTGTAGAGCTGCTATCAACATTCATCTCACCATACTAAACACAAACGAGTTCTTTATCCTACACGGATTCTGTGATACGAGTGCTCCAAAATTCAATCATACGACTCAACAATCGTTTCGTTAATATTATGTGCGTGTGGTGGTTGAGCACACAATGTGATATCGGTGTCAGCTGTTACCGGGTATATTCGCGCCCTGTTGCCCGCAATATTGTCAATAGGACACTCGTCACATGTTGCAGTTCCATCGATATGTCTGCGATTCTCCATTTTCGGTACAGAGGCTTCATGAAAGGTGATTTTATTCGAAATCGTTTGGTACTGTGCTCATTACTAACCTACTTGCGAGCAATTGTTCGCTCAGAAGAAGACGAGGCCAGTAATAGTAGAGAGTTGAAGTGATTGCAATTCGAATAAGAATTATAACGAAACTTTTTTTCCGATGAGTTGAACAATGACATAGGTGTTCCCCAAGGATCAGTTTTGGGGCCAATCCTATTTATTCTCTAAATCAATGAGTTGCATCTGTTTTGACAAAGTCACTCACTCGTTTGTATGCTGATGATTCTTCCCTCCTATTCAAATCAAAAGATTGGCATGAATTGCAACAAAATATAAATTCTGATCTTGAAAGCTTGCAAAATTGGTTCAGTGGAAATTCACTTTTTTTAAATGCAGTAGCTTTCCATACTGCTCAAAATATCAATAAGGTAGACATTGACATTGGAATATCTGGTGTTGAGATAGAAAGAGTTGACAATATAAAATTTTTGGGGCTATTATTAGACAGCAGTCTCAATTTCCGTCAGCATTGCGATAATCTCATTGAAATACTCAATAAGCAGTGTTATCTGTTGAGAAATCTAAAAAGAATCCTGGACAACTCTGGTCTACTTCTATATTACCAAGGGCAGATACAATCAAGAATCAACTATGGGATTATTGTCTGGGGAAATTCTCCACCTGCACACAATGTTTTTGTAACGCAAAAAAGAATTATCAGAACCATAGCAAACGCATCACAAACAACCTCATGTAGAACATTATTTAAAAAGTTTTGCATTTTGCCTTCACCAGGTCTCTACATTCTGGAAGTTTTGCTGTACATCCATAAAAATCAAGAAGTTTTCAAACAGAGCCAATTATATCATGAATATAATACCCGCATTAAAAATGATTTTCACATACCCAAAATACGATTGTCTCTACGTCTGAACTCGTTTAAAGTTTAATGCACTTCCGGAGTCTTTCAAAATCATAACCAAGGAACAAGTATTCAAACATAAATTGAAACAACTAATTTTTGAAATTTGCCCCTATAAAATCGATGAGTTTTTTTCCTACCTACATAAGTAAAAAATGGTTTCTATTTTTTTTTTATTATAGCTGTCTTTTTCAACCACTGGATTGTTTTATACCTCTTTTTAACTATGACTGTGTATGTTATATAGTTGTATTTTATATCTGTATTTGATATTATGTACTGACTTGTCCAATTGCTCTTTTGAGCTCGTTAAAATGGATCAATGAATTGAATCTGAATCTGCAATACGTAGACCTTAACGTAGACGTTAACGTTATGAAATATAACGTTTACGGGTTTTCATGAAATTGAGTTGAAGTCGCTACCATACATGACGTTACTGTTTGCCGTTAACCAGTGCTGCCGTTTTGTGAGTTATTACCACTAATTACTCCATTTGTGAGCATTTTCATCGCTGCGGAATAACCGTGGATTAATAGATCGTTTGTCAGGATTTTGCGCGGATTCTGAGATTTAGAGCGTATTGACTCCTGAACAAAAAATGTATTCGAAACAGAAAGTCTGAGATTAGTACCTTCATTAGGATCAAGATGTTTCTATTTCTCGTCGAACAAAATATTGTTTTGTTATGAATGAAATAAATTTTATATAATTTTATTTAAATTGAAAGGTGAAACCTTCCAAGCTTCACTGTACTTAAACAAACATCGCTAAGGATTGAAAAGCGATTTAGCCTAGTACTGAGATAGAACTCCACTGAGAAGAATAATTCAGGTAATTAAATTCTATTTAAATTTTGCGGATTTTCCATATCATTATATTTAGGTCTATTCTGGTGAATCTTGAATAACTTGAATACTGTAATGGTTATTGAAAATAATCAATAACTGTCATAGAAACACATAAATATATACCATAAAGATTTCTGAAATTTCTTCGAGAAAAATTGTCTATTGAAAAATTTTGATTTGCATCATGATTGCATCATTGGTCTTATTATTGAATATTTTTCAATAATCTAATGATATTCAAGAATCAATAATAGAGCACCGCAGAATAGACCTGATTGGAAATCTGCAATAAATATTTCACTATTCTTATGGAATTTCAGTTTCAAGAAAATGAAAGTTGATTCCTACTGATGCATTACCAATCACTAATTATTCAGCCTAAGCTGGATGTTTCCTCAGCAAATTTTAAATCATCTCTTTGGGAGTTCTAATGCTGACACTTATTCCTGTGATTTGGATCATGTTGAGCTGAATTAGAGTCCATCTCTTCGGATCCTGTTAGGGATAATGGCCATATACCTCCCTCGCCAAATGAAATTTCAAAATTCGGTCATTCGCAACTCATCGGTGTGATTCGTATATTCTTCGGATAACGTAAGTTGACCTTTGAGGTATCCGTTAGCGTCCGCAAGATAACATAGGCCCGTAAACAAGTTCTCAACGTAAACAAGGCGAAACTACGCATGCGTAGCTGTCAATTAGTACGTTTTCGTTAACGTTTATAGCAGCACTTCAACTCTCTAGTATATTACACACCGAGGTGGGAAGTGATTAATTCCTGTCGTGAGATCAGTTAGTTAAACAAAACGCAAAGCGTCGAGGTTAGCTGCTATGATCTTGAGACAGGAATGAAACTTCCTACCTCGGTGTGTATACTATTTTGTTCATAACCATCATATTTTGATTAAAATTGATAAATCTCTGTTACGTTCCGAACAAATCTGAAATATTAAATTTAACGACAAATTACCAAGACCGCGGTTTTCTCAGAATAATCGAATAGATATATTGCTACCGTGACTACGGGGTATACAATTGTCACCAATATAAATAAATGTCAGATGAAGTCAGTAAATGGAATTCATTTTTTCGGTTTTCTCCCCTCCACAAATGAAAAGAAAGAAGGTTCAAGTTCTTTTAATATCTGTTTTTTGTCAAAACTTGAAGAAGAAATTTAATGAAATGGGCAGGACGCTAATCAAATACAGAAAAATAAAGCAAAACTACAAAAGAAGTAATGGAATTACAAGATTGAATGGAAAATAGTTTGATATAAAAGGAAAAAATGGAATTATAAACAATCCAACATATTACCATCTAAATATCAACTATTGAATTCAAAAACCAAAAAAAGATGAGTAATGAAATTTATAATAGGGGAGCCCAAGCGGGGATTTCTGGATTCACCAAAGCGCGGCAGATTAATATACAGGGGGATACCTTGAACACGGTTGAGTACTTCCACCATATGTGAGCCCTATATATATGGCCGCCCTTCAAGGATCAAGGATCAGATAAGTAAAAAAAATTGATCATCTGAAATTCTCGAGCGCGTCAGATTGAGGTAGGGTGAGATAGTTACACCCTGATACGTGTATATTCCACTAATCTGATAATTCGAGAGTGATCTAAAGAAGGAAGGGGCTACAAAGGTATAAAAAAAACGTTATCTCGACATTCTCGAACGTGGTTAATTTAATTTTCATTATGAAGGGAATAATTGAAGAATTGCAAAAAATATATAATCTGACGTTTTCCACAAGCCGAAATAATAAAAATTCATCGATAAAGTTTAATGTGTGCAGCTACGCGATGCCTTCATCTACGTTTCTATTTCTCTCTCACTTTTTCTCTATCTATTGCTCTCTCACTCCTTCCCCATTCTGGTTTCTGTTACCATGATGCCATCATGATGACAGTTGATCACACAGACTCGTTGGTGGCATGATATTGTTTACATCGAACATCCAACGTTTCAAAATTTCAAAAATTTAATCGCTTATAATTATTTTCTTATAAACACAAGTTTTCTACTGAAAAAACATACACTTTTTCATTTGCATGTTTTTCCTGAGCTTTTAATTGAGTTCAATGATTAAAAAAACAAAAAAAATCAAATTGACTGAATAGGCGAATTCCTCCGAATAACATAGTATGAAACTGCAACGTCTAGGGCGTAAAGATGAACCATATATATCATAATCTGACGCGCTTATGTATTTCAAAATGACGATTTTTTTTCACATTCTAATAACGGCCGCGAGTCTGCGTCAAATCCAAACCGTCAGATTATTATATAAAAACTTTTTTAAGTTCGCTTAATATCTCCTCAAGAAATCTGCCGCACTCAAAGATTTTTTTTTTATTTCCAACCCTTCATGGAAACAATCAGATTAACATACGTACATTTTTAAAAATATGTAGGACATAGATGATATCAATATCTGACACGCTCGAGTATGTCCATGCAATAGTTTTTTTACATTTTTGAAAATCTATAGCCCCTCCTTCCACCGATGAAAAGGTATACTTTATATAACATTTTTTTCTTTTTATCATCTAAGCTTCGCAACCCAATAGGACTGTATGACGCTCGAGTAAATCCCGATTTAGCATCGTTGGCTCTCCTACTATTGAAATTAATCTTGGAGTTGATTGATCAAAACACTGAAAACTTCAAAATAGATTAAGTGATAAAATATGGTTGAAAATTGATATCAATTGGTATTACTCACGATATGGTTTCATCTGAAACAGGACATCCTCAAAACCTATTATTTTACTGAATTTGATATTGCGTGATGGACCTTCATGAAAAAATCCTGGAATAGATTTTTTCAAGTCTCGATTTAGTGATTGGACAACGCTGAAGAAGCCATCACCAACGGAATCGATTTCTGAGGATGGTGACCTTCGAATGTGCAACATTCACACTTCTTAATTCTCTCTCTCCTTCATTACCCTCTTTTTTTATAATTTTATTCTGTTGAGGATCTTGACTAATCTGATGGAGTTTGAATCGGGGTTAGAACAAATGAACCCAATCAGGTGAGTTGTATATTCCGCTACAAGAATATGACGCAATAGTTGTTTAGTAATACTATATTGTTTGCCAGGTAGGAGAAGCCCAACATTCCTGGACAGAGTCCAGGAATGTCTTCCTACGAGGTGAACATACTATTGTCGGGAACGGGGCTTGCTCCCGGTAATTTTTCGTAGGTGAGCTTAGGGCTCAATGATTCATCTCGGTCTGTACTCTCTGTTCAACCCAAATCACCAAAACACCAGATTAACCAAGTAACATTTATTCATATAAAACACAATAGCAAATATATGTCATCGGGAAAAATACACAAAAGAATAGTTAGGATTAAATAGTTCTTACATTGAGATGGGATGCATTTCGGGCTCTTTTTTCTTCAGGAGATCAGTCAGCAACTCGATCAGCGAACGTCACCACTACTGCCCCGTTATCCATCTTCCGGTTTATTTATAATGAATCTTCAAGTTCAAGCGAACGTGAAAAATCATTACCATGATTGTTTTCCAAAACATGGACGGGCTCGCAGTGCGAGTTGATGGCCTGATTTTTTTCTAAACATTACTGAACTTGTCGCAAGGTTTTAATAACAAAATAATCCTCGCCCTGATTTCCCCAATGAAATGATAGCAAGAATAGTCAATGATTTTTTCCAAATTTGGGCATTTCATAACACTATTTTTATGCAAATCGGTCAAAATTCAACAGATTCTGGTTATTTTGAAAAAAGTGCGAATAATTTTATTCAGAAATAAATGGTGCTTTATGAATTCGTAAAGAATTTACTTGGGTTACTATGGAAAGGTATTAAGCTTGAATTGTCAAACTTGACGTTTATAAATTCAATTGCTGGGTATTCTCGAAAGTAAAATGATAAGTGAAGATAGAATTTCCATTCCTGGGACTCCTTCAAAGCTGGTTGAGGCAGTGATTACTGCTTCATTGGAATTATTGCCAAATAAACCATGTGTTTTCAAGCATTCATGTAAAACACTCACAATTGTAAGGAAATATCACTTCTTCACAGTAAGAAAATCTTGACCTTTTTCTTTGAGAAATTTTGGAAGGAATGTAAAAATTTCCTAGCGATTTGCAGAAAATGAATGTGTGATGTTTTCCGAACTATCAAATCAATCAAATCAAAATAATTTATTTCTATGAGAAATTGTATAGAAATCGTCAGTATACCTTTGTATAAAAAAAGACAGATTCATGACGAAATCAAAACAACACATACATATCTCGGTAGTGTAGTGGTTAGCATATCTGCCTATCAAGCCGAAGGCCGGGGTTCGAATCCTCGCCGGGCCACCGTGCTGGGTAATCGCACGTTAAAAGGTAAGGCCTCGTTGATCCATTGCTCGCACAAGTTTCGACTTCTGAGGGTTGACGTTCGTCAGCTGGTTAACGAAAACGAACAATTTTAGAACAATTTTTTTAGAACAACAATATTATTATCAGAATATATCAATAAACTATCATCTGTTCATTACTATTTTTTCGATTGTAAGAACTCGTTTACATCCTCAGTTCGTTTTTGAATACATTTCAGTTATCAATATTTTTGGTGATTTGACAGTGATTTTATATCGGAATGGATGGTTGTAATAACTGTCAGATTGTCTAGTGTTGACAGTATGATAGCTGTCAATTTTCGGAAAAGAATCCTTATTATTAAAAACATATAAACACATTTCATTTATGAATAAACATGGTAGTGTGAGGATGCCATGAGAAATGAATGATTCTTTACAAGAATCTCTTTGGGATAAATTATATATCACTCTGATAAGTTTTTTCTGAGATATAAAAACATCTTGGGATGAAGTTGACCATTCCCAGAAGCGAACTCCATATCGAAGCCGAGACTCAACAAGTGCGTAATATGAAGGTATGAGGTTTCTGGTATTCAATACATTCCTTAAATTTCTGAACATGTACGAGTATGAATTCAATTTTTTGATAAGAGATTCACAATGTGCCTTGAAATTAAAGTATTCGTCTAAAATGATACCTAGGAATTTGGTCTCTGGTACTTTTTGCAATTGATCGGATTTTATTTTCAATTGAAGATCGGACAACTTTTTTTGAGAAGGATGAAAATTCATGAAAACCGTCTTCTTCATATTCATCTATTGCTATTCACAGTGACGTTGAACATCAAAATCATCTATTGCTGAAACCAAAATTGACATATCGTCGGCATACATTGTACAGCTAGCTACATTTCATAGAGCTTCACTGAATTCATTCACATATAACAGTAATAAAGTGGGCCCCAAAATGGAACCCTGAGGAACACCCAACTCAATTTCCACTTCGTTAGAGTTAATCATTGATTTTTTATTGTTATTTTCGCAGTAAATACTTACATATTGTTTTCTCGACATCAAATATGTGCTCAACTAACTCAGTGGGGCACCTACTAAGAAAGAAAGACAGCAGACTGTAAGAGTGAATGGCGTTCAGAGCGATGTGTCAAATATTGAGTAAGTATGGAGTTCCACAAGGCACGGTGCTAGGACCAGTTCTCTTTAACATATATGTTAACGACTTATTTCATATTCAAAGTTCGAGCGATATCATTGCTTTTGCAGATGATACCGCATTGATCTACTCTGGTAACTCTTGGGATGATTTGAAATCGGAAGTAGAAGATGATTTCGCTCGCATAAAGAAATGGTTTGATCATAAGTTACTTACCCTCAACCTTGAGAAAACCACTTATCTCCCATTCAGCATCAACAAAACAAGAACACCAACATTTCAAAGCCTAGAGTTCACAGCAGCAAACAAAGCTCATTCAATATCAGCTGAAAATGAAGTAAAATACCTGGGTGTATTGATTGATAGTCACTTGAAGTGGAACTTACACATAAATTTCATAATAAAAAAAATCAATTGTATACTATTTAGGTTTAGGTTACTGAAGAAAATCTTACCCATTCGACAACTGAAGATATTATATCACTCACTAGTAGAGAGCCATATTCGATACGGAATATCTGCATGGGGTTGTTTGTCTAAGGCATACATCTACCCACTTGAAGTTCTGCAAAAGAGATTTCTGAAAATCATCTATTCAAAAAGACGAACTTACCCTTCAGATCTCCTTTATCAAGAATCAGGTATTCTAGACATCAGACAACTCTTTGTACAAAATATTATTTGTCACTATCATCAAAATAAAACAAAAAATCAAATTGTCTCTCACAGATATGAAACAAGACTGAGAGGCAGCTTCGTAGTCCCGTTCATGAAAAAAGCACTCGGACAGAAGTCTTATGAATTTGTTGCCCCGAAACTCTTTAATAACATACCCAGGGAACTGAAAGAGATCATCAACATCCATGTTTTCAAAAAAAGGCTGAAATACTATATCATGGCAAACCCACGTAATCATTTCACAAATTTGCTTGAAAATGAATAAGTCTCCCCACCCTCCCGCAATAGTAACATTCAGCTTTAATATTATTTTACTAATCGACAAACCTTTATGTATTCATTGTCCCACCTATTCTCCTATTATATATTGTGTTATATTATTACAGTTAATTTTTGTCTTTTACCTTTCAACAATTTAATTTTAATTATTTTATTATTGTATTATTTTACTGTCAAGGTGTTCCTTGAACTTGAAACAAGTGTTCAATCACTTATCAAGTTTAATTTTTATTCACAAAATATTGTATTGTATTTTATATTGAATTGTATTATTGTATTTTTGGTGAATAAACTACTACTACTACTACTACTATATTGTATGCTCTCAGTTTATGCAATAATTTCGTGTGGTTGACACAATCGAACTAAATCAAAACGTGTTCACGTAATCTGTTGTTTTAACCTTGAACTTAACCGAACGAATTTCAAGTTGTTTCCTGAATATAACATGAGTTTTCATTGTGGTGAAATTAAAAACTTTTGTGTATCCTTGCTACCACTTTCAATAGTTTCATCATCGATGTATTTTAGTCCTCGGGATCATCAATTCATTATGACAGTGTTATAATTCCAAATCAATATTTCATCGTACCCCCGCTATTAACGAAGCCGCCAATATATATTAATAAGCTCACCCTTCCTTTCCATACCATCAAACTCTTCCTTGTCGTTGACGTGTTTTCACCCCTTCTTGTCATCACCGATGTACCCCGTTCTTCTTTGTTGCAATATCGGCTTCTTTTCCAAATAGTAAATTCGACTCAACACTCGTCCATTGAAGGAGAAAAATTAGTTCAATTTTTACCTACATTCAGTTTGAGAACTGACCCATTGTTAGACGGGAAAAAAGGAGACAGAGAAAAAATGTTGGCAATTGTGTCACGTTTTTGAAACGTCATTCCCAGAATAATCACGGAGTATATTCCATATATATTCCATCTGAGATTTTCAAAAAAATATGCATAGAATATTCCATTTATCAATATTCATCCGTGAATATTCTTGAAATATCAACTATTCCATACGATATACATGTGAAATATTTGCCACGGCCTTCTTTCAGAATATCCTTCACAGTATGTTTCTCGAATATCCTATGTGTCATATTCTCAGAATATTCTTTACGGTATATTCATAAGATATTCTCTGTGGTATATTACTGAAAGTTAAGGTAGAGACTTCTCAGTTGGTATCGCAGATATTACTTACTGTAGGAGATAGAGTTTGGATTGAAGGTGACGAGATGGTTGAACTGTGTCAACATTTTCGGAGTGGAATGAAGTGAGCATAAGTGAATCGTCACAAGGCTTCATTTTGTGAACTGCTTGTCCCGACAGTGTACATCGGGAGGGTTGCCTACTTTACTTCGGAAGGTTGGGAAAAGAAAAATCATGAAAGAATGACGAGGGCCTGTCTTCGTTGTCAATGTGGATATTGCAAAGAACTATGAAGTTGGTTTCAACCTAATTCTAGCAGCATCTCTCAGTACTCCAACAACTCAGTATGATTGCTAGTGGTATCATCAGGAGAAGAGGAGTTGTTTCACAGAAGAAGAAGAAAATGCAGGAAGGACCTCGATCTTCTATGAAAATTGTTATTTCTTTTACCAGGCAGCAAAGTAGTAGTGTGACTGCCGCGGCTGGAAGTTCATAGCCAAGCAGAGCGAGGCTAGTAATTCAGCTAAGGCAATAAATCTACTTTGCTGCCTAGTTACTCTTTTCTCCGATTGTTTATAATGATTTGTGTCAGATATTGTATTTGCAAATTACAACAATTCTATCAACCTTTTATTTTTCCTGTAGAGACGAATTGAAAAAAACATTGATAAAAGTCGTAAGTGTTGGAATGGTTGGGAACAGATATCAATCAGCAAAGTGTTACTTTTCCTGCCTAGGCAGGAATGTCCTTAGTTTTCGGCCCAGACAGAAAAGGTAAGACTAATATTTGCTGTCAATCGGAGAAAAAATAGTAGTTCATCAGTGTGTGTGTAATCAATGTAATTTATATTGGTTATTAGATTCGGAATTAAATTCTTCGGATCTTGTTAACTTATTTACACAAATAATTATACTATATATGCAGGTTTCCATAATGTTTTCAATAGTTCCTGATTGTGTTTATAATGAGTAAAGATCTAGGTATATTACGAAATATCAACATTGACAAATAAAGTAAGATGAAATTAGGATACAGTTGGGATGTTTATTCTAGTGAATACATTATACCTGTCACTTATCAGCTTGTTTAAATATAAAAAACTCGCGTTTTTATACATTTGCTTGGTCGAGTATTTGATATATCAACATAGTCTTGAAGTCTCAGAAACAGTAACTTTCAAATTTGCTTCTCACATGAACAGATTCATCGACTGTATATTTTGAAACATGACAGAAAATGACATTTATAGTTTCCCTTGATTGCAAAAAAACATTTTTCTTTATCGTAGTTTTGAAGTCTGCATGTACATATTGAGCATTGCAAATCGTGTGAGGATTAACACTTGAAAACTACAAGAAAAAAGTCAATATACTTATGTTATGAGAAAAGTGTCCACGTTCGATTTGGGGAATTTACCGGTTTCCGTCCGTCCACCAGAAAATGTGTCCATACGCATCCCTTAATTCATCCTAATTGTTGTCAGTTTCCAAGGTGACGTCTCCGTATAATTATCAATAGATCTGATTATTATTGATGAAGGCACAACATGGCTGTCTCAGACGCATCTCAATTATTATAGTCGGTGGGCCAGATATAATTTTGCCACCTCAGCATTTGTTTCAAACGTCAAACCAGTCTGAACTCGTAACCTCTGTTGTTTTGTCCTGTCATCGAAGAAATAATCCTTTTCAACAATATTGTATGACATTTTTATTAGAAGTCAAAAATATTTGACGTTATGTGACTCAAATTGAACATTGGGGTTAACATTTTTCATCTAAAAAATTTGAATCATAATTTCAAAGCTTATATTCATTTTTTCTTGCTAGTGGTGGTAAAAGTTATTTTCCTGTCTAGGCAGTGAAAGTACCCAAATTTCATTCAATAATCTCATCGAATTGAACTACCAAAGATGGGCTCTCTCTTTCTCTCCTCTTTTCAAATAATCGTTATAACTAAGGTGGCTGTATACTGGTGTTTTCACTCCATATAAAAGATTGTCAGCAAATCAGACGACCAATCTGGCCTACTTGATCAAGAATTGATGACGTAGACTGTAGTAATAACTCAAAAAATTCGCCAGGTATCGTCACTCTCGCAGTTGAGATGACAGTTATGTGCACGTCCTGTGTTGCCAAGTGGCTATGTCGTTGCGAATTCTGGACTATTTGCTGAAAAAATAAGTTGATTGTTGATATTTTCATTTGAGCAATATAATATTGCGAGCTGAATTCGAAAGCTCGGTTTAGAAGTACTATCACAATTCAGCCAAATATTATTCACGTTGTTGGGTGTGAGCAGGAACGGTTTTTATCTCAGGGTTTTTCGAATAAAAAGATGTGGTTTCGGCTGCACTGGCTAGGATTCTTTATTGGATACAATTCTCTTTTGTTTTGATGATGACTTCACAAATAGCTTGTTTCGATCTACAACTATAAATGACCGTGTATAAAGATAATACTATAAATGCGCACAGAATGAAAAATAATCATAACAAGAGGTCATTTTTGAACCACCTACCTATAAATGACCGTGGCGACCACTATAAATTATTCAAAAACAATTTATTAATTGGATAAAGCCAAAATGGTTCAATTACTTCGTGGATCGAGATTAGTAGTTGATTTGCTTCTCTATGAAATTAGCAAGGTCATCATCTTTCAACGAACGAAAATTCGAGGGTCTATCCCTTTTTTATATACTTGTCACACAAAAACCCCGAATTCCGATATCGCGAATACTTTTAAATCCAGTGCGCGAATTATAGGCAACCAGTGATGGCTCTGTATGCATTACCAGTTACCATCCTTGAAATATACAATCACAAAACTATATGAAAATAATAAATTGGCTTTTCAGCTCAGATTGAAAATAACATTAATGACCTACATAAAAGGAGAATTCGACTTCAATATAAACTAGAGTACATGGGTTCCAGTTCATCTTTGCCCCCAGGCTTCAGGGACATCGAAAATCAAGGACCTGAAGACGGTAGTTCATATTCTTTCAAATGGGACGCGTGAAATATTCCCCTTTCTTTCTTGTTGTGTATATTTTCCAGAACATACGTGGCAGCACTCACCTTCTTTTTAATCCGGTATGGCCCCTCGAACAATAAAAGAAACTTCTTAGTTTCAGCCTTGAGGAGTGATGACGTATTATTCGCTTTTAATAGTACTTGGTCTCCTATTTGAAAGTCGAAGTATGGTTTACCTCGGTTCCGAAGTGCTCTACGAGCTGCTTTCCCTCTCAGAGTGGCTTCTGCAAGAACCAGTTTATTTTCAACTTCCGCATCGGTTTGAGTGACAGAAGCTCGGCTATCTGGCAGGATTCTCACCCTAGGAGCACCCAGCTGTAATTCATTTGGGGAATAGCCGGTGGACTCATGCACAATATTATTCAGAAATTCGGCGAACTGAGGAACTTCCCAAGCCCACCGCGCGTGATTTTCGTGACAGTAAGTCCTGAACAACCGTCCCAATTCACGAAGTACCCTTTCACTGGGATTCCCGGAAGGATGGCGCACCGAACAGTGAACCAACTGAATACCTGCAGACTTCAAAGTGGTTTTCCATATTCGTGAGGTGAACTGCGTACCATTATCATGCAGTATTCTTTTAATCGGACCATATTGGGGTAGATAGTCTTTCATAACTCGATTTAACATTGCTCTTGACGTTGCCTTTTTCAGAGCATACAAGGCCACATGTTTAGTGAAGAGATTGTAGATGACAAGCAAGTAGGACACTCCACCTCTACTTCGGATTAGGGGACCATAGAGGTCCATTGCAATGATGTCATCTTTGCCCGCGGGGATGATTGGGACTTGTGCAGGTTGAGGTAGTTTCGCAATTTTGCTTTTTTGGCAAATATCACAGGCAGTGACAAGTTTTTTAATCTGTCGATGCATGTTTGTCCACCATACTTCATCCCTCATCATGATCCATGTTTTGTGCACCCCGAAATGGCCTAAAGCCTCGTGATACGTTTTAATAAAGAGTTCTACCAAGTGTTTGGGTATGCACAACAAAAAATGTTGCAGATTATGACCCTGTTTATACAAAATGCCATTTCTCATTACGAAAAGCTCCTGCAATCGTACATCATTAGGCAAATTATTTATTATCGTTTTTAATTTAATGTCCCGAGGTTGATGTTCTCGTATATCGGAGATAATCTGCTGAAAAGTGGGTGGTAATTTGAAAAAAGAAAATATCTGAAAACATCTGTCTTCAGGAGAAGGATATCGAACACAGGCATACCGTGACAAAGCATCAGCCTCAACATTGTCAATACCAGAAATATGTTCAACGGTAAAATGGAATTCTTGTAGGGCCAGTGCCCATCTAGTGACTCTGGGAGATAATAACCTACAAGAATTTATGTAAGTTAATGCCCTACAATCAGTATGTAGCACGAATCTAGTACCCAGTAAGTATATTCGCCACTTTTGAATGGACCAAAGGGCCGCCAAGACTTCTTTTTCAAAAATTCCGTAATTCCTTTCTCTTGGTAATAATAGACGAGAGGCATAGGCTACTACGCATTTTGTTCCATCTTTCACCTGATAAAGGATGGCCGCTATTCCCAAATCGATGGCATCTGATTGGACATGCCACACCAATCGGGGGTCCGGATGATGCAGAAGTGTGTTTTTGACCATTTCCATTTTGATATTCTGGAAAGCATTCTCTTGGTGTTCACCCCAATACCAAGTCTGTTTTTTCTTCAAGAGTAGCGTTAGGGGAGCCACCATGTCTGCAAAGCCGTAAGTAAACATTCTGTCATATTGACAAAATCCCAAAAATTTTTGGAGCTCCTTGCGGTTGGTGGGACGTTTGTAATCCCCTAGTGCTTGAACACGTTGCGGGTCAGGACGCACGCCATCAGAACTTATGATGTATCCCAGGTAAGGCATCTCTTGCCGAAAAAATTTACATTTTTCCAACTTGAGAGTAAGACCTGCTTCTCTCAACCTGGAAAAAATCATATCCAAATGTTGAAGATGTTGTTGTTCATTTTCGCTCATGACTAATAGGTCATCCAAATAGGTAACAAGAAAATCTTTAAAATTATTACAGAAAATCATATCAATACAACGCGAAAATGATGAGCATGCAGTTGCTAAACCGAAAGGTAATCGACAAAACCGGTAGGTTCTAGTACCTACCATGAACCCGACATATTGTCTATCTTCATACTTTATGGGTACTTGCCAGTATCCATGAGTGAGATCAAGGGTACTTAAATTTTTTTTTTCATGTAAGAGTTTCACAATCTCTTCAATTGGACGAGGTAACTCATAATCAGGCTCCAGAACAGTATTAAGTCGCCTCGCATCCAGACATACTCGGACAGAACCGTCTTTCTTTTTTGTTGTCATAATGGGAGAAATATATTTTGAAGTAGCCCTTTCGATTACCCCCCAGGATTCCATTTGGCCTATTGCTTTATCGACTGCATCCCTGTATAAAACTGGGATCGGATAAGGTTTAACGAAAAACTCAGAATAATCTTTCAATCTTATTGAATGTTCATAACTTTTCACACAACCCGGTATATTTGAAAAAAGGTCCGAATTCTGCCTTAGTATATCATGAAAAATCTTTCTATAACTTGAATCTATCTGACAATGTCGAATCACGAGTGAAAAATCATTCACCTCACGCTCATTCAGGACTTGTGATGTTTAATGAGTAGTTTTATTAACAATAGCGTTCAATTGTTGTTGTTCTAAAATTGTTCGTTATCGTTAACCAGCTGACGAACGTCAACCCTCAGAAGTCGAAACTTGTGCGAGCAATGGAGCAATTCAAATGATTCCTCAACTCCGTGATGCTCGAAAACTGATTCAGGAATGGTAATCGCTTCAGAATCTTTAATTAGGCATATAGTTTTATTCGACAAGTCTAGTTTAGCATGATGAATTCTTAAAAAGTCGCAACCGATGATGACTGGAAAAGAAAGCCCTGTAATAATCAAAAATTCGTTTATAAAACTTTGGTCCTTTGTCATTTTTCCCGCTCTGAAATTAATCTGTGCTTGACAAGATACTTTTTTGGCTTTAGTTTTGAATGCCCCAATAACTTTGATTCCGTTACAGAATATTGTTTTAGCTGTGACCACACTTCATCAGATAATGCAGAGACACAACTGCCACTGTCAATGAGTGCAGAAAAAGTCAGTCCATACATGTGTATATCAATGACAGGCGATCTATCTTCTGAGAAAATGTGCTCAAAACTACATTCTTCTAGTAATTCATTTCTTGGGTTGTTAGCGATATTAAAATCGGCTCTTTGTACAATAGTCCCAACATTTGAGCCTAATGTTGGGAATCTTGTTCGTTTCCCTGTTCTTCATAAAGTTCCAAATTTGCTATTTTTGCTTTATTATTGCTATTCAAAGAAAATTTTTGTTGATTTTGGTATTTATTTTTAGAATGAAAATTATCATTTTGATTAGATCGAGTATTTGTATACTCAGAATTGAAAGAAATTTGTTGTCTTTTTCTGGAAGAACTTTTATAGAATTCATCTGCGTGACGTAATCTCTGGAGGGCTTCATACAGCGTCGACGCTCCATATAAAGCACCCGCAACGTTGGGGGGAAAATGAGGTGCTATTATGGAAATTAGCTCTTTCTGGGTATAAGGAGGTTGTAAAAATTGAGCTTCTGCCACCCAATGGTTGAAGTGGTCAACGAATAACCCATCATTATACACAGTTGTTTCCAGCAGCAGCTTTAATTTGTTTTGCTGTCTGGAATTCCAAAATTGATCCAGAAAAACTTTTTTGAAATCTGAATACGTATTACAGGTACTAGAGAGAGCATTCCACCATAATTTTGCTGAATTAATGAAGGAATTATTTAATACAAGCTTTATCTTATTAAATGGAACAACATGCAAATCAACGCCCCCTTCTAGATATCTTAGAAACTCTAAGGGGTGTAAGTCGCTATTTTCATCAAAAGTTGGTAAAATTTTGGCTAAATCACTGAAAAAAAAATGTTCTGTGGTATTACTTTGCGTATAGTGGTCACGTGGTCTCACATCATTTGCATTATTGGTATGTATAGGGTTGTTCAAAAAACCATCATTTTGAGAATTCTCCATTACATATGAAACGATTTTAGTAACTAAATTATTTAAATCTACATTATTCACACTTGGTGAGGGGGTTGGAAAATATGATTGATACGGAGGTGGCTGATAGTTTGGTAAGGAATTCCCACTTGTTTGATGATCCTGTGGTTTTAATGGCATTCTTGGAACATTGTTTGCCGTTGCCTCCTGATGATGAAACATTTGTGCAACATTAGTTGTTCTTTGACTAGTTGGTGCTCCCATACTAATTTCTGCCCTCTGACAATTTTTTGCCCCCTTACTGAAATCTACTTCCGGCAAACTGTTCACTCCCTGACTTGACTCAGAAAAACAAAATTCTGTGAGACCCGTTGTCTGCTGATTCGATTTTTCCCCCCGTATAAAGTTTGCCCCCTGATTGAGAGAAAGTCTTGAGATATCGGTTATTCCGTGGCTAGAACATGCATTCCGTGATGATGATTCAATAACTGGGGAAGTAATTGGTGATATGTCCGTTCTTTCCCTACCTAGTACTATTTTTCCCTATAATCTGTTATTGGCGTTCGATTCAAGGTTCTAGTTGTCCTTGGAATCGTTCCTGTTGAATTCGGAACTGGGGTATATTCCACGTTCAAATTTTCCGACAATAAATTAGGAACAGTCCTACCTTGATCTTCGATGTTCCTTGGGGTACCTGAATCTCTTTGGGGCAATCCTTTGTCCAGGAGAGAATAGTTCAATGATTTCCTTGGTCTTAGGGTTCTCTCAGTCGTTTCCTTATCCATAATTCTTCCTCAGTTTATCCCAGCACACAAAACAGCTCCTCTTCTGGGCGACAAGTTGAGCAGGAACGGTTTTTATCTCAGGGTTTTTCGAATAAAAAGATGTGGTTTCGGCTGCACTGGCTAGGATTCTTCATTGGATACAATTCTCTTTTGTTTTGATGATGACTTCACAAATAGCTTGTTTCGATCTACAACTATAAATGACCGTGTATAAAGATAATACTATAAATGCGCACAGAATGAAAAATAATCATAACAAGAGGTCATTTTTGAACCACCTACCTATAAATGACCGTGGCGACCACTATAAATTATTCAAAAACAATTTATTAATTGGATAAAGCCAAAATGGTTCAATTACTTCGTGGATCGAGATTAGTAGTTGATTTGCTTCTCTATGAAATTAGCAAGGTCATCATCTTTCAACGAACGAAAATTCGAGGGTCTATCCCTTTTTTATATACTTGTCACACAAAAACCCCGAATTCCGATATCGCGAATACTTTTAAATCCAGTGCGCGAATTATAGGCAACCAGTGATGGCTCTGAATGCATTACCAGTTACCATCCTTAAAATATACAATCACAAAACTATATGAAAATAATAAATTGGCTTTTCAGCTCAGATTGAAAATAACATTAATGACCTACATAAAAGGAGAATTCGACTTCAATATAAACTAGAGTACATGGGTTCCAGTTCAGGTGTGAGCGAATAGGAGTGAGAATTGTGATTAAATTTTATGGATATATGAAGTGAGAAAATGACATTTTTTATGGTGAGTGAAATCATTATTATTTTTTATAATCTTCTGGGTTGAACTGGGAATATCTAAAACACATATCACTGCATTTATAGAATATTCAGAACGCGTGCACACTCTAGAATGTTGTTGCCAGCAAACTTCTCTTATGTTTTTTTATGATCACTACGAAATTCTCAAATGCTTATTGAATATACTAGAACGTGAGATTATTCTTGGAGGTAGGTCATTGAAGATAAAGTTTGCTTTCATCAAACGTCAGATTGATCTCGCGTTCTATTCTCTGTTCTAATCAAAAGTGATCTGTATTGGCAACAACGCGTTCCATGGATCGAGTAATCTCGAAAATTTTTAGGAATTTCAACCACAAGCGCACCCTTAAGGCGTAATTTTAAACAACTACACCCTATCTACAGGTTTATCTGAAACAATATCGCAACACTGAAATCACCAGTATATAGCCATGTCAATTATAACCATGACTGGTTTGGTTATCAAAATAATAAATGTCATCGAAATATCAAATGAAACTGATGACAAACAAATATTTTGGAATTGTTTGGTGTATCTAGTGGAAGTCTTCCATAATTCATCCATTTTCCCACTGAAGAGCTCGATAGATAGTTTTCACTGAGCGAAACACGTTTTTGTATGGGCTTGAATGAAATCTTGGTGAGTGAGATTGTTCTCACATTTTGCTTCCAATTTTTGCTTTATTGTGTAGAAGTTTCTAATGTTTACTATTTGAATAAATGTTTATATGCATGGTATACAACCCAGTGCATGTCGTGCCATATACGGGGGAATAGTATATTACACACCGAGGTGGGAAGTGATTCATTCCTGTCGTGAGATCAGTTAGTTAACCGAGACGCAAAGTGTCGAGGTTAGCTATGATCTCGAAAAAGGAATGAAACTTCCAACCGAGGTTTGTATACTATTCTATTTACAACCATCATATTCGATTAAAATTAATAAATCTCTGTTTCTTTCTGAACATATATAAAATATTACATTCAACGACAAGTAACCAAGAACGCGGTTTTCTTAGAATAATCAATAGATATATTGTTACCGTGACTACAGGGTATACAATTGTCCCAATATAAATAAATGTCAGATAAAGGCAATAAATGACAGATAAAAGTCTAGAATAGATGAAATGAGGGCGGGAAGTAGAGGTGTGTAAGGTGACACTTCCCAACCTTTGATGGCGTTAGTAATGACAGCATTACATAATATATGGTTGTAAATAAAAGCTGTTTCAGATGGATTCACTCTTTGTTTCTGTGAATGATATTCAAACGTCTATCGAAAAAAAGTGTTTGAATTTTTTTTATTCTTTTCATGAAAGTTGCAAATTCTATTTTTCTATTCGGAGAAGAAAAAAATGATTCCTCAAACACCATTTTCTGCACAAACATACCTATGTTCCTAATTATCATTGTTCAATATGGGAAAATATAACCCTTAAAGTAAATTCGAGGCTCTTTTTTTTGACTGACTTCTCGAGACTGACTTCTATATTTTGTCTCCGTTCAAAGCATTTTTTATTCCTATCTGTATAAAAACAAGAGACAATTCGCCCTCTCGATCTAGGGATATTCTGAGTGAAAATGTTCGCTGGCCCACATCCTAAACTGACGTCACAGTAACGCGGCTTCGAGGAAGCCGAATTCTGAATTTTAATTGGAGTTATGGATTTATTTGCTTTCGCCTCCAGAATCACGATTGTTGTGGAACGACCGGAGATGGTGGCGGTGGGGTTTTACAGGTGATTAGACCTTGTCATTCTGTCTATTCGTTTCATGTTCGATTTGATTTCTAGAAGGCGTAGTAGAAGGTTGTTCCGTTTTCACTTGTATATATTTTTTGTTATCTTTATTATTTTCACATTATATTCCGTGGTGTTATTTGAAAGTAAACATAATATTTCTGTTAATTATAATTTTCATAACGCGTGAATTTACATACTGTGTTTGCCTTTTCTCTCTCGCGTATTCGCAAATATATCGCGCACTCCTCGTATGAGTGATTCCATTCAAAACGGCCTGGAGTGTGAACAGACAGAAGTCAGTCGCTGAAACAATCAAGGTAAGCACAGTTCGCTCATTTTTGATGGTATTCATATTTCTCTCTCTCTCTCTCTTGCGCTCGCCCATCTTCCCAACTCACGGAAAACAGTTATCAAATTTCAACTTAACATAAAAATACAGTCCACTATTATTCAATATCGAACATTTTTTGGTCCTTCTAACCGAGATGCTTTCGTGAATGAAAGTTGATGATTGTTTTTTGGGGTTGGAAGTGGATTTATTACTTTCAGATAACACAAAAAAGGTGTTTTTTCTCATAAAATACACTCATATGGAATTCATTTTGCTCTTAAATTGATATGAATAGTTTATATTCGTTTTATCATATTTAATATTCAGTCTCATTTGCGATAATTCATAAATAATTGTTGAATTGTGGTGCCTGATTGG
This sequence comes from Zygogramma bicolorata, assembly GCA_032362365.1. NCBI lineage: Eukaryota > Metazoa > Arthropoda > Insecta > Coleoptera > Chrysomelidae > Zygogramma > Zygogramma bicolorata. The sequence goes on from JAVJAQ010005172.1 coordinate 920,299, forward strand.
CAAAATAACAAAAAACTTATAACTTCTTCAAACTCGTACGGCTTTTTCTCGTTGCGAGTACTTTCAGTTTGTGTGGAATATATTCAAATTTGATTGATTTTCACGTTCTCATTCGTAAATAGTATCATTATTTCGCTCATTCAATTTAATCCATCCATCAGTTCAACATTCCAACGTTTTTTGCTCCACTTTTTTGTGTGTGTAAAGGGTTTCGCTGTCTCTTTATTGTTTTTCGAATAGGGGGAACGTTCAATAATTATTGTTTCTCGTGATAATATTAACGATGACGCAGCAGAACAAAATCAAATATCATAAGGCAATGCAAGAGCTCTGCATTGACCGTATGAGTGAATTATCCGTTCTGGCTAATTCAGCAAAATCATCCTCAGATATTCATGATATCTTCAAAGCTAGATATTCGCATATCGATAAAATTCATGAAGAGTTTGAATCTCACAATGCTTTGTTGATTCCACTTCAGATTTCGTCTGATATTTACGACAATAATGAATTCAAAGAGCTGTCAAAGTCATTTTATCAAAATTATTACTCCACTAAATCTATTTATGATAGCATTTTTGGTGATACTAAGTCAACTATCAATAATTCTAGTTTCGAATCTAATATCAAATTACCGAAAATTGAGTTACCTAAATTTGGAGGTGACTTCAAACAATGGAAAACCTTCATTGGAATGTTCAACTGTGTGGTACATGAAAATAAAACTTTGAAAAACATTGAAAAGTTCAATTACCTGATTTCATCTCTTTCTGGATCGCCATTGGCTCTCGTCAAGAAAAATAAATTGACTGACTCTAATTATTTGATTGCTTGTGACTCGTTAATCAAAAGGTATGAAAAAAAACGTGATTTGGCCAGTGCTCATATTAATGAAATCGAAAATTGTCAGAAAATTGATGATCATAATGTTACCTCTCTCAATCTTCGAACATTAATAGAAACATTTACTGAAAATATAGCGGCTTTGAAAAACTTAGGTTTTCCTACTGATCACTGGTGTTTTTTACTTTTTCATATGCTTTTGAGACGTCTCGATTTCAACACTGTCTCTCGATTCGAAGCAGAGAACGGTTCAGATAAAATTCCTACTTTTGATGCTCTTGTTGAGTTTGTTTCAAAACAATGTGATAGTTTAGAAAGAGCTGCTGAGCATAGCCGTCTGAACCAGTCGAAATCAATCAGTAAATCTCGTGTCTTACCTCCAGTGTCCACTCCAAAGTCTACTCCTCGACGACTTTCTTTCCATACTCAAACTAGGAATGTGTGTGCTTTGTGTAAAGATGAACATCTCATCTATAAATGTCCTCGCTTCTTGCGCATGTCGACTCGTGAACGATTCAACACTGTGAAATCTCATAAGTGGTGTGTCAATTGTTTGGGTTCCATGCATACATTCAAAGAATGTACTTCACTTTCACATTGCTCAAAATGTGGGCAATCTCATCATACCTTATTACATTTCAGTGACTCCCCTTCTAATACTCGAACGAATGATAACTTGCATTCTCAACAACCTCTGTCGTTCAATGTTCATCCCCCTGATAGTCTCAATTTCAGTAATCATCTATCAAATAACATACCTCCTCTCACACCATCCTCCACACGTCTGACATCAGACAGTCAATTTGCTCCTTCTTCCACAAATACTTGCTGCTCTTTAACACCTTCGAACTCAACCATTCTTTTATCAACAGCTCTTATTGAGATCCGTGATGCTTTCGGTTCATTTCAAAAGGCTCGTGCGTTGCTTGATAGTGGCTCACAGATTAGCATTCTTAGCCAAAAATGTCTGAATCGCCTTGGTTTAAGATCTTCCCCCCTCTCTTTATCGATTCATGGTATCAGTCGAATGAATTCTTCAGTTTCTGAAGGTATTCGTCTACAGATTCGACCACACAATGCTTCAAAACCAATTCTCGATGTGAATGCCGTTGTACTGCCTAACGTTTGTAATTTTATGCCCAGTTGTTCAATTGATATAAGTACTTGGGAACATATTCCCAAATTAAACCTTGCTGATCCTTCTTTTTACACGTCCGGCGAAATCGATCTTCTACTTGGTGCAGATATATTCTCACTTATTTTAGAAGATGGCCGTTTCTCTGGAAACCAACTTGAGCCAGCAGCATTTAATACCGCCTTCGGCTGGATTCTCATGGGTTCGGTGAATACAACCTCTCAGTCCGTTGCGAATACTCTGAATTGTTTTTGTGACCCACCTTTAGATTCTGCATTTCAACGTTTTTGGAAGGTTGAGGAAGTACCTGTGCCTAAATGTTCCAATCCAGAAGACAATCTTTGCGAAGAAATCTTCTCATCGACTGTTTCACGTAATTCTTCCGGTAGATTCATTGTTAATCTTCCGTTTCGATCCACTCCTCCCACTTTCTCAGATTCAAGAGAAGTTGCTCTCAGAAGGTTGTTATCGCTGGAACGTAGATTGAAAAATAATCCCTCAATTTATGAACAATATAGCGAATTCATGAATGATTATTTGAGGCAAGGTCATATGTCACTTCTAGAAAATCCCTCATTAGTTCCCCATTCATACTATATCCCTCATCATTGTGTTATACGCCCTGAGAGTTTAAGTACGAAGTTGAGAGTTGTCTTTGATGCCTCGGCAAAATGTTCAGATGGAAAATCATTAAACGACACTCTTTTATCCGGACCCAAACTTCAACAAGATGTCGTTTCAATTCTTCTCAATTTTAGAACTCACCCAATTGCCCTGGTGGGAGATTATCGTCAGATGTACCGTCAGATATTGATTTCAAATGAACATCTTGACTATCAACGTATTCTGTGGAGATTTTCCCCCCAAGAACCTATAAAAGAATATATACTTCGAACTGTTACTTATGGTGTATCCTCCGCTCCATATCTTGCAATAAGATGTATTGCTCAGTTGGCCGAAGATAATATTGATTATTTTCCTTCAGCTGCTAAAGCTCTGAAAACTTCATGTTATGTAGATGACATTGTAACAAGTTGCCCCTCTCTGGATCATGCTAAAACTCTGAAATCTCAACTCATCTCGTTATCACAGAAAGGAGGATTTGAATTACATAAATGGAATAGTAATCACGTTTCCCTCATTTCGGAGGAATCGTCATTCTTGAAAACTCTTGATTTTGACAATGGTGTCAGTGTAAAAGTTTTGGGCCTCCAGTGGAACTCAAATTTAGATATTTTTTCGTTCAATATTTCACCTAGAAACTTTCCTTGCAGTAAAAGAAATATCCTCTCCGAATTGGCTCGCATCTATGACCCTCTTGGGTTCCTTACTCCTCTTACATTTTTTGCAAAACGTATTATCCAATCTCTATGGACCCTTGGCTTAGGTTGGGATGAAAAACCTCCTCCTGATATTATTTCTACTTGGAATAGATTTAACTCTGAACTACCATATCTCTCGGAAGTACAAATTCCTCGATACTCTTTTCAGCCTGGTATGAAAAATTGCACACTCCATGGATTTTCAGACGCAAGCGAGAGAGGTTATTCTGCGGTCATATACTGTCGATATATTGTAGAATCTACTTCTTTCGTGAAGTTGTTGTGTGGAAAATCACGAGTTGCACCTTTGAAAACTATATCGATACCACGTCTCGAACTTTGTGGTGCTACCCTTCTCTCCGACCTCCTGTCTTTTGTTCTAGATATTGTGAAGCAAGAAGTCACTATCGAATCAGTATTCGCCTGGTCTGATTCTCTCACTGCCCTCTCTTGGATATGCTCTTCTCCACATAAATGGAAAACATTTGTGAGCAACCGTGTTAGTCACATTCAGTCCAAACTACCCTCTGATATTTGGCACTATGTGCCCTCGAAGAAGAATCCTGCGGATTCTGCATCCAGAGGTTTGTTTCCCCTGGAACTCGTCCAGGATTCTCAATGGTGGGCGGGACCTTCTTGGCTTTTGGAGCCACCCTCTTCTTGGCCTATTCGCGATGCTACCCTGAAAAATACTGCTGAGTGTTTTCGAGAAGAGAAAAAATGTGCCCTTCTTATTCAAAAGGAAATCAATATACTAGACACTCTATTGGAAAAGTATTCATCTTTATCCAAAATTCAGAGAATTATTTCGTATTCTACACGCTTCATAAAAAATTGTCGTTTGAAGCACCCCGAAAGGAATTTGTCCTATCTCACTCAAAAAGAACTTGACACATCTCTTCTCATTCTCGTAAAACATGTTCAGTCTCAAGAGTTTTCGGCTATAAATTCTTGTCTGCTAAATGGCAAATCCCTATGCAAATCTCTTCGCAAATTATCTCTTTTTATTGATAAAGATGGATTTTTGAGGGTCGGAGGTCGACTCACCTACTCAGCATTGACTTATGATAAACGTCATCCCCTCCTCCTTCCAGGTCATCATAGATTAACTGAACTCATCATCGAGTATACTCATAAAAAATATCTCCATCCTGGTCATCAAAATTTGCATTTTTTGTTGCTCCAAAAGTTTTGGATTCTCTCTGCAAAACGCGTTATACGCAAAGTCCTATCTCGCTGTCTAAACTGTTGGAAACAGCACCCAATTAGTTATCAACCACCTATGGGTAATCTTCCGCCATTGAGAATTTCACAAATCAAACCTTTTTCCTCCATTGGAGTAGATTTTGGAGGCCCCTTTACCATTTCTTTGGGAAAACATCGTGGGTCAAAAACGCATAAAGCCTACATCTGTCTTTTTGTTTGCTTTGCCACGAAGGCCGTGCATTTAGAGTTGGCAACTGATTTATCTACCGATAATTTCCTAGCTGTTCTTCGACGGCTCGTCTCTAGAAGGGGTAGGGTCTCAGTCATTCATAGCGATAACGCAACAAATTTTGTTGGTGCTTCTCGGTATATTTTCAAACATATGCAAGATGCAGTTGAGCAAGAAAATATCCAATGGAAATTTATTCCACCTTCCAGTCCTCATTTCGGAGGGTTATGGGAAGCTGGTATTAAATCTGTGAAAGCCCATATTTCTCGAGTCATAGGTGATCAAGTTCTCACATATGAAGAATTCAACACATTGTTAGTTCAGGTTGAGGCTATTTTGAATTCGAGACCTCTCTATCCCGCTAGTACCGATCCCAACGATCTCTCCGCACTGACTCCAGGCCATTTTTTGACTTTGGAACCCTTGAATACATTCTGCGACGAAGATTTCTCTTCTCTGAAATTAAATACCCTCTCTCGTTGGCAATTAATTCAAAGATTACATAGAGATTTTTGGAAGCGTTGGAATCGAGACTATTTACACACTTTATTCCAGAAAGGGAGGTGGACAGAACCAATGGCGAACATTCAGATCGGAACTATGGTTTTAATAAAAAATGAATTAATTCCACCTTTGCGTTGGCAATTAGGTAGAGTAGTTGACATTCATCCCGGTCGCGACGGAATTGTACGTGTTGTAACAGTTCGTACTTCTCAAGGATTGTTGAAACGCTCAGTCGTAAAGGTCTGTCCTTTACCTTTGAGCAGTAATTGATATAAAATGCTTTTGCATTTTAGGTGGGCGGTTTGTTCCGTTTTCACTTGTATATATTTTTTGTTATCTTTATTATTTTCACATTATATTCCGTGGTGTTATTTGAAAGTAAACATAATATTTCTGTTAATTATAATTTTCATAACGCGTGAATTTACATACTGTGTTTGCCTTTTCTCTCTCGCGTATTCGCAAATATATCGCGCACTCCTCGTATGAGTGATTCCATTCAAAACGGCCTGGAGTGTGAACAGACAGAAGTCAGTCGCTGAAACAATCAAGGTAAGCACAGTTCGCTCATTTTTGATGGTATTCATATTTCTCTCTCTCTCTCTCTTGCGCTCGCCCATCTTCCCAACTCACGGAAAACAGTTATCAAATTTCAACTTAACATAAAAATACAGTCCACTATTATTCAATATCGAGAAAATTCTGTTTCCTGGAAAGTGAAATTATCGATGTAGTTTGATTCGATTCATAGATTTCCATTTCCTGATCGAAGAGGTTGTTCACGAAATTGAATACCATATTGAACTTCGCCTTTCACTCATTTCAATTGTATTTTCATATGCTGATGTAAAATGTTTCATCTTATGAGTAATAAAGACGTTAATTATTATTATTATTATATTGATATTTTTTTCGTTTTATGCGTATTTTCTGATATTTAGCAATGGAAATGGTTTTTCATGGAAAAAATGACACAAAATGTAAACATAACTTTGGTGTGAAAGTTGGAACTCTTTGTAGATACAATCATCCTAACACCAATGTGATATCAGTTGCACTCGATGCGCGTTTCGCTGAAAAGGTTAGCATTTTCAGGAAAAGAAAATTGAATCTGAAGACTATAGTTAGCTATTCATATAGGTACTTCAAGTATTGGAGCCGCTACTTGTAAAGTTTTATGGTCTGATATGGACTTCGTCTGTTAATACGAATTATTCTGATGGATTTCCCGACAATAAATTGAAATGGGTAGGTCCTTTGTCACTATTCATGCTTCTTTTACAATGTGCTGTTTTTAGACACTCACATTCATCTGGTAGCCTTCTGTCATGCATATGCTTCTAGGGATAGCGAAATGTAAAAGTACCATGAATGATGACAAAGGAGCTATCCCTTTTAGTCCGCTTTGCAGGTAGTGGTAGATGAACAGCTTACCCTAGTCTTCGAATTAAGTATCAATTTTCTTCTCCTGAGAATGCGTTTGGTGTTAGGGTTATTGATCTATATAGCAATTTTCAAAGGGCCACACTTACTCAACTTGTCCTCATTGCTTTATATTTCAAAAAACGACTGAAGGTCAGTTTAATGAATGAGGTAATGAACATGAACACTTCTTTTCAGATTTAGTATCGATTTTTTTTAATATTGAATTGAACTGGCCAATACTTGATTCATATTCAACAGATGATTGTTAATTTTATTCATCTGAAGATACTTGTTTTGGCAGCGAAACACTTTGAGTGGGGGTGATATCAGTTTGGTGTTAAGGAACATGATCTCTGTATTTTTTTCTCCTATACAAGTAGTTCCAATCTTCCAATATTACCGATTGAAGCTATATGTGATATTTTTTTTTGTGAGGCGATAGGATTGTTTCCACAAGAAGAAAAGTAAAAGTCCATATCAAAATCCTTGTGATATAGAATTGTTCGAAGTTTGACTATTTATTCTTACATTAATGACAAGATCACACAACATCGAGCAAAATGGATCTTCCAGTTGAGAAATGAAGATGTGGAGTGAAATTTTAAACCGGATGTTTTCAATAATACTATACAAGCATACGCATATATAGGTTCTGCAAGAAGATTTGTTGATATTAATCGAATGAACGCTGAGATTGGAACCTTCAATGTAAAACTTGAAACTTTTTTAGAGATCAATAGTAATTGAGATATAATGTACTTGTAAAGTAGCACATTATTGGTTTGTTTTGGTACATAACATGTCTGGCGCTATTGTCTAGTGAAACACGTCTATATGTTTTGTTATCTGACTAGTGAAAATCGCTCCATATTTTTTATAACGTTCCAAGACAGTTTCAAGAAAATTGAAATGGTAGAACTGCCTTTTTTTATATGCAGATTCACACGAAAGGGAAGTCCTGTAATGTTCAAAGAACACCGCGTGAATCAAGGGACAGGAGATACGAATTAACATTTACTATGTATTTCCGAAGTTTGTTATTGCATACCGTCTGTTGTTCCAATGTTTATAAAATCTTTTCTACTGAAACTTTGTTAGTTCATTGAAAATAGCTGGAATAAGAACAATGAAGTCGAGACAAGACAATTGAAATAAACTGAATCATAATCAAGATGAAAAAATTTGACTGATAAAAGTTTTTGTTTTATATATGCAGATTCAAACGAAAGGGAAGCCCTGTAATGTTCAAAGAACACCGCGGAAACATTCACATTCACTTTGAATTTTTGAAGTTTGTAAGCCTCATGAAAAACCTCTTTTGGCAAGGAGTTCCAAAGCTCAGCTGTTCTATTGAAAAAAGATCCCTGAGCACGAGAGGTTCGACAGGTTTCCAAATTCACAACAAAGGGGTGGGAATTCTGTACTCGTCGAGTTATCCGAGTAGACATTGCCAAGGCGGGAACGATTGATAACAATACGGAAGAGCATCGACCGTGAAAGTATCTATAGGAGAGAGACAAGTCTCCGACCGTTCTACGATGTTCCAATGAAGTGAGCGAGTCTGTGAGCGAAGAATCACCAACAAGACGAATGGCCTTTCTCTGAATAGAATTGAGAAGCCTCAATGAATATTGTGGTGCCGAACTCCACACATGAGAACTGTGTTCTTTTACAGGTCGTATCTGAGCCTTGTAGATCATCAGAAACTGACGAGAAGTGAAGTATTTCTCTGCACGAAATAGAAATCCAAGTTTCTGGGAAGCACCTTAAGCGATCGATCTCACATGGTTTTCCCATGAGAGATTTTCACTGATCGTAATTCCTAGCATCGAGATACTTGATTTTGTAGGAATAGTCACCCCTGTCATCTGAATAGTAGATGATAATATTTCGGCTTTCCTTGAAAAGAGACATGCCAGAGTTTCCCTGGCATAATTCCACCAAGTTCATGTTACCCCATTCTATTATTTTTACCAAGTCATCGTTAATTTTAATGACGTGAATGTTTCTTTGATATTTTGTTTCTCGAGCTGGTATGGGGACTCTGGAAAAGAAACTAGTATAGAGAGTACTATCTTCCGCAAAACTATGCACTGATCAAGATGTTTTCTCGAGCAAATCATTGATATGAAGCAGGAACAAAGTGGGCGCCAGAACTGAACCCTGTGGAACACCTGCATTTATTGGGAGAATATCAGAGGATACGCCATCAACAACCACATATAGAGACCTACCAGACAAGAAACTCTTCAAATTATCTTCTCAAAGTTACAAATATAAATAGTGAAAAAAATAAGCAATCATTCTTTTCTCCCCATTTGATGCTGCATCTCAAAAATTCGACAGATGCCACAATAACTCTCCGGCTGTCTATAAGAAACGTCTTAAATAATTCAAGGAGATTTCCTAATTATAAATGTATGAGTCGGAATGGGGACTTTTGATTAGATTGGGACCAATTTTTCTTTTCAGATTAAAAAAGTTGTATATTTGATGAGCGCCATTCAATTAGCTTTGCCTAATTGGCTCCAGGAGCAGCCCTATACAAACATGTAGCCGAACTGAATTATCAGGAATTGAATTTTTACCCTTGTACCTTCGTGAATGCCAGGGATTTGGATTGAAAAACTAAGTTCATTAATTAGTTGTTTTCTCCACGACTTTTGTATAAAATATTCATGATGCATTTGTTACCTCAAGAGTCATCCATTACATGCTATTTCACTATTGTATACCTGAATATGAATGATGTTTCCCCCTTTTGGTAATAGAAATAGATTGGCAATTTATCCATTGAGAACAAATCCACTGCATACTTGAGAAGAATTGTCTGTTAATGATGAATTTGGTGCAAGATGAGTGAAGAAAAGAGAAATGTGTCTGAAATCTAAATATTTATGCTTCCATCTATCAAATAACTGATTTTTTTATATTTCACTATTGTATACCTGAATATGGATGATGTTTCCCCCTTTTGATAATAGAAATAGATTGGCAATTTATCCATTGAGAACAAATCCACTGCATACTTGAGAAGAATGGTCTGTTATGATGAATTCGGTGCAAGATGCGTGAAGAAAAGAGAAATTTGTCTGAAATCTAAATATTTATGCTTCCATCTATCAAATAACTGATTTTTTTATATTCCACTATTGTATACCTGAATATGGATGATGTTTCCCCCTTTTGATAATAGAAATAGATTGGCAATTTATCCATTGAGAACAAATCCACTGCATACTTGAGAAAAATGGTCTGTTAATGATGAATTTGGTGCAAGATGCGTGAAGAAAAGAGAAATGTGTCTGAAATCTAAATATTTATGCTCCCATCTATCAAATAACTGATTTTTTTATATTTCAGAAAATTTAAACTGAGTGCTCAGTATTTTCTGGCTTTTCATTGAATATCATACATCTCGCTCTGAGATTGAATCATAACTCAACGCCAATATCTTGATGGAAGTTCTGATGGAAGTTACGTGTTTTTCATGTATTCATTCATGAAAGAAAGAATATATGTTAGGGACTGAAGGTTAACCGAAAATTATACTGGCAAAGACAACCCTCAATCACGGGTTCCAATAAGGCATTTTTATGAGCCGTATACTTTTTGGACGTGAGAAAGACGTTGATCGCTTCATTAGTACAGTCGGTTATCCCAATTTTCTCTGCAAAGTGGCACTTTCCAGGTCATGATTGTAATTTTTCACGATATTAATGACATCACCGCTCCCCAGCTGAAAAAAATAAAACCGATTCAGATAAAATACGATTCACTAATAGTTATTTGTTCAACTAGTGGAAAAGATGTATGTTTTCGGGACAATTTAGAGAGTTGCAATTTCACGAGTCCCGAAAACGCATTTTTTGCTCCTACACATTTTTTTCTCCGACCGCAAATCTTGAGATTTGTTGAAAAATTGATTTGATATCGAAATCAGGTAGGTACTTCTATGCTAGAATTAATTGCCCAGTCTCTGACATTAGGAGAGTACAAAAAGTTGATTCCGTTGAAAGAAGAATTATAATCAATATCCATTCTTCAGTCAATTACATAGTGAGTTTTCTGAATATTCTATCATAATACTCCAAGTTGTGATCAATATTTTCATCGAACAAATGAATTTGAATTGAAATTTTCATGCTGTCAAATTCTTTTGGCAGATTACCGGCGTGGCCAACCTGAATCACGTTCTGTTCAATAGTAAGAAAGTGTGGATGAATTGTTCGTAGATTTTTCAAAGGAGAAAGAGTCATAACAAATACCGAGAATTGCTGGTAAGCAGATATTTTTCGTCAGTGGTTGAATAGTCATTTAATTTTTTGTACTATGTCGAATTTTCCACATTTCGGTACAAAAATCAAGGCAACCACGCAAGATCCTGAAAAAGTTCACCCATTTACAGAATAAATGAATTTGACAAGGTCATATTCGAGCGGTTGGAGAAAATAGTTATTTATGATACGAGTGCTAAAAGTGATATTTTAGTTTCTACCGCCGGAAATTGAAGAAGCTGCTAATAAAGCTGCGTTTGAATTATTGCCCAGTAAGTAAAAGGGACAGTACGAGAAACATGTCAGTGGCAAGGAGGCCAGTGAAAAAGTGCTTCTTGTATACTTTGAAGAAAAGTCCAAAATATGGAAATCGTCAACGCTTTGGTCGAATTACTCTGTGTTGAAGTCGATGATGAACATAAATAATCATGACATAAGCAGATATTACAAGCTTGTGGCTTTTTTGAAGCGGCCTTGGAGTTTCTTATCATAATTCTAGTTTCATTGATTGTACGTTTGAGTGAATGAACACTTTATTTTGAATTATGTTTTTATATTTTCTCTACAAATAAATCACTTTTAGCACTAGTGCTAAAAATGATTTACTTTCAACACCAGTGTCATAAAATGGAATTTTAGACACTGACAGCATGCGTCAAAAATTAAACTTTTACTGACTTTTGTAGAAAAGAAATATTATTTGGCGAGTTACCGTTTCACGAAAGATAAAAAGTAAAAATAGTTGGAAGGGAGTATAACCACATGTTTTTCACGGTTCTGACGGTTACTCGCTATACATTTCTAGAAATCACCATTCAGTTCAAGAAAATTGTGTCAAAGAGCAATAATATAACTGAAAAAGTGCGAAGAGTTGTGAGAGTTTCCATTTTTAATATCGGAAAATTGAATTTCGCCAATAATAATCATCATTGTGGATGACTTTGGAATGAGTTATCAGACTTATAGAAATTTTCACTTCCCATTCCTGCTTGTCCTAGAACAGGCACGTCTGTTTGATCGACCTTGATGATACCCATCATTCACTAGTGAATAATGAATCATTATTCATTGCTGTCAAATAAGACAATAAATTTTGTGGAAATTTAATCGTGTCTACCTTATAGCGTAATTCCTTAATTTTGCTATATATAATATTATATTGTTTTGCTACAAGCAATTGGTTTTAAGAATGTTATCGTGTATACCACCAAATATTTTCAATTCAGTTCTTCACCTACATATAAAAGAGAAGGCAAGGAGTATCATCTCTGAGCCATCTGCGACTATAAATGTCCGTGTCATATCGAAATAGCTTTTGAATCCAAATAAATTTGACTCCAACCTATCAACAGTGTTGTATGGAATATTCATTACAATAAAATGATAGTTAATCAATTGTTTGTAATTTGCAATAAGCAAATCACCGTTATACAAAAAGTTTCTGACTAATAGGACTTGAAAAAAAGTATGTTTAATCCACGAAGTAACTCTTCAGTAGATTATGAATCTGCCCTTTTACACTTGTATGAATTTCGATATTAATTCTAATTTTCTTCAGATTGTGGTAGGTTACTTACTCGAAAAAGCTACGAATAGGACTTTCCACGTATTTTCGATTTCCCATCTTTCACCCTTCCCAGCTGTTAACCACCCTAGCTAAGAAGTCTCATTCTTCATAGTATAGAAGCTCCTATTAAATACTACTGGACACTACCTCGGTGTCACTCACGTCAATACATCTCCCACTTTTACTACATATCAGCCTTGGTGTTATATCACAGAGGATTTTATTCGTTTTTGATGGGGAAAACGTATTAGACAAATGTGTATATCGTGGCTTTACGGGGATGATTTTTTCTTGTATCGGTGGCTTTAGTAACACTAAAATTGTACTAAAATATTTGTATTTTCGTTTAGTGTCGAGCGAGTAGAGAAAGGAGAGTGTAAAAATCTATTACGTCGGAGGATTCAAGGAGTGCAAAGGGTTGTTACAGTCTTTTATTGTTTATAACTGAAAATTTGAATGCAAGGAAAGAAACGTTGGTCCTGAAAAGAATGATGAATATATCACAAATGGAACTGTGCATTTTTCAAGACATAGATCATTCTTCAACTGTAATATTTTTATAAAGAATGGTCTTTAAGGAATGGATTCTGTGTATGAGGAATGTATATTCAACAATTCTTTAACTCGTGATTGGCCAGAATGATTTAAACGAGGTCTTTTTTATCTCATCCATTATCTCTCCTGGAAGAAGAGAGCTTCAAATTCTCATATCTTCTGTTTTTCAACATTGATATAACAACAATAGGTTAGAGAGAAAGAATAAGTACATTGGAGAGATATTGTGAAGGACAGAATGATAATTTCATATTTGAATAACTGTATCATGAACAACATTCCTTTATCTACTACATTGAGAAAGTGAAGCATTTGATTTAAACTTGAAGTATTCTTTTTTGCTGATTCCGCATTCCTTTTATTGGCAAAATCAAACGTAAAGGTAATATACAGGGTGTTAATTAAGTATGTACCATACATTTAACAGACGATTCTTTAGGTAATTTCAAGACGAAATGGGTCCGTTATTCCTTCTTTCTCAAGATACAGGGTGTTAAAATAAAAATTAAAAAAAAAAGTTATTCGTGAATATCTTAAATATCCTTCACTTGATTCTGTTGCAATTTGGCAATGATTTTCATAACATCAAGGAGCTAATTCAGCCCGAACGTGAATGAATTCAGTCCAGTGGCGTCTCGAGCGGGACGAATATTTTTGACTTAAAAATGTACTCCACTGATAAATAACATTAACATCTAGACTAACGAATTGCTCTAAATTAAGTTTTGAAATTGGCTTCCTTCGGCTCCAATACAACCGTCTAGCCGCCGCATCATTGAATTTCGCTCTCTTCTGAAAATACCACAAATAATTATCAAGGGCTGCCTTGGAAAACGATTGCAGCATTTAATAAACAACTGGACAGTTGTTGTCAACTTTATAAGCTTTCAATTTATAATTGTTGTATAAAGTGTGTTTAGTGGTTATTTTTCGAACCATTTTTGTGAAACATGGTTCAATTTACTAACAGTACAATGGCAGATATGCATTTCTGTTATGGAACGACTCACGAAAACTCGAATGCTGCAAGACGCATTTACCATGAAAGATTTCCTCAGCGTGTAGTGCCTAATAGAAGAATTTTTGTACGTCTCCATGCACGACTTTCTGAAACTGGCAGCTTTAAAAGATCCACGGCTGTCATTGGGAGGCCTGCAACGGTACGATGAGTTCAAATTGAAGAAACTGTTTTAAATGAAATTGAAGTAAATCTTCATACAGTACTCGGAAAATAGCTGAAGTACTGAATATTACCCATGTCAGAGTGTGGCAGATTTCAAGAGCCCAGCAGCTATATCCCTATCACATGCAATGTGTGCAAGCTCAGAGATTTGTCTCTAAGACTAGCTTTTTCTAATTGGTTCAAAATAAGAAGAAATCAAGGTTTCCTAAGTCGAATATTGTTTACAGATGAAGCTGGTTTTTCTCGCAATTCAATTATTACCTTCCACAACAATCACATTTGGGCCGAAACCAATCCACATGCTTTGATAGAAAATAATTTTCAATAACAGTTTCCTTTCAATATTTGGGTTGGAATTGTCGGTGACCATCTCGTTGGGCCTCACTCCCTTCCACCTAGACTTAATGGAGAAGAATACCGAAGGTTTTCAGAATTTGTTTTACCTGGACTCTTAGAAGAAATTCCAGTCATGGAAAGATTCCGTATGTGGTACATGCACGATGGTGCTCCACCACACTTCAGTGTAGTGGCACGGCAATTTTCAGATGAAAATTAACATCCTTGCTGGATTGGGATAGCAGGCCCACACCCATGGCCACCTCGCTCGCCCGAAATGAATCTCTTAGATTATTTTCTCTGGGGACACCTTAAAGCGTTGGTATACAAAACTGCTATTCAAAATGTAGAGGATCTACGAACTAAAGTCATTAATTCATGTGACATAATAAAAAATACGCCAGGTATGCGAAATTCAATGATGCGGCCGCTAGAGGTTGTATTGAAGCCGAAGGAGGTCAATACCAACAGTTTAGTGCAATTTGTTAGTCTAGATGTAAATGTTATTCAATATTTGTTGTTATTGTTACCTAATTAGTAATGAAAAATTGTAAAAATAATAATTTCCAAAAGAAACATTTAATTCCCCATATTATTCCTTGTGAGATCCAGGGACATGCAATTAGGTCGCCTTTTTTTTCTCAAAAACTAAGCGAGATGCGAAAAAAATTCTAGAGACAAAAAAATTTTATTCCTAATTGCTCAATCCAAAGTAATAATAGAAATTGCACAAAAGTCAGTGGCGTACATTTTTTAGTCAAAAATATTCTTTCAAAACCCGCTCGAGACGCCACTGGACTCAATAAATTAAATCACATTCGGGCTAAATGAGCTCCTTAATGTTATAAATACCATTGCCAAATTAAAACAAAATAAGGTAAAGGATATTCCAGATATTAGGAATACCTTTTTTTTATTTCAACACCCTGTATGTTGAGAACGAAGGATTTGCGGACCCGCGGACCCATGTTTATATGAACATTTCGTCTCAAAGTCGCCTGAAGAATCGTCTGTTGAATTTATGGTACATACTTAATTAACACCCTGTCTAAAACAAAATTCAAAACGGAGAATAGATTCAGATCCCTATTAAATCGAAAGAAATGGTGCAATAGTGGAAAAAATAACATTCATTTACCTATGACAGAGGAGAATGGAACAAAAAGAAACTGGGAGTTACTATTGTAGTTTGACTAGTCAATTCGTAAAGGGGGTCGATTGGTTAGATTGCAGTATTGACAGAGATATGATGAGATTAACGATGAGATTAGAACTTTTGGTGTGAAAGTTGAAACTTTTCGGTTATAATTGCATGAGTGCATAAAAATGACCGATAATTTTGCAAGAAAGCGTAACATTTAAAAATTGCAAGAGTTTATTTTCACATTTTTACAAAATATGAAAATAACAGAATGATATTTGTATAAGATATCACGCTTGAATGCAAAATTATCTGGTCATTTTTATGCACGAATGTAATTCATTGGAATATTTCACAAATAAAGAAATTCTCAAGGAAATGTTATTTTTTGTTCAGTTATACTTTCCTCTATAGATTGTATGGAGTACTCACCTAAACGCGAAATGTTTTTCTACTTTTGAAGTCTATCTGACATTTCTTTGTGTTGTTCACTGACGTCTAGCGGTACGGTTTCAAATGTGTTGCATTCCTCTTATGGGACATTTTATATATGAGGGAAATATTCGTAGAAATCAATTAGTCTAACACCAAACAGCTAACGAGGGTTAGCTGTTTATATACTGTTTGAATGTCATCATTTTGTAGTGGATGAATTTTTCGTCGGTTTTTGGGTTCTATTTATATAGTTTACGATTTTCAGAGCAATTACCTGCAAAGTTTTTTGATCCGTGATAGATCAGGATAGTTTCCTTGTCAATGGCTTCTATTATGCATAGCACGAACCTGTTCATGGGCTGGTTTGAGACAGATACTGGGTAAGAAGTCAGTTACTTCCCTAAATAGGGTTTGGACCAGATATGTTGATGACATTTTCTCGTGGTGGAAACAAGTATAACCGGCATTGAGAAGGCCCTTCAAGCACTAAACAGCAAGTCAGTTACTTCCCTACATAGGGTTTGGATCAGATATGTTGATGACATTTTCTCGTGGTGGAAACAAGTATAACCAGCATTGAAAAGGCCCTTCAAGCACTGAACAGCAAGTCAGTTACTTCCCTACATGGGGTTTGGACCAGATATGTTGATGACAAGTATGAGCAGCATTGAGAAGGCCCTTTCAGCACTACACAGCAGCTGTAGGAGTATGAAATTCACCTAAGGAGTAAAAATGGAATAACAGTAGCCATTTTTAGGTGTATTTGGTCATGAGTAACAAACAGAATAGAATAGAGTTTGTTATTTATATAAGAGATACGAACACGTTCAGATACATTCCTAAGGTATCAAATCCTTGTCCACAACATAAAATAGCGGCACTGCAATTCCTCGTCTATGAGTTAATAACATTTTTTTAAAAGAGATGAGTACAATGAAATGAAACTGATTAGGTACGTAGCTGGAGTGAACGGTTCTAACTCAGAGATTGTTGATAACATAATTAGAAAATGTAAATTTAGGAAAACACTTTGTGAATCTTCGACTTTTTGGAAAGATAAGAGTAGTGTAAAGAGTTTATAGTAATCCCATATGAACCTCAATGCACTAGAGGACTTAAACAGATATTCGATGAAGTAAATATGAAAGTTACATATGGAACTAGCAACAGCTCCTTGGTAATACAGGAGATAAATGAGAAAACAGAAAAATCAGGAATTTACGAAATCAGTTGTCAGGATTGCAACAACAAATACATTAGACAGAGCAGACGAGCTGTACGAGCCCGTTTCAAGGAGAATTTTGCATACACGAGATAAGGAAGGATGGAGAAGTCCACTGTCTCTCAACACGCTACAGACAATGACCACAGAATTGATGAAAGCAATCTGAAACTGAAGAGGCTTGTGCATCACCCAATGCTACTCGATGCATGTGAGAGTCTAGAAATAGCAAAATGTTAAAATAACATGAAGGATGACAAAGGCCTCATCCTTCTTGACCTGGTTTTCAGTTTCTTGTTGGGAAATTGATCAGAATAGTTAGTAGTTAGTAGAACAGATGAAGTCCATATCGGACCCAAAAACTTTAAATGTAGTTGCCGCATTAACTGAAAATTGTAAAGTGTATAAATAGCTAGCCGAAGTCTTATGATCAATTTCCTTCTCCTGATGATGCAAATAATATCAGTTTGGTGTTAGGGTAATCGATTTCGTACGGAAAGTTTCAATATGATGATGAGATATTCTCTGCACACGGATTAATTCCAGGAAAGAATATTTTCTATATTCCCACTTTCCGTCATCAAAGTCGAGGGAAAAAGCCTCTGTCGTCCGACAATCTTCAAATAACCAATAGAGAAGCTATAAAAAGCGTTTTTACGATCCGAACTGGGGCGATCGCCAGAAAGAGCGGAAATATTGGACTTTGAGGAGAAAGTATGCGGACAGTTGCGATTGTCTGACCGCCAGGGTCGACTTAGAATGTCCCTAAGCCTATATTGGTGGCTTATTGACGGATGGTATGGACACACTGGGATTTAGAAGCGACGGAAATCTCTTAACGACTAGCATTTATTCACCGAGGAGAAATAGGGAAGAAGAATTTCATTCCGATGCACGTATTACAGCGATTGTTCAGCGAAGACAAGACAACAGATGAAGCTTTGGGAATTGGAATTTAAAAATAGACGTCAAAGCTTCTATGGAAGAAATGAAATGAACGTTTGTTTGAACGTGGTTGTTAATGTTCCTTGCAGAATGCTGTTTTCGGTTATGATTGCAGGAGTGCATAAAAATTACCGATAATTTTGCAATAAAGCGTGATATCTAAAAATCGCAAGTTTATTTTCATATTTTGGCGAAAGTGCCGAGTCCGAAGGACGAGGGCTCTTTTACAAAATATGAGAATAACCGAATGCAATTTGAATAAGATATCACGCTCGAATGCAAAATTATCTGGTCATTTTTATGCACGAATGTAATTCATTGTAATATTTCACGAATGAAGAAATTCTCAAGGAAATGTTATTTTTTGTTCATTTATACTTCCCTCAATAGTATGGAGTACTCACCTAAACGCGAAATGTTTTTCTATTTTTGAAGTCTATCTGACATTTATTTGTGTTGTTCACTGACGTATAGCGATACGGTTTCAAATGTGTTGTTATGGTGACATGATACAATGCAATTACCGCTGTAAGTTTTCGATAATTGCATTGCACTTATGGGACATTTCATATATGAGGAAAATATTAGATCAGGCAATAAAAAACGCAGCCAGCTCAAAAAAATTCGACCACTGATTAAAAACAGCGACACCAACAACTGCGTTTACCGTATACCATGCGAGTGCGGCAAATCCTACATTGGAGAAACCAAAAGACCATTGGAAGTGAGAATAGGCGAACACAAGAAAAAACGCATTCAGTCATCCCAGCATTCAGATCCGGAATGTGTGGAGGCCGCTTACTCAAGGCATGGACCGCCTTCGTCCCGATGAGGGAGAATCTCGCGCCAATACATCTATTTCCCGCTGAAGATCGATCAGCACACTTCTAGTAGTAGCACCCGCTTGCCACCTTGTTTCTACCACCTTTTTCCCAGCCAAAGGAAAATCGGAGCTTCATAACCGACCGCACCACGAAATATTGTCAGTCATCACCCGAAGACGATTGCGGATACCAGCAATCGAAACGTCGTGAGTACACTCAACTTGAAACTTGGTTTTGATTTTTTTTTTATTATATTTCATTTGATTTCCTTATTCACATTTCATGACTAGTATTTGACTTTCAATATATGGATTTTTTGTAACGACAGTATTTTTCTTTGATCAATCAATTCCCAATTTCATTATTGACCAGAAATCTGATTTTGATTTGATTTTCTCACTTGATTTGTATTTCAATCCTTCCGTTCTCAGCAGAAGGTGTCAATATTTAATAATATAAACAATGGAAGTCCGAACCATTACCATTCAAATGAAATGAAATTCTTTTCCTACATCGTCTTCTTCTGAGTGAATAACTGATGACTTTCTAATCTGAAACAAGCACATTTTCAACTATCGTAGATAGTTTTTGGATGTTTGCCTACAAGATTCTTGATATTCAGGTCCAAAGATGAGTCGTATCAATCTTTTTTGAAACATGACGATTCTTGTCCAATCGATTACTGTTCCGCAGCATATTATGTCACAACTAAGATGCCTAGAAGTCTTGGTGACTCAACTGATTTTATTTAAGATTTTTGTGGCGAAAAAAACAATCGACGCTTTCGAAGGTTTCCCCTATTTTTTCGGTAGAGGGCGTTATGTTCCCATTTTTCAAATTTGATGACAAGTGTCAAGTTAATTGTCATTTTTTCATGTCAGTTTGAAATTTTGATGTTTACGATGTTTTTATCACGTTCATTTGTTGATTTCATTGCTTTTAAATATCGAAACGTTGTTACTGGTATCCCATTGTCCACCCATTATCCTTTAGGTTGCGATCTCTTCTCGCTAGCCAATCAAATAAAAGTGGAAAACCCCGACTGCAAATTATTTTCTCTTAGTGCAAATTAAGCTTCAGACAAGACTGACAAGAGCGTGTGGGCGACATCTGTGCAAATTGTACGGAAACCTCCAAAAGCTCAATTATCCACCAAAAATCAAGCAATCCAGATTTCGCCACTTTTATCCCAAACTTCTACAGGTATAAGTAAACACACCAGGGTTTCCAGGCATCTTAGTCGCAACTAATTGCTGAATAGGCCAATGCATAGTATACATTTAGCAACTGCTAAGAATATGTTTCAAGTGTTCAATGTGGTTTGACCAAGTTAGTTTTGAGTCTACAAAAGTTACCAAAAAACGTATGGTATTGCTTGATGTAATATGAGTGAGAGTAATATGTTTTCATATGTTTTCTATAAGACGGTTTATTTCACACTAAAGTGAAAATTGTTTAACGACAGAGGTATTTTTCAATAGAATTTCTTGGGAACTTGTACCAGTTACTATTACAGTTGTGTCGTCTGCATACATTAACAACTTGCCGCCTTCAATGAAATCTGGCAAGTCGAACACAAAAAATACACATCAGTGGGCCATGCACACCATCATGTAGTTTTTCCAAATCAATTGATAGTTTTTTAGAGAGATTGTTCTCCATTTTCACCAGCGTTTCTTTATTTCCTGTAGGTAGATGTGATTAACCAATCGCATATAGAACCTCTAATACTTCTGCTTGAGCAATTTCATTTTTAGTTGGACCGCTACTATTGAACTTATGAACTAATTCATTAATAGGTAAATTTATATTTTCTAACCTCTGATACTGTCTCTGCATAGGTATAGCTTTGGTGAGTTTAATGAGCCTGCAACGTTCCTGCACGTAGAATTGCTGAAAAGACAATAGACGGCGGGCATGTGACGTCACAAGACAACTGTCAATCAGCCTGCTAGACAAACAAACCGTACTTCCATAAGCAACAATGTTAATTTAATGAGATTATGATCGTAATTATGAAAAAATTACGGGTTTACCCTAATTTTGGGTATACCCTTAGTGTACCTGACATATATTAATATCTATATGTTGCAATCTATATTCATTATTCTTCCTGCTTGCAAGGAAATTGTATGTGAAATGGCTGATAAAAGTGATTATTTTAACACCTTGTTTATGGATATTCAGATGAGATATTTAGAGAAACTGAAGGAAAGTGATGGATGTGATCCCTATTTATTGAAATTTGAGGATCGTAGTAATGCTGTGAAATACTTTCCTGAAGTTTCATGACATTATAAACATTGTATATGAGAGTGCATGCACAGAAGACTTCAAAGGCTATACAAGTTTGGATTCATACAATATGTTTATATCCAAATGGATTGGAAGGATTGGAGTGAAACTTGTGAAAAAGAATACTGAAAATGTACTTTAATAAATAATAATTTTGAAAGAACAAATTTAGGGTATTTTATGTAAGGCTCTACAAAATTATAAACCACAACCATCTTCTCATATGGTAATCCTGTATAAAAAAGCATTCAGATGGATTATGCTTCAAACTTTCCAATGTGAATGATTAAGTCTGCAAAGTTTTCCGGAGATGATGGATTTCACAATATCAATTCTGCAACTCGAAATCAATATCGGGACATAGGTGTTCACCAGAGTTTGGTGCATGGTCCACTTCTTCAACTGTTTAATTTATATCATTCAGAGTTTGATTTTGCTCATCAATAATATTCAAGTTTTGAACAGCTGGATCATTCACACAAAATCATCAATTTTATCCATATCAACTGGAATATTTGCGATCTCATTTTTATCACGCTGCTCCCTACGATACGATCTCTGAATACTATGAATTGATATTTGTTTATAGCCAAGTAATTGATTCGGTACCCAGTCCATATTGTCAACATCTTTGAGTGCTTGCCTTGCCCGAAATGAAAAAAAAAATTAAATCAGGTTGCCTATGTTTCCTAGATTCTTTGAAAATATCTCCTACAAAATGTTTTGAGCACGCCGTTGCCCATTTCAACTTATCAGAAGTTGAATCTGCTCTTCTAGTTGTCTGAATCCACAATTCACATCTTTTTTCAGCAAGAGGATTAATTTTTTTTCTATTGTCCAAAATAGAAGGGAATCGATGGAATTACTTTCACATTTCACAATCGCACAAAATTGATCGTTTATTGAGAAAAAAAATTTTTTAAAATATGACAAACACACACTAAGCATAGGTTAATCAGGTTTGTTTGTCCAGCAGGCTGGATTGACAACTGTCATTTACTGTCGTCTGTCAGATATGCCCGCGGTGTATTGGAAATAACAAGAATTTGGTAATCTATTTGAAATGTGAAATGTATCGGATCTAGGATATCGAATGCCCTTGAGGGATCAGAAAAAAATCCTGAAACGAATTAGTTTTTATCCAGTTGTTCATGTATGTATTACACTCGTCTGTGGTGGCACTTTCTACTGATAATCGTCCACGTGAACCATACTGACATGGAGGAATAAGATTGAATTGGTCTAAGAGAGACATTAAACGTACTTACATAGCTGTTTCCAAGATTTTTAAAATTGGACTTATTACTGATACCTCCTATAGTTTTCAATTTGCTGAGGGTCACCTCTTTTGAGAACTGGTCTGGTTTTATTTATCCCAATGGATAATGAAGAGGCGAAACCCGCTATTACGATTGTGATAGTCTCTCATGCAACCAAGATAGTGTTCCATACCCACACAAAACGACGCGATCACACAGATGACATATTATATCATAAATAATCAGAAACTAGTTGAGTAACTTCACAGCGAGTTAATGAAGTTCAAGATTAGAAGCCATTTATCACATGAAAGCAATAATAATATATATGAGAGTTTACTTTTCGGGATGAAGTAGAGCGAATAGAGATAGACACTCGTCGTTCTATCTTTTGAAGTTGCGCCTCTCGTCCCAAAGAGACGGCAATATAAAGTTTGCATCCAGCGAACTTACGAATATAACGAACTACTTTTGGCGAAATGAAATCCATATCTCCGAACTTGTGTGTTTGATATTTGTCGTGCCCTTCAATCCCTTTGGCGCAATTGTGTCTCGCGAAGAAGGGTGAGGCAGTTCCGGCAGTTTTGATTTATATTAAACATTCATTTGGTGTTTTGCCCGGAGCTGCTGTAACGGATTCGAATCTTGATTGAAGTTGGAATTATGAGGATGGCACTCATTCATTCTAGTCGGGATATTTGTTGGAGGACGTAATTAAAATAGTTATTTATCAGCCGAGGACGAAAAACTGTCTATTATAGTCGAGTCTACAGTTTGATAGCCAAGGCTAAAAACCAGGCAAGACAATAGACAGATTTCGCCAAAGTTCGAATTACAATTTTTTTTCGACCTTAACATACCCTCATGAAAGTCAGCACTCAACTTCTTGGCTTATACTGAACTACTAGAAAAATGGCGGATCAGAATATTTTCTGAGAGATTCACGATATTATGTTCCTGACGCCAAAGTCTTGAATGTGTTTTTCGTGGGAAATTTGTGATTTCTGGCGGAGTGATTCCAACATAGCTATAGCTGTATTTGCCACAGCACCGAAGGAGGGTTACTGTGACCAATAAATACCGTTATCACAATCTACTTTTGAACATTTTGAACAATACTATTAACCACACGTTCTTACTGACATGTAAATTTTTGCAGATTTCATATATAATTGATTCGAAAATTCTTTGAGTGAAGAATCGTGATATCGAATTTTCCAATTTCTAGTCATGTTTGTCGAGATAACCAATGAAATCAACATTTTACTGAAAATATTTTGCTCCAGTAGAAATCCAAAGAAATCAGTTAGTTTCAAGTCATCTTATCGAACACAACCAATCAGAAAAAAATTATACTGAATATTTCCCTTATATATGAAATGTCCCATAAGAGCAATGCAATTATCAAAAATTTCCAGCGGTAATTGCATTGTATCAAGTCACCATAACAACACATTTGAAACCGTATGGCTAGACGTCAGTAAACAACACAAATAAATGTCAGAAATAGAAAAACATTTCGCGTTCAGGCAAGTACTCCATACAATCTATAGAGGAAAGTATAACTGAACAAAAAATAACATTTCCTTGAGAATTTCTTGATTCGTGAAATATTCCAATGAATTACATTTGTGCATAGAAATGACCAGATAATTTTGCATTCAAGCGTGATATCTTATACAAATTGCATTCGGTTATTTTCATATTTTGAAAAGAGCCCTCGTTCTTCGGACTCGGGCACTTTCGCCAAAATAAGAAAATAAACTTGCAATTTTTAGATATAAAAAAAATATCAAAAAACTGTCTATCCGAAAAACCTTTGGAACATTTATCAATGCTCAGAGGGGGATCAAATACTCTTTTCTTTTTCGAAATAGAAAATGAACGAAAACTTCCAATGATGGTCTGTCAATACTCAGTTCAAAACAGTCATCTTAGAATGCAGATATAACGAATATCACAATTTCGTTTTGAAGGATAACAAGCGAGGAATAAGTTAAAAGTCAGAGATGAACATTAGTCACATCAAAATATTATAGAGGAAGGAATATCAAAAAGATACAAATACTAAATTAAGACAACGCGTGTTCCCAAATCATCATAATGATAAGGATTTTAAAGGTTTGGGTTTGGGAGCTTTGTAATTTGCATCTATTTTTTATTTCATTTCAACAATGATTATGGAAATAAATGGGTTTTGATATTTCCGTCAATTTTGAAAAATGTCACTTCCTTTGTCGAAACTAAGATAGATACATACAGGTGCGTTCAGTGTTGCGATATTGTTTCAGACAAACGTGTAGACAGGGTGTAGTTGTTCGAAATTACGCCTCAAGGGTGCGCTTGTGGTTGAAATTCCTAAAAATTTTCGAGATCACTAGATCCATGGAACACGTTGTTGCCAGTACAGATCACTTTTGGTTAGAACAGAAAATAGAACGCGAGATCAATCTGACGTTTGATGAGAACAAACTTCATCTTCAATGACCTATCTCCAAGGATAATCTCACGTTCTAGTATATTCAAAAATCATTTGAGAAATTTGTAGTGATTATAAAAAAAAAACACAAGAGAAGTTTTCTGGCAACAATATTCTAGAGTGTGCACACGTTCTGAATATTCTACAAATGCAGTGATATGTGTTTTAGATATTTTCAGTTCAACCCAAAAGATTATAAAAAATAATAATGATATCAACAATCAACTAATTTTTTCAGCACGTAGACCAGAATTCGCAACGACATAGCCACTTAGCAACACAGGACGTGCACATGACTGTCATCTCAACTGCGAGAGTGACGATGCCTCGCGAATTTTTTGAGTTATTACTACGGTCTACGTCATCAATTCTTGATCAAGTAGGCCAGATCGGTCGTCTGATTTGCTGACAATCTTTCATATGGAGTTATAACACCAGTATATAACCACCTTAGTCGAAACAAAAAAAGTATCAAGGCCATAAAACGACTTCCATTTAAAGAAATTTCTCGAAGTCAACATTTCAGAAATCAATCTCATCAAGATCCGCCGCCCCTGACCCCAATGGGCTAAGATATAATACATAATACGCTCTGGGGGCCACACCAGGAAGTATCCCCGCCATATCCTGTTTGAAATGTCCTTATCGGACTGAAGGATTCCATGGCTATACTGATTTCGTATCCCGATAAACTCCCGATTTGTATGTATCTCTTCGAATGCATCCTGGAAACGATGAAAGTGTGTATTTGAATATTGCCATAGGGCAGTCCCTTCCATATTTATGAAGTCTTCTGGAAATATTCGGTATCACAAGCCGCAAGAGACTCTTTTTAGATTTATCCTTCTTCTGAAAAAAGTAGACAGCTGTTGATCTTGTTTTCATTCATCAAGTATGGTATTCAGTAGAGCTCTTTTGTTATTGTTAGTTAATTTTTTCAATGGAATATTAAGGACGTTCACATCATCCCTGTATTGAGCAAATCGTCATTAGTGTCACATGTGTTAATCCCAATGAAGAGGAAAGATCATTACTAGCAATCATCCCGAATTATTACAAGTAAATAAATAATCGAATAAATAAATATGGATTTTATCCATCGGCAGCTACTATTACATGAGAATTTATATTTGGTATTAAGGAGTAAAAAAAATAGATGAAAGTTCAGCCGAGGCTATTTGTCTGCTCAACCCATATTTATAAAAATCCCTTGATTCAATCGATCCATGTATGGAAATTTTGAGTTCTTAGAGTGTTCTCTTATCTATGCAGTGTTGTTGTGTAGTTGTGGTCATCAACCGCTACAAGCATTTGGCCTTTTTTGGTATATACAAGTATACTTTTACTCATCAAAGTGTCCTTCTGAAATTAGGACTACTTACAGTTCTACATTTCTCTTCTCATTGGGATTTCGAACGAATATCGCAAAATCACTATGGGAAAACCCTCCAACTAATCTGAAACACTTCAACATATTACACCACAATAGGATTATGACTTTGTTATCTATGACATAATTCGAAAATCGTCAGTATTTGAATAGCGATATATATATCCTTATTAATGTTTTTTTTGACTTGTTATTTAAATATCAAGCATTTCTTACTTTTGATATTATTCCAGAATTACAATATAAAATGGCAACGCCACTTTTTCCTAGAATTGAAGTGATTTGTACAACTTTGTCATTGAACCTTCAACCCAAATGTCGTATCGCTTTCCTTGAATTTCTAATAACAAGAGAAAGGAGAAATAACGTATATTCGCAACGAACAACAGGCGACTTCTCTGAGGTATAGCCCGAAAAAAACCTTGTATGTTAAATCTTTTTCCAGACCTCATACTGATTGTAGTTTCACATACACTAAATATTATTGCTGCTGTAACAGTCATGAACTGTGAATTAAAGTCCTACTAAAGTCACATGAAAAATCGTTGAAAAAAAATACCGAAGCCGTTTCCGCAAATATATTTGTGAAAATAAATTAATATTCATGGTGCAAAAGCGAACCGCCACGTTTTTTCTCCTGTATACATTTTTGGTGTACGTATCCGCGGAAATAAAATATATTATCCTGCAGAATTAATCAGTATTCTAAAAAGGCACGCGGTCCAAAGCTAACATTCGCAATTCCACAAATAATGGCCGAACTACACGTATAATATGTAGATACAGAAAGTAATTAAAAGAATTTAATGTTCCAAATATAAAATTCGCCCTTATACGCTTCCCGTTGGAGATACATGGGTGGGTGGAGCTGATTTTGGTAGGGGTTGGAGTCTGTGAAAATATCGATTCTAAAATCAAGATATTTCGTGAGTTCGATTCGAAGAATGCGATAATCAAGTATTAGAAGCAGTAACAAAATACATCAAAATTTGAGATTAGTAATAGCATACCCATGGACTGTATATGAGGGCCCTTAAAAGGCAAATTCATAAGCTTTTTAACTTAGGTATCAACTTGAATCAAGTAATAATTTTAGGGCGGGTACTTTACGACCTGATTGGTAATCGATCAAAATAATCGGTGTTTAGGCTGTGCCTTCACTCTAGCAATTAAAAGTATGTTGTGTCTATTCTCAGCACCGATTATTTCAACGGACTGTTGATCAGGTCGGAAAGTACCCACCCATAGAGTCATAAGTGAAACATCGCAAACAGTTTGTTCATTACAGTTGTTACAAATCAGATACGTACATAGATGCCAGTGGAGTTCCTCAAGGGTCAAACTTAGGTCCATTGCTATTTCTCATTTTCACAAATGACTAATGTGAATTACTGAAGTGTAACAGACTGATGTTTGCAGACGACTTGAAACTTCACAGCAGTTTGAGTTTCATGTATGATCGGATTGAATTTTATTACCAGCTGAACTTATTGCATAAATAGTGTGAAAAATTTAACTTGCCTCTTAACATACCAGAATCTAAGATAATGACATGCAGCAAATGAAATGTAAAAATTCAATATCAATATTCCATCAACAACTTCAACATAGAACGGAATAATGCAATACAAGACTTGGGTGTTTATTTCGATATACAAGTTACATTTAACGAACTCGTAACTGAAACTGGGCCCTCAACTTATCCTGCATATTGGCTTTATTGTCACGAATTGTAAAAACTCCGTTAACATCCATTCTTTGATATCGATGCTGTACCTATTATTTCGAGAGGTCAAAATTAGAATATGCCTCTTAATATGGAGTCTTTTTTATCATTTCTGCTCGTGTTACACAGTATTCTTTTTCTACAACACACTTTTTGCTGAAAATAATACTATACTATGAACCTGAATTCCTAGCTTCATGGTCCCAAATGGGGCAAATAGTCGATTTTAGCATTGAATATATTGACCATATAGTAGAGGCTTTTTTTGATTTGGATAGTTCTTCAAAATATGCCGAAATTATATTTTCAGAAACACTTTCAGTGATATTTTTTCACCAATCCATAAACTGTTGGTATGCAGTTCCATATTTTTCCATGAAGTTGAAGGTGATCAGTTCAATGACAAGGAATTAACTTGTTCTCTCAGTTCTGGCGGAGAATTTTCAATTTCAGAACTGTCGCTATCCATTTTAGTTCAATCTTATTTGAAAAATTATGGGACGAAAATATTTCACAAATATATTATGCTTCACCTTTGTCGAGATTCAAATGATTCTATAGATGATGCTCCGTTGTGTAGGAATGGATATTGTGTATGTGGGTATCTGAATTTTGACACAGAACTGTCACTTTGCGGCAGGCACACTTATGTCAAAATTCAATTATTTTGAGGAAATAGTATTTTTGCGAACGTAAAACTATCCAGAAAAGCTTGTTTTGGAGTGTATTTGCAGTAGAAATGACTGTGTTGTATTTTTTTAGCGGTTGTTGACACAATTGCATGGATTGGAAAATGATGAATGAATAATTGAGGGCTAATTTTCCATACTCAATCTAAGAGAAGAAACAAATGTGTGTTCTCTGAAGTTTTGGTTTTGAAATTCTTACTTAAATTTAAATGTTTCAAAAACGCCCCCCTCAAGAAACTTGGAGACGGACCTGCACCCCCTCTGAATCACCCTGTTACTAGCATCAAGAGTTCATTATAACGATGCTTCACAAGATTATATCATTCAATCATTTCATATTGAATGCCAATGAATGGTCCCGCCTCTGGAAAATATATTTTTCTTCTCCCAACTTTTTCTTTATTTACAACGGGCTGTTGCGAAGTATCATATTTTTAATGCCTTACGAGATGCCTTATATTACCTCTTTTCTCAGGTAAATGAGTTTTAATGTTCGCTTCGCTAATGAGCAACACAAGTAAAAATTATTGCTTAAATAGCAATTAAAATGCATTTAGAGACGATGCTCGTGTCATAACTCTGCACTCTGAAGTGTTGAAAGGGGAGGTGAATGTCATCTGGATGGAAGGCAATACGTTTAGGTTTATAGAAGGATTTAGCTTGAATGTGCTTTGCATGTGATATCGAATCAAGGAAATAGCGTTTATACTGAACACATTAATGTACAGTTGGATATTTTATTACAAACTTATATTTTACTCTATGGAAATTATTTTAGTTTTGCTTATCAAAATTTTGCAAAGAAAGACTTGATCATGGTTTCTGCATCTAATCAATTAGCGAATGGCCATGTTGTAGGATGCATTTTATAAAGAATCATTTAATGCAACAATTTTTTTTAGAACAATTTCACTAGAAATTGGGGTAGACCGATTTTTGGGTGGGATTCTTGGATGAATAGTTTTGGACCATAAAAAAATTAAACAGTCTATGAAAATGTGTAATCTGATAATCTTCAAACATCAGATACTCTTATGCAATATTCTCTTGAAACATCGATAGATGCTAACCAAGTCAAGTCTGATATCAAAATAATTTGGTGATTTATCTGTTGCCTGCAGGTTCCCAGTCTGAAATACAATAATTGATACCTTACCTAATTAGATAATACCATTTCCGTAGTTTTCTGGGTTTGTATCCTACCACAATCTGAAAAAAAAAAGAATTAATATTGAATATGTATAGAAGGGTAAAAGGGCATATTTCAATCTACCCTGAAAAGTTGCTGCGTCTATACACCGCGGGCATATCTGACAGACGACAGTAAATGACAGTTGTCAATCTAGCCTGCTGGACAAACAAACCTGATTTACCTATGCTAAGTGTGTGTTTATGTCATATTTTAAAATCTTTTTTCTCAATAAAGGCTCAATTTTGTGCGATCGTGAAATGTGGAAGTAATAGCGGCAGGCATAATGTTTCATTCCATCGATTCCCTTCTATTTTCGACGATAGAAAAAAAGATTAATCCTCTTGCTGAAAAGAGATGTGAATTGTGGATTCAGGCAACTAGAAGAGCAGATTTAACTTCTTATAAGTTGAAATGGGCAACGGTGTGTTCAAAACATTTTGTAGGAGATATTTTCAAAGAATCTAGGAAACATAATTTATTTTATTTTTCATTTCAGGCAAGCCAAGTGCACTCAAAGATGTTGACAATATGGACTGGGTATCGAATAAATTACGTACCTACAAAACAAATATCAATGCAGTTCAAAGTATTCAGAGATCGTATCGTAGGGAGCATCGTGATAAAAATGAGATCGCAAATATTCCAGTTGATATGGATAAAATTGATGATGATTCTTTGTGTGAATGATCCAGCTGTTCAAAACTTGAATATTATTGATGAGCAAAATCAAACTCTGAATGATATAAATTAACCAGTTGAAGAAGTGGAACATGCACAAAACTCTGGTGAACACCTATGTCCCGATATTGATTTCGAGTTGCAGAATTGTTATCGTGAAATCCATCATCTCCGGGAAACTTTGCAGACTTAATCAATTACATTGGAAAGTTTAAAGCATAACTCATCTAAATGCCTTTTTTATACAGGATTGCCATATGAAAAGATGGTTGTGGTTTATAATTTTGTAGAGCCTCATATAACATGCCCTAAATCTGTTCTTTCAAAATTATTATTTATTAAAGTACATTTTCAGTATTTTTTTCACAAGCTTCACTCCAATCCTTCTAATCCATTCAGATATAAACATATTGTATGAATCCAAACTTTTATAGCCTTTGAAGTCTTCTGTGCATGCACTCTCATATACAAAATAGTTGAAAATGTCATACATGTCATGAAACTTTAGGAGTTTTTGCACAGCATTACTATAATCCCCATATTTCAATAATTAAGGATCACATACATCACTTCCCTTCAGTTTCTCTAAATATATCTTCTGGATATCCATAGACAGGAAGAATAATGAATATAGATTGCAATATATAGACATTTATATATGTCAGGTACACTAAGGGTATACCCATAATTAGGGTAAACCCGTAATTTCTTCATAATTACGATCATAATCTCATTAAATTACCATTGTTGCTTATGGAAGTACGGTTTGTTTGTCCAGCAGGCTGATTGACAGTTGTCTTGTGACGTCACATGCCCGCCGTCTATTGAAAAACAGTTCTTTCTGGATAGAATTAGTCAGCAACTTCTCGTATATCTCAAATTATGCCTATGTTTCTGCATCGAAATTCACCAACATGTCTTCAGCTTGTATGTCAATTTGATGTAACTCCTCAATTAGATGTGAGGTATTTTTTTATGAAACTATCTCCATTACCTGATAGAGGTTTCAATATTTGGAGTATGTATTCCGCAAGTTTTTGGCCTAGAGATTCATTGGAACTTACGATGGGTCTGAGAGGATGATTTGAATATGTATATTTTTGGTGAGCTATAAAAATGGGATGGTGTACTATAATGATTAATGAGTTGTGTGCGTTCAGAACACATAAATAATTCTAGCACTAGCGGCAATAAAAGTTATAATATTTTTCTGTTTAAAAAAAAATTGATTAATGCTTTACATTCTGTGCACATTGTATAACTTTTTAAAAATGTTATTCCCTTCCGAAATCTGCATAGCAGAAGCATTATGAAAAACGAATTGGACAAACATTAAAGGAATATCGCAAAATTAATACTCCTACATCTTGTTCCAAGCGCGCATATTTTTTCAAATCCTCATAATCTTTTTAGTTACAAATACATAGCTCGGACCGTTTAATGTATGTTTCTACGTACAGGATTAACCAATTTTAAAAACCCCGGAGGCGAATACAACCCTTATGCTCGCTGAAAATATTCCTTTTCTGAATCGAAACCGTCCCGCTGTACATGCTAATAAATATCGCATTTTAAGGTAACTTAATGTTCCAAATTAAGGGGTTGAAAATTTTTCAGATGTGTGTTTTATATCTCCATTACGCCTCCGGCGTTTTCCCCATTCTCCCTCTTTTATTTTACTTGCCCCATAATTAGAAATTAGCCCTGTTAATCCCTAATGGCCTTATGGATGTTTTCGGACAATATTATGGCCAACTTTGACCCAGCAGCTTCATTAATAAATTATCAAATTAGGTGAACGTATCGGGTCGAAAATTCGGGTATTATTTCTTGATGAGTTTGTTTGAAAATGTTGTTATTCGCGTTATAAATAATAATGAGAGGATTTTCGTAATGAAGGTATTCGTTAAATATTAAATTACGATGTGCAAGAGGTCGGGATCGCTCCATACATTTCGCTCATATTTTATAAGCACTTCGATTCCTTTGCAAAATATCAGTGAGGTTATTGTACAGGGTTGAATGATAGGTAGATGGAATAGAGACTTGTAGTGGTTTTGTGGATTCAAACGATACACCGTCGTCAGTTCCGGTGAGTTACTATTTTATTTTTTACATTCGAAGATACAATATATATAGGTATTCCAAAATATTCTAAAAAACAATTTTACATTTCATTTCATTATAATTGATACTAAAGACTACCAAAGTTTGGAGAATCAATTATAAAGAATTTAAATGAAATTAAGTTATAGAATTTTGTTGAAATGTAAAATTATTTAGTAGAATATTGTTATAAATTTTCAAATTGTAAATATGCCCAGTAGTTTATCTTTTATCCGTATTTATGGGTTTTTCTATTTAGTTTACCTCTTTTTCTAGCTCAGTCAGACGCCAATGAACATGATGAACTCCTTCTCAATGATGTGGTTTCTGTGGAATGGAGAGCTGCTTCTTGATGTCATATATTGTGAATTGAAGAAAGAACCAAATAAAATGTTTTCTAATCCAATCTGTTGCCAATTTTTATAGAAAATTTAGTACCTGACAAAATGATTAAGGCTTTCGCGGCCGAGGTTATTAGTATAACTACTTTACTTCGGGCTTGAAGGCCGTCGTTCTTTGGAATTTCTTCCTAACGTTTCGCTAGCGCGAGTGGCCAGCTTCTTCAGAGGCTTACTCATTTCCGATTTCTTGAGGCGTATTTATATTGATGCAGGTAGTCTGGAGTGCTAATTACTTCTGTCGGGTTCGGGGAATAATCATCATTATTAGTTGCCGCACTACCTGCCGTGATTTCATTAGTTATTCTTGATTTCCTCAGAATGGGATTCCAAATTCTGTTTAGACCCAACGCTTCTTCTTTTCTGTTGAAATTGTCCGCATGTTTTTGGATCTCTATTGCCTCCCGTACCAGTCGGCTATGGTAACCCTGGTCGGGGGCAATTAGGTTAGCATTTTCAAACAGAATCCTGTGGTCACCCTCACTCAGTGCGTGTTCCGCCACCGCCAATTTGTCGGTTTGCCCCCGCCTGCAGTTCCTTTCATGCTCGGTGCAGTTCCGAAACAGTTCTAGACACAAATCGAAAGATTACTAAAAACGAACACTACCCAAATGTTTTTACCGCGGAAAAATAGTTTCTTAGTTATATTGTGATGATGGGATACATTGTAAAATGAAGTTCCTGTAGGTCAAAGATTGAAATAAACACAGGGATAGAAATATTCACTTAGAATAAATCAAACGGGATATGGATTACTTTTGTGGTACCTGGATTCATGCTACTGTCTATCTGGAACATGTGGAACTGACTTTTCTGGTACAAACTCGTTTTCTTTCCTTTCTTATAGCTGTTAGTATTTGCTATGATATTATCTGCTTACTTATGCTTTTCTTTCCACTTTTCCTTTCCAAAAATTTTCTCAACATTTCAAAAATCTCGCGCACCCTCTTCTTGTTGATTTGTTACTCCTCGTTGCTATCACTACCTTCCGATTTAAAGAGTCACTTTCACAGGCTACTTCTTATAATCTAATTTTCCCCTAATCCTATTTACAAATGATCATTATATATTGAAATCTGATTTTTCAAAAGGTTCCTAATGGTATTTTATTAAATTTTCATCTTTCAATTGATTCATTTCATTCAATTCCTTCTAATAACTTATATTGAGTCTGTAATTTATTCTATGTCAAAGTTTGTGTTTTGTTTTCATGTCTGGTCTGTGAAATTCAATGTACAGTGTGTATCATATTGGTTTCCAGTTGGTGTGATGATTAATATGTACTATTATTTGTATTGTAGATTGTTCAATGTGTGGAGCTGATCCTGTCAGTCGTTTTCCGCTGTCTGAAATCATACCACAGCTGAGAAGTTCCTCAAACAAGAATATCGGATGTTTGTTCTATGGTTGTTGTTTTTGGATAGCCAAAATGAGCTAGACATACAGGGTCTTTCACGACGAGCGTTCGTTAGGAATATATGGAGAACGATTCAAAATAAAAACTTGAAATTTTGTGGTAGTGGGTTTTACAAAATGGCCTTCTCAACTAAAATATTTTTAACTTCCGGTCTCTTTCCGTTATACCGGAAGTTGAGGTCAACTTCCTTATTTCAAATGGAACACCCTGTATTTTATTACATTTTTCAATTTTTCATCACATTTTAGGCCCACTTCCTATAAAAATGCCTATACCCAAATTTGTTAGTTTTCGAGATATTGATTTTTTTCTGAAAAATTTGACAGTTACAGCACCACTCTGAAAATATCATAACTCATAGACAGTAACAGTTGAAAATGTGAAATTTCACAGAATCACACCTTAAGCATCAAGTCATGAACAGGTTCTTCGGATTTTCGAAAATAATTTACAGGGTGATCGAAATTTCCACCTAAAACAACATCGAGAAAGCTGATGAAACACGATTTTTTCAAATGGAAACCATACACTATTCTATTTTTTTTTTGGATACTACGTAAAAAAAGATATCAAATTCATAAAGAATGTCCTATACCTAAAATACACCCCTTGCAAGATATATCCGATTTTGGAAAATATTTGAAATGTAAATCATTCCAAGCAATACCAAACCAAGAAAGCTTTGAAAACAAATGAAGTTACAACAAATATGTCGAAATTTGATGCCATATAATTGACGTGTATTTCGTAGTTTCTTATTTGTGTGCAAAATGTCTCGTTTGGGGGGTATTCTAATGAAGATTTCTTGAATTTAATAATCATTTATGGTGAATGCAATAAGATAATGGACAGAACTTGTCGTGTTTTTGCAGAAAGATTTCCAAATCTACACAGATTTGGAAATCACACATATATATATATATATATATATATATATATATATATATATATATATATATATATATATATATATATATATATATATATATATTTGATCGGCTAGGCTTCCGCGGTTAGAAATGTGCTGGCTGGAACTTCCTCCCATCGACCGTCCGATCCCTGATCCTGCCATAATTACTAATGAACCCTTAAATCCCACCAACCTTCAATCCTCGATCTCCAGTGATGATAGCCAGCTAGTAAGAAAACTCAGACCTAGACGCAAGGTCACTAAGTCTTGAAAATGGCTCCGAAATGGGAGCCGAAACGTAGACAAGTAAATCATTCCAGACGCGGATCAACCGGAAGTTCCAGCCAGCATATATATATATACTTGTATGTCATTAACTCTTTTTTATATTATATTTAAAATAGTGATTAACAATTATATTTGAACAATTCTGTAAAGTAATTCCTGGTAGGTTGTTTTGTCTCAACATGTTTTTGGTAATTGAAATATTAGCTGTGCGGTCGAAGTTGAAGGTGATGGGGAATCGTACTGAGCTTCCGTAGCATTGTTGTGTTCAGGTTCTAATGAGGCTGGAGGCTGAATGGATTCTACTATACTTTTTGAACTTTTCATTTTATTAGCTATGAGGTTGTCGACATGAGATTCAGCAACATTGTTCCATTTCCAACCCCCATGGCGTTTCAAAGTTAAAAGATCTGCCCCTGCATCGCAGATGACCTTCGGAAACAGGGGCAGTATATAATTCAGGGTTCGGTAATTGCAAAAATTTCACTATTTCTTTCGCCATGGTGCCATATTTATTTAACCACACAGGCTGTTTCGTACATTTGCTATTTTTGAAATTCAAAACAAAAACGTGTTTCACTTGTGCATGGTTGAAGCTCCACATATTTTTTGTGAATTTGGTAGAATTCTTCTGTGACTGTGAAATTTCTAGGAACCTTGGTTTCAGTATCGGGTAATTTTATTGAAAGGGCCGAATTGAGATCTTCCATGTCATCAGTTTTTAATTTCCGAAGTTCATCACAACGGCATGCCCCTGTAAGGCCAATTGCTGAAGCAGCCTGAAATCAAAACCAATCATTTAAATATTTTCAATTCATACCTTTATCAGCAAATACTTTTCGGTAATGGTGGATATTTCTCACTGCGTGAGAAATCTTTCATTTTGAACGTATGAAAGCGTTGAGAGAAGTGGCACATTGTATAGCATCCGTAGAAAAAGTGACTTTTCCGCACTTGTTAGTTGAATCTGTTATTTTTTGAATCGAGTAAATCTGAAATTAACATAAATTTGGAGTCATATATACTGTAGGTGGAATCTAGATTACTACTTCAATTATTTTGAATGCTCATGCCGAACTAAGATACTCACCAGATGTCCAAGTCGTCTTTGTAATTAGGTTTGATAATTTGTAGTTTGTTCTGATGTGTACCTCTTTTCGTCGTACATCTTTATTGAAATGTTTGACAAGAATACCAGGTGGCAGGCGGAGGTAGCCTTGCATTTTTACCAACGTACGGAACATATAAGTAAAGAAGTAAAGTGTTAAAGTAAAGTGTAGACAATACTTCCTCTTCTTGTACCGATTTAGATTGTCTATAGTGCGAATTAATAGTTGAATTTGGTATCAAAAAGTTCATAAAGTGTCAATCTTTGCAGATATGATGTTTAATCTACAAAAAATCGCTAAACTGAGGAGATAAACGTGTTTATGACATCAATTCTAACAACAAACAGTGATATTTAGTGTTTTTATAGAGCTAACAAACAATTCTGATAAGGAGAGAAAATATATTTTTTACCCCATTGATAAATCCTGAACCATCAGTTACGAACAGGGTGGACCTAACAAATTTCCAAACTATGTTGTGTCTGAAATGTGAACTTGATATAAACAATGACCAATACTGCGCATGTGATGGGTGTAATAAATGGATTCATTACAGCTGTGCGGATCTTACCGCTTCAGAAATAAAATGTATGCAGCTTAAAACCAAGAGAGCTCTAAAATACTTTTGTGAAAGTTGTCAGGAAGGTTTGAGGATCATTCCAATACTTCAAAAACAAATCAAAAACTTAGAAAAACGTTTCGATGACTTTATTACAAAGCAGCAGAATGTTCCGCAGAGCAATATTGGAAAACAAAGTGATATAACAAACTTCGAAGAACTCTTCTGTGAACATGAGGAAAGAAAAGTTAGGGCGAAAAATATTATGGTCTACAACCTACCTGAGAGTATTGCTGATGGCCCTCAGAATAAGATGCAGGAGGATGCAACCGAGATCGAGCACTTACTATCACCTATAATCAACTCTGATATGATTGTCAAATCAATGAGAGTAGGAAAACTCGGTGAGAAACCAAGGCCATTGAAAGTAATTTTAAAAAATGCAGACTCGGCTGTGAGGGTGTTGAGAAATAAAAAGGAATTCAACAAGCCACATGTTAAAATGGGAAATGATCAGACCCCCAAACAACGTGAATACTTGAAAAACTTAAGAGAAGAATTAGAATCCCGCAAAAGTAAAGGAGAACTAAACCTTACCATAAAATACATAAATAAGGTTCCTACCATAATTCAAACAAATCAAAAAAACCGATCAGCATAGGGAGATCCTCTTCTTTTATTAATACAAATAAAGTTAATTTAAGCTGTTTCTACCACAACGCTAGTGGAACTCGAACAAAACTCAAAGATCTACAACTTGCTGTTAACTGTTCAGATTACGATGTTATACTACTGTCAGAAACATGGTTGGACAGTCAAATTTCTGATGGAGAATTGGGATTTGATCAATACAATATATTCAGATGTGACAGAGAATCTACAGGGAGCGACAAACGTGGAGGAGGTGTACTGATTGCTATCAATTCTAGAATCAAAGCTAACTTAATAACTGTGCAAGACAATGTTGAGCATATTTTTGTAATTACCGAGTATGGCAATTCCCC
Source organism: Zygogramma bicolorata (assembly GCA_032362365.1). Classification (NCBI taxonomy): domain Eukaryota; kingdom Metazoa; phylum Arthropoda; class Insecta; order Coleoptera; family Chrysomelidae; genus Zygogramma; species Zygogramma bicolorata. The sequence continues at coordinate 958,944 of JAVJAQ010005172.1, forward strand.
CATTATTTTTGGCTGTGTTTATATTCCACCATCTTCCCCCCAAGACTTGTATATTAGGCATTGTGAAACTGTAGAAGATATTCATGATAGGTACCCAGATAGCTTGCTCATTCTAGCTGGGGACTATAATATACCTGATGCCAGGTGGGATAATGATAATATGGGGCTAAATGTCATATGCAACCCTAATTCACCTGCTTTGATATTATCGAATTGTTTTAGTTACTTGAATCTATATCAACTTAATAGCATTTCTAATAGTAGAAATGCCTTCTTAGATTTGATTTTCTCCAACAGACACGACATAACAATTCAACTTGCAACTGACCCACTACTGCAGGCTAGCACTCATCATTCTCCTCTTTCATTTGACATCATAACACACACTTCTGACTATACACTCGATTACAATGAGTACTTTTATGATTTCAAAAACGCCGATTATGACTCCATAAATGCATACATCTCCTGTGTGGACTGGCATTTGCTTAATTCCTACAATGATATCAATCAAGCAGTTTCTTATTTCTACGAAGTCTTGTATAATGCTCTCAATCTATATGTACCTTTAAAAAAATACAATTCAAAAAAATATAATTCATCAAATTTTCCCTCTTGGTTTACTCCTCAGTTGCGGCAGCTGGTCGGAGAAAAAAAAAGTATCACAAACTTTACAAACAATTTGGCCTGGATGAGGACTACATTAATTTTTCTAACTTGAGAGCTCAGTGTAAATTGATTAGCCAAAATTGTTACAAAAGTTATATTGAAGGCATAGAGAGAAACATATCTAATAATCCTAGGCATTTCTGGTCACATGTCAACAAAATAAAAAATTCACACAAAATTCCTGAAAAAATGCACTACAATGATATGGTCAGTTCCGATGGTGATAATATATCAAATCTTTTTGCCGACTTTTTTTCTACAGTCTATTCTAATGAGGACCAAAGCAATACTTATATTAGACCTGAATTTAATTATGCTAGAACAGTTAACATACATGAAGTCAGAATCAGTGTGACAGAAATATTTGATCGTATTGCAAGTTTACCATCTAAATTGTCTTTTGGCCCAGATGGGATCCCTCTGTATTTTATCAAAAATTGCATTTATTCTATCACAAACCCTATTCACACAATATTTAATCTGTCTCTGAAATCGGGAATTTTCCCCGATTTCTGAAAACATAGCTTTTTAACACCAATTTTTAAATCGGGGAAAAAAGACAATATTGAAAATTATAGAGCAGTTTGCATGCAATCAGAGATTCCTAAAATGTTGGATTATTTTGTAGCAAGGGAGGTCTCTTGGATGTGCAAAAATATAATCACTGATCAACAGCATGGCTTCATACAGGGAAGATCAACCAATACAAATTTATTACTGTACCAAAACTATATTCTGTTAAATTTTGAAAATGAATCTCAGGTTGACTCCATCTCTCTCCATCCTCTTTTCCAAGGCTTTTGATAGGGTCAACCATGATATCCTAACATCTAAATTGATATCTCTTGGTTTCAATGGCCATTTGTTGAGTTGGTTCAAGAGCTTCTTGCAAGGGCGCACACAATGCGTGAAAGTGGGTGGATATATTTCACATGCAATTAATGTATCTTCTGGGGTACCACACGGGTCACATTCTGGTCCACTTCTCTTTAATTTATTTATAAATGATATATCTCTTTCCATTAGGAACTCCCAATTTTTATTATTTGCTGACGATTTGAAATTATTTCGTCCTGTGAACTCTTTCTATGATGCCAACCTTTTGCAAGAAGATATAGAGAACTTAGGCTGCTGGTGTCAACTCAATAAAATGAATTTGAATGTCAGGAAGTGTTTTGCAATCTCTTTTTCTCGGTTGAAAACATCTACCAACTTTCCATACGAAATCCTTGGTAATCAATTAACACGTGTTAATGAGATAAAAGACCTAGGAATAAAATTTGACTCCAAACTCACTTTTTCCAACCACATCAATGAAATCACAACAAGAGCTTATAAAATGTTGGGCTTCACCTTCAGGACATGCAAAGACTTCAGTCATAATACAATGAAGATACTCTACTGTTCCCATGTTAGATCCATTCTAGAGTATGGGTCTATTGTCTGGTCTCCACACTATGACTGTTATGTCAAACAAATCGAAAGAGTACAAAAAAAATTTTTGAGATGTTGTGCTTATAAATTGGGTTTACTCAGAGAGCAATATGAGTATGATGAAATAGAAAGAATGATTAATATTCGGTCACTTTCTCACAGAAGATTTGTCAGTGATGTAATATTCCTTCAGAAAATTCTCTCAGGTAACATCAACTGCCCACAAATACTCGAGACTATTTCATTAAAATCCCCTATTTATAATACCAGAACTCATGAGATATTTACAATTTCATTCCACTCAACCAATTACGCCTATCATTCTCCTCTCAACAGAATCAAAATATCTTCAAATAAGTTTTCACAGGATCTTGACTTGTTCTATATGAATGTAAATAAGATAAGGAATGTTTTAAACGATGTTAGTGTTTGATGTTCTTTGTTCGAGTTTCTATGTATGTGCTATTCGTAAGTCTGAATTTGTAATATGTATTCGTACTGTTTTAAATTTGTAACATTTGTAATATCTTTGTTTTTTTATATTATTTCTAAATTGGGTTATCCCGTGTAATGAATAAATAAATAAATAAATAAAATAAATAAAAACTCAAAACTGCGCTAGGTGAGTAGGTAGGGTGTGGAATTTTTTTGCTATAAACCACACATAGTTGAATTATCTTTGCTCACCTCGCCTTCGTCTGTGGATTACCTTTCAAAAAATTCGTGATCTCGAAAAAAAATTCCGGAAATAGTTCAAGCACGAGTAATTTTTCATCTTGCTTGAGGAAGTTTATGTATAGCGAAACGTTCGTCGGGGTTTGGTGAACTGATATTTTTAATAGTTCAGTATCATATCTGAACCGATACTGAAACGTATGTTAGAGCATTTCATTCCACTTTGATGATTACCTAGCAGCTCTCACTCCTCTGATCTCTGCGTACGTAAAATCGAGATTCGATGCAAAACATGATGTCATCATAAATGTATCCATTTTCGATGAATCTCCCCATTGTTCTCGAATGAAATCAGTTTCGGTCATCGTCCTAAAATCACTGCAAAACAAGTTTTCCTAAAAATCGCCGCAGGAATAAAAGTTTGAAATATTCAACACTGACATAGTATGAATATCGATGCCGCCCACACATAGATTAATTGTTCGGTAGTTTCGGTAGTTTTTTGAAAAATCGACCATGATCTCTATCATAACCATAGGCATTATAACTGGATGGACTGGCCCTGAGAATGAGAGGACTGCTGAATGAGCAAGATGGAATACTTCAAGTCTAGTTGATGGTTGGTGAATTTCTTTCACTCGACCAATTAAAAAGAAATGAGAGCAGCCGAAGCAAGCACATTTTGTGCAGTCTTCAACTGCTTCAGTGGATATAAAAGGGGACTCAGCTTCAAATTTCATACGTGAACTAGTCTTATATTATATTTCACGAATAATAATCCATTTCCTCGTATAGATTTCCAAAAGACCAAGAGCTGCAAGAGAAATGGGTGGTAGCTCTAAAAAAAAGTAATTTCAATCCTTCTGAAACCGCAGTGATTTGTAGCGAACATTTCAGTGAAGAGACCTACTTTGTTAAATCTTTTGTAACTGAAGTTCTGAAAAATAATGCTGTCCCATCTATTTTCGATTTTCTTGGTTCTTCATTAGAAATGATACGAAAAAAGAGACTGGTGACTGAAGGTGGGTTATTTTCATATCATGGATTTCAGTTGAAAAGTGTCCCAATGAAGTGTTTCGAAATCAATATAATTTATGTAAGAGCAAACAGACTTCCAGATATGGTTTGAATACGTGACTCCTTACTCAAATAAATACTGATCAGAAAGCCATATTCGGCGTTTCGAAATTCCTTCATGTATGTGGCTTGAAGAAAAATAGGTTGTGAAGGATGGAATACTTCAAGTTCAAGCTGAAGTCTTCCTTCTCCCATTCACTTTGAAATATGGATTCCTTCTCTCTCTCTAATGTATTTCGCATCGTGTTGTATGGAAAACTGTCATAAAGGCCAGTCCATTAGATAAAATATCTATGATCATAACTAGGAAGTTTTGATTTCTTTGGGTTACAAGGGAGAATTCTTCCCCCTCTTATAATCGAGTTGCGTTTCTGTGATTCCACAATTCGTTTTCTGCTCATAATTAAACGAAAAATCTCGCTCATTTAAAAGAAGACAAAAGAAAAGAGCAATCCTTTGATGTGAAAAACCAAACAGAAAGCACGAACTGATAGATACGGCCGCGAAGAGGGATTTTTTCACCCTGGAGCTGTTCTCTAATTAAAAATGGTGAAAAATCAATTTCCAAAAGGTATTGAGAACACGTGATTTGGAAGAAATTAATTGCTAAAGAGCTTTGCCGAGTCAAAAGAACAGCGTTCTTTTTATGTATTTCAAACACTCTCGATTTATTTTCACGTGGTTTAAAAAGCACAGACTCACCGGTGAATATGGATCAGAGTGGAACTTGAAATTTTCCTTCATGCGTTACATTTCCAAGGGCCCTGCGAATTCCGAAAGAACTGTCTGAAAGTCGGAAAATGACATTCGACACTCCATATCCTTCCCGTAACTGAAGTTTATCAATTGTATATTTTGATAAAGAGTTCAGTAATAGTAACTGAGATGGCATGAAGACAACTTATATTTTGCTTGTAGTTAGCATCAAAAATTTCATTTTCAATAATAAGGTGGCTAAAACTGGTGTTTTCGCTCCATATAGAAGATTGTCAGCAAATCAGACATAGATTAAAGAAAACAGGAGATGGAACATGAATATACAAATCAATGTGCGCTGAGCCTGCCAAATATTCAGAGTTGAAGCCTAGGAGTGGGGAGCGGTACAGAGTAGTATTCAAGAAAATATCAGTTATTTTGCCCAAAGTCGTATTTGCATTGAAATGAAAATGGTTTTCCCAAATTTCATATACTTTGAATAGTACATATAATCATAACCAGGAACATACACTTTCATAATGAATAGTTCATATACCCACGACCAGGGGCGTGCAATTTCATAATGAATAGGATTTCATATAAGTCAAATAAAACTCACCTTAGGTTGCAAATTCATTTTCGAATCTACTGAAGATTCATTGGTACATTACGATTTTTCCAAGCATTGTATAATTATATGTTATAATCCTTCAGTATGCTACTGCCAGCAAATTCAAATTCAATATAACGAATGAAAGTAAATAATATACACAAAATTGGATTATAAAGTTTATTTCATAATTCATGCTGAAGTGTAATTGACATACACGAGAATATTCTTGCAGATCTTTTGCCTCGATTGTCAAAGCCCGCCTTCATAATTCTCTTCTTTCAACAATGCTAGGAAAACTGAAATAGGTCATGTTATGATATGATTTCGTCTAGCAGAACAGTTATATCTAGATGCAAAAAAGAACAAACACAAAATTGCCGTAAGTATTAAAATTTGTGTGGGATTTCGTGTTCATTCTTTTTCGGATGACTTCCAACTCCATTTTGAGAAATTTTGACATAACCACTTTCATCGTTTTTTTTTATATTATCACAGAGTGAAAACCAACAGCAAACTTGCAGAGGAGTAACCTCATTACGTTTTATCTGAATGTAATATGAAGTTATCGATTACTTTGTTCACTTTTGAATCAATTCAGATTTGCAAACTAATGGAACTCCTCGTTATTTATTTTATTTGTTCGCAATATTCGAGATATGGAAATCAAAACGCAATATTCGAACGATATGGAATTACCATCGCGATTTATCCCGTTGGTCTCATTCATCGGGGTATGGAAAACAAATCATTGTCAACTTCGACTGTGAAACAACTGGCCACTCCCATCAAAACCATACCGCACTCATAACAGACTTACCGGAATATATGAACAGATTTCATATCCTTCTTTATATTTGAACTGAAGTAGTATCTGCATCGCTCCACAACACACCGTGACATTTTTTGCCGAAAAAGTTTACGAAACACATGACATTGACACTTAATAACAAACTTTGACAAGCGTCCATATCCTTCAAATCGGTACGTTGGTGGGGATATACGATTTGATTGGCGGACTTTAGGAGTGGGAATATCAGGGGAAATTGGCAGAGTGCGCAGTGGACCATGTTCTATCTCCTGTTTTCTTTAATCTATGAAATCAGACGACCGATCTGGCCTACTTGATTAAGAATTGATGACGTAGACCGTAGTAATAACTTCAAAAATTTGCCAGGTATCGTCACTCTCGCAATTGAGATAACAGTCATGTGCACGTCCTGTGTTGCCGCCAAGTGGCTATGTCGGTGCGAATTCTGGTCTATGTGCTGAAAAAATCAGTTGATTGTTGATATATTCATTTGAGCAATATTATATTGTGATCTCAATCCAAAAGCTCGGTGGTGAAGTAGTATCACAGTTCAGCCGAATATTATTCACGTTAATGCGTGTGAGCGAATAGTAGTGAGAATTGTGATCAAATTTTATGGATATGTGAAGTGAGAAAATGCAATTTTTTCTGGTGATTGAAATCATTATTATTTTTTTATAATCTCCTGGGTTGAATTGAACTGGCCGATACTTGATGAAAATACATATTAACAAAAATATATTACAGTTTTCTGTATGATTTCCACTTACAATGGGTTCACAAAACTACGGAATTTTTAAATAATTATTGAATATACTAGAACGTGAGATTATTCTTAAAGGTAAGTCATTGAAGATGAAGTTTGTTTTCATCAGACGTCTGATTGATCTCGCGTTCTATTATCTGTTCTAACCAAAAGTGAGCTGTATTGGCAACAACGTGTTCCATGGATCGAGTGATCTTGAAAGTTTTTAGGAATTTCAACCACAAGCGCACCCTTAATGCGTAATTTTGAACAACTACACCCTGTCAACAGGTTTGTCTGAAACAATATCGCAACACTGAAAGCACCAGTATATAGCTATCTTATTCAATAATAATCATTGACTTCGAGTTGAGAGGCCAAATAGTCAGAAACCGCTTTACAAATGTGCCAGTTCCAATAATTGAATGGATGTTTATTCACATATGTTGCATACAGAATAGAATTAACGAACGAATTGAAAATTCACTGAGGTTCAACCCTTTTTATAGTTAAGTGTGAGGGTGAAGTAACACTGACCCGAAAAAATCTCCTTAATAAGAAGAAGAATTTCTACTTGCACTTTTTCATAGTAAAATTTGAAATATACGAGAAAATGCAGACTGATAGAACGTGTTCCATTCAAAAGGACCTGTTTTTCAATTAATGCATCGACTCATAGGGGTAGATTGAAAATCTGCCCTTCTACACTCGTATAGATCCCAATATTAATTCTGATTTTTCCAAATTTTGGTAGGTAAAAAATCTAAGAAATTACGAAGAAAGAATTTATCCACCACAAACTGATGACATTCCCACATTACTTACAGGCTACTTGCATTTGATGAACCGGAAAGGACGAGATTGCTACTTCATTGAGATGTTAAGGCCTCTTCTGAAGAGGAAAGTTGAACTGGAAAGATTCAATTTAAAGTAGGTTGTGTCAAAGTCAATACGTTATCTCTAGTGATATTATAAGAATTTGAATATTTATCTTTTTCATTTCCAGGGGAGAGGAAATCTAAAAAGTACATTTCACAATATTTCGACCACTTCATTTCATTAGGAGAGATGCTCAAGATTGTTGCTTCAGAATAATTTGGAGATATTTCAATAAGCATTCGTTAGGAATACAAATTGAATGACTAGGTGGTTCCCAACATCAGGTACACTTACTCGAATCGTGTGTAATTACAGATTCTTCAAAAAAAATCAGGAATGAGGCTATCATTCGTTAGGACTTCAAATGAAATGACTAGGTGTTTCTCAATATCAGGTACCTTTACCTGAATCTTTGTGAATACAGATTCTTGAAAAAAAAGCTTAATTTTTGTCTCCAGTTTCTTATCTCAACGATCCAATGAAGCAAACTTGTCCCCAACTCATCGAAAAAGTTCCTTCGAGTAATGGTAACTCTTCTGGATTCCCTCAATCGCGCGATCCCGATCCTTTCAGGAGTATACATCATCGCATCTCCGCTAGTCATTTGAATCGAGCTTGTTACCGAGAAACGCATCGATAGCCATATCAAACGTGTTCAATAGCGCGATGCTGGAGTGCGATCACATAAAGGGTTTATCGAGTGTGTACGATTGATGAGGACCTTGTTAGTTGCCCCAGAAGGTACGTTTTCGTGAGATATCGGACCCCGAGAAATCGTCGAATATCCCCAGATGTCGATTGAAGGGGATGAAAAGATTCATGTCGAATTTATTCTGTGCGTTCCAGGATGAGGAGTGGAGAGAGACGATTTCAGAGATTCATTCGAGGATGTTCTGGTTTTGATTGATTCTCTGGTTATAGAGAAAAGCAACTGAGGTATTCAATTTGTAGGAAGTTTGACAGAAATATCCCGCTAGAGTTTAGCCAATGGGACCGTGATTATCTCGTGAGCTGTCGCTTGATTAAAATCACAGCTCTGAAAAATTGCATTTGCCTCATCACCTACCCTAAAAAAATGTAAACTGTCGCTTCGATTTCTCAGATCGTGGGGAATCGACAAAAGCAAAGCATATCAGTCAACGCACTGGAGTTTTTGTGCATCTTGATCGAAACCATAGACTTTATTAAAAAATTTATTTAACCCAGTGTAGTAACCATAAAATGAAAGATACTGGAATATACGTTTGGCTAGTGACGACATTGACTAGCTCATTTTGATGCCCACAAGAATAGAAAAAGTGCCACTATAACGTCTAGAGACTCGAAAAAAGTACCAGTAGAAAAAATATTTCGGAATCAGATTCCACATAGATTCAATAGTCAGATATTGTTTGATGATTTTTGTGGAAGTAGAAATGTCCTGGATACCATTTCTTAATTTTTCATTCACATGGAAATGAAAATCAAAAGCTTTGAATTATTCTTCTAATATCTGTAAATTGGTATATTTACACTGATACGTAACTGCTATATTGAAAATGAAAATTCAGTAATTATTTTTCCAGCTACATATCGTATTTTTATGAATTTAAAGATACATTTGAAAAAATATGTCAACAATGTATATTCTACTACTTGGAGAACTTTTGGAAGCTTTATTTTCCACTATTTTCAAAAATTTATAGTGGATTAGAATTCGTGCTAAGAACACTGGCATGACCCATTCAACAAGAGCCATACCGAGTGTTGATTCTTACCCAACCTACTTCGAATTGGATCTCCTGAGTTCAACTTCCGTTTTCAGGATGAGCATCCAACATTGATCCTCAATCGATGAACAAATAGCGATATCTTCGTTTCTTTTCAACAGAATGCAAGTAGCCTCTTCTTGTTTTCCTTTTTTCCATTCTGTTTTTTCATGAGTAGATGAATATTATCCCATTCAGTCATTTGTTCGTTCAGCTCATGTCGACTCATCTATTGCTCCTATTCTCAACGTGTTTTCACGTTCAGTTATCTTTATTCTTAAGGTACGCGTCCATAGGAACGCATCGTACTTCGTACGGATCGTATGAAACGGATTTTAGAATTATTAGTATAGTAAGTTATACATATGCGTCCACTGACCGGCAGCGGACGGATCGCACGTATCGGTCCGTCGGTAATGCCGATGAAATTTATCGAAGGGGCAACATTTCTGACTGGTGCGGATGACAACATGCGGATTGCTGATAAGTGGACGCATGTCACAATAGGTAGTCACTGGTCGCCTCACAGATCATTTGAATTCTGTCACATTTCGACACTAAGTACACACACGTGCTTCAATTATAATTGTTATTACGCATATCATGGAGCAAATCAGTGAATAGTGTATGATATTCTCCAAATTGTGATCTTTTTTTGAATGTGTCATGTATCCACATTCTATATCTTCTCTTATTTCCCCTCCTTTCTTCACCATCTAATAACAAAGCAATAATGATAAGTTCTTATCTTATTACACACTCTAATGTTTCCGATCGTCCACTCACAACAAAAATGCGAATGTTACTTAAAAGCCGACCATGCGTCGCATCGGCAATCCGATCGCTACGGATACAGTGGACGCACTACCACAAATCGATCCGTTTTATACGATCCGTACGATACGTACGATGCGTACCTATGGATGCTTACCTCTATGGACGCGTACCTTTAATCAACTTGATGTTTTACCAGTCTAAACACTGTAAGACTGGCATTTGAACTGATCGTTGAAATTATCAACGTCATGATGCTCATCAAGAGTTATGCGAGTATGCTCACTGAATATTATAATTCTTCGATGAAAGTTTTAGCAACTATATATCATATTGAATTCATAAGAAATACTCCTAATCACTTTTTGCTAGGAATTACGATCATTGATTATCTTTCATGGGAAAACCATGTGAGATCGATTGCTAAAGGTGCATCTCAGAAACTTGGATTTCTATTTCTTGCGAAGAAATACTTCACTTCTTGTCAGCTTCTAATGATCTACAAGGCTCAGATACGACCTGTTTTGGAATACAGTTCTCATGTGTGGAGTTCGGCACCAAATCATTCATTGAGGCTTTTCGATTCTATTCAGAGATAGGCAATTCGTCTTGTCGGTGATTCTTCGCTCACGGACTCGCTCACTTCATTGGAACATCGTAGAAGGGTCGGAGACTTGTCTCTCTTCTATAGATATTTTCACGGTCGGTGCTCTTCTGAATTGTTATCACTCGTTCCACCCTTGGCAATATCTACACGGATGACTCGACGAGTACATAATTCCCACCCATTTGTTGTAATTTTGGAGACCTGTCGGACCTTTCTTGCTCAGGGATCTGTTTTGAATAGAACCGCTGAGCTTTGGAACTCCTTTCCGAAAGAGGTTTTCCCTGAGGCTTACAAACTTCAGAAATTCAAAGTGAATGTTTATTCGTATCTCCTGGTCCTTCATCCACGCGGTGTTCTCTGAACATTACAGGGCTTCCCTTTCGTGTGAATCTGCATATAAAAAAAGGCCTCGAAATCGAAAACGTAATTCAATGTTTGACCTAGAGTCATTTAGGAATTATTGACTTGAGTCAGCAGGTACACAACTGGTCATCGTTAAGAATATTGGTCTCAGTGAATTCCATCTTTATCAGAATATAAAATTTCCTATCACCCAATGACCAATAATTTGATTGCCTTTTGATTCAGAACTGTAAAATCATCGTGAATCTTCTCTCAGAAAAACTCTCCACTTCTTTCAAATAACTGAAAAATAATAAATATTTGCTTCGATGGGCCATTTTATCCAGTTTCAGGCTAGTGTATCAATTCACGAATCAGTTACCGAACCTTTAAATCAAGTATCGGATTACCAAGGACTTCTGAAAGGATTGGTCCGCGTACTGACCCCACTGGTCTTCCAATAAGACAATAATCCTGCAGGTCCTTCGGATACCGAGGTATTATAGGAACTACGAAACTAGCGATGCTTGGCAGTGGCGTAGGGTCGAGAATTATATCACTACATCTGTGAGGAGAGATGTCCAAATACTGTAGTAAAAAGTTTCGGCTCATAATTTGAATCATGATTAAAGTAAAAGACTTAGCTATAGACTACACAAAATTTCAGAAAATTTCCGTTTTGACTAATGTTCATTGTTTGCCTCTTCCCTTCAAATTTTTATAATTCAGGCATCCTGTAGCTCAACTGACTAACTCCTTCAATTCTGGAATTGAAAATGTGATTAATCCATTTTGCGGTGATTTTGAAAAATAATATTGATTCTTCATTCCTATCAAGTATATCACAAATTTCCACAAACACGGAGGGTGTCAGTATGACGTGGTCTGATATGAATGTTTCTTATGAAGCTGACGGATCAGAAACGAAAAAAAAACAAGCTTTCACTTTTGAAATATTGTACCATTCTCTTCATGAACCAATTTTTAGCAGGGTTTGTGTTTAAAAAGTGAATGAAACAAGATAAATATTTGCTTTAGTGATATAAAGTTAAAAAATTATTTTATTTTGAAGGATTGAGAGAAGGGGTTTATCTTACTCACATATGCTGGAAACATTGAAAGTGTAGAAGTTCCTTTTTCAATGAGAGGTACATCCTGATTTTAACAAAAAACACCTATGAGAATGAATTGGTGCTATGTTTCTGTTTTGGTCTTGTGATTTGAGAGAAATCCTTACGCAAAAATCAGTAGTAATCCGCGATTATTGCTTTCCATAGGAGGATCTATATATTCGTTTCCATCACACAAATAGTGTCAGGAACAGGGTGGAATAGCCCCTTCACCTAATAACGTTACATACTAGGTAGGTTAAGGAATCATCTTCTCGCTGAATGTTTGGGAGCATAGTTCATGCCTGCATCTCTCATTGCTACTGGAGCAGTAAGTCCTTCTTTTTTTTTTTGTTAGCTAGCAATTAAATCATTTGATGGATACAAAATGAGATATTTTTAATGAAAACTACACACACGAATCAAACAATACATCATTTATCTCGAAGGTTCGATAACTCTTCCGTCTACATTTATATTATTTTCAAACCATCATCATCAAATCGCTTGGTTCTGATGCTCATTCAAGCAATTGAATGCGCTTCAACTATGAACAGTTACCCACGGATTATACAATCGAAAGAAGAATAAGATGAAGAGATAGAAAATATATTCAATGGGATTTTTTATACACATGTTGAAACACAGAAATGAGGAATAGAATGAGAGAGTAGCAATTTTTCAACATTATTTTATTTTAGATCGATAATATTAGTGCTCATGTGCAGAAAAATTGTTTCGTATTAATGTTCTATCTTTCGTGGTGATTCTAACCTATTTCATTCGGTCTGAAAACAGGTTCTGAACCACAGACAACAAACTGAAGACTCAAGACATGACTTCCACTGCCACAAAACCGTGATTTCATTGGTTGATTTCTTAATCCCCGGTTAATCTTATCATTCTGTATATAAGAGTCTTTTACCCTTATTTCTCTTGCTATTCCTCATTTTATCTCATTTCCTTCGGTATTTATTCCTTAGTTTATCCCGTTTTGCGAAGCTCATATCTGATTTTTATGCAATGCCCACGTTTGTGTGCTAAATTAATGATATAAAAATAAAATAGAGAGTTGGACCTGGAACCGATCCCTGAGTTAGACAAGAACTTCTATCACTATCTGAATGTCGCTTCAATTCCAAAACAATTGATACTGATGAAGTCAAAGAAAAAGTATATTTATTGTTCATTGAGCAAAAAATGATTTTTCTACGAGTATGAACCTTGTAGCATGAGCAGCAAATATTGCAATTCATACGAGTGGGAAATCAGCATTTCATGCCAGTTATGTACTATACTTCTTCTACGACTACAACAGATGAATTTAAAATTCAATGTCATTTAAAATTCCCACCCAGGTAAAATTGAATGCGTAAATAGAGCTGGCATTGCTTCAAATTTGACATTCCATGGAAGACTTGATCTATTGCGTAATGATAACTACAAGTGTAACACAATAAAGTCATGGTAATGAAAGTCTAGATATGCAATGCATCTCGTTGTTTTATCAAGAACAGTTATGATAAAGCAGTATTGTGTTATAACCGCAGAAAAAAATCATTTTTCAACATTCAATTAATGAATTTGCATTGACCTCTGAGGTGTTCCCGTCACTACGCCAGTGTCTTCGACGCCATCGAAGTCGTCCAGCGTCTCGTTGATCGTCCGGCGTCGTTCTGATATATGACGTCGGTCCGAGCAGACTTGTATCAGCCCTGCACCTAAAGGGTTGATATAGGATAAGATTAGGTAATTAATTGGTTATCGCGCCGTATATCCTTTAGAACGGAAATTACATCAAGGACATCGAGGACCTCGTCCTGGGATAAGGATTAGAACGTTACCAAATTGATTTATTAATTAGTCTGGTGGATTGGGCATTCTTTGAGGGCGGGTGTCGGTTAGTGGGTGGTGGATAATCGATTTGAAGCCATCTGATGTTGGAGATAATATCTCTATCGTTTCGATTATTGCCGATGATAATGAAAATAATAGGGTATATGTAATATATTTTATTATGTCAACTCAATCACTTTCATCTTCATGACGAAGGAAAATAAATATATATAGGCTTGATGGGATCTAGATCATTTGGAATACATTTGAGCCTTCAAATCCACCATTTATCACGCTCTTTGAATGATGTTAAATGTCGTGTCCGTGTTTGTTTAATCAAAGCATTTAAATTGATATAAAGATCATGGAAGAAACTTATTCGCGATAGAAAATAAGATCGCAGCGCTAGCGCGGAAAAACGCGGAACTGTCCATGGTTAGATTGTCATGTTTACATTTGCTGTGAATATATGGACCTTTGATGTTCTCGTGTTCCTTTTGTTCGTGAAATTTTCAATTTCTTAGTAATTTCTGTGATAGAAAGTGACTCAATCGACAGTAGAATACTTGTAGAACATTTCATTGAGACTTGGATTTATGAGTTTCTGCTATCAAGTCGGGCTCACTGAACGAATATTTCATAATTTGATGATTGATGTACACCTGAAATGATTCGAAATTACATTTCTCAGCTGGAGAAAATTACTACGATCACCTGAATATAAATTTTTTCAAATGTATTTGAGTAATAATAAAGTATCAGGAGTGGCAGTTTTCAGCTGGATGATGTCATTCTCCCTAATTGGAATTATGCATTACACACCAAATTATACATTATCACCCATACCGTAGAAATTGTATCAAAGATTACCTGGTTTATATCCAGAACTAGAAAACAACGAAAAGTAAATATACTTTACTTTTCCCACTATCATCATAGGTATCTTCATCAAATTGGAATACATTTTTCAACATAAAAACTGATTCTCATTTACATTTGTCAGAAATTTCTCAATTTATAGTAGTGTCGCAGTTTCTTGCGAGTCCTGAAATCACGTTATTTGTACCAGTTGAAAACAAACATTTCCCTTCGACCGCTAATTTTGAGATTCGTTGAAAATTAATTTGACACTGAAAACAGCTAGGTACGTAGCAGTTCTAGGCTAGTATTATCCGCCGATTTTCTAATATCAGGAGGTGTAACAATAAATTTTACTATCAATATGTAAGAGGTCTTTTCTGCCTTGGGCAGTAGGAGTTCGATACTTTGGCCGTCACCCAGCAGATGGCGCTGCTCCTTGGAGGCTTACACCATCTGCACCAGTTTGAGAAATTTACTTCGTAAGGAGTAGATAGTTTCGAAATGTTTGTGTTCACAGTCCAGCCAAGTGTCACTGATGAGACCCGGTGGGTCAAACAGATGATTTTGAAATCAGATTTTCATGATTTCATAATTTTTGTAACTGCCGTGGCCAACCCTACGTTGACGTTAACCCATAAGTCAATCAAGTTCAATTCATCAGTAAGATATTAAAGATAATGTGGATGAATTTTTTGTTGATATTTCGTATTTTTTACATTTTGGTAAAATAACCCTGGCCACAAGCAATATCTTGACATAGCCTCCTTCTTTCACAGAATAAGTTTTCTTTATATACACATTCACACGAAAGGGAAACCCCGTAATCTTCAAAGAACACCGCGTGAATCAAGGGACAGGAGATACGAAATGACATTCACTTTAAATTTTTGAAGTTTGTCTTCTTTTTGCCTTAGGTAAAACCTCTCTCGGAAAAGAATTCCAAAGTTTACAGTTCCACTGAAAAAAGATCACTGAGCAAGAGAGGTTCGACATGTCTCCAAGCTCACAACAAAGGGGTGGGAATTCTGTACTCGTCGTGCCATCCGTGTAGATATTGCCAATGTTGGCACGATTGATAACAATTCAGAAGAGCACCGACCGTGAAAATATCTATAGAAGAGAGACAAGTCTCCGACCCTTCTACGATGTTTCAATGAAGTGAGCGAGTCTGTGAGGGAAGAATCACCAACAACACGGATTGACTTTCTCTGATTAGAATCGAGAAGCCCAAATGAGAACCATATTCCAAGACAGTTCGTATCTGAGCCTTATAGATCATTACAAGCCACAGGTCTTCAAGCTCACAACAAAGGGATGGGAATTCTGTACTCGTCGGGTCATCCGTGTAGATTCTGCCAAGGGTGGCACGATTGTCGAGAATTCAGAAGAACACCGGCCTTATATATGGAAGAGAAACCCACACGGTTACATAACTTCACGTTCTTGAACATGTTCGCGACCAAGTGACCGAATCTTGTCCATTCCTGGTAATAGTCAGCCTGTTCAATCATCTAGTTATTTATGTTTTTGCTACTGGAACCTATTGGATGTGAGTTGAATGTCGGACTTTGCTGCCAACTATGGTTCCAGATAGTGAATTGCTAGATAGGGGTTCTTTTGAGAAAGCTTCTGTATAGCATGAAGATCGTACTAGCGAAAATCTTCAACCGCTAGATGGCGCTGCTAAATCCAAGATGGCTTCACTTTGGGGTGAACAAGAAATTCTGGCCATTTGATGTAATGATACTATTATTTCATGTTTTGCATTCTTGAGGGATTGTTGATTGATAAATATTATTGAAACGTCTTGAGCTGCTTTGTGTACTAAGGTTGATACATGTTTGGCTATTAATACTTTCTTATTTTAGTCGTGTTATAATTTGTATTTACTCCACCTAACATCCTTTCAGATTGAAATTCCGTGGTAGGAATGGAGCTATGTAATATTCTGGATTAGATGAGGAACAGATCTCGACTGTTCAAAGAGGGCAAAACTGTCTTCAGAGCGAGGCATTCTATCGCATATGGACTGGAAGAAATTAACCACAAAAAGTGAGGAGCTTATAATAATTGCAAACATCGGCTTCAGTAAAGCATCCATAAAAAATTTATATTTTTCTGCCAATGTTTCTGTAAATCGGGTTTATCTGGGTTCTGCAAACATTTCATTTCAACCCTTATATTATGTCATTTCCAAAATATTATATAGAAGTAAAATTGTCACCGATTAGTGCTTCAACAAATGCTTTATTTTTACTCTTCAAATAAATCATGAGAAAAACTTGATTTTCGTTTTGCTATAAAACTTTTTTTTGTACATTGTATAATTCATGAGACACGTTACTGAGTATTTTGAATAAACCTTCTATTTTATAAAAAAGCTGAAGAAATAAGTTGGGTACTTCACTTCCCATGTACCAAACTTGTTTTTCAGAAGAGTAGAAGCAATGAATGCCAATTAATCAGTTGAATGAATAATTGATTTATAGAGATCAACTACCCTAACCTCGAACTGATATCACTCTACTCACTTATGAATTCGTCAACATTTCGTTATCATTTTCAGAAGAAAATTGATAATATCGAGTGATATAAGTTTGGTGTTAGGGTAATTGATCTCACACCAACGGTTCCAATCTCACCATTTATGAATGAATCATGGTTTTCAAAAAGATGAGCTAGCTAAGGAGATACAATTTTTTCTTGGCAGTAATTCTACTGACTAATTTGGGGATAGTGTGAAAGGATAAAAAAACAGACTAAAAAACTATTATTCATTTAAATGAATGTAATCATACTTTCTAGGTATTAATAAATATTATTATATATTATATATATTATAAAGTCTTGAAAATGGTTCCAAAGTGGGAACTGAAACGTCCACTAAACTATATTTTCAGAACCTCTAGGAACTGGAGGCAACTTACAAACATATTTTTTTTGTTATTGATTAACTTATAGCCTGTTTCGACGATGCAAGTTTGTCGCTGCAACTTCAAAAAATTGCATGTGTTCATGCAAGTTTATCGAGTTGCATGAATCTTTTTTGGTGCGATAAGTTGCATAAAACAAATATTCATGGGGATGCTTGAAGACTGGCTTTAAATCAAATATTCAAAAAATGAACAATTTGTTCAGGCCAGCCTCAACTCACCTACACTGTAGGTTGACGGACTAACACCTATTAGAAAACAACTACTCCCCTGGCTAATACCACGAAGGGCATTGGATTACATCCAACAGGTGTTAGTGTGGGATTCTTCACAGAAGAAATTCCACATATACTCTTGGCGATACACCACCAGAATTGATTTTCAATTATAGGGACGGACACACTTGCAGACCGGTTTCGGGCTTTTTGGCCTCTCGTCAGTGCAAGGCAGTGCCATCATCAACATAAGCTGATGACTTCCCATAATTAAAAATCATACCCGAGTAGAGTATCTTCCCTAGACCTAGGCTGATACAAACAACTAGCAAAATAGCCGTTGTTGCGCCATCTGCCCGTAGACTAGGTACTAACCGAGAGCATATCCGCATGGCCCCAATTCCTCGTACAAGGAAAATACGAATAAAACAAATATTCATGGGGATGCTTGAAGACTGGCTTTAAATCAAATATTCAAAAAATGAACAATTTGTTCAGGCCAGCCTCAACTCACCTACACTGTAGGTTGACGGACTAACACCTATTAGAAAACAACTACTCCCCTGGCTAATACCACGAAGGGCATTGGATTACATCCAACAGGTGTTAGTGTGGGATTCTTCACAGAAGAAATTCCACATATACTCTTGGCGATACACCACCAGAATTGATTTTCAATTATAGGGACGGACACACTTGCAGCGACTTAGTTATTTCTGTGGTGAATTTGTTGCCGCAAACCACAAATATTGTGAAGAATATTGATTTCGAACATTTCAATTATTTTTCGAGACTTGAGGAATCAAGTTGAGTAACAAGGTGATTCAATCACGATATCAATTATTAGAAATGAATTAAATTATATATCAGTTGTGGTAATGTAAACGTTCATCTTGGTAACATTCAGTGCTATTTTTTAATATTGGCAATGCAAAATGACAGCTAGATGACATATCTCGCAGCGACAAGTCGCCGCAAGAAGTTGCAGCGACAAAATTGCATCGTCGAAACGGGGTGTAATTTTCAATGTATTTTCCCACCTGAGACAAAGCTTTGTGTCGTTAATAGGGAATTTATGTGGCGACATAATAATTTTATATGCCACACTCATAAGACTCCATAGAATTTATATTTGTTGTTCATTTTTAGGTCAGTTCAAAAAAATATATAGTTGGCGACCACTTCGAAGTTTTTTGCTATAAGAATCTCAAGTATTTTGTTTTACATAGAAGTGGGAATGTATTCATGGGGATACTCTCGTGTGAGAAACAAATGAACCCCTCAATCGATATCACGTGATCGACGATAATGCAGGAAAAATCCCGATCCTCGTTGTATTCTAATTATGTGGGTCTTTCTTTCAGACGTGCGAGCAACAAAAACACAGAGATCGCATGCAATTTCCACAGGCTACTACATATATATAACCCACCGCCAAGTCAATCGGTCAAAGTCAGACATTGTCGACAGCAAATGATAGATGAATGTAATTAAATAAGTGACCAATCATATTCTCGCTTTATTTCTGATACCAGCACCATTTCCATCAAAGTCAACTTCTAATACCAGAGGCGTAGCACGACGTGATTTTTCACTCGCTCCGCGTGTCTAACATGTGTAGAGCGATGGGGGTCAAATTTTAGTGAGGTGACTGCTGTCAGGGTTATTATTGATCTATTAGATCTTGCAGAATATTGTGATATCTCAATCATTAGTTTCATTTTCAAGGAATGCTGGTTGGGTAATAGGATCAATCTCGAAAAAAAAATTTTTTCGGCGTTTTGAATTTGATGGAATTCCTCTCAAGGGCTCTGTAACAATGGATTTTCATGAATATACTTCCTACAAAACTCATATGATTAATATCATTTTAGTATTAGAAATGACGGGTTCTTAATTATAGTGTTGAAAATATAACTATTTTATAAACATTCAGACATTTGAACATGAAGAAACTTTTCGGTAAGGAATTTAATTACGATTTGATTAATTTCTGTCGAATTGAAACGATAATAGTCATATAAGTTCAGTATAAGGTATTATTATTATTATTATACGATAATGAGGGCAGAGGTTTTAAACGTATTGTGCCCAGAAAGTAACAAAAAATATATATTCTAGTGTACACGAATTAACGAAGATATTGAATACAGGATTGAAAAGCAATGCATTTATACATTCAAAGGCTGCATCGTTTTGGTGAATGAGTAGTATCGATTTTTGAAGCTATTGATGCTGGGTGCAGTAACAACGTCATCAGGTAGGCGGTTCAATCTTGCGAAAACTCTATTGGAAAAGAATTGTTGTCTGGTAGTGGTGCGGAATTTTTCTCGTTTCAGTTTGAAGGAATGACCTCTGAGTCGATGGTCTGAGTTGGTCTCGAAGAGGAATGACATGTCGAGCGATAAGGATTTATGTAGGATGCGATGTGTCAGGATGACATCTTCCCTTACTCGTCTTCCCTTCAAAAATGGCAATTGCAGTCGATTTAGTCGTTTTTCGTGAGAAAGCGATTTCAATCCAGAAACCATTCGCGTTGCTGACCTTTGAACCCTTTCCATAAGTTGTATGTCTTTTGCCAAATAGGGAGACCAGATTTGTACAGCATATTCCATATGTGGGCGTATATATGTCTCATAGAGCGTCTTAAACAGATTGGAACTTGGATTTGTGAAACATTTTCTCAGTAAGTACGCAGTTTAGTTAGCTTTCCTGACGGCTGCGGCTGTTTGGTTGGACCACGATAACTTCTCGTTGACAATAATTACTCCAAGGTCTCGATGTTGTTGGACAGTAGGAACATTGATGCCAGATAAAGTATAGTTTGCTCGTGGATTGTTGGATCCGATGTGGAGAACTTTACATTCATTCACATTCAGAGGTATTTCCCATATCTCACACCATTTTTGCACAGTGGACAAGTCTGATTGCAATATTTCTCCATTGGTGAGTGGGTTTCCAAAAAACTTGCTGTCATCTGCGAAGAATGCATGTTTGGAGAGTAGAGATTGTGGATGATCCGACGCATATAGTAGAAAAAGTGTTGGTCCCAGGACTGACCCCTGGGGAACACCTGAATCCACTTTGTAGCTGCTAGAAAGACAAGATATGTCTATGAACATTCATTGTTACAGAGCCCCGAAGAAGATTTAAATCAAATCCGATATGTCGAAGAAGAAACATTCGTTATATAAAAAATATGTTCCTGTCACCCACACAAACCTTTCTCGAGGAAAATTATTGAATCACTAAACTGGTTAAATGATTAACTTGAATATGTAACAGAATATAAGTCAAACGATTCCATTTGGAATGGAATTAGACAATACATACTAGGTGACAAAAAATGGTGGTTTTGACACACAAATTCTCAGTACGAGTATGTATTGTGGAGTTCATATGAGGTTGAATGGAGAGTAATAATCTGAAAACATTAATGTTGAGAAGCAGATTGAGTTGGGATCATATAAATGTTACTGCTCACGAATTGAATATTTCTGAGGTGAATTTTATATGCAATTGATGGGGCCCCTCCTGTTAAAGATATGGATATTGTTTCGTATTTCGTTTCGTTGAAGTTCCCATTGTATCAAAAAAAACTGTTCGAGAACCAAAAGTAGCAGTTGATGTTTCTTGTGTTGTCTAAAAATACGAATCAAAAACTAGGTGTGGAATTTCACACTGCAAAATGATATACATACTGAGCGGACATGCAATAAGGCCTCCTTCAATGTCATGTGATATTATAAAAATTGTAGAAAAAAGCTGGATGAGTCATCTCATTTAATGGAAAGCCGAAAAAATGAATTTTTTGATGAAAAACTGAAAATAAAAGGTTTATTCACAAAAGTATATTTCCTCAACCCCTGACTGAAAATTTTTCAAATATTGATAGATTCTATTTCCTGGAAATGTCTCTTTCGTGATGGTCTACATACATACATTCAATATTTTTAAGTGGTACCCGTCGTGGCGGTTTCGTTATTGAAAAAATATTCATCGGAAGTATGATTCCATCAACGAATGCAAAATATTTTTTGTTTCAACCATAAGTAGGATGGGATTGATGACAATATGAAATGTATTCATTTTTTGAAATACCTCACTTTCATGTAACTCATTGAATTATTTGAATAAATTGCATTGCATTTAATTTCAGGTAAAATGTAGGATCAGAGTAGGAAATGTGTACCAATCGTTTGGGTATCTCAATATCAGTCTTACAACCTTCATTTACTAACATTTACTGAAGTTTCGGATCAGAAATCGATAATTGCTTTTTTTTCATATTCAATAATGATTCTATTCGCTCCAAAAATATTGGGCACTCTTTACCCTTACCTGAGTGTTGAAAATGACTTCATATTGTTACCATGCATGAACATTGAAAACCTTGATATGGTCCAAATTGTGTTGATCGCCTTTCATTTTTTGAATATATGGTAGCAACATAACACGCCTGTAAATTGTCCAATAAAAATCAAACAATGAAATGTCATTTCAATTGAATATGATATATTTTCGACTATTTTTATCAATACCTACCATTATGGAAATTTGTCTAATTCAAATAAATAATATCAGAAAAATATGCTCATTTGCTTTGTCGTATTTTGAGGGTAAGAAACTTCACACAAAGTGAAAAAAGAAAAGAAAAGAGAAGAAGAGAACATCATTATTGAAATCTCTACGAGTGTAGAAGGGCAGCTTTCTAATTCACCCCAAAAAGTTTCCTCTGAAAAGAACAAGTCCAATTAGTCTACAAGTTATCGTATAACGCAAATTTATCTATAACAGAAATACAAGAAGTGATATTTATAATGAAACTCAACTTTGTTGACGTTTCAGAAAATAAACAGTTTGCAAAACTCATCACTAATACTTCTCTTCCATAAAGCTTTTTGGAAACCTGTCAAATATGTGAGACTGACATAGCATTCTGTCTTTCAAGAGGAGTAGTCAGGTGCGGTTTATGATAAAAAGATAGCTAGCTAGCACTTTATTACCAACAGGTGTACACCCAGTTACAGTTAATGTTGAAGGAAATATGTCGAAAAATAACATGATGAAATTAGATTATTGACATATTGTTTATGAATTAGCCCTCACAATGTCAATATAATATATAGAATCATAATAATCTTCAGATAAAAAGTTACAATCCCTGATAGAATTCAAAGAACTTCCATCAATATCACTCATGTTACATACTGAATTAAAATCATAACACATTGTATTCACTGGTGCTCTAAGATTCACATTTGTTCTTCAACTCTGACATTTATATTCTTTCGTATCTTCAGTTGAGGCGTGGTACCTAAAAATTAGTTTTTTGAAGGAGTGGAGCACAAGAGATGTTATTTATACATTTAATTATATAGAAATGCGACTGTGATGAGTAGTCTTTGTGTATTCAATGAAAAAATATTGAATTGGTTCAGAAGGATAGAATAGTCAATTCCCCTTTGGGGATAGGTACCTGTAATGCGATAAAACAAGTATTCCAGAAACTATTTTTGGACAGCTTCAATTTTCTGATGTGAGAATAATGAATGGGCTACCAGATCATCGCCTCAAGTTCTAATTTGGATTCCATATAAGCATAGAATAGCGTGAATATTACCTTTATATCTCTGATTGCTCTAGTGTTCCTCATCATGGAGCCCAACTTTCTACAGCAACAGCTTGGTCTATATGTGTAAAAGTGAATTTCTGATCAAAATTAATGCCAAGGACTTGGTGTTTCACCGATATATTATTGACCGCACGACCAAGGAATCTGGTAAATATTAATAATATTGTTGCTCAGATTGTCGTAGGTTACTAACCCAACAAAACTACTTAAAAACTATCCATTCACCACCAGATAATGACTTCTAAACAGTGCTTATTATTTACTGATCGAATCGAGAAATGACATATGTGCTTACTAAGGTGGCTAGATACTGGTGTTTTCACTCCATATAAAAAATTGTCAGCCTACTTGATTAAGAATCGATGACGTAGACCGTAATAATAACTTGAAAAATTCGCAGTTGAGATGACAGTCATGTGCACGTCCTGTGTTGTCAAGTGGCTATGTCGTTGCGAATTCTAGTCTATGTGCTGGAAAAATGATGTTGTTATCTCAATTCAAGAGCTCGGTTTAGAATTAGTATCACAATTCAGCTGTATATTATTCATTTTAATGTGTGTGAGCGAATAGGAGTAAGAATTGTGATCAAGTTTTATGGATATGTGAAGTGGGAGAATGCCTTTTTTTCTGGTGAGTGAAATCATTATCATTTTTCATAATCTTCTGGGTTGAACTGAAAATATCTGAAACCCATATCACCGCATTTGTAGAATATTCGGAACGCGTGCACACTCTAGAATGTTGTTGCCAGCAAACTTCTCTTGTGTTTTTTTCATGATCACTACGAAATTTTCAAATGGTTATTGAATATACTAGAACGCGAGATCATTCTTGGAGGTAGGTCTTTGAAGATGAAGTTTGTTTTCATCAAACGTCAGATTGATCTCGCGTTGTATTCTCTGTTCTAACTAAAAGTGATCTGTATTGGCAACAATGTCTTCCATGGATCGAGTGATCTTGAAAGTTTTTAGGAAATTCAACCACAAGCGCACCCTTAAGGCGTAATTTTGAACAACTAAACCCTGTCTACAGGTTTTTCTGAAACAACTGAAAGCACCAGTATATAGCCACCTTAGTGCTTACCTTCACACATATAATTACCTGTTGAAGTATATTTTCTCCAGCAGCAACTTTTCTAGTTGTGGTACACCACTGAAGGACTGGAACCCCAATTCAATCAAAGTCAAGTTACCTACTACCCACCGCTAATTTAGTAGGCGGCAAAATTATTTTCCACAATATTTAATTAATTCTCGTTGTTTATTCCATTACAAGTTGGAACGGTTTTTTTGCAGTCACGCATGCTGAATGTACACTGGTGTGTTTTTACGAAGCCGACAATCAGATTAGGAATAGTTTTGGCGACGGATATTCAGCAAAACGACAAGGAAGTTTTATTACCCAGTAGTACATTATATTGGCTGAAGACAAGCATAAAAACTCTAGTGCTTTGACTAATATATGCTTTTATATTTATATTCCTCTCGATCTGAGAAATCGAAGTGAGATATTACATTTCTTGACGGTAGGTGATGATGTGAATGCGATTCTTCAAAGCTGCAATTCCTATCAAGCGACAGTTCACGAAACAATTTTGATACCGACGCGACGACCTCATTGGCTAAACTTTGGAGGGATATTTCATTCAACAATAGAATCATCAATACACAAAATTTGAGTAGACAGGGTCACCCTAGCCTAGAGAAAGCTAACCTCTTACAGAGGAAATTGGCAGTTTGATAATTTGATTTGAAGTATTTGAGATCTGAATGGAATTTCCAATAGACTCAATATTCAATTCATTTCCATTTTTAGTTTTGTTCGTTTCATTTCACGCTGTAATTTTCAAATTTTCACCGCTACTATTGATATTGTTGAGTGCATTTTTCAAGTCCACTTACTTTACTTTTTTACATTTTACTTTATTTGCGCATTGTGCGTTTGCGTAAATAATTGCGCAAATTTTAGTTATAACAAAAAATCATGCGTATTTTCTACATGATTTCCTATCGTAAGTGGAAGAGCGTATCATGAACTAATAGGAATTGATATTGGAAACACAATATCCACCGTCCCACTAATCGAATACTAGATCCCGCACTTCTTTCATTGAATACAACTGAAATTTTTTCTGTGAAAAATTCTGCACTGACACATGTGGAATGAAATTCAACTCCTTCTATGGTATCAGCCAGAAAAGTAGTTGTTTCTGGCAAATGTGATCTCATTATTCTACTATGAAGTTGGGACTGTCCAGAACAAACTGTGATCTTATGAAATGTTTCCATTTTTTCAGTAACTGAGTATTTTGGTAGAGATAAATAAAGTGGAGAAAAAACAATTTTCTGGCTTCTTTTTTCTCGAAGCAAGACAGAGGAAATACAAAACTTCTCTGATTTTACTTCTAGCCTAGAGGCCTTTGAAAGAAAAATAGAACGAACCGCACAGGATGTTGATGCTGATGAATTTTCATCAGTATATTGATTACACCTGGATATTCTCAAATATCATAAATCTTCTCATTTGTAGTTCATAATATGCCCAGCCCATGACTGATATCCTGGGTTTGATATTTCTCCACTTTTACATTGTTTCTATTTCTTGTATTATAATTGATTTTATAACTCATTGTTTTGATAACTTGATCAACATGCTCCTTGATTTTCGATTTGCTGTCAATATTCACACCCAAGTATACGAAATTGTTTTCCTTTTTTATATCACTGTCATTCAATCATAGAAGTAGGTTTTCATTAATATGATTTTTATGTTTTCCTAATAACATCCATTTTGTTTTATTCACGTTTATTGTCAGCAGATTTGCACAGCAATATCTATACAGCCTCTAATAGTATCAACACATTCATGTATATCTTCAGTACTAAAGTACAATAGGGTATCGTCAACAAACAACAAAGTATCAGAAATGTTTCTCTCGAAATATCTGTCTGAATGAGTTATAGCTGAATTTCCAGTTTATATTCACCTGCATAAAATCCCACAAAACTGTCGTTCTTCGAAAATTTTAATAATTTTTCAAAAATTCACTTCACACTGATTCACGAAACTGTCATGATCTTATTGACACTCACAATCGAACATTTTCCAAACCAACACTCAACTAGCTCGACAGATGTATTCATTCTTTTTTAGACGAAAAAATATAGGTGGATTTAATAAAGTTCCCTATGTAAAGCCAAGTAATGCTCCGAGCGGCTATGATGTGTATGGGCGACGAGTTTGTTCAAACTTTCAACCCTCATCCTCGCTTCTAGTAGGAATCACACGCTGAGAGGTGAGACCCCGTTAAGAATATATTGAAGTCTTTATTATTCCTATACAAAACATCGTCATTCTTTCTGGAAATACCGATTGTACCTCGTATACATCTGAAACGAATTATTCAAACTATATATACCTCAATACACAGTAAAAATCTTCTGGAATATTCCACTGCATACAATCAAACCGAATGCTTTTTCGTCATTCAAACGACTTGTGAAAGAAATCGAAAGCGAGAAGAGGAACCCTAAAAACTGATAAGCAGAATTGGTAGTGTCATCCCTAGAAAGAAATTACTCTTCGATTCCCCCGAGGTGAAATTGGTGCCTTCCAATTCTTGTAAATTCATGTAAAAGTATTTGCCAACCCTCTCAGGGCTGCAACAGGGCGACTATTCTTTTTTGAGTTACAGGGGCGTATTCAGCGGAAAGTTTTCTTGGCGAATATTTTTTACCAAGGACCTCAAACATTATTACAGAGGATGGCCAGTTCTGTTCCGTGATGAAGTTGAACTAATATGATGAAGTTTGAACTATTCTAACGAAGTTCAGTTCGTTTCATTTTTTCACTTGCCATTTTTACAATGCATTTCGCTTTGTGAAACTTCATTTGTGTTGTACCTATGTTCTGTACTTCAAAGTCTCAATATATAAAGAGAGTTTCAGTAGTTCATTTCATCACTTATATAGATGTTCCAATACAACAGTTGAATTTTGAGCTTTTGGTATCGAATTATTCGTATCAATCGAGATATGCATCCACAGATTTTCTCTCGATTCTGAATTATTGAGTCTACATTTGGCAGATGAAATATACCAGTTTAATGAAAGAGCAACCTGTTTGAATGAGTTCACTAACCTAAAAAAGAGGTTGAAAAATATGCTTGGAATGTGATGTCCTCTTCGAAAGCAAATTTTACGTGTCCGAGCCTTGTTGCTTCAAATTTCAAATGAAGGAGAAGAGCTAGATGCATACTTTTCGTTAGACTACTCTGTATGTATATTTAACAAGCATTATAGGCACAAATTATTCTGGTATCCAGCAATATATGTCTTGTCTATACGAAATTGGAAACGACACAAATCTCTTTCATCATATAGACCAGATGTTGTAAATGGGTAATGAAACAAACATTTTATCACGAATGAAAAAAAATATCCCAAATAGGATATTATACATCACCGTTTATCAGAAGTTTTGGTTTGTCTTATCTTCAATTATTGTGAACTGAAATTGAAATGATAGATTTATAGAATGAACTCTCCCAGTTTCTTTTGGATGTTCCATTCTTATTATCGCATCATTATCATATATAATGTATGAGTCCATAACAAAGAGTTTAAAGTTCTGAATTCATGTGAAATATACTGCAATTATATCTAATCCATCAATCGTTTATCATAATGTTCAACATTTAAAATACCAATAGGTGGAATTCAATATCAAAAAGTGCATCACGAGCCCCAGCCCGTCTCTGTTCAACCGATCTTTTCCTCCAGTTCGATTTTGATTGTATCTTATAAAACTGTCGTTTACCATATCAAAATATGTTTGTATATGAGAATATTGCATATAACTGTCGCAGATATTAAATTCGGGAACACGTTTCCGGAAAGAAGGAATTGATGGCAGATACAAAATAAGGCCATTTTAATAGATGAAGGGTGAGATAAGCAAATCGACAAAAAAGTCGAAAGTTCGAATTGCACTTTCAGATTGCCGATAAGACAGAAGGATGTGTCAAAGTTGATTGATCAATATGCATGAACTGGAATGAAAGAAGTTGAATACAGGGTGCTCCATAGATATTTGGAAACTTGAGTCATTCTCTTTTCTAATGTTAAAGACAAAGTTCCAAAATTATCCCAGTCGAATGTGGTTTACTGTATTCCTTGTAATGACTGTAACCCTGAGTATATCGGACAGGAAGACTGTTGAAAGATCGCATTTCTTCACATAGAAGCGACTGCAGACTCCATCCTGAAAGGTGTGCTCTGAGTGAACATACTTCCAACGCTGAGGCAGATTGAGACCTCAGCGTGAAGTCACACTAACTCTTGAAAATGGATTCAAAATCGGAGCCGAAACTTCGAGAACAAAACTCCAGGCGCGGTTCAACCCGAAGTCAACAACAATATATATATATATATATATATATATATATATATATATATATATATATATATATAAATATATATATAAATATATATATATATATATTCTCCCACCGTAGGTAGTGAGCCACTTCTATAGGAAAAGTACGGTTGAAGTGAGGTCCGAGACAAAGTGAGGACCAATATACGGACCTCACTTTGTTAACTGACCCAGATATTATAAATACGTTTACGTCAACATAATCTTTCATTTCCCAAAAAAAAAAGTTGGACCTCATTCAGTAGGATATGTCGTTATTCCTGTATATTTTGGTTTGGAATTTGGCCGCATGAGGTCGTGTTTCCTACAGTATATTATCAACTGTGTATACCCACTCTAGTGTTAATAACATTGCCGCGCAAAGCTACACACAGTGTGAGCACAGGTGATATTGCAACCCAGCACTGTCCTCTCTTTGTCGCCGAAATATAAAATGTATATTAAATATAGATTTACAGTTACCCTGCATGTGCTGAAATGCTTCTCAAGGCAGAAAAAGTATTGACATTCGATTCTGACATTTCAGTCTTGCTTTCTGTCGGACTTGCGAATTATTATTGGCCGGTTTTTTGCTGTTGTTCCAAATGAGAAAAAAGAATCTGTTTCAGATTGAGTGACTTGTGTAGCACGAATTCGATTATTTGTCGGTCTTGCTTTCCATTGCTTGTCTATGTCTGTCGGATGAACATGAATGGTACTCTGTAATGGTCTGCTTCTTGTTACCCTTTCGTGTAAGACTAATGGTTAGGCGGACAACATACAATGTTTCATTGCAATCAGATGAATGGTTTACAAAATTCCATATTGGTTTTTGAAGTTGGACTCTACGTTAACAAGCATTTTTTGGTAGTATTCATTATGCTCATTAGAAAATGAGTTGTTGAATGGAATGACGCCGTTCAAAATAGCTGTTCTTTCATGTCACCATTGCTCTTCAGCATGATAGGTGAATTTTCAACGGAAGCGAATGAATATCCAGAGTCGCGACATTGACAGAATATTATTGAAATCAAAGATTGAATTTTGACAAAGTTGGGGGGGGGGGGGGGTTTACCACCAAGCCCTCCTATAAATCCGTCCTTGCTATCGATAACTTCCGTACCAATGTAGTGTTCAGTTTTCAATATAAGTTACATTCGGCTTGTACGAAAGTTGAACATTTCATCTCTGAATCACAAAAAAGCTTTGGAAAGAGCGAATTAATAAGCAGAAGTCACCGAGTCGAACTGCATTTTGGATATTAGCTCGACTATTTTTTGTCCGAATATATTTTTTTGATCGCTGTGTAAATACATATTCTGCAAGTTATGGAGATGAATTATCAACAAACGATACTGAGTGAGTGGGGTGTTTCTAAAGAATATATTGAGAACTTCAAAGGTGAGTGCTATACAAAATTATTCTTCTGACAAAATCTTTGGTGGAAATTTCTTAAACTAATTACTCTTCAATATATAATTTGGGGTAAGAAAATAGTATATTATGCAACGATCATGTAATGATGGTTATTGATACACGAGCATCAACCGGGATACGAAACGAGACGAAGGTGAGTTTCTTATGGTCTATGCGAATGTAATAATAAACATCACATGAGAATTGCCTACACTATTTCATCTACACCCGATTAATAATGAAGAACTATAAATATTATATTTAAATTTTTATTGAACACAATAATCGTTATTGATCGTATTTTTTTGATAAATTCTACAAAACTGTTCAATGTTATCTTCTCGGAAAATACAACAATATGAAATGGAGAAGAAAAAAGAGAAAATGAAAAAAAAAACGAAAACCTGATACTGGTTTCGATCCTGCGATTCATTTCATAGTGTAGTTCGTAACTTGCACCTTTGGCAACTCGGCCACGAGCTGCCCTTTTGAGTTATTTCGAAAATGATTCTGCATTTTCTGCTTTCTCCGATATGTGTGAAAGAGTCGATGGTGATTTCTTTATATCACTGATATCATTTCTATAATTAATTATCGAAATTTAGCTATATTCTATGAACATTTCATATCTACTGATTTTGACGTCAAATAATGCAAAACATGCTTGATTGAAAGATAATTTGTTTGTATTGGTTCGAAATCTGTAGGTATCGCAATGAAAAATCTTTTTCATAATGGATCTCATTATAAAACGGGTTATGGGCATATAATGGATTGTAATACGAATATCGAAGGAATAGGTAGTTTTTCTGTGAAAGTAGAGAATCAAAATTTCACAGAACCCGTTTCTAGATCTATTTTCAATTGAAATTTGATCGACTTTTTTGTAGTAATTTCTAGAAGTTTTTTTGTCTCTTTACATTTGCCATAGATTCTGAGTCAATCGAAAAAAAACAAAAACAAAATATAGATCCAATTTCAATGGAATTGATTTTCAATTATTGGGACGAGCACATTTGCAGATCGGTTTTGAGCTATTTGGCCGAAAGTAAATGCATGATATTCTTCTGTGGAGAAACCTGGGGCTCTATTCTTGAACCACACGTTCGCTGAACGCATACGTTGTTGCTTGGCAGAGACCAATCAGATCTGTCGTAGTTTTGCATTTTCCTTTCAGGAGGAATTGGCGCATTCGGTTTGCTTTTGGGATACCCCGTCCATAGGTAGATTACGCAATGACTTCGTGTTGTTCCTCTCAGCTTTTTAATTATGGGAAGTCATCGAGTTTATATGTTGATGATGGCAATACCTTGTAGTGAAGAGAGGATATTCTTCTGTGAAGAAACCTGCACTGCCACTACTGGGAGTAGTCTGTACCAACTACCGACTGTGAAATACTGTATGAATCTACGTTCATTTCACGTACTGTTTTCAAGAAGAAATTGAGCAAATGATAAGGTATCCATGCATTGACAAACATACAGTGCGCGGCTAAATTATGGAACAAATTCGACATTTCGCAAGCACAACGTAAATTTCGCAAAAATCCTGAAAGAGATCGATTTTTATTTTGAAATGCTGATTTCTGAATGTACATTCTGAAGAGGTTATGTCACTGATAATTGGCAATTTTTTTAAATTGAAATAGGTTTCTTGTGATACTTCATCAGAAGGGTCTTTCAATACTACATTCAATGATAATAAATTATTTGATTTGTTTGTACAGCGTGAACAAAAATTAATATTTCATTTCAGTAAGAGAATAACTTCATATCCAACAAAAGATAACATTTAAATGAGATGATCAAAATGACATCTGCTCTTTAGAATATACATTCAGAAATCGGCATTTTAAAACACAAATCGACCTCTTTCAGGATTTTTATCAAAAGTACATTGTTTGTAAAATGTTGAATTCGTTCCATAATTTAGCCGCACACTGTATATCACGAATTTAATTTTTTGGTCTTGTTCCATAATATATAACTCCAAAATTGATGAAAAAAATCCGGTAATGGTGATTATTTCTAAATTAGACGGATTTGTTACAGTTCCACCCATGTTACTGATGGATATTTCCAAACATATTCTGTTCAGGATAATTATTTCGAAAGTTGTTACGATCTTGCCGAGACCATTTAATTCACCTTCAGAGATCACTATTGATCACTACAAAATTCTTGAAATTAGGATTGCTTTCACTAGAGGCAACTATTCCCAATCATTTTTTATTCCTTGTGATATTTCGAAATAGAATCGTCTCATCAAGATAGTGAGAAGTTACCAAATAATGATTCTGAATCAAAACATTGAAAATATCTATTACTATCGTAGTTGAAACTGCAGGAAAATCTTCGGGTTAGATTTTGGGAGAGGAGAGGACTGAATAATATTTTCAATTTTTTTTTCATTCAGGAAAAAGATGAGTCATTTGACATTATTGAAAAATAAATATTACAATACTTCTGTGGAAGTGAGCTACCCCACTGCTGGTAACATTCTGAATATAATAAAAAACATTGCACAATATGAAGCTGACGACAATTTCAATAATAATTATCCACTTCAATAAAACGATTCATGCTAGAATTACATTCTTGATCGAATCATATTATTTCATGTATTGAATTGAACTGGCCTATACTTGAAAATCCATATTAACAAAAATATCACAGTCTCCTGTACGATTTTCACTGGCATAAATAAAAAAATATTATTTTTTCAAACAAGATAAAGAAATAATATATTTTTTATCTTGCTTGAGAATGCTATTGTATAGCGAAACATGTATCGCGGTTTTGTAAACCCATTGTCAATGAAAATTGTACAGAAAATTGTGATATTTTTGTTTGATATTATTTCATTGCATTAAATCCGCCCTTTGAAATTCCACAGAAACGTTCCTAATTATTCGTCACTAACATCACTTATGAGTGACTATTTGAAGGTGACAACTTCAATAATAATTATCCACTTCAACAAACCGATGCCTGCTAGAAGAATCACATTCTTGATCGAATCATATTATTTCATAAATTGAATTGAACTGGCCGATACTTGATGAAAATCTATATTAACAAAATTATCACAGCATCCTGTACGATTTTCACTGACATAAAATATTATCATTTCAAACATGATGAACAAATAATATTTTTTTTATCTTGCTTGAGAAAGCTATTGTATAGCGAAACATGTGTCGCGGTTTTGTACCCATTGTCAATGAAAATTATTGTACAGGAAATTGTGATATTTTTGTTTGATATTATTTCATTGCATGAAATCCGCCCTATGAAATTCCACAAAAACGTTCCTAATCATTCGTTGCTGACATCATTCAAATCTCTCAACTGTTTCCCGAACGATATATTCAATTCATCATCAAGTGATCATTGCTGCAAATATTGAAGTTTCGAAGCCTCAAGAATAGCACAACGTCCATACAAGCGACTTTCGATACTTCTTAGGGATTCTAAACCTTACTACACCTATCCAAACGAAAAAGCCACTCAAATAACTGACTTAGGTACTCGCAAGGAGGTATTCAATCTGATCTTTCTCTATTCCCTTGGTACTTTCATAACTTGGAATCGTCGTTATATAATTGAAATCACTATAAACAGAATACGATAACGAATGTTATCTGTTAATATATTTTTCAATTCAATTTCTTGAAAACATTGACAATTCTTTGCAAAGTGGGCTTCTGAGCTTGATAAAGGCACTATTGCGCATAACACTGTCAAATTTCATTCACGAAACGAGGCAACATCACATGGTCCTCACTTGAACCTTGGTATGGTTTGGTATTTTTATAAAGGTCCTCATTTTGTTCGAGTCTTAGAAAAAATTATACGGATCCGACTTGGTTAGATATATGATGCAGACCTCACTTGGTAATGATATATAGCAAATATAAAACTTCGTTCTATCGAAAAAAATTACTGTATATTTGAGATACCTTTGATGCCGCATCAATGAGGGAGCTATACAATCAGTTGTAAGTTCACCAGACCAATCCTTGCACTGGTCCTCATTCGGTGGGGACAATGGTGAGTCCTCACTTTGATAGCGGGCACAGTATATATATATATATATATATATATATATATATATATATATATATATATATATATATATATATATATATATATATGTTGTTGTTGAGTTCGGGTTCGCTTGATTTGCGGCGCTCGTGAGAAATGTGTTTTTTTTCACTTGTACAATATACTATCACGCACGTGTTATATATACACTATTTTCCCTACTAGCGTACGGAATAAACTCAAAAGTTAACATAAAGAAACATTTATTATCAAATACATATCAACAAATTCATTATTATTAATATTAATATTGAACATGCTATTTGTTGCATTTTTCAAATCAATTGAAGAGGCTAAAATGTTTTCCAATGAAGTGAGATTTTCCACTGCTTTGTCAGACACTTGACTGTAAGGGGTGATAAAATTGGTTTTGGCAAGGTAGTTTTTGGACCGACAGATTAATTTTTTCTTTGTTGCTACGGTAATACAATGTGACAAATGGCAAATGTTATATATTCATTATTATTTGATGAGGCTTATACCAGGTCCATTAAAAAATCATTGGAACGTACTTTCCTTTTTATTGAAAATTATAGCAGAATTCTATTGGATTCCTCTTCTTTTTCCAAATGTCAGTATACTCCCCAAGAACCTAACAGATATACCAGATAGATAGATAGACTTTATTGTATTTGGAGAATATTACATCTCATTACAAGAGGTTCGATATAATATGCAGTCAAATAGTACTTTTCTACAATCTCTCCATTTACAGCTAATTCATGAAAATAACAGGAACAAAATACTGAAGAGGTACAAATTTTTCAACACTTCATTCATTCAACGCAAAGGATCTCAGTTTCATAATATTAATAAGTGCATGAGCAAGAGTAGATAAAGCAGAAATGTTTCCTGAGTCTAGTAATGATACTAGGTCATTGAAAAAATTTAGATTGGAGAAAAAATTACAGTGGACTTTTCCGTAGGCTTTCAGAATTAATAATCATCGATGCCCTACAAGGACAGTAATGCAATGAGAGAGCAGCAATTAATATATTCTATTTTCGCACTCAAAAATAGTGGTGGTGAATGAAGTGTCAGGTGGCTTGAAGATAAAGATGTGGCACATTATTGTATTTTTATTAGTCTGCTGAATTGCTTCAGTGCCAAAATTGAACGTAACATTTTGTTCACCTGGGTGGGGAAGTGACGTGTTATGTCAAAGAAAATATTATTTTCTGCTTACATCAGAAAAATTATACTCTATCGCTTTAGGTTACCACTTCGAGAAAAAATTCTGATGAATATCTGGGTTGTCATGGTAATGCGAGAAAATATACACTCATTTCATTGGTCGCAAACTGTTGGTGTGAAATTCTCCTTACCAAATACAACAAAAATCCAGGAAAGAGGAATAATAATTCCATTAGTTCCCGCATAGTAGTCCGAAATATTACCAGAGAAACAAAACAAACATCCACACTCGCGGAGCCCTTTCTTTGTAATTTTTGCACACATGGCCGGCCACGGCTTATTCGTTTAGGCGTCGGCCTCAGTCCGTTCGGTATTATTTCATTAAAAACGTGGCCATCTTTGCAGAACGGATTTTAAAATTCCGGGCAGATATGCGGTTTGAATATCGCGCAAGAGACTGGGACTCTTATTTGATTTATAGGATGCAAATTTGCGGCTTTGTTTCCAGGCATGTGCGACACCAACATATATAGGTGTACGTGCTCTCATTAAAAAAGGGCTGAATTAGAAGTGTTTTTCATATTTCCCCTTTTCTGATTCACAACGCTCGGATTATCAGTGGTCTTTGGGTATGTCGTTTGTGACGTTTCATCAAGACATTCGTGGACGTTGACGTCATACACCGTCATTGGCATTATTTTGTGGAACCACTGAAAATTTCTGATATACGCTCAAAATATCACAATGACAAAATATGTACTATTTGAAAGTCATTTTTTCTGGTGGATTTTTTGAGTTCTAAACCTACCACAACCTGAGAAAATTTTAATTATTACTGGAATCTATGCAAAAGTTGAAGGGCAGATTTTCACTCTGTCCCCAAAAGTTGATGCGTTCAACAAAAACAGTTCTTTCTTAGTGGCATACGTTCTAATAGTCAGCAACTTCTCCTGCGATTCAAATTCGCAAATAAAAAAAAAAAAAACGAGAACTAATAATTCTAGGTTGATGTTACTCTGTGCCTCTCTGTTCTTCTTGTTCCTCTTGCTGATACGGGACTCTGGAAGAAAAACTAGTGTGAAAACCACTGCAAAACTATGCACTGAACGGAATGGTCTCTACTGTGAATCATTGATATGAAGCAGAAAGAAATAGGGTGCCAGACTGAACCCTGTGGAACACCTGCATTTATTGGGAGAATATCAGATGATACTCCATCAACAACCACATACAGAGACCTATCAGACAAGAATATCATCAACAAAGCACACAATCGAGGAGGTGAGCCATAAGACGGCAGTTTAAGAAGGGAACGCCGTTGCCAAACGATATCAAACGCTTTCGAGTGCAGCAGCATATATGATACACCTCCCCATTTATCGTTGAAAAATGTAATTTTTCGGAATACCATGTATTCATCCCAATTGAATCTTCAGAAATCCACCCACAGAAATGCAGCCTTTGAAATGAAGCACAAAATTTAAGGAATGGGATCTGTCAAGTGAGAAAGTAGTTCCGAGACATATGAATCAAAAAGCCACATTTTTTCAGGTGAATTGAGTGTTACTAGTAAACAATTATTGTTTACTGAAAAAAATATGTGAATGGAATGAGGTGTGAACCATCCTATGAAATGAAAGTTATTCTTATATCTTTTAATTTTCACTGATAGTTTTTTTATTCTGAAGGGACATGGATAAAAGTTGAATAATTGCATGTATATGCTCTCATTGAATTCTTTTTCGACTGAAGAATTTTGGTAATATGTGCTCTGTAAATTTGCAAAAAAAAAAATCAAAAAAGTATACCCACTAAGATTTTATATATTTTTAAAAATATTTTCCTTCTGTGTGTATACACCTTGTATAGTTTTGCGTCCAAGAAAAGGGCAATGAAGGGATAAACCTTTGCCCAAATCAATTTTTCACACTTTCATCTGCACTTTTCTCAACAGAAAAGAAAACGATAAATGGGGAATTTGATTGTAATAAAGAATTCATACAGTGAAATCTTGCTTTCTTTAGAATGGAGTTAGTAATTTAGAAATGTTTGTAGTTAATGTGATCCTCAAATACCAAGACTCTTTTTTTATTTTCATCAGTACCCAAATTATCGAGTTTATGTTTCCAACGCTGACTTTGCATTGAATGTTCAGGATAATTTCAATGAATAGGATATCATTGGAAAGATCATTCCATTTGAGATTTCAGGGTTGTGCAAGGGGTTTAGAAAAAATAGTTTGAAAAATATTTGTGAAATGTGTCGAAAGCAAATTCACGTATCCGAGCCTTTTTGCCTCAAGCTCGGAATCAAGGATAAAAGCTAGGTTAGGATTTTTTTTTTATCGAGGAAGAAAAATTCTGAAAAAAATCGATCTCACAGCTTATGGTTCACTGCGACTCACCTATATCCTTGAAAAATTCATGAACATAACCTATAAATGTGACCAAGATGCATATATATTCCTGGGGTGATCTACGATTCCATACAGTTTCGTCAAAAACTCTAGACACATTCAATCATATCCACGGAATTCACTTTGCGATTTCCAGTAGATGGTTCAAGAATCGAATTCTGTCATCTTTTGACTTCTGCATTCGAATTTATTCGCATTTTGCTAGAAGTTTTCCATAATTTTACACCACTTCTCAACCAGCTATTTGTAGTTTCCAGATCAATTTTCTACCATAGTTTTCTTAGTCATTTGTCGTTTATCTGTCGTTGCTTTCAATTATCAGTAGTTTTCCGTTCGTTTAGTACTCAATTTAAGTGGTGTTTTTAATGGTGTTTCATAATGGATAACAAACGCTGTTGTATTATTTGTGGACGAAAGAATCAATCATCTTTTCATCTATATCAAGTTTCCATGGTTAGTATAAAACATTCAAAATACATGTACTCAAGTTCAACTGGTCAACGCGAGGTTAGACTGACGCTGATAAAAACGAAGTTCATGTTGCTCAATTTTTTCTTTGGTTGATATATTTTTGTTATTTGCTGATTGCTTGTCAGAATTTCTCAGTTTGACATATTCATTCCAAGTTCCAGCATTAGTGACAAAGTCTTGTTAACATGCCCACTAACAGGATGCAATAACATAAATTTCAAATCATGGAATGAAAGTTCTTCCAGGAGAGTGTTTTCATACGGTCTTCTTGTACAGCGTCATAATAGCCTGCGCTATAGCAATCTTCCTAATGAATTGAAATTACTCAGGTTGATCTGGACTATAGAGGGTCCAATTCATTTCGAATTAAACACTATAATGTTCAATAAACTGTATATTGACGTACAATTTTTTCCATGTACTCCAACTCCACTACCTCTAACGTCGA
Organism: Zygogramma bicolorata; assembly: GCA_032362365.1. Lineage (NCBI taxonomy): Eukaryota > Metazoa > Arthropoda > Insecta > Coleoptera > Chrysomelidae > Zygogramma > Zygogramma bicolorata. The sequence goes on from JAVJAQ010005172.1 coordinate 998,006, forward strand.
AACCGATATTTCGAAGAATCTCATCAAATTATTTGAAGCAGAACTGAATAGTAAGAATTTATATGAATTCTGATATTAATTTTCCATAACATGTATCGAGAATATAAAGCAAATGCATCTATCTGTAATATATGTATCAAGATGCGTATGTGTATCTACGCCTAAACAGAAACACACAAACATAAAAAATATGGCGAACTCGTGCACTTCTTGACAGAATTCGTGTATCTCTATCCTTCATTAGGTAGAGTGTTGAAAAATTAGAGTAACCCACTGACTCTGTACGAGTCGTTCTAGAGAGTTCGCTAATAGAAATTTCGTCAGACTTCATAATGTCATGTGTCTAGAGTTGCCGCTTGACCCAATCTGTGAAGAAATTTCCAGAATGTGAATTTCCCTGGATGTCGTTATCAAGTGAGCCGTAGGTCTAGCGTTTTTGACAAAATCATTAACATTGTACCGATATAGACGCCATTTCACCAGGAATATAAGCATATTGAATGTGACATTACTACAATCATGAAGTAAAAAATCAATCAATCATGTATTCTTCCAAGGATCACATTACAGATGATATAGGAAACGTCACAAATTAAAAACGATAATTAGAAGTTACTACTTTCTTATTTTTTGCAAATGAAATTTTTCATGGAATGAAAGCAAATCTCAATCAAAAATGCCTTGAGTTCTCTCTTGAACAAATTCGAATTCACAATTGAGCGCATTTCAGAAGGCAAACAATTGAGAAATCGTGATCCTGCAAACGAAGGCGATTTTTCATACAACTTTGTACGGTGCTCTTTGATTCTCAGAAGATCGCCATTTCTGGTGGGGTATCTGTGGCAGCCAGAGTTTGTTTCGAAATCCTCTTGTTTTCTGGTGTATATATATATATATATATATATATATATATATATATATATATATATATATATATATATATATATACAGACATGGCACTGTTAGAATTTTATTTGATCTAAAAATAGGTTTGCAAGACTCATTCCGTTTCAAATCGAATATTAATCTTATGATTCTTTTTTGTGCAATGAACACACGATTTATATCACAGCTATCTTCCCATAAAATTATATAATATGATGAAATGGAGTTTATCAACGCATAATAAATACTCATCAACGTTACAGTATCGAGAATGGGCTTGAGTTGTAATAGTGCATAGAAATTACTGTTGAGTTTTTTGCAGAGCTGATTGATGTGTTGTTTCCAATCGCGATCAACAATTATTCCCAAAAATTTTGTGAACTCCGAGGTATCTATAGAAGCATTATTAACAATGACATTAGTACCGAAATTAACTGCCTTCCTTCCAAAAAACTGGACCAAAACGTTTTTTGGCATTCACTATAAGTTTATTACAGTTGCACCAAGTTATGAAATGATCTGAGAGTAATATTGAGCTTAATCGAGCATATGTCGAGTATGTGGGCTTGCGCATCTTCAAGTGTGAGTCAACGAATCAGGATTATAAGCATATCGATTGCAAATCCACTTTTTAGGATCAGACATAAAAAAATCTGAGAATCCAGACACCCAGTACATTCACGCCGGAGCCAATTTCATCACTCTCATCCTGATCGAAGTGCATCACCACTCATCCCATCCACTAATAAGCCAATATGAAAAGTCATAACTTATAATTTGAACCGCATTATGTCTGTCCGTGGCCCTCTTAGATGTACTTTCCTAATGGCAGAGGGCCGATAACGACCTGATGGCGTCATTAACACAGACGGACGTCGCATTTACACACATCCAGTCGCAGTGGCCGCTGTTTTTATCCTCCCCTCGCCTTCATCTGTTTCTGATCATAACCCACTTTGATGTTCGAATATTTTGTGTCTTGTGGAGGATATCTTGGTGCTTTGATATGGTTTGTTATTACCAAGGGTGGATTTGATATTGAAATCGTATAAGTAATTCGTTTCTGGAAATTGTGGTGTCTATTCCTGGATACCTGACTATTCAACATGTGTGACAGAAAGAATTTGTGGAAAATTGATATCGTGGAACCCATAAATTATTACGATTAGCTGATTACTGCTGTCTTCAGGTTCACCTGAGAGGGAGAGCCAATGTGACGTATTCAATTCAAAAATTTCACATCAACAGTTTGGCGTTACCACGGCAACTGATGGCAACTCAGGTATTTTAATGGAAATTTATTCCTGCACCTAGCGAATTATAGTGGAAATTTTTGACTTTAGTAGAGAATATTTTGTTTGACATAACATGTCACTTACCCACTATGAGCAGAAGCCAACGAAATGTTTTGGTCAAATTCGACACTAGAACAATTTGGCAGACTAATGAAAGTACAATATTAATCCACATCTTTATTAACGAGCCAATGACACTTCACTATCACTATTTAATCATGTTTAAAAAAGGATTAGTATTCCTTGTTGCTTTGAGGACGGATCTTGTGAGGCCTTGTTCTTACATTGGATTACTGGCCCTTCTGGGCGTTGGTATATTTCGGTGATGCTCTTTTATTTGCAGAAAATTCGTTATTTTCCGTAGCGGGTGAACCTGAAATGAAGAGAAGTTTGGGGTTATATTGAAGATGGAATTAGGATTACTTCAATAATTATTTCAAGTGCTCGTTGCTGAACTAAAAGATTCACCAGATGTGCAAGTCATCATTGTGATTTGATTTGATTGATCACAAGTGCATCTCTTTTTATAATCCATGTTTATTAAAATGTTTCAAAAGAATACCAGGAGGTGGCAGGAGTGGAAGGCAAGGTTTCACCAACGTAGGCAACAAATATGCCGTGTTGAGAGTCTAGCTTATATTTGTATGCAACTAAAGTCGGTTCTATGAATGACTTCGGTAGTTTCTTGACTGTATCGAGTCATTTTGTTGAATCTCACACAATGAACTGAATTAAATGTGACAGAATATCGATTCAACTGTTAAATCTGTAATGTAATCCTAAGCATATCTTGACGTACTTTGGGAGGCTTAAATATGAATTTCAAATGATTTGTTGAAGTTCAATTCAGTGTAAAATTTTTTTACCGAATACCACGCGTAGTTGAATCATCGAGGGTTATATCCCGAGTGCACCAAGTTTATTCGGTTAAAATGAGTGCTGCACTTCCATGATTCTCGAAATTTTGCTTAGCAAATGACTTGAGTGTATGATAATTTGATAAAATCCCGAGACCGCAGGTCGAGGGATTTTATTTTAAATTATTATACACGAAAGCATTTGCTTGAAAGCAAAATTTTGAAAATCATGGAAATGCACGCATTTTGGTCGATTGAACTTGGTGAAGGAGGGATATATGTTTAGATTATTTCTAGAAAACATGTAAACTCAGGAAATCTCAAAATCGAACACAGGAACAATATATAGTACCAGAGATAGTACCCGAAAAGTGATCCAAACGCCCGGTTTATTTCGAACATTTTAATCGGTTAAAAGGTGTAGTGCATTTAATCGCTGTAAAACTCTGTAAAAGCAGTCTAGCCTTCAACTGTTTCATCGTTTATTCGCATTGAGGGAAATAATCTTTGGAAATTTTTTCTTGCTCACGAATATTTTAAGGAATTTTTTTTAATATCTTTCAATATTGTACAAAAACTATTAATTTCGAATCGTATTGTGTCAATATGAGGCTCCGATAGTACAGAGGAAGGACCCACAGTTTTGAATGGAAAGATCAAACAGTTCGGAGAAAATAAATTTGTTCATGTTGTTTGAAATAGTTTTCATTCAACTTCATCTCCTCTGAGAAAAAAAATGAAACACTCTGTCTTGTATATAATTCAAAAAAATTTGATTCATTTATCCATCAACAGCAAGAAAGAAAGAGTATCTGAAACTGCCACTTCCCTGGCTATATGGCGTGATGGGCGCCTAATCACACTTCTTCTGGCTCAATGTGTATACCAACCATACGAGTTTCGAATCAAATAGATAGCATTTCTACACCATAAAGCAAAATTAGAGACTATAGTTTGTAGCAAAATCCAACTCACGAGGATTATATTCAATTCATCTCAATACTCATGTATTTTCTGATAGTAGAATGTTTTTATTGTTTAACAGATTTTTTTTCATAGCAAAAGTGTCAATGTAAGAGCTTCAATCTGACTTTTTTGATGTAATACTGTTTTGAGCTGTATTCTTCATTTTACTCCTATAATATGAAGTTTCCATTATCATGTTTTTGTCCTAAATGAAATAAAGGAGTATCATCATTATTATTATAGACCTTGTCCCGCTCAGAGACATATAGACAAGTCATGAAACAATAAATTTGATACAACAAACGTCAACACGTACCCATCAACAGTGCGTGTCTGTAATTTTTGCCCATTTTTCTTTTCTGTGAAAAAAATCGTTTTCAAACCTTCTTTCTTCCACAAGAATAAACATGTTTTCCATTGTCATTCACATCGTTTTCGCAAGAAACAGTTTTCGTGCAGTGCTCTTTATTTTTTTTGGTTTGTCCTGTATTGAATTGCATTCGTGTTGAAGGTTTAGCCTAGTTATCCACGAAAATGAGACCATGCCCTATTCGAATCAAATTCTTCAACACCGACGATTACACGTGACAGCTAGTACAGTTCTATTCAGAGAGGAGCAATTCGTCTTTTTGGTGATTCTTCGCTCACGGATTAGCATACTTAGTTGAAGCATCGTGAAAAAGTCGGAGACTTGTCTCTCTTTTATAGATATTTCCACGATCGGTACTCTTCTGAATAGTCGTCAATCGTTCTATTCTCTCCAGTATCAACACGGATGACCCGACCAGTGCGGAATTCCCACCCCCTTGTTTTTAGCTTGGAGACCTGTCGAACGTATCTTTATCAGGGATTTTTTTCAATAGAATAGTTGAACTATGGAATTTCTTGCCAAGGAAGGTTTTTCCTGAGACTCATAAAGTTCAAAAATTCAAAGTTAATATTGATTCGTATCTCTTGTCCCTTGATTCATGCAATGTTCTTTGAACTTTGCAGATTTTCCTTTTGTGTGAATCTGTATATAAAAAATATATAGAAAAAGATCGAGCGAGCTTTACAATTACAAAATCATTTTCGCAGGAGAAATTTCATTACCACAGCTAAGATATTTTATTATACAGATTTACATGAAAGGGAAGCCCTAGTTGGATTGGATAAGCTATAATTAGAACAATATAACTAAAACATAATATCAGTAATTTTCGTTTTCCTCGGAAGCTAGAAATCCATTTACAAAGGTTCCACTTTATTGTGGAAAAACTGAACAAGGTTATCAAAAATAAAAAAAATCGCTCCTGAACCAATGGCTTCAATAGAAAATTGGGTTGCATGAAATGGAATGACCAAGAAATGCATTTGGAAATTTCAATACTCTAGATATCCTGAAGAGAAGAAAATATTCATTAATACATTTCTATTTTTGTGAAGTTTCCGGAAATACAGTCCAGTACGTCTTTAAAATTTTTGCAATTCAATCTTCTATCAGTTGCACCCCATTTGAACGTTGCTTCCTTCGATAAAATGTTTACACAGCAGCGCCCTCTCTGGAACAGAAAAATCAAAATTTACTTCCACATCGAATTGAACTCATTATTCTTGTCAATCCCCTATCGTTAGGAAATATGAAATACATTCTCCAGTTCCAAACATATACCACCAGGTAGTTTCAGGTGAAATTACCCGTAGAGATGAATTTTTCTTAAATTTTTAATATTTCAGTTGAATTATTCGCACCTGTAGGGGCGATTGGATGTTAGAAGTAGAAGACAGAAAAGTGTATACAATCAGCTGATACTGTGAAAATTCTTCTAATAAGTGTGGGGGGCGGTCACTCCATCCCTCAATCACAGCCTCTGCTTTGCACATATCCTGGTATAGTTTCCATATGGATTTTGGAAAAACTGTCGACAATTCCCGCAGCTTTTCACCCTGTATGGCCACATCGTAAAACAATGACCCGAAATGTACTCGACCAGCCTAGAGCAAACTTCCACGACCCCCATAATAATAAATAAATTCCAGCTACTAATACCGGCCAATATCTGTCATAGGCACTACGGTGCATCCTGCCAGTCCCGAAATTGGCAATATCACCTTCGCTCCTATCGAGCTGATATCATAAGTTCCAATAACCGATGACAAGTAATGCGTTCGGACTGGAGTCGTAGACCAAGAGATATTGCGTCTCTAAGCCGGACTATCGTAAAACAACTGTTTTATGGTTGGAGGAGGAGAGGAATTCCGGGCATGCGGTTGGAATCTATGAAGAGATGAAAAGGTGTACATCTGATTGGAAGTTACAACTTTTTCATTTCGGGATCTGACATAAGTTTGGTTCATACACAAATTTATACTAGTGTTCAAAGAACACCGCGTATATCGAGGGAGAGAAGATTCTAATTAACATTCACTTTCAGTTTTTGATCATTGTAGTCCTCAAGAAAAACCTCCCTCGCTAACGAGTTCCAAAGTCCAGCTATTCTATCCAAAAAAGATCCCTGAGCAAGGGAGGTATGACAGATTCCCAAGCTCGCAACAAAGGAGTGGGAAACATGCAATCGTCGCTGTTAGAGTAGAGTAGATATATTTGACCATTTTACATACAAGTACATTTATGGCAAGTCACAGTTACTAAAATCGTACAAAATCATTTTTAACAAGTAAAACTAATCAATTTTACAATGGTTAAGATAAAAGTAGGCTCAACACCTAAAACTATAATTATAATAATAAAATAACTAAAACGTTAAAAGACAACACTTGAATAATAAAAAACAAATAGCTTTATCACAGTGATTTAGATGAATAAAGTTCCAGCGACGTCAGTAAACTCCTCTGTAGAGTAAAAACAATGTTGTAGGTAGAAATCTTTTGATACAAGATTTGAAGTTCATATAGTTTAATGATTTGATAGATGAATGAAGAGAATTATAATAATAATAATAATAATAATAATAATAATAATAATAATAATAATAATAATAATATGTCTTTATTCATACTGTCATTTTTTCATTACAGGAAAATCAATTAAAACTAAATAAATAAACAGCGACAGTATCTCAGGGCGGAATTCAGTCGCCTATATCCGGAGATATTGGAAACTGCTCTTCCATTCAACCCCGAAAACAAGCAAAATTAACCCAAGCAATATTGACAAAACAATACTCAGTGGAGATATGAAACCTAGATATTTGATTGAGGTGAGAGTAAAGGTGAAGGTGTGGCAACGATTCAGTGAGAAGACTGGTACACTCAAAATTTTCGTTTTATTCTCATTCATTCATCTGGCACAAATGAATAATCATATATCAAATCTACCTTCATATATGGATTGCCGTAGCATACTTTTGAATCGACTTTTGTTCAAAGTTTTGAACGAATCGGGAATAGCATTGTATGTTTTTGATATCAAATAAGAAAATGAACGCTCATAAAGAGATGTGCGGTGTGTAGGTGGGGTCAGGTGAAATCGATATCTGGTATTGACCGAATGAACATCATCCCTGAATAATATTTTTTTGAATAAATAGCTCGGTTTCTTGGAAATAATTATATCATGAGAAAAACAACACATACTCAATAACCATCTTTGTTTCATTGTTAACCAGCCATATTCCTTAATTTTGTGTGATATTGGTTTTCGTTTTCTAATTCCAAATATAAACCGCGCACATGCATTTTGAACATATTGAATACGACTCTGATCATACTTTGTTAAACAAGGGTAGTAAACAGTATTTGCAAAGTTGAAATGACTCAGAACCAGAGACTCGCACAACATTTTCTTGGTTTTGATATCAATTATTTTAGAAAAGTTGTAAATTAACTTAAGATTGCAATAAGCTTTTCTTATAGTTTTCGTCACATGCTCATTAAATCTCAACTCACAAATTCTTAGCAGATTCAACAATTTCAAGAGGTTCAGAATCAATTGAAATATTTACCTGATCTTTGTATTCATTCCTATATTTTTTACCACCAAAAACTAGCAGCTTGGATTTTGTAGGATTTATACTCAAACAGTGGTCTTTTGACGCTCTAGATAACTCAATGAGATCGTTATTCATGGCCAGACACCCATCATTAATTTTTTCGGGGCTGAAGGAGTGATATATCTGTGTATCATCCGCGTAGTAGTGAGATTGACAATGTGACATGAACGATGATAAGTTGGATGTATAAATGGTAAACAGTAAAGGTCCCAAAATAGACCCCTGAGGAACTCCCGCGGTGATATTTAATGGTTCAGAGTAACCATTTCCGATTTTTACCAGCTGTATGCGGTTTTCCAAGTAATATTTGATCGTGTAAGATGCACTATTAGTAAACCCATTATAGTGCAATATGGCTAATAAAAGTTGATGATTTATACGATCGAACGCCTTTGAATAATCCAATAAAACAAGGGTAGATATATTTTTGCCATCAAGTGAGGAAAATAAGTCGTCAGTAACCTTAGTTAGAGCTGTAGCGCAACTAAGATTAGGTCGGAAACCGGATTGATGTTCTGGAAAAAGGTTATGTCTGTCAAAGTACTCTCTCACTTGTCCATTCATAATTTTTTCCAAAACTTTTGACATTGTTGGTAGTATACTTATTGGTCTCAAATCCTTCAGTTCTTTAGGATTATTAATTTTTGGAAAGGGAAGAACGTGAGCCAGTTTCCAGCAATCTGGAAACATTGAGTTTTCAATACAAAAATTAACAATATGAGTGATATATATTATAATATAAGGAGAACAAAGTAAGATCATTTTCAAGTTCAAGTTGTCAGCCCCTGTGGCATTAGATTTAATTTCAAAAAGATATTTTTTTACGACTTCAACATCAACTGCTCTAAAATAAAATGTATCCGATCTCGATCTAACATTATTATCATAAAATTGTATTGCTTTTTCATTTGGTACATTATTTTCACAAGGAGTTCAAATTCAAAGAATTCTTCTGACAGACTGTTAACCTGTTTTTTGAGGGGTACAGCAAATTGGCTAATCTTGTGAAGTGATTATAATTATCTGAATGAATCAGAAAACTTTTAATATTTTTGTGTATCTCTGATAACACAATGAAAATATATAATGTTGGCAAGGGCATGATACTGAACCGAATAAAGAGAGGACGACAGTGTTCTCTGTAGCCTACGTTAGCAAGAATTCTGATTGCTTTTTTTTTGACTTTGAACATTGGTTCAGTATTGATGATGAAATCCAACTGCATATTGTAAAGTTCAATATGGATTTGATAGTTTGCTACCAATATCAAAATTACTATATCACGTTTTCCATTCGACCACCTTTTCCTTATTTACATACTCTCATCATCAAACACTGTTTCGAGTGTGCCCAGAAGGTAGAGCCTTGTGCGGGCAAGGGTTGGATGATTGTCTTGGATTGAAAAACGTTCTGGGGCGTCTTACTGAGTTTTACGCTAGCGCATTCGCTATTTCGCCCAAATGGAAACCTTGGGAAACCCACGTGCCATAACACGTAACTCCTGCATATTATAAATAGTCACAGTTGAGTTATGAATATGGAATCGGAGATAGTTAGAGTCCAGCAGGTTAGTTTTCTGCTAAAGCTGTGACTGGAGATGAAGGAATTTCTAAGGTTGAATTATGATTGGAATGAGATGGCATTAATTGAATACCTTTGAATGTTACTTTTTTGTAGGTATATTATTTTTGATATTGTTTCAATATAGGCATAACAATATATTTCGGAATTGTTTTCGAATATTGAGCCATTTTTTCTGAATGTTCACATTTTGTTATGGCCAATACCCGGATAGCACAAAGACATCTTGAAGAAATCCCAAAGTTGTCTTATCCATTTATGATGTCTTAAGATCTATATTTCATACATATCTTCAATAGGTCACAAATATAACATCTCAAAGATATATTTTCCTAACATCTTGAAGATATCTTTCCATTACATCTGGAAGATATTATCGAATCATTTTTTTTGATCGTATCACATAGTAATAAGGTATTCAAAACGATGTTTTTGGCTCGATCCATTTTCCGAGAATCGGAACTAGATTTATTCTTGCTTGTACTTGAGTTCAGCTCTTTTAGCCTGCATATAAGTAGTATTTCTGCAAACCATTCATTTTCAACTTCATACGCACAGAAGTACAACACTCCACAGAATACTATAATTAAATTTCCCAAATTGTAACCAAATAGTAAACAATACACACGTGGCGCCCGCGGCAAACAAACCAAGGCTAGGTCTTAGGTTATTTGAGTTGTTTAGCATTATACTTGTGGCGAAATTAGTGAAAAATGATAAATGCTGCAAAATAAGATAAATACGATATTTTTGGAATATCTATCGAATGCCTAAAGACATTACGACATTATTTGGAAACAAATAAGAAATCTTCAAGATGTCCTGTACTATATGGGATATGATATTCAGAAACTGAGCCGAGTTTTGAAACAATATTGGTCTGAAATACGTGTGCTACTTAGGGATACTTCGAACACTTATTACTCAAGTAATCACAGTTCAAAAAGATATCCCTTATGGTGATTTTTTCCAATTTGAATTACGAAATATGAGACACCCTGTATAGTAGTCATATGAAGTGGGATCAGTTGATTCGATATGAATGAAGAAATTGAGTGAACAATCCCACTAGAGAACAGCGAAGAATGATCCCACATCAAACACTTTTGACAATTCCCCCCAAACTCCCCCAGATAAGACGCCCACCGTATCAGCCGGTGACTCTTCGCCAGTGAGTGCAAATTGGTCGGAAGGCTCGTGATTAGGAGAAGGATGCGCCTAACAATGGACCCGGATTCTGGAATCATACACATGGAATAGACATGCATTATACACTATTCAATAAACTCGCGCTGTTCTGAATCCGAACTCACGTCGAGGGTACCTTTGAACTTGACAAGTCAATTGTTCTCAATTTCCTCCTAATCGTTCGCCTCCTTATTTCGTTTCGGGTTAGAAAATGTGTGGCTGTTCGTATGCAAGGAAAACATTTACTTTGGTGTATTTGTTTCTTGTTCAAAATATACGCCTTATTTTTGTTTACATTCTTCTATGGCATTTTCTTGACTAAACATACTGAGGATGAACTACACCAAATGACGGTTAACGCCAGATAAATGAATATTAATAGACTGCAATGAGTCTCTCTATCTATAGGTTAAAAAACACAACAGTTTGATATATAGGAGTACCTCACGGTTTGGTCCTGGGACCGCTAGCCTTCACAATCTACACGGATGATTGGTATGAATTGATTCACTCAATCGAATATTGACATTTGAGAACTATTTCAAAACAAGTGGAATGACATCACATGATTTGGTTCAAGAATGATAAATTGAATACAAATAAAAGAAACAGGATCCATCCAATGATGATACAATGAGTGTGAGGAGATTGGGATGGAAGTTTCCTGTTGAACTTTTTCATTTCAAGTAGACAGAAATGGCTATCATGTTCTGTGTAATAGAAATAGATTATGCACAATTCGATATGCACATGTTTGCAACCACTTGTCAAGAGTATCTTTGAACTTGACAAGTAATTGTTCTCAATTTCCTCCTAATCGTTCGCCTCCTTATTTCTTCTCGGATTAGAAAATGTGTGGCTGTTCGTATGCAAGGAGAAAATTTACTTTGGTGTGTTTTTGTGAAGTCATTCACATTCTCTTGTAGCATTCTCTTGATAAAATTTACTGAAGATAAGCTACACACAATGATCTCAAATATCACATCATTTCTGGATACGTTAACGCCAGGCATATTAGAATAGACTGCAATGCTTCTTTCTACCCATCAACCAATCGTATCTGATTCAAGGCTACAGGTTAATAACACAACAGTTCGATACATAAGAGTACCTCAGGGTTGGGCCCTAAGACCACTAGTCTTAACAATCTACACGAATGATTCGCATGAAACAATTCAACCAAATTTTGTCATCGAAAAACTATTTCAAAACAAGTGAAATGACATCACATGACATGTTTCAAGAATGACAAATTGGATATAAAAGAAAGAAACAGGCCTAACCCAATGATGATGGAATGAGTGTGAGGTGATTGGGAGTCCAAAAATTGAGATGGAAAATTCATGTTGAATTTTGGAATAACAACTGTTCTGGTGCTATCGTTCTCCTCGACTGAAACTTTTGTGAAATATCACAAGTTACTCATACGTTGTATGCGAACACTCGTCGAACTTTTTTTTGAACTGGACAATTCATTTCTCAAGATAAGGAAATGTATGGCTGTTTGTATGCAGGAAGGAAATTGACTTTAGTGGTGTGTGTGCGTTTTTTGTTGATTAGAAAATACGCACACAGTCTATGTTTTTGAACAGAAATGATCCACGTGATGTACACATTTTCCAGTAGCATTTTTTTGACTGAATTCACTGGAGATGAGCCAGCTGAAATCATCAAAAAATAGGTTATTCATAGATACGATCAACGCAAGACAAATCAGAATAGATCGTACCTAACTCAATGCTATTGACAAGTGAATAACAACAGTACCTCAAGGTTTGAACCTGAGACCGCTACGCTCTACTATCTACACGACTGATTGGTATAATAAATATAGTAACTGAATGAGAAAAATATGAATGAGGACATTGAAGAATATACCTAAGGTGAAAAGTGAGCCATCATATAACATGCACACAGCACCTCAGGATTTGATGTACCCGGGGTATATATAATCTTTTTTCTACTACTAACACTGAAGTAGCAACATATTTTATTGATCTAGATTTCCACTAGAGAAACAATACTATACGGCGTGATAATAATTACATGAAAATTCTGATATATTATGTAGTTCTGGGTAGTGTAGCGGTAAGCACGTCCGCCTATCAAGCAGAATACCGGAGTTCAATTCCCCGTCGGGCCACCGTGCTGGGATTCACACTTCAGGACGTAAGACCTCGTTAATTCATTGCTCGTACAAGTTTCGGCTCCTGAAGGTTGACGTTCGTCAGCTGGTTAACGAACAAAAGACATTTATTTCAAACCAAACCATTGAGTAGCTAAGAAAACGCAATTCGACTCAGCTGTTGAAGAACAGACACTGTATTGGAATCTGGGATGAAATCAAAAATTTTGTGAAAATTCAAGTGAATTTGATATGGAAGCTGCCTGTATTGCTGAACTTTATAGTAATATTTCGTTCTCATTGCGGCCCCTAGTAGAGAATCCGATCTGTGTGCTTGTGTTTGCATTTTTTACTGAATGTCGAATTGAAATACACTTAAATTAATAATGACAGCATACTTGGCTCATGTGAAGAAGGAACTTAAGTGTGTGGAATTATTTTATTTCATGCCCTTTTCGAAGAATAACTTCCTGTTATAATGGTGAAAGAGGAAAATTTTGAATTTTATCAAATGTTTTATCTTAAAAGCTGAAAGGCTGTACGGCTATATAGTGTCGTTAGTATTAGGGTGATGATCATCCTGATCAAGATATATATAATCCAGCTTTTGACGAACCCTTAAAAATATTGCACAGAAATTGTGAGAAGGTAAACTATTCAAAGTATCTACAGTGTGTACCAACAAAAATGTTTACCCCTCCAACACTCGGCAAAACTAATGTTCTGAAAATTCAAAAACATATCCATTTCAATACCGAGAGGGCAAATATTTTTGCAAAAATAATTCATGCAACTTCAACTCTACGCTGGGGGTAGCAACCCCTCACAATTTTTTTAATGGAACGAGGGGTCAACTGAATGGAAATTCCGGATGGATTATCAAGAAATTGGGTTATAAAGATTCGAAGTTTAAAGATTGTCAGGAGCCAAAAAAGATTGAAACTTCTAATGTATTGCTGGAATGACCATTAACTTCATTACGATAATACAATCTTGATTGAAAGCCATCTCTCACATTTCTCAGCACCTCAGGAGTTATTCGTCGGCATTCAGAGATGATTCTTCGTTGGAGTAATGTGAGAGATGACTTTCAATAAGGATTGTATTATCGTAAGAAAGTTAATGGTAATACCAGCAATACATCCGTTAGTTTGAATATTTTTTTGAATTTCATTGATTTCGAAACTCTATTTCTTGGTGAGTAATCGATGGATTGAAAAAAAAAGAAGAAGGTCGTGTCAGTCATGAAATTCCCTTCCAAACTTCAAGTCATTTCACCCCTCATCCCATTTGAAAATTTGTAGGGTTTGCTACTCCCAGCACAGGATTAGGTTACGTTAGGGTATTCTTGCATGAAACCTCGTCCCTTCTATATCAGAATGAAAATGTTCCGGATTTTCGTCAAAACATTAATTTTTCAGAGTGTTACGTGGTGCAAAATTCGTTGAGACACGCTGTATATACAACCTCGAAGCGAACTGAAGCATATCATGTGTCTCCATAAACAATCACTGATCAAAAAGCAATACAGCAGAACAGGCAATAACCACCCGAAGAATGCTCCGGTAATTGAATGGAGAAGACAGGCATGTATAATTCAAAACGATTTCGTTCGCATGGTAGTGTGGGAGTCTCCCAACAATGGTGACTACAGAATTGGACCATTCTACTCTGATCACCGGACGTCATAATGGTCGTATTCATTTTAAAATACAACCGATTGTTGTTTCTCTCTTCTGATCATTTCCATATCATTGTTTTCATCGGAATCGCAGCGAGCTGCTCGTTGGACATTTATTAACATCATGATAACTCCAGAGTTCTTTCTCGTTTTACAGTAGAATGGGAAGAACTTATGGGGCTCAGATAAATCACGGATTTGAAAAAAAAAAATCGATGAATCAACAACTAACTTCTTCACGAGATTTTCAATAGAGAAATTCACGAAACTGCCATAGGAGAATTGAATTAATATTAACATTTGATTTACTAAGTATGTGAGCCTCAGGAACAACCTCATTCGGTAAGGAGATCCAAAGTTCAGCTGTTCTATTGGACAAAGATGTTTGAGTAAGAGTGGTTTGGCCAGTCTTCATGCTCACAACAAAGGGGTGGGAATCCCGCACACGTCGGGTCATCCTTGTGGAGCATGAACATACCAATAGAAGAGAGACAACTCTCCGACCCTTCTATGATGCTCCAACTAAGTGAGTGAGTCTGTCCGCGAACAGTCTCCAACAAGAGTGATGGCCTTAATCTGAATAAAATCAAGAAGTTTCGATGAATATTCTGGTGCCGAGCTCCATACATAAGAACATATTTATTCTGAAATGGACCGTTTCTGAGCTTTTGTAGATCATCAGAAGCTGACGAGAATTGAATTTTTTTTTGCATGAAATAGATATCCAGGCTTCTGGGGCCTGATTTCAAATCGGGTGAACTTTCATATCGAGAGAGTGTCAAATGTCTTTGTCTTTTTCAAATCGCCTTCGCTTACAAGATAGAAAGAGACATCCAAATTTTCTCTTGATGGGAGAGTTCACCCTGAGGGACACCTCTGGCAATCGATCTCACATGGTTTTTCTATGAGAGATTATTACTGATTGCAGTTCCTAGCATCGAGTTACTTGACTTTGTAGGAATATTCACCCCTGACATCTGAAAATTAGATAAAGATAGGTCAGCTTTCTTTGAGAAAGCTAGGTTTTCCTAGCGTTAAATTTCACCAAGTTGTTGTCACCCCATTCTATTTTCGCCAGATCATCCTTAATACTATTGACGCTAATGCCTCTATGAATTCATGTTTCCTGTGCTGATATTGGGACACTAGAAGAGAAACTAGTATAAAAAGTATTGTCATCAGCAAAACTATGCACTGAACAATATGTTTTCTCCAGCAAATCATTGAAATGAAGCAGAAACATAGTGGGCGCTAGAACTGAACCCTGTGGAACCCTGAACGAATATCAGACGATATTCCATCAACAACTACAGAGAGTGGCCTATCTGACAAAATCTCTTCAACAAAGTACACAATTGACGAGGTAAACCATATGATCCGCTGTCTTCTTTCTAAATTAGAAATGCGACTGTTTAGTGGATGTTACTTCTTTTGAAGTTTAAAATCTTCATGCATAGACTTGAAGAAGAGAAAGTCAGAAACCTCTCCCTCAAAAGTTGAGTTCATGTTCCTAAATATCAAACGAGTTATCACAAGACTCCATTTCCTTTTTCACCAAGTGAATTTCTTGGTCCCACAATAGCAGTAGTTCGAACAGGATTTTGAATCGTTGTTTTGGATACCCACTTCTCTCACTGAATTTAATGAAGACGAATTTGTGAATTGTGTGAATTGGAACACAGTTACTTGAGGTATATTATGAAAAAATTGAATCTCGATTGACGTACGGTGTTTGTCTTTGGGTCTTCTAACGCGGTTGAAGTGCTCCTTGTTCAGAAACAAATGATCACAAAAATTTTCAGTGTACCCAGTAGTCATAGTTTCAGGTAAGATGCCTGAGAACTCTGGTGTCTTTACTTATACCTGTAGAAGTTTGGGATGAAAGTGGCGAAATCTGGATTGCTTGATTTTTGGTGGATAATTGAGCTTTCGGAGGTTTCCGTACAATATGTACAGATGTCGCCAACACGCTCTTGTCAGTCTTGTCTGAAGCTAAATTTGCACTGAGTGAAAATGTGCAGTCGGGTTTTTCCACTTTTATTTGATTTAGTAGTGAGAAGAGATCGCAACCTAAAGGATAATGGGTGGACAATGAGATATCAGTAACAACGTTTCGATATTTGAAAGCAATGAAATCAACAGATAAACACGATAAAAACATCGTACACATCAAAATTTCAAACTGACATGACAATACGACAATTAACTTGACACTTGTCATCAAATTTGAAAAATGTGAACATAACGCCCTCTACCGAAAAAATAGGGAAAACCTTCAAAAGCGTCGATTGTTTTTTTCGCCACAAAAATCTAAACAAAATCTAATCAGTTGAATCACCAGGATTTCTAGGCATCTTAGTTTTAGGAATCTTTTCATTGAATTGAATGTTTTGTCATTGACTGGATTGTTCATAGTTGATATATTTATGTATACATCTTTTCAATAATTTCAACTATTGAAAAAAATATCGGAAGTGCGTTATTTGAATACAAGAGGTAAAAACAACTTCCTTGTTCCTTTTGCGAAATATTCATTGATTTGTAGGTCCTCTTATAATATAGAATGGATCAGAATTCCCAAGATATTTCCCCGGATATAAAATAATATTCACTGTGACAATTTCCAAATCAAGACTTCCTTGTCTGTCAAAATTGATTTTTCTCAGGGGGATTCGTTTGATAATATTTATTATTCAACGTATCTTGTGTACTGAAGTTATATCATATCAGGTTATGAGATACTAGAAATAGAATATAAGGATATATGATGATGAAATGAGATATAGATAAGGTTTTTCTGTTTGATGACTCCTATACAGCGTAATTCGTCCTTGCGAACAAGCGGCTCAAAAAAATATATAGCCAGGATGATAACTGTTTCAATTTGACTTTCTGTTTTCTCTGGCTGAGGCAAATTTCTATGTATTTTAAACGCTGGCTGAGGCAAATTTCTATGTATTTTATACGCTCATCAACATTTCACTCTAATTTAGATTGTTCGCATCAATTCGGGAAAAGGAAACTCTTCAAACATCTCTATTAGAAAATGAATCGAAGGAAGAGCATGGGAGTAATGATGACATTCAAATAAGTTACTTTTCAAACCATTTTCCTTCAACTCACTCTCCAGTCTTCTGACATCGATGACTGGTACTATTTCTCGTCTACGAAAGCAACTTGTAGACGAGTTTACACCTACGCTTATCTCCGAATAATCAGCGCAACAAAGATCTTTTTTTCGAACACAATGAAAGGGTGCAACATTTTTATGTCTCTATTATTCTCTTCCTTTGAATTCGTGTTTGAGAGAATATCTCGTCATTACCAATAATTCGATCCAGAAAATTATCATGATCCTGCCCACATATGTGCGTTTGTTTTCATTAGTAGAAAGGGTTTGTCGATATCAGACATGCATACGTGAATAATGAAATCATTTTTGAGGATCAGTAGTTCTGAGAGGTACTGATTATGGGACTTCTATTGTCTATATTCAATAATCGTCTGGAAGTTCTCATAAGCTCATTAGATTGAAAAACTAGAATGAAAGTAATGACTATAAAAAAATCAATAGAATAGTAGATCACGAATGAATATACCGGGTAATATTTGGAAATGAGATAATGCAATCTAGGGAAAGAGAAACCGGATAGATGTTTTGAGAAATAACGTTTATGAAAGAAGTGGCGTGAATAACCCAAAAAACACCCTCTCTTGATGTGTGTACCTAATTGACAGTCCTTTGATTCATTTATAAAGGTACAAGGAGTTCGTCCAGAACAGCTTATCTCCTTCCTATATGGCGCAACAGGTTCTGAAACACATTCAAATAACTTTTTCTTGCACAATTTGCATTCCAAACACACAAAACTTGAATCAAATAGATAGTTATTATGAAATATACCTGCACAACAAAGTAGCAATAGAGTATTTGAACATTTCGAAAAAAAAAGGAAACGACAGAAAATAATATAAAACTCAAAAAATCACAGTCATTTCACTCATTATTTTTTGGGATGGGGTTGAAATATTATATGGAACCATTTAAGGCAATATAAAAAAAAATCTTTGAAATTATTTTCACTGAGAACTCTAAATATTCCACGATTAAATTATGAGAGGTAGCTGATGCTTTTGATATCAAGCAACTTCATTGTATACAATGAAACAGTATTTGGGGAAAAATGAGTTCACGAAAAAATACCATTATAAAACATCTTGAAATGAATGAAAGCATAAACAAAATTTCAGTCAAAGCTCAATCAAGTGGACAAAGATCATCATATGAATTCCTTGGACAATATATCATCGATAGATACCAAAACAATGATTATATTCATGTAGGGAACAAATTGTGAGAAACAGTTGTCTGGCTTTTGTTTCTCCGAATGGAAAAATAGGGAAATACCTTTCTTGAAAATATAATGTAACCTAGATCAACATCAAGCTCATTGTGATTTCCTTAATATTCTGAACGAAAAATAAATCATGTTCCAGCAAAGAATTCGATATATGGATACAAAGCTTTTATATCACAGTATATACAAAAAGCCAACCGTCGATTAATGATCTGCACGAGATGAGAAAAAATTTCGAAGGCTTCGGCAGATATTTCTGATATCGTGATATTGGAAGCTAGCAAAACCCCATTTATCTTTGAAGAAACCAGGTATCATTTCCGAAACCAATAGCCAATACCCCAGTATACCATAGCCATACAGTAGAGACACTTAAATGTCAATCCTTTGTTCTCGAGGGTCAAATTTATGTGACCTTCATTCTGTGCTCAGGGTGTGTAATGTCATTTTATGGCGGCAAATTTGAATTTACGGGATACCAAATATCAAATCAGTATTTTATGTTATTTCACATCATCATATTAATATTTTGTCTAGGATTACGTTTGAAGTGAATGTGAATAATCTGAAATTCTTGAATACCTACAATAGCTATTTTACTTTTCTGTTGCTTTCTTTCTCCAAACCGTTTATTTGGAAAGGTATATCGATGTCAAGGAAATAAAAAGCGTTCAACAGGATGTTTCATTCGCAGCAGCTTCAAATATGTACACTGGATATATTCAGACATCAATAATGTAATAAAGATTATGAATGATTATAAATGACTTGAAATTTTTTTGTTCTTCGATTTAAAAGTTTTTCAAATTCGTATTTGCAAATTTCAGTGGGTAGAAAATTCTAGAACATTTATTTCTCGAAATGAAATTCACACAAGCGATAGTTGTTATAGAGAGCTTCGGGAGATTTTTCAAGTAAATCCTCTTGGTTACATGCCTTCAACTATGCCTCACACCTGGAAAAGTTATTTAATATTTTGGTGCATTTTTATACAGCTTATATTTCGACGCAAATTAGCTTCTATTTGAAGTTCTGTAATTTGTGAAAAATATATGAAAAATTTAAAGAGCTACAGAACACTAATGGCTATTGCCTATCAATATTATTATTGATATCCTTCGGAAACCTCAAGAGAAATGAAATTTTGTCTCTGGTCTTCGACAACAATCCGCGATAAGCACACACTTTTCCACCTTGGTTGTTAGCCATAATCTTTTAAAATACAATATTTCAACACACATTCACGCTCATCAATCAAGTTGATAGATAACACCTCGACATGTCAAATTGCTGAAGTTGGTGTTCTATGACCAGTGTCTCTTTTGTATCGTTATGGTTTATGGTATACTGGGCCACTACCTTGGAACCCTCTATGCCAGATAAATTTTAATATATTCACAAATCAGACTTGCCGAACAGAAGCACTCACTAACTGAATAAAGATAATTTTTACTACTACTATTTTTAATAGCACCTGATTTAACCTTAAGTTTTTTTATTTTATTTTGAAGCACATTATATTCCATTGACTTTCCGTTATAGCAATGCTGTGCATTGGAATTGAAATTCATGATAGTATTCGCACCCTGTATGCGAGTTTCATTCAAACGTATGGGAATTTCATTTGAGATTTTTCTCTCACGAAATATTCATGAATAAACAATATTGCTAGGTCCAGGCGAAGAAATAAGATAATCGGTAGACTAAGCAATCATTCTCTCAGAATCAGCCCGACGAATGGTTCCATTCATCCAGCGTGGGCGAGCTTGCATAAAAAGAAATGCAATTTTTGCATAATCTGCAAAAATGACGGGCGTTAGCTCGAATTGAGAGTGGACGAAAAAGTCGCACTTGGGGTAGTTGATCCGGAGACACGGTTAGGAGTCGAACGAGATAGAGTTCGAAGGGAAAAAAACTCGCGAACGCGAGGGGACGGCCTTCCAAGGTTTGTCCCCTGCCAAAATTATGGGGGCGCGTTTCATTACGAGAATCTAATTATGGTCGGAAAAATCGGGAAAATAGATAATGTCAAATTGAATCGTGTGCAAAGTGCCATATCTTGCAGAAACCAAGAAATCTATGGAATGGAATGGAAACAGCCGTGCAAGATAGACAGAAGACTTGGTATGTCAATGTTGATGTGTGTTAACGTAAATAACCATTTTATTCACTTCTGGAAAGAGAAGCCATCAATAATTTTATATTTGTTGTTTGAATCACAAGTTGAGAAATCTTTCTGACTCTCTCTGACATCGAGTAGTTATTGAGATGGGCCGTAGGGCGGCCTATATTATAAATTCAGAGACATTTATAGATATAAGTACATAGGATTCTCGTGTTCTGAGTACACATTTTTCTGTTTGTGTAATTTTCATCATCCTTATGCATAGAGAAGACCATTGCCGGTCTCAGTTCATTTTTCAATATTTTGTTTGAACTAAGTACGGTAAATAATGTAAATTTTTTTTGTTATAAATTATTTTCACCGCATATATATTTCATTTCATTGCTAATATATTGCTCAAAGTTATCAGAGGATTTCATTTCCTACGAGCCGCCTCATTTTCAGATTTCAGAGTATACGAGGAAGCAGAAATCGAACCTTCATTAGACTTTCGGAAATAGCCTTGACATTCAAAATTTGACGTGGAATCACCCTCCTCTTCTGGTGACAGCAACTGCCATTTATGAATTCAAAAAGCCAACTGCCAAACGTGTAAAGAAAATAATAGTGTCTAGAGTAGAGAGAAGAGAAAGCAAATCAAAAACAATAATTACAACACACACTCTAGTCCATTATTAATATAGCGGTAACAGATCGGTGGGATTGTGAATTGTAAAGTTGTCTATTCTGTAAACATAAACTGATACAGATAGATTGAAATAGAGGTACAGTGTTAGAAAGAAAATATTGAGGGATTATTGTGGGTACCTAGAAGAGCAATAAAAGTAAAACAACAATTACAAACCCTACCGTTCATTACACTAGCCACTAGCCATTGTACCGTAATGATAACCCACACGCACATTGCTAACAGTCCACTTTTGCACCTAATTATTCATGCTGATGAGAAACAAGCCAATATTTCCTTTTCTCTAACATAACTCTGAACGAAAGCCCCATGCAACATCATTAGATTCCAATAGAGCGAAAACCCATATGAAGCTAAATAGGTTATCGGAAAACGCACCCCTATCAACTTAGATAGACCGACTAATATCTCCATGATTAACAATAATAACCGAAGGGCACAATTTATAGAACACCTGTCTGTTATTAGCTGGCCATAATTAACCTCGAACCTTACTTGTTGATTTTGCCGATGTTCCAACTTCATGTATTGGCTGGATGGTATTTGGTTTGCTCGCGTAGATGTGCTTCGCCATTGTCTAACTTTATATTGTCTGGATAGATTTCGTGGAAGACAAACGTTGGTGAATTGGGGTAGAAGATGAATCATCGGTTATAATTGCAGGAGTGCATAGAAATTACCGATAATTTTACAAGAAAGCGTGATATCTAAAAATTGCAAGAGTTTATTTTCATATTTCGGCGAAAGTGTCAGAGTCCGAAGGATGAGGCCTCTTTTACAAAATATGAAAATGACCGAATGCAATTTGTATAAGATATCACGCTTGAATGCAAAATTATCTGGTCATTTTTATGCACGAATATTATTCATTGGAATATTTCACGAATAAAGAAATTCTCAAGGAAATGTTATTCGTTCATTTATAATTTCCTCTATAGATTTTATGGAGCACTCACCAAAACGCGAAATGTTTTTTTATTTCTGAAGTCTATCTGACATTTATTTGTGTTGTTTACTGACGTCTAGCGACACGGTTCAAATGTGTTGTTATGATGACTTGATACAATGCAATTACCGCTGTAAGTTTGCCTTGCTCTTATGGGATATTTTATATATGAGGGAAATATTCGGGATGACATATAGAGTGCGATTCGTATGTTACTGATAAATTACATTATATTGCACAATCTTGTCCATAAAAGGTTTTAAGGTTACCTTCAGTAATGATACCCTCACAAGTTCTCACAAACGTGTGAAATTTCTAGAATAACTTCTAGATGAATTTTTGTATAACTGAAAACTCAACTGATGACTCATTTCCAAATTCAGCTCCTTGAAATAAGTTTTTCTGAATGTTGAATGGTGATGATTCGGACTTACATTGTCTATATTAAAAACTCCATTGAAACCTGTTTGCTAAGAACGGAAGTATTAAAATACAAATCAAGAGAGAAAATCAAATCAAATTTTTGGTCAATAATGAAATTAGGGACTGGCAGGTGCTACTACTAGAAGTGTGCTGATCGATCTTCAGCGGGAAATGGATGTATTTGCGCGAGATTCTCCCTCATCAAGCCGAAGTCGGTCTATGCCAACGCTTTCTGAATGTGTTTATATCACGCACAAATCGAACCTCGATTAAGGTATGGCATTTGTTTTTGGGGCTATTCCACTCTCACAGCGAATTTTTATATATTCCACGAAAAAAAGTTTCAAGGTGAATTTTTGGTATTTCGGCTGAAAGCTCTGGTGAATATTCATTTACAAATTTCAATATTTTGGCACTACCAAATTTGTATATTTTCGAAATTTGCCAATATGTCTTCCGTAATAGAATTAAATTTTCTGTAGATAAGGAAATGCATCCATATAATACATGCCAGACATATAATATCCGCATAAAAAAAAAACAAAAATATCTTCTAGTGCCCCTGCTCATATGGGAACGCAATTGTTAAATAAATTACCAACGGAAATAGAGGCTTGTGACTTACTGTCTATCTTTGAAAGGCATCTGAAGGCATTTTCCGTTGAAAATATCTTTTATAGTGTCAAGGAACTTCTTGATGTTATTCAGTGATACATTATAATACATTTTTTCTAATTCCAACAATGTAATCAGAAATTCTTGAAACTATCGGAAATTCAAAACTCAAGAACTCTCCCAGGAAAGATAACATAAGAGCCAAAACTCTTCAACAGATTCCAGTCTATATTGTTTCTCCTCTGTGCTATATCTCCAATAGATTTTTTGAACATGGGGACTTTCCAAAATCCCTAAAAACTGGAGTTGCTGAACCCCTTTTTAGGAAGGAGGATAAAAGCATAATGGAAAACTAGCGACCGATATCTTTAATTTCAACTCTATCTAGAATAGTAGAGGAACTCTTGAAGAAAAGGTTATTGAAATTTCTGTATGACAATGATATAAACTCTGAAAGGCAGTTTGATCTTAGTCCTGGGAGATCAACGGATGATGCTATCAGTGCCTTAACGTCTTTGATTTACGAAGCAATGGATAAAAGAAAGCCATCCCTGTGCATATTTATCGACCTCTCTAAGGCTTTTGATACGGTGTGTCATAAAACATTGATGGAAAAGTTAGAATCATACGGTATGAGAGGAAAAATCTATGATTTGCTCAAAACTTACGTCTCAGGTCGCCAACAACAAGTTGACATTAATGTTACAATAAGCATCGCAAGAGAAGTGATGTATGGAGTACCTCAAGGAACTGTTCTTGGTCCAATTCTTTTCACTCTCTATATCAATAGTATATTGAAAATGGACACTATAGGAACGATAATCAGTTTCGCAGATGATACTGCTATTTTTTACCAAGAAAATACATGGACCTCACCAGAAGAGAAGACAGAATCGGATCTGAAAATGATAAAATCCTGGTTTCAATGCAACAAACTTACGTTGAATATACAAAAACACAATACATGCCATTTACCGCGTATGTGACAAATTTATCAGACCTAGCAGACCTCAAAATCGATAAAGATACCGTAATACCGGAAACCAGATCAGTCAAATACCTCGGAATGATAATAGATGTGCATTTACGATGGGACCTCCGAAGCGATAATGTAACCAAAAAAATTCCAGGGTTTTTGGGCCGTTTTCGGTTTTTGAAAGATTACTTGGATATAAATCACCTAAAGACCTTATATTCTGCACTCATTCAATTTCAATTGACCTACGGTATTTTGGGCTGTGGTGGGGTGCATGACAACTACCTCAATAAAGTGGATGTTGTGCAAAAATGGATTTCACGAATAATTTACAATAAAAAAATGACATCCTCCAGCGAAGAACTATTCAAAATTAGAAAAGTGCTTGACACAAGACAGCTCCTGTCATTGAGAATTTCAACTCATATCCATAAGAATAAAGCAGAAATGCCACGTGTCAATCACACTTATAGTACAAGGCATAAGCAAACATGTATACAAGTACCAAAACGGGACAAAACTGAAGGAGAACGCAACTACCGTTTTATAAACGCAAAGTTGTTCAATGCCCATGGGCGTAGCCAGGCAGGGGCAGGGGGGGCAGCTGCCCCCCCCCCTAGCTGGGCATAAGCGCTTGGTCGTAGAGTTTCCAACCCTAAGAATAAATAATAACCATAGAGAAAAGAACTCTTTGATAACAATTTTCAACACTGTCAGTGACAGAAATCAACCTTGCATAAGCGGTAGCCACCCATCTCTAGACCGGGCTGTAGATGTTGGTGAACCCAATACTGCCTAGGCTTGACGACGGGTAGGTACACGGCCACAAGGGCAGTTGATTCAGCAGTTCCTGCGTTCTCTTCTCTCTAGTTCCTGTTCTGTGTTCAGCAGAGTACATTTATCTATGAACTTACGTTTCTTTTCTAGTCTCGAAAGTCTAACGCATTTCTATTATTTGTACAAAGACAATAGATGTTTATTGTGTAATTATTGTGACATTGCCTAATCTAACTTAGATAGTGGTTGTTTTTCATATAAATAAAAACGGATATGAGAATTTTTTTTAATGGTGAGTAATTCATGTGTAACCCAATGTATAAACGATTTTTTTTAGTTGCACGTACTCTATCTACATAAAGTTCGACTTTTATTCAGTATGTAGGTATAGTAAGTCATATACATTTCTGTTTCTCTTATTATTAATTTTTATTACCAAGAAGCGATTGTAAAACAACAAATATACTTGATCTTTTGTTAAATTATTTATTACATTTGAATTTATGACGCATGCTAGAATTCGCCTAGATACAAACGAAATTATTTTTTATTATTATTCTTTAGCGATTTGTTAATCATTAGATAGATAGATCGATAGATCTTTATTTAACCACATTATGCTTTTAACATTTGTAGCAGGTCACAGAAACATCAGTTTGCACAAGAAATAACTGCCTTATTTCTCTAAAACATTGGCAAACTCTCAATTATTTTTACATGAACGATTTGAGGAGTGTAGAAGTATACAATGTAGCAAAATAACTGTGTGAAGTAAACAATATAAGTCAAAAACAATAGAACATATAAAGACTAACATTAGAACAAATAAACAATAAAACACAAACAATGTGATGATTCGCACAGAAACCATTAAAATTTTAAATTCTATTCATAGAGGCTGGGGTGAGTGTTCGCTCCAGAGTGTGTTGAGGAAATCTTCAACAGAGTAAAAACAATGTAGCAAGAGGTATTTTTTCACTGTTTTTTTAAACAAGCCATCCTTCAGACATCTTACATTTATCGGTACTTTGTTGAACAGGTCAATATTCAATGAATTTTTTTGGCTAACATTTAGCCTGTATTTGTTTGATCTTAGGTTTTCTGCATATCTGGTATAATGACTATGCGTATCAGCATTAGTTACATATCGTTTTTTATTTTTAAAAATCTCGAGTAATGTTTGAAAGATATAAATACACGGTACTGGTAACACCTTATGTTTTTTAAATATTGGTTGGCAGTGGTCACGATAACTTGCCCCATCAAGAATGCGCATAGCTCTTTTTTGTAGCCTAAATACTCTGATGGAATGAGTAGAGTTTCCCCAGAGGAGTGCGCCATAATTTAGGTGTGTATGAAAAAGTGAATGATAGGAATTCAAAAGTACTGAAGAGCTGAGATGTTTTTTCAAATTCCTCAGTATGAATAGTTGAGTGGAGAGTTTTTTGCAAAGCTGATCTATATGAGGAACCCAGTTTAATTTGTCGTCAAGTGTTATACCCAACAACTTGACGGTGGAACCATTTATAATATTTTTATTTGATGAAAAGATAATGTTTTGAGTTTTTTCTTGGTTTAGCTTGAGATTGTTTGATGTGAACCATATTTTGGCTTTATTTTCGGCTTCTATTGTTAGAGTGTTTGAAATTTCAGGATTCGCATGCGAATGCAGGAGGGTTGTATCGTCAGCAAAGCAGATACATTCAGTAGTTTCCATAAAATGAAAAATGTCATTCAGATAAATAATAAATAATAGCGGTCCCAACACACTTCCCTGGGGAACACCATGCTTGATTTCCTTGAATTCAGAGGAAATACCATCAGTGACCACGCACTGTGTTCTGTTTTTGAGATATGAGTGAATCAATTTCAAAGGTACTCCCCGTACACCGTAAAATTCCAACTTGTTCAACAAAATATCGTGAGACACACAATCGAATGCTTTCGAGAGGTCGCACATTGTTATTTCAGTGTGCTCGCCTCTCTCCAGCCCCTCGACTATCCTGTCAACAACACAAGTTACTGCTTGTACTATTGAGCATTTTGGACGAAATCCAAACTGTCCTTTATTTAATGTCCTATGAATACCAAAAAAAATTTCCATCCGCTCCTTCAGAATAATCTCAATAATTTTACCTAATATAGGTATAATAGAGATCGGTCTATAGTTTGTGGCCAGGTCAGGATCACCCTTTTTTAAAACTGGAACAACCCTCGTTTCCTTTAAATTGTCAGGGAAGCACCCATTTTCGAAACAGAGATTTATGAGAGTTACTAAGGGTTCCAACAGTACCTCTATAGTACTCTTTAAAATTTTGCTATTGAGGGAATGAATATCGTAGCAGTTTGAGTTTTTCAACTTATTAACAGCAGTTTTTACCTCTTCATGACTCACTGCGTAAAGAAAAAGAGAGTCTCTTGGTTTGGGAAGCTCGTTTAGAAAATTGTAACCAGTGTAATGATTTATATCAGGCAGCGTTTTAATGATGTCTTCTGCAACAGTCGTGAAAAAGTCGTTAAAATCATCGGGACGTAGTTTTGACACGTGTGATTTTTTTGCATATTTATTTCTTTCGTAGTTTATCAGTCTCCATGTATCTCTCGATTTATTAGATGAATTCAGGACATATTTGTCATAAGCAAGCTTTTTAGTAGAAGTTAAAGATTTTTTATATTGTGATCTATAACTATTGTAGGCTAATCTGTCCTCTGGATCATTTGTCGAATCACAAACTATCTTGAGGGCAGAGAGAGAATCTCGCATTGTGCGTAAATTATCGTCAAAAAAATCAACAGGTGGGCAGAGTTTGCGTTTCCTTTTTTTCAGTGGGAAATGAACTTCCACAAGAAATGACAGGTTTTTTACTATATAATCTGACATTAGATTACACTGATTAGAGACCTCTAATGACGGATTGAAAGCGCTCCAGTCTAATTCTGTTAGTGCTTGATTTATTTTTTGAAAACCAGCATTATTTAAGTTCCTCACAAGATCAAAATCCCCCCCGACGCTCTTCGATGAATTCAAGTTCATGCACTGAGCTCGATGGTCGGAAAGACAAGGTTCAACGATATCGACAGAGTAATTAATTTCGTCGATGTTGGTCACAATATTATCGATACAACTGGCTGACCTGGCTGTAACCCTAGTATAGTCACCAATAGCCATATGTAAACCATACGATTCTAAAATTTCAACCCATTCTTTTACGCATCGATCATTTTTCATTACGTCAATATTGAAATCACCAAACATTATTATATATTTGTATTTCTTTATGAGTTTATCCATTAGTTTACTGAATTGTTCATAAAAAATGTACAGGTCACCGTTTGCACATGATCTGTATAAAGCAACAATACAGATTTTGCTATCTACCAGTTCGACCCCACAAAATTCCGAATGGAATTCTTTACAAAAATCTGATAGATCAATAGGTTTATAGGAAATTCCAGCCCTTAAGAATATACAGACACCCCCGTGCGCGTTTTCCGACCTACAAAAGTGGTTAGCAAGTACGAATGTATTGAGATTTACCGTTTTGAGATGAGTTTCCTTACACCAGTGCTCGGTTAGGCAGATCAAGTCGTAACGAAATTTATCAAGATATAATAATAGCTGATTTACTTTATTCGTAAGACAACCTATATTCAAATGAAAGAGACTCACCCCTTCCTCTATGTTGGCTATGTTCATATTAAAATTGGTTGTGTATTCTTCAGCAAAGAGGAAAAAAAAGATACGACTATTAGTGAAAGTGAAAATGAAATAGAAAAGCTCGACAATATACCACACACCCCTAAAGACTTGTGTATGCTGAGAGTACATAGAGAAATGGTTCAAGAATATATATATATATATATATATATATATATATATATATATATATATATATATATATTTAGAGGGGAAGTCTTTGCTGACCAGATAAGAACAAAACTGTAGTTTTTTTGAGTGAACAGCAGAACGGAAGTGTTATAAGAGTACACTTCCGTTCTGCTGTTCACCCAAAAAAACTACATATATATATATATATATATACATATATATCATTTAATAAACATTTGTATCATACTTATTACTAGATTTTCCTTTCCTGCCCCCCTCTGAACAAAATCCTGGCTACGCCCTTGTCAATGCCTTACCAACGAATTTGAAAATAATACGAAATTATAATACTTCCAGAATGAAAATAAAATATTGGCTACTGAACACCAACAGAACAACGATCAGAGACATAATAAACAACAAAACCATATAGAATAACAAAAATAATAATAATAATAATTAAAAGAACTCGAGTTTCACCAAGTATATACATGAGTTTTAACATTTTTAATCCACTTTTCAATGATTGCTGAGTGTTTCAATTTTGTTTGATTTTTAGCTTGTTTTTGATTAATGCTATCCTGTAACACGGTTGTATTATTATTGTACTTTTTTCTTCCTTTCGATTGTGTGTATCGAGAAAGCAACTTTATCACGTACAAGCTGTACTCATACAGCTTCTTTGAGATATTTATTCGCTTATTCTACATATGATATATATTGTAAATATTTATAACTCTCTCTGAATAAACATGATTCTATTCAAGAAAAAAAATGGTAAATGGTGGTTGCCTTCTGCAGAAGAAAATTGATATTGAATGTCAATTTCATCAATCATTGAAGGGAAAACTTCTATATATAGTCATCGCACTTCAAGTGTACCACTGTAAAACAGTTTCACACAAGTATTGAATTGCCCCTTCCAAGAATTATTCCACACCAAATTGTACTTCGAGCCAAAGAATATACAATTCAAATTTTCGATAACTCATATTGTAGAAATAATCATTTCAACAAAGAAATGCAAGGCAACTTTTTAATAAAGTACGAAAAGGGAGTATCGCCAGGCAATATAAAGGCGTCGAGGGAGACACGAATAACCTAAAAATTGGCAATAAAATTATACGGAAAAGTTAATCGAGCTGCAAGTTCATATCGACTGAATATTTAGTAGTGAAAATAAGACGATAAATTCACACACACAGTCGGTAAATTGGAATATTTGACCCCCATAAACAGTGTTATGCTCAAACGGAATTTGCAAATTGACAGAGACGCGTCATTCGGACGATATCGTAAATATTTCATCCCCTTTATTATCTTCCTATTAATATTTATTCCTTCTGGTTAGAGGTTTTACTTGTTGGATGTGCCATTTGAATGACGGAAAATTGCAGAATGCGTGGTCGAGGCGCTGAAAAATGCAGATTGTCATTTATTGTGTCAAATTTTTGAAAAAGTAGTGTAAAGGAGTGAATCCTACGAAAGCGCTGAACGGACATGCAAGAAAAAATATTATAATTGCCAGTTCAAACTGACAATTATACATAATTGCCAGTTTGAACTGACAATTAGGTATAATTGTACGTAATTGCCAGTTAAAACTGACAATTATAAATATAATTGTCAGTTCCAACTGACAATTATAGATATAATTGCCAGTTTGAACTGACAATTAGGTATGATTGTACGTAATTGCCAGTTTAAACTGACAATTATAAATATAATTGTCAGTTCGAACTGAAAATCATACTTTATTGTCAGTTTAAACTGGCAATTATAATATTTTTTCTTGCATGTCCGTTCAGCGCTTCCGTAGAATTCAAATGAAAAATAATGAAATATCTGTGAGAAAACAATTCATTTCAGTTATATGGGCACCTTGATTGACTCAGTGACTAGGATACGCGTACTGGTCATTAAACATATGCCAATAAGACAACCATGCTTTTTTCGAGAAATCACCGGAGAGTGCTTATTTATACAATACTAGCTGATCCATGCCCACTTTGTTGGACGATAATTATTTTTGTGATGTGATCATATTGTGTAGTTGTTAGTACTGAGTTTCAACATGTTCATGACAGCTCTGCCTTCTGGGTACACACGAAAGAGCGATTGAAAAAAGTCGAAAACCCTTTTTTTACCCCGTTAGATAATAAATTTCAACAAAATACGAAACAAGTCTTTCATTAATCCTGTCGAAGAATATTTCTGCAAAATTTGAAGTAGATTGAAGTACGTTGTCCCATATAGAATTTGCCCCCGTTTTTCATCCCCTTAGAGGTGGAATTTCGGAAAACCCTCCCTTTTCTGATGCCTACGTCATACAATAAATACCCCCTTCAAGTTTCAGATCTCTACGATCAGTGGTTCAGGCTACGCGTTGATTAACACCTAAAATAACTTTCTACCCTTTTTCAACCCCGTTAGGCGATTAAATCCAGAAAATAAGAAACACATTTTCCTTCAATTTTGTAAAAAAATTCTGGCAGAATTTGAATTAGATTGGATCATCTATCACGTTATCCTAAACAAATATGACGCCCGTTTTTCACCCCCTTCCGAATTTCTGAAAACACGGTAAAGGGGGATAAAAAGTATCCTATGTCCTCCCCATCAATTCTCAACCAAATTGGTTCAGCTCAAAGACATTACAATTAATGGACTGGCCCTGAGAGAAAGATAGAGAGAGAGAGAGAAAGGGAGCACTGCAGAATGAGCAAGATAGAATACTTTAAGTACCTATAACCTCTAAGCGAACTCCTGGAATTCAACAGATATTATTTGCACCCAACGCGCATTTCGTTAACAAGGTTGGCATCTTCAGGAAAAAAAAATTGTACTGAACATAAAGAATAGGGGTAGCTATTATATGATTTACAATTCCAGGTAGTGCAGCATTCACCTGCGAGAACTCAAAAGCGGTCTAAAGGGATAGGCCCTTGGTTATTTGTACATATTGCTTTTTCTAGACTCTGACAAGAATCGAGTAGCCTTGTGTCATGCACATGCCTAATGAGTAGGATGTCTAGAAACCCTGGTGTATCGACTTATACCTGTATAGTTTTGGGATAAACTGATTGCTTGATTTCTGAGATCATAAAAACTTCAGATCGCTATTGTTGATGGCTTTCCGTCATGTATAATATGAAGCTTTATTTTCACTAGACAGGAATGTTCAAGCGAATTTTGCAGTACTGTTTATTATTTAGCCAGTGAGAATTTGACAGCCGTCGCGAAGTACTGTTGTCAATTCGGAATTGTTCTAAATTGTTTTGAAATTGTTTGTTTCCGTTAACCAGCTGACGAACGTCAACCCTCAGAAGTCGAAACTTGTGCGAGCAATGGATCAACGAGGCCTTACCTTTTAACGTGCGATTACCCAGCACGGTGGCCCGGCGAGGATTCGAACACCGGCCTTCCGCTTGATAGGCAGATAAGCTAACCACTACACTACCGAGGCCACATGAATGAATAATAATACTAAATAATCTCTTGAACCAAACTGAATAGAATGAAAGTTAGCGTAGGGAAACTCACCAGTCCAACAAAATCTTGTTATGGAAGTCCGATTCTATATGTTCCGATCCAGATTATTAGAAACCTCAGAGAAACATCCAGCGACCATTTTGATTACTTTGGTATTACCACTTTTGACGACGTTCTTGTCGACCCACTATATGCATTTTCTTCATCGACAACGGTGCTGATTCCTTCATCCTCCATCAAATTCATATTTTTGTTGGTGCGCGATAAATTTCAGGATATCCACTTGTTTCACCGTTCGTTTTCTCTTGAGTTGGTCTTATATCATTTCGGTATTGCCGCGTGACACTTCCCACCGCTCCAGCATCCGTCGTGCCGAAGAGGGTTAATACATCTTTGTCAGGATTAGACTCAAAAGTGCCTTCGAATGTCATTCGCCGTGAAGTATTGGTTGCGTGGACCTGTTATTTCACGTTGATCTGATAGATTGTGGGAACTAACGAATTGATAGTGAAATAGAAATAACAATTTTGGTAGGTTTGGTGATCCAGAGTTAAATTCTTCAGTGGTGGTATTGGTGGGATTGGGATCTATTTGATTAAAGAAAAACTATTGTTTCTTTGCCAACGTTTCGAATTTTAATAAATTCATCATCAGGGCTCTATAACAATGAGTTTGTGTTAAAGTGGTAGGATATAAATGAAATAAGAGACGATATTTGAAAAAACGAATCTCTGAACACGATAGAGACACACGAAAGCTGAATGTCAAAAATCCCACAGCCTTAGTTGAACACACTAGAGAAAATGGCCATACTTTTGATTTTACAAAACCTATCATTCTTGATCAAAAATCTCCTCTGTCAAAAAGGCTATTCAGTGAAATGATACACATTCTTCACCAAGACAGCGTTAATACAAGAAGAGATATAGAAGGATTGAATACGGCTTATTACAATCTGATAAGTCAGCTACCGAAATGATTCTTTATCATTATACGGTGTTTTCAACAATCACGTTTGTTTTTGTTTTCTTCCTATCAGCATTCATAAGAACTACAGCCATTCTATGAATTTTATTTCAGTATTCGTTTGTCCCGTGCTCAATGTGGATTCGTTTGTACCTAGAGTGTGTATCTATAATGTCTGTTTTATACATAGTTTTAATATTTTCACTCGGAAAAACTGATTTTTGGTAAGTATTTTTAAAAATTATTTTTTTTCATTTATCAACATTTTGAACCCCTGAAAATGTTCCGATAGTTTGTTGGCATTCTCTTATTTTATTTATATCCTACCACTTCAACACAAACTCATTGTTATAGAGCCCTGATGATGAATTTATTAAAATTCGAAACGTTGGCAAAGAAACAATAGTTTTTCTTTAATCAAATTGATCCCAATCCCACCAATACCACCATTGAAGAAATAACAATGTTGATTAGAAAGTGCCTTGGAAACAAAAAGAAAAACGTTCCCTAAACGAGACTATTCCAGAATAATGTTCCAATGGGATACGGAGAGTATTGTGAAAGTAACGCATAAAAAATGAACTCCGAAACGAATTATTTATGAATGAGAACTTTGAACCAGTCTTTTTTCAAATTCAGTTTCTGATATCAACGAAAATACTTTCACTATACAGGTTTTTACATATCTAGGACGGCATATTAATCTGGCAATTGCGACTTCAAATCAACGTTCTGAAAAAATTCAAACATCATTTACCAATCTTGTCAATTGACAGATCAAATCTCGCAATCGCCAGATTAAGAGCCAGTTTTTCAATACAAGGATAAATAAGTTATCTGTCGGATAGATGAAAGAAATGAGAGGGTGCTCGTGAGTAAAGTTTGGCAGTGACTAGGATGGAAACTGTTGGATATTTTTATCTGACAGATATCATTCATTGAAAAACCGGTCCTCAAAGTAACAATTGCCAGATTGACAATTTCTAGAGTTGAAGTCGCAATTGCGAGATCGAAAGTTTGTGGGATATTGCAATTATGGGATAGATGTCGCAATTTCGAGATTTTTTAGTTTTGCAGTGGCACTAATAATATGCCGTCGTACATATCAGAGCAATAACCAGAGTGATTTTTTTTTTTCGCCTTACCCAGTATATGAGAAGATTTTTCGAATTCTCCATAGATGGTTATATCAGGGATATACGCTCGCATTTTCGTGGGAAAATAACCAATAACAAATCAAGCCATACAATTCCAGTAAGTCATCAGTTGCAGAATAATGCTTATATTATGAGCACAGATTGATATCGGTTTACTCATGGAATCAACTGATAATTGATTGGTATCAATGGTAACGTAATCGGAAAATACACTTCATTGTGTGATATTCACTTGAAAGTTTACAAAACAGTTATAATATATTATATAGTACCATAACACGCCTGAAGAAGCTATTATATAGTGAAGCGCGTATAGGGGGTTTTGTAACCTACTGTCAAGTAAAAAAGGTACAACGAACTATTTTTTCAATTGATGATTTCGGATATGTTTCAAACATAGGCACTAGTTTGGCCATCCCATCGAATTTTCTCGAAGTCCTTCAGCAAGTGGGCTTGTTACTAACCACCTACGCCATACCTCAGGAGCCGCATGGTTATTCGCGGACCCGTGAATTACCCATGAAACGTGGCAAGAGTTATTCGCCAACACGACAGAGAAATTCTCATAAAGAAAAATCTATGTCCCGTTGGTGAAGCGAACCCGGCACCTCTAGTTCGATAGGCGGATGCGAAACCACAGCACCAACTCCCTCGCCTTTAAATTTCATTTTGGGTCAGTTATCAGCCTTTAGCTAACGAGAATAGCATTATGAAACTCACTTTTACAGTTCTCTGTAATATTTCCCCTAGTGATTCACAAAACATCGACACCTGACTTTATTTGTGAACAAAATGGTTAAGGCTTTCGCGACCGAGGTTATTAGTATAACTACTTCTCTTCGGGCTTGAAGGCCGTCGTTCTTTGGAATTTCTTCAGAGGCTTACTCATCTCCGACGAGTAAGCCTCTGAAGAAGCTGGCCACTCGCGCTAGCGAAACGTCAGGAAGAAATTCCAAAGAACGACGGCCTTCAAGCCCGAAGAGAAGTAGTTATACTAATTTATTTGTGAAATTATGTCAAGATGATTATGTTGTTGAAGATTCATGGTCGGTTTGGCAAGCGGTCTACGTCGTGCTCGTATATTATGTATGTGATACTCGGTTTAAATGGCAAATTTGCGGACCTTGATAAAAAAATGGACAACATACAAAAAAGTGTGTCTACCATGGAAAACAAATACGAACAAGAAATAACCGAACTCACAAATAAAGTAAAGGAACTTGAGAGGAAAATAAATAATGACTCATCAAGCAACCCACCTAATATTTATGAGATGCTAACTGAGATTAACGAAATGAAACGTAGAGAAAGGAATGTCCTACTCTTTGGTGTTAGTGAAAATACTAATCCCAAACCGCTGGTGGATGACCTAGTTACACGAGTAATGCCAAACTACAACACAGATAGATTAATTATATCCCGTTTGGGAAAATTATCCCAAAACAAACAACGACCAATAAAAGTTACTTTGTCTGATCATAACGAGATTATTACTCTGCTAAAGGCGGCCAGAACCTTACGAGAGAACGAAACATTCAAAAATATCTCAATTAGTAGTGATGCTACCATAAAACAGAGGGAATACTACAAGGTCCTTAGAAACGAGCTAGAACACCGTAGACAAAACGGAGATCCAGACATATATATTGGGTACAGGAATGGAATACCAACAATTCTTCAAAAAAAAAAATTATTAATACATCCAACAGTCACTCCACTCATGCCTATCAAATTGACATTCTATACCAAAATTGCAGAGGTCTCAACTCAAAAACACACACCTTTCTCACCAATCTCCTCGCATGCGATCACCCAATCATAGCAGTAACTGAAACATGGATAAGGGACAGTGTCCAAAACAGCGAGTTGTTCCCGAACAACTTTACAATTCATCGCAAGGACCGCTCTTACGGTACGTTGGGAGGGGGAGTGATCCTAGCTATTAATAATGACTATTTCAAATCCACTTTTGTTGATATCAGATGCCCAGTTATATCAATAGACGTTGTGAGTGCAAAAATATTCATCACAAATGATAAGTCAATCAACATAATACTTGTATATGTACCCCCTGATACGACCTATGTTAACTATGAATCATTTTTTGAATTTCTGGAGGGTCTTCCCCAAATTAGCGAAACCATAGTACTAGGTGATTTTAATATAACAGAACTTCAAAAATTTTACCAGCTCAGGCAAATATCCAGATTAGTAAGTAGATTTTTACTCTATACAAATTTCACTAACCAGACTCAGAAAAACTATGTAACCAATCAAAATGGCAGAATCCTAGACTTAGTACTATCGCCCGATATTATTTCAACAACAGTTGGATTGGAGGCTGACCCATCAGTTCCAGAGGATCCCCATCACACCACTCTCTGTGCTACGTTGCAAATAAATGCTAGACAACCTAAAAAATTCATATCCACAACTAAGCGATATGACTTTACTAAAATTGATAACACAAAACTAGCCCGCTTGTTGGGTGATGTTAATTGGGAGGTTCTGGAAGATTTTAGTGATATTAACCTAGCTTGTGTAGCCTTCAATGAAATTGTCCAGTCTATAATATGTGATTGCACTCCCTTGGTCAAGAATAAGTTGAAAAAATTCCCGCCCTGGTATACAAAAGAACTCATTAATCAGATAAACATGAAAACACACTACCTAAGAATGTTTAGGAAACGTAAATGTTTATACTATCACGAAAAATACAAAAATTTAAGAAAAGTTATAAAAAAAAAACATACAAATAGCATATAGGAAATTCATTACTAACTCAGAAAACAACTTAAAATCAAATCCGGAAAGTTTCTGGTCGTATACCAACTCAAAAAAAAAACAAAACTCGAATTCCAGGAGAAATGACCTACAATAACATTACATTATCAACTCCAACCGATATCGTTAATTCTTTTGCCTCGCACTTTAGTAGTGTGTATATTAACAAAAACTATCGAAATATACAAAATGACACGCTTTATTACCCAAGTCAGCATCATGATATATCTGGAATATCAATCGAACAAATAATCGCAGCCTCGAAAAAATTAAAAAACAAATTAACTTGTGGTCCTGACAATATCCCAGCTAAAACTGTAAAGAAACATATAGACCACTTCTTACGTCCCCTTTTTATCCTGTACAATAAAATAATATTGAACGGAAGCTTCCCAGAAATATGGAAAACCTCACGAGTCCGCCCCGTTTTTAAGTCTGGTTTGACATCCGATATCATAAACTACCGACCAATAGCACTGATCTCAGTCTTTTCCAAATTGATTGAGATTATTCTATCAACCATTATATATGAACATATCAAAACCTCCTTGACTGACTGTCAACACGGGTTTGTAAAAAAAAGGAACACATCTACCAACCTCTGCACTTTTACCCAATTCGTGTCGAATGCCTTGGATAACAGGCAACAAGTTGATGTTGTGCACACTGATTTTAGCAAGGCATTCGACAAAGTTTCTCATCAACACCTGCTAAACAAATTGAATTACTTTGGATTCTCCAGAAGACTTCAAAACCTCCTAAAATCATATTTATCAGACAGAACCCTATATGTCGAATACAGTGGGGTGAGAAGTTTCAGCTTCGTTGCAACCTCTGGTGTCTCGCAGGGGTCTAATCTGGGACCCCTACTTTTCTTACTTTTCATCAACGACATCTGCGACTTCATATGCTCAAACACTCTACTATTTGCTGATGATCTTGAGATATATAAAATAATAAAAAATATCTCAGACGCAATAGCCTTACAAAAAGATCTAAATAACTTAACAGATTGGTGTCTGCCACTGAACATAAACAAATGTAAAATTATGACATATAATAGAACTGGGTCACCAGTAGAATTTGACTATAATCTTAATAACATATCTATCAATCGCATTACCGAATGCAAGGACCTTGGAATCTTGTTCGATAGCAAATTAACCTTTGCAGCACACATCGATAATATTACAGCTAAGGCAGCCCGCATCCTGGGCTTTGTTATTCGTAACTGTAAGGAATTTAGCTTCATAGACGCAATACGTACTGTTTACTTTTCACTAGTTAGAACTAAGCTGGAATATTGTAGTTCGGTTTGGAATCCTTCACAAGAGAAATATATTGACTCACTAGAAAGAGTTCAACGCAAATTTTTAAAATTTTTATATTTCAAAAAATATAATAGCTATCCAACTAACAACTACAGCCATGAACATCTACTAGACGAATTCCAGGTTGTTTCGTTGCGGAAGCGCAGGGAGATCTCTGATCTCGTATTTCTTTATAAACTCCTAAACAACTTGATAGATTCCCCCCCGCTTCTCTCATCAATTAATTTCTCCGTACCTAGATTTACCTCTAGATCAAACCTTACCTTCCATATCATTGTTCCCAACACATATCATCATTTTAACAGTCCATTACTGAACATGTGTAAACAGTTCAATAGGCTAGAAGGTGTTGACATCTTTAATCTAACTCTACAACAATATAAAAAGCTTCTCTTCAGAAGGATTCCTTTAAACTGAGAATCTATCATTCTTTTCTCTTCATTTTTCTATTATGTAAATTTATTACAATACGAATATTCACTATTTTTTTTTGTATTTGACTAGGATCACCATTTGTATCTTTTGTTATATACTCCAGTAAGTGGATTTAATAATCTGTTTGGATGTATTATTCTATAAATAAATAAATAAATAAATTAAATTTGGCCCCTCCGTTAGTTTTTGGTTGTTGGTTGCTTAGATATCAGTACTAAAACTGTTGAAAAACTGTTTATTCACCATTTGAACCTTTCAGAAAAGATGCGGCTCACAACATCATAAGCAGATAACACAAAATCAGTTTCTCTCATTCAGTAGTGAGAATCTTTTTTTTTATATATGCAAATTCACACGAAAGGAAAGCCCTGTAATTTTCAAATAACAGCGCGTGAATCAAGGGACAGGAGATACGAATTTACATTCACTATGAACTTCTGAAGTTTGTAAGCCTCGGGAAAAACCTCATTTGGCAAGGAGTTCCAAAGCTCAGCTGTTCTATCGAAAAAAGATCCCTGAGCAAGAGAGGTTCGACAGGTTTACAAATTCACAACAAAGGGGTGGGAATTCTGTACTCGTCGAGTCATCCGTGTAGATATTGCAAAGGGTGGAACAATTGATAACAATTTAGAAGAGCACCAAATATCTATGGAAGAGAGACAACAATTAGTTCAAGTAGTGAAAAAAAAAATCTGGAGTTACATATAAATTTCCTTCGTAGTTTTTCGTGTTTTCAAGCCACCACATTCTGAAAAATCAATCACAAGTTACTTTGAGAAAAACGGGCGTACACTACCTCACAGGTGGTGTGGAAACGTGCATATTATGTAGAACGTGCTTCTTACAATTGCGATATCTCAGGAACGACGATACTCAAAGAAAAATTTATTGAGATCATTTCTCTAGAGAATTTCGAGATCTACAACGTTGGTTTGAAGTATTTTTCTGATTCAACTCACCGTTTTCGAGAAAAATTAAAAAAACTGAAAATTTGACATTTGACCCCGAATAACTTTTTTAGCTCACATGGGATTTTTGGGGACTTTTGAATTTTCATTCTTTATGGTGAACCCTAGGTCTTTACCAGAATTTGGCTCTGTCGGAATTTTTGTTGATTCAATTGTATTACTTGACCGTATTATTAGTAGCTGACATCGTTTAAATTTCCTGATTTTACAAGTAAATAAATTGAAAATTTACTCAAAATGTTATTTTTTTCAACATTGGATTATATACACGACCACTTAAAAAAAACTCAGAAACATATTCCTGCACTACATCGATACTTTTTTCGAAGGAAACACCCGGTAGATAACAGAATGTGTCACCAGGCATCCATCGATTGGTCCAAATTTATTATCCCTCCCCCTATTACAGCGACACGACCGCATCAAAGTGTTGATACCCCAAGAAAGAAAAATGTATTACTTCGGATGTGTGAGGGTTTCCTTAATCCGATAAATCAAATCAAAGATCACTAGATCTTTCTCCGACAGAACTTATAAGAGCTTATGGAAGCTCTACAGGAATAGATCGACTCTGGCGAAGGAAACTCGATTTCCTCTTGAGTACGAGGAAACCGGATTTTTTGCAGGAGTTTTTGTGTTTCTGTTCGGGGAATCGAATCTGTGTGGAATGATATAATCTGGGGATCGATAGCTTTGAAAACACGAAACAAAAGTACAAAGTGGTTGGGAGTTGCCTTCAAGGAAATGGATATGTTTTAGAACTGTAAGTTTATTTTCAGAACATTATTAGGAATTCAGAAACACTAATTTTCAATAACTGTTGAAATTGTCCCATGAATAATGAAATACTATGATAACGTAATCACAAAACAAATTTTATTTACACCCGTACAAAAATAATACATTTATATGCCCATAATCCGTTTCATATTGAGATCCATTGTGAATCAGATTTTTCATTACGATACAGATTTCCAACCAATATTAACCCTTCGATCAATCATGCTATGCATTCGACGTTTGTCAAAATCAGTAGGTATTGAATTTTCATAGAATACAGCTGAACTTCTATAATTAAATTATCAAAATGTCTAATATCAGCGATATACAAGAATAATCATCGACTCCTCCACACATATCGAAGAAAGCAGAAAATGCAGTAATAGTATATTATGCAACGATCATGTAATAACCATTACATTAAAGTTGCATACGCTATTTTATCTACACTCCATTAATAGTGAAGAACTACAAATATTATATTTATATTTGTATTGCACACAATAATACTAATTAAACGAATATCTTTGAGAAATTCTACAAAATTGTAATTAATGGTATTATTTCGAGAAATTAAAAGATGAGTAATGAGAAGAAGATCAAAAATAAAAAAAAAATATTACTCGGGGCCGGAATCGAACCCATATCTCTTCCAACTAGTCCAACTAGCTAATATAATCTCAGCGCCTTAGACCGCTCGCCTACGGAGAGCTCAGGAAGTTTATTTGAGAAAATACAGAAATAAATCGTGCATTTTTCAATGAAAAATTCAATATAACTGTATGTCTTTCAGTGAAGGTGTCGAAAGTGATTCTCCCATATCGCTGGTATCAGACAATTTGTTATGATTATCGAAGTTTGACTATATTCTCCAAGAGTTCAATACCTATACCGATTTTGACTTGACAAACGTCACCTGCAGAGAATGCACATCATGATTGTTTGAAAAATAATGGAAAAAATCTGTAAATTGATGGATTTCATTATGAAACGGGTTTTGGGCATATACGTGTATTATCAGAGTACGGGTGTAGATAATAGTATATTATGCAACGATCGTGTAATAACCATTACATGAGAGTTGCGTACGCTATTTTATCTACACCCAATAAATAATGAAGAACTATAAATATTATATAATTAGGTATTTATATTGAACACAATAATAGTAGGTAATCGATCGTATTTCTACAAAATTATAATCCATGGTACAACCACGGAAAATACAACAATGAGAAATGAAGGGAAGAAAAAAAAATGGAGAAAATCTCTGTCGAGGTCAGGAATTGAACCCGGACGTTTCTGATTGCTGTCGGCGCCATTGACCTCTCGGCCATAAGAGCTCTATTGGTTTGGTCGAAAATAAAGACATATATGTTGCATTTGTCGAATAAAAAATATTCCTTTCGATTGTATGTTTCGCTTCTCTAAGACATCTGTGGAGGAGTCGCTGATAATTCTTCTATATCACTGCTATAAGACATTTTCATACGATTATCGAAAATTGACTAAATTCTTCAAAAATTCAATATCTACTGATTTTGACTTGACAAACGTCAACATGCAAAGCTTGCACATCATGCTTGATTGAAAGATAATGGGTTTCTATTGGTTGAAAGTCTCTATCGTAATGAAAATCTGTATCGTAATAGATTTCTTTATGAAACGGGTTGTAGGCATATAAGTGAATTATTAAAGTACGGGTGTAGATAAAGAATATTCAACCTCAGAAGTCTGAAAAAGTGTTCGAAAAACTACATCAATGATATCTCTTCATTTTCGATAAAACTCAGTAAGCTCGTGGCCAGCTCAGGTGCTTGAATCAAACTAGACCACGATATGAGATGCGGGTTCAAAACCAGTCTCGGAGTCTCGGAGATCCGCTAATTTCTTTCTTCATCTCTTATTGTTGTATTTTTTTGATTACAATTCCGTGAAATTTCTCGAAGAAATACGAATAATCACTATTATTGTGTTCATTACAAATATAAACATAATATTTTTAGTTCTTCATTATTCATCGGGTGTAGAAAAAATAGGGTATTCAACACTCATGTAATGGTTATTAACCATACGAAACTCACCTTCGGCTCGTTTCGTATCACGGTTAATGTTTGTGTATTAATAACCATCATTACATGATCTTTGCAAAATAATACTAATTGGGCGATTTTTATTGGATACTTTACAAAACGGCTACACGTGTTTCACTATATAACAACTGTGGTACTACAAACAATGTTTCCGATTATTTGATTTCACATATACATATCTTGATAGCTACTAACTAACACTTTTGGAAAAAAAAAACAGTGTAACAAAACTAATCCTAATAATTGTTGAACTCATCCTCACTAACCATTTCATTATTCATGAGGAATCAAGTTGAGCAAGAAAGAATTATTAGGATCGATTTGTTCGTTTAGTGAATGTTCAGACTCCCTCCTTCTATTGATTTCTGATCATTCCAAAAGATTGAGTTTTACACAAAAAGCAATACTGCATAGTTATGACTGAACTCATGTCCTTCTGTGGAAAGATGATTTGCAAATGGTGAATTGGTTTCTATTCGGGAAACTAATATAAATATTCCTTTTTTCTCCTGATAAAAGATCTCTTTGTTTTACCAATGTGAACTTTCGGTATACTCCTGATTCTCCTGACATCGAAATTTCATCCTTATTGTTCATAATTGTTTTACTCGAATTACTATCAGTTCTGTAGGATATGTCTCATCTTACATTCTCTAAAAAAATGACCGGTAAATAGGGGGTTCCCCTACGTAGGTCGATAGCTTAGGTCATTTACTATAATTGTTCATGAATGGATAAACCTGACTTGTAACTGTTGGTGACTGCTACCTGCTTAACAACTTCCAGTTATATTTGAGAAATGCTTTCTGAGTGTGGAATATTTAATAATTTGTAGATCATGCTATTCAATGTAGTTATATAATTTGCGCTAGTAAAGAAGTGTTGATGAATTATGTATAACAATGTTCGTATGAAAGGTATCGCGTAAAATTGAGAATTAATGTTGAATATTTATTTCAGTGATGGT
The DNA here is from genome assembly GCA_032362365.1 of Zygogramma bicolorata. NCBI lineage: Eukaryota > Metazoa > Arthropoda > Insecta > Coleoptera > Chrysomelidae > Zygogramma > Zygogramma bicolorata. The sequence continues at coordinate 1,042,286 of JAVJAQ010005172.1, forward strand.
CTCGCCTAGAAAATTTATAGAGTTAATCGGCTTAATCTTAGTGGTAAAATTATCATTTTATTTCGTGGGGATAATGAAGTTTTGAGGAAAAGTTGAAAATTATCATTGAATTGAAACAAACAAAATAGCCTCCTTCATTCTTGTTCGAACTTAATCATCCAATATATTTCATATACATTCATTGGAACTTCCAAAAACATCTGACCAAAAAATTCGGTTGGAGACAAACAACGAGTATAATAATATGTACCATTATAACTATAACAATAGTAAAAGAATTGTTAACCTGAGTGTATAAGTATAAATTATAGTAATCAACAGAAAAAATGAACCAATGAGAGTGAATTATGTGATCTTAGAATTTTGATCGAATATTTCAGATCACAAGAGAAATGAATTTCACGGTTTTTAAAGGAATTTCAAACTCTTCAAAAAATACTCGGGAATTTTCAAAATTGTTCTTCTGGAGCCGATGAAGAGAATAATAATCTCCACTCATTTCATTGAATTTATTCTTTCTTTGTAGAATCCGATAATAATCTTGGGAATTCATTCCCGATCGTCATTATAGAAAAACGAATTTTCAGTGGAAGCAAAATCAATTATGTCAATATATTCGTATCGTACACAGTTAACAGCGGTTTTGGCAGGTTGACAGGGGCCATTAAAAATTCTCGATATAAGGACATATAGTTTAACCATGCATCGAATGCATTAAACACTTTTTGCATAAGATGCATACAATATTATTTCATCTAGTTTCATGTCAAAACCAATATTTTTTCGAAAAAGCGAAAAAAAAAAGTACAATTTTCTGAATCCAGAAAATTATCAAGGTGATGAACTAGGCCACCGCTCTTCCCAAATTACTACAGGTTGAGATAAGTATTCAAGTGATAAAATATATATTTATATTCTGTTGGTTCATAACGTATTATTTACAGAAAGATGGAGAATTACATTTTTTTTTCGAACGATTTCAACACGTCTTTCTCGTTGGGCTCCGAACCCAGTGGTTCAAATGACATAATGTTCCATTTTTCGACGTCAAAATTACTCTCCAATTTTTCCCACATTGGTATATTCAAGGTGAATTCAACGAGAATTGGTCCTCTTCAGTATAATTCGCCAACTCAATCGAGGATCAAATTCAGTCATTTTTAGCTAATATCGTACTTGTGTTCGTTCTTTGTCTGGAAATTGATTCGAAATAATCGTCTTTTTCTCCATCCTCAATCGTTCGATCCTGCCTCTTCTGCATCCGCATGTTTGTTCCAGAATTAAACGAGGCAACACAAATCCAATTTAAGTTGGCTACGTTCCGAAGTCCCGCGACTGTCACTTGTCAATCTAGGGCTGCTTCGATCTGTCTCTTCCCATTTCACGAATCCGACGCCTACCCTTAACATTCAATTAACGTTCTAATTGGAACCGATCGCACGGATTACGACGAGACCATGTTAGACGATGTTCACTTTTTTCATGCACGGACGACTTTGTAATTTTTTCTCTTCTCGGAGTTGTGCAGACGCCTCAGTTGATTGGCAGATGGGGATGGGGTAGGTAGAAAAAGTGTTTCCGAAATGAATGAATTGTTTCTGTTCTAATGAGTAGGTTGTGTTTTCTGTAATGAGGACTTCAGTTTTGATGGATGAAAAACATTTTTCACATTTCAACTCAACTACGTTCTTGATTAGTTTCCTTTGGAAATCAACTGATAAGTCGAACCAATATAAGTATATCACTAGTGGAAGAATTGAACATTGAAATTGAACTCTGAGGGTGAAAAGTGAGCTATTATATGTATAGCAAATAGCATTCTCATTTCAGATAACTATTTCTTCTTCCACTGTTTTAAACTGTCCATCACGCATTTGACAAAATAAGAATACACGGGTATTTCTTAATCAATGGGGGCCGCTTCCGGAGCCTGATAAAGGAGGGTATGCTTCACTATGCTATCTGATCCCGGCCATAAGATTTTGCACAATTTTAGGTCAATAAAAAAGGAACATTTGACCAAAATTTCAGCTTCCAAACCATTCCGGAACATCTTCAAATAAGCTTTTCTTCAGCAAAATTCTTTAGGGCAATACATTACTCAAATAGATATTTTGGCATCGCCACTTATGTGCATATTCTGAGGTCTTTGGTTGCAATGTAATATATAAGTAGAGGCCATATAGAGAAACTTCTGTGTTTTAGAGATATTTGTTCTGATTGTTGCAGAATCGATGAAATCTCTAGTGTTATGAAAGCGTTTCAAACTAGGCGAGGTCGCAGATTAATTAATCTGTGGCGAGGTTTTAAACATATCAAAAGTTTTTGTGGTGTTGATAGCACTGATGTTGGCGCAATCAAACGATATTCGTAAAGATATAATTGAAGATTGATAATCAGCTAACAGAAATGATTAGGTACTCTTGCGATTTTTCACTGTCACCAGTAACTCTTTTTGCTTTTTAAGTTTTTGATATCGATGATGGAGTGGGTGATCAGTAATTGGGCAACAAAAGAAAGCACAATAACTTCAAAAGTTCTTCAAAAAATCCGGTATTTTTATGAGATGGTGCTGAAAAACAATAAAATTAGCATTGATGTAGATTATATAATGCTTTAACATTATATGTTGATTGGAAAATCTATGAGCACTTTTCTAACAAAATCAATTACAAGAATTACATTGTGTGTCTACTCAAGTTGTCGACATACTTATTTTTACGAAAAAAAAAATGTATTGTGAGTCACTGGATATCAGATTAAAAATCAATAATCAGACAATATGAAATTTATTCCATTCCTTTGTCCATCCAAAAAAAGTATCCCAACAAACTAACGCACATTACACACATCAAAAGCTACATTTCGGAACTAGACGATAACTTGTCTTAATGGTAGTAGTAGTGGTAGTAATTAATAAATATTGAGCAGTAGTCAAAGATATGTTCTATATCAACTGGTGTTCTACAATTTTCTCCAGGCTCTACCCAGTCAACATCTCTGCGAGCTCGAAAATTTAGAGAATGCCGGTATGTTTCATTGTTAGCCGTTTTTGAAGTACTTTTTCCATTGATGTACCCATTACAAACACCTTATTGGGGCCAAGTAAAATTAACAACTGGATATACCGTGTGACACAGTCTCATGGTACACCCCCGTTTTCTCCTTTGTTTTTGTAGCTATATTTTTGAAATTCGGAACATTGAATATGCTCACTGAACAGCATTTTTCGACTATCTGAAAGAAATAAACAACTCCCAATTTTTCCAGAAATGACATCAACTTTCGATTCTTGAATGGGACACCCTGTATATTGTTACATGATCGGTTAGGGATGATTATGAGGAATCCAACGATACCAGGTTTTATGGTGTTATCTCCGATGACTACGGAGATATCGCCATTTATTTTATTCATAAGCTCAATGAGTGGGAGAGAGAATTGGATTGACCCGCCAGAAAAAGTTTCTCTCTCCTACTCGTTGAGCTTATGAATAAAATAAATGGCGATATCTCCGTAGTCATCGGAGATAACACCATAAAACCTGGTATCGTTGGATTCCTCATGACCATCCCTAACCGATCATGTAACAATATACAGGGTGTCCCATTCAAGAATCGAAAGTTGATGTCATTTCCGGAAAAATTGGAAGTTGTTTTTTTTTCAGATATGTCGAGAAATGCTGTTCAGTGAGCATATTCAATGTTTCGAATTTCAAAAATATAGCTAGAAAAACAAAGGAGAAAACAGGGATGTACCATGAGTCTGTGTCACCAGGTATATAAAAAGCGTTAGAATCAAAAATATGCAGAATAATTCGATTAACTGAAGGAAACCAAAAGAAAACGATGCATTTATTCGTTATCAACAATACTAATAAGAATATGTCAGTTCTGACAATTATTCATTCAAATAATCATCGAAAAGCAATATTGCCACTTCGCATTTTTTTAAAATGATTGATAAGAAATTATTATTATTTCTATAGATAAGATGAATCATTCTTGATTGAAAAAAATTTACTACTACATGACTCATTTATAAGCATTCAAAAGCGTTCAAAATGTTTTCAGAAAAGGCCCAAATTTTCCTATCTGAAGCATCCCCTCCTTTGATCTCATGACTACTTTCAATTGTCCAAAAGCGAAATTCAATGATTTTTTTTTCCAAATTCTCTGTGAAATTGAATTGAAAATCATATATTTGGAAAATTTATTGTTTAACAGTTTGTAGATTGGTACTGAATCTAGTTATATCCATGAGTCGACAAGCAATTGTTCCACATATTTGCTATCTCGTCGATTATTGGAAATGGGTGCTGACAGACTTTGATTTCCCTACCCGATTGAATAATAACTTCATTGTGTTACAGTTGTAGTTAGTATTTTACAATAAATCGGGTCTCCCATGGATTGTCAAATTTCAAGCAATGACAGCTCTGTTTACTCATTCGATGGAAATTTTGATGACATTGAATTTGAAGTTTATGATATTTTTTGAATTATTTCGCTTTTATCAGTTATAGCCATAGACAATAATGGAGTGTTTCTTTCGTTCATGAAAAAATTTAATCCCCATAAATTTAAAGTTATTGATGGTCCATCTTCACGCCCTTCTCAGTCATTATTTTCCAAGATACACAACAAAGACAACAATGAGTTGGCGATCCCAATAAAACAAAAACAAACGCGTGCGATGCACTGCGGGGTTGGCAGGTGGTCCATCCAACAGTGTTCTAATAATAATAAAGAAGATCCTGATAGCAGTTCCGATGGTTACTTGTCTATCTGGCTGTCAAACTCTGTGCTGGCATGGCTCTGATCGTGGTTGGCCAGTAATTATACGGCCTACTCCGATACACCTAATTATAAATGGAGATCGAGCCGGTTAAACGATTTTTAATTGGTTGTCAACTTGTTATTCGATACCATTTCAACTGTTTCACGGTGAACAACGCCCGCTAAGATAGGTGCCTTTTAATGTTTTATATTCTTATCAATCAAAGTGGAAACAGTGAGATCGAGGCGTGTTATTCGGTGTGGGTTCAGAATCTCAGTTCGTCTATTTCCGTCTGTATTCTGTAGTACTGACTGAAATTTTCTCTTTTCACTGCATTAAAATTGCATTGATTGGATAGCAGTCGCTTGAAGTTCCATCATCTTTCATCTGTCGAAAAAAGGGGATAAAGCTTGAACATTTCTGTAAAGATCGATTATCTTATGACAAAACTAGAGTATCACTGAGATCGTAGATACTTTAAATAGCAACGACCCTCATTCACACAGTTCACAATTGACGCAGAAGACATATATAATTTCGTATCTTTCCGAGTTTCAGGATCTCAGACCGATGCTTACACAAAAAATCAAATATTCTTCGTAACTTACTCATTGACAATTCATACCCTTCCAAATCAGTGAAAATTATTATTATCAACACACCACTGGAAGCATCAATCACCAATAATGATTAATATACAGCTGCCTATACAAATGGATCTAATACCATACCCTCTCGACCTATCTTCACATCACTACCATTCATGAAGGAGATCACACCTAGTCTTGCCTGACCCTTCGTCCCTTAAACAACATCGAAACCGCTAACAGAGCAATAAGTACCTACGATTCATTCAATATTTTCCAAAATAAAATATAAAATTCCACTAACATCAACTTCTAATCCAAGCTATAATATTCTTTGCCAGGATTGCAACAGAAAAACATAGATCAAACTTCAAGACCACATAGACTACGAATCTGTGAGAATATTATCAAGGGAGTCACATCTGACTGAAAGAACCTGCTTAGAAATTGCCTTTCCCAAGAATTCAACTGTATGAACCAAAAAAAAACACATATTTACCATTCAAGTGTTATATATTCTTATTTTTGGTCTCTAGATAATGATCTAGTTAACACTAATGATCAAGTCAACTTGACCATAGATTAATTAGTTACAAGACTTTTTTCTCAAATTATTCCAACTTTCAAAATTCTTGAAGCAATTGTGAACATACCTTAAGTAAGTCATACATATATATATATATATATATATATATATATATATATATATCAACAGTTGTGCCAACATGCAGTTGGTATAACTGACTCAGTTGACCTGACAAATGACATTGTCATCTGTTCAAAGTTTGATTGAGATTCTAACCTACCAACCACATGTTCGAAGACAGTAGAAATAAAATACTCGAATATTTTAATTTGTATGTTTTTATTGTGAGGATTATTTTATCATACACACATCCACAACTTTTATTACTGTTTCACCAATACCATTTACTTTATCATGTCTAAGTTTAACATCCAGTCAACCATACTCATATAAGTGTAAGTATTAATTCTCATATGAAATTCATTCTTGTTTCCTCTGATGATGTAACAAATGTACTTTCGAAAGATTGAGGTTGGGAACTTCTATTGTCGATATAATTTACCCTATTGTAACCTGTCAATTCACTCATTATATCGAAAAGCTCAACTTGAATTGAATCAATGGGATTGTGAATAATAATATTATTCGAGTTAACTGTTCATCAAAAACGAAATAAAATAATTGAGAATAACCGAAGAAGGAATTTGAATGAACATTCATGAAAATTCAACAATAATGAGGATGGAATAATTTTTAAAAAGGGTATTGTTCTAAAATTGTTCATACAAAATTAATATTCAAGAAGAAATTGATAAAATCGTTGAAACTTAGTTCCAAGTTGAATGTCCCCAAGAAGTTTCGGTTCTTAGTATCCGCAAACGTCTTCAGGTGATGACAAATGCTCTTGGTTAGTACCTAGTCTACGGGCAGATGGCGCAGCAACGGCTATTTAGCTTGTTGTTTGTATCAGCCTAGGTCTAGGGAAGATACTCTACTCGAGTATGATTTTTAATTATGGGAAGTCATCGACTTATGTTGTTGATGGCACTGCCTTGCACTGACGAGAGGCCAAATAGCCCGAAACCGGTCTGCAAGTGTGTCCCGTCCCAATAATTGAAGATCAATTCTGGTGGTGTATCGCCAAGAGCATATGTGGAATTTCTTCTGTGAAGAATCCCACGCTAACACCTGTTGAATGTAATCCAATGCCCTTCGTGGTATTAGCCAGGGGAGTAGTTGTTTTCTAATAGGTGTTAGTCCGTCAACCTACAGTGTAGGTGAGTTGAGGCTGGCCTGAACAAATTGTTCATTTTTTGAATACAAATTTTCTTGATGAGATTGGTCTAACATGCTCAAACCTCTGCAGTGATTGAAGAAGAGGGTACGTTGAATTGTTCAAAACAAAGAGACATGCCTGGGTTTTCATAGCATCAAATTCCACCAAGTTCATTTTATCCAAATCTATTATTTTTACCAAGTCGTCGTTAATTTTTTTGACGTGAATGTTTCTTAGAATTTTTGTTTCTCGAGCTGGTGTAATGACTCTGGAAGAAAAACTGGTATGAAGAGTACTGTCTTCCGCAAAAGTATGTATTGAACAAGATGTTTTCTCGAGCAAATCATTGATCTAGAAAAAGAGATCCATTACTAGAGCTCGAGCTGGTATGGGGAGTTTGGAAGAGAAACTAGTATGAAAAGTACTGTCGTCCGCAAAACTATTTACTGAAGGAGATGTTTTCTCGAGCAAGTCTTTGATATGAAATAGATACACAGTGGGCGCCAGAAGAGAACCCTGTGGAACACCTGCATTTATTGAGAGAATATCAGATGACACTCCATCAACAACCACATACAAAGACCTATCAGACAAGAAAATCTTCAACAAAGCACACAACTGAGGAGGAAAACCATAAGACGGCAGTTTAGAGAAGAGACCCCGATTCCAAACTCGATCAAATGCTTTTGAAATATCGATTGCAACATCTATCGTTTCTTCGAATTTTTCGATTGAATGCAGCCAAATGTGAGAAACATAAGCCAATAAATCACTGGTTGATCGTTGATGGCGAAATCCGTATTGTCGATCATTAACTATTCCTGATTTCTCTAGATATTTGATAAGCTTCATGTTGATTGGTCTTCAGTGATACTTATCATTTTTCGAGTGAAGTATCCATGGAATATTATTTCATCTCCACTTCAAGGCGATTATTTCGTTGTTACGCCACTGGTCCTCCTCTTACCACCCGGCATCTTCGGCTCTGCCGATGCAAGACAAATATTATGGAACATTTCGGATTCCTATAATTGAACTGCGCATTCGGTTTCTTGTTGAAACTACACCTTAACATATGCAAATTTGGAAAACGTTCGGAATTATCTCAGTTGCTTAAACAAACAAAAGGTCTCCAACAAAGGTATCGCTCTGTTTGAATTGGATTACCCATACAGTTCAACAACATTGTCACAAATCAATTGATTAAACTTGGTGGCCGTGCTGAATTTTGATGAATTTCCTGCGCTGCTTTGTATGATAATAAGTCCCGTGAAGTTGTTCCGAAAGGGGCAGGCTATTGACAGTTGTTGGGGCCGTTTCTTGTATTCCAGTATTTGAACAAAGAACTTCTTGAAGGATCTAAAGTCAACTATGCCCCTTTCGTAAAAATGAGCAGAGCTTTCTCATTTCCTTGATGGATATTTCTTGACTATATATATATTCATATGATATTCATTTTGAATGATGAAATTAATACATAAGTGCTTTTCTTAAAAATTGAAAATTGAGATAATGAAATTGATGCATGAATACTCAATCTTGAAGTTAAATTGACAGATTGGAAGGAATTCTTGTGATAGATCATTCTGAAGCTCCTGACGAATACTTCACAACCCTAGAACAGAAAGTCAATATCTTCATCTACTACAAAATGGCGAAACATTTCATGATTAGCTGAATACAAACACATTTGGTCCATAGTTTTCTGGGATTATAATCTACAAATTACAATCTGAAAAAATACGATTTAATATTGAAATCTATACAAGTGAAGAAGGGCAGATTTTTAATCTACCCCGAAAAGTTACTGCGTCTTTTGGAAAACAGTTTTTTGGATAGAACAAGTCCAAATAGTCAACAACTTCTCGTATAACTCAAATTTGCCTATCGAAAAATAATTATAAATATATAAAATATATATGTATTCAGAAACTAGAACATATTGTCTTCAAAACGATGTGCATGGCAAGTCGATAAAATGGCTAATAATTTTTTAATTCGCTGTTGTTCCGCAGATTCTACATAACTGCGAAATCGCATGAAAAATGTAAATAAACAAATGGATCATTTATTAGAACGCGGGGAAAGTACAAAAAAATTCAGAGATCATTCAAGACCCCCCAAGGACCCATTATAAAGAAAAATTTCCGATAAAAGACTATTTTTGAAAAAAAATGTAAACAAATTAATGAAACAGTGTCGAAATGGTGAGAAAAACTTTCACAGCTTATTAAATCTTTTTGCCAAATAGGAAGGAACTTCGAAATACATGGAATGATAGCTACGGGTTTCCTCATTATCTTGAACTTTGAATCATTGAAAAATGTCAGTTATGAAACAATTCGTCCTCCCGCCTCCAAGCGAATGCATAGACAACAGAATTCCTATAGAGAAAGCGGCAGCTGAAATGGGGAGAGTTTTGGGTCCCTTTATCTCGAAAACTGTTGAGTTTTCGGAAAAAATGGATAGGGGTATTTTTGTAGATAATGAGACGATCTTTAATTTTTGTATGAACGAACATTCTCTGATTCGTATATTTAGCCAGATATTGGCGGGGAACCCATTCTCCTGGGTTTGGGGGGCCATTTTCGGCTATTTCCACGAACGCAATCGTGTTAAGTTTTGGGTCCTTTGAAAACATCTGTGACGACCCACAAATTGAGCCACAAGTGAAGAACTCATAGACTTATTCACAGGTTCGTCCTTCCATTTACTGGACTATACACTAAAATTATATTATTTCATTTCATTTTTGACAAACAGTTCCCTCGAATGTTATTAATCACATATCCATTGATTCAATTCGAGTTGATCTTTTCGATATAATAAATGAATTGACAGGTTGCAATAGGGTAAATCATATCGACAATAGAAGTTCCCAACCCCAAACGAAAACGATCAAATTTGAAATGGAGTGGAGTGATACTATGAGGATCTTCACTCCGAGTCATATATTTATTTGCCTCATACAGGGTCTTCAAAATATGCAGATACTTTGTTCTCATGAAAAAATGAGTGGAACTCAATTTTTTCAAAAGGAACACTCTGTATATTCCAACATTTTTGAGCTCTACATTCAATTTTATATTGACTAACAATTTTATGGCATGGATAACACCGAATAAAATGCATTGTTGGATTATTCTGATTCCAGATGCAAAATGGTTCGAAGTTATAGCTGAAAAACGTAAACGGCCTCAAATTCATACATACCTCGACCTCGACCATGCAGTAGAATGAATAAAAAGAGGTACGATGAGCATTCACCGAGCAAATAATGAGCAGCATATTTTGAAATTTGGAAAAAAATAGGAGACTCAGATGTTCTAGTGGACCAAGACATTGTTTTTTCTGAACCAATTATAGAAGAGAACATTTTAATTTTCGAGATATTTTGGTTGATTTTCATTTTTGATCTTTCCAAAGTTCATAACTTTTACACCAATAAAGATAATCGAATTTTTCAAAATCGAAATAATTCTGTAGGCATGTATATTTTTCACACTTGCCCCATTTTGATGGGGAAAACTTGGTTTTCAAAAAGGATGCAAGTTATATCAAGAAGGAAGCAATAGCTATTTTTCCAAATCTATTGTTTTTGAATAAGGAACCACAGAATGAAGTTTTTGAATCAGATACTCAACTTTGTACATTTATCACAATCGTACCTGAAGCGGTGTTTTTCACCAGATTTGATATATTTTGTCTCCTGGATAATAATTCGAACTGATATGATTTCATGTTGATAGCACAAATTGAAGAAACGTAGCTGCTACCTACAGAAACACATATTGGGTGTGGTTCTTTCTTTCAAAATGAATATTTTTTTGATTTGAGCAACGAAGACGTGTCTTTCGTCAATTTAACGCGTAATATGAACTGGAAGAGATTGAAAATATGTACGATGGTGCGAATTGGAATTTTAAAATCTTCGGCCCAACAAACTAGGTTTTAACAAATTGGCGCTTGGCTATTTGTTCGTTAACGCAATCCAATTGATTTTCAATGAATTTATAATATTGATACCTTTCATTCTGACTATACCTGATGGACAGTCAGTGTTCGTTTCGTGTATAGACCCACTCTCACTTCATCATCCCACATCCTGCTCTGGTCTCTGTCACCATCCAAAACAATCGAAAGTGCTTGTTATCCCGACCGCCATCGATAAACAAACGTCGAATAAAGAAAACGACAGACAAGACGTATAAATAATACCAGAAGCTCCGAGATCTATTCACGAAAACTTTCTCAACCCATTTATCTCCAATCTATAGCTCAGCCATACAGATCCCTATTATTTCAATGCCTTATCTGCTGTATTCAAATGATTTAAATCAAAGATTTCAATAGAAATCCGAAGTTTAAATCTGAATATGAATCGCTTCGAATCTTATTGATGTTTCGTGCAGGTGTACCACCCACAGAAATTAGTTTAAAGTTCCTGAACTCGGGTTGTGTATAGGGTGGAACAGGAAAGGTGGTCAGATTTGTCACCCTTGAACATTATCGGGATCGGATATAAGTACCGAGTGGTACATACATACAGGCTTCGGTTAATTTCCCAGAAGAATGAACATAATTTGTTCTGTAGTTTTCTGGGTTTGTAACCTACCACAATCTGAAAGAATAAGAATCTAAACAAGTGTAGAAGGGCAGATTTTCAATCTACCCCGAAAAGTTGCTGCATCTATTAAAAAAACAGTTCTTTCTGGATAGAACAAGTCCGATCGGTCAGCGACTTCTCGTATAAGTCAAATTTTGTCTATCAAAGAAATAATGAGAACTAATTCTCATTCCAATACTCTGAAATTCTGCATATCGTGTTTTTTTTTCAGAGTACATCTGAAAGCATTCTTTGAACCTCATGATACATTGAGAAAATCATGAACTTACCTTCAACAGTAATGAATTTTTTTTATATATGCAGATTCCCACGAAAGGGAAATATCATTCACTTTGCATTTTTGAAGTTTGTAAGCCTCAGGAAAAACCTCCCTCGGCATGGAGTTCCAAAGCTCAGCTGATCTATTGAAAGAAGATCCCTGAGCAAGAGAGGTTCGACAGGTCTCCAAATTCACAACAAAGGGGTGGGAATTCTGTACTCGTCGAGCCATTCGTGTAGATATTGCCAAGGGTTGAACGATTGAGCACCGACCGTGAAAATATCTATAGAAGAGAGACAAGTCTCCGACCCTTCTTCAATGTTCCAGTGAAGTGAGCGAGTCTGTGAGCGAAGAATGGAATAAAAAAATCAAAAATGAACTTTTAAAATAGTTATACACGAAACCTCGCACGCGGACTCTCAGTCCGCTTTACTGTATTAACTATTGAAATATTGTTCTTCTTTCATTGTAGAATTGTTGTTGAAATCAGCTGATGATGAACCTATAGAGGTACGAAACATGTACTGATTGATGGTTTTACTGTTATAACATCTGAGGGTGCTGTTTGAACGTCATTATTTTGTGGTGGATTAATATTTGTTTCGTAGTTTTCTGGGTTTGTAACATTTTTTGCTGAAATCACTCGGTTTTAGAGATATTTCCTTTGGAAATTTCAACAGCGTATTAAGTGACTGCTATAACGTTTCGAGTCCAAAAAATTTTCACTCATTAATTCTACAGCTAGGAAGGGATATTTACACTTGAAGGGAAATAGAAAAGTGTCTGAGTACGGGCATTTCGTTGGCTCACATTTACAGAGATCAAATACTTTTTCCAATCAATGACGGCCGCTTTTGATTTTTTTCCCAAATGATGGGATATGTAACATTTGACTTGATGAATTTGATCTCATAACTGCATTCAATTGCACAAAAACCAAAATCAGGGAATATTCGTTTCAAATTCTTTATGTGAAATTGTTTTAAAAATGATATTTGTGGAAAATTCATTGTTTAACAGTTCGTGGATTGGTAGTGTATCTAGTTATATCCATCCAGTGTCTCGTTGATCATTGAAGTTGAGGGTCTTCAAAAAATGCAGATACTTTGATCTCATGAAAAAATGAGTGGAACTCAATTTTTTCAAAAGGAACACTCTGTATATTCCAACATTTTTAAGCTCTACATTCAATTTTATATTGACTAACAATTTTATGGCATGGATAACACCGAATAAAATGCATTGTTGGATTATTCTGATTCCAGATGCAAAATGGTTCGAAGTTATAGCTGAAAAACGTAAACGGCCTCAAATTCATACATACCTCGACCTCGACCATGCAGTAGAATGAATAGAAAGAGGTACGAATACGAAGAAATTTGTGATATACCAGCAGAAATCACCGCACAAAAATGGTGGGAGAAGAAAGAGTACAGTACTGAACTCGCGAATAGCCGCACTAGGCTGAAGGCTTATGCTCCCAATTTTCGCTTGTACGTAATAGGCTAGTTATCCTTCTCTTGACGTTATATACTATACCATAATTTAGCATAATTTTAGTGAAGACTTACCAGATATCTAAGTTGTCATTGTGAACATCTTTGATAATTGGTTAGTTTTTTCAATATTCCTCATTTTATGTCATTTTTTTATTGGAATGTTTGAGTGACAGGCGGGAACAGCCTTGCATTGTTACCAACGTACGCAACTTGAAACTGCGTTAGGTAGGTAGGATATTGATTTGCATCAGATATCGACCAGTTGTATTCAATTTTTTTACCTTCGAAAATCGATGGGTACTGAAGTCAATCAGGTGAATTCACAAGAAACCGGATTATACGAACAACAAATATCCTGAATAGGTACACTCTTTCTCTATTATACACTGAATCCCAAAAAAATCAATGGCTGCTCAGTGTTCTATACCAGTTCCACATTTCGTCAACGAAGAATGTCACAAATCTCGAGCATTTTTTGTCCCCGTAATCCTAAAAAATCGATCTCCAGCTATCAGATCCATTATGACCATCTTAAGAATCCAAACGGTTTGAATTGATCGCTGACAAACGATTGAAAGGAATAAAGCCCTTTCGAACACCTGGATCATGTCTCACGTAATACCGGTGAGCGTTTTTTTCTTTCAATAATAATCCGGTCCAAATACACTGCGGAGGTAAGAGTGACCAATGCGGGTTAGACAAACAATGGAGAAAAAATTGGTTTCAAACTGAAGGGCGTTTTGAATGTCCATGTAGTTGCGGTGGAATTGCTCAATTTCTCTGAATTCACCTCTTCGTTGACGGTGGAGAAATATGTTTCACTAGAGAAATATACAGAATGTTCATAAAAATCATGAAAGAAAAGGGATTTTTTTTTGTAAATGCACTGTTTCCAAAACACCTACAAGTTGTTGTAAATCATTGATAACGGATTCTTCTCCAGAACTTCTGAATCACTGAATATTTTCTGATAAAGCACTCAATATCAACTTTTCGCAAGTAATACAAAAGTTATTACGCTATAAGGTAGACACGATTAAATTTCCACAAAATTTATTGTCTTCTAATGTATAATCAATAATCATTATCAGTGTAATTCTAGGAATCAGTATCAGTTATTAGCATCAGGTAATAAGTTTAGGAATCATCATCTGTATCAGTTGTATTATTCTAGGAATCAGAGATAATTAGAGTAGACCCTGATGTATTTAAGGAGCTTTCAACGAAGAATAATTTAGTGTTTAAAAACATTCGCATGATAAAAATACAGTGTATCGAAACATGTCGCGAAGACTATAAATTTTGTGGAAATTTAATCGTGTCTACCTTATAGCGTAATAACTATGGATTTCCATCAAGTAAAGGCCACCTCAATCCAAAAAATAATACAAAAGTAACTATCAGCAGTTCCCTATAAAATTTCACAATTGGAGCTATATGTAATATATGAAAAGAAGTAAATACGGAACTGAAAACCTATTCTTCTCCAGAACTTCTGAAATAGAGAATTTTTTTTCCATAAAACTCTCGATATCGCCTTATAGCAGTTACAGGAATTGTTATCAACAATTTCCTAGAAAAATCAAATGATTTCATCTTGGAAGCTATGTGATATGTGAACAGAAGTGAATAGGGAACTGAGAAATCAAAAGATGTTCTTGTATCGATGGAATGATAATAATTTTTCGATAGGGTAAGCTACCCTCACTGCAAACCCATTTAATGGTTGTGAAAACTAATAAAAAATATTCCTCATCATCTGAGAATTCTTAAAAAATCATTAAATACTGCAGTAATTCAGAACTGGAAAATTAATTCTGTACAAACTGAAAGTAATTATTCTGTGGTGGATGAACGTTTTCTTTGTTGTTTTTTGTTAGGTTAGTAACCTACCACAATCAATATTCAAGTCTATACAAGTAAAGGAAGGCAGATTTCTAATATACTCTGGAAAATTGCTGGGTTAATCGAAAACAGTTGATTTTACGTCTGAAAGAGCTAATATGAACCGCACCTGGCTCCCCCCCCTTCAGTGACAGAATGCCTTATCAAATTTCAAATGTTCGACAGATTCTCTAGAAAAAATTATAGAAGAAGAGTTGTGAAACGCTTCGAAAACGGAAACATATTCGTTTTCCGTTATTTGCGAATCAATACCATTCTCACAATCTTTTTGTTTTTCATGTAGTGATGCATTGAACAAAAATTGATAGAACTCGCAAGTGTTTAAATGGTCGGTTGCTAATGAAATGTATATGTTCAAAGGTTCATGGTAATTATAGTTAAAAAACATTATGGACAGTGATAGCGACTAAAAGGAACTTACTCCTCCAGACACAGCAAAGTATTTTTTTGCTGCCTAGGCAGGAAAGCCCCCACTTTGCTGCCTAGACCGGAAATGTAATACTTTGCTGATTGATATGTCTGCGAACTCAATATATGATGTCCACTCGGAGAAAAAACTATATTTTGAGAGACTTTTGTTAAGGTTTCTTCTGGATCATGTATATGGAATTATTGAGGTGGTTGAAAATCAACAAACACTTTTAGACAGTTTGGGTTTTTGATTCGATGATCCAATTTCAGTCACGCCCCTTTCTTTTGAACAGCCAATGGAATTAGCCATAGAAATATATTTCAACATACCTCACAATCCCTTGTCTAAATACCGAGTAACCGTTTCAGGTGACCACCCTTATAAAAACTCAATGTATCAGTATTAAAATGCAGTTTTGGTATCATGTTTTGGATTGATAGGATTCATTTTTTCAGGTTATTGAACCATTTTTATCCGTTAAATAAGAATGGATATTGAGGACCAATGAGATGGCCAGCAAAATCATCAGATTTTGGATATGTACATAGAACATTTCCTGAACAAGCTCCTGACTACCAATTTTTTATGATTTTGGTAGGTTAGGAACCCAGGAAACTACGAAGGGAAGATTTATCCACTACAGAATAATGACTTTTAAAGTATTAATTATGAGTTGCTTGTTTAAACAGTTCAACCCTTTTGTCTCCTTCAGCCCTAAATCCACATCTTACAGTAATATGAGCGATACCAACGAAGGAGTGCCAACCAATATTTCCAGTAATATCGCAATGAGATTATTCTATGGATATTCTGAATCTACACTGTGGAGAGTATTCTAAAAAAAGCAATTGAGGAAATTGTGAAAATATTCCGTACAGCATATTCAATAGGTAATATTTCAAAAACATTCACGGAAGAATATTCATAAATGAAATATTCTATGCATATTCCTTCAACAATTTCATATGGATATTCATAGAAGAATACTGCATGGATATTTGGAAAGTATTCATATAGTCCATTGAAATTCTATAAATATTTGAGATATATACCGGGTGTCCCACATTTTATGTGACAGGCAATATCTGGTTTGTTGAAGGAGATACACAAAAATGTTCCGTACAAAAGTTTTAGGAGTTCATGAGAGCTATATTTTGATATAATTTTTAAATATACAGGGTGTTTGGTGTAGGTGCTACAGACCAAAATTCCATTTTTTTGAATAGAACGCCCTGTATATCATCACATATTCAGATGCTACGTTAAATTCTGATATCATTTCATGTTTGGTTTTTGAAATTCGTTTACGGCGTTGTTGAGTTATTGCTTAAAATGTAAAGTTTTGAGAACGACTATTATTTTTAAAAATATCTCATAATACAACTATTCTATCTGCATCAGATCACATGAAAATTAGTCAAAATTTCTGGTGTTCGAAGTAATGGTTTCAATTTTGAGTTGTGGAATTCAGTCAGGAATCATTTTGAATATGAAACAATTGCGAAATTGAAAGAGGTGTATTCGAAAACAAATCTTTAATAACAATGTAAATAATATTACTTGATGAATCATTTCATAAGAATGGTAGGTACCTAGAAATAAGTCATGAAAATTGTTCAAAGTGATGCCATTAGATATTATACAGGCTTCGAAACGTCGAATCACTTCTCTCGTACAAGTCGCTCTTATAATATCAGGCGTAATATCACTGCACGCTAGTCATCCACATTCAAAGGGGGAGTAGTGTAAACAATATCTTTTAAATAACCCCATAGGAGAAAATCAAGCGGTGATGAATCTGGGGAAAGAGCCGGCCACCGAATTGGACCCTTATTACCAATCCACCTATTTGGGTACGTTCTATCCAGATATTCAGTAACAACCTGTGAATTGTGAGGAGGAGCACCATCTTGTTGTCACCAAATTCCTTGTCGTTCTGCTATGGGAATATCTTCCATCAACTGGATCAAATCATTTTCTAGAAAATGTAAATATCGCAATCCATTGAGATTTTCATTGAAAAAGTAAGGTCCTATGATGCGGCCATTGAACAATCCACACCATACATTAATACCCCAAGTAGTTTGAAAATCACTTTCGCGGACCCAGTGGGAATTTTCTTGAGACCAATAGTGACTGTTTTGTCGATTCACAACTCCATTATTGTGGAATCGCGATTCATCGCTCCACAAAATTTGACTGAATATGTTAGGACTTCCATGTAATATTACCTGGATACAAGCAATGAATTCAAGTCGTCGTTCAAAGTCCGTGGGTTTCAAACCTTGTACCAACTGAATTTTGAATGGGTGGTATTTATTTTCTTTCAGAATTCTCTGTACATTAGATTTACTCACACCGACTTCTTCTGCAAGAGTACGGATAGAAACATGTGGATGAATAATAATATAAGCCAACACATTGATCTCTAAATCTTCAGTTCTAACAGATCTCGTATGATGACGATGCTTTATAGTAGAAGGAAATGACCCAGTTCGCAATTTTCCTTCAATTCTCGAAAAAGTTATTCGTGACGGAATGGGTCTATCTGGAAAACGTTCTTCGTATAGACATTGTGCTTGTCGGCAGTTTTTCTGACATTCCCCAAAAATTAATAACATATCAATGCAATCACTTGGACTAAACTCGAAAGGTATACTGGAGTTTTCGCACAAAGAACACAGTTACTGTTTTGCGAAGAATCACTGAATCGAACTGACAAGTAGATACAATTCAACAACATTTGTTACTAAAGCATCAACAAGCATAAGCTACTTGATGAAATTGTGCAATATAAAGCAATTCACCCTCAAGTTAGTCACATTCTCAAGAATTTCAATATTATATTCAACTGATATCAATATCGTATCGTAGAGGTGAGAATAATGGTTTGTATTCAGAGGTAGTCTAGTTCAATTTAATAAAAGATATAGACTGGAATCGTGTACGAGTAAATACGTTTTTTTGGAACTTTATATTTAAGGAAAAGTGCAATAACTCAACAATGCCGTAACCGAATTTCAAAAACCAAACATGAAATGATATCAGAATTTAACGTAGCATCTGAATATGTAATGATATACAGGGCATTCTATTTAAAAAAATGGAATTTTGGTCTGTAGCACCTACACCAAACATCCTGTATATTAAAAAAATATATTAAAATAAAGCTCTCATGAACTCCTGAAGCTTTTTTATGAAACATTTTTGTGTATCTCCTTCAACAAACCATATATTGCCTGTCACATAAAATGTGGGACACCCGGTATATACACCGCTACTCGGAACCCTGGGAGATATTGGAGTTCGAGGAACAACTTATAATCTGGTGGAAAGTTATCTATAGGTAGCAGAGGAGACAATTTGTACAAATTGAAAACAAACTCAATTCAGAATAGCTAGTACAATTTGGTGTGCTACAAGGTACTGTCCTTGGGCCACTATTATTCTCAATATATCTCAATAATTTACTAACTTCAAATACTACAGAAACTATAATCAGTTTCGCAGATGATACTGTGATAATGTATGAGGATGAAAATTGGAATGACGAACGAAAAGGTTGAGTCTGATATGCCAAAGATAATTGACTGGTTTAATCATCAATTATTAACAAATTCTGAAAAAACTGAATTTCTGACTTTTTCAGCTCACAGAAATCTTTTACCAGATTTCAACACCCTCAATATACATAGTAACGAGTCGGTTATGGATATTCGCAGAACAGATACCAATTAATATTTGGGAGTAACAATGGATAGTTACAAAAACCTCAAGAAATATGCTGTTCAAATTCAAATATTTGAGTGAATCACTCGATACTCACTACTTGAAGATCATTTATTTCGCCCTAGTAGAATCTTGTATTCAATATGCTGTATTGAGCTGGGGTGGGGTAGCTACTATTCACCTGAAAAAGTTGGAAACAATACAGAAATTAAATTCTGAAAATTATGTATGGAAAAGAACCAACCTTCTCTAGCAATTTACTCTTTTCACAAGCAAGAATATGCGATGTGAGACAAACATACACAAACATACTCACACATATACATAAAATAAATATCTATGGAATAATATCGACCACGAACATTCTACTAGGAAAACAAAATATCATGTTAAAACATCTCTGAGCAGTACAAAAATCGGACAACGAAATATAACTAACCCCATTCCAAGAATCTCCAATTTTCTGCCCACCGAACAATAAATGAATAAAATGATTATAAATTCTTGTCAATTGTTAGAAAAATAATCAGAACCTACGTTCTTAACTTGATTCGAGACCTGGATCGCTCTCTCATTGACTAACTGACCTTCTGAATCATATGTAGTTACTAAATTTTTATATGGATTAATATAGTTTGGCAATTCTAATAATTCGCAAATTGTTTGTTATCTGTTTTGTGTATTGTTAATTTTATTGTAGTTATATCTAAAACAAGAGTCGAAATGTTAAGAATCAATATAGAAATCAACAAAATGAGACCAATTCAAACGATTGTATATTGCAAACAGCAAAAAAATGCAAATTTATTTGTGCAAATCCCACGCGCAACTTCAGTTTTAGTGGGAATTCCATGTTTATTTAAATCTGAATAACAATCATTCCTAGTGTTGATTATGTAATAACATTTTTTGGTAGATAAACTTATTATTATTATTTTTATTATTATATGTTCATTTCATCACATAGAGAAACATAGACTTATCTTGTGTTGCCTGATGAAATGAAACATGGTATCATCCTGTATAGAAAAATTAGCCGAAGCTATATTATCCTTTGATAATTCCTCATACTATATTCGTTTTGCCGTTCGCCGTAGATCCCAACAATGAGCCAAAATAATTGAAATGTTCGGTACTTCCTCAAATTCATTTTCAGTATGGAACAATCGGAATAATAATAGAATCAATTATATCCGTCGAGAGATTCCGAATTGAAAACAAGAAGTAATAATTAATTGAGAAGGCAAATATTGGAGTTCTCATCATCGCTCCATCTCCGATCATAATTTCCAAGGAAATTATCAATTTGATGGGAAGTTATTGTTAGATAGGAATATTTATCAGTCATTGTACAGGGCGAAGATGAGTCTGATCGTTCACGAGTTCTTGAAGTTCATTTTCCTCAAAATATATTGAAACTTCTTGATTCTATTCAGAGAAAATGAATCCGTGATGTCGTCTCCCTTTCATGGATATTTTCGCGGTCGGTGATCTTCTGAATTGTCAATCGTTCCACCCATACAACATGGATGACTCGATGAGTGCGGACTCCCCAACCCTTTGTTGTGAGCTTCGTAACCTGTCGAACCCCTTTTGCTTAGGGATCATTTTCAATAGAACCTCTGAACTTCAGAACTCCTTACCGAAGGTTTCTTCGAGGCCTACAAATTTCGAAAATTTTAAATCAATACTTATTCAAATCTCTTGTTCCTTGATTCATGCGATGTTCTGTACATAAAAACAAGCATAGTATTTCATTATGAAGGTACTCAGTATGAATTTTTCTATTTCAACGAAAATTACAATTTTGTCAACATAATGTATTCACGAGGTGTAGTATTTTTTAGTGCTTTCCAATAATTTGAATATATTTTTGTTCTTTGACAAAGTGGGTAAGACCTACGAATCATTTCGAACTTCAGAATTGAGAAAGTTATATGAAACCAAAAAATAACGAGTTCCAGAGTACCAGCTCGAGAAACAGAAATTCAGAAAAACATTCACGTTAATAAAATTAACGATGGTTTGGTAAAATAATAGAATGGGGTTACATAAACTTGGTGGAATTTAATGCTAGGAAATCCCAGGCATGTCTCTTCTCAAGAAAGCCGATCGATCATCATCTAGTATTCAGATGTCAGGAGTAACTATTCCTACAAAGTCAAGTATCTCGATGATAGTAATAACGATCAGAAATAGTCTCTCATGGGAAAACTATGTGTGATCGATCGCTAGAGGTGCTTCCCAGAAACTTAAATTCAATCCGCCGGGAAAAGAAAGCCTACCTTGAGTACGTTCTTAAGAACAAGAGGTCCAAAGCTAAGTGGAATACACTGAGGACATTAGACATATTGCGTAATAATGAAAATTCAGAACTCCCACCCGAACTTAAAAATCCCTCTTCTATTAACTCTCATTTTCCGAACCTGAATCATGTAACCCGATCTCCTGCTCAGCTATCTCTTTTAGAAAAATATTCACACGTAAAACAAAATTCAGCTCTGCATTTTCTACCTGTTAATGGGGAAACGGTTCGAAATCATCTTAACTCCATCAAAAGTAACGCTACTGGGTTGGACCTACTGTCTCGACGAATGATTGGACACATTGAGAATAAACTCACAGATCAACTTACATTTATTATGAACAAGGCGTAAATATCCAGTACCTTTCCATTAGCATGGAAAAGTGCCAACGTTATTCCTATCCCTAAATGTTCCAACCCTACAGAAATTTCACAGCTCAGACCAATAAGTTTGTTACCGATATTGTCAAAAGTGCTCGAACGCATACTCAAGGATCAAATCATACATTATATTACTGAGCATGACATCATAACATCTGTTCAGTCAGGGTTTCGTACGTCTCACAGCAAGACCACTGTACTATTGAATATAAGCGATGACCTTTTCAGATCAATTGACATGTCTTACCTTATTAGATTATAGCAAAGTGTTCGACACCATTGATCACTCGTTTTTTTGCAAAAAATTGCATTTCTATGGTTTCTCAAATGACTCAGTCTGTTTGATAAGAAGATACCTATCTGAACGTACTCAATTAGTTACCATAGGCTCATCCAAGTCTGATACATTCTCACCCCTTTGTTATGAATTTGGAGACCTGTCGAAGCTCTCTTGCTCAGGGATTTTTTCTCAAAAGAACAGCCGAGCTTTGGAACTCTTTACCGAAAGAGGTTTTCCTGGGGTTTACAAACTTCAAAAATTCAAAATGAATGTATCTCCTGTCCCTTGATTCACGCGGTTGTTCTTTGAACATTACAGGGCTTCCTTTTCGTGTGAATCTGCATTTAAAAAAAGTAATCACTGAATAAAAAAAACTATTATAATGTGACGATGATAAAGATTCGAAATGAAATATTTCAGAAAAATTAAAATTTTATGCATATTTCCCACTGTTTATCAATGACTATCTCTATCCGTCCCGTTCTCAGCCTGAGGTCGCAAATATAATTCAATCTCAGTTGTTTTCCTCGAACCAATTAATACAACACGACTCTGTAAAATCACAATGGACCTTCTCCATCCACAACGTATATTTTACTGGTCGCACCTACTTCCCTGAATACAAAATCAATGAACACAGTATTACGCTCCTCTTCAAATTCATAAATATTTATGCGGCACAGCCAATGGATTATATCGACTCAACTCTTTTTTGTGGAGTTGATAATCATATTCAGCGGCATGTTTCGTCCTACATCATCAGACGCTGTTCATTACAACTCATTAATTATCGCAGGGCAGCACAATGGACCGAAAAAATCCTAGCGCGGTTTTTGTTTACTGGAAATCAATCAGGTTTGACAGTAAGTGGAGCGAGAGCGATTGAAATACTTTGATCTGGAGAATAATAAGGCGAAATAAGGTGCGAAATTATTATAGAAGTGAATAAAAATTGTTTTTTCCATTGTCGTCAATTTGCCATGAATGATGGATTGATTGGGTAATAAGGCAGGACGGGTGCGAAATTTCAATAATATCAGGTATTGGATTCTTGCAGGATGGGAAACAAGCGCAGGTCTGGTTCTTTGCTATATACTAGTCAAAATCCCGATAAGGAATATTCATAACATTGAAGTTTGTCTCGACTACATTTTTCTCAAAGTTTCATTATGATCACATCATGATCAAAAGGTATTTGATGATTCTTCAATCCCATAAGATTATACATGAAAGTGTAGAATCGGGAAGGAGAATTCAATCTCTAAAAACCCATGGTCGAAAAATAATGTTACGTCAGAGGACCATTATGAAAGCATATTTGCCTCAAATCTCGATTTTACGTGAGCAGAGATCAAAGGAGTGGAAGCTGCAGGTGATTTCCATGTTATATGATATACTCAACTAAGAAATATATTTTGCTACTCCCACTAGTTTTAACCCTTCATTGCGTATTATATATACGCCTCTTGCTCATAATTTTACGTTAGAGTCGTAATAGGCTCGCCTCGTTACGCAATAATAATAAGTATATATAAACATAATCTATACGTAACTTTTTAATGAGGTTGCAAATAAATTCCTATTTTACGTTTCAATACACACTTTGCACTGAGCTGTATATTAATGTAGGACACTTACAATGAAATGGTCCCTACAACAATTTAAACACGACACCTCAAACCAATATTTTCATATGTTCGCATCGGAATACCATGAAACGCTTTCTAGTGTTTTTCTCATAGTGTTTCAGTACTTCGGTACAATATAATATTTGTAGGAAAGTTTGTAAGCTACTTCCATAATCTATAAATCATAACTAGAAATATAATTGAGTAAATAAACACGCTTGACGTGTAAAAGCGTGCGCATTAGAGTGACGTTTGACTGTTCGAATTCATTCATTGTTCAACATTTCACTTCAAACAATAATTTGAATATTTTCATGCTCATTTATGTTTTTCTCTATGATCAATCTAAGACATTACATAATATTCCGTATTGCTCGGTCAATGGAAGGACATAAATCGAAATGAAAAGAAATGATTTTGAAATCCTGTGAGAAATTTTTGAAATTGTTGGATTCTTAGTGGGGGAAGCTGCAACTGTTGCTTCTCGAAATCTGTCAGGAGAAATACCATGTATAAAAATGCACTAGAGGTCAAAAATCAAACACATATTGGCAACAACAGAAAAATGTCCACCAGGTATATTCAAGAGGGAAATGGAAAACATCTTGCAGACATGGAAACGTAAAACTTAGAGGAACATTCCATCTTGATCTATGTACCTTCTATCAAAATTAATTCTACTACTGAAGAGGGATGGATACCTGCATCTCAACCAGTTCAGTTGATACAAGTCATACATGGCTACTCTATCTTGAAATCATTATAGTATGTCAAATATCATGTTTGGAAAATTTCCGGAAACGAACTGAAAGAGAAATATTTGTGAAGAAGTTTTGAACATGGAAGTAGATTTGATTTCAAAACGTTAACAACAAAGTATCTGACAATCATAAGTTTTTGTATTGTTTTATGGCCAAATTTGAGTTACACGAGATGTTGCTGACTAATAGTATGTGTTCCATACAGAATTTATTGTACTTGATTGACGCAGCAACTTTTCGGGGTAGATTGAAAATGTGCCTTTCTACACTTCTATAGATTTCAATATAAATTCATAATTTTTCAGATTGTGGTAGGTTGAGAATTGAAAAATATAATAAGGAGAAAGATGTACTGATTTCGATCCTTTATTATAGATTTTTCATTTGTGTTTCAGAAAAGTTCAATATGCTGCTAAAAAGTCAGGGTTCGACAATGCATTTGGCACATCTCACTATTATGGTTATTGTCTGGTTTTGACCATGATTATCATCATGAAAGGAACCTAAAAATAGTTTTATTTTACGAGTTCGTTCCTCTTTCATGTTGAACTCAATTAGTTTTGTGATTTGAAGAATATCATTTTATGAATATTCGTCTCTCCACAGACCTGATCTTGAAGCATATTTTCAAAACAAAGTAATGGTGTATTCTCTCAGGGAAATCTATATAAAGATTGTTATTCAGTTCACGAATTCAAAATTTTGGAAGCATCACCAGGTCGGTGTTTAAAACCAGCATATTAAATGCACGAGAAGCGATGTCATGTTTATGATGATTGAACATCAACTTATCAACATCCGAAATTATACCCCGATCCTTCAGTCGTGATTGAATGAATTGCTACTTCTGCAAAATGTTATCTTGTGATATATATCAGTGTGCAAGTTCAATAAGTTTGCACCACACCAATGACTCAAGTTATTCAAATCTTCTTCTATTTCTAGTTCCAACGAGTCATCAGCTATATTGATGGCTCTGAATGATTTCAAATCATGCAAACTCAAGCATTTGGGAGTGTAAATTACTATACTTCATGTCAATCACAAATATATTGAATAATAATAATAATAATTTATTCACCTCTTGTTTTACATTATTGTACATAAATATGATAATGCAGAAAAAAGGGAGGGAGGAGAATAAAAGAGCAAGCCTACAGTAGATCAAGTCTGTGTGTAGGATATAAGATGGGAGGTACAATCAATCTAAAGTTAATAATAACAACATATCACATATAAGGAGCATAAAAAACATATAAATAAATAATACGTCTACAATTGATAAAATATTTTGTATATGATATAAGATCACATACATATATAAGAAATATAAAAATATAAATATGCACAACAGTGTTATGTAAATATACAACAAAATTGTCAAAAGAAAATGTATAAATGAATGAATGGACGCATGAGCAATAAGGCGTCTCTATAAAGTATTTTCTACAATTCTGTGGATTTCAATTCTTGAGGTGTTCTTCAAATAGTTTTTCAGTTCTCCTTTGAATGGTATCTTTGGTGTTATTCGTTTTAATTTTTGAGGAAGGGAGTTGAAAATTTTCGGCCCAAGATAAAGGTAAGCTCTCTGCATGATATATTTTTCAGGTTTGATAATGATATAATTATTGGCGCTCCTATACCTGGTATTGTGTTCTATCGGTAAGAGCTCATATTTTCTAGAGTGTTGATAAATATTAACCTTCAGAAAATAAAGTTGACGTATATCAAACAGTTTGGAGATTTTGAAGAGTTCATCTGATGGGTATTTTTTGGGTTTTCGGTAGATGGTTCTCAATATATATTTTTGGGTAGTTTCAAGTCCTGAGATGTCAATTCTCAAAGCTGCACCCCATGCTATAATACCGTAGGTTGAATGGCTTTCTATTAGTGAGAAGTAAATTGTACGCAATTGTTCGGTGTTATAGATGGTGGTAAGAATTTTTATTTTATACAATATAGTTCTCACTTTTTTTATCACAAAGTTGATATGAACATCCCATTTTAGGTTGGCATCAACATAGACTCCAAGATATTTGATGTTTGTAACAGAGGATATAGTTATTGGCTGTTCGTTTTCCTTCGGTATGGTCAATGATTTATAGTGAGGTAGGTATTCTGTATAGGAAGTGAAGGGAACATAGTGAGTGTTTTCGACATTTATCGTAAGTAGTCTGCTATTGAACCATTCAATAATTTTAGAAAAGTCATGTTCCGCAACTGATTTCAAATTTTGCCAGGTACCAGCTTTATATATCACTGCCGTATCATCTGCAAAACTCACTATCTCACCTTCAAATCCTGCTTTGAATATGTCATTTAGATAAACACTAAATAGTATTGGTCCTAATACGGTTCCTTGGGGAACACCATATTTCACTGTTCTGAATTCACTGATGTTGTCACCAATTTTGACACATTGTTGTCTATTTTCAAGATAACTTTTGAACAGTGAGTATGGTGCCCCTCTCACACCGTATCCTTCGAGAAGTTGACTGTGGCTAACACTATCGAAGGCCTTTCCCAAATAATGATCGATAATGAAATAAAATTTCCGTTTGACAATAGTGGATTATATGTCAGGTACAACTGATTCCATACAAGTAGACCATCATTGAGGCCATCTGTGATTTGAGTCTTAGTAAAAGCAAGCTGTGGTTGACTCGATCAAATAACTTTGTCAAAAAAGTATAGATGGAGTAAACTTGTAGTCTCTTTGCCAAAGTCACATAGTTTCTATATATTTGCTAGTTTGCAGCTGTAGGCTTCCCCTTTGTGAATCGATGTTGGTTCCTAGTGATCCAATGCTCACAATCCCATCCCGGATCATTTGTTTCAAATTATACATCTATTTTGTTAATTTCGATTGAAGGCACTTGAAATTCCAAAGACAGTTTGAGAGTGTTCATTTTGAAATAGATGAATTTTTTCTTTGTATCATTTTGGGTTGTCAACCTACTCTTATCTGATAAAATCAAGAATTTATATTGAAAATACAAGTGTGAAAGGGCAGATTTCTCATCTTACCCGCAAAGTTGCTGGCTCTATGAAATATTCCAAAGTTCCGATATCAAACTCGATTTTACACGCCACATCACTGAGAAAGGGTTGGATGTAGGCAGGGTGGGCACGTGTTCCGTCCACAGCCTATCTCGATTCGCCAATGACACCAGACAAATGACCTGGACTTGTCTAATTGATGATCAGTTTGTCATATCTGAAGTGGGATGCATGTTTCCTTAGTGCTAAAGACCAAAACATCTCGGGTGGTCGGCTCGTGTCAAACTCTTTGGGCAGAGGCGTAACACGAAATAAAAAGCAGGTTTATCAGAATAGTATGAGAAATGAAATAGTAGGAAGCAAGTAATGAAAAACCAATGTACCTGTTTATGAAACATAAGATGGAAACTGATGATTATTTTTAGGGCAATTATATCGAAATGATTTCTAGGTTGGCAGAATTTTTTTTATATGTTAGCACTTGGCTAGCAACAAGATTCTCGAATATCATATTGGTGAGTTATATTTTCTCCGCAAATCGCTAGAAAATTATGCCATCCTAAACAAAACTTCTCAAAAAAAAAAGTCAAGGTGTCCTTACTGCAAGGGAATGATATTTTCTTACAGTTGTTGGTGTTTGTTCTACATGAATTATTGAAAACAGTTTCCATAGTAACTAAGTAATTTTATTACAAATTTCAAAGCAACATTTATTTGTGAATAAAATAATCCGCGATTTTTTCAAAATCAATCAATATCTGTCGAATTTTGAACTATTACTCCTATTTTTTATTCGAATTTCTGTTCAAATAGAGTCCAAATTATGGTAGCAATCCACATTTCCTCTTTGCGTATTGAGGAGACGGACTTTTTACCGTCTCGGCAATCTTTTTTTCTTGAACACACTGATGCTGTAGTGCTCAAAGAATGAAAGTATAACAAAATAGTATTCAAAAGTTTGTTTATATATATATATATATATATATATATATATATATATATATATATATATATATATATATATATATATATATATATGTTACTGGCAAAGTGTAATATCAGGCATTGTATAGAATACCTAGGCATTCTATACATTGCCAAAAGTAAGCAGGCAAAGTGTGAAATTTTAAACATTTCATACTTTGCCTAGGCATTCTATAGAATGCCTGCTGGAGTTCAGGAAGAGTTAAAAATCTGTCTGTTCCATTGTTTTCAAGTTGAGGTTAACCTAACCTAACCTAACCTAACCCAAGCTAAGAAAATGAAAGCTAATTATTCACTAATATTTCACTTTTGAATTTTAAAATATGAGGATTTTCAGATCCTATGTTTAATACATTTCATGTTTTTTATTTGCAATAAACAATTTTTAACAATGTTGTTCATTTTATACTTTGCCTGCAAAACTTTCGACATTCTATATAATGCCTAGGCATTATACACAATGCCTAGGCAAAGTTTGTGCAATTGTTAAGAAATGAGTTTATTTCATACTTTGCCTGGATTCACTCGGCAATGTATACAATGCCTAGGTATTCCATACAATGCCTGAATTGTACACATTGCCGGTAACATATATATATATATATATATATATATATATATATATATATATATATATATATATATATATATATATATATATATATATGAGTGAGACAATATTTGGGTATGCAGCAGGCCAAAAGAGTGTACTCTTATAACATAGATTCCAAGCTTTCGATAATCTTTATTATCATCATCAGGGATGAGTGTAAGTGAGGTTAAACGGCACGATGAATAAAATTTGTTGGACACAACATATCTGCGCATAGACAATAAAACACGACAGTCAGGACGTTAACGAACAACAATGTTTCACATAATAAAACGCTTTTAAAGTTTTAAACCACCTGTTTGTTCCTTGATGAGGAAACGCCGAACACGCGGGAATCAGCGAGCATATATATATATATATATATATATATATATATATATATATATATGTAATAATAATAATAATCCACTTCATATATATATATATATATATATATATATATATATATATTTATAGTTTTTTTTTCTAACCAAGTTTAGACCATTTATGATTTTTGGTTCCTCCTCGTTGTTTGTTTTCCTAATGTTAACTCTTCCTCATTTTTCATTGCTTTTTGGTGAGAAGAAAACTAAGGTATCGAATGTGAAATACTAGTCAAAAAATGTAAATAAAGAAATTAATAAAATATTATGAAAAAATGTTGAAACCAAGTTTCTATTTGGGTGTACTCACGACGTTTCGATTGCTGGTATCCGTAATCGTCTTCGGGTGATGACTGTGTTTTCTTGTGTTCGCCTATTCTCACTTCCAATTGTCTTTTGGTTTCTCCGATGTAAGATTTGCCGCACTCGCATGGTATCCGGCAAACGCAGTTGTCGGTGTCGCTTTTTTTATTCGGGGGTCGAATTTGATTTCGATTTGATTTTCTCACTTGATTTGTATTTTTATCCTTTCTTTTTCAGCAACAGGTGTCAATAGAGTTGATAATATAGACAATGGAAGTCCGAAAACCATTACCATTCAACGGAATGAATGCCCGAACAACGTAAGGCCCAATTTTGAATCATTTTAGGACAAACTGCCTTTCCTCAGCGTGGAAGTACAAGGGACCAACTGGAACATATTGGAAATGAATATCTATGGAAAAATAACTCGCGAAGAACCATTATCCGTATCAGTATATATTCACGGAGAGAGGTATTGTCCAGTCTCTGATTTTCTAGCAGTCAGTTTCTGCGATTCCACAAAAAACCGACAATGTACTGAAATATTGGATAGGATTTGAGAAGGAATGGTTTCGGTAGAGTTTGCACTTCAGAGATATATTCCTCGGGAGAGTTTCAAGTGAACTGCTATGAACTTCTCAACAAAAATATTCGATTTACCATGACCATTTACTGATAATCACTTCAGAAGTGCTATAACTCGAAAACTTAATAAAACATTTCTCGTCGTTGATTATATACTGAAGAGGATCCCAGTTCAGTGTGGCGCTACTGAGTCACCCAGTAGATATCATCAGACCGCCATTGACTCCCACACCTCACTCATTGTATCCGTTCGAAATACTCCTTGTCTTTCCAACAATAATCCATCGTATCTCATATGTTTCTCTTTAATATGATAATGGTGATATTAGCAAGCATTCGAAGAATGGCTAATAACAATTGTGCATGCCTACTTGATTCATTCAATGTCGCGACTGATTCGTATTTTTCGAACGAATCGCGATTGTTTTCTTTCACTTCCAGTGGTACAATTGATGCAGTAGATGAATCACTGCAGGACACACCCTGTTTGTTTTTACTGCTGGGTGAATGAGAATTTGTTACCATGAAGAATGGATTTATGATTATTATTACTGAAGAAACAAGCATTACTTCATCTTGTTCTGAATTATAACATTAATTCATTCAGAAATGAAAGAATCGAAATTGTATATAGGTGTGGAGGAAAAATTGCTAGAAAAACTGGAATACCATCAAGAATTGGAAAACACCTGAAAATGAAACAAAAATACAAAATATCTAGATTTATCATAGAACCCCATTTTCAATATTGTTCAACAATATTATTCACACTGAATAAGCGAACTGAACTGAATTCAGCCTATTTCCTCAAATTATGACGTCAAACGTCGATGTGTGCAGGCCATTATTATTTGTTTCACCATTTTGTAGTGGGTGAAGATACTGACTTCATATTTAAGGGTTGTAAAGTAATTTAGACTGTTGACCCTGAATAACTTTCTTAGCACACATGGGATTGATGGGGACTTTTAAATTTTTATGGTAAACCCAATGTCTTTACCAATATTTTTTGGATTTAGAATACGAAGCTATACATAAATTCCACATATCGAACATAAATGTAATGTACCAAGTGACAAACAGAATAAAATTAATGTCAACAATACCAATGATCCATCAGACACACGTATTGTAATACTGATCTGAATTTGACACAAAAATCGATGAAAAAAACTAACAAGTTGAAGTTAATGATGAAATCTTATAAACAAAACGTCGCATTGAGAATTGGTCCATATCAGGTTACGATAAAAATGGAACAGTATAGAAAGTTTAGATTTTTTTTTAATATTCAAATTAGAAGAGGTACAGCCAAAAAAAATCGGCGATTCTAATTTTCATCCAATATTTCAATAACAACCACTGACATGAGATTATTCCAGTTCCTCAAAATAGAAAATTTTCTTGCAATTCGAATGACCTTGTATATCCGTTTCCGAGAATGCAAGAATAGAGGATTCAGCTAAAAAACGGCCTGTATGTGATATAGTGAGTAACTTTCATTACATCAACTGCTATAGGTGATCATTAGTAACAGCTTGTCTTGTTCTCAAAAGGGACTTGAAATGGATATAGAATTGAAGAACCTTTCGAAACAGTTGATATAGTAGTGCTTGATCCATTAAAAAAAGTTGAATCGCCAGTCAATCCTTTCAGAATCTGTCCATTTTCAAAAATAACAAGAATGTTGCTTTATTGAAATGTATCACAAGTACTTTGAAATATCCAAGTGACGTATTTTTGAGACAATCTAAAAAAAAAGTTTATATAAACTTGTGTACGGAAATGCTTCGTTTCGGAGATACAGGGTGCTGAAGTTGAATTTTTTTGTTAGCTTTTCAAATGTAACTTTCAAAAGCAAAAAGTGGATTATCATATGAAATTTGTTACCGTTTTTTTCAACGTAGGAAATCATAATTTCGTATCAATTTTCATGTTACCTCTAGAAACTGCTGCGTAAGCTGCCATTATTCATTTCAAATTGCCCTAGTTTTTTGGGAGTGAACTTTCGGTACTTTTCATGAAAAAAACCTAATTCCCATGCCTTCTCCTAGTGAAGAAGGTACACTGCCCCAAGAACGCTGAAGCGTGATTTTTTTTTGAGATATTTGCATATTACTTAGTTAAGAACTAAGTGAAGTTACTGTGAACATAAGTATGATGCGGATCTCGTCAAAATAAACAACTTAATACACTCCAAACAGTGAATTTTTCAATGAATAGTTGAAAATGTGACAGCAAACTTCTTTTTTTATAAACAAACGTTCATATCCTCCTCGATTCTTAATTTGCAAGCGGGGAGTGACAGAAATTATTGATATCAAATTTGTCTATATTGATTGAGAAGTTTGATAATGCTCAGTTCAGAAGAAATCCATACTTCGTACAAACTTTGATGAAAATAACTAAAATTGCAAAAAACTCATGACGAAAACGAACTATGTTTTGAAAAAGTTCAATGATCTGTATTTCGAAAACAAATCTTTTCTCGATTGACATTTCAAAGGAAAAAGTTGTTCATTTTGACGAAATCCACCACATACATAATTTACAAACTTCACTTAGCGCCCAATATATGCATAGATATAGAAAATTAAAAATATCTTGAGAACGTTCACTTCCAGCGTTGTGGAGAAAAAAAAAAAAAGGTTTGGGAAATACTGTCAAGAAAGTTGGGCTAATTTGAAATGAATAATGACAGCGTACGCAGATGTTACATTAAAATAATAACGAAATTATGATTCCCCACGTTAAAAAAACCCGGGAACCAAATTTCGTACAAATAACTTATTTTTCGATGAAGTAATGTTTGAAAAGCGATAAAAAAATACAAATTTCAACACCCTGTATTTCCAGACACAAGATTGTATAGCCTTTTTTTCTTAAAATTGTCTCAGGAATACGGGCGTACTTGAAAAGTTTAACGTACTTATATTACACCCTTTATATGTTCAAATTAGAAAAGATAATCAATCCCTTCATTCAGATTAAAACTCTTCAAACTTCTAAGATTCAACGAAAAGTTACTGTGGAATAATCACAACAAGTATTCGATGGATTCAACAGATGAACTACCCATAAAAAGCATGATCACTCTATTCAAAACTGTTGAAGAAAAATCAACATAAAAGCCCTGATTGACATGAAAAGACAATTAAAATTATTCCACCTATGGGCACCAACAGACACACACACATCCTCCTCGGAGCATCTCAAACTAATAAATATGTATTAAATATTAAATATCAAGATGGCTAATAATACGTTTTGTGTTTCTCGATATTAAACTTGTCAGTCAACGTTCCATATTGATACGCTACGGAATACAAAAACGAACACAATGGAATAAAAAATACGAATAAATGAAATGAAGCGAATATAAGCGGCACCGGCAAGACGTTTGATGTGGGATCGAAATGACTGACTGACAGTTCACCAGCCCACGATGTCAAAGATGCCCATACGATTACTTCACACTGATTTGGATGGGGTCATATTCAAGGGGTAGCTCCACAGAATTTAGGAAATGAATTCAAATAAATTTACCGTGGAAGCTTATTGTCAGCAACCACTGAAGGCGCTGATGATTGTTTTTGGCAGTGTCTAGAACCACGCTAACGTGGAACTTTGTTCAAAAATTTCTCCACACGACATGCGTCATATGAAGGTAGTAACCTCAACGTTTCGCGTGGACCTTTCGCTCTTGAGTATTCTACGATAATTACGCCTTGACCAAGATGCATTTATTCCTGGTGAAATGACCTGTATACCAATACAATGTTAATGTTTTCGTCAAGAACGCTAGACCTACGGCTCACTTGATAATGACATCCAGGGAAATTCACATTCCTGAAACTTCTTTACAGATGGCGTCAAGCGGCAACTCTAGGCACATGACATTATGAAGTCTGAAGAAATTTCTGTTAGCGAATTCTCTAGAACAACTAGTGCAGAGTCAGTGTGTTACTTTTTCTTTACACTCTACGTAATGAAGGATAAAGATACACAAATTCTGTCAAAAATTGCACGAGTTCCTACCTAAGAATTCGCTATATTTTTTATTATTGTCTGTTTCTGTTTAGACGTAAGAACAGATATGCATCTTGTTACTAATATTACAGATTGATGCATTTGCTTTATATTCTCGATATATGTTAGGAGAAATTAATATCAGAATTCATGGAGATTTTTACTATTCGGTGCTGCTTCAGATAATTTGATGAGATTCTACGAAATATCGGTATCGACGTGATGGGCAGTGGAACTGGACTACATGAAAAAAATACTATAATATACAATTTATTGAGAATTATAGTGTTCAATTCGAAATGAATTGGACCCTCCATAGTCCAGACCATAGTTCTCCCGAAAGAACTTTTATTCCATGATTTTGAATTTTTGTTATTGCATCCTTTTTCTGGGGATGTAACAAATGCAAATATCACAGCTTCACACCTAAGATATGAGTTGTAATATTGGTTCCAAGATGAAATTTCTTTCATAGTTGATTGTTTTTATTCGATTTATCCAGGTATGGAAAGCCTAATCCCTTCATTTGTAGTTTTCACAATTTCCTTTAATTTTACAATTCTATTGTATATTTGAAACCAACAGACGGTGCAGGAAAATGGTATACAAGATATACTGTTTTTCTTTTTGAACTGTTTCTCTGAACTATTGGATGACAACAAAGTATAAGATCGAACATACTTGACGTTTGAATATCAAACCCTCCTAGTTTTGGAATGATTTTATCATAATTGTCATCATTGGAAAGTAATTGGAAGCGATTTGTTTTGTTGTTGTGCTGTTTTACACTGATTTGTTCTCTGCAAAAGGTGAACGGAATTTGAAGATTGTAATTGTCGAGGCATTATTTCCCATCAAATAGTGACATAGGTAGTGTATGAAAATTTTCTATAGGTATTGGAGGATTTTACCTAGTTAAGTTTATATTATCTCCTGAAAGTATTTCTTCATCGAGTGTAATAATAAACTCTTCAACTAAGAACATGTTTTCGTTGCATCTTGCTACATATCTTTTACTTCAAGAGTGCCCTTCACAAATTTAAGGGGACATGTCTGTAGTGATTGAAATTTTTTCACAAGCTCCAATCAGATCTTTCCTATCTAAGTACCTTAATTTTCTCTAAACGAAGGCGATATTTTAGGTTTTGTAGCTCTTCTGGTGCTACCTAGCCCCTATGCCTTTTCGATGGTTCAATAGATTCCATGTAGTATGGATTCAATGATGATGAGCGAATTATGATTTCTTGACTCATGAGCGATATGTAGGCTATGAGAAACATATCTGCGAATGCTTTCCTAATTCGATGGACTCGTGTACTTATTTGCCTGTTTCAACAATGGTCGAGATATGTGTTACCAATTAGATTTCTCTTGTTATAATAGCCTCTAGGTCGATTTGGTTTCAAACTGCTGTCGATATGGATATTTCTCAGGTAACAAGACGTTGTTTTTGGATTTTTTGGGCCAATGTGTGAAATGTGATTTTTCTTCAGTTCAGTTTGAGCTACTTGGTATCTGACCATTTAGTTGTTACGAGAAAGCGGGTGAGTAGGAAGATTGGTGTGAATAATGAAAAAAATATTATATTTTGGTGTTACATACGTTGTTGGTGAATGTTTCGATAATTTTATAGCACAACAGTTATAAAAAATATAAATCATTTCTGATACGTTGCAAATACATTGGATATAAGCTTTTCAATATTGTAACATTGTTATATATCCTACCCCAACATTTACTAGAACATCTCCATCACATACATGTCAAAGTTATATATTACCATAATGTAACATATAATAATTTAATGTAACTGTTGCATTGAGGAAATATCACAATGTTTCTTCTTCTATTTCTTCATTTAACGTCGGCCTATTTCCGCGACCAAGGCCAATCACCGACGCCGGTGAGCACACTTCCCCCAACCGGAAATTTTGCCGAACTCTCTGGTATTCCAACCAGAGGTAGGGATCTTTAACGAGCCCAACATCCATGGACTCGGGACCGACGGCTTTACGTCCCTTCCGAAGGACGGCATATCCTCAATATATCTTGTGCTCATTGATATATTGTCTGCGAACTATGATGATAGGCTATTTCGCTGCAGCTGTGCGGGCTTTCGACACGGTATTTCCCTGCATGGTCACCCATCCAAGTACAAATCGCGCTCGGCGTTGCTTAACTTCAGATATCGAATGACTGTCAGTCAACCTGAAGAGCTGGGCCATGCCCCTATCACAATGTTCAGTGGGATGATATCAGTTGATGGAATAGTTTTGAAACTGAAACTTTCATTAAATTGATTTTTCCTCGATAAAAGGATGCGATAGTCAAAACTCATACTGAAATGTCTGAATTATGCATATATCATGCATTTTCGGTCTACCATAATGAAACTAGAATCAACATTTCTGGTATAATGTTACCTAGTACCTCGTATACCCCATTCAGCTACTTCCCCCTCCATCCAGCATCTACATCTTTCACGGCTCGTGAACAATTTTTCCGTTTTGACATTTCATAAATCCCAACGTGAACCTATTGGGTTGTTCTCATATCTTCGCAACATAACACCATCCGTCTTCTTGCTTCCACTTGAATGACAGCGGAACGACCACAACGTTTGGTAGTTCTTGAGATGTGGTACCCCCTGTTGCGAACATACCTTCATCAAGATATCGGTAACCTATCGTACCTACTGTTTAATTATTTTCAAACAGCGATAACGGATGTCGGATTGACCCCTGCTGATCGGAATTTTATCATCGATTATTTTATACGATTCGGTGAATCGATGAATATTAATTTTTGGTGATTGTGAACGCAATTTGACTTACGGTTTTTGAAGATTTTAAACTGAGGTAAGATCATTATTTTAAAATACGTTATTTCGAGGGGAAAAGTTTGAAAATCGATAGATTCCATAATGAGAGATTTTTGATTAATGACCAAATCGAAGTAAATCTCTCACTCTTGTTGAATTTATTTCCTTCAAAGTGTTTATATCAATCCCATTTCTGGAAATGATCACTATCTTTTTTTCATATGCAGATTCACACGAAAGGGAAGTCCTGTGATGTTCGAAGAACACCGCGTGAATCAAGGGACAGGAGATACGAATTAACATTCACTCTGAATTTTTGAAGTTTGTAAGTTTCAGGAAAAACTTCTCTCGGCAAGGAGTTCGAAAGCTCAGCTGTTCTATTGAAATAAATCCCTGAGCAAGAGAGGTTTGACAGGTCTCCACATTCAAAACAAAGGGGTGGTAATTCTGTACTCGTCGAGTCATCCCTGTGGATATTGCCAAGGGTGGAATGATTGATAACAATTCAGAAGTATATTGACCGTGAAAATATCTATGGAAGAGAGACAAGTCTCCGATCCTTCTACGATGTTCCAATGAAGTGAGCAAGTCTGTGAGCGAAGAATCACCAACAAGATGACGGATTGCCTTTTTCTGAATAGAATCGAGAAGCCTCGATGAATGTTTTGGTGCCGAACTCCACACATGAGAACTATTTTCCAACACAGGTTGTATCTTAGCCTTATAGATCATTAGAAGCTGACCAGGAGTGAAGTACTTCTCCGCACGAGACAGAAATTCAAGCGTCAGGGAAGCACCTTTAGCGATCGATCTCACACGGTTTTCCCAGTGAAAAATTATCACTGATCGTAAATCATAGCATCGAGATACTTGACTTTGTAGGAATAGTCATTCCTGACATCTG
Organism: Zygogramma bicolorata; assembly: GCA_032362365.1. Lineage (NCBI taxonomy): Eukaryota > Metazoa > Arthropoda > Insecta > Coleoptera > Chrysomelidae > Zygogramma > Zygogramma bicolorata. Next base: position 1,080,841 of record JAVJAQ010005172.1, read on the forward strand.
AATATTAGATAATGATAGATCGTCTTTCCTTGAGAAGAGACATGCCTGGATTTTCTTAGCATTGAATTCCACCAAGTTCATGTTACCCCATTCTAATATGTTTACTTGAATGTTTCTTTGAATTTTTGTTTCTCGAGTGGTATGGGGACTCTGGAATAGAAATTATTATGAAGAGTACTGGTGTCCTTAAAACTTTGTACTGAAGAAGATGATTTCGAGCAAATCATTGATAGAAGTAGAAAAAAAGTGGGCGCCAGAACTGAACCCTGTGGAACACCTGCATTTATTGGGAAAATATCAGATGATACTCCATCAACATCCACATACAGAGACCTATCAGACAAGAAACTCTTCAACAAAGCACACAACTGCGGAGGTCAACCATAAGCCGGCAATTTAGAAAGGAGACCCTGATGCCAAATTTGATCAAACGCTTTTGAAATATCGAGTGCAATAGATCGGTGATTTTTTCAGATTATGGGAGTATGTCAGAAACAACGCAGTAGTCTTTGTTGTCTCTTGGAATGCTTTCTTCTGTTTATCATTATGATTTTTCAATAACACATGATCCTTCTTTTCTCGTGATCCTGAGAATGGAGAAGGGAAAACGCTGAATTGGCTTTAGTATCGATAAAATCCTTACCCAAATATTTAGATAATCTGTTCTGAGTTCAACCAAACTTTCATTTGCTTCACTTTCGATTTTTTGATTGATTGGATTGATATTCATGTTCTGAAACAAATCTCACCTTTAACACAAATTTTCTCCATATCATAAAGAGTGGTTCTCACAGGATTCGTTGTGAGAAAAAATTATGGAAAATGCTCAACTGTGGAGTGACTCCTAACAAATACACAACCTTGTCTTCGAATTGTATCTGTCCATTTCAACTCCACAATTTCTTGCCAATCATTCATGTTTTGTCAAATGAAAATGAATATCTAGATACATGAAAAATACAACAGATGCTGTGAATAACGGATCTAAGATGATGACTTGCATATCACAATATCTCGGCCATACCGAACCAATCGCCGATTTCAGTCAACAATGAGCAAACTATTAAAAACCATGATTCTCATTTCATCGCATTGCATCGAATACAATGTCTCCAGACGAAGAATAAGAAAATTAACACACCACTTAACGCAGAAGCCATTCGAAATCAATTACTGGATGACAAAGAAAGATTGTAAAGATCAGTGGTAACAAGCATAATAAAACTGGATGTATCGCCTTATTTCGCTTTCTGAATAACAGGAAAACGTGGGTTGGCGGGTTTTGAGAAACGTATCAGTTAATAAAATATAATTGGTACATCCTACTTTGGGAAGAAATCTAAATTCTGTCGATTTAGTTATAGATAAGTAGTGTGTCATTTGAGTTCAACGTACCTACTACAAAGATAGGTGGAAAACTCAAATGTTGAGTAAACCGAGGAAAGGATATGAAATTTCAATAGGAAATATGCAAGATTTTTTGCTATGTCATAAATTTATCATTTACAAATTCATGACGTGGAAAAAGTATGAATCGGTTTGAAAATATTCAAAGCATTTTTCTAAGTGGAATTCAAAACATTGAATGAATTTGAGCAGTTCAAAGGCGAAGACCATTCAGCTTGCACTTCAGATGATATCATAAACTCGATAATGAACACAAATAAATTGAACATAAATAAATTGAACACACCCAAAATTGATCATATCGAAGTAGATGGAATGAAGATAGAAGACCCTATGAAGATTTGTGATCGTTTCAGTGACCATTTCGTGGAAATTGGTCTCAAATTATCATCTTCTATCATTATAGTTATCATGAACTGGAGAGAACAATTTATTTGGATTCAATGTTTCTGAAACCAGTTTCTTGTGAAAAATTTGCGAAAATAAATGATAATTTGTGTAGGAAGAAGGCTCATGGGTTCTACAACATTACTGTTAACATTTTGAAGAATTGTCACCATTATTTAAAGAATTAATCAACATCTCTTTTGAATATGGCAAAATTCCGAACAAATTGAAAACTGCAAAAATAACACCTGTCTTTAAAAATGGTTAAAAAGATAATCTGAGTAACTTTAGGCCAATTTTGGTTCTATCAATTATGTCAAAAATCTTCGAGAGAGCTGTGTATACTAGATTGTTGAACTACTCGGAATTCATTGATTTTTTTTTATCCAAATCAGTATGGCTTTCGGAGATCAAGTGATCCGGAATGTGCAGCACTAGATATGATTTCTAGTGTTCAATTGATAGTAGATGAAAAAAAAATGTGGACCCTTACCTCTGGATCTCTGTAAAGCATTTGATACTGATGATCATGAAATTTTATTGATCAAGTTGTTTGATATTGGTATTAGGGGCGAAGCATTCTCATGGTTGAAAAACTATTCATCCAATAGGAAACAATTTGTATCTATAGTAAACAATAGAAGTTCTTCAAAAAATATTGTATGTGGAGTCCCACAATGGTCAATACTAGGGCCTCTATTGTTCCTCATATATATAAATTCAATTTCTGAATTGGAAATACATGTGTGAAATTGATATTATTTTCCGATGGCACCACATTGATACATTTCGATAGAGATTTTCAGGAAATTGAACATCAAATGAAAATTGATTCGAAGCAAATATTCATCTGGATTAACGGCCATAAATTAACATTGAATTTTGAAAAATCATCTTTTATGTATGTTGATAAGGAAAAGATCTCTATGCCATGAAATTTTTCAACATGAATATCAAAAAATCAAATCATATAAAACTTCTATGACCTTATATCGATGAGAGCATTTCATCGAATATTCATATTTATTCAATCCGGAAGAAAGTGTCACCAATTATTGGAGTTTTATATGAAATAAGGACCTATTACCCATTGAAATATTTGAAATTGATTCATTTTTCCCTTATTTTCCCAAATTTTTTTATATAATCAGTATTTGGGGTACTGCTTCTAATTCTTAAACCTCTGAATTCTTTACAAAAGGAAGCACTCAAAAGTATTTTCCAATTACCCTATTTGGAACCTACAAAAATTCTTTAAAAGCTAAATAATATTTTTGATATCAATTCTATCGATAAAATGAAAAAATGCACTATCTTACAAGCGATTTTGAATAAAAAACATTCTGCAACGAAATTTTCGAGATGTGACAATATACATGATCATAAAACAAGGCAGTTCAACAATCTGTCAAAAAAAATCTCAAAACAGAGTTTGCTCGAGAATCTATCAACTATGAAGATGTTGTTACATATAATCAATTACCATCAGAAATTAGAAATTTTTTCATTCAATTAAATTTATAATTGCGTTGAAACATTATCTTCTCAATTGAATTTTAATTCTTTTCAGTTCTGATAAGTGTAGCTTCACTTATATTTTTGTAAATATTCCCTGTATAAATTCGTAGTTTCTTGAGAATTAACGAATGTTGATTGATTGTTGAATGACGTTTTCTATGTTTGTTTGCTATAAGCGTTTTGATTATGAAAGAAGCTAAACAACTCCTTAGTCGAGTATTCTATGGTATCGAAGTACAGAAACACTTCAGAAGTGCACTCTATAAAGTGTTTTTACGTATTTCAAGCGATGAGACAGTACCAGCAAAATTATGTAAGATAATGAGAGGGGATAATGTATTTCCAAAATCATGTGACATAATATTCTTCTCGTGGATAACTTATACAATAGTCCTACATTGGCAGCTGTGCTACATAGGTGTTTGAGTGCTGAAATGGTGCGACAATGACGACTACATCACATAGTATATTAATACGGCATGGAATTTGATAGAAGAAGAAAACAAAATAGTACCGCTGGTGTAATGAAGCCAATTTTCATTTAGTCAATATATCCAGAACAGAATAACAGATTAATTTGATAACAATGTCATATCAAATGCTGATAGTCCTCAAAAATGAATGAAGATAAGGCATTTGATTAGTATCTAGAAGAATGTGATCTCAACGTATACAAAGAAGAAGTACATGAAAATCTAGAAAGTTTGGTTGATCATATTCTCACGAAAGAAGCCAGTCGTACAGCATTATGTGAAGCCAGTGAATATTATTATTGTTCGTGAATTCTCCAACCCAAAAAAGCAAAGAAGTTGATTTAACATTGTGGGTTTCATGGATGAATTCATTGAAAACACCAAACACCACTTTTCAGCACTTCCAAGTCCTGCCCTGATCTACTCGACCCATCACATGTATTTGTTTATAAGCATTTTATCTTCAAAGTTAATGCATTATAGAACTTCGTTCTTCTTTGCTGGTGAGGATCAAATCGTTGATGTATGTAGGAAAATCAGTGTTCATCTGGTCCCTGTGGAAACTGCATTGTTCAGTCTTCGCATTGTGAATTGCAGATCTGGTAGTTTCCTAGAACATATTTAGGTAATTGAACACTTTGGGAAAGATCACGACACTTTATACACTGCATGCGAAGTATTTGATGAAAGTGCATCTATATTCTTTTTTAAACGAGCATAACCTATAACCAGCCATTTGCATTATTCAAATTGACTGAACAAATGATTTTCCGACATTTCCAATTCTCCTGATTGCATTCTTGCCAATCTAATTCCAATTCCACCCCAGATCCGAGGTAATAAGGGCCGATGGCGAGACCTCGTCTAAGTTCGTTTGTATGCGAAACAAATAAAATAAAAATGATGTCTGTTGTAATGAAATATTCAGAGGCTGAGTATTTTTCTTTAATTTCAACTAGAGAGCACACCCAGATTGTTAATTAACATTTTGATTTTGTTATCTCAGTACAAGGCAATTAAAAAATTCGCGATATCTGAGCGCACGTCTCTTGCGAATGGCCAGTACAATAAAATGACAAATTAAATAAAACGCAGAGGAAAAAAGGGTTTCTTTAAACAAGCAGAAAGCTAAATTAAAAGAATATTCAATCGAGATACGAGCGGCATAATTTTGACCCTATCGCTTGCCCCTTCCCGAGCCCTTTGTTTTTCGAATGCTGAACAAAAGGTTTGATTGTGTTGATAAATAAAAACATAATTAGCCGGGACTTTGCTTCGGAGAATTCGGAGATGTTCAAACACAGGTGGAAGACTACCCAGTTACAGAGCGCTGATTGAATAAACCTAGATCAATAGACAGTGCTTTCCTTTGATAACCCCACCCCTTTTATTTTTTGAACGGTTCAGAAAAAAAAATTGAAATTTGGGATGATGAAATTGATGCAAGAATACTAAATTTTAGAGTAATTGACTATGCGATATCTGGGAAAAAAATTATGGAATAGAGGGTCTTGCGACACAACTTTTTCAAATTACTGACACCTACTTCACAACCCCAGAATATAAAGTAAATATCTTCACCTATTACAAAATGGCGGAACATTCGATAATTACCTGATTACGAATTTATTAATATCGATATTTCTGTGAATATTCGTTTTTCTCTGCCATATGGCAATCCCAACAAACCAATAAGTTCGATAGGCTATTTTTGTTTGTAATATAAGACAAAAATGTCAGTACGAACGAACATCATTGTTCAGTTCAAATATTCTCACTTAGTTTTTGGTTTTCCAGTGGATAAGTGCCTCATGAAGTATTTCCAAAATGGTCTATTGAATGAAATTCAACAGGAAAACTGTATTTGAATATGCGGGAAAAACTATTGTTGATCCTGTAATCACCGAAATCGTCGAAGCGAATCCTAATGAAGTCGATATGGATATTATCATCCCAACAAAATGGAGCATCACTGCATCATTCCAGACAAGTAGGAAACTATTAGGACATACTGTCCATGATCGTTGGATTGGCCATAGAGGTCCTACGTAATGACCAGCTCGCTTGCCAGATTTCACGCCTTCATACTTTTTCATGGGGTTATTCGAAGCAAAAGGTGTACGAAACTGAACCTACTCCAACATGAGATATATGACCAAGGGCGCCGTTTCTTGAGGGCAAGGGGGGCGGGCGCCCCCCCTGGAATTTAGATTTTTCAGTCCATACACCGCGTAAGACACGATGTCGACTTGATTTTGCAATTTTTTCTGAACCACACTCCTAAGTATTTCAATTAAATGCAATATTTTGATTTGAAAAAATGTGCCCCTCACTAACATTTTTTGTAATGTGCTCCCCTGACTTTTTTGTAACGGCGCCCATGTATACGACAGAGAATAATAAATAATTGAAGAAATATCGACGATACTGTAGGAACCATTTCGAGCATCTTCTGAACTAAACTCAGCTTGTTTCCTCAAAGTATGGAGTTGAACGTCGATGTATTCAGGCAATTATAAAATGTTTCGCCATTTTGTAATAGGTGAAGATATTGAATTTGTCAAGTATTCGTCAGTAGCTTCAGAAGGATGTGTCACAAGACCCATCTTCAAATTTTTTTCCCTGGTGGCGCCTCGTCACCATCTTGAAATTTCCATATGTCAATTCTACTCTTAAATAAAGTATTTATGCATCAAATTCATTATGCCAAGTTTCTATTTTTTGAGTTGATCCTTTCCTAAAATTGAAGGGGGGTGACACAAAGAAGAGCACTGTATAAATAGAAAATAATAATGAACTTCCTTTACCAGATTTAATCATGAAGAGATCAACGTTTCATGTAGACATAAGTGATTAACGAAAGAAAACACATACCAACAGATATCTTCACTATAATTCAAAAAGAAGTATACTGAAATGTCTTCTCGACAGAACAAAAATAGTATGCAATTCATTAAGAAAATTGATGAAGAGGGTAATTTCATAAAATCAATATTGAAGGAATAGAGGACGATTCGGCGACAGATATATGATGTTAGAACTATATTCAAAACAACAAACACTTCACGTTCAATACTGGCACACTCTGAACCAACTCACATAACAAAAAACACAATTGTATTTATCGAATCCCTTGTTCGTGCGGTCAAAAATATATCGGTGAAACGTCCAGACCTCTAGAAGTGCGAAAGAGTGAACACAAGATATACATCAAGACCGGGCAGCTTGATAGTTCTCAATCATCAGAACACATTCTCACTGCCGACGAAGATCATAGAGTTGAATGGAATGGCACTCAAATCAGAGAGAGAGAGAGAGAGAGAGAGAGAGAGAGAGAGAGAGAGAAAGAGAGAGAGAGCAATAGCGAGAAAAGAAAGTTGAAGGAATCTGCTTCTATCATTTTGTCTGCGGATGCTTGCACCTCAAACACTTCGGCTGATGTAGATCGCGCCTGGCTGAGCTTCTACACTTGTACGGATTCCAATATTAATTCTTAATTTTTCATAATGATTAACAACCCAAAAACAATTATAAGAAATAATTCATCCACAACAAAATAATGGCATTCAAACCGTAGTTGTATTGATGACTTATCCGCCGTTGTGGACAAGGATAGCCGACATTGGGAATGTCCTTCTAGCACTAAACAAAAGGTTTTGGAGTACGAAGTCCACGTAAGAAGTAAGAAAAGAAACAACAATTGGGCAAGGCATTTATAGGAAAAAAATATGTTCATGTGCATTATCAACGATTTCAATCATTGTCCACAACATAAAATTGCTGTACTACAAATTATTGTCCATAAGTTAATAATATTTTCTACAGAGGAATATAAGCCCGACACTGAAATGAGAGTGATTAGGTACGTAGCTGAAGGGAACGGTTTCAACCCAGTTCACTATTGAGAAATTTATTAGAATAACTAGTAGTTAACAGACGGAATACATATATCGGACCAAGAATATATTTCACGAGTAGTTTTTGCACTACCTCATATTGTGAAATATATAAATGTCTTTTGAAGATACTAACCTTGTTAGCAATATCGGTTTGACGTTAGGGTATGATCTCTACAAAAAAAAATTATCAACATTGGATCAAACCGAACTGAATAATATTTACACCTCAAACCATCACACAAGTGTCAAGATAAGTATGAGAAAATGCCTTTACGACAGAACAAAAATTGTATGTAACTCACAAGAAAAAATCAATGGTGAGATGAACTTCATAAAATCAGTATTGAAAGAAAATGGATATCCAGAAAAATTCATAGAAAAAACTTTTACAGAAATTGAAAGTCCAAACACAGTCCACAATGAAGACACAACCTACACAAAATACAAAACCTGTATCAAACATTATACCTTCCCTCGTTTATCTGAAAAGATGGAACGGATCGGCATCAGTATAATGTAAGAGCGACATTTAAAACTTTAAGGTCGATACTGACACATACCAAACCAAATAACACAACAGAAATCACAAATAGTTTTATTTATCAAATTCCTTGTTCGTGCGGTCAAAAATATCTCGGTGAAACGTCTTGACCATTGGTAGTGCGGAAGAGTGAACACAAGATGAATATCAGGAACAGACGGATAGGTGGTTCTAAATTATCGGAACACATTCTTACTACTATTGGAGATCACACAGTAGAATGGAACGACACTAAAATCATGACGAAAGAGAGCAATGGCAGGAATCAAAATTTTGATTCTGCTTTCATCGTGCTGTCTGCTGAAGAATGCATATCTTTGAGTTCGCTTGATATGAATCGCGGATGGCTACCCCTCCTGAAGGACAAAATGTTATGTCAAATTTGAAAAATTTGACAGATGTCACTTACGAAGATTGCCTAAAAGAGATATCTGCATTTGAACAGGAATTTGCATATAAGTTTTTAGAACGGAAACGGATTCAGTTTCCGAAACGTTAACGATATGTATTTTCATATGAATATCAGTTCTTATTATGTTTTTGATAGACAAAATTTGAGTTATCCAGAAGGAACTATTTTTTAATTAACGCAGCGAATTTTCGGGGTAGATTGAAAATCTCCCCTTCTACACTTGTATAGATTCAAATATTAATTCTTATTTTTTCAGATTGTAGTAGGTTATAAATCCAGAAAACTACGGAACAAATATTGATCCACCACAAAATCATGACGTTCGAACAGAGTTTGTTCAGGTTTTCGACCGCCAGTAGAGGGCGATGCATCTCCCTGCCGCCTCCTGCTACTTTGTATAAAAACGGCAAATATACGTGAATATTTCCCGGCAGGGATAACAATAACTTAATGGAAGTGTATTACGGAATGAGTACAGAAGCCCGGGGAGCAGGCCGTTTACCGTTCCGCAAAATTCAAATGCGCGGTTAAACTGAATTTATCTTCGACTTTATGGCAGCCACAAGAAAAATCGACTCGCCTATGAATAAAACAGAACGATTTTTAGAGTCAGAAGCGTCTCGCGCTCCGGAATTATTCAATACTTTCGAAGATATGGAAGGAAGAGTCACGTGTGTGTTCGCGAGATGTACGAATATTTAAACGCATATAATATTGAAAGAAAGGCATAACGTAAGTGACATCCCGCCAAAGTGGAACGGCACTATACATTTATAGCGACTGACGTTTCATTTAAATATTAAAGTTATCGAGAGAGTCGCTTAGGTGTTCTTTTCTGTCGGGAGGTTGCAGACAGAAGAGGACATCAAGTGATGCTGTACATGAATATGGAAAATGTGATGATAGAAAGATTCATCAAGTACTTGAAGATGTGCCAATTTTCATTGGTGAAGTATGAGGAACTCCATGACGTCCAATTCTCTACTATACCACTTGCTCAATGTATTTGTTGTTTTTAGCCCAGAGTTGCATATGAGCTTGGAAAAGAATTTACGGATTTGGAAACAATGAGGAGATTCGGGAAAGATATTCCTGGCATTTCCTTCAAGCCAATGCAAGGAACAGAAACATAGATGAAAGGAGTTACATCTGATGATTCGCAAATACCCTCTGCTGATATATGAATATCATTCACATATGTCACATATGTGTTCTTCTACGAGTAACTTTTTCTTGCTTAATATGTATAACAAGCAGTCGGAACATAAATTGAACAGATGTCATAATAGAATATCTCTACAAGGAACAAGAATAGAGAGTATATTGCAGTAGAATCCATTTAAAATATTAACTAAAATAACAAAACCAGACAAGAGAAATATATTTTGAGTTTCATCATTTTCGAAAAACATGATTCGAACCTGATTTGCCCTGAATAAATTGAACTGTTTGGAATATATGATAAACTATTTTTATAATTTATCAAAACACCCACTGATAAGCTTATGGGACATTTTTCTTCGAACAGAATGAGCTTGTTTGTGTTCGAAAATTAAATTAATCCTGATAGATTATTTTCCTGCAAACTACTTGTTAACTTTTATAGGTTGGATAGCAGAGTTGTTGATGAAATTATACTCGGGAGAAAAACTTTGACAAGTTCTCTTTATTTTATTTTATATAAACATTATCATTTTTTTTTATTTCGTAACACCAAGACAACTCAAAAACAAAATGCAACATAAGTATAAAATCAGTGATTAGTGAATTTCAACACTTCCACCCACTAGGCACTGATTTCAATCCGATCTTCTGAACATTCATTGTAAAAACATCTCTTGACAGTGGCTTCGTCAATAAATCAGCAAACTGGTCTTCACTTCTCCGATATACCACATCGATGACTCGAGCTTCGTAAAGATCTCTGATGAAATGTAATTTAACGTCTACATGTTTTGTACGATGGCGAACTTCATGATTTTTGATCAGACGAATTGCGCTCTGGTTGTCTATGTGAAGGGGAACGGTTGAACTACTAAGACCGAGCTCCTCGGAGAACTGTGATAACTATTTGGCTTCTTTAGCTCCTTCGCAAGCAGCTATATATTCAGACTCAGTCGAGGACAAAGCTACCACTGACTGACGATGACTCCTCCAGGTGATAGGACCTCCTCCTAACAGGAAAATGTAGCCAGTAGTTGATTTTCTTGTTTCACTATCCCGAGCAAAATCAGCATCAGTGTATCCTTCCAAATTTTGCATATCTGGTCCAATACAAAATTCCCAAACTCTTAGTTCCCTGAAGGTACCTGAATATTCGTTTAACCGCATTCACGTGACTTTTATTGGGATTATTCAAAAAACGGCTAACTTCGCCCACTGCAAATGCAATATCCGGCCTAGATATGATAGCAGCATACATAAGAGAACCAACAGCTTCGCGGTAGGGAAATTGCATTTCTGTTTCATTCTCTTGGCCATCACTCACGAGAAAAACATTGGGATCTGCAGGCGTTGAAATTGGTGTGCAATCGAACATATTGAATTTTTGAATGATTTTTGTCACGTATTGATTTTGATTGATCAAGATCGTTCCTCCTTTTCTATTCCTCTTGATTTCCAATCCAACATAATAATCACCAGCCCCAGTCGTTATTTTGAAATTATCTGCTAGCATTTTCAAGAAGGTTTCTATAGATTTCTTGCTTGCAGACAAACTAGACCGTCATCAACATAGAGTAAAAGAAAAATGTTCTCATTTTCTATAATTCCGTAAAATACACACGGATCTGACTGACAACTGTCAAAGTGACAATTCGCGAGAAAATTCGAAAATTTTGAATTCCAGGCACGTGGGGCTTGTTTTAAACCATAAAGGCTCTTCTTCAGTCTGCACACAATGTTCGAATCAGTTGTTTCAAGCCCTTTAGGCACTTCCATGTAAATTTCTTCAGTCAGTTCACCATTCAGGAAGGCCGTTTTGATATCAAACTGTGCAATCTCTAAATCTTTCATGGCTGCAACTGATAATAGCCTAAGAGCCAGCGATCGCCAGACTTACGTTATTTTATAAAAGCTGAGAGTTCATCTGCGCGTGTCCCCAACAAAGGTGAAAACAATCAGCGACTGTGGAGTTTAGATCTTGGTTGCTTGGCCAGGAAACAGACAGCAAAGATTTTTATCCAAGTCATGTGTTTTCTTATATATTTCTTACGAATGTCGTAGCTTCAAGCGCACATTTTCTTGATTACTTATACATAACGTCAAAAGATGGCAAGCAATTCAGCAACAGATGTGAAATAATTCCATCAATATCTTAGATCATTCATATTTTTATAAGTACTTTCAGGATTGAACTATCATTTTCCGTATAAACTTCTATTGTTAACACTCCTGTGAAGCTTCATCATCTTTCTGCCAATATTTCAGTCAAACCATTTTATCAAACTGACAACCCAAATAGCACACGACGTCCTGAAGACGAACCATTTATGTCCCAGTCACGTCGATACGTCCCGGGACGTATAGGAGACATTCGAAGAACGTACATTACCGGATGTACCATGTATGTACTGGTTAGACGTCCCATGTAGGTACATACTTGGTCCCGTTCCAATCGGAATGTAATAAAAACGTACATGCTTGGAAGTACTATGTACGTACTTTATTGAGTGTCCCTGATACGTTTTCATTAACTCCTCTTCAGGTACGTACTTTTCGGAATGAATTAGGGACATACCAATGACGTGTTTTTTTGTGAATCCCATGTACGTACTGCTCAGACGTATCATTTACGTACATGTTTGGAAGAACTATGTTCGTACTATTTGGACCTTCCAGGTGCGTACATATTGAGTCCCTTTCAGATACGTATCTTTCGAAACGTTTGCGGGACATAGTAATGACGTACATTTTTGGAAATCGTATGTACATACTATCTGGACGTCTCGTTGACGTACTTTTTTGTACATACTGTTTGGACCTCCCAAGTACGTACGGATTGGGTTCCTTTCATTTTCTACATTTCTGTTAGTATGTACATACTGTTTGGACCTCCCGAGTACGTACGTATTGGGTCCCTTTCGGTTCAAGGGGTATTGGGATTTTGAGAGTGATCACTTAGTGTATTCAAACATATATAAATATTGGTAATGCAATATTCATAATGAATTATTCCTAAAAAAATTTGGAAAAATTAAAACATCGACATGTGGTGAATTTAAATACCAGAAAATTACATACAGAATTTTTTGCACAGCAAGTTTGATATTCCAAAACCGCCATCACATGAGACAGTGATCCTTTAGTGTTTTTTCGAATATATTTTCATTGTTACTGAACTTTCTAAAATTTTAATATTATCTCGAACAAAACTAACTTGAAGTCATCACATCTATAGCACCCAACTCCTTCTTAAAAACAAGTATCTCCGTGCCGTAGAGCGTAACAGTGGTCGACAATAATATCTCCATAGAAAAGGTCGAGAGTTCAAGCCCCGCAGCAGCCAGGTCTTTTTCCAAGTAAGTATTCGGTTAGATGGTTAGTACACTTGAATGAGTAAAATTTCCAACTTGACTATTTGGTAAAAAAGAAATGAATAATCCCGAATATGAAAACTCAGATTCATTAAGTGATATCAAATGATATATCATTACGTTGTTTTCGAATATTGATCTAATATCGCCGAATGTTCACATTTTTTTTGTGGCCACTATTGATATCATCTACAATATAAGGTTAATATTCCCGTAATATTGAACCAATATTGGTCAAATATGTTTGTTCTACTTGGGATAGCGCATACAGAATGGAAAATGTACGTTTTCGGAATGTCCCAAACAGTTCCCCTTTCTGTACATTTCAGGTCCTGTGTGGACTAGAAAAGTACGTACCTGGGATTACCGACTATGCGGAAACGGTAAGTCGCAGGGAGGTCTCATGTACGTCTGTCGGAGACAAAAGTACGTCCTAAATACGTACAATGCATCCTCACCGTACATATGCAGTACGTCCACTGGACGTACTTGTGCTATTTGGGAAATAGATATCTGCACCTACTTTACCCTTCAGAAAAGATAAATTTCTCTTACATTGACAAGTAAACAGAAATATCGACATTATAGGCAAGATGGCGTCACAAAAACCCTTCAAATACTGTCAAACGTAAGTATAATTATGATTTAATGAAGTTGAGGGGTGTCTGGCAGGGGGTTGGAACCAGAGTAAGTGTCTGGCAATGGATGATGTGATTTCTAATATCATTCCGAAGAAGATATGAAAAAGCTGAGCTTTATACTTTGACGAAAGTGAGGTACTATATTATACGCCTTTGCTACCTGGTATCTGAAGAAGTAACTATCATCCAAACTTCATAGTCGCTGATCGTTCTCACCTGTGTTAGGGGAATACGCAGAGAAACTTTCAGCTTTTATAAAATAACGAAGGTCTGGCGGACGCGGGCTCTTGCTCTATAACATAATTCGTACAGAGTCATAACGCACAACTGGAGAAAAGGTTTCCTTATAGTCGATGCCTTCTTTCTGTGAATAGCCTTTGGCCACCAATCTAGCCTTTCGTCTCACATGCGCATCTGCTGGATTCGATTTCACTTTGAAAACCCATTTACATCCAACAATGTTTCGATTCGAGGGTTTTTCCACTAAGTCCCAGGTATCATTCTCCTTGAGTGATGCCAGTTCATCTTCGATTGCTTCCACCCATTCCTTTTTGAATTCGCAGGTTATTGCTTCTTCATATGATGCTGGCTCAATGACGACTGCCGAATGAACAGTATTTGTATATCGATTCGGAGGCTGTACATTTTTACGAAGATTGTATTGGTGATCCATTTTTGAACTGCTGGCTTGGGTCTTCTCTTCGTGAATTTCGACAATGTTTGGAATGGAATCATCCTCATTGTCTGTTGGTTGTGGATTAGATGTACATTGTTCATGCGCATCACTACTACAGAAGTGAATCTTTTCGGGCTGACGTTCTTTCATAAACGTTTGACTTTCACAAAACTTGACATCACAAGCAACTATTATTTTCTTTTTTTCTATATCATACATCCTATAATTTTTGGATGTTGATTCGTATCCCACGGGATACATTTTTGTTGCTTTTGCATCCCATTTCGATCTTCCAAGTTGGTTAGGAATATGAGCGTAGACAGCACAACCAAAAATTCGAACATGATTGAGATCGGGTTTATCTCCGAACCATTTTTCATACGGAGTTTCTGTTGGACATTTCGTAGTTGGAGATCCATTCAAGATATAAACAGATGTTTTGACTGCTTCTGGCCACAGGTTTTTGTTCAGTCCGCTAGCAAGCAACATAGTCCTGGCACATTCTTGAACTGTTCGATTTTCTCTCTCTATTCTGCCATTTTGTTCTGGAGTGTAGGGAGAAGATTTCTCATGTATAATTCCTTTTCCTGCCATAAAACTTTCGATTTGACGATTGGTAAACTCTGATCCATTATCCGTTCTCACTGCTTTCACTCGTCTACCACGTATATTTGAAATAGTTTCAATGACAGAAGCAAATTTTTCGAAAACTTCTGACTTATTGGACGTATTTGAAGCTTGTTGCTTCATCTTTGAATAGCATAAAATATCGGACACCACCAATACCGGTCACATTCATCGGACCACATAAGTCTACATGGATAAAATCTCCTGGTTGTGAACATCTTTCCACAGCTGTATAATGAGGAACTCTCTGCGTTTTTCCAATTTGGCAATCCTCACAGAAAAAGTCATCTCCATCTTTAATGTTCAGGCCTTTAACGATAGATTGGCTGGCCATGTTTCTAATAGTTTTGCTACATATATGCCCCAAACGTTTATGCCAATCTTGTGAAGTAATAACTTCAGCAATGTCAGCTATTTCATTCTGTCGTTGTCGGAAACACATTCGGAACTGATTATTTTTATCTTTCAGGCCACTTGCTACCAAACGATCTTGTGAATCAAACACATTGCAGGAGGTACTATTTATCATCATAGAATATTCTTTCTTCGTTGTAGCACCGGTTGAAAAAAAGGTTTTGTGTCAACCCTAGAACGTATTGAACGTTTTCCAATATTCTTGGTTCCCATTGATTATTCACCGAGACATCTATCAAAATTGTTCCATAACTATGAATTGGAAGTCTCTCATCGTTAGCTACTTTCACAAACTTTCTCGAATCACTCTCGTAGTAAGTAGCAAACCAATCTTTGTGGAATGTCATGTGTTGAGACGCTCCCGAGTCCGCGATCCAAATTTCTCCACATGGAACAGCTATGACCTCTTCAGTTGTAGGAGTAAAAGCAAATTCATTATTCGTTTTCTTCTGTTGAGTGTTTCTGGACGATTTCTTATTTCTACATTCTCGTTCCCAGTGACCCAATTTCTTGCAGACAATCTTGTAATTTTCTTCAGCTAGGATGTGGATTTCTTTTCAGGTGGATTTGGTATATTCATTTTTGGAGATTTCTAATGAATGTGTCTGTAACTATTTGCAGTGAAGGCTACAGTGAATGAATCTGTTTCGGCTGATTTGATGAGTTGATCTTCTTCCAGTTGTAGTCGTGCTAAAAGATTATCGAGATCTCGTCCTTCTTTCATATTGTACCAGACTGTCCTGAAGTTCTTGAATTTTGGTGTCAAACTGCTTATGATGCGAACCATTTTTATGTTATCGGAAAGTTTTTCACCTTGATTTTCGATATCTGATGCAAGTTTTCAAACTTTGGCTACATACGAAGCGACAGTTTCATCTTCCGTCATTTTGATGGCAAAATATTCTTCGTATAAATTCATCACGCTTACTTCACTTCTTTTCTAATAGATGCTCAACAATTTTAACCAGATTTCTTGAGCACTGTTACAAGTATGTATCAGTTGAGCTTGGTCACTCTCAAGACAAACTTATTAATGCTGCCATCGCCTTTCCATCTGATTTCAGCCAAACTTCTTTGTCTGTTTCTTCAGTGGGTATGATGGATACTCCTGTGACGATATCCAGTAAACCTTGTCCTCGTAGCATTGCTTGGATTTGAAACTTCCATAGCCTATAGTTCTGCCCATTCAGTCGATGAATAACTATGCTATGCTGATCATTCATTTTTAGGTTTTCTCAAATCTTCCTCAACACAAAGTTATGGCGACGTACTCGTACAATCAATTATGCCAGAGAATATGCGATTCCTGGGCCCATAACCTGTTAACTTTTATAGGTTGGATAGCAGAGTTTTTGATGAAATTATACTCGGGAGAAAAACTCTGACAAGTTCTCTTTATTTTATTTTATATAAACATTATCATTTTTTTTTTATTTCGTAACACCAAGACAACTCAAAAACAAAATGCAACATAAGTATAAAATCAGTGATTAGTGAATTTCAACACTACTCTCTGTTTCTGTGGAAATATTCTATGAATGATATCTGTTAGATTCAAGTTAGGTAGATTTTTTTGGGTGAATGATTGTTGATTTTTACTAGTTATTTGATTTTACTTCTCTTAGAGGTGTGAGGACCTCATGATTCGTTGTGTTGAATGGCGTCCATTCAACAATACATTATGTTCCTGAATGAGATATCCGTATCCAAGAGAGAATTATGAAAAGGAATGAAATGCACATGAACACATGATTGGATATATACATGTTGCCTCGAGTTGAAATGGTCCACAAAGAAAATTATTTCTTCCGATTTGCCCATTTACCAAAAAATAGTTATTATATTTTGTCATATTTGGAACTGCAAAACACATTTCTTTCATGGAAGAAAGTTCCACATGCTGTCTCATCGTTCGTTTGGAACCTGTTAACAGTATTGAGTGATAATATCATTTCCTTCCTTTATTTGTCTTCACTATTCAAATTTTACCATACTTGCTATGAAGAAATGAATGTGTCAAAATAAAATAAAGGAACCTGTAGGAGAATAATAATATAATGAAGCTGAAAAGCATATCGAAGAAGCGCTAAAGAAGCTAGATTGTAAAAAACACTGAAAAAATTGGAAAAAAAATCAAAAAGATTGTACATAGTTACCAAAAACTAAACGTGAAGATATTGAGGAAGTGTTAAAGAATTCATGTTGGTGGGTGAAATCAAGAATTCTACCAGGAAAATGGAAATTCGAATTTCCAAAAAAAAATTCCCGGAAATATAAAAAATCTATAGAAACCTCAGTGTCATAATTTAACATTTCACATGAGCATTGAAGACTCCTCCATTGTCGTCTCTTCATTTGGAAACTGGCGCATCCACCAAAACACAGCTACTCTCCTGATTTTTGTTAAGTGTAAGAGAGTTCTTCTCTTGACTCCTACCACCAAATTGACTATTCCTATAATTTTTGTAAATTATCCGATGGAAAATAAATTATTATTATTATTATTATTATTATTAATTGCCTGTGAGAAGAAATCCATATGGGTATACCATCACCCAACCAGCTAAATGCAAATGAATCCACGACAAAATCACATCGACGGCTGATCTCAGTTCAATTGGATGACAGTCATGGCCTGAAAAATGATTGCACATTTTGAATCAGAAAGGAATACATGGAAGATTCAAGTTATTGAATAGAGAATGAATTTCACAATCCAGTCCCGAATATGTGTAAATATTATTCATATACACTGATAGTATATTATTCAATGAGCGTATAATAATTAGCCATCATACGCGATCGGAATGGTATATTTCATCCACGACTATTGAAAAAAATGTTGAAGTCATTTCGTTGGAGGATTTCGTTACATCATATACATTCTGAATTGTTATCAATCGTTCCACTCTTGGCAATATCTGAACGGATGACCCGACT
Source organism: Zygogramma bicolorata (assembly GCA_032362365.1). NCBI lineage: Eukaryota > Metazoa > Arthropoda > Insecta > Coleoptera > Chrysomelidae > Zygogramma > Zygogramma bicolorata. Next base: position 1,099,311 of record JAVJAQ010005172.1, read on the forward strand.
TTCCCACCCCTTTCTTGTTGTTGTGAGCTTGGAGACCTGTCGAATCTCTCTCGCTCAGGGATCTTTTTTCACTAGACAAGCTGAACTTTGGAACTCCTTGCCGAGAAATGTTTTTTCTGAGGCTTGAAAACTCCAGAAGTTCGAAGTGAATATTAATTCGTATCTCCTGATTCTTGATTCACGAGAAAATCTCTGAAGATTACAGGGCTTCCCTTTCGTGGGAATCATCATTTGAAGAAAACATATTTTGAGAAACACTATTATTTTATTCTAACAAATATTTCATACAATACTGTTGACATATTCGAGTCAAATTTGTTTGAATTCAAAAGCTATTTCAATATGACATGCTCATTCATAATCGCTGATAACTCAGAGTAGATGCTCCTTGCCTTCTTATTTTTTACAAGTAGGTAAAAAAATAAATTGAAAATATTTGGTGATTCACACGATACAATTTTCGACAGCGATAGTTTGTAGCAAAAAAATATAATATTAAAGTTAAATCATGGTATTTGACAGCAGTGAATAATTGCTATTATTCACTAGTGAGTAATGGGTATCAATAAGGTCGAACAAAAGGACATGAAATGAGAACATTATACAATAGTCGTGGATAAAAGTACTTTTCCTCCTCCCACTATTTGAACAGTTCATTAGGTATTTGACAGCTCCTATATAACGGTTCATCTAAAATACACGTGTATTGCGAGTTGATGGTGGTCGGTTCCGTGGGGAATTTTCTCAAATGATGGGATATGAAACATTTCACCTGATGAATTTGTTCTCATGACAACATTCAATTGTCTGAAAGCCAAATTCTGCGAATTTTCGCTCCGAATAATTTGTAAAATTCAATTAAAAACCATGTCTTTAGGAAATGTTTTGTTCAAGAGTTTGTGAATTGGTACTGAATCTACATGCAATTATTTGACATATACAAGTTGTCATCCAGTGTCTCTTCGATCACGAATGAACCTTTTCTTATGGTAATTGGTCAAATATTTTTCAACTGTCTTCGGGAGTTTTCCAACAAATTTGATTATGAAAAATCTCAACATCAAAATCTTGCATTAGCTGAAATGAAGAAATTATGAACAGTTTGTAGTAATTCTGGTTCTCAAATTATAAAACTATTTCTCCACCACTGACAAAATTATGGGGTTGATGAACTCAACCCCACTTTCCATTTGAAATTTCAAAAGCAGAGCTTGAATAATATGTGTAAATTGTTTCCCTTCATGAAGCAAACTCCAAGTGTACCAGCTTTTTGCTTCAAATTCCGAATAAAGGAGGAAAATAGGTGCATACTTCTTCAGTGGACCACATTGTACGTCGAAGCCTAAAAAATAAGTATCGTTCTGATCTTATTCTTGCTATGAATTCGTCACTACGTATCAGAAAAGATCACCTCAAGGTATAGATACATTCCTCTTTTCGCCATTCCTATACCATACTGTACCCCAAATATAATTCTCTGCAACACACATCAGCTTTAATATTACGATAAATCAGTGAGCAATACATCAAAGGCCTTCGCAAATCGTTATATATCTCCACAACGGCCTTATCGCTCGCGTGAGATTCCACTATTATAACATCACCCGAACGGTATATCTCGCTGTGTATCGCTCTTAAACTGCAATGTGTATTAGTTATTATCGTTGGCCATCACTTTTCAGTTATCTCCGTTTATCGCTGGATAGGTTATATGTGGAACTACGGCTGAAACGTTGTTAGCTATTGTTTACGACATTTCAGCGGAATTATTATCAACAAAATAGTGCACTCTGTATCATGTTTTCTGTTGGGAGTTCGTATTGTGGATTGGTGGCGATGAAAGTGGATTATCATCGCACTCAGCTTTCGGTGAATAATGAATCACTTTACAGTACTGTTTGAACGTCATTATTTTGAGGTGGATCAATATTTGTTCAGTAGTTTTCTAGGTTTGTAACCTACCACGATCTGAAAAAAATAAGAATTGATATTGGAATCAGATTTTCAATCTGCCCCGAAATGTTGCTGCGTCTTTTGAAAAACAGTTCCTTCTGGACAAGTCCAATTAGTCAGCAACTTCTCGTATAACTCAAATTGGGCTTCTATCCAAAAAGAACTGTAGATTAGAATTTTGCTCTTCTACTTTTGTATAGATTCCAATATTGATTCTTATCCGACTATCGTTTTATATTTCATAATAGTCGCGGAAATGTTTCGGAGAAACAAATTATAAAACTGTATTCCTCTCAAAAATGTTTTCAATGTGTTCATAAAACAGCTATAAGTAGTAAATTGGCACCGTTTTATATAACATTATAGTCTTTACTAATATTTTGTCAAGCCTTTTACAAACACTACAAAATAGTTTTATAAACATTTCAACCGATACTATAGAAGTTTTCTAGCACTCTTATAAAGTAATTTTGTAAAGATTTATTTTACTGCACTTCTGCAACATATTTGAGCGATACTTATAACATAATTGAGAGACAATTTCATAAGAGTTTTTTAGTAGTTTTGAGTAAGCGTTATGAAATATAATGCAGCCTAAGAAGATACCGATAAAATGAAAAAGTGTTAAAACTGTTTACTTAAAGGCGCAAAAAGTAATTTTGTATTGGACACTAGGAAAATATAATAGATATATCACCAACTAAAAACCAACAAATAGAAAGGTTGATGCCATTTTAATAATTTCCCTTTTGGACTCATGAAACTGTTGAAGACATTGTTTGTGCTTCAAAGATTGATATTTTTACTGCAAATTATATTTTATTGGCAATATATATATAGCGTATCATTAGCAAAATTTAAGCGCGCCACTCAATTATTGATGTTTTTGGAAAAAAATATTGAATATTCAAAAATTTGCACTGTCGAAATATCAATTTTCTACTCGCAAACTCAACTCAATTTGTTCTGAATGATATTATCTTATAATATTCATGTAATTTTCAGCTGTAAATATTACTATAGTTGCGGTATTTCATATCATCAACTCATCTAATGTCGGTATCCCGGATTGCTATCATTTTGAAATGGCGTCATTCTATAAAATAATTTAGTATCAATAGCGATCATTTCAATGCATTTTAGCTACTACAAAACTCCTATAGAACTGTTAAGAAATACTTTTAAGAATTCTGGAAGTGATGGTATTGCGGCAGAGTCGGACTACTTTTAAGGCTATAGATTCCTACAAAAGTGATTATATGAAGATTTTGTATAGGATTTCTCACATAGTTCGGATATAAATATTATCTATCTTTTTCAAATTCTAATGAACTAGTACTTTCCATAGTAGAGGTACTTTCACATATTGTCGTTCGATTTAATGCAATATTGTTTGTTCATTCTTTTGATTCACCTAAGTGAACCTGTTTTTGAAAATTAATGACAGAGATGCCCCTATCACTGCACATCATATTATCGTAACATATTTTGAGTCTTCGTCTAAATGAACCACTTTTCTTATTTTTTTTCCAATGACCAATATTACACGACATAGTGCGTTAGGTAAGTTATTGGGACACACATGTCAAATAAAACTTACGAATTATACTTCATTGACCTCTAAAATCAATGACAGCTGGTTCTTCTTAAAAGCTGCAATTCATTCTTGGCGATAGCAAATATACATTCGCGGAAGCAATTTGATTGTATAACAGTTATTTTGTTGGGTAAGAATTGTAGTAAATATAGCAGTCATAAAATAGTTGGGAAATTATCATTAATGTGACGATATGGTAATAAAAACATAATTGTGTTCGAAAGCATTCCAATAAAATAATTTCATTAAAGCTACAGAAAGCAGTTATAAAATAAGCTCCAAATAGTTTTATAAAGATCATAACAAACTAGCAGAAAAGTGCTATGAAACTCCTTCAAAATGATTAACTTCTAGAGCAAAATATGTTTTTTAAGTTAGTTGTTAAAACGTTTCTGTGATAATTTCGTGAAAATTTTATAACGGTTTTTCAATTTTATTTTATAAATGTTTCTATGACAAATTTAAAAAACACTATTATTGCCTACAACTATATTGTGTTCACAGGTCGTCTAATATAATCTATAGGCATTTTGGAAGTAATTATAAAATAACAACAAAATAAAACTGTTGCAGCACCATGAAATTATAAAACAATTTTGCTGGTTTAGTATTTTTTCAGTTTGTTGTAGGTCACATACCCAAAAAACTACGGAACAAATCACTTTACATTTTGGATCTAATGAATTCGGTATTGCCATTGGGATTGAAGTTTTGAATATTTTTTGTCATATAGTAGACCATAAACATGCTTGAACTCATTGCAAAGCAGAAAAATCTGTTTTTTTTTTTATATTATATCAAATTGAAACTATTGTAAAATCGATAATATCAAATGGAAGTCGAAACGCACTCTGACGTATAGATGACAGTTTGATTACATTTCAAGTGGGGTTTTGTGATAGATTGACTTGCATTCTTTCAATTTTATCATTGTGTTTTGCAATCATAAGATAACTCCAAACGGGTTTGTGAAAGTGTCATCAAACTAGGTATTTACCTTTGTGGCTTTCTTTTTCTCCAAATCAAAAATAGAAATCACAACTTCTATGGAAGAGTGAAATCAAAACTATCACAAACACTTTCTGTTGAATATTTTGGAATAGTATGAAAATTTCTTGCGAAATGATTAAGTAATTTATCTATTTCCCCACTGAAGAGCTAAAGAGATAATTTTTCTTGAGAGGAACGAGATCTTGTATGGGTTCCAATGAAATATTATAGTGGTAAGTGAGACACATTTTTCATAAATAGCTTTCTATTAACCTTTGTGTAGATATTTCTATGTTGCTATCTATTTGATATCATTTGATATCAATATACTTGGTATACAAATTAAGCAAGAAAAAGTGATTTCTATGGTTTCAGATGGACTCTTTCTTTTTGAGAATGAATCAAAGGTATTTGAATAATACACACCCACCTATCAAAAGAAAGTATTTGTATTTTTTCATTTCACTTCTTTCATAGAAGTTGTGATCTCCATTTTTTGTTTCGGAGGAGAAAGTCAAAAAATAGTTCATAAAACTTCATGACACAAAGACACCTGAGTTCTTCTCATCCGTAGATATTTTTATGGTGATGGAAGTCATAAACAAGGATCATCGCTGAATTTTTTCATATGCAGATTCATACGAAAGGAAAGCCATGTGATGTTCAGAAAACACCGTGTGAATAAAGGGACAGGAGATACGATTTAACATTCACTTTGAATTTCTGAAGTTTGTAAAAAAGATCCCTGCCCAAAGAGGCTCGACAAGTCTCCAAGATCATAACAAAGGGGTGAAAATTCTGTACTCGTTGAGTCATCCATGTAGATATTGCCTAGGAGGACCTTAGAATTGACCTTAGTCTTGTGTTGCGTACTGTATTTTTTCCACTCGCACCATGCTTGTGCGGTTATTTCTGCTGGTGTAGCAGCACGAATTTCTTCGTTGTCACCCTTTTGTAATGATCGACGAGACAAAACAATTGCTTGTTTCATGGATATATCTAGAATCAGAAGAAACACTCTCATACTTATTGAATCGTATTGGACACATCGTTTTCAAGCTGTAACATTCAAGAACGAATTGTTCAGTTTCATGGACGTTGAATTTGGTGTCCCACAGGGTTCGGTCTTGGGTCCACTGTTGTTTGTAATTTATATTGATGATCTTCCTTCTTTCTTGTCCCTGAACGAAAGTGTTTTTTATGCAGATGATATCACGTTAATTTATTCTCATGAGGAATATGATTCCCTAAAAACAGTATCGGAAGAAATTGAAGAAGAAGCTGAACAGTGGTTCATAGCTCACGAGCTGAAACTAAGCAACAATAAATCACAAATCGTAATAATCTCTACCAGGAAACAAATGTGTCCTCTGGAATGGGTCCTCGGCTTCTAGGATTCATTTCGGATGATGATCTGAACTGGACTGAGAACATCAGGCAACTGAATATGCAGTTTCAGTATGCGACAACTCAGACATTGTACAAATATGAGATCAGTTAATTTTTCTTTATTCCATTCTCGTTTTAACTATGGCATTGTCGTTAGGAGACAGTCATCTGCAGTTTCTAGTGTTTCTCGTCAGGGACAAAAAGCTATTAGAATTCTATGATTGCAAAATATAGAGAAACCTGCAGACCACTCTTTAAAAATTCAAAAATCATGACACTTCCTTTTATTCACATTTGGAAAACTTTGAAATTCACAAATGAATTCCTACATTATCAACACAATCAGACATTCAACAGCACAACACCAGAGGTGCAGATATAATGAGAGAACCAAGACACAGGCTCAGTAAATCCCAAAATAATCCACTAAATTTGAACCTTCATAACATTCTTCAAGTGGAGGTCAGAAAATTAGGAGCATTAGCTTTCAATAAAACAATAAAATTATTTTTGCTCGAAAACCCCTTTTACTCTCTTGAAATGTGTAAAGCAGTGTGTATCTATAATCAGGGAATTATAAATTTTCAATCACTGAAATTATTTCAATAAATAATTTTGAGTTATCCTCAAACTCAAGTTCGTGTTTGTGATAACATATTATTGTATAAGTTTATTTTTCGCTTTTTGATTATTTACAGATATTTTTACAAAAAACTATTTTACTATTTTTTGAATCACTATTTTTGTATTTTTCCTTGATTGTAACCAGTCATAAATTTATTTTGTGTACATAACATAATTAATGAAGTATATTTCTATCTATCTAGATTCAGTACCAATCCACGAGCTGTTCAACAATACATTTTCCATTTTTAATTCAATTTCATAAATAATTCGAAATAAAATTCGCAGTACTTGATTTTTGGAAAATTTATTGCAGTCATGAGTATATATTAATGTCACCATCCAATTAAAAAAAAATCCGGAAGCGACTGCCTTCAGCTGTCAAAAAGGTAATGAACGGTTTCAAATGGTGGACATAGAAAAATATAACTGTTTCACTTTAGTCGAGTTGTTTCCCAAAAAACAATCAAAATAACCAAATTTTTCTCAACATTCAAGCTGCTTGAGTTGGTTCCCTCCAATGAAACCTGAACTGAACTCGTCGTAACAAAACCAACCACCTGATTAATACTCCTCCAGACTTCGGATAAAAACCGCAAAATCAAAAAGTGATCTCAAAGGAGACCGTCAAGATTTCCGGTGAGGAACGAAGGAATTGGCTTAATTAAAGTATTGGTTGTTTGATCCAGAAGACCCCTTGTTTACAGATTCCTTTTATCACTTTGAATTTTTCAATTAATTCGAAATTCCACCCCTACCAATAAAGAAACTTATTGGAGTTATATTCCTTGTTCTCGATGAGTGCTTTTGTCCCCAGTTTTTTGAAAGGTTTGACGATTCATATTCCAAATTATAGTCCGGGAATCAAAAGAAAAAAATGATTCGCAAGTGAGAAACAATGGTCGAGATAAGCTCAGTTTGTAACACGATTTCAGTGGTTTTGGTAGGAAGGTTTTTTTTTGGCATTGTTGTTATTACTAGGTCGAAACTGTAATATTCACAGTGAAGTACCGTTTGTTTTTCTTTGATATTTTGAATTTCATAGACGATGAAAATACTCCAACATTTGCAGATATAATTTTTGTTAAAGACTGGTGATGAATATGAAAAAATATAAAAAATGTGTTTTGAGGTTTTTATTCAGTAAGTGAGAAATCAATCTTAACATGAATTGAGATCAAAGGTCTTCAAAGTACCTGATGCAAAACAATAATGGAAAGAATCCACTATGAAAATTTATACTATCTGCGTTTTATCAATATACATGAAATCATCACGTCTTTGAATGTTTTCTCCATCACGCTGATGAACATTTTCTAGAAAATAATATTTTTTATAATACAGTATATATTCAATAGGTATCGAGGCAAGGGCTAATATATAATAGACATTTCAAAACTTTGAAGCTTTCCTTTCCTCATTTCTAGGGGGGGGGGAAATCCAAGGAAGTAACACTCAAAATGAGTATAAGTACTTTGATCGCCGCTAACAAGTACACATCAACCCAAATATCAAATACGAGATATCCTTGTAGATATTGCAATTATCACATTGTCTCAATACCAAATGGACAGAAACGATGTAGGAACTCATTTAATACTTCAAAAAACACAAATTACTTCGAAAACTGAGACACTATTTTTATGAAATGACCCATTACCGTTTTGGTAGACATTTTCTCGAGTACAGGATTCAGCGCTGTCATCACCCAAGGCCAGTCCATTTCTATTGTTGAAAATGCCGTTAATATTCCAGTATGAAATCCACATGTTGCTATTTGCAAAACTCTGCTTGAAATATAACGGAAATTTATGATTGGCATACCGAAGAAGTCACATTGTGAAATATTTTAACATCTACTCAGGCGAATGACATTCATAAAGAAAAACAATAATAACATTTGTGAAAGAGTTGAAACACAAATTGTAGTGGAATAATTTTTGGGAATATCCATTTCTTCTTCACTTCATGGAATTATTTCGATTTTGTTAATGAAATAGTTCACAAACATGGGTGAAAGATAAAATCTCTATCTCGACAAATAGGTTAATTCGGCTTTCAACCTTGATGACTTCTTTTTCAATAGACAAATGATTCACTTTCCGCCTTTGTGTGTGATATACTACAGAGGTGATTCCAGAAGAGATTGAAATACAGCTCAATTGCAAATCTAATAGAATCAATGTACTTACATTCAATTTTGATTGCCGTAAACCTTTTTCAACAGAATTAAACTATTGTGATCTTGAGAATTCTGTTCCATATTGATCAACAATGGAATGAAGGAATTGACCACATGGTGTTTGAAGAAACTTCCATCTTGACAAAAAACTCGGATGAAACTCAATTAACAGGAAATTAATAAAAAATTGAAATCTACGGTTGAAGAACCCCAAAAAAGAATTCGAATAAATGAAAATCAGTAATACGAATCAAACATCAAATTATAATGAATTGAGCCATAAAAATATGTGAGAAAGAATGGAATTGGACTTTAGATCATAAACAAACAATTGAAAGAGTCGAGATGAACAAAAACGAGATGTAAATGACGATCTAAATAATAGAAATCAAACTGCACACTTAACGAAAAATTCGAAATTGGAAGGAGGAATTCGAGTGAACGGAATGCAATTGATAATATTTGTATGTCATATTTTGTGGTGGATGTATTCTTTTTGCTATTGTCTTTCGATACTTAACCTGCCACAATCTGAAAAAATAAGATTTCATATTGGAATTGGATACGTGTGAAAGGGCAGATTTTCAATAAGTTTCGATAATTCAAAAATGGTTTCTTCTGAATGAAACACGTTCTATTAGTAGCAATTTCCGTATATTTTAAATTTTTCTATAAAAAATATACAAGAACTAATATACAGGGTGCTTATTGAACATGCAGAAAAAATTCAAGGGACTATTCCTTGGACCATTATAAGGATATTTTGTCCTTTGTTGACTTTTGATAGGGCGCTTTGTTTCGAAGATATGGCGCGAAAAGGTATTTCAACAATAACACTTTATAACCAAAAATTACATGTAATGTTTGTTAATCTACAAAAATTGTTAAAAATGGCTACCTCCCGCCCGGATGCAAGAATCCAATCTTCTTCCCATCGACTCTCAAACTCTTTCAAAAACACCAGGATCTTCTTTGATTGCGTTACACCCAGAAATTATCCGATTTCCAGAATCTTCCACATCTTCCACTGGAGTAGTATTTTTCATTACTTGGTAGGTCCAGTGTATAACGCTATACTTTTATTTTGGCTACGTTAATAATTTTAAAATTACCAAAATTGTTATTGTCAAAATTTCTTTTCGCTCCTTATTTTCGAAACAAAATGCCTCATTGAAAATCATCAAAGGACAAAATATCCTAAGAATAGTCCAAGGAATAGTCCTTTAATTTTTTGCCGCATGTTTAATAAACACCCTGTATATCAAAATGCTTATCGTTGACGTTTCGGAAACCAAATCTGTTCCGTTTTCAAACATTTCCTCCTAGTTCAGTTAGAATATTTGAGGAAGTTTTGAAAACGGAAGTGAATTTGCAACCGTCGCATTTTTTTATGGGAAAATTTGAGATATACGGAAAGTTGCTGACTAATTGGCAGTGTTCCATTCAGAGGGAACTATTTTTGAATTATCGCAGCGATTTATTGCCCTTATACACTTGTATAGATTCCAATATTGATCCTTATTTTTTTCAGACTGTGGTAGGTTAATAACCAAAAAAAACTGGAAGAAACAATAACTACTATTGTTTGCTTGTTTTTTGATGAGGTGCACATCTTCCAGAACCTCTTGGTTTTGGTTTTCTTTCGGGTGGAAATGAAAAAGAGAAAGCTTTTTATTCTTGTGATATCTGTTTTAGGGTATATTGTTTTATTTGCTACAATACGTATCGAGGCAAGGGCAAATATATAACGGATACTTTTAGACTTTAAAGCTTTCCTTTCTTCATTTCCAAGTGGAGGAAACCCCAAGAAAATAATTCTAGGAAAGTAATTCTCAAAGTGAAACCTGCCGGGTCATGAAACTGGAATGAAATCAAATACTGAAATTCGAAGAATTTGAAATGGAATCGGGAACAAATTCAATAAATGGGAACAACTGATAAAGAAATGAAAAATAATTAGGGAGAAAACAAAAAAGAAATTTGATCAGATTCAATTCAGTTCCAGTTTTATTTCATCAATATTCCATTCGTAACTTGAAACCCTCCAGTAGTCTCTATTTTTCACGATTATCGATCGATATACCCGATGTATCTCTGCAACGCCGTTATCTGATGTTCAGTCTTGATAATTGACGGGAAAATCGTCAAACATTAAGTATTTGACGGATCGTCGTATCGCATGACTTCGAAAAAGGTGGACTTAGGAAACGATTTCCTCTTTTCAACGCAATCGCGAACGTATTCGACCTAATGCCAATCACGCACGATACTAATTAGTACGAATCATTAATTATCCCATAAATATACGATAATATCCCCTTGCAGATTCGCGTTGATTGTGCGATATGGGTTCCGAAATGAATATTAGAATATTTTCTGGTTGGAAATCGATTGGGAAGTTTTCCTTTGTTAATTCCAGAAATAATTACATATTATTAACATAACAAAAACGATACAGAGAATAGGGAACAAGATGCATATATTCCTGGTAAAATGACTTATATACCAGTAAAATGTTGATATTATCGTCAAAAACACTAGACCTACGGTTCACTTGATAACGACATCCAGTGAAGTTCACATTCCTGAAGTTTGTTTACAGATGGCGCTAATCGACAATTCTAGACACATGACATTATTAATTCTGACGAATATAGATACACGAGTTCTGTCAAAAATTGCACGAGTTCCTACTCATGAATTCGCTATATCTTTGATATTTGTCTATTTCTGATTGAAAGTTAAGTAATATTAGAAATTGATATCAAAATTCATAGAAATTCTTACTATTTGGTGCTGAAAATTTTAAGTCAATTTGATGAGACTCTTCGAAATATCGGTATCGACGTGTGAAGAAGTAGTGGAGTTGAACCACAGAGATGGAAAGAATAATAGTGCGTGAATATAGCATTAAAGTATTTAATTTTGAATGAATTGGTTCACATCAACCCGAGTAATTTCATTTCATTATGAAGAGTTCTGTAGTGCAGGCTATTATGGCACTACACAAGAAGAAGGTATTTAAAAATCGAAATGACTTTTATTCCATGATTTTAAATTTTCGTTTTTGCATCCTCTTTCTGGACATGTAATAACCATTATCACTAATGCCGAAACGAGGAATAAAAATGTTAAACTGGGAAATTCTGAAAAACAATCAGCAAATAACACAAATATAACTTCTTCCAAAGTGAACACTGAGCAATATGAACATTACATTAATCAGCATCAGAATAATCTCGAGTTCTATTGACCACTTGAACCTGAGTACACGTATTGAATGTTTTGTACTAACCATCGGAACTTGATATAGATGAATTGATAATTGATTATTTTCTCCATATCCATTATGAAACACTATTCGAAACAACATTTTGACTAAGAAGTAAACAAACGGAAAACGATTGACGGCTAATATTAAACAACACTAATCAAATAACGGAAAACGACTTATAATTGAAATCAACGATAGATAAACGACAAATAACTAAGAAAACTACAGTAGAGAATTGAACTAGAAACGACAAAAAGCTGGTTGAAAAAAATAGGAGAATTATGGAAAACTTCGAGTACAATTCGAATAAATTGAAATGCAGATGTCAGAACAAAGTCAAAAGATGACAGAATTCGATTCTTGCACCATCTACTGGAAATCGCAGTAAATTCCGTGGATATGATTGATTGTGTCTAGAGTTGTTGACGAAACAATATCGAATCGGAGATCGCACCAAAAATATATGCACCTTTGATAGGGAATATGTTTGATTTTAATAAATGTATCATTCACATATTCATGACGTGGAAAACTATATAAATGGGCTGGAACATATTTAAACTATCTTTCGAAGAGGAATTCATAACATTCAATAAAATGGTGACGCCTTTTGCTAGTTCGAATTTCCCTCCCAAATCCTTCGATTCCATAAATGTTATTTCATGCGTTCAATATTTCAAAATTTTAATTTAATATGAAAAATCATAAAACACAATAAAACATAATGATTTTTTTTTCATTAAGCAAGAACCTTTAAGGTTCATGAAGTCTGAGTGATAGGGAAAATAACATCTGCTAATAACTTTCGATAACCATACAATGGGCGTGGTTAAAGGAACGTTAACTTCCAAGGCCGGATTCTGATTCTGGAGTGTTATCCGGGTTTGTTTGCCGTGGTCCACAGGTTTTTCTCCCTGACGTTTCGCCTACAGCTGTGGTAGGCATGATCAAAGTCTATGAGGTAACGGAAGCAATGTTCTCGTGCTCACAGCACATACGAATGAAGTGTATGCTGTGAGAAGGAGAAAATTACGTCTTAGCCTATCATTCTGCCATGTAGATGAAGTGAGACTGGATTATAAACCTATCATAAGATGTCTTGTAGTAATAGAGCCCACGATGCTAAATCGGGATTTACTCGAGCGTCATCTATTGGGTTGCGAAGCTCAGCAAAGAAATAAATGTTACATAATATATACCTTTTCATCGGTGGGGTGGGGGGAAGCGGCTATAGATTTTCAAAAATGTAAAAAAAAACTATTGCATAGACATACTCGAACGTCAGATATTGATATCTATGTCCTACATATTTTTGAAAATGTACGTATGTTGACAAAATGGTTAAGGCTTTCGCGGCCGAGGTTATTAGTATAACTACTTCTCTTCGGGCTTGAAGGCCGTCGTTCTTCGGAATTTCTTCCTGACGTTTCGCTAGCGCGAGTGGCCAGCTTCTTCAGAGGCTTATTCATCTCCGACGACTAAACAGTTCGATTTCTCAAGGCGTATTTATATTGATGCAGGTAGTCTGGAGTGTTAATTACTTCTGTCGGGTTCGGGGAATAATCATCATTACTAGTTGCCGCACTACCTGCTGTGATTTCATTAGTTACTCTTGTTTTCTTCAGAATCGGATTCCAAATTCTGTTTAGAGTCAACGCTTCTTCCTTTCTGTTAAAATTGTCCGCATGTTTTTGGATCTCTATTGCCTCCCGCACCAGTCGGCTATGGTAACCCTGGTTGGGGGCACACACTGATTGCCCCCAACCAGGGTTACCATAGCCGACTGGTGCGGGAGGCAATAGAGATCCAAAAACATGCGGACAATTTTAACAGAAAGGAAGAAGCGTTGACTCTAAACAGAATTTGGAATCCGATTCTGAAGAAAACAAGAGTAACTAATGAAATCACAGCAGGTAGTGCGGCAACTAGTAATGATGATTATTCCCCGAACCCGACAGAAGTAATTAACACTCCAGACTACCTGCATCAATATAAATACGCCTTGAGAAATCGAACTGTTTAGTCATCGGAGATGAATAAGCCTCTGAAGAAGCTGGCCACTCGCGCTAGCGAAACGTCAGGAAGAAATTCCGAAGAACGACGGCCTTCAAGCCCGAAGAGAAGTAGTTATACTGTACGTATGTTAATCGGATTGTTTCCATGATGAGGATGGACGTTCAGTCGTATAATCTGACGATTATCTGGGATCGAGGGATTCGCCTATGCTGCCAATTTGATTTTTTTTTTTAGTTTTTTCCAATCATTGAACTTAATTAATTGAAAAGCTCAGAAAAAAGCATGTAAATGAAAGAGTGTATAATTTTTTCAGTAGAATACTTGTATTTATGAGAAAATAATTATAAGCAATTACATTTTCGAAATTTTGAAACATTAGATATTTGTTGTAAACAATATCATGTCATCAACGTGTCTGTGTGATCAACTGTCATGACTTCATGGCAACAGAAACCAGAGTGGGGACGAAGTGAGAGAGCAAAATATAGAGGAATAGTGAGAGAGAAATAGAAACGTGGAGAGGGGAATATAGGCATCACGTAGCTGCACGAATTGAACTTTATCGATGATTTTTCATTATTTCGGCTCGTGGAAATTGTCAAATTATATGCGATTCTTGAATTATTTCCGTCGGAATAAAAATAAAATTAGCCACGCTCGAGAATGTCGAGATGACGTTTTGATTACAACTCTGTAGGTCACTCTCGAATTGTCAGATTAGTGGAATATATACGTTTCAGGATGTAACTAGATCACCCTACCTCAATCTGACGCGCTCGAGAATTTCAGATTATCAATTTTTTTTACTAATCTGATCCTTTAACCTTGAAGGGCGGCCATATATATATATAGGGCTCATATATGGTGGAAGTACCTAACCGGGTACAAGGTATCCCCCTGTATATTAATCTGCCGCGCTTTAGTAAATCCCGAAATTCCCGCTTGGGCTCTCCTATTATTGGTCTGACTGATATCTCATCTCATAATAATCCGGTATATCAACAGCACAGTGAGTAAAATTATAGATTTCCCACCACCATGGATTCCCATTCACTCCTACTACTCCCCGAACATCAAACAAAAAATAAAAGTATCGAAAGCACATCCCCATCTCATTACATCAATAATTTATCCTTTCAGAGATCCGCAATCTATCTGGAAACACGGAGTGTATTTTTATTGTGCGGGAAATTCAAGAACACTTATGCGGAGCCGGTATAGCTCGAGTTATTGAAATGCCTCCATATCGTATCTGATTTATTTTCTTTTCAATAAAAACCACTCCAGAATTCCAAATGGTATAACTCCGCATATATTTTGCCTTTTGCGCGGATACTTCTGCTCGATAGATGCAACTTATGCTGGAAATATTTTATGACTGAAATAATATTTGGGATGATATGTGGCGTATTTGGGATATCTATTTGTGTTCGAGTGGAAAAGCTAGGTTCTGGAAAATGATATCAAATACTCAATTATTCGCGAATGTATAGAGTTATACTAAAACTATTGCGAATACCAATGAAAAAAAAAACAAAAATATGAAGTTGGACGTTGGTTACCTTGAAAATTACGAAGTAGTTGGGTTTATGAATATGCTTCATTTCAAAAATGATCTATCTTACTGATCAAATCTGGATACAAATCGAATCAGAATAGTGAAAAATATCTCATAGGAATGTAGTTCGTGATTTTTCGAAAAATAATGAAAATTGCCATGTGAATAGGAGAATTGAGCATAGCTCTCGATTCTCAACAACTCAATTTTCGTTTTATTTTTCGAAATGAAATAATTTTATTTATCTGATGGCATGTCATAATGACAACGTTATGTCACTCAATTTTGATGACATAAGGAAGCTCATTATGGGTCTGAGTACCATAATGAATTCATTATGGGACTAAGTACCATAATGAAATTCTATAAGGAAAACATGTAATGGTTTGATCAAAAAAGTTTATTCAAATGTATTTATATAAATGCCATCAGATAAAATTTTGTATGTAATACGAATCATAAACAATCATTATGGCACACGCCGTCTTATCATTCACGACTTTTACCATAATGATCGTCTTTATGATCCTTATTACATAAAAAACTATTATCTACACCTGTACTCTAATAATACACTTATATGTCCACCACCCGTTTTATAATGGAATCCATTACGATACAGATTTTCATTACGATACAGATTTTCAACCAATAGAAACCCATTATTATTCAATCAAGCATGATGTGCAAGCTTTGCATTTTGACGTTTGTCAAGTCAAAATCAGTAGGTATTGAATTTTTGATGAATTTAGTCAATTTTCGATAATCGTATGAAAATGTCTCATAGCAGTGATATAGAAGAATTATCAGCGACCCTCCACAGATGTCTTAGACAAGAAAAAAATTCAATCGGAAGGAATATATTTTTCATTCGACAAATGGAACACATATGTTATATTTTCACCCAAACTAAATGGGCTCTCATGTCCGAGTGGTCAAACGCGCCGGCAGTGGAAAGTTACGTCCAGGTTCAATTCCTGACCTCGGCAGAAATTATTTTTTATTTTATTCTTCTTTCCATATCTCATTCTTGTATTTTCCGTGGTTATACCATTAATTATGATTTTGTAGAATTTTTCAAAGAAATACGATTGATTACCTACTATTATTGTGTTCAATATGAATACCTAATAATATAATATTTTTGGTTCTTCATTATTTATTGGGTGTAGATAAAATAGCGTATGCAACTCTCATGTAATGGTTATTACACGATCGTTGCATAATAATATACTATTATCTACACCCGTACTCTAATAATACACTTATATGCCCACAACCCGTTTTATAATGAAATCCATTACGATACAGATTTTCAACCAATAGAAACCCATTATTTTTCCATCAAGCATGATGTGCATGCTCTGCATTTGACATTTGTCAAGTCAAAATCGGTATAGGTATTGAACTTTTGAAGAATATAGCGAAACTTCGATAATCATAACAAAATGTCTGATACCAGCGATATGGGAGAATCACCTCCGACACCTTCACCGATAGAAATACAGTTAGAGTGATTAAATTTTTCATTTGACAAATGCATGATTTATCACTTATTGACATTGGTTCGAATCCGGTCTCGAGTGATCTTTTTTTCTTTGATCTTTGATCTTCTTTTCATATCTCATCGTTTTATTTCTCGAAGTAATACTAATGATTACGATTCTGTGGAATTTTTCAAAGAAATTCGTTAAATTAGTACCTTCGGTTCGTTTCGTATCCCGGTTTATGCTCATATATTAATAACCATCATTACATGATCGTTGCATAATATACTATTTTGAACTGCTCTGCCACCAAGTTCTCTAATACTGAGCATTAGCCTGATTTCTACAGCTGAAGAGTTCCTTATCTGATAAGTCTCTGTATGTGGTTGTTGATGGAGTATCATCTGATATTCTCCCACTAGATGAAGGTGCTCCACAGGGTTCAGTTCTGGCGCCCACTTTGTTTCTGCTTCATATCAACGATTTGCTCGAGAAAACGTCTTGTTCAACACATAGTTTTGCGGACGACAGTACTCTTAATACTGTTTTCTCTTCCAGAGTCCCCATACCAGCTCGAGAAACAAAAATTTGAAGAAACATCAATAAAATTAACGATGTCAGGAGTAACTATTCCTACAAATTCAAGTATCTCGATGCTAGGAATTACGATCTGTGATAATCTCTCATGGGAAAACCATGTAAGATCGATCGCCAGAGGTGCTTCCTAGAAACTTGGATTTATATTGCGTGCGAAGAAATGCTTCACTTCTCGTCAGCTTCTAATAATCTACAAGGCTCAGATACGACCTGTCTTGGAATATGGTTCTCATGTGTGGAGTTCGGCACCGAAACATCCACTGAGTCTTCTCGATTCTATTCAGAGCAAGGCAAATCGTTCTGTTGGTGATTTTTCGCTCACAGACTTGCTCACTTCATTGAAACATCTTAGAAGGGTCGGACACTTGTCTCTCTTCTGTAGATATTTTCACGGTAGGTGTTCTTCTGAATTGTTATCAATCGTTCCACCCTTAGCAATATCTACACGGATCACTGGAAGAGTAGAGAATTCCCACCCTTTTGTTGTGAATTAGGAAACCTGTCAAACCTCTCTAGCCCAGGTATCTTTTGTCAATAGAACAGCTGAACGTTAGAACTCGTTGTCGAAAGAAGTCTTTTCTGATGCTCACAAACTTCAAAAATTCAAACTGAATGTTAATTCAGTTTCAGGAGTCCCTTGATTCAAGCGATGTTTTTTGAACATTACTGGGCTTTCCTTTCGTGTGATTCTGCATTTAAATCAAATAGTACCTCCTCACGGAAAAAAAGTCGGAATCTGGTGCAGTTCCAGTTCTTTGTTTATTCATTTTGATTCTATGGTTTTGAGGAGCTCTAGTGTTTTCAAATTTCGATTCGAATAATAGCAACTGACAACCTTGATTGTTTCATATTTCGAATAGCTATTTTTTCATTCTCTCTGGTTTGAATGAAATCTATAGTTGTGCGAAACTGCGAAACAAAACTACTTGCAGTATGATGAGCTGTCCTTCAAGAAAGAAGTGTACAAAGAAAAGAGCACAGGACCTAGAGTTGTTACGTGTGGTACGACACCCGTTAGAGGCAAACAAATCTGAATGATATGTATTCTGTATCACTACTTTTATTCTGGTTTGAAGGCCGTCGTTTTTTGGAATTTCTTCCTGACGTTTCGCTGGCTCGAGTGGCTAGCTTCTTCAGAGGTTCATTCATCTTGGAATTCACTCCGATGACTGGAGATTGTTTCTTCGCAAGTAAGATTTATGCCGATTCAGGTAGTTTGCGGTGCTAATTATTCCATGCGGATTCGGGGAATTGTCATTATTATTGATTACCTTGTTTACCTTGTAAACTACCTGAATCGGCATAAATACAACTTGCGAAGAAACAATCTCCAGTCATCGGAGTGAATTCCTAGATGAATGAACCTCTGAAGAAGCTAGCCACTCGAGCCAGCGAAACGTCAGGAAGAAATTCCAAAAAACGACTGCCTTCAAACCCGAATGAAAGTAGTGATACTGAAAACCTCGGCCGCGAAAGCCTCAACTATTTTGTTGATATGTATTCTGATTAAATTATTAGTTGTTTAATCTGCAGAAGAAGCAGAGTCAAGTACTGTTCGAAATAATTCAGAAAGTAATCATTTGAATGGACTGTATGAAATCACCGGATGAATGGGTTAAAGGGACGCTGTTTTTACTTCCGAGTGGGTTTGTATTAAGAGAACTTCTTGGCGCGAAATCGTTATTTATCGTACTAGTACTAGCAGAAAATTGACTCATCAATGCATGAATCCAACCCCTCCAAGTCACCTTCACCAAGAACCTGTGGTAGAAGTCCATTGTATCTCAAAGTGGAGTGTAGTAGATTTACGATGCAGAAAAACTCAAAGTCGTCTCCACAATTTGATATTCGAAAGATGTCAGTACGGTGATTCAGTACATGTTTCGAACCTACATAGGTTCATCATCAGCTGAATTTACATTGAATTATGGAGATGAAAAAATAGCAAAATCACATGGTGAAATTCAAAAGGACATAAAAAAATTTTTAATGAGAATTATGAATAAGTTGATATTAGGGGAATTTGGGATTTTTTTAGGGATGTCCAAAATTCCCCTAATATCAACTTATTCATAATTGTCATTAAAAATTTTTTTATGTCCTTTTGAATTTCACCATGTGATTTTGCTATTTTTTCATCTCCATAATTCAATGTAAATTCAGCTGATGATGAACCTATGTAGGTTCGAAACATGTACTGAATCACCGTACTGACATCTTTCGAATATTAAATTGTGGAGACGACTTTGAGTTTTTCTGCATCGTAAACCTTCACCAAGGTTGATATTACATACGAGCGTATGACTCAAGTGGCTTAAAACAAAAACCTTCGATTCATTCCAACTGTGAATCACTCACTTTTTTTATATGCAGATCCACACGAAAGGAAAGACCTGTAATGTTCAAAGAACACCGCGTGAATCAAGGGACAGGAGATAAGAATTAACATTCACTTTGAATTTCTGAAGTTTGTAAGCCTCAGGAAAAACCTCTTTGGCAACGAGTTGGCAGGCTCAGCTGTTCTATTGAAACAAGATCCCTAAGCAAGAGATGTTCGACAGGTTTCCAAATTCACAACGAAGGGGTGGGAATTCTGTATTCGTCGAGTCATCCGTGTAAATATTGTCAAGGGGGAACGATTGAGATCAATTCAGAAGGGCATCGACCGTGAAAGTATCAATGGAAGAGAGACAAGTCTCCGACCCTTCTACGATGTTCCAATGAAGTGAGCGGTCTGTGAGCGAAGAATCACCAACAAGACAAATTGTCTTCATCTGTATAGAATCGAGAAGCCTCGATGAATGTTTCGGTGCCGAACCCCACACATGAAAACTATATTCCAAGCCAGGTCTTATCTGAGCCTTGCAGATCATTAGAAGCTGACGAGAAGTGAAATATTTCTTCGCACGAAATAGGAATCCAAGTTTCTGGGAACCACTTTTAGCGATCGATCTCACATGATTCTCCCATGAGAGATTATCACTGATCGTAATTCCTAACATCGAGATACTTGATTCTGTAGGAATAGTTACTTCTGACATCTGAATACTAGATGATGATAGATCGGCTTTCCTTGAGGAGAGACATGACTGGGATTACCTAGCATTAAATTCCACCAATTCACCCCATTCTTTTATTTTTCCCAAGTCTTCGTTAATTTTATTGACGTGAATATTTCTTTTGATTTTTGTTTCTCGAGCTGGTATGCGGACTCTGGAAGAGGAACTAGTATGAAGATCGCTGTCGTCTGCAAAACTATGTATTGAACAAGATGTTTTCTCGGTCAAATCATTGATATGAAGCAGAAACAAACGAATTAATCAATAACACTTCAAGAACAAAAGCAAACCACATCGCCCAACGCCCACACCCTCGTATCCTCAGAACTGGCAAACAATGAACATGGAGTGTCAATTTAGGTGCATTAAGCATAATGAGACTTAAGTAAAGTAGATAATGTACCAATACTATGCCGCTAAACGAGTTAAAGGCGATGCGCGGTCCAGAGGCGTCAATAAGCCGATCACCAAGAGGAAGTGACGTCACCATTGACAGCTGTCGTCCGATTTACGGCGGGCGACTGCTTGATGACGGTTAATTGATGTCTCGTGGATGCATGGGAGTCTTGATGTTGACGAATCTGATTTAGATTGAATTAGAAATTTTATACCAGAAGAGAGTAATCGACGGTTATCAGCATTACAGAATTCTGAAATTGTTTCTGTGAATGTCTGGCTTCGTATGTTTCCTTCATCTTCGGCATCGGGTGACTATAATATTTAGAAAACACCGTTTGCATCTAGGAGGGGATTTGAGATAATATCATTCTTTTATATATTAGGAATATTTTGAAACATACCTTCGTCATGAACGGTGTGGTCATTCTACTGGATCGCCATTGACGAAAACCTTACGTTTTTTGACAGTATTTCTATGCTAGGAATTACGATCAGTTATAATATCTCATAGAAAAACCATGTGAGATCGATCGTTAAAAATGCTTCCTAGAAACTTGGATTTCTATTTCGTGCGAAGAAATACTTCTCTTCTCGTCAGATTCTAATGATCTACAAGGCTCAAATACGACCTGTCTTGGAATATGGTTCTCATGTGTGGAGTTCGGCACCAAAACATTCATTGAGGCTTCTCGATTCTATTCAGAGGAAAGCAATTCGTCTTGTTGGTGATTCTTCGCTCACAGACTCGCTCACTTCATTGGAACATCGTAGAAGGGTCGGAGACTTGTCTCTCTCTTCTATAGATATTTTCACGGTCGATGCTCTTCCGAATTGTTATCAATCGTTCCCCCCTTGGCAATATCTACACGGATGACTCGACGAGTACAGAATTCCCACCTCTTTGTTGTGAATTTGGAAACCTGTCGAAGCTCTCCTGCTCAGGGATCACTTTTTCAATTAAACAGCTGAGCTTTGGAACTCCTTGCCAAAAGAGTTTCTCGCTGAGGCTTATATATAACAAAAAAACGGTTACTAGAAGCTGAAGATGAAAGTAAGAGGATTTGTATATAGTTGAGATGTTCCGGGGTAGACGGTGGTTTGCCCCAGATATACAAAAAGCAGCTATCGTTGATGACCACAAAAGTGGAACTTCAGTCAATTTACAGTTTCGATTCAACTAAAGTACTATATGGAAAATACTATTTCTTCTCATCTTCTAGGGATCACCAATGACGAAAACCTTACGTTTTTTGACAGTAGGTGATGATGCAAATGCAGTTTTTCAAAGCTGAAATTCCAATCAAGCGACAGCTCACTAGTGAGTTTCGATACCGACGGTCTCATTTGCTTAACTCTTGTAAGATATCTTGTTCACCAATAAGATCATAAGTACGAAAAATTTGTCTAGGCAGGCCACCTCATGGAAAGCTAACCCCTTACAGACACGTTTGACAGTTTATACTTCGATTTGAAGTATTCGAAATTTGAATGCGTTTGAAAGTTTCGATAAACTCAATATTCAATTCTATTCCATTCAGTTCGATTCATTTCATTTTGTACTTTGTATTTTCATCAGTACTATTGGTTTTGTTGAGTGAATTTGTTACGTCTAGTTACTTTTGTAATGAAGCATTTTTTCTTTTGTGGTGTTTTTAGTGCCGAATTTGATATGATTCTCCATAATATATTAGGTACCTACCTCAGGTAAATTATTTCATAGTGTTCGAAATATATGTATTTTTTTTTCATGTGTGATAGTTTCAACAGATATATCGGGAAAAAAGATAACTTGAAAATCCCAGAGTAAGAATTGATGTCAATTGATAATAATAGAACGCAAGATTATTCTGCTGATGATGAAAAAAAACTTCACCTTGAAAGACCTTTCTCAACTTACTTGGGTAGAAGTTATATTTGTGTGATTTACAGATTGTTTCCCAGAATTTCCCAGTTCAACATATTTTTTCCAGGATTAGTGAAAATGGTTGTTACATGCCTAGTGAAAGAGGGTGCAAACACAATTATTCAAAATCATGAAATGAAAGATATGTCTGCCAAGTGTTTTCAAATACCTATAACCTACAAATCTTCTATTGGAAATGTGATGTTACGTTACCAAATTCATGAAGGTCGCCTCTGTTGGCAATCAAAAGTGTTAAAAATGAATTATAATTTTTCAGTTATAAGTATCAGTCAAAGCACTAGGATTTTTATACATCTTCCTTACCATCCTACAATGGCAGACTTGGCTGGTGATAATATAAGCCAAACTTGCATTTCGTCTGTTCGAAGTACCTACTGCTCAATCAATCAATAAAGAGATGAATTGAATAATTTTTTTTGAGAACCTAGATTAGAGTAAATCAATGGGATGCTGAATTTTTAAGGCCTCCACTAATTCATATATTGAACTTTTTTTTGTATACCACCTTCGTACAATCTCCGACATATATCATTCAAAATAATTCAATATCATCGATTGAAGAAACTTTGACAAAGGTGTGATTTTTTAGAAAAAAAGATATATCATGAACTTCGTTAAAACAAAAAATCTGAATTCATTTTCCATTCAACTGAAAGAAGTTTTCTTTGAAAAAAGTTTCAACTTCAGAAAAATAGATAAATGGATTTCGACTAAGATATTTTTATATTTCACTTTTGATATAAATAAAATTATATTGTATCGTAAACATATAGGTATAGACGATATATTCTGATATCTCAATTTCAAAATACGAAAACTCATCTTTGAAACGTATGAAAATGTGCGAATAGTTGTATTTGATGTTTCGTTTGGAAGCTGACGAGAAGTTAAGCACCTATTCGCATGAAATAGAAATCCAAGCTTTTAGAAAGCACCTTCAGCGATCGATGTCACATGGTTTCCCCATGAGAGATTATTAGTGATAATTATTCCTAGCATCAGTATATTTGACTTTGTAAGAATAGCTATTTCTGAAATCTGAATATTGGATTAAGTTAGATCGGCTCTCTCAAAGAAGTGACATTCTATTCGTTTTTCCAGCATTTTATTCCATCAAATTGATGTTACCTCATACTATCATTTTCGCCAAATCATCGTTGATACTATTGACCCTAATGCCTTTCTGTATTTTTGTTTCTCGAGCTGATATGGGGACTCTAGAAGAGAAACTAGTACCAAGAGTACTGTCTCCCACAAAACTATGCACTGAACAAGATGTTTTCTCCAGCAAATGATCAATATCAAGCAGAAAAAATGTGGGCCCCAGAACTGAACCCTGTGAAACACCTGCATCCATTGAGAGAATATCAGATAATTCATCAAAAACCACATAGAGAGACCTATCAGAAAATGAACTCCTCAAATAAGCACACAATTGGGGTGGTAAATCAAATGGGAGTTCAGTAAGGATGCCAAATTCACCAAACGCTTTTGAATTGTTGAATACAACGACAAACGTTTCTCCGGATTTTTTTCATGGAATTATTCGTTATATGACAATAATGTGATATCACATTCACAATGAATAGATTCATTGAAACTTATATTTAGTTAGTTATTGATCCAAAATGAAAATTGTGTGATCAAGTGTGAATTTGTTGCATCATGTTGTATCATCATTATCACTCCAGGTTTCTTTTTTTTCATATACCAACGACAATATATCTCCTTGCTTAACAACCAATCAGTCTATTTCAAATTTTGAAATTCAGCCAATAGAATCCGAATTACAGTGAAAATATAGCTTGTCGCTGTATTTTCACGGTGATAAACCTGCTTAGTTTTTGTTTTACTAGCTGTCAAGTGAAAATAATGATTTAAATTATAAACGTCAAATCTATGTGTTTTGATTAATTATATTTCTTAATCAATATGAGCGAGCGTTGGGGACAAATGGCGATTGGTATCATAGATGAAGCAGTGAAAAAGAGTATTCCCTTGAATACGGCCAGAAATAAAGAATCAATTACCAGGCAATTCAACAATTTTTGCTCAAACAGGGGTTATATTGTCGTCCTAAATATAATTCGTGGTATGATTAATAACCTATAATTTTTTGGAATATCAATTCATTGGCAATCCCAATGCAAGAAAATACAACTCGTCCTGCGGACTCGTTGTATTTTCAGCTTTGGGATTGCAATTCATTAATATTCCAAAAAATCATCGGTAATAATCATACCACTTATTATATTACCCCTGAGAATATAATCGGTATCAAGATACATATATTCCTGGTGAAATGACTTCTATACCTATATGTAAACTTATCAATTTGTGTATAAAACAGAGTAAATTTCCCTCAGTCTTGAAAAAAGCATTCGTTGTACCAATCTACAAAAAAGGAGATAAACAAGATCCATCCAATTACAGGCCCATTTCACTGCTGCCAGTAATATCAAAAATATTTGAAAAATGTATGGCATTAAAAATAGCAAATTATTTTGAAACAAACAACCTTTTCACTAACTCACAATATGGGTTTCGAAAGAATAGGAATACAGTATCAGGAATACTAGATCTGACAATGAAAATAGTAGAAGGTTTTGAAAATTCCGAATACACAGCTGCAGTATTCTGCGATTTGAGTAAAGCTTTTGACTGTGTGTCATACGATCTGCTCATTGAAAAACTGAAAATTTATCAATTTAGCTATGAAAGCATTCAATTAATGAAAAGTTACCTCACTAATAGAGAACAAATAGTAGGAATAGGAAACACACTATCAACAAGCAAATATATTTCGACAGGAGTACCACAAGGATCTATCTTGGGACCTCTACTTTTTCTGATTTTTATCAATGATCTACCTTACGGGGAAACATTAACATCATTTGTACTCTATGCTGATGATACAACCCTATTAACGAACTCCAAAACTATGACTGAAGTCAAGAGCAGATCGGGTGAGGCACAGTCAAATGCAGAAAGATGGTTCAGTGCAAATGAACTCTTCATCAACACAAGTAAAACACAAAACATTATATTTACATTGAAAAATTCTAACGAATATGATAACTCACTGACAAGTGTGAAGTTCTTAGGTGTGTATCTTGATCCAAAATTGAAATGGGATGAACATATTAACTATACAGCAAAGAAACTGAGGAAAAACTTATATGTATTGAGAAATCTATCAAATTGTACATCGAATGGTACACTAAGAACAGCATATTTTGCTTTATGTCATTCACTCATCGCTTATGCTATTATTGCATGGGGGCATGCTGCAGAAAGTCGAAGGATATTCAGTCTACAAAGAAAAGCAATTAGAATTCTAGATGGAATTTATTATAGAGATGATTGCAAAACATCTTTCATTAAAATGGGCATATCAACATTCCCATCTTTGTACATTCTAGAAAACTTAGTCTACATAAAAGCACATATACTTCAGTATGAATCTTTTGAAAATATTCATGAATATGATACGACAAATAAAAAAGATATGGTTATCGATATATGTCGCCTTAAAAAAAGCCAAAATGGGCCGAAGTACTGGGCTGTAAAATTTCACAATAAACTTCAAGAGGAAACACGAAATTTACCTGATACTCTTTTCAAACGCAAAATAAAAAATCTTCTAATATCTAAAGCTTACTACAGTATAGATGAGTTTCTTGAAGACGACCTCGGTATATAATAACCACCAATTTTATTATTAAAAATTTTTATCAACCGTAATTGTACGTCCTCGATATGTTTTTTTTTTTGTTGTGTTGTAAAATTTTAATGTATTGTACAGCACTGTATGTAAAAATTTTTTGGACTTGTGTGAATACGTGATGTATATTAACATCCGTGCTGGGTAATCGCACGTTAAAAGATAAGGCCTCGTTGATCCATTGCTCGCACAAGTTTCGAATTCTGAGGGAAACGAACAATTTTTTTTTAGAACCAATAAAATATCTATCTATCTATACCAGTAACATTTTTTTTGTCAAAAACGCTAGACCTACGGCTCACTTGATTATGAAATCCATGGAGAGTCACATTCTTGAAATTTCTTTACAGATGGCGTCAAGCGGAAACTCTAGACACATGACATTATGAAGTCTGACGAAATTTCTATCAGCGAATTCTCTAGAACAACTAGTGCAGAGTCAGTGTGGTACTTTATTTTTTCAACACTCTACATAAGAAATAATAGAGGATGAAGATACACGAGTTGTGTGAAAAATTACAAGAGTTCTTACCTAAGAATTCGCTATATTTTTGACATTTGTCAGTTTCTGTTTGGACATACAGCTTATCCAATCCATCTTGGCACAAACTCAGATACTTTTCCAGTTGCAGACAGGTAGTGTCATATAATTGGTGACTTTTTGTCTTAGTATACTTCACAGAGAATCTGGGCATATGCGGTCTCAGTTCTGTGCCAAGATGGATTGGACAAGCTGTAAACACAGATATGCATTTTGATACATATATTACAGATAAATGTATTTGCTTTTTATTCTCGATATATGTTATGAGAAATAAATATCAAATTTCACAGAAATTCTTACTATTCGGTGCTGAATTGAATGTTTTCAGATAATTTGATGAAATTCTTCGAAATATTGGTATCGACATGAGAGGTAGTAAAGTTGGACTACATGGAAAAAATAGTACGTCAATAATTCAATTCATCAGGAAGAGTGCTGTAGTGCAGGCTGTAATGGCGCTGTGAAAACACTCTCTCGGAAGAACTTTTATTCAATGAATTCAATTTTTGTTATTGCATCCTTTTACTGAGCATGTAACAACAATTGTCACTTATACTGGAACTTAGAAATGTAATCTGCAAATAACACAAATATAACTTCTACCACAGTTTAAACTGAGCAAGATTGACTTTCGTTTTATCTCGCGTTATATTGACCAGTTGAACTTTAGTACATGTATTGAATGTTTTGTACTAACCATCGGAACTTGATATAGTTTAATAGATGATTGATTATTTCGTCCACAAACAGTGTTTGATATCCATTATGAAACACCACTTGAAACAACACACAAATTGATCACTGAACAAACGGAAAACAATTAAAAATCGAAAGCAACGGCAGATAACCGACTAATTACTAAGAAAAATATGCTTTGAACTGGAAACTACCAATAGCTGGTTGGAAGGAACAGTAGTATTATGGAAAACTTCGAGCAAAATTCGAATAAATTGAAATGCAAATGTGAAAAGATGACAGAATTCGATTTTTGCACCATCTACCGGAAATCGCAGTAAATTCCGTGGATATGATTAATCGTGTCTAGAGTTTTTGACGAAACAATATCGAATCGGAGATCGCACCAGGAATATATGCATCTTGATCGGTATGATAATTCTCATAATGGAAACCTATTTCAGTAGCATGTAGCATCTTCATCAAACTCAACCTTCAACTTTCAATAAATTTACGAGAATGATTCATTCAATTCACTCCAAAATATCGTTATTCCCTGTATCGAAAAATTATCGATACCCCATTGGATTGCCATCCCTATACAAGAGAATACAGCCATTATGATACTCACGCAGACATCGACAAAGAGATATTTCAAAACCGATGCTCCATTTCCATGAAAAGAACCAAACGAAATGAACATCGAGTGAAATGGATCAGAAATGACAATCACATCGGGCGGTTTCAATGGGATGTTCGAGCTGTCGCTGATCGCAGAACCATTATAGTTATTAAAATTCTCTTTTTTATTCCCTATCAAAGGAGCTGGGAGAAAAGTGGGATCGACGGTGTCTTTATTCGGATGAGAGTGGAGGTTTCCAGTCCCAAACATGGTGGAGATTCGTTTTCAGTGACATTTCAATCCGGAATTGGTGTACCCATTAGTGATAGTGGTTGATCGAATATTTTCCAGAATCGATATCACCGAAGTTCATTATTAAGGAGGTTCGATACTTACAGACATATGCACAGAACCGAATGCAACTTGGTATACAAGTTACACAATGAATATAGATTAATGTACGATTTTTTTTATATTTCTTACCGAATGATTTTTTAAGTAAATGTTTGTTGGAATCCGGTATTTTAACATGGGCTCTTATGGGAGAAGTCCAATTTCTCATACATTTTTCGTGACTGCAGATTGGAAAATGCAGGGAATAAAATGAATTTAGCATGAGTGGATAGCCCAACAATCAACGATCATTTTCCACCCAAATTGATTTTACCTTACCGATCATTTTAAAGAATAATTAATGAAATTATGAGAAAAGTTCAGGTGATTCGAAAGTGTTGGCAACCACGCTACGCTCAAACCGAACAGCTGCTCGGCGGCGCAAATAACCAGGGCCGGCGCTAAGGATCAGGTAGGTGAGAAAAATGGAGACACACCAATATGAAAAATATATTATTATACTTCATATGATGGTGGGAATAATAATAATGAATCGGGACCTACGAAATGTTTTTCAGTTTTTATCGAATTACAAAGCGAGCTGCCTCTATTAGAACATTATTTCTTTCATTATCGGTCAGGTGCTGGACCTATTGCAGCTACACCCTGCACCCGTTTCATTGCATCACTGCCGATTTTTGTTATCATCAAACATTACGTCCGAGTTCAAGATGCGCTGTAGTCTTTCAAAATTCAGAAGCCACACATAGAGCACAAAGAGTTTGGATTAATCCAAATGCGCAATCACCTTTACAATAGGATTATGGCAAATATTCAATGAAGAACCACTACTTCCAGAGATAATACCCCGACGGTTATTTAATTATAACTGATGAAAATCCAGAATATCTGTGCAAAGTTTCTACAGACCTAACTTTGACCTAGACATTTGAGACAGAGGAATTACCTCTATACTGGTTTTGGGGCCTTTGACCATCGTCATATTTAATTGTTGTTCTTTCGGAATTCTCTCAGTTTATTTTGTGTTTCAAGGTCCACAACCATTTATTTTTTGTCAATCATCATTTTTTTCGTAACGCAATGCTATTTTTTTTCTGCGAATAACATTACCTTTCTGTGAGTTCACTTCTAACTTGATACGCAGCGTTGTAAATAGACATTGTCGACATCAATCAACATTAATGAGATGTGAATATTTTTTAGAAAGAAGAAAATGTAATTGAAACAAGTGATAGGTTCAAACTTTTTATTGATTAATACTTCGTAACGGATTTTTGTATTCCTCTTCACTTTTCACTGTTGTCACTTTGAGGCATTTTTGACAGCGTATTCAAAAAATAGATGCTAGACCATGATGAGTTTCTCCTTCGATAATTTGTAATAATAAAAATTCTTTGCAATGTAAGCATTGCATTTGCTAGGCCATTTATTTCAGCGAGACAATCCTGTTACCTTTTACATTTGACATGGGAACATCTGTCATTTTCTTACATCTACTTTTACCATTCATGACACGTTGTTGCATTGCGCGGTGCACTTTTGCTTTAACAAATTTGCCTTTCCAGCGAAACCTATTTTTAGTATTCTCAGGCATATTCATTTACTACGCGATAAACGAATAATCGTTTTTGGATTATATATTATAACACTGACGCTACAAAAAAAGCCACATCCGCTCTCAGACCGTGCGCAGGACAGCGTTGCCAGATATTTTCTCGCCAGCTCGCGCTTTGTTACTCTGTCCTTCTTTTTCACCCCTCACCAAGTCCTGACTATCGAACCTACTTAAAACTCTTCAGCTTGAATGTAGTTGACAAAGTTTCTTGCTGAATGGAAATGATTCGGACTTACATTTTCAAATAAAACTAAGGTTCGATTAATCAAAACAAAAACAAAAAAACGAGATATCGAATATGATATATCAGTCATGAAAAAAAAATGAAATAATATTGTGGTTCGTTTCAACATTTATTTATGGTATTTCTTCTATTTCTCCATTTAAATTTTTTGACTAATATTCCACATTCGATATCTCAATTTTCATGTCACAATATTATTTAATTCTATTCTTTATTTTAATTTCTCAGACTCCTATTTCATATTCGATATCTCGATTTTTTTTGTAACAATATTTTTTTTGACAGAATGTTTAAGGCTTTCGCGGCCGAGGTTTTCAGTATTACTACTTTTCATCGGGTTTGAAGGCAGTCGTTCTGTGGAATTTCTTAATGACGTTCCGCTAGCGCGAGTGGATAGCTTCTTCGAAGGCTCATTGAGATGAGTGAGCCTCTGAAAAAGCTAGCCACTCTCGCTAGCGAAACGTCAGGAAGAATTTCCAAAGAACGACGGTCTCCAAACCCGAAGAGAAGTAGTAATATTTTTTTTGATCAATCAAACCGTAATTTTATTATTGACCAAAAAATACATTTCAACCTCTTGTTTGTTTTTGATTTCCTTACTTGATTAGTATTTTTATCCTTCCATTCTTAGCAACAGGTTTCAGTAGAGTTAATAACATAGACAATGGAAATCGAACCATAATCATTAAAACTCTTTAGTTCACGAAAATGTACTTGTTGAAGCTCTGACTTGAATGAAATTGAATGAAATATAGTATAAGTCAAGAAATGTGCCGTTTTCAGCTAGTTTTCATTGTCATTCATCTTTGTAGAAAATGGCGCAGTGATTCTAACAAACCGTATTAATATTTTCTACAGTCAAAATTCAGAGATTATTAACATGAATGTTGTTTGAGGAGCTGATATCCACTGAAATACAGTTTCAAACCCTTTCCCTTCAGTTCCTATATTTTTTGTTTCCAGGGCAAAATGCTATATTTGCCCAGATACATAATTGCAATGATATGGGAATATTATTTTCTCAGTAACATATTGTTGTTTGTGAATTCGAAAAATGAAATAATTGAAAAAGGAGAGTTGAGAGAGAGAGAGAGAAACGTATACTATAAAGAATTTGTTCTAAAAAATTGTTCGTTTTCGTTAACCAGTCGACGAACGTCAACCCTCAAAAGTCGAAACTTGTACGAGCAATGGTTCAACGAGGCCTTACCTTTTAACGTGCGATTACTCAGCACAGAATATACTGGTTCTCATACAACTATCTTTTTTTAAATGCTTCCAAAACATGTCATATTCAATTTCAACAGCCACAACAGTACCGTGGCCCAATAAGCATAATTCTTTGTAATGAAGAACTGATAAAAAAGAATGCAAATAATTTCTTGGTCTTCATTCAGATAAAAACATGAATTTCAAATAAACTATCAACATATTAAACGATTCAATTGAAACCTTTGGTGTAAAAGTTTAAACTTTTCCTAGAGTTCAATTAACCTAACACCAAACTGTCGCAACAACAAATACATCGGCCACAGCCGATGAGCCTTTGAAACCAGTTTCAAAGATCTTTTCGCACACATGAAATACGAAAGGGTAGAAAAATCCAGTGTCACCCAACACGCTCTAGACAATGACTGCAAAATTGATGAAAGCAATCTTAAACTGATCGAGCATTTGCATGATACAAGACTACTTGATGCACGTGAGAGTCTTGAAATAGCAAAATGTAAAAACAGCATTTATGGTGACAATGAACCTATTCCTTTCAGCCCGCTTTCCAATTCATTGTTGAGAAAGTAATCACAATAATCAATAATAAAAGATGACGGACCAACAAACTTTGCAGGTAGTGACCGCACTAGTTCGTTATCGAGAAATTAATTAGAATAAATTAGCAGTTACAAAAAAGTCCATATCGGACCGGAAAACTTTGGGCATATAAACAACTAACCCTGTTAGCGAAATGCGCGACTAGTGCAAAAATATTGGTTTGGTGTTAGGGTAATTGATCTCTAAGAAAAGTTTCAATCTGTAAACATATTATCAGGAAAGTGTCGTGTACTACTCACCTCATTAGGAATTCACGTCATATTTTAATAAACAACAATTATTGTCATTTTATTATTCCCAAATTGACTCACGCCTGCGCTTTGTCGTTGCTTTTTGGGAAAATTCAGTTTTTTGTGGTAAAGTATTTGTATCCCAGAAGCTTGTGCCGCGATGTAGGTATTGCTTTTAACCTTTCAAATTATTCTTGTGAGGATCTCTTTAGATATCATAAAGTTCTTACACTATATGAACTATATCTTTGTTTTCAAAAATATTCATAAATTCCTATCGGATTCAAGTAAACATTCCTTCAAAACAAGACATAAATCAGATCCAAAACTACATATCACTTGTATGTCGCTGTCATTATTTCTCGGTCCAAAACTTTATAACCATCCGCCCATATCGATAAAAAGCTGTTCAACTTAAAGAAAGTTGGGAAACAATTTGAGACTTCTCTTGAATGAAAGATCATATAATATTGTTAATGAATTCTTTATGAAAAAGTTCAATGTGTGAGTAGCGTTAGTAATTAGTATTAGTTACTTTCAGTTCGATTTTCAATAATTTAATGCAATAATCGTTTTGAAGATACCATCGAATAGGTAACTGATATACACAAATGTCAGCTAATGAATGAAAAATTGAATTATCAATTTTATTTCCTGTCATATGGAATATGTTGAGTTTCTCTTGAGAAAGAGATGTCTTCATTATCGTACCATTTCCAGCTCATTCTCACGCTTTTTTACGAACCTACTGAACAATTCGGAAATAATTAAGAAACGATAAAGAACCCTACAATGCCTGTCGTATCCCACTTGATTTCTAATAAGACAGCTCGAAATAAATATCTTTCTCTTTCGTTAATTATTCACCGAAGTTAATTACTTTTTTTCGCTTGTACTGACATTCGGTTGGCATGCTCGAGTTTTTTCTTAATTTCTAGATACTTCAATTAAAGGAACGTCTCCATAAATTGGCCCTTTGCGTTTCTATTATTTATTTGCGTCTTATTTTTTGCCTCCAGATGTCAAATCAATATTCATTAGGATCGGGGTGCTCGAGAGGGCGATAAAAACTTGAGTAATTAAAAATGGGATGAGTCATTTGATACGTAAGGTGTATTTGGAGTTCGAGTTTGACGAATGATTATATAAGGACCTCTTCGGGAAGTTGAAATTGACTCACAGATCCTTGACAATGAAGTCCGAGTATTAAATTCCTTCGATATGAAAAAAATAAAAAGAATTCAATCGTTGAGAAAACTCAAGTATGATGAAAAAACTATTGGTTCCGGAACAATTTGCATTCTTTCCAAAGAATTATGGGAGTTAGTGAAGTGCCGTGAGGCGTAGAAATTGTAAAATCTCGGAATACAGGACAGGTCAGTGAATCTTCATAACTGTTGGACTTCATTGTTAAAAACTCAAATAAAAAAGTTTGAAAACAAAGAAAAAGTGCTTGATTACAACAAATAATCACAACTTACGGGAAAAATGGGACAGCCAAGGAAATAGTTATTTATGATATAAGTGCTAAAAGTGATATTATTTTGTGGGAAGGGGAGTTTGGGACACGACGCCGGAGGACCTTCAAACAAAACAAAATCACTTTTAGCAGGTAAATAATACACTATTTTTGCTACAAACACCATTAAGAGTCCAAATCAACGCATACTTATTTTACATTTTGATTGATGAAATAATAGAATCGAGATTATCAGTTTCGAATCCAATTTCATCTGATCTATTCCTGAAACAAGTTGCCAAGGAAATCAAAAACAGAATTTGTTTATTTATCTTAGTTGACAACTAACGTCAATGAATCACGAATAATTCTTTCTTGTTTCTTCGTTCCTCCATGGAAGACCTATTGACCAGCCCTGGATTCCTAGGTATAAATCTTACGGAAGCTCCAGTATATAGAAAATGGTCTCTAATTCTGTCTATGTGAGTGGTTGATTTTTTGACTCTTGATAAGAAGTTCGTCAGTCATGTTCCCCAAAAGGTCACAATTCATATTCTCATGAATTTCTCAAGCTAAGTGAAAAACGTCTTGATATAGAACGTGTCAAGATCGATAGGACTATGGATTACTGAGCTGTTTCTGGAAACGATATGGAAAGTTGCTGAAGAACGCTAGGCACTATCTTCCGTATATCTCAGTATCGATACTGATACTGTAGGCTTTTAGCGTTTCGACTACATGAAAATCGGATTCTTTGTTGGAGATTTTCCAATTAGAAAATAATCTGAAGTACCTACAACCACTTCACATCTTGTGAAATATGAGTTAGTTAATGCGGTTTCCCACAAAGAAAAGCGGATGTATGATGCAAGAATGTTTTTTTCGGTGAATTTTACCAATTAATCCTTCAGCCCATTACCGACACCATAGTAGGAAAAGAGTTATTGAAAATCAACATATAATTCACAGAAAAACCACTAACTTTTTGATAACAAATGTTGCATGTATATCTCACATCTCCATGGAGTTTGCAGAATAATGAAAGCCTCAATAGCTCAGCATTAGAGAAATATGATATGAACCTGCACCAATATTCTGAGAATGAAGTTAGTAACATTTTCCCAAATGTTAACTCAAACTCAAGATATACATCACTTCTGCCATGAGTATGAAATCCCAGATTCCCAGGAATGAATGTGAACCATTGAAAATTCATTTTTTAAGTTGAGTATTTCCAATGATTTCCCAATGGAGATATCATCGAATATTTCCATCGTATGTTAAAAATCCCATATGAGGCGGGAAATTTTCGATCAATTACAGCGATAAATTCCCGGCGGGACATATTCGGGCTGGTAAATACCCGGTAGGTATCGAAAAATACCCGCTCGGTCCGTGTATCTATAGTAACGATTGTTAAAATGTACATTTGTCATCTTGACAGGCATAAATCCTGAATTTTTAACGTCGTTGTTTCAACTCCGGAAATATTCTACCGAATTACACTCGTGCATCAAAATAAACCAGATAATTTTCCATTCAAGCATGTTGTCAGTAAAAAACTGCATTCGGTTATTTTCATGCAGTTTTCAGACAACATGCTTTCATGGGAAATTATCGGTAATTTTGAAGCACTTGTGTAACTACTCCCGAATATTTCCCTCATATATAAAATGTCCCATAAGAGCAGTGCAATTATCGGAAACTTACAGCGGTAATTTCATTGCATCAAGTCACCATAACAACACATTTGAAACCGTATCGCTAGACGTCAGTAAACAACACAAATAAATGATAGATAGACTTTAAAAATAGAAAAACATTTCGCGTTTTGCTGAGTGCTCCATACAATCTATAGAGGAAAGTATAAATGAACAAAAAATAACATTTCCTTGAGAATTTCTTTATTCGTGAAATATTCCAATGAATTACATTCGTGCATAAAAATGACCAGATAATTTTGCATTCAAGCGTGATATCTTATACAAATTGCAGTCGGTTATTTTCATATTTTGTAAAAGATGGATGGAAAATAATTTGATGTGTCAGAGAATCATTAGAGGTTATATGCCGCCTCTCTAATACTCGTACCTTGTTAAACAAGTTTTTATACAATGGGGGGGTACTTCCAGAAATCTGGAAAACAGCTGATGTTCATGACAAGAAAGAGGGAACCATACCTATAAACTATAAACCTATCGCATTGTTATCCACTATTCAGAAGGTTATGTGAAGAATAGATCCATTTCGAACTTGTCAGAGCTAGAACACTAAAGAAAATTTCCCATTTCATTGGGACCCTAGTTTTGGTCAGAAGGAATTCAGTGAAATGCTTTCTTACGATGCACATTTGGAACAGCTTTCAGTCTTGAGGGAACTGGATAAACATGGCCATCTCCACACCCTGAAGTAGCAGATTGCATTTTTTACCAAATATTATTTTCCAAACTGTCTTCGTAGGTTCGATGAACTATTTCCTGGCTCTTTTCTTCTCCGAATCGAAATAAAGAGAGATTACAACTCCTACGAAAGAAGTAAAGTAAACAGTTAAGCAGCGCCGAACGCGGTTATTACTTACAACTGCAGCAAAATAGCATATCATAGCACGCAGGCAATATATCAATGAGCACAAGATATGTTGAGGATATGCCATATTTCGGAGGGGACGTAATGACGGTGGTCCCGAGTCCATGGATGTTGGGCTCGTAAAGATCCCTACCTCTGGTTGAAATACCAGACGGCTCGGCAAAATTTCCGATTGGAGGAAGTGTGCTCACCGGCGTCGGTGATTGGTCCAGGTTGTTATTTCTATTTTTTCATCCGGGGAAGAAAATAAAACAAAAAATTATTCATAAAATTTCCCACAAATGTACCTAGTTGTTCCTTATTGTCTCCGAAGGGGTTCTCTCCCGTAGTTACCAACTTTGTTATCGTGATTCCTTTCTATAAAATCATTCACCAAGAATGGTGTATTCTAAACCTTGAATTATTTGAAGAGAAGACAATTTAGGTGCTCTCTTCTGATGTTATATGTGTTGAGGTTGGGCTTTCAAAATCTTCTGCAATTTTTTCGTAAGTTTTTTGAGCTTCATCTGAAATTTTCAGAATTGGTAGAAAAATCGATTGTATAACATCCCACGAGGTCTTTGTGCACTGTAGCAGACATGTGATATCATGGATATAGAGACCCAAATACAGCAATTCCTTGGTGCTCAACTCCTAGACATTTCTGAAATAATGTTGAAAGCAGAAGAACAAGTCCTTAGTACAATATAGCGAAAGCTTTTGTGTAGCAGACATTTAAAACAGTGAAGCATCCAATGATTAGGGTTAACATTGATAGCTACATATTTCTTAGACTCATCATTTACAAATTGAACTAGCCGATACTTCATATTGAACACAAAATACATCAGTTTCCTGTACGATCCTGTTCTCAACGTGTTAACAAAACAGCATGAATTTCGTCATACACGATGACCATCCAGATACCCTACGAAAAAGTAGAAGAATATGAAGGAAAGTGAACAGACAAACAACCAGGCAGAACTGATGCCCATCAGCCTCCAACAGATCTCCGCATCATTTGAATATAAATTGGTAAAAACATAATGGAAGCCTCAGGTACCTATTATCATCATCCCATGCTTTCCGATCGAAAATAACACACAATAAGAGAAGGGTTTCCCGCTGGCGTCGCGGAAGAGAGAAAGAGTACGCGATCCCGGGGGAGAATTCAATCTGTGGGGGGCGTAAGGAAATGAAGCAACAAACTTACAAATGGCCTGGAACGGCATTAAACAGCAGCCGATCGTAGAGTGCCCCGGAATGTTCAACCGCGATCTGTTTTTGGTTTACCGACCGAATCAAGACGCTCTAGAATTGCCATGTTAATAATGGAAAGCGTGAAATATGGCGGTGGAGAGTTTCGGAACGTATTGCGGGGATTACTCGAAGATATTCTTCTGATACATCAGTGACATCTCTACGGGATGGGATACTCATGAATGGAGCATATAAGATGAACAATTCACTATATCGAGTACAAGATGCATATAGTCCTGGTGAAATGACTATGAACCAAGAAAATGTTAACGTTTTTGTCAAATAAGCTAGACCTACGACTTACTAGATAATGACATCCAGGAAAATTCACATTTTTGAAATTTGTTTACAGATGGCGTCAATCGGCAACTCTAGACACATGACATTATGAAAAGTGACGAAATTTCTATTGGCGAATTCTCTAGAACAACTCGTGCGGAGTCAGTGTGCTGCTCTCTTTTTTCAATACTCTACCTAATGAAGGATAAAGATACACGAATTCTGTCAAAAAGTGCACAAGTTCCTAGCAAAGAATTCGCGATATTTTTGATGTTTCTCTCTTTCTGTTTAGACGTAGATACAGATATGCATCTTGATACATATATTACAGATAAATGCATTTGCTTTATATTCTCGATATATGTTGTGAGAAATTAATATAAGAATTCATAAAAATTCTTACCATTTGGTGCTGCTTCAGATGATTTGATGATATTCTCCGAAATATCGGTATCGATGTGAGAGGTAGGGGAGTTGGACTACATGGAAAAAATAGTAGGTCAATAGGTATACAGTTCATTGAGCACTATAGTGTTCAATTCTAAATAAATTGGATTCTCCAACCTGAATAATTTCAATTCGTTAGGAAGATAGCTTTAGTGCAAGCTATTATGGCGCAGTACAAGAAGACCGAATTTGGAAACACTCTCCCGAAAGAACTTCTATTCAATGATTTTAAATCTTTGTTATTGCATCCTTTTACTGGGCATGTGACAACCATTGTCACTAATACTGAAACTTGAAATAAATATATTGAACTGGGAAATTCTGAAGAGCAATTAGCAAAGAACACAAATATAACTCCTACCACAGTAAAAACTGAGCAAGATGAACTTTGTTTTTATCAGCGTCAGAATAATCTTGCGCTGTATTGACCAGTTTAACTTGAGTACATGCGTTTTGAATGTCCTGTTCTAACCATCGGAACTTGATATAGATGAATAGATGATAGATTTTTTTCTACAAATAACACAACAGCGTTTGATATCCATTATGAAACACTATTCAAAACAACACTTGAATTAAATAGTAAACAAATGGAAAACAACTGGAGCAACGGCAGTTAAACTACGGCAGAGAATTGATTTAGAAACAACAAATAGCTGATTGAAAGGAACAGTAAAATTATGGAAAACTTCTTGCAAGATTGGAACAAATCTACTGGAAATCGCATTAGATTCCGTTGAT
Organism: Zygogramma bicolorata; assembly: GCA_032362365.1. NCBI lineage: Eukaryota > Metazoa > Arthropoda > Insecta > Coleoptera > Chrysomelidae > Zygogramma > Zygogramma bicolorata. Next base: position 1,138,949 of record JAVJAQ010005172.1, read on the forward strand.
ATGATTAATAGTGTCTAAAGTTTTTGACGAAATAATATCGAATCGAAGATCGCATCTTGATCGAATAGATATTCAGGTCTATTCTGGAGGCATATTGATTTTTGAATATCACTGGATTATTGAGGAATATTCAAAAAGGGGACCAAATGTAATAATTATAGTGTACATCAAAAATTTCGAATGGTGATTATTTTTCGAAACTTTTCAGGAATCTCGATGGTGCATCTGTGTTCATCAACAGTTATCAATTATTTTCAATAACCATTGCAATATTCAATATTGAAATTCATTCAACATTCACCAAAATATACCTCATTACATATGTTGAAGATGATCCTGTATACAACGTTGCGTTTTTCTCATTGATGATGTTCGTTTCATATGATAAGACTAAATTTTTTCCTATATCAGCACTACGAATATATTAGAATAGAAAATATCATCAGAACGGTGTTGAGGTCAAACAAATCTTCGAACTCGGAATGCAACGCAAAAAATTGTGTGATGTTTTGAATCACCTTATTGAATTTGATTATTTGATGTGTGAGGGTAAAAATAAATGATCACAAATAAAAGTGAGAAAGGCGTATGATGCGTATGGTTTTTCAAATGAAACGTTGAGAACAAATTTTAGTTTCTTGGTGAATCACTTCACTTGATAACGACTATTGACAATGTTCGTCTACTCTTTTCACGAATTCATATCAGTAGTAGTTATTATTAGTATACAGTATACGGTGTACAGTAGAATTTCTCAACTGATAGGTACGAATTCTATAAAATCTATATGATGATAAACTTATCGTTGTGTCACAGTTTTATTCTAGATGAGTTGCCTTTTGAGGTATAATACTAATCATAAAAACCCTGACAGAGTTGATATTTTCATTTGAGCAATATAATATTGTGATCTCAATTCAAAAGCTCGGTTTAAAAGTAGTGTCACAATTCATCCGAATATGATTCACGTTAATGCGTGTGAGCGTATAGGAGTGAGAATTGTGATCAAATTTTATGGATACGTGAAGTGAGAAAATGCCATTTTTTCTGGTGAGGGAAATCATTATTATTTTTTATAATCTTCTGGGTTGAACTGAACATATCACTGCATTTATGGAATATTCAGAACGCGTGCACACTCTAGAATGTTGTTGCCAGCAAACTTCTTTTTTTTTCATGATCACTATGAAATTTTTAAATGGTTATTGAATATACTAGAACGTGAGATCATTCTTGGAGGTAGATCATTGAAGTTAAAGTTTGTTTTCATCAAACGTCAGATTGATCTCGCGTTCTATCCCCTGTTCTAACCAGAAGTGTTTCTGTATTGGCAACAACGTTTTCCACCCTTAAGGCGTAATTTTGAACAACTACACCGTGTCTACAGGTTTGTCTGAAACAAAATCGCAACACTGAAAGCACCAGTATATAGCCATCTTAATCCTCACTATCAAACTCCGCCATGTGTATAAGGATACCCAAGTTGTTTATTACCGTCAGTCCAGATAAAACTCATGATTATACTATTTCTCGATTAAAACGCATAATGAAAGAATTCGAATGTGTTATTTCCAGGTGGAATAGGTCCCCAAAAAAAGGACAAAAACATTCATCAAAATGCTCTGATTCATGTTTGATTCCACTAGAAACAAATCGCTGTTCGGAAACAAAAGAAATCACGAGTTCACCGCCCCTTCGGTTAAAAATAACGCTCGCTCTCACGTGCATATCAATAAAACCGTGTAAGGGCCCGAATCAGGGCCGATGAAACAAATCACGTAGCAACTTGATATCGATCACTAATTCCCGATGCCGTTTTCGCGTTTTGCTGATCAGCCGATAGCATGTTTGAAAATGCGAAGCGGGAAAGAAAGGGTGGGCGCCTCAGGGGTGGTTTCGAGGGTTGAAGCGATTTAAAGAACATTGCGGGCGGCCTAATCGATCCCCGTTTCCTTTGTGGCTGATCTGTTACAGATGTCGATGCCGCGATAGCCGGGGAAGAGCGAGAAACTCTCTTCGCCCCCTTAATGTCGCTGTCAATAACGATCGAAGAGACATTTGGTGTTTTTGAATACGTCAAATGGCGCGTGATGGTGCGGAAGGGGATCTGTGGGGTATCGATTGGGGAAAACACTAGTGCGTTGCCTCATAACAATGATAAATTTGAATGACAAGATGCACATTCGGCATGTAAGTTTCTGAGTGTTGCGATACTAGTATGTACGTGTGTATGTGTGTATATGTATGTGTCTATATGTGCGTTTATAGGAATAAATATGTATATGTATGTTGTGTATAAATAAGTATGTGTGTGTACGTTTGTATATTTTTAACGACACAGAGGAATTTTAACTGCGTTTTTGTGACTCTGAACGGTGTCGTTTCTATTACTTTATATGTTCATCTCTTATTTCAGATAGTTTTATGTTTTCTATATATATTTTATCAGCATTGTATATTTTCTGTCTACATTCTTAGTGCTATTTACAAGCTTTGTCCACAAGATTCACACTTAATGACAATAAAGTATATTTATTATTATTATTATTATTATTAACTAGATTATCGCTAGAACATTTGTTGATACCTGCCCAGTAAACATATGGCGTGTTCGAAACATTTCAAATGAATCACGAGTGGAAAACTTTGAAACATTATGAAGAGAAGTTTCGGAAATATACCAGAAACATGTCATAAAGAATCAAAGCAAAGTCTCTGACGTATTTCAAAAATAGGCGATATACAGGTTGTAACTGAATAAGTGTGAAACATTTAAGGAGGTGATTCCCCATCAAAAAAAAAAGATAGGATCTTTCATATGAAGAAACTTCATTAGAGCATCCCTTGTTAAGATACAGCCCCTGAAAGGGGGTACATGAAATTTGTATAACGATTTTTTTCACAAGCACTGAAAAAGTTACAATATTGAGATTAACCTAACGTTTTGTACTACCAAAAAGACACTTAGCCAGTAATTTATTTGGTTTACCCCATGGTTGCAAGGGGTGGAAAACGCAACCCCTACAATTTATTTATGTAAAATTTCTCTAATTATTTGTTTACCATCTGAAAATGTATTTCCGATAGCCTGTTTCCTTCTAAACAAAAAATGTCTGTTGGGTTTTTTGCCCAAAATAAACCAATTCGCAGCAAAAAATTATTTTACGAACAACTACAGAGATAAATCGTCATAAATGCTCAAATACGAAACTAATCAAATAGGTCATTACTGGCGATAGTAGTGGCAATTAAATTGGTGTGACGCTGTCAGTTTGTGAATTTTCGAAATTGAATTATTAGTGACAAAATAGTTGAGGCTTTCGCGGCCGAGGTTTTCAGTATCACTACTTTTATTCGGGTTCGAAGGCCGTCGTTTTTTGGAATTTCTTCCTGACGTTTCGCTGGCTCGAGTGGCTAGCTTCTTCAGAGGTTCATTCATCTTGGAATTCACTCCGATGACTGGAGATTGTTTCTTCGCAAGTTGTATTTATGCCGATTCAGGTAGTTTGCGGTGCTAATTATTCCATTCGGATTCGTGGAATTGTCATTAATATTGATTACCTTGTTTACTTCCTGTGGGTTCGGAGAATAATCATCATTAATATCTGAAGAACTACCTGCAGTTATTATCGATTTTCTTAAAATGGGATTCCATATTCGGTTGAGGTTGACAGCTTCTTCTTTTCTGTTGAAATTATCCGTGTGTTTGTGGATTTCTATTGCCTCCCGTACCAGTCGGCTGTGGTATCCCTGGTTGGGTGCAATCAGTTTTGCATTTTCAAACAGAATCCTGTGGTTTCCCTCACTAAGTGCGTGTTCTGCCACAGCCGACTTGTCAATTTGCCCTAGTCTGCAGTTTCTCTCATGTTCCTTTAGCCTAGTTCCCATGGATCTTTTGGTGGTACCGATGTATACCTTCCCACAGGTGCACGGTATGCGATAAACCCCTGCTGCAGACAGTGGATCTCTTTTGTCTTTAGCCGATCTGAGGCTCTGTTGAATCTTCTTTGTGGGTTTGAATACAGTTTTTATGTTGTATTTACTCAGGAGTTTTCCAATTCTGTCTGTGACCCTCGGGATGTATGGCAAATATGCATGTGCAACTATCTGAACGTCCTCCTTGTTTCGAACAGTGGAATTCTTCTGTTCCACTGTTCGAAACAAGGAGGACGTTCAGATAGTTGCACATGCATATTTGCCATACATCCCGAGGGTCACAGACAGAATTGGAAAACTCCTGAGTAAATACAACATAAAAACTGTATTCAAACCCACAAAGAAGATTCAACAGAGCCTCAGATCGGCTAAAGACAAAAGAGATCCACTGTCTGCAGCAGGGGTTTATCGCATACCGTGCACCTGTGGGAAGGTATACATCGGTACCACCAAAAGATCCATGGGAACTAGGCTAAAGGAACATGAGAGAAACTGCAGACTAGGGCAAATTGACAAGTCGGCTGTGGCAGAACACGCACTTAGTGAGGGAAACCACAGGATTCTGTTTGAAAATGCAAAACTGATTGCACCCAACCAGGGATACCATAGCCGACTGGTACGGGAGGCAATAGAAATCCACAAACACACGGATAATTTCAACAGAAAAGAAGAAGCTGTCAACCTCAACCGAATATGGAATCCCATTTTAAGAAAATCGATAATAACTGCAGGTAGTTCTTCAGATATTAATGATGATTATTCTCCGAATCCACAGGAAGTAAACAAGGTAATCAATATTAATGACAATTCCACGAATCCGAATGGAATAATTAGCACCGCAAACTACCTGAATCGGCATAAATACAACTTGCGAAGAAACAATCTCCAGTCATCGGAGTGAATTCCAAGATGAATGAACCTCTGAAGAAGCTAGCCACTCGAGCCAGCGAAACGTCAGGAAGAAATTCCAAAAAACGACGGCCTTCGAACCCGAATAAAAGTAGTGATACTGAATTATTAGTATTTGTGTGTTGTTCTGTTCTCAATCTGTTACTTCAATAGTTATACAAATTTTATGTACCCCCTTTAAGGGGCTGTATCTTAACAAGGGATGCTCCAATGAAGTTTCTTTATATGAAAGATCCCATCTTTTTTTTTATGAGGAATCACCTCCTCAAATGTTTTACACTTATTCATTTACACCCTGTCAGTTGATAACACGAACAAAAGGGCATGCGCACAAATACTCGATGCATATAATTTGCCTGAGAGCTGGAGCGTCCATCCATATTGTCTCGTCTTTTTTTCATGTTTTCTTGTTTTTTAATGCGGCAAAACTCTATTTTTTGCTATTCATATATTAGCATTATTTAGGAGAATTTTTCAGTTTGGAGTAACAACGAACGATCTTCAAGTAATTTCTACCTCTACTGAGTCAATTTCTCAGCATCTTCCAATTGAAAGCCTCATAATGTATTGTTACAGTGATGGACAGCGATTTCAAGAAGTTCACAGGAGAATGAAAAAATGAGCATATGTTGTTGTTCTAGAAACATTTCTGAGGAGGTATAGGTAGTCATTTTTGGAATGAGCAATGACGAAATGTATAATAATTTGTAGATTATGCCTGGAAACGATTTTCTCCGGTGACAGGGACTTTGAAAGGTACACGTCGACATGTTTTTACCATTAGCCTTCATAAGAGAAAAATAAAATGATAAGCTGTCATTTCATACATACATTTCAATCATATGATTAAAGAATGATAAAAAAATTCAGACACATATTTTGGTTCACTGTCGGGTGGTATCCTTGATTTAGGCAAATTCCACAGAAAGAACTAATTTGAAAAAATTACAAACATAATACACAGTGGTCCAACTGAAATGCTCATAGCCTTCCATCCCTTTCACCAGTATTCGGAATTTGAAGCAAGAAGGCTTGGACACATGAAGTTTGCTTTCAAAAAGGATACATTTCACAAATATTTTTCAACCTCTGCCTTCGAACCCTGAAATTTCATCTATAGAACAATTCGTTCAGGCTAGTCTCAAACTACCCAGGTTTTGGTTTGCACCTTTCAGAAAACAACTACTCGCCTGGCTAATACTTGATGCATTGATCGACTACATACCTTTATGAAAAGTCGACATTCCAAATTATGGCAAACTAACGAGCTTTTCTAAAAGCAAATCACAGGGATACAAACCAAAGAAGTGCAAGTCATTAGAACGACCTGAAATAGAGAAGCTTCTGAACCAAGCTCCCGACGACAAGTACTTGTTGATGAAAGTGGCTTTGATAATGAGGATCAAGGGTGCTTGTAGATGCGATGGATTGGTCAATTTGAAGATAGAAAATATTCAAGATAAAGGAAAATATTTTCACGCAGTTTTGCCAGGCACTAAAACCAAGAAATCGAGAAGTTTCACTATACTCGAAGAAGGATATCCAGTCAACCCGATCAATTTATGTAAAAAATTACATGTCTTTGAGACCAAAGAATTCTAGTTCTAGCCGCTTTTTTGTTTTTCACAAAAATGAGAGGTGTACCAGCCGATGAGTAGGAATAAGCACATTGTCGAAGATGCCTTCAAAAATTGCAATGTTTATGAAATTGGAGGAACCAGCGCTCTACACCGGTCACTGCCTGAGAAGGTCTTCGGCGACTCTTTTGGCCAACGCAGTGTCTAACATGACTACTTCGAAGCGTCAGAAGGATACCTAGAAGATTCGGTGCATAACAAAATACAAATTGCAGAAAAAAACACAAGGTTCTGATTTGTGGGCATCTTCCAGCACTATCAGCAGCTGTACAGAAATGGAATCGTCTGGTTCCAATGAGCCAATGAATTTTACAATAACTTCAAATTCGATTAAACCGTTTGCATTCTCCTTCAATTTTAATAACAATGTGAATTCTGTTTGTAATAGTAATGAATGAATAGAACACTACTTTAAATATGAACGTGAGTGATAATCCCTAACCCACTGATGAGTTATGGAATAACCTAGTGTGTTATTTGCTGATTTACTTGTTTGAAATGACCTCAATTATGACAGGTTCAACTGTCATGTGTTGGATAAAGAATATGAGAATGTAGGCTTCCACGGCCGGTGTTAATAAATCTCTGGTTTTTCGAGCTTGAGGGCCGTGTAGTGGAATTTTGACTTCCGGAGCTTTCGGCTACACTCTAAAGAACCGCTTTCTGCCCTATATAAGAGGTACCACGGATCGCATTGGAAAGATATTGGAAAAGCACAATTTAAAAATAATATACAAAACAACAAAGAAAATAGAGGAACAACTGAGGTCAGCTAAAGATCCAAGAGATCCGTTATCCAATGCTGGGGTATACAGAATTCCATGCTCATGTGGAAAAGGGACCACCAAACGCAGTTTTAAGACTCGAATCAGTGAGCACAGTCGAAATTGTCGATTGGGACAAGCGGACAAATCAGCTGTAGCTGAGCACGCCCTTCTGAACAACCATAAAATACAATTCGACAAAACTTCAATTCTGTCAACGACAACGCATTACTCCACTCGCTTATACCGGGAAGCGATTGAGATACATAAGCATAAGGATTACTTCAACAGAAAGGAAGAGGGGCTGAATTTGAACAAAATTAGGTATCCAGTTCTAAGAACAGCTAAGACGAAGCCAGATAGAACCAGGGAATCGGACGACCAACAGAACGCTGGCGGACCGAAAGATAATAACGAGTCAATTCCAGATTTGCAATCAGTCGTAGTAAACTCACATAGGGAAGTTCAACTAAGACTATGCCGCTGAAGATGGCTGCCGCAGAGGTAGCCGAAAGCTCAGGAAATCAAAATTCCACTACATGGCCCTCAAGCCCGAAAAACCAGAGATGTAAAGAATATTAGTTTGATAGGGTTATTGGCCTCTTTCGAACATTGTCAGGATATAAGATCTGCGGACTATTATTTCGCAAGAAACATTTTAAGGCAACCACACGGCACATGTAAACAAGACATTCACCAATGAAGAGATTAAATAACAACTTGCTTTTCCACTCCGCTATATTCGGACTCGCACACAAAGAAGTAAAATGAAACCGTTTGAAGGAATGTAAATATTCGAGAGCAATATCAGAGATCTTTCTGTTTTATTGCGGTGACCACTGGTCGCTGGCCCTGCATTCTTTATTTTCATTTAAATATATTGGAATACCGAATTGACAGGGCCACTGGAATATATACAAATAGCCCACATTTCTGTTTGCCGAAATCCGAAATGAAAAATGTATTTATCAAAGGAGTATTTCGATGGGAGAATCTCATTCAGATGGCCTGGTCAGTGATGAAGAGGGTTTATCCTGGTCTAAAGAACTCGCACGAACAATGTGTAGAGTGTGACATCTCACGTCGTAAATGGGGACTTTTTTTCTGAAACTCGAAGTTATCCACGCAGATGAAACTCAATTGAATTTCTGTGTATTACCAGAATTCAAAATTAACATTTCAGAAGAAAATTAATATGACTGATGTTCTCATCGAAATCGACAAAATAGATATATAATTTGTTTAATAGCGTCACCACTAGATGAAACTTTTCTGAAGATAAATTACCCCAACGCCAAGCTGATATTTTTGCACGCGACGCGAGTGTCGCTAACAAGGTTAGCATCTTCAGGAGAAGAAATTTGATACTCAATCTAAAGACGAGGGTTATCTGTTCATATACCTAAAGTTCTTTGGTCCCATATGGACTATGTTTGTAACTGCTATTATTCTAGTTAATTTCTGGATGATAAACAAGTGCAGCCACTACTTGCAAAGTTTTTTGGTCCTATATGGACTTCGTCTGTCATCACTGCCCAGACAGCACAGTATATTCATTAGACATCCAATGGATATCCTTTTTGGATATCCAGTATATCCATTGGATATAGATGGATATCCAATAGACGTATAATAGATATCCATATGTCCGCCTATATCCAGGATTTAGGAGATATCCTGTGGATATCTATGGAGATATCTACTGGATATCTCCTGATATCCAATGGATATTGATAGGATATCTTATATTACCATTTGGTACATCCACTGGATAAATAATGGATATCCTTATAGATAATGAAAAACTTTTTTGTAGCTCTAGCTGTCAAATATTCATTTTATTGAAAACTTGATATACAAGCAGGTGGTGAACAACAAAGACTATCACTCTGGTTTTCTCCCTTGATTTCTCACTTTGATGTGACTGTTGAATATTTTCTTCATTATCTTCAGTTTTTTGTCTCTTCATGCATTCGTTATAGTCACTTCACTCAAATAATCATCTGAAGCCTCATCGTTTGAATTACAGCTCAAATTATTTTCATATTCACATGATGGTTCCGCTGATACGTTGTTTTGAATATAATTAGTATCATTTGAGATGCCTGGGTTTCTAACCACCAGGCGACGGAGGTGTCTCGTCGACATGTTCAGAAGACACTTTCGTTTTCGTGAAGACATTTCCTACATGTGCAATGTGCACCGTACACCACTTTCCATTCAATGCAATACAAAATGGAGTAAGGACAATGACTTAACAATGAACTTTGGTCATAGATATTTGACATATCAACTAATAAACTTAACCCTCATCTCAGCTTTTCACAAATAACGATACCTATACAAAAGGAAGAGAGTATATACACCCTAATTGTGAAGGACCAAGACAGAATGATAATTTTGTACACGAAATACTTTATCCTTCACAGCCTCTCTTTATCGTATCGTTCGCGGTTCGACTTCGACAAGTTCTAGCGCTGCCTACCAGTTTTCCGTCTATCATAGACACACGGCATGTTCTACCATCTCTTTTTCGCGTGTGGAACCAAAATCAAAGTGATCACTCCATAACGCCTAGCTAATAATTCATTGTACATATTCAAAGACTGTTTCACTATTCATAGTGAAAGAACTGACGGAAGTTACTGATGAATTTCAGAACTAGCCTATATTATCAATTATCATATTCCTTATGTATGCTGTCAGGGAACGAGTTTTTATGCCCTAATCTCAATATTCTCAATGCATACATTCCTTGCAATATTGTATATCGATCAAGGATTCAATTTCACGTGTTGAATAAGACAAAAACACATTAAGCACAGACAAAATTCACAGCTCTTCTACTTAGGAAAATGTAAGCCCAGGCTGTTGTAGACAGAGAGAATAATAGATATCCATGGATATCCATTGGATATATATTAGGACATTCAAATATTTTTATGCGTTGAAGATATGTATTGAAGCTTTCTTCTCAACTAGTTTTCATACGATTATTCCTTATGATACCAGATAAAAATAGAAGCTCACAATATTTTTTAAAATCCATGGAATATATCCACTGGATATCTATTAGATATCTTCCATGGACTGGATGTTCAGTGGATATTGGGCTATCCATTGGATATCTAATGGATATTGTGTGCTGTCTGGGTGATTATTCCAATTGCAAAAAAATCGACATAGTCGTTGGGTATACTTGAAGACTGGCGTTAAATCAAATCATACATTTTCCTCGCAGGAGAAATGGGCGAATTCGGTTTGTTTTTGGAATACAGCGTCCATGGGTAGACGGCGCAATGACTTCGTGTTGTTCGCATCAGCTTTGGTCGGTCCCTGATGCTATGAAGGTTTTCGATTTTTAATTATGGGAAGTCATCGACTTCATGTTGATGACAGCAGTGGCGAGTAGCCAAATAGCCCAAAGCCCGTCCGAAAGTGTGCCCGTCCCTGTAATTGAAAATCACTTCCTTCATTTGTATCGCTAAAAGCAAAGGCAGGATTTTTCTGTCAAGAAACCTGCACTGGTACTGGTCGGAAATAATTCAATGCCCTTCGTGGTATTAGCCAGGAAAGTGGTCGCTTTTTGACAGGTGCTACTGTGTATGTAGATTTGAGAGATTTGGCCTGAACAAATTGTTCGAAAGATGATTTCGTTCTGATTAATTTCTCAACAATAGATTAAAAGGTGGGCTGAAAGGGATATGTCTCTTTTCACCATTCATACTGTTTTTACATTTTGCTATTTCTAGACTCTCACATGCATCGAGTAGTCTTGTGTCATGCACATGCTTGATCAGTTTCAGATTGCTTTCACCAATTCTGTGGTCATTGTGTAGAGCGTGTTGGGCGACACTGGATTTTTCTACCCTTCCGTATTTCATGTGTGCAAAATTCTCCCGAAATATCTGTGTTTTCTGATTAACCTTTTGGATTACTAAGAAGCTGTTGTGATTTAGTTTCAGCTTTATATGCAATTTCATATATTCCTTTCAGTCCACTTTTCAACCAATTATCGGTTTATCGAACAGAATGGAATATTGTATAAGCATGGAACTGAAGAGGGTTCATACTTGTTGTGTGTTCCAACTAGTCTCGTTGATGAATGCATTCTTGCCTACCATGAAGCCATAGGGCACTATGGGGTTTATAAAACATGGTGTGCTTTGCGAAGAGAACTGTGGTTTAATAATCTGCACAGGAGGGTGAAGAAAATTTGCAAGTCATGTGATATTTTTCAATGCGCGAAAAGTGCGGAGATGCCTAGGCCGCCTCAACAGCCTATAGTGCCTGCCAACAAAGGAGACATTATAGCTCTAGATTTGTATGGACCTCTAATTGAGAGTAGAGGTGGGGTTACATACCTATTGGTAGTGGTAAACCTTTTCACCAAGCATGTGGCTCTTTTTGCCCCAAAACGGGCCACGACTAAATCTATTTTAAACCATTTAATTCAGGATTACTTCCCTAAAAATGGAACGCCAAAAAGGGTCCTGCAGGATCATGGCAGCCAGTTTACCGCGCGCCTTTGGAAAAAAACACTAAGCGATATGGGTATTCAAATGGTATTTTGCTCTGTGCGACATGCAGCAGCAAATCCCTCCGAACGGATTATGCCAGAGCTAAATAGGCTGTACTGCCACCAACAACATTCCAGGTGGGCTTATGAAGTACCTGTATTTGCGGAGTTTTTGAATTCAGTGGTCCACGAGTCTACGGGATTTGAACCTAATGAATTGCAGTATGGAATGGATCCGCTTCGACATTTGCCTGTGGCCTATCGATTCTTAGGTGAAATTCGCTCGTATATTCTTCCAGAACAGAAATTAGTTTTGGCAGAAGCCACATTGCGAGGAAAGGCTGCCCGAAGGGCGGAAAGGTATCCAGGTAAACCTTACCGTGAGATTTCTGTTGGGGACCTAGTCTTGTTGAGGGCAAATACCACCTCGTCGGCGCTGAAAGCTGAAACAAAAAAGTTTTTATTATTATACGAGGGCCCTTACAGAGTGAGGAAAAAAGTTAGCTTTGCTACCTTTGTTCTCACTCACCTGAATGAACAGGAGACTGAAAGAGGCACTTTTAATGCTTGTCACCTGAAACCTTACATTCCTGCTCACTGACGCGTAACCGCCACGTTCGCATCAATAAGAGGGAGGCGAGATGTAGCATAACTTCCCCATAGCTCCAGATAGTTTTCTGTTAATCGTTATCATTTGTACTCCCTGTACCATGTTGCTTACATCTTTTCCTTGACGTATTTTTCAACTTCTGATATTTCATTCAATTCCCATTTGAATGCTCGGGATCTGTATCGACAGGATTATCGACGTCACTATTTGAACTATTCGCGCGGAGATGGCGCTGTAAGTCACTTTCTTGGTATAATTCGAACTCACTTTTTATACATCCTTCATTTGAAAAAGAATGATTGTAAAAAGTTCGCATCGTACGATCCATCTGAAACTGGGCTTGTAGTAGTTGATTTCACGTATTGGAAATGCAACAAGTTTTTCTGGGACCTTAGCGGTATTGAAAAAGGACATTAATTTGAACTTTTCTGCCTGGTCTAGGTATGTAATATTTCAAGCTAGGAATGAGTCACTTTATTTATGTTATTGATTTTATTTTCTAGAAACTTACTCGTATTTTCAACTGAATTCTGTCATACGATCCGACCGGCTGGGAATAAAATTTTTTTACCCGAATTATTCTGCTTGGTGTACGAACTTATTTTTTTCACCCCTCCTCATGAGAAACTGGTAAGAATAATCAGTAATAACAGACGAAGTCCAAATTGGACGAAAAACTTAAAAGATAGTTGCCGCACTAGTTTGTTATCAAGAAATTAATTAGAATAATAGACCAAATAGATTCGGAAATTTTTTTCTTGTTCAATTTGTTTCCTTATGACGGAATATGAGTAGATAGAATCTCTTTGTGTTTTGTCCAGAAGGTTCAGTTGATTTTGATCAAAATATCATTTTTTATATGCAGATTCACACCAGAGGAAAGCCCTGTAATGTTCAGAGAACCCCGCGTGAATCAAGGGACAGGAGATACGAATTAACATTAACTTTGAAGTTTGTAAGCCTCAGGAAAAACCTCTGTCGTCAAGGAGTTCCAAAGTTCAGCTTTCTATTGAAGAAAGATCCCTGAAAAAGAAAGGTTTGATAGGTCTCCAAGCTCACAACAAAGGAGTAGGAATTCTGTACTCGTCGAGCCATCCGTGGAACGATTGAAAACAATTCAGAAGAGCACCTACCGTGAAAATATCTATAGAAGAGAGACATGTCTTCGACTCTTCTACGATGTTCCAATGAAGTAAGCGAGCCTGTGAGCGAAAAATCACCAACAAGACGGATTGCCTTTTTCTGAAAAGAATCGAGAAGCTTCAATGAATGTTTTGGTGCCGAACTCCACACATGAGAACTATATACGAAGACAGGTCGTATCTGAGCCTTGAAGATCATTAGAAGCTGACGAGTTAAGTTAAGTTAATTATTTCTTCGCACGAAATAGAAATTGATGTTTCTGGGAAGCACTTTCAGAGATCGATCTCACATGGTTTATTAGAGATTATTACTGATCGTAATTTCTAGCATCGATATACTTGACTTAGTAGGGATAGTTAATCCTGACATCTGAATACTGGATTATGATTAATCGGCTTTCTTTGAGAAGAAGCATGCCTGGATTCTCCTAGCATTAAATTCCACCAAGTTCATGTTACTCCATTCTATTATTTTTAAGTCATCAAATTTTCTTCCTTTTCGTCATTGAATCAAACGAATAGAATACACGTGCCTATCAACAGAGAATGTTTGTTTTTGTTTTGATTTTACTTCTTCCATAGTGGTTGTTATTTCTATATTTTGATTTAGAAAAGGAAGAATCCAAAAATATTTGATCCATATATTGCATTTTTTTTCCTTATGAATCAAGGGCACTGATATTGCAAGCCCTGTCTCTGATTTTCAATTTATTCACAAGAAAATTTGTTGGTATTTGTTGTGTAAACAATTGTTAGCTCCTCATTCCCCTCTTAAATAATATCTGAGTCAAGACGGGTAATGAGAAGCGGATTTAAAATTCGGCTAAAAAGATATGCTAAGGTGTCCATTGCCAGTTTATAGCCAATAAAAATTTCTTGGGACTTTTGATTATACACCAAATCCAGTAAAAATAATTTGGTAGTTGAAAGTAGTCACAGATCTAAGATCAAGATCAAAAAATGGAAACGATCACTTCCACTCCTATGCTTGAAAATATCCCTTATTCACAATCTGTGCTGTCTTTTTTTTACTTATATATAATATACATAAAATGATCGATTTTCTCCAATGATCATATTGAAGTAGAGAATTATAATAATCATTGGTATGGTCCATATCAGTGAAGAATTTTATCGAAAATCTCAAAATAAAACATATTCAAATAAATTACGAGGTTATATCATATTTCGATGTTATAAATGTAGTGGAATTCGCAAAAAGTCGAACCATCCTCAACTTATTTGAAATCATCCAAGATGATTGTAACTCTGAAAATCCGCTTCTAATTATCCTCCTAGTGAAAACCCATCTTAACTGGATCGGCAGATTTCCCGATACTAATTTTTATGACAATTTCCTCAGTGAGCACATCCTGTTCGAAACGGCATACTCAATTTTTGAATTTTCCACCAACGAATCTGGAATTAATGTTCGAGGATATTGAATAAATTAAATCGGCAAAGATAGGGCTCAAACAAATTAGTAAGAAAATTGTAATCAATGATTCGGAAACAGCGTTCCTCAGTTCAGAATCCGTAAATTAAGATTGCTTTCACTTAGTTTCTCTCCATTTGGTTTCCTTCGGAGGAAATATGTTAAAATTAATGTAGCTTTCAATATTGAACTGGTTCAGAATATAAATTTTCGGATATTCGCTTCATATCTTTCTAGAAATTTAATATCACTCCGCTCTAATTTGTATTCATGGAATAAATCCAAATAAAGCATTCAATTTGGTTTAGGTACTGCAGTCGATAGAGGAGAAATATTCCACAGAAAGGAATTTCACTTGAATATAAATGATCGAGTTCCGAGCAAACTACAATATGGACATCATTGTTCTATTTATAAATGGGTTCGAGAACATGATTGTTCTTGTTTGAAGAATAAAGTTTGAGGAATTTGTTTTTCTATTTTTCTTTATTATTGTGTTGAAACTTTTTACAAATAAAGGCTATCTATTTGATTCTAGTTTCGTATGTTTGTCATTAAAATTGCCATATTGGCAGGGGAGTATTCCTTTCAGATAAACTCTTTATTCATGTGTGTGAATGAATCGAATGCATTCAATTAGGGGAGTACCTCAAGGCTCCATGTTAGGGCCACTCCTATTCCTCGTTTACATCAATGATCCACCACATTATTGACATCTCACATTGAAACTACATTGCACGCAGACGATGCTACTTTGAGTAGAAAATTAAAAATACGGAAATCTCCTCAACAAATATTGGATATAATTCTAGAAAGGGCGTGATGTTGGTTTACTTCAAATGACCTGATATTGAATGAACAAAAAACTGAAACTTGAAAAATTATCACACTCACAGACTTGCACCATTACAATAATCGAAATAAATGGAATCTGGTACCGCAAACAAATATATTGAAAAGGACTGATGGTCTTGGAAGTAAAGCAATATAATTTAGAGCCACCTCACTTTCGTAAGTTACCATTCCAGAAGTTCAAGAGCTCTCTGAAGCATATTCTTAGTGAAAACCCTCTTTACGACATCAGTTTTCTGCATAACAGAATTGTCTAGAGATGGAATAGGGTCAGCGACATTATGTTATCTCAATGTTTTTAACTTTTCAACTCATATGATATCAATGTGTACCTGTAGGTGGGTGAATTTAAAATTTCAAGGTTTTAATGTCTACTATGACATATACATTTTTGTATTATATTATTGGGATTTGTCAATAAACTTTGTATTTCTGGGGTCCAATGAAAATTGTTATTGTCTATGAACGATATATACGTACAAATCAAGAAAGAATTCGGAGGAGTGAAACCAAAGAAAATATGAATGAATTTTTTATTGACAAAGTATATATATTGTGATAAAAATCAGTCGATATTGATATGGTGTTGTTTCGGTGTCATTTATGGAAAATATTCATTGAAGAACATTGAATACATTATAACAGCTCATCCAACCCATCTTGGCACAAACTCAGATACTTTTCCAGGTGCACATTGGTAGTGTAGACCATGAAGATAAAAATAATTTTTCTAGGAATGAATTTCACCATAGTGACCACATATAACAGGTGTTTTTTATCTTAGTATACTTCACAGAGATTGCTGGGCATATACGTTAGTAGTTCTGTGTCAAGATGGATTGGATAAGCTGTATTTTTTCCATATTATTAAGGCTGCTGAAACAAAAGAAGGGGATCATATTTCAGTTCAATTTGGAATGATTGAAGAATGTTCACAACTCATACTCTGACTTCTCACAACGCATCTTTCAGTCTTCGTAGTTGTTTCATATCTCCTTTCATCTGGCTCTTCCACCTATATAGTAGCTTGACAGTTCAACAAAAAATATCCCCTTTTCCTGTAGGATGAATAGTTCCACAGATAAAGCGCGATAACCATTCGCACTCCTTTTTCCAAGATGGCGGCCTTTGGAAAAGGGTAGCGATCCCACAAACTTGGATTCAAGCTTCATCCAGACCCCCTTCACACATCAAAAAAAAATAAAATTGCGTCCTCTGATAAATGCATGCTAAGGCCTGAAAAATGTAATATCTAAATGGACCACATAATATTTGACCTAGCTGCGGTTTTATTTTCTGCTCCACCCTCACGTGAAAAGGTGCTTGGTGAAAACAGGTACCCCATTGGTTGTCTCTGATCACCACGATGTTGTTTGAAATATCACTAACCTCTATTCATAACTGGATTCCAGTGACTCTTTGCCCAGCTCTCTGGATCTGGAATTTGAAGTGTGAGCTTGGTTCAAAGTACTTAGGCCTCATTTGTCATATTGTGATTCCTCAACATGAGCTAGAGTTCCTCATTCTGAAGTCTACCAGCCCCACTGTTTCCAGCTAGTCAGTCTATTATCACAGTAAGTCGATTCTTGCCGAACCTGGATCTTGTTGATGAAAATATTTTTATCTTCATGTTCAGAGATTTCACAAAGCAATGAGTTGATTGCCCTTATTGTGAAGAGATTTTCTCCGCAGTTTTTTGCGTAACCAACCCCAATCTGCAAAAGAAGGTATTATTATTAAAATCTATACAAGTGTAGAAGGGCAGATTTCTGGTCTACCGTGAAATAATGATTAAATCAGTTCCTTCCAAATGAAACACGTCCTATCAGTCAGAAATTTTTTGCATAACGTAAATTTGACTAACACAAAAATGCAAGAGCTGACATATATCAAAATACTTTACGTTGGTTGTTGACGTTTCGGAAAACATTGCTCTTCCCGTTTCCAAAACTTGTCACAAATATCTTTCTTCTATTAAGTTTTTTTTCGGTAAATCTTCTAAAGATATGAAATTTGTCGTTGATAGCAGTGTTCTATGACAACGCTCGTAGTTGAACGAAGGTTTTTCTGTGATATTCACGGAAATTTTCTGTCTGTTTTTGCATCGAAGTAGCTCAGCAGCTCTCATCAATCATCCCATTCACATTCATAGTGACTGATGGGAAGGCCTTTTCAGGTGATGAAAATTCGATCATTTCGAAACAGTTTGTTCAGGACAGTCTCAAATACCTACAGAGTAGGCCAATCGACTAGCACCTGTCAGTAAACAACTACTCCCTTGGCTGATACCACGAAGGGCATTGCATTATATCTCATTATCCCTAAACTATTTTCGAATTTGGATCTTCCACCAGTTCATACATCACGAGATATTTTCCTCTGAGAGATTCAAATCGCTCTCAATTTCAGTAGGCGTAACTTCTTTTCACTTCATTTGTATTCACTTTCATATCGGCATAGCCCGTTCATCTCGGCATTGCAATTCAAAGCTCGATAAAAATCCGTCGATATTACTTTGAAAGTAAAATGACGATATCTTGTATCAATTACATGGTTCTTTAGGCAGAACGCGATGCCTCTCGCATAAAAATTCACCCTCGTTCTCCTAAAAGAAAAGTTTAAAAACGATTAGTGATCTACTTATGCCATCGTCGTTAATCGAAATTTCTTAGATGAAAATTGATATTGGAATTTTTAATAGTTGCAGGGGAGGGTTTGACGTTGTTTGCTCTCAAAGGAAATTGTATATAAGATATAATTCGAATGACAGAATCAAGTGAAACGTAAGAGGCCAAGGGATTATATGAGCAGATTTCAGTTACGTGACATAGAGCTTTGATGGCTTTTCATAGTGTTTACAATTTAAAAACTGTGGCACGTCATCGATGACGACATGAACGTTTGGAACGTTTACGTTGAATTTCAAATTTGGCGCCTATTATTCTTTGACATTTGCTTGGCAGCACTTTCGATGTTGCTAAACTTCATTCAATATTTTTGTTATTGATCAATTGACATTTGTTATTTAAAGGTGAAATATCTGGGTGTACGTGTTTTTGGTAATTCAAATTGAATTTGTGATCAAAAACTGTGTATTTCGATGGTTTTATTGGAAGTATCAGTCTCAGTCTCTTCATAATAATGACAAAAGGGTTGAAAACTTTCGCTGCCAAAAGTTGGTGACATCTTCGATCAGTTATTTCGAAAGAGTGTGAGATGATTATGTCCCTTCGCTTTCCTTAACGGCTGTTAGAGAGCTAAATTGAATACAAAGTAGTCAACTACATTTATAATCTACAGTATTCATTTTTATCATGTTGCAGCAGATATGAAGTAAGGTATGTTTACTGTCAGTGCGATTTCTCAATAGACTGAAGATAACAAAGCTCACAAACTACCAAGAGCCTTCAAAATACGGCAGTACTGGATATAGATGTTATGCGTAACAATATGTATAATATATAGGAACGCAGCTTGTAATTTCACTTCATGAATATGGGAAAATCTCGATTCCTCAAAATAGTTTGGATGTAGCTATCCAAAATATATGATTTGAGCCTTCCGCAGGGCATATAACTCTAAGTTCTCTATTGGAAAACTACAAAGGAAAGAACTTTTTCATAGATGGGCTTCCATATTTGGTAAAATTCCGTTAATCGGGCCCGCCTCGAAAAAAAAAATTTTGGTGGAACTTACGTATTTCATCCTCCTGAACAAAAGATTCAAATAAAATTTTTGGGGCTCTCAACTCGTTTCGCGCATCGCGCGTTCTACTGTTTTGCTAACCTCGAATTATTTTGACGATTTACATTTTAGAGTTTTGTAGTGAAAAATGGAAAAATGCGTATGATTCGATTGGAAAGTGATGAAGAAGGTGGAATAGAATGTGTATATATTGTGCTGATAGAAAGAAGGACGAATTTCGAGCGGAATCGACTGAGAAACAAACATAGGCGTAAAACCCCGATTTCCTGTCTTTGGGGGGCCGTATCTCCGAAACGAGTCGAGAGCCCTAAAAATTTTCTTGCAATTTTTTGTTCAGGAGGCCGAAATACGTAAGTTCCACCAAAAATTTTTTATTTTCGAGGCGGAGCCCGATTAACGGAATTATACCCCATATTTCAATGAATATATTCGTTCAAAGAAAGGTTCGTGAAAAATTTTGATTTTCCTTCTTTCATATTCAATACATCACTTTGATTTATATCTGAAACATCATAATTATATGATAGTCTGGCTACAAAGTGTATCTACTTCAAAATTTATCAAACCCTTCATGAGGTGCAACAATTTTTATATTGTATCAACTTTATGTAACAAGTTAGAAGAAGTTTTTCTATATTCTCAAAAAATGAAAAGATTCAATTTCTTCGGATGAAAATATGTCCTTCTACTACTAGAATTCGCGAACATTTCAGTTATTTCATTATTACTGCTGGCCCAGAATGCTACTGTTTCCCGTATAATTTTCACCAACAATAGCCCTACAAAACCACAACGCGTGGTTCTTTTGAAAAAGCTTTTCTATAGCGAAACAAGGGCCCAATTATTGACCATCTTCATTATATAGCGAATACGCTATGTCTAAACACGTATTATCTTTATTCAATAGTTTTTAGCATTATTACAATATGTTCCTTCCTCAATATCTTGCTGTGAGGAAGGTTCATTACCATTCCTACAATTACTTCAAATAATGATAATCGGATTTTCATCCGAAAAAATACTGAAACTGCAAAACGTTTCAGAGAAATCTTTCTCGCGTGATTTATTTTCGGTTATAATTGCACGAGTGCATCAAAATTACCGATAATTTTGCAAGAAAGCGTGACATCTAAAAATTGCAAGTTTACTTTCATGTTTTGGCGAAAGTGCCCGAGTCCGAAGGACTGAAAATAACCGAATGCAATTTGTATAAGATATCATGCTTGAATGCAAAATTATCTGGTCATTTTTATGCACGAATGTAAATCATTGGAATATTTCACGAATAAAGAAATTCTCAAGGAAATGTTATTTTTAGTTCATTTATACTTTCCTCTTTAGATTGTATGGAGTACTCACCTAAACGCGGAATGTTTTTCTATTTTTGAAGTCTATCTGACATTTATTTGTGTTGTTTACTGACGTCTAGCGATACGGTTTCAAATGTGTTGTTATGGTGACTTGATACAATGCAATTACCGCTGTAAGTTTTCGATAATTGCATTGCTTTTATGGGACATTTTATATATGAGGGAAATATTCCTTCGAAATACCTCCAAAAATTGTTATTAGGTTGGATTTTCTGTACTATATGCAATCTCAGACGACTTCCTTACTGAAAACTGAATAGTGACAGTAGAGTTGAGAAGGTTCGTTCGTCCTCTTTCTAAATAATCAAGCATATCTCATTCTCTTTGCATTTAACAGTGTTCACGGCGTTCATCATAGGTCAATACATAGACTCTTCTGATGAAATATATTATGTATAGCATTTTCTGTAGTCTTTTCCGTATCTTTCAGTGGACCTGGACTCTTTTCAATCACTGTATCTTTTTTCCCAGCAAATATTCAATTACAGACGAACTCTTGCAAAATTGTGAAAGTCGTCAGATTGATAAGCGATATGGTGAACAACTTTGATACTTTGAAAATTCTGTGAAGTACATAAAGTGATGAAATAATAATTTCTATCAAAGTTGAATGAAATATTTCTGTATCAATTTCTTTCAAACTCAAATGAAATATTTCATGTAATACAATAACACAATAGAAAATTAATTTTTGTATAACTGGTTACATAAATAGCTATTGTTTCGGTTCCATCATTGAAATTCAATATGCCAGGTATGTAGGGATATTATTGCTATAAATATATTTCCATTACTTTATATTTTTTACCAAATATTGCGGTACAATCCAGTACAAATTCAACAGGGGTGAGTTACACCAACGAAGTTATTACAGAAATCATCGTTTCGTGCCAGCCGATATTAGCCAGTTGTTGTGAATTGAGTGAATGAAACAGTTAGTGTCAGTACGTTGTCATAAATTAGATATAATTGGATGGATGAACTTTGGTAATATTCTAGATAATTAGGAAAACATTATTCATTTTAACGAACAATATCAAGCACGATCAACAAACACATTCTCACAAAGTTTCTATTCCTTTCGCTTTGCATGTGACCTCAATCTGCTGTTCGTTTGAATTTACTAATTTGTTTTGGGAAACTATTTCGAGGATATTTTTAGTGATTGGATATAAAACGAAAATTATTTTATAGATATTTATATGAATTATATTTGACCGAAACGTCTGGGAAATACACTGGAAATTTCAAATGATCTTTACCTAGTCCAAATTATAAAACCCTACAATATCTTATTCCCAAACGTCCTTCAGAAGCCAAAAACAATTGAGAATAACAAACACATCAATCGGTGTCATTCATGGAATAAAAAACGTGTGAATGCTTTGTATGTGGATATACTCCTCGGATGAAACTGATAATTTCAATTTTTTTTTAGCTTCGTTGAACACCAACGAGTATGCCCAGAAGGCAGAAGCTTTGTGCAGCCAAAGGTCAGCCAATCATCTTGGGTGCTGAAGTGGTAGCATGCGTCTTAATAATTTCTAAGGAAGCTCATTTGCTATTGCAACTGTAGGAAAATCCAAAAAAACCCACAGTGCTACTGGGTCATATCCAAGGTTCTTCAGACAAAATGTCACGTATAGGTCACAGATTCAATATAAGAACACTATTCAAACCAGATAACACCTTCAGAACCATATTGAGTCTAGAATATCTATAATCACGAAACATATTGTGTTTATAGTATTCAGTGTATATGTGGAAATGTTCACACTGGTGAAACCTCAAGACCATTGAGGATGAGAGCAACTGAACATTAAACAACTTCAGAAAATGAGAAATAGAAGTCGAAAATAGTATCAACGAACGATGGCAGATTAGAATAATAATAATTTACTAATAACAGAAAAGAATGGAAGGATACCCAAAGTGGTTTCTTTGCATTTTATTGAACGGATTTGAAGAGATTGCTACTACTGTTCATTGAATATGTTATATTCAGGCATGTCTCTTCTCAAGAAAAGCTAATCTATCATCATCAAATATCCTGATGTCAGGAGTAACTATTCCTACAAAATCAAATATCTCGATGTTAGGAATTAGGAATTAGAATCGCTAGAAGTGCTTCCCAGAAACTTGGATTTCTATTTCGTGAGAAGAAATACTTCACTTCTCGTCAGCTTCCTACAAGGCACAGATACGACCTGTCTTGGAATACAGTTCTCATGTGTGGAGTTCGGTACCGAAACATTCATTGAGGCTTCTGGATTCCATTCAGAGAAAGGCAATTCGTCTTGTTGGTGATTCTTCACTCACAGACTCACTCACTTCATTGGAACATCGTAAAAGGGTCGGAGACTTGTCTATCTTCTATAGATACTTTCACGGTCGATGCTCTTCCGAATTGTTATCAATCGTTCCCCGCTTGGCAATATCTACACGATTGACTTGACGAGTACAGAATTCCCACCCCTTTGTTGTGATTTTGGAACCCTGTCGAACCTCTCTTGCTCAGGGATCTTTTTTCAATAGAACAGCCAAGGTTTGGAGCTCCTTGCCAAGAGAGGTTTTCCCTGAGGCTTACAAACTTCATATATTCAAAGTAAATGTTAATTCGTATCTCCTGTCCCTTGATTCACGCGGTGTTCTTTGAACATCACAGGGCTTCCCTTTCGTGTGAATCTGCATATGAAAAAAATCATTGCCGGATACTTCATCTGCTACGAGATTTTGAACTGGAATATTCAGTTCGAAGAAGGATGTGTCAAAATCAACACTTGGTAGCACTTTGATGAGCTAGTCATGTCGGTATCACATTTCGACGTAACTGACTGAAAACTCGAATTTCATTGGAAATTTTGAAAAAGCTTGAAAAATAAGCTGATTCCGAAACGTTGCCAAGGGAAAGTATGTGTATTTTCTCAATATATTTTCAATTCAATTTCCAAAATTACAAAAGATTCTATACGTAACTGACAATATAGTCAGTCAATTTTTTGTGATGTTGCAGGTTTGTTTCAGCCAAATATATTAATTTATTCTGAAAAGAGAGGACATAAGAGTTCAAAGCTCTGTGTTTTCCCATTTTCAGAATAGCTGAAACTAAAAAAAAATTATTTCAAGAATTAAAAACAATACACCATGATATTGCCTTTTTTGGAATTTTCAGAAGTTTTACTGATCAGTAACAGTCATTAAAGAAATATATAATAACATTTATTTTATCATTGCTAGTCTCAATCAATACAATATTTTATTGGATAAGATGATTTTATTCTGAGAAATCTGAATGATAATGAGCCCTTTATGATACAGAGTTTCAATCAGTTTCAATATGGATCTCATTATGAAACGGATCATGGGCATATAGTGTATTATTATTATAGTACGAGTGTAGAAAACAATTGAAATGATTAGTATATAGTGGAGTTCACAGACCTGCTGTCAAAATATGACCATAATAATAATAATAATCATTTATTCATCACTCAATTGCATATAGCTAATACATACAGTTGTTGGACTTGTCAATAATAAGAAAATGAGTAGAGGACAAAGACCCACATTGACGTGTCGCCCAATCAGCTGACACATTACTATAAAATAATAAATAAAATACATTCACTGTTAAAATTTGATTAAAAGTTCATACATTCACAAACTCTTCATGGTCTATACAGTTTTTAGACCGTGTATCATAACCATGAACTGAGGATCTTGTTACCATGTTTGGGTGATATTTCATTATGTACAAGATAGTTCTATATATATACAAAGACGGCAGAGTAAGTATAGAAAATTGTACAAAAATTTGTCTGCACTGAGTCAGATGGTACATTAGCCCAGCATCTCAAAATCCTTTTTTGCACCACAAAGACCCTGTCCGCGTGCGCTGAGCATCCACAAAATATCAGCCCGTATGCCAAAACAGATTCTACAGTACCATAATACAACAGCCGAAGAACATCGTCTGTGACTGTGCCCCTCAACTGCCTAATTAAAAAACTGGACCCACTCAATCTTCCACAAACTATATCTATCTGAGTTTACCAAGTCATTTTTTCATCCACTGTTACCCCTTAGCATTTGCACCATTTTTTTTGTCGATAGATTTATGATTCAATTTTATCAAGTAGTTGGTACACAAGGATGCGTTTTTTGGTAAAAATGTCATGAAATGTGATTTTTCTCTATTTATTGGTAAACGATTATTCTCAGTGTACTTGAGGAACTCTTCACTGCAACTGTTTGCTCTTGATACAAGTACTTGCGGATTTTGTGCTGAAATCCCGAAATTTGTATTGTCTGCATATGTAACATTCAGGTCAGATGTAGAACAGGATAAAGAAACATCATTTGTGAACAATATAAACAAAATTGGACCCAGTATTGACCCCTGAGGTACCCCCTTTGGCATCAATTTCATTTCCGAAAATGTTTCACCAATTTTGACAATATGTTTTCTATCAGACAAGTAAGAAGACATCCACGTATATGCATTGCCTCTCACACCTGAGCGCCAAAGTTTGTCTAACAGAAGAGAATGGTCAACAGAGTCAAATAATGCACGACTCATGTCAAAAAATAACGCAATGCTAACATTCTTATTATTTAATGATTCATAAATGGAATTTGTAAGTTCAGCTATTGCTGTTGTCGTTGATTTATTTGTTCTGAAACCGTGCTGAGATGACTGAAACAGTGCATTCGACTCAAGAAAGTCAATAAGTCTGCTGTAAAGCGCCATATCAAAAACTTTGGTATCGTGAACTATTGACTTGAATCAATAATGATATTGAGATGTACACAAAATAATAATGGTAGAATGAAATCAAGAGCATTATGAATTTTCTTCGTAGTTCTCTAGATTTTGAGTTCACCATTTCAATTATCAATATTTCATATTTGTCTTAATTTTATTATTAAAATTTTGCTCATTTACAAGTTTTGCCACTTCAATTGTGGATCCTGTTTGAATTTGAGTGCCTCAGTCTGTATTTCTATCATTGCTCCTCTAGTAACTTCTGCTCCTTCAGTATTGAATTTTGAAATTCATGTATTTGATCATTACACAGTGTGTTTCCATCATTCGTATTTGAGTTATCATTATTTCGATCTCATGAATTTTATAACAGGTTCACGTACAGATAGTTATGAATACAGTGGGTTTTCAAACAAATACTGTTGTACTGAAAGCATCTTCGTTATTTTCCCCAGTACATTATATTTTTCCTTCGAGTTGGTTTGTGTGATATTTTTCAATTTTGATAAGTTGACTGAGAATAAAGATATTGTCACTAGCATTATTAGTTCATTAATATTTTTCCCAGAAAAAATATTCAAAACTTCCACATCAACAAATATCAGTCAAAGAAAGAAAGCTCCAAGGCAACTGCTTCAATTTATTATGTTGAGAATTCATTTAAAAACGAAGAAGTTAGGAATCATTGAACCTTCTACAAATATAATTACTGGAAATGAAATCTGTTCGAAATATAACAGAAGACAAAATCGCTGTCAAAGTATAACCATAAAGAACATCACTCACATCTCATCCTATTGATAAAAAAATCTGAAAATCCGCTAGGAATTTCGAATGATGTATGCCAGTTCCAGATCCTAACACCCAACGATATTTTATTCCGAAAGGGTAGTCCATCTCATCAATAACCCACCCAACCCTTGATTCGGTTAATTTCTCAAGTCTATCAAAAGCCGAAGACAATGGAGAATAACGACCCAATTAATCAGTGTAATTTTTGGATTTAGAAGAAAGGGCTCTAATGGAATTAATCGTCGGGAACGGCCGTAAGAAAGCAGTGGGCCATGGAACCGATACAATGAATAACAGATGAGTGTCGAAACGAAGACAAAGTTATTCTAACTGCTTGCCGAATCGGGAATTTTATGCGCCATTTAACGCCATCTATCCAAGCTGCTTTTCTATATTGATAGACTTGAGCTATTCGGACTCCCTCTGCGGTGGGTACAGGGGCAATCATATAAGTGGAACATTGAGAATAATCACTAGGAAGCGAAAGTACAAAGCTTTTTCTCTTATTTTTGTGGTTTTTGTGTAAAAGTTGATAATTGAAGAGAGATAATGTTTTGAGATGTAGAAAAACGATGATTTCGTGAAAAATAAATAGATGCAGTTGGGTTAGGCAATTTTTATGTATGCGTCATCACGCTATAAGGTAGAATACGATTAGATTTCCACAAAATTCATTGTCTTCGCGACATGTTTCGATACACTGTATCTTTATCAAGCGAATGTATTCAAACACTAAATTATTCTTTGTTGAAAGCTCCTTAAATACATCAGAGCCCACTTCTAATTATCCCTGATTCCTAGAATAATACAATCCGCTTATTAAACAAGAGATATCAGACCTTTTGTCGATATGTCTTGAAAAAAATTACTTTCAATTTGACAATAAAGTATACTCTTCATCTAACGGTTTGATCATGAAAAATCCGTTGAGTCCTCTACTGGCAGAAATTTTCATGTAGATGACGTTTGTTTTGAAGGCACCAACAGGCAATTAGATACATTTCATAAATATATTAACACTATTCATCCAAATATTCAATTCACAATAGAGATGGAAGCAGAAAATTCAATTAATTTTTCAGACTTGACAATAGGTAGAGCCAACAGCAAACACCACTTTGCTATTTTTCATAAACCTTCCCAGACTGATATCACTATTCATAATAATTCGGTACATCCATATAAACATAAAATATTAGCATACCATAGTATGATACACAAATTAGTAAACATTCCTCTTGCTGTGGACAATTTTAACAAAGAATTAAATATCATAAAACAAATAGCAGTTAACAATGGATATCAAGTCAAATTAATAGAAAATATTCTTGCTAAAATACTACATAGAAAAGCTATCCAAGAAGTGTACCCCACTTTGGGGAACCATGACAATAATTATAGAATTTTAACTTATTCAGGACCTGCTACGGAAAAAATTGCTTCATTTTTGCATAAACAAAATTCAAGAGTAGCATATAGGACAGATAACACGTTGGGAAGGTTTATCAAGAATAACAAAGATAAAACAATGAAAGATGAAAAATCGGGAGTTTATAAATTGAATTGTGGATCTTGCTCCAAAGTATGTATTGGCCAGACAGGTAGACCATTCAAAAGCCGCATACGTGAACTTCGTATGAATTATGAAAAGAAAACAACTCATTCATCATATGCCAATCACATTTTGGAGGAAGGCCATGACTTCGATAAAAATTTCGAAATTCTGCATGTTCAAAATAAGGGCATTAGACTTAATTATTTAGAATTTTTTGAAATCAATAAACTAAAAAATTCAAATTGTTTGCTAAATGATCAGTTGGATCTCAATAGTTCCCCTTTGTTGAACTTATTCAATTAATAAGTAGTAACTATGTTCAGATATCATAATCATTATCAGTTGTAATTCTAGGAATCAGTATCAGTTGTTTAATTTCAGGAATCAGCATCAGTTCATAAGTTTAGGAATCATCATCAGTATCAGCTGTATTATTCTAGGAATCAGGGATAATTAGAAGTAGGCCCTGATGTATTTAAGGGGCTTTTAACAAAGAATAATTTAGTGTTTAAATACATTCGCTAGATAAAGATACAGTGTATCGAAACATGTCGCGAAGACAATGAATTTTGTGGATATTTAATCGTGTTCTACCTTATGGCGTAATAACTATGGATTTCCATCAAGTGAAGGCCACCTCAATCCAAAATGTGCGTCATCAATTTGTGGATAAGGAATGAATCAAAAACTGAATGAATACAACCATTCAACAGAATATGGCTACTACTGCAATCAGAGGATATGTATAGAAGCAAATAATTTGTAATAACTGTAGAATCTGGACTGCCAGTAGATAAATTCGTTGTCAAAACAGCTATTTGAGTCTTTTAAAAGACTGCAGAAACTTCATAATTCATTCACTGTTAATCAGCTCACAAAAAGAGATAATCCTTGAACTCGCAACTGAGCCAGAAATCAATTTATAGTTCGATATTGTAATTAAAAAACCTGAAATATATTGGTGAGGCTGGAATTTCGGTAGAACTTACTGAATGAATATGCTGCTTATGAATCAACAGAACCATCAATGCAGAAGTTAGGTATTGTTCCGTAGTTCTGTATATTTCTTTCACATCCTAAACATAATCAATCTTCACAGTCAATTTCAGAGTTAACAATACAAGATTTTATAGGTGACCACCCTTAAAAATGCCCAATTCTTTTTAAAAACTCTTTGCAACATTTTTTTATGAAAATGCGTTGGGAGGGTTATTGATGAGATGGACTCCCCTTTCGGAATAAAATATCGTTGGGTGTTAGGATGTGGAACTGGCACACATCATTCGAAATTCCTAGCGGATTAGATTTTTCCATCCATAGAGTGAGATGTGGGTGATGTTATTTATATATAAGTATAAGGTTCAAGAATTATATCTTCTTTGTTTTCAAATGAATTTCCAGCATAATGAATTCAAGTAGTTGCCTCGGAGCTTTCTAGATCAAATAAATCAGAATAACTTGATACGCAAATTTACCTTCATTCCAAAGGTCATATTGAATTAGGCAACACTGATTGGCAAAAGAAGATATCACATCATCAAGACTGAATACAACTAGGGCAAATTTTGTGTATTAGTAGATGGGTATAAGAAAATTGCAGTGAATAAAAACAACTTTCTAAAATGTGGCTTTTGCAATCTGCAACATGCCACACTGGTAAGAGATTCAAACAGAATTGACTTCGTACATGCTACTTAGAAATAAGATCGGCCTTCGTCCCCGGTCAGCAGCGAGTCAACCTTGGTATGTAATTTACTATTCTCCTATGAAATGTTCTTATATTAAGATATGAAAACTAAACCCTCAATCTCCGATTATAGAAATTAAAGTGGCACTTTCAATCCCTGGATATTTTTATTGAAACATGTTTTGAATAAGCGTCGAAAGATTTTATGCCGCCGCAGTAACTTTTCGCTGCAAAGAACATCTGGACGCAGTTGAGGTGCTTGCCAAAATCTTACAAAAAACTTTTTTTTTCAAGTACAACGAATCTTTGACATAACCTTCTGCAACAGTGCTGCGTAAAAATGATAAGTGATTCTGTTCATTGGCATAGCGATGAACATTGTACATCGAAACTCTCATTATGATAAGACTGTTATTGAAATATTTTTTGCCTACCTCTATCCAAAGTATACATTTCTCAGCATCATTGTAAGGAGCAAAGTTGCAATCTTTCTCTCTAGCGAGGAAAAGGAAAAAATGACGTCATGATAGGTCATCAATGAAATAACTCATACGGCATTGACGACCTGAACTAAATTCTATTATATAAGTATGAATTTCACCGTTGATTTATAGAACACCCTGTATTTTGCAAAATGGTAAAAATCAGTGAAAATGAAGATATTTTCAAAAAATAAATATAGTGTTATGAAATATCCTAGCGCCAGCCCTGTCGCTCATAAACGCAAAATGATATGAGGAGTCGGAAAGAGAACGTTATTTTTCCAGGAACTCTCCATAGGTGTACGCAGGTATGTATACGGAAGCGATTCATCCGATGCAGCAGAGTAATTGGAACAAAAACAAAATATAATCAACGTATAGTATTTTTCACAGTAAATGGTATTGGCTCATTAACTGCAATAAACTACCCGATTTGATCCCATTGTGTACAACTTAAGGGTCTAATTGGTTTTATTATAATCCTTTATAATTATAATAAACTACCCGATTTAATCCCATTGGGTACAACTTAAGGGTCTAATTGGTTTTATTATAATCCTTCAGTCAATACCATTCATTGTGAAAACTACTATACCCAAGGATATATCGTAACAATTGAAAGAAACTGAAAATTAAATGGAAAATATTATGATAGGGCTACAGCAATACGCTATGTTCATGATTCTGCAGAAGTTGCCTGTGAGCCCCGGTAGCGCAATAAGTTGGTGCACCGCTCACTGTTCATAAGACTAGTAGGTTTTGGTTCGAATTCCGGCCTCGACATCTTTTATCCTTTTTTTTCTAATTTTTTTGTTTTATAGGTTTCCCCCATTTTCGAAATTTCAGGAGTAAGCCATACTGTACCTACTACTTAGTTTTAGTTTTTCAATATATTTTGTTCGTTAATTTCATAAATAAACTTGTGTTAAAAATGACTTGTTATTCGAAGGAGGCGAAAAATCAAATATAAAACATGGGGGTAAAATATCATTTCCTCCCTTGAATGATCACTACCCTCCGGTACGCGTCGAACAGTGAACTTCATCATCTGTGAAAAAAGTAGCACATTCATTCCTTGTTATACAAATAGCTATTTTGAAATAAGTACTCCTAAAGTGCATACAGCATAGACAACTAGGTTTCTATCCCTTGACGAACTGTTGCCTTCCCTGTGGTCAGGATACAAACTTTTTGCCTCGGAATAGATAGTATGACCTCAATCCTGCAGTCATTATCCTGAAGTCATTATTTTGTGGTAAATGAATTCTTCCTTCGTAGTTTTTTTGGGTTCCAAATTACCATAATCTGGAAAAATAAGATTTATTATTGGAATTTATACAAGGGCAGATCTCTGATCTACTCCGTAAACTTCCTGCGTTAATTGAGTAATGGTATTGAATTTCGGAATCAAATCTACTTCCGTTTTCGAAACTTCCTCTCAGATATTTGCACTTCAAGAATTCTCTGATATATTTTTGACCGCACGAACAAGGAATTTGATGAATACAATTCGTATTTTTTCGGGTCGGTACTCTTCTGAATTGTTATCAATCGTTCCACCCTTGGCAATATATACACAGATGACTCGACGAGTACAGAATTCCGACCCCTTTGTTCTGAGCTTGGAGACCTGTCGAACCTCTCTTGCTCAGGGATCTTTTTTCAATAGAACAGCTGAGCTTTGGAAGTCCTTGCCGAAAGAGGTTTTTTCTGTTACTTAATCCTATCCCTTGATTCAAGCGGTGTTCTTTGAACATTACAAGGCTTTCCTTTCGTGTGAATCTGCATATAAAAAAAATGATTGGAAAGTTGAGAATCCAAAAAACTATCAAGAAAAAAAACTACTCTCGATTTCGATTTTTTCCCATCGCCTCGGATCTCTAGAAAACTCCACACACCCAGTATCAACAATCTCTCATCACCAGTCAGGAGCCGAACGCTGTCCTTTAAAAAGGACGCCGCCGGACTAACTCCAGCTTTATCCTTGGCATAGCCGATTCTAAAGCTTAACAGATACAAAGTCTATCTCGCACCCCAATCGCAAAGACATTTTTAATTTATTCCGGCCCGTCCGTCCCCCGACCCCCGATGGCGATATACCGCATCACCAATGATTCATTGATGACTTAATTTAGCCGTCGTCATGGCGACGTCTTGCGTCTTCATCCCGGGCGCGGATCGACGCCTGGCGTCGTCTTTTTCTGGCCGAACGGGACGCCGTTCGAATGAATATTCACAAGTTATTAAACCAGGACACGCTCTTATACTTTATAGACGGATTGATAGTCCGTGGGATCGGCGTAGGAGTTGGAAAACGTCTTTATTCACAATGACTCGGAAATGTACTTGATCTAACGTACTTTCAGGTTGTTCACTCAGAAGAAGACGGGGTCATTAAAACACGTTGCCAACTCCTCCCACTTTCCCGACTTCTTCTTCTTCCTTTATTCGAAGCGTGATTCTGTTCATTGACATTCATGAAGTATTTAGATTTTGTTAACTTGTACACACCTATGTACCCAGTTTCTTCCTTAAAAACCACAATTATCTCCAATAACTACCACACTGGTTTCCAAAAATGGCACTTTACCGTCTTATTAGCCATTTCCTGAAGACTAATTCTCTTTACTCGAAGCTAGTCTATTTTTATTGTCGAAAATTCCTTTGATTTTCCAGTAAGTAATTCAAATGTTGCTATTTGCAACTATTCTCGTGGAATTTAGGAGATATGATTGGCATGTCGAATGCATTTATCAAATAAAACTGGAAAACTTGCATTCTGAAACAATTTCATATCTATCCAGGCAAATGCTATTCATTTTATCCATTTTCCGAGTTTTTCCAAAGTTTAAAATGAAAAGTTTTAAATTTTCATAATATCTGTTTTTGAAGAAAATTGGTATATCTGCCCCTCTACGCAATATTATAAAGAAAATATACCAATTTTTCCTTGAAACAGATGATAAAGGAGTTCGAAGCATTTTTATTTTCATGGGAGAGAAATCCATATAAATGAATTTTAGGACAATTCTACCCCATCCTGAAGCGTTTAAACAATATACACGAAGAATGACATTGATGACATTTGTGGAAGCGTCATGAAATTAATTTGTGTGCGATGCCTGCTTGAAACACAACACGATTTTGAATGAATCTTACAAATATTAATTTTTTATTTACCTCATCAATTCAGATCGATCAATCTGTCGAAAACGCTCGAAATAAAAGCAGATGAAGTTTTCCTCCAAACTATAGTAGATCGAATTCTTCTCGATAAGGTTGGTTTCATGAGACAGAGCCCTATCTGAACAGAACACATTCACAAGGAAAATAAAGATTTCACCACAATTGTTGAAAGCTTCATGAAGTTTGTATATTTACAGTGTGTAATCGAATCACAAAATAGATTTCAATTGATCTTGCAACCATTCATTTCATATTGATATAATGAAATTGATTCGAATCATCGTGGATAAAATAGTACACAAAACTCTACGAAAGATAAAATTCATCTCTCGAGAAATAGCTTACCTCGGCCTTCAACCTAAGTAAGCTATATATTTTCTCAGTATGAAGGATTAACTTTCCTCCTCAGTATGTTATGAACTATGTCATTGAAACATATCAATTTGTTCACATTCACGATCACAATATGAAAAAAATTGAATTAATATTGGAATTGATACAAGTGAGAAGGGATGATTTTTCATCTAAAGATACTGCGTCTATTGAAAAACAGTTCCCTCTGGATAGAACAAGTCCAATCAGTCAAGAACTTCTCGCATAACTGAAATTTTGCCTCAAATGCAAATATTTCTTATTGAGAATCTTCGTAATTGACATTTGTCGAATATTTAAAATCTGACATAACATTACTTCCTTCAGGAGAGGCTGACATCCACGATCCACATCAAACGAACTCATAAAGATGTATTCTCCATCAGACAGCATGATGAGAGCGGATTCCTTTAATTTTCGTTTCCTGCCATTGCTCTTTTTGTCATAATTTTAGTGTCTTTCCGTTCTACTGTGTGATCTCTTTAGGCAATATGAATGTGTTCTGAAAATTTAGGACCACCTATCTGTCTGTTTCTAACACATCTTGTGTTCACTCTTTCACACTTCCAATGGTCGAGACATTTCGCCGATATATTTTTGACAATTGTTGTTTATCGTTGTGTTATTTGGTTTGGCATTGACCGCAATGTATTTGTTGTTTTAAATGTTGTCCAAACATTATATCTGTTGTCGATTCGTTTCATCTTTTCAGATAAACGGGGGACATGACATATTTGATACGGGTTGTGTATTTTGTGTAGGTTGAATGACTTCATTGTGGACCGTGTTCGGATATTCAATTTCTGTCAAAGTTCTTTTATGAATTTTTCTAGTTGTCCATTTCATTTTTATCACCGATTATATGAAGTTCATCTCTTCATTGATTTTTTCTTGTGAGTTACATGAAATGTTTGTTCTACAATGAAGGGATTTTACTATAGCTGTTTGGACACTTGTGGTATGAGCTGTACTGATATTTGTTGGCATGTGTTTTCTTTCGATATTCACTTGTGTCTACACAACTTTCTTTATTATTACATCTAGAAAAGATAGTTCATTGTTATTTTCTGTTTCTAATGTGAACTTGATCGTTGTTTCTTGTTTGTTGATATGTTCCAAAAATGTGTCAAGTTCATTTTGACTCAATATTGCGAAAACATCATCATCATATTGCTACCACACCTTTGGACCATTTGTATAACTTTCTATGAAAGAATTCTCAAAATAATCCATATATTTATCACTAAGAATTGGAGGAAGTGGTGAACTCATAACCATACCAAATTTTTGTTGATAAAAATCATTTTTAAATGGAAAATTCGTTTTTTTCTGTACATAGTTTCATGATATCCATGATCGCATCTACATTCAATTTTGTTCCATTGATCAGTGTTCCATCATTCTCTAATTTTGATTTGACAATTTCTGAAGATTCGTTTAAAGGAACGTTGGTGAACAAACTTTCTACATCGAAACTCAGCAACATGCCTTCAGCTTATATGTCAATTCGATCTAACATTTCAAATAGATTTGAAGTATTTCTGCCCTTCTACACTTGTATAGATCCCAATTATCAATTCTTATTTCTTAAGTACGGAACAAATATTCATCCACCACAAAAAATGACGTTCAAACAGCAACTGTAATTTGATATGTCACTTGAGAATATGAATCTTTCTCGCGTGATAATTTTGCAAGAAAGCGTGATATCTAAAAATTGCAAGTTTATTTTCATATTTTGGCGAAAGTGCCCGAGTCCGAAGGACGAGGGCTCTTTTACAAGATATGAAAATAACCGAATGCACTTTGTATAAGATATCACGCTTGAATGCAAAATCATCTGGTCATTTCTATGCACGAATTCAATTCATTGAAATATTTCACGAATAAAGAAATTCTCAAAGAAATGTTATTTTGTTCATTTATACTTTCCTCTATAGATTGTATGGAGCACTCACCAAAACGCGAAATGTTTTTCTATTTTTGAAGTCTATCTGACATTTATTTGTGTTGTTTACTGACGTCTAGAGATACGGTTTCAAATGTGTTGTTATGGTGACTTGATACAATGCAATTACCGCTGTAAGTTTTCGATAATTGTATTGCTCTTATGGGACATTTTATATATGAAGGAAATATTCAACATAACACACTAGTACCATGAATAAATGTCATTATTAATGTCTTTATTTGAGTATCAAATTTCACACTAGTGTGTTACGTATCGGAAAAAATATACCAATTTGCCCTGAAAACAGATATTATAAGAATTCAAAATTTTTGTCTGTTTCCAGTGGGGAGAAAACTCCGAAGGAGGTTTCCAAAAGCTGTAATAGGCCTTACCATTTAATTTTGTTCTATTCCGGAGAATGTTATAACCACACTCTTTCGTTATTGAAATTATCACGTACCACGGACTAAATCCAAAGAGTTTATTTTTACAAAGAGATGGTGTGTATCCCATTTTCGGTAGTGGGGATGCGGGAGACTGATGAAAATGACGTAGGGAATGTTTTGGTATGTGCTCTGATATTAGTTTTGTGAAATACGATTTCGAATTCGGATTGAGGGCTTAGGACGTTCAGGTTATTTGAATATTTTATCATTTTATTGGGAAGCCTCTACCTAGATGAGACAACATTCACTGGTTTAAACCAAATTGGTTACTATTCTGATTGAATCATAAGATTTTTTAATTATAATGGTAGATGCTGGATGAAAATCCATATTGAAAAAAGTACTTTTCATACAATGTTATGTTGAAATTATGTAAACTAAATCACTACACGTGATTCGCTATACGATAGCTTTCTTAAAACAGAAATCTTGAAGAAGCCATTAGGAACTACAAGCTATGGTTTTTGTAAACATACATAGTAAAGATTTTAAAGGCATGTAACAACCATTGTCACTAATGCTGGAACTTGAAAAGAATATGTTGAACTGGGAAATTCTGAAAAGCAATCAACAAATAACAAATATAACTTTTAACAAAGTGAAAACTGAGAAAGATGAACTTTGTTTTTATCAGCGTCAGAATAATCTCGCGTTATATTGACCAGTTGAACTTGAGTGGATATGTATTGAATGTTTTGTACTAACCATCGGGACTTGATATAGACGAAAAGATGATCGATTATTTTGTCCACAAATAATACAACAGCGTACAACTACGGTAGAGAATTGATCTGGAAATGACAAATATCTGGTTGAAAGGAACAGTAAAATCATGGAAAACTTCTAGCAAAATTCGAATAAACTGGAATGCAAATGTCAAAAGATGACAGAATTCGATTCTCGCACCATCTACCAGAAATCGCAGTAAATTCCGTTGATATGAATTATCGTGTCTAGAGTTTTTGACGAAACAATATCGAATCGGAGATCGCACCAGGAATACATGCATCTTGAATTTTTCTATAGTCATAGAGAAAATAGTTTCTGTACTCCTTCTATTTCAAACCGTTAATTACTGTATTCGACTGCTTTTAGGTGATGGCTCATTCAGAAAACACTCGAATAAATAAATGGCAATCACTTCTTGAGTTATTTTATTTTCA
Organism: Zygogramma bicolorata; assembly: GCA_032362365.1. Classification (NCBI taxonomy): domain Eukaryota; kingdom Metazoa; phylum Arthropoda; class Insecta; order Coleoptera; family Chrysomelidae; genus Zygogramma; species Zygogramma bicolorata. The sequence goes on from JAVJAQ010005172.1 coordinate 1,176,227, forward strand.
AACGAAGGGATATGTAACATTTGACCCGATTAATTTTATCTCATGCCTACATTCAATGGCCCAAAAATCAAATTCAGGAAGTTTTGTTTCAAATTCTTTGAAAAATTTAATTGAAGACATTTGTAGGAAATTTATTGTTGAACGCAGGCGCGTATACAGCTCAAGTTTATAGGGGGGTAATCACTGAGAAAATTAAGCGTTCCACCATTTTATCAAAACACAAATGCATATTGGCTTCTTTACAAAGTTACCTTTCACAATGGCCTAAATTATTAGGAAACGTGTGGAATAAAAACGTCAGATTCATTTAATCCTCATTCTTTTCATTAATAAAATTGGAAAGAAGAGAAAACAATAATTTTCGATGAAAATAAACTTCAGACTATAGCGATAACTGATATTTGCCTTATCAACGTGATTGAAAATAAACCGTTATAATGATATTCGTTCATGTATTTATCATACTACATATCAATATGAGTAGAATGAAAAGTATATACTTGCTGAACACAAGATAATGCAACAGAAAAATTAAATAACAAATTTAAATTTGGGTTTATCAATTTCTCCCGAATACCAGAGACAATATAATCTTCTGAGATATTCTATAACTTTGATAATAATTTTGAATTCAATTACTGGATTCTGCGATCTTACAGGGTTACAGGGAGTAAAGGTGAAATAAAATTGTGATTAAGTTTTCATTCATTTATTATATTTTTGATATCTCCCTATGTTTTAAATATATTTTGTAATATGTTATGTGACTGACTGATCATGGGGGGGGGGTAATTACCCCCTCTACCCCCCCTTGTATACGTGCTTGGATGGACGGTGGATTGGTACTGTATCTAGTAATATCCATAAAACAGGCAATTGTTTCAACTACTTGCTGTGATCCAGTGTCTCGTTGAGCATTGAAAATGAGGAATAACGAAGGAATTCTTGCTACACCAGCAGAAATCACCCCACAATCATGTTGGGGGGTGAAAAAAAACAGTACTCTGCTAACGCCTCGTGTTCAAAATTTTTGCTCATGCGTAATAGGGTACCTATTTTTCTTGTTACGTAATATACTATTCCCCAATACCTCCACATAATATGTAGATGCACTTATAGCCAGAATAGCATAGCGTCCGTTCAATAGAAATGCAAAATATTTTCCACACAAAACGAATAATAGAAACTTCACAAAACAGAACTCTCAGATGAACAACAATTATCGAAGGTACGTCTTGAATATTCAAACCCAGAATTATTAAACTCGGCATCACTTATTCCCTCGCAATTCCTCCTAATGATTATTCGCCGAACAGAATTCAACTCGAGTGAAATAAAACTAGAGAAGCAGAGAACAAAAAGGAAACGTTTCTTTATCAATAATCGGCATCATTATAAGAAAATAACTCAATTGAATGCTTAATTCAGAAAACTGCATTCGTTTACTTCATTCTCTGAACTCCAATTAAGGATTTTTAAATGTTTTTGATTATTTTCAGCGTTAATAAACCACATTGCATTGAGCGGCAACTTCAAAGGGACTCACACACGCTGGCCATGCTTTTTCCTTCACGCCATTCGTTGGGTTTCTTTCAATATGATTTGGTTTCGTTGGGTGGATCATTACTCGTTCTACAAGGATGATTCAATCTATATCCACACTAATGTTATAAAGAGATTCCTTCTAAACTCTGTTTTTATGTTTGTTTGTGAAGGGTGATCTTCGAAAATACTGATCCGATCATGAAAATGTTTTCACTAGCAGAAAGATACCATATTCAGGAGGGATAAAGACCATGTTTTTTTCAGAAAGGATATTGTATCTATACTAATATTATAAAGAGGTTCGTTTCTATTTCTAACTTTTGTTTGTCTGGATGTATGTTTGTTTGTTCGTTTGTAGTAGGTAATCTTCGGAAATACTGATCCGTTCATGGAAATTTTTTTACTAGCAGAAAGCCACCTCATTCAGGAGTGATGAAGGCCATGTTTTCTTCAGATTGAACAATAAATTCAGTGTAAAATGGTAGTATCTATACTTATATTATAAAAAGGTTCGTTTCTAACTGTTGTTTGTTTATTTATATGGTTGTTTGTTCGTTTGTAGAGGGTTACCTTCGTACAGAAATGATCCGATTATGAAAATTATTTCACTAACAGAAAGCTGAACTATTCGGGAGTGATGAAGGCCATATTTTCTTATGATCGAACAAAATATTCAATGTGAAATGATAGTATCTATACTAATATTATAAAAAGGTTCGTCGCTAACTGTTGTTTGTTTATTTGTATGATTGTTTGTACGTTTGTATAGGCTTATCTTGGGGAAAAAATGATCCGATTATGAAAATTCTTTCACTAACGGGAAGCTGAACTATTCCGGAGTGATAAAGGCCATATTTTCTTATGACTGAACAATATATTCAATGTGAAATGATAGTATCTATACTAATATTATGAAAAGGTTCGTCGCTAACTGTTATTCCTTTATTTGTATGGTTGTTTGTACGTATGTAGAGGCTTATCTTCGGAAAAAAATGATCCGGTTATGAAAATTCTTTCACTAACAGGAAGCTTAACTATTCGGGAGTGATGAAGGCCGTATTTTCTAATGATTGATCAAAATATTCGATGTGAAGTGATAGTATCTATACTAATGATATGAAAAAGTTCGTTTCTGAATTTTGTTTGTGTGTTTTTTTGTTCGTTTGTAGGGGTAATCTCCGGAAATAATGATCGGATTATGGAAATTCTTTCACTAACAGGAAACTAAACCATTTAGGAGGAGGACATGTTTTCTTCAGAATGGACAAAAAAATGAGTGTACAATGAGATAGTATCTATACTAATATTAGGTAAAAGGTTGCTTCCAAACTGTTGTTCGTTTATTTGAATGGTTGTTTGTTCGTTTGTAGAGGGTTATCCTCGGAAAAAAATTATCCGATTATCAAAATTCTTTCACTAGCAGGAAGCTGAACTATTCGGAAGTGATAAAGGCCATATTTTCTTATGATTGAACATAATAATCAATGTGAAAATATAGTATCTATACTAATATTATAAAAAGGTTCGTTGCTAACTATTGTTTGTTTATTTGTATGGTTGTTTGTTCATTTGTAAGGTGTTGTCTTCGAAAATAATGATCCAATTATGGAAGTTCTCTCACTAACAGCTAGCTCAACCATTCGGGAGTGATAAAGACAACAATGAATTGAAATTTGGTTGAAACGGAAGGGAAAACTGAGTTTTTTCGATGGGTTTCAATGGAAATACCAACAAATCAATCTCGGATCAATCATTTTGATATAAAGAATACAAATCGAAAATGATTTTGACACTTTCATTGATTTGACCGTTTGGAAGCAATATCCAATAATACCTCCTCGTATATCGTCTACACATTTCAGAGACTTGTAAAAAATAATTGTCCAAGACGGTAATTGTCGATAGCTTCTGCATTTCCATTTCTTTATTTGTTTAGGAGTGTAATGAGAACCATATAGTTTGCACAGATGTTAATAAGCAGCATTCAAGGATTTTAAATATATAATATCGCTAATTACAGAAGAATTACGAGTTTACCTTTTTCACATCATCGTTTTTCACTATGTCTACTTGGTGAAAACTTGTGAAATTTCTAAATTGTATATTACACAGCGTTAAACTAAAACCGTCATATCATCAACTTTTTTAAAATCAAATTGGTTTTCGTTCATGAGAACCAAATCAAATTTGAGACATTCTCCCAATGCTGAACAGCATTGAAAACTGATTATATCCGTTGGTCAATGAAATTATGGTCTTATGGCTCATTCTTATCAGCATAATTTCCTGGAAAACATATATTCAACGGGGGCGAATTATTCAACTCAGTGTGATCATTCATTAGGTACTGTCAATGTTTACACATATTGATTTTTGAATTATCCAAGAGATTGAGTTTCAAACCCTTCTCCTGGAGATATTGGATTTCAAATTCTTGGTTGAACCCATGTTCCTCATGAGGTGAGATGCATACGTAGAATTTGTTTCACCATTTTGGAGACTAATTTTGTGTTCTTTCACCCGTATACCCAATGTTTTTTCCCGTTTGACCGAAGTGAAACATAGGACATGAACCATACAATAATCTATATATAAAATGCCGATCTATCTGACACAGAACTTTATCTTGATTGTTTTTGATATGTGAGCTTGAATTATCCTTTGTTTCGCATGGAATCTTCAAAACTATTTGTTTCAAAAATTTGGAAATGTTCCTACTAGGTTGGCCTGAATACGTCAACTTTATGTGATTCTCATCATCATTATTTCTAACGGGGTATATTTCTTTCATGACTTGTCTATACAGCTTTTTGGACAATAAAGTGTCTACTGAATCACAATTATAACCGTTGTTGATAACGATTTGTTTTATAACATTTGGTTCCTTTGAAATTTGTATCTGATAAGGGAGCATCCACCAGTCTGTGGACCATACGTTTGAATGCTGCCGCTTTATGTTGATGTAGATGGGTATATGAATTGTGAATTCAATATCTGCATGTGAAGATTTTATAAAAATTGAAAAAAAATCATGTTATTCCGTAATTTGTGTTATGCTTCATCCAAGAAATTGATGGCCTTATTTTCTTCCATCTCCATGGTAAATTTGATGGAATGGTAAATAAATTTGATGTGATCGAAAATCTTATCAAGTTGTCCATTCGTTCGGTTTGATAAACCCTAACTTGTGAAAATCTTACAGGCAACTGTATATTATTTGTTTGATATGTACGAGTTGAGAACTGACATAGCCTGTGCTAGACAGCTATATTTCAACTCACCATACGTCTCATCAGTGACATTCGGTATAATTTGCAAACAAAGAACATTTCCAACTGTCCACTCTTTATGAAGCAAATATCTGAATCTGGTTTAGATGGTGTTAACCAGTTGACCTCAGAGACAGAACTAAATGATCAAATACCATCCTCATTCACCAACTATAGGAGATATCTTACAGCGGGCACTTCGTACGGCAAAACCAAAACCCTTGGTTTCATTGTTCCATTCATTTTGTTGAGTTTTTTGACAAGTTTCAAAGAAGTGAATCGTATAGACAATGGAATTCAAAACCAATACTACTCAACCAAGACGATTTTCAACAAGACTCAAAACATTCATTCGCCTCTCGAAGGAAACTGATATGAAATGAAAAGACAAAATCTCCATTTCTCACATAACTTTTCCGCTACTTGTTCAGATGTATCATCACATATATCAACAAGGACACGATAACAGCGCAATCAATTGAACCACTGATATCAGTTGTAAATCTTCCAGTTAATAGAAATAGTATCTTATAAGAGATGTCTGATTGCAAATAATCCCCAAAGAAGTCTTTTAATCTCATAATTTCCAGACTCTCCATCAGAGCCACCGTATTGAAGAGGACAGTGGCGTCGCCACAAAAGGGATTCGAGTTTTCAACATGCTCAGAACAAAGAATTCGTCTCAAAGGATGGAGTATTGGAAATGCTAAGCCATCAATCATATGACATATATCGAGTTTGCCAAAATAGGAATCGTGAAAAGTAGAAATAAAAAAGGCGTAGGTAGTTCGCTTGAATATCTCTACTTTGTTTTGAACTGACTCTTTCCATTTTCATTCATTTCCATTCTTTCATTATATTTCATTTAATTACTTTTATTCACTCTTGACATCGATATTTAAATTTTTCAGTTTTCCAAAACATTCTATATAGTCCATTACAATTCTTCGCTCTTGTGTGATAGGCTATCAGTTTATGAAATTATTTCAAATGGTTGTAAAAAATATAGTATAAGAACCTCGGCAAAAGTTAACATTTCTCTTTCGAGAAATCACTCACCTTGGCGTTCACCTCGGTAAGCAATATATTTTTCTCGAGAGAAATGGTTCACTTTCATAATTTCACATACCTCTCACTTTTCACAATACTTTTTCTACAGAAATACCAGTTTCGGTTATTATACTCGTATAACAATTTCCCAGTTATTGACATTTCATACATCATTTATTTTTTGGAAATTATGTGCATCTATTATATCATCTCTATTGCCTAGTACCTAACCTAACCTAACCTACATCCCCTGAAACCACCTAGAACAAAACCATCTAGAAACCTTGGTGTGTTCACCTATGAAAGTTTGGGATAGACTTGACGAAATCTGGCTTGCTTGATATTTGGTGGATAATTGAGCCTTTGGAGGTTTCCGTACAATACGTACAGATGTCGCCCACACGCTATTGTCAGTCTTGTCTGAAGCTGAATTTGCACTCATTAAAAAAAGTCAAGTCGGGGTTTTCCACTTTCATTTGATTGGCTAGTGAGGAGAGATTTCATCATAAACGATATAATGGGTGGTTGATCGAATACGACTTGCGGACCATGTTTAATTTCGAACACTTCTTAGGTTAGATTTTAATTATTTGTTTTTAATTGAAAAATGAAACTTTCTTGAGAATAAGTCGAAGGCATGGATCGCAGAGTAGAGTGTTGATAGTGAAGACTGACGGTTTCCTTTGTTTTATTTAGAGTTGAAGATAGGCAGTTTGCACAAATTATTCTTCACAAAAGTAGTGGTTTTATCAACGGACAAAAAACCTATTTTTGGAGAATGTTATGTTTCAGAAGAACTGATATTGTTGTTTCTCTTGAACATCAAAAACATTTTTGTTGGATAATCATTTTTTCAAATGTTTGAATAGAAAATATGCTATATTCTAGTGAGAATTCCCGGTCCACGGTTTATCACAATAAGTGTTTATCATATCTCCTGAAGAACGAAACCTCACGCTCAGAGGTTCTCTCAGAATATTGATTTTCAATAATAGGATTAAAGCTATTGTTTGTTGAGTACCACAAGATTCAGTGTTGGGTCCTATTTTCTTCCTCATTTACATCAATTCTGTCAAAGATTTGACTTTGAGAGAAACTACTTATTTATTCGCTGATGATACTACTCTCATCTATTCAGGACATAACATTCATATAATGAATAAAGATTTAACTTATAATTTGGAACATTCATCATCATGGATGGCTTCTCACAAATGAAGTTTGAATTACAGGAAATCTTCATACACATTCATTTCAAGAAAGTCAGTACTTGATAATTTGAAAGATTTAATGAGATATGAGAGTGAATCCATTAAATATTTCGCATTCACTAAATTTTTAGGTTTATTTATATATATATACTAGCTGACCCGGCCACGCGTTGCTGTGGCTAAAGTTTTTGTTATATTACATACGGAGTTGATGTTGGTATACAAATTCACTGGATTGAGATTTGAAGGGGAAGTACGTTGAACACAATTAATTAAAATGTTCTTACACTTGATATTAAGCAGAAATCAATAGGTACAAAATAAAAATTTATCAGATTTATTATGTCCATTTGATTTTATAACAAATATAAGTAAATTACAGCATAATACAGTAAATAACATGTGACGCTTAAACTCATGAATGAGGTAGGCAAGGCAGACAGTCTTAAACTTTTAAACATTAATATCTATTTTTTTGAATAATAAATACTATCAATTTCAATTTAATTTAACACCAATCGGTGCACAATGTTTTTGGTTAACCTGTCTTTAGCTAACACAAATAGATTCGACGGTTTCCCAACACGTGAACACGCAACATATAGTTGCTCATGAGAAAAACATGGATTTTCCAAATCTAAACCATTTGTGGTTGTGCATGACCTTCAGCTGTCCTGATTCTTTGAGCTGGATTTCTTGATTCAATTTGTTCTGCCAACTGATGGGCGCAGCAGCGCCATCTATTGATTACTTACTCAACCCAGTCGAAAGTTATCGACATCTTGATTCAATTTGTTCTGTCAACTGATGGGCTCAGCAGCGCCATCTATTGATTACTTACTCAACCCAGTCGAAAGGTATCGACATCTGTTAGAATCATTTGGAGTTAACAGATAATTGTGACTGTCAAATAATAACAGACAAATAATTAGCAATAAATTGAAATTGCGACTATAATTTGAGATTTAAACTATCCTATCTCTCAAGTTGGATCGAAGTGCACATGGTGTGCGAATTTTATTATAATCGGTTAAGTGGTTTAGGAGTCCATTGAGGTCAAACATTGTGACACGAGATTTAAATATATTAAGATATATATATATATATATATATATATATATATATATATATATATATATATATATATATATATATATATATATATATATATATATAATCTAGATCATAAAGAACCAACCATTAACCTTTATAAACCTAGAGGATTTCTGGACCTTATTTTCAAATATAAAACATTATCATTCATTCATTTTCTCAGACACAACATCAAACATTCAAATATAAAACTGAGCTCTAATGATCACAGTCATTCAACAAGAAGAGCAAATGATTTTTCTTTGGCAGAATTAAAACAAATTTCTATAAAAAATCTATTTTATATGAAGGCCTCATTTGCTATAACAGCTAACCAAACTCACTGAAGATAACTGAAAATGTATCTCCAAAAAAAAAACTGAAAAAGTTTTGTTTCATAATAATTCCTTTAGTGCCATTTTATTTAATTTGATAGTAAGTGTCTGTGTGCATTGGCGTGTGTACGTGCGCAGGCCTCATGCATGAGTGTTTGTTCATTATTTTTTGATAAAAATTCCTTTTTGCTAACCGCATTAAACTGCCCTAATCGAAACTGTTTCCTTTCATAAATAATTATTATTTCTTGGTAGCAATAAACGTTATTATAATAAAAAATAAGTGGATTTTAGTTACCTCAGGTATAGAATGGATGTACATATTTATTCGCAGACCTAGACTGTCCACACAAACTACAAAAATGCAACATTTTGCAAAAATCTTAGACAAAACTGACAACAATAATACAAATCCGAGACTATAATACAATGAAACAAGTTTCGAAAAATTGGTTTTTTGATGATTGAAAGCAAAATCAATAAATAAACACGATAAAAACATTGTTACACACCAAATCAAAATTTCGAAGTGACAATGACAATGTGACAATTGACTTGACATCATATTTGATTAAACGCCCTCTATCGAAAAAATAGGGGAAACCTCGAAAAGCGTCGATTTTGTTTTTCGCCACAAAAATCCATAAAAAAACTAATCACCGGGGTTTCTAGGCATCTCAAACAAAACTTTCCGTCACGGTCATGACTGGAATTGAGGGCCCTTTGACTTTGAGATTAAGGATTATTTATAGGGCCATTTCTGATACATCGTCGTCTATAGGCAATCAGTGATCATTCGACTATGGTAATTTACAATTAGGAATTTTCTTCGGTGCTTCTGTAATTTTCTTGGCTATTCAGTTACTTACGATACGCCAATTACAGTCAATCATGACGTATTGAATTCTGTAGCGACTACTCGACGTTTGGAGAGCTGATTTCAGTCCGATAATTAGCGATGAGATGAAATTGGAGCATATTCAGTACAAAGATTTTTATCAGTGAGGTTGGAGGAAGTAATGTGCACTTCTGTTTGCATCAAATCAGTAGATTTGAACCAAATCACCTTTTGAACAATTTGTTCAGGCCTGTCTCAAACTACGTACAAAGTAGGTTTTGTCTGGATCCTGTGAGAACTACACCCCTGGCTAATACCGCGAAAGGCGTTACATTATATCCGACCGGTGCCAATCTTATATTTGCTTCTGGTGATACAAATGACGGGATCGATTATCAATTATTGGGACGGGCACACCTGCAGACCTTTTTCGGGCTATTTGGCCACTTGTCAGTACAAGGCAGTGCCATCACCAACATCGATGACTTCCATCATTAAAAATCAAACCCCTTTCACAGGATCAAGCCTCGACCAGAGCTGATGCGGACAACACGGAGTCATGGCTGGCTTGAACAAATTGATCAGAAGATTATTTGATTTATCGCCAGTCTTCAAGTATCCCCATCGACTATGTCCTATATTTTTCCATTTTTCCCGCAGGATGAATAAGAGAATTCGATTTGCTCTGGGATACCTTGTCCGTAGTTAGATGGCGCAATGACTTGGTATTTTTTGCATCAGCTTTGGTTTAGGCTTGAACCTATGAAAGGTGTTTGATTTTTAATTGAGTGAAGTCATCGACTTTGTGTTGATGATGTCATTACCTTGTACTGAGGAGTGGCCGAACAGCTCGAAACCGGTCTGCAAGTGTGCACGTCCCAATAATTGAAAATCAATTCCGTCATTTGTATCGCCAGAAGCAAATGCAAGATTTTCCTCTATGAAGAAACCTGCACTGGTACCGGTCGGATATAATGAATGCCCTTCGTGGTATTACCCAGGGAAGTAGTTATCTCTGACAAGTGCCAGACATAACCCACTGTTTAGGTAGTTTGAGACAGACCTGAACAAATTCTTCAGGAGATGATTCCATTTGATTTTCCATTTGATTTGTTTTGAATATCTTTGAATAAGTATTCACTGAAACAAGTATATCCACTTATTTATTTCTGAATTTGGATTTTTTCAGGGAATAATGAAATCTTCTGAAAAGCATGAGTCCCCTTTTCACTTATCTTGCCACCTAGCTCGTGGAAAATGCATTTCAAGAAATTATTAGTCAAAATTTGTTTTTTGGAGGTGAACTTACATTGAAAAACTGGTATGCCATGATAATCTGAATGAGTAAATGAACCAGAAAGTAATGTAGAAAATATCTGCCTCTGTAACACTCAGAAAATGGCTGAGAAAAAACCGAAATTTCAGCTTTCAACGTGATGAGAATTGAATGAGTGTTATTCTGAGTGTGGTTGAAATCTTTCTTGTTGAGATATATTGCTTTCCATCGTCTAATCTACCTTTTCGAATCTTCTCGAAAAAAATCAAAACAATGAATCCAAACGATAAAGTGTAATAATTATATTTATTTGCAATATGTAAATGAACAAACATTATACGAGAAGTAATGATAAAACATAACACTAGAGTCTATTCACGTTGAAGATAGAGTGCGCGTAAGCAATGTATCTAACGTGATCAGCACGTAGACAGTTATTCCTCGCATTTTGATTGACTGGCTGAGATATTGAAGAGTTGTATTAGGCTGTCACAGTCCACTACTGAATAGTATTGACACTCATCGTGAGCAGTGCATGTGTTACTTCAGTCAATATGTCCTACAGATATGAATAAATTTGATTGAAATGTATCAAATGCTAATAGTCCTCGAATAAGAATAAAGATAAGAACTTTGAGTAGTATCTAGAAGAATATGATTTCAACGTATACAAAGTGCATGAAAGTCCCGAAAGTTTGCTTGATCATATTCTCACGAAAGTAGCCAGTCATACGTATGTAAAGCCAGTGTAATTAGTATCAATCGTGACTTTCTCCAACCCAAAAAAGCAGAGGGGTCGATCTGTCACTGGGATTTTTGTGGATGAATTCATCAAAAACACCGAGAACTTCTTTTCAGTAGTTCCAAGACCAGCCCTGATCTACTCGACTCTTCACGGTTATTTGTTTATGAGCACTCTATCTTTAACGTGAATGGAAGAGAACCAAAGCAACAAATCCAATCATGAAAATCGAAATGAAGGCTTGATCATGGAACTGGATGTCAAAACTGAAAAAAAAAAGATCATGGAGAGTTTAAAAACAGAAATAAAACAAAAACTCATAATAGAATCAATATCGAAAATATAACAAATCAAAAACCAACTGAAGTAGAAGATATTGATATGGAAAAGTTACTGGCAATGACAAAAGTCATTAATAACTACACGATTTAATAAATGAAACACCTTTTACCGAACTAGCTGAACAATAGTCCTTTAACAGATCTGTTGTCAGTACAGAACTCGGTTCACTTAAACCACAGTTTACTAGAGTATGTTCAACTGGTCCTAAGTTTGTGAAGACGTGTCCAATGACTATGTTCAAATGGGAGTACCAAGAAAACATTGATACCCGAAAGTTTCAAGGTGGAGAAAACTCCAGTAATCTACTTGCTCAAGTGAGTGAGTATATTTCATCAGTTTTTTCATGCGGGCAAGGGAAGGCTGAGGTTCTCATTTTGCAGTGGATATCTTCCAAAGTAACACAAACATATTGTACCAATATTGGTTCAATATTACGGGAATATTTACCTTATTATTGAAAATATCACACTGGCCTTAAGATATGAGGCGCCGTTTGGGTCAAAATTGTTTTTGCAAATATATGTAATTTCATGTCAATATATTTATTAACTTTAGTAATATTTTTATTTTGTGTTCCGATATATTTATTTTCTACCGAACATAATATATTTACGTTTTGAGTGTCACAAATATATAAAAATGAGATTCCCATATATTAAAAAATTCGATCTATTTCACGTCGTCAAGAGATGGCGCACCAGTGGTATTTTGTCACGGTCAAGTACATGGCAACATGCGAAGTCGTTAGTACTTAGAGTGGCTAATAGATGGCAGTGACTCAGGCAGTTGTCATGTCGATGTTAATTATATTAATAGTTCAAATTAGGCCTCCAGATACTTGTCGAATCGCGAAATTAGTATTTTTATGAAGGATTCTGGGACCTGGGACGCGAAACCACAGCGCCAACTCCCTCGACATTTGAACAATTGAATGAATGTAGGCTTTCACGGCCGGTGTTAATACATCTTCGGTTTTTTGGGCTTGAGGGCCGTGTGCTGGAATTTTGACTTCCGTAGCTTTCGGGTACACCTGCGGCAGCTATCTTCAGCGGCGGGGTCTTAGTTGAACTCCTCTATGTGAGTTTACTACTAGTCGATGGCTGCCGCAGATGTAGCCGAAAGCTTCGGAAGTCAAAATTCCAGTACACGGCCCTCAAGCCCGAAAAACCGAAGATGTATTTGAACTATTATTGACATATGACAATTGCCTGAGTCGCCATGTATTATTTTATGAATAATGACTTCGCCATGTTGCCAAATACTCGACCGTGAACAAAATGCCGCCAGTGCGCCATCTCTTGACGACGTAAAATAGATCAAATTTATAAATATATGGGCATTCTCATTTTTATATATTTGTGACACTCAAAACGTAAATATATTATGTTTGGTAAAAAATAAATAAATCGGAACACAAAATAAAAATATTGCCAAAGTTAATAAATATATTGACATGAAATTACATATATTTGCAAAAACACTTCTGACCCAAACGGCGCCTCATATTAAGAGTTAGGTGGTATAGATATGGTGACTTCAAGTTATGTCCAAGACAACATTAAAATATTGGGAAGTTTGGTTTCAATGGAAATTTATTTGAGAGAACACTGAAGCACTGTCTTATGTGAAGGCGGTTTGGGATGTTATACTTGCTGTTCAAAAAGTTCTTGAACGTTATTTTCTAGTACTGAAATACACGACATATCGATATTTTAATTTTTCCAAAATTTGTTTTTGGAAATAATTCATCATAAATATTGCATTAACAAAAGTGATATCTTTTTGAATATGTTTGATGATCACTCTCAAAATCCCAATACCCCTCTCAGGTTGTGATTCGAAAATGACGATTTGAATATTTCTATTTGACTGTGAAAAAAATATTCAAGCAATATCTGAATTCGCATATCTATATTGCAGTGTCATACATATATGCCAACTGATTTTTTTTATATGCAGATTCACACGAAAGGGAAGCCCTGTAATGTTCGAAGAACACCGCGTGAATCAAGGGACAGGAGATACGAAGTAACATTCACTTTGAATTTCTGAAGTTTGTAAGCCGCAGGAAAATTTTTTGGCAAGGAGTTCCAAAGCTCAGCTGTTCTATTTAAAAAAATCGCAATATTGTAATCTACACCCCGAAACAATATCGAACATTTATTGGAATTCCGATACTGAAAATCGAGAGTATGAAAACTATGCAGACAATATTGATATGTCTGTATTGTTTAACTGATATTATTCATCAACGCTCGACATTGTAATTCTGATATTGGTAATACGTTATCAAACCCATATTTTATCAATATTGCACCTTACAATATGCAGTTGGAATTTATCGTCAATATTGAACCAATATTCATATTGAAATATCATTTTTTCAATATCGATTCATATTAGTTCAACATCAATTTTCTACTTACGATATACCTATATTGGACCAATCTGAATTAGGGCTTCAGCCAATATGATGTGATACTTGGGTTTAGTCATATTGAAGTTGTTTTGATACAAATTGAAATCAAGTGAGTATATCACTACCTACTTCTTCTCTGAAATATAATCGAGTATTCTCCCTCTTTTTGTACACCATTAACAATTATTGTTCTGATTGAAAAATATCTATTGGTCTCACTGGATACTAAAGTACTTTCTGTTGAGAATGTATCGGGGGTTTTAGGCACTATTTATTTTCAGTTTTTGGATGATTGTGTTGGTGAAGCCTATGTGTGGTCGAGACTGCGATTTTGGTCCACTTCAGAGCAGACTTTCGGCTGGGTGATATGGAGGAATGCGCATGACATGCGCGACTGGGGAACGTGTAATATATCATAGTATACCAGTATATAAGTGATTGGTCTTACTGGATGCCAAAGTACTCTCTATTGAGAATGTATCGTGTAAAGGGATTTTCGGCCCTACTTATTTTCAGTTTTTGGATGATAGTGTTAGTCAAGCCTATATGTGGTCGAGACTGCCATTTTGGTCCACTTCAGAGCAGACTTTCGGCTGGGTGATATGGAGTGGAGAACTATGACGGTCAAGAATGATGCAGAAACAGAAAAAAATACGAGCAAAACTGAAAAGTTGAAAAACTGAATCTATTTTTGTCAACTCCACCACATCTTTCCTTTGTCTCAGAACTATCGAAAATAGACTGACAAAATTTTCATGAAACTTTATCTCAAACCATTCATGTTTTAAATCCTAAAACACAATAATAATATTTACATTATATTTGAATCAGAACCTACCTTATACTGAAATCAATTTGTCACCAGTAATCAACTCAATATGCTACCCACCACTGTGTTGGAACCACATTCATGCAAGATTATGCTAATGAGTTCATAAAGCAATGTAAAACACCGTTCAGATCTTATGGTGTTTCATCCTTCAGTACTCAGGCTCCATTGAGAATCTTGATCACTAGTTTCGATGATTGATCGGTTTTTTTATATGGAGGATTATGTGAGTCATGCACTGCTCGATTTGAATTTCAAATTGATTTAGCGGATGAGTGTGTCCATTCAATAATAATAACGAATGTAATTCATTAAAGTTTGAATTGAATGGGAGCTGGATATTAATGGGCTGACGACCTTGTCCATATCTCATTCTTGGATTTCCAAACGAAATGGCAAGTTTTATAATCTTGTGAGATTAATTGTATCTTTCTTCCATCATATTAAATGGAATATTTCCCTCATATATAAAATGTCCCATAAGAGCAATGCAATTATCGAAAACTTACAGCGGTAATTGCATTGTATCAGGTCACCATAACAACACATTTGAAACCGTATCGCTAGACGTCAGTGAACAACACAAATAAATGTCACATATACTTCAAAAATAGAAAAAAATCCGCATTTAGGTGAGAACTCCATACAATCTATAGAGGAAAGTATAAATGAACAAAAAATAAAAGTTTCTTGAGAATTTCTTCATTCCTGAAATATTCCAATGGATTACATTCGTGCTTAAAAATGACCAGATATTTTTGCATTCAAGCCTGATATCTTATACAAATTGCATTCGGTTATTTTCATGTTTTGTAAGAGCCCTCGGACTCGGGCACTTTCGCCAAAATATGAAAATAAACTCTTGCAATTTTCAGATATCACGCTTTCTTGCAAAATTATCGGTAATTTTTATGCACTCGTGCAATTATAACCGATGAATGCATTTTTTGCCAAGTATCCCTCATTTTTTTGTAAATGACGCGAAAGTCTATGAATGAATGAAACATAATATCTACAGATAATGTTTGCCGAATTATATACCTCTTTCATCAAGGACATACATCTTTGTCCAGATTGTATAATATGAATTCCTTGAGTCGGGTTCCAAACAAAAACCAAACCTGTTGCAAATATCACATTGGCTATAGGAGTCAGGTGGTATAGATGTGGTGACTTCGTGTTATGTTCAAGACAACATTAAAATATTGAAAAGTTTAGTTTCAATGAAAATCTATTTGGAATAACACTGAAGCACTGTCCCAAGTGAAGGCGGTTTGGAATGTTAAACTTGCTAATCAAAAAAGTTCTTGAACGTAATTTTCTAGTACTGAAATACACCACATATCGATATTTCAATTTTTCCACATTCCTTTTAGGAATAGTTCATCATAAATATTGCAGTAACAATATTGATATCTTTTTGAATACGTTTGATGATCACTCTCAAAATCCCAATACCCCTGTCAGGTTGTGATTCGAAAATGACGATTTGAATATTTCTATTCGACTGTGAAAAAAATATTCAAGCAATATTGGAATTCGCATATCTATATTGCAGTATTATGCATGTATTGCAACTAATTTTTTTTATATGCAGATTCACACGAAAGGGGAGCCCTGTAATGTTCAAAGAACACCGGGTGAAAAAATGACCAGATAATTTTACATTCAAGCCTGATATCTTATACAAATTGCATTCGGTTATTTTCTTCAGACTCGGGCACTTTCGCCAAAATATGAAAATAAACTCTTGCAATTTTTAGATATCACGCTTTCTTGCAAAATTATCGGTAATTTTTATGCACTCGTGCAATTATAACCGAAAATTTCATAACAGATTTCAAAAGCTTGTTGCTAGGAAACGAGCGACGCCGTAGGCGGAGCAACAGGCTTGGGAAAGTTGTTATATTGATGAGCATTCATCAATGTTACAGGGCTTTTACAAAATATAAAAATAACCGAATGAAATTTCTATAAGATATCACGCTTGAATGCAAAATGATCTTGTCATTTTCATGCACGAATGTAATTCATTGGAATATTTCACGAATAAAGAAATTCTCAAGGAACTGTTATTTTTTGTTCATTTATACTTTCCTCTATAGATTGTATGGAGTACTCACCAAAACGCGAAATTTTGTTCTATTTTTGAAGTCTATCTGACATTTATTCGTGTTGTTTACTGACGTCCAGCGATACGGTTTCAAATGTGTTGTTATGGTGACTTGATACAATGCAATTACCGCTGTAAGTTTTCGATAATTGCATTGCTCTTACGGGATATTTTATATATGAGGAAAATATTCACTTCATTATGTTATTGCCATCGATACATACAAACAAATTGATTCATTTCGATTTTGACATTTCAAAATGTCACCATTTGGTTGTAATACTATCTGGAATATCAATAAAATTATGAAATCAAATATACCAAAATTTACAATTTTCAGTCAAGAATTTGCATGGAATGCATTAATGAACTCTGGAAATGATAGAAAGTATCATTTAGGAATGAAATCGGGAGGCGGAAGAATTGGTGTCAACTTTGAACAATTGCGCTGTTAACATGAGAACAGAAGATGGTTCACGACCAAAACCATGTGGAACTCAGCGAAATGAATTGGTTTTTCTCTCGATTCTTATCAAAAATTGGCAGAAAAATTCCTATTCGAATAACCCTCGAACATCGATGAATGCTCAAAAATTTTATAACAACCCTACGGCGTCGGTCTCTTTCCTAGAAACAAGCTTTCGAAATCTGTTTCAGAACTTTCGAATAATTATCAATGTCCTTGGGTAATTACTTCTGAAAACCTTCAGAGGATAAATTGGTTTTGCTCTGTATTTTTTTCAATCATTAGCAAAATCATTTCTATCCGAATATCCGTCGAACATTGATAAATGCCTAAATTTCATGGCAACTTCCTCAAGTTTGTTGCTCATAGAAAACAAACCTCCGCCTACGGCGTCGGTCTGTTTCCCAAGAAACAATCTTTCGAAATCTGTTTTAAATTTATCCCTACTGAAAACCAGCCATCGCCAGCCATTTTTTGATTCGGAAAAGAAAAAAAGCCAAAATATAATATATAAGGATAAATTTGATTTTAAAAATTCAAAAAAAATGATTTTCCTTCCTCACATACCACACTGCAGAATTATTATTTCATAGGTTGTTATTTTATCATACATACATTAGATCAATCATCATCCATTTTGGTCAGTCTCAAACCTCTGAAAATAGACCAAGATGCACATATATGAAAGTGGACGATACATAATAAACACCCTACATTAAATAATCAATAACAATTTTGAATGTCATTATTCGGTGGTGAGTAGATTCTTTCTTCGTAGTTGTTTGGGTTCCTATCATAACACAATCTAAAAAAATCGAACTAATATTCATCGAAATACTAATCGTAAACCTTTCAGAAAACAAACACGTTCCGGTTTTCAAAACTCTTTCACAAATATTCTCTTATAGGTTTATTTTCGTATATTTCAAACATTCTAAATTTGACATATTTCTTTCAAGAGTTGCAGGCAGGCGCGATCCATATCTACCGAACTCTTTGAGATGCAAACATCGGCAGACAGCATTATGAAAGCAGACTACTTCAACTTTCATCTCCTGTCACATTTGAGTGTCAATCCATTCTACTGCATGATCTGATGTCTGTTCTTGTACATCTTGTGATCACTCATTCGCACTTCCAAAGCTCTGAACGTTTCACCTATATATTTTTGACCGCACGGACAAGGGATTCGATGAATACAATTCTTTGCGTTTTCTGTTATGTTACATGATCCACCTTTTCACCTCCCCACCACTGCTTAAACGGAATAAATCCTCGTTTATTAGTGACAAATATTGGTGTCCGCTTAGTAGACAATATTACATTACTTACCGTGGCACGGACTAATGGTCCCTATTGTACCGGCTACTGTATTTCAACTTGGGCGGGGGCCCCCCGTCAAGTCTGATCCGACTGCATTTTTAATATTGTCATTACATCAAACCCCCTTGGTCAATGCATATCGGTCGCTGGGCATTCGGTACCTTTTTTATTTCATATTGTGAATGGTCGGGTGTGGCTGATCCGAAATGATTTGTGTACGAGGTACTGAAAACGTTTATTATTCCGTTGGATTTTTTTCCTTGTAGTACTCAGCGTTACAATATGCACTCCTACCGAGCGGCTCATGTTTGTTAATTAGCACCATATTAGGAAACATAAACAAATTTGTTATATATTTGACTTATCTGAAGATGCATCATTTCAGATGTGACGCCTTCCAGGTATCATAATTAATTCAGAGAACATTCAGAAAAGCAATGAAATATTCTATAGATATTCCCAAAGCAAGGTTCAAACAGTTTTTTTACATTAAGCAATTTATCTATATGGGGAAAGGAGCCAGTTCATCAAAAACTGTTATGTATGGTGTTCCTCAAGGATCCGTTCTTAGACCGGTTCTTCCTCTTATATATGTGACTCATCTTTTTTATTCGAAATTGAAAGGAAAAATCAAAATGTTTGCAGACGATACGTCAATAATAATGTATGAAGAGAATAATAAACGAGAAATAAAAATTGAAATGTCAATGGATCTTCCGACCCATCATCCTGGTTGATTAGTCACAAACTAATATTGAACTCTCAATATCGAATTCATTCCTATCAGAAGATCCCATCCAATAAAAAAATGGAATTATTGAATATTCCTCTGCTATAAAATGTCTAGGACTATTTGTGGATGAAACTTCAACTTGGACAAAACATATAGGAATGTTGAGAAAACAAATGTCTCCAATGATTGGTGTCCTTTTCAAATTACGGAATTTTATACCAATGAAATATTTAACACCCATTCATTTTCGTCTAGTACTAGTATATTCCAAACTACAGTAGGTATTTAATTTCAGTTTAGGGAGCGGCAATAAAAACCCTACTGAAACCTGTAAAAACCCTTCAAAATAAAACGATTACATGTACCTATATACAAACTAGATTATCAGGAACCATCAAAAAAATGTATGAACCCTATCAACTTTTGGATATGTTATCATTAATACGCACTCAAATTCTCTACCCTTATACATTCGGTTAAAAA
This sequence comes from Zygogramma bicolorata, assembly GCA_032362365.1. Taxonomy (NCBI): domain Eukaryota; kingdom Metazoa; phylum Arthropoda; class Insecta; order Coleoptera; family Chrysomelidae; genus Zygogramma; species Zygogramma bicolorata. The sequence goes on from JAVJAQ010005172.1 coordinate 1,196,293, forward strand.
CAAACAGAAAAATTGAAAAATTTAATAGTGAACATCACAATCATTCAACCAGATATTTAAAAAATTCATCAACAATAAAATTCAAATCTAACATGGGACGACAGTAAATTTATTATACAGGAATCATTTTGTATAATGGATTACCAAATACAACAAAGAAATATGGAAAACTTCGTTCAAAAGACAACTTAAAAAACATTCAATGAAATAGATAATTGGTTATTTTTCATTTATTCTGTTATTACCATTATTCTTTCATTTTCTGAAATGAATGAGACTGGCTTTTTTTCCTTTCGATGTATGATCTTCATAGAGTTCTTTTTTTCCTTCTATAAACTTTATAAGTTTTTTGGGAAATGAACGTTATTATGATTATTATTCTAGAGGGAAAAAAATTTAGAATAATATTGCTTTTATGACAAACAACAATCAAGATCTCAAATAGGTAGTTACTCTTGAAATTCACCAAAAACTTGTTCAAAAAGAATTGAATAAAGTATCACGTGTATTTACAGTAAAGACTTCAAACTCCACAAAACGCAATGAGTTTCTGAATTTCTTATAGTTTCCGCTTCAATAACAAGTCCTACTCCAATAAATTCATTACTCTGAAAGCACCTTTATCCAAGCTTATTTTTGTTTCAGTAAAGTATTAATGAGATTCCCTTGTATATTAAAGGTGTAAACCAATGTGCTAATTAGAAATCCAATAATTACTGATTAAATTGTTATTAAAGTAGATTAAAGTATTGCCAGTTCCTGTGGAGTTTCCCTTATATTGGAAATTATCTTGTTAAAACACCCTCCTCAATATTTCTATCGCAGTAAGCTCTTTGTAATACCGAACTCCTCTTGAATCCCAACTTGCTCTGAACCGGGTTGGTTGTGAAATATATAGGTGGCACGAGAAATAGTGGATAGTGGTTGAGGATTTCTAATTACTAATAATTTTGTACGAGAACATTCTCATTGGTCAATGGAAACTGATGAATTTGAAGAATGATGTTGTTTGAAAAAGTCATAGATTGTCAGTTATTTAATTATTTCGCCATTTTTTTATAAACCTTGGTAATCAATAAGGTAAAAATGAGGTAAAAATGTTCTGGAAACCATTTTTTTGGTTTTATTTCCCCTAGAAATGAATGGAAAGAGCTTTGAGTTATATAATATATCCTTTTTTTGGCAAATTATTGTATTGTATATTTGCTCCGATACGAAACCGCAATAATGAAGATATACAAATTTGAGTAACTATTTTGTCAGTTAAGTTTCGTATTTTCGTGAATTAGGAGATTCAACTAACGAATTTAGTAAAAATGTCTTGGCGACGTTTCGGAAGCTAGTTTGTCTTCTTTTCCAAGCCTATTTTGAAAAATTTCCACTTATAATATCACAACAGCTTAAATCTATTTCCGGAAATTTTCTAGAAGGCATGAATATTTTAAAAATTATCAATGAATTTGTTCATCAAATCTCCAAATTATTAGAAATACGATAAGTAACTCATTAACGTCAATTTGTGAAGTTTTCATGAAGTTCACCGAATTCAAGAGTGAAAATAAGTACTTACGGAATGGTTGTCACCGTCTAATCAAATATAGCTCTATACTTTTCGAAAACAACAATATTCTATGGAACACCTGATATATATTGTGTGATAATAACTACAACTGTAACACAATGAAGCCATTGTGTAATGAGGTAAGGTTTTTGTTGCCAATTCTTTCAATAAATTTCTGTTTATTCACCTTAATTTCAACGGATTTAAAATTTTCATGATAATTCTCTTTACATTTCAAAATTTCAATTTCAGTTTTTTTATATGCAGATTCACACAAAGGAAAGGCCTGTAATGTTCAAAGAAAACCGCGTGAATCAAGGGACAGGAGGTACAAATTAACATTGACTTTAAATTTTTGAAATTTGTAAGCCTCAGAAAATACCCTTTCGACAAGGAGTTCCAAAACTCAGCTTTTCTATTGAAAAAAGATCCCTCAGCAAGAAAGATCCGACAGGTCTCCAGATTCACAACAAAGTGGTGGGAATTCTGTATTCGTCAAGTCGTCCGTATATATATATTGCCAAGGGTGGAACGATCGATAACAATTCAGAAGAGCACCGACCGTAATATCTATAGAAGAGTGACAAGTTTCCAAGTGAGCGAGTCTGTGAGCGAAGAATCATTAACAAGACGGATTGCCTTTCTCTGAATAGAATCGAGAAGCCGCAATGAATGTTTTGCTGCCGAACTTCACACATTAGAACTATATTCCAAGAAAGGTCGTATCTGAGCCTTGTAGACCATGAGAAGCTGACGACAAGTGAAGTATTTCCTAGCACGAAATAGAAATCCAATTTTCTGGGAAGCACCCTTAGCGATCGATGTCACATGATTTTCTCATTAGAGATTATATTTTTCCCACATATTTCAATAAAGTATAAAAACAATGTAGGTTGAAATCGATACCTCTCAACAAAAACATTGCTAACTACATTAAAACCACTAATGCAGATGATATGGAAGCTGCGTAAATGCCATCTGCTCATTTTGACCAAAGAACTCCAAATATACCAAGTGTTGAAGATCTCTGACAAATGGTACATCGTACAGCCTTAATTCACATTCGAATTCGTGTATTTTTGATTTAACAAAAAATATATTACAGTTTCCTGTATGATTTTCACTCACAATGGGTTTACAAAACCGCGACACGTGTTTCGCTATTACAATAGCTTCTTCAAGCAAGATAAATAAAAAAAAAAAATTTTTTTTTTTTTTATTTATCTTGCTTGAAGAAGCTATTGTAATAGCGAAACACGTGTCGCGGTTTTGTAAACCCATTGTGAGTGAAAATCATACAGGAAACTGTAATATATTTTTTGTTAATATGGATTTTCATCAAGTATCGGCCAGTTCAATTCAATATTTTTGATTTTTCTATCATTACAATCAGGAAACATGATCATTTTTTTGGGATATGGAATCTTTGAGGAGAGGATTCTTGGTTTTTCCTTCTTCAAGTCAATGAAAAAATCACAAAACTTCTATAATAGGAGTTATGTCAAATATTCAGCAACGCTCTCGTTTGTATTTCGTGAATCATTCATAAACGCTTTAGTAATAGTGATAATAGCTTTATTGTCCTTAAGATTATTTACATGATATGGAACACGCCAGAGAAGTATTGTCTTGAGAACGAAGTCTTTCAATTATACAATATAAATAAAACAGAATACAAGTAAATAGGTGAACTTGACCAGATAAAACAAAGGAGTCAAAACACTAAAAGATAAAATCTAGGTACTCTTACACAGAATAAAATGAGCTGTTTTACATCTTTTTTTTTTCACAGCGTGTTTGAACAATTTGAGGCTTGTAATTGTTTTCAAATCGTAAGGGGACTCGTTATATATGATAATTCCCACATACCTCGGGCTCTTTTCATGAAATGCACGAGAGCGATATGGGATCAATAAATCATTACAATTGTTTTTGTTGTTGTGATGAAAATTATCAGGTATGAATGTTTTGAAGTTTGATTCCACATACATCAACATTTCTAGGATGTAAATACAAGGTAATGGTAGGATTCCCAGTTCTCTAAACTTTCTACACGACTGCCTAAATTTCAAAGACGCAATATTTCTTACAGCTCTCTTCTGTAAAATAAAAGCCCTTTGTACAAAACTCCAGAAAATGATTCCATATAACAATTGACAGTAACAATGTGATTAGTAATACCATGGTGGAGCCGACTAATTTGTGATGTGTTTTGACCTATACAGAGCAAAACAAGCAGAGTCAAGCTTTTTACAAAGGAAATTGATGTGTATTTTCCACTTCAATGAGTTGTCAACATGTACTCCTAAGAATTTTGTGGACTGAACTTTCTGTATTGACCTACCACATACTCTTATCAGACAACTTTCTGTAACATCCCTCAACCAAGGAGTGAAATTTATAGATAGTTTTTTCTTTAGTGACTATTAGTTTGTTTCAATCGAATCATCGAACATTCATTTGAAACATTGAGGTTAACCATGAAAGGCTATTTCCTGAAAATAGATAGTAGGTATCGTCTGCAAACAGAACAAGGCTTCCACCATCAAGTGAAAGGGTTATATCGTTGATAAATAACAGAAATAAAAGAGGCCCAAGGACGGGACCTTGGGGTACTCCACACTCGATATCAAGGGCATCAGAATGACATGAGTTGACTACTATCAACTTTTTTCGATCGGAAAAGTAAGAACTCAGCCAGTCCCCTATCCTCCCTCTAAAACCGTATTCATGAAGCTTCTGCAAAAGCATGGAATGATCAAAAAGGTCAAATGCCTTGCTGAAATACTAAAAATAAAAATACTAAAACTTTTTTGTTGCTGTTCCAATTTGCATAAATTACATACAGTACAGTACAGTATCTAAAGTGGCTACTTCCCTGCCTATATGACGCGATAGGCGCTGAATCTCTTTTTCTTACACAATTTGAATACCAATCACATGAAACTCGATAAAATCAGATTCCATTCAAGAAATTTTTCTACACGAACAGAGAGTAGTTTGCAAACAAATCCATTCAACGAGATAACATTTCATTCCAAAACCCAGACAAGCTTGTTCATCTCAGAGAAAAATATCCCATGAACTCATTTTCCTATCTATAACCCTCTGACTCGCGAATTCCAACCCAGAGCAAACATTCATTAATTTGATAGTGGTAAGAAACGGGTAAAGCGCGTTAAGAAAGGAAGGGTCCTAAGCTGCTGCTGGTATGGACTAAATTGCGGATACACAAACATTGAACATCTTGTAAAAATCTGAATACTAAATCAGGTAGGCAAACAGATTACCTATCTGAAATTATCCCGAAACTCCGTAAGACATGTCTAATAATATAGAGAGGGTTGGGAAGCGGTGAAAGATATATAGAATGAAGCAGTGGCGTCATAATCGGAAGGGGTTTCCTTGAATCAAAATTATATCAGGTATTTCTAATTTCGTTGGAATGTTAGTTGAAGAGGTGACAATATTCTAGAATTCGTTTTTTGGATTTTCACTACAGTAAAGGAAGTAAAAAGTGGCTGGACTAATTCGAGACCAATTGCAGATACTTGGAGTACTTAACTTGAATTTTGTTGAGAAAGGTGCCCAGTATCCGAGTAAACAACTTCCGTTACTGGGAAAAAGCGCGGTGGGTGGGGGAGGTGAAACTCATTGGAGGGGGGTTGAAAAAAATTAAACCAATCGATAAATTATCATTTTTTAACATAAAAACATTGATTGCAATTTTTCATAAAAATGCACCCCTTTCGAGTAATAGCGCAAGGAAAAGTGTGATTTTTGCAAAAAAGTTTTTGATAGTTTTAAAGTTTTTTAAAATTTACTGAAAATCTGTTGGTATTACAAAAAAAATTATATATTACTTATATGAAGTATTTTAGTTGACAAATAAAGTGGTTTTTGTTTTATTTTTGTACGAATAATATTAAAGGAAATATGACATGGCAAAAATGGTTGCTTAACGAAAAATGAAGAAACCGGATCGTTCTGGCGTAAATATCTCAAAAAATATAACTGTTACAAACAAAATGATTCCTATCATTTTGCAAGATTACAAAATCGGGAAAATTGTGAGACCAACCAGAATCGTTCAAACTAAGAAAAAAAAAAGTTATGGGCAAAACAATTTTTTTTCAAAAATTTTAAATGCCAATTTTTCAACGCCATATGGGCTAAGGTGCTTGGAAAAAAAAATCCTCTGGTGAGAAGCCAGAAAACTTCGTCCTTAAATATGTTCAGCCATATTTGGGCCTATCGGGTAATCATTGTTTATGTTTTGGCCTGCTAAAGTTGGGTAAAATCGTGTATTTTTTAAAACATTTTCAGTTTTTGGCCAGCAGCGTGAACATTATTCATTTTGAACAGCCAAATTTTTCAGCATTTATTCCAGGATAGATGTATTTCAATTTTTTGATATAAGTTTTCATCTTTTAGCAAATTTGTCCGTTTAAAATTGCCTATTTTATGTTTATAACGGTAAATGCTCTTTTTTGTCGGGCGAAATAAAAAAAATTGGCCCATCCAATTCAAATGTTGCATATCACATGAAATTTCGGCGATAACCTTAGCTTTAGAATGGTTCCTGGTACATCTCGTTATCATTAGCCAAAAAAAAGTTATGGCCAAAAAACCTTTTTCTTTTTTCATTAATCACATAAAATTTTTATACTTTATCCATTGGGACCCTCTATTTATAAGTTTTATGAACATTTTGGAGCTTTGCCCAGTAACCAAACTTGTTTACTCGGATACTTGACACCTTTTTTGACGAATTCCAAAAGTCTCTTCTCAAGAAAAACAGATCTATTATCATCGGATATTCAGATGTCAGGAGTAACTATTCTTACAAAGTCAAGTATCTCGATGCTAGGAATCACGATCACTGATGATCTCTCATGGAAAAACCATGTGAAATCGATCGCTGAAAGTGCTTTCCAAAAACTTGGATTTCTATTTCGTGCGAAGAAATACTTCACGTCAGCTTCTAATGAGGCTCAAATACGACCTCTCTTGGAATTCAGTTCTTATGTGTGGAGTTTGGCACCAAAACATTCATTGAGGCAGAGAAATACTCCAGTCTATGACGGTGAAAAAAGTGTAAATTGTGTATTTATCCCATACAGCACCGATTCGTATGAAAATTTGGATATGGGTTCTACTTCCCCTCTATTCCAAAATCTACCCCGTGCCGAGGGTTGCTTTCTCCCTGGGGGTGGATGCCACCCCTTCTTGGGGGTTAAATTTTTTTTATTGGAATTAAGTGTGGAAATCAATAGATTGACTGATTCTAAGCACTTTTTGTTCAATAAAGTTTATTCAGAAAAGCAATACTTTTCGACTTATTCACGAGTGGAATTGTCGGTTTTCAGTCAAAAAAAACACGTTTTCCGATCCTTTTTCGCGAATTACTGAAAAATAATGCATCTAATCGGAAAACATGTGGAGAGCAAAGTTATAGCTTTTGAAAAAACGAAGGCGATCGTTTATTGATGACACATGCAAACCCGCTACAAACTGAATAATTGCTTGTTGATAGTTGATTGGTATTTTCAATCGCCAAAATGGAAAGTTTCTAAGTACAATAACCAAAAACCAATGCATTTCTCGGGAAAAACTAAATAGACCTTATCTGAAGTCCTTCAAAAATCCTTTATTTCTGTTATCCATAAAAGTTTCTAGCTCCAAAACTGACCGAGGTATGAAGGAAATAATGTTGAATCCTATTTTTTCGTTGAAAAAAATTGTGAATAACTCATCCTCTCTTCTCCCCCCTTTAAAAAAAATCGTTGTTACTCCTTAATTCACTTCATTCATGTTCTTTCAATGAGTTCTGAGTTTTTCGTCGATTGAAAGTACGTAGTTTTGGAAAAAATGGAGATTGAAGAGAAAAAATCATATACGAATTCAGCGAAAAATCACAATTTCTTCGAAATAACTCGAAAAGTATTGATCACATGCAAAATTTTCTAGAGTACAAAATTGAAGGCCATTCTTCTCTGAAAATTTCGGTGTTCCATTTTTTCTGCAAGATGAAAATAGAGTAAGATATGGCCAGTTAAATATTGTGAGGGTTCGCGCAAAGTACCTTTTTTGAGCCCTTTCAGCATGAACCTTTTCAAAAATATAATCTGAAACAAAGAATGATGTGAATGAGCATATAGCTCTTAAAAAAAGCTACAAAATACTTTTTTGGTGGATTCAATTGCTTGAAGACTAAGCGAGTTATGGGAAAAAAACAAAAACAATTTTTGTAGAAATTACAGTACCTATGTACATTAGTATATTGAAGAATACACATAGTAACTATATTTTAGGCCTAGTGGAACTATATGTATATTATATATGGATATATACATATAGTTCCAATAGGCAATGATTTTTTCCAAAGGGGGGGAAAGCAAGGATGAGTTAGTCACAATTTTTTTTCAAGGAAAAAATAGGATTGAACATTATTTCCTTCATACCTCGGTCAGTTTTGATGCTAGAAACTTTTGTAAATAATAAAAATGAAGGATTTTTGAAGGACTTCAGAGAAGGCTCAATTAGTTTTTCCCGAAAAATGCATTGGTTTTTGGTTATTGTACGTAGAAACTTTCCATTTTGGCGTTTGAAAATCAACAATCATATTTCAACAAACAATTATTCAGTTTGTAGTGGGTTTGCATACATCACAAATGAACAATCGCCTTTGTTTTTTCAAAAGCTATAATTCTGCTCTCTGCAGGTTTTTCGATTAGATGCATTATTTTCCAGTTATTCGCGAAAAAGGATCTGTAAACGTGTTTTTTTTTGCCTGAACCGACAATTTCACTCGCGAATAAGTCGAAAAGTATTGCTTTTAAGAAAAAACTTCATTGAACAAAAAGTGCTTAGAATTAGTGAATCTATTGATTTGAGCAATCATTTCCAATAAAAAATTTTTCACCCCCAAGAAGGGGTGGCATCCACCCCCAGGGAGAAAGCAACCCTCGGCACAGGGTAGATTCTGAAAAAAAGTGTATGTAGATCCTGAATACAAATTTTCATGCGAATCGGTGCTGTATGGGATAAATACACGGGAAAATGGTCATAGACTGGACTAAAAGGCAATTCGTCTTGTTGGGGATTCTTTGCTCACAGACCCGCTCACTTCAATGGAACATCGTAGAAGGGTCAGAGACTTCTCTCTCTTCTATAGTTATTTTCACGGTCGGTGTTCTTCTGAATATTTATCAATCGTTCCACTCTTGGCAATGTCTACACGGATGACTCGACGAGTAGAGAATTCCCACCCCTTTGTTGTGAATTTGGAAACCTATCGAACCTCTCTCGCTCAGGGATCTTTTGTCAATAGAACAGCTGAGCTTTGGAACTCCTTGCCGAGAGAGGTTTTTCCTGAGGCTTGCAAACTTCAGAAATTCAAAGTGAATGTTAATTCGTATCTCCTGTCCCTTGATTCACGCGGTGTTCTTTGATCATTACAGGGCTTCCCTTTCGTTTGAATCTGCATATTAAAAAAAAACCTAACTGCAACATTGAAATGATGCAAAATTGAATGACTATTTTGTCAGTTATGTATCGTATTTTACTAAATTTGTAGTTCAGTTGAAAAATGTATTAAAAAAATGCGTATACTTTCCCTTGGCGACGTTTCGGAAGCTATTCTGCCTCCTTATCCAAACCTATTTTGGAAAGTTCTCAATGAAATTGTAATTTTTGGTACGTAGTCTCAAAATGATTCGCTGGCATTGAAAATATTTCAAAATGAGCTTCAGAAATGAGGCATACTAGCTTCCGGAACGTCGCCAAAGAAAAGTATATGCTTTTTTTCAATGAATTTGTCAATTAAATCTCCAAATTCATGAAGATACGATACTGACAAAATGTCACAAAATTTTGCATCTTTTTAATATTGCAGTTACATATGGGGCAAATATGCCAACTTGCTCAAAAAACAGATAATATAAGAACTTAAAACGTTTTCCTTTTCATTTCTAGCGGAAAGAAAACCCAAAAAATGGATTGCAGAACATTTCTCATTCCAAATCAAGAATGGATTCAGCTCAAGTGAAAGAAAAAAATGTTTGTGAGGAAAGATGAAATATGGCGAAGATATTATATTCAAAACATAATATTTTTCTCTTCATCCTCAATTCAATTTCGTTATTTATTGCGGGAATTTTGTCAAAGGTCATTTCTAGGGATGCTGGATATTGAAACTGAAAGAAACATCGTGCAGGAAGTTCACAAAAATTTTATACATGTGTTGCTTACTACTTTTTCTACGACTTCAAAAGTGGAAATAATCAAAGCGAACGAATGGATTATTTCATCAGATCTTGACCCAACCTGATCGAAAACAGACTCTGAAGTTGTATTTCTCTCCTATCCTCTAGATCCTTCGTGAAAGTCCTGATGATAGGAGAATAAATACGAGATCGAAGTCTGTTATCGGTTATAATTGCACGACTGCATAAAAATTTGCGATAATTTTGCAAGAAAGCGTGATATCTAAAAAAGAGTTTATTTTCATATTTTGGTGAAAGTGCCCGAGTCTGAAGGACGAGGACTCTTTTACAGTACCTATATGAAAATAACCGAATGCAATTTGTATAAGATATCACGCTTGAATGCAAAATTTTCTGGTCATTTTTATGCACGAATGTAATTCATTGGAATATTTCACGAATAAATAAATTCTCAAGGAAATATTATTTTTTGTTCATTTATGCTTTTCTCTATAGATTGTATGGAGTACTCACCTAAACGCGAAATATTTTTCTATTTTTGAAGTCTATCTGACATTTATTTGTGTTGTTCACTCACGTCTAGCGATACGGTTTCGAATGTGTTGATATGGTGACTTGATACAATGCAATTACCGCTGTAAGTTTTCGATAATTGCATTGCTCTTATGGGACATTTTATATATGAGGGAAATATTCGATCAGGAAATACAATACGCAGCCAGCTCACAAAAAAATCGACCACCGAATAAACACACCGACACCAACAACTGCGTTTACCGGATACAATGCGAATGCGGCAAATCCTACATCGGAGAAACAAAAAGACCACTGGAAGTGTGAATGGGCGAACACAAAAAAACACACAACGAGGAGAAACAACAAAATCAGGAATAGCGGAGCAAATTTGGCATTCAGTGTGAGGCCGAGGTCATACACAAGGAGGAGCACTGGTTCAAGAGGAATTTCAAGAAAGCCGCCTACTTCCTCAACAACGACGCATTCAGTCACCCCAGCGTGGAGATCCGGAATGTGTGGAGGCCGCTTTTCCAAGGCATGGACCGACTGCAGCTCGATGAGGGAGAATCTCGCGCCAATACATCCAATTCCCGCTGAAAGTCGATCAGCACATTTCTAGTAGTAGTACCTGCTCGCCTCATTGTTATTTCCGCCCCTTTCTCCACCATAGAGGCTTTATAACCGACCACACCTCGAAATATTGTCAGTCATCACCCGAAGACGATTGCGGATACCAGCAATCGAAACGTCGTGAGTAAACTCAACTCGAAACTTGGTTTCAACATTTATTCATGATTTCATTCATTTCTTCATCTACCCCCGTACTATTATAATACACTCATATGCTCATAATTCGTTTTATAATGAAATCCGTCAGAATAGAGATTTTCAACCAAGAGAAATCCATTATTTTTCAATCAAGCATGATGTGCAAGCTTTGCATTTTGACGTTCCGAGTCAAAATTAGTAGGTATTGAATTTTTGAAGAATTTAGTCGATTTTCGATAATCGTATAAAAATGGCTTATTACAGTGATATAGAAGAGTTACCAGCGACTCCTCCACAGATGTCTGGGTTCAATTCCTGACCACGACAGATTTTTTTTCATCATTTTTTCTTCTCTTCATTTCTCATTGTTGTATTATCCGTGGTTATACCATTAATTATAATTTTGTAGAATGTTTCAAAGAAATACCATTGATTACCTACTATTATTGTGATAAATATAAATACCTAATAATATAATATTTATAGTTCTTCATTATTTATTGGGTGTAGATAAAAAAGCGTATGCAACTCTCATGTAATTGTTATTAATACACTCGCATAAATCATACGAAACTCACCTTCGGCTCGTTTCGTATACCGGTTCATGCTCATGTATTAATAACCATCATTACACGATCGTTGCATAATATACTATTATTTACATTTTTTGACTAGTATTTCACATTCGAAACCTCAATTCTCTTGTCATGATATTGTTCCATTTATTGCTTCATTCAAATTTTTTTTGACTTATATTACATATTCGATATCTCATATTTTGTAACAACATCATTTACTTTTATCAAACAATCCTTAATTTCATTACTGACCGAAAAAATCCATTTCAACCTTCCGTTTGGGATTTGATTTTCTTACTTGATTTGTATGTTTATCCTTTCGTTCTCAACAGGTTTCAATAGAGTTGATGATATAGACAATGGAAGTCCGAACCATAACCATTCAGCAAGGTACATTGTCAACATTCCAGCAAATCTTACCATTCAACCTGTGATTTCCAGCACGTTGGTTCTCTGGCGGGGAATCAAACCTCGGACTCCCGCTTGACGAACCACTACACTACCGAAAACAACTCAATGTATTTGTATGATTACGGGAACTCCTAGTAGAAAATATGAGGTGCTGATAAGATAAACCCACTGTATTATATATCCGCAATTCTATCCACCGCAAGCGCTCATATCGGCGAAAGGTACGCCTCTGCAGACGCAAGTTAAAATAAAGGGCAAAATAAATCTGTTAGTATGTTTGTCTAAGGCTGGCTTAAGAACACTAATTATCAAACTTGGCGAAACTGTATTAAGATTATGCAGCAAGGTGAGGCTCTCTCCTGCTGCTGTACTATTAAATATTGTCAATTTAGCAATTTGCGAAGTTGGTGCCTACCAGCGTGATTTTCTGTGTTATTATAGATAATGGCATGCTAAATGCGTTGACTTTAGCGTGAGAGTTTGTTTTAGAATGTTATTATTTGACAGCTGACGGCTTAGCAAGCGTTTCAGGTTATGTCCGGAGACGATTTTAATATTTTCCACTGATATCCGCAGTTCTAATAATATGGATGGAAACAGGTGCTTTTTTGAATGTTTCTAGGTGATCCAGAGATTTCATTGCGTACATATTATCATGGAATACGTTTTATCCTTTTCTCATAGAAAAAATAGAAGTCTTAGTAGAATGTTTGGTTATAGTTATTCTTCCAACCAACATTCTTGTCAAGCATGAGAAATTTGCGCGAACGAGCCGTAGGAGGGTGCCGTAATCTCATATGTGAAGAAAAGACACTTTATGTACGAGTTTTATACAATAGTTTTTCTATGATCGTAATGAATAATGAGATATTTTTATAAGTTCAATTGTATAACGGAAATAGAAAAAATTGTTAATTTGAACGATTACTGAACGTTTTATGTTAAAAGTCCAATTATTTGGATTAGGTATCTATCTTAAGCTCTGAATCAGTTGTAGGAGTTTTTGATTTTCTTGTTTGAGATATAATATGCTCGTTGAGTTCATACAGATCTCTGGTAACAGTATCTATCGAATTCGAATTAAATATATAATATTAAATCATCGTTTCGTATAAACAGAACTGTCTACATATCCCTCTGCAACCGAGAACGACTTTCGACCACCATGTTTTTTCAACTGTAATGACGTTCTTAGGTGACTTTGTGATTTCAAAATGCACTTTGAGAGCGTGAAGAAATGACACGTTTTTTCAGACATTACACTTTTTTCAAAGCGTTCAAAAAAATGGTACTTTTTTTCGTTGATTCATGGCATACAAATACTTGATGGCTATTTCTAAAAACAGTATTCAAATAACTTGATGAAACATTGTACATCGCAATATATTTGACTTCGTGCAATGCTGTTCATTTATTTAATGTTCATAAAAGATACAAACAGACAAGGGTCCACTAAAGTATCTACATTCTTACAAAAGATTGGTATATCTTCTTAGTAGTAGGTATAAAACTATAAGCTATACATAAGTTGATTTTGACTTAAACCAAATCAGAAAGGCAGTTAAAAGGTAATAACATAATAATAGTTTAATAGTCGGTATCATTGACTGACATGAGATATTTCAAAATGGTCTTTAATTTTTGATGGGTCGTGGAGAAAATATCAATTTGATCGTTGTACTTGTTAGTATTGCGAACAATTCTGCATAATGGAGAATTTTGAGACGAATTAGTTCTCCGAAAAGGTATGTGAAATGGGTGGTTTGTTCTGAGTGGCCGAATAGGGACGTTGAATGCAATTTGAATCAATATATTTGCATTTTCTACGGTATTTGAGATAATTTTATGTAAAAATAGAATGTCTGAGATCACTCTTCTACTTGATAGGGATACAATATTGGAATGTTTTCTTGCATTTTCAATGTTGCCATTGTAATTAAAATTTTGTTTAAAGGAAATATATTTGACAAACTTGTTCTGGATATTTTCCAGGCGGTTTATATACGTTTTGCATTGAGGACTCCATATTATAGAAGCGAAGTTTAACTTACTATACACAAATTCATTATAGACACAGATTGAAGACTTGATATTTTCGAAATGTTAACATGTTCTCATTACATACCCTAACATCCGTGAGGCGGAGTTTGCGATAGATTCGACATGCATATCGAAAATCATTTTGGAATCGAATATAATTCCTAGGTCCCTGATATTATTTACTCTAAGTTAATTGATTTTCTATTGAATAATCAGATTGAACCGAGTTGATGTTCTTTGTAAATGTTATGCTGAAGCATTTTTGAAAATTCAGGTATAAGTTAGACGAGTTGCAATATTCAATAAGTCTATTAAGGTCGTCTTGGATGTTGTAACAATCGAATATATTTCGCACGGTCAGGTAAAGTTTCATATCATCTGCATATAACAAAAAGTTGGCATGTTCAAAACACGATTTTATATTATTTACGTATATAATAAAAAACAAAGGTCCAGATTGGGACCTATTTTTTATATAAGATTCCACCCATCTCAGAAGCGAGCCATGCACCCCAACCCCAGCAAGCCGCTGATAAAAGTAATGAGATATTACTTACTGGAAATACATTTTTTGATGTGTAATGTTGAAATTTTCCTCCAAGTAAGGATTATGTTTCTGTGGTCCTTATTTATGCAGCTTACTAATATTGACAAATAAAATATAACGAAAGCAATGTCAGTGCAATGTTCAAGAATAATGTTGGAATTCCCAAATAATATTGCGGAAAGCTCAGAACAATATTATACTTCATTCAATAATACATTCACATAAGGTTAGTATTAAAGGTATGATGTTCAAAATATAATGTTACTTCAATATACAGTATCAACCCCCTTCAACAGAGATCACAACACCGAACTAAAATCACTCACACAGGGTGTGAATTTTGCGATCAAAGTTTGCTGAAGACGACAATTTTTTTTTGCGAAAGTGCATAAAGTACATGTGTTTCCTATTCGGTGTTTCCGTTTTTGAAGAAAGTAATTAAATGATTCAATATTTATTCTAGCAAAAACCAATGAATGTTAATGACATATAAAACCAGCAGTTTCGAAGAATATTCTTCATTTCTACCTCTCCCTGTATAATGAATTGAATATCAGAATATATTTAACTTCACGCGAATTTTTGTGGCAATATATTACTGAAAAGTCCAACCAGAAGAAAACTATTCACTATATTCATAGTCAGATCACTACACAGAACTATGTATCACGAATTCACAGCCAAAAAGGCCCAACATTCAATACTAAAATTTGTACTGGTGCTAGTTTATATGGAAGATAGGTTCGTTCTCTATTCAAGTATGGAAAAAAATTTCAAAGTCACCTCTTTTATTCGCAAATCATGAGTGTTTGCAAACTGGCAGAAAATTTTGAAGATGTTTGCTAGCCTCTTCAATACACCAACTAGTCTTGTTTTTTGGAAACCTACAAGCAAAAAGCAAATCGGATAACAAGTTAGTGAATGATGTCTACTCGATATTTTCAACTCCTAATTCCGAAAGTACCATTTGTCAAATCGAAATTCTAATCTAAAGTAAGATTTTTCTGTTATATGAAGTATAATGGTGCCCATTTCAAGATTGCAGCTATATTTTTTGAATTTGGTTCATTTATTTTCACTCAAAATATCGATCAATAGTGACATAATTTGACTTCTTTTCTTTCGAACGGGATCCAAGTCTCTACACTCTCTACAGTTATGTTTTCTGGGTCGAAAAACACGTTGGGTAGATAATTCTATTTGAACGATGTTTCAGGTAAAATAAGTCTGTAGAAATGAAACCTTATTAAATTATGGGTAATGTTCGTAGTTGTCAAAATGGTTAAGGCTTTCGCGGCCGAGGTTATTAGTATAACTGCTTTTCTTCGGGCTTGAAGGTCGTCGTTCTTTGGAATTTCTTCCTAACGTTTCGCTAGCGCGAGTGGCCAGCTTCCTCAGAGGCTTACTCATTTTCGAGATTCGTAGTTGATTTTCAGTTAGCAAAAATCGTTGTTTCCTGCATACCTTCAGAAAATTACATTATTGATCAAAAAATGGGAGTAATCCCTTAATTATTGATTCGTGATCGTTTTTTGAGTTATTAAAGACTGAACTTTTTTGCTATCTTCATGCAAATGACAATTTTCAACCCAAAGTTTGTGGTTATAATTTTGTGGAAAAATTTAAAACACTGAAATACCAGCTCTCAAAGTAGAAGGAGTGAAGGTTGATTGAAAAAATTACTGTAAAGCAGCTGCTCACGAGAAAGTTACTTATCTTGCCATTCAAGAAGATCCAATTTTTCTCAAATGATGAAATCGTTGATGAAAATTGAAAAATATCAAATGTGTAATTTCATTGGATTCATAATAATGGTGGAAGTCGACATGGAATGTATTGAATACACCGAAGTTTCATATCCACAATGCAAATTATGTATCCAATATGTGACTTTTCCTAATTCCCCATAGAAATTATTCAGAATATTTGTTCGATATTTGTCCTCATTCTCAGGAATGTTTGAAATATACCACCCATAACTCATCTATGATTCTATAATTATACCTAGCACTCGCAATTATATTTACGAAATTATAAATTGATCATGACACCACGTCGTTACACTGTATGAACAGCCGATGTCCCAAAATAGAACCAACATACGAAAACATATTCAATAATTATAGTCTCAGTTGTGTCAAATGAATCATCTCGATAGTATTAATCACGTATGTCATTCAGAGGTGATCTATTTTATTGACTAATACTCTCAGTTAGTCACCGAGCGTGTCTGATTGGTTCAACACTTTTGTTTTGATATTCTGAAAAACATTTGGATGCTCTCACTATGAAAAAATTAGAATTAGTTCGTTACAGATTTTTCAACTCTTAAAGGCTCCGGGATTTATTTTCA
The DNA here is from genome assembly GCA_032362365.1 of Zygogramma bicolorata. Classification (NCBI taxonomy): domain Eukaryota; kingdom Metazoa; phylum Arthropoda; class Insecta; order Coleoptera; family Chrysomelidae; genus Zygogramma; species Zygogramma bicolorata. The sequence continues at coordinate 1,213,295 of JAVJAQ010005172.1, forward strand.
AGTAACAGAATATACCCATGTTCAGGATCAGATTGTTGGGCAATATTTGCTTGATTATGGAAAAATCGGTATTGACACTTAATTATATCACATGACTAATTTGAACACACCTGAATATGAAACTGAGCGGATCAAATTTCACTAAAATTTCTTTTGATATTGACCTCTTTGTTTATAACTGATGTTATCCCACTCGAGATCATTTTATTGAATCCATTAGCATAAAGATATTCATTGGTAATTGATAGAATGGGACTGGAAAAATGCAGCTATCAAGTCGTATTATGGAAATGATATGATTCTGTTATTGTCTTGGATCAGTTGCCATAGATTTAGTCTAAATTTTGAATCTTCTTCCATGTTTGTTTCGAAAATAACAAAACCCAATTCTTCAGAAGTTCTGATCAAATTTATAAGAAGAATCAATTGAATTTTCCTCAATAACCAAGTTCTGGGGCTATAAACCGGTACTTCCAGATCTTTCAGGCCAACAGATATCGCAGTTATTAACAGAAAGAAAATTAAAAAAAAGGTTATGAGATAGTATGCCCCGGGGTTTTGTTTGTTTTTTATAAATTCTAGGATTCGACCTGAATGAGACGGACAATAGGTAAGTTAATAGTTGAGTATACAGCTCTACAATAAGCATGCCTGAACAGAAAAGAAGAACCTGCACATTTCCCTTCTTAGTAGTGAGAATGCTATCAACGAAAGAATGGGATTCCGACGATGGAACAACCAGAGGACAGAATGTACATCCCTTATATTCAACAACACCCTCTTGTTAGAAAAATGAGTAAAGTTCCGGACAATGAGCAAGTTTTGGCTATTCTGAGTGCTGTTGGTACAGCACTTCAACTTCGTAGGGATATTGGGGATTTGTGATCAGCTGGACATACAAATTTCTCTGTGGGAGTTGGAGTAGATTCTTTTCTCAGAAAACTGAGACCATAATCAGCCACTCTCCGGTGCCCAGAAGAGCACCCAGGGGCTTTTTTCGAACACATGTCCTGTAGCGTCAGCTGTCAACAACCCAAACAATTTTAACTTTCGGGAAGTTTTGTGAGAAAATGGGGCATCACTCGTTTTTGGGGCTGGTCACGCTGAAAGACAGGTTGCCTCAGAACATATTGCATGAGTTTCAGATCCTTGGTTCGCGTGAGTTAGAAGCTAGATTGGATTTTTCAGTAAAAGACTTCGAATTCTATGGGAAAAGACGGTATCTATAGAAACAACATTTCTCCTATAAATACCAGACCTATTTCCAGGCAACAACTCTTCCATTGGACCTAAATTCTTACCCGGTACCAGACTTTGTGAGGATGGAGTCCCCGACAAGATCGGATGAAACACCATTAGAATTGGAACAAGGAAGCACAGGTCCGTAAGGAATGTGAACCAAGTATCCAGAAGTCTCACACATTAACTTCTTCCAGAATTTCAAAACTGGTCTTTCAAACTTAAAGATTGTCAATGGGAAAATATCCAATTGCTGAGTAATAGAGAACTATGTTACAGTATAACGTCTTCAGTGTGTAAGATTTGGAAATGATTGCAGAAATAAGTATGCGGGTTATGTTGATGAACTGCCGTTAAATGGTGAAATGGTTGAACTGAGTACCTTTATATTCACTGCAATGTTACTCATAAACTAAAAATGGTACCTCTCTCACTATAGGAAACCAAAATTTTGCTGTGCACGAATGAGTCAAAAAGATGGGGAGGTCGGTATCGGGTTGATTGCAAGATGGTGTGCACCCAAAAAGATGTATCTCACTGAGACAAAACCTGGCCAAGTCCATGGTTGTGGGGGTATAGGTGTACTAAGTGCCCATTTACACAATTGGCGACAAATCACCTTTTACCGAACTCTGATAATTACTCAAACTTTTACATTTTGGAGATCTTCATTATCAATTATTTCTACAATGGATATTTTCCTAAGATAGGTATTTGCTCTTCCAAATCAGATAGTCTTTCTCATTTGAAAATGGGATTACAGTAAATGTAATATCAGAAGTTTCTAGCTCATATGCATTGTTTAGTTGTTTCAAGGAAGTCAATAAATCTGTTGATCAATTTTTTACATTTCATTTCTCTACAGCTGACAGAACTTTGTATCCTGAAACGAACTCATAAAAAAAACACAACATGGGAAAACTAGGTCATGAATTTATGGAAATAAAACTCTTAGCTCCTCAATGTGGTACGATGGGGTTTCTTTCTGATACCAGGCTGGTTGTCGGTTTCCTGCGGGAAGCCGACATCGTGATCAAGAAGCAGATAAACATGACGATTCAAAGTGGCAGTATTTTAACCGTACATATAAGACAGGGGTACATTCGGCTACAGTTATTTTCTTCTACGACACCAATTTTTTTATTTTCTCTACAAATAACTGAGAAATCTGCTGGCCTAAATTCTCTGAAAAACCATGTATAGATCTGAATTTATCGTGGTCAAAACACATGGAAGTATTAAGATAGCAAATTTGCCTGATTTTGGGAATTTATATAGAACCAGGAATGAAATTCCGATAGACTTCTAGAAAAACAATAAATTTTTCATTAATTCACTCAGCAATCGAATTCAATTGGGGCACAGCTGATAAATGCATTACGAACTCCTCAAAACAAACTAAAGATATATATTCAATTCAGAGCGACAAGCACCAACATGAAATCTTCATACATCTAGAGGATTTTTAGATATTGTTTCTAAATACTGTTTAAATGTCATCATTTTGTGGTGGATGGATTGTTTCTCCGTAGTTTTTTGGGTTTCTCAACCAACTTCTATCTGAAAAAATAAGAATTGATATTGAATCTGTACGAGTGTAGAAGGGTAGATTTTTAATCTACCCCGATGAGTTGCTGAGTCTATTGAAAAACAGTTCCCTTCTGAAGTGAACACGTTCAATTAGTCAGCATATTTTCGCATATCCCAAATTTGCCTATCAAAATAAAAAGAACTAATAATATTCATCAAACTTATATTTCACATGGCAGACTCAAATTTCAGACGTTCCCAAAAAACGAACATAAAACGAAACTAGAAGAGAATAATTGTGAAAATTTTGAAAACGGATGCGGATTTTGTTTTCAAAACTTCAACGATAAGTATTTCGATGAATATTAGTTCTTGCATTTCGTTGATCGGCGAATTCAAGAAATAAAAGAAGTTGATGACTAAAAAGACGTGTTTCATTCAGAAGGAACTATATTTTTGAATTATCGCAGCGACTTATCATGGTGGATTGTATATCTGGCCTTTTACACTTGTATGAATTACAATATTGATTCTAATCTTTTCAGATTGTGGTAGGTTGAGAACAAAAAAAACTAGAAGAGAAAATATTGTCTCTTCTTTCAAATGCACAACTTCCAGTATTCAACTATTCGATCATAAATAGCATAAACACTTGAATTCGAAACTGAAGATAAATGATCACGATTATTCAACAGAAAAACCAAATGACTTTTTTTTGGCAGAATTCAGAACGAGTTATTGTTACAGAACTATTTGATAAGAAGACGTCATCAGTTATAACAATTCGACAAAAACATTGAAAAATACTCATAATGCTAATTCATTCGAGAAGTTCCAAACAATCATATTATCTTCATTTCTGTTCACTTTTTCATTAACATTTTATTCCATCTTATTCACTTATGACTAGATTTTATTGTGTATAGGTGAATTTGATCTTTTTTTTTGGTACCATTCATACTCTTATTTTTTGTTGAAAGTGTAGTAAAACATCGTGGGGTATCCACAAAGAAATAATATTTTCACAAAAAAACAATACCAAAGTGAAAAATTATACACCAATTGAATCATGATCATTGACAATTGTTTCCTCATCTTTATGCATCAAGCGATTGTAACACCATCCTACTCATCTTGAATTTGTACCAACCACAATCCCCATTGTGGAATAACTGGAAGCCAAAGGAGGAAACGAACGACACAAAATAAAATAAATATCTTTCATGGTATATTAAATCAAAACCATATGGTCCAAGAATGACCTGCCCATAAATTCAGGCATAATAATGAGAATTTATGGGTATATTAAGCTCATTTTTTTCAGATACGATTGTAGCAACTAAAATAATAAAACCTCTCACAGGACTTGTCATCGAGCATTTAGATGGATTATATGTAAAATATCGTGATTGTCCAAACAAACAATGAAAGAATGGGTTAGTCAGTGGTGGCGAGAGGGGTCTGGTGATGAATTTGGAGATTATTCTGAATGAGGGGGTTACAGGTAGCCTGAATTTATTCGAATTTATTTTTTTATGTACAGATTCACACGGAAGAAAAGACCTGTAATTTTCAAAGACCGCGTGAATCAAGGGACAGGAGATACGAAATAACATTGACTTCAAATTTTTGAAGTTTGTAAACCTCAGGAAAAACCTCCTTCGGAGTTCCAAAGAACAGTTGTTCTTAGCAAGATACCTGTTCAAGAGAGGTTCGAAAGGTCTCTATGCTCACAACAAAAGGGATGGGGATTCTGCATTCGTCGGATTATCGATGTTGATACCGCATTTTGTCGAAAGATTGAAGAAAATTCGAAAGAGCACCGACCGTGGAAATATTTATAGAAGAGAGAGAAGGCAATTCTACGACCCTTCTACGACGCTCCAGCAAATGACGAGAGATAGTTATTTGGAGATTCAGTGTCTAAACTATTGAAATCCGAAATATGCAGTTAATAGATGGTTAGAGATGAATTGAAAGTAAAATTATAGAAAGTATGAAATGAAATATGTAAAGAATCAAGTAATAATTGAAAGGGAGCTGACATAAACTCCAGAAGAAAAATTCTTGAGGAGTCAGATGAATTCGAAAGGCAACAAAATCAACTGCATTGAAAAACAAGAGTGAATTAGAAATTCAATTAACTGATGATTCATAAAAGAATATGGAAACCTGTTGAAAAATCTCTCTGGCACAACGTGAATGAAATCGTGAATATAATCAAATGAATGAAGAAATATTGAGGAGATAGCTGAAGTTGAATCTCATGGAGAAAAAATTATGAGAAGAGCTGACAAAACAAGATGTGAAATGAAAAAAAAATTAATGGATATAACTTGAAAATAGAATATAGCAAACCGGAATATAGGAAGTCTAGGATTCAGATTATATTCTCAATTTGATTTGTCGTTAGTACACAAGATTTTTTATTGAAGAATCTAGATGGAAATACTTCAGATATATTTCCTCCAGATTTCCACAACTGTGCATAATTGTTCAGTCAAGGACTTGAAAAAGTCACCCATTCTATGGATTTGTTGTAGAATTTGAAAGTCATTATTTGGTTTCAGATAGATATTCAATAAATTATCACAATCTGAATAAATTTGAATTTAATTCTGGAATTTTGAAGCAACTTTTCATATAACGTAAATTTGCCAATATAGTAATATTTCGAAATACTTATCTTTGTTTACGTTTTTTCCTGTTTCCAAAATGTATCCACATATACTTCACTCTTAAGTATGTTCCCGAAAAATCTTTCGGAGATCTGAGATTTGTATAGCATTCTTTCATTCAAGAACGTGGCTACCGTAGTAGCCAGCTATAATTATGTTTTGTCCAATAACTCAAAAAATTGCAAAATGAGTTAGCCAGTTCTTACATTCAGGCGGCGATATGATATGGTATGATATATGACATGACATGACATGACATGACATGATATATGAATCGCACCTCGTTACCACTCTAGGAAGCAATAACTTTCATTGAAATCAATATTACATCGTTACTGGTACTCTTTCGTGAGATGGTTTTGAATCAAACAAATACGATCGAGAATGTGAGAGTTTCAATTTGTAAGAGCACTCTTCTGCTTGGTCAACTGTTCATTCAAAATAACCATTTCTCAACGAGACATATCTGTTTTGCGATATAAATCAAAAACGGTAAATGTTCGTAAAGCACTTGGAGACCGCATGAAATCGTATACATTCGTCGACAATCTCTTGCTCAATAACATGGTAAATCATAATTTTATTCAATTATGAACTCACATTGTTTCATGCAGATCTTTATGGGTTCCCATTCGAATTAATTTGATATTCATGCGAATTCCATTGTGAGCATGATTTCCGACATATATCATTACAGTTATCCACTATTAACACAATTGCTCGTTTTTGATTCCTCATACGGTTCATCCCATTCATCGATGAAAGGTGAAAGAAAATTTCGATAATAAGATAACAGGAGAGAAACCAATTCGCCAAATAATGAAAGTGATTTCATTGTGTAGGGTGTTTCGAGAATGAATTTCCAAACCAATATCAAAATTTCAGGAGAATAAGTAACATCAGAATATAAGCAAGAACTGATTTCTTGATAGATGGAAAGAACTCTTTATTAGTTCCATTTCCAAACCACTTATTGACGTGGGAAAAAGTTACATTTGGTATAAATAATGCGGTTTCTGCTGGATGAGAGTTGCGAAATTCTGCAGAAGTAGAATGGCTTATACCTAATGAAAGTTATGAAAATATTATTCTATCATTTCCAAAGAAGAAAATTTTCTTCTCAACAAAATTTTCCAAATACAACGTTGTTCATCATATCAGAATCTGACAACAATTTTTTCTCAATGAATAAGTCTTTGCAACAATCCCTGAGTTTGATTTCGAGAACTTTCCGTATATTTTCTTTCTGAATAACCATTATTTTTTCATGTCGAGTCTTCCCAAAAAAAATTATACCATTTTTGTTTTCTGGCTGTACACACGCATGGTAGGCCATTACAGCTGGACAATTACGTTTTTTGACATGGTAGGTGAGGCGTAGCTATATTTTGATAGATCACTGGTGAGTCGATTGTGAGGGCCTTCTAGTTTTGATCAGTTCCAACTCCGAAGAAACGTACAGTTTCGTATGTTTTCACACCGCTCTATCTAGTAATTTACATGGATTATTGATTGTTCTATTGGAATGAATCACTTTAATTCTTTCGATATGAAGCATAAGGTTACCAAAAACGAATTATATATATATATATATATATATATATATATATATATATATATATATATATATATATATGTGTGTGTGTGTGTGTGTGTCATCGACATACAGTGTAACCGCTTCCCTTACGGTTATTTTGCAGTTATTTTTTTGGGCAAACTAACTATACAGCAAAGGACCCAATATCGAACCTTGTGGTACTCCTTTTTTCAATAATGCCAGTTCTGGTTTCTGAAGATTTCTTGTCACTTTCTATAACGCATTGCTCATAGTTTGATTGGCAACTCCTCGAACTTCAGATGTATCGTAATATAAAATTGTCATCATATCCAACAACTAGATAGCATATCATTCCCCAAACATGAAATATATTCTAGTATTTTCCCATACTGAAAAATGTTCTAATATATATCTGCACCAGCTCATGATCTTCATTGTCGAATACTACAGAAAATTCCAAACACAGCTGTTGTGATGTTCAATTGTGTGCTTTGTTGAGTTTCTAACGTGGTTGTTGATGCAGTATCGTCTGATATTTCGTCAATTAGGGCAGGTGTTCCACAGGGTTCAGTTCTGCCGCCCACTTTTTTTCTGTTTCATATCAATGATTCGCTGGAGGAAACATATCGTTCAGTGGATGGTTTTGCGGACGACAGTCCTCTTCATACTAGTTTCTTTTCCAGAGTCCCCATATCAGCACGAGAAAGAAGAATACACAGAGGCATTAGCGTCAATAGTAGTAACGATGATAATAATGGAATGGGGGTACATGAACTTGGTAGAAATTGATGCTGGGAACACCCAGGCATGTCTCTTCACGAAGGAAGCCGATGTATCTTCATCTAGTATTCAGATGTCGGGAGTAACTATTCCTACAAAGTCAAGTATCTCGATGCTATGAATTACGATAAGTAATAATCTATCAAGGGAAAATCTTTTCAGATCGATTGCTGAAGATGCTTTCCAGAAGCTTGGATTTCTATTTCATGAGAAGAAATACTTCACTTTTTGCCAGAACTTTTATCTCAGGGATTGATTGGGTTGGCTTACTTTAAATGAAACCAGTAAATTGTTCTACTTTCCAGAAAGCTAGTTGTTTCATTCCAGATTCTTTATATTCCACAATATCTCGAAATTGAAAATGAATTTATTGATACAAGGTTCCTTTTCCTGATGCAAAGAAAATTCAAAAAATCAAAGTGAATATCAATTCGTAACTCCTGTCCCTTGATTCACGCGGTGTTCTTCGAACATTACAGGGTTCTCCTTCATATGTATCTGCTCATGAAAAAAATCTCTCACATTTTGGATCGAATTGTTGTGAATCATGGACACACGTTTCGCCAACAAAGTGAGCATCTTCAGGAGAAGCAAATACAGTATCACTTCTTCATCAATGATTTTCATTATCGTTTTGTTTCGTGAATAAATAGTCTCGTAAACAATATTATCTTATAGGAGAATTGTATATCATTCACAGATGAAATATGTGTTTATCTGAAACAACTACTTCTCTACCTATGAGGACATACTTCCTCGATGAAATAGAATTTATAAAGTATTCCTACGCAATATGAAGGAGAGAAGTTAGCGGTGTCCCTTGAAATTTTTCATAATATTCAGGTCATATCAGTTCACTCCTGAACCCAGACAGGCTTGTTTCTACTCTGAGCTCATCAGACGATAGATGATTCGGTAAGGGATTTTAAAAATCACTCATGACACAATCCACTTTGTTACAAAAAGTAATTCCATAATAATAATAAGTTCTTTATATCCTCAAATTAGTTCGCACACCAACAGCGTGGTACTGCAAATAAAAAAGAGTAAAACGTCATTAGATAGATGTATACAAATAAAAGAAATAAATAGAAGTGGATATTAGTATAGAAACATGACATAGGTACACATAGGACTAATTTGTATAAATAAAATTAACTGTAAATTTATATAAATATAAAAACATATACATCACATACAAATGCCAAATCACGACAGGAACTCCTCTACAGTGTAGCAATTTTTTGATAATAGTAGCTTCTTGACATTTTTATTGAAAATATATACATTTCGTGAGACTTTGATTTCATCAGGAAGTCTATTATAGAGTTTGCATCCCAGATATTCAAAACTCTTTTGATAGAGTGCAGTGCGATGTTGACTTGTGAGGATTAGGTGGGCATTTCATGTACAGTAATTATGTGCTGATCTATTGGCAGCCAGTTTGTTTTTATTGCTGTATACATATGTGCAAGCCTCAAGGATGTATATTCCCGCAACCGTTAATATTTTTATATTCCGAAATGTTTCCTTACAAGAATCCTAACTTCGCAATTATCCTTACAGCATACTTCTGTATAGTGAACACTCGGCCTACAGAGGAGCTTGTGCCCCAGTTCAAAATACCAAACCTGAGATGAGAATTGAAATTTGCATAATATAGGGTTAGCAGGATGTTTTTGCTACAATAATTTGAGAGATACCTAAGAGAATAGCAGACTTTTCTTAGTTTTTTACATAAATTGTCAACTTGTGGCGTCCATTGCAATTTGTTATCAAAAACAACACCTAACATTTTTGTAGATGTTATTGCATTTAATTCTAAATCAGTATTCACAAACAGATACACCTCATTTTGTTGTCCTTTCACCATGAACTGTAACATATTAGTTTTCGTTTTATTCATATGCAAATAATTTTTCTCAGACCAAATTAAGACTTTTTCAAATGTGCTTTCAGCTGTCATAATATGCCATTCCATCGATTCTAGCACCACTTTGGTGATATAAGATGTAAGGTATTTGAATATTTGTGCACTGTATAATATTTCAGAAATGGTAAGTACCCGATTACTTATCGATTTTATGGGCTATAGTGAACGTTATATTCTCGTAGCGGTACTACCCATAAACAGAAATCTATTAATATTATTATTCGTGTTCCATGTTATATGCAAATCGTTCGTTTTTCGATTCCAATCTAATAAAATCGATCTATTGTTCTTATAAAGTAATAAATAAATTAATATTTTATTAAATACAGTTCGTGCATATCTACTTTTGTCTTCACAATACTTCATTTGAATATCGTCGAATATCTTTGGCTAAATTATTTCAATAATAAATATCTGATATACTTTCGTAGCTTTTTTTGCCGTGTGACAGGAGTTCGGCCGACGTAAATATCTACGGTACGGTTTGTACGAAGACGACTACATGTTCGAACAGAAATTGTTCATTTCTGTGGAAGACTCACTATACATTTGAAACTTAATAGTTTTTTTCCAGTCCCACCCGTAAATATACTAATTTTTTTTAGTTTTTTTAAAGGATAAGTAGGCGATTCCAGTCAGCTGAATAGTTATGATTTCATATCTACACAGGGTAGGATATGCATTCCACCAATCAGAGAGAAAAAAATACTTAGTCACCAGATTCAACCTTGTAGAAACGTCACAATCCTAATCTGTCTACCAAATTATGAAATTGTTTCAAAAAAAAACATTCTCAAACATCAATGATTTTAGCGAAATATCTTCGAAAAGAACAAAAATTAATCGCAAAAATGGATGTTAACTATAATTGTAATAACTCATTTTAGGTATAACATTTTCATCTTCAAAATCACGTCTTCCTTTATCTACAGTATAATGTCGATATATATGGGATAATGTCCGACATGATACCAGCTAGGAAAGCAGTTGCTTTCTGAGGGACATCTGCCAAAAATATTCAACTTTGTTGTATTTCCGGGAGGAAACGGGTACTCCGGCTTTGTTAGGAAGCATTTCACTTTGTATGTATCAGTGATCAACAACAATCGCATCGCACGTATCCGAATATCGATACTACGACAGAGGGTATTCAATCATGCATAATTTCCCCTCTCGCATATTGCCCACACGTCATTGACAACATCAATTCGAATTAGCCACATAGACCGCCATAGATATAGCCGGCCCGTCATGTGTTATTGTACAATTACATCTCCAATTGCGCCGAATTGATTTACAACTTAACACGGAACTGATGGCATAATGGCTATTGATGTGTGTCAATGGAGCGAACGCTCTGTGTCAGAAGTGCTTCCTTCGTGGAGGGAAATTTACTGGAGTTCTGATTTCTGATCCGGATGGAGGCATAGACATTATATAACTTGGGTGTTTTTCCTATGACCTGGAGGACAGCAAGAGTTCAGTCAGTTCCTAGAAAAGAGAGGAAAACTTTACCTTCTAATTACAGACCAATTGCATTGCTTCCTATCATTTCCAGAGTCATGGAAAAATCAGTCAATATGAAGTTTATCAAATATCTAGAGGAATCAGGAACTACTAGTGACTTATTGCCTTATGTTTCTTATATTTGGCTGCATTCAATCGAGAAATTCGAAGAAACGATAGCAGTTGCACTCGATATTTCAAAAGCGTTTGATCGAGTTTGGCATCGGGCTCTCCTTTCAAAACTGCCGTCTTATGTTTTGCCTCCTCAGTTGTGTGCTTTGTTGAAGAGTTTCTTGTCTGATAAGTCCCTGTATGTGGTTGTTGATGGAATATCATATGATATTCTCCCAATAAATGCAGGTGTTTCACAGGGTTCAGTTCTGGCGCCCACTTTGTTTCTGCTTCATATCAACGATTTGCTCGAGAAAACATCTGGTTCATTACATAGTTTGCGGACGACAGTACTCTTCATACTAGTTTGCAGAGTCCCCATACCAGCTCGAAAAACAGAAATTCAAAAAAACATTCACATCAATAAAATTTACGATGACTTGGTAAAAATGAAAGAATGGGGTAACATGAACTTGGTGGAATTTAATGCTAGGAAAACCCAGGCATGTCTCCTCTTAAGGAAAGCCGATCTATCATCATCTAGTATTCAGATGTCAGGAGTTACTATTCTTACAAAATTAAGTATTCCGATGCTAGGAATTACGATCAGTGATAATCTCTCATGGGAAAACCATGTGGGGTCGATCGCTGAAGGTGCTTCCCAGAAACTTGGATTTCTATTTCGTCCGAAGAAATACTTCACTTCTCGACAGTTTCTAATAATCTACAACGCTCAGATACGACCTGTCTTGGAATATGGTTCTCATGTGTGGAGTTCGGCACCAAAACATTCATTGCAGCTTCTCGATTCTATTCGGAGAAAGGCAATCCGTCTTGTTGGTGATTTTTCGCTCACAGACTCGCTCACTTCATTGAAACATCGTAGAAGGGTGGGAAACTTGACTCTCTTCTATAGATATTTTCTCGGTCGGTGAATTGTTATCGATCGTTCCACCCTTGGCAATATCTACACGGATGACTCGACGAGTACAGAGTTCCCACCACTTTGTTGTGAATTTGGAGACCTGTCGAACCTCTCTTGCTCAGGGATCTTTTTTCAATAGAACAGTTGAGCTATGAAACTCCTTGCCGGAAGAGATCTTTCCTGAGGCTTACAAACTTCAAAAATACCAAGTGAATGTTAAGTCGATTCACGCGGTGTTCTTTGAACAGTACAGGGCTTTCCTTTCGTGTAAATCTGCATATATAAAAAATAGAATACTCGGACTGGGACTAAGAAAGAAAGCACCTATCTTCAGACATAAAAAATATACAATTCCACAATTTCGTGGTTGGCGATATCACTAATACTCCGAAAACGTCTCTTTATTCTGGTTTGGTAATGTTTAGTCAACGAATCAGAGGATTTTTCTCAAGGAGAAAACTGTACTTGATCCCTTTCCGTTCATTCGTCTTCAACAATTATGTGTATTCAAAACCCTTTTTGCGTCTCTAACGTTAGCGGGGGTCTAAACACTTCCTACATTCCGGTGCGCATTGAAATGAGCATAATAATGAGTAAGAGCGTCAGATATCGTGGAAATGAATCTAAAGTTTATCAAGGACTGATATTGTTACGATATATCCTAATGTTCGTTGATTAAAACTCCAAACAACACTGAACTACTTTTATTACACTTCTTCATCACAACACAATACAATACAATCAATCAAATTGCATCGCTAACTTTTCAACGCGCGGTGCTAAAACTCTCTGTAATAGAAATTCTCTACTTCGACTTCTGGACTTAGCAATACCAAAGCTCTCTCCGATAAAAACTCTGTGAAATTCTCTCTCTCCCCACTAAGCTAGAAGCTTTGATAATCATCTGCGAATAACTATTCGAATAACTCTGCTGCTTCGAATCAATCGCTTCCGTTTATATACCTGCGTACGCCAACGGAGGATCTTCCAGTTAGATCCCGGTGATCTAGTTTTCTCGGTGAGCCGCGATCCCGCAGGTAACAATCTTCCTTCGACCCCCCAAATTAATTTGACAGGGCTGGCGCTAGGAGATTTCGTAACAAGATCAATACATTCGTTCAAGATGCTAATAACAAATCAAATTTACTTTATAAAGTACAAATATAACCATAATTTTATGAGATCAGTAGTAATTCCAATGTTTTTCATTTGTAGGTTATAGGAGAAATTTCCAGCTCGATTATGATTATAAAAATGGCTGGAAAGGACATATTGTGTGAAAGCTAGACAGGACACTGTTTCAGGAGAAGCTCTTCAACACATCTGGCCAATGCAGGGGGCAACATTTCATCCATCCATGTAAATCTTCCTCTGTGGAGGAAGAATAGGTATATAGAAAATTGTTTGAATAACAAAACTGAGATTTTTAACAAAACATTGAATTGAACATCTTCTTCCATACAAATTGGAATATCATGTTGAAGTAATTGTTCAAACTCCACTATAAATTATTATTTCAATAATTGAAATTGTTTTATGGGGAATAATAAATTATTAGTTGACCCTGTGGAAAATAAAGCCTCCATGAAGTAATATTTAATGTGTCTTCTGTGAAATGTTTTGGCAGTGAAAAAAAGGCTTTTTTCCACGGTGAAAAAAAAAAAACATTTACGCATCAATGAATTTGGCAACTTGTTTCAGTTTCATTCATCATACTACCATTCGATATTATACAGTAGATAGCGTAGCAAAAACACTTCAAATCTTTTTTTAAAATGCATTGATCAGCTATATCTCTATGAACAATGATACTACTCACTGAAACTCACTTTGAGTATTGTTTATAGAGATATAGTTAGTTGATGCCTGTGTGAAAATGATTCGAAGGATTTTTGTTACGCCATCTACAGTGTTATGTCGATATAACCGTTTATTTGACAATGAACGAGAAAGTTTTCTACGGGAAAAATAAGTGCAGAATTATGTCTGTCAGTTTCACTGCAATGTTGAAAGAAAGATGATGAAGCTTCAAAATAGAGTTGATGAAAGAAGTTTATGAAGAAAATGAAAGTTCAGGCATTGAAATAATCTTCAGAACATAAATGATCTACGACATTGCCAAAAAACCCACTTCTGTTTTTCCATTTATTGCAATTTTTTGGCATTATCTATGAGTAGAAAAGAAAATGTGTGATTCAAGCTACGAATTCTGTACAAAAAATGAAAGAAAAGACAAGACTTTCATCCCTTCAAATTTTATTTCCATAAGGTTGGCTAACTATATCTCTGTAAACAATGCTTCGATTAATTTGAGTCCTTCAAATTTAATCGATAAATTTTCATTTTCCACAAAAACTCTTTTATTTGGCAAAAGTATGGAAACAAACCCATTGATAAAATCACGAGTCCGTAGGACGAGTGATTTTATCTAATTCGGTTTGTTTGAATGCTTTTGCCTCAAAATAAAAGAGTTTGAGTGTTTCGAAAATGAAAATTTATCTTATTGAATTTGAAGAACGAGTTGTATTTGGAGAGATTATTTTTTGAACAAATAGGAGGGAGAACAATTTAATTGATCAGTATTTCATTTACATAAGGAACGGAGAATAGGTGAAAATTTTACAAATTTGAAATGTCAAACAACGATGTATGCCCTCTATGATCCAGAAGAGATATGATGCTTGCGCATTGAATATTATAATGCTTGCCGACGATACCAAGAGATGGCGTCACACCTTCCATTGCACAAGGTTGATAATTGAAAGTTTCTTATGAAATGAAACTCGCTCCAGAAGGAACATAAAATCATTCGTTATGTCGCTGTATCAAAATCTTCATACAACGGTTTCTTCTCATACAACAAAAAATGAATTGTATTTAATAAAAACTAATTGTTCGCCATCTTCATTTGAGTTGAGGAAACCTTAAATATTTGAATCGGTCGTTCGCTTTATCTGTCATAAAGTTGGGGTTATGAGCTATTTACATGTTTGAGTGTTCATTGAAATGTGTTATGTTATTATTATGCTGAAAAAGTGAAAAGTGAATGACTATTAATAATAAGGTAACTCTTCATTCATGATAATTTATATAAATATGAGCCAGTTCAATAGATTCGACGCGGCAAACTTTATAGTTTTGACAGTTCAAAGGTAAACAACGTTTTATCGAAACAATCGAAAGGACCAGGCAGTTTTACCGGTATAATACCCAATGATTGGCTAGAATAACCATAGAATAACCCGCTACTATTGGTTGAAATGCCAAAAACGTCACATTTTGACAAGTGAAAAAAAAAATCACTTATCATTACACGAGAGCTTTTTTTTGTCGAAGTGAACTTGACATTTCGATGAGAATTTTGTTGCCTGGCAACTCAACGAAAAAAACTGCCTCTGAAAAAATAACGAGTCCGTAGGACGAGAAATTTTTTCTAAACTCGAATCATAAATGTCAAGTTTTCTTCGACAAAAAAAAGCTCGAGTGTAATTCGGTACGACAATTTAATGAGTACAGTTTAGTTTATTCAATTCAACGGAAAAGTACAATTGTTGAAAACACAATTCTTATATTTCATTTTCACAGATACTCTTTTGACAACGCAAGTGAAAAATAGACAAAGACGCCGTCAAAGATTTGTTTACAATTCTGGTTGCCATGCTTTCAAGAGTTAGGTTCCGTTTTGTCGCTGAAAAACTTAGGGCAAAGTTCTTTCGCTGTCATAGTGATAGAATCACGGCAGCTTATTGGATATTTTGTACACGAGTCAAATTGTCACTGGTATAAATTGTTGATATGATACTAGATAACAGCTCCTATAATAATTTTCGTCGTCCTTTTTCGATTATTGAAATTCCACTGAGTTCGCTCATAAAAATATAGTCGCCAATTTTCCAGAATATCCCCCTGACCGCAAACTCATTCTGCCTCCGTTGATGCATCGAAGGGCCGCCGCTTGTTGAGCCCTTTCGACGGCCGCCTTGACATTCCCCGGAAACCTCAAGTAACCCCTCTGAATCTGCTAGTCAAGTGGCCGAATAAAAAATTGGGAAAGAATGCCCTTTATCCCTTCGAATTCGCTCTATTTTATTTGCGACGATCTGTCACTATCGCTATTCGAGAATATTTATCGTTCCGGGAAAGTGGAGACGTCTGTTTCGGGGAAAAATAAGACAGTGGATTTTACTGGTTTTATATAGTGGGGTCAATAATGTGGAAATGTTGACGCCAGTGGAAAGATTAATTTCTGTTATATATTTTTTGTGTGAATCTTTTCCTTTACAATCTCCTTCAGTATTATTTGTATTTGTTACTTATTGAGCTTCCAATAGTATGCTTCACAGATTATTGAATATTCCACTTTCAGTAAACAATGTTTCAAAGGTCAGTTATGATATGAACATTGTTGACGCCTTTGTTATTGAAGAAATCCCAAAAACAGACTATAAATCAAGTCTATTGTCTCATGAGAAATGATAGTGAATACCAAAACATATTGAACAAGGCAGGCGAACCTACAAAAGATTTTTTTTCAAAGAATAAAGAATTGGGATAATCATAATTTCAGTGAAATCATTAAAATCAGTAACGAACAAAATAAGTCTCGGAGAGATCAGGTGTATACGAGTTGACCTGTAGTTCTTGCCCGGAACTGTATATTGGCCAAATTCAGAAACCTTTCACCAAAAGAGTGAAGGAGCATAGAGGGAGTTTCTTTAATGAAAACACCAACTCAAAATTTGCAAATTATCTTCTGACAGAAAGACGTGAGTTCAGTCATGAGTCTGAAGGGTTGCATTTGGAGAAGAAATGTTCAAAACTCAATCTTTCGGAAGCCTTGAAAATTAATAAAGTCAAGACATTTACCGAGTGACCAAAAGATCTGAACAGTTCTTCCTCTTTCAACTTGTTTCCATATCATGGCAAAATGTATACTGATGGTCGCTTCAACACAAACAATTTTGTATTATTACTTTCCAGAAAAGGAGTAGTTGGCAGTAATTGAAATATGTATCTATATAGACGCATGAGGTCTGATTCATTTAGATACTATACTATATCACTTTTTTATGAGCTTTCGTGAAGATAAACACGTGTTGTGGTTTTTCTGTAGTGAAAATCATGGATTACCACAGAGTTCCTGGTCCCATGCTTTCCATCATCAATATAAACGATATTCAATATACGTAACCGAAGTCATACTTCAAGCACATAAAACTCTTTTAGGGGGCCAGATAACCCAATATGAATCATGTTCAGAACGATGCTTCTTCTATATGGAATAATAACTTCTTGAACTATGCCGTCGATTTTCAACGGTACCATCGACCATATACAGGGAAAAAACGACTTTTCCACCCAAACATGGGAAGTTACCGTCAACTGTCCTCATATAGATCACTTCAAAATTATACGTTCTCAAATACTAATTTTTTCCAGGAATTTTTTATCAGATAATGAAATAATATTTTTAATTGAATTTATACGTTATTGAAATGAACAAACAAACTTTCACTCATTTTCAAAAACAACCCTACATTTTTACGCTAGTCAGGTCCAATGGAATTGAATGGGTTGCAATGCGTTGAACCTTTTATATAATACGAAACGTCATCAGCATCAGCCAAGGATATCTTTATTTATGTGTGATTCACGTGTCATAAACAAATGAATGTCCATTTGGTTCAACTAGAGCCCTAATAATTGCTGTGCTTCTGGGTGTTTCAGCAATTTATTCTCTCAAGAAGTTGCTTGTCACGTTCTGCTTCCTAGGTTCTGCATATTTTTTAGTATCTATTATAACTTATCGGTCTGGGATATTTCACAATGAATACGTGAATCCAAATGATGTCCTATTATTTCTTCTTTCCTTCTTCATCTTCTCATTTTTTTCATCAGATGACAATCAATCCCATTGATTCGTTGAGATTTCTCATTTCTTTGTAGTTTTTTTTTGCAAGTTTTCATTATTGATGATGCTTGTAGGTAATTTTTTCCCATTAACATTCCTTTCCTAATTTTCAACTTTCGATTCCTGTTTCATTATCAGTATAGGTTCTCTCATTAGATTAAATATTTTCACCTCTGCCCTCTGCTTATTTCGACTCAATAGATTTTTTTTTGACAGATTCCAGTATAGTAGATTTTATAGGCAATAGAATTTAGAACTGATACCACTGACCTATAGAAACATTATCAATGAAATCGAACATTCCTTCTGTTTTTTTTTCCATGTTTTCAATTCATTCCTTCTGAATTATGATTGTTATAATTCCTGTACTCGAATCATCCCACCCTGAATGACATCCCAATCATCTTGAACCCAAAGTGAGCCACACGCGATGATTAATATTGAAAAAATGTTATCAATGCATTTGTACTAAAGGAAAATAAGCCCTCATATGATAAAAAGTGTCAATATTATTAAAAAAGTGCAATACTTTGGACATCGAAAAAGGCAAAATGTTTGGACAAAATGTTGGGACAAATCATGAATATAGAGGCTCGACTGAGCATTTCTTCAACAGTATCCATTTGGCGTACCCAAAAAAAAAAGAAATCAATTTCATATTCAACAAGAAAAAAAACATACATAAAGTCTCGAGCAGGACACAAGTCAATAAAATTACGCCCGATAGACCTCAATATCATCACCATCATCGATATTATTGTTTCAATATTCTTTGGTTAACATCGATATTGGGAAAATAATATTGACCGTTGAAGGTAGGCCGATCCTGTTCATCACCTTCCAACATTTTTTTTCATTAAAGTCTATTTCGTCAAAAGAGACCCACTGTCAGCGGCAGGGGTTTATCGCATACCGTGCACCTGTGGGAAGGTTTACATCGGTACCACGAAAAGATCCATGGGTACAAGGCTCAAAGAGCATCAAAGGAACTGCAGGCTGGGGCAAACCGACAAATCGGCGGTGGCGGAACACGCATTGAGCGAGGGCGACCACAAGATTCTGTTCGAAAATGCAACACTGATTGCCTCCAACCAGGGTTACCATAGCCGACTGGTACGGGAGGCAATAGAGATCCAAAAACATGCGGACAATTTTAACAGAAAGGAAGAAACGTTGACTCTAAACAGAATTTGGAATCCGATTCTAAAGAAATCAAGAATAACTAATGAAATCACAGCAGGTAGTGCGGCAACTAATAATGATGATTATTCCCCGAACCCGACAGAAGTAATTAACACTCCAGACTACCTGCATCAATATAAATACGCCTTGAGAAATCGAACTGTTTAGTCATCGGAGATGAATAAGCCTCTGAAGAAGCTGGCCACTCGCGCTAGCGAAACGTCAGGAAGAAATTCCAAAATACGACGGCCTTCAAGCCCGAAGAGCAGTAGTTATACTAAGGAAAGGGATGTTGACATCATATTAGCCAGGGGAGTAGTTGTTTTCTGACACGTGCCACCCGAAACCTACTGTGTAGGTAATTTGAGACTGGCCTGAACAGATTGTTCGAAAGATGATTTCATATTCTTTCAATTATTATTAATGTTTGACAGTTTTTACAGAAAATAAGTTATTACAGTTGTAATCACTGGATGAAAAGTGCAGATTTTAAATAAAACTGAAATTCTCTAAGAGCATGCATGCACAAACTCCATCCAAGATAAACACCTAGAGATTTACTAAACAGTCCAAAGACTGGCAACGAAATGAACCTATCCTCCTGGACCTAAATCACTTTCTCTAATACGATCCGACATTTTAATTATTCCGAATAAAAGGAAGTGCATATCTTTGGCAGTAACCACAAACGATAGCTTGTAATACGACCGTAAAATATTAACATAGTTATTAACGCAAATTTATGCATCTCCAGGTGCATCTACCATGCATACGTGTGGCACACCAGCAATATGTCAATCGAAATCTATTTCGGAGTCGCAGCCCAGCTCAGAATATTATCTGAATAATGTTCAGCAGTTATACATGGTGATCGTGATACATGACTTATGACTGCGCCATCTGTAGTCGGGATCGCGCTATACGTCACGCATGATGTTGCTTATAATTAGTGATTGTTAATTGTTTTGGTTTGAGATCCAACGCTGAAATGTTTGATGGCTGGAAGTTGCAGTGATCCCAAGATGAATAAAAACCCTGGTGTGTTGACTTATACCTAATAGATTGTAAGCAAATTTTCTCGACTTTTCGCTATCTTGATTTTGATCAATTTTAACTGAAAAGATGCCTTCGAGAGTTTGCCAGCAGAGGCGCACCTTACGTGATTTCAATTTAATCTGTGATGCCATGATATCCGTCTGCTCGACGGCCATTCAATTATTTATAGATTTATAGGTTATGTTTATTTCATGGTCTCATGTTTTGCATGTAATTCCTTGGTTTCCCACAAAATGCTAGAAATTATGTAGTCATCACATTTTGACTGATTATTAGGTATTCCTTTTGCTTTCAATTTGATGAAAAATAAATCAAAAACTTGGTGATTGTGATTTAAATATTCCGAAACAATAGTTGTGAGTGAAACTGGAAAGTATTGATATCTTATCTTTCTACTTTCTGAGGAACCGAAGATAGGTAAGTACTTTTTTCTTCATAGTGTTAAAAAAATGCAATTTTAATGTGATTACGAGCCGATGATATGAGGGATAAGTAATACCTACACGTTACACGAGCGTTTTATTTTGAGCTTTGTAAATCGGTTCATAATAAATCTAACTATCACTATAAAATCTAACTAATACAAGAACAGCAACGATAAACACTCAAAAAGGATATAAATAAGAAAAACTTGAAGAGCAACAAGATTTTGAATATTGAAGGAACTTTCGAAAGCATTCAAATTCAAATCGAACTGTCAAACATTTCAAAAAAATTAATAGCTTTTTATAAGACGAACTTGACCTTACGTATTTTGAATACTGATAATTCTATTGGTGAACAAAAGATCCCGCAAGAGTTTTTCCAATGAGACCGCCGGTATCAAAATCACCCGTAATCTGCCGCCTCAATGAAAATGTACCCTCAGAAAATCGAATTTGTACCACCTCAACACCCACTACCGTCAAAAAATGTAAGTTTACTCTTCGATTTCTCAGGAGACGAGTTGGCTAAACAAAAGCATATCGGTCAACGCACCAAGGTTTTAATTCATCTTGAGTGATCCCCATTGGTATTTGGAAAAAAATATGTCAAAATGAAGTTTGGATGATGAAAAATCGCGTGTGGCATATCACTTCAGAGCAGTATACCGGATGACCCAAAACCAATTCACCCACTGTATCTACGATGTTATTTTGTATTGACATATTCGGTACTTCGTTCGACTGTTAAATCCACCAGTGTACACCTTGCCAAGAATCAACAAGCCATAAGTGACACCTCCGGTTTGATCGGAATCGCATACAATTTTTATATTTCAAATGGAATCTATGATTGTGTTTTATGTACCTATCACAATCATACTCTCAATTCAAAATCTGCTGGTATATTTCAGACTTTTTGAGAAATTCATTTTTGTACTCCCCTCGTAACGGAACATTTTCATGAGTATCCTACGGAATATTGAACAATATTATGTGAGTAACAACAATTGATGGCCAGATTAGTTATTTCTGAAACTGATCTTTTCTTCATTTTTCAACAAGTCTAACATTTCTTAAATGCTTACTTGAGAATTTTCAATGTTGGTTATAAACCCTAATAGTTTCCATGTTTTTGTTTTCAATATGTTACCTATAGACTTTCTCACTAAATTCAAAAATTCCTCAATCAGTATTTATTTAAAAATTATACTTTCCATTTGAAAAGTGGATGCGCTTCTAGTAAAACAGGTGTCTCATATATGGTTTGATACTTGGTAAATTGCACATTTATGACATCAACTTAAACAATACCAACGATACTAACATATTTCAAATTTATTCATGAATTCCATAAATATTCCATGAATATTTGAGATATATATATATTTTTTCATGCAGATGAACGAAAAGGAAGACCTAAAATGTTTAAAGAACACCGCGTGAATCAAGGGACAGGAGATACTATGAATTTTGAAGTTTGTAAGCCTTAGGAAAAACCTCTCTTGGCAAGGAGTTCCAAAGCTCAGCTGTTCTATTGAAAAAAGACCCCTGAGCATAAGAGGTTCGACAGGTCTCCAAGTTCACAACAATGGGGTGGGAATTCTGAACTCGTCGAGGCATCCGTGTAGATATTGCCAAGAGTGGAACGATTGATAACAATTCAAAAGAGCTTCGGACATGAAAATATCTATAGAAGACAGATGAGTTTCCGACCCTTCTACGATGCTCTGATGAAGTGAGCGTGTCGGTGAGCGAAGAGTCACCAACAAAATGGATTGCCTTTGCCTGAATAGAATCAAGAAGCTTCAACAAGAAAGTTGTGAGCAATATGGAAGACATCACAGGATAAATGGTTTTTCCTTACTCAAAGCGATGTTAAGGACGGAAACATTACTGTAAGATAGATACCGTGTTTGTATTGTTGTGTAGACCGTTGTAAGGTAATTGTGGCACATTTACATACAGCTCAGTGAGAATTAGCCAGAGGTAGGTTTTGCATTACCTATTCATCAGGATAAAATCCAGGAAAACTAACCTTACACATATTGATTCATAATAATCAAATCATATCACTTCATATTCATCTTATATTCAATTTTACTTGAATTTGAATTTCAAGTAATTATTACGATATGTTTCAGTATATTAAGAACTGAAGTGTGCATTTATGACACAAATATATATTATGTAATGAAATATGTCATATAACATTATAAATACCTTGCAGCTCTATCTCCTTTGATCTCTGCTCATGTGGAATCGAGATTTGATGCAAAATATGCTATCACTTTGTGTCCACTGAGTATGAAAGTATGAAAATTCACTAAATCATAAAAATACGTTTGGACTATAATGTGACAATAAAGAATATTCGATTAAAAAATTTTAAAAAATTTAAACTTTTTGCATATTCCCTATTGGCATTCGTTGTAATAAACCTTCACCAATTAGTATCCAATGGGCTAAAATGATTTTTCAAATACCTAGGGCATAACGGGGATGTTTATACTTGGGAGCAACAGTCTACAAGTTCGGGGACCTTCTGCTCGGAAATAGTTATGAACGTGGTGTATGCAACACTTTATTTTTCATGCAGATTCACACGAAAAGGAAGCCCTGTAATGTTGAAAGAACGACGCGTGAATCAAGGGACAGGAGATACTATGAATTTTGAAGTTTGTAAGCCTGAGGATAAACCTCTTTCGGCAAGGAGTTCCAAAGCTCAGCTGTTCTATTAAAAAAAGATCCCTGAGCAAGAGAGGTTTGACAGGTGTCCAAGTTCACAACAATGGGGTGGGAATTCTGCTCTGATAAAGTGACCGAGTCTGTGAGCGAAAAATCTTCAATAAGACGAATTGCCTTTCTCTGTTTATTTCATCCTATAGAGTCAATATTATATGAATATTTTGTGCTGTCTGGGTAGTTATGAATGAAGTTCCATGTACCTCGTTATGATTAGTGGTGTTCCAAAGGAGTCTATTCTCGCACAAACTGAAGGATTATTGTCATTGAACAATTTCCTAATTTTCCTTTTCTATGGATATGTAAATGAATTTCTCGACACTAGCAATTGACGTCAAAATTTTAGCAAAAAAATCGCGCAATAAGAGGGGATCATCAGCTTAGACATCCAGTTTGACCTCTGAAGAATGTTTATTCTTATGTACAAACCCTTAACAGAAAATTAATATTCACAACCATTCGATCAAGTTGAAGACCTGCCAATCTCTTCTTCCCATCTTCTGTAGTAACTGTTATCCATTCTGTATTCATTCTCGAACAACGGAAAGATTATGACAAAGTGCGTCATTGTAAAACACGACAGGGCGAGGGTTTCTTTGCCCTTTGGATTGTAGGGGCGGAAAGACAACGTTTCTTATATTGATATCTGTCCATCTATCTCTGGACATGAATAGACTTTATTGGCAATTTCGAAGAGGACATCGTTTCGGAGTGATATTTGGGGGGATTCCCTCGGATGGCACTGAAATGTTTTTTAAACAAGTGGCTTGGAATTTGATTCGATGTTATATGAGCAGGAGGGAAAGAAAATACCTGATTTTCAGATGCAAAGAAGGGAGAATTTTCAATACTTATACTCCCATTCCCAGTTCCTTATTTCATTTATAGAAACCTTATGATGAACTTGCTTCAGCCAACAAAGACAATAGTTAAAAATAACAGTAGATTTATCGCATTAACATTCCTATGATATTCAGAGAATATCCTGGAAAAAGTTTGATTTTCGAAACGGAGAGAGGCTCTACAGATCTCCAGGCTCACAAGAAAGTGGTGGAATATCTGTACCTGTCGGGTCATCCGTGTTTATACTGCCAACGGTGGAAGTGACCGTGAAAATATATATAGAAAAAAGAGAATACTCCGAGACTTCTACGATGTTCCAACGAAGTGAGCGAGTCTGAGAGCGAAGAATCACCTACAAGACGGATTGCCCCACTATAAATAGAATCAAGAAGCTTAAATGGATGTTTTGGTGCCGAAACCCATACATGAGAGCTATATTCCAAGAATGCATTGTAGATCATTAGTAGCTGACGAGAAGTGGAGTATTTCTTCGCACGAAATAAAAAGAGCTTCAATATATTTTTCAAAAGAAATCCATCAGATCAACAACAAGCGAATGTTCAACAGATGTATGTAGATCTGAAGGTATCTCTATTAGTATGGGTGTACCACAGGGATCTGTGTTGGGCCCAATTTTATTCTTGATATATATAAATAATATTGTTTACGTTGATTCCTCAGCCCAATTTACACTGTATGCAGATGATACTATGATTCTTATAAATGATCAAACTAATACAATTATTGAGTCTAAATGTAATAAACTTTTACAGAATCTGAATGACTGGTTTGGCCTAAACCAACTTTATCTAAATTAAAAAAAAACGCATTACATTCATTCTCATAATAGGCAACGGAAAATAGAAAATATAAATTTAATATCGAATAATAGAAAAATTGAGAAAGTTCCTTGTGTAAAATTTTTGGGACTGCACATTGATGAGTGTCTCAACTGGAAGAGGTACTGTCAGTCAGGTGGTTGTCTCGAAAATGAACTCGGTTAATTACCTTTTTCGAAATTTGAAAACTGTTCTATCACATAACCAGCTCATCATGTTGTATTGTGCACAGGTGGAGTCCCACTTGAGGTATGGGATAGTCTTCTGGGGGATGTCTTCGGATATAAATATTCATATCGCAAAAAAGGATAATTCGTTGTATAGCAGGCATCACTCGTCTGACTGGCTGTAGAGAATATTTCAAGAAATTAAAGATTTTTTTCATTGCCCTCATTATATATTTATGAAGTCTGCCTCTTCATTTTCACGGATTTGAATGGATTCAAGACTACTAGAGAAGTACACAGCATCAACACGAGACAAAATAACAATTTATATATTCATTTTACAAAAATGAATGTTTTTACACATTCAACTGCAATAATTGGTCAGAAACTCTTCAATAAGCTGCCGTTGGCACTGAAATCCTGTGGAACAATAAAAATGTTCAAACACTGCCTGAAAGTACTTTTAATAAATAAAGTTTTTTATTTCGTTGACGAATTTATGAACTGTGAACATTTTTTATACAGTGACGTTTGAGTTTTGCACCATAATATGTAAAGTAATATTTTTGTATTGATAACTGCTATATGTATGTATTTTACTTTAATGTATTATGTCCTGTGTATTATGACATATCCTTTTTTGTCTGCTCTCTATTGAACAATCCTATACAAATTGTATTTGTCAAAGAGGAAATGAAGTATCAAATCAAATCAAATCCAAGCTTTTGCGAAGCATCCTTAACAATCGATCTCACATTGTTTTCCAATGAGAAATGATGACTGATCGTAATTCCTAGCATACTTGATGGAATAATTACTCTTGATATCTGAATACTAGATTCTTCGAGGAGAGAAATGCCTGGGTTTTCCCAGCATTGAATTGCACCAGGTTGATGTGATATCATTCTATTGTTTTCGCCAAGTCATCGTTATTCTTTTGACGCTAATGCTTTCCTGAATTTTTGGTTCTAGTGCTGGTATGGAGACTCTGTGAAAGAAACTAGTATGAAGAATTCTGTCCTCCGCAAAACTATGCACTGAACAAGGTGTTTTCTCCAGCATATCATTGATATGAAGCAGAAACATATTGTCCACCACAACTGAACCCTGTGGAACACCTGTTTTCATAGGGAGAATATCAGATGGTACTCTATCGATAACTACAGAGACCTATCAGACAAAAAACTCCTCATCATAGCACACAACTGAGGAGGCAAACCATAAGACGGATGTTCAGAAAGGAGATCACGATGCTAAACTCAAACAAACGCTTTTGAAATATCTGATTTCGATTGTTTATGACATCAGATATTTTCAAATTATCCACCGTTCTCAATTCAGTTCAAATGAAATCTCAAAACATTCGTGGAAAAGAAAAAATTCCCAATGATAATTGAAGTACACCTGGTATTCGGTAAGCAAATTTCACACCATATTGAACTCCAACGAATTATTTAATAATAATAATAATAATAATAAATATACTTCATTGTCTGGAGATTGAATCTTGTTGACAAAGCATCAAATTGGATACATGTATATATAAAACACAGACATCTTTTACAAACACATATACGTGGCATACAGGTTCCATACACAAACACTTTAAAATTGCCTTCATAAATATATAAACAAAATAACATATATACAACATGAAATATATACAAGATAAAATACTTCACTTCAGAAGCGATCGTCGTAAAATTCATGCAAACTATAATAGGGTCTGCTTATCAATGAATGTTTTATATTTTTTCTGAAGTAGACAATATTCTGATTGGTTTCCTTGATATTCTCTGGTAGGTGATTATACATTTCCAACCCATTATAAAAAAATGAATCTTTGATCAGTTCAGAAGAGGGCAGGGGCAGTTTCAAACTATTTTTTCTGCTTAGACTAAGAAGGGGTGTTCTCAAATCTCAATATATGTTTTTTCACAAGACAAACAGTTTCTAAGATGAAAAGAGCTATAACTGTCAGAATTTTACTATCTTTGAATTCCTGTTTACATGAGGCACGTGGTTTCATTTTATACATATATCTGATAGCTCTTTTTTGTAATTTCAAAACTGATTGTAATAAACTAGAGCTAGATATCCCGCAAAAAGGAATGCCATACCTCAATTGTGACTCTATGAGAGCGTGGTATGCCGTTTTTGCTATTGGAGTTTCAAGTTCTCTGGAAATGATTCTCAATGCATAGCATCCCGTAGATACCTTGCCTCTCAGAAATTTGATGTGATTTTCAAATTTAAGATATTTGTCGATATGCAGTCCTAAAAACTTAGTACAATCTTTACCAAAAATAGTTTCATTTTGCATAGGCAAATCGTCTAGTGAGCATTTGAATCGAATTATTTTCTTTTTTTTTTCGATATTCTAGATATCATCTCGTGGAGGGTACGTGCCGATTTACTATGCCACAAAATTGTGGTATCTTCCGCAAAAAGAGTGATTTTACCCGATATGCCAACATTTATCAAGTTATTCACATATACAAGAAAGAGGATTGGCCCCAAGACTTAACCCTGCGGTACGCCTGAATCAATATAAGATTTTCTGGACATTTCGTTTGTCCTCACCATCTGACTTCTCCCCGTTAAATATGACTCAAACCACTCATAGGTTTTTTCTCTGCAGCCATATCGTAGCAGCTTTTGCAAAAGTATTTTGTGGTCCACACAGTCAAAGGCCTTTGTTAAATCGCAGAAGACTGCCGCTGCCACATCTCCTATATTGATATTTGAGTAAACTTCATAAAGGAAAAAGAAAATTGCGTCGTGAGTGTTTTTATTATTTTGGAATCCAAACTGATTTTCACTTATTTCCTTGTTGGTGACAAGAAACTTATTGAAGCTGTTTTCGACAAGTTTTTCAATTATTTTTGCAAGTGTTGGTACAAGAGCAATTGGCCTGAAGTTTGAGGTGTCTTCAAGATCACCGCCCCTGTGCAATGAAACAACAACAGATGATTTTAAAAACGACGGAAACACACCACTACGAAATGATTGATTTATTACTGAAACAAGAGTTTCAAGTACCTCTATTGGGAGATTTTCGATAATTTTGATTGAAATATCATCGTAACCTGTTGCTTTTTTATTTTTTATGTCTTTGGTGACTTCTATAAGTTTTTTTGTACTGGTATTATGCAATATGAAAGTTTCGTTTATGTAGTAGTTTTGAAGGTGAACTAATGGGTCATATGGCACAGAAATGTTACTGCTAAGTTTTTTTAGCAATTGTACAATAAAAATTATTGATTTCATCCGCACTAATTGGGATCTCAGAGTTTCCTTTATTTTTAGTGTTGCCACGTAGGTCGTTCCTAATAGACCATGAAACTCATGTTTTAGCGTTTCAAGGTTCGTCAAGATAGGGTTTGGAATACATCACAGATTGAACAATTGAATCGAAATTGTCTCGTTTTGTCACATTTAATTAAGGTTACTGTGTGAGCTTTAACAAAATGATCGATTTGGCCAAGGAACTACCGTGTCAGTGGCTCGTGAATAAAGATGTAGATCACAATTGTATTTTCATTAGTCTACTAAATTGTTCTAGTGCCCTATTTGAAGAGACCCGTCCTGTCCAACAAAATATGCTCTGCTTATGTCAAACAATTTCCTCTATAATTCGCTGTGAAAACACCTGAGTTTCCATGGTGACGCGAAACAAAATAGGCATCTCATTGTTCAAAAGCTATTGGTGTGGAATTTCCTTAAAACATTTTGCTGAGTGTAAGGGGTTGCAAATTTTCCTTGGGACACGCTGTAAATGTTGACTGTTTTGAAGTATCTCAATGAATTCTTCTACAATTAACAAAAGACGTCAAAGATTCAATTATCTCCGATTCAATTATCAACTGATATCATGTTCAATCGAAACGTAGGCTCATTTCATGGTTACAGAGGAAAAACGCATATTTCAGTTAAGACATAACCACCAATCACCATTTGCCATATCATTAAATCCGTGAACTATGCTGCTACGAGGTTAGCAATAAAAAATCCAGCCCGCTGATATTCTTTTCGATACGTACATGATATGAAATAAAGATTATTACTTTATGGAATTCCTTGAACCGTTTGAAATCACCAGACATTACTTTCGCATTTTCCAGATATGGAGATTAGATAAAGCTTAGTTGAATTGTTTCGCTTTGAAAGAATGCCGGTCGATTGCTATTCAAGTTGTGATGACAATAATAAGCAAAGTTCGTTTATCGGCCCCTCACTACGTCACGCAAGAGAGGTACTGGATGTTTTGAAATATTATAGCCATGTTCGTACATACTGATGAGCTGCCGGCTTTGATTGGTGCTGCTGTGGATTTGCGAGTATTTTTTGTTACGAGAGCGTTCTTGGAACGAGAAAAATCGCATTGAATCATTGGTATTCAAGTCGGTTATTTCAATATTAAGAAAGAGTGGAGGATGACTCAGTCAACAAATGATATATTATAATAAATAATTGAAAAATGGCAAAGGCTTTCGCGGCCGAGGTTTTCAGTATCACTACTTTGGTTCTGGTTTGAAGGCCGTTGTTTTTTGGAATTTCTTCTTGACGTTTCACTGGCGCGAGTGGCAATAGCTCCTTCAGAGGCTGTTTGAAAGTCATCATCATTCAATGGATGCGTATTTTCTTCATATTTTTTTCGGGTCAGACACCTACTACAATTTGAAAATGACGAGAATTGATATTGAAATCTATTCATGCGTCCAGAACATCAGACCGAATATTTCCCTCATATATAAAATGTCCTATAAGAGCAATGCAATTATCGAAAACTTACAGCGGTAATTGCATTGTATCAAGTCACCATAACAACACATTTGAAACCGTATCGCTAGACGTCAGTAAACAACACAAATAAATGTCAGATAGACTTCAAAAATAGAAAAACATTTTGCGTTTAGGTGAGTACTCCATACAATCTATAGAGTAAAGTATAAATGAACAAAAACTAACATTCCCTTGAAAATTTCTTCATTCGTGAAATATTCCAATGAATTACATTCGTGCATAAAAATGACCAGATAATTTTGCATTCAAGCATGATATCTTATACAAATTGCATTCGGTTATTTTCATATTTTGTAAAAGAGCACTTTCGCCAAAATATGAAAATGAACTCTTGCAATTTTTAAATGTCACGCTTTCTTGCCAAATTCTCGGTAATTTTTATGCACTCGTGCAATTATAACCGATAATTTTGGTAATGATGAAAATA
Organism: Zygogramma bicolorata; assembly: GCA_032362365.1. Taxonomy (NCBI): domain Eukaryota; kingdom Metazoa; phylum Arthropoda; class Insecta; order Coleoptera; family Chrysomelidae; genus Zygogramma; species Zygogramma bicolorata. Next base: position 1,243,953 of record JAVJAQ010005172.1, read on the forward strand.
GTTAAAAAGTTTTGGGATTTAAAAATGGGATTCAAAAATCAGAATGACTACAAACATTTCTTGATCACGTCATTTGAATGAAAACAGGATTTCAATGTTGAAATTTTCCATTTCAAACACAATCTCCATTTATAAAAAATTGTAGATCAGTGTAGGAGAATAATTTGGACAAAAGTGTATTTTAGTCTTGTCACTGTTTCAATTTGGTTTCTTTGAAAATTATTCCAACCTACTCCGTTAAACATGAATCTATTCCAGAACGATTCCAAATTGTTAACTTTCATTAAAAAAAAGTTTTGTCGGACTTACCGCTCGCTTTTTTGAAGACTTTCATCCCCATGAATTGATTCGTATGTTGCCAAGTTAGTGAGTTTTTCGATACCTGATTCAAACTCATTGAAAATATTCGAAAAAAGTATCTCCTTTTATTGAAATTTTCTTCAACTTCCTTCTTCAAATTCATTTTACTTTAATTCATTCACATTACATTAGGTATCTCATTTCTGGGGTACAGCAAGTAACTCTATAATAAAACCTCAAAACTTCACGAAACAAAACAATCGAGTCTATTTACAAATTATCTTATTCAAAACCGATATCAAACTTGCACAAGCCAAACAAATCATTGGACCTGATTTTTTTTCTTGAACTAAAGATCAGCTGTTTTATCCATTCTATCAGAAATAATTCTATGAAATCTTATTTTTAACGAAATTTGTCACATTTACAATCACTCTACAAGGCAAAACAAAATGTTGGCAACGAGGAAAATTCAATCAGATATCAAGAAAAAATCGATATATCATAGTGGTGTTATGATGTATAATTAAATTCCAAATGAAATAAAAGATTATCGATCAACAATGGACTCCAAACAGAAGTTGAACAAGTTTCTAATCAGATAATAGGTATTTTTAAATTTTACTTACACTTATAATTTTTTTTTCAATTGACCTTTGCTGAAATCAATTTGATTTTTTACTGCTGTTTAGTAAGTTCGTTTATACATGTTTCTGTTTGATGTTTTTTGTTCTTTTTCCACTTCTAATACTTCTCATCATTATTTTTTACTCGAATATTCCCTATTCATAAAGTGATACTGATAATAATAATAATTGCATAAGAAAGGAGGGTATACTTTTCTGGGCCATCTGCTCCCGGTCATGAGATTTTGCACGATTTCAGGTCAATTAAAAAGAAAAATTCTCCCAAATTTTCAGCTTCCAAACCATTCCGGAACATCTTCAGATGAGTTCTTCTTCAGCACAATTTTTTAAGGCAATACAATACTAAAATAGACATTTTGGCAACGCCGCTTATGTGCGTATTTTGGGTTGCAATTTGAGGTCTGTGGTTGCAATGAAATACATAGGTAGAGAAAATCTAAAAAAACTTCTGTGTTTTAGAGATATCGGATTCTGCTTGTTGCAGAATCGAATAAATCTCTAGTGTTATACAAGCGTTTTAAACTAGGCGAGGTCATAGATTAATTAATATGTGGCGAGGTTTTGAACATAACATCGCAATTGAAGATTATCAGCTCACAGAAATGATAACTGTTGCGATCAGTAACAGGGGAGCAAGAAAGAGCTCAATAATAATAATAATAACCGTCTTTATTATTTCCATTAGAGTTACAAAAATTACATACAATTTTTTGAATATTTTTTTTGGAAATGAAAGGCGGAGTTCAAGTTCTATAACGAACTGGAATTCGTTATGAAGTTGTTCTCCAATAGGTTGAGAAGTTCTTCAATGTTGCTAATATAAACATTGTTTAAGTTCACCTACTCCCCTAAACTTAGCATAGCATTGGATGCAAATGCGGGAGTTTTCTCCAGGCTCTACCCAGTCAACATCTGTGTGAGCTCGAATGTTTAGTAGAAATTGCCGGTATGTTTCATTATTGATGAACCCATTGCAACCATTTTTTTTTATTTGTTATCAACAACACTAATACGAAAATTTCAGTTCCCACAATTAATCATTCATATAATCATTGAAGAGCAATATTGCCACTTCGCATTTTTTTTAAATAATTGCTAAAAAGTTATTTGTTTTTCTATACATAATAATATAATAATAATGTTTATTCGCAGAAAGTATAGAATTATACAAAATTCACAGAATTACTATTACTGCCGATACAATTATTCAGCTGTCTGCAAATAAACTAAAGAACCACAAAGCCGGATGGCTGTCCGTGGTTGTAGTGGTAGCAGATGCTACTCTATAATATGTAGGAATTATTATTAAAAGCTTAAATAGTGGTGTATATAAATAGTGTATGAAATGGAATTTTCAAATGGTATAATCTCTAGAAATGGTGAATTAGTAACGAACATACAACAAGAACTATAAACTAATACTAATATAAACCATAAAGAAGATGCGGATGGAGAATAATAAGGGATATATTCAAAGGAGGTATTCAACTGTGAAAGCTCAAAAGAAATGAGATATTAAATTCCTGTCATTCGTGAACAAAAAAAATTTGACTGCTTTTTTGAATTGGTCCAATGAATTTGTAGTTACAATGGTTTCTGGGATGAAATTGAAGAATCGAGGGCCCAAATATATGAAACATTTTTTGTCCAATAGTTTTTTCGGGCATTGGGAACTTGAAGTTTATTTTTTTCTTTAGCTCTTGTCGAATGCAAATGAGAGATAACATTGAATATTTTTTTGGTTTTGAAAGTGCATATTAGTAGATACAGATATATCCCGGAAGATTTGTTCGGTAGGGTAAGTTTTTTCTACTTTGAGTAATATTTTCAAAAAGTATTTCTGAAGTATTTGCAGTTTTTCGAGGTATATATCTGTTGTGCCTCCCCAGGTAAGTATTTCGTACGACAATCGAGACTCAATGATCGCATAGTACAACATTTTGAGGTGGGCTATATCTAAAATTTTTGTTAAATATTTGAAACGTAGATAAACAAGATAAATTATACTATATTGAAAAAAAAGGAAAGCACTATTACATGACTCATTTATTAGCATTCAAAAGCATTTAAAAATATTTTCAGGAAAGGCCCAAATTTTCAAATCTGAAGCATACCCTACTTTATCAAGAACGAAATGAAGTTGTCAAATGTCGTCTTCTGCTCGAAACTAGTTGAAATATATCTTCGTTAACTCTTGCAAATACTCCTCCGGTTTATGGTAATTGTCGAGATAAATTAAGCAGAGTTCGTTTTCGTCTTCGTCGGCCATCCACTTTGGATTTTCAGGTATGGCATTCGAATCCGGGTAAGACCGCACTGCGCTCCGGAGGTATTTCCTGCCCGGAAACCGGCTAAATGCTCCTGAATCCGGATGCGTTTGGCCGCCGGTATAAACTTGCATGTATTCCTGGGCAGTCGTACTCGATGAGGGGTTATACTGGGAATAGAAATATGGATGTATTATTGCCATGTCTCAAAGTAATCATTGACATTTTTATGACTTAAAAAATATATAAATAGGCATTAAAATAGTCAAATATGTTCAAGGTGAAATGTGAAACACTGAATGAATTTGAGGCGTTCAAAGGCCACCATTTTGTCAGATGCAGATTTGCACGAAAAGAAAGCCTTGTAATATTCAAAGAACACTGCAGGAATCAAAGGACATGAGAAATAAATTGTCATTCACTTTGAATATTTGAAGTTTTTATGCCTCAGGAAAAACCTTTACCGGTAAAGAGATGTCCGACAGTTCTCCAGGCTCACAACAACGGGATGGGAATTCTGTACTCGTCGGGTCATCCGTGTAAATACTGCCAAGGGGGAAACGATTGATGACGATTCAGTTGAGCCGTAAAAATCTATAGAAAGGAGACAAGTCTACGACCCTTCTACAATACTCCAACAAAGTGAGCTAGTCTGTGAGCGAAGAATCACCAAACAAGACGAACTGCCTTTGCCTGAATAGAATCAAGAAGCTTCAATAAAAATGTTGTGAGCGATATGGAAGACATCACAGGATGAAGGGTTTTTTCGTACTCAAAGCGATGTGAAGGACGGAAACATTACTGTAAGATAGATACCGTGTTTGTATTGTTGTGCAGACCGTTTTGATGCAAGTGTGGTACATTTACATACAGCTTAATGAATTTCAGCCAGGGTTAGGTTTTGTCTTCAGCAGTATAAAATTCAGTTCGAAACTAACCTTACACAAATCGATTCATGATAATGAAATCGAATCACTTCATATTGATCTAATATTAAATTTTGGTTCAACTCGATATACAAGTTGTTATTAGGATATGTTTTGGTATAATATGAAATGAAATGTGCGTTCATGATACGAATCTATATTATGGAATAAAATATTACATATAACATAAAAATTACCTTGCAGCTTTTACTCCTTCAACCTCTGCTCATGTGAAATCACTTTGTGTCCTCTGTCTTGTCTTTTCCTTTCGACCATTGGTGACACGTTGCCTGAGTGCATATTTCCATCCTTAATTTTTTAATTTCGTACAATATCTTATGTTTTAGAATTCACTAAATCATAAAAATACCTTCGGATTTCAATGTGACAATAATGAATATTCGATAAAAAAATTGAGACAAATTTAAACTTTTTGCATATTCCCTATTGGCATTCGTTGTAATAAACCATAAACAATTTGTATCCAATTGGCTGAAATGATTTTTCAAATACCTAGGGCATAACGGAGATGTTTATACTTGGGAGCAACAGTCTACAAGTTCCAGGGCCTTCTGCTCGAAAGATTGTAAGTTATCCGAAAATAGTCAACATCTAGTTATGAAAGTGGTGTATGCAACACTTCATTGTTTATCCACTTCGAACGTGTAATATATTCGATTATTTCATAATTTCAGATATTGTTAACGATTTCAATTCATTGAATTATGTTGTGTTAGTTGCTCTGTACTCGTTCCGTAGTTTTTTGGGTTTGTAATCTCCCACAATCTGACAAAATGAGAATCAATATTGGAATCTATTCAAGTGTAGAAGGGCAGATTTTCAATCTAACCCTAATAACCCGAAAAGTTGCTGCGTCTATTGAAAAACATTTCTTACTGGAGAGAACGAGTCCAATCAGTCAGCAACTTCTCGTATAACTCGAAATTCGCCTATCAAAAAAATAATAACAACTATATATATATATATATATATATTATATGCCCTCTGGAACTTCCGGTTGAACCGCGTCTGGAATTTTTCTTCTTTCGACGTTTCGACTCCATTCTCAAGACTTCTTGACCTGGTGGCGAGACCTAAGTCTCCTCAACCCCCAGCAGTCATCTTGACAGAGTGTCACTCTATATACATATATGAAAATACTTATCGTCAATGTTTCTGAAACTAAATCCGGTTCCGTTCTCTAAACTTATACGCAAATTCCTGTTCAAATGCAAATATTTCTTGTAGGCAATATTCGTAATTGACCTCAGTGCGATATTTCAAATTTGACATAACATTTTGTCCTTCAGGAGGGGCAGCCATCCGCGATCCACATCAAGCGAACTGATAGATATGCATTCTTCACCAGACAGCATGATGAAAGCAAATTCCTTAAAATTTTCATTTCCTGTCATTGCTCTCGTTCGTCATAATTTTAGTGTTGTTTCAATCTACTGTGTGATATCCATCGGCAGTAAGAATGTGTTCTGATAAATTGGAACCACCTATCTGTCTGTTCCTGATTCTGAAGGGGAACTGGAAAGATTGAGATAGAAATAAGTATTGTCAAAATCAACACTTGTTAGAACTATTGATGAATTAGTCACCAATAAAAAATGTTGATACTACTCACCAGAAACCCGAAATATAGAAAGTTTCCAAAAAGGCTTTGAAAAGGAAGGAGACTAGCTTCCGAAACATCGCCAAGACTTTTTCAATTGAATTTTCGAATTCACAAAAAAAAACAGGATAGGTAACTAACAAAATAGTCACTGTTTCATAATATTGCAGTTACGTATTCAAACAAATATACCAATTTGCACTGAAAACACATAACATAAGGATGTAAAGCTTCATTTTCGAAGGAGAGAAAACCCAAATGATGATCTCCTTGACATACACTCCTTATCAAAATACCTGCATTCGAAGGATGAACAGTTAAAATAAGGCAGTAAATCAATCAAAGAAAAATCATTCCAATTGAAATTGGAAAAAAATATAGAACATTGGAACTTCAGTTCTCATTCACAATTTCGTTTCATTTTTATTTTCTTTAATCATCTGCTTTTCTTGTATTTTTACGAATGATCATTTCTATTCGTTATCTCTTTTTCTGATTGATACCTAATTCAATTCAATATTCCTTTATCTCAGTTATCTTCAATGAGTTTCAAAAGTAGGTAACTCAATCTATTCTGTCGATTATTCAGACATTCATCTCATATCCTCAATCGAAGGGATAACTCGCAATCCCCCACAAAGTGTGAGAAAAATCGCTCGAACCTTCCACCCCCAGTCACCGTATTCATCTTTCAGACGTTTCCAATGTTCAATGTTTTTGTCTGCGGAAAAATATGCGAACGAATTGGAGAGTAATCACCAATCTTGGATCCATTAGTCAAATTAAAAGTGCGAGTTGAACATCCTCAGTGACGTTTATCAAAGAAAGAAAAATGATACTTCGAATATTCCAACGGATATTATTCTCACGCGAGGCAGTGTACTCGGTCGGCTGAAAGCCACCGAGAGTTTTCAGAAGTTTTCAGATCGATGGGCTTTGTTCCATAGGTATCCTTGGAATGATACGGATGCGACTGTTTGACTAATGAATTCCTATCTGGATGGAATTGATGGAAATCCAGTGAGACTATAGCTGGAACACTTTCGAATAGATTGCTTCCTTATAACAGATATACCAATTGGATCATTGTTCCCCTGCAGTTGAGAGAGAGAATGCACTACCAGAAAAATAAGTAAGTCACCCGAGAGCTCTGCGGCACTTGGGATATTAGTCGTCTATTACCAGCACAGGGCTCTGCTTCCTGGGCGCACTTGTAGGAGTACTTCAAGAGGAAAAATATAAAATAAAAAAAACGGGAGACTATCGTTTCCTGTCTGATTATCGGGTAAGAGTTCCCATTCATTCACAACCACCCAAAATTGATTGTTTATATTGTTCCATGATTTCGAAATAGAGGAATGCCATTTTTTGATAGATCATTTACTAGAAAAATGGAAAATGATCTGGTGGTATCCCAATATCAGAATCCAACCGAAATTCTAATATTTATAGGTTGGTCATTAGAAAAGTTGTCCTGCTTGGGGTGCAGCAATATAAATGACCAACTGCTCCTGGCTTCATTGATATTCTGAAAGAATCAATCAATGTTAACATCTTTTCAGTTTGAAAAATAAGCAAACATCTATAAAGAAGGACAGGATATTTATCGGGAGTAATTACACAAGTGCTTCAAAATTACCGATAATTTTCCATGAAAGCATGTTGTCTAAAAACTGCATGAGATTATTTCCATATTTTGTCGAAGAGCCCGACTTTTAGCAAAATATGAAAATAACCGAATGCCGTTTTTTACTGACAACATGCTTGAATGGAAAATTATCAGGTTTATTCTGATGCACGAGTGTAATTCGGTAGAATATTTCCAGAGTTAAAACAACGACATTTGAAATTCAGTATTTAGGCCTGTCAAAATGACAAATGTACATTGAAACAATCGTTACTATAGATACACGGACCGAGCGGGTATTTTTCGATACCTACCGGGTATTTACCAGCCCGAAAATATCCCGCCAGGAATTTTTCGCTGTAATTGATCGAAAATGTCTCGCTTCATATGGGGTTTTTAACATACGATGGAAATATTCGGACATAGTTTAACGTGGTCACTCAAGAGACGTGTGTAATCTGGAAAACTAATCACCATATTATATAAATTCATTCCTGACAACAGAAATATTTTCCAAACAAAATTGTCTACAACAGAGTCAATACGAAAATCGAGCAAACAATATTTTTGTTGAAGAATACTCAGAGTTATTAAAAAAAACAGATGAAACACAGTTCAAAAGGTTCGTTTCCATAAGAAATAATTTCATCAAACCATGAATAGATTGAAGAACGTCATTGTATTATAGCATCTGGGAGGTCGATTGAAACTGATCCTATAGCTTCTGCATTAGAGAAGCTCATTCAGGTCCAATGAGAAAATCCAAATTTTTATCATGATGTCAAAGCTAAACTGAAGCGTACATAATGACACCTATTTCTGAAAACCTTCTTGAATCCGTAAGTCATCATCTGAAATCACTATTATCCATCCTGGCCAATATGGAGAAAGTTTTGCAGAATTTGGAAAATTTCAAATATTGGTGGAGTCGCAAGTAGAGCGTTAAGAATGCTATCAACTTAGCTTCAGCTACGGAGCGGACAGGATCAAAGAAAAAATTCTCTCAATCCCAATGTATGCGAGAGTCTAGAAGTAACTCAAGCTAGAGGACAGCTTCCATTACGCATGCTATCAAGTCGAATTTCTCAAAGTCTATATTCGTTATAACAGTTTTTGCATAATATACAGTAATGATGAAGTGCAGCGAAAATATAAGAATTTTTTGCCAGGGTTAAACTCATCAATATTTTTTCTTCTTAGTTTTTTGGGGTTCTTGTGTTCACTCTTTCGCACTTCCAAAAGTCTGGCTGTTTCACCGATATAGTTTTGACTGCATTAACAAGGAATTTGATGAAGACAATTTTTTGTTTCATATGCAGATTCACAGTTGTCTGTTATGGTTGGTTTGGTGTGTTCTTGTGAACGTTGTTTTAACATTATGCCTAAAGCCTATCCAATATGTTTATTACAGGATGCGTAGTTTGTGCAGGTTGTATGTCCTAACTGTGGGGTGTGTTACGATTTTCAATCTCCGTCATTGTATTTTTTATGGAATTCTCTGTTTCAACACTGATTTTTTGAAGTTATTTTCCTCATTGACACTTTCAGATAAACTGCATTCAATTTTTTCTCTATCATAAAGACATTCTACTGTACCTCTTTTGACACTTTTGATGTTTGAATTATAGTGTACATATCTGTTGGTATGTGTTTTATTTCGGTATACACTCGTGTCTACATGAAGTATTGATTTCTTTTTAAATATATCTAGAAGAGAAAGTTCATCATCATTTCTAATCCAATGTGAACTCCATTGTTGATTATTGCTTTCTGAGGCGTCCAAGAAAATGTCAAGTTCATTTCGACCATGACTCCATATAGCGAAAAAATCATCAACATATCTCCAACATACTTTGGGTCAATTGGATAACTCTCTACGAAAGAATCCTCAAAATATTTTATATTGATATTACTTAGAATTGGTAAAAGAGGTGTACCCATAGCTATCTCAAATTCTTGTGGATGAAAGTCATTTTAGAATTGAAAATATGTTTTTCTACACAGTTTCAGGATATGTATCAGAACATCCACATTCATCTTCGGTCTATTGATCAGTGTTCCATCATTCTCTAATTTTTACTTGACAATTCCTGAAGTTATGTTGAGAGATACGTTGGTAAATGGACTTTCTACATCGAAACTCATCAACATGTCTCCAGCGTGTATATCTAATTGTTTGCAAGAACTAATAAAACTAAGAAGGAAGAATTCATCCACCACAAAATGATGACTTTCAATCAATAATATTATTCGAAACTTATTTTTTATATCTGCTCGGAAAAAACTAGCCAACTTGAAACGCCAATGAGGTTAACCTAAGCCCTAGCGGCCATAAGGTGAACCTGACATATGCATGTGCCTTAAGGTGAATTATATACCCCCTCGCGGGTCAGAATATGAACTATATAACTTCGGGGAACATAAAGCAAACATTATGCTCGCGCATGCATAAAGTACACCATTATGCATCAGACAAATGAACACAATGATGATTCATTAGAATAGAAGAAGAGGTTAGAAAAGACCATGCCTTCTCAAGACGTATTCTATGATTTCCGATATGTGACTACGTGCTCGACGATCATTTCTAAATGACATATGCATCGCAATCTGCATATGCGGACTATGTTAATGGCCGGGCTAATTGTAGACAGTCGGCAGTCGTACGTCACGCGGCCGTATCGCCTGTCGGGCCACCTATTGACATGTATATTAGTCGTTTGATAGAGATGTATAGTTGCGATTCCGGTACGGATTGCTTGTACAAACGACACGGCGTCATCCCACACAAATCATCCCATAAAGGGAATCAGCGTGGAGACTCGTACTCGATACGAATTAGAATTAATTAGAAGGGGGGCGGGAGGAGGGGGTGCACCTTGCGACGTGTGGGGACGGTTGTGATTGGGGGTTGATGTGATGAATAGTAAGCAGGTAAAAATGGAGCCAGGATGGTAGCAGGATGTTCCGTAAGGGTTGAATCTTTGAGAATATTCTTACGGGGTACTTGGGCTGTTCTTTCCGTTGAGTGACAGGGAATTTGATTGTCAGCTTAGTCTTCGAAAATGAATCATTCATTAAGCTGACAGCTTGACAGAAAGAATATGAAAGAGGCATAAAATCATCGCGTCGTGGAGAGAGAAAGGCAATCCATCTTGTTTGTGATTCATCGCTCACAGACTCGCTCACTTCATTGGAACATCGTAGAAGGGTCGGAGACTTGTCTCTCTTCTGTAGATATTTTCACGGTTGATGCCTTTCTCAATTGTTATCAATCGTTCCACCCTTGGCAATATCTACACGGATAACACAACGGCTATAGAATTCCCACCCCTTTGTTGTGAATTTCGAGACCTGTCGAACCTCTCTCGCTCAGGGAACTTTTTTCAATAGAACAGCTGATCTTCGGAACTCCTTGCCGAAATAGGTTTTTCCTGAGGTTTACAAACTTCAAAAATTCAAAATGAATGTTGATTCGTACCTCCTGTCCCTTGATTCACGCGGTGTTCTTTGAACATCACAGGGCTCCCCTTTCGTGTGGATCTGCATATAATGAAATGTGATATGTTCATACGACATTCTGATACAGCTGTGAACATTGCCACTATGTGCTGTGCAAATATTAAAGTTATATTTTGAATTTTATTTTTAAAATATTCCTCAATATCTCGAGAATATTAATTGTATTATGATATTCATCGAATAAAATCCTTTTGAGAAAACTATTTTGAATTTTTACTAGATCAGGTGAGCCAAATATGTTTTCATTTTCATTATCTGATGTACTTTGATTGCTCAATTTAGCCTAGAACCAGATCAAGTTGCTCTGGAGGAATTAGATATTGACTAAATATAAATATGGAAAAATGAAAATTCCAGGAACTTATTTTTCTATACGATTTTATGGATAAAAGCTACGAGACCAGGAAGATCTATGAAAGAAATAAAGTTGAAAACGTGAAATATCGTTTAGAAAAATATGTTTCTTCGAAAAAGCTCTAAAAATCATATTGATCATCAATAATTTAAAAAAAATTGATGAAAGTTTTCAATTAACTCAATTTTCAAGAGCATTTTTCAATGTCCGATTCTGCGGAAGGAATATATCAGGCCAGAAAGTTTTATGGAAATGGAATAAAGTAGAAAACATAAGTATCGTTTGAAAAATCAGAATTTCCTTAAATAATGAAAATTATTTTCAGAAAATACAAAACAAATATTGATGAAATGGACACGAAAAACATATTGGTGCATTTTCATTAATTTCTGACAATATCTCTTTTTGTGGAAAAAACAAACGTCGAGATTCACATTGAATAAATATCAGGATTGTTTAGACTGAAAGGGGGCAACCCTAGGAATATACATCTTGAAATATTCTGAGGTGGTTGTGATCTAGGAGCAGTGACTCGTGCAAAATACGAAGAAGGTAGAAATGGAGCCCGAAAATCGTAAATGTTAATCAAAATATTTCATATATGAGTTGAATGAAAATATTTCTTGAATTTGCAAAAGTTCTGATGACCTGGTAGAATTCAATGCCAACAAAACCGAGCATGTCTCTTCTCAAGAAATACCGATGTTTCAGGGACGTCAGAATCATGGGATATAGTTTGAAAAGTGAAGCATACCTTTTTTGAATATCGTTTTTCAATGAAGCAGACACATATTAGAAATTCTCTGAGATAACAGTTTTTCACGCGATGTTCTTCAACTGTAACACGATTTTCCATTTTTTGTAACCCTTTGTGTAATCCTTAAGATGAAAAATTATCTCTTCCACTGACCCTTCTATGCGAGAATGGTTTCAGACAGTTTCCTAGCTGAATCAATCCGAAACAAAATAAAAAAAGGTCTATTTTTTTCGACATATCTTTGCTATTGTATAAGAAAACGAAGTGGCGGTTTTTCAAACCCACTGTTAGTGTAAATCGAAACTATTATAAACTTCTCTTGAATATGGATTTTAATTGGTTATTGGCCATTCCAATTCGAAACTAAAATTGTTAAATGAAATGATATGATTCTGAACATCACTGAATGAACTGAAAAAAAAAAATAACGAAACGAATTCAGAAAGGTGAGAAATACAAAAATGAGTAAAAAAGTGAAAAATCGACTGAAAGATTTCAAAAATCTCAAAAATGATCCGAAAAAATCTAAAAGATTTTCAAAAACCAAAAAGAAATCAGATCCTTTCATGACAAAAAAAAAACAATTGAACAGAGAACGATCCGTAGATAGCCCCCAACTCGCATCCGGCTCGAAGGACCACCTCTACTCCCAAGCTCTATCCTCAACAGCCACTGCTGGAATGCTCTACGAACCGTTCGCAATACAATTTTACAGACGATATATACCGAACAGGCAGCGGTCCGAACTACTTTCGATTCCTCAATAAACCTCCTCAGCCGCAAACAGTGCCAATTTACTCCGGGGTAAGGGCACAGCGAATGACCGGTCATTAAACGGTACAGAATTATCGGTGAGGGATCCAATCGAATTTTCCGGAAATAAGGAACGCAGGGGTACAGGAAAGGACAACGAGTTGGGTCGTTTGAGTCATCGTCAGAATGTAGAGCATCATTGCTCCGTGCCCTCCGTGTCACGATGGCCGGTTACGTGAAATTAATAGGTGTTCATCCGCCTATGGAGTGGTGAGTGATCGGCTTCTAACCAGTGTCTTGCCGGTATGAATGGTAGAACACGATTATGACGTTGTTACTGATATTTAACAGATACGAAATAAAAATCAAAAGGTTATCCATAGTGGAAATTGATGAACACAAGGAAAACACATAATGTGGAGGGATCAGAAATAATAGAGTATGTTTGGACAGACCATCACAATGAAATCCAGCTATGGAATATTTCTGCTTTTCCAAAAAAATGTTGCAATTGCACCAATATTTCTGCACGACACTGAGTTCTTCGTAATCCGTTTTTGATATCTGATCATAACTTCTCATTTGAGGAAGGAATATTCAGTTTTCCTTATATATAATAGATTATATTTATCCGGACAATAATTATACCCACCCTGTTTTTCAACCGACGAAAGTAAAAAATACACCTTTGAAATGTGAATTTTATTTGGCCTTCAAATCAGAGGCTCTGTTATATGAAAATCGATTTTTTTTTGCAAGTTTTCGAATTCCATTTCACTCTCAGAAATTATCTGAATGTTATATAAATATATATATATATATATATATATACTCTGCTGAAAGTATTTTTGTTTACAGAGTCCTAACGAACCCTAATAATAATTTTCTTACATACCAACAGTGGCACCAACACTCAGTTGGCACCATTGAATTTTTGACCTGACACATGACAATATGGCATTGTCATCTGTCCATTCACTTCTGACGTTAACCTAAGTTTAAGTCCGACCACATGTTTGACGTGATTTTAATCATATATTTTTAACGAAGATTTTAATGTGTACGTTTTATAATCAAGTTTATTTTACTCATCTACATTCTCATTGCTCATCATCATTACCATGAATGTCATCATGCTGAATTGTACCATCAAGTCATACATCCTCACATAAGTGTAAGTAATCATTCACCCAACTAGTATAGAGTTCACATGTAATGTTCATTGTAGTTTCCCTGATGATGTAATAAAACATATTTCCGAAAGCTTGGACATACTTAAAAGAGTTTTCTTTTGACGTGCTGCACTCCCCAATATTCACTAGTTTGTACCTAACTAGTCAGCAAAGACTACCAATCAATATATATATATATATATATATATATATATATATATATATATATATATATATATATATATATATATATATATATATATATATATATAGAATAACAATTTCGTGACTGGTTCGAGTATAGGTCTTGCTGTAGTGAGGTTGCAGTCAAAAAGAGGGGCTAATTTTACAAAGAAAACTCTTTGTTATACGTCGAGCTTTCGGTAATGTTTATTACCTTCTTCGGGACAACTATAAAATGGTTGATTACAATATATATATATATATATATATATATATATATATATATAAGTTATTTTATAAATGGAGTACTTACTAACGTGAGATTGAAATGAAATTGGATCAGAACAAACAGAAAATACATGAATGAAATGAATTCACAATGACAATGACAAGTTTACTCAATCAAGGCGGAAAATTTTGGTTAACGGGTGTTATATTTTTTTCGTTGAAAAGTAATAAATAAGTATATATCTGACTGAGGTTGTTCAAGTCGGTTCGTTCATTCATAGAATGTTGTTCTTCATGAATATGAACCATTTCTAGAAATATTCTTTTCGAAAGATTCTTCTCTATGAATAAACCAAGCCATTGAAATCGAAAAACATCCCAATTGTCTTAATAAACGCGATGATTCCGAAAGACTCCCTGATACGTGGACTACTCTTGGTTCGACATACTTCCATTTACTCCGACTTGAGTACTAATCCGATTGAAGCTCCCATCGACCGTCCGATCCCTGATCCTGCCATAATTATAAATGAACCCATAAATCCCACCAACCTTCAATCCTTGATTTCCAGTGATGAAACCCAGTTAGTAAAATAACTCAGACCTAGACGCAAGGTCACTCAGTCTTGAAAATGGCTCCGTGATGGGAGCCGAAACGTCGACAAGAAAACTGTTCCAGACGCGGATCAACCGGAAGTTCCAGCCATCAGTGAACTGACGTTCAAGTGAACCGGGATTGAAGCAACATAACATTCGATTGGCTTAGAAACTATACTGAGTTCATTTTAACCACAGTTCAGTGTAGTATCTACAACTGACCCTAATAGCCAATTGCACCGCTTGGCTCTAATTGTGGTTTATCTTAACAAGGTTTTGTTGCTATGGATTTGCCAATCAGATTCCTTGTTCCTCAGTAATTAAACCTAGCTCAGTTTAAACCTTTATTGAATAGAGCGGTGCAATTGGTCCTTATGGTTCGGAGTAACTTGTCTGTATGGGTTAAAATGAAATAATATCCTGTTAAGTGAGATTTTTTCTCCAGTTAGCTGTGTACTTATTTCCAATGTATGCTATCTATATGATTCAATTTTTGAATGCTTGGTTGGTATACAAATTGAGCAAGAAAAAGTGATCTATATGTAAACCAGTGCCCGTCGTACTATAAGGGCAGGGAAGTAGCTGTTTTGGATGTAATCTTTCTTCTTTTTCGCGAATGAAACAAACGCCATTGATTGATATACAGGTACCTATCAACAGAGTGTGTTTATTTTTTTATTTCACTCACACTGGAAGTTGAAATTTATATTTTTTCATTCGGTGAAGAAGAAAACCAAAAAAATCCATAAAACTTCATTATCTCCACAAAAAAACGACCAAGTTCCTAATAATTCGTGTTAATGTGTTCCGATAGTAACCAAAAATAATTGTTTTTCAGGACAGCACTGTCAAAATAGTATATTATGCAACGATCGTGTAATGATGGTTATTAATATATGAGCATAAACCGGAATACGAAACGAGCCGAAGGTGAGTTTCCTATGGTTTATGCGAGTGTATGAATAACCATTACATGAGAGTTGCATACGCTATTTTATCTACACCCGATAAATAGTGAAGAACTACAAATATTATATTTATATTTGTATTGCACACAATGATACTAATTCAACGAATTTCTTTGAAAAATTCCACAGAATTGTAATTAATAGTATTACTTCAAGAAATAAAACGATGAGATATGAAAAGAAGATCAAAAATCAAAGAAAAAAAGATTACTCGAGACCGGAATCGAACCAATTTCTCCTACAGCTAGAATAATCAATGTCAGCGCCACAGACGGCTAGGCTACGGAGAGCCCACAAAATTTGTTGAAAAAATAAGTAATAAATCATGCATTATTTATCAAATGAAAAATTTTATCATTCTAACTGTATTTCTGTCGGTGAAGGTGTCGAAGGTGATTCTCCCATATCGCTGGTATCAGACATTTTGTTATGATTATCGAAGTTTGGCTATATTCTTCAAAAGTTCAATACCTATACCGATATTGACTCGACAAATGTCAAATGCAGAGCATGCACATCATGCTTGATTGAAAAATAATGGGTTTCTATTGGTTGAAAATCTGTATCGTAATGAAAAATCTGTATCGTAATGGATTTCATTATAAAACGGGTTGTGGGCATGTAAGTGTAGTATTAGAGTACGGGTGTAGGAAATACATTTATGGCGACCACCATGGTACAGCTCATCCAATCCATCTTGGGAAAGAACTAATGACGTATAGGCCCAGCAATCTCTGTGAAGTATAGTAAGATAAAAAACACCTATTATATGTGTTCACTGTGTTTGAATTCATTCCTAGAAGGTGTTTTTTCTTTCTTCATGGTCTATACTAACAGTGTGCAACTGGAAAAGTAACTGACTTTGTACCAGCATGGATTGGATAAGCTGCACTTGGATCGTTTCAGATAGCCTTGGGTTCAAGTTCGCATGCACCGTCTGTACGATTCTTCTCCTTCTTGAGTGCTACTTGGAATTCAAACTTATACTTATTAGTTTTTATTCTTTGTGAACTCGAGCCTTCAACTTAATTTTATTTTGAAGTATATTCGAGTTCACATCCTTCCTTTCGAAAAACGCCCTTCCACCCGCCAATGGTCAGAGTCAATCCAGCAACCAAACAAACAGCAATTGGCAATCCTGTTCCAATGTAGTACAACTGATAATGAGCAAACCGGTGACCGACGATCGAAGGGCGGCAAAAGGGCCGATGGACCTTCAATTGCTCCGGTTAATGGCTACCGAAAGCCTAAAACGTTAACGCATCGCCTCATCGTTGCAGTTTGTTTTGATGGCCAACTTTGATGTGTTTGTTCTTAATTCGTTACGGGTGGACAAATGAAAGTTTGCAGTGGATGGACGAAGGAGAACGTTCTGATTGTGGTAGACGTTTCGTGCAATTGGGATGATATCGATTTCGAGACAGTAATGGTATATCATGCAACGATTATGTAATGAAAATTATTGAGTATACCAGCATCAACTGGGATACGGAACGAGCCGAAGGCGAGTTTCGTATGGTTTTTGCGAGTGTATTAATATCCATTACAAGAGAGTTGCATAAGCTATTTTACCTACATCAGATAAATAGGGAAGAACTACAAATATTACCAACTCTCTCAAAAATTTTAGAAAAAGCTATTGACTTTCAACTGAGAACTTACCTGACTTGTCACTCATTAATACCAGCCATGCAATCTGGTTTTAGAAGTGGCTATAGCTGTACTACTGCACTTCTTCAGATAGTCGATGATATCATGCAAGCTACTGATCAGGGGTTATGTACAATTTTGATAATGTTAGACTTCAGTAGGGCGTTTGACACTTTGAATTACGACCTACTACTTGCTATATTCCACTATATTGGTCTATCTGAAAATACCGTTTTGTTACTAGAAAACTATATTAGGAATAGGCGACAAAAACTTCAGGAAGAATCAAACTATGTGGACCTCAAGTCTGGAGTCCCACAGGGTTCTATTTTGGGTCCATTACTTTTCAATATATACATTACACATATTTTGAGGAGTCTGAAATATTGTAAAATTCATTTATATGCTGATGACACCCAACTGTATTACTCTTTTCCATTTTCTGAGAGAGAAAGTGCCTGCGCGAAGATGAAGATTTAAGGTCTTTTGTTGACATGGCGAGGGATCATTGTCTTATTATAAATGCAAGCAAATCTAACATAATTGCTTTTGGTCCCAAAAAATACCAACCTTCATTAAAACATTCAGTTGATATCATCATAGAAGATACTCCTATGAAAATTTCAGATGAAGCAAAGAGTCTCGGTGTTTTTATTGACAGTAAGCTCAGATTTGAGAGATACGTTAACAAACTTGTCCAGAGAGCATACTCTACAATTAAAATGATTTATAGTAATAGACATTTGTTATCGGTGAAACTCAAAATAAAAATATGTGATAGCTTGGTTTTGTCCCTTTTCAACTATGCTGATTGTCTATATGGACCAAATTTAACCAGTCAATTCAAACAAAAAATACAGAAAGTACAGAACTCTTGTCTGCGCCTCATACACGGTATAAGGGAACGAGAAAGAATATCACATAAACTCAAAGAAACTGGCTGGCTGAATATGGAAAATAGAAGAATCCTTCACTCGTCATGTCTCTATCATAAAATCATTATCAACAAAAGTCCCGCCTACTTGTATAATAAAATAAAATTCAGAACTGATGTACATACAATTAACGTACGGTTCAAAGGACTTCTAACACCACCTCCTTTCAAAACAGAATCTTTCAAACGCTCTACAGTTACCAAATTTGCCATGTGTATAATAATTATGTTCCCACCTCTATGAAATCTTTTAAGCTGTCAAAGTTCAAAAATAGCCTTAAACTTAGGATAAGTGAAAACCAGACCTGAACAGTTTTGAAAAACCTTTCCCAATGAAGCTAAATAGGAATAAAGGAATTTTATTTAGTAAGTTTACTCCAATATGATGTTCGAGACTTTCAAAGGTTGAGTGGAAGAACAAGTCAGTAGTAGATTTTACCTACTGCTTGAGTTGAACTTCGCCTTTTATTTTCAGTCTGTAGTATCTATAGTTACAAAAATGTATGTCAATATTGTATAGTACTGGAAATAATAAAGTCGATTATTATTATTATTATTATATTATATTTATATTTTCATTGAACACAATAATAGAAATGAATCATTTTTATTTCTTTTAAAAAATTACCAACATTTTTATGAATGTTCTTAAAACGAGTATGAATATAGGAACGCTATAAACATTCTATTTATATTCATATTGAACATAATATTTGTAATGAATCAGATATCTTAAAAAAATTAAGATCATTCATTGTGAAGTTTGAAAAGTTTATTCCAGGTCCCACTGAACTGAAAGTGGAAGGAATTTCATTATTGCTAGTCTCAATAGAGTTCAGTTTATAATAATAAGAGAGCTCTAGCGGGGATGTCGGGATTTACTGAAGCGCAGCAGATTCATATGACCTTGTACCCGGTAAAGTACTTCCACCATATATGAGCCCTATATATATATGGCTGCCCTTCAAGGATAAAGGATCAGATTAGTAAAAAAAATTGATCATCTGAAATTCTCGAGCGCGTCAGATTAAGGTAGGGTAAGTTAGTTACATTCTGAATTCGAGCGTGGCTAATTTTATTTCAATTTTGGAGGGGATAATTCGAAAATTGCAAAAAATATATAATCTGACGATTTCCACAAGCCGAAATAATAAAAATTCATCGATAAAGTTTAATGCGTGCAGCTACGTGATGCCTACATTCCCCTCTTCGCTTTTCTATTTCTCTCTCACTGTTTCCTATCTATTGCTCTCTCACTCTGTCCCCACTCTGATTTCTGTTGCCATGACGCTATGACAGTTGATCACACAGACTCATTCGTGGCATGATATTGTTCACATCGAACATCCAACGTTTTAAAATTTCAAAAATTTAAGGGCCAGTTGCACGTCTTTTCTTGAGTTGTGCTTTATCTGAGCCAGGCTTTGTTGCTATGGATTTGCCAATCAGCTTCCTTGTTCCTTAACGATTGAGCCAAGCTTAGTTGAATCTCTGCTGAGTTGAAGCGGTGCAACTGGCCCTAATTGCTTGAAATTATTCTCTTATAAATATAAGTATTCTGCTGAAAAAATATACACTTTTTTATTTGCATGCTTTTTCCTGAGATTTTCAATTACTTAGGTTCAATAATTTGAAAAAGTTTAAAAAAAAATCAAATTGGCTGAATAGGCTAATTCCTCCAGATAATCGTCAGATTATGAGACTGCAACGTTTAGGGCGTAAAGATGAACCATATATATCCTAATCTGACGCGCTTGTGTATTTCAAAATGATATTTTTTTTTTCACATTTTTTTAACGGCCGCGAGTCTGCGTCACATCCAAACCGTCAGATTATTATATGAGAGCTGTTTTTTAGGTTCACTCAAAAAATCCTCAGAAAATCTGACGCGCTCGAGAATTTTTTTTTTTCATTTTCAACCTTTACGTACGACCACCCCCACCATGCAAACAATCAGATGATATCAATATCTGACGCGCTCGAGTATGTCCTTGTAACAGTTTTATTTTGAAAGTCTATAGCCTCTTTCCCCACCGATGAAAAGGTATACATTATATAACATTTTTTTCTTTCTATCATTTAAGCTTCGCAACCCAATAGGTCTTTGACAGTTGAGCCCCCTTTAAGGGGCTGTATCTTAACAAGGGATGCTCCAATGAAGTTTCTTTATATGAAAGATCTTTTTTTGATGAGAAATCATCTCCTTGAATGTTTTACACTCATTCAGTTACAACCCTTTATAAAAAGGTCATTATTATTAAAAAATTCATCAGTAGAAAGCAATTTTTTTCTCGAACACAAATCCAAACGCTGATCCACAAATAATTCAATTAGAATTCCATTCGATTTCCATTGATTTATTTCGACTCAGAAATATTTTCTTTGGTTTGAATGGATTGATGTTTTGAAATAATGACTAGATTTCCTGGCGAAAGCCACAGCTCAAATTCATATCCCACATCTCCCGTGTCAAACCTGCACAATGCCAATGCCGACAATCCGCATTTACGTTAACTTCGCAGTGGAGCAGATATTCAAACCGACGATGTCAATATATTATATCCCGGCACCCCAACCCTAAGCATTCACGTCCGACGTCCAGAACAAACAATTGATACCGCAATTGTAGACGTCACACGGTACGGTAATGATAAAGAAGGCGTTGAGATAAGTTCATGGTGGTGGTCAGTTTGGAAATGCACGGTGCAGAACTAAAGTTGGCTGCGATTGTTTCATTTGTTTCAAGTATCTGAAGCATGGATAAACAATGGCCATTGAAACGGCCGCTGGACGTTGGAACTGGACCTTAGAAACACACAAAGGTGGACGACGGCGAGTCGATATGTGAGACAACATTGACTGGGCTTGTTAGGAGCCGGCTGGATTTCTCGTTTTGTGGCGAGGGCAATTGTTTTAGTGTGAAGGTGTCGATAGTGTTGAGCAAGAAGATTCATTAACCACAACACTGAAATTTACAATTCTCAACCTGTTATCTTTTATTTGGAAATGATGTTTCGATAAAAATGTCTTCCCTTCGGAGTATGAAATGGTCTTTTGATTAATGGCGTTACAAAAAATTCAACACACTATTCAATGAGAAAACAGAACCTTATAACATCTTTAATACCCCACAATTGTGTTTTTTTACACGAATATGTATTATAATCCAATCACCAAGCATTAACTTCAAAAATTTAATGTTATACGATTTATTTTGAGGTTGAGTGGTATATTCCTGAAATATTCTTTTCTGGAAATATTCACTTTGAATTTTTTGAATTCGCTGGAAATGAAAAAAGTAAAGAGTTCATGGCAAGGACCAAGATGAATAAAAACCCTGATGTGTTGACTAATACCTAATAGATTTTAAGCAAATTTTCTCGACTTTTGGCTTTTTTGATTTTGATTAATTTCAACTGAAGAGATGCCTTCGAGAGTTTGCCAGCAGAGGCGCACCTTACGTGATTTTAATTTAATCTGTGATGCCATGATATCCGTCTGCTCGACAGCCATTCGATTATTTATAGGTTTTGTTTATTTCATGGTCTATTGTTTTGCATGCAATATCTTGCTTTCCCGTGAAATGCTAGAAATTATGTAGTCATTACATTTTGACTGATTTTTAGGTATTTCTTTTGCTTTCAATTTGATAAAAAATAAATCAAAAACTCAGTGATTGTGATGTGACTTTAAATCTTCCGAAACAATAGTTGTGAGTGAAACTGGAAAGTATTGATATCTTATCTTTCCACTTTCTGAGGAACCGAAGATAGGTAAGTACTTTTTTCTTCATAGTGAAAAAAAATGCAATTTCAATGTGATTACGAGCCGATGATATGAGGGATAAGTAATACCTACAAGTTACACGGGCGTTTTATTTTGAGCTTTGTAAATCGATTCATAATGAATTCAACTATCACTATAAAATCAAACAAATACAAGAACAGCAACTTAAAAAGAATATAAACAAGAAAAATGCGAAAAGGAACAAGAACAAGGTACAACATTTTGAATATTAAAGGAACTTTCAAATGCATTCAAATTCGAATCGAACTGTCGAACATTTCAAAAATATTATTAGCTTTTTATTAGACGAACTTGACCTTACATATTTTGTATACTGATAATTCCATTGGTGAACGAAAGATCCCGATAGAGTTTATCCAATGAGACCGCCGGTATCAAAAGTAACCCGTAAGCTGCCGCCTCAATGAAAATGTACCCTTAGAAAATCGCATTTGTATCACCACCTCAACACCACCTACCGTCAGAAAAGTAATTTTACTCTTCGATTTCTCGGGTCGAGAGGAATTGGCTAAACAAAAGCATATCGGTCAACGCACCAGGGTTTTTATTCATCTTGGCAAGGACCAATCTCAGAACTTATTATTCATGCTGAAATGCAGTTGCCACTAAGCAATCTCATGTAGCACAACATAGTGAGTGATCAGAATGATCATCGAGTTCAGTCTGGGACAAGAAAGATATATCAGAAGAGAAATAATTGAAGTGAAACCAATATGGATTGATATTGAAAACACTATTCTGATGTGAATGTTGGTTTGATATTGTTCCAACGATTTTCAACTACATTTAAAGTGGAGCTTGTCGCTCTAATAATAACTAATGTTTTGAGTGTTACAGAGATATGTTATTACCAATATTGGTTGAAAATTATACTGACTTAAAAATATCAATAGTCGAATGTACTACACCATGAGTAATGAATGAAGAACCTACCAATAATATTGTGGTGAACGCGTGCTTTTTGAATTTGGATATCAATATCGATAATGAAATATATCATGAATGGTTTTCAGAAAAGATATCGATATTAAAAACAATTTATCGATAAGAAGTAAATATCAATGCCAGATTTTTTTATATGCAAATTCACACGAAAGGGGAGCCCTGTAATGTTCAAAGAACACCGCATTAATCAAGGGACAGCAGATACGAATTAACATTGAAGGAATCATTTCAAATCATATGAGGGCTGTTTTTTGAAAAAAAAATTGATCAGTTCTTCTACGATCATTTACTGAACTGAAGTCTCCTCTCTAAAAGAAAAACGGAGTGAAATTATTTCTAACTTTTCTAGCCCCATTGTAAATCAAGTACACTACGTAGACCTTTTTTTCTGAAGGCAACCTGTGGAACTGAAGATAGTGTGTTCAAACATTACACCAGCCAGTTTTTTTTTTAATTATTATTCAGTTGGTACATTATTGACGTGAAATTGATCCAATGATTTCGAATGCAATACTTTTCTGACCGATACATCATTCTCAGTATTGTACCAATATAACTATAACGACATATCCTTATAACAAACAGACTGGTGGTCCTAAATCATCAGAACACATCCTCACTGCCAATGGAGACAACTTATTGGAATGGAATGATTCCTGATTGATGACAAAGAAAAGCAATAGCAGGACACGAGAGTTGAAGGAATCTTTTTTTATCATGCTGCCTGAGGATACATGCATCTCAAGAAGTTCAGGTGATATGAGTCGGACATGGCTACTCCTCTTGAAAGACAAAATCATATGTCAACATCAAATATTTGACAGATATCCAAAAACTAACTCAAAGTGATATAAAATTTCTTGGAGAACTTTTGAGAAAGGGAACAGATTTGATTACAAAACGTTAACATCGATGAGTATTTGAGCATTATTTGTTCTTGTATTTTTTACAGTCAAAATTGAGTTATACGAGAAATTGCTGGATTATAGAACGTGTTCAACTTAGAAGAAACTGTTCTTTGACTAGCCCAGCAATATTTCGGGAGAGAGAGAGATATAGATTCCAATATCATTTTCTATTTTTCCAGATTATGGTAGGTTGAGAACCCAAAAAACTCAGAAGAGGGATTTCATCCACCACAACAAAATACTTTTGAACTATTCAATTCACCCGTGACAGAACAGAATGAACAAAAAGAAAACTCGAAGAGGCTACTTGTATGAAAGAATGTAGGCTTTCACGGCCGGTGTTGATACATCGCAACTTTTTTGGGATTGAGGACAGTGTCCTGGAATTTTAAGTTCCAGATCTTTCGGATGCATCTGCGGCAGCCATCTTCAGCGGCGTGATCTGAGTCATGGCAAATCTGGAGGTACTTGTTTGTCAGTGTCTTGTTATCAGACCCTGTTCTGTTGTACGTCGGATTCTGTTCTTCTGTCTGGCTTTGTCGTCAATGTCTTTAGAACGGGATGTCAAATTTTGTTCAAGATCTGTCCCTCTTCCTTCCTGTTGAAGTTATCCTAGCTACAGCTGATTTTTCAGTTTGTCCAGACTGACAATTTCAACTTTGCTCACTAATCCGCGTCTTGAAACTACGTTTGGTGGTTCCTACATATACTTTCCCACATGAGTACGGAGTCGTATATACCCAGCATTTGATAGAAGGTCTTATGGATCTTTATCAGACCTCATGTGTTCCTGTGATTTCCTAGTGAGCTTGGCACCCGTTCTAAAGACATTGACGACAAAGCCAGATAGAAATGCAGAATCCCACTTACGATACAACAGGGTCCAACAACAAAATATCAACAAACCCGTACCTCCAGATTTGCCATTAGTCATAGTTGACTCACAGGAAGGAGTTCAACTAAGACCACACCGCTGAAGATGGCTGCCACAGATGCAGCCAAAAGCTCCGAAATTAAAAATTCCAGGACACGGCCCTCAAGCCCGAAAAACTTGCGATATAGGCTACTTATATATTATTGAAGGGAAATGAGGAGATTGCTACTTGCCCATTGAATATAAATCAATGTTGAATTTCTCTTCTGATGACCGAAGTGAAACTGGGGAGATTCACTTCAAAGTAGGTTTTGTCAAAATCAACACTTCGTGTAACTATCGATGAGTAAAAGAATTCGAATGGCTTGAAGAATGAACCAGAGTAGTTTCTAGAACGTCATCAAGGGGAAGGATTAAATATATCAATCAATCAATCAAATATGTCAGAAGAAACAGTTCTTATCGACAAAGTCATTGTATATAGGTATTTCAAGTGAAAACATTCAAAACAATAAAATGGTAATGATACAGAGTTAATAATGGTAAAATGTGTATAGATGAAATGTACAAGCTAGTTAAATTGATATAAATTCAAAATTCAAAACAATAAAATGGTACTGAAACAGACCTAATAATAATAAAATGTGTATAGATAAAATGTACAAGCTGAGTGCTAGCTAGTAATATGAATGAGTAGGTACAGCCACATAATGAAAACATATTAAAATGAATCCTAATAAGGAGACAAGCTTATTTCAATGGCAACAAAACGGTTCACTACTAAAGAATTCCTCCAAATTGTAGAATGGATGAGTGACTAACAGTTCTATAACATATTTTTTGAACTCTCCTAATGAATCAATTCTCCTTGAGCTCAGTGTTGAGCAATAGTGAATTTTTAGTCCATTATATATGTGAGATTCCTTCACAAGATTGTTTTTTGGTAGAGGTAGGGGTAATCTCAACTTTTGCGATGATCGCGTGTTATGGTAAGAGGGCGCTGTAATATATTTCTCACGATTCTTGTGAATTAAGGTTTCCAAGATAAAGATTGAAATTACTGTGGGGATTCTATTCTTTTTGAAAAGGTCTCTGCAAGAATCACGCGTTTTTACTTTACAGAGAGCCCTCATAGCTCTTTTTTGTACAACTTGCACCATATGTAAGAGTTGTTTGTTGCACACTCCCCAGAAAGTAGGTAGGTTTCAATGAGAGCAAAATGAGCTGTTTCAGCAGCTGTAAAACCCAATTTATTTGATATTATCCTAATGGCGTAGCATCCAGATGACAATTTTTTGCACAATTTGGTGACATGGTCGTTAAATTTCAAGTTATTATCAATAATGAAGCCTAGAAATCTGGTGCAGGAAACATTTTCGATGTCATTTGGGCCTAAACTCAGGGCAGACAGCTCACAGCGGAATGTTAACAGATTATATTTGGAAGCATTGAACACAAGCAAGTTATCGTCACACCAGGTTTTAATTATTTCGATGTCTGCTTGTATCTTGTGATGTAATAAGTTCTCATCATTATCATGCCGAAATATGGTGGTATCATCGGCAAACAATGTAAATTTCCCAGATATATTGAGTTTTGTGAGATCATTAATGAAAAGCAGGAACAGTGCGGGACCAAGCACTGAACCCTGTGGCACACCGCATTGAGTTGCCTCCGTACGAGAGAGGTGATTAGTTTTTACCATTTGTGAGCGATTTTCTAGGTATGATTTGAACCACTGCAGGCTGATTCCCCTAAAAACATAGTATTCAAGTTTGCCCAGCAGAATCCCGTGACTTACACAATCAAAGGCTTTGGATGAGTCACAGAAGACTGCTGCGGCTACCTCTCCTCCATTGATTGCGTCATTGGTGCTTTTTTGCCTTTGGAATCCAAACTGGTTCTCGCTCAAGATATTATTTTTGAGTAGAAATTCCATTACTCTTTTCTGAACTGATTTTTCAATTATTTTAGCCAAAGTAGGTATGAGAGATATTGGACGATAATTTAAAGAGTCAGCAGGTTCGCCTTCTTTGTGCAGTGGGATTATAATTGGAGTTTTAAGAAATTCAGGGAATACACCCTGTTGGAATGACTGGTTGATGAGAACTGTCAATACTTCGAGAGCAGGATCTGAGATGTTTGCAAATATACTGATTGAAAGTTCTTCTCTCAAATACAATATCTGAATTCGCAAAGAATACGATACATAACTGACGAAATTGTCAGTCAATTTTGTTTCTTCATATTGTTGCACTTTTGAAGCTTTCTCATTTCCATGGGGTAGAAAACTCGAAAAATGGATTTCAATACTCATCTACCTCCTCATATAATAATCAAACAACATTCAAACTATTGAGGATAATTTTCAGTCAAAATTGAGACATCAACTCAATGTGCTACAAACATATCGTCTCAAAACATCAGACACATAAAATCATTGATCAGCTTCTTCCAAAGTGCCTCCGAATCATCTCCGTATAATAATCTCTCACTTCCTTCTACACGCTCGAAATACAAATAAGGCCTTAAGATTATAGAATCCGTATAAAATATTGAGTATTCTTATTCTCCCTCTGTCAACTGGATATTTTATGGGATCAAGTGAGTTCTGTATGCCCTGTCAATCGGTAATCCTTGAATTTATGTGAATTTTATACTAGGGAGTTCACGAAGTCGGCTTTGCCCAGAAATTGATTGGTGGCGTTTTCGAGAAAAATGTGGGATTTCGTTGTAGGGATTTTCTTGCAGATGTTCATCGAAGTGACGCTCGAACATTTTCAATGTAGTATATGATATTGAGGAATTTTGAATCATCAACAACACAAGATGTATTCTGAAAAATGACCACTTTGAATCGATTAGGTCGATTAGGAACATTCAAAAATACTTCATTTTGTTCAAGGAAATATTTTTTTTGTATTCGTAATATTCGACGCGAGTGGACTTACTTTCATAAGTCGATAAAGCATTTCTCCATCGTCTCGTGTTATTAATAATTATCTTCACATCAAGATATATTGAAGGAATTGACATATTTTAATATATTATGCCAAATAACAGAATGCCCCACACAGCACACGACATCCAATGGACGTCCATTTTATGTCCAGCTCTAGCCCAAACGTCCATGGATGTTGAACGGACATCCATTGTACGTACAGAGTACGGACGTACAATGGATATCCAAATTTGTATATCCATTGTACGTACATATAAGGTACAAAAAATACTTATTTCATATATTTTATGATTTCTTTTTCATCCCAAAATAGAAATGTAATGATGCAAATATCTGGATATTACCTGTACATCCAAAGGTAAACATCCATTGGACATCCAATAGGAAACATCCATTGGACGTCAAATTCATGTACATACATTTAATATTGATTTTGAATATCGATAATAGAATGACATCTCGATTCTTTGGTAGTAATACAATAAATATGTAAATGTGGCTGACACAGAACCTCTTGTTCCACAATACAGTTTGGTACGATATTGAATCAGATGAAGAATATTTTAGGTTATGTAGGAATGAAGATATGTAGATAATGTTATTTTGGTCAATGTCAGCAGGCAGTCACGGTTTTAGTTAAATGGTTTTTTTCAATAGCATCTTTGCGTGATCAAATTATTTTGATTTATTATAGATTGTACCTAAAATAGTAAAAAATAAAATAGTGTGTTGTGCGGTTATATGTTTTATGTTGTGTGGTTATGTTTTGCCCGAGAGTTTGCCGAGTCTTTTCTCTTTAGTGAACATTAGGTGCTTGGTGTACTTTATTTCGTTTCTACTTTAGTAGTCCGTTTCGTTCGTTCATCGAGGGTAAGATCAGTAGACTTTTTATAACTGATAATATGGATTCTAGGAAACCTTTGAATAAATATTATAAGAGAGTGCGACTAATGCAAGATGGTGAATCTAATTTAAATGAAGATGGGAATGATGAGGGTGCTGCAGGGATTAAACTACAGCAAACCTTTGTGGTGAAGTCATAATGTCAAGTGAGCAAAAAAGCAAAAAACGAGTGTTATTCAACTATGATAATGAAAGCCATCAATGTGCCTAACTGTGTTCTGCAAGAGATAGTGTTAGCAGTGGACTATCTGTCCCTCGATTTTTAATTTTTATCTCAATTTTTATGTATTTTACAGATGAGGCTATGAAGAAAGTAATGAAGCAGTATTATTTCATTGCCAATGTTCTGACGGACATGAGCAAAAAACTCGACAACATTAGTATCGGAGAACAGATGACATCAGATGGACGTAATTCCATTTTTACCCAATTTGGTTTTTTTCCCATAGAGAACCCTGAAGATTTGGCTACTTTTGAGATTTATTTGGGCGAGTCCTGCAATTTCAGAGCTGCCGTATACGTACCTACTCTTTGAAGCAATTCCTTTATGTTGATAATTCATTTTTCAGTCGAATGAGATGTCAACAACTGGAGGAGAAGACACATATGAATTCATTAAACGGTGTTTATCTCGTCTCATAAGCAACCGCCTTGCAACCATGTATAGTTACCATGGAAGGAAAATGAAAAAATCTTTTGAGGATTTGAAAATGGCTGACCTCCTACTCAGTAAATGACACAAAATATACATTGTTGATTATTATTAAATATATTTTCACAGGTGCTGCAGAACAAGCGAATAACAAAACTAACAAAAAAGAAATAGAGGATGCAATAATGAAATGGTTGAGGAGAGCGAATGAAAGGAAATGGAATAAATGATTTTTTTTTGCTATATTATATTTTTTTTAGATCTATGTTTTTCAGTTTTGTTATTTTTTTGTTGAATTTTTTGCAGTATATATTTTTCAGTTTTGTTATTCTTTTGTTGTATTTTTTCAGAGTATTTATTTTTCAGTTTTGTTATTCTTTTGATAAATTACACTTTTTATATCATTATAGGCATATTGAATCTACTTTGATGTTGTTATTTAATGAATTCCTTCATTGCTGGATGATGTGTAAACAGGTAGTTTTTTGAAAGTCTCGTCTATTTCGATATGTGCAAGAAAAAAGAAAAATATTTTACAAAAAATACTTAAAAAATATTTAACATTATATAATATTATTATGCTCGTAAACATTTCAGTTGAGGCCCAGAATACTAAGGAATGTTGGATTCTATTTACAATCAAATGTCAGTTTTCTGAGATGAAATGTAATTTATTCAGGGTCAAGTGTATCCATTGGACGTCCAAAATACGCACAATGTACATCCATTGGACGTTTTCTGGACTTTAATTGAACTTCCAAAATACGTACAATGTATATCCATTGGACGACTTCTGGACTTTAATTGTATGTCCAATGGACACCCAAAATACGCTCAAAGTATATCCATTGGACGTCCAGTGGACGTCCGTAATTGGCACAATATACATCCAGTGGACGTTTTCTGGACTTTAATTGTACGTCCATAGTAGCGTCCTGGACGTCCACTGGATGTCCACTGAATGTAAATTGGACTAATTCCGGACATCCATTGGACGTCCTGAACATCCATATTCTACGTTCATTGTACGTACATGTGCTGTGTGGGTGGTTAAGGCTTTCGCGGCCGTGGTTTTTAGTATCACCACTTTTCATCGGGTTTGAAGGCAGTCGTTCTTTGGAATTTTTTTCTGACGTTTCGTTAGAGCGAGTGGATAGCTTCTTCAGAAGCTCACTCATCTTGACTACTATTCCGATGACTGGACATTCCGTAAGGCGTATTTATATCGAAGCAGGTAGTCTGGAGTGTTAATTACTTCTGACGGATTCGGAGAATAATCTCGTTATCAGTTGCCGCACTACCTGTTGTGAATTTATTGATTATTATTGTTTTTCTCAGAATAGGATTCCAAATTCGGTTGAAACTCAACGCTTCTTTTTCTTTGTTGAAATTGTTGGTGTGTTTGTGGATCTCTATCGCCTCCCGTACCAGTCGGCTATGGTAACCCTGGTTGGGGGCAATCAGTTTCGCATTTTCAAACACAATCCTGTGGTTTTCCTCACTGAGTGCGTGCTCCGCAACAGCCGACTCGTCAGTTTGCCCTAGCCTACACTTTCTTTCATGCTCTTTGAGCCTTGTTCCCAAGGATCTTTTGGTGGTACCGATGTATACCTTTCCACAGGTGCATGATATGCGATAAACCCCTGCTGCTGACAGTGGTTCTCTTTTGTTTTTTGCCGACCTGAGGCTTTGTTGGATCTTCTTGGTCGGTTTGAAAACCGTTTTTATGTTGTATTTCCCCAAGAGTTTTCCAATTCTGTCAGTGACCTTCAAGATATATGGCAGATATGCATTTGCAACTATCTGAGATTTCTCCCTATTTTCAACTCTTCATTATCATGGCCCTGTTGATCTCGGGTACACTGCATCCATTAGACCTCAAGACCTTCAAACCCGAAGAAAAGTAGGAATACTGAATATGCCAAATTCTGAAAAAATAAATACAATACGCGTGTTTAAAGTCATCAGGTTCTAATCTCATTCATTCATAAATTCGACGTTTCTTCTTCCAGGAAAGCAATGTACTATTTATATGATTTGCATTATCTGCGAATAAATGAGTTGTTCAGAAACGTACTGTTCATAAGTCATTACTTTGTGGATGAATGTTCCATCTGCGTAGATGACACATTTGTGAAAAAAAAAAACACTTGGAAAAAAAGATCATTAATAGACATAATAAATAAGAGTGGCCTCCGTACAGACCCTTGCGGTACGCTATTTACAATAGGCTCAATATTAGATATTATTCCAGATCAACATTGCCTTCGATTCAGTAGATGAGATGTAAGAAGTGAATGAGCTAGACCTGTCATCCCATAACCACCCAACCTACAAACGATGAGTAAACGATGATATTGGAACCTTTGGTGTGAAATTTGAAACTTTTCGTAGAGATCAATTACCCTAACACCAAACTGATATAATTGCCCCCGACGCGCGTTTCGCTAACAAGGTTAGCATGTTCAGGAGAAGAAAATTGATACCAAATCTAAAGCTAGTGTTATAGTTGTATGGATACCCAAAGTTTTCGGTCCGATCTGTACTTTGTTTGTTACTGCTTATTATTCTAATTAATTTCTCGATAATGAACTAGTGCAGTCACTAACTGCAAAGTTTATTGGTGCGTCATCTGTTATTATGGATTATTTTCATTCCTTCCTCAATGATAAATTGAAAAGCGGACTGAAAGGAATAGGTCTCTTGTCACCATTCATGCTGTTTTTACATTTTGCTATTCCTAGACTCTCACATGCATCGAGTAGTCTTGTGTCATGCACATGCTTGATAATTTTAAGATTGCTTTCACAAATTTTGTGGTAATTGTCTAGAGCGTGTTGGGCAACACTGGATTTTCTTACCCTTCTATATTTCATGGGTGCAAAATGCTCTTCGAAACGGGTTTTAATAGCTCGTCGGCACTGGCCAATGTATTTGTTGTTGCAATCTTGACAAGTTTTCTAATTTATCTTTTGGGTTACCAAGAAGCTGTTGTAATTTGTGTTTCCCTAAATTAAAATTTCCTAATTATCTTATCAACTATCTCTGGGTTAAAACCATTCACTTCAGCTACGTACCTAATCACTCAGCTTTCATTGACGTACTTATATTTTTTCAAAGGAAAAGTTATTAACCTATGGACAAGGAATTGCAGTGCCGCCATTTTATGTTTTTTTTTTATATATGTAGATTCACACGAAAGGGAAGCCCTGTAATGTTTAAAGAACTCCGCGTGAAGCAAGCGACAGGAGATACGAATTAACATTCATTTTGAATTTTTGGAGTTTGTAAGCCTCAGGAAGAACCTGTTTTGGCAAGGAGTTCCAAAGCTCAGCTGTTTTATGAAGGAAAGATTCCTTAGCAAAAGAGGTTCGACAGGTTTCCAAATTTACAACAAATGAGTGGGAATTCTGTACTCGATGTGTCATTTGTGTAGATATTACCAGGTGTGGAACGATTGATAACAATTCGGAAGAGCATCGACCGTGAAAGTATATGAAGTGAGTGAGATATTATTCAAAACTGAAAAAGGTCTCAAAATATCATGGGTTTTTGATTACAACGCCGCTCGCACAGCACTTTGAAAATTGCAAATCTGTTTTTTGATATTGGTTCAGGTCCAAACAGAATATGAAAAATCCAGAATGACCCGACCTGTTCCAAGCACGAACTCATGTTATACTTTACTGGGCAACGAGAAATCTTCTCAGCTAAATATTTGGTGCACATAACAAATTGATTCATAATGTTAATTAAGTTACTACCGTCATTACTGAAATTTATTTTCCCATGGTAATTTTTTTTGATACATCATTTCAAATTACCTTCAGACTTCTGTATTCCAATTAAAATAGTTCGCTTACACCACTCATTTTTGATTTGAAACTGGGAGAATCTTGTGAAATCATATTCAAAGAACACAATATTTTAACCTCCTGTTCGATATATATTCTAAAATGTGTAATGTTTGTGAAAAGTAATGTGACTGACTTTGATGTACAGGGGAATCACAATAACTTTCAAAATATCAACAGTTTATAATTGTATATCTCTTTATAATAAATTACAAAAGATCCTAAAAGATATTAATAACTATGACGGGTTCAAAAAAACAGGAAAATATTTGATCTAAAGTTATTTCTACTCTGTTGTTATTGGATATTGTTTGATTGGTTTTGATTATTCGAAACGATTCGTTCATATGATGATCTATTTTATACTATACTTTACAACTATGTGTATTTATTTATGTTTATATATATTTTTATATTTACCTAAACATTTAAATGCAGTATACGAATTGCCATTTGTGCGGGGTACTTTAGTTATGGTCAAAAGAATACTACTACTACTACCACTAAAGATCTCTTCTCAACGATGTACAAATGTTGGAATCCCCGAAAATATAGCCGTTATAATAGTGCGAGTGCCCAACGACATAAAGGTTCATTTATTAATACCCTCTTAAAACTTTTTCTGTGGCTTCATTATGTCCAGTCTACCACTCCCACCAAGTATGTAAACTGGATGTGGGGCATTGTCGGTTATAATTGCACGAGTGCATAAAAATTTCCGATAATTTTGCAAGAAAGCGTGATATCTAAAAATAACCGAATGCAATTTGTATTAGATATCACGCTTGAATGCAAAATTATCTGGTCATCTTTATGCACGAATTTAATTCATTGGAATATTTCACGAATGAAGAAATTCTCAAGGAAATGTTATTTTTTGTTCATTTATACTTTCCTCTATAGATTGTATGGAGTACTCACCTGAACGCGAAATGTTTATCTATTTTCGAAGTCTATCTGACATTTAATTGTGTTGTTTACTGACGTCTAGCGATATGATTTCAAATGTGTTGTTATGGTGACTTGATACCGCTGTAAGTTTTCGATAATTGCATTGCTCTTGGGACATTTTATGTATAGGGAAATATTCGGTTATAACTGCACGTATAAAAATTACCGATTATTTTGCAAGAAAGCGTGATATCTAAAAATTGCAAGTTTATTTTCATATTTTGGCGAAAGCGCCCGAGTCCGAAGGACGAGGGCTCATTTACAAAATATGAAAATAACCGAATGCAATTTGTATAAGATATCACGCTTGAATGCAAAATTATCTGGTCATTTTTATGCACGAATGTGATTCATTGGAATATTTCACGAATAAAGAAATTCTCAAGGAAATGTTATTTTTTGTTCATTTATACTTTCCTCCATAGATTGTATGGAGCACTCACCAAAACGCGAAATGTTTTTCTATTTTTGAAGTCTATCTGACATTTATTTGTGTTGTTTACTGACGTCTAGCGATACGGTTTCAAATGTGTTGTTATGGTGACTTGATACAATGCAATTACCGCTGTAAGTTTTCGATACAATGAAATTGCCGCTGCGAGTTTTCGATAATTGCATTGCTCTTATGAGACATTTTATATATGAGGGAAATATTCACTATAATTAGTTTCTCACATGTAAATGCGGTGTAGCCTCAAAAATTTATACATACCTACAGTTCTTGAAAAAGATTTATTCAAAATATAATTTTATTAGAAGTGCGATTTTAAGGTTGTCGAACGAAAATGTTGGGACCTTATTAAAGGAGTCCACCAACGAAAATTAAAATTTGATTTATTTAAAAAAAATTGAAATTAATTATAGTGAAATCGCCCCCACATCCAGTTTCCATACTTGCTGAGAGTGGTAGACTGGACATAATGAAGCCACAAAAAAAGTTTCAAGAGGGTATTAATAAATGACCTTTTATGTCGGCGGACGCTTGCACTATTATCTAACGTACGTCGTAATGTCGTCCGAATACTTATTCTGGCCCTTTTCGTGTCTATTAATTAGTTCCCGTAAGGGACGCCACACATGAGCGCTCTCCCTTTCCTATTTCCCTAAATATCGCCGGCCAAATTGAGATGTTTCCTTTTGTTTCTAAAAATACGGAAACCGTTTCTCCACTCAACCTGATTGAACATCCGAGTGCTCCGATAAAGATATCAGCTATAAAGGATGGCCCTTCTCGGTGCCCAGCCCCTAAATGGAAGGAAAGCGGTCCGATTCCGAAAGCAGTTTGTTTCTTGGTGGTTGATGATTGTTGTGCGTTTCGTCAAATGAGGCTCTCGGATAGAGTATGGACACCTCGGAAGCAACTGGATGACTTTTCTTGGGAGTCAGACGGAGACTTTATAGCATTTTTTTATATGCAGATTCACGCGAAAGGGAAGCCCTGTGATGGTCAAAGAACACAGCGTGAATCAAGGGAAAGAAGATACGAATTAACATTCACATTGAATTTTTGAAGTTTCTAAGTCTTTCGACAAGGAGCTCCAAAGTTCAGCTGTTTTATTGGAAAAAGATCCTCGAGGAAGAGAGGATCGACAGGTCTCCAAATTCACAACAAAGTGGTGGCAATTCTGTACTCGTCGGGTCATCCGTGTAGATATTGCCAAGGGTGGAACTATTGATAACAATTCAGAAGAGCACCGACCCTGAAAATATCTATAGAAATGAGACCCTTCTACGATGTTCCAATGAAGTGAGCCACGAATCACCAACAAGACGGATTGCCTTTTTCTGAATGAAATCGAGAAGTCTCAATGGATGTTTTGGTGCCGAACTCTACACATGAGAACTGTATTTCAGGACAGGTCGTATTTGAGCCTTGTAGATCATTGGAAGCTTACGAGAAGTGATGAATTTCTTCGCATGAAATAGAAATCCAAGTTTCTGGAAAGCATCTTTAGCGATCGATCTCACATGGTTTTCCCATGAGGGATTATCACTGATTGTAATTCCTAGCATCGAGATACTTGACTTTGTAGGGATAATTACTCCTGACATATGAATACTAGATGGCGATAGATTGGCTTCTCTTGAGAAGAGACATGCCTGGGTTTTCATAGCATTGAATTCCACCAAATTCATGTTATCCCATTCTATTATTTTTACCAAATCGTCGTTAATTTCATTGATGTGAATGTTTCTTTGAATTTTTGTTTCTCGAGCTGGTATGGGGACTCTGGAAGAGAAACTGGTATGAAAAGTACTGTCGTCCGCAAAACTATGTATTGAACAAGATGTTTTTTCAAGTAAATCATTGATATGAAGCAGAAACAAAGTGGGCGCCAGACCTGAACCCTGTGAAACACCTGTATTTATTGGAAGAATATCAGATAATGTCATCAACAACCACAAACAGAGACCCATCAGACGAGAAACTCTTCAACAAAGCACACAACTAAGGAGGCAAACCATGAGATGGCAGCTTGATATTATACAATAAAAAAAACAACTTTATAGTTATTAGTCAGATTTTTCATAAATCAAATTTTTTCTCTTCCTAAAACAACCTAGCACAGGCACTTGTCGATTATAATTCAACTCCCTTCTCAGTACTATCCAGGAAAATAGTTGTTTGATGACAGGACTAAATCCTTCAACCTACTATGTGGTTATATGTGAAACTGGCCTAAACGGATAGGTCTAAAATGATTTGAGTTATATCCACCTCACCACTTGGAAAAAATACTTTTTGATATCTTAGCCCTTTCAAGGCAAATACATTGAGCACATAAGGCATCATTTTCGTTATTTCTCAAAGACAAAGCAAAAAAACAAACATTTGTATGACCTCACTCTTCGCCAAGTGGGTATAATATTTTTATACTCGAATAAAACAGTATCTTTTTCGACTCCTTGTTTGAAAAGTCTTTCAATTCTCCCTCCAAGACAGGTTAATGATCAGTATTAGTATTTCATTTCGTTTTGTATATCTTCATTGACAATATAACCACAATTGATATTAAATTCTTATTATCGTCAACTTCATCTCAATGAATAATGAGTTTACTAATACAATATTCTGTGTTTCTCACTTGAGATGGTTCATGAAACCAATAGCAGTATCAAAACATTCATTGACTTGAAAATCATTGAAAACAAAATAAAACAATTGATGCATTATGAATAACTTGTTCGATTGTCATTGAACCAGTCTTGAATAGATAATTGAAGATACTGTTTGAACGTCATCAATTTGTTGTGGATCAATATTTGTTCCGTAGTTTTCTGGATTTGTAATCGACCACAATCCGAAAAAATAAAAATTAATATTGGAATCTAAACAAGTGTGGAAGGGTAGATTTTTAATCTACCCCAAAAAGTTGCTGCATCGATTGAAAAACAGTTCTTTCTGGATAGAATAAGTCCAATTAGTCAGCAATTTCTCGTTATCTCAAATTTTGCCTGTCAAAAAAATGAACAGAAATAATATATATATGAAAATACTCATCGTTAACGTTTCGGAAACTAAATCCTTTTCCATTCTCAAAACTCATACGTAAATTCCTGTTTAAATGCAAATATCTCTTGTTGGCATTCTTCGTATTTGACATTTGCCAAATATTTTCAATGTGACATAACATTTCGTCCTTCAAAACTTAATCGGTGAAACGTCTCGACCATTGGAAGTGCGAAAGAAAGAACACAAGATGTACATCAGGAACAGACAGATAAGTGGTTCCAAATCATCAGAACATATTCTTACTGCCGATGGAGATCACACAGTGGAATGGAACTACACTCAGATTATGACAAAAGGAAGCAATGGCGGGAAACGAAAATTGAAGGAATCCGCTTTCATCGTGCTTTCTGGTGAAGAATACATATCTATGAGTTCGCTTGATATGGGTCGCGGATGGCTGCCCCTCCTGAAGGAAAAATGTTATATAAGATTTGAAATAATTGACCAATGTCAATTACGAAGATTGTCAAGAGATACTATTTGCATTTAAACAGGAATTCAGGTATAAGTTTTGAGAACGTAAACGGATGTAGTTTCTCAATCGTTTACGATAAGTATTTTCGGTAAAGGTGTAGAACACGTCAAATCTCAGATCGTAGGGAAAGTTCAGGGTACCTTGAAATGAATGGAAAACATGAGTTTTGGTGCGGAAACCATAGGAAAACCTCATTTCGATGAAAATTAATGTGCGGAGGGTACAAAAAAAAACCTTAGATTTACTGTCATACCATCCTTGTACTCACCACTACATTCATGAAATTATATCTACATATACTATTCTTGAATAAATATTATGTTTTTGTACATATTACAGCTCATACAGTCTGCATTAATTACTAGAATTTAATTACTACAAGTCAAAAAGTTGACATCAACCTGATCTAACATTCATGAAATTTCAGTCATTCGACAGCTGCATAGAGATAACAGATACGATGTTGCCACAATTCCAAAATGTTTTATTTTATATTGGAATGGTATACAATTGCAAGTTATGATCCTTTAAAGTTTGAAAACGGACATGTTCTGCCTTCTTTTTCTGCGCCACAAAATCTCTCGGACCACACGCGTTTTCATTCATGGTAAGTATGTTGTGGAAGTAGTTTAATAACATTTTATTTACGACTAATATATAATATAAGTATTATACTTGTGGTTTTTGGAGTATAATGCCATATATTAATCCCTTAGGAAATAATGGCGAGGGATTAATAGTCTTTATTCCCTCTTGTACTCCTATCACAAAATATCTCGAATTAAATAATACCATGGAAACAATATAACCAAACTCAAAAGTGTCAGTGTCAAACGCGTAGTGTTTGTGTATTTGTATTAAAATGAATGAAAATGAAGAATCTTTCACTTGTACACCACCAGAAATTGTACAATTAGCTGCAGCAACAACATCTACCTTAATACCAGAAACATCGAAATCCATTTATAATAAAACGTACGCATCGTTCAACGAATGGCGTCTTCGAAACAAGGCAAACTCTTATTCCGAAAATGTTCTGCTGGCCTATTTCGCTGAATTGGGTGCAAAATACAAGCCATCTTCATTATGGTCATTCTATTCAATGATTAAATGTGTGTTGAAGATAAACCATGACGTTGATCTGGATTTCAAGCAAAGAAATCTTCCACTTTGACCCCGGAAGAAATTAGGAAATTTATTGACAGACCTCCTGATGAAATTTTTTTTTTGCATAAGGTAAATGTTCATATTTAATCTGATCTATTCAAAAACTCATGTTCTTATTTGATTCAGGTTATATTAGTTATTGGACTTATGGGCGCATGCCGCTCAAACGAGCTTTATGAAATGAGGATAGAAGACGTGAAGGATTTCCAAACAGAGTTATTGATAACAATACCCAAGACTAAAACTAAAATTGTACGAAAATTCACCATAAACAGTACGTTTTACAATATTGTAAAGAAGTACATCGATCTCCGTCCGTCACATGTAGAAACCAATTCATTCTTCCTAAATTATCAAAAATCGAAATGTACAATACAACGTATAGGAAAAAACAAATTTGCAGACATTGGTAGACAAATTGCCAAATATTTAAACTTGCCAAATCCTCAAAGTTATACCGGCCATTGTTATCGCAGATTATCTGCCACTCTGTACATTGATGGAGGAGGCGATATAACTGGATTGAAGCGTCATGGGGGCTGGAAATCTACCCAAGTAGCTGAAGGATACATTGATCAGTCTATGAGAAACAAAACAACTACAGCAGATACTCTTGCCAAACAGATAAATAGTAATGAAGCAACTTCTTCTTTTACAGCAACCGAAATTCCAAATATTCGTGTTGAAAACTCTTCCAAAGTTAATCATAATTTACGACCAATTCAGTTTATTAATTGTACTGTCACTAATTTAAATGTTGTTGACAAATAAAGTTGTTCATTAAAAATCTAAAATAAATGTTATTGACAAATAAAGTTGTTCATTGAAAATCTAAAATAAATAAATTTGTCGTAAATAAAGTAGAGTATACTACTCGCAATAATGGCTATTATTCTCTCGGAATGTTACTCCCTCGCCGCTAACACGGCTCGGTTCGTAAAAATTCCTCGAGAATAATAGCTATCATTATTGACTCGTGGTATAATCTACTATTGTTAAGTAGAGGTTCTGTGTTGAATGATTGCACATTTTGGATCCTAATCAGTTTTATTTTGTTCGATTATATTTATTTCAATACATTTTCATATACTTAGTTGTTGAAAATAATCGACAACTGTAATAGACGACACCGCGATTTCTGAAATATTTTGTAGGTGCTGTTTTTTCGATATGGTATAATATTCAATTATCAAAATTCGAAAAATATTTACTATTGAAAATTTTTGATTTGCACCATAATTGCATTTGGTCCCATTTTTTAATATTTCTCAATAATCAGACGTTATATTCAAGTGATGCTAGGTTAGTTACGTTTGACTTTCATTTATCTCAATAATCAGACGTTATTCAAGTGATGTTAGGTTAGTTAGGTTTGATTTTGATTTATCCTAATCAGACTTTATTCACGTGATGCTAGGTGAGTTAGTTTTGATTTTTCTCAATAGTCAGACGTTATTCAAGTGATGCTAGGTTAGTTAGGTTTGATTTTGATTCATCTTAATAATCAGACGTTATTGAAATGATGCTAGGTTAGTTTACGTTTTGATGGCAATTCGAATACGACGTCCTAATTTACAGTTTGGCAACTTTGCTTTACATCACGTGCGTTATCGGTAAAATGTAAAATGTTGTCACTATGACAGTCACTGTTGTCAGTGTCAATGGTTAATTTTTCTGTGTGAACACTTTGATATTTTCAATGGATATTTGGAAAAAACATATGCTCAATTCTGATGTGTTCAATCAAAAAAAGTGTGAGTACTTGTATTTCGTGACTAAAGCAACAAAACAATGAGATTTTTTTCAACTCAGAAATTACTAGTTTTTTGGCTATAATTTCAGTTTTTCACACGAAAAAATCGTTTTTTATAGCTTCCGCGCCAAAATTTTTATATATTTTTCGATTGTAGGCCGTTTCTGGGGATTTAAAAAAAATTACAAAAATTGGCGATTTGACGTATTCTACACCTTTGCCGTATTTTCATGTAAATATTAGTTCTTATTATTCTTTTGATAGTCAAATTTGAATTATACGTGAAGTTACTGACTAGGTGGACTTGTTGAATGCAGAAAGAACCATTTTTCTATAGACGCAGGAACGTTTCGGGGTATATTAAAAATCTGCCCTTCTACACATAGATGCCAATATTGATTCTTATTTCTCAGATTGTGGTAGGTTACTGTTATGTTCCTCGTATATAGGTATTTTTATGTTCAAGAGAATCAAAGTTACATGTTGTTAAGAGGGCAATTTTTATGTACACAGATACGAACTGTCATTAAAAAGTCATTCGAATTTCAACGTTTATTTCCATACAATTTTTACAATATTTGATAGCAAGTAAAAGCTAACAGTGGCGACGAGGATGCCGAATACGAATATAATTAATCCAGCAGAACCTACGACCTCGGGAGCTGCCCATAGTGTCTGTACTGTTTTCAGCATCGAAATGTTCGATACAGATAAACAATTTTCGAGATGGTTAATGAGACTAGAGAGTGCTTTCAATGTGTTCGGAGTTCCAAGAGAGAGTAAAGCTGCATACCTTCTTCATTACATGGGACCCAACGCATATGATATTCTATGTGATAAAATATCACCAAATGATCCGAATGAAATGTCTTATGAAGATTTAGTAATACAAATGAAAGAACACTACAACCCGGAACCAATGGAGATTGCTGAGAATTTCAAATTCAACCAACGCAAACAGGAAGAAGGCGAAAATATTCGTGAATATATGACAGCTCTTCGGAAACTTGCGACTACCTGCAAATTTGGAGACTACTTGAAAAAAGCTCTTCGTAATCAGTTTGTTTTTGGTTTGAGATCTGAGAAAATCCAGTCTAGACTGTTGGAATGCCGGAATCTGACGATCGAAAGAGCAGTGGAGATTGCTGTCAGTATGGAAACATCAGCAAAGGGAGCAGCAGAACTTCATAAAGTACAGACTGTCAAAAGTGTCCAGCTACAGAATCAAAAGAGTTCAAATAGTGCTATATCCAAGTCTAAGAATA
Organism: Zygogramma bicolorata; assembly: GCA_032362365.1. Classification (NCBI taxonomy): domain Eukaryota; kingdom Metazoa; phylum Arthropoda; class Insecta; order Coleoptera; family Chrysomelidae; genus Zygogramma; species Zygogramma bicolorata. The sequence continues at coordinate 1,286,490 of JAVJAQ010005172.1, forward strand.
ATTTCAATAATCAGACGAGGAATAAAACATTTTCTACAAATTCCCCTACTAATAATCTTTATTGTTACAGATGTGGTTCGAAAGATCATTTGGCTGACAAATGTCATAAAAAAAAATTTCTCACATGTGATTTCTGCCGAGGAAAAGGTCATACTGGGAAAGTATGTATGAGGAGAAATCAGCAAGTGAAGGATGGAGTTCGACATGTAAAGGAAATTTTGTTGGTTGATGATGAACATACGGAATTTCGTGAGAAATTTTTTATTACTCTTAATGTCCATCACATTCCAATACAATTTGAGGTGGATAGTGGTGCGGCAGTAAGTTTAATCGACATTAATATTTTCAAAGAGCTGTGGTCAGATGTTTGTCTTGAAAAAAACAATGTTAAGCTGGTTAGTTATTGCAAACAAGTACTAGATATCGTTGGTTATGCATCAGTACTAGTGGAATTTCAAAATAATGAGTATAAACTCAATCTTTATGTTGTGAATTCAGATAGTAGTAATCCAATCCTAGGTAGAGAGTGGATAAGACAAATGAATCTTTACAACTTGAATGGTATTTCTACTATAACTCCATGTACAGCATTGGATGACATACATACAATTTTTAATAAATTTCCTCAGGTTTTAGATACAAATTTAGGTAAAATTACAGGCATACAGGCTAAACTGAATGTTAAGGCAAACGCTAAACCAGTTTTTATTGAAGCACGTAAAGTACCATTTGCATTATTACAAAGACTTGAAGAAGAGTATATTATTTTAGAGAAAGAAGGTGTTTTAGAAAAAGTTAATAATTCAGAATGGGCTACTCCAGTTGTACCCATAGTAAAAGCAAATGGTCGTATCCGAGTTTGCGGGGATTTCAAAGTTTCTCTGAATCCCAATCTGATCATCGATGAACATCCTTTACCGTCTATTGATGATTTATTCGTCAGCATGGCGGGGGGCGATCGTTTCACTAAAATTGATTTGAGTCAAGCTTACTTGCAAATGGAAGTTTCTTCCGAGGATAGAAAATATTTAACACTAAGTACACATAAAGGTTTATTTCAATGTACACGTCTTATGTACGGGATAGCAAGCGCACCAGCTACCTGGCAGAGGGAAATGGAAAAACTACTAATAGATATACCAGGGGTATCCGTTTTTCTCGATGATATAAAAATTACGGGTCCAAACGATAGAGTACATCTACAAAGATTCGAAGAAGTAATCTCTCGTTTGGCACATCATAATATTAGAATAAATAAAGATAAATGCCAATTTATGCAGGAAAAAATTGATTATTGTGGCTATACAATAGATAGGTCAGGAATTCATAAGTCGAAATCCAAAATTGAAGCCATACAAAAAGTGAAAATACCCTCAAATGAAAGTGAAGTACGAGCTTTCATAGGATTAGTAAATTATTATGGCAGATTCTTCAGAAACTTGAGTCACATATTGTTTCCTCTCAATAACTTACTTAAAAAAAATGTTGTTTTTCAATGGGACAAAAAGTGTCAAGATGCTTTCGATTACATAAAAAAAGAAATACAGTCAGATCGAATCTTAGCACATTTTGATCCCAATTTAGAAATCGTGTTAGCCACAGATAGTAGTTCTTATGCTGTAGGAGCTGTAATTTCACATATTTATCCTGATGGTACAGAACGCCCCATTCAATTTGCCTCACAGACTTTGAATGAAACTCAAAGGAAATATTCACAGATTGATAAGGAGGCATATGCTATTATTTTCGGTGTAAAAAAATTCTTTCAATTTTTATATGGCAGAAAATTTATCCTGTTTACGGATCATAAGCCTTTAGTTCATATTTTTGCATCGAATAAATCTGTTCCTACACTCACAGCTACAAGAATGCAACACTATGCTTTATTTTTACAAGGTTTTCAGTACGATATAAAATATAAAAATACAAAATTACATTCTAATGCTGATGCGCTTTCTAGATTACCATTACGAACCGAAAATGAGTTTTCTTTCGATGAACCAGAATTGTTTCAAATCAATCAAATAGATAACCTTCCAGTTTCACTCAATGAGTTGGCTAGAGAATCTGTTAAAAGTGAAGAATTTCAAGTTATTTTGAATGGTTTGAAATCAGGTAAAAACATTCACAAATCCGATAGATTTGGCATTGATCAAAATGAATTCAGTTTACAGAATGATTGTATATTCAAGGGATGTCAAGTTCTTGTTCCCAAATCCTTACGTAAACGTATACTGAATGAGTTACATGCTGGTCATTTTGGAGTAGTTAAAATGAAAGCATTAGCTAGAAGTTATTGCTGGTGGCCAAAAATGACTTCAGATATTGAACAATTGTGTAAAAGTTGTACTGCTTGTCAGAAAAATAAAAATAATCCACCAAAAGACTCCACACATGTTTGGGAAGCAACATCAATACCATTCGATCGGGTACATGTTGACTTTGCAGGTCCATTTTTACAGGATTATTTTTTTATAATGGTTGACTCATATTCTCGGTGGCCAGAAATTTACAGAATTTCAAGCATAAATTCGAAAATCACAATTACACTTTGCCGTCAGATATTCAACTCTTTTGGAATTCCTCGAGTTCTTGTTAGTGATAACGCATCAGTTTTTATGTCTCGAGAGTTCCAAACATTTTTGAAACAAAACGGTATAGTTCATAAGCAAAGCCCTCCATATCACCCTTCTAGTAACGGCTTAGCGGAACGTTTTGTTCAAAGTTTAAAACAGTCACTTAGAGCTAGTTTATGCCATTTACATTCTATTACAAGAGAAGACAAAGAGATTGCTTTGTCAACATTTCTGTGTCAATACAGAAAATTTCCTAATTCCACAACAGGTTTCAGTCCTGGGAAGCTAATGTTTGGTAGAGAAATCAGAACAAAAATCGATTTATTAAAAGAACCGGCTAGAAAAATCGAGCATACCAATATTACTTCCAGAGAGTTTCAAGAAGGGGAAAGGGTGTCTGTCAGGGAGTATTACGGTTCGAAAAAATGGAGATTTGGTCGTATTCATAAAAAATTGGGGAAGTTGATATATTTAGTAACTTTAGATGACGGACGTATATGGAAACGCCATATTGACCAAATGCGCACAGTAGGTGAATCTCTACTTGATGAAAATTCAGATCATTTACAGTATTATGACACAACACCAGAACAACATGCATCACCAATAATAAATAGTACTTTGGAAAATGCTCCATCAAATCGCGTTTCTGAGAATTCTTCTATGCAGGACGTTGTCGTTAAAGAAGAACCTCCACCACCTTCTCTTGCTGGTTGTTCTTCGTCAGTTTCCGTACCTTCTACTTTGCGGAGATCTACAAGAGTAAAAAAACCACCTTTCAGGTATGGAGAGTAGTTTTATTTACCTTTTGAATTTGTAACAAGGGGAGGAAATTGTTATGTTCCTCGTATATAGGTATTTTTATGTTCAAGAGAATCAAAGTTACATGTTGTTAAGAGGGCAATTTTTATGTACACAGATACGAACTGTCATTAAAAAGTCATTCGAATTTCAACGTTTATTTCCATACAATTTTTACAATATTTGATAGCAAGTAAAAGCTAACAGTTACAAACCCAGAAAACTACGGAAAATATAATTGAAGGACTTTTCACTTGAAGTATGATAGGACTCTCTTCCTCCCTCTCTTTATCTCTTCAAATTTTTCTCCCTCTCTCTCTCTCTCTCTCTCTCTCTCTCTCTCTCTCCCTCTCCCTCTCCCTCTCCCTCTCTCTCTCCCTCTCCCTCTCCCTCTCCCTCTCCCTCTCCCTCTCCCTCCCCCTCCCCCTCCCCCTCCCCCTCTCCCTCTCCCTCTCCCTCTCCCTCTCTCCCTCTCTCCCTCTCTCCCTCTCTCCCTCTCTCCCTCTCTCCCTCTCTCTCTCTCTCTCTCTCTCTCTCTCTCTCTCTCTCTCTCTCTCTCTCTCTCTCTCTCTCTCTCTCTCTCTCTCTCTCTCTCTCTCTCTCTCTCTCTCTCTCTCTCTCTCTCTCTCTCTTTCATTTCTCTCTACATTGAATCGACCACACGTGAATCCTTTGAGATGCTGCATCGACCCATCATTCTGAGCCGTCTTCAAGGCAGATTCGATAACTTCATTCAGTTCACTCACTTTTATTTTTCATACCGCCGATCCCGTATCAGCATAAAACAGGAACTGGTGCGTAAACACACGCATTATAATTCTTTTCAAGACACACATCGAAGATTTATGGGTGTGTTTGCGATTCGACAAGGTCTTAAGGCTTTTCAAACGATAGACTTGTACATTTGGTATTCATAGTGGATTGCAATGACAACAATATAATTTATATCGAGATTTTGAATTTATCTGAATGGATTCATGGTGATTTATACGGCTTTTCTGTCATCCGTCTGTATACAATTGTGGAAAAAACGACGAGTATAACTGTTGCCAGGTGCGTGAGATGATGAAACGGAAATGTAATTCATTGAGATATATTATAGTATTTATTGCCTGGTGAAAATTGTTTAGTTTTCACTTGTAATACCATTAATGCTTGAAAAATCTCCAAAGATAATTCAATAAGCGTGGTACACGGTAGGCAAATTTCACACCATATTGAACTTTAACAAAATAATTGAAATGTATGTTTTTCTACGGATGCTATTTATACAATATGCCACTTCTCTCATCGCTTTCATACGTTCAAAACGAAAGATTCCTCACGCAGCGCAGTGAGAAATAGCCGCCATCACAGTGAGAAATAAATTTTCACTGTTTTCACGATAACCCAAGTCAGTCATGAATTGTTACATGTCAGATTGATATGATAGGTTCTTCATGTTGACAACGCTAACACCCCGTTTCGACGATGCAATTTTGTCGTGCAATTTCTCGCGGCAACTTGTCGCTGCGAGATATGTCATCTAGCTGTCAGTTTGCATTGCCAATATTAAAAAATAGCACTGAATGTTACCAAGATGAACGTCTATATTATCACAACTGATATTTAATTTCATTCATTTCTGATAATTGATATTGTAATTGAATCACCCTATTACTCAACTTGATTACTCAACTTCAAGTGTCGAAAAATAATTGAAATTTTCGAAATCAATATCGTTCACAATGATGCCACCACATATTTGTGGTTTGCGGCAACAAATTCACCATAGAAATAAATAAGTCGCTGCAACTCATCGTACAGAAAAGATTCATGCAACTCGAAAAACTTACATGAACACATGCAATTTTCTGGAGTTGCAGCGATAAACTTGCATCGTCGAAACAGGCTATTATCAGCCGACGATTCGCGTGCAATTTCCAAATAGCCCATTGTAGGCGTTTCCATATCAACAAAACCGAAGCACTGCAAAATTATTACTGTCAACTCACCCAACGAAAATAGTTTTATTGTTGATTGTTATAGTATGAAAAGGTTCAGATTTATTAAATATTGAATATAATGGAATGCGAAGATTTAGAGTTGGGCAATACACCTCCCGAAATTGTTCAGAAAGCAATAGATGTTTGCAATATCAAGAGAAAAATATAGAATCGCTTATACAGAAACTTCATGGACTGTAAATTTTCGTTACGAAAATACCTTGTTTATTTTGAAGAGTTGTCAAGAAGAATGAAATCATCAACATTATTGCCTCAGCACTCGATGCTAAGGAGAACCTCAATTTTTAAAAACTGTTGATATATCAAAATACATAAAACTACGTGCATTTTTGAAACGCAAATCTGAAAAATATGCTCCAAAACAGTCAAAAACATTAACTTCTGAAGAAATTCAACAATTTTCAAAACATGCACCTAATGAAAAGTATTTACTGATGAAGATATGAATTGAAATTTTTCACATAATTGTTATCGAAAACTTAATGTTTGGTTTTGATTTCAGGCTGGTTTAGCTATTGGCCGATGTTATGAACTTCGAGAATTAAATTTAATAAAATTACCCGATAATAAAACCAAGTTTCCTAGAAATTTCACAGTCACAGGAGAATTCTACCAAATTTGCAAAAAATATGTGAAGCTTCGATCATCCACAAACGGAGCACGTTTTTTTTTCAATTACAAAAATAGCAAATGTACGAAACAGCCTGTGGGGATAAATAAATTTGACACCATGGCGAATGAAATGGCGAAATTTTTGCAATTACTGAACCCTGAATTATATACTGGCCACTGTTTCCGAAGGTAATCTGCGAACTATTTTAGTTAACGCAGAGGCAGATTTTTTTAACTTCAAAACGCCATGGGGTTGGAAATCCAGCAATGGTGCTGAGTCTTATATCGACAGCTCCATAGCCAACAAAATGAAAATTTCAAAAGGTATAGAATAGAAGAATCATTTCAGCCTCCAGCGCCATTAGAACCTGAACACAACAATGCTGTGGAAGCTCAGTACTTTTCTCCATCATCTTCAACTTCGACCGCAGCTAATATTTCAAATTACCGAAAACATGTTGAAACAAAACAACTTACCAGGAATTACTTTACAAAATTGTTCAAATAGAACCACTAATATAATCACTTGTTTAAATTAAAGATTGAATTGAGTTAATGACATACAAGTATTCAATTTCTCAATACTTGAAAAGAACGCAACCGTAGAAAAAGTACAATGTACAATGCGTGAGAAAATGACATATTTCTCACTTGTACAATATACTGTTGGAAAGAAGGAATTTAAATGAATCACTTTGGTCAAGAAACTACCGAAGTTATCCAATGTACCGACTTTAGTTGCATAGAAATATGAGCTAGATTTTCATTTATGTTGCGTACGTTGATGAAAATGCAAGGCTTCCGCCGCCTGCCACTTTCTGGTATTCTTGGACGACAATAATGAATCAAATCTAATCACCCTGAGGACTTTGACATCTGGTAACTCTCCTAGTTCAGCAATGAGCATTTGAAATAATTATAGTAGTAATCTCGGCTCTATCTTCAGTGAACAAAACCACAAATTCACATTTATTTCAGGTTCTCCCAATTCCAAAAATAACGAATTTTCTGCAAACATTGGAAAATAAATATCATCTGAATATATCAACGCCCTGGAAGGCCAGTAATGAAATTGAACAACAAGGCATCACAAGATTTGTACTCAAACCAACAGAATACCTACATATCCTTTTTTTCAAACATGATAATAGTTTTTGTAAGTGTCAGTGGCTCGTGAATAAAGATAAGGATTTATAATTCTCATTCAAAGCATTCAAGTTTTGTATGAACACAAATCAACAGATAATGTTTGTTAATCTTTTCTTCCATAGAAATTCTGTATTATTTTCTTCATCGATTTGGATTCATATTATTTTTTGTTTGCTGATTTTGAAACGAATCTGCGACTTTCTTTCAAAAATATCGAATTTATGATTTGGGTCTCTGAAATTGAGAGAGTGTGTTTTTCACGTTCATTATAAAATATTTCCTCATAGATTTTGCCTTCGTATTTTTATTGTTGAACTAATATAATCTGAAAAAAATGGGACACAATATTGAAATATTTTCAAGTGTAGACTTCTGTAGCGACCAAGACTACCAGAAAACCTATGGAGAAAAAAATCATCGACCAAAAAATAATAAAATTCAAACAGTTTTCACCATACGATAATAATAACACATTTGTTTTCAAGGGTCAGGTGAACCAGTGGATATTTCTTTCATTTCTTATCACGAATCAAGGAACCCTATCATAAAACTACAAGGATTACGTGAGATACGCGTGGGCACGCATTCACGGTCCATATGGACCAAAGATGTAGTATTCCCAGTTCTCAACCTATCTATCATCTGATTAGTCAAATCTTTGCATCTGTAGAACGTACTCGTGACGACGTAATTCAAAACTATGATCGTATTAAAGAGCACAGTTCTTTTCGTAGTATGATTTACCGTTGAATGAAACGACAAGATTGTTACTCAGATATTTTTATCTGTTCATGACATTGAGATTCTGAAATATCTCTATTATTAGACTCACTGTGTTACTTGAAGGGTGGTAAATGAAAGAGAATTCATAAAACATTTTTTTCACCTCTCCCTCCTATCCCCTGAATATTTTATTTATTTTATTTATGTAGCAGTTGATATTTTCTTCATTTCTCATTGAACTGGAGATGAACGGAAAAGTCGCTCACTCAAGAGATGATAATAATATTTATCTACACCCGTATTCTAATAATACACTTATATGCCCACAACCCGTTTTATAATGAAATCCATTACGATACAGATTTTTCATTACGATACAGATCTTCAACCAATAGAAACCCATTATTTTTCAATCAAGCATGATGTGCATGCTCTTTATTTGACATTTGTCAAGTCAAAATCGGTATAGGTATTGAACTTTTGAAGAATATAGCCAAACTTCGATAATCATAACAAAATGTCTGATACCAGCGATATGGGAGAATCACCTTCGACACCTTCACCGACAGAAATACAGTTAGAATGATTAAATTTTTCATTCGACAAATTCATGATTTATCACTTATTTTTTCATCATATTTTGTGGGCTGTGCGTAGCCGAGCCGTCTATGGCGCTGACATTGATTTTTCTAACTGGAGGAGACGTTGGTTCGAATCCGGTCTCGAGTAATCTTTTTTTCTTTGATTTTTGATCTTCTTTTCATATCTCATCGTTTTATTTCTCGAAGTGATAGTATTAATTACAATTCTTTGAAATTTTTCAAAAAAATTCGTTAAATTAGTATTATTGTGTGCAATATAAATATAATATTTGTAGTTCTTCACTATTCATCGGGTGTAGATAAAATAGCTTATGCAACTCTCATGTGATGGTTATTAATACACTCGCATAAACCATACGAAACTCACCTTCGGCTCGTTTCGTATCCCGGTTTATGCTCATATATTAATAACCATCATTACACGATCGTTGCATAATATACTATTATCCAACCGGAAGATGTATATTGATTACTGTTTGAACGTCATTATTTTGTGGTGGATCAATATTTGTTCCCTAGTTTTTTGGGTTAGTAACCTACCACAATCTGAAAAGAAAAGAATCAATATTGGGATCTATACCAGTGTCGAAGGGCAGATTTCCAATCTACCCCGAAAAGTTGCTGCGTATATTGAAAAACAGTTCTTTCTGGATGGAACAAGTCCAATTATAGAGTGGGCGCTGCGAAACATTCCGTTTGAAAAAACCGATGACCTCATTCTGATTGATGATTGAGGAAGACTCAATGAATAATATTTTGGAGGTTGCCGGACGGAATTATGGTGCATTTTTTTTTCGGCTCTATAAAAGGAGTTTTCGATTCCACCGCTGTAGTTGAGAAAAAAAAAATTGTATAGAATGCAAAAACCATTGACCGCTATTTCTCGACTGAAATGTTTTTACAAGATCCTAACAAACCTAGAACTGACAGTTGCAAGACAAGCCCGTTGTCAGTTTTATTATAAACCCCATTCCCACTGTCACATACTTTATCTCAAGTTTTGGAGCGGGCCGCGCTTTTCTCAACGGTTTTTGTGACTTCAGTTATAGCTGAACTTCATCCATTATAACATTTATCGTTATTTGGAATTTTTCCCTGACGTTTCGCTAGCGCGAGTGGCTAGCTTCTTCAGAGGCTCGAAAGCGGCATAGAAATGTCAACGTCTACAATAGGTGTGCTTTCCGTTCCCTATCAAGTTGGTGGTATAGTCTCCATATTTCTTCCCCCGTCGAGGTTTTTGACAAAATGATTGAGGCTTTCACGGATGAGGTTATCAATATTACTACTTTTCTTCGGGTTCTTCGGAATTTTTTCCTGACGTTTCGTTAGCGCGAGTGGCTAGCTTCTTCAGAGGCTAAAAAGCGGCATAGAAATGTCAACGTCTCCACTGAATGTCCTTTCCGTTTCCTACATTTATCAAGTTGGTTGAATAGTCCCCATATTTCCTCCCCATAGAGGTTTTTGACAAAATGGTTGAGGCATTCGTGGCTGAGGCTATCAGTATTACTACTTTTCTTCGGGTTTGAAGACCGTCGTTCTCTGGATTTTTTTCCTGACGTTTCGCTAGTGCTAGTGGCTAGCTTCTTCAGAGGCTCGAAAGCGGCATAGAAATGTCAACGTCTCCAGTAAGTGTGCTTTCTGTTTCCTACCTTTATCAAGTTAGTTGTCTGGTATCCAGATTTCCTACCCATATAGGTTTTTGACGAAATGGTTGAGGCTTTCGCGGCTGAGGTTATCAGTATTACTACTTTTTTTTCGGGTTCTTTGGAATTTTTCTTGACGTTTCGCTAGCGCGAGTGGCTAGCTTCTTCAGAGGCTCGAAAGCGGCATAGAAATGTCAACGACTCCACTAAATGTCCTTTCTGTTTCCTACCTTTATCAAGTTGGTTGTATAGTCTCCATATTTCCTTCCCGTAGAGGTTTTTGACAAAATGGTTGAGGCATTCGTGGCCGAGGCTATCAGTATTACTACTTTTCTTCGGGTTTGAAGACCGTCGTTCTCTGGATTTTTTTCCTGACGTTTCGCTGGTGCTAGTGGCTAGCTTCTTCAGAGGCTCGAAAGCGGCATAGAAATGTCAACGTCTCCAATAAGTGTGCTTTCCGTTTCCAACCTTCATCAAGTTCGTTGTCTAGTTACCAGATTTCCTTCCCGTAGAGGTTTTTGACAAAATGGTTAAGGCTTTCACGGATTAGGTTATCAATATTACTATTTTTCTTCGGAATTTTTTCCTGACGTTTCGTTAGCGCGAGTGGCTAGCTTCTTCAGAGGCTAAAAAGCGGCATAGAAATGTCAACGACTCCACTAAATGTCCTTTCTGTTTCCTACCTTTATCAAGTTGGTTGTATAGTCTCCATATTTCATCCCCGTAGAGGTTTTTGACAAAATGGTCAAGGCTTTCGCGGCCGAGGTTATCAGCATTACTACTTTTCTTCTGGTTTGAAGGCCGTCGTTCTTTGGAAATTTTTCCTGACGTTTCGCTAGTGTTAGTGGCTAGCTTCTCCAGAGGCTCGAAAGCGGCATAGAAATGTCAACGTCTTCAATAAGTGTGCTTTCCGTTTCCTACCTTCATCAAGTTAGTTGTATAGTTACCAGATTCCCTTCCCGTAGAGGTTTTTGACAAAATGGTTAAGGCTTTCACGGATTAGGTTATCAATATTACTACTTTTCTTCGGGTTCTTCGGAATTTTTTCCTGACGTTTCGTTAGCGCGAGTGGCTAGCTTCTTCAGAGGCTAAAAAGCGGCATAGAAATGTCAACGACTCCACTAAATGTCCTTTTCGTTTCCTACATTTATCAAGTTGTTTGAATAGTCTCCATATTTCCTCCCCATAGAGGTTTTTGACAAAATGGTTGAGGCATTCGTGGCTGAGGCTATCAGTATTACTACTTTTCTTCGTGTTTGAAGACCGTCGTTCTCTCGATTTTTTTTTCCTGACGTTTCGCTAGTGCTGGTGGCTAGCTTCTTCAGAGGTCCGAAAGCGGCATAGAAATGTCAACGTCTCCAATAAGTGTGCTTTCCGTTTGGAAATTCCGTCATGGTATCCAGATTTCCTCCCCATATAGGTTTTTGACAAGATGGTTGAGTAAACGATGAGTTTTGGAACCTTTGGTGTAAAAGTTGAAACTTTTCCTAGAGATCAATTACCCTAAGGGTTAGGGTAATTGATCTCTAGGAAAAGTTTCAAAATGGTTGAGGCTTTCGCGGCTGAGGTTATCAGTATTACTGTTTTTTTTCGTGTTCTTTGGAATTTTTTCTTGACGTTTCGCTAGCGCAAGTGGCTAGCTTCTACAGAGGCTCGAGAGCGGTATAGAAATGTCAACGACTCCACTAAATGTCCTTTCTGTTTCCTACCTTTATCAAGTTGGTTGTATAGCTCCATATTTTCTCCCCGTAGAGGTTTTTGACAACATGGTTAAGGCTTTCGCGGCCGAGGTTATCAGTATTACTACTTTTTTTCGGGTTCTATGGAATTTTTTCTCGACGTTTCGCTAGCGCAAGTGGCTAGCTTCTTCAGAGGCTAAAATGTCCTTTCTGGTTCCTACCTTTATCAAGTTGGTTGTATAGTCTCCATATTTCCTCAGCGTAGAGGTTTTTGACAAAATGGTTAAGGCATTCGTGGCCGAGGCTATCAATATTACTACTTTTCTTCGGGTTTGAAGACCGTCGTTCTCTGTATTTTTTTCCTGACGTTTCGCTAGCGCGAGTGGCTAGCTTCTTCAGAGGCTAAAAAGCGGCATAGAAATGTCAACGACTCCACTAAATGTTCTTTCTGTTTCCTACCTTTATCAAGTTGGTTGTATAGTCTCCATATTTCCTCCCCGTAGAGGTTTTTGACAAAATGGTTAAGGCATTCGTGGCCGAGGCTATCAGTATTACTACTTTTCTTCGGGTTTGAAGACCGTCGTTCTCTGGATTTTTTTCCTGACGTTTCGCTAGTGCTAGTGGCTAGCTTCTTCAGAGGCTCGAAAGCGGCGTAGAAATGTCAACGACTCCACTAAATGTCCTTTCTGTTTCCTACCTTTATCAAGTTGGTTGTATAGTCTCCATATTTCCTCCCCGTAGAGGTTTTTGACAAAATTGTTAAGGCTTTCGCGGCCGAGGTTATCAGTATTACTACTTTCCTTCGGGTTTGAAGGCCGTCGTTCTTTGGAATTTCTTCGTGACGTTGAGCCTCTTAAGAAGAAAGCCACTCGCGCTAGCGAAACGCCATGAAGAAATTCCAAAGAACGAAGGCCTTCAAATACGGAAAAAAGTAGTGATACTAATATCATGTGATACTCCTGATTAAGAATCCGCCCCGACCTTATTACAGCACATGCATCAAAAGCGCATACCCGCCAACAGTGGAGTCATCACCGTCATTCGCACCCAACATGCACATCACATTACAGATGTAACTCGCAATTTCGAATGCGTTATTCTTAGAGCGAAGCCGGTAATATCTTTATTGCACTGAAGAGAGCCCCGGCTACAAATTGCAGCACATTACAACACATGACGATCTAGACGGAAAAATTGCGAATATGTGACTCAGGATGGGTCGTATGTCAAGAAGATGACGGGTTCGCGATTGCGGAAGGAGTGCACGTATGAACATGGCGGGTTTATAGATTGGTGTGCATTGATACCGTTTGCAGCGCACTCGCGAGATGAATGCCTAAAGAGGTGATATTGTTTTTTCCAGAGCTGACTGCGTTTTCAGGAGTTTACGTGTGAAAACTAGCGGGCGATGTCCCGATAAGGACAAAAGTGTCGGAGATTAGTTGGGAATTGTTTCACAACAGTTACAGCCCAGCCAGATAATAATAATAATGGTCTTCATTAGGCATAAGTTTAGTTACAAACTATTTTTACACTTTAAGATGCATATATTCTTGGTGCGAACTACGATTCGAAATTGTTTCGTCAAAAACTCTCGACACGATCAATCATATCTAGGGAATTTATTGCGATTTCCACAAGATGGTGCAAGAAACGAATTCTGTTATTTTTTAAAATTTGCATTGAAATTGTGCAAGAAGTTTTCCATGATTTTACTGTTCCTTTCAACCAGCTATTTATCGTTCCCAGTTCAATTCTCTACTGGAGTTTTCTCAGTTATTTGACTTTCAGCTACCGTAGCTTTCAATTATCAGTTGTTTTCCGTTTGTTTAGTATTTAGTTTATGAGTTGTTTTTGATGGTGGTTCATAATGGTTATCAGACGCTGTTGTATTATTTGTGGACAAAATAATCAATTTGTACAAATCATTCAATACATCTACTAAAGTTCAACTGGTCAATATAACGCCAGATATAGTGACGCTGATCACATATAAGTTATATTTGTTTTATTCGATGATTGCTCCTCAGAATTTTCCAGTTTGACAAATTTATTCCAAGTTCCAGCATTAGTGACAATGGTTGTCACATGCCCAGTAAAATGACGCAATAACTAAAATTTAAAATCATGTAATAAAAGTTCTTTCGGATATCCCTAGTCTTCCTAATAATTGATAGTAAGAGAGCACACGATGCCAAATCGGGAATTACTCGAGCATCATAGAGACCTATTGGATAGCGAAGCTTAGATGATAAAAAGAAAAAAATGTTATATAATGTATACCTTTTCATTGGCGGAGAAAGCGGCTATAGACTTTCAAAAATTAAAAAAAAACTGTTGCATGGACATACTCGAGCGCGTCAGATATTGATATCATCTATGTCATACATATATTTAAAAAGGTACGTATGTTAATCTGATTGTTTCCATGATGGAGGTGGTCGTACGTAAGGGTTGAAATTGAAAAAAAAATGTTTTTCGAGCGCGTCAGATAATCTGAGGGGATGTAGGGTGAACCTAAAAAAAAAACTCTTATATAATAATCTGACGGTTTGGATATGACGCAGACTCGCGGCCATTATTAGAATGTGCAAAAAAATTTGGAAATACACAAGCGCGTCAGATTAAGATATATATATATATATATATATATATATATATATATATATATATATATATATATATATATATATATATATAGGTCTTGCTGTAGTGAGGTTGCAGTCAAAAGGGGCTTAATTCATGAGAATACTGAAATTTTGGACACAGAGAAGAATCTTTCGAAAAGAATATTTCTAGAAATGGTTCATATTCATTAAGAACGACATTCTATGAATGAACGAACGGACTTGAACAACCTCAGTCAGTTATATACTTATTTATTACTTTTCAACTGTTTGTTCTGATCCAGTTTCATTTCAATCTCACGTTAGTAAGTACTCCATTTATAGAATAACTTATATATATATATATATATATATATATTTGATCGGCTAGGCTTCCGCGGTCAGAAATGTGCTGGCTGGAACTTCCGGTTGATCCGCGATCCGCGTCTGGAAAGATTTACTTGTCTACGTTTCGACTCCCATTTCGGAGCCATTTTCAAGACTTAGTGACCTTGCGTCTAGGTCTGAGTTGTCTCACTAGCTGGCTATCATCACTGGAGATCAGTCTTGAAAATGGCTCCGAAATGGGAGTCGAAACGTAGACAAGTAAATCTTTCCAGACGCGGATCAACCGGAAGTTCCAGCCAGCATATATATATATATATATATATATATATATATATATTGTAATCATTCATTTTATAGTTGTCCCGTAGAAGGTAATAAACATTACCGAAAGCTCGACGTATAACAAAGAGTTTTCTTTGTAAATTTAGCCCCTTTTTTTACTGCAACCTCACTACAGCAAGACCTATACTCGAACCAGTCACGAAATCGTTATTCTATATATATATATATATATATATATATATATATATATATATATATACATATATATTCTCAAAAAACAGGACATAAAAACGATATTTACAGCCAGCAATAAAATCTCCACTTTCCTCCGCTCCCCCAAGGACAAAATTGTCAACGAATCACAGGGTATATATGAAATACCATGTTCTGATTGCCATAAAACATATGTAGGCCAGACCAACAGACGTGTGACAAGTAGAGTATACGAACATCAACTTGCTGTCCGAAAATCAGACCCATCTTCAGCTCTGTCGAAACATCATCAAGAGACAGGACACAACATAGACTTTGTGAACACTAAGACCATCGCCACAGCAAAAACACTACAAGCTCGTATAATTCGCGAGGCCATCGAAATCGAGAAGCGACCTTCCTGCTCAAATAAACGTGACGACGGCCAGAGACTTCCCACTGCATGGAAACCCCTAATTTCCAGATGCCCAGTCCCCACCAAGACATCCGACGGTCCTTTAGCACCCGCTGCTATAAATACTACCCAACATCCCTCGATACCTCAGTTCGATCTAAGGAGTAGGCAGATTGAGACCTTAGAAAGAACTCGTGACGAGACCTGGGGAGTAGGCAGATTGAGGCCCCGGCGTCAAGTCACAAACCCTTGCCCCCTGTGACAACACCTGAGGAGTAGGCAGATTGAGACCTCAGCGTGAAGTCACATTTACCTCTTGAAAATGGCTCCAAAATCGGAGCCGAAACGTCGAGAACAAAACTCCAGACGCGGTTCAACCCGAACTCAACAACAACACACAACTGACCGCGGAAACCTATCCGAACACATATATATATATATATATATATATATATATATATATATATATATATATATATATATATAAATATATACTTGTCTACCGTAAATTGTGACATCCGGTAAAAATATCACCGTTATGACATCCGAGGGGAAAGAGGGGTGCGACAGAGATGATCTACTCGTGACATCCAGTATATATCTAATATACATTCACAGACAGTCTACGTCGAAACATCCTCAAAATATCCTAGGACATTGTGACATCCTAACAGTGTTGCCACGAATCAAGTTAAATATCCAACTAGAGGATCAAAAATCATATTTCGAGGAGATAACAGTTATAGCAGAAGACATTTTCCTCAACGAAACTGTTTGGGACGCTCGTAACTGTGAAATAAGGAGACGAAGTAAGAATAGTCTTCTGCACCATTTCCATTCACTACTACTACATTTTCTTCTATATATATATATTTTATGAGTAGATAAATGATGGGTCAAGTCATAGTAGGTGAATAATATTTCGAATTAAAATACAATTCATATGAGTGGCACACGTTTGTGAAGCAACTTGTTTGTTTTGGTTATAGGTTATAAATGAGTCATATTTGAGACTATCATCATCAATCTTGTGTTTATTAGAAATGAAAATATCTCATTGAGAAACGTTTTCAAAAGTGAGCTGTCATTCAATTGCATCAAACAGATGATCATTTGCAAGTTAGAAAAAAAAACATCAATGAAACATATTATTATTTATTATATTTATTCACAATAAACATTTGGATTTGAGCCCACGATTTATTATTTGTATCTGTAGAGAAGAGAGAGTGAATGTAGACCCACAGCACTTAAGCCACAATATGACCCATTGTACATCCTCCCAAGTAGTCGCCCTCCTAGGACATTGACCATCCTGCCTTATCCAGGAAGGAGGACAGGTCACCAAGGGACATCTCCTTAATATCGGCAGGTGTAGGCCAAGACTCACCGAATACACACTCTCTTATCGACGATAGCTCCAGACATTCACATAAGACATGCCTGACAGTTTCATCTTCCTGTTCACACATCCTGCATAGAGGTGTGTCCACTAGCCCTATAATATGGAGGTGTTTCCTACTAACTTTGTAGCCACTCTCGAATTGTCAGATTGGTGGAATATACACGTTTCAGGATGTAACTAACTCACCCTACCGTCATCTGATGCGCTCGAGAATTTCAGATGATCATTTTTTTTGCTAATCTGATCCTTTATCCTTGAAGGGCGGCCATATATATATAGGGCTATATATGGTGGAAGTAATTAACCGGTACAAGGTATCCCCCTGTATATCAATCTGCCGCGCTTTATTAAATCCCGAAATCCCCGCTTGGGCTCCCCTATTATGAAGAACAACATATTTATGTTGTGAATGACAAAATATCGAACTTTCCCATTGTTCTTCATGACTGATTGTAGGTTTCTCAAAACACGTATTCACAATAACTATCATATTCAAGATCTCAACTCTCGATTACAGGTAGTTCAAATCTCTTCTGATATCTTTATGTCTCTCATAACAAGGTATATATCGCAGCAAGATCCTTCCTAGAAAAGGTTATCTTCACAAAAGTGAATCGCTGACCCTTTTTCTCTAGAAACGATTTCTAGATGTCAACAGAAGCGATTTCGGTAAATACAAAGTCTTAGATACCATCTTCAACAAATAACCACAAAATTATTTTGTGGAAAAAACAATTCATAAATACGTTTATTATGTTTCTGTATGGTTTTATGAGTGGGTAGGTAAGCCTTTGATGTGACTGTTATTATAATTTCTTCTTTCAATTGCGAGCTCCCTATGACCTGCTATATACAAGGTATTGTGATACTTGTAGGTTTTGTTCTTCAGTTTGATCTATGGAGTATTTTTGAATGAAATATTTCTGCGGATACTAAGAAGGAATTATGCATAATCGGTCGAAAATTTGCCTATTTACAATCTTCTTTCAGGTAGAAAACTGATAATTCTTCACTGAGGAGAAGACGAAGTTGGCAAAACAACTTGCCGGCCCCTTGACACTATTTCGACTTCTTTCATTCCAACACACTTGTTGCTAAAAATACCACGTTACCGTTTCATCAGCCACTTCTGAAGTGAAGGGTTCATCTCTATCATTGCTCAAGGCCATTTTATTTTTTATTGTCGAAAATCTTAGAGAAATATGATGAATATCAATGGGATATGATTGGTATACCAAATGTATTTCATGAAAGCTGAATTGAAACATTTAAAGCTCTACGTGGGAAAATTACATTTACAAAGGATGACAATATTGACATTTGTGCATGTCAGTATCATAAGGTTCTTTTGTGTGCAATGTCTTCTTGAAACAAAAAATGTGTTGAAATTTGAATCTACGGATAATGATTCATTGCTCATTTCATAATCAATATCATGCAAAGATCATGTAGTATTTATTACACGGGAGTTGCATATAATACTTTCCCACACTCAATAGATTATGAAGAATTATACATTATATTTATATTTGTATTGAACACGATAATTGTGATTATTCCGATTTCTTGAAAATATAAAGAATATTTATTGTGCAATTAGAAAATGGTTATTCCAGGTCCCATTGATCTGGAAGTGGAAGACTACTTACCTTCATTTATTCATTGCTAGTCTCTACATTGTATTGGATTTGCTGATTTCATTCTGAACCGAATCTTCAATGTAACTTTCCACCACTGAATTGGATTTCCAATTGATTAAAAACCTGTATCGTTATTAAAAATCTCCATTAAAAGGATCTCATTATCAAACGTATTATGAGCATATATAGGTGTATTATTATTCTACTGATGCAGAGAAACTAACTTTATCCACGACTATTGCATAATATACCATTTATACGTCCTTCCGCTCTACCGCAATAATAACCATTAATCACGGTGGTGATAAATGGGTCATCATGGGTTATCTGATGCTTCCTTGATTTAGCTATGTTATATTGTATTGATATTGATTCTTTCTGAATTTAGTGAAAGCTTGAGAATACGATTATTATGATTTTCGATAACTGTGTACTATTTATAAATAAATACTAATTTATCGTATGAAATATTTGTTAGAATGAAATGATAGTGTCTCTTGAAATATGTAATGTAACACAATTTTCCAACAAAAACACTTCAACAAAAAATTGTATTAATCGTAGATAAAATATAATATTCTACTCGCGTATAATGGCTATTATTATCTCGGTGATTCTTGCATCTCACCTGCGGCTCGTGGCCGTAAACATCACCTCACGAATAGTAGCCATCATTATGCGCTCGTCGAATTCAGTACTACTGAATGATCGTGAATTGAATAGTGAACTAACCTCGGCAAAAGTTTTTTGTCTCTTTCGAGAGATTCCATCATTCGTAATTTATTGTTTCAATTGGATACCATCCATCTCATAAACTTTTCACAACTGGTTTCATCGAAATCAATAGGTACAACTCAGGAGTAACTATTCCTACACAGTCAAGTATCTCGATGCTAGGAATTACGATCAGTAATAATCTCTCATGGGAAAACCATGTGAGATTGATGGCTAAAACTGCTTCTCAGGAACTTGAGTTTCTATGTCATGCGAAGTAGGACTTCACTTCTCGTCAGCTTCTGATGATCTACAAGGCTCAGATACGACCTGTCTTGGAATATAGTTCTCATGTGTGGAGTTCGGCACCAAAACATTCATTGAAGCTTCTCGAATCTACTCAGAGGAAGGCAATTCGTCTTGTTGGTGATTCTTCGCTCACAGACTCGCACACTTCATTGGAGCATCGTAAAAGGGTCGGAGACTTGTCTCTCTTTTATAGATATTTTCACGGTCGGTGCTCTTCTGAATTGTTATCAATCGTTCCACCCTTGGCAATATCTAAACGGATAACTCGACAAGTACAGAATTCCCACCCCTTTGCTGTGAACTTGTAGACCTGTCGAACCTCTCTTGCCCTGGGATCTTTTTTCAATAGAACAGCTGAGCTATGGAACTCCTTGCGAGAGAGGTTTTTCCTGAGGCTTACAAACTTCAAAAATTCAAAATGAATGTTAATTCGTATCTCCTGTCTTTTGATTCACGCGGTGTTCTTTGAACATTACAGGGCATTCCTTTCGTATGAATCTGCATATAAAAAAACTCGGCAAGGAACATCAACAATCACATTCAAGCAAATTGGTCATTGAGTACGTTGAAATCTCCGTAATTCATATCGAATCATTCGAACAAATACACCACACCAGTTCAAAAACATCACATTTCACTCTAAAATCTCCCTAAACCGAATAATAAATCACAAATCGATTCAATGACTTGTGAAAAGCCGCAATCCATCCACTCACATCATGTCAAATGTCAATTTGGGGATTCGGAGAATAAAATTGAATAGTCACCCTAAAAAATCCACCCTTGAATTTGTCTATAAACCGACAAAGTTTTCCCAATAGATTTGGAAACCTCGGTGGTCAGTTCCCGGTTTGATACGGCCCCTCTGCAAATATTGAATTTGAAGAGATTTCGCGGACGATTGAATGAAAAATATGACCGTCATTGAATACGTTTGCAAGAAAAGGGGGAAAATGATGTGTAGCTTTGAATAATGATATTGACTCTTGTTGACTTCCCTCAAGTATTTTTCACTACCTATGACATGGTGAATTCCGCAAAATATGTGAATGGGAGTGATTATTCAGCAATGCACCAATTTCATTTAAACAGTATAACAGTTTCCTGGATATAGATATTGAATATCCGTTTATTAATTACTGTTTGGACTTCATTATTTTGTGGTGGATCATTATTTGTTCCGTAGTTTTCTGGGTTTGTCCCCTACCACAATCTGAAAAAATGAGAATTTATATTGGAATCTACAAGTGTAGAAGGGCAGATTTTCAATCTACACCGAAAAGTTGCTGCGTCTATTGATAAACAGTTCTTTCTGGATAGAACAAGTCCAATTAGTCAGCAACTTCTCGTATAACTCAAATTTCGACTATGAGAAAAATAAAATGAACTAATATGTATATGAAAATAGTTAACTGAAACAAAACTACTGAGTGTTACCTTTGAAACCAGTGGCGTTTCAATATGTATTAATGCTCCTTACAGACCCCCTTCAATAAACGTAGAAACATATTTAAACAATTTAGAGCGATTTCTTGCAAATTCTAACAAAAAAAATGTTGAGATATTCATGGGTGATATTAACATTAATCTGAAGGACACTTTTAATCAAAACTCGATTAGATATTTGAATATCCTAACAGAACATGGTTTCATATCATATATAAATGAGCCCACCAGAATAACGGAAGGGTCAAGTAGTATCATTGATCATATATTCATCAAGAAAGATAACTGTAATAGAAATAACATTTTAATAAAACCAAAAATAATACAAACCGATATGACAGATCATTATGCAACACTAGTAACGATAAACAAAGAGAAAGAAACCACTGTAACATTGAACGAAAAACGAGACATCATAAAAAGAATTGATTATGTTAAGCTAAATTCACTCTCAAAACAAGAAAATTGGGTAAGTATTCTGAACTGCGATGATGCACAACTTGCATATGATCTTTTCATCGACAAATTTCTGCAATATGCAGCTAGGGCAACTAAGGAGTGGACACTGAATAAAAACAAAAATAGACATATCAAACCATGGATTACCACTGGTCTTATAAATTCTATAAAAACTCGGGATTATCTTAAGAAAACATGAAAAAACTGTAAAACAATAGAGGCAGAAATCAGGTACAAAAATTATAGAAATAAAATGACGGGGTTAATAAGGCAAACAAAAAATCAGTTCTATAGAAATGAACTAAATAAGGCAAACGGTGACTGTAAAAAAACCTGGAAAATTATTAAAGACATTTCGAATACAAACAGCACTAAAAATAATGTACAAAACTTGACAATCACAAAATCAAATGGTGAAAAAATAAGCAGTAATGGTGAAAAAACAAATTTGTTTAACGATTATTTCATAAATATTGGACATGATATGATGACAAAAATTTCTAGAGATTTATCGAATGGTTTTCTTAAAAACTCTACGGTAGAGTCAACTATGTTCCTAGAACCCACAAACGAGAATGAAGTAATAATCTTGATATCAAATCTTAAAATAACTGTTCACCAGGTCCTGATGGAATAACAGCTAAAATGATCAAAAATACTCACCTACAAATTATAGCACCCCTAGTTCATATTATAAATTTGTCGTATTGCACAGGAAGAGTGCCTTGGCAGTGGAAAGAGTCAGTTGTAACACCAGTTTATGAAGCAGGTAATAAAAGTCAATTGAACAATTACAGACCTATCTCTGTTATAAACAATTTTGCGAAGATTTTCGAACAAAGTATAAAAAAAAGGTTATTATCATTTTTTGAGAAACATTCCGTCATAACAAAACATCAGTATGGCTTTCTGAGCGAATTAAGCACTGAAAATGCTATTATGGACCTCATTGAAAAAACTGTCAGTGCTTTGGACAAATCCAGGAAATGTTTGACTATATTCCTGGATTTGGCTAAGGCATTTGACACAGTATCCCATAGTCTCCTGATAGAAAAATTATATTAATATGGTGTGCGAGATAAAACTCTAGATGTATTGCAGAATTATTTAACAAACAGATCGCAAAAGGTTAAAATTGGCGAACAATTTAGTGCCCCAAAAGAAGTTACTATAGGCGTTCCTCAAGGAACGGTGCTTGGGCCTGTTTTATTTCTCATTTATATAAACAGTATTTCGGAAATGACTGACTTCCATGGTCATCTCATCTGCTATGCGGATGACACAGCTATTGTTTACACAGGAGACTCATGGCAAAATGTTTATGAACTTGCTGAAGAAGGGCTAAGAAAAATTAAGACATGGCTTGATTATAATTTGTTGACCTTAAATGTGAGTAAAACCAAATTCATGACATTCTCTCTGCAGACTACCGAACAGCCTCAACAAACTAAACTGAAGATAAAGAGCTCGAAATGTGATACGCATCAACCACGTGTTTGTGAAACAATAGAAAAAACCTCAACTATAAAATATTTAGGTGTTATTCTGGATCACCACCTCAGATGGGATGAACACATAAGTCATGTCACGAAAAGATTGAGAAAGCTCATCCACACTTTCTATAACCTACGTGATATTCTTGATAGAAAGAATTTGATAATTTGTTATACATCTCTAGCAGAGTCGGTAGTACGATATTGTATAACAGCATGGGGGGGAACATTCTATAGTACAATGAATTGCATGCAAACAGTGCAAAACACCCTACTAAAAATAATTTACAAGAAACATAGATTATATTCTAGTGAATTTCTATACAGAGATATCAAATTACTCAATGTCAGATCTTTATATATTTTCCAATGTCTGGCATGGATTTACTCAAACATGGAAAAATATAAACAAATCAAATCCAAGGTGAGTAGATTCACTGAAACAATTCAACTTCCATTATTTCATAAGACTCACACTCAGAGATTCATTTTTTTCTATGGGCCAAAACTCTACAACATGCTCCCAACACACCTGAAAAATATAAGTACCCTACCTAACTTTAAAAAAAGGCTGAAATTATACCTGATTGAAAATGCAACAGTAATAAACAAAATCTTTTGAATTTCCTGAAAAAATATCACACACGAAACCGATAAGTTAATTTCTTTGGAGATCTCGTCTCTCCTCTCCTTCTTTCAAATGCTTGTTCACTTCAAAATACAATATAATAAAAATGTTATATAGCCACATAATTAGCTACTCCTCTTTCGTCTACATATCTAATTTTTGTTTAATGCAATAGCCGCGTTGTTTTCTTTATAAAGTCGTAAGCTTTCATCTAATTGAGAGAATAGACACAATACAAGCATATCGCTTATGCTTAGGTGTTATTCTCGACAATTGATGAATCATTAAGATAGTTTAAGCATATCACCAGGAAATTATGTAATTTGATATTTGAATTGAATTGAATTGAATAAAGAAAGAAAGAAAGAAAGAAAGAAAGAAAGAAAGAAAGAAAGAAAGAAAGAAAGAAAGAAAGAAAGAAAGATATTGAACATCTTTTGGACTCTCCTAATCAATAAAAAAAAAAGTTATCGTTAACGTTTCGGAAACTAAATCCGCTTCCATTCTCAAAACTCATACGCTAATTCCTGTTCAAATGCAAATATCTCTTGTAGGCAATCTTCTTGAGTGACATTTGTCAAATATTTCAAATTGACATAACATTTTGTCCTTCAGGAGGGGCAGTCAGACACGATTCATATCAAGCGATCTCATAGATATGCATTCTTCACCAGACAGCATGATGAGAGCAGATTCCTTCAATTTTCTCTTCCTGTCATTGCTCTCTTTCATCATAATTTTAGTGTCGTTTCATTCTACTGTGTGATCTCCATCGGCAGTAAGAATGTGTTCTGATGAATAAGAACCACCTATCTGTCTGTTCCTGATGTACATCTTGTGTTCACTCTTTCGCACTTCCAATGGTCGAGACGTTTCACCGATATATTTTTGACCGCACGAACAAGGAACTTGATGAATAAATTTTTTTGTAGTTTCTGTTGTGTTATTTGGTTTGGTATGTGTCAGTATTGACCTACAGTATTTATTGTTTTGAATGTTGTTCCAACATTATACCTGTTGCTGATTCGTTTCATCTTTTCAGACAATCGATGGACATAAGGTATACAGATTGTGTATTTTGTGTATATCAATTCTTATTTTTTCAGATTGTGGTAGGTTTCAAACCCAGAAAACTATGAAACAAATATCGTTCATGAATCTTCACGATATCAAATCCAAAGTTTATTTCTTCGATCAAAAATAATACCATTCAACAGAACCTATACCTATCGATATTATTATATTGACTGTGAACACACGTAGTGTCTTCATTTGATACTACTTGGCGTATCTGAATGAAATGTTCCTTCACATATAATGTCGTGATGTGAAGGAGGTTTCAACCTACAACAATCTGGAGAAATAACATTGGAATGTATACAAGTGTAGAAGGGCAGATTTTCAATCTACCCCGATAAGTTTTTTTTTTCAATTCAATTCAATTTTATTATCCCAAGAAACATTACATGTTTATGAATAGGGACTAAAACACACAAGTACATAATCAATAAATGAAATTTTCACAAGTATAAAGGAAAAAAAAAATTCATACATTTAACGAAATTAAATATTTGTAAGCAGTCAAAATGAAATGGTTTTCAAAACTGATGAATACCAATGAAGGTAAAAAAAAACATATAATTGTTGACTACATGTTAAATACATTGTACATTAGCTGATTAAAAATTGTTTGTATTTTTGCTTAAATTTCATTGTTGAGCGAAATGCTTTAGTTGTTGCGATAATTCAAAAACAGTTCCTTCTTGATGTTTTCAATTGGTCAGCAACTTCTCGTATATATCAAATTTGATTGATATTTATCAAAATACTTATCGTTGACGTTTCGAAAACCAAATAAGCTTCCGTTTTCAAAACTTTAACGAATATTCCCTAGTTTCGGTTCTGGGTTAGTTTCTTATGAATGTCAGAAATTTGAGTTTTGACATGCCTTTCAAGAGTGACAGCCAGGCGTGATCCATATCAAGCAAAGTTCTTGAGCATCCGCAGATAGCATGATAAAAGCAGAGTGTCATTCCATTAAACTGTACGATCTTCATCAGCAGTGAGAATAAGTTGTGATCATTTAGAACCACCAATATGTCTGTTCTTGATGTGCATCTTGTGTTTACTCTTTCGCACTTCCAGAGGTCTGGATGTTTCACCAATATATTTTTGTCCGCACGGACAAGGGATTCAATAAATACAATAATCACGGAAGTTACGGGGGTGTTTTCATGAAAAGTGGAACAAATTGGATATCTCAGAACTGACAGGGAAAATGTGTATCTGTAGTAATTGGGGGTACCTGAAAGAATTCCTTCCTAGTATGATTTATGATTTACCGTAAAGATCGGTTGTTCCATCGCTAGTGGGGGCAGTCATAACTTAGGCCAACACCATATTGTTTGTAGGTGTATTTTCAGACCTTTCATCACTCCTGAGAGTTACATCATTCTACCTTGACAATAACGGAAGCTCCGAGGGGGTTTTCATGATAGTGAGACACACAGTAGATGCTCATTTCATCATAGAAAGAGAGATTTCAATGAATATCTTGTGATGTCTGGTATGAGGGATATGTCATGTCAACTTCCTGAGTTTTCGACAGAACGGATACACAGAAATCAGAACTTTACAGAAGAAGCGAAGGAAAAACACATTGCTCGATAGCAGCCACCATTTAATATGAATGATACTTGTCACTGTCACTTGTCAAATTTAGTTGTGTTGATTACTTCACCTATATAACTTGTAGAAAATTATGAAATGTCTCTTCAAATTCTTCATCAAGGAATTCAACCGTTTATACCTTCATGAAGTACTGATGTTATTTTGAATTAGTTTTCTGTGTGTAGCAAGTTTCACTTTTGATAATGAACATACGAACTTTTCTCAGTGTGCAAAGCATGATTTCACTCAACGTATGATTTCAAGGTTACTAAACCAGCAAGTTGTTTTCTGACAGGTGCAAGCCAAAACCTACTGTGTAGGTAGATTTGAGACTGACCTGAACGAATTGTTCGAAAGATAGTTACTGAAATTTTCTCTCTCAACATCGAAGGACTTTACTTTCGTTTTTGTGTAGTTTAGATATTCTGTGACGGATAGATAATACCTACATAAGGCCACAAAACGAAAGCACAATTATGGAAACTCAAAGATTTGTTCTCTGTGATTGAGATCTTTTTATAGCGTTCCTCGCAGAGTTATATCAGCTGCATTTCAGTAAGCAATACCCTGAATTCACACTGTTTCATTGGTCGGTCAACCTGGACAACGATCGTTTCCCTGAAGGAAGTGGTATATTAATTAGTCATATCGGATTACCCGGTAAGTCAATACAAATCGTAAGCACCGAACGTAAAGTAAACGATACTTCACGAACTGTCACTGCTTCAATAGATTGGTTGCGAATAAAGTGAAATGTACCTGCAGGTATCTCATAGGTAAAACGTATACGCTAACAATGGCGGAATTCAATATCTGTATCATTGAGGAAAAACAGGAAACAAGCAGGTATTTATTACGGTTTGAATGATACTCATAAAGGTGGCTAATTTTTCAATGGTTTTTCATTTATTCAGTGGACGGTGATAATTGAAAGATGATAAAATAAAGTTCATCTGGCCATATTTCCTCATTCATCCCAACCACTATAGTGATACATTTAGTGGAATGACCTAGAGAACTAAATCAATGAACTGTTCATTTGTCGATTTATCGAGAAAATATCAAAATTGAACAAATTTGGTCGCTTCTTGACAGTAATTTACAGAAGACACAAAAACCGGTCGTTGTATATACAGAAAAGTTATCTTAGCTGAAAATTAATTATCCCATTCTATTTTCCCAACATCATTTTGAAGATCATATTACCACAAAATGATGACGTTCAAACAGGCTATAGAGTATTTTGAACGAGTTGGGTATACAAAGTTGGTTGGAATATTTTATCTAAACTATTCCAAATTATAGTCGTACAGGAAACTGTAGTATACTGGGTTAATGTGAATTTTCAAGAAGTATTGGCTCAATTTGATATTCGAAATGATTACATTCACGATATCAATGTCAAACAGCTGTTTCGACCCGCCATAGGAATCACCAGTGACATTCGGCAAGACAATCACAACTGATATGAATAGTATGTTTCTGAAGAAACGAAAATTTGAACCTGTTGCAAATGGTGTGTTCACGAGCAAAACACCATCTACGGGACGACCAAAGACTCACCAAAGACTCAAACTCTTAGCAGGGATTGGAATATATAGTTGATATGTCGATGTGTGTATGTAAGTGTATATACCTGTATATGTTTGTATGTCAATTTATACTTTCACCATTAGGAAATCTTATTCATATTTATTATTCTTAATTGATTTGATATGTTTCTTTCGTCTTGTTATCGTTCTAGTTTGGTGATTATGTCTTTATTATAATTGTGACGATGTTGTAGCACATACTTGTTTATACATACTCATCTGTTTCACACGCTATTGTATATTTATCATGACTTTATCAATGAGATGAAAATCTTCTGATAATAAAGTATATTTTGATTTGATTTGAACTCCTAGTACACCGAATACCAGAAATCTTTATCGACATACACTTTGAGGGACTGGTGATTGCGCCTGTTCTATAAAACTGAGCCCTGACTGTCTATTGTTGAATGCTACATAGGTAGTAACCATAATTTTTATATTCGAAATGAATAAATTCACCAATCCATTGCCAAGCAACTGTTTCGACCAGGCATAGGCTCAGAAACATTCAGCGAAACAAAACTCTTGTACCAACCACAATATTACGACAAATTGAGTTGAGTTGAGTGTGGAATATATTTTTGATCAACCATAATAATATTGTGAAGGAAAATTTGGGTTTTTATCACTGACCATATTCGAATTGTTGTCAGTCATCATCTGAAGATGATTGCAGATACAAGCGATTGAAACGTCGTGAGTACACCCAACGTAGTTCCAACAGTTGTTCATGTTATTTCATATATTTCTCTATTCAAAAAAAATTTTTGAACCTGCTATTTCATTTTACATAATTATAATTTTTTCTTTTCCTTTGATCAATCAAACCATTCATTTCATTTCTTGACCAAAAATCCATTTCAACTCTGTGTTTGGATTTGATTGGCATATTCGATTCGTATTTTTTTTTAATATTCGTTCCCGAAAAAAAATTTTCAGGAATTATTTAAGCCTGCCTGGTATTCGGTAAGAAAACACCATAATTTGAAACAAAATCTTAATCCAACCTGACATTTCAAATTAATTTCTCTGAATGTCAAGTTAGTCACGGTACTACTGTTTTTGACATATATATTTGTCATTTTTGTTTAACCGGTTCTGTCAATAAGCTCAATAATTAACAGTTTAATGGTATATCCACCATATTTCGTTAAATAAATAAACGTACCAACTTTAGTTGAACCAAATGCTAAAACTCAGATGGGTACCATCCCAGTCTATCGCCCTTTGGTAATTCTAGTTATCCAAAAGTGGTAGAGATATATTTTCACCAGTCACATGACGGAATTTCGAAAAAATTCCTATGTAGGTATATCTACCATATTTCTTTGAATGGAAAAAAGAAAACCAACTTTAGTAACAACAAATGCTAAAACTCAGATAGGTAACTGGTTCAGTCTATCGCCCTTTCATTATTTTAGATCACTATAATTGGTATTTTGCATCATTCACAGGTATATCTACACTATTTAAGGGTTATAGATCATCTCTTTATTTGTCCTTGAATATCGTGGCGTCTCAAAAAAGTTTACGGAAATTTATTTAGTTGCCATGATAACTAGTCAAAATTGAGGCATGTTATTGGTTTATTTTTTGGTTCATTGGTGGAGATAGCCGCACTCTAAAACTACACTGTATGAAGAGATCCACAGGTTTTTCGATACTTAAAACAATTTAAATGCCAGGATCTAGATATAACAACACAATTTTAAATTATGTTTATTTATATGAAATAGTTCAAAATGCAATGGTGCCAGGTGTTTCACTACGTGACCTTTCGAGTGGGTACTGACTTATGTCCACTCACAATACGACATCAAATTGAAACCCTTATTGAAATATGAGCCATTAGAAATCTCTCACAATTTTCTCACCAGCTCCTAGCTTCCAACTGCGCTGTCAAGCCTGTTAGTTCCCTATATTGTATCGACAACGAAATACTGAAATTCGCAGATAACAATATACCCGTGATTGAAACACTAAGAAGCAGCAACAATCAACGAACGATAACCCATAAAACATCTCTTAATTGAAAAGATCATATATAAAATGTTTATATCGCCGATGGCCATTACACCCTCTTTCGGAAGGAGGCCATGAAAGTGGCATTAAAACCCTGCGATATTTGTATCGTAAGGTTTTACCGGTTATAGAATGGATGTCTATACCCGTTTGATGGGCGATTTTACTGATTTTGCCGATGGAGGCTGCTGGAAATAGATATGGAGCGGAGTAACGATACTGTGCCAATTAGCGTTATAGCCTGGCCCTGCGATTTCTTACTTACACTCATAGGATGGGCCCATTAACGGGGGACGTTAAGTTCGGGGCTGATGGTTCGTAAATTTGCTACGCGGAAATAACTTGACTGTTTTCTTACTTGCGGATCGATGGTCAGTATTAGTGGTGGGTGTTTATGTTTCTTTACGAAACTAAGCAAGGAGGTAGTTCCGGAGGTCGCATCACACCAATTCACGAATTCGTTTTGTGATTAGTTGAGTCTCGAATTGCATTCATTTATGATATAATAATAATATATCAATTCAATATAGGAATACTAATATCCATAATAATATAAACTTTTCGTCGAAGTATCAATAACATAACAAAATAATTAGAGAGCAGTAATGAGTATTATAACAAGTAATTAGATAACTTCTTTATTTATTATTATCTCACCCAAACAAACAAAATGTTGAGAGTAATAATACTAAGTGAACTATATCGAACAAATGATTCAGCTGTATTTGGATTTTATGTGGTTCGAAAATAGATTTTTGCATAGTAGAGTTGCTACTTAGAATAATATCACATGGGAGTTTGTTGTATTCAATCAGCCCCTTAAGGGATAGAGTGTTCATGGATATTGAATAGAAATTTCTTAACACATAAACATTCATGTTTCCTCTTGTAGGATAATCGTGGATTTCGTTTTGGTAAAACTATGAACTAGTTCAGGCTAGGAAGTTGTCCTGATTTTATTTTGAAAACAAAAATCATAGAATGGTAATATAAACTGTTTTTAACAGATATCCAATCAAAAGCCGCCAGCATGTGCATTATTGGAGAATGTTGATTACATTTCAAAAGAACTCTCATTTCTCTATTCTGAAAGGATGAGATTCAGTTAGCATCAAGAAGGAAGAGTAAGGAAGGACACTAATTGAAATACGTTTTGATTATCGAGTTATAGAATGTAAAGGAAGCTTGAAATGTCAAGTGTCTGTTGATGAGTGTGAAGAAAAACATTTTTTTTAAAATGTTTTATGAATAAATTTGAAATTCTTTCCCAGGTTTAACACATTGCCTTTCATTTATCCTAAATATTTGAATTCTTCAACCAGTTCAACTTTTTCCCCATACATTTCAATATTTACCAGATTTTTATCAACTAGGTTATACTTGTGTTGAGTGGTTATAATCATGGCTTTCGTTTTGTTGATATTGGGTTCAAGTTCGTTAATATTGAGAAATTCAGATACTTTGCTAAGTGTTCCATTGATTTTGTGAATAGCCCTCGATACGACATCACTTGTCAATAAAGTGTCATTAGCGAATAGATTCATGAACTTATATTCTTCAATGTATTTTATATCGTTCAGATATCAGATGAACAATAGCGGTCCCAGCACACTGCCCTGTGGAACACCGGTATTGACGCTTTTCATAGTTTATAAAGCATTATTTACCTTTACACATTAAGACCTATTCTGTAAATAACTTTCAAACAAGTTGTAGACACTACCTGTTAGTTCATAGTGTTGCAGTTTTTTAAGCAGGGTAGATATATCGATGGTCTCAAAGGCTCTCTCAAAATCGAGAAACACTGCCACAACGTATTTGTTCGCGTCATATCGACCCTCCACTTAGACAATGTTAGTTGCAGTGCTGTTTCGCATGAGTGATTAGATCTGAAACCTGACTGATATTCTAAGTATAAGGAGACTGTTCCCATTAATATAATCAAAGACTTGTTTGTAAGCAGCTAGTTCCAGTACTTTTTCCAAGCATGTTAAAATATTGATTGCTCGAAAATTTATAGCTTCATTAGTATTACATATTTTGGGTACAGGAACAACTGTGCTTGTTTGAAGTCGGTGAGAAAAAACACTTGTGTGGAGTGAAGTGTTAACTAGGTTCGAAATTGTTTTATTATTCAAATAATTTAACTATTATTTAATTTATTATATTATCATACTATTCAAGCATAGAATACTTTTCATCTAGTAATGAATAGCTGAACTATCAGCAAAAAAAAACTCCAGGACGTGCTGAAACGCTTATCCAATCAGTCATATTCACAGATAAATCTATACGCTTTGATTTCAGTTATCTGTGCCATTAGATATTTTGAAACTCTGTATTTCCATCAGCTCATAATTCTCAGGGCTTTGAAGTACTCCTTGAATTTGATCCATTTTGAAACATGTATTGAGATGTATAATATGTTTTGAATATTCCAATTGAATAATCAGTATCACTACTTCGGTTCCGGTTTGAAGGCCGTCATTTTTTGAAACTTCTTCCTGACGTTTCAATGGCGCGAGTGACCAGCTTCTTCATGAGGCTCATACATCTGGAGTTAGTCCCGATAACTAGGTATAACGACTTCGTAAAGCGTATTTATATGGATTCAGGTACTCTGGAGTGATAATTACTTTTTCTGGATTCGGAGAATTTTCACTAATATTGATTGACGTAATTACTGGATTCGGAGAAGTATCATCCGCATTAATTAACGCAGGCATGTTATTTGTTTCTTTTTATATTTTTTATCTTCATCGGAGTCTAATTCAAGATGTCTGAGCCTCTAAAAAAGCTATCCACTCGCGCCAGCGAAACGTCAGGAAGAAATTCCAAAAACGACGGCCTTCAAACCCAAATCAAAGAGGTGACACTGAAAACCTCGGCCGCGAAAGCCTTCACCATTTTGTAAATTGAATATTGTTTAAATGTTTGTTGAGAAGGTAAAAATGTCCTGGAACCCATTTTTTGGGTTTTCTCTTCCCTAGAAATGAAAAAAAGCAAACTGGTATATTTGGCCCGATACGTAGGTAACTGCAATATAAAAAAGATACGAATTTGAGTGAATCTTTTGTCAGTTACGTTTCGAATTTCTATAAATTCGAAAATTTATAAAACAAATTTAATAAAAAATGAGTATACTTTTTCGTGGCGATGTTTTGGAAGATAGTTTGCCTCCTCTTTCAAGCCTATCTTGGAAAATTCTCAATGGATTTGTTAATTTTTGGTGAGTAGTGTCAAAATGCGGCAACCTCCTTCGAATCTTCCCAGTTCAAGTTCCCTTTCAGAAGAGGCATCCAACATTGATCCATACTCAATGAACAATCTCTCTGTTTACATTTAACAATAGGCTAGTAGCCTCTGAGTTTTTTTTGTTCGATTCTCTTGTGTCAAATAAATTGATGTTATCCCACTCGAACATGTGTGTACCATTTGTTGATAATATGTGTGCAGCTGATTTCGACTCATCTAGGTATTTCTCGTCTTCTCAAGGACAGCTGAACATAAAAACAACTTGAGAAGCGAAGTGGCGTGTATGTCATCATAACGTCAAATAATATACAATTCAAATTCAATTCAAATTCAAATTCTTTATTTCCGTAGACTTTTTTAAAAAGCATGTCAAGTTTATAATATAAGACTAAATACTAACAAAATTGAACACATGGGACGACATATCGTTAAAAAAAACACATACACAAATTTATAGAATATGAAATAACAACATTGCAATACATAAAATATAATACAATGTATCCTGGAAACATAGATAGATAGATACATTTATTTCCTTAGGTTTCGACAATTTTATATTTGTATAGGATACGTCAAAAAAGTGACAATTTTCAATATAACAATATAGGAAAATGATGTAAAAATGGATTTGTTTTATAAATGAAAACACCACATTTTAAAATTTCCAGGTAACAAACTCTCTAACATCATACAATGTCTTTTCACATAAATAAACTTTCATCTTTTTTTCGAAGCTGTTAATGTTACTACATTTTTCAATGGACCTCGGTAAACTATTGAACATTTTGACACCTAAATAATCAGGACTTTTTTTAGTTATCTCAAGTCGAAAAGGCTTCTTGTGCAGGTTATTTTTTTGGCGAGTATTCACATCATGAAGCTCCCTATTATATATACAAATTTATTTTTATTACTGAACACACAGCTCAAACACAAATAGACCAGGAAGGGTAAGTATACCCAATCTCTTGAAATATTCCTTACATGAGTCAGTGTATCTCAAGTCTAACATGTTTCTCAGAACATTCTTCTGAGCAAGAAACACATCTTTTGTGCTGGTAGACCAACCCCATAATCCCACGCCATATCTCAAGCGAGACTCAGAGTTCAAATAATATACTGCAATGAGTTCTCTTTCATTCAAAACCTGCCTGAGATTTCGAAATTGATAAGAAACAGAGTTTAGTTGGATGTGAGATCCTGACAATGGCTTTTCCAGCTCAGATAGTCTCATCCTTCCACCACGTCGTCAAAAGTGAGCAGAAACAACCAACGAAAGCCATAAAACTTCAAAAGAAAATATTGAATAACATTCATATTCAGTATTGTGAATCACCCGGCATTCGATAGTAAAATATGCAAACACAGAATTCTCAGCTCAGGCAGACGTTTATCGCAAAAACCGATACCATACTTCCTGTTATCGAGCCCGTCGTGAAAATAATCTCATTCGTTCATTTGTTCTGTGGTATTTTATCGTTCAAGTCATCCAGCGAAGAAACTATTTTGGGTGAGTAGGCTTTTATTTCATATATGTTGTGTCGAAAATTGGGATTTATTGATATGTATTTATCTACCAATATTGTTGAAATATTTTTCATTATCGGAACGCCAGTACATACTAGCAAT
This sequence comes from Zygogramma bicolorata, assembly GCA_032362365.1. NCBI lineage: Eukaryota > Metazoa > Arthropoda > Insecta > Coleoptera > Chrysomelidae > Zygogramma > Zygogramma bicolorata. Next base: position 1,321,392 of record JAVJAQ010005172.1, read on the forward strand.
AGAACAATTTAATTGGGGAAATAGTATGGGAAAAATATAGGCTATGGAGTAAGACACTCAGAATGAGTACAACAGCAATTATTGTGTACAACAGCAATTATTCCTATGTGGTCGTAGGAAAAAAAATTACATCCCTGGTGGTCGATCCCTTTTTTATCAAATTACCTTTATATATTTCTTGTCATAAGTCCAAAATAATTTTTTACATCATCATATTCAGACCAAGTACAGTTTCTAGACCATCTGTCCGAGCCGAAAACACCCGCTGTACTTTGAATGGACACAAGAAGCTTCTGTGAAGCTACACAATATTTCATGGCGGATACCAATGTGAGTCCTGGTAGGCTTCACGCGACCCATTTGCTTTAGTTTTGTGACACTCCGCATTGGCCTCACTTGATACTCAACCTGCTAGTTACTATGGAAAGACTCATTTTTCTTTCAAAATTCTATTTCATAGATATAGAATAATTTCTCAAAGACAACTACTCAAGCCATCCCTGCATAAAATCTCAAGTGTCCGTCTTTAGCACATCTGTTGTACTAGTCAATCTTGTTTGAATTCTCTCAAAATTCAAAGAAATCGAAGACGAAAGACTCAAATTGTTTTTATCACCGAATTCATTACACTGTATTGAATTTATATTTATATATTCTTGATGTACATCTTGTGTTCACTTTTTCGCACTTCTAGGGGTCTGGACGCTTCACCGATATATTTTTGACCGCAAAAACAAGGAATCCGATCAATACAATTTTCAGTCTTATCTGCTATGTTAGTTGGTTGAGTGTGTCAGCATTGAAAGTAAAGTATTTTTGTTTTGAATGTTGTTCTAAGATTATACCTGTTGCCGATCAGTTTTATCTCTTGAGATAGTCGGGGGACATAAGGTATAATGTTTGATACATGATGTGGAGCTTGTATGTTCTTACTATGAATAGTCATCGGGAACTGTTACCAGTCAGTTTCAAAACTTTGGAGTATTGGGGATACGATAATTTACGTGTTGGATTTTTTCCTTCTGAAACTGGATCAATCATTGATGTAACAGCCTATGCAAAACATACATTATTTCTCTTCATCTGAAAGGGGTAGCTCAATATATGAAGAGCCAATCTGAGGAGTGAACTTTTTGATGTTGATATCAACAACGTGTTCCTGGTACAAAGCAGTCAAATCAGTCCCCAAATCAATGACCGTATAAGAGGTGTTGAGAATTTTGCGATACATATTTCTGATCCGTTTGACGCCTTCCTCATATAGAGATGTATTTCATTTTGAGACATTTCATTCAAAATTAGAAATATAAAAACAGACTATGTGATAAATTTATTATTCTATAATCTGCAACGGTAAACCATTTTTCTCATGTTTTTTGTGGTGGATGTTGCACAAGCACAGCGTTTATTTCCACAAATTATGAATGGCGTTTCTCCAGTTTATGTATATGTGAAAGGTATCCCACCTAGTGTTTCGTATCACACCGTCCTCATAGGGTTGTATTTTCATTTCAAGGAATTTCGTTTGAAATTTCCTTTGAAATATGTATCTCCAGAAATTTCCACAAATATTCCATTCACGTGGCATTCCTTCAGTTTATTTTTTTCCTATAAGGACATTTCTCCCCACCATGTGGGAACGAAAATTTTTGCTCCGAAGATATTCCAGTTCATTATTGTGTATTAGACCAAAGTTATTCTACCTCAAAAATAAATATACCTACTCAGTTCTGCTTATAAGACTCTCTCAGTTTCAGCTACTCCCACAATAATAATCATTACATGTTGAGGACCATGTAAACGCCGATACTTTTGTTATGCAAAGAAGTACCTGGTGAGGATCATGGATATGGAAAGACATTTTTCAACACAGGTGAGTTTTATATTTCCTACTATCAAGAACCTATAAAATATAAATCGGAATAAATAGTTTTGTACAAAATAAATTCTGTCATATATTGAATTTGTGTGTGAAAATCTTTTTCCATTTTCTGTTGCGAAAAACTGCAACCTGATTGCAGTTTTATACATACTCTTGCTGTACAAACCACTCCTATCCCTCTCGAAAAAACAATCCTAATCATTGTAGTCTGTTGAAAATTTGAGCGATGACAAACACTTGCGGTCAGTTGTTTTGGTTCGAAAAACAATCTGAATTGCTGAGAGTAACACATGTTGTGTGATAACGTATGCTTGCGGTCAGCATCTCGAATTATCACAGGAAATACCTTTTTGGACCTTATTGACTATATGCATAGCAACTAAATGTTGAAAATTTGTCTTATTCCACAGTGGAAAATATGAAGCGCTATTCTCAATATATGGGGGATATCTCTCTCTCCCCCCTATGGGGGGCCGTGGGGACAAATGGAAGGTAGTCAATGGCTACTGGTACTTCTACTTGAACATCTGCGAATCATCTTATGACTATTATATGATGTATTTGGATAAGGAGGGTCTAAAAGACAATCCGTTGGAATCCTTAGAAATCAATAGAGTCAAGGAGTTGAAACATTCACCGAATGACCAAATAGAATTGAATAATTTACCCTTACATTTCATTTGAAAGTGATTGCAAATTCAAGGGCACTTTTTATAAAAACAATATTCAAATCTAGACTGACACAAAAACAACTTGAGATAGGTCAGGCAAATCAATATTCTAATTGAGTATTAACAGTTCACACAACAATAATGTCCATTCAGCAGTTGTATTATGAATTGTTGTTGTTCTGAAATTGTTCGTTCCGTTAACCAGCTGACGAACGTCAACCCTCAAAAGTCGAAACTTGTGCGAGCAATGGATCAACGAGGCCTAACCTTTTAACGTGCGATTACCCAGCACGGTGGCCCGGCGAGGATTCGAACCCCGGCCTTCCGCTTGATAGGCAGATATGCTAACCACTACACTACCGAGACCAACATTCATTACAGAAATCATTAAATTGAAGCAACGATATTACATAATATAAAAATTTTGTTTTTTCTATATCCAACATGGGTAACAAGAATATATTCAGAATTTCCTGTTGTCGACATCCACCAAATATCAATAAAAACTTTGTCCATTAAAAACGTGTCAATCGGTAACTCATGAATAAATATATTAACGTCTTATCTGGACAGCACCTAGACTTCTCTGGTTGGTATCCTTTTGATCCTTGGTAATAATCAAATTGATTACAATTATGTTCAATGAGAATATAAATAGAAAGTTTATAGTTTTCCTATATATATATATATATATATATATATATATATATATATATATATATATATATATAGTTCTTCATTATTTCATTATTTATCTGGTGTAGAAAAAATAGCGTATGCAACTCTCACGTAGTGGTTATAATTTTAACTCGTTACATATATATAGCCAATGAGTGTACTATCAGCCAAACCATATAAAATAGTGGAAAACTTTCGATTCACTCCCCTGAGTTTTAAAATAGCCACCTTGATGGCAATCCTGATAGGCATGCGAAGTGAATAACAATTGAAATTTCATCAATCACAAGGAAGTTACTGAAAATCCAATATCACGAACAGTTCATATTCCTGAAAGAGAAACAAACCCCTCTGAAGATTCCCGTAATTTTTCATACAAATTCGTACTTTCTGAAACGGGCTCGGAGATACATTGACAAGTTAGAACAAAGAGAGGGAAAGGCATCGCTTTCATTTCCATTAGACATTATTGAAAAGTGTACTTTGCCTGAGGAGCAATATCTCAAATAGGGAATATCTATAGAGCTGGATATCAGTCTCATTTGTTTATCTGTCACTTACAGTTATTTCGAGAAGGGCACCCTCTTTCGGTCTTTTGTTTTCTTCACTTCGTGTTTTAAAGCAGCTCGTCGACCGATAGCATCAATCAATAGGGAATATTCCGTTTCCGGGATTACAGGGAGTTGGGTGATATTTAACCGAGATCTAGGTGAGATATCTCTATGTTATAAGATTAGAATGATAGTGGAATTGTGAGTTGTGATAAGAGTTCGATCATGGAAGTATATCGATTTATTTCGACTAAGAGCCTGTTTCGACGATGCAATTTGTCACTGCAACTCCAGAAAATTGCATGTGTTCATGTAAGTTTTTCGAGTTGCATGAATCTCTTTTGGTGCGATAAGTTGAAGTTGACTTAGTTATTCTATGGTGAATTTATTGCCGCAAACCACAAATATGTGGTTGCGTCATTGTTGATTTTGAACATTTCAATCATTTTGCGAAACGTAAGGAATCAAGTTGAGTAATAAGGTGATTTTATCACAATATCAATTATCAGTTGTGATAATATAGGCGTTCATCTTGGTAACATTCAGCGCAATTTTTTGATATTGGCAATGCAAACTGACAGATAGATGACATTTCGAAAACACTTGTGTTGCGATATTGTTCAGAATTTTAAAGTGACACTTTCATATCGTTGTTTATAGAGATATTATGGTGAGGCAATGCCTGTGTAAAGAGTATTTGGAGCGGTTTTGATACGTCATGTACACTATAATATCAATATTATCGTTTACTTCACAATGGACGACAAAGTTTGCTTCTTTGAAGGGAAAAATAGGTGCAGGGGTATGTCTATCAATTTAACTAAAATGTTGAAGAAATGTATATATATATATATATATATATATATATATATATATATATATATATACATTTCTTCAACATTTTAGTTAAACTGATAGACATACCCCTGCACCTATATATATATATATATATATATATATATATATATATATATATATATATGCATATATATATTGGTAAGTAATGGGAAGAACAATTAGTGGGTATTCAGTCTGGCTTCTTCTCGAAGGAAGAACTCTTTCTCACTTTGTCGAGCTTTTGACAATTCTATTGTCTTTTTCAAGGCTGAAATATAAAGTAATAAGTTCACAAATATCTTAATGCAATGCATGGAAAACTTACAGTAAATAGAGTTATATAAACAAATATATAAATAAATAGTGTGAAACTTAGGTACATGATAAAAATAACATGAACGTAAAATTTTTAATCGATTCTTTTTGTTTCTATATATAGAGTGTTAATGATATACTTTAGAATTTTCAACTGTTAGATTCATAACTTGATAATGATTCAGTATTACTTTGTTAGAAGAAATGAATATATTTCACTCAATTGATCAAAATTCCCTCTTTCATTTATGCAATTTTCTTCTTTCTTGATGGCTACCATTTCTAGAAAAAGTCTTTTGGTGAGGTTTTTCTTGGAATATAAAATTTTTGTTCCTTCATAATTCATCGAATGAGCAAGACTCACAACATAATCTGAGAGAGCACCAGTATTTTTCAAGAGTCTGCAATCACTTTTATGTCCAGCTAGTCTTGATTTCAAGTTTTGGCTTGTTCGGCCGATATATTTCTTGTCACAAGCATTGCATGGAATATTGTAAACAACATCACTTCTCATGAAAAGTGGTTCTTTATCTTTCAGTTTGGTTTATATTTTACTTATTGGTATTGGGATCGTCTGAGCTATCTTAATATTTGTTTTATTTTTAAAAACGCTGATAATTTTTGGAGACAAGTGTTCGATGAAAGGAATAGAACCATAAGTAATCAAGTCGTTATTTTGGTTAATAGAATTTGGTGTATTTGATTTTACATGTGATGTTACATCGAAAGAAGTATAGTAAAGTAATGTTTTGAGTAAATTTTGAGAATATGAGTTCTCCTTCAATATTATGAATAATTTTTCAATATTTTAATTCGATAGGGAGGGGTGAACTATTCATTTTATTCTTTTTTTCATACCTAAGATGAAATTGAATTTAGTTTTATATGGATGGTTGGAAAAATAATTTATATACTTCCCATATAAAACTAGCCATGCTTTGCATTAAGATATTTGTATACTTATTACTTTATATTTTAGCCTTGAAAAAGACAATAAAATTGTCGAAAGCTTGGCAAAGTAAAAAAAAATATACATATAGCTATGATTTCATATCCACACAAGGTGGGATACGAATTCCACTAATCACAGAAAATATAATACTAGGTTACCAGGGACAATATTGTAAAAACGTCATCATTCTGATCTGGCTAACAAATTATGAAAATTATTCAAGAGAACATTTTCAAAAATCATTGATTTTGGCGAATTATCTTTGAAGGAAAAAAAATTATCGCAAAAATGGATGTAACAACAATTGTAATATCTCGATTTTTCCGTCGTATTCAGGTACAACATTTCGACTAAAAATCACGTGACATTTTGTTTTCAATTTTATTGTAATCATCAGTGTTTTCTGTGACAGAAAAATTCACAAAAATGATTGATTCTAGTGATGAATCTAACAACGGCATTCCACCAATAATAATTAACTGAAATTTTAGGGTCCATAAGACCTCGTTGGTTAAGGCATACGCATTCTAAGACGGTTCACTATATATAGTGGTTGGTTCGAGTCCCACCAAAACCGATTTTTCTTGTAATTTTTTCAACCATTGAAATATTTCAACTCCTCAGGTACTATCAATTTGTGTGATTTCCAGAGGATGTCGTCGGTAGGAATTGAATATTGAATTCAATGAAATAGCTTTTCTTTGAGTCTTTCATAAATATCGAAAAAATAACCTTGTTGTTCAAACTGCTATGAGATGTTACTCTTCACTACGACTCAGCAATATTTCAAAAGAGCGTGGAACGTTTTCCAGTCATCACGTAATGCTCATCCAGGAAAACCAATTACATTCAAATTCTCAGTACGAAATACACTAATCAGATCCCACCTACCGAAATAGAATTCAACGAAGTCGAGCCTAATCATAAACATTAATTATACTTTATCCGAATTGAAATCAATGATTTCAAGGAAAGATCGGTTGACTTTTGGGAGCACACACACAGGAGAGCGTTTATATTCGTATCTGGGAAATCTCTATTCGAATCCCTTATTACCATTCAAATTATTTCCTTCGGATTCAGAAGACACATTCACTCGGAAAATAAACCGCCATGACTTCAAAGCATCTTTCCTTTTAATTGAATATGACATATCTATAGACGGAGCCATTCCTTTCAGATAAAACCCATAATCGCGTCTGATCTCAAGTTCGAGGCAAATTAATTAACGAAGGAGTATTCTCCATGTTGAGGTTCTTTCCTCGGTTGTCGATAACGGAAGAAAAAATTCGTGAAAGGTATGAAGATTCCAAAAGCATGAGCGGTGAATATCTGTCAATTGGTATATCAAACTTTTTATTTGAAGAGTTACCATCAATTTTCTAACCGAAAATTTACACCTACACTACTCTCAAGTGAAAAGAAGAAGCTGGAAGCTTTTTGGTTCCATACAAAAAAATAGGTATGGCATTTGTCTAATAATGCGTAAATGGTTCCCCTTTTTCACCCTGAAAAAACCCTTTTTTTCAATGCCAAAATAATTCACAAAATAGATCATGAAGGATTCGTTTTTAACAGAATCGATTATTTATTAATTATTCATCCTGAAATAATATGAATTATTGGAATTGTAATTGATGGTGAAAGTTTGAACAATTACTTCCAACATAAATTCCCAAAGATGTTTCATGTTGCTGCTGATCAAAAACGTTAGATATTTGTTGAAGAATTTATTTCACAATTTTTTCAGATATTTTGATTAATTTGGAGGGAGATGGACAATTCAATATTTTGTTGAAAATCTCACTTTTGTTATTCAAACTAGTTTCTATATATACTTTTGCAACGGAGGTAGATTTCCAGCCATCGTGACGTTTTATGGGTGTTATGTTCCCCCATACATTAACCAGAAGAGTTAAAGAGCTTCTCCTGAAACAGTGACCTGTGTAGCTTTTATTCCATGTCTTTTTCAGCCATTTTGCAATCATGCTGGGAACTTTTATTTCATTTACCCCTACATTTTTCTCTCGAATATATCAACAATGATCTGTTACTTTTTGTATGAATCGGCCGTACTGCTCGATACTTTCGGAAACGAAATAACATTTTTTATTGATTCATAAACACTTATATAACATCCCAATTTGTTAGATGTTCAGTTTCCGACCAGCCTCACTTCCAATCAGTTCATTATTTCTCTGTGATGTCTCAATTTTTACTCAGTATAGAATTTTTCAAAACTGATTGGATATGGTTGTAACATTTATCTGGCATCAATTGAATTGAACTGGCCGATACTTGATGAAAATCCATATTAACAAAAATATATTATAGTTTCCTGTATGATTTTCACTTACAATGGGTTTACAAAACCGCGACACGTGTTTCGCTATTATAATAGCTTCTTCAAACAAGATGCTTGAAGAAGCTATTGTAATAGCGAAAAACGTGTCGCGGTTTTGTAAACCCATTGTAAGTGAAAATCATACTAGAAACTGTAATATATTTTTGTATCTGGCATCAATTGATTTTTCTGTGAACTTACCAATAATTTTCATGGTTATAGTGTGTAGTTTATCTGAATTCTTCATACAACAGACCATTTATCTCAAAATCACTATCAGGTTCTCTAATTCTATTTTTCTTTCCAGAGAAGAAGCCGCTGCTGATTCTGGAAGGGTCGGTGGAGGTAACACCTCCACCATCTCCACCACCACCCTTCCAAGCCACGGGTCAGTAGGGCCCTATTATGTGTATATAAAAGGAAAGAGAAGGGGGCAAATACCACGGTATGGGCACTTAGGGTATATTTATTTAGGATGATAATGTCTGCAAATTTATATCGTTTCCTTTCTTTTGAAGGCTCAAAAAATATATCGTCGAGTTTACTTGTATTTTCTTATTCCTTATTGTCTGTCTAAGCTCATTTGACCCCAGCAGAAAGAATGAATGTTTTGCAATTTCTTATTATTCTGTGATCATTGTTGTGTTTATCGTAAAAGCTATGCATGATAGGTGAATTTTTCAAGTTCAGTTCCGTTTAGTTAAGTTTATTTGAGTTTAGTTAATATTAGTTGAGTTTAGTTACGTTAGGTTAGGTCTAGTTAGTTTAGGTTACCGATGATTTTCATGGTTTAAGTGTGTAGTTCATCTGAATTCTTCATACGACAAACCATACATCTCAAAATCACTATCAAGTTGTCGAATTCTATTTTTCTTTCCACAGAACAAGCCGCTTGTGATCAGTGGAGGTAATACCGCCACCAGCTCCACCATCATCCTTCCAAGCGCTGGGGTCAGTAGGGCCCTATCATTTGTATATGGATAAGGAGGAGGGGCTAATTATCACGGTGTGGGCACTCAAGGTATTTATTTAGGATGATAATGTATGCAAATTTATATTGTTTCATTCCTTTTGAAGGCGCAAAAAATTTATCGTCGAGTTTATGTGTGTTTTCTTATCCCTTATTGTCACTATTAAGTTGTTTAATTTTATCTTTCTTTCCCCAGAACAAGCCGCTTGTGATGATGGAGGGGTCGGTGGAGGTGGCACCTCCACCAGCTCCACCACCTCACCAAGCGCTGGGGTCAGTAGGGCCGATTTATTATTTGTATATGAATTAGGAGGAGGGGCCAATTATCACGGTGTGGGCTCTTAGGGTATAATAATTTGGGACGATAATGTATGCAAATATATATTGTTTCATTTCTTTTGAAGGCCCAAAAACTTTATCGTCGAATTAATGTGTGTTTTCATATGTGTTCTCTTGTTTTTTTATGTCTAAGTGTCTAAGCTCATTCGATCCCAGCAGAGAGAGTGAGTGTTCTACAATTTCCTATTATTCTGCCATCATTGTTGTGTTTATCGTTCAAGCTATGCATGATAGGTGAATTTTTTTATTTGAGTTCAGTTGCGTTTAGTTCAGCTTAGTTAAGTTTAGTTGAGATTAGTTAAGTTTAGTTACGTAAGGTTAGGTCTAGTTAGGTTAGGTTATCAATAATTTTCATGGTTAAAGTGTGTAGTTCATCTGAATTCTTCATACGGCAAACCATACATCTCAAAATCACTATCAAAATGTCTCATTTATTTTTTTTTTCACAGAACAAGCCGCTTGTGATTCTGGGGGGGTCGGAAGAGGTGACACCTTCACCAGCTCCTCCACCACCCTTCCAAGCGTTAGGGTCAGAAGGGCCCTATCATTTGTATATGAATAAAGTGGAGGGGCCAATTATCATGGTGTGGGCACTCAAGTTATTTATTAAGGATGATAATGTATGCAAATTTTTATGGTTTCATTCTTTTTGAAGGCCCAAAAAATTTATCGTCGAGTTTATGTGTGTTTTCTTATCCCTTATTGTCTAAGTGTCGGAACTCATTTGACCCCAGCGAAAGAGTAAGTGTTTTACAATTTTCTAGTTAAGTTCAGTTGAGTTTAGGTTCAGTTGAGTTAGGTTAGGGCTAGTTAGGTTAGGTTAAGTTAAGTTAGATTGAGCTAAAAAAAAACACATATCGTCTAATACGAATATATTGTAGCAACACGTTTGTTTTTTTTTTATTTAGCATTATTATTTCTGTGATGTTCTGTATACATTCATTGTTCATTGATTATTAGTTCACGACTGTACAAAGGGTTTATAAGTGTGTGAATTCTGAGCATTTTTTCGCATGATCTAAAGCATCTGTATTCACCTTGTCCACAAAATTTTGCTCATTATTCAAGTAACTGTACATCAACCATACTAGTAATATAGTTGATGGATTTGTTAGTCGATAACCTGTAAGAATAAAGAGTATTTTTACATATTTTCGAACGCTGATTCATGAATGTACATCAAGTCTTCTCGTATTTCTTCTCTAATGTTTCTATTATCCGTGTTTACAGGTTTCTATTCCAATACATTTTCAGAAGACACACACATTTGTTTCCTTGAGGGATTCATGTACAGAACAATAGAGTTGAACATTCATTGAAATGAATCAGTATCGTTGATACATGGAAAGTGAAGAAACATTTTCAACGTTTTTTTCATTGATTTTGATCATAATTTTTTAGAGATGATTTCATATTATGAATCACAAGCTTTTTTCTTTTCCATTTTCGGTTCATGAATCTCTAAGTCTCAAATAAATATTGAGAAGAACACTTTCACTTTCAACAACGGGAGTGATAACAAAACTTCCGGCTCGATATACTTACGCCGATTAGAATTATTCTTTACTGTTTCGAAAATAGAATATTATACAGTTTTGTGAAATATCATATTCCGAAGAAGAGTTCAAAATTTATTTTATTTTATATTAAAACGCTTCAAATACCTACATCGAAGTACTCAGGTAGAAATACTTACAGTTTTTCATTGTTCAATTGCTTCGATGGTGGTGGAAAGTTCAGTGAAAAGTGTCGTCAATTATTGATTGGATTCTCGTTTTCATCAAAAAAAATACATGAAATCGAAATCTCCTCAAATATCTTTTCTGAAGTTTCGATTGGTGGCGGCTGATTGTAAAAACCGTGTCTAAAAAAAAGGATGCTGTATTTCTTGGAAAGTATTGAATATTTTTTTATCTTACGAATTGAATATTTCTTTAGCAACATCAGCTGATGGGGCTGATGGGGCATGATAATGATTGTGATAATGTAGGCGTTCATCTTGGAACACTTGCTATTAGAGTGAGAGCCCGCGACGCCCAGACCTTCGTTATATTATAAAAGCTGAAAATTCTTCTATATATGTCCGCTATACAGGTATAAGCTAACCCAGCCTATACAACCTGGGTCGCGGTGGCTTTGGCAGGTAACAGGTAGTAAAGGTGAGTAAAATTGTGTTTCAGATTTGTGATAGCATAAAACTTAGTTTTCATATATTTTAACTCACAATAATATTAGAAACCGCGTCGTCTATTGGCGGACACTTAGGACGGTAACAAACCCTTTCCAGACACCCTCACAGTCTAATTATTTATAAATCTACTTTCATCATAGTATAAAATCTGACTTTTATATATGTTATTCAGAAAAATAAACGAATAATGTTTCCACAATTTCCAGTCACTTTCGATGGTTCCCCTATCTTTCCAGACACATTGAAGTCTACTCCAGGCATGCGCGCGATGAATATACATATACGTTAGTGCGAGTGAAGTAGCATGATCGGTCCACGGCCATCCCTTTCTGCGCATCAGCTGCCGCGTACTTTGTATTATATATTGGAGAAATTTCAAAGCAGTTCTTGAAGATGGTTACACTATTAAAGGTACTGAGAGTTGATGTAATCTTTGATCAATTCTTGACGCCCTCAATTACAGATTACGAGCATTTCCAGCGGTCCGAATAAGCACAATCAGACTATGTTATAACTTCACCTGACCAAAAAGTACCAAGTGATTTCACAAAAGAGGTAAAAAATTCAAATTTCAAAGAAGCTCTTGTGAACTTTTTCATTTTTCATTGAGCTACTGATGAAATGGCACCATTCATTGGTAACACATTAATTCATATAAACTTTAGAAAATGCCATTTTTTTACAGAAAATGATTCTCAAAAAGTTGTATCAGGTATTAATGAGGAATTGTCATGCCTGGAACAAGAGGAAGCTGATACCAAAATAATATTTCATGTCTGTGATTACAACTTTAAAGCAAATATAGTCATTCGAACTGTTGACTCTGATATTGCCGCTATAATGCTTGCTCATTTACATCGCCTAAAAAATGATTCAATCGTTTGGATGCTGATTGGCACTGGAAACAATGTAAGGTACGTAGATATAACGAAGATAGGAGAATCCATGTGTCGAAGCTTGCCTGGTTTCCACGCAATTACAGGGTGCGATTACAATCCGGTATTATTTAGAAAAGGAGAATTGAGACCTTACAAACTATTGAAAAAATTCGACGAGTCCCAAAAAGCTTTTATTAAGTTTGGTGAAAGCGAATTAATGGAGGACAGCAATGAACGGAAGAAAGTTTTTAACAGTATTCAGAAATATATATGCAGTGTATATAATGCTCGGAATGTAATTGATGTTGATGCTGCCAGAGTTCAGATGTTTATAGACTCGTATAAAGTATCTGATATTAATGAGGCTTTCAATCGAAACAAATTGAGAAATTTTGATGCTAGCAGTTTACCACCTTGTGAAAATGTGCTACTGCAGCATTTTTTACGAGCTAATTATATTTGTGCGATTTGGAACGATGCTCACATAAGTAAACCTGCTTTACCTAAACCTGAAAATAATGGCTGGGAAATGGAAAGTGGTCAATACCATTTTAAATGGTTTGAAGGAGATCAGCTACCTAATTATGTCAGTGATCCTCTACAAACTGTGTCAGGTATGTTATAATGTTCAATGTTTATAAACAAATTATCGGCTATTCATAATTGTTCTAACTTGCTTTAATTATTACAGAAGCTGTTGAAGATAGTGACATTGATGAGGACAAATCCACAGAATGGAGTAGCAGTGATGAAGATAATGGAAACACCGAAGATGACGATGAAATTTTTTTTTTTTTTAATTCAACAATACATGTTTGAAACTTTATTTTTTTACTTTGTTTTGTAATGTCTATAATTAAAAGTATAATTCAATTCTTTTTCCATTGATTTCATTACGATCTGAATTATTTTCTCTCCTTATACTAAAACCAACATACATACAAACTTATCTCCTTAACTTCAAACTTCTAGAATTTTATCATCGGCTGCCGATTTTTCTTATTATTTTCTGCACAATACTTAAAAAAAATTATCGATAGATATTTATTAAAAACTGTTTCAAATCAAAACTTGATTCCATAAAATTCATTTGAAAAAATTCAAATTTTTGTTGAATACAAAATTTAATGATAATTTGCAAAAGTTAATAGCGTGATGATTCGCATTATTATATTGTTGATTTTATAATTTGTTGATTTGGAAATTTTTTTACATTATTTTTTTTAAATTTACTTCTTTAATCTGTTATAAATATACATAATTAATTTTCTTGATAAATTTAGAGAATAGATCGCGCTATTTCACTCGCACTAACGTACATGTATATTCATCGGGCGCACGCCTGGAGTAAACTTCAATGTGTCTGGGAAGGTAGGGGAACTATCGAAAGTGACTGGAAATTGTGGAAATATTATTCGTTTAGTTTTCTGAATAACATATATAAAAGTCAGATTTTATCCTATGACGAAAGTAGATTTATAAATAATTAGACTGTGAGGGTGTCTGGAAAGGGGTTGTTACCGTCCTAAGTGTCCGTCAATAGACGAGGCGGTTTCTAATACGATTGCAAGTTAAAATATATGAAAACTAAGTTTCATGCTATCACAAATTTGAAACACAATTTTACTCCTCTTTACTAGCTGTTACCTGCCAAAGCCACCGCGACCCAGGTTGTATAGGCTGGGATAGCTTATACCTGTATAGGGGACATATATAGAAGAATTTTCAGCTTTTATGATATAACGAAGGTCTGGGAGTCGCGGGCTCTTAGACTATATTTTTGAATATTGGCATTGACAGATAGATGACATTTCTCGCAGCGACAAATTGCATTGTGGAAACAGACCCACAAAAACAAACGAACTTTGCAGTCCGCATCTCCATCAATAAAACCAACCAAAATATGAAACGCTTTATCAATAAAAGCTACTAACTATCCCAGCCGACACGCAAATATCGCAATCACACCTCTCGCAACACAAACCGAAATCAATTACGGAATTTCCAATTCAAACAGCTGAATATCGGCGAAATCAAAAGGCTCAATAACAGATTTGAAGCGCGCTTCGAATCCCAGCAGGCCAAATCGAACTGATCCTGTTTTTGCATCGCCAGTTGATGGAAAACGAAATGTGCGAGTGTGGATCCGCACATGTGAGCTTTTACCGCAAAACCAATGTTCGGTTAATATGTTTAACACCTAACGTGGTGCTATTTGCACACCGATACGGCATCGCAAATGAGGAGGGCGGTTGGAGGTCGGCAATACTGATAGATGTGTCTACATTGGTCATACCTGCAATTGATATTGCGGCGGAAAGGGGAATTCCATGCGAAAAGCTGGTGACTGGGGTGCAAGTTTTAGCTTTTCAGCTGAAAAGTGCCATGGTTTTTTATATTTTTTTTTTGTTTTTCTGAGTGTTAAGGCTCAGATTCAGAACCTATGAACAGACAGAATCCAAACAGTTCCTACCAATGGCGATTATAGAAAAAATTCGACACCAACAGTTTTCAACCAATAAAATATGTATTTTGTTTGGCGTTACCATACTAACTCAGTTGTTTTATTGGAATTTTTTTACAGAGAATTATAGTTAATTTTTTTGACATAGGCATAGAATACTTTTTTGACATAAGCTATCACTTACCCACTATGAACAGAAGTTAACAAAATGTAACGTTAAAATTTGACATAAGAGCAATTTAGCAGTCTGATTAATAGTACATTATGCAACGATCGTGTAATGATGGTTATTAATACATGACCATCAACCGGAATACGAAACGAGCCGAAGGTGAGTTTCGTATGTTTGATGGGAGTCTATTAATAACCATTACATGAGAGTTGCATACGCTATTTTATCTACACCTAATAAATAATAAAGGACTATAAATATTATATTATTAGGTATTTATATTGAACACAATAATAGTAGGTAATCAATCGTATTTCTTTGTGAAAAATTCTAAAAAATTATAGTTAATGGTATAACAATGGAAAATACAACAATGAGAAATGAGGAGAAAAAAAATGGAGAAGAATCTCTGCCGAGGTCAGGTATTGAACCCGGACATTTCTGATCACTGCCGGTGCGATTGACCACTCGGCCACGAGAGCTCATTTGGTTTATTCGAAAATAAAAAAATATATGTTGCATTTGTCAAATGAAAAATATAATCCCTTCGATTGTATTTTTTTCTTGTCTAAGACATCTGTGGAGGAGTCGCTGGTAATTCCTCTATATCATTGCTATAAAACATTTTCATTCGATTATCGAAAATTGCCTAAATTCTTCAAAAATTCAATACCTACTGATTTTGACTTGACAAACATCAATTGCAGAGCATGCACATCATGCTTGTTGAAAAATAATGGGTTCCTACTGGTTGAAAATCTGTATCGTAATGAAAATCTGTATCGTAATGGATTTCATTATAAAACGAGTTATGGGCATATAAGTGTATTATAATAGTACGGGGGTAGATAAAATACAATATTGATCCATAACTTCATTTACGAACCACACTTCACTTCACTATCACTATTTTATCATGTATAAAAAAAATATTAGTATTTTTGTTGCTTTGAGTAGGAACGGAATCTGTGAGGCCTTTTGTTTCATTGAATTACTGGTCTTCCAGGACGTGGTATATTCTGGTGATACTCATTTTACAGAATGTTTGCAGATAATTGGTTATTTTTCGTATCGGGTGAATCTGGTATGAATAAAAATTTGTGGTTATATTTACTTAGGGTGGAATCGAGATAACTACTATAATTGTTTTAAGTGCTCATTGTTGAACTAAACAGATGTACAAGTAGTCATTGTGATTCGATTTGATTTACTACACCTCTTTTTATCGTCCATGTTTATTGAAATATTTCACAGGAATACCAGGAGTTAACAGGACTGGCAGTCAAGGTTTCACCAACATAGGCAACATATACCATGATGAAAATCTAGCTTATATTTCTATGCAACTGAAGTCGGTTCAATGAATAACTTTGATAGTTTCAGACCGAATTGATTCGTTTTGCTGAAGGTTGCCCAATTAACTGAATTAAAGGCAATTACGAAACAACAGTTGAATCTGTAATGTACTCTTCCGCCTATCTTGACGTACTTCAAAAAGCTAAAACATGAATTTCAAATAACTTCTCGAAGTTCAATATGGCGTGGAATTTTCTTACCGAATACTACTTTTAATTGAATTATACTTGGAAATTTTTCAAGGAATATTTTGAGGGAATAATCGGGAAAATTTTCAAAATAATCATGAGCTCGAAAAGATTCCCAGAAATAATTCGATCACTAGTGGTATCTGTGGAGAGTTCAGGTGTTGAAATCTGTAGTTTCTTTCAAGCACCTCTTCAAGCTATGAATGAAGTTGTTTTCTCGCTTCACTTGGTTGTCGATTGAATTCGACTGATTATTTTTTTCACTTGTCAAAATGTGACGTTTTTGGCATTTCAACCAATAGTAGCGGGTTATTCTATGGTCATTCTAGCCAATCATTGGGTATTATACCGATAAAACTGCCTGGTCCTTTCGATAAAACGTTGTTTACCTTTGAACTGTCAAAACTATAAGGTTTACCACGTCGATTCTATTGAACTGGCTCATATTTGTATAAATTATCATGGATGAAGAGTTACCTTATTATTAATAGTCATTCACTTTTCACTTTTTCAGCATGATAATAACATAACACATTTCAATGAACACTCAAACACGTAAATAGCTCATAACCTCAACTTTATGACAGATATAGGAAAAGACCGATTCAAATATTCAAGGTTTCTTCAATGAAGATGGCGTTCAATTAGTTTTTATTAAATACAATTCATTTTTTGTTGTATGAGAAGAAACCGTTGTATGAAGATTTTGATACAGCGACATAACGAATGATTTTATGTTCCTTCTGGCGCGATTTTCATTTAATAAGAAATTTTCAATTATGAACCTTGTACAATGAGAGGTGTGACGCCATCTCTTGGTATCGTCGGCAAGCATTATCATATTAACTGCGTAAGAATCATTTCTCTTCTGGATCATAGGGGGCATACATCGTTGTTTGACATTTCAAATTTGTGAAATTTTCACCTATTTTCCTTTCCTTCTTATGTAAATGAAATACTGATCAATTGAATTGTTCTTTCTTCTATTTGTTCAAAAAATAATCTCTCCAAATACAACTCGTTCTTCAAATTTAATAACATAAATTTTCATTTTCGAAACAAACCGAATAAGATAAGATTACTCGTCCTACGGACTCGTGATTTTATCGATCGGTTTGTTTTCATACCTTTGCCAAATAAAAAAGTGTTTGTGGAAAATGAAAATTTATCGATTAAATTTGAAGGACTCGTGGTATTACCTTTGATAAAAATGAATGTGTTCATGAAAGTGTTCATATTGAGGATTTGTAGGAAAAAACTGATTTGTGAGAAATGTGAATGACAAGTTGGCTCAAGAACCGTCTAAAACCCACCAAACCCACATATTCTGCAGAACATACCAATTATATCACAACCACTGTACACTGCGACTACATTTGATCCTTTGGAAATCAACAGGGGCATCTACCCATTCTTGAGAAGGCTCATCTCATCAACCTGGAAAAAATGTAGAACCTGAAAATGGTGTGATACATTTGATACCGATAAATGACACTGTAAATTATTCCATATCCCCATATTATCCCCTTTACTCAACTTTGGACCACATGTTCTCTTGTCTGGGTTTGCTAGAATAGTAGTTTGTACAACCAGAGTGGATATGGCCAATATCCATTCGAGTTGTGTAGTTGATTATTTCTTCGACATAATTATGCCAAATCCCGGAAACGATATGAATAACTTCATTTCTTCGAAAATTACACATGTGCTGCTTGGCTCGATACTCGATACGACAAAAAGGAATTTTCGAGTAAAAAATGTCTGAGCCCGGCACCCAACAACTTTTTCTAATTCTTTTGCCCAATTGTTATCAATAATTATATTTACTTTTCTTCTCAAGAAGTATGGAAATTATTCCACAGAATATTCAGTACACAATAAGCAACTTGTATCCGTTGATATCAGAAGAAGTCCCTTTTCGTTATATGTAAGTATAATCTATTAATCTATGAAATAACATCGTTGTCATCAAATAATTTCGTTCCAAAGTTGTTTGGACTCAATACATTCACATAAAAAATGAATACTCAACTTCAACATGATTCATTTACTCCGCTATAAAAAAATTATAAATCCATAAGTCGACAATTTGATCACCAATTTGGAAAGTCGTAAAATACCAAGTATCAAGAAGTAGACATCCCCTGCTGAGGAAATGTCACATTAAAAAGTTCATAAAACCATCGAATCATATGGAAAGGACTATTAATAAAAGATGTAATTCAATGGGGCCTATCATTTTTCAATTCTGCAGACATCATGCCAATTTTATTACTCGGATAATGAGGATGCATATTTATGTTGCAGGTGGTCTTTCCTTCAATCAAGGGCCCATCGTTTATATAGGAGAAAAGCATTTTTTTGTCAAGCTTGAAACCTGTATGTGATCATCACTGATTGAATAAAATCACCAAATTCCTCAATTTGTCGTTGAAATTATTGAGCGCAAGCAACATGAGAGAAAGAGAGAGAACTGAATTCAGATATTTCAATAGAAATTATTCAGCAATAGGAGGTTATCGTTCATTTGAGCTGATTTTGAGATATACATGCGTGATAAGTTAGAAAAAAGTAGGAATAAATCAGGTTATGTACTGATAACACAATATTATATTGGGAAAACGTGCGGAAAAGTTTCTGTTCGTGTTACACTATACTTTTTCCACAACAAACTTTTTGCGAGAAATTGTACTATACTTTAAAATGGAATTGAATGTCAGTGACTCATTCTTAGCTTTATAGTGCCCAAGAGAAACAAATAGTCGATTTTAGCATTGAATATATTGACCATATAGTAGAGGATTTTCTTGATTTAGATAGTTCTTCAAAATATGCCAAAATTATATATTCACAAACCCTCATTCTTCTATTTCTTCTTCCAATCCATAAAAAGTTTGTATGCAGTTTCATATTTTTCTCTCGAAAATAATGGTAGTAAATTCAATGACGATAAATTAACTTGTTCTCTTAATTCTGGCGTATACTCAATTTCAGAACTGTCACTATCCATTTCAGTTCGATCACATTGAAGTGATTATGGGACAAGAATATTCCACGAATATTTCATGCTTGACGTTTGTTGAAATTCAGATGATTCGATATAAGATGCTTGAAAACCCTGGTGCATCTACTGATTCCATATTGCTTAGAATTTCTTGGCGAAAAACAATCGACGATTATGATAGCTTCCTTATTTTTTTACAGGGGGCGTTATATTAGCTTTTCCAAAAATCTGTCTAGTGTTCGGTTCAAACTGACGTGAGTTTGATATTATTGTTGTCGATTTTTCTTCGAATTTTTTTTTTTTTTATATAATTTCATTTAAAACTATCTGATATTGTTATTTCTTTTCAGATATTGAGATTGAAAATTGAAAGACTGGGTGATTCTGGAGCATTGTACATTATTATTATCTAAATAATAAATACTCCAGTGAATTGATTTAGCTTGCGATGAGATGCTTCTGAATAAGATGTATATGGATTTCAACACTGAAAGATTATTCAGGATAATATGAGAAAAACATTCAATTTTTGACCACCTTTCATGTGGTAAATTATTGTCTTCATAGACAATTGGCCAGACGATTCATACATTTCTTCTCTTTCTCACAGAGAATTCATACCTATTTTCAGTTGTATTTGCTAGCAATGATTCAATTTTAAAGCCTTCAAATCACATTCATTGAGATAGAAAAATGGTATCATTTGAAAGTCCAGAGTTATATCGAGAAGGAAACATTTATACTTTGAATTTTATCAGTGGAAGACTGAAAATGAAGTGATCCGTATTTTGAACCATTGAACCAAGACACTGTGTCTATCACTTTCAGTATACTACCGCATTTTTTTCAAAAAAGGAAACTTTGATGTACATTCTCAAGTGAACGGATGAGGTATATTTTCTCAGGATTGAAGTCGTGTTACAAACGGAATTAAAAACATTAAAAAGTAGCATTTGACAGTGACAGGTTGTTAACGGTACATTTCCAATATCACTACTTTTATTCGGGTTTGAAGGCCGTCGTTTTTTGGAATTTCTTCCTGACGTTTCGCTGGCTCGAGTGGCTAGCTTCTTCAGAGGCTCATTCATCTTGAAATTCACTCCGATGATTCAGTCATCGAAACGTAAGGAAGAAATTCCAAAAAACGACGCCCTTCAAACCCGAATAAAAGTAGTGATACTGAAAACCTCGGCCGCGAAAGCCTTAACTATTTCGGTACATTTCCAAGTTACATACGCATTTTCTGAAATGCATTCCATTAGCTGTCACGACTGTCAAAATCTCACTAGCTAATAATAAACAGTACTGCAAAATTTGCTTGCACATTCCTGTCTAATGGAAATTAAACTTCATATTATACATAACGGAACGCCATCTACAATAGCGATCTGAAGTTTTATGATCTCAGAAATCAAGCAATCAGTTTTCGCCAAGTTTATCCCAAAATTATACAGGTATAAGTCGATACACCAGGGTTTCTAGACATCTTAATTCGATAGTTGTGGCTCTGTTGCCTAGCAATGGATAGTGTGTGTGAGGGTATTTAAATTTTGGCACAGCAATGTCACTTTGCGGCACCCTATTGTCAAATTTCAATTAGTATGGGAAATAATTATGTTCGCGAACGTAAAACTATACAGAATAGCGTGTTTTGGAAAAAAGTTGTAGAAAAAAAAATATTCATCGAATTCCTATCCAAAACCATTTTAGTTTTCTAACTGAAGTTTTCCAATGATATGCCACGTTTATCTTTCGCTACAACCTCCATAAATATATAATGTATATGAGATTCTATCACCTCGTAAACCATACCAAAAGTTTCAAACTTTTAAAAATGTGCTCCTTCTATCGGAGGAACAGCAAGAAGTTTACAACACATGAGGGAGGAATTATCAGGACAATATAGCCGAAAAGTCAAATATCTACTGAATTTTTAAAGTTAATATGCTGAAACTGGAACATTCTCAGATTTATTAGCCCATCCAGGAAAACGATGGAAAAGTTTCGAATTGAATTGTTTTGATGTGGAACTGAAACCTGCTAGGAAAAGTTGATATCTTACTGTTAGACTCGACCGAATTGGTGAAAATCGACCTGAATATTTACTGGTTGATTCCTGAATGACTTTATATAGTCAGAACCAGATGAGCCAAGAATGTTGAATGGTAATGGTTCAGACTTCCATCAAATATATTAATAACTCTATTGAAACCTGTTGCTATTCAGAAAAAATCTCTCTTACCAGATAATAGCTCTATATTTTGCTTTATGTAGATAGTCCTACGTTTGCTATTTATTTTATTCAATTTTCATATTTTTGGTATGTAAATTGAGCAAGAAAAAGTGATTTCTGTGCAACCCAGTAACTGTCGTCGCCATATAGGCAGGGAAGTAGCTGTTTTAGATGGGTTCTTTCTTATTATTCAGAAAAGAATAACCTAAAACTCAACAAAGGCAAAACAAATATCATATTATTTTCTAATCGCAGCCTAAACAACATGGATATTTCTTTGGATGATGAAATGATAAGCCCGGTTGGAATAGTAAATATGCTGGGAATTGTTCTGGACCGAAAATTATCATGGCATCCTCATATCGATGCACTTGTATTAAATTGAAAAAATGTTGCTTCTCCATAAGGTTCATGTCTAATCACTGTATTATCAATGTATTGAAAACTTTGTATCACGCAAATTTTCGTTCCCACAGTCGATATGGGATTCTGAACTGGGGCACTGGTGCAGCCGTGCAAATGGTATTCCTATTTCAAAAATACGTGATAAGAATAATTGCTCAACTAGGATACAGGAATGCAAAAATGCATTCAAAGAACTGAATATTCTGACAGTCGCCAGCACATATACATTAAAATCGTGTGAATATGTATTTAAACATAAATCCATCTTCCAACCACATCAACATGAACACAATACTCGCTCTAAGGGTCTATTGGTGTCAAATACTCATAGAACAGCATTGTATAAAAATGTGTAGATTTCAACGGCTGTAAATTCTACAATATCTTTCCTGATCTATCAAGGATTCTCCTAGTTCTCATGTGTTTAAAAGTAGAAGAAATTGCTGCTTCAGATGAACTGTTACACTTTTCAGGAATTTATCGAACAACTATAAATTATAGACTGAGTAAAAGCACATTTTTTTTTTATGAATAGGCATATGCTTTTGACGACTCCAATTATTGTACATTGTTGGCAGTATTGCAGCAACTGTACTTTTCGATTTGAGAAATAGAGATACTGTTATAATATTAATACTTTTAGACTGTTCGTCTTATTGTGTTGTTTATAGTATCTTGACTGAGTTTTATAATCTAGTTACCTGTAAATACTCATTTTATTTTTACGTTTGGACTCGACATTTTCTTTTCTTTGTTTAGTGTGCATTAATTTTTTTTTTCAATGTACTCTCCAACCAAAGGAAGGAATAAATATTATTATTATTATTATAATTTTTCTTTGTCTTCCTTTTTGAGAACGAATCAAACGTCTTCGAATGATATACACGTACCTATCAACAGGAAGTAAGTATTCAATTCATGATTCATAAAATAATCATAATTCATTTAAATGATTGTTGCATCTTGTTGACTGGTCAGATCATATTGTTCAAGTGAAGTATCAGACAAAAGAAATTTATCTGAAACAATATGAGAACTCGAAGCATTTTTATCTTCATTTCTAGGGGAAAAAACTGAAAAAATGGATTTTAAAAAAACTTTTACCTACACAGAAAACATTCAAATGATATTGAAACATTCTCAGTTCGAAAATTTCCAAATATTAGTGTTTTCATCTTCTTCAGCATGTATCATAGTATATAGTGGACTGCTGTGAGGCGTGAAAATTGTAAAATCTCGGAATCCGGGGCAAATCAATGAACCTTCATATGAACTGTTGGACTGCATTGTTGAAAGCTCAAATAAAAAATTGAAAATACAAAAAATGTGCGATCTCGATCACAACTAATTTCAGCAACAATGTTTCAAGCAGAGAATTATATCCAATAAATGATATTTACATAGTAACTCTAATAATAATCCATTCATATTTTGCGAACAGAAAACGAATTACAGCAAAAAAAATCAACTATATACTGTATTTTTAATGTCCTTTTAGTTTTGAACAGGTCAACTCCAAAAATTGAAAGTTGGGATAGTGAAATTGATGCATGAATGAAAGAATGTAGGCTTTCACGGTCGGTGTTAATTCATCTTCCGTTTTTCGGGCTTGAGGGCCATGTGCTGGAATTTTGACTTCCGGAGCTCTCGGCTACATCTGCGGCAGCCATCTTCAGCGGCATGGTCTTAGAGGTGTTCAACTAAGACATGCCGCTGAAGATGGCTGCCGCAGATGTAGCCGAAAGCTCCGGAAGTCAAAATTGCATCACACGGCCCTCAAGCCCGAAAAACCGAAGATGTGATGCATGAATACTATATTTGGGAATGAAATTGGTAGAAAATTTCAAGAAGACAACTGTACGTCTTTTGGGAAAAAAATATGCGGAAATTGGGGTCTTGTGACACATTCTTTTGAAGCTGCTGATGAATACTGTACAACCGTGGAATATCAAATCAATATCTTCAACTAATACAGAATGGAGCAATGAGGAAATGAGCTGTATTCAGTTCTGAATATGCTCGAAATGGTTGCCTTGAACTTAAAATAAGAACAGCCCAGTCGATATTTCACGCTGTACATTTCCGAACACACTGACGTCGACATTTCTTCTTCTATTTCATGAAGTTGAAGGTCGATATGCTCAGGCAAATTATTAAATGTTTCCTCATTTTGTAGTAGGTGAAGATATTGACACAATGTTCTAGAATTGAACAATATCCGTCAGCAGATTCAAAAGGATGTTTCCCAAGACCCCCCTTCCATTTATTTGTTTTCCCAGATGACGCACAGTCACCATCTTGGAATTTTCATCTGTCAATTCCACTCCAAAATATAGAATTCATGTAAGCCACTGTATAGAGTTATAATATTATTATAATAATAATTTTTTGCTTCATCTCGTTTTATGGCGAAATATGAATGAATTTACATTGATTTCGCTATGCAAATATTGATTGATAGGTATGAATCTTCGCTTTAAAACCCTTCAGCGATCTCTGGTCGCTATATTAACCGCAACGTACTTCGTCCCTTAGTCGCTTGACCGTTCACCCGGATTTGATCCTAGCTAACCTAGTCGCTAATCGAGGTGAACTTATGGTTAATATAGATACCAAGCACGTGGACATAACGCTAAATTCACATTTGTGCTCAGTCTTGGTAGCAGTGGATACCACTGTCCATTTGTGACATCAACTAGTAGCCCTTTTTGGTGTTCTACCATCGTCTGATAGGAAATTATTTCTATTTCTTTTGGATTGAGGTGGCCTTTACTTGATGGAAATCCATAGTTATTACGCTATAAGGTAGACACGATTGAATTTCCAAAAAATTTATTGTCTTCGCGACATGTTTCGATACACTGTATCTTTATCAAGCGATGTCTTTAAAGATACAGTGTATCGAAACATGTCGCGAAGACAATAAATTTTGTGGAAATTTAATCGTGTCTACCTTATAGCGTAATATTTCTATTTCGTTCATTTCATTGAAATGTAATAATAGCTACTTTTTTTGTACATGGTTCTATGATATTGCCATAATTGAATCATCCCCTTTTTATGATTTTACTGTCGAAAAAACCGTAATTTCTGGACAAGTGTTACCTATCTTCGAAAAGCTGCTGTTTTTATTTTCTCATTCACCCAGTTCAAATAACGCTGGAGCAATTCTGTTTTATGCTAGTTCATTCACCAGAAGACCTTGATGACGTCTGAATCAGCATTTTCCAGAATACAATTCGCGACAAGATATTATTTGAGAAAAAAAACTAGGAAAATGCGGGTTTCCATGGTATATTTGTATATTCCCACGTGTAGAGAATAAAATTGCTGACTCAAGTAGAATTAGAAGATATAGAAGAACATCTGATGGACAGAGGTTATTTTGACTCGTTATTCAAGGTCAAGGATTATCTGGAAGATGATCTGCCCCCCGAAACCTCTGAAGTAATAATTTCCCAAACTTGTAAAGTGCATTATGTACAGGCTCTTTTGCTCCTTACCACACATAATGATGATGTTATTATCAGTTTTGTCTTCTCTGTCATCAGCATGAAATGTTGGTTTTATAATTTTTTCTCTTGGTAGCTATATTTACCACTACCCACTATGTAGGTATTGTTTATCCCAATGCTCCCAATTATCCCAATGGTCTATGGTAGCAAAATCTACCACCATTTATAGCCCCCCTCAACCCACTTCAGTACTCGGAGATATTTAAATAGTATATTACTTTATGAGGCGGAGAAGCATGACTTTTCTTGACGCGTCCGATATAACGCGCCGAACGAGGGCATGTCAAGAAAAGTCGCTTCTTTGCCGAATAAAGTATACTATTTTTTCTTCAAACGTAGCAATTTTCAACCATAAATAGTACAATTCATACGCTATTTCTACTCGAAATTAACTGTGACAACTATCAAAGTCGTTTAGATGTTAGAAATTAAAATAATTAAGTCGTCGGTGGGATTTGCGTCTCCCTGGTTACATTTGTTTGACAGTTATTTGTTATTAATGTTATTAAAGACAGCTTATTGTTGTTGCAATCGCAAGCGCAAATTTAGTGCGAAAATGGAAAACCTAAACGAAATTGAGTCCGCGGCTAATGATGCAGTAGCACGTTTGGGGCCCTCCAAGTCCGGAATAAAGTATCGGTTAGCGTACAAGCACTTCCAAGAGTGGTGCGATACAAGAGGAGTACGGCAAGTTACCGAAGACGTTTTACTGGCATATTTTAATATAATGGAAAATGAAAATAAATGGAAATCTTCTACAATGTGGTCACGATACTCTATGATAAAATCCGAGTTAGTTATTAGAAAAAATGTGGATATAAGCAAATTTTTAAAGTTAGGTGCCATTCTGAAAAAGACAAGCGAAGGATATACTGCAAAGAAGTCTAAAGTTTTCACCAAAGACGAGTTTGATACATTTCTGTTTGAAGCGCCAGATAAGTTGTATTCAGGATTAAAGGTAAAAAAAATTATATTGCAAAGCATGTTGTATACTCTACTAAATTATAAAAATATTTCAGATTGTTTTGTTAATTGGGGTTACCGGCGCCTGTCGAACTACATTAAACTGTATAAAAAGTATGCATCACTGCGGCCTGAAAATTTCACAGAAAACCGATTTTTTATAAAGTACCAAAATGGAAAGTGTTACCGAAGCGTCATGGGAATACATTCGATCAGCGCAGTAGCCCAAAAAGTAGCTAGTTATTTGAATTTAAACGATTCAAGCGCATACACGGGTCACTGTTTACGACGAACTTCAGCAACACTTTTAATTGATGGAGGCGGAAATCTAGAATGCCTCAAACGACATGGGGGCTGGAAATCAAGCACGGTTGCCGAAGGATATATAGAGGATTCAATGAGAAATGAGAACGATAATGCTCAAAAAATTTTAAACCCTCATGATTCGCCAACATCGGGAATGATTGGTGAAAGTTGTGCTCGACCATCAGTATCATCAACAATTACCAATGCGTATCAAGAGTCGGGAACATTTTTGCACGGTTTCAATTTTGAAAATGCTTCATTAACTAATTGCATTCCAATATTACTATAAATAAAAATGATGTTTAATTGTTGTTAATGACTTTTGTATTGTTGCTTTGCGACATGTTTCATATTGTTGCCATGACAACATTTTTTCCTCCGCCGGCGCCGTAAAGAAATGGGAAAAAAAACTGCTGCCGGCGGAGACATCAAACTTTGACAGGATCAAGTTATATAAGTAATGTCATCATTATTTGACGTTTGAAGAAAAAAAATTTTTTCCGAACTCCTAGACCGCAATTTCATATAACCTGGCACTGAAATGTGAGCTTTCAAGGAAATTGTTTTACGCGTAAAAGGGTTAGACATTTTTTCCCAGGTCCCTTCCATTTTTTAATAAATTATTGTTGAATATTGTAATCAAGTTTGCTCGACTAATAGGGAAAAATTCATGATTTCCATTTCTTTTTCTCAGGTACTCACGAATTGACACAGTCCACATCATGCGGCAACATGTGAGGGGTCATCAATTCTTCAGCTTCAAAAATGAAGAACCGTGTCGCAACCCAGAAGAGATCCGAACCAGATGGCTTATCTCGGAACAACGAAAACTATAAAACAAATTTTTGAAATTGTGATACCAGCGTTACGTGAGTTGCAACGTTATGATTCAATTACAGAGCGGAGGATCTGTAATAATTTATTTTTATGCATTTTTCAGATATATAACTTTTTACGAGAATCTGGAGCCTGAATTATGGGAAATATGGTCCAGCGTGTACGCCTCGATTTCAGAGAAGTGTGTCCGAGATCCGCTGACGAGATAAGGAGGTATATCTTCGTTTCAAACGTCAACGACGTGAATGAGTTGATAGTTTGGAGTGAAATTGTATACTTCGTGATTTAATAGATAAAGGTTTGAAACTCTTTACCGTCTTATTTCATACTTGAAGACTGGCGTTAAATGAAATCATTTTCGGAACAATTCGTTCAAATCTACCAACACAGTAGGTTTTGTCTGGCAACTGTCCAAAAACAACTACTCCCTTGGCTGATACCACGAAGGGCATTGAATTATATCCGACCGGTGCCAGTGCAGGTTTCTTCACAGAAGAAAATCCTGCATTTATACTTGTATTTGCATCTTTCGAACAATTACTCGCAGGAGGAATGGGCGAATTCGGTTTGTTTTTGGAATACCTCGTGTTGTTCGCATCAGCTGTGGTCAGGGCTTGATAATATGAAAGTTTTTTATTTTCAATTATGGGAAGTCATCGACTTTATGTTGATGATGGCACTGCCTTGTACTGTCGAGTGGCCAAATACCCCGAAACCGGTCTGCAAGTATGTCCGTCCCTATGATTGAAAATCAATTCCTTCATTTGTGATGCCAAAAGCAAAAATGCAGAATTTTCTTCTGTGAAGAAACCTGCACTGGCACCAGTCGGATATAATTCAATTCTATTTGTGGTGTTAGCCAGGGGAGTCGTTGTTATCTGACAGCTGCCAGCCAAAAACTACTGTGTAGGTACTTCGAGACTGGCCTGAACGAATTATTCCAAAGATGATTTCAAAAGAATTATGTTCCAGGAAAGTAATGAAATGGGTTGGATATAAGTGAGAAATTGTTTGAACGTCATTTTTTTGTGGTGGATCAATATTTTTTATGTAGTATTTTGGGTTTGTAACCTACCACAATCTGAAAAAATGAGAATTAATTTTGGAATCTATATAAGTGTGGAAGGGCAGATTTTCAGTCTACCCCGAAAAGTTACTGCGTCTATTGAAGAACAGTTCTTTCTGGATAGAACAAGTCCAATTAGTCAGCAACTTCTCGAATAACCCAAATTTGGCCTGTCAAAAAAATAATAAGAACTGATATATATAAAAATATTATCCGTTAACGTTTCGGAAACTAAATCTGCTTCCGTTCTCAAAACTTCTAGGCAAATTCCTTTTCAAATGCAAATACCTGGTAAAGACAATTTTCGCGATTGACATTTGTCGAATTATTTCATATTTGACATAAAATTTTGTCCTTCAAGAGGGGCAGCCGTCCATATTTAGTTTCCGAAACGTTAACAGATGAGTATTTTCATTTATATCAGTTCTTATTATTTTTGAAAGGCATATTTTGAGTTATACGAGAAGTTGCTGACTAATTGGACTAGTTCTATCCAAAAAGAACTGTTTTTCAATAGGCGCAGCAACTTTTTTGGGTAGATTGAAAATCTGCCCTTCTACACTTGTATAGATTCCAATATTAAGTCTCATTTTTTCAGATTGTGATAGGTTACAAACCCACAAAGTGAGAAATTTTTTGTCAGAGTCTTGTGGCAAGCCAATTGATTACATTACGAGGAGGATAAATAGCCTATTACTCATGAGCGAGAATTGTGAGCACGAGGCATCAGCCAAGTGCGGTAATTCGAGAGTTCACGTAACTAGCCTTATTCTCGAGTTGCTTGCTGTACTTTTTCCACTCTCACAATGCTTGTGTGGTAATATCTGCTGGTGTAGCACAAATTTCATCGTTTTTTCACATTTTCAATGATCAACGAGACGCCGAATGTCAGCAAGTAGGGAAAAAAGGCTTTTCTCATGGATATAACTAGATACAGTACCATTTCACAAACTTTTGAACAATGAATTTCGTAAAAATATTGTTTTCAATTCAAGTTCACAAAGTACTTGAAACAACTGAACGAGCCATTAGCTATCAGCTGTCAAATATCTAGTGAACGGTGTGAAATAGTGGGAATAGAACAAAATTGCCATAGGTACTAGTTAGTGTTACGTAATGATGAGAAGTGACAGAAAACAGTTTCTTTGAGTAATATGTTCCAACTGGCAATCCAAATAAATTAGAAAAGAAAACAATTTCTGTGAATTTCAAATTGTCTGATGCTTGCATTTCAACACGTTGCTATGGCAACTACCCAATCAATGAGTGGAAAGTGATTTTGCAAAAGGAAATCACACCCTGTCTTGATGTATCAATGTTGTGTTGAGATCTGTCAACAAAGTTGTTGGTGTTGCAGAGATGAATACCTTGCAAAATTATTGTTTCGAGTGAAGGAGTTGATTTGATTGCTGGTTATCATAATTATCCCGAATTTTCCTTCAGATGAATATAATCTCCATTTGAATGTAATAGTTTCAAGCATTTTTTGTATGAAATTTTCATACGGAATCTCTTGCGGACTTGCATTTCAATTCTGGTTATTGAATTCAAAGTTGCGGCTTTGAAAATTACCTCGAAAATATAATTCAAGCTCTAGGATGCTCCTTCGTGGAAATGTTATAGTGTTAAGACAGAACGTATGACTATTGTTGGAATTTACGACTTGAAAACCATTGCTTCACAAACATCAATCAAAGGCCAGCATTAGAGAATACAACGCCTGATTTCATTTTGTATTATTACTGCTATACAATAACAGCCTGAGATACAAGAAAATTATTCTAAAGGATAAATTCAATTGAGGTTTACTCCCAAAATAAAATATATCCAATCAGAAACAAATGATGTATACCTACATATTTTTTAAATCTTGCTTTCAAAAGAATGTCTCAACTGGAAACATCAGAAATACATAATTTTCTCAGATCAGATTACCAGGCATTTTTGTACCATGGTTATTTTTTATGCTTGCATTCTCTGCACGTACCACGTTTTTAGTTATGTGGTTTATGTTTCAACCTTCCATCACACTTTGTTATCAATCATTTAAGTATTTCGACTTTGAAGTATATTTTTATTCATTGTTATCTTAGCATCAGAAGAGTAATTTGCCTACTCAACTTTTCATCATAACCTCACATTTTCCTGTATTGGAAGAACTGACATAATTCATTCCTTCACTAAAATAATATAGTATTATTGTTAAATCATTCAATTTAAAGTTTGGGTAATGATCATTAATTTAAGCCACTTCATTTCTGATCGAGTCTTCGAGCAGCACCTCGTATATTATATCCATTCACTTCCCCCTTCACATCATGCGTATTACACGAAGGACGAATCCTTGAACTCTCACCGAAACTCCTTCGCACATTAAAATCTAGTACATTCAGTACTATTTCGAGTGCGATATTGTGGTTAAAAGTAAAAGTAATAGTCTGAACACTGGCAGCGAACATCAGAAGGCGAAAGTAACAGCCGCCTGGATCTCATAAACGGGCATCAAGTTGGCTGCGGCGGAATCTTGCTGAATGAGGGTTCGAGAGATTGCCGAGTGGGGGCAGCACTGCACGGCAACGAGTTCGTTTCAACGGTGAGTGGGAATGGCAGAAGATTGGAGAATGGGAGGCATTTTTTCGATGGTTGGGCGATGGGCTCATTGTGTTCGAAGCAAATTTCTTATTTTGGATTATAGTGTATCTCATTCAGTGTAGGCAATTCGTACACAGCCCTGTTTTGACATGATGGAAAACATTGAAGGCTCAAAAAAATGGATTTGTAGTAAGATATTCATCTTTTGAGGCTGTGTTTACAAGAAGAGATGTGTCAAAAGGTGTGAACATCAATAAATCACAGCATGTTAGCTACAGATAAAAGAATACATATGAATAGAGTACATATTACTAGCGTAAAACACAATATAGGGTTGAAAGCAAATCATTCTATACACTTCAGGAATTTAAAATACTCTTTAGATTCCTGAATGCAGTAATTGAAGTTGTGCTTTCATTAACTAGGGACTGAAAGTGCAACTTCAATTGCTGAAATAAGAGATTGAAAGTGTATTTTCAATCCTTAAAGGGCATACATTGTTTGAATAAGAATTGAAAAATGTTTTTTAATTCTCAGGCATTCAAAATCAATTTTTGATCACTGGAGATGCAAATTGGAATATGTTTTGAACAGGCATTGAGTTGTTTACTGTCGCAGTTAATCTGAAGAAGAGCTGGAAAAAGTTGTTGCAGTTGAGGTGCTTGCAAAAATCCGATCAGAAACGATGTTTGCCTGATATTAGGAATTTAGAACCTTCCGGAACTGAGTATCGCTCATTTCGATGATTGCCATAGCGAAGCTATCGTACATCAAAACTCTCATTATGAGCAGAGTGTATCGAATTATTTTTTTGAATATGTAATCCTTTTCTTCCGGAACTGAACTGCGTTTCGCTAATTTTGATGATTGCCATAGCGAAGCTATCGTACATCAAAACTCTCATTATGAACAGATTTTATCGAATTCTTCTTTTGAATATGTATTCCTTTTTTTTACTTTCCCCAAAGTTCATAAAATAGCGCATGCACCACTGGATTGAAGTCCCTTTCCTTGACGAACTATACGTCCCGGAATAAAGAGTATGGCTTCAATTCCTTTGTGTATCCTATTCTGATGGCTTATTGACATGAAGACAATAGAGAAGGCTAACTTATGGTGACCATTTCACTTTTGCCCTCAATATTTTCCATCATTTGGAGAGGACACCTTGTATGCAGGTGATTTCATTTGGATTCAGTTATATTTTAAAGAAAATTTGTGGAAAGATTCCACTGCATTTTTGATTAATTAATAGTTACTGATCCCTTTCATGAATAGTGGCGGAGAGTTGTGAAGAGTAATGAAATTATAGTTATATTTCGTTTCCGAAAAGTTATATCCATATATGTAGTGCTTGTATTTTTTTATAGGAAAAATTGAGATATACTAGTAGTTGCTGACTGACTGGACTTGTTCTATCCAGAATGGAACTGTTTTTCAATTAACACAGCAACTTATCGGGGTAGATTGAAAATCTGCTGTTTTACACTTGTATATCGATTCCAATATCACTATTTATTTTGGAAAAATTAGCCTTATTCTGCGGTTTTGTGCAATGCATACTGACCTGACAGAAATCAAGGTCTGGTTTTATGTAAATTTCTCAGCACTTATCATTGAGAAATGAATGACATCCTCACTTCCAGTGGAAAAGAAAGCAACAATTAGTTTCTTAAGGTATTATATAGAAGATTATTCGGAATCCGAGGCCTATACCATCATTATGGGTAATGAACAATCAGTCCAGGATGTTCTGCTATCGAAACAGTTGTAAATGAACCAGGATATCAGACTGACAAAGATGTATGTCTATGTTTCAGTGGAGTCTCACTTATAAACGATGCTAATGGAACCTTCGGTGTGAGAATTGAAACTTTTTTTAAAGATCAATTACCCTTAAAAAATTGATAACATTTGCACTCGACGCGCATTTCGCTAACAAGGTTAGGATCTTCGGTTTTATTCACCTGAAGATGTTAAGCTTGTAAGCGAAACGCGTGTCGAGTGCGAATGATATCAATTTGGTATCTCTCTGAAGAGGTTGAAGATTCTCACTTGCCATCATGGAGTTTGTGTAGTTATGATTTTTACCAATCAATCATTACGCTACCAGAAAAGACCAATTTGGTATTTATGCAACCGAAAAGGTAGACAACTTCTATGATTCTCTTACACATAAAATACTGAAACTCACATTGAATTTAACTGGGCCATACTTGATAAAAAAACAGATTTATCAACAAAAGAATCACAGTTTCCTACTGACAAAAAATTCACATGGGACGGCGAAACTCTTGCCACGGTTTTGCAAACCCATTGTCAGTGAGAAGTCTACAGAAAACTGTGATATTTTCACTAACATTGACATATTACATGTTCTGGAATATTGTGCTCCTATGCGGAGCTCTGCACTGGAACAAACATTGGAGCTATTGAAATCCCTCGACTGTCTGAAAAAATAAAACGGATCGGCAACAGGTGAACAATACAACAAATACTTCACGTTCAATACTGACGCATACTGAACTAATAATATTTCATAACAGGAAATACAAAGAATTGTATTCATCTGATTTCTTATTCTTCCGGTCAAAAATATATAGGTGAAACGTCAAGACTTCTGGAAGTGCGAAAGAGTGAACACAAGATGTACATCAAGAACAGAGGGATTGGTGGTTTCAGATTATCAGAACACATTCTTACTGCCAATGGAGATCACGCAGTAGAATGGAAAATCAGTCAAATGATAAAAAGAGAGAGCAATGGCAGGACACGAAGTTGAAGGAGTTTGCTTTTCTCATGCCGTCTGAGGATACTTCCATCTTACCGAGTTCAGTAGATCTAAATCGCATCTGGCTACCCCCTTGAAATAAAAATTCATATTTCAAATATCAAATCTTTGACAAAATTTTGGAAAACAACCTAGGAGAGTGATATTTATTTGTGAACAAATTTCAAAAGCTAATTGGGTTGTCGAAACATTAACAATAATATGTATTTTGAAAAATTCTAGCATCATCTATCATAGCGATAGGCAAATTTCAGTTATACGAAAAAATTTGCTGACTGATAGAATGTGTTCCATTCTGAAGGAAGTTTTTCAATAAACGTAGTAACTTTTTGGGAAAGATTAGAAAGCTGCCCTTCTACACTTGTATAGATTCCAGTATCAATATGATCCGAACAGAATTGGGTAGGTTGAGGACCTTAAATTCACCACAAAATAATTACTCCCAAACAGAAGTTAAAGTTGATGAGTGTTGATTACACTCTGCTTATGGACTTGATTCTCAAGAATATCAAAGAAAAATAGACTCATCCCTTTTCCAGTACCAGTCATTTGACTTTTGTTAGCTTTATTGATATTGGTCTTACTGAAGAAGAATTTCCACCCTTTTGCCTTGAGTATAGAGAACTGTCTCTGAAAACATTTATGAACCAAGCTTCTAAGAAATTCCGAGTAAATGGTAATTTGTATCTTCTCCCTCTTCATCCACGAACCCCTATCAATAAACAACCTCAAAGTAATAAAATACAAGAGTAACTGAATAAAATAGTTTCCACGAATACAAAAGAATTAATCAAATAGTTTTCATACATATTTTCCTCGAATCTGCAAAGGATGAGTGGCTCTTCTGAGTTTATCCATGGAAC
This sequence comes from Zygogramma bicolorata, assembly GCA_032362365.1. Lineage (NCBI taxonomy): Eukaryota > Metazoa > Arthropoda > Insecta > Coleoptera > Chrysomelidae > Zygogramma > Zygogramma bicolorata. The sequence continues at coordinate 1,356,755 of JAVJAQ010005172.1, forward strand.
AGCACTGAATTAGAAAAACATCCAACTTTTCCAGTGATTGCGGTATTTGATCAAACTTATTATTTCCCCGAGGAATATGCCACTGACAAACTCCACGTAACAAAGTAATCGAAATATTTTCCTGCATGAAATATCAGCGAACGTTCATCCTGAATGTCAGAAGAACACTACATTTCCATTGGCGTACACGATGAACTATGAGGAGGTCATGGAAAATCTCACGAATTTGATGCATATTTTTCAATGATGATGAACTGGATCAAGGTCAAATTATTCGCAGTTTTTAGGATATTCAGTCACTGCTACTGAACAATGAAAGAAATTTTATTGGGATCTATACAAGTGTAGGAGGGCAGACTCCAAATCTAATTCGATTTGATTTGAATTGAATAACAGTTCCTTTTGAGTGAACTACATTCTATCAGAATCAACTTCTTCTTCTGGAAAAAAAAGAATAAAAATATTTGTTAATCAGTTCTGAGACCAGATGCGTGTTGAGTTTCTGAAACGTAAACAACAATGAGTACTTTATGAATCTCTCAGTTCTTATGTTTTTGGATAGGCTTCTAGTTATACGGAAAATTTCTGTTTGATTCATTTAAAATGAACTGTTTCTCAATTGAAGTAACAACTTTAAGGGTAGGATCAGAACACTGACCTTCTACACTTGTATAGATTCTAATATTAACTATCAATTCTTTCAGATCATGAAAGGTAAACAAATAAAAAAACTACGAAGAAAAATGCAAGCATCACAAAGCAATGAGTTTCAAACAATTCTTATGATGTGATGTTATCAATATTTTGAATCTATTTCACTCTATCGAGAGAAATGTGACTATTACTAAATGAAGTATTATTTCGAAAAACATTTTCCATGAAGTATTATATACATATCATGCTTTCATGGCTAAGATACCAAATTTTATCATTTTGAGCTCTTCCTTTCCATCGTAACTCTCAGAATAAGTTTATAATTGGGAGACAATGGAAACCGATAATATATGTTCATCAGTTATGTTTTTAGAATTCTGCCCCAAATTGTGCACTGCAATTAACGATGAGATTGGATCCTTTGGCGTTTAAGAGATTCGATTTCTCCTAGAAATCATTTATCCTAACACGAAAAAAAATAGTTTGCTACGGGGGTAATTGATCTCTAGGAAAATCTATCTCCTGAAAGAACAAACGTCTCATATCTGTTCCCAAACTCAATTCCAGTAGAAGTACTGAGTCAAACAATAACCTTATACAATACATAGGTATGGTGGTGTTGAGGTTAGCACGTCCACCTTTCAAGAGGAAGACCGGGGTTCAAACCCCGTCAGGCCTGCGTGCTGGGTAATCTCACGATACGAACAAAATAAGAACAGCAACATGACATTTTTTGATATTTTCAGATGAACAAAATAGTTCTCATGGTTCAAGATGGTATGAGATACAGATAGATCTTTGAACTAATAATATTTCAGGACTCCAACTGCAGAAAAGCATAATTGATGGGTGATAATGGCAATGTGCTAGAAAACAAATATTGAAAATATCTAATAATTCAATTAAATTTTCGAAATAACCTAGGGAATAATTCCAAGGAAGTGGAGAAAAAAAAACAACATCCAAATATTTATCTGTTGAAGCAAAAAAAGAGTAGATGTCACTGTGATTGAATATTGAAATAATAAAAAAAACTGCGTTGGATAATATCTTGTAGAAGAATACAGAAAACATATTCAAACTTTATTCATTTGGGTAAATATCATAATATGTATGTATATCAATAGATGGGTGTTTTACATTCAACTTTCGAATCCACAATAACTAATAATAATATCTGGTGTGCAATCAATATTTTAGCTTCTGTTTCTCCGTCAACTGATTATAAGTTTTGGTGGATTCGCCAGTACTGCAAATGTTGGTAGTACCATAAAATATTTCCAACTACATTTTTTGTATTATGCCTCTCTTCGTAGTTTTATCGATTCGGCAACATACCACGATCTGGAAGAATCAAGAATTGATCGAAATGAATGCAAATGTAGAATGGCAGATTTTTAATCTACCTTGAAATGATGTTGCTTCAATTGAAAACAGCTCCTTCCAGTATCACTACTTTTATTCGGGTTTGAAGGCCGTCGTTTTTTGGAATTTCTTCCTGACGTTTCGCTGGCTCGAGTGGTTAGCTTCTTCAGAGGTTCATTCATCTTGGAATTCACTCCGATGACTGGAACATATGGAACACGTCCTTTTATTCAGTAACCTCTACACTTGTGAATGTTTCAATATTTAATGAATTCCTTTTTTCAGATTGTAGTAGATTACTGACCCCCAGGAAAAAACAACTAAGAAAACGATCATCCACAATGAAATAATGACATCCAAACAGTACCTACATAAATAACACTCATAATGCAAATTCACAACATATTTCAATTGCATATGATTCAAAATGAATAAGACGGGATGTCATGATATTCTTTCATTATCAAAATACCAAATCCAAGTAATATTTAAATTGCATTTTATGTGGCTGGTGTAACATCATTTTGTTTTCTACTAGAGTTTTGTACTAGAGTACAAAAGTTGACAGAAATTTTATATCCAGACTAGGCAACTAAGTGATTCAAAATTATGCGATCATAGTCCACCGGCAAATGAATTTCACAAAGTTGAAATGGAGCGACACCCACATCCTTGCTAGAAAAAGCTATACATATGAGAAAATTCATTTTGATATGGATAACATCTGGTCTTGAACATGGAGTAGACTCCTCGGGGTTAGAAGTTCACCTTTTTATACTTCTATAGATTTCATATCGACTTTTGATCTTTAGTAGATTGCGGCAAGCTACAGAGCCAGAAGAAAAGGATCGATCCAAGGATCAACAAAATTAGTAGCATTCAGAATTTTCGATATTATGGCGAACTCGCCAGTACTACCGATATCAATGAACGAGTACCGTACCAAGCACTGATATTATTATTTTCGATATTTGGAATAACAGAACACATAATACTTTCCCCCATATCATTTTTATCGCACATATAATTCGTAACGAATATATAAAGTCTCTTCAAATTATTAAAATAATCAATATAGGTATCGATCAACGAATTGTAGATTTTGATATTCGATTTTATGGCGAACCCGCCGGTGCACCCCACCGCCGAACGCCACTGGACCCGCCGTTCTCAACCGACCGCCATAAAAGAAACGTGGCAGTGCGTAACAGGTTATTTTACACATCTATGGCTACCCTGATGTGTGCCGCGGTCCTTGGAGTCCTTTGCGGAGTCGTGGCGAGTCCTTTTCGGGACGACAGCATATCAGTCGGGCTCCCCGAGGGGCCGTTATCCAAATAAAATACGTTATCGGCCCCTATTATTCACGAATATTCTTTGATTACCTTGGAGAAATGAATGCGAAATTCGGAAGCGATAGGAGGCGATAGGAGGACGATGTTGAAGAGTCGGTTCTGATGATGGTTTGATTGGTTGTCGATGTTGAACAGGTCGTAAACTATGTTAGTGCAAATTATTTCGTGTATAGCTTATCCAGTCCATCCTGGCACAGACTCAGCTACTTTTTCAGTTTAACACTGGTAGAGCAGAGCATGATGAATGAAAAAACACCTACTAGGAATGAATTTCAACACAGTGAACACATATAATATGTATTTTTTATGTCACTATACTTCACAGTGATTGCTAGTGATATACGTCATTGGTTTTTTGCCAAGATGGATTGAATAGGCTGTATTTATTTTCCTTTTAAACGCCGAACGACTGTCTACTTTTCGATTACTCAACTTATATGTTCTTTAGCGTCATTTCATCCTTTCACATTCAACATATTTTCCTATGTTATCAACTTCCACAGCCCTGGAACAAGCTTTACATTTCATATATGAACAACTAAATAGCAAAAAACACATTCTTGGAATACTTTATGATCTAACACGGGCCTTCGATATGGTCAATCACGACCTGCTTTTTGCTAAGTTATATAGCATAGGAGTTCGTGGAGTGCCATATGATTGGATTGTATCATACCTCACCAATCGTAGACAAACCACGGTAATCAATAATACTAGATCGGACAGTAAAAGTACTGAAGTGGGGGTTCCCCAGGGGTCCATACTGGGACCAATCTCTTTCATAATATTCACGAATGACATTTATCATACGTGTACTACACCAAATAAAATAATTCTCTATGCTGATGATACAAACATATTATTGTCTCATTGAAATATGGACAACCTAATGGACTCTGGAAATCTAGCATGTTTCGAATTCAACAAATATTGCATGAACAATAAACTAGCGTGTAACATTAAGAAAACCAAAATAATGAATTTTCTACCAAAAAATATTGTCATACATCCAAATTCCATAAAGATCAGCATGTCTGGTGAAATCTTGGAATGGAGCAGATCAACGAAATTCTTGGGCATTATTATCGATGATAAATTGACTTGGGAGGCGCATATTGATAGTTTGTGCTCGAAAGTTTGCGAGTGCATGTTATGCAATCCGAAACTTGAGGGACAGTGTCTCTAAAGAGGTCCTTAAACTGATGTATTATGGATTGGTGCAGTCGAGGCTTCAGTATGGATTGATATTCTGGGGTAACTCGCCACATATCGATCGTATATTCAAACTCCAAAAAAAAGTAATTCGCTGCATGGACATCGGATTCGTGCAAACCACTCTTCAAGAAATATGACATTCTTCCGTTACCATGCATGTATATATTGCAACTCATCTTCTTTATTAGGGATAAGGGGCAGTCACTTGCAAAAAATTTAGATTTTCACAACTACCCTACAAGAGGAAAAGATATGTTGCACCAACCATTCTCTCGCCTAAGTGTGGGCCAAAACTCTCTATATATCTGGGAACTAAATGTTATAATAAGATCAAATCTTTTTTTGACACAGAAAAAAGTGTGATATCACTGAAAAATGAACTTTCCAGTTTTTTGGTTAATGGTTGCTTCTACACAATAGACGAATTCTTCGAATATAATTTTTAATTCTGGCTCAGAATTTCTCAATGTATGGAAGTCTCTTGATTCATGAGTTTTTTTGAAATGACACAATTTTTTTTTAATATTTTACTATGTATCGCGTACTGTAATGTCTAGTCCAGTGGAATATATATGTGTATTCAATGTATGAATTTCAAACTGTGATTTCACAACACTTCAAATTATTTTGTTTGTTGTTGTATTTTTTCTTTTGACTAGTCCAATGAGATTTTTTTCGTGTATAAACTGTTTTTTATATGTGTGAAAATCTTTAGAGATGAATAAATTCACTTACTTACTTGCTTATGTATTTCTTTTGTCAATCTCTAACATCATCTTCACTTGAAGGAGTTTTTTCATGACTCGTCCAATCTGTGAATGAAAATCGGATTCAATAAAGGACCAGGCAGCCGGCTCATGGAGAAATGTGCTTCGATGAAATTTCATAAATAGTTAGTATATTATAGCTGACGACTTTCTGAACAAGAATCCACGGGCCCAACTCAATCCTATGACTAGTTTCAGAGATACAGGGTGTTGAATTTGGAAAATAGCCAATCTTTAGAACATGTATTTCTTATTTTCTTCATTGTATCAAGAATATTTTTTTGTGATAGTGTTCTGATGACACTAAATATCAGTCCCTCAGGAGAGAAAGTTTGATTTCCTACAGGGATACTATATAATAAAATTAACAGAACGGAACATTGACAGACATATAATTAAACTTTCAGGAAAATCAATATCTGGTTGGATTTGCTTCTGGTTGGTTTATAATTATAAGATATGCAAATCTTTTTTCAAGGAAAGTTGATCGCCCCTCTATCCTATATTTAATGAAATCCTATATACTTTGTACAGAACGTTAGTAGGTGACATTGAGTCATTTCGAAATATGTCAAAGTTTTCTATGATATAAAGGGCTATTTAAAAGATATGTATGCGAGAATCGCTTTTTAAAATCACCCCGTAATTGAATATTTCCTCTTGGAGTTTCTGTAATATTTTCATATTACCTCAAGTTTGAGTTTGTTGATCGGATGTAGAGTTTTTGTCAATTCACTATGATCAGTTTTTCATCACGACAATAACATAACCAACCAGAAGCGAATCCAATCACCTTTTGATTTTCCTGAAAGTTGAATTGTATTCCAAATTTCGTTTTTTTTTTTAATTTTTGAGTATACCTGTGAGAAATGAATCTTCGTCTCCTGAGGGACTGATACTCAGTGTCATCAGAATACTATCACAGAAAAAATTCATGATACACTGAAGAAACTAAAGAATACATGGTTTCAAAATCGGCTTTTTTCCAACCTCACCACCCTGTATCTCTGGAACTAGTCGTAGGAATGAGTTGGGCCCATAAACACAACTGTTTAGAAAGTCGTCAACTACAATATACTGACAATTCATGAAATTTCACCGAAGCCTATTTCTCCATAAGCCGGCTGCCTGGTCCTCTGATTTGATTTGACTGCATGAATCAGTTTTTGAAGAATATAGTTCAGGAACAGAAATACTGGAAAATAGTTGCATCCTCGCCGGGCCACTGCGCTGAGTAATCGCACGTAAAAAGGTAAGGCCTTGTTGATCCATTGCTCGCACAAGTTTCGACTTCTGAGAGTTGACGTTCGTCAGCTGGTTAACGGAACGAACAATTCTAGAACAACAACAATTTCTTTTCATAGACGTTAAGATGACTAAAAGTTATAAATTATTGTAGTGAGCAATAATCCTAACACCAAACTGGTATCATTTTCACTTGACGCGCGTTTTGCTAACATACGTAAAAAAGTAAGCAGGATAATAAAATTGATGATTCATCTAAAGACCGACCAACACTAGCTATTTATATACTTTTTGCAATACATAAATAGCTGATTCTTCAAGTTTATTAAAAGCTATATATATATATATATATATATATATATATATATATATGTATATATTATAAAAATATAGACAATGGAAGTCCGAACCATTACCATTCAGTGTGAACTACACGAACAAGGAATTTTTTCAATACCATTTTTGGTGTTTTTGTTGTGTATTTGATTTGGTATGTATTAGTATTGAACCTTGAGTATCTGTAGTTTGGAACATTGTTCTAATATCATAGTCGAAACAGTGAATACAAAATGTACATCGGGAAAAACCTAGACTGGTCAGAACACATTCTCACTGTCGAAAAAAATTAAACAGTTGGATGAAATGACACTCAGAGGACTTCAAGGAAGAGTTATGCCAGAACTCAATCATGTTGTTTGAGGAGATTGATATTAGTAAATCAATTTTGAGAATGCAAGCGGATATGATTTCAAAAATTGTAACAACGATGAGTACTATTGTAGAAAATCTGACTCATACAAGAATTTGCTGAATAATAGCTAGTTCATTAAAAAAAAAAGTTTTTCGTTAATTCACGCAGAAACTTTTCGGAGTAGAAGAGATGTATGCAATTCATTTTGTATAGAGACCAATAGACTTGAAGTCGTTTCAAAAGACTGAAAACTTCTGAGCGAGGTAATTTTTTACGTTAAATACTATTGAATATATTTTCAAATGAATGACACTCTCTTGCTGTTGGCATGAATTTGTTTGTTTTGTTTGTTTTGAGTGAGTGAGTGAAGATACAATGATGATATAATTGATATAAATATCGGGTATTGGTGAACAACTCCTCCATATGGAACAAACTTTGCCATTGAACGTTGGACATTTCGGAACATTGGAGAGATTCTTTTTCGCATCCTCAGATCCACCACGAAGGGAGAACCCCTATATGCTTATCGAACATCTCTCAAAGAAAATGAAAATCGCCGTATATCTGGAATTCCAAAATAGCCCCCTTTGTAGAGAAGTGAAGATACTTTCTTTTATATTATGTTACACTATTCACTATTCCCAAGTGAAACTGTATTGTGACAATGACTATTTCATACTGAGAACAAGAAACTTTCAAAACTATCCGCTCCGAAAAAAAAGTCGAATCTCCTTAAGTTTCTTGGCATTTTTTTTAGCAACCTCTCCCAAGCAGATACCCTGGATACGCTCATGTCCACATTCTAATCAGACAAAACTGGCCCAGAAGAAAATTGCTCTCATCATGGAATTCTGGAGGGAATCCTTTCATATCCTTGCTTCATTTGTTTCCCACAATATAACCTCAACCTGAGAATATGTTTCCAGAAAAATGTTTATCAAATGATTTTTTGTGCTATATTCATCAAATGATATTATTAGGTTTGTAACGGATAAACGTTACATCATTTATAATATACGAATTTATCATTCAAATGAGGCCATCATCAAGTGATCTAGATTGGAACTTTCACATTTAAATTCTCTTCATAAATCACTAATACGGATTTCATACATACGAGAGCATCTATCGGAGGGTAGCTGGATCATCACGCTCAATGCTAAGAAATTTATTAGACGCAATGTTCGATCTGTACGATTGAACATGATAAAATGCGTTCAATTTTCTTTTCACAACCTCGTGAAACGAAAATTTCTCAATTTTAAGAATTTGACTGCGTTTTTATTTTTACAGCATTTGGTCGCATGACGAATGAAATCCTGAAGGGAAATCAATTAATTTGTTCGGAATAGAGGCGCAAAGCTGTTCTTGTTGGAAAATATATACTGAAAAAGCAGTTACCCACATGATATTCTGTATATCAAGGCTGGAGATGATTCAAGGTGAGTATTAATGAACACATTTTTTATTTACCTTAAAAATCTGTAATTGTGTGTTTTATCTCACCTCGAGTCATTTTCATTCGAGCCACAGGACCCATTGGCAGTTTTTCTTGAAATTTTGAATTTAATATCTCACATATATCTTTTCAAATCAGAGATTTTTCTTCTGATTCATGTAACGTTCCCTTTCATTATCTTTATCTCTGAAAATATAATTTGAGTCGAATTGGTCGGACTCAAATATTCATATTATTATCACTTGTTACTTGGATCACATGAGATTTCGTGAAGGAGTATTCCATTTGGAACTCTCTTCACATTATCGGATATTTTGATTCTGTGCAAACACTAATTGAAATTTTCAGGTTATCTTTAATATCTCCATATCTTTTATGTTTCAATTCACTTTAAGAAATCAATTCTGGTAATTATTTTGTACACCATTTTTAAATCTTGAACACAACTGTAACTAGCTTCAACTATACGTTATACGTTATCAACAACTCATAGTCTCAACAGTGTTAAAATACCATTTTTTCGATTCAATTTAGAATTCATAATCATAATCTTGTATATCACTGTATTTAGTATATAAGTTATACCTACAATCGCTGAGAGACATTAGCTAGTTACGTCATTCATCCAAGGTTCAAGTGTAGTGTATACATATCTGGTACGAAATATAACTTGGCGTATCGTTTTTCATGAAACAACTGGAACGGTGAGCCAAACCTGAGCTACTGACCTGGTTACTGTACCTGATAGATTACCAGGAACATTACGGTGATTCTATTAGTCCAAGAGTACGCCCAAGCTGACCACTGTGGTTCCAATCAATACCAGAAATACTAGGGTGAACAAAGTAGCCCATCATCTCCCAGGAAAACTAGGGTGAATCTAGTAGCCCAACAGTGATCGCAAGTTACTCCAAATACCTGAACGTCTCCCAGGGATATTGGGGTGAATATAGTAGCCCGATATATGGAAGCCTAGTCCAGCCACCAGCAGCTAGAGAAGGTTGAGTAGCCTACCACCAGTAATAACAAAACCAGAGTCCAGTGAACTACTACACCAGTTACCATACAAGGTTCATCACTGAACCTCCAATTCAAACATCACTCTTTAAATTGTTCAATAGTCTAATTGAATCTCTGATTCATTCAGACTAAATTTTTTATTATACATCATATACATTTACTTGGTGTTTTATTTTTTGTTCAACATAAAAGGATAGATGAAGTATCTTTATCTATTTTAGGGAAGTTTTAATTTTGATCCTTCTTAATTTAACAAAAAATTCCGCGTCCAGCCAAAATGAATTCAGAAACCCTGCTTGACACCAACATAAAGTTGAAACTGACAAGAACCCCACGCCAATCTCCAATAAACTAGCCTGGCAAAGATGCAGTAACGGTTACATTACGAACTTCGTTACAGGTTGTACATCAGCGCTCTATGTACATTTATCCACACGATATTTGGAAGCACAATGCATCATATCCTAATAGGATTATATCCACTCCGTGACAAGTTATAACGAATACATATAATAATAATCCAGCAACAAAACCGAATTCTAGTATATCCTGTCCGAATATAAGACAAGAGTAAAAACACGTTGAAACTGGTATATCATCCCTTGATCCCTTTGAAGGATGCATGTACCTCCTTTATTCTGCAACGGTGGTTTGTTGGTCAATTCATGCTGCTAAGCCGTGCCTTCAGTTAATTAAAGGAAAGGGATTAAATAAAATAATTCAGTTCGTTACGGAGGATCCTAATTATTGCCCGTTGTGTTCGGAGTTCGTCTCAGAATTGTGCTCTGCGAGAGGAGGAACTATAAATCCATCATTATGCTGCGGGGTATTCAGCGGATCTATGGTTTTTTGGTGTCTAGTTGGATTATTTTCCGATGTTATGAATATCCGGGAGAGACAAATAATGTGGCAGTAGTTTGTTCTATGGAGTTTGAGAGAATTCTTCTTGATGAGCATTATTGTTATGAATTTCTCAGGAAAAATCATAACTCAATAACATAGACGTGAAATAATACTATATTATGCAACGATCATGTAATTATGTCTATCAATACACGAGCATTAATTGGAATATAAAACGAGCCGAAGGTGAGTTTCGTATGGTTTTCTGCGAGTATATTGATAACAATTACATGTGAGTTGCATACTCTGTTTTTCCTACACCAGATAAATATTGAAGAACAATAAATATTTTTTATTGTACGAGTTGTTCATGCCATCCCCCCATTATTCCAAAAATCATTGCCATCTGGAAAAAAAATGAATTGAGAAAATGCAACAATGAGAAATGAAGATACGAAAAAAAAAAAAAAAAGCAGATGCTCTAGACTGGTTTCGAACTCGTGTCTCATACAGTGGTCTAGTTCAAATGTTGTTCTATGGCCGATTTCGCCACGAGCTACCTTACTGATTTTTTTAAAAATTATAAGAAATATATCATGCATCTGCATAAAATATTCTCTACTGCATTTTCTGCTTTCTCCATATGTGTGGAAGAGTCGATGGTGATTCTTCTATATGAATGAACCTTCGTCCATATTGGGGGGAAAGTAATATATACCATGCCGAATACTATTTATGATCAAATCATCATAATCAGGATATTGAAGGTTAAAGTCCTTCAATATTGCGAGATTTGTATTATAAAACTAATTTTATACTTCAACAATAAGCGAATATTGTGAGTAAATTATTCTTCAAAACACAAACAAACAGCATATCATTCAGATTTCTTGACGACCTCATATTCAATGGAGAACAAGTCTCTAACAAATTTTCTAGGCATTCATATTGACAATAAGCTTAAATTTGACGGACATACCAAGCAGTAATAAAGTAATATTTCTGCTGGGTGTTACGCAGTGAGAGTAACTTCATCAAATCTAGGATCTAAAAGCGCCGAAACTGTGTATTTTCTGGGGAATTATAAATAAATCGACACTTCGAACAGTCTTAGTATTACAGAAACGGGCTATAAGGTATATGCGTGAACTAAAACCCAGTGACTCATACAGAAACATGTTTGTGGACGAAAAGATATTAACAGTAATTGCGTTTTTCATTCATGAGTCAGTTTGCCTCATGAACAAGGATGTGTCATTGTTCGAGGTTTCACGCGGTCATTACAATACCAGTTCTAATAAGTTGCAATTGCTTATCAAGAAATTTGATCAGAGATTTGAATTCTTATAATGGGGTTCAGATGAACAATCACCTACCCTCAAACATGAAGGAGAGGGGTATGAACATTATAAACCTCAGAAAGAGTATCAGAAAGTTTCTGGCAGACAGGCTCTATTATAACTTGCAAGAGTATTCCAATGATGCATTTAAATGACAAGGTGCACATTCCAATCTATGTAATTTTTTAAGTGTTTCATTACTAATATGTAGGGGTGTATGTGTGTATATGTAAGAATATGTTTTTGTGGATATATGCATGTCTGTATGAAGTGCATTTCTTCAATGCCCCCCCTTTTCTTTTCTGTACGGGTCGACTAAAAGAATTTGAACTTGGATAATGAAATTGATGTATAAATAATAAATTTTGAAGTATAATTGACACATAAAGATTCACAGAGGGAAAAAAATCAAATCAAAAAGAAGGTCTTATGATATCATTTTGAAGCTCCTGACGGATACTTTACAACCCTAGAATATGAAGTCAATATCTTCACCTACAACAAAGTGGCGGAATGTTTAAAAATTGCCTGCACACATCGACGTTTGACTCCATAATTTGAGTAAATGAGCTGGGTTCAGTTCAGAAGTTGTCAAAATGGTTCTCTCAACGTTGCCTTGAGATAAGAACAGCCTATCCGATATTTTACGTCGAACATTTCCGAACACAGCAACGTCGATATTTCTGCAAATATTCATTATTTTCTGCCGTACATTCAATATCGAAGGAGGTTCAGTTTCGTACATCTTATGCCCCAAATAGCCCCATAAACAAAATCTAAAGGTGTCAAATCTGGCAAGTGAGCTGACCATTCCGTAGTACCTCGATGGCCAATCTAACGACTTGGAAAGTATCACCCAAATAGCTGGTTAACGAAAACGAACAATTTTGGAACAATTTTTTAGTTTCTTACTTGTCTGGAGTTATGTGGTGGTGCTCCATTTTGATGGAATAATAATATCCATATCGAATTCATAAGGATTCACTTCGACAATTTTGGTGATTAGAGGTTCAACCGTAGTTGCCAGCATATTCAAATACAATTCCCCTGTTGGATTTTGTTCAATTTATTAATTCGGATAGTTTACGTGGTATCTATCTACTTATGAAATCGAAAACTGAATGAAAATATTCGAACTGAAGAATGATGTTCGTTGTACTGACATTTTTGCCTTTTTTATAAACGAAAAATAACCTATAAAACCTTATCGGGTTATGGGATTGCCATACGACAGAGAAAAACGAAGTTATCTAGAAATATCGATATTAATGTGTTTGTTTTCAGGTAATTAAATGTTCCGCCACTTGTAGTAGGTGAAAATATTGCCTTCATATTGTATATTTGTGAAGTATTCGTCAGGAGCTTCAAAATGATGTATTGAAAGGGAGTGGGAAAAATGTTCGAAACCAAACAGAAGAAAACTGCTGAACAGGTTTATTCGATTTTGCCAGTTGTTGCGGTACGTTAAATTATTTCCAGGAAGAATATTCTAGAACAAAATATCGAATAAATACCCTGCTATCATGGCGGCGACTGAAGGTCGCTAAAATAGTAAAATATACGTATTTCACATTAACAAGTGTATTTTCTCACCTAGACCAGGCAACAAGGTTCCAGTAAACAATCACTGAATTCCTCGGAAAGGCCCCTGAGGTTCTAAAATATTTACCGGAAATAATAAAAATCAAAAGCACAGAACTTTTCTAACAACCGTTCAGAAAGGCCACTTCAAATAATCGTATTGAACTCCACGTAGTTTTTTTCATCTGGGTTTTTCTAAATAGGCGCACAAGACTAGTTAGTAAATGATTTTAAAGACAAAACCCCATACTACCGCCATCCAGCGGCAGACCGGACAATCGATGCTTCCGAACAGGATGAAGAAAAATTATCATTAGAGGAATCTTCCCTCGAAATGACAACAACTCCTAGCACCGCCAAACGATGGCGGTTCAAAACGCAAAACGAACTGACAGAATCAAATCAATTAGATTGATAAACAACAAATATAAATAGAAAACATGCTTATGGAAATGAACCAACGACTCAACGTTATGCTTCAGTATCAAAAGACCCATCTTTCCATTTGATTTTGATTTTCATGTGTAAATTTTACTTCAAAATATAGTATTCATGCATCAATTTCATTATCTCAAGTTTCAATTTTTTTAATTGACCTGTTCAAAGAATAAAAGAGGCGGAGACATTAAAGAAATGCACTTTATATATGGGCGTGTGTGTATGATATATATTTTTAACAAGCAAACTATTTTATTTGCGTTATGTGACTTTAAACGGTGTCGTTTCTACTACCTTATATGTACAATTCTAATTTTGAATACTAATTTTTATGGTTTTTTATACATCTCTTAATCTACATTCATACTGCTGTGTACATGCTTTGTCCACAAGATTTACTCTTAACGACATTGAAATAAATTTATTATGGGTTATAATTGTACGAGTGCATAAAAATTACCGATAATTTTCCAAGAAAGCGTGATATCTAAAAATTGCAAGAGTTTATTTTCATATTTTGGCAAAAATAATTCACAAAATATGAAAATAACCAAATGCAATTTGTATAAGATATCACGCTTGAATACAAAATTATGAATGATGAAAAGGTATACATAATATAACATTTTTTCTTTTTATCATCTAAGCTTCGCAACCCAATAGGTCTCTATGATGTTCGAGTAAATACCTATTTAGCACCGTGGGCTCTTCTACTACAACAATCATTCGAAATAGAAATAATTATTTCCCAGATTGGTCCAATATAGATATGTCGTAAGTGGAAAAATTGATGTTGAATGTTGAACTAATATGAATCAATATTGAAATAACGATATTTCAATATTAATATTGGTTCAATATTGACAATGCATTTTAACGGCATTTTGTAAGGTTTAATCGAGGGTTCAATATTGATTATATATGAATTCGATAACTTATTACCTTCTTAGACCCACCCATGAACAGGTTCGCTTCAAATGGAGACGGATACTAGGGAAGAACTCAGTTACTTCCCTAGGGTCTGGATCAGATATTATATTGATGACATATTCACAGGAATTCCATCTACCATATATTTCGTTGAATAAAAAAAATACCAACGTTAGTTACACCAAATGCTAAAACTCAGATGTATTTGTCATTTTTCACAGGTATATCTCCATTATTTAAGGGTTGTAGATCATATGTTCATTTTTTGAACTGTCAAAAAATTTCCACTTAAATATCGTGGCGCCTCGAAAAAATTCCCTGAAATTTTTAGTTGCCATAGTAACTAGTTAAAATTGCAAAAGTAGAGGTGTGAAATTTTCGGTTATAACTGCACGAGTGCATAAAAATTACCGATAATTTTGCAAGAAAGCGTGATATCGAAAAATTGCAAGTTTGTTTTCCTATTTTGGCGAAAGTGCCCGAGTCCGAAGGGCGAGGGCTCTTTTACAAAATATAAAAATAACCTAATGCAATTTGTATAAGATATCACGCTTGAATGCAAAATTATCTCGTCATTTTTATGCACGAATGTAATTCATTGGAATATTTCACGAATAAAGAAATTCTTAAAGAACTGTTATTTTTTGTTCATTTATACTTTCCTCTATAGATTGTATGGAGTACTCACCAAAACGCGAAATGTTTTTCTATTTTTGAAGTCTATCTGACATTTATTTGTGTTGTTTACTGACGTCTAGCGATACGGTTTCAAGTGTGTTGTAATGGTGACTTGATACAATGCAATTACCGCTGTAAGTTTTCGATAATTGCATTGCTCTTATGGGACATTTTATATATGAGGTCATTATAATTGACCAGAATGTGTACATTTCCAAAATTTCTAATATTTTGGTTTGAAATGTGTGAATTTTTTTTACGAAACATTTTTTCATAATTCCACTTCTTCACCCCAAAGTACTGATGAAAGTTCGATGTGACACACACTACCCTTGAAAGTTATCGGAAACCCCCTCGAACGATTCACCGCTGGTGCATTCACCCGTAAAACGAAAAACCTATCTCAAGGTAATCGGGCCCTCGAAAGGGGAAATAAAAATTAAAATCGCCCGTTTATTTTTCATTTTCCGGTGCGGTCGGAATAACTATAAATAATTGAAATCGACTGATGAGATCGCGAGATCGGACGCTCGCCGAGGGTAGGGGGTGACATAATTAAAAATTTTCTTCGTGCTTATCTCTTCGAGGGGCTGGTAGCGTCGTCGGTTTTGAAATCAAGCCGTGTTCCAGCTGATGATGAACTTAACCAAGTGGAATAATTCTCAACCGAGTCGAATTTTTTTTCTTTTTCTGGGAATCCAACGATGTTGGATGCATTAGACGAATGTCCGTCAGGAAACAGCTACTTCCTTGGATCATACCAAGCCGGGCATTGAATTGGAATGGAGAGTTCATGTTCTCTTCGAAGTCTTCACATAAGAGTTCAATTCACTAACTATCTATATTGTCGTATATTGAGAATAACAGTGTGACGCTAAAGTACTTTTGTTTGAATCTCCAATGAGATTTTAGAAATCCACGAAAAAGCAGTCGGTTATCACTGGAACTGGCGGCTTATTAGTCTGGTGAGGGATAGCATAGGTAAGGATTTTGTTGAATAGCCACTGGATACCACTCAGTTTAACCAGCGATTACAGAGAAAAAATTTTTATATAAAAAATACACCTTGTAGACTCATGAGAAGTTCAGTGGCACCTTCAAAATGGAACGATATAAAAATTGTCAAGGTTTCTGTGGTAAACTTGGTCGACTCTTATTTTCTTAAACTCATGTGCTGAACAACAATTTCCAAAGGCAGTGACGGATATGTTAACATGAGAATCATGTACAGAATGAAATATATGATGATATATGAATAGTTGAGATTCAGCACTATATTATGTTGTCGATAGTCGAAGGTAATTCATTAAGCTTGGATTTCTATTTCATGCAAAGAAAAACTTCATTTCTCGTCAGCTTCTAGTGATCTACAAGGCTCAGATACGACCTGCCTTGGAATATAGTTGTCATGTGTGGAGTTCGGTACAGAATTCCCACCGTTTTGTTGTGAATTTGGAGACCTGTCGAACCTCTCTTGCTCAGGGATCTTTTTTCAATAGAACAGCTGAGCTTTGGAACTCCTTGCCGGAAGAGGTTTTTCCTGAGGTTTACAAACTTCAAAAATTCGAAGTGAATGTTAATTGTCATCTTCTGCACAATTCCTGCTATTTAAGGAAATTCAAAAGTTATAGGTATATTTTCTGTCAAATTTATAATGGAGCATGCTCAGAAATGGTTTCTGTTTGGTGGGAATGATGATATAAATACATGACGGTTGCATGCTAGGAATGTTGTTTTTCGTAAGATTACGAAATATTAGAGTGGTGTGCACCTTCCTTAGTACTGACCATATGGTGATTAAAAATGGTATTTACAAAAATTACTATTTCAATTCTCAATAGTTACTTACCACATGTAGATTCCATCTCTATACTATGTTCTTGCCAGTCCTTACTTGGAGCAACATTTTTGGCAATATATATACTGGCATACTGACCAGGTGGCCACTTGCAAAATTGTTTGTCTGCGCTGAGCCATGGAAAAGGCTTCTCAGACACCAATTCCTCGTCATATTCTCCCTTTTCATTGAGAAATTTGACAACTGCTTAGCTCATTGTCACACATGAGAACCAAAAAAAAAATCAGATACAATGCAAAAGAAATATTTATTTTCACTTCAACAAATAGGAAATAAACACATACTACTTTCGCTTTTTAAACATACATGTTCTATCATCAAACCTAAAAGTCGCTATCACTGATATTTGCAAGCATTTTATATTCATTTCTAATGAATCGAACTATTTGTGCACATCATAAAAAATTTGCTATATATGAATTGCCACAAAAGTAAACACAATAATATACAAGAATTAATGTTATTTCAAAATTTCTACCGAGGTTAAATCTTGTTCAAGGCTGAGTAAAATCACAATGCTGTTCTAGCTCATCATTGAGAATAAAGTATTAAATTATAAAGTATTATTAGAATGATGACAAATCGGCAAAACCAATATCTGTAACACATCTAATAATATCTTGTATTCCTAAAATTCGGGAGTCAATAGGATCGTCGAAAAATTCCCCAACAGAATTAAAACCTTCACCTTCGATATTGATTTCATTAATCAAATTATAGATTTCAATAATTTTAAGGTATTTATTATTTTTCAACGAACAATAGTTATTTGATTCTTTGTTGGAGAATATTTTTTTTTGAAACCATATATATATATATATATATATATATATATATATATATATATATATATATATATATATATATATATGTTAGCATGAAGATTCTCACGGACGAAGTATGATGAGTTGTTTTTTCGGGTTTCATTCCGTGTTCTGTGTTTTTGTGAAATTATAGCGGCATTCAGACAAATCATAAGAACGGAAGGTCGTGGGTTCGAATCCCGCTCGAAGGAGTTTATTTTTCTCAAATTCTTATAAAATGTCTGAATGCCGCTATAATTTCATTCCAGTATATATATATATATATAAATATATATATATATATATATATATATATATATATATATATATATATATATATATACTGGATCCATCCACCGCCATCAAACTTCTCATTTCATTCCCAGAGACCCAACAGACAACAACGTTACACACAAAGCTTTTCTTCCCTACATTAAAGGTGTCACTGACAAAATCAGCCGAATTCTCAAAAAATAGGACATAAAAACGATATTTACAGCTAGCAATAAAATCTCCACATTCCTCCGCTCCCCCAAGGACAAAATTGTTAACGAATCACAGGGTATATATGAAATATCATGTTCTGATTGCCATAGAACATATCTAGGCCAGACCAACAGACGTGTGACAAGTAGAGTATACGAACATCAACTTGCTGTCCGAAAATCAGACCCATCTTCAGCTCTGTCCAAACATCATCAAGAGACAGGACACAATATAGACTTTGCGAACACTAAGACCATCGCCACAGCAAAAACACTACAAGCTCGTATAATTCGCGAGGCCATCGAAATCGAGAAGCGACCTTCCTGCTTAAATAAACGTGACGACGGCCAGAGACTTCCAACTGCATGGAAACCCCTAATTTACAGATGCCCAGTCCCCACCAAGACATCCGACGGTCCTTTAGTAGCACCCGCTGCTATAAATACTACCCAACATCCCTCGATATCTCAGTTCGATCTAAGGAGTAGGCAGATTGAGACCTCAGAAAGAACTCGTGACGAGACCTGGGGAGTAGGCAGATTGAGGCCCCGGCGTCAAGTCACAAACCCTTGCCCCCTGTGACAACACCTGAGGAGTAGGCAGATTGAGACCTCAGCGTGAAGTCACATTCACCTCTTGAAAATGGCTCCAAAATCGGAGCCGAAACGTCGAGAACAAAACTCCAGACGCGGTTCAACCCGAACTCAACAACAACACACAACTGACCGCGGAAACCTATCCGAACACATATATATATATATATATATATATACATACACATATATATATATATATATATATATATATATATATATATACATATATCTATTGGACACTCTATTATCGACACAATTTTAATGATTTTGCAGTAGTGAATTCCGGTTGTTTATTTTTAAATCTGAAGTGAAACTACAGAATCGACAGGAATATCAAAACAGGGATATCGAAACTTTCTATAATCAGTTATCAAATCACTTTTCCACCCATGAAAATGAAAGCAAGAGCTTTCCCAGTTGTTCAATGATATCCCACGTGCCATCATATCCATTGTAGTGAGAAATAAATGAATTTTCTAATTTTGACATTGAAAGTGCTACTTTTTGAAATCGAAGGATATTTCTAAACCCCAGATTTTTTTGAATTTTGAGGTGTACAATACTTAAGTAGATTATTTTGATCCATCTCGTTGGCTTCAGCCAGCTTTTGCATTGTAAGCACAAAAATGTCCTTTTTTATGACATCACATTAGAAACCTCTACAATTATCAGTGTTTCCCCACTATATTATGCATGTATTGTACATATCAATTTTCCTCTTGAATCGCTCCATCTATTCAAAAAATGGTATCAAAACTCGTTGCTTAGTCTAGAAGATCTAAGCATACATATGGACGAACGAACAACAGGAAGTGACTTTGATTTATACTATGTAGTTATTTTTGATACAGAAAATAAAACGAAAGCATCTATTCGTACACATTTATTTCCTTTTAAAGTATTGAAATAGCTGGGTGATACAAATTCCACCATTTTAACAGTATCTAAATCTCCAAAATCTTAACTATCATGAAATGTTTGACCACACACACGTATTATTGACCACCCATACACCTCATTGAGACTTGGTCAAAAACACGTTTTCAACAACTGACACGTGAGAATGGAATTGTGAAAAGATGAATACTCTGTATAGTATGGCTTGAAAAAATGGTCACTCTCCCCTTCTCTTACGAAAATCCCGCCACTGAACATGCCATCCGAAACCTGTCGTGTTCGGAATGGTCTCTCGCAGCAAAAAGAAACACAATATCCAACTAATAAAAGCCATTAATATCAATACGACCATAATGTAATTCCAGATAGGGAAGAAGATAACGGAAATATTCAATTGTCATCCGATGCAAAACGAAACAAAAAACCATTTATTTTTCGAGCCGATCAATTATGTGAAGCCCTAATGTGGTTTTCATGAAATAAATTATTCACAAATAGAATGAAATGTTGTATTATCATGATACAAATGTATGATGAACTGTCAGTTGGAAATACGAATGGTTGATTTATCGTTTCGATGATTTGTGATCTCCAAGAAGAGATTCTGTTATTCGCTATGTAAAAATGTTGAACTCTATGAATTATGGGGGGAAAAATCAGATATCAGAATTTTGATGTTTGAAATAATCACATTCACAAGTCTGATCTTCCTCAAAGATAACGCAATTCAAAATAAACATCATCAAAGTTGAAATATTCAATTCGACAAACATTATATCAAATGAATCTTGACATTTGAAAAATCTGATATTTTTTGCGTCACTTCATGAATCCTACACAGTTCTCGAAGTACAGAAAACCTTCCTTAGACACCATTTTGAGGTGGATGAATCATCAAGTGTGGAGTAATTTCCAATAATACGCTGCTTGGTTTATAGTTATAGATTTCAAATAACAAAGCGATGCTTCGACACTTTCTTCATAATTGAGTCTATCTTAGAAATTCAAGCCGGATGATAGTCAAGGAGATATCTTAGAAACTTTGCAACGTATATAGAAGAAGGGAACTCCCTGATTCAGTTAGTTTCCTTCACTTCTTCAGGTTCATTCAAATGAACCTAGAAATAATAATAATAATCTTTATTGATCACAAGTACACCTTGGTGTCTGGATAAGTCACACGTATAAATAAAGTTGTATGTAAGTACGAGATGAGATATAAGAACTTATACATATAAAGGTATGAATAAAATAAAATAAATATACATCCATAGATGATTAATAAAATATACACAATTGAATAATTCATTTCAACTCACACATTATAACTCTCATTCACATTCACAATAGATAAAGATAAAGAATTTTGAAAATTAAGACTCAAAAAAGAGTAATATTATTAATGTCGTAGTGGGCGTCTTGGAGAAATTTAATTTTCGATTGTTTTTTGAACGTTTCCAGATCAGCATCTCTCAAAGGTAATGGAAGTTTGTTGAACAATTCTATGCCTAGTTGGTTACGATTTGTACTGGTCAATCTGTGTTTAGGAATAAGAAGATTTTGCCTGTTTCGGGTACCATAGTTATGGTTATATTCGACTTCTTGAAACTGTTTGATATTTTCCCTCACATATAGTAGATTGACATATAATACAGCCGATGGCAAAGTGAGTATTCCAAGTTTAATGAACCAGGGTTTGCAACTCTCTACCAAAGTTAATCCTACAATGGCTCTGATTGCCCGTTTTTGCAGTACGAATATATTCTTCATGTAACAGGAATTTCCCCAGTTCAGTAGTCCATAAGTCATTACATTATGGAACAATGAATGGTATGTTAAGAGTGCAGCTTCTTTACCTATATTCAGTCTCACATGTCTTATTGCATAAATTGTGCTCGATAATCTACTCGCAAGTCTTTCTGTGTGTGTTCTCCAAGAGAGAGTATTATCTGAATGAATGCCTAGGAATTTACTGATTGTGAATCACATTTTCTGTTTGTGAATATCATCGACGATGTTTTATCTTTGTTGAGACTCAATTTATTAGCACCGAACCAGTCTGAAGCTGTTTCAATAATATTCTTGACAGTTTCATCTGTTTCTTTTTCATCTATTCTCATAGAGAAGGTGGTGTCATCCGCAAAGAGATTGGTATTTGTATTCATAGACGATGGTAAATCATTGATATATATCAAGAACAGTAGGGGGCCTAAAACACTACCTTGCGGGACTCCATAATTTATTGAAAGTTAGCTACTATATTCATCATTGTAAAACACCATTTGTTCACGACCTGACAGATAAGATGATATGATATCGATAGCAATACCCCTCAATCCATAGTGTTCAAGTTTCTCTATCAGGATATTTTTTGAGACGCAGTCGAATGCTTTACTTAAATCGACAAAAACTGCCAGAGTTGACTGTTTTTGTTCAAAACCCTGTCCTATTAAAGTAGCCAGATCCATAACCGTTTCTGCTGTATTCTTCCCCTTCCTGAATCCAAACTGCCTGTTTGTGATGAAGTCATTTTTATCAAGAAAATGAAGAAATACGTCAGATACGTCATAAAAATACGTTTTACATATGTTCTTATGATATACTAACATTAAGATGAAATTAACAATAAAAGAAAGGAGAAAACAAATTGGTCACACATACAGATTGAAAGGTATATTTTAAGCTGCATGGGCTCCTTTCGTATCTCGATTAATGCTCGTGTAATAATAACCATCATTGACCATAATCGTTGCATAACATACTATTATTGACATAATGTGATGAAGTGGAACCGACACCATCTGATTTTCGCGAAAATCATATCCTGTTACACTAGACTCAAATCTTTTCTGCTTGTGAAGTTTCATAAGGTGACTTTATACACAGTTACTGAGATAACTGTTAAAATTCTAAGACTGAATGGAAGTGGCTGTTGCTTGATGAAAATCCTACTAAACTGCGACACGTGTTTTGCTATATTAATGGTCTGACGTCATATCACTATAAGTACAATTTCCTGGAAAGAACATGTTCAACAGAGGCAAATTTTTCAACTCCGTCTGATCATTCATTAGGTACTGTGAATGTTTGCACTTATTAATTTCCAAACTCTCCAAGAGATTGAGTTTCGAACCTTTCCCTTGGAAATGAAGGATTTTAAATTCATGGTTAAACTCATGTTCCTCTGTAATGAACGTGAGATGCATACGTAGAATTTATCTTACCATTTTGGAAACTACTTCTGTGTTCTTTTACGCGTGTATCAAATGTTCTTCCCCTTTGACCGACATAAAACATAGGACATGTACCACACAATAATTTATGAACACTCGATCTATCTGATACTGAACTTCTATCTTTGTTGTTTTTGATATAGGAGGTCAAATTATTCTTTGTTTTATATATGCACCCTTCAAATCTTTCTGTTTCAGAAAATTAGGAATGTTTTTACTCTGTTGATCCAAATAGGTCAACGTTCTCTAATTCTTATAATAATTCGTTGTAACTGGGTAGATTTCTTTCAGGACTTTTCCAAAAAGCTGTATAGTCAAATCTCTGGGACTATGACCCTTGAAGGTCATAACTCTCAATAGTTTCTTTCGAATAACTAATTCTTCTTTGATCATGGTTGAATTTTTGAGGGTGGAATGAATATATGCGTAGTAGTAATTGGGTGATATTTTCAGAGGAATGCGTTTTCTAAGATTCCATATATATAGATTTATTAAACATCTTACTATACATTATAGTCTGCAGAACAAAGAATACCAATTCAATCAATAAATAAATAATATAAAATATGAATAAACTCACAATGTGTCTAGATAGCTTATAAATTATACAGTCTAGAGATTAAATGACTTCTTTTTGTTCTATTGAAGCATCATCATGTCTTACTAGAACACTATGGTCGTTATATCTCGTAGTGAATACAATGCTATCCATTTAAGAGTTATTTAGAACGAGGCCGTTTCTGGAGCAGTAAGATCTCATTTAAGCTGAATCTTTAGCTCTTTCTGATAGTACAATTGTATCATCAGAGTGCATACCAAAAGAGGTATCATCAGCGAACTGGGGAGTGGATGTTTCTTGTCCCAGAACACTTCAACTTGTAAGTTGTGATCAATAGCATGGTGGAGATTCCCCGATTTGTTTTGGCATCAAGATCACACAATCCTTGAGCAAATATTTCGCATATTCAGTTTATTTGCTCCAATTGAAAGACTCCTCAGACATTTTCTACTAACTCTGGAGTCTGAACCATCTGCAAACTGGAAAGTAGTTGACCCATTATTGCATTGTAACGACCGGTAGGGTTTGTAATTGTTGTTTTATTTTTTATTGCTCTTCTAGGTACCCACAATAATCCCTCAATATTTTCTTTCTAACACTGTACCTCTATTTCAACCTATCTGTATAAATTAATGTTTACAGAATAGACAACTTTACAATTTACAATCCCTCCGCTCTATTACTAGTGTGGTAATTGCTGAAAGGGTATCATTTTTGTTAATGGCAGCGTGTCACCAGACGTAGATTTCTCTACGTCAAATTTTGGATGTCAAGGCAATTTCCGAAAGGAGCATGAATTCGGCCCTTTGCACGAAGAAAGGGGCTTTAGTGAGAAACCTAGGGTTTAATTTCTGCTTCCTCGTATACTCTGAAATATGAAAATAGGGCGGCTTGTAGGAAATGAAATCCTCTGATAACTTTAAGCAATATATTTGCAACGAAATGAAAATAGGAACTTACAAAATAGATTTAGAGAAAAAAAATATATAACAAAAGAAATATGAATCAAAAACAATTTATAACAACAAAAAAAACATTTACTGTACTATTTAGTTTAATCAAAATATTGAAAAATGAATTGAGACCGGCAATGGTCTTCTCTATGCATAAGAAAAATGAAAATTCCTCAAATAGAAAAATGTGTACTCAGAACACAAAAACCTGATGTAGGTACTTATATCTATAAATGCCTCTAAATTTGCCCTACTGGCTAAATGTATATAATAGGCCGCCCTACGGCCCATCTCAATTACTACTCGATGTCAGAGAGAGTCAGAAAGATTTCTCAACTTATGATTCAACAACAGATATGAAATTATTGATGGCTTTCTCTTCCCAGAAGTGAATAAAATGGTTATTTACGTTAACACACATCAAAATTGACAAGTATTCTGTCTATCTTGCACAGCTGTTTCCATTCCATTCCATAGATTTTTTGGTATTCCAAGATATGGCACTTTGCACACGAATTAATTTGACGTTATTTATTTTCCCGATTTTTCCGACCGAAATTAGATTGTCGTAATGAGACGCGCCCCCATAATTTTGGTAGGGGAAAAACCTGAAAAGGCCGTCCCCTCGCGTTCGCGAGTTTGTTTCTTGACCGTCTCTAGATCAACTCGCTAAGAGCGACCTTTTTCTCGTCCACTCTCATTTTTGCATACATTGCAAAAATCGCAATTATTTCACGCTGGATGTATGTAACCGTTCGTCGGACTGATCCCACGCGAAGGCGATGTTTTGTCTATCATCTCATATCTCGTCTAGACTTAAACAAAAGACTTCTTTCATTGGGTGGTTCGTGAGCGGAATTCTCAAATGAATTGTGATACATTGTATATGATGCTTTCATAGACAGGGTGCGAATACTTATATTGAGTTCACTTAAAATGCTCAGCATTACAGCATGCATAAGTATCACTGAGGGATGAAATGAATAGTACAAAAAACGAGGTTGGAACCTCTGGTATAAAGTTTGAGACTTGATTGATCTCTAGGAATGATTGTGGAACAGGTGGTGCAGGGCCTAGGTTACTACCTTGAGGCACACCAGTTGTGATATGGCTATGTTCAGAAAAATAAGTTCCAGTTTTTCATTTCTCTTGACAGATTGTCTTCTACGTATCAAATGACAGAACTAGCAAATATCTACCTCCAAGATAACGTCCGGTTTGTGTTTCCAATGAAACAATTATTCGTCTTCCACAGATAGGAAACAAATTGCTGTTTCTCCTAATCCCCGATCCTCACATCGGCTCCACCGGAACGAAACATAAAATGCGAAGCGGAAATAGGACATATCTCAAAGCCGGATATAGCCGAGTATTTAACGGAACATTAAATATAGTTTTGAATATCTATAGGAACGCAGTAGGCCACTTTGCATTAGGCAAATGACGCGAGATGGCTCACCAGCAGGCATAAAAACTAGTGAAATATCGTCGGAGACAGTGACGTTGAATATTATTAGAGGATTTTATATATGCGGATTCTTGAAATTGAAAGATTACATTGTATTGTTATGGGTGCTCCTAGGGAAATTTTTACAAATATGCAAATCCAGATATATATGACGTTCTTGTATTATGTAGGGCGGATAGCGAATAAATGCATTGATGAATCTGACGTCTTTTGCGTGTATGCTGGATATTAATAGTGAATATGAGATGGTGGAGGGCGAAGATGGATTCACTTTGGGAAAAGCCGTTTCCATTTTTCTTAAGATGGATATCAGTATCTTTCACCAAAACCATACTACAAAGGATTCATATTAGGTTCTTTCTTACGTCATTGTTTTTTCATAACTTTTTGCCTCGCCTATTAGTAATAACTTTTGTATCAACATCTCAGAGCCATGACCATAATCGGTTTTGAGAATGTCCAGCACAAAACTTGAATGTATATATTAATGAAAAAGATTAATAAAAAAATATAATGATAAATGCAAAGAAATGGAAGAAAATTTTGATAGTGTAGACAGAAAGAATTGAGGAAATTTCGCTTAGCCTCAGAAGTGAATGAAAAGTCTATAGCGGAGAATGAAAAGTGCTATAATTATAACAGATAAATCAACAATTTATAGGCTGCTATAAAATCAGTAGAATAAGACAGCATGTTCATGTCGAGAATGGTCAACCTACCGATTCTGAATTGTTCGAATATATTCTGAGTGTCAATGGGAGTGATAGCAAAATAGGGAATACTTATCCAATTTTATCTTCGGAATAATGAGCGATGCAGAATTGCGAAACGTGTTCCCTTTTGAATATCTCCTACAAGCTTATATCTATTATTATGATCATTTTATAATGTCATACATAATATCATATATCATGAACACATTTGCTTGAAGGAGCTATTGTATTGCAAATGAAGTGTTGTGACTCAAAAATCATTAAAATGAAAATTTCAGAAGAAACTGTGTAGGTTATTTTCAATATGGATTTTAATCGAGTATCCACCAGTTTCATCCATTTCCTGGAAGTCATAGGGTGGAATGAAGTCGAATGATCACTTTTCTAGCCTCATGGTACTATCTCAACCTCGTCTTCTTCTTCAAATCGAAACGTAATTTTCTGAGTTAATTATAAACAGATCCTTCCAAATGAACCACTTTCTTTCAGTAAGAAACTTCTCGTATGAGGTAAAATTTACTAAAGAATACGACTAATATATAAAAAAACAACAAATCCGATTTCGTTTTCGAAACTTCTTCACAAAACTGCACTTCCCTGTAGATATTTCAGAAAATCTCTCAAATATCTGAGATTTCAATCATTTGTATAAATGTATTCGAAACTCATCTGAGTATTTGGGAAACAATACACAGAGAGTTCATAGCGGAAAATGAGGAGATATTTATGGAAAGAACAGCATGCATGCAAATAATAACAGCTATAGAAAATACAGAGAACAATTCACCACAGGAAACTGGTGACTATAGATCTGATTGCAAAGAGTACTCATTTGACCTTGTGAATTTGAAAGTGATTTGTAAATATTTGGAAAAACTACAGTGAAAGCTCTACCTACGATGTGATGAAAGTTCAAAAAGTTACCCAGCTGTCAAAGGAAACGCCACAGTTATCATCGTAACAAACGAATATAGAAACGAATTGACACGAAAATAACACATATAAGACTCATCTGTTACATTGTATTTGGTATATAAATACTCGAACAAGACCCAATAAAGTCCATTGAACCGTGAATATACAGAACATCGATGAAATACAGAGATACACATTCGAAAACAGAACAACTCATTATTCACTATAGTAACCACAACATTTTTTAAAGTTATCAAAAAAAAAATTGACCGAATCATCTGAGATCCATCTTCCATTGATCCTCCTTGCCAGAAATTGGCATATACAAACTCCAAATGTTATTAAAAATCAGATGAAATAGAAATACAATCTGGATGTTGATGCATTTTGTGAAAAAGTTTCGATACAGAAACGACAAAGATTTTCGAAACATCAGATGAGCTAAGTATTGTTGTATATCAGTTACTGTATTTTTGTTATACTAAAAGATGCTGACTTATTGAACGTGTGATATTCAAAAGGAAGCCAGCATCTTTTACGGCTAGATTTTAAGTCTGCCCCTCTACACTTTTATAGATTTCAATATCAATTCTTGAGTTTTTCAGGTCGTGGTGGATTCATAACCCAAAGTACTACCAGAAAATAATTACTTGCAAATGGTACTCCATCTAAATATTTTTCCTCGTCTTGGCAATCGTCTTATTAATCACAACTTCGAAATTATAATAGAGTTTAATGTGTTCTTCATTCCATGTATTTTATATCCACAAATTCAATTAACGCTTGATATGTGATCCAGATTTCACAGAGTGTCATCGTTTTTCCTCCACCCCAACACATCCGACAAATCAGTCACCCTATATCAATTTTTTCGCTAATGCCAACAGTCACATTAATGCTCCTCAAACGATGATGCCTTTATTATCTCTGACAGAGACGAATTCCGCAACATCAAAATGCAAAATTAATACCACCCGTCTTATTTTGTATTAAATCCGAAGATCTTAATAATAAAAAATAACCTATCATTATAAAACCGAGCTAATACGTTTTTTGTCCCCCTCAAAAGTGAGAGAGAAACAGGCTCGCAATGGGGTGCGTTTGTATGAAAGAATACTTCTACCGAACAATTTGAAACTATGGCTAATCTATTACCCCCAAGGCTTATTATTCGGATATTATAAATGAGGAGTCATTTATATTCTATTTTAATAATGCTACAAGCCATTTAGCATTACTTTGTGTTGTAAAAATGTGAAGAAGGGACTTCGAAACGAATTTGCATGCTTGTGATGTGGCTCGTCTGAGAATGGATTAACGAATTTTTGTTATAGCTCAAATATCTGACTAGGTATCTACTTCAAGTATAGATAATGAATTGGTTATTACTCTGAGATACAGACAAATGATACTAATTCTTGTTAACATACATTAATAGACATATGTAGTTGCACAGTTGTTGTAGCAATATTGAAAATTGATTTCGTAAATTCGTGAATACATTGGTTACTGCCGACGAGCTTTAAACCCCGTTTCAGAGAGCATGATGCATACATAAGATACGAAAGGGTAGTGTCGCCCAACATGTTCTAGACAATGATCACATAGTTAGAGAAATCAATCTGAGACTGATTGAGGCTGTGCATGACACAAGACTACTCGATGCATGTGAGAGTCTAGAAATTGAAAAATGAAAAAATGATGACATATGAACGCTGGAGTTCTGGAATCCTCTTTTTTCAAATGTTTTCCCCACTTACACTCATTTCTGGGTTCTTGGAATGGTGGTGTAAGGGTATATATATATATATATATATATATATATATATATATATATATATATATATATATATATATATATATATATATATATATATATATTAGCATGAAGATTCTCACGGACAAAGTATGATGCGTTGTTTTTTCGGGTTTCATTCCGTGTTCTGTGGTTTTGATCCTCTGAAGGATAATTCTCACAACGTTTCGGCAAAGTCTCATTTGCCATCTTCTAGGTGATGTCTTGAGTTTCGATCTCCGAACTCGACTAATTAATTCGAGTTCTACTTCTCAATATATAGGGGTGATCATTGATGGTATCTTTGATCTGGGCCCCTCCCACTTTCTTCGTTGGTCCGCCTGCATTTGTCATCGTGTCTGGGTAATTACGTGGTAAGGTCCGATATTGTTCCTCTGGTGTAATCGGCTTGTCTTTGTTTAGTGATATAATGGATTTCCACGTTCTAGGTAATCTTTGGGCGTCGTCTCTCTTGTTCATGCTACTCGGTCGTTTCTCAATTTCGATAGCCTCTCTGATTGTTCGAGAGTAGAAGTTTTCATCATTCAACATTAGCAAGCGATGAAAACTTCTACTCTCGAACAATCAGAGAGGCTATCGAAATTGAGAAACGACCGAGTAGCATGAACAAGAGAGACGACGCCCAAAGATTACCTAGAACGTGGAAATCCATTATATCACTAAACAAAGACAAGCCGATTACACCAGAGGAACAATATCGGACCTTACCACGTAATTACCCAGACACGATGACAAATGCAGGCGGACCAACGAAGAAAGTGGGAGGGGCCCAGATCAAAGATACCATCAATGATCACCCCTATATATTGAGAAGTAGAACTCGAATTAATTAGTCGAGTTCGGAGATCGAAACTCAAGACATCACCTAGAAGATGGCAAATGAGACTTTGCCGAAACGTTGTGAGAATTATCCTTCAGAGGATCAAAACCACAGAACACGGAATGAAACCCGAAAAAACAACGCATCATATATATATATATATATATATATATATATATATATATATATATATATATATATATATATAAAATTCAACGCTATTCCTTCCTTAGATGTCCACATCACAAAATCGAACGATTATCCCACGCACACCAACAGATATCTTGATGCCAACTTCCACCATCATCCAGCCCAGGTAAGCTCCGTACTGAATTCCCTTATCAATAGATCCATCACAGATGACCATAACAGACCCAGTGAGCTGGAAAAGCTCACATCTGCCCTTCTTCAAAATGATTTCTCCTACCCC
The DNA here is from genome assembly GCA_032362365.1 of Zygogramma bicolorata. Taxonomy (NCBI): domain Eukaryota; kingdom Metazoa; phylum Arthropoda; class Insecta; order Coleoptera; family Chrysomelidae; genus Zygogramma; species Zygogramma bicolorata. The sequence continues at coordinate 1,387,886 of JAVJAQ010005172.1, forward strand.
CAGATCAAGAGAACCATTCAACGCCAACACACCTGCTTCTCGCATCCCAAACCACCAGAAGACTCGGCTGAACGCCCGAAAGCTTTCCTTCCTTTCATTCGGGGAGTCACTGATAAAGTGAGCAGAATTCTGACAAAATACGACATCAAGACAGTTTTAACAGCAAACAATCAAATATCCTCTTTCCTACGCTCACCTAAAGATATAATACCCAACGAATCATAGGGAATATATGAAATTCTTTGCCGCGACTGCCAGAGAACATATATAGGACAGACGAACCGACGAGTATCAAACAGGTCCTGCGAGCACGAACTAGCAGTACGTAATTCGGACATGACCTCGACTCTCTTCAAACATCACCACGAAAGTGGACACAAAATTGACTTCAACAACACGAACATCATTGCCACAGCAAAAACACTCCACTCCAGCATTCGCGAAGCAATAGAAATTGAAAAACGCCCTCAATGCCTCAACAAACGAGACGACCCACAAAGGCTTCCCGATTCCTGGAAACCATTATTATCCCATCGAACAAATCCAATAATTAATCCTTTTCAAACCAGACCTGTATATGGTCCGACGGTTCCAACAACTATACAGCTATAAATACCATCCCTCTATGCACAAAACCACAATCTTCACTTGGACAAGATGAGAGCTGGGGGTCAAATGAACTCAGTCCTCGCTAACAAGTCAAGAATTCTTGAGAATGGCTACAAAGTTGGAGCTGAAACGTCGGCAGAAAAAAAATTCCAGATGCGGTTCATCCGGAAGGTCCAGACAGCACATATCCAACCGCGGAAGCCTATCCGAGCACATTGCCGTGGTCCACAGGATTTTATTCCTGACGTTTCGCCTACAGCTGTGGTAGCATTATCAAATTCTATGGAGAAACGGACGCAATGTTCTCGTTCTCACAATAAATACTACATAATTTGTTCACGTTCTGGTCCGATTTATAGCTGCTCTCGGGTCTGACGTTGTGTTTGTCAGAGATGGACGTGGCTTGTTTTCTATAAGCTGGTTTAAGTCGTGTGTTCTTTAGTGCAGGTAACCAGACTTTATTTGATATTCATGCCTCCTTCTTTTCAGTTGAAATTTTCTTTATGTTTGTGAATCTCTATTGCCTCTCTGTATAATCTCGCATAGTAGCTCTGAGTCCCGTGCTCGACAGGTGGTTTACATAAGCCGCACAATTTCATTACACAGGTATCTAATAGCTCGCCTCTGTGAAAACTGACTGAGGCAATTGGTTATTACGCCCCCCAAAGGGATATACCATGACGCAAATGGGACACAAGTACGTGATTAGCTGATTTTGCTGCCGCAAGCCCCAACTTGATAAACGAACTTCAAAACATAACCAGATGCCATTTTTTTGTTTAAGTTTCTTATGTGCCCATCAAATTTTAGATTTTCATCCAAGAAAATTGCCAGAACCTTACTGTGTCCTCATTCACAAATATTTGATTACCTATATTCACACATGGAATAACAGTTTTGGAAAGGAAATGGCACTAGTCTTTTTGATATTCAGTGGAAGTAAATTAGAATCACACCAGCCTCTGATCAAGACCATGTCACTACATATTATTTGGTGTAGTCTATCATTATCTTCATGGTGTCATCTGCAAATGACGTCAAATTTCCAGAAATAGGTAGAACTGTGAGAACGTTCATATATAAAAAAAAACGTATAGATCCCAGTACAGACCCCTGGCGTACTCCACATCTTGTGCCAATCGTATCTGAGGTAGTGGATATTTTTAGTCACAGCTTTCTTTCAGAGAGATAAAATCTGAACCAGTTCAGAGTGCCTTACCCATATTCCATTTCGATTCAGCTTTCACAGCAAAATGTACTGATCTATACAATTAAATGCTTTTGAGATATCACACAGTACCGCTGCGTGATAATTCAAAGAAAATTATTTTGTAATCTTACAAACTCCCTCTCGTTCATTGTTGTTAATTCAGGATACATTTGGTTGAATTTTCTACGAGTTCTGGCAATGATTTTTTTACACTGTGCGTGTGTGGTTAATAATTTCATAAGAACTTCGTTTTAATAGTCGATATTTGCATTCATTTTGGAAGATGATTTGAACATCGTCGATAATTATTTGTAAATTACTTTTCCAATTTATCGGGTATGAAACCCCCTGTATATTACGGGGGTTTCATTTGAGAGAATTTACTTTTGACCACTTTTATGCACAATGGAAATAATAATAATTTTAGCACGCCCTGTATGATATGGAGTCGATTTCTTGGTGTTATTTGAATATTTCGAGTTTGTCCAAACTATCATCAAAATATCAACTTTTCATGAATTGAGAGTACTGATGTACTTAAGTTCAATTAAGGCTATGTTTTGTACCATATTTAGCACAATATTTTATTTGTCTCGAAAACAGATAAACATTATTAACAAAACAGTATTAGAATAATAGAATAAAAGTTGATAGGAGTTTTACCAAAGTATTCATCATCATGTGCCACTCAGCTCGTCAATTATTGGGAGCGCCTTCTTGAGCCTTGATGAGATTGAAAAAAATATTCAAGTCAACACGTGTGGCCGTCTTGTGAACCGTTAGTGAGATTGGTACAAGGAACTATATGTTAGGATGTTGTTCGAGAGTTAATTTATTATTCCAGTATCCCAGAAGAACAACGGCACTCGAAATAATAATGATGATAATTTTTCAAGTACTGGGTTACTCATTTTTAACACTATTAGAATAAATAAATAAATGATAATTTACAATGGGACATTGCCACTAACTCAATCTATAGCTATTTTTTTTTCAAAACACTCAGTAACTGAGCAGATTCACCCCTTTAGTTACAACAGGACACAGCTCTCAGAAATGCGATATTCCCCAGCTCCATTCCAAACTGATTAATAGGATCTCCAATCCCTTCATGCAAATTCCAGAAGTGATATCTTGAGAGCCAAAAGGAGAGATAAATCGTGAAATCTAAGAGAATATGATTAGAGATTATGGATATTTTAAATACTGAATGCTACCCCAAAATGACATTTAGCCGATGAATATTCATGTGCCGATGATGGCGTGAAGGGCCCCAGACGCATTTCTAATGTTTCGCCCTCCCGCACCAACCCACTCACAACTTTAATAACTTTTGAAGTTTCAGCCTACGTTTTCCCAGATTCGAGAATCAATGATTTCACCTTTCGCATTAGTTGGCTGTGGGATCCATCAACCACTAACTCCAGATGGGGTGGAAAGTACATATTCCCCTGTTTTAGTTGGATGAAATATTTGGTGGAGATTTTGTCCAATATTTTGCGTTAGCCCAGAAGAGTAAAACATGATGTTGTATTGTAACAGATTGGGTCATTCTGATTTTTTTTTTCATGATGTTTGGACCTAAATCGATATTTAAAAAACAGATTTGCAATGTCCAAAGTTCTGTTCGAGCGGCGGTGTACCCCAAAAAACATGTAATTTTGGGAATTTTTCCAGTTTTCGTTCAATATCTCCGTGAAGGAAGGATCTAACTGGCATAGTCACACTATATACTTATAAAGACGTAATATGCCACAGTTTGAGACCAAGACGAGCTCTATACAGGCTCTGGTTTCCACGATAAAGCTTTTTTTTAATGAATCGAAGGTTTTTGTATAAAGTGTATATTTAAAATTTGATTCTATTGCAAAGCGCTTTCGACTTTCGTCATCATCAGTGCTAGCTCGTCAGGGTACAGGAAGCATCTTTGACATAAGAGCTGTATACATAGTAAAATTTTGATTTATATAAAATTAATCTAGTTAAACCAGCGAAAAGCGTGCTGGGAAGTTCAGGCCATGTGACTGTGTCAATTTTTTTTTTCAAATTGTCACTCATTTTGTGAAATAACTTTCAAAATACCTACGCATCCCACATCGAATTTCATATAAATGTGGGCGGCGTATTTCAGATGACATTTCACGAAATGAGTGGAAAAAAAATGGCCTGTTTTCGAGAAGCTAGCTGTATCATAGAAACTAGAGCCTCCATAGAGCTCACCTGAGACTCAATTTCTAGCGAATTACGTATTTTTCAAATTATATAGAGTTACTATACCGGTCCGATCCTTCCTTCACGGAAGTATTTTGCAAAAACTGAAAAACGTCACAAAAGAATGGTATGCTTTTCTGGGCCATCTGCTGCCGGTCATAAGATATTGCACAATTCTAGTTCAATGAAAAACATATCAGAAGTTTTTGTTGTGTTGATAACACCAATATATAGCGGGCACAATCAAATTATTATTATTAGCTGCTTTTGAAGTACCTTTTTTATTGATGTACCCATTGCAGCCAATTCGGAGCCATATAAAATTAGCAACTAGATAGATATAAAATGCGTTAAAATAAATGCCGAATGAATCAATTAAATGAACGAATCGGAAAGAAAACGAGGCATTCATTTGTTATCAACAACACTAATAAAAAAGGTAAGTTCTGACAATTAATCATTCAAATAATCATTGAAAAGCAATATTGCCACTTCGCATTTTTTGAATATAACTGATGAAAAGTTATTATTTTTTCTATACATAAGATAAATTATACTAGATTGAAAAAAAAAAGTACTACTACATGACCCATTATAAAGATTCAAAAGCATTTGAAAATATTTTCAGAAAAGGCCCAAATTTTTCTGTCTAAAGCATCCCCTTTTCTCATGGTTTTTTGGGTATACTGCTGCTAGCACAGCACTTTGGAAATTGCAAATCTGTTTTTTTAATATTTATTGGTTTGGGTCCAAGAAACATATAGAAAATTCGGAATGACCCGACCTTTTGCAAGAATGGATGTACAAACTGATTAGATTACATTGATTATTTCACTTAATGAGCATTGGAAAAGATTAAATGTGAGAAGCTTTCCTAGTACAAAGAGACGCTCTGAACCTTTCTCTGGACCACCTGAACGATTAACACCCCAGCATCAAATTCACTATGGAAACCGAACGGAACCAGCAGATAGCATTCTTATATATTCTGATTGAACGATGTGGTGCTAGACTAACCCACAGAGTATATCGAAAACCCACGCACACGGATAGATACCTGCACGCACTATCGAACCACCATCCCAGTCAAAAGAGAGGAGTCTTATCTACCCTAACTGAACGTGCTCAAAGAATTTGTGAACCAGAGCATCTAGAGTAGGAACTGGAACATCTTCAAGTGACCTTGAGGTAAAATGGATACAGTGTATCTGAGATCAACAGGGCCATGAAACTGAAGAGTCCCACGGTTCATAACAGGGAGGACTCTCAGGTAGTTGCAAATGCATATCTGCCATATATCCCGAGGGTCACTGACAGAATTGGGAAAATCTTGGGGAAATATAACATAAAAACGGTTTTCAAGCCGACCAAGAAGATCCAACAAAGCCTCAGGTCGGCTAAAGACAAAAGAGACCCACCGTCAGCAGCAGGGGTTTATCGCATACCGTTCACCTGTGGGAAGGTCTACATCGGTACCACGAAAAGATCCATGGGAACAAGGCTCAAAGAGCATGAAGAGAACTGCAGGCTGGGGCAAACCGACAAATCGGCGGTGGCGGAACACGCACAGAGTGAGGGTGACCACACGATTCTGTTTGAAAATGCTAAACTGATTGCCCCCAACCAGGGTTACCATAGCCGACTGGTACGAGAGGCTATAGCGATCCAAAAAACATGCGTACAATTTCAACAGAAAAGAAGAAGCGTTGAGTCTGAACAGAATTTGGAATCCCATTCTGAGGAAATCAAGAATAACTAATGAAATCACGGCAGGTAGTGCGGCAACTAAGAATGATGATTATTCCCCGAACCCGACAGAAGTAATAAACACTCCAGACTACCTGCATCAATATAAATACGCCTTGAGAAATCGAAACGTTTAGTCATCAGAAATGAGTAAGCCTCTGAAGAAGCTGGCCATTCGCGCTAGCGAAACGTTAGGAAGAAATTCCAAAGAACGACGGCCTTCGAGCCCGAAGAAAAGTAGTTATACTAGGCTTTTCTAGTGTTTCTCGAGGAATGTTTGCACTAATCTGCTTCAATCAATTGACAGGAATTCTGAGTTCGCTACATTTTTCAGGTTCTATATACAACCATCACATCACATCAAGTAGCGATTTAGTTTATATCGTATTCAAACCAATTCAGATTCGCCCCTATCACTTTTTTAGCACTCTGTTATTACACACAGTATCAATATGACATCTTGATGGATCACATGGTATAACGTTCTGAAACAATTGCCTCAAAAGTAGTTGGGATTTATGAATTCTTCGATTCAGCAGACGATTTTTCATACTGTTTGGAAGTTATTATTTTGTGGTGGAAGAATTCTTTCTTCTTAGTTGTTTGGGTTTCCACAAACTGAAAAAAAAACAATTATTGGAATCTATAAAAGGGTAGAAAGGCATACTTCTGATTTACCCAATTCAAATTTACCTATTTTTCTCGTATAATCGTTGTTAACAATGTGATATTTGACATGATATTATTTTGTCTTTCAGGAGAGGTTTTCAAGTGCCATCTCTATGAATTGAAAAGAGAAACTCACAGAGAAACTCAGACAGTATGTGGGAAGCAGATTCCTTCCATTTTTGTTTGCCACTGCTCTCCCTTGCCTTCATTCAAGTGTCATTGCTAAAGTAATAATCTCCAATGCTTGTATAATATTTGATGTGATATATTTTATTTTTGAGTTTCATAATTTCTAACCTTCCGACGAAAAGGTAAAACATTTAAGTTTGAGTAAATTTGCACTCAATTCATTTCTAAGAACGAAAGAACTTTATCCAAAAAGTCTCCTTACTCGATTTCGTTTTCTGGAACTCATCTATCAATGAGTGAAATATGGTAATATCAAGGATATGGCCACCACATCCCCTCTTGTTGTACAAACTACTATAACTTACATTAGGGAAATATCATTTCCTTTCAGTGAGGAAATTTTCACTTTTCCTTTAAGAAATTCTGAAACGAAGGTCAAAATTCCCTAGCGATTTGAGAAAGAGTAGTTTCCTCCGCATATTTTGAACCCGTATAAACGCACTCCATATGATGGCGACAAAAAAATTTTCTGGTCCTGACACGAAACTAATATTGTTAAATTGAGAAAAAAACACCTTCCTTGTAGCGAGAAGCAATTCAAATCTCCCAAAGGCAGATAAATCAATTTGGCGATGTAAGCGACCTATCTCTGCACCATTTCCTCATCGTAAATTAAAAACTGTTGTAATATTTCCACGCAAAAACCGACTAAAATTATCAGGAGGCCATTAAAATACATCAAAAATTAATTTCTTGAAGCGCTTTAGATTAAAAATTAAAAACTTTCCGTTCTAAAAATTAATGGTTAAGAAAACAAAAGATAATTTCACAAATTCAATAAAACGCTTACTGATAAGTGGAACGTAGCAGAATTATTCTTTTATATCAAGCGACTAGGCCGGCTTTTAATTAGAAAAATCATCCAGAATGATAACACTTCGAGAGATTCTTCATAATCAATCAGAATATTTCGTTGATAAGAATATATAAGTAATTGGGAATAAGGAATGCTTGATTACATACATGTTATTCGAGGTGGGTTTTGGATTATTGAAGAATATATGCCCAATGACAATTTTATTCCCTCTTTTCCAATCATTGGTTTAGTAAATTAAATGAAAAACTTGATTATTCCCGAACTAATTCAGTTAATTTGAATGTGAACTCTCATATTGCTAGCTGTGACTACGAATAACAAAATATATAATCCTTCACATTCTCGTATATGAAGTGAACGAAAGTGAAAATAAGGACATCAAAGTACCTTCGAATACACATGAATGAAAATTATCACTAGATAGTAATCCAAACAGACGTCAACCTCATCTTGAATCTCAAGTTTTGGGCCTGAGATAGGTTCTGAGAAAACGTTGGATGAACTCATATGGTGCCAAAAAGTTATTTTTCTACAAACGTCAATAAAAGTATAATTTTTGACGCATGGTGTCAGTGTCTAAAATGCCATTTTATGACACTGGTGTTGAAAGTAAATCATTTTTAGCACTAGTGCTAGAAGTGATTTATTTGAAAATATAAAAACAATTCAAAATGATGTCTTTATTCAATTGAACGTACAATTAGTGAAAGTACCATTATGATAAGAAACTCCATGGCCACTCTCAATGTACCATTTACAACAAAGGTGCGTGGCACATTAGTTTTTGTGTCTGGTATATGCACAACTAGTGAAGTTTCGAAATCCTTGATATTATTTGATGTCAAATATAATTCAACCGGGGCTTCTGCGAGAAATTTGTCGATTTGTTCCCTTGTCAATACTTTTGACTTTTTCGGTCGATATCCTTCACCTTTTCGTTTCAAAAAGCCACAATATTGTAATATCTGCTCATGTCATGATTATTTATGTTCATCATCGACTTCAACATAGAGTAATTCGACCAAAGCGTTAACGATTTCCATATTTTGGACTTTTCTTCAAAGTATGCAAGAAACACTTTTTCACTGGCCTCCTTGCCACTGACATTTTTCTGATCACAGCATTTCAAGATATGATCGTATGAAAACTCAAGCAAATATTCAGAAGCAGCTTTATTAGCAGCTCCTTCAATTTCTGGCGATAGAAATTCATTTTCTGGATCACTTTCCATCGAGGAACGAAGAAACGAGAAAGGATTATTCGTGATTTATCGACGTTAGTTGTCAACAACCTTCGGCGTCGTGTCCCAAACTTCCCTTCTCACAAAATAAAATATCACTTTAAGCACTCACGTCATAACTAACTATTTCCTCTAACTATACGTTCATTACACCCGAAATAGAATTCATTCATATCATGTACAAAGCGAGTTTCCAGGTCGTTGATTCATCGTTAATATCAATTTGCCTTATGAGCAGAGACTATAAGATTTAAAGAAAGCTCTTCCATTTTCAGGAGAGAAAAAACCCAAAAATAGATTTCAATACTCATCTACCTGCTCAAATAAGATTCGAAATACATTCATTTTGATATACCCTGTATGTTATACCCTGTAGTGAACATGGAAAAGTGCAGAAATTCCTCTGTCCAGTCTTTCATTGACCATCCAAACAATGTCAATGGTCGGTTCCACCAATTGAGTGGAGTAATTTTTCCTTCCCTAGTTTTCGGGACCCAGTCCATATAGAACTCTCCGCATTCCTATATTCACATCCCATTCCAAAATAATTGAATCCTCTCACCCAGAGCACATCCTCGCATGCGGAGTGTGCAGCGTTCAACCGAAACCTATTAGGTCAATGGCGTGTTAATAACGAATTTTGAATATAGTTGCCAACTATTAACATCAGAACTATCTGTGGGAGTGTATTATGCGCCTAGGCCACTACTCGAACCGAATTCCAACGACGGAAATTGATACGGGAGATAAGTGTGATAATTGTGCACTCGATATTTCTTCATCACTCGCCAAAGATAAGGCCCGGATGTTGAATTCTTGGACCAGCTAGAGAAAGTTTCAGACTGCTCCTTCATATAATGCTCTCAATGACACAACTTTTTCTCAGCATTCGTGGATGATAAAGCACTTGGATCTATTGCACTTTACTTACGCAATCTTGTTTTTCGTATGGTATTGAACAGGTTGTTGCTGGATGTGAGTCATATCCTCCTGAACCTGAAATTGGTTTCCCGTATACATATTTATCGCCTCCTTTGATTCAGAGCCTCACAGTTAAGGTTCCTATTATACCTATTTTGTTCACATTCTCATTTCTGCTACTTCAGAGAAGGTTTTTTCCTTGAAAAAGTGTTCTCCCGGTGGTTTTAGGAGGTGAATTTTCCATATAATGTCTTCTTTCTGGATACCCTCTCTATCGGGTGCAGTATAAAAAGTGGTACATTGAAAATAATGCACCTAGCTTCTCTTCTTTATTTGGAAATTGAAGCAAATACTGTTGGACACATATTTTTCAACCTCTGCCATTAAAGCCCTAGCTTGGAGTGTCAGAACCCTAAAATTTTATGTAGAAAGTCGAGGGATATATCACTTGATTTTCTTTTCAATGATACCCTCTTCATTCAATGCAAAATCAGCGTTGAGAACATCGGCACGATAAAAATACTTGATCACTTGTTTGAGGACATTAATCCCCAGAAACTGATTCGTATATTGCCAAATTAGTCAGGTAGTGTATCTTAACCTGATTCGTTTCTGATATAAAAAACCAACGCAAAACCTGTCAGAACAAAATTCACCAATAATTGTAAATTTGTCTTTACCTCAAATTTTCTGCAGAATCCCATCAGAACAAAATTTTAGAAATGAATCTCAACAAAATCGATAATGTTGAGTGAAAGTAAATGGATCACGTTTTCAACTCTAGCTGAATAATTCGATTCAATAAGTTGTCACTTCATTTCACCAAGCACCCTTACAAATAACAAACATTGAACCTACCCCTGATTTCGAAACCTATTTTCATTTTAATCAATACCAAAAGCATGGGTTCTTGTTCTTAACGCCGTTTTCGCATCAAATCTATAAGTAAATTCCAAGAAATAGGATATCATTGGGAAGATAATTCTGTGCCTTTTCATATGATGTATCACTCGACCCCAGTTTCCATTCGAAATTTCAGGGTTGTGACTCCTCGCTAAGAAGTTGAATGCATCTGTTGAAGAATATGTGCGAAATGTCCCCCTCACAATCAAACTCCACGAGCCCGAGAAGTTTGCTACGAATCAGATACAAAAGAGACAATCTAGGTGTATACTTTCGCGAATTATACCATATTCTGTAAATCAGTCGAATTCGAACTCAAGGATAATATTTTCAATCATCATAACGACAATACTCCAGTAAAGGAAGAACATTTTTTAGTAAAATGAAGGACTAATTCGAGACCAGTCAGATCAACTTAAAATTTTTTGGAATTTGTCAAAAAAGGTATCCGAGTAAACAAGTTTCGTTACTGGGCAAAGCTCCAAAACGCTGTAAAACTTGGCCAAACTGTTTTTTTGCCCCGAAATTAATGAATATTCAATATCTCGGCCAATATTGAATGAATTTTCGTGAAAATAGGTACCAGGGTTTTTTTTGGGTCACTGATCACGATTTTAATGTCAGAAATTTGTGAAACACCCTGCAAACCATAAAAATACCCTTTTTAGTTTTTTTTTAATATTTTGATTTGAAATTTGACAACAGAATTCAATTGGCTAATCATCTAAACATACAGTACTGCACGAAAAATGTTCATAAAACTTATAAATGGATTAAATATAAAAATTTTATGTGATTGATGGAAAAAAAAGGTTTTTTGGCCATAACTTCTTTTTGGTTAATGATAACGAGATGTACCCGGAACCATTTTAAAGCTAAGGTTATCGCCGAAATTTCATGTCATATGCAACATTTAAATTGAATGATCCAATTTTTTTTATTTCGCCCGACAAAAAAGAGCATTTACCGTTATAAACATAAAATAAGCAATTCTAAACGGAAAAATTTGCTCACAGATGAAAACTCATAACGAGAAATTGAAATACAACTATCCTGGAATAAATACTGAAAAATTTGGCTGTTTGAAGTAAATAATGTTCACGCTGCTGGCCAAAAACTGAAAATGTTTTGAAAAATACACGATTTTACCTAACTTTAGCAGGCCAAAACATAAACAATATTTACCCGATAGGGCCAAAAATGGCTAGACATATTTGAGACGAAGTGTTCTGACTTTTCACCGGAGGATTTTTTTTTCCAAGCACCTTAGCCCATATGGCGCTAAAAAATTGGCATTAAAAATTTTTTAAAAAAAATTATTTTGCCCATAACTTTTTTCTTCTTATTTTACAGTTCTGGTTGGTCTCAAAATTTTCCTGATTCTGTCATCTTGCAAAATGATGGAAATCATTTTCTTTGTTAGAGTTATATTTTTCAAGATATTTACGCCAGAACGATCCGGTTTCTTAATTTTTCATTAGGCAACCATTTTTGCCATGTCATAATAATATCTCCTCCAATAACAATCGTACAAAAATAAAACAAAAACCACTTTATTTGTCAACTAAAATACTTCATATAAGTAATATATAATTTTTTTTTGTAATACCAACAGATTTTCAGTAAATTTAAAAAAACTTTAAAAACTTTTAAATTTGTTTTGCAAAAATCACACTTTTTCTTGCTCTATTGCTCGAAAGGGGTGCATTTTTATGAAAAATTGCAATCAATGTTTTTATGTTAAAAAATGATAATTTATCGATTGGTTTCATTATTTATTTTTTTAACCCCCCCCCCCCCCAATGAGTTCCACCCCCCCCCCGCGCGCTGTTTCCCAGTAACGGAAGTTGTTCACTCGGATACTGGGCACCTTTCTTAACAAAATTCAAGTTACTCCAAGTATCAATTGGTCTCGAATTAGTCTAGCCAGTTTCAACTTCCTTAACTGGAGTACAAGAAATGCTTTGGCATTTTCATGGATTCCAGCAAAGGCAACCTTAGGACGAATGGTCTTGATTGGTATTGCCCAAAAATAACAATGTTTGAGATTGAAAAATAAAAAATTTCGTGTCAGGTAGAAGGAATTCATCGCAGTACAACGAACGACACTGTTTTGAATGCTCAGACCTCAACTTCTTCATCTTTACATCCCATTGAGGAGATGATCACTAATAAATGCCACCAAACATCATAGAATCTTCATGTCAATAATACGATTCCTTTCTGAAACTTCCTCTAGAATATCTTCCATTTCACATTGTGAAAAGCCACAATCACCCACCATTCATCCGCCTGCTGATATTGGATGCAGTGATTTTCAATGTCAAGTGATGTATATTGGCCGATATCAGGGGATATGCAAATTCGAAAGGGCTCCAGGACCTCCGCCTCCCTTTCAATAGACCCAGAGTGGTTTGTCAATGCTAATCCACGATATTTGCAAGGGACCTGGACTGATGGATATAATAACTCATGCCATGCGACAAAGGAAAAATGGAATAACGACTGGGAATATGTATTGGATGTCTTCAGTCGCAGAGAGCACTAAAGATACTGACGTGAGCAACGAAATAACTGTTAATTCTCACTTGTCTTTTACGAATAATTCAATGCGAGACAAATCACAGTCAAGATAATGTCGTTCTAATGAGGATTAATGAGGTTGCCATTTTTCATAACACTTTGAACTGTATGAATGTTATTATTTTGTAGTGGATAATTCTTTCTTGGTAGTTTTTTTGGGTTCTCAATCTACCATAATCTGAAAGAATAATAATTAATATCGGAATCTAAACGAGTAAATTTGCTGCATTAATTGAGAAAGAGTTCATTCCGAATGGAATGAGTTATATCAGTCAGCAGCTCCTCTCAAAACTCAGATTTTCTCATAAAAAAAACAAGAATCAATATTTATCAAAATACTTATAGTTTATATTTTGTACACTGAATCTGCACCCTACTTCACTTCTCAAAAACTGATATTGGTAAAACTATAATTTTGAGTTTTATTTTCTTCAGATGAATGAAATATAATTAATATTACGAGAATCAAGTAGTACATGAGAGAAATAAATCATTCTGATAATCGAAATGGGGTTTTCCCGTTTGAGTCAAAATATTTGATTAGATAATTATTCAGCTACCTAGTTTTCCTTTATATCTCCAGGTTTATACCAATCAACAAAGAAACGCGTCAGATACGTCATAAAAATACGTATTACAAATGTCCTTATGATATACTAACATTTAAAGTCAAATTAAGAATAGAAGAACAGAAAAAAAGAATTGTTCACACATACAGATTAAAAGTCATATTTAATAATACATACATAAAATATGAAAGTATGTTGTATTTCTAGATGGAAGATTTGGACTGATGATGTTCTGAACAAAGAGCAATATTGACTATGTTACCGATTAAATTTGAAGGACTCGTGGTATCACTTTCGATCAATTTGCATTTTCCACAAAAACTTTTTTATTTGGCAAGTATAAAAACAAACCGATTAATTTATCTAATTCGGTTTGTTTGAATGCTTTTGCCTCAAAATAAAAAAGTTTGATTGTTTCGGAAATGAAAATTTATCTTATTAAATTTGAAGAACTAGTTGTATTTGGAGAGATAATTTTTTTAACAAGTAGAAGGAAGAACAATTTAATTGATCAGTATTTCATTCACATAAGAAGGAAAGGAGAATAGGTGGAAATTTTACAAATTTGAAATGTCAGACAACGATGTATGCCCTCTATGATCCAGAAGAGATATAATGCTTACGCAGTGAATATGATAATGCTTGCCGACGATACCAAGAGATGGCGTCACACCTCTCATTTTACAAGGTTGATAATTGAAAATTTCTTATTAAATGAAAATCGCGCCAGAAGGAACATAAAATCATTCGTTATGTCGTTATATCAAAATCTTTATACAACGGTTTCTTCTCATACAACAAAAATGAATTGTATTCAATAAAAACTAATTGTTCGCCATCTTCATTTGAGTTCAAGAAACCTTAAATATTCGAATCGGTCGTTCGCTATATCTGTCATAAAGTTGGGGTTATGTGCTATTTACGTGTTTGAGTGTTCATGTGAAATGTTATTATTATGCTGAAAAAGTGAAAAGTGAATGACTATTAATAATAATGTAGCTCTTCATTCATTTATATAAATATGAGCCAGTTCAATAGAATCAACGCGGTAAACCGTATAGTTTTGACAGTTCAAAGGTAAACAACGTTTTATCGAAAGCACCAGGCAGTTTTATCAGTATAATACCCAATGATTGGCTAGAATAACCATAGAATAACCCACTACTATTGGTTGAAATGCCAAAAACGTCACATTTTGACAAGTGAAAAAAAAAATCTCAACAAATTTGAAGAACGATTTCTATTTGGAGAGATTATTCATTGAACAAATCAAAGAATGTAATTTAATTCATTACTATTTTATTAAAATGAGGAGAGAAGAAGGAAATTTCATCATTATAAAAAGTACGATTATTTGAAATACTTGATGTCTCTCCCAAGGTTGCATTGGTTGATATTACATTGCTTGGTGTTGAGCATGCAGCAGTCGATATCAAATATCAAACATCGATGTAGCCCTTCTATGATCCAGAAAAGATATGATGCTTATGCGGTGCATTCAATATAGATATCTAAACATTATGATAGCTAAAAGCAAACCTTACTAATGTTATCTGACGATAACAAGAGATGGCGCCACACTTATCATTGAACTAGGTTGAGTATTTCTTAAGTATTTGAATCGTTCTCAAACCGGCTACAATTTTGACCACGACGTAGGTTGTCCTTTACAATTCAAAATATCTGCCATCAACTTGGTTATGTTCATGAGCTATTTACGTGTGTGAAATTTTAGTGTTTATTGAAATATGTCGTTTATGTTATTATTATGCTGACAAAGTGAAAAGTTTCGAACATGCTAATTTATATTTTGAACTTGTATATGAGCCAGTTCAATAGAATCGACGCGGTAAACCTTATAGTTTTGATAGTTCGAAGGTAAACAAAGTTTTATCAAGGGCCAGGCAGTTTCGTCAGTATAAAACCGAATGATTGGCTATAATAAGCCCGCTACTATTGTTTGAAACGCAAAGATCGCCACATTTTGATAAGTTAAAAAAATAATAATAGTAAATTATACCAAGGAAGTCTCAATCAATATCACTCAATTTCAGCCCAAGTTCCATACAATAAGAATTTTGTACCTACTTCTGTAGGATGAGTACAAAATATTTACCTATTCATCTACTCCCAGAGTTCATTATGTTGTACCAACGCACAATGACAATAATTACACTCTCCATCTTGCAATAAATCGAAAACTTTCCAAATTGGTCTTTCCACATCGGGTCCGATAATTAACAACATACTGCCTTCTCTTAATGACTGTATGATTTCGGATAGCTTTTGTAATTTTACTTTAATGAGGGATTGAGTTATTAGCAGATACAAAGTTAATTTTAATGGGGTATAGATCATTTGTTTGCTATAATTTTATTCCACTTAATAGGTTTGTTCGCAATTCCGATTATTCCGGAATTTGCTATGATTTATATCCGGTAAGCTGCTGGTGGAAATTGAGAGGTTAATTTCGATAAATGACTGCTAAAAAACATCGAAAAATATTTTGAGGAAGTGATTTCTGCTCTTCTTTTCTCTAAGTCAATGCAAAAAAATAACTTCTATGGAAGAAGTAACAGCAGATTAGCTCAAACCAACTATTTGGATAATGTTAGTGTATCTAGTGAAAAAGTTTTTCCACTCGAGGAATACTTTTCTCTGAAGGAAACAAATTTGTCTGGGTGTGAGAATGAAATATTATTCCAGTGAATTATTTTTTTGTAACTACTCTCTAGTTGTGTAGAAATATTCAAGTTTCGAGCGATCGGTATACAAATTGTGCAAGAAAAAGTGAGGTCTATGTAATCCAGTGCCTGTCGTTGCCATATAGGAAGGCGAGTAGCTGTTTCAGATAGACTGATTCAGCCTCTTTTGCCTAATTGATTTAACTTATATGATTGCAACACATATTTCTGCTGAAAATGTTTGCTGAATATAACTTCTTTTGAAGTTTTGTGTTGTTTTGCATTGATTTGCAATTCGCAGTAGAAAAAGCCACTTTTTCGAAACTTCCTCCCCTCCACAAAGATAATCATGTCCCCCACCATCGAAAATTTTTTCTGTATGCCAAGAAAAATACATTTTACGAATTTATGTTTGCTTCGAGGCGCATACGGAAGGAGGAGCCCTGATATAGTCAAAGACAATCCTGTGAACTGAAGAATTTTGTACTCAGAAACGTGATCATTTCCATTATTATATAGTTGAAAGACGAAGTAAATGATTCAAAATCACAAAGAAATCATCGTCAATTAGCAGTATTTTCATATGTTATTATTTACAATTGTTGTTTTCAATCATCTACCTATTTTTGAAACATTTCGAGGTATACAATTGTTTATTTCGATTCCATGAACCATAAATGGAAATGATGGAAATCTAAAAGAAAGAGTATATCTGAAACAGGTAGTACCCTGCCTATATAGCGCGACGGACGCTGAATAACATAGAAATAGAAATTCCTCCTCAGTGGACACAGGGATAATTTTTTTTTCGCAAGTGAAAATGCCCCACAATAAAAATTATTCTATAAACTATTCCAATCGATCAAGATTCCTATGCACCCACCAAGGCAAAATAGATTAGATTAGAAAGTGGCTGTTCTAGACCATTTCTCTGTTTTGTTTTTCTACATTCGGAAAAAAATCTGCGAAAAAACGTTGAATATTCCCAGATACATCTCCTTTAGTGGGTTTAATCGCTGGTTTCAGTGAGAGAGGTTCGATAGGTCTCCTGTCTCACAAGTGGAACAATATTGAATGAAACAGGCCCATAAAAGTATCTTTGGAAGTGAAGTATCATAAACCACTCAGGTGTAAGGGTATGAAAGAGTTATACTTTTACACCAAAGTATCCAATCTCATCAATCATCGAAATATGTAGATATAATGTCCACTTTTAGAAAAATTGCATGTATTTTTGGAATACTTCAAAAAATGTATTTTACTGCGAATTGCTAGGAAATTTTCACATTCCAGAAAAAAATTCTTGAAGAAAAGGGCTCTTGATGAAAACAAACTCTCTGTATTGGTATTATTGGACAATAGCAAAGCATTTGAGCAATCAGTTGTGTACGGGGGGAAATTTTCTCAGTTCCAGCAAGTGAAGAGTGGTGTCCCACAGGGATTCATCCTTGGACCACTAATCTTTATTCTTTATACACATGAGTTTCACAAGAGTTAACTTCATTGCTCTTCTCACTTCTACGCAGACGATACACAAATCTATTATAGCTTCGAGGAAAAAGACTCTCTATACACCATTTCTAAAAAATTCTGTTTATCCATAAATGCATCCAAATCAAATGCAATCTTATTTGGTGGAACAGCTGCTCGGAAAAGATGCCAGAGTCAAATTCACATTGTCATGAATCAAGACATTATTGATGTGAAAGATAGCATAAAAAATCTCGGTGTCCTTATTGACAACGATCTGAGATATAGTTCACATGTGACTATGATATCACGTCGAGCTTATTGCAATATCAAGCTCATATACGGCAACAGATCTTTGCTCAATAAGAGACTAAAAACCATCTTGTGTGAAACATTGGTGTACTATCACATTTGAATTATGGGGACACAGTATGCGGACCAAGTTTATTGAGGAGAGACTGGCTGCGAATCCAACGTACACAAAATTACTGCACTAGACTAATCTTTGGATTGAAGAGGGGCACTCCAACGTCTCAATACATCAAACGTTTAGGATGGCTGAATATGGAAGGTATAAGACTATTTCATTCGTGTATACTTTACCACGAAATCATAACCACAGGAAAACCTTCATACTTGCACAAAAAAATCCGCTTTCGAACGGATATTCATAATTTGAATATTCGCTTCAAAAATTGGCGTACTCCCCCTCAACCTAGGACCACTTTACACGAATGCTCTTTCACATACAACGTCACAAAGCTATATAACTGGTTACCCGATAATTACAAAAAAATGTCAGTGCATTGCCTGAAAAAATATTTGAAAAAAGCATTGCTGTCATCCACCCTGGTATGGAATCACTGAAGAATTTTTCTGTATTCAATTTTACGACTTTCGTGCTACATATTTTATTTATATCTCAACATTTTTATGTGTTATAAATCATTTTGTATTTATTATTAGTGATACTAACCCTTAATTGTAATATATCTTGTACTCATTCATCTGGACGACAGATGAATGGGTTGTTTGAGGTTGAGTGGAAGAGCAGAATCCTGTCTTCACAGGAATTCTGAACTCGGCCTTTTGATAAGCGAAGCTAGCTTCAGTTAAAAAAAATAAAAATAAAAAAAAACAGTAGATAGAAATGTGAATAGAATTTAGGTACCCTTTGCTATCAATGAACGCATTTATTATTATTATTATTATTATTACAGTTGTTAGTGTTCTACAGGATTGAAAATAGTTTCCATAGTAACTCAAGTAATTTTATCACGAACTCTGAAGAACCATTCATTCGTGAATGAAATCGTTTGGGTTTTATTTCAAAATCAAATATTATATGTCAAAAATAAACGATTTGCGAAAAAATAATATGTTCACCTCGTAGGAACAGCCACATCCCTGGACTCTGTGTAGCAATCCTCACAATCATCCAGTTTCCTACCTGGTAAACAAATATTCCATTTCAATTAACAGGCCAGATAATATGAAAAGTTCTCCAAGGAAATATTCTCAATTCAAAACAATTCATTTCGAAAGTTTTTACTGTTGATTTTCCGTCACATCCCCATCGATGCAGGTGACAGTTGGAGCAGGTTTTTTTTCAGAAAAAAACTACTACCCGTGCTATATATCCCGCAGGTCAGTTAATGACATACGAGTAAATCCCTTCTCAAAAAAACAAAAGGTAAATAAATTGTTTTCACATAACTTGCCCCGTCAAATTGTACACTTTGCACACTACAATGGATTCTTTACTGTAAACTCGAAAAATAGTAAATGCAGTATATACGTTTTCTACGGCTATACCACAAAACTGCTTTGTTTACACTGTTCTTGATAGAACAATGAGCGTCATTGTATGTGATTTCATTTCCTTACCTGATAACACCATGAATTCGTTGTGTTACAGTTGTAGTTTTTATTACAAAATGAATCATGTCTTCCATGGAATATATAATTATATAATAATAATGAGTTCATTCAGCTATAAAGCTACTGAATACAATTATCTTATAACATGGAATGTAAAATATTGATTATGAACATTAAAAATACAATGGAATATATTATTTTCACAAGTACACTCTGTATGAAATTCAATAAAATCAATCAATAAATGTAAAAATCATTATTTCAGTCTATGATATTTATTCTGGAGACAAAAATCCAAATTTTTCAGAAGTCAATGTTCGTTTTGACAAAATTTGTACACATTTTTCGAAAATTTGTTAAACTTCCACAATTTTTCATTTCTATCGGCAATTCATTGAAAGTTTTCAAGCCTTTATAAAATAGTTGATTCTGTCCAAAATTTGTATTATACCTTTTCAATTTGATATCATTGGAATTCCTTGTATTTGTGTTGTAGCTAGTGAGTTCCAAGTTGTCTTTCAGGTATTTTGGAAGCATGATATTTTTCAATTTATATAATAATATATAAGTATTCAGATATAATCTCTGTTTAACACTCAAAATTTCAAGGGACTCATGCATCCATAATACTTTGGTATAGATATCTTTATTTAAAACTACTCTCAAAGCCCTGTTCTGTAATTTCTGTGAAATTTCCATCTGAGTTTTATTCAGAGTGAATAATATTGTTGAACAATATTGAAAATGGGGTTCTATTATAGATCTAAATATTTTGAATTTTGTTTCATTTGTTAGGTGTTTTCCAATTCTTGATAATAATCCAGTTTTTCTAGCTATTTTTTCTGAAATATATGTGAGATGCTCATTAAAATTCAGTATATTATCTTACAACACACCCAGATATTTGAATTCAGAAACAATTTCAATTTTTTCATTGTCAATAAAAAGAGATCTTGAATTTTGTACTGGTCTATTTGAGAGTAGCATGAATTTTGATTTACCTGGGTTCAGTTTGAGTTTATTGAAATTCAACCAGTTTTCCATATATTTTACATCTTTCTCCTAAGAATTTATTATTTCATCTATTGATTTTCCAGTAACATATATTAAGGTGTCATCAGCAAACAATTGTCGAATTTCAAGCAATAACAGCCTTATTTACCCATTCAGTTCCACCTAAATGAAACATTTTGAATGACATTAAATTTGAAGTAAATGTTATTTGTTAAATAACAATGCTATTATCTGTCATAGCGTGCAAACTTCATATTCATAAATAGAAAACTATAATACTTTCCTCGTTGTAAAATATACTTTTCTGAAATAACATACAGTTGCCTGTAAGATTTTCGGATATTTGGGGTATACTAAACCGCGACACGTGCTTCGCTATACAATAGCTTCCTCAAGCAGAAGCATTGAACACCTATTCAGAGTTCCATAATAGTTCAATTCACCCTTTCAATATATCTGTATATCGAATGTATTCCTAGAAAATTACCCTCAATATCTTGAATTCGAATGAAATTTCATCGCTTGTCTAAACGATCGGAAGATAATAATCCACAGCGAGCAAACACTCTTAGTTTAATGGAATACTAATTTATGCAGAGTTCGAACCCTTGCCTCCAAAACAAACGAAAAACCTGTTAAAAAATCTGTGTCTGTGTACACACAAAGGCTCGAAAGCCATTTTGGCGGGGTGTTCACCCTTGGAGAAAATATGATTGTGAATATTCGCAACCCTTCAACAAGGGTGAGCTTCATTTGAATATCGGAGGAAATCTATAACTCTGTGTCCCACTCAGATATTAGATATTAGGAATTTTAAATGTTGGTTCTGAACGAGGGAGATATCCAAAAGATACACTATTTCCAATGACAATAGGGAATATGATATACAGGGCTATTCAAATTCGTTTCTGTACATGGGGATCTCGTAAACGATGAGAGATAGAGAGTCGGTTAAATTGTGACAGAGTTGCCTACTTTAGAGACCCATTCAATGATGTGAAAAATCGAATGTAGCTCTTTTGGTTCTAGAGATATACAGGAAAAACCAAAAAATCCCAAATTTTGGTTTTGCCTGTATCTCCTTTATTCACAAACATATTAGAAAATCTGTTCACATTCTACCATTGGCACAGGATGTCAACGTTCACTTTATACTGAGAAACTAAATTGAATTTTATATTCCGGGATGTGTCGGTAATATTTGATAATGGTTGGGAGAATTATTCCCTTTTGAATTACGGCCCTGGAAATTGGTTGACTGAGTTAATAAAAACACAATAGCAACTTTCACCTTCCTATGTACAGTACAGTTTTTCGAGAGTTTTTTCATTTTTTGGTACCTATTCATATTTTTTTACATTTCCATTGCCCTGAGAGTTTTCTACAATGAACTTCGAATAGAAATACCTTTTATGATTATCTGAAACATATCTACAACAAAAATAGATTATATTAGATTATATTTGATGAGAAGAAAAAGAATAGCAATAGCAAGAATAGAATGATAGCAATAATAACTTCCCAAACGAACACTAACTAAGGCAATAATTGCTCGCACAAGTTTCGACTTCTAAGGGTTGACATTCGTCAGCTGGTTAACGGAACGAACAATTTTAGAACAATTTTTTAGAACTCCTTTCCAATTTCCATTACAATTATAATGTTCGGGATGTTATTTTTGCTATCTCATCAAAACAAATTCAATCTATTTTTGTTGTAGATATGTTTCAGAAAATCATAAAAGGGATTGCCATTCTAAGTTCATTGTAGAAAACGCTCAGGGCAATTAAAATATGAAAATATATGAAAAGGTACCTCAAAATGAAAAAAAAAACTGTCAAAAAACTCCACGGTACATGGGAAGGTGAAAGTTGCTATTGTGTTTTTATTTAACTCAGTCAACCAATTTCCAGGGCCGTTATTTGAAAGGGAATAATTCACCCAACCATAATCGAATATCACCGAAACATCCCGGAATATAAAATTAAATTTGATTTCTCAGTATAAGGTGAACGTTGACGATCCAAAATCTGCAACAAAAAACACAGTACCGTATTTGAAAATTCAAAGATGGGGGTGGGCCAAGTCAGATGACTTCCTGTATAAAAGATTCATGGACATATTCTGATAGCTCACTTCAAGTACCCTTAGCAAAAGGTGGACAGATTTCCAATATGTTCACGAATGAAGAAGATACAGGCAAAAACAAAATTTGGGATTTTTTGTTTTTTTCTGTATATCTCTAGAACCAAATGAGCTACATTCGATTTTTTTACATCATTGAATAGGTCTCCAAAATAGGCAACTTTGCCACGATTTAACCGACTCTCTATCTCTCATCGTTTACGAGATCCCCATGTACAGAAACGAATTTGATAGCCCTGTATATGTTCGATATTTTCGTAAATTTGTGTCGATTCGATTTGAGTAAATATTATCGTGAATTTGGTGCGAATTATATTTCCTTTGGAGAAGAATCGCCATCTGCTAGCTTTGACACAAAGACCTGAATTTCGATCTTGAAAATAGGTTATGGAAAAATTCAGACATAGTCGGTGAACTTGGTTCAATACTGGTGATAGATCAATTCATCTTTTGAACAATACTTTCAGGTCAATTTTTCATAAATTGGTTCTCTAACAGTTGAGATTACCTCGCAGCGTTCACTTCGCTTATCTCTGCGTACGTAAACTCGACATTCAATGCTTTCATCATAAATGTATCAATTTTTGGTAAATTATCTGATTGTGCTTAGACAAAATGAGTTCTGTGGCCTTTTTCAAGAAAGTACAAGACTTGTAGCTACAAGGGAAATACAATGGAGGTAGAGGTAATAAACGAGTAATAAACAATTATTTTGGATCATGTTTCTCTTGTAGTTACAATACTTCTTCTTTCTTGAAACAGGCTTCAGGTAATCGTCCTCGATTCACTTCAAATCAGAATTCACTACAAATCAACACAGTAATACATGTTTGAAATATTTCACCAATAATACAGTATGAACATCGTTGCCGGCAAATACAATGTTGTGTCGTCTTATGTCACATTTTGTTTCGACCAATAGTGATGCGATTTGTTCAATTTTCATCTAATACTTCATGGGTTTAAATAGTAACTGAATGAGAAAAAGCTTTCAATATGACTATAATAAAGATTCAAGAAAAGAAATTTGATACATATTCCCTATCGACTTCATTGAATCTTGCCAGAATTGATGGAAAAAAATCAGATTCCCTATTCTTCATCGTGAATTAATTGGAATTTTTCTAGATAACAGGCATATCAACACACGATATTTGAATTTTTCATATTGGTGCAAGTATCTGTTTTTCATCCACTCAATTTAAGATGATGCGACTTCAACTATCGATCGATTCACGTGACGTCAAGGTAGTAAACAATGACTGTCGATGTGAATATTACTTACCTTAGTTTAGAATGTGCGAGTGAGTGGAATCAAGATATCAATCATTTAAAAATTTCAATGAAAACCCATTACCCTAACATCAAACCCATTCCCTCGGCACTCGACGCAAAATCAGTAGCATCAGGAAAAGATCATTTTTTGATTCGAAGGAATTATATATTTCAAGAGAATAGATTTAATACTAGTATAGCATCAACTTTCTTCTCCTGAAGATGCTTACTGTCTATATCAGTATCAGTCTCCACACCTTGGGATGCATGTATTTCGGAGAGAAATATCTAGTTTTGTTTCATGAAGAACTGGATGAGTATTCAACACGAAAAATAAATGGAAAACTATCCACTTTTATTCAACGCGTAAAAATCTCTCATCGACGCGAAAGCAACGTATTTATCTACCGTTCTGCCTTCATCATCAGCAGATATATTCCAAAACTTCTGGTAGAGGAGTAATATCTGGAAAATCGTTAATATCCTGTTTATATGTTCACCATTTTTGTGAAAAAACAACTATTGAAAATGAATGAGGTACAGGTGAATTCGTCTGAACAGGAAGTTGCAGGAAGTCGTGGGAAACAGCTGTTAATAATAAGAAGGGCAGAACAGCAGAACAATGCGTTGATTTTGGGTTGATGAACCACTTTCATATATTTTGTTTTGTTCCATTTTGTTTTTGTCATATACACATTCAATGTCAAAACAAAACTCGAAACTACAATGAATAATACGTGATTTTCCAGGTAGAGATCACCTCAGAATTGAGTGGAACGTCAGCCTCGTACGATCCAAGGTTGAGAGCTGCGGTGTCTTTACTCTGGCCGATTGAAAGGACTATGGATTAGCATACTTTTGCGTTATGAACCAAAACGCATCAGTCAGGATGCTTTGAATTATATAACAGGAATTGGGATGGATAGAGACGTGAGTGGGTGAATTCTGTCATATAAAATCAATAGTTATATGAATATTTTCATCGTTGGGCAATTAATTGAATATTAAAACAATACTTCGACAAAATATAAACTTTTGAAGGGTGTTCCAAAAATCCAGTTGATAAAATTTTTTTGCGTGTTTTCTACTTCTGTCTCATTGATAATAATTGACGTCATGAGAGCAAAATAATGAAAAATCGGGATATTTGTATGTACTGATCATTGGCACAATGAAGGGGCAGGTTGCTCGCTTCACTTCGTCTTAGTACACACAACGGAATAAAAATTAAAAAAATTTACGGTTCTCCTAACGCGTAATAATAATAATAATAAATATCTACTCACTGTGAAATATTTAATATGAAGACGGTTCAATTCACAGTAAATATAGAATACAGAGAAAGGGATACTAGAGAATGCAAAAGCATTGAGGTCTGGGAAACATGCTTGGCTGCATTTGAAAATGACAATTGAAATAGATACCAGTAGTTACAGGCTCTACTTGGAACACGAATCTGAAGTCAAAACGCGAGGCACTGTTTTCTTTCGGGAGTTGTGTGAGCCATTCACAGTTCATACAACTTATACATTCCACCTTCTTTTTGGTACATACAGTGTGTCAATTTCAAAACTTACAATGGGCCATATCTCACGAATGGCAGCTGATATCGAAAAATGCTTGAAACCGTTTCTAGGATTTTAAGGGGGAACTAAAGTTACATGAAATAGAACTCACCCTCATCAACCCCCTGAGCCCCACCCACCAAAACTCAAAAAGTCAAAAACAACGGAACCCACTTTGAACATTTACTTTATTGACATTTTTAATAAATTTTCAGCTCAACACAAACCTCATTAATTAATCCATATAAGCCAAAGTTTCACAATTATTGCTTCACCCTGTGCAATTATTATTTATACCATTGGATAGCATTTTTTATGGTCTTTTCAATGATGTATCACAAGTAGAGGTTTGCAATTTAAACTTTTTGTGTTTTGGTGGGTGGGGCCTAAGTGGTTGATGGGGGTGAGTTCTCTTTCATGTCACTTTAGTTTCCCTTACTATCCCAGAAACAGTTTCAAGCATTTTTCGATATCAGCTTTCGTTCGTGAGATATAGCCCATTGTATGTTTTAAAATTAACAACTGTATTCACATCTGATTCCACCTTCTCTGATACTCTTTTTCAAATATTGTAATATTTTCATTATAAATGAAATATTTTTGTGAAAAGTGTGTTATTAAAAGGCAGGAAGATAGGACGTGACTATCGAAGGCAAAAAGTATAGACTGTGATAACAAAACTTGCTAAAGTGTATATAACGAAACTTTACCAAGACGACATTTCATATCCAAATCCATAACATTATGGATAGCTTCAATGGAATTGAAAACTAGTGCACAAGAGCCAAACAGCCCAACCAGAAAAATTGTTTTATGATTTCATGGTTTTGCAAAAGTTTTCTTTTGTTGGTATTTCATGATTACTTCGGAAATGCTAATTGATTATTTCGGACGTGCCGTTAACACAATACAGTTGTAGGCAATGAAAGCGTTTTAATAATTTTTCATAGAAGAGGTCATGAAATAAAATAAAAAAACCTTCAAATAAGTCACGAAATTATCACAGAAACGTTTTTACAACCAACTTATAAAACATAATTTCATCATCGAAGTAAATTGTTTGGTAGCAGTTTTATAGCACTTTTCTGTGAGGTTCTCATTATTTTTACAAAACTATTTCAAGCTTATTTTATAACTGCTTCCTGAAGCTTTTATGAAATTATTTCGTTGGAATGCTTCCAGACACAATTCTGTTTTTATCACCATATTTCCACCTCAATGATAATAATTTCCCAACTATTTTATACAAAATACAACTGGCCAATTTCCTCCGTATAGTTCTTTTATAAACACATTAAAAATATTTCTGAGAATAATGCAGTTTTATAATTTGTTGCTCAGAAACGTTTTAGCAACTATTATGAAATATGAAATTGGTAGTTGGGAGTAATCTGTCTCTAATTGTCCTGAAAGTATTATGCCTTTATTATCACAAATATGTCAACATCTATCTAATAAAGTATTGACTGCAATGTGATACGGAGAAAATCTGCCTTCCTCTATTCAAAGGATAAATTTCCTGGACTCATGGTAGTGAAATTGGCGTTTGATACGACATCAATGAAATAACTTATACAGCATTGACGACCTAAACTATATTCTATTTTAGCTCAAATTCTGCCGTTCATTTATGGAACTCTCTGTCAGATATTTCAGGAAGTGACTATATTGACAAATTAAATGTCGAATATTGTAATAGAGCTACAGCAATACTCTATATTCCTGATTCCGCAAAAGTCACCTACTCTCAATAATAGCCCAACGAGTTGTTGGAACGGAAGTTGTTCATGATAGCTTTGAGGGCATTTGTAGGAGTTGGATCGAATCCGGCATCGTGACCTTTTTCTCTTCTTTTTTTTTTAATCATTTGCTTTGTAGGTTCTCCTAATTTTCGAAATTTCAGGAGCATGCTGCATTGTACCTACTTCTTAGTATTAGTTCTTTAGTGAATTTTATTTGTTAGTTTCATGAATGATTTTTTTTAAAACGACTTGTTATTTGAGATAGGCGCAGAAATCATTTGTATAACATGGGGTGAAATCCCTTTTCCTCTCTTGAATGATTACTGCCCGATTCAGGAGGAAAAGTGACACTTTGCTCCCTTGTTATACAAAAACCTATTTTTGACATTATCTTTCTTTTTCATGTTTAGTGAAATGTCTTTCAGTCAGAAGATGATTTGCAAATGTTGAATTTGTCTCATCATTCAAAAATCGACTTCTATGTTCCCTTAGTCTTCTGGTAAAAGTTTTCCGAGTTTGACCAATATACAGCTCGAGACAAAAACCACACGTCACTTTTTGATTTGTCCGAAGAATTCGTTTCCGTTGACAATTTGTTGTAGATGTAACATTCATTGGGGTTTGTTGTGGTACAGATGGCCATTGCATAATAGTACCGCATGTCCGTAGAAACAGTATCTCTTGAGGTCAAACTCGTTTTCAACAAATAAAAAAATTCGTTTTCAATTACTCAAAAATGACGAATAGGAAAAAATGCACGCCCCTGTTAAAACCACGACAACCTCAACATCGATCACCCTGCGAATACCCCTCCAGGGCCGAACGTCACTATATATTCAAACATATCCAAATAACAACCCCGCGCACAAAAAATGCTTAATGTCACAATGGCCTAAGCGGAGGTCCGTATAAATGCTACCGGCAGGGACGACATTTAGAGCCACAAATCATATGTCAACCGCGGATACGACAAAGAGATATCAAATATTCCGAATAAGGAACGATCACAAATCATGTTTTATTCGAAACGGAATAGATCCTTGAGTGGAAACGGCACGACAGAGCTTCTTCCGGTTTCATTTTCAATTTAACTTCGCAAAGAAGGGAGTAACGTCGATAGTTGGATCGTGTCAAGGATAATTCCTACAGCACTTCAAGCATCAAAATCATAGACGAATCGAATTGTTACAAAGTATGTTGTGCATCAAGGATAACTGATTCAAGTGTGTCCGTCTCTATAATTAAAAATCAATTCCTTCATTTGAATCGCCAAAAGCAAATGCAGGATTTTCTTCTGTGAAGAAACCTGCAATGGCACCGGTCGGATATAATTCAAAGCCCTTCGTGGTATTAGCCAGGGTAGTAGTTGTTTTCTGACAGGTGCCAGCCAAAACCTACTGTGTAGGTAGATTTGAGACTGGCCTGAACGAATTGTTCGCAAGATGATTTGATTTAACGCCAGTCTTTAAGTAAGCCCATCGATTATGTCGCATATTTTCGTAGATATCAACTGTACGTTTTTGTAGGTGTTTTTGGATGTTTGTGGATGAACGGTCAATAAAATACGCTGATTGTCATTATTCTTGAACAATAATTACCATTCCTTTGCACGGTTGAACAGAATAAAACTCCCTATCAAATGAGCTACCGCTCATCACCCCATGCTATTTAACTTTTTCGAAAAGTTTGCTCACCTCCAGTTAGGTGTGAACTGTTCATACTCCAATTTACATTGTAGAAATCGAAAATTGACATGTCTCGACAATTTTCCAAACAAGGGTCCAGTGTAGAGTTAGATAGGGGGTAACACTTATGATACGCCCTATATATTTTGCTCGTAAGATCTGTAATGGCAAATTCTGAAGATTTCTCCTGCAAAAATCCATACTCTTCCTTAGAATTGTATGTTTTTTGTGTGGCTTCGATTATTTTTCCAAAAAATCTAAATATAATTCTAAAATTATATTGGGCAGGAAGGATTCACAACGGATAATGATGTCTTGGAATATTATCGTGAATTCGAAGCATTCGCCATCGAACAGGCCAAGAAAAAACCACGCGTCTGGTTGAGGTATGTCGACGACACTTTTATAGTATGGAACCACGGAGATGCAGAATTGGGCGCCTTCCTACAACATCTGAACAACGTGAGGTCCACCATCAAGTTCACAATGGAAAAATAATCTCAAAGCAGACTGCCGTTTCTCGACGTGGAGGTGAAGAGGACCAGAAATTTATGGGAAACATCAGTCTACAGGAAACCAACGCATACTGGACAATATCTGGAGAGCAATCCAATCACCATCAATCTACGAAGCGAGGAAACGTCAAATCTCTGATTGATCGGGCAATCAATCTCTGTAACACCAAAGAAAGTCTAGACAATGAGCTGAGCAACATAAGGAAGGATATTCAAAAGGATGGCTACTCGAAGAAGTTGGTGGATCGAACATTGGCCCGGACGAATCAAAGGAACACTAAGGAGATACTGGAACAGCAAATTCTCACCAACCCCTAAGTGAGAGGACTTTCAGAGAGGATCAAGAGGATAGGAGAGAAATACAACGTAAGAGTCTGTTTTCGTTCAGGGAACACAATACTCGGCCAGGTCACAAAAATTCGACCACTGAATAAAAAAAGCGACACCAACAACTGCGTTTACCGAATACCATGCTAGTGCGGCAAATTCTACATCGGAGAAACCAGAAGACCATTGGAAGTGAGAATAGGCGAACATAAGAAAAAGACACAACGAGGCGAAACAACGAATATAGGAATAGCGAAGCATGTTTGGACAAATCATCACAGCATTAAATGGTCTGAAGCCGAGGTCATACATAAGGAGGAGCACTGGTTCAAAAGGCAATTCAAGGAAGCCGCCTACATCCTCAACAACGACGCATTCAGTCATGCCAGCGTGGAGATCCGGAATGTGTGGAGGCCGCTTATCCAAAGCATAGACCGACATCGGCTCGATGATGGAAAATCTTGCGCCATTACATCCATTTCCCGATGCAGATCGATCGGCACACTTCTAGTAGGAGCACCTGCTCGCCTCCTTGGTAGTACCACCCTTTCCCCCACCATAGGGAAATTGGAGCTTTATAACCGACCCCTCCTCGAAATATTGTCACTCATCATCCGAAGACGATTGCGGATACCAGCAATCGAAACGTCGTGAGTACACTCAACTTGAAACTAAGTTTCAACATTTTTTCATAATATTTCATTTAATCTTCATTTACCTTTTTTTGAATAGTATTTCACATTCGGTACTTCAATTATCTCGTCACAATATTATTTCATTTATTTCGTTATTTAATTTTTTTGACTTATATTTCATATTCGATATCTCGATTTTTTGTAACAACAGTATTTTTCTTTGATCAATCAATCCCTAATTTCATTATTGACAAAAAATTTGATTCGATATGATTTGATTTTCTCACTTGATTTGTATTTTAATCTTTTCGTTCTTAGCAACAGGTTTCAATAGAGTTAAAAAATATAGACAATGGAAGTCCGAACCATTACCATTCAGCAAGGAACATTGTCAACCACTTTCAAGCAAATATCGTGAAAATTTTGCCACGGGGTATGTCAAAATATAATCACGCCCCTGAAGACGTGGACCAGTTTCAAAATTGTATAAACTGTTTTATAGTGTTGTATAGTGTTTACCGCTCGAATCTGGATCCAGACTCCAAAGATGAGCACCACCATGTCATTTTCCTCGTTCCCGTTGCCGGCTAATTAGCCAAACGAAGAGTTCGAAATCCTCGAGGAGCCATACACGTTCAAATCCATGAAATATGCAGCGAACAGGGCGCGGTTCGTCATTTCTACAAACAACAATCAGGAAACGTATCCGTCTCAATTAGCGCGAGCCGCAACTCTTGCAAGTTGTATGTCTTTGGTTTGTGCCGGGGCGCCGTTCGAGATCCACGGCCCGCACGACGATAAATCCCACCTACGGCTTATTTACAACACCTAAGATCCGTTAATTTCTCAGAATGAGGAAGCCTACACCGAGTGATTCCGATAAGCGGGATTATCATCGAGCGTGATTGGTGACAATCAGGAGGGTAATTCAAAGTTGTCAACGAGCAGTTTGCATTTTAGTCACCATAGTCACCATATAGAAGGATTTATAAATTTACAACAAGCATATTTCTATTTCCATATATATATATATATATATATATATATATATATATGTTAGCATGAAGATTCTCACGGACGAAGTATGATGCGTTGTTTTTTCGGGTTTCATTCCGTGTTCTGTGGTTTTGATCCTCTGAAGGATAATTCTCACAACGTTTCGGCAAAGTCTCATTTGCCATCTTCTAGGTGATGTCTTGAGTTTCGATCTCCGAACTCGAGTCTCGAGCCAGCTAGTGAGACAACTCAGACCTAGACGCAAGGTCACTAAGTCTTGAAAATGGCTCCGAAATGGGAGTCGAAACGTAGACAAGTAAATCTTTCCAGACGCGGATCAACCGGAAGTTCCAGCCAGCATATATATATACATATATATATATATATATATATATATATATATATATATATATATATATAATTCGATTGATTTTGTGAGGTTGCAGTCAAGTTTGTGGGCAGTTACAAAGAGGACTCTTTGTTATTAGTCAAGCTTTCGGTAAATTTATTACCTTCGTCAGGACAACTAAAAAGAATACATTGGATGATATTTGCAAAACAAGAGCTTATCCATGTTGAGTAAAATTCTAATTGAAAATTCATATCCAAAAAGTTTAGTAAATAGAATAATTTTTTGTGAAAGAATAGTTTCCATTAGTTCCCATAATGAAAATAACGATCCAGTACAACCTTTCATTTATAAATCATTACCTTATATTCAAGAACTAACACCAAAATTAATCAATGTATTTCGAAATAATAACTTTATAATTTCCAAAAGAAATGTCATCACTATCTCTAAATTATTCACATTCTACACATTCTATGAACAAAAAACAGATCTCAATAATTTAAGCCAAATTTATACATTCCTACTTGAATACGAGAAAGATAGAAGAAAATCGCCTGGTATTCAGAATTTTCCCACATGACATTACATCAAAATTTGACACTTCAATATTCTTCAATGTTTTATCTGTTTGTTTTGTACCAATTTATATTTTATTCTCACGTTAGTAAGTGTTCCATATTTCTATGTTTACAAAATATCATCCAATGTATTCTTTTTAGTTGTCCTGACGAAGGTAATAAATTTACCGAAAGCTTGACTAATAACAAAGAGTCCTCTTTGTAACTGCCCACAAACTTGACTGCAACCTCACAAAATCAATCGAATTATATTATAGCCAGTCACTAATTCTTCTCCTATATATATATATATATATATATATATATATATATATATATATAAATATATATATATATATATATATATACATATATATATATATATATATATATATATATATATATATATATATACATATATATATACAGGGCTATTCAAATTCGAGTCTATGCATGGGGATTTCGATAACGGTAAGAGATAGAGGGATGGTTAAATGGGGGCAAAGTAGAATATTTCAGGGGTCAATTATATGGATAAAAAAAATCTGACCTAGCTTCTTTAGTTCTGGAGTTATACAGGAAAAATCGAAAATTTCGAAATTCTTCTTTTGCCTATATCTTTTTATTTTACGAAAAATGTTGCCACTTTGCCATAGCAACTTTCTGTGGGCTATCCAAATATCTGAATAAAAATTATATACAGGGTATCGTATAAATTGGGCCACTCTCAACTTTTAATTTTCAAATAAGGACCTGTATTTTTTATTGCATTTTTTTGAATGCCAAGAGTCGTGTTTCATAATGAAGTAACATTTTCATCTAAACTACAGAGTGTTTTAGAAATATTGAACTAATATCAGTGATATTCCATAATTTTTTTATTCCCTAACAACTGTAATTGAATCATATCAGAGAATGAAAGGTGAATCAGACATATTGATTCTTTAAGAATAATCAATTTCGGAATTTCCAGATTATCTAGCCTCACTACTTGTTCGGAATAAAAATAAAATGAAATCAACAATTCCAAGAGACATTTTTCTTTACCATAATGTAGCACTACTAGTAGAATAATTATTCATCCCCATGTCGATTGACCTCAGTAGGTATGAAGATCTGTTGTATGTATTCTGCTGAGAACTCACAAACACAATGTGTCACAAACATAACATTGTATTTGATCATATACCTAGCTTTTCATATTTTATAACTAATCACACAAGAACTTGTTTAATTATTATCAAGAATTGGAATAACAGCCATTATAAGTATTCATAATCGAAATAAATGTTCAAATTGACGACCTTCTCGTTCCAGACATTTACGGAGTCGTTTTTTTTAGTTATTATTTGCTCTGAAAATATCTCTTCGCCGTAGTAATGCGAAAGCGTTCATGATTTCAATTCTTAAATCTTCTATAGTTTCAATTTCGTTTTGATATATTTTTTTTTTAGTGTACCCCATAAAAAAAAGTCAAGTACACTGAGATCAGGGGATCTTGCAGGCCATCTTATAGGCCCATTATTTGCTATCCATCTGTCTTGAAATGTTTCTTGTAAAAATTGATTAACGTCTCTTGCGCAATGTGGGCGAGCTCCATCGTGTTGAAACCACAACCAATTTAAATTAGCAATGGGAATATCATCGAGATATTCACTGAAAGTTTGTCTGAGGAAGTCTAGATAACGTTCGCCATTGAGCGTCCCGGCAAAGATGTAGGGACCTAGAACTCGATCCTTCAAAATTCCAGCCCATACATTTAGACCAAAGCGCACTTGAGGTCTCGCTTCTCTAAAATTATTTTCATTGATTTGTGACCAAACATGCTCGTTGTTTCTATTGAAAACACCACAATTTGTGAAACGAGTTTCATCCGACCAAATAATACTATTCAAAAAGTTTCTGTCATCGCCCAATTTTTGCAACATCCAATTACAAAAATTTTGCCGATTTTCGGCATCTCCTGGATACAATTTATGAACAATTTTAACTTTATAGCATTTGAATCTGTTTTTTCTCAAAGTACGCCATACTGTAGTTTGCGGCAAATTCAATTCCTCAGCAATTTGAACTGTTGATTTTGATTGATTTGTATTGATCTGAAATATGGAGATGAGCCTAATTAACATTTTCTCAGTATTACCTACTTAACGCTTGAAGTATGTTTTCCTGTAACTCAATAGGAGTTTTGTTCCCTAATTTTCTCCTTGGTTTTCTGAAAGATCCATATTCGCGAAGGTTTCTGTCCAAAAGTCTGAAATATGTGGGATGCGGCTGATGTCTTTCTGGGTACAGATCTAAATAATTTTCAGCGGAAAGATGAATGTTCCTATTATTTCTGTAGAAAACGTTAACCATATCTCTTTTCTGCTCTGTGGGGAAACCCATTTTCAATACTAACAGATTTTTCATCAAATACCAACGATAATTTCCAAGAAACTGTCAAAATATTGACAAGTGAGGTGAACTAAATATTTATTTTCCAAAGCATACTATGGTTTAATCATAATTGTTGTATATAGCAACAGAATGCCCATGAATTTTCTGAAAAATATAGGTAGTTCGAAAAGTGAGTAACAATGAAATATTTCCAAATTGGTGTCTGGAGTATGAATATTGTCATTCGAATATTTTTTTTTGCAATGATTATATGCACATACACGTACTAGGGAGAATAAATTTTCACATTTTCGCACATTGATCATGGGTTGCGTGAACTGAAATGTGGATGAATTCTTGAAGAAGACATTCTTCGTCGAATAATGTTGATTTTCTTCCAAATCCTAGGCACTCTACACCTTATTCTATGATATTTTTTTTAAATTAGAGCTGGAATTAAAAAAAATGTTGAAATTTTACTGGTAATAGTTCAATATTTCCAAAACACTCTGTAGTTCAGATGAAAATGTTACTTCAATATGAAACATGACTCTTGGCATTCAAAAAAATGCAATAAAAAATACAGGTCCGTATTTGAAAATTAAAAGTTGAGAGTGGCCCAATTTACACGATACCCTGTATATAATTTTTATTCAGATATTTGGATAGCCCACAGAAAGTTGCTATGGCAAATTGGCAACATTTAAAAAAATCTTCATAAAATAAAAAGATATAGGCAAAAGAAGAATTTTGAAATTTTCGATTTTGCCTGTATAACTCCAGAACTAAAGAAGCTAGGTCAGATTTTCTTTATCCCTATAAGTGACCCCTGAAATATGCTACTTTGTCCCCATTTAACCATCCCTCTATCTCTTACCGTTATCGAAATCCCCATGCATAGACTCGAATTTGAATAGCCCTATATATATATATATAATAATAATAATAATAATAATAACGTTTATTGTGCAAAAACAAGTTTTATACACAATGGGAAAAGGGTTAGCCGGAGGCTATCTTCCACCCGTCCCAAAATTAGGAGAAAGAAATAAGCATACAGTAAGACTATAACTAAAGGTTACAATAGACACTGGAATAATATAAAAAAACTATTATGGAGATATATAAAAGGTTACTAACATTTTTGAACATCTAAGAAAAGAATTTTCAAAGTTTTTTTGAATTGATATATAGACAAATGAATATACGGTAATAAATAATTTAGATACTTCGGTCCAAAGTAAGAGAAACATCCCTCGAATTTGGTGGTAACATGATATGGAGTGGTAAATGTATCTTTTCTTAAATTGATAGAATGATTATCAGATCGCTTACTAATTAATCTGAACAAGTAATTAGGAGTTTTGCTTTCCAGTAGTTTATATAAGAATACAGATATGAGATAACGAGTTCTAAACTCAACATTCAGCTGATCTAATTTCGATAAATATGGAGTAACATGATCACGGTAGTTTATGCAGCACTCAAATCTCATACAAGCATTTTGTATGCGTTGAAGTTTGTGTTTATTGTAGTCTGGCAAGAAGTTGTAATACACTGAGCAGCAATACTCGATATGGGGATAAATCAATGATTGAACTAATTTCAGTTTTGTTTCTTGAGAAAGCTGGAACTTGAACTTGTATAAGGATTTTAGTTTGAAAATGCATGTTTTGTAGATGTGTTTAACATGCTCGTTGAACGAGAGAGTGTTATCAATATATACACCTAAATTTTTTGCTGAATTCACCCAGTCAATTGGTTCATTGTCAAGAAAAAGATGGAAATTTGTTTCAACTTCACTTCTCTGTAGGTCAGATCCCAAGCATAGAGCTACTGTTTTATTAGGATTTATTCGAAGGCCATGATTTTTGGAGTATAAAAGTGTATTTTCTAAATCCAAGTTCATCCTGGTGATAGCATGGTAAATATCATTAGATTGACTTGAGAGATATAATTGAAAATCATCAGCATATAAATGTACGTTGCACTGGGATAACGTGGCAGGAAAGTCAAATATGAAAAGAGAGAACATCAATGGACCCAGGATGCTACCCTGTGGTACACCGGAAGAAGTTTCCTGAAGGGATGAGCATAATTGATTATTGTCCAGTATAACCCGTTGAGCCCTTCCTGTGAGATAGCTTCTCACCCAATCTAAAGAACTGCATTCAAACCCAATGTATTTTAGTTTACTCAGCAATAGTTTGAAGTTTACCAAATCGAATGCTTTGCTTTGATCAAGCATAACCAAAAATGTGACCATCGATTTGTCCCGAGCAGTAGTGATATCATTGATAACCTTCAACAGAGCAGTGTTGGTACCGTGTTTCTGTCGGAATCCAGATTGCGCTTCTGGAAGTATGTTAGCTGTATCCAAATATACTTTGATTTGTTGTGTTATTCTTTTTTCAAAAATCTTTGAGAATGCTGTTAAAATACTTATTGGACGTAACTCATTAAAACAGGTGGGTATAGGTATTTTGGAAGTAGGTAAAATATTAGCAATTTTCCAAAGATCAGGAAAAATACCTTGCCTCAAAGACTCATTAAAAATATGTTTTACTTCATCTGTGCAATGTGGAATAATAAGCGAAATCATTTTAATATTGATATTATCGATACCGAAAGCATTTGATTTTATTTTATTGATAGCTTCGAAGATATCCTTATTAGATATTTCCATAAACGAGAAACTTGCATTGATATTGAATCTGTTATTACTATAAAATGATAAGGTATCACTGTTTATTGTAGAATTTCCAGCAACATTGAGAAAAAAGTTATTAATTTCTTCTGGATTACGTAGTTCTTGCGGTAAACTGTTGATTTGTGAGGAACGCTTTGTATTCACGCCCCAGTATGACAGATTTTTCCAAATTGCTTTGGGATTTTTTTTATTTTTATTTAGAATATATTGCATGTATGCTGTTTTTTCGCGTTTCAGAGCGTCATTGACGTAATTCCGTAGAGTTACATAATACGTCCTTGAAGCCGGTGTTCTCAAAGTTAAATATTTTTGATGAGCCTTATCCCTGGTTTGCATCATGAGCTTGAGGTTGTATGTGACGTAAGGCAGAAATTTCTTTTTACAATTTAACCTGCGGATAGGGGCATGTTTATCAAATACATGTATTATGCAATCATTCAAAAAATTTACTTTGGAGTTCATGTCTTGTAAATTAACAATATCACCCCATGGCATATTCGCAGCGTCGTTAGAAAAATCAGTGAAATCGAAGTTTTTGTAGCTTCTAAAGTATATTAAATCGGTAGGTGATTGTTCATTTCGAAAGCTGGTTACGCAGCTGACCATTAGGTGGTCTGTAATACCATTCATATCAATAGTATTACAACTTCTCACCAGCAATTCCTTATTTATACAGATGACGTCTATGAGACTTTCAGATGTATTAGTAATACGAGTGGGATTCTCTACAACTTGACACAAATCAAAAACAGAAAGCAAATCAATGAACGATTGAGTATCGTTAGAATTTGGATTCAGCAGATTAATATTAATATCACCCACTAAAATTATAAACGTCGTTTCTAAGCAAATTTGTTCTAAAATTTCACATAAATCATTAAGACATGAATCAACAGAAGTTCCTGGTGGACGATATACAGTTCCGAAAGCAATTTTATATTCATTTACGTGAACGATATATATATATATATATATATATATATATATATGTATATATATTGGAATTTGCCCAAAGTTTGCATTATCAATTATAATGAAATAAAATGAAATTAAGTTATAGAATTTTGTTTTAAATGCAAAATTGTTTTGTAGACTATTTTTATAAATAAACAAATTGTAAATATGCCCAGTAGTTTCCTTTTTTTCTGTATTTATGGCTTTTCCTTTTCAGTTTACCTCTTTTTCTAGCTCAGTTAGACGCCAATAAACATGAACTCCTTCTCAGCGGTGTGGTTTTTGTAGAATGCAGAGCTGTTTCTTGATGTTATATATTGTGATTGAAAGAAAGAACCAAATAAAATATTTTCAAATCCAATCTATTACCAATTTTTATTGAAAATTCTGTACCTTTTATATAAATGTCAAAATTTCAAATATATTAGGTACTGTTTTGATCACATACTTTTTTTTTTATTTAAGGGGCCGTTCATAAAATACGTCACACTAAAATCAGCTTTTTTTGACCCCCCCCCGTTGTCACGCTGTGTCACACTTTTTGTGACCCCTCTAGAAATATTTCGTCACAAAAACTAAGACCCTCCTCCCCGCTGAGTATGATAAATTCTAAATGATAGTACACACATTCTGAAAATTAAAAATATTTATTCATGGATGGCCACAAATTATATACATATTTTACATAATCAGAAGATTCAATGCTCAATAACACAATGAAACAGTAAAAAATCGCTTTATTTTGTTTCATTTGTATGGTGAAATACATCAGTGTACTGTAACAAGATTGATTCGCAATCTCAATTGAAAATTCATTCGGAAAGATTTTAAAGAAATCTTCAGTGGATTTCTACCAAAATCTAGTGAAGATTTCTTTCATACCAAAATTTTTTAATTTTCGTCAGGAATCTACTGGAAAAGAGTATTTCTTATTTATTATTTTTTATAAAAAATAATAAACGGCGAACGTCACGTTGCCGTATACCCCCCGTCCCCCCTTGTCACATCTTGTCACACTCAGCCAGACCCCTCCCCCCCTTGTATGCGAACGTATTTTATGAACGGCCCCTAAGTTACCTGATCTAACAGAAACCTAACTTTTATAATCAAACCAACCAAAACATAAATAATGAGATTTGGACAAACAATCTGCTCGGTGCAGTTCCGAAACAGTTCTAGACAACAATTGAAAGTTTACTAAAAACGAACACTTCTCAAATGCTCTCACCGCGAAAAAATAGTTTCTTAAGTTATAATTGTGGCGATGCGATTGATTGTAAATAAAGTTCCAGGGGTCGAAGATTGAAATAAACACAGGAATAGCAATGTTCATTTGGAGTGAATCAAACAGGATATGGATAGTTTTGTGGTACCTGGATTTCTGCTACCGTCTATCTCACTGGAACATGTGAAACTCGTTTTCCTTTCCTTTGTTATGGCTGTTAGTATTTGCTATGATATTATCTGCTTACTAATGTTTTTCTCACAACTCTTTTCTTCAGCTTTTCAAAATTCTTACGTACCCTCTTCTTGTTCTGTTACTTCCCGTTGCTATCACTACCTTCCGATTTAAGGAGTCACTTTCGCAGGACACTTCTCGTAATCTAATTTTCCTTATAATTTTTTACAAATGATCAGTATACATTGAAATATGATTTTTGAAATGTTCCTAATGGTATTCTATTAAATTTTTATAACTTTCAATTCCTTTCAATTACTAGTATTGAGTTATTTATTCTATGTCTGGTCAGTGAAATTCAATGTACAGTGTGTTTCACGTTGGTCTTAAGTTTTCAGTAAGTGTGATGATGTACTATTTTTTGTATTGTAGGTTGTCTAGTGTGTGGAGTCAAGTATCCGAATATCAAGTTCACAGCAACTTCTCGTCTATCTCAAATTTTGTCTATTAAAAAATAAACAAATGTCAATTATGAAGATTGCCATCAAGAGATATTTGCATTTGAACAGGAATTTGCGTATAAGTTTTGAGAACGGAAACGGATTCAGTTTCCGAACCGTTAACGATGAGTATTTTCATATATATATCAGGAAGAAATTCCAAAGAACGACGGCCTTCAAACCCGAAGAAAAGTAGTGATACTGGAAACCTCGTCCGCGAAAGCCTTAACCATTTTGTCAAATATTGATCCACTACAAAATAATGACGTTCAATCATCATAAGTGATTACATTATTAGATACTGACCAAAAGAGGTATTACTGGACCCCCTGTTCCACTTTAAATTGTAAGGGTTTGTCCCACCCTTCCTAGAGGGTGGAAGTAGCAGTATTGAAAATCATATAAAAAAACGCCCCAGATTTTTTATTAAATGAACATGGAATCAAATATTTCGTCTGTTTCGTTTTAAATGGTGACCCCTGATGTATGCCCTGTATGTATGCTACTATTTCTTCAACCTTACTCGATAAACTGTAACTTTCCGTCCTGAAAATGACTTCGACACTGGCCAACCAACAGACCAACCCCGCAAAAATCATAATCCGTCGCAGCACATTTTAAAAATGAACCTGTATCTAGCTTGTTGAACACAGATGTGTCAGGCAACGTTTTGTAAAAGGCATACGCTCAAGTTAAATGTGGTGAAAATATTTAACAGAGCAGTGACAGTGTCTATTGCACTCGCTTCTCAAAACAAGAATATTAGGGTGGATTATTCCTGGAATAAGGGTGGCGTTTACAATTTATATCAGACGTTTAATATGTCGGTGATGATTTGTAACTCTATCTTTGTGCGGGACACTTTTATGATGATGTGTATGCTTATTTGAATGTTTCGGGAGAAGTAATGTTTAAAATCTTCGGTAACGTGAACATGCATAATTTCTGCGGTGGAAATGGAGTGTTTGAGAGGAATACAAATTATATTTATATGTATTTATGGTAGACTATTATTCAGAGTGTGTGATGACAGCGAAAAGTTGAACTGACCACGAATATCATGAGAGATGACGATTTGATGATTTCTTATTTTTACTTCTCTATAATTATTATGATTCTGTTTGTAGGACTTTTCTGGGTAAGTGACATTATTATATGGATAATCTCTTTCTCCTTCAATGAGATTTTCAATGGATGATGGATATCTGAAGTTTATTCTCAATGAATATATCGAATCCTGTGGATCTGGAAGTGTGTGAGAATGAGCTAGGTTCATAGTAGAGTCATTTCCACCAAGTCTAGTCTAAATTCACTGAAGGTGGATCGTTTTCTTGATGAAAATATATATGAGATGATGTTTGCATTAATATTCCTGATTACTTCATGAAACATCTTCTCTCATGTGAATAGTTTCAAGTTGTTTAAAATTGATTTCGAATTTTCTCCACGCATACTTCTCTCATACTGAAAACAAAACAATATCAACAGAGGTCGAGTATAAACGATAAGATTGGAACCTTTGGTGTAGAAGTTGAAATTTTTCCTCGAGATCAATTACCCTATCACCAAACTGATATTTTTGCAATCGACGGGCGGTTCGCTAACAAGGTTAGCATCTTCAGGAGAAGAAAAGAAAATTGATACTGGATCTAAAGTTGGGGTTAGTTGTTTATATACCTTAAGTTTTTTTGGTCCGATATGGACTTTGTTTGTTACTGTTAATTATTCTGAATAATTTCTCGATAATGAACTCGTGCAGTCACTACCTGTAAGTTCCATCATCGGTTATTATTGATTATTCTGATTACTTTCTTAACAATAAATTGAAAAGCAGGTCAAAAGGAATAGGTCCATGCTGTTTTTACATTTTGCTATTTCTAG
Organism: Zygogramma bicolorata; assembly: GCA_032362365.1. NCBI lineage: Eukaryota > Metazoa > Arthropoda > Insecta > Coleoptera > Chrysomelidae > Zygogramma > Zygogramma bicolorata. The sequence continues at coordinate 1,430,219 of JAVJAQ010005172.1, forward strand.
ACTCTCACATGCATCGAGTAGTCTTGTGTCATGCACATGCTTGATCAGTTTCAGATTGCTTTCACCAATTTTGTGGTCATTGTCTAGAGCGTGTTGTGCGACACTGGATTTTTCTACCCCTCCGTATTTCATGTGTGTAAAATGCTCTTTGAATGGGGTTTCAATACCTCGTCGGCTCTGGCCGATGTATTCGTTGTTGCAATCTTGACAACTGATCTCGTAAATTCCCGACTTCTCTTAGTTTTCTGATTCATCTTTTGGGTTACCAAGAAGCTGTTGTAATTTGTAAGAAGTTTTATTTGCAACTTTAATATTCACTTTGTCAAATATCTGTTGAAGTCCTCTAGTGTATTGAGGTTCATATGGGAACTATGAACTTTATTTTTCTGATCTTCCCGATTTTTTTGAAAAGTCGAAGATTTAGGAAGTGTTTCCCTAAATTCACAGGTCGGTCGTTGTATTAGATCAAGATATTCCATTTTCTAGGAATTGTATCTAGAGAGCCAACCATTGCCTGTCGCAATGAGCCAGCCATACAAAATTTGCCCTGACCGCGGTTCGAACCAGCAATGAAATAGCTGTAGACCGCTAGAACACAAGCCGACCCTTGATACAGTTCACAATCACCTTATAAATAATAAGCGATTTTATTATTCATAACTTATTTACGACGGCCTATTAGGGTCACTGTCAAAATAAAAATATCTCATGTTAATGACATATATCACTCTGTCAATATGCCATTGACAGCTTTAATCTGACATCGACAGATTTCAATCTGGCATTGACAGAATTCATATTTGATCTTTTGTTTACCAATTGATAAATTAGCCATTTCAATCAAATCCATACCAGTTCTGATGTGGTTTCAGGAAAACTGATCAAAACAATAAATTCATAACTTCAAAAGGATATTAGCATCTAAATCCATTCACTTCGTGTTATGATTCAGAGACTCGAATCCAAGAAATAAAAAAAAAACAAGATTTTGTATCAAACTGAATTTGTAAATGAGAAATTATTACTTTTTCACTACACACCAATTGCCACATAACAATCTCGAACAAAATTTCCAGTATTGGAAAACCCCATAACATGTGTTCCTCTATTTCAGTAGCGTCTTTCAACTCCTTCAGTGCATTTCGACCCCTTTCACTCATAACACCGAACCATCCCCTAACAGTATCCATCGACGGATCTGTCCCCCAGTCACTGCCATTACCACCCCCTAATATAAAGGGAAGATTTTGCATATCCGTGATTTATCGACTCTCATCAATGCGCTATTGTACCAGAGATGGACCCATTTGCATTAAGCCCTATCTCCTGAGATCACAGTAGTCGATATTGGTTCTTAGAATGTGACTAAGTGCTGCTCACAAGTGCTCGTTATCGGGCTATTTATTACGCCTTACTAAATTATAGTAATATTTCATCGATAATGGCGAAAACAGAGAGTCCTTCATTGACTGCGAAATCCGGTGGATTGATGCCATCAATTCTGGTTCACAAGAGAAGTGGGATAACATCCCTGAAGTATCGATGGAGAATCTGTATCCATGTACCGGGTGACAGGGCCTTACGGTATACCCGACTTTTATCTTCATTTCTTGATTCATTTTGAATATGCTCACGAAAAGGCACTTTATGACATAATGGGGGATTTTTTCAACCAGGTTGTCATCAATGCCCAATTTTCAAAATGAAATGTATTTTTCAAATCTTCAAGATTTTTTGAATATTAGGATAGATACCTCGCGGTTGATGTTTTTATAGGCAGTTTCACACGAAAAGAAAGCCCTGTAATGTTCGAAGAACACCACGTGAATAAAGGGACAGGAGATACGAATAATTTTTTGAATTTCTAGAGTTTGTAAGCCTCAGGAAAGACCTCTTTCGGCGAAGGATTCGAAAGCTCAGCTGTTCGATTGAAAAAGATCCCTGAGCAAGAGAGGTTCGACGGGTCTCCAAATTCACAATCGAGTCATCCGTGTAGATATTGCCAAGGGTGGAACGATTGATAACAATTCAGAAGAGCATCGACCGTGGAAATATCTATAGAAGAGAGATAAGTCTCCGACCCTTTTACGATGTTCCAATAAAGTGAGCGAGTCTGTATGCGAAGAATCACCAACAAGTCGGATTGCCTTTCTCTGAATAGAATTGAGAAGACTCAATGAGTGTTTTGGTGCCAAACTCCACACTTGAGAACTGTATTCCAAGAGAGGTCGTATCTGAGCCTTGTAGATCATTAGAAGCTGACGAGAAGTGAAGTATTTCTTCGCATGAAATAGAAATCCAAGTTTCTGGGGAGTACCTTTAGCGATCGATCTCACATGGTTTTTCCATGAGAGATTATCACTGATCGTAATTCCTAGCATCGATATACTCGAGTTCATAGGAATAGGTACTCCTGACATCTGAATACTAGATGATGATAGATTGGCTTTCCTTGAGATGAGACATGCCTGGGTTTTCCTAGCATTAAATTACACTTAGTTCATATTACACCCCATTCTATCATTTTCACCAAGTTATTGTTAATTTTATTGACGTGAATGTTTCTTTGAATCCTTGTTTCTTGAGCTGGTATAGGGACTCTGGAAGAGAAACTAGTATGGTGAGTACTGTCGTCCGCAAAACTATGTACTGAACAAGATGTTTTCTCGAGCAAATCGTTGACATAAAGCAGAAACAAATTTTCTTGTCACAATATTATTTCATTTATTTCGTTATTTGAAATTCTTTTTGATTCATATTTCATATTCGAAATCTCGGTTTTTTGTAGCAAAAGTATTTTCTTTGATCAATCAATCCCTAATTTCATTATTGACCAAAAATTTGATTTTGATTTGATTTTTTCTCACTGGATTTGCATTTTAATTCTTCCGCTCTTAGCAACAGGTTTCTATGGGGTTAAAAATATAGACACTGGAAGTCCGAACCATTACCATTTAGTTTTACCATATTGTATATTTTCAAATTGAGAAGGGTCGAAACTGTTCATTGAAATAAGTGGATAAATGAGTAAATAAACAAATTTTGCCAGCGTGGCATCATGGTCCACAATCCCATAACTCACGGCAACCTGTTTGGGATTCTGCATCCATATATAACTCACAAGGATCGCGACAACAAACAAAGAATCACTTAGCCAATGATTAAAACACAAATATATTTTAATTTGGAGAGGCCGAGCCAGGGCAGCGTCTGCAGATTTATTCATATCAAAAACTAACTTTAAATTAGATAAAAGTACAACTTCCATCATAGACATAATTCACAAACGCGCTGGTTTGCCGCAAAGACACTGTCTGTTTTCGAAATTAATTTATTTTTCTGTGGCCGCTCTTTTATTTATTCAAAAGGGCGGTACGTGCGCGTAATTGAGAATTATTGCAATTATTTCCCGGGGAGAAAGAGTTTTAGCCACGCCGATGCGATACACGCGGTTTTTTTAATTGAGTATCAAGCACGAATCTAGTGAATTTTTCTGCAGGGACATATTGAATTAATATTCATTTACTTGGCTGATTTTTTTGCTTCGAATGACACCTCTATGTGTGTATCGGGATGAAGTATGGCGTTTTGGGCCCGCTGTCGCCTTAATTACCCTACCAACTACCGAACAAAAATGATTAAAAGAACGCTTCGTAATGTTGCCGTAAACAAAATTTATGGCCGCGGCTTGATTTTCACCTACATATACGTTATTGGGAGAGCTGATTGTGACATTAACTGCCGTACGAAGGGTCATCACTGGGTATTTTTCGGTGTTTCCTGTGTCTCTACAATCGTTCAACGCCTACTGATTTTTCATAAAAATTTCAAATATTATGTGCCCCAGGTGACTCTCACCTGGGGAATAGACATTTTTTATCATTCAACAGTATATTAAATACCGAGTAAAATTAAATCATTCCTCTTGAGAAAAATATAATACATCTGGAAGTTAATGTGAGGAAATTTTTGAAATAATTGCAAGGAATCAGAAAGAATTGATTATTTGTCAAATTTCTGTACCTTGGAAGAACAAGGGCCAATGTCCAATTTCGTTGTTCCGAGAAAAAGGAGTGCAAATATTTTTAGTAGTGTACGGGATTTGAAGGGTTCAGTTGCGAATGAAATTCGAAACTTCTTCTGGAGACAAATATTTATTGAGCAGATGTATCAAAATCAACGTTGACAATCTAAAAGAAATAATGCATTGTAATTTTTTAAGTCGAAATGAAAAATGGCTACCGATTCACGATAGCCGAAAGGTTGAAATAAAATCTTCGGAACACAAAACAAAATATTTGACATCAAAGGTACCTACCTAAAACCAGGGACACTTTGGATATTCGTATAACGAAAATTTGTAGATTCCCCACTAGGCTCTTAGATTGAATAGTTGATATAATAATATATGTGCGAACAAGAAGCAAACAATCAAAAGTGCCAGTTTCGCTTCAGATAGGCCTGAACGGAAAAAGATAACACAAAAAACTTTCGAGTTCTCATCAACAGCGCTACTGGTACGGACATCTAGTTTTCAGGTTATAGATCTCGATTATTTCGCTGGAAGTGATCTGTACGATGGGATAGATTTTCTGTTACAGTAGAGAATCATACTTGTCTTCAAGAACTGTATAACTTTACATGTGTCTGAGTACTCCTGAAACATATCATTTACTATGATTTCCCAAATAATGGAACATATATCAGCTAATTTCTTGATTTGTGGAAAATATTGGACATTGGCCGTGCAGACTTTATCATTCAAGATGACATTGTTCTCATTATCGGACATTGGAAGTGAAGAATACATTGTTCAAAAGGAGATTGGCATCGTGATGCAATGAAAGAATTAATTCACAGAAACAAGTTTGTTCAGTATAGTAAAAAAACTGAATGAAGAAATAAAAAACAGTCGCAAAAAGGGTTCTGTGTTAATTGGTTTTAAATCTCCAGTTGTTAATGTGACATCTTCCTCTCGCCTTCTTACACTTCCTCTCCTCAAGTCTATCTTCTTAGCATTTTCAATACTGAATTTTTATAAAATATTCGAAATTATTTTCTCTGACAGTATTTCATTTATTTGGTACTGATTCAGATTATGATTCATATGTCCAACTTTTTTTTTTTTTTCGATGAACAAGTTGTCCACTTGAAAAACTACTAAAATTCATAAAATCCTTTGTGTCATCAATACAACTCTCGAGGGAGGGGTTCTTCCTATATTTGCTGATCATCTTCTGTTGCCTGTTTGCACATTTTTCAAATATTCAAAGTTCGTTTACTCAATTTCAATGTTTTATTTCTGTAACGAATTCTCACTGCTTTTTATGGCAATCAACTGGGAATAATAAGGTTGGATAGATGTCACGTAGCTTCTCAATTATAATATAACGAATGGCTGGCTAGTGGGACTTATGTCCATACTCCAGAATTCCCATTTCATAACCAATGTAACAATGGTGGCCAAAGTCCCACATTGGCCCTTATTTTATCGCGCAAAAATGGACTTTAGCCTTCAATCTAAAGATATTTTTGCTCTTCAGAGATACATAGGGCATTATTTTGGTTCACTTTACTCCGCTCTTTATATCTTTCACTTTTATACACTTTCGTTTATGACATAGGTATATCTTATTCTTTTATTGTATTCATGATTTATGTCTTTATGGTGATCTTGTATATAATGCGGTTTTAATAGTTTCTCGTATATTTGTAAAAGTCTGAAAAAAGCGATGAAAAAAGACTTATAACCATGACTGAATGTATAGAATACAAGTTTATAAAATCACTGAACAGCTTCTTTGGGAGTGATTCTACAATGAATCCGATCCTCTATGTCTAAATATACACATCTTAATTATCATTTACCACCCTGTTTGAAAAAAGACTAATTATGAAGAATTGACTGGGTTCACTCACCCAGCTCGTGGCAGGTTCATTCAAAACACAACTTCTGTTCACACTAATATCGAGTTTGGGGCAATAACTACAAGTTAACTCATATACTCCTGATATTTCCGATACATACTCAGTTGTTTTCCTTATTGTTTGTCGACTGTCAGTGACGAGATCCCTGGTCGAAACAGCTATCTGGCATTGTATTAGTGAATGCAATCAATCAGAATATAAAAATTGTATGTGCTATCAAGTTTGAATTTAAAAATTTCACTCCACATTCAATGCCCATTCAACTGCTTTCTCATGTCAACGATTCTCAATTCAAACCATGCCTTCATATAGGTAATGCATAATGGAATATTGCAAATACAAAGAACCTTGTTCCTGGCTGAAACATTGATTTTGTTTAAACATTTTCCACAACCCAGATCATTTTGATTCTATTCAGTTACTAATTATAGAATATGTTGCGATGAATCATCAAGTGGAACCAAAAACAGAAGGATTTTCTTGCAATATAATTTTTTCATCTCATAAACACATAGTTTATAGAAAGTGAAAATGATCGATGGTGTTGAAATAAACGGAAACGATATCAATTATACTATATTTATTTATAGTGATGGATTCAGATCACAACAACTCGAACTATTTGCTCAAAAGTTAATATATAAATGGTATTTTGGAACGTGTTCTGAAGTGGAACAATAAATAATCCCATTCCATTTGTCAAATTCATTTTCATTGATATATAGTCAAATCAAGAACATGAATTCATAATCTGTGATTACCAGAAGATATTACTATCAGTTCGTAACAAAACAATGATAATGTCGTCAACGTATACTTGAGATTCCTAAGCGCACATCAACATATTCTATAAATATTTTTTTATATTCATAAAGGATATAAAAGTACTCAATCAAACATATCTAGATGAAATCAACTGATTATCGACGATGAATGAAATGAAAAAAATCCTAATCCTGCTTCATTCCAACAAGTTATAATAATAAACAAATTTCGCATCAGAAAAACATCCATGTTCAGTTTCATAATCATGTTTATGAGAGGTCTATGAAACATATCAAGCCCAAACCAGATAATATAAAGCTGTTGTAATAGTGATCAACCAATATAACACGAATAAACGATGAAATTGAAACTTTGGTATAAAAGACGAAACTTCACCCTACCACCAAACTAATATTTTCGCACTCGACGCGCAATTTACGAAATCAGTTGTCAAGATTTCAACAACAAATACATCTGCCAAAGCCGGCGAGCTGATATAACCCGTTTCAAGGAGCATTTTGCACATACGAAATAAGGAAGGGTAGAAAAATCCAGTGCCACCCAGAACGTTCTAGACAATGACCACAAAAATGGTGAAAGCAGTCTGAAACTGATCAAGCATGTGCATGATACTTGACTACTCGATGCATGTAAGAGTCTAGAAATAGCGAAATGTAAAATCATCATGAATGGTGACAGGGGACTTTCGCTTTCAGCCCACTTTTTAGTCTATTGTTGAGAAATTAATCAGAATAATCAATGATAACAGATGAAGACCTTATTGGACAAAAACCTTTGCAGGTAGTGGCTGCTGCACTAGTTCCTAGGCTGGAGTCGCCCTCCTAGGACATTGTCCATACTGCCTCATCCAGGAAGAAGGACAGGTCACCAGGGGACATCTCCTTAATATCGGCAGGTGTAGGCCAAGACTCACCGAACACATACTCTCTTATCGACGATAGCTTCAGACATTCACATAAGACATGCCTGACAGTTTCATCTTTCTGTTCACACATCCTGCATAGAGGTGTGTCCACTAGACCCATAATATGGAGGTGTTTCCTTAGTTGACAGTGCCCAGTCAGAAATCCCACTGTTAAACGTAGGCTCTTCCTGGTCATCGCTAAATATTTATTCGGATCCAGCTTCCCAGGGTCGCCCAAGGTGATCCTTGCAAAACTGCATCCTTTGCTGTCATCCTATCTCTATTAGGAGATTGAGTATGGGTGTAACGTTTGGCTAGTTCCGCAATTGTCGAAGTCGTCAAGCCATGCGTGTCACCTGGTCCCAAAATTTCTAGTCCAGCCGACATCCTGGCCAAAGAGTCAGCAATGCGGTTACCTTTGCTCCTGTCGTGCCCTCTAATCCACCTTAATATGATATTGTTATCTACCGAGGCGTTAGCTAAATCTGGGTGGCACTCTAGTACTAACCCTGAGATAATACGTTGTCTATTCAAGGTTAGTAGGGCTTGTCTACTATCAATGCAGATTATTATGTTTCTGCCAAAAATTCCTTTTCTGGTTAGCTCTTTTCCGCCGATTGAGATACCAGCCAGTTCTGTTTGAACTACGCTGGTATTTTTTCCCATTCCCTACTCAATCCTCAGGCTAAGTGATCTGGAGTAAACACCACATCCTGATCCTTCCTTGGTTTTCGAGCCGTTTGTGTATATGCGTATTGCATTTGCAGCATCTGACCCAGTGTTCTGTTTTATATGTATTTTGTAGGGCCAGAAGCCAAATAGAGACAGACATCAATGGAAAGTATGGTGAAAGGATCCCTAAAGCCTTTGACTCGGGCTTCAACAATGATATTGTGATAAAAAGAGGCCTTATTATCCTTCAATTATCAAAGTCATATCAGACTCATATATAAAAGACAGACAATCGAAAACGACAACTGTACATTATTATTCTGTTCCATCTTTACTCTTATCATAATTGTGATCCCAGCAAAATAATATCGAATGCAAGTGATGATATTTATATTATTTTCAAATTGGGTTATTGCGTGTAATGATCAAATAAATAAATTACTCGTAGCCTGCTGAATTGCTTGACGAAATGTAGAGTTGATTATTGTAAAACAATGTGAATATATGTTTGGTCTCATCTCGCTGTTTTTTGTCCAGTATCTCACAGCACGTTCGGTTGGAAATTATTTTGACGAAATCATTGATATTTTCAGCTGAAAGCTACACTCACGTCTCAACCCAGTATTTCCAACTTCTACAGTTCCATCCACGTGTACGTTCACACTTCCCCGGCATACATTATTCTCATTACTTCGCTCAGCTCTTAAAGACAATTGCGAATCTTAATAAACGTCTTTATTCTTAATTAAAGTAACACTAGCATTCCAAAGCACACTAACTACTGAAATCATCAGATCCTGCTAATGCGGCACACACATAACACGTAAGGAACGACACTTCCTGCTAATGGCGACTCAGGAATTCTTAAAGGGAATTACTAAACTTTAGGCCTTTTGTGCCACCTAATGGATATGAAGAAGCTGAGGAGTTGTTTTCGGATATCAGGCTGATGTATAATGCTCTCTATAAGAATTCAACCCGGTCATGAGGGCGGGTTTCAATTACCAGGAAGACTAGGGGGGTATGCCTATCTCTGGGGTGGTACATGTTGCTTCGTTACGAGTTGTAGAATCCTCCAATCACTGGGTTGGATGGAAGAGCAAGTCCTGTTTGTATCATTTATGATATGATCAGGAATTGAATCCTGCCTTTTGATAGGGTTTCATTTTTATTTGCACATCTACATTGTATTCTGATTTTTCCTATCAATAAAATCTATTATTGTTATTATTATTATTATTATTAAAAGTATGGTGGAGTGAGCCGTGAAAATGTATTGTGGTGAAATATTGAGAAAACAATTAACACCACTAAACGGTATTCTTTTCAAAATTAGGAACTGTTTGTCGCTGAAATATCTGATATCAATTCATTATTCTTTGGTGATTTTCAAACCCCAGTATTTGGATTCTATTTGGGGATCGTCAAAAAAAATGTGCTCAAACCGTTGAAAACACTACAAATAGTCCAGTCTATGACCATTTTCCCCTGTATTTATCCCATACAGCACCGATTCGCATGAAAATTTGGATTCAGGATCTACATACACTCTTTTTCCCTGGGGGTGGATGACACCCCTTCTTGGGGGTGAAAACTTTTTTATTGGAAATAAGTACGGAAATCAATAGATTGACAAATTCTAAGCACTTTTTGTTCGATGAAGTTTTTTCTGAAAAGCAATAATTTTCGACTTATTCGCGAGTGAAATTGACGGTTTTCAGGCAAAAAAAACACGTTTTCAGATCCTTTTTCGCGAATAACTGGAAAATTATGCATCTAATCGAAAAACCTGCAGAGAGCAATATCATAGCTTTTGAAAAAACAAAGGCGATTGTTCATTTGTGATATATGCAAACCCACTACAAACTGAATAATTGCTTGTTGAAAGTTGATTGGTATTTTCAAAAGCCAAAATGGAAAGTTTTTACGTACAATAACCAAAAACCAATGCATTTTTCGGGAAAAACTGATTTAACCTTTTCTGAAGTCATTCAAAAATCCTTTATTTTTGTGATCCATGAAAGTTTCTAGCATCAAAACTGACCGAGGTATGAAGGAAATAATGTTGAATCCTATTTTTTCGTTGAAACAAAATTGTGAATCCTCATCCTCTCTTCTCCCCCCTTTGGAAAAAATCGTTGTTACTCCATAATTCACTCCATTCATTATCTCTCAATGAGTTCTGAGTTTTTCATCAATTGAAAGTACGTAGTTTTGGAAAAAATTAAGATTGAAGAGAAAAAATTTTATACGTAATTCAGCGAAAAATCACAATTTCTTCGAAATAACTCGAAAAGCATCGATCACATGAAAAATTTTTCCGAGTACAAAATTGAAGGCTATTCTTCTCTGACAATTTCGGTGTTTCATTTTTCTCTGCAGGATGAAAATAGAGTAAGATATGGCCAGTTAAATATTGTGAGGGTTCGCGCAAAGTACCTTTTTGAGCCCTTTCAGCATGAACCTTTTCAAAAATTAAATCTGAAACAAAAAATAATGTGGTTGAGCTTATAGCTCTTGGAAAAAGCTACAAAATATTTTCTTAGTGGATTTGATTGCTTGAAGACTAAGCGAGTTATGAGAAAGAAACCAAAAACAATTTTTGTAGAAATTAGAGTATGTACATTAGTATATTGAAGAATACACATAGTAACTATATTTTAGGCCTAGTGGAACTGTATGTATATTATATATGTATATATAAACATATAGTTCCAATAGGCAAATATTTTTTCCAAAGGGGGGGGGGGGAGGAGAGAATAAGTTACTCACAATTTGTTTTCAACGAAAAAATAGGATTCACTATTATTTCCTTCATAGCTCGGTCAGTTTTGATGCTAGAAACTTTTATAAATAACAAAAATGAAGGATTTTTTGAAGGACTTCAAAATAGGTCCAATTAGTTTTTCCCGAAAAATGCATTGGTTTTTGGTTAATGTACGTAGAAACTTTCCATTTTGGCGTTTGAAAATACCAATCAACTTTCAACAAGCAATTATTCAGTTTGTAGTGGGTTTGCATACATCACAAATGAACAATCGCCTTTGTTTTTCCAAAAGCTATAATTTTGCTCTCTGCAGGTTTTTCGATTAGATGTATTATTTTCCAGTTATTCGCGAAAAAGGATCTGAAAACGTGTTTTTTCTGCCTGAAAACCGACGATTTCACTCGCGAATAAGTCGAAAAGTATTGCTTTTCAGAAAAAACTTCATTGAACAGAAAGTGCTTAGAATTAGTCAATCTATTGATTTCCGCACTTATTTCCAATAAAAAACTTTTAACCCCCAAGAAGGGGTGGCATCCACCCCCAGGGAGAAAGCAACCCTCGGCACGGGGTAAATTTTGGAATAGAGGGTAAGTAGAACCTATATCCAAATTTTCATAGGAATCGGTGCTGTATGGGATAAATACACAGTTTCCACTTCTTTCACCGTCATAGACTGGAGTAAAAACGAAATTGTCGAGTCTATATTCGAAAGAGACTTTCAGGAACCTACAGCCAACTTATATAAACTCAACTGTAAATTTGTACTTTTCATTCATCAGATCGAAAATAACTTCAAACACTCTTATATGGCTTTCGAACCCAGTAGTAACCACAATTACATTTCTACAAGTCATTTTAACAATTTGTCAGTTATGAAAATGGAAACAAGTTTCGGTCAACAATCGATTTATTTTCAGGGCAAAAGATATCAGTACTATTGAAAATATTGTAGCAAACTGAAATTCAAAAACAATTTGGACAGATATTTTTCCCAAGACCACATAGGCAAGTGACACAAATCGCACTCTCTACTCCCATGGAAGTGACTTTTATTATCACTCGTGCGGAAAATTTCATTCGCACTAGTGCGTAAAATAATTCCCGCACGGCTGCCAATGAGCCGTCAAATCCGTGAATCCTGTAAGATTTACTGATGCAATTATTATTATTTGCTCCTCCCATTGTCATTATTTTTATAAAAACTGAACTGATAGGAAAGTTTTCCAATTCTGTCTGTGACCCTCGGGATGTATAACTCTTGGGTAAATACAACATAAAAACTTTATTTGAACCCACAAAGAAGATTCAACAGAGCCTCAGATCGGCTAAAGACAAAAGAGATCCACTGTCTGCAGCAGAGGTTTATCACATACCGTGCACCTGTGGGAAGGTACACATCGGTACCACCAAAAGATCCATGGGAACAAGGCTAGAGGAACATGAGAGAAACTGCAGACTTGGGCAAACTGACAAGTCGGCTGTGGCGGAACACGCACTTAGTGAGGGTAACCACAGGATTCTGTTTGGAAATGCAAAACTGATCGCACCCAACCAGGGATACCATAGCCGACTGGTACGGGAGGCAATAGAAATCCACAAACACACGGATAATTTCAACAGAAAAGAAGAAGCTGTCAACCTCAACCGAATATGGAATCCCATTTAAAAAAAATCGATAATAACTACAGGTAGTTCTTCAGATAATAAAGATGGTTATTCTCCGGACCCAGATGAGGTGAACAAGGTAGTCAATATTAATGACAATTTCCCTAATCCAAATGGAATAATTAGCACCGCAAACTACCTGAATCGGTATAAATACAACTTGCGAAGAAAGAATCTCCAGTCATCGGAGTGAATTTCAAGATGAATGAGCCTCTGAAAAAGCTAGCCACTCGAGCCAGCGAAACGTCAGGAAGAAATTCCAAAAAACGATGGCCTTCAAACCCGGATAAAAGTAATGATACTGAAAACCTCGGCCGCGAAAGCCTTAACTATTTTGACACGATGTGATATTTACATATTTTTTTATGAAGTAAGAGGTCGTAAAAAAAGGTTACATTACTTGTGCGAAACTGATTTTTCACACTCCTGGGACTGTAGCACTCCGCACTATTAATGTATTATAATATATTATCGTGAGTTGGAGTTTTGTTTTTTACTTACATTATTACTATTTGCCCACTTGTGACTTCACATTTGTGATATTTGGAAGTATTCCGACTTTATGACTTGCTGGGAAAACGTAGAACATTATCTAATACTCAGATGTCAGGGGTGATGATTCCTACGTAGTAAAGTATCTCGATGCTAGAAATTACGGTCAGTGACAATCTTTCATGTGAAAACCATCCGAGATCGATCGCTCAAAGAGTTTCTTAGAAGCTTAGATTTCAATTTCGTGTGAAGAAATACTTCTACAAGGCATAGAAGATAGTCTTAGAATATGAAGTCTTTTCTCATGTATGGAGTTCGGCCCCAAAACATTATTTGAACATTCTTGATTCTATCCAGGGGGAGGGAATCAATCTTGTTGGTGAGTCTTCGCTCACAGACTCGCTCACTTCATTGGAGCATCGTTGAAGGGTCGGAGACTTGTCTTGAATATTTTCGCGGTCGGTGCTCCTCTGAACTGTCGTCTTTCGTTCCACCCTAGGCAGTATGAACACGTGGTATTTTTTTGAACATTACAGGGCTTCCCTCCGTGTGATTCTCAAAAAAATTTGGACACCCTGTATAAAAATTACGCAATATCCGACTTGGTATGGGAGGCAGCAGATGGTTCCAGGGAAGTGATTCCAACAGAACAAGGCTCTGTAAGAATGTTCTGATGGAGGAATCATAAAATATCAGAATATAGGTCTGTCACATAAGTTTGATTACGATTACTATAATGCAGATTTTCCAGTGAGTTCCAATGATAGTTCTCCACCCTAACATTTGTAACTTCCCAACTTATCTTCCGCTTCCTTCATCCGACGCTAGATAGCATTAACAAATGAATATCGCAGTGCAATGTAGAGGAACTGATGCTCTGGCACTTAATTAATCGAATGAATAGTGATTTAAGTTGGGCATGTTCTTACAAACAATCGGCCGGGAACCGAATTCCAACAATATCCGCAAGTTTGGGAAACAGTTTAGACATTATTTCGATTCTATTAAATTCTATTAGGACTGGATTTATATATGTGTTCAGCACATACACTTCACAAGTTGCTTTGCATTCGGGAAGGATGTTAGGTTGTTGTGTATAACTGGTAACGAACCGTGTTTCTCACCCCCTCAGCCGCACACACCCTGTTGTGTTCCTCCCCACGCGGGATAGCGAATATACGTTGCAGAATTTGCATCTACAGTGTGCATTTACAAGTTGAGATGAATTCATTTTGTCAACAACTGTCAAACAATGTTGACTTTTTTTTGTTGCTATGGTTGAAGATATAGACACAGAGTAGACATTGGTGGTTCTCTCAGTACAGAGAAGACCATATTGAGTACGGTGTTTCACAAGTACTAGGCCTGTTGTTATGAAATGAATATGTAAATGATTTTTACAAAACTATAAGAACTGGCAACATCACTAGCTTTGCCAATGACATATTTTTTTCAGAGAAACATTCACATCAATATCATTAACAATGACTTGGTAAAAATAATAGAATGGTGTAACATGAACTTGGTGGAATTTAATGCCAAGAAAACCCAGGCATGTCTCTCCTCAAGTAAAGCCGCTCTTTCATCATCTAGTATTCAGATGTCAGGAATAACTATTCCTACAAAGTCAAGTATCTCGATGCTTGGAATTACGATCAGTAATAATCTCTCATGGGAAAACCATGTGAGATCGATCGCTAGAAGTGCTTCCCAGAAAATTGGATTTCTATTTCGTGGGGAGAAATACTCCACTTCTCGTCAGCTTCTAAAGATCTACAAGGCTCAGATACGGCCTGTCTTGGAATATAGTTCTCATGTGTGGAGTTCGGCATCAAAACATCCATTGAGGCTTTCTGATTCTATACAGAGCAAGGCAATTTGTCTTGTTGGTGATTCTTCGCTCACCGACTCGCTCACTTCATTGGAACATCGTAGAAGGGTCGAAGATTTGCTTTGCCTCTATAGTCACGGTCGATGCTCTTCTACAAAAGTACAAAATTCCCACCCCTTTGTTGTGAATTTGAAGACCTGTCGAACCTCTCTTGCTCAGAGATATTTTTTCAATAGAACAGCTGAGCTATGGAAATCCTTACCGAGAGAGGTTTTTCCTGAGGCTTACAAACTTCGAATATTCAAAGTGAATAGATATTCTGTCCCTTGATTCACGCGGTGTTCTTTGAATATTACAGGGCTTTCCTTTCGTGTGAATCTGCATATGAAAAACATTTTTTTTGATAGACCTTAATAGTTGTTTTCTGAAGGAAAGTGAAAATAGGACGAGTAGAGAATTTTTTTTTGAAGAAACTGACATTATAAAACCGACGGGTTGCTTATTCTGATTCTCTGAACGAACAAAGAAACACCACTACAATTTCATCGATAGATCAATGTCATTGGGAATTGAAATACTGAGATATTATCACCGGAGATGAAATGATTTGATATTTCAGACTATATATTCAGATTTAGGACTGATCTCATCTCTTTTCTCAAGGAGTCAGATATGAGGAGTGCCATAATTTTTGCTTTTTTTTTCGCAGTTGTAGTGTCTGGGCCAGGTGAGTACTCAAATAACTATGGTAAATTATCCATATCATCATCAAAGTCGTGTGTTTCAATGTTGTACGATTCCACCTGTGAGAATCTCATCAAATTCTTAATATCAGACAGGAATACCACTTACTGAAAAATATATTTTCTGTATGACAAAAAACGTGGAAGGTCTGTAATTCTTCAACAAGGAAAAATATCTTAGGTGCAATGACATGAGCCTGAGAGTTGAAAAATCCAGTTGGAACAATGAGAAACTTTGTAAAATTATGAATAAATGATAGATTTTGACCATTTTTTGCATTTGTTGCCGAGTTACAACTGTTTGTAGGTTGAGTTGTGAAATATTTTCAAAGGGGGCGGAAGAGGGGTAACTGCACGGGGAAATCGGGTGCCAACTGCCCTCAAAATGACCCAAGGAGGCCCATAAAACCTCCGTTCAAAGTGGCATTCCTCAATCATTTTTTGCAAGGTTGTTGGTGTTAATCCCCCAACTGAAACTGACAATAGATTTCAAATGGTTGCTCGTCCCGCACTGTGCAATACGTCATCATTTCCCTGCCATTTCTTTACAAGTTGTTCAATAATATGCCTCAACAATTTACATTGCAAAAAAAAACGTAGGATGTACCAACATAGTGAGATTTAAATATTGCCTGAATTCTAACCCATCCTCTTTTTCAATAGTAATCAGGAAGGTGACCAATTAATTAGATATCTATGTTTCAAGACATATTATGTAATATTTTGAAACAATTTTGTTCGAATCTCTCTCAGGCAAAAGTCCAGATTTAATTGACATTTGCAGCAAACTTTCTTGGATTTTCATAAACAAACCATTCGGCTCTAACGCTTCCTGGTCGCAATCTTCCATTAAATTTATTTGATACTTATATTAATTTCGGATGACGTAATTGCACTTGCATTCCGTTTTTTCCAGATTGTTCAGCACAAATTCTCACATTAAATGTGAGTTTCAGCATTTGGTGTATCTAAAGTTGGTAATTTTTTTTAACGAAATATGTTCGATATACCTACATTGGAGTGTTTTTGAAATTGCATCATGTTACTTGTGAAAATATATTTTTCTACAAACGTCAGTAAAAGTATAACTTGACGCATGCTGTCAGTGTCTGAAATGCCATTTTATGACACTGGTGTTAAAAGTAAATCATTTTTAGCACTATTTCTGAAAGTGATTTATTTGTAGAGAAAATATAAAACATAATTCAAAATGGAGTGAACGTACAATTAGTGAAACTACAATAATGATAAAAACTCCATGGCCAGTCTCATTGGTAGAGTAACAGAATTTATTCTGGTGAAGCTCGTACCAGGGCAGAGAACAATGTTATCCGCCGAAGTTTTGTTTGCTTTGTAGCGAGTCTTCTATATAACCCTCTGCTACTGTACTAGACTTCCATCCACTGTGTCCTTTAACTGTAGTAAGACTAGCACCAGAGTCCGCCAACAAACTTGCTGAGGAACGTCGAAAACAATGTACAGTAAAAAAATGGGAATCAGGCAAATTCAGAAATTCAGCAATTATGGCAGGCATATTACCATATGTGTTGATTTCAACTGGAGTCTTGGCACATTTATTTTCAATGCATTTCATAAAAACTCTTGAATGAATAATATCCACTGGACGAAGGGCTATGTATATTCACAGTAGTTCATATGCAATGTACCACTTACAACAAAGGTGCGTGGCACATTAGTTTTTGAGTCTGGTATATGCACAACTAGTGAAGTTCCGGAATCCTCAATATTATTTAATGTCAAATCGCACAGTTCCTCTCGACGACAGGCTCCAAAACATCACAAATCGCAGCAACTTTCTGCGTTAGATATATTTCATTCGGGGTTGCTGCGAGAAATTGTGGATTTGTTCCCTGGTCCATACTTTTGACTTGTCAATATCCTTCACCCTTTCGCTTCAAAGAGCCACAAGTTTGTAATATCAACTAATGTCATGATTATCATTATGTTCATCACCGACTTCAACATAGAGTAATTCGACCAAAGCGTTGACCATTTCCATATTTTGGACTCTTCTTCAAAGTATGCAAGAAGCACTTTTTCACTGGCCTCCTTGCCACTGACATTTTTCTGATCACACCATTTCAAGAAACGATCGTACTGTCGCTTTGACTTACTAGGCAATAATTCAGAAGCAGCTTTGTTGGCAGCTTCTTCAACATCCGGCGGTAGAAATCCATTTTCTGGATCACTTTCCATCTAGAAACGAAAAAACGAGAAAGAATAATTCGTGATTGATTGACGTTAGTTGTCAACAAAGACAAATCAACAAATTCTGTTTTTGATTACCTTGGAAACTTGTTTAATGAGTATATCAGATTAAATTGATTCAAAACTGATTATCTCAAGGCTATTATTTTATCAATCAATTAATGTAAAATAGGTATGCGTTGATTTGGACTTTTTGTGGTGTTTGTAGAAAAAATAGTGTATGATATAGCTGCTGAAAGTGATTTTATTTTGTTTGAAGGGATGGAACACTCCGCCTTCGGCATCGTATCGTAAACTTCCCTTCTCACAAAATTTAATATTACTTTTAGCACTCGAATCATAAATAACCATTCTGCCACCTATAGTTAACTAAAATTATAAAAGGACGATAGACTGGGATGATACCCATCTGAGTTTAGCATTTGGTCTAACTCAAGTTGGTAATTTCTGACCAACTTGACAGTCAGAGGAATTACTAATTTAGAAAGTCAGGTTGGATTAATTTTTTTTCCAAATCATGATGTGATATGTGAATATATTATGATGATTCTCAAAATATTCGTACCCTCTAAGAAATTTCCGGAAACAATTCGAGCTCTTGTGGTATTACAAGTGAAAATATTCATTGCATCATTAACAAATTTCCCCCACAGTAATCCAGCAAGATGACTGGCAAGAAAACCCGAAATTCATCGCCTACGAAGACGAAAACGGAAACATCCGAATCGAAGACCTGTCCATCCCACCGGAAAAATTCACAGCCTCAGCCGCAGACGTAACCTACCACTTCTTCTCCAAATCCAACCCATCGGACAGCATCCAAATCCACAGCAACGCGACAGCGGCTCTCAACAATACCCATTTCAGCGCTGCCAAAGAGACTCTCTTCATTGTCCACGGCTGGCAAAACTCCCACCAGTCCGATGTGAACTCTCACATAAGGGAGAACATCTTGAAAGGGCATGATGTCAACGTTTTCGTTGTCGACTGGAGCCCCGTTGCTGGCAAAAGCTACGGTACAGCGCAGAAATCTGTTCAAGCGGTTGGAGGGTTCATTGCCGATTTCGTCGAGGGTTTGGAGAAGAGCTTCCATCTGGATGTGGGAAGGTTGAAGTTCGTTGGTTACTCGTTGGGAGCACATGTCAGTGGGTGTGCTGGTGCAGCTTTGGGCGGTCGGGTTGATCGTATTGTAGGTACGACTACACTTTATTTTATCATCAATCAGTTACCCTATCACGAACGACCAAACCTCTTCTTTCTCCTCATCTTCCAAAGGAGTTATTTCCCGTACACTTGTTATATGTGGTACGTTCAATCTTTAATAAAAACAGAAGAGGACAATGAGTCAAATGAGCATAACATTCAGAAAACAAAGTCGAAAAAACAAGAGAAGAAACTGAATATATGGTTAATACTCACAACAATTCAAAAGAGTTTGAAAACATCGATGAAACACGAATATGTGAATAAATATAGTCTGGAATTACTGATCATTCCTCACAATAATCAAACACACAAAAATAAAGAAGCAATATGAGTGATTCAATTCGACATTGTTAAAAAAAACGAAAATTAAAACGTGTTAGAGTTGATTGAGAGATTGGGAATTCCTGGTTACTATGATGGCACTAACTTGTTGAAGCACGAGATAGCGTTGTACTGTGGAGATTTCTTGAACAGTGTTATGCGATGTTGAGGAATTTGCAGTAACTCTCCATTCCGGGTATTATAATTATCCACAGTGGCGTTTAACGAGAAAATATTATTATATAATAATCTGACGGTTTGGATCTGACGCAGACTCGTGGCCGTAATCAGAATTTGAAAAAAAGAAAGTCTTATTAAAATATACAAGCGCATCAGATTAACATAAATATGGTTCATCTTTACGCCCTAGACGTTGCAGTCTCATAATGTGATGATTATCTGGAGAGATTCACCCATTCCGCCAATTTGAATTTTCTTTTTGATTTTTTTAACTCATTGAACTCAATTAATTGAAAATTTCAGGAAAAAGCATGCAAATAAAAAAAGGGTATGTTTTTTTTTCAGTAGAATATTTATAAGAAAATGATTATGAGCAATAACATTTTTGAAATTTTAAAACGTTGGATATTCGTTGTGAACCATATATCATGACACCAACGAGTCTGTGTGATCAACTGTCATGGCATCATGGCAACAGAAACTAGAGTGGAGACGGAGTGAGAGAGCAATAGATAGAGAAAGAGTGAGAGAGAAATAGGAACGTGGAGAGGTGAATATATAGGCATCACGTAGCTGCAAGCATTGAACTGTGTCGATGAATTTTTATCATTTCGGCTTGTGAAAATCGTCAGACTAAATATTTTTTGCAATTCTTGAATTAAAAAAAAATAGAATAAAAATAGCTGAGCTCGAGAATGTTGAGATGACGTTTTTTTTACAAATTTGTAGCCCTCCTCCTCCTTTAGGTCACTCTCGAATTGTCAGATTAGTGGAATGAACACATTTCAGGATGTAACTAACTCACCCTACTTAATCCCCTACCTAATCTGACGCGCTCGAGAATTTTTCTAATCTGATCCTTTATCCGTGAAGGGCGGCCATATGTATAGGGCTCATATATGGTGGAAGTACTTAACCGGGTACAAGGTATCCCCCTGTATATTGATCTGCCGCGCTTCAGTTAATCCCGAAATCCCCGCTTAGGATCCCCTATTATAAGTAATAGTAAGTTCGTAGGTATAGATCATATGGTGATTTCTGAATTAACACCACATTTTCCGATGCTGATGATAATGTACCACCACATATAACTAACTGTATATATGTCTGATTATGAAATATCATCTCCTAGTGCCCTGAGAATGATTTTATCAAAGTTCAAACGTCGCCAACTACAACCTAACTCCGACCATCTTCCGCTCAACAAAAACGTTCTGTTTCCTCAGGTCTGGACCCTGCTGGTCCCTACTTCTCAATCGACAACCAAAACAACCGTATAGGCACCCACAGCGCCAGGTTCGTCCAAATCATCCACACCAACGCTGGTAAGCTCGGCTTCAACGGTGAACTGGGGCACGCAGACTACTGGCCCAACGGGGGGAAATCCCAGGCAGGATGCGGTATAGACCTCCTCGGCACCTGCTCCCACGGAAGATCCTACAACTACTACGCAGAATCCCTCAACAGTGACAGATTCGTTGCGAGACAGTGCGGAAGCATCGCCGATTATAACAATGGAAAATGCAAGGACGGGAACGCTTCTGTCATGGGCCAATTCACTGTTGATACTGGGTATGTATCTCTTATATTCTACCAGCTGACACATGCCCACTTCGTTAGGCGTTGGTTGATGCAATTATATCGTGTAGTTCAGAGAAAGGCAATCCGTTTTGTTGGCGAATTTTTCGCTCATAGGCTCGCTCACTTCATTGAAACATCGATATTTTCACGGTCGATGCTCTTCCGAATTGTTATCATTCGTTCCACTCCTGGCAATATCTACACGAATGACTCGACGAGTACAGAATTCCCACCCCCCTGTTGCGAATTTGGAGATCTGTTGAACCTCTCTTGCTCAGGGATCTTTTTCAATAGAACAGCTGAGCTTTGGAAGTCCTTGGCGAGAGAGGTTTTTCCTGAGGCTCATAAACTTCAAAAATTCTAAGTGAATGTTATTTCGTATCTCCTGTCCCTTGATTCACGCGCTGTGCCTTGAACATAACAGGACTTCTTTTTCATGTGAATCTGTATATAAAAAAATTGAGTTTAATCAGGTTTTGTCCTTCAAGAGGGGCAGCCATCCGCGATCCATATCAAGCGAACTCATAGATATGCATTCTCCACCAGACAGCATGATGAAAGCAAATTCCTTTGATTTTCGTTTCTTGCCATTGCTTTCTTTCGTTATAATTTCAGTGTCGTTCCATTCTTCTGTGTGGTCTCCATCGGCAGTAAGAATGTGCTCTGATAATTTAGAACCACCTATCTGTCTGTTCCTGATGTACATCTTGTGTTCACTCTCTCGCACTTCCAATGGTCGAGACGTTTCACCGATATATTTTTGACCACACGAACAAGGAATTTGATAAATACAATTTTTTGTGTTTTTCGTTGGGTAATTCGGTTTTGTTTGTGTGAGTATTCGTTGTTTGGAGAATGTTTGTGAATAATATAATTATTTCATGAAAATTTTGCATTGACATGGGAAAAATCCAGAGAAGATTTTCCATATTAATAACAAAAAATATCTCTTGTTAAAAGTGTTCGTTGATTCATATGATATTCCAAATACTACTAGTATCTGAAAAAAATATGGTTGTAAAGTTTAATTGAATTCATTGTTTTTTTCAGTGCCAGAGGTGAATTTTTCTTGGCAACCAACGACGAGGCTCCTTTTGCCAAAGGATGAATAATAAGGATAAAAGTATTCCAATAGGACATTGATTGTGAAATGAAAATTGGAAATGAATGTTCATAGAAAATATATTTTTATTGAATTTTCCGATTTTATAATTGCAACTTATTTAGGAGAACTATCACTAAACACTATTTGTCATATGAAGCGCATAACAGAAAAGTCTATTGAAGTACTTGAGCCTAGGAGAAAATGTAGTGTGAGGAGAGTGAAGTGTGCTTATGTTGTCAGTGTAGTATGTGTTGGTATATGAAGCGTATCATATGAAGTGCAGAAAAGTCTATTGAAGTACTTGAGTCTAGGAGAAAATGTAGTGTGAGGAGAAAGAAGTGTGCTTATGTTGTCAGTGTAGTATGTGTTGGTATATGAAGCGTGTCATATGAAGTGCAGAAAAGTCTATTGAAGTATGTAGTGTGAGGAGAGTGAAGTGTGCTTATGTTGTCAGTGTAGTATGTGTTGGTATATGAAGCGTATCATATGAAGTGCAGAAAAGTCTATTGAAGTACTTGAGTCTAGGAGAAAATGTAGTGTGAGGAGAGTGAAGTGTGCTTATGTTATCAGTTTGGTATGTGCTGGTATATGAAGCGTATCATATGGAGGACAAGTGAGTGAATGTTGTGAGATGTTAGGGACAAGGATTGTGTGTGTGTGTGTTGAGAAGAGTATCACGAGATAATCATCTATGCAAATCTTATGAACAAAATACAGAATTAGGTAGGTAATATAGTGACACAAACACTATGATTGAAGTTAAACGCGTGTGATACAATATATCAGAAAAACAATTTGGATTCAGAAAAAGAATTTCTACCCAGGATGCCATTTGTCATTTAAGTAATAATATATATCAACATCTTGAAAATCAATATTCAGTTTTGGCTTTTTTTTTTGACCTAGCTTAAGCTTTTGATACGGTTGAGCATAACCGACTATTAGTTAAATTTGCAAATATTGGATTTCGTGGCAAGGTTCATAAGCTCCTCAAAAATTATTTAGAAAATATGTTGAAATTGATGAAGCTAGAAGTGAAGAGAAAATCTTTCAATTCGGTGTACCGCAGGGAACCATTTTAGGGCCACTTTTATCTAATATCTATCTCAACGACCTTTTTACTATTGACACTGTAGGTTGAATCCATAGTTTCGCAGATGACACTGTCATATTATATGGGAAAAAAACTGGAATGAATTACAAACCGAAACTACATTAGATTTTGAAAAGATTGAAAATTGGTTTGATTATAACCTACTCACAGTAAATTTTGAGAAAACCACTACCGGACTTAGGACCACTAATACTTCATGATAATACTAGCATTGAAAAAACTGATAGTATCAAGTACTTAGGAGTTATATTTGATAAACATCTGAAATGGGATAAACACATAGCGTTCCTTTTGAAGAAATTACGGAATTTATTATCAAAATTCAAGTATCTCAAAACATTTATTAGCGTAATAACCCTAAACATTCTTTATTTTTCATTAATACAGTCCCAATTGAATTATGGGATTCTGGCTTGGGGAGGGGTCATGAAATCCCACATTAGAAATCTTGAAGTTCTTCAGAAACGGTTTCTGAAAATGATATATAATAAGTCTTATTTGCATCCAAATGAAAATCTGTGCATAGAAACACATAAAATGGACATAAGACCATTATTCGGATATAACATCATGATTTATATCCATAAACACAAATTGAATATAAATTTCAATAATCATATTTATAATACAAGGAATAAAAATAATATATCATCGAAAAATAGAGTTAAAACAACAATGTCTCAGAAAATTTTTAAATATTTATTGCCATTCTACTATGATTTGATTCCAAATCATATAAAAATGATCAAGTCATTAGTATCTTTCAAACTGAAGATTAAAAAATGGATTCAAGAATCACGTCGAAATTCATTTCATGAAATCTCTCACTTCAGTTGAGATAATCAGCTGATTTTTCAATATTATTTTGTTGAATTCTACAAATTTATCAAACATATAATGCATAAATGTTATTCATATCTCTCTCAACAAGGTTTTAACTTCGCGGGTATGATTGAACTGTTTATTCACCTTTTTACAAATTGATGCTTTTTTTATGAATTTTGAATAAACTTTATTATTATTATTATTCTTGGATTCGTACATCAAGACATAACTGATTTATATTAAGGTCGAAGTACTCACACACCATCCCTTATTGAAGTATATATAGAATGGATCAATACCGCCCCATTGACCTTCAGATTAGTTTCAGTTTCATAGTTTCATGCAGTTATTGTGTTACTCTGTGTTACTAAAAAAAATATATCGATAGAGTATTATCAATTTATTCTGCATGGAATAGATATTCAGTGAGAAGTATTTCGGATTTCTCAGTAGTTTTCACAAGACATGTCTGAAACTATTTTTACATTTGTGCTCATTTGGCCGATAAGAGTTCTACCTGATATTTCTCTCAAAGCATAACAGCATTCCCAGTAAAGAACTATTACCGCTTGGCAAGGACCAACGAAATGGTGTGAGCATCCCGCCGGGAAAAAAAGGAATCGGATATGTTAGTTTGAGAAAGACTGTTGTTGAATTCGAATTCACACTGAACTCTATGACAAATGGGCAGAATGAGAAAGAATTGTGTTTTTTTTTTTGGAATATTTACAATAATCGCTATCCAAGGTTTGTATTTCTAGTTTGTGTGTAAGGTGTTCTCTACTATATGATGCGTGTCATATAGAGTCATAACAGTAGGGAGGTAGAGGAATATTTTACACCCAACCATGTATCAAAGCTACCCCGTTTGCAAGGATGAATGACCATCTATGGTTGATAAGACGATCAATGGCTGATCTATGGCCCACAATTAAATGAAACAACTCAAATGAGCTACTGAAGTCAATGATCAACAGTGTCAAGGGGATGTTTCGTGTTTTTTGTTTTCGTATATGGAGCGTATCATATACATGTGATTTTTGTATATGCTGATGTATGACTTAGTAAATGAAGTGTACGTATTGAAGGGCGTGAGTCTAGAATATAATGTAGTCTGATTAGTGTGAAGTGTGCTTATATTTTCAGTCTAGTGTGTGGTGAAATATGAAGCGTATCACATGCAGGACAAGTTAGTGTAATGTTGTGAGTTGTTAGGGAGCTTAATTGTGTGTGTAGGAAAGCGTATCACCAGATGATACATCATCAATGCAAATCTAATGATTTAAATACTGACAAAGTAATGAAAATATATGATCCAGTGGAAAAATATATGTTTGTGGTAGGTAATGAAGGATCACAAACACTATATATATTATGACGTATCATAAGAAGTGTACAATAGTCTATTGAAATGCGAGAGTCTTGGAGAAAATGTCATCTGATGACTTTGAAGTGTGCTTATATCTTAGGACAAATGAGTGTAATGTTGTAAGTTGTTAAGGAGCGCAATTGTGTGTGTAGGAAAGCGTATCACGAGATAAAACATCATCAATTCAATTATCAAAATACGGACAAAGAGAAATACAAATACATGATTCAGAAGAATAATGTATGAATAAGGAATGTAATGGAGGATGACAAACACTATAATTGAAGTAAAACATGTATAGTACAATAAAAAAGAATTTAGATAATAGTAGTTTTAGTAATCATGTGACAATCTTGAACTTATAATTCGTACATCAAGGCATAATTGAATTATATTTGTTGAATGCAATAAAGGTCGAAGCACTTCTAACTTAGCATCACCCTTATTGAAGTATGAATAGAACTGAATAATACCGCTCGTAAAATTTCAGATCAGGTTCAACATCATGCAGTTTTTGTGTTACTCTGTGTTATTGAAAGAAGTATATTGATGAAGTATTATCAGTTCTCTAAGTCAACATAGAAAATATATTTAATGAGAAGTATTTCAGGTTCCTCGGTAGTTTTTACATAACATGTCTCAAACTAATTTTACATTTGTGGTCACTTACAACTATAACCACTCGGCAAGGACCCTCGGGATGTATAACTCTTGGGTGAATACAACATAAAAACTATATTTAAACCCACAAAGAAGATTCAACAGAGCCTCAGATCGGCTAAAGACAAAAGAGATCCACTGTCTGCAGCAGGGGTTTATCGCATACCGTGCACCTGTGGGAAGGTACACATCGGTACCACCAAAAGATCTATGGGAACAAGGCTAAAGGAACATGAGAGAATCTGCAGACTAGGGCAAACTGACAAGTCGGCTGAGGCGGAACACGCACTTAGTGAGGTTAACCACAGGATTCTGTTTGAAAATGCAAAACTGATTGCACCCAACCAGGGATACCATAGCCGACTGGTACGGGAGGCAATAGAAATTCACAAACACACGGATAATTTCAAAAGAAAAGAAGAAGCTGTCAACCTCAACCGAATATGGAATCCCATTTTGAGAAAATCGATAATAACTGCAGGTAGTTCTTCAGATAATAAAGATGATTATTCTCCGAACCCAGATGAGGTACACAAGGTAATCAATAATAATGACAATTCCCCTAATCCGAATGGAATAATTAGCACCGCAAACTACCTGAATCGGCATAAATACAACTTGCGAAGAAAAAATCTCCAGTCATCGGAGTGAATTTCAAGATGAATGAGCCTCTGAAGAAACTAGCCACTCGAGCCAGCGAAACGTCAGGAAGAAATTCCAAAAAACGATGGCCTTCAAACCCGGATGAAAGTAATGATACTGAAAACCTCGGCCTTAACTATTTTGACACGATGTGATATTTACATATTTTTTCATGAAGTAAGAGGTCGTAAGAAAAAAGGTTACATTACTTGTGCGAAAGTGAATTTTCACACTCCTGGGACTATAGCACTCCGCACTATTAATGTAATATAATATATCATCGTGAGTTGGAGTTTTGTTTCACACTTACATTATTACTATTTGCCCACTTGTGACTTTACATTTGTGATATTCGGAAGTATTACGACTTTATGACTTGCTGGGAAAACGTAGAACATTATCTAATACTCAGATGTCAGGGGTGATGATTCCTACGTAGTAAAGTATCTCGATGCTAGAAATTACGGTCAGTGACAATCTTTCATGTGAAAACCTTCCGAGATCGATCGCTAAAGGAGTTTCTTAGGAGCTTAGATTTCTATTTCGTGTGAAGAAATACTTCTACGAGGCATAGAAGATAGTCTTAGAATGTAAAGTTTTTTCTCATGTATGGAAATCTTTCCCAGAACATTAATTGAACCTTTTTGATTCTTTCCAGGGAAAGGGAATCAATCTTGTTGGTGAGTCTTCGCTCACAGACTCGCTCACTTCATTGGAGCATCGTAGAAGGGTCGGACACTTGTCTCTCATCTATAGATATTTTCGCGGTCGGTGCTCTTCTGAACTGTCGTCTTTCGTTCCGCCCTAGGCAGTATCAACACGTGGTATTCTTTGAACATTACAGGGCTCCCCTCCGTGTGATTCTTGAAAAAATTGGGATACCCTGTATAAAAAATTCGCAATATCCGACTTGGTAAGGGGGGCAGCAGATGGTTCCAGGGAAGTGATTCCAACAGAACAAGGCTCTGTAAGAATGTTCTGATGGAGGAATCATAAAATATCAGAACATAGGTCTGTCACATGAGTTTGATTACGATTACTATAATGCATATTTTCCAGTGAGTTCCAATGATAGTTCTCCACGCTTACATTTGTAACTTCCCAACTTATCTTCCGCTTCCTTCATCCGACGCTAGATAGCATTAACAAATGAATATCGCAGTGCAATGTAGAGGAACTGATGCTCTGGCACTTAATTAATCGAATGAATAGTGATTTAAGTTGGGCATGTTCTTACAAACAATCGGCCGGGAACCGAATTCCAACAATATCCGCAAGTTTGGGAAACAGTTTAGACATTATTTCGATTCTATTAAATTCTATTAGGACTGGATTTATATATGTGTTCAGCACATACACTTCACAAGTTGCTTCGAAGTCGGGAAGGATGTTAGGTTGTTGTGTATTACTGGTAACGAACCGTGTTTCTCACCCCCTCAGCCGCACACACCCTGTTGTGTTCCCCCCCCACGAGGGATAGCGAATATACGTTGCAGAATTTGCATCTACAGTGTGCATTCACAAGTTGAGATGAATTCATTTTGTCAACAACTGTCACACAATGTTGATATTTTTTGTTGCTATAGATAAAGATGTAGACATTAATGGTTCTCTCAGTACAGAGAAGACCATATTGAGTACGGTGTTTCACAAGTACTAGGCCTGTTTTTATTCAATGAATATGTAAATTATTTTTTTTTCAACCTCTAAGAACAGGCAACATCACTATCTTTGCCGATGACACTGCAATTTTCCATGAAGACTTCTTGGTAAACCCTCAAAAGTTATGTTGAGGCAGATTTTCTGTTATTTTATGTTATTAATTAATTTCGAAATCGACCCACACTATCAACTTTGAGAAATATTTTTTTCAAAGAAACATTCACGTCAAGAAAATCAACGATGACTTGGTAAAAATAATAGAATGGGGTAAGATGAACTTGGTGGAATTCAATACTAGGAAAACCCAGGTACGTCTCTTCTGAAGGAAAGCCGATCTATCATCATCTAGTATTCAGATGTCAGGAGTAACTATTCCCACAAAGTCCAGTATCTCTCATGGGAAAAAAAACATGTGAGATCAATCGGTAAAGGTGCTTTCTAGAAACTTGAAATTCTATTTCGTGTTAAGAAATACTTCACTTCTCGTCAGCTACTAATAATCTATAAGGTTCAGATACGACCTGTCATGGAATGTGGTTCTCATGTGTGGAGTTCGGCACCAAAACATTCATTGAGGCTTCTCGATTCTATTCAGAGAAAGGCAATTCGTCTTGTTGGTAATCCTTTGCTCACAGACTCGCTCACATCATTGGAACATCGTAGAAGGGTCGGAGATTTGTCTCTCTTCTATGGTCACGGTCGATGCTTTTTTGAATTGTTATCAATCGTTCTACTCCTGACAATATCCACACGGATGACTCGACGAGTATAAAATTCCCACTCCTTTGTTGTGAATTTGGAGACCTGTCGAACCTTTCTTGCTCAGGGATCTTTTTTCAATAGAATAGCTGAGGCTCACAAACTTCAGAAATTTCAAGTGAATGTTAATTCGTATATTCTGTCCCTTGATTCACGCGGTGTTCTTCAAACATTACAGGGCTTCCCTTTCGTGTGAATCTGAATATAAAAAAACATTTATTTTGATATACCTCAACAGTTGCTTTTGAAAGAAAGTGACAATTATAATAATACTAATAATAATAATAATACATACACCTATTTGGGTGTGGAACAACGCACCCTCAAGAGGTAGACTCGGTAAAAAATGCTCTCCGTGGCAAGTATAGGCAGAAACTACGGCAGATCTGGTCCTCAGAGCTGTCGGGAAAAAACAAAGTTTCTGCCACCAACATGCTTGCCATTCCGATTCTACTTTACTCCTTTGGAGTAGTCAAGTGGACTCAGGAAGAGTTGCGGCAACTTGACGTGAAGACTCGCAAAATGATGCATATGCACAGAAGCATGCATCCCAAATCGTCCGTTCCACGGTTATATCTCCTTCGACAACAAGGGGGCCGTGGACTTTTGAGTTTGGAGTGTCTTCACAACAGAATGGTACTGGATGGAGCCTGTAGAGTCATCAGGAGTTCGGATTCCCTACACTGCATGGTCCGAGATCATGAATATGCAGGAATCGGAGCCTTTCTATTCAAGGCAGCAAGGCGCGCTGCTGATGAACTTGGTATAGTCTTCGACACCGAGCGGGTAAACCAACTCTCTGTCACCGAGTTGGAGCCCGCACGGAGAAAAGCTCACATCAAGGCTGCAGAGAATGCTAAAATGCTGCAGCTGCATACAGACAAGCCATGCATGGAGTCTTTTTTAAGAACATCGAGGACCATGGCTTGTCTGTTAAGCTGACATTTGCCTTCCTCAGGTCAGGTGAGCTGAAGTCGGAGACTGAAGGGTTTATCATGGCGTGCCAAGACGGTGTCTTCAACACCCTAGTTTTCCGGAGCCGCGTGATGGGTATAGAGGTCCCTGATACTAGATGCAGGGCCTGCCGACAGGCGCCCGAGACTTTGATGCATTTGCTGTCATCTTGTGCAGTTTATGCGGTCTCGGCCTATATCCATCGCCATAACGCGGCCTTACGAGTGCTGTACTATTTTCCTCGGCACTCGTATGAAATAGACAGGTCACCGGTGCTGCCTTACGCTCCAGGGGATATTGAGTCCGTTGTGGAGAATGAAAGGTGTCGAATTTTTTGGAACTTTTCATTCCCCACCCTCAGGCAAATACAAGCCACTAAGCCTGATATAGTCCTCTTCGACCACCGAAGTAAGACGATATTCGTTATTGAGTTTTCGGCCCCTGCCGAAACGAATATCGTCCGAAAAGAGGAGGAAAAACGGACAAAGTACCAAGATTTACTTCACGAACTCCGCAGGCTCCACCCAGACTATTCTGTCAAGTTAGTGGTTCTGATTATAGGTGTTCTCGGTGGTTCCAGACCAACGCTACTCTCGGAGCTCAAGATCATACCGGCATGCCGTAATGCGGCAGAGATCTTGGCCGGCCGCATGCAGAAGGCCGTTATTCTCGGTTCGTTGCGTCTGCTCAGGACTCACGATTCTCGGAGCCAGTGACCACTTACCCCGCGGTGTGGGGAGTGGTCATTGGCTAATTATACTAGCGCGTCCGCCCACTGGGTCGGAGCAGTGGGGAGAACGGACCCGACTAGGTTTGTTTAGACGAATAATCATAATAATAATAATAATCGTCTTTATTTCGGAAAATACAATTTAAACATGAGACTGGTAAATTGAGGATGATCGCTAATGAGGCGGGATTTAGCTAAAGTTACTCTTACATCCAACCTCATAACGATCCCCATACTTGACAGTAGTGTAGGAAACATTTGAAATAAGATATATTAAACATATTTTGAAAACTAGACTATACCAAGCATAACAGAAATTAGTGAAAATAGGACGTATTTATGAATTAGCCAGGAGATTGTCTTCAAACCAAAATTTTAAGGTGGCTTTACTTTTTTCTCTGATATCGTATGGTAATTATCACTGTCCGCCATATTTTACTGATACTCAATAGGACGAGTTCAGAAAAAAATTCTGAAGAAAGTAACATCTGATTCTCTGAACGAACAAAGAAACACCAAAAACACCCCTACAATTTCATCTATCGATAGATCAATGTCATTGGGAATTAAAGTACTGAAAGGTTTTATCATCGAGGATTAAATGATTTCATATTTCAGACTATATATTCAGATTTAGGCCTGATCTCATCTATTGTCTCAAGCAGTCATGAGGAGTGGCATAATTTTTGCTTGTTTTTTCGCAGTTGTAGTTTCTGGACCAGGTGAGTACTTGTTAACAATGTATTGAAAACAATCTTACAATCAGTTGCTCTGAACATATTCACAAAACATTAGTGAAAAGATATGAATCTGATGAATATGAACAGAAATAAATATGGTGAATTATACAGATCACCTTCAAAGTCGTGTTTTTCTATTGTGGTCTCGATAGTGTAGTGGTTAGCATATCTGCCTATCAAGCGAAAGACCAGGGTTCAATTCTCCGCCGGGTCACCGTGCTGGGTAATCGCACGATAAAAGGTAAGGCCTCGTTCCATTGCTCGAACTCGCACGCTGTATCTCCGAAACTAGAAGAGACCGCCGGATTTTTCTTGGGAGTTTTTTGTAGAGGAGACCATAATACGTAAGTTCCACAAAAAAAAGTTCAAAAAAAGGTGCTCATAGCGTTCGAGGTATTACCTCAATGTCAAATCGCACAGTTCCTCTCGACGACAGGCTCCAAAAACAACAAAAATCGCAGCAACTTTCTGCGTTAGATATATTCCATCCGGGGTTTCTGCGAGAAATTTGTCGATTTGTCCCCTTGTCAACACTTTGGACTTTTTTGGTCGATATCCTTCACCCTTTCGCTTCAAAAAAGCCACAAGATTGTAATATTTGCTTATGTCATGATTATTATTGTTCATCATCGACTCCAACATAGAATAATTCACTTGACATAGTCAGTGGGCATACTTGAAGACGGCGTTAAATCAAATCATCTTTCGAACAATCTGTTCAGGCCAGTCTCAAATCACCTACACAGTAGGTTTCGGCTGGCACCTGTCAGAAAACAACTACTCCCCTGGCTAATACCACGAAGGGCATTGAATTATATCCGACCGGTCTGCAAAAGTGTCCGTCCCTATGATTGAAGATCAACTCCTTCATTTGTATCGACGAAAGCAAATGCAGGATTTACTTCTGTG
Source organism: Zygogramma bicolorata (assembly GCA_032362365.1). NCBI lineage: Eukaryota > Metazoa > Arthropoda > Insecta > Coleoptera > Chrysomelidae > Zygogramma > Zygogramma bicolorata. The sequence continues at coordinate 1,462,993 of JAVJAQ010005172.1, forward strand.
AAGAAACCTGCACTGGCACCGGTCGGATATAATTCAATGCCCTTCGTGGTAATAGCCAGGGAAGTAGTTGTTTTCTGACAGGTGCCAGCCGAAACCTACTGTGTAGGTAATTCGAGACTGGCCTGAACAGATTGTTCGAAAGATGATAGAATAATTCGACCAAAGCGTTGACGATTTCCATATTTTGGAATTGTCTTCAAAGTATACAAGAAGCACTTTTCCTCTGGCCTCCTTGCCATTTCAAGAAACGATCATATGAAAACTCGTTCTGTCGCTTTGACTTTCTAGGCAATAATTCAAAAGCAGCTTCATTGGCAGCTTCTTTCCGGCAGTAGAAATGCATTTTATGGATCACTTTCTATCGAGGAACGAAGAAACGAGAAAAAATAATTCGTGATTTATTGACGTTAGTTGTCAACAAAGACAAATCAACAAATTCTGTTTTTGATTACCTTGGCAACTTGTTTCATCAATAGATTAGATGAAATTGGATCCAAAACTGATTATCTCGAGGCTATTATTTTATCAATCAATCAATGTAAAATAGGTATGCGCTAATTTGGACATTCAATGCTGTTTGTAGATAAAATAGTGTATGATATACCTGCTGAAAGTGATATTCAATTTCGTTTGAAGGGATGGAATACTCCGCCTTCGGCGTCGTGTCCCAAACATCCCTTCTCACAAAATAAAATATCACTTTCAGTACTTATATCATAAATAACTATTCTGCCACCTATAGTTAACTAGAATTACCAATGAACGATAGACTAGGCTGGCTGCCATCTGAGTTTCAGCCTTTGGTGTAACTCAAGTTGGTCAGAAATAACCAACCAGTTAGAGAAATTAATAATTCAGAATATCAGGTTAAATTAATATTTTTTTCAACAATGAATTGAAATGTGGATAATATTATGTATCATTAAAATTTTCAGAATATTCGTTTCCTCTAGAAAATTCCTGGAAATGATTCAAACTCCTGTGATATTACATGTGAAACTAGTCATTGCATCATTTACAAATTTTCCTTTCCTCAGTAATCCAGGAAGATGACTGGCAAGAAAACCCGAAATTCTTCGCCTACGAAGACGAAAACGGAAACATCCAAATCGAAGACCTGTCCATCCCAACGGAAAACTTCACAGCCTCAGCCGCAGACGTAACCTACCACTTCTTCTCCAAATCCAACCCATCGAACAGCATAAAAATCCACGGCAACGCGATAGCGGCTCTCAGCAAAACACATTTCAGCGCTGCCAAAGAGACCCTCTTCATCGTCCACGGCTGGCAAAACTCCCACCTGTCCGATGTGAACTCTCACATAAGGGAGAACATCTTGAGAGGGCATGATGTCAACGTTTTCGTGGTCGACTGGAGCCCCGTCGCTGGCAAAACCTATGGCACAGCGCAGAAGTCTGTCCAAGCGGTTGGAGGGATCATTGCGGATTTCGTCAAGGGTTTGGAGAAGAGCTTCCATCTGAATTTGGGAAGGGTAAAGTTCGTTGGTCACTCCTTGGGAGCACATGTCAGTGGGTGTGCGGGTGCAGCTTTGGGCGGACGGGTTGATCGTATTGTAGGTATGATGGAACTTTATTGTATCATCGATCGATTGCCTTCAACGAGGGGCCAAACCTCTTCTTTCGAATAATCTTTCAATGGGGTTACTTCCCAAGTGGGGCAGAGATATTGAGGGTATATCGGTTCAATATTTGATATTCTGCATAATATACTGACTGAAATAATGATGAGAATATTATTCAATAACCAATTGTGACACACTTGGTATGCTTATGTTGTGAAGTGAATATGTTATAAAAACGGAAAAGGAAAATGAGTCAAATAAGCAAAACGTTCAGAGAACGTAGTCTAAAAAGAAGAGAAGAAACTTAATATATGGTTAATACTCACAACAATAAAAAAGACTTTAAAAACATCAATGAAACACGAATATGTGAACATTCATTATAGTCTTAAATTACTAATCATTCCTCACGATAATGATGTGATTAAATTCGACATCGTTTGAAAAAAACAAAACATTAAAATGTGTTAATGTGTTAGAGTTGCTTGAGGGACTAGGACTCCCTGGTAACTATAATAGAATTTTTGTATTTGGAGGTTTTTGTGGAATTTCAAATCATTCGAGACCCTTTTGAATTCATCTGGTGACTTGTTGAAGCACGAGAAAGCGTTGTACTGTGGCGATTTCTTGAACAGTGTCATGCGATGTTGAGGAATTCGCACTAGCTCTCCATTCCTGATATTATAATTATCTACAGTGGCGTTTGCCGAGAAGGGATCCGAATTTCACCTAGCAAACATTATACATCTCAAAATATATATGGAAGGTACTACGGTGTAAAAAAAATTTCTTTATAAAGATATGAAGGCAACTGTCCCTGTAATTCATATTGGATATGAGCCCCACTATTTTTTCTTGGCAATAAAAACTCTCATGAAGTCCTTCGCCCTACTCCACGTCATCACATTAAAATCGATATGAGTATATACCATCGCATAATAAATGCTGATTCATTCAATGTTGATTTCATCCGCTTTATGACATAGTATGCTTCATTGATCTTTGAGCATGTATGATCTACTGGTTCATCCCAGTTCAGATCAGCATCCAAGTGGGTACCCAGAAATTTTTCTTTCATGGCATTATCAATATCATTTATGACAGGATCATTTGAAGTATCAGTCCAAAAATGGGATTTCATCGTTACTTACTTGGACGTATTCAAAATGAGTTTATTTCTTTGACACCATGCACTGAACTGGTAAAGTTATGGTGGTGCCATCAGCTAACATAGTATAATGGCCGCCTACTATATGTTTCGGTGAGTCATTCACATCTAGGAGAAAGAGTAGAGGGCCTGGGACCGAGCCCTGAGGCACACCGAGTTTAATTATTTCAGACGCTCACTGTGACCCCTCATAGAGTACCAAGAATATTCACATTCGAGAATACTTTTCAATGTGAATGCATATCACTTCAATGTATTTTTCTCAACTCCAGAATACACTATATTATGCCCATGTTGTGAAAAGTTGGGAAATTTACATTTCCATATTGAGAAGGACGAATCTTCAAAATCATTATTCCAGTAGTTAAAGACTAGGAAATTTATATTCCCATATTGAAAGAGATGAATTTCCAAATGTATGTTAATATCCTTTTCAGAAATTTTTGTTGACTGAAAAAGCACTGATCTATTTGATTCAACTGCCTTCTAGGTCTGTGAATTATTTTTCATTTCTTTTTTGATGATAATATCTATTTTTTCATCTTCATCTCTACTCATTGAATATATCTCATTCCCATCATCAATTTCAGTCATACACCTCCACATATAACTGTTCATATGTCTGATTATCGAATATCACCTTCTAGTACTCTGAGGATGATTTTATCGAAGTCGAAACGTCGCCAAATCTGCTTTCAGGTTACTTAACCTAACTCCAACCATCTTCCGCTCAAAAAAAATGTTATGTTTTCTCAGGTCTGGACCCTGCTGGTCCTTACTTCTCAATCAACAACCACAACAACCGTATAGGCACCCACAGCGCCAGGTTCGTCCAAATCATCCACACCAACGCTGGTAAGCTCGGCTTCAACGGTGAACTGGGGCACGCAGACTACTGGCCCAACGGGGGGAAAACCCAGGCAGGATGCGGTACAGACCTCCTCGGCACCTGCTCCCACGGAAGATCCTTCCACTACTACGCAGAATCCCTCAACAGCAATCGATTCGTTGCGAGACAGTGCGGAAGCATCGCCGATTATAACAATGGAAAATGCAAGAACGGACACGCTTCAGTCATGGGCCAACTCGCTGTTGATACTGGGTACGCATCTCTTTTTACTTTACTTTATTTTTTAACGTCTGCCTATGTTCGCTACCAAGGCCAATCACCGATGCCGGTAAGCACACTTCCCCCAACCAACCGGAAATTTTTCCGAACCCTCTGGTATTACAACCATTGGTAGGGATTTTTCACGAGCCTCCTCCTCCTCCTCCGAAAGTTGGCATATCCAAAATATATTTTGTGCTCATTGATATATCGTCTGCGAGCTGTCATATGCTAATTTGATGCAGCTATATGGGCTTTTGACATGGTATTTCCCTGCATGGTCACCCATCCAAGTACTAACCTCGCTCGGCGTTGCTCAACTTCAGATATCGAATGACTGACTGTCACCCTGAAGAGCTGGGCCATGCCCTATGTATCTCTTATATTTTACTAGCTGACATATGACTCATGTCCACTTCGTTGGGCGTTATTTATCTTTGTGATGCAATTATATTGTGTAGTTCAGAGAAAGGCAATCCGTCTTGTTGGTGATTCTTCGCTCACAGAATCGCTCACTTCATTGGAGTATCGTAGAAGGGTCGGAGACTTGCCTCTCTTCATTACATATTTTCACCGTCGGTGATCTCCTGAATTGTTATCAATCTTTCCACCCTTGGCAGTATCTACACGGATGACTCGACGAGTACAGAATTCCCACCCTTAGTGGTAGAATTTCGGAAATCTTATCGTATGGCTATGCCATACAAAGAACACCCCCTCCAAGTTTCAGAACTCTACGATAAGTGGATATGACGAAGGCACCACGTTGGGCGTTAATTATTTCTATGATGCAATTTTATTGTGTAGTTCTTCCTGTGAGTACTCGAAAGAGTGTTGAAAACTCATTTTTAATCCCGTTGGGCGATGGGATTCGATTTAATACAAACACGTCTTCTATCAATTCTGTGAAAGAATATTCACGCAAAATTTGAAGTAGATTGGACCTAGGAAACCCGTTTACTCATACAAACGCTGCCCCCGTTTTTCCCCTTCCTATGAGTGGAATTTCGGAAAATCCATCAGATTTCTACGTCATAAAAAAACACACCCTTCAAGTTTCAGGTCTCTACGATCAGTGGTTTAGGCTGTGCCTCGATTCGTCAGTCAATCAGGACAAAGCATTTTATTTACATAGTACAACAGAACTTTTCCAATTCTTTCCAAAATTTCTGGGAGGAAAAATATCTCCTTCAATTTTCTTCCATCAATTTATGCTTCTAAATCAAGACTGTAAAAAAATTGAAAATATAATTTTGTTTGAGGGGCCATATAGCATCATTGGGCTGGAAATGGTTAACTGATAGAGACCAACATTCTTCATACAGAACTATTCAGTAAGCGCACATTGACATATATATGACATATATATATTTCTCACTGAATTTGTTGTTCAATTAAATCATAAAATTGTTTTGTTCTGAATTGTTCCAAAATTGTTCGTTGCCGTTGACCAGCTGACGAACATCAACCCTCAGAAGACAAAACTTGTGCGAGCAATGGATCAACGAGGCCTTACCCTTTAACGTGCGATTACCCAGCACGGTGGCACGACGAGGATTCGAACCGCGGCCTTTCGCTCAATAGGCAGATATGCTTACCACTACACTACCGATAAAACATACTTTATGTCACTCCTGAATAGTGTAGCTTTCTGTTCGTGAAAGATTTTTCATGATCGGATCAGTATTTCCGAAGATTATTCCTAACAGAATAACAAACAAATTCAGAAACGAACCTCTTTATAATTTCAGTATGTAGACTATTTTTACAAATTGATTTATCCTCATTTTTTCAGAATGGTCAAATACAGATTTTTGAAGTTAGTTCAAAACTCCAGTATAATTTCATGTTTGATATCTCAATATGTTTTGGAGTTTCTAACCATCATTTTTATCCTTGATGTTGGAAAATTAGGAAATTTTGATTTATAAAAATACTTAGTGTACATACCAAATAATTTACAAGAAGTTTGGCCATGAATAATTGTTACTCACATGATTTTGTTCAATTTTCCACAGCGTACTTCCATGAAAAGGTTCCGTTACGAGGAACAAGCATTTTTCATAAAATCTCAAATATATCAGCAGATTTTGAATTGGAAGTACGGTTGGAAAGGTTTGCCAACTGATAATTTTCCAAAAAAAAATACTCTCCATCTCAAATATGAAAAATGGATGTGCTTCCGGTCAAATCGGAAGTGTAATACTTATCCTTGCTGAATTGTACACTCATATCATGAAATCGAAGTACTGAATTCGAAACCTCCATACAAAATAAAATTAAATACACAGGGGAGTAAGTTGGTTCCGCGTCACCCTATACCGGGTGTCCCACATTTTATGTGACAGGCAATATCTGGTTTGTTGAAGGAGATACACAAAAATGTTTCATGCAAAAGATTTAGGAGTTCATGAGAGCTTTATTTTGATATAATTTTCAAATATACAGGGTGTTTGGTGTAGGTGCTACAAACCAAAATTCATTTTTAAAAATAGAACGCCCTGTATATCATTACATATTCAGATGCTACGTTGAATTCTGATATCATTTCATGTTTGGTTTTTGAAATTCGGTTACAGCGTTGTTGAGCTATTGCACTTTTCCTTAAATATAAAATTTCAAAAAAACTTATGTACTCGAATCCAGTCTATATCTTTTATTAAATTGAACTAGACTACTACTGAATACAAACCATTATTCTCACCTCTACGATACGATATCGATATCAGTTGAATATAATATTGAAATTCTTGAGAATGTGACTAACTTGAGGGTGAATTGCTTTATATTGCACAATTTCATCAAGTAGCTTATGCTTGTTGATGCCATAGTAACAAATGTTGTTGAATTGTATCTACTTGTCAGTTCGATTCAGTGATTCTTTGCAAAACAGTAACTGTGTTCTTTGTGCGAAAACTCCAGTATGCCTTTCGCGTTTAGTCCAAGTGATTGCATTGATATGTTATTAATTTTTGGGGAATGTCAGAAAAACTGCCGTCAAACACAACGTCTATACCAAGAACGTTTTCCAGACAGACCCATTCCGTCAAGAATGACTTTTTCGAGAGTTGAAGAATAATTGCGAACTGGGTCATTTCCTTGTACTATAAAGCATCGTCATCATACAAGATCTGTTAGAACTGAAGATTTGGAGATCAATGTGTTGGCTTATATTATACTTCATCCACATGTTTCTATCCGTACTCTTGCAGAAGAAGTCAGTGTGAGTAAATCTAATGTACAGAGAATTCTGAAAGAGAATAAATACCACCTATTCAAAATTCAGTTGGTACAAGGTTTGAAACTCACGGACTTTGAACGACGACTTGAATTCATTGCTTGTATTCAGGTAATATAACATGAAAGTCCTAACATATTCAGTCAAATTTTGTGGAGCGATGAATCACGATTCCAAAATAATGGAGTTGTGAATCGACATAACAGTCACTATTGGTCTCAAGAAAATCCCCACTGGGTTCGCGAAAGTAATTTTCGAACTACTTGGGGTAAATGTATGGTGTGGATTGTTCAATGGCCGCATCATAGGACCTTACTTTTTCAATGAAAATTTCAATGGATTGCGATATTTACATTTTCTAGAAAATGATTTGATCCAGTTGATGGCAGATATTTCCATAGCCGAACGACAAGGAATTTGGTGGCAACAAGATGGTGCTCCTCCTCACAACTCACAGGTTGTTACTGAATATCTGGATAGAACGTACCCAAATAGATGGATTGGTAATAAGGGTCCAATTCGGTGCCCGGTTCGTTCCCCAGATTTATCACCGCTTGATTTTTTCCTATGGGGTTATTTAAAAGATATTGTTTACACTACTCCCCCTTCGAATGTGGATGATCTGAAAATTAAAATTCGACTAGCGTGCAGTGATATTACGCCTGATATTATAAGAGCGACTTGTTCGAGAGAAGTGATTCGACGTTTCGAAGCCTGTATAATATCTGAAGGGCATCACTTTGAACAATTTTTATGACTTATTTCTAGGTACCTACCATTCTTATGAAATGATTTATCAAGTTATATTATTTATATTGTTATTAAAGATTTGTTTTCGAATACACCTCTTTCAATTTCGCAATTGTTTCACATTCAAAATGATTCCTGACTGAATTCCACAACTCAAAATTGAAACCATTACTTCGAACATTCAAAATTTTGACTAATTTTCATGTGATCTGATGCAGAGAGAGTAATTGTATGAGATATTTTTAAAAATAATAGTCGTTCTCAAGACTTTACATTTTAAGCAACGCCGTGACCGAATTTCGAAAACAAACATGAAATGATATCAGAATTTAACGTAACATCTGAATATGTAATGATATACAGGGCGTTCTATTTTAAAAAATGGAATTTTGGTCTGCAGCAGCTACACCAAACACCCTGTATATTTAAATATTATATCAAAATATAACTCTCATGAACTCCTAAAACTTTTATACGAAACATTTTTGTATTTTTGTGTATCTCCTTCAACAAACCAGATATTGCCTGTCACATAAAATGTGGGACAACCGGTATAGGCAGGAAAGTAGCTGTTTTAGATGATTCCTCTTCTATTATATAGTTCACTACTATTGGTTTTGAGATCATCATCATCAACGGATTAGGTTGAATGACATCTCATCACGATAAATCACTTTTCATTTGATCAAGAATAATTTTTTATATTGACAAAATCCTTGCTGAAAATATTGTTAGTGCCGATAATATTGTTTCGATCCATAAACATATAATAATATTTTCAAATATCATTTCCAAATATTGGTTTTATGGTCATGTGGATGAAGTGTCAATTTATTCTGTGTTTGGTATACCTAAGGAGAATGTTTTTTAATTTATTCATTTGACCACTGATGAACTCAAGGAGTAGTTTTCGCTGAGCAAAACAAGCTTGTCCGAGTTTGAGAATGAAATGTTCCATATGAATGAAATTCCAATCAAAAAAACTCTCTCTTTGTATAGACAAATCCTATGAATGTTATCGGTTTGATTTAATTGAGCAAGAAATAGTGACTCCAATGGGACTCAGCGCTATATAGGTAGGGGAGTAGTCATTTCAGATACTCTCTTATCCTACTTGTGAAATTAATCAAATGTTTGTGAATAATTTAATCATTTCATGCAAATTTTGCAATGTCATGAAAAAATTTTAGAGATGATATCCCATATTAATAACAAAAAATATCTCTTGTTGAAAGTGTTCGTTTATTTATATGATATTCCAAATAATATTAGTATCTGAAAAAATATTGTTGTAACGTTCAATTGATTCCCTTGATTTTTTTTTTCAGTGCCAGAGGTAAATTTTTCTTGGCAACCAACGCCAAGGCTCCTTTTGCCAAAGGATAAATGATGAGAATATTCCAGTAGGACCTTGATTGTGAAATAAAAATTGGAAATAAATGTTCATGAGAAAATTTATTTTTATTGAATTTTCCATTTTATAATTGAGAATTATGTAAGAGAATTATCACCCAACACTATTTGTCACATGAAGTGCGCAAAAGTCTATTGAGGTATTTGAGTCTAGGAGAAAATGTAGTGTGAGGAGTGTGAAGTGTGCTTATATTTTCAGTCTCGTATGTGCTGGTATATAAAACGAATCACGAGAAAACATATCACCAATGCAAATATAATGAACATAATACAGACGAAAATACATGACCCAGGAAAAAAGAAGTACCTAATATCACAAACGCTATGATGGAAGTAAAACATGTATGATACAATATCAAAGCATTTAGATGATAGTAGCTATGGTTATCAGGTGATATACCTGGATTCGTATATCAAGACAATTGATTTATATTTGTTGATCACAATATAGGTTGAAAAACTCCTCACGTAGCATGGCTCTTAAAAGTATAGATAGAAGGGAAAAAGAAAGGCTATATGCACTTTCACAAAAAGATCCGCAAAATGATGCTATGAAAACCAGATTTGTCAGATACAGAAACAAATTGAGAGTCATACTCAGAATCGCAAAAAAACAGTACTACACTAACAGAGTTGTAGAATGTGAAGGTAATTCAAAACAACTATGGAACATGATAAATGAAATGAGTAATAAAGAAAAGAAACAAACAATAATCAAAGAAGTGAAACTAGAAGATAATACGGTAGTAACAGATCCCGCCATTATGAGCAATGAGTTCAATAAATACAACGCAACCACTACGGCATATAAATCAAAATACAATGTTCATGGAACCAACTAACAAACACGAAGTACAGGAAGTTATAAAAATATAAAAAAATAATAAACACCTGGATTGGATGGGCTGAGGGCAGAAACCTTAAAATATATATCTGGATACATCTCTGAACCACTCGCTTATCTCATCAATCAAACAATCTCGAAGGGAGAATGGCCCAAAAGTCTCAAAGGAGCCATGATGAAGCCCCTATTTGAAAGCGGGGATAAGACTAAAATGGAAAACTATAGACCCGTATCAATAATTTCAAACATTGCAAAGATCTTCGAAAAAATTGTCAAACAGATGTTACAGAAATATGTGTTACATAAAAATATTATCTCGAATAGACAGTTTGGATTTCAGCCAAACAAGTCCACTGAAGATGGTATTTCTCTGCTTGTTTCGAACATTTATGAGGCATTAGATAGAAGTAAGCCACGTCTCTGTGTTTTTTTGGACTTAGCAAAAGCGTTCGATACTGTGAGCTACCCACAACTATTGCAGTCTTTGGAACACATTGGTTTAAGGGGTATTGTGCTCAATCTGATTAAAAGCTATATTTCTAACAGACAGCAATACGTCAAAATAAGGAACTATATAAGTGACGCTTCCGAAGATAGGTTTGGTTTTCCACAAGGAACCGTATTGGGACCTATATTATTCACTATTCATATAAATAATCTACTCGAATTGGATAGCCGTGGAAAGATAATTTGTTTCCCAGACGATACAGTCATTTAATACCAAACTGATAGCTGGAGAGAACTCAAAGACCAAGCTGAAAATTACTTGAAATCTATCAAAGATTGGATGGATCAAAATCTGTTGACAATTAACTTCAAAAAAACTAAGTATATTACATTCACATGCATTAATAGAAACTTACCAGACTATGAAACTATGAAAATTGATGAGAATCATGTGATTAAAAGAACGGACTATATCAAATATTCAGGCATAACAATAGATATACATTTGGGATGGGATAAGCACATAGAAAATATCAGCAAAAATCTCAGGTATTTGATCTATGAATTCAAACTTCTGAAAACCATTCTAGACACTAGTAAACTCAAAATGGTCTATCATGCTTTGGTAGGTTCTCGGTTAAACTATGGCATCATAGGGTGGGGAGGAGCGATGAACACACACCTCGAAAAATTAAGTGTAATACAAAAAAAATATTGAAAATAATATTAGGAAAACCTCATACCAATCCGTCAGATAATCTCTACACAGAAGCAAAGATCTTTGACATAGAACAATTGTTTTATCGTACAATTGTGCTATATCAATACAAAAATGAATCATGTCTACAATCTGTATCCCATCCATATAATACGAGAAAACATAGCGCTAGCTACAAAACTCCATTTTCAACAAAAACAGTGGGTCAACGCAATTTTGCTTACTAAGCACCAAGAATGTATCAGATTCTACCCAAAGGTCTAACAAAACTTGATAATTTACGCCAATTCAAGAAAAAGTTAAATGAATTTATTTCAAAATACCCTAGAAATGAGCTCATCAAAATGATGCAAAGATGAAGAACTCGTGAAACTAATAACATAAATTATTCATATATATACCTTCGTCAATACACCTTTGATTTCAACACACTTTAACTATAGACATTCTGTCAATATATGTATTTTATTTATCTGATGTTTTATCTGTGCATTTTCTTTATTTACAGTATTTATACATTTTTGACTACGTTTTATCTATACATTGGAATGCAAATAAAATTAGTAAGACTATACTGTCACAGAAGCATCAAAATGCACAGTTTCTGATCACAATGATCTGATTTTGAGTAACAAAAATACATAAACACAGAACTTTCACTTTTGAATGACAATTGACAATTTGTGAATCGAGAGTGTTGCTAACCGAATGTCAAAGAATAACAGGATTCAAATTTGCAATTAAATATAAACGTTCCAATGCATTTTCATCGATGGATTGGTACTGGTGCGTTGATTTTATGTCGCCATTGATGACGTGCAACAGTTTTTGAATTGTATTCACTTCAATGCATGTTGAAAAGTAATTGATGTCTAAGAGCCGGTTGGATAAAAGCCAATTAAGTATTTGATGTCAAGTTAAATATTTAACGTGGCGTTAAATGCGAGATTGGGTTGCACAGAAATGCTGGTCAGTGACTTCACGACACATTAATTTAATACCACGTTAACTTATGATAATGGCTATTTAACGTAAGATCTCGGTTGCACAAAAGCCTATCAAGAGCTAATGTCGAATCAATTTGCATTTGACGAGGCATTAGCCTAATCACCGCCGCTCCACTGATTAACGTTCAATCAGGAACTGTCAGATGAAAATTCTGTCAAAAATAATTTGGATATTCTTGAATTTTCGGTGAAAATTGTCAACTTATTCAGTTTTTCTGTGGATAAGTTTATATAAGGGAGGTAGTTATATGAAATATTGTCATTATCAGAAGAAGAACCATTGATTCGAAGGCCTAGATTCTTTCGAAGTAGAAACAATCCGTTTGATATTTACAATGATATCGATTTTTATCAACGGTTCAGATTTTCCAAACTTGTGGTTATGGAATTGATCCATTTATTTGGAGATGAGATTGAGCCCGTTACCAAAAGAAACTTGCCTTCAAGTGCAATGAAGCAGTTATTATTTACGCTCAGATACTACGCGACTGGTGCATATCAACAAGTTATAGGGGATATTTTCAATGTACACAAATCAAAGTAGTTTTTTCCACCTCGTTATAGTCGGGCCCCCTTTCTTTCATTGAAGTCCCCATATTTTGCCAGACACCAACAAGTAAACAAAATTATAACCTCAAAGTGACAGCCTGACAGCATCAAAAACAATAATGGTAACGCTGGGAATGCAAATAGAGTTCCGTTTCCGCCGTGGTAGTGAGCAGACGTGTCTGTTCACATAGATGGTACGAGGATACCGCGTGGAGTCGGGACTCCAGTTTGTGTTTGTGATAGTCCGTGTTTTTTGAAATCTATTTTCTTGAATTAATTAACCCTCTTCTCTTCACGCGAGTAACCAGGCTCGATGCCACCGGATGTGGCGGAGGGAGGGTCAGACACCCCAGTATTTTTTGTGAACAGTATATTTTTTGTGTGACCCGTTTTTTATATAGTGACATTATTTTTTCTTGAATTAATTTTATACCTGATCTGGAGAAATTGGCACCGCATGGAGCCAGAAATCCAATAAACCAAACCAAAGAAGAAGAAGAAGAAGGAATGCAAATATTAGCACTGTTGCAACGTATTTTCCGTCATTAGTTAATGGATCGTTAATCGCAGCATCAGTAAGTTTTATGCAACACAATCGACATTTAACGTAAAATCAAAATTGATGTGGCATTAGTTAATCATACGATTAATTTTTCTTTATGCAACCGACCCTAAGCTATGTTAATTAAATAAATCTTAACAACTCACGCACAGGCAATCTGCCTTAGTGAGTTTTTGCGGTTTATTGAAACTATATTTTAAAACCGTATTGAATTTCATACAAACTGTACCTGTTTCAATAAACTATATATTATTATTGTTATTATTAACTGATCAATACCGCCTGTGTTATTGAAAGAAATACATTGATGAAGTATTTTCAATTTCCTCAGCATGGAAAATATATTCAGTAAGATGTATTTCGGATTTCTCAGTAGTTTTTACAAGACATGTCTGGATCTAATTTTACATTTGTGCTCACTTGGCCGATGAGATTTCTATCTGATATTTCTCTCAGAGCATTACAACATTTCCAATATCACTACTTTGGTTCGGGTTTGAAGACCGTCGTTTTTTGGAATTTCTTCCTGACGTTTCGCTGGCTCAAATGCTAGCTTCTTCAAAGGCTCATACATCTTGAGTTTGTATCCGATGACTGGGTATTACAACTTCGTAAAGCATATCCATATGGATTGAGCTGGTTTGGAATGCTGATCACTTGATCTGGATTCGGAGAATTTTTATTAGTATTATTTGCCATAATTAGAATTTCCATCGGTATTATCACCGAAAGTAATTGCAAGATTTTTCTGTGAAAATCCCTGATTTTTCACCTCTCGGATATTATTCAACCCCCTTCGTGATATTTACCAGGAAATGAAATGAATTTATTCCTGACGTGATGATCACGTGACATCTTGAATCTTATATTTTCTTATAGGAACTGACACGGGAAAAAAACTGTTCTGGTTATGGAACTCTTGCAGCTTATTCACGAATAACTGCACTCTGCTCTCCATGTATTTTCTCTGCGAAACGCACGCTGCGGCGCTTGAAGCAGTACTAATAGTACCATTTTCGATTATAATTGCACGAGTGCGTGAAAATTACCGATAATTTTGCAAGAATGCGTGATAACTAAAAATTACTAGAGTTTATTTTCATATTTTGGCGAAAGTGCCCGAGTCCGAAGGACGTAATATAATAATAATTTCCTTTGTTATCCCTTGGACAAACGTTAATTTTCGGTTATAATTGCACGAGAGCATAAAAATTACCGATAATTTTGCAAGAAAGCGTGATATCCAAAAATTGCAAGAGCTTATTTTCATATTTTGGCGAAAGTGCCCGAGTCCGAAGGACGAGGACTCTTTTACAAAATATGAAAATAACCGAATGCAATTTGTATAAGATATCACGCTTGAATGAAAAATTATCTGGTCATTCTTATGCATGAATGTAATTTATTGTAATATTTCACGAATAAAAAATTACCAAGGAAATGTTATTTTTTGTTCATTTATACTTTCCTTTATAGATTGTATGGAGCACTCACCAAAAACGCGAAATATTTTTTTATTTTTGAAGTATATTTGATATTTATTTGTGTTGTTTACTGACGTCTATCGATACGGTTTCAAATGTGTTGTTATGCATGTTATAAAATGCAATTACCGCTGTAAGTTTTCGATAATTGCATTGCTCTTATGGGACATTTTACATATGAGGGAAATATTCGATACAAGTGCTTTCTAACCTGAAAAATCACTATTACTCCCCCAATGAGAAGTAATACTTTTTCATCTCAGGTGAACGATGATGGAAAAAATGTACCTGAGTATATAATTGAAAACTAAGGAAATGTTGTCATTTTGATCTGGATGACAACAAATCACATCACATCAAATCACACTAGATGGCACTCCTCCTTCAGATGGAATGAAAATCTAAATTAATAGAAGATGTTGATATTTCAGTGATATGATCAAGAAAGATATTGTATACAGCTGTGGTGAGTATGCTATTAGCCCAAGAGCCCGCGATGGCCAGACCATCGATATAGTTTCTCGGCACAAGCCGTAAAAACAATCAGCGACTACGAAGTTCAGATTTTGGTTTCTTGGCAAAGAGATTGACGTCAAAGTCTTGTTTTCAAGACATGTGTTTCCTAACATTCTGGGAAAATCCAGGTATGTGTCTTCTAAAAGAAAGTCGATCTATCTTTATGTAATATCCAGATGCCAGGAGTACCATACGCTAAGGGTGCTTCCCAGAAACTTGTATTTCTATTTCGTGCGGAGATATGCTTCACTTTTCGTTAGCTGCTTACGATCTACAAGGCCTGGTCTGGCTTGGAATAAAGTTCTCACGTGTGGGGCTCGACACCGAAACACTCATTGAAGCTTCTTGATTCTATTCAGGAAAATCAACCCGTCTTGTTGGTGATTCTTTGCTCACAGAATCGCTAACTTTGTCGAAGCATCGTTAAAGGGTCGGAGACTTATCTCTCTTCTATATTTTCGCAGTTGGTGCTCTTCTGGATTGTCGCTTGGTGACCTATCGAACCTATCCTTATCGAGAACCTTTTTTCAATTGAACAGCTAAACTTTGGGCCTCTTCTCCGAGGAGTTTTTTCCTGATGCTTGCAAACTTCAAAAACTCGAAGTGATGTGCGTGGTGTTTTCTGAATATTACAGGGATTTCCTTTCGTGTGAATCTGTATACGAAAAAAAATTCTTGCGGATGTCGTAGCTTCAATCGCGTTTTTTCTTGGTAACTTATACATAATGCCAAAAAATAACAATCAATTCAGAAACAAAAGTGGAATATTTCTTCAATATCGTAGATCATTCATATTTTTATGAGCATTGTCAACACTGTTTTGAAGCTTCATTAGCTTTCTGTCAATATTTCAGTCAACCGCAAATATATATCTGCTCTTACTCAACCATTCAGAGAAGGAAACTTTGTCTCACATTATCAAGTAGACTATGATTTAAAAAAGTTCAGGGGTGTCTGGCAGAAGGTTGTAATTTTAGTAAGTGTCCGCCAAAAATGCTACCTAATACCTGCCAGAATAACCATCATCCAAACTCCACAGTCACTGATTGCTCTCACCTGTATTGGGACATGCGCAGAGAAACTTCCAGTTTCCATAAAATAATGCCAACGCAGAGTCTTGCTCTATGATGCATGCTCAACTCGCCCATAATATCCTTCGGCGCCCAAAAATGCTCGTGTTAACCTATTCGATTCTACCGTCCTATATAAAGGCCAGCATCTTCAATGTACCATTTAGTGAACTCCAACCTCTCGAGTAAGGATGTCACTACGGGTGAATATTCAGGTTTGATGTTATATATCCGTATAAGTCAACCGGATCACAAATTTGGGTATTTTTATGGTTTCACTTCATTAGTGTTTAAAGCAATGGACGAATATGAGTAAGTTATTCCGGTTCTGTTTCAATCATGTCATGATTCTGTACCTCTGTCTGACTTTATCGTCAATGTTTCAGAACAGGATGCCAAATTCTATTTGCGGTCATTCCCGCTTCTTTCCTATTGAACTTATCTTTATGTTTATTCATCACAATTGCTTCACGGTATAAGCGGGTAGAATAATGTATTGTTGTTGAGAGTATTGAGGTTTTGTATAATTGAGATAGTAGCAACATCAGCTTTCTTCTTGTCCTTACAGGATTGCGCCATCTGGACTCTGCCGTGAAAGTATTTAGCATTGAAAAATGCGAAAAAGAAACGCATTCCACTTCAGAAGAGGAGTATTTTCCTGTTTGCTTCAAAACACTTATAAAACATCAGAATCACTAATTGAAGAAAAAAAATGGGAAAAATTATTAATTGTTGTCACATTGGAAAATTCTCACGTCGTCACAGCTGTCTCAAATGATTGAGAAAGAAATAATTCCTTATTTTCCAATCGAGAAGAAAAAGTCTTGTTTGAAAAAGTCCTATGCGAAATGATAGATTATCATCTACTCGTATTCGATTCCATAAGCCAGACAGAAAATCATGGGAAACAAAAGAAAATCATCAATCATTGTTTGCTGCAATGCTAAGCGAATGATCCCGAGATTAAAATTATCGATAACATTGATATTATTGTTCCAGCAGAACTATTTTTCATCTTGTTATCTTCCCTGAAATCTTATAAATCGACCTGTCGTTGAAAAAAGTTGTTGAAAAGTATCAAATATGACGTTGTGTGTACTTCTGGGAATTTTTCTGGTGTTGGCCAAGTGTAACGCAGGTAAGTTGACAGGCTGACACCTGGCCCTAAGACATTTTCTGTGTTTTATGTCCCTTTGCAGTGGACAAAGTATTTTTGCATGTATCTTTTATTAACGTTATTCAAGGAAAAGAAGACCAGTCGAATAACTTTGTAGTCCCACTTAATAGTAATTTGTTCGAGTAGTACAAAAAATGCATGTTTTGGTAATGAGTTACAAAACCGAAAACGCGTTTTCTGTTGAACCAGTTGAACAATTTATTTTTCTCCAAGCGCTGATTTTGAGATTCGTTGAGAAATTAATTTGGCACTAAAAACAGGTTGTTAGCAGTTCTATGCCATCATCAAAATCTATTTTTGTTCTTTGTCAATAGAAGCTCATCCATGAAAATGTTCTTTCCTAGGTTTTCAATAGAGAACTCAGAGAGTTATATGCCCTCCCGAAGGTTTCAATCATA
Organism: Zygogramma bicolorata; assembly: GCA_032362365.1. Taxonomy (NCBI): domain Eukaryota; kingdom Metazoa; phylum Arthropoda; class Insecta; order Coleoptera; family Chrysomelidae; genus Zygogramma; species Zygogramma bicolorata. Next base: position 1,481,024 of record JAVJAQ010005172.1, read on the forward strand.
TTTTATGAATAGATTCATCCAAACTATTTAAAAAAATCGTCCGTCTTTTTTATTTATAAATTGGAAATACTTACTGCGTTCCTGAATATTGTTAGGCAGAACACCTATATCCAGAAGTTGTAAGCCTCTTGGTAGTGTGTGAGATTTTTAACACAACATAATTCTAATTACCAAAAATGAACAATTACAGAACTGTCACCTCTGAATAACAATTGTCAATTGGTAAATAACAGACTCCAAACAGATGGCGGCAAAATCGAGAGTGCTACCAAACGAATGCCAGTGAATAACAAGCGCCAAATTTGAAATTCAATATAAATGTTACAATGCTTTCCCATTAATGGATTGGTATTAGTGCTTTGATTTTATATCGTCATTGGTGACATTTCAAATTGTAATCACTATATATGTTTTCAGGGACAATATTAGTAAATCAACCAACTGTGTTGACATAAGCCTGAACGAATTAGTCCTTTATATGATTTTATTCATAGCCACTCCTCAACTGTATCACTGACTATTCATGACGTTTAATTTCGATCGGACTAAATTCGGAACAGAAAAATGTGAATTTCATTGCAGATATTGTTGGTGATTTCAATGATGATTCAGCAAACTACAGCGAAACCACCAACCTCCGCTTACCAAAGGATCTAACCTACCACTTCTACAGTAAACAACACCCAAGAAACAGTATCGACGTCAAAATTTCAACGATAGACTGCCTCGAAAACACAGACTTCAGTGCTAAAAAAGATACGCTCTTCATCCTCCATGGCTGGAAGAGTGACAATACGTCAGCTGTCAATGAAAAAATCAGAGAAACCATTCTCCAACAACATGACATTAATGTGTTCGTAGTGGACTGGGGTAAAATGGCGGGTAAGAGCTATATATCAGCAAAAAACGCAGTGGAAAGGGTGGGAACATACGTAGCTGACTTCATCAGGCAGTTGAAATCGGAATATAGACTCAAGCTGAGCCATGTCAAGTTCGTTGGATTTTCTCTTGGTGCCCACGTTGCTGGAAATGCAGGTGAGTATTAAATTATGAAAAAGAATATTTTCTTATTCCATTGTCACTGAAATGCCTGAAAAAACTGGTGATTCCACTGATTAGATTTTGTTTAGAACTTCGTTGTGGAGGTTTCCCCTATTTTTGCGATAAGGGGCGTTGTTCCCATTCTTCAAGTTCGATTTCAAGTGTCAAGTTGATTGTCACATTGTCTGTCACTTTGAAATTTTGATGTGAACGATGTTATTATCGAGAGTAATCACACAAGTGCTTCAAAATTACCGATAATTTTCCATGAAAGCATGTTGTCTAAAAACTGCATGGGTTTCTTTTCATATTTTGTCGAAAGAGCCCGACTACGAAGGAGAAGGGCTCTTTTTGCAAAATATGAAAATAACCGAATGCAGTTTTTCGACAACATGCTTTCATGGAGAATTTTCAGGTTCATTTTGATGCACGAATGAGATTCGGTAGAATATTTCCGGAGTTGAAACAACGGCGTTTAAAATTCAGTATTTATGACTGTCAAGATGACAAATGCACATTTTAACAATCGTAACTATAGATACACTGACCGAAAATGTGCCGCCGGGAATTTATCAAAGGTATTACCACGAGTCCTTCAAATTTAATCGATAAATTTTCATTCTCCACAAAAACTTTTTTATTTGGCGAAAGTATGAAAACGAACCGATTGATAAAATCACGAGTCCGTAGGTCGAGTGATTTTATCCAATTCGGTTTGTTTGAATGTTTTTGCCTCAAAATGAAAAAGTTTGAGTGTTTCGAAAATGAAAATTCATCTTATTGAATGTGAAGAACAGATTATTTTTTGAACAAATAGAAGGAAACAAATTTAATTGATCAGTATTCATTTACATAAGAAGGAGGGGAATATGTGAAAATTTAACAAATTTGAAATGTCAAACAACGATGTATGCCCTCTATTATCCAGAAGAGATATGATGCTTACGCAGTGAATATGATAATGCTTGCCGACGATACCAAGAGATGGCGTCACACCTCTCATTGTACTAGGGTCACTGAATCTAGTAAGCTTCGCTTACTCGGGTACGGACAATGGGCGAGTCCCTGGCGAAAATTGTTGTAAATTAGCCAATCCCAGAAGACACCCAAAAATCAGCCAATCGCAATGTAGGATAATTTGTTTATACGAATTCGGAGAATATGAGAAGAAGAAGTGTTTGAGTTCAGGCGAGTTCTGAAATTCAACAGGAAATTCCATCAGTTCTGTCACTGATTCCTCTCTCTCTCTCTCTCTCTCTCTGTTTGTGACGAACGACAAACAGAGAGAGAGAGGCATCGGTGATAGAACTGACGGAAGTTACTGTTGAATTTCAGAACTCGCCTTTCGTGTTCGTGTATGCTTGTTGAGCAAAAATAATTAACGTGGTCTGTGTTCAGTGTTGTTGAGTATAAAGTTTAACCGAGTTCAACTTACACAATATTCTTCATTGTGATTTGAAATTCAAAATTTTGAAATGAAAATTTGTTCAGTTAAAAACTGTAAAAACAATGACAAAAGTCACAAACTATTTTCCATTCCAAGTGATGAGTTATTTACTATTTTTTACTAGATTATCACCGAATATAGTTTTGTATAGAACGCGAATGAAAACAAACTTCACCTTGAATTAAATGGACCTTTCTCAATGTTTACCTGGGACTTAAGTAGAAGTTATTTCTTCAAATGGAAATTCTGAGAAAGAATCACCAAATACACAAATTTACGAAGTGAGCATTCACTATAAGAAGTTCAACATTACTTACTATTCCATATGAACAATTATTATTCAAAAAGATGACCATTTCATCTTATTTGAAACTGTTGTATAAATCTGCTGTTAATCCCAGTAACTTGATTGAAATAGTGTTCATTTCCGAAATATCAAACATACAAATTATTAAATCAGTTGTCAGCGTAGGTAGCCTAAAAGATAGGGCATCCTAGTTCATTCACATTTTTTTACCTGTGTTGAATTAGACTTTCATCTGTATATGTATATCTTTATAAAACGAACATTCATGAAGTTTCAAAGATAATTTTTCAGAATATGCTATTATGGTATAGATATTATAGAATGTATTCCTAGAAAAATAGATAATGACAGTCAACATGAACTCCATCTCTACATTTTATTGCCAAATATTATTGTTTGACAAAGTAGGTACTCACTTCAATGCTTAAATTTTCAAGTCAGGTTTATCACTTTCTTGAAAATTCCAGGAAAATCTTCAGAATTTAATCGAATTTAATGTCTCGCGACCTAAAATATGAACTGTACTAAAGAACTCGTGGTATTGTTTCAACATTCCTCTAGCCACGTTACAAATATTACTTGCAGTATTGTCAATATGGCGTGCACATGCAAAATTATTGGAATTCAACTCGAAAAATTAAAAGGAAATTAAAATCAGTCAAATATCCATAGGAAACACCCAAAATTTTAGTCGAAAACCTTTATGATTGTTTACATTATTTTGCATCGAGCATCAAAATGTCAATGTCACGTCAATTTGAAAAATGACAGTTTGTCTTCTTCTTTTCTAAATTGTTTAAACAAATCAAAGTGCAATGCCATTGGTCAATTTTTGGGTAATCGTTCCGATTAGCTCCACCCAATGTCCGTACCCGTGTAAGCGAAGCTTACTAGATCCAGTGACCCTACATTGTACAAGGTTGATAATTGAAAATTTCTTATGGAATGAAAATTGCGCCAGAAGGAACATAAAATCATTCGTTATGTCGTTGTATCAAAATCTTCATACAACGGTTTCTTCTCATACAACAAAAAATGAATTGTATTTAATGAAAACTAATTGTACGCCATCCTTATTACAGTTAAGGAAACCTTAAATATTTGAATCGGTCGTTCGCTATATCTGTCATAAAGTTGGGGTTATGAGCTATTTACGTGTTTGAGTGTTCATTGAAATGTGTTATGTTCTGTATCTGTAGAGTAGGGAGGGTGAGTATAGACCCACAGCACCAATATGACCCATTTCACATCCTCCCAAGGAGTCGCCCTCCTAGGACATTGCCCAACCTGCCTTATCCAGGAAGGAAGACAGGTCACCAGGGGACATCTCCCTAATATCGGCAGGTGTAGGCCAAGACTCACACACACTCTCTTATCGACGATAGCTCCAGACATTCACATAAGACATGCCTGACAGTTTCATCTTCCTGTTCACACATCCTGCATAGAGGTGTGTCCACTAGCCCCATATAATTATCTACCGAGGCGTTAGCTAAATCTTGGTGGCACTCTAGTGCTAACCTTTAGATAATACGTTGTTTGTTCAAGGTTAGTAGGGCTTGTCTACTATCAGTGCAGATTATTATGTTTTTGCCAGAAATTCCTTTTCTGGTTAGCTCTTTTGTGGCGATTGAGATACCAGCCAGTTCTGTTATGTTATTATTATGCTGAAAAAGTGAAAAGTGAATGACTATTAATAATAAGGTAACTCTTCATTCATGATAATTTATATAAATATGAGCCAGTTCAATAGAATCGACGCGGTAAACCTTATAGTTTTGACAGTTCAAAGGTGAACAACGTTTCATCGAAACAATCGAAAGGACTAGGCAGTTTTATCGGTATAATACCCAATGATTGGCTAGAATAACCATAGAATAACCCGCTACTATTGGTTGAAATGCCAAAAACGTCACATTTTGACAAGTGAAAAAAATAATCGCTATAATTGATCGAAAATATGTCCCGCTTCATATGGGATTTTTAACATACGATGGAAATATTCGTCTTTATTCAATGATATCGTTGCTTTTAAACATTGAAACGTTTTTACTGGTTTGGGAAATAGTAACATCGAATGAGACCAAACACACTCTGTTGATATGTGTATATCATTTATAGATGTTTGAGCTGTTTCAGAGTCTTTTCCACTTTCTCTTAAAGAATTCTATGCAGAATATGCACATATCAAGTAAAAACACTTGACATAGTCAGTGGGCATACTTGAAGACTGGCGTTAAATCAAATCATCTTTCGAACAATCTGTTCAGGCCAGTCTCAAATTACCTACACAGTAGGTTTCGGCTGGCACCTGTCAGAAAACAACTTCTCCCCTGGCTAATACCACGAAGGGCATTGAATTATATCTGACCAGGTGCCAGTGCAGGTTTCTTCACAGAAGTAAACCTGCATTTGACGGACACACTTGCAAGTGTGTCCGTCCCTATAATTGAAAATCAATTCCTTCATTTGTATCGACGAAAGCAAATGCAGGTTTACTTCTGTGAAGAAACCTGCACTGGCACCTGGTCAGATATAATTCAATGCCCTTCGTGGTATTAGCCAGGGGAGAAGTTGTTTTCTGACAGGTGCCAGTCGAAACCTACTGTGTAGGTAATTTGAGACTGGCCTGAACAGATTGTTCGAAAGATGATTTCACATATCAAGTGTTTGCTACTTGTTTCATGTTCATGGTGAAGTATTCACCACCACATCACTGAGTATATCACTTCATTCTACCCGGAATTTCCTGATTTTTTTACATATTCGTGAGGAGAAATATTATTCCTTTTCCTTTGAAAATTTCAGATATTTACCATCACATTAAATAGAGGAATCATTACCAGCCTCAGATATGATAAAATCGGTATGTTTTCCTTGTGAAAGAAATGGCATAGTAGGCTGATAATAAAGAAATATGTGCTTTTTGAATGTGATTGATGACGTTCTATGTTTATGAATTATCTTCTTTACTTTCTTCTTTACCAAATCAAAAAATAGAAATTGCAATTTCTATGAAAGGGGTGAAATAAAAATTACAACCTCTCTCTGTTGATAGGTACATGTATATCATTCAAAGAAGTTTGATTCATTGGCAAAAAGAAAGAAAAAGTCCATCTGAAACAGCTACTTCCCTGCCTTCATGGCCACGACGGACACTGGGTTACTTAGAAATCACTGTTTCTTGCTCAATTTGTAAACCAGGCATATGAAAATAGAATCGAATAGATAACAAACAAATAATATCTACAGGAAGTAGAATAAAGAGCTATCATTAGAAGAAATCTCACTCACCAGGGTAATATTTCATTCCGTCCCATACAAAATCTCGTTTTGCTTAGGGAAAATTATCTCATGAATTTTTCGGTGGTAAAGAGGGCGAATTACTGAAATATTTCACAAAAATATTAAGATAATTCCGAAACATTCAATTCGTGACAAGTCTCACACCATCTTATATAGACCTTTCATTCATTTGATAATGAAAAACCAGCCATCACTATCGCTTTAAATTCCTTTCCAACATAATATATTCCTTATTGAAACCTGGACACTTATTGCGACAGAAAAATTGAGTATGAATCAGAACCACTGTAATTGGCTGCACTGGATTCAACATGCAATCCCTAATCATGAACAATACCACTAAAAAAAGTTCTAACCAACAATTTATTTTTCAGGTGCAAGCCTACAAGGTAAAGTCGACCGTATCCTTGGTCTGGACCCAGCAGGCCCATTTTTTTCAAAGAACAATAAAAATAACCGCTTAGACGCATCTGATGCCAAATTCGTTCAAGTTATCCATACCAATGGAGGCGGTCTGGGATTTGGTTCACCCATAGGTGACGCTGATTATTTTCCAAATGGAGGAAAGAGGCAGGATGGATGTGGTTTGGACCTTTCTGGAAGCTGTTCACATTCCAGGTCTTATGCCTATTATGCGGAAAGCCTCGTCAGTAGGGGATTTGTTGCTACAAAATGCGGAAGCTACTCAGACTACACCAAGGGTCGTTGTAGTCATAATGAGACATCTGTTATGGGAGGCTTCGCAATTGATAGAAAGTAGGTATATCAAAATACGTATTCTTTGTATGGTTCCGCGATTCAGATCAGTCACAGAAAAAAATCTGTGTTGAATTGACAGTGAGTTTTGATGCCTTTTCGTGACTATGTATCATTTGGACTCTAGTTCAGTTTGGATTCTTTATATTCGATGATTATTTCATTCAAAACAATTTTACGTTCACACTCAAAATATTTTTGGATTCTATATGCGAAATGGTTCGAAATTATCGCATAAAGGGTCTCGAATTATTCTCAAACGGACCTCTACAATGCAGTAGAAGAATTCAATATATATATAATGAGCAGAATAATCCTGAAATATGAAAAAAAAATCTCATGATCGGAAATCGAGCACTCAGATCTTTGAGTGGACCAAGACATTGTTCTTTCTGAACCAATTATAGACAGAAGAGAAAATTTAAATTCTCAAGACATTAGTTGATTTTCATTTTTGAACTTTCTTCACTTCATAACTCGTTTATCAATAAAGATATTCAATTTTTTCAAAGTCGAGAGAAGTACATTTGCCCCAAAACTATGGGAAAGTGTGATCCAAGGTTCTGAATTTCAAAAACAAATTCTTTATCCGTTCGCGTAGTTGTCACATCACAATAATGATATTAACTTTATGAGCAGACATTAGTATGTTACGATCACTTCATTTTGAAATTTTTGGAATAGCTGGAAATGAAAAAATCGTTCACCCGATCTCAGTTCATTTCCTATATCCCAGCTTCCGAAGAATCATTAATTTTCACTGTTTCAGCAAACTAGAATATGTTTTTTGATTATATTTTTGGTAACATAGTATTGTTATAAATGACGATCGCGAGTAGTGGAAGAGTATAATTGACATTGATAAACTTTATTTCATTCTGCAATATCTTGGGTTGTTTTATGTTCACGTACTGGATTTGTGTGATGAGCTTGCAGGGGGAGAAATGTAATATATTATGTGTTGTCACGGCTGACAAAGTGATAGATTTTGTAACCACCCAGTTGATTGAATCGTCCACTACTGACAGTTTGTTTTTCGATTATAATATTTAGTGTGAGTTTTCTTGTAAAATTGCGGCAAAACAAGCATTGCAAGGGTGGCTATCTTCGTGCACTTTAGGTCCTGAAAATAAGTTACCGAATTGGTTTGAACGCGCTACTGCTGGTATATTTTTTGGTGAACCCGAAAGATGAAACCAGATTTTGAAATTTCGATTGAAAAATATAACTCATTGAAATGAGCGTGGAGATGGCGTCGAATCATTGAATTTGAGGTATCTATATGTATTAAATGAGCTCGATTTTCAAATTTCAATTTTTCATTCGAAACTTCGTAGGGATGACGTATTTTTTATTTTTCTGTTATGATCGATGTTTTTTTGTTTCAGAGCAAAAGGAGTCTATTATCTAACAACGAACAGTGCCTCTCCATATGCCAGGGGATAATGATATTAGTCGCATTCATCAAGTGGAAATTCTTCAAAAGGGATCGATATAGAAATGACAGATACATGATGATTGGATATTTCGCTTTGTAATTATTGAAATAAAGTTGTGATTCAGTGGTGCTTTCTTCATCATTCTGAGCGAGTTGGAAGAACTCGAGAACGGATTTCTTTTCTATCTTCCCATCTATCAGATGGAGGTAGCCTCATATTAGGTAATGAAAAAACAAATAAAATAAATGAAATTGTCAAATCCATTGAGCAGGTCTCAATCAATCATTACTTACTGCATCTTTTTCCCCCACAAACACCTCAATCAACTCTAATTGCTTCCATTAATCGAATATAAAAATTTGTGAAGAAACTTTGCCATAGTGACAACCAACTGGCAGCCTCACTACATCCTAGTACCTTTCAATCATTCAATCAATTCAAACATCGATTCATCAACTGTTCCAATACACAAACTAAAGATGGTAAATCCAGTCAGTGAAAAATCAAGAAGAAAGTATGTTACAGTCAATACAGGCAAAAAGTATAACATCATCACAAGAGATACATTTGGGATAGTTTGGCAAAATTATACTACAATCCAAAACATTGCAACTACTCCTGAACACTATTATAGCATTCCACACTAGAGAGAGCCTGGCAAAATATTATGAAGTACGATAGCATTTTGAATTGAATTTTGACTTCGACGCTAATTAGATATGAACGCATTTGTTTCGAAAGATGTAAAATTATTCTTCAACATAAATCACTCATTTGTGTAAATATATGCACTGGACTGTGGAAAGTGGTTTACAGCTGTCTGGTTAATACAGATCAGAAATAATTTTCGTATACGTTTTCGTTGAACGAATATTCTATTGAAATCTCTCCACCACTTCCCCAGGACTTAATATTTGAAGAAATGTGAGTATACTTTACTTTTCCTATCTTCATAATATTCCATTCGTTCGATTGCAAAAAAGGTGCATTTAGTTTCTCTGTAGATACCTTCAATGTGAAAATCCCAGGTCAGAGGATTCATCTAACAAATGTTCCCACAAAATTGACCTCCATGTAAGATAATAATTTTTTCTTCCAGAAAACTTCTATACATATGATGGAGAATTCGTTAGCTTCGATTCTCGGCTAGAAAACTTACCCGTTATATGCTCAGTATCGACCTTGAAACGTTAATGAAACTCCACTTGATATCCGTACGAGTTTATATTCCTTGACATCTAATTTCGAATATGATGAATTGAAACTATTGATTCAGCCAAGTATATAACAGCAAGATAATAATCAGTTCAAGTACCAAAGTATATAACTATCGATTTATAATAAACTATCACCATATGAAAAAACTTATTTCGATTAGACCATCAGTGCCAAATATTTCCTCCAGCAGAAATGAAGGCTGTTATTTCATTTATTTGTTGCGTTACTATCGTTATCTCTAATCCAGGTGAGCAGATTTCGTGAATAATACCTCAAGAACATGAATATTATTGTCCACAAAGCGCTAGGAAATTTTGACATTCCAGAAAAAATTTCCGAAAGTCTAAAGTCATGATTTCTTGACTGTGACGAAACGATTTTTTTCTCTGATTGACAGCAAATATCACTTCTGCAGACACATATCATTCATCAAAGTTCCTGTCTAGGCAGTGAAAGTAATACTTTGCTCATTGATATATGACTGAAAAAGTACTTCTAAGTCGCTTTCACCGTATATAAAGTTATCGAACTATAATTATTACTATGAACATATACATTTCCATAGCAACCAACCACTCAAACACTTGTGATTTCTATAAAATTTCGTTTTCATTTATCACTACAGAATAAATGAAAAGACTGTGAGAATTGTAATAATTATCAATTACAATATTCTACAAATATCGATTGAAACTATCGTAAAAAAAGTTATATGTTCAACTCGGCTGCAAAGTAGATTGACTGCCTTAGCTGAATTCCTAGGCTCGCTACTTTTAACAGTCAATATACCACTTTGCTGCCTAGTGAAATGAATAACTATTCTTGTTGTTGTTTTTCAAGATGTTAGTGTTCTACATAAATGATTGAAAACCGTTTTCATAGTATCCCCAGTAATTTCATTACGAATTTCAAAACACCATTTATTTGTGAATGAAATTATCTGCGTTTTTTTTTTAATTAATCGATATCTGTCGAATTTTAAACGATTTGCGGCAAAATTGTGTGTCAATATTGTAGGAAAAGACCGCATTCAGAAGAAACACGATGCTAAATAATTATTGTTCTTTACTCGTTTTCTATCTGTACCTACATTGTCTTTCTCCTGTTGCTACGAGACTTGTACTTCTATGAAACAGGCCCCTGGTGTTAATTGGTACTTCCAAACAATTGCATACTCGATTAGTACTATAATGAAGATTCATTCATAGATGAATAAAAATCTCATAAATCATTATCAGTGAAAATCGTGATCGTTGCCACAGTTGAGGGTCATTATGAACCGTGAAAACTTTTCAAATCTGTTAAACATCCGTATTGAACTGTCGTCACTTTCTGTATAATATCTTGAGGAGTAGGCAGTGATTCAAACTGATTTGAATAATATTGTTTCCACTCAGTGATCCCAAGAGGAGCAACACAAGAAGACATGGAGTTTTTCCTCTATGAGGATGAACATGGAGAAATTCTCATTGAAGACTTGACCGTTGAACCAGAGAACCTCACCACCTCACCCACAGATGTCACCTATTATTTCTACAGCAAGAATAGTCAAAATGGCGTCAAAATACATGGTGACAACTTATCAGATCTCAGTGGCACCGCATTCGACGCATCAAAAGAAACTGTGTTCAGCATCCATGGATGGCTGAACTATCATTGGTCCGCTATGAACAATCGTGTGAAGGAAAGCCTCCTGAAGAGCCACGATGTCAATTTATTTGTAGTCGACTGGAATCCGGCTAGAAGATTATACCCAAGTGCCCAAGCAGCTCTTCCTCAGGTTGGACATTTCATAGGTGAATTCATTATGAGTCTGGTGTCGACCTACCACCTGGATTTTGAAAGAGTTATGATTGTAGGTCACTCCCTAGGGGCACATGTTGCCGGTTTGACAGGAGCCGCTCTGCATGGTCAAGTCAGTCGCATTGTTGGTGAGTGTTTATGAATTATAAGATATTTTTGGGATTTTTTTTAGGGTTTTTCGTGGCTTCCTCTGGTCGAATATTTCGAAAAAATTGAATTTTTGAATCGCCATTTGTTCAGATTAACTTAATGGTGATTTCACATTTTCCATCCGACCTTCCTCCTCTCTCTTCTGTCTGTTATTTGGAGCCCATTATGCAAAAAATTATTGCAATTTTTGGTACCTATTGTCGGAATGTGACAGTGTCATGAATTATCCATCCATTGCTATCCTAGTTTTGATTTTGACACAACCTACTACGAATTGAATCGCCCCAGTTGATCTTCTCCTTTCAGAAGAACCATCCACCATTGAAGCATACTCAATGAACAAGTAGCAATCTCTACATTTCCGTTCAACAGAATGCAATTAGCTTCTTTGAGTTTAACTTTTACTCCATTCTGTTCTGTCGTAAGTAAATTGATGTTATTCCACTCGACCATGTGTGTACCATTTGTTGATAATATGTCTTCAGCTAATTTTTACAAAAACAATATTCCACAACTTTCTTCCAGGTCTGGACCCTGCTGGACCTCTATTCTCACTCGCCAACAAAAATAACCGTTTGGACTCTTCCAATGCCAAGCTCGTGGAAGTCATCCATACTAACGCCGGCTTGCTTGGTTTCGGGAAGCCTTTAGGGCACTCCGACTACTACCCTAATGGTGGTAAAACGCAACCAGGCTGTGCTTTCGATGTTGCTGGAACCTGTTCTCACCATAGATCCTTCCACTTCTTCGCCGAATCTCTTAACAGCAATAGATTCGTTGGCAAACAATGTGGCAACATCGCGGACTATAGAAGTGGAAAATGTGATAAGGGCCTTAATGGAACGATGGGTCAACTCTTTCCCGACAGGTAAAACATATATATTCGTCCCAAAACGTTCGTGGTGTTCAATATTGTCAGTTATCTGTTATTCTTATTATCAGATGTGTTTCATTTCTCCAACTTCCATTGGAACTCAACATTTTCCAGGCAAATTTGATATCAACAATTCGAATGAAATATATATGATTGAAGAATAATAAACTTCCTCAAGCTGGATTCGAACCCAAGTCTTTCATTAACTGGATGGATGCTCTTACCACTGAGATATCAAGTACCCTGAGTCCTCCATCGCATATATTCGGAAGTCATTCCTCCCAAGTTCTGATGTTACTTGGTATTATTCAAATCGAGAACCTTAGGTGCTTTTCGACTGACGGAGGTGTCAGGTAGGGAAGGTATCAACTGGTCTTAGCACCAAATTGTACCTTTCAACCAAAGCCTCGTCGAAAATATCGATTTCAGCAGAGTATCATGTGTAGATCCCAACTAGAGCATGTCAAACCAGACATGGAAAAAGGCATTTTTTCTAGTGTCGATTGAATAATAACACCTAACAGTGGAATTTGAAAGGAATGACTCCCGAATATGCGATGGAGAACTCATATGGTCCTGGATAGCTCAGTGGTAAGAGCATCCATCTAGTTAATGAAAGACGTGGGTACGAACCCCGCTTGAGGAAGTTTTTTTTTATCCTAATTTGTCTGAATGACGCAAATAATTCATTCAAATTGCTGATCATCACAAATCAGTCATTATTGAAAAAATATATATATCGTTCACATGGAAAAGAGTTGAAAACATTGAATCTTGTTAGAGATCAAATGGATGAAGTGGTACGTGCGCATAACAAACTATCATCACCTGCATGTTCCTCACTGCATTCTACAGCTGGAATTTGATGTGATAAGATAGACATCTGTGAAATACGTGAATACAAGAATAATGAAAACAATACGTATGAAAGAATATTTGGAACTCAACTAAAACTCAGTTTTTCAACGGAAGAACATAATTTTGTTGAAATATATATACTGATTTCATTATTATAATACTCATTTGGATCATGTTATAGCGATTGTATGATGTTTGGTGCTATATACGATTAGTTTATTTCTTATAATGAACTTATCGAAAAAGTTATCGTCGATTGAATGCATATCTGAATTTGAAAAAATCAATTTCGAAAATGCAATTCTGAAATAATGAGTAGGAGAATCCTATATTCTGTACGAAAAGTTTTCAGAGAATTATGATTTCATGTAATTTTTTTTGTCGGGTATATAATCCTCTCAACTTTGAATTCAAATTCCATTCTCTTTGGATTTTGATGTCTATCTTGAAAATATCTGAATAGCTGAAATACTACTCGAAGTTCGTTTTGTGAAACAGTTGAGATGATCAATGGAATAAATTGCTCTCTTTATGGAAAATTCTTCAGATTATTAGTGAAATTTGCCCTAAAAATATTATTAGGTTGATATTGATTATTTTTTACAGCTCCAGAGGAGTCTTCTATCTGGAAACCAATGGAAAGGCCCCATATGCAAAGGGATGAAATAGAATGATTTAAATTATTATATATTGTAAATTAAAGAAGTTACGTTGGAGTTACTTCTGCATTTTCTCAAATCAAAAAAGAAATTCCTTGTCACTCTATCGATAGGTTATCACATAGGGGGTAAAAAATGTATAATTTCTCTCAGGATCAAAGTATTTTTTACAAAGGCTAAAGACTGATTGTGTCGTCATATTCTCAATTATTCTATACTCAGTCTCAATTATTTCAAACGTTTTTGGAATAGAGATTATCACTAGAGAATAACACTCGATACCATCAGCTTCACCCCAATAGATATATGTTTATTGACTACGGTATATAAGGTACATATGTAGCAAGTCAGTGGTACAGAATGAAGATTCATTCATTTATATTTATCACCCATACAGACCTTCATGGCCTAATCACATGGATAAACTGTTAGAAAATACACTATAATAGTAGCATTTATAAATTCATAATAATTACTGGATTTTTAATTACTAATACCAGAACTGCAGGGAGTCGCCCAGAACTGCAGTGAGTAAATGATTTTTTAGATACAATGTTATATAGATTAACATCGAGTGAGTTCCTAGAGGATTTTCGTAAATTGAACCGGTAAGGTCTCAGAAGATTAGCCCCACGATTTCGAAGTGTGAACACTTTAGTGGCATTGGAGGAGTTGCCCCAAAGTAGAGTTCCATAGCTATCATGGAAATGAAAAAATGAATAGTAAACTGATAGTTTCGATACTAACAAAGTTATTCAATTGCCGGAGTAAAAATAGATATTTTGAGAGCTTCTGGTTTTAATACCTCTATATGAGGAGACCAATTCAAATCATCGTCAAGAGTGATTCCAGTAAATCGACAGTTTCGCCCACAGAAATATTATTATTAGTCGACAGAATTATTTTTTGTGTTTTTCCTTATTGAGTTTGGGAAGGTTCGGGTTTAACCACGATTCCGCTTGTTCCTCTGCAACTGCCATGGCTGCAAGAAGATTCTGAGAGTTGTTGTCAGAACACAAGATCAATGTGTCATCATCATATATAACACATTTGTGGGGTATTATTTCATAGAAGATATCGTTTGTATGAACTATTAATAGAAGAGGCCCCTAGCACGGACCCTCGAGGAACTCCGAGCTCAATCGGCTGTAGATCAGATATTCTGTCATCTCCTGGATCGACAAGCTGTTTTCTGTTATCAAATATGATGAAAAAAGTGGAAATTCTACGCCTCAATATGACTCAATAGTTCTAGCATCGTCCATAGATATTCTAATAAATCTGGTAACTCCTTTGATGTGGTTAAAATATGCCGCTTTTTTTGCGAGCGGTCGTAAATCATGCGGGCTACAAGCAGAAATACGTTATACGAGGGTCAGTCAGCAGCGCGAACAATATGTTTACTCGAAAGTGTGTCTACGAGGGTCAGGCGTCAAGTGTTGATCATATTCATTATATATTATTTATGTTTCTGTATGATCTTTCATTGAGATGATTATATTATATGAGATTCTAATAACAATAAATTGGGGAATATTTCGTTGTAATAACTGCCATGAATCACCTGATTTCTTAAATTATGGGCAGGTAAAAAG
Organism: Zygogramma bicolorata; assembly: GCA_032362365.1. NCBI lineage: Eukaryota > Metazoa > Arthropoda > Insecta > Coleoptera > Chrysomelidae > Zygogramma > Zygogramma bicolorata. The sequence continues at coordinate 1,496,477 of JAVJAQ010005172.1, forward strand.
GTGAGATACTTATAAAGGGACTTCACAATAAAGAAAAAATGAAGATGAATAATCTTTATTTACATATTACCTAATTGAATGGTGATTTGTTGTTTTCTTGAGTATACCCTAATAGTATAATTATAATCTATTCAGTACTTTGGCATATATATATATTCAGACACATTTCAAATATTTAGCTGGGGGTTGGTTGGAGTTAGGTCGAATAAATGAAACTACTATTATTTCTTTGCCGACGTTTCGACTTGTATAAATTCATCGTCAAGGTACTACAAAGTTACAGTAAATCAGATATACATACACACAAGGTAAAAAATTATTGAAATTTGCGACAAGAATCACTTCTGCGAATGAGAGGTCAAGATTGAGTACATTAGTTTGGTACAATTCAATTGACAGTAAAAATGTAAAAATAGACATAAACAAAAATTAAAAACTGCAGGAAACGGTTGAACTCACATAAATTTCTGGTTTTCTTGTCTATTGAAATAAAAATTGAAGGACATTTACATAAAAATAAAAATTCCCAGTTTTCGATACTGAAATATATATTTTGTTTATATAATATATATATATATATATATATATATATATATATATATATAAACCGTCTAAATTTGGAAAATCCTCATGAAATGAAAATTAACCTTGGGGTTGCAGTCATAAATTGAGTTTGGCCTGATATAGTAAAACTCTTTATTAAATTGTCGAGCTTTCGAAAATCTTCATTTTCTTTTTCAAGACATCTGAAAAACGTTTATTGTTACATAAAGCACTAAAACATGTTTTTAAGATGTATATATATATATATATATATATATATATATATATATATATATATATATATATATAAATCAAAACTCTGTTTGAGTGCAGGAAGTAAGTGAGTTCCTAATTTTATTTTCAACGGTCGCTAACACAGTGGACTTTTCGTCGGTCAGAAATATACTTCTGTATATTTCAGTATCAGAAACTGGGAATTTTTATGTAAATGTCCTTTTATTTTTATTCTAATAGACAAGAAACCAGAGATTGGGTTCTACCGTTTCCTACATTTTTGAAATTGTTGTTCATGTCTCTTTTTACATTTTTACTGTCAATTGAATTGTACCAAATTTACTCAATCTTGACCTCCCGTTCGCAGAAGTGATTCTAGTCGCAAATTTTAATAATTTTTCACCTGTATGTGTGTATTTATATCTGATTCACTGCAACTTTGTAATGCCCTGAGGATGACTTTATAAAAGTCGAAACGTCGGCAACGATATTAGTGGTTTCAGTTCAGTTGTTCATTTAAACATTGAGATCTTATTTGCCTGTTTACAAATTTGATTGTGTAATAGATTCGAACTCTTGTAAACAATGAAAGTAAATGGTCTTTGGGAAAATTGCTACATGGATGGCTGAATTCTACATTGGAATATTCTTTCAGAAATATGTTTCCTGCACCATCATGTATGCAGTAATAATCATTAAAATCATCAATCATTAAAATTCGAAACAAAAATATTTTCTAATTGTATTAAATACTTACAAAAATCATTGGAAGGGACTGTTAAGCCACCAAATATATTTTTACTTTCTTTGTAAGCTTTGAGCTCACAAAATGAAGTAGACTTGTCTCTTTCGGATGATGAACAATATTCCAAACAAATATTACAAGAATGTTTAAAGAGACATCTACGTAAAAAATATCCACCAACATAGACCAGTGCATTTCCCTCCTCTGATATCAAATTCCTATAATCGGTTGATTCTATTTTTATAATTGGAGAAATATTTTCTTAATTTTTTTCCTGAAAACTTTCAATATTCTTCAATGACTCCGATGTTATATTACGCAAAATATCGCTACTGTCTTCCATAAAATTGCTGCCTTCTGTCTCGTGCAAATATCCTATAGCAAAAAGATTTTTAAATGCTCTGGTAAACTGAATGGCAGTTGGATTTCTAGCGTTTCCACAAGCATTTCTGATTTGACCAAAGTAATTCTCGAGACAATCCTGATTGAGATTACGCGTCAATAAAAATTTATAATTTTCAATTTTCATTATTTTCCATAAATTCAAAACGGAGGAGATAGTAAGCCTCCAACCAAAAATAAATTCCAGAGAATTCGCAACTTTCTTTCCTCATCAAAAAATGTTTAAATAACTACAAGAATAAAAGTTCAAATAGAATGTTCATTTCGCGCACTCAGTTTAACCGGCCGGAACGATGCGAACTGTTCAATCGGAGACACTCTGTTAAACTGGCTCCCCCGTCAGACGGGCACTGACGACCGACCGGCCAGGCAAGGGACGCGCGAGGACGGACGGTGATGATTTGGGTCGCTGCTGAGAGTGAGCGGACTTATTAGAATATCTATGGACGATGGTTCTAGCTTCGTTGAACTATCGATGATGGTTGTAGCGATTGCCAATGCAGAAGTCTCCTACCATTTGTTCAAAATTCGCAAAAATCGATGTCAACAGTGATGTGAGTTCACGTGAACGTTTGAAACAATAGAAATGATTATCGTATTTGAGATCAGGTGATTTTTATTTTCAATCAACACAATCACAAATTTCCTTGAGATTTCGTTGGAATGCAACATATGACATCAAACCAGATAACAATCACAGATAATCTTTCAAGGTTCACGATGCTTTCAAGGAGGAAATCAGAAAAACGCAAATACCTGAACCTGATACGGGTATTTACATACTTGAATCTCTTATAACGATCTTCAATTTGAACAAAATGAATTTCAAAGTATTAAAGAAAACCTTCGGTGTTCATAGGAATGTGAATTTTTGATAGATATCTGTTATGAGACCATTTACCATTGGTCTCTCAACTTCATATGAGTTGCAACATATATTTCCAAACAAGATTTTACGAAAGAATATTGGCACTTCCATATATTGAAACAATAAATAAATGAAGAGCACAGTTTACCTATCATTAGGGTACTCCAGTTTATTTTCAATCAGCTCCAAGAGCAGCATTATTGTTGTTTTTTTAAGGCAGAACCTTCTGAAAAAATTCAGAAAATAAAAATATATTACAGTTTCCTGTATGATTTCCACTTACAATGGGTTTACAAAACCGCGACACGTGTTTCGCTATCACAATAGCTTCTTCAAGCAAGATAAATAAATCACTATTCTATAATACGCTATTTATATACAAGTATGTCGAACGTCTCTTACAATAAAGGTCCGACTTAGGTCCGATATTCGACCCGTAATTTATCTTTCTGGTCAAAATGCCTTATTTTGAACTCGTGGTAGAACTCATGACCTTCTAGAATGAGGTGACTTGCATAAGTAGAATTACTAGTTCTGTGTTCTCTTAGGCGTATGTTGAAAGATATTCCCGTTTGGCCTACGTAGTACATCGGACATGACCCACATGTTAATTCATAAATTCCTGATCTTTGTGACGATTCATTTTTGTCTTTATTATTTTTGATGAATATCCCCAATTTATTATTAGTACGAAATGCTGTATTAATATCATAATTTTTCAAGAATCTAGAAATAATTACGCTTGGTTGGCCTGAATAAGTTATGGTTCTGTAAGTATCCAGCTCGGTATTAACTACTAGATACACCAACTTGAGGGCTTGACTATGTAATTTCTTCCTCACAAGTGAGTCTATTAACTGACCCTCATATCCATTGTTAATCGCAATCTGTTTTATTATATTGAGTTCATTAACATAATTCACATCAGATGAAGGGACATTCAACAGTCTAGGAATCATACTATTGAATGCGGCCACCCTATGCTGATATGGATGACACGAAGTATTGTGAATAACATTGTCCGTGTGGGACGGTTTACGGTAAACCGAAAAATCATGTTTGTGATTTATTCTTGTGATAGTCAAATCCAAATAGTTAATTGCACTACTAATGTTTTTCACGGTTGTTCGAATATAATAAAATCAAGGTTGAGGAATGTAAACAAACTCATCAAGTCGTCCTCACTGTCGGAAACCATACAGAAAACCGTTCTCAGAACTGAAGCCGTTCCACCCAGGCTCTACGGTCTTCCAAAGGTGCATAAACCCAACATGCCACTGAGACCTATAGTCAGTGCCCCAGGCTCACCTACCTATCACTTGGCAAAACATCTGGCCTCAGTCCTCCAGCCTCATGTCGGAAGAACAAATTCCTACGTCAAGGATTCAACAGACTTCGTTGGTAAAATCAAAGGCTTGACCTTGGAACCGACAGATATCATGGTCAGCTTCGATGTTGTGTCCTTGTTTACCAACGTCCCACTGGAAGACTCTCTGAGGGAGATAGCCTGCCTGTTCCCAAGTGATATCGTCGGACTTTTTAGAGCATGCCTTACGGGAAGTTACTTTCAATGGAGGGGAAACTTCTATGAGCAATTGGATGGAGTGGCGATGGGAAGTCCACTGAGACCAGTGATAGCCAATTTCTCCATGGAACGTTCTGAAGAGAAGGCAATCGACGCCTTTGATTTGAAGCCGACCTTGTGGCTACGTTACGTGGATGACACCTTCGTCGTCTGGAAACCTGGAAGGGACGCTCTGAACCTTTTTCTGGACCACCTAAACGCTCAAAACCCCAGTATCACATTCACCATGGAAACCGAACAGAACCAGCAGATAGCATTCTTAGATGTTCTGATTGAACGATGTGGTGCTAGACTAACCCACAAAGTATACCGAAAACCCACGCACACGAATAGGTACCTGCACGCACTATCGAGCCACCATCCCAGTCAAAAGAGAGGAGTCATATCTACCCTAACTGAACGTGTTCGAAGAATCTGTGAACCAGAACATCTAGAGCAGGAACTAGAACATCTTCAAGTGACCTTGAGATAAAATAGATACAGTGTATCTGAGATCAACAGGGCCATGAGACCGAAGAGTCCCACGGTTCATAACAGGAAGGCCTCTCAGGTAGTTGCGAATGCATATCTGCCATATATCCCGAGGGTCACTGACAGAATTGGAAAACTCTTGGAAAAATATAACATAAAAACGGTTTTCAAGCCGACCAAGAAGATCCAACAAAGCATCAGGTCGGCTAAAGACAAAAGAGACCCACTGTCAGCGGTAGGAATTTATCGCATACCGTGCACCTGTGGGAAGGTTTACATCGGTACCACGAAAAGATCCATGGGTACAAGGCTCAAAGAGCATTAAAGGAACTGCAGGCTGGGGCAAACCGACAAATCGGCGGTGGCGGAACACGCACTGAGTGAGGGTGACCATAGGATTCTGTTCGAAAACGCAAAACTGATTGCCCCCAACCAGGGTTACCATAGCCGACTGGCACGGGAGGAAATAGACATCCAAAAATATGTGGACAATTTTAACAGAAAGGAAGAAGCGTTGAATCTGAACAGAATTTGGAATCCCATTCTGAGGGAATCAAGAATAACCAATAAAATCACAGCAGGTAGTGGGGCAACTGATAATGATGATTATTCCCCGAACCCGATTTGTCATCGGAGATGAGTAAGCCTCTGAAGAAGCTAGCCACTCGCGCTAGCGAAACGTCAGGAAGAAATTCCAAAGAACGACGGCCTTCAAGCCCGAAGAGAATTAGTTATACTAATGACCTCGGCCGCGAAAGCCTTAACCATTTTGTCATACGCCTAAGAGAACACAGAACTAGTTTTTTGAATGGAAAAACAAATTCTACTTATGCAAGTCACCTCATTCTAGAAGGTCATGAGTTCAACCACGAATTCAAAATAAGGCATTTTGAGCAGAAAGGTCGGAAACTTAACCTTCTAGAAAGTTTGGAAATCAATAGAGGGAAAAATTCAGAATAATTATTGAATGATCAGGTTGAATTAAATAACTCCCCATTGTTGAATATGTTCCCAGCCAATAATTCTATTTCTAGGAATAATCGTCCAATGTAATTAATTAATACCTGGATAAATTACGGGTCGAATATCGGACCTGGGTCGGACCATTATTGTAAGAGACGTTCGACATACTTGTATATAAATAGCGTATTATAGAATAGTGATTTATTTATCTTACTTGAAGAAGCTATTGTAATAGCGAAACACGTGTCGCGGTTTTGCAAACCCATTGTAAGTGAAAATCATACAGGCAACTGTAATATATTTTTGTGAATATGGATTTCCATCAAGTATCGGCCAGTTCAATTCAAAAAAATTCAGGTAACCCAGTTCCTCATAATAATTGGTTCATTAGTTTAACCTGCGTGGAAACCCATGATCTTGGAAGTCTACAGCTTCTATATCATTTTCCAATATAAACTGAATTGAATCAATTTCCAAAACATTAATAGAATCCATTATAACAGAATGAACCTAACCTCACAAAGGTATTCATTAATGGGTGTTCAATAATCTCTTACCATGGTACAGTTGTATTCACGGAAAATGGGTATGAGACTTACGACTAGATTTTGCCATATTTGCGTAAATCAGGCTTTTCTTATCGACGGCGATAGACAAAACAAAAACATATAAAATGTGATAAATGATTTTAATGTATTAGAATATTTCTACAACGCAAAGTTTTAAACAGAACGTAACCAATAACAATAATAAAAACAGAAAACTATGTATAGTGTACCTATTTTCTATGAATACAACTGTACAATCGCTGGACCGCGTTAACTGACCTCTGATAGCCCATTAGCTTAATGTTTCTATAACAAAAAGTTGGTGGCTGTTAGTCTCATTTTAATATAGTTGACAGTAGGTGATGTAATATCTAATCAGGAACTGAATATTTAATAATTCATCCATAACGCAAATTGTTGTCGTTTTTGAAATTTTTATCCAAATGAACCATATTATTATTATTATATTCCAGCATCTGTGAGAAACATTCAGTTTATAATTCATACAGTATTATGTTATCGGTGTTAGAATGGACAAATGCATATGTTTATTCCTATCTATCTCTCTACAAGATTTGTTTTTATCTTGTCAACAACATCATCTGATGTGAGCAGATCGAAATCAATGATAGTTTGAGTACCAAAATGCATCATAATGGAATCGAATGATACCACAGACTATATAATGAGGTTTTTTTGAATAATGCTATCAGTGCCATTTCTACTAATCAGAAATGAAGGGTGTCATTATATTAATTGGTTGTATCGCAATCGTACTCGCTGGACCAGGTAAGTGGGCTGCTGGATAGCAACAATATTTTGCCATAGAAGGGTCTGATCTATAATGTAATTGCCTGTATGTATGCGTTGCCTTATCAATAACATACTCAAATGAATCTGTAACCACAAAGTCATAGAGTGTCCGTGGAGAAATGTCTTTTCTTATGTAGCACTTGATAAGTTCGTTCTTCTTTGAGACTTCCCTGGAAGCAATATTATCATTATTGAAATTTATAGCAGAAATGATGATTTCACTGAGTGGAAATGACCTCTGATAGTAATTCTTCAGTTTTTTTAAACTGATAGGCAATATATCTCCGATAGTTTTCCATTTTTTTTTTCACAATATTTGGAGGTTAGCAGAACACTGAGAAATATTCACAACATAAAACTTTGGAGTCGATTATTTTCATGTCAAGAGCAGATATAAAATTGGGGTTGAATATTTTCCTGCTTCGACTAGCTCATATATTTCTCATTAGAATATTGCTTTCATGAATATTTGCCTAGTAGACACAAATTTCACCACAATAGAACACATAAGTGTAAAGAATGACTTCTGGACCAACCATATTTTGTATTTTTTCATCATCTGATTAATTTTTGAGATGCGATGAAAGCTTGGACTACATGTTCAATATGTTTCTTTTTTTCTTGTTGAGTGATAGTAGTTCGGAATTTCATAAAAATCGAGAGTTTCGGAATTAAATGATGAAGCTTGACAAAAAAAAATTACCTGAATTGGAAATGTGAAAATAATGTCATGATTCATGTCTGAAAAAGTAACGGGATTAGAGAAAGAGAACTGAAACTGCTTAGATAATTGAATAAGAAGACAAAGAAAATAATATATAATTATATAATATGAAAAACCTTTCACAAATAACATATACCGAATAAAATGAAATGACAAAACTCTCAGAACGGAAACAGAGATATCGAATATAGAAAAATACTCGAATGGAAAATATATGTGAGCAAGATGAAAATATACTGAATGGAAAGATTATAAAGTTGAATCAATTAGCCAATGTTTCAAAGAAATGCCAATTCAACCCCACTGGAATCGAATACGGTTGATGAATAAAGGAGCCTAAACAGTGAACTTTCAGGCCTTGAAATATTAATAAAGGTAAGATCGGATAGTGTGAACGCGTTTTTTATAAGTGAAACGTGAGCAAATATATTGTCATTTCTAGCCGTTTCAAAAATTTCAAAATAGAGTGATCGTCACATACTTAGGTCTGCCAAAGTTACATATTATTATTTTGATGTGACAATTAGGATTCATCACGATTTTTTTTCAATCAAAACCTTGGATCACACTTCCCCATAGTTTTGACACAAGTCAAAGAATGGGTATGCTTCAAAAAATGTATTGATTTTGAAAAAATTCAAATCTCTTTATTGGTGAAAAAGGTTCGAAGGGACAAAAATGAAAACCAACCAAAATGTCGTGTGTTGAGAATTGAAACTTCTCCTTCTGTCTGTTATTGGTTCAGATAGAACTTGAACAATTTCTTGGTCCACTAAAACATCTAACTCGTAGATTTCTAGCAATGAGAATTCATTTATTCCATATTACAGAATTATTTTGCTCATTATTTGTCGGTAAATGCTCATCGTACCTCTTTTTATAACGTCTTCCGCATTGTCGAGGTCTGTTTGGGGATAATTCGAGGCCCCTTATGTTTTTTAGCGATGGTGTCGAACCATTTTGCACCAGGAACCAGAAAATATTTTGAATGTGACCGTATACCTTATAACGAGTTCACACTTACCCCAACCCATGCGGTTACAGTAACCACAGAATATATTTGTATCGGGGTAAGTGTGATCCGTGCCATAAAATTGTTTTGAATAATTTAATCATTGATTATGAAGAATCCAAACTGAACTAGAATCCGAATGCTACATATACACGTATAAACATCAAAACTCACCGTCGATTCAACACGAATTTTTATATTCTCAAAATATACCAGTTCACTCATCGAGCATCAAATTGGAACGAAGGCGGCAACTATATAGTAACTTGTGGAGAGATGGTTGTTGTTTGATTCATTCACAAGAAGAAAGAAAAAGTCATTCTAAAACAGCTACTCCTCTGCTTATATGGCGACGAAGGATAAAAATACAAATCAAGTGAGAAAAGAAATTCAAAATCAATTCTTTCTGGTCAATGATGTCAATAATGAAATTGAGGATTGATTGATCAAAAAAAAATGTTGTTGCAAAAAATCGAGATATCGAATATGAAATATGAGTCGAAAGAAAATGTTATATAGAGAAATAAATGAAATATTATGAGAATATGTTGAAACCAAGTTTCAAGTTGAATGTACTCACGGCGTTTCGACTGCTGGTATCCGCAATCGTCTTCGGGTGATGACTGATTGCGGATACCAGCAATCGAAACGTCGTGAGTACACTCAACTTGCAATTTGGTTTCAAAATTTCTTCGTAATATTTCATTTATTTCTTTATTTACATTTTTTGACTAGTATTTCACATTCGATACCTTAATTTTCTTATCACAATATTATTTCATTTTTATCTTTAAAAATTTTTTTTGATTCATGTCGATATCTCGATTTTTTGTAGAAACATTATTTTCTTCGACCAATCAATTCTCAATTTTATTAATGACCAAAAAACTGTTATTTTGATTTGATTCTATCACTCGATTTGTAATTCTATCCTTCCGTTCCTAGCAACAGGTTTCAATAGAGTTAATATAATATAGACATTGGAAGTCCGTACCATTACCATTCAGCAAGGAACATTGTCAACCACATTCGAGCAAATGTCTTTGAATGATATACATGTACCTATCAACAGATTTTTTTTTTATTCTGCTTATTTCATAGGAGTTGTAGTTTATAACATAAATATTTATGGGTATGCTTTAAGACTGGCTTTAAATCAAATATTCTAAAAATGAACAATTTGTTCAGGCCAGCCTCAACTCACCTACACTGTAGGTTGACGGACTAACACCTATCAGAACACAACTACTTCCCTGGCTAATACCACGAAGGGCATTGGATTACATCCAACAGGTGTTAGTGCGGGATTCTTCACAGAAGAAATTCCACATATGCTCTTTGCGATACAACTACCAGAATTGATTTTCAATTATTATTATTATCATTCGGATTTTCCTTGTACAAGGAATTGGGGCCATGCGGATATGCTCTTGGTTAGTACCTAGTCTACGGGCAGATGGCGCAGCAACGGCTATTTTGCTAGTTGTTTGTATCAGCCTAGGTCTAGGGAAGATACTCTGCTCAAATATGATTTTTGATAGTCCTAGACTTATGTTGATGATGGCACTACCTTGCACTGGTAGTTGTATCGCCAAGATCATATGTGGAATTTCTTCTGTGAAGAATCCCGCACTAACACCTGTTGGATGTTATCCAATGCCCTTCGTGGTATTAGCCAGGGGAGTAAATGTTTTCTAATAGGTGTTAGTACGTCAACCTACACTGTAGGTGAGTTGAGGCTGGCCTGAACAAATTGTTCATTTTTGGAATAGTTGTAGTTCATATTTTTCGATTCGGAGAAGGAAAGACAAAAAATAATTTATAATACTGAATGAATCTTCTGAATTCCAGTATGCATTGTAGCTTTCAACGTAGATAGGTCAAACGAAGATTTGTACATGTCAGATAGCACTGAAATTGGTTCATTGGCTGCCCATTAAATGCAATTGTTCACACTTTCCTTCAATTCATATCCACTCGAACTGACTATACATTAAATGAATTCATGCATTGTTTCATGGACTGGAAATTAAAATTAAAATTACCAATCCGTTGGAATTGTATTCATGAACTGTTGAACATTTCTTGTCTTTGGTAACTAACATCATTTTCAATTTCATTCAATTTTTCAAATCTTCCAAAGCTTAGCTTACACTTTTGCATGACTAACAATTCCTTCCACATACTCTGGATGTCAGGTGTGATTATCTTTCAATGAAAACCATCATTATATCCACAGTAATCCAGGAAGATGATTCCCAAGAAGATATGAAATTCTTTCTCTACGAAGACGAAAATGGAAAAATTCGTGTTGAAGACTTGACTATTGAACCAACCAACCTCACAGCTTCCGCCACGGACGTTACCTACTACTTCTGCTGCAAGAGTAACCAAAACGGCGTCCAAATTCACAGCAACAACATAGCGGCGCTCAAGAATACCCCATTCAACGCCGGAAAGGACTCTGTCTTCATCATCCATGGATGGCTAGACTCCCACGGTTCCGGTGTCAATACTTTCGTGAAAGGAAGCATCTTGAGGGGCTATGATGTAAACGTGTTTGTAGTCGACTGGAGTCCAATTGCTAAAAAGCTGTACCCCACGGCGAAAGCAGCTGTTCCCCAAATCGGGAGTTTCGTTGGCGCTTTCATCCAGAGTTTGGTATCTACCTATCGTTTGAATTTGGGTAAAGTTGTGATCGTCGGGCATTCTTTGGGGGCACATGTCGCTGGTAGGGCTGGAGCTGCCCTCCATGGTCAAGTCAGTCGCATTGTAGGTGAGTGTTTCAAACACAGAAATTTGGACCAAAGCTCCCATTATTCTATTTAATTATAATGTTTACAATAATTCCTTTTCTATGACAATATTTTTCAAAACTTTAATAATTTTCATATAGTATACTCAAATTCAACAAGGCCTTCAGCAACCCTGGCAACAATGTTTTTTCTCTACTCAATTGCAAATTTCAAAAATTCGCGGGCTCACTCTGAGGATGCGTCGACCTACCCACATTTCCGCATATGTTACGTAGTTCCGGACATCTATGCAGGATGGAACTTTTAACCTTACAAATTTCCAATATTCCATGCCGGCGTTCGACATGTAAATGGACGTCTATTCATAAAATTATGACATAATTCCAAATTATTGTACCTAATGTTGACTGATTTGAATATTTTTAATGAAAGTTTTAATGATTATGTGACATATGTTCAATACAGGTTTTAAATTTCTAACAACCTTTTTGCATTCAATCTCGTGGACACTGTGAGTAGTTTCAATGACCTCGGAACTCTCCTCCTTATTCTATATTGACTTGTTCAAGGTGATCCCTGCTTCATGTTCTCGAACCGAATTCTACCATCTCTTTCGAAAATTCGACAAATTTTGTTATCCACTCAGATGTTGGGCTGACTAACAATGAACTATCACTACTTTTGTTCGAGTTTGAAGGCCGTAGTTTGACTCCGATGACTGAATCAAACTCAAGATGTATGAGCCTCTGAAGAAACTACCCGCTCCCGCCATCGAAACGTCAGGAAGAAATTTCAAAAAACGACGGCTTTCAAAGCCGAACAAGAGTAGTGATACCGAAAACCTCCGCCGCGAGAGCCTTAACCATTTTGTGAACAATGAGCTAATAGACGGAATGGTTTTCAACTAACGATCACATTTGAAAATACATATTTTCTCATCTGATTTCGTTCATATTTCTCACAGGTCTGGACCCTGCTGGCCCTCTGTTCTCAGAAGGTGACAGGAACAGCCGTTTGGATTCATCCAATGCCAGGTTTGTAGAAGTCATCCATACCAACATTGCGAAGCTTGGTTACGGAAAGCCACTGGGGCACTCAGACTACTACCCCAATGGAGGTAGAACACAAGCAGGCTGTGGAGCTGATGTTACTGGCAAATGTTCCCACGAAAGATCGTACCAGTTGTTTGCTGAATCTATCAGCAGCAACCGATTCGTTTCAAAGCAATGCAGCAATTTTAATGACTTCAAAAGTGGGAAATGTAATAACGGTCATCGTGCGGTGATGGGGCAATACAATGCCGATAGGTGAGATTCTGTAATCTGTGGTGGTGTCAGATGAAGTTCATATAACATCCAATTTCATTTCCGGAAACTTTGTTTTTTCACAAAAAATTGTGAAGGCTGTGCATTTTGAACTTTGTTCGCTCGAATCACAACCATGGAATTCTCACAAGCAAACTGCAAATGGAAGGATAACGTTCTTGTTTATGCAATGGGATTGGAACTTTGGTTAAAGAATCAAGACTTCTTTCAGAGATCAATTACCCTAACATAAATTGATAAAACTTGAATTCGGCTTGAGTTTCTCTAACGATTACATTAATATTTGAATTTCATATCAACATGATTGAAAAAATGTGTCCATATAATATATCGATGAATGTTTATTTGTTATTTTCCACAGCTCCAGGGGTTCATTCTACTTGGAAACCAACGGAAAGTCTCCTTTTGCCAAGGGATGAAAATAGGAATGATACAACAGAGAGTTGTTTTGATAAGATTATAATGAAACTACTTCATAACATTGCTTTTTATTTTCCTCATATTTCGAATGCTATTGATATATTCACTCAAGTGACGTTATGTCCAACGCTTCAAATGTTTGGTCTGATCAATGACCTAGATTGATGGAAAGAGTGGTGTGAGGAAGGGTACTCAGGACCTACCGAATTATTTGTTACCTTTCACTTAATTTGCTACATCATTATGATATTCATTTTCAATAAAACCACTTGATGAAATTCCCTCGATGAATTTTTTAGCTTCTGATATCTTTGTTTTCAATAAAACCGTCCAACTGAAAAAAAAAATGTTTACTTAGTTCATTTTTCAGCTTTCATTGCATTCATTATCATCATATTTTCCCGATTAAACTAGTCTACTTGATTCATTTTCAAGTTTTCTGTTCTGAATTATGCTGCTCAAAAGGTTTTGCATCGCGCGACATATGACGTATATGAAAGTCACTGTATATAGTTTATAATATAAATTTTTAAGATATAAATAGTTTTTGTTTTTGAAATATAAATGGATTTACTTTGAATTTTCTATGCAAATATTATTGATTAGGTATAAATCTTTCTTTAATTTTTCTTTCTTGTCCCCATTTTTCAGTAAATTGTTGTTGAAAATTGTTGTTGTCAAGATCGCACATTTTTGTTTTCCAACTTTTGACTATTCAATTATGTTGACCTTGGTTATCAAATATTTCTTCTTCGTTCATTGTCATATAAGAATCTGATGTTCCTTTTTGCTTTGGTAAAATCATACGAGTTATGATCAACTCATCCATCACTAGTTTTCCTGCTAGTATGCCGCATGTCTCAATATTTTTGGAGGTATTGCTCTTTGCCATGGCTTGGAACATCGTCATTACTTTCACTGGTATGACCCCAGGACGAATTGCTGCCATTTCACCAGGTTGAGAAAATCTAGCAGGGAAATGCGATCCATTGAACGGTACCACCTAAGAACATTGAATAAAAAGGGATATTCGCTCAACATATCTATTGAAACTGATTGTGACGAACTAAAAATTCAGATGTTCGGAAACATTTCACTCACACATCCAATGCCAGACAGCTGTTTCGATATAACATAGGTCCCGCCCATACCACCATGCCCCCCCCGGGGTTGAGCGCCCAGAATGACGTGATGCCATATCCAGTTGCCTGGATACGAGACCTCGCCATCCTCCATTTTCCTTACCACCCCCGCCCTCTCAGGAGCGGACCTCAACCTGCTAATGGGCACTTCAGCAAGATTGATATCTAACTCACTTCGGTTGGAAATCAGCCTTTAGGTGCTATTGCTTCCTCTCTATCTCTTACTTTGGTTTCTACCTGACTCTGCTGCGTTGCAGTTTTTGCATGGTGGTCCCCCCGACCTCTCCGGGACAGTTCTCGCCTGTCGCGGATCGGTTTATGTGTTCGCGCGCGATGTCTGTGTGTGTGTGTGTGGAGTGTACTTACCCGAGTCGCTGATGCGACTCTTATACTCACCTAAGTTGCCTGCGGGCGACTCTTGGATGTGGTCTCAGGTTTTGCTTGGAAGGCCTCGGGTGTTTGTCCCTCTCGCGGAATCTGGGATCGTCCATGTTCAGTGCGTTGTGGAGGTCACGCAGCGCTGGGTTTGGATTGCTCCTGATACGCTCGAAGATGCTTTCGGCGTGGTCTCGCAGGTATTCGTCGACGTGCCAAATACTTAGGTTCAGGTCCCGGTAGATGTATCGGTTGGGGCAGTAATAGGGAGCGTTTACGGCCGCCCGCAAGCAGACGTTCATAAACGTTTGGAACATTGATCTGTATGACTGCGCGCAATGGCCCCATGCCGCCGAGGCATACAGTGCAATGGGGAGCAGGATCGTTTTCATAAGAAGCAGTTTCACCTGGAGATCCATGTTACTTCTGCGACCTATTATGGGATTGAGGTTGCGCCGTGCGGCTTTCGCCAGGTTCAACCTCTGTCGGGTGTGGGACCTGAAAGTCAGCTTGTTGTCCAAGTCGACTCCTAGATATTTGGCTTCGTTCGTCCATGGGATTTCTCGACCGTTGTGGATGACGTGTCCTGCAGGTTCTACTCTCCTCCGTGAAAATAGTATCGCCTGGCTCTTATCAGGGTTGATCGCTATTTTCCATAGACTGGCCCATTGCCCTAGTCTATTTACCTGCCGTTGCAGGTACTTCGTAACCATCGTGTGGCTGGGGGATCTCGCCAGCAGAGCTGTATCATCAGCGTAGAGTGCCAACTTGTTATGGTTGTTCTCCGGCCTTGGTACGTCTGCTGTGTACACTGAGAAGAGGTGCGGGGAAAGTACTGCTCCTTGTGGGACTCCTGCTTCCAGGACTCTCCATTTGGAGAGCACACTCCCCACTCTGCATTGACATCGTCGGTCCCTCAGGAATGAGTTGATTAGTCTGACCATTGGCCTCGTGTATCCAAAATCAGACATTTTGGCCACGAGTCCGTCGTGCCAGACCCTATCGAACGCCTTGGAAACGTCTAGGAATATCGCTCCTGTGTGGTGTCCTTTCGCTAGGTTGAAGCCTTCTGTCGCAAATTCGACCACTCTAAGAACTTGGAGTTCTGTCTAGTGCTCCGACCTGAATCCGAACTGTTCGTCTGGCAGGACGTTCAGTACTTCTGTCTGTTCCTCGAGTCTTTTCAGAATGACGCGTTCCGCCACCTTACTACTCATCGAGGATGTCAGACTTATCGGCCTGTGGTTCTCTGGGAAGGTATGGTTCTTGTTCGGCTTCGGGATCATGATGACCGTGGCCTCCTTGAACTGGGATGGGAAGTGTTGGAACCGGAGAAGAGCATTTATGACGTTAGTCAATGCTACTATTCCTTTCCTGGGTAGGGCTTTGAGTGCCCGGTTCGGTATTTGATCCGGGCCTGGGGCTTTCCGAGTAGCGAGACTTCTTACGATGCCTCTGACTTCCTCGGGGGTTGTCGGGTCTATGGGATGGGCGTTGTCCCCGCGCTGGCGTCTAATTCTCTTCGCTGCCGATTCGATCTGTCGCTCGGCGTTCTCTTCCTCTTCGGTAACGAAAGCATTATTATTCTCTCTACACTGTTTCTGAAAGCTGTCCGCGAATGCTTCTGCTTTTTCAGGATCTGTGTATACTATGCCGTGTTCTCCATGTATGGGAGGGCATGGTTTTCGACGGCCGTGCCTTAGAACTTTCTGCATTTTCCATGCAGATTGATCCTCGGTGTTGAGTTCTGCCAAACGGTCTTTCCATTTCTGGTCTCGGAGTGTTTGCAGCGCTAGCCGCAGCATTCTGCTGGCCCTGTGCATACAACTCTTGTCCATCGGGGCAAGTGTCCGTTGGTATCTTCTCTTTAGGCGTCTTCGAATTCTAATCATAGGTCCCGTCAGTAATACTCGGATTATGAAGCTAAAGTCTGAACCTGGTGCAGATGGTGTTAACCTCTAGGGCTAAACGCCATCTGCCGGCAGACGAACAAAGACTCAAACTCCTCCTACACTAGGGTCACTGGATCTAGTAAGCTTCGCTTACTCGGGTTCGGACAATGGGCGAGGCCCTGGCGAAAATTGTTGTAAATTGGCCAATCCCAGAAGATACCCAAAAATTGGCCAATCGAACTGTAGGATAATTTGTTTATACGAATTCGGAGAATATGAGAAGAAGAAGTGTTTGAGTTCAGGCGAGTTCTGAAATTCAACAGTGAATCTCATCAGTTCTGTCACTGATGCCTCTCTTTCTCTGTTTGTGACGAACGACAAACAGAGAGAGAGGCATCGGTGATAGAACTGACGGTGACGGAAGTTACTGTTGAATTTCAGAACTCGCCTTTCGTGTTCGTGTATGCTTGTTGAGCAAAAATAATTAACGTGGTCTGTGTTGTTCAGGTAGAGGCACAGGGTAGAGGCTATTTTGAATTCTCGACCTTTAACTCCATTATCCAACGATCCTTGTGATCTCATGCCATTTCCTTATCGGAGACGTACTCACTTCCATACCACAGTTGGATATTCAAGATGTTATTTCAAATCGACTATCTCACTTTCAACAACTTCAACAGAAAATACAGCATTTTTGGAAGCGTTGGGGCAACGAATATTTGTCAACGCTACAGCAACGATCTAAGTGGAAAACCGATCGAAGTCTTGATCTGAAAGTTGGTGATATGGTCCTACTAAAAGGTGAAAATACTCCTCCAATGAATTGGCCTTTAGGACGGAGTTTGAAGCTTCATCTCGGCGCAGACCAGTTGGTACGTGTACCATCTATCAAGACTCAAAGTGGTGAAGCGCGATAAATAAACTATGCAAGCTGCCTATCAATGTTAATGCATCATGAACAATTTATTTATTTTCTTGAAACGCTCAGCCTTTCAACGGGGGCGGCAATGTTGAACCCTTTTCGTTTCATACCCGTGTGATTCATCCGCCTATGGTGGGCGAAAACACGTTGTTACAGTCCATTTGTTGAATATATGTTCATGAAAAGTGAATTGAAGTTTAAATTTGAAAACAAGTAAGCCAAATAATCCATTACATTGTGAACTCCATCTCTACATTTCATTGCCAAATATAATTGTTTGACAAAGAAGGTAATTACTTCACTGCTTGAATTTTCAAATCAGGTTTATCATTTTATCGAAAATTCCAGGAAAATCTTCAGAATTTACTCGAATTTAATGTCTAGCGACCTTAAATATGAACTGTACTAAAGAACTCGTGGTATTGTTTCAACATTCCGATAGCCACGTTACAAATATTACTTGCAGTATTATCAATACGGCGTGCACATGCAAAATTATTGGAATTCAACTCGAAAAATTAAAAGGAAATTAAAATTAGTCAAATATCCATAGGAAACACCCAAAATTTTAGTCGAAAACCTTTGTGATTGTTTACATTTTGCATCGAACATCAAAATGTCAATGTCACGTCAATTTGAAAAATGACAGTTTGTCTTCTTCTTTTCTAAATTGTTTAAACAAATTGAAGTGCAATGCCATAGGTCAATTTTTGGGTAATCGTTCCGATTAGCTCCACCCAATGTCCGTACCCGTGTAAGCGAAGCTTACTAGATCCAGTGACCCTATCCTACACCAAGTATAGGAGACATCTCACAGCGGGCACATCGTACGGCAAAGCTATAACATATGACCCGCTGCGAACGAGAGTCATATTTGGTCCATTTGCAGAAAAAGCTACAACCCGCCAAAGAAATTGGAATTTTCATGTTTGAAGTCATTGCATTAACAAATCCAATACCAGACGGCCGGCCGGGACGAAACAGCTGTAAGGTCTGCCTGGACAGAGATAAGAATTCAACATTCTTTCAAGTTGCAATTTACCATGTAATATATATCGTGTGTGAAGTCTTATCAAGAATATTTCCATCGTACGTTAAAAATCCCATATGGAGCGGGACATTTTCGATCAATTACAACGATAAATTCTCGGCGGAACATTTTCGGGCTGGTACATACCCGGTAGGTATCGAAAAATACCCGCTCGGTCCGTGTGTCTATAGTAACGATTGTTAAAATGTACATTCGTCATCTTGACAGGCATAAATACTTAATTTTAAACGTCGTTGTTTCAACTCCGGAAATATTCTACCAAATTACACTCGTGCATCAAAATAAACCTGATAATTTTCCATTCGAGCATGTTGTCAGTAAAAAAACTGCATTCGGTTATTTTCATATTTTGCTAAATGAGCCCTCCTCCTTCGCAGTCGGGCTCTCTCGGCAAAATATGAAAATAAACTCATGCAGTTTTTAGACAACATACTTTAATGGAAAATTAACGGTAATTTTAAAGCACTTGTGTAAGTACTCCCGAATATTTCCATCGTATGTTGAAAATCTCACATGAAGCGGGACATTTTCGATCAATTACAGCGATGAATTCCCGGAGGGACATTTTCGGGCTGGTAAATACCCGGTAGGTATCGAAAAATACCCGCTCGGTCCGTGTATCTATAGTAACGATTGTTAAAATGTACATTTGTCATCTTGACAGGCATAAATACTGAATTTTAAACGTCATTGTTTTAACTCCGGAAATATTCTACCGAATTACACTCGTGCATCAAAATAAACCTGACAATTTTCCATTCGAGCATGTTGTCAGTAAAAAATCTGCATTCGGTTATTTTCATATTTTCAAAAAAGAGCCCTTCTCCTTCGCAGTCGGGCTCTTTCGACAAAATATGAAAATAAACTCATGCAGTTTTTAGACAACATGCTATCATGGAAAATTATCGGTAATTTCGAACCTTTGTGTGATTACTCCCGAAAAACATTGTCCTATAACTTCAAATCATTGGAATCGCCCTAATCAAAATGGCAGCGTTCGGTTCCTTTGGAATGTAACTCCGATTAACTCCACAACAGAAAAAAGAATCAATGAAATCATACAAGAAAACTGGGAGAGGGTAGATACATCTATCACGTAAAATATTTGGGCGGCATTTCAAATTATTTCCTCCATCGAAATTGGAATTGTGGTGGTAATCGTCGTTTCAGAAGATCTGCATGCATTCCGAAAAACTGAAATTACTCACTTTTCTACTCCCAGCTATTAGGGTATGGCACATTTAGAATACACGTGTTTCTTAAATTAATGGCGGAGGCTTCCCGATTTTTTTTCGAATGATGGGATATGTAACATTTGACTTGATGATTTTCATCTCATGACTACATTTAACTGCCCAGGAACCAAATTCATCCAATTTTTGTTACAAATTTTTTTGTGAAATTGTATTCAAATGATATTTCAACACACGAGCATGGTGGGAGTGGAAATAGTACAGTACGTAACTCGAGGCTAGTTACGTGCACTCGCAAATTGCTGCACCCGACTGATGCCTCGTGCTCACAACTTTCTCTCATGCGTAATAGAAATTTGATGCTACAAAAACACAAGCATATCTCTTCTCAAGAAAAACCGATCTATAATCATCTAGTATTCAGATGTCAGGAGTCATAGTAGTTTTCACAATAAATGGTATTGACTGAAAGATTATAATAAAACCAATTAGACCCTTAAGTTGTGAAATCCGAGATGCACATCATAAATGTAAAAGGACCGGATTCAGGTAATTTTGTTTCTCAGAGAGGGATTGTAGAGGATTACAGCTTACACTGCTTGTTCATTTTAGTCTTTGTATTTCATTGGAAGTGTTCACTTGTGTTACTGCGTGCAATAATTTTATAACATTTATTTGTTATTACAGACATTAATAGCAAAGATTTTATACCCCAACGTACAGAATAGGCAGTATGTGGCGTCCGTGGATAAAAAGTAATAGTGCTTCTTCCAGTGGTTCGTTAAAGAAGAATCACTTATCTTGTGACGCGAAAATCATTTTAAAAAATGTGTATAGTTCCTTACTTCAGCAAGGATATAACGCGGGTGCTGCAGCAAAAGTAACCAGTAATTTGACGAAGGTGCCTGTTACTTCAGTTAGACGAATTGTTGAAAATTCCATGGAATCAAGAAAAAAGCGTAAAGATTCCGGTGTCACAAAAAATCTAGACGACTGGGAAAAAGATTTGATAAGGCGAAAAATCTACACTATGTACGATGAGCAGCGTGTCCCTACAATCAAAAGTCTGAAACAGCGGCTCGTAAATGACGAAACTCACATCAACTGTGGCCTCACTACTCTTTGGCGAGCTCTGTCTGCAATGGATTTTAAATATCGCAAAATTGACAAGAGACAAGTAATAATGGAATCCTCACGTTTAATAAACTGGCGTTCTGAATATATAACGTCAATAAGAAAATATCGGTCTGAAAATCGGCCAATACTCTACCTCGACGAGACGTGGTTTGACACGCATGACACCCCTTCCAAAGGATGGTGTGATTCCTCTGATAATTGTAAAACAAAAGCACCATCAAATGAAGGGAAGAAAATCACAATATTACACGCAGGATCAGAAAATGGTTGGATCCCAAACGCTATGTGGCTTTCTGCCAAAAATATTAAGGACTCTTGTGTTGATTATCACGAAGATACGACCGCAGAGCTTATTGAAGATTGGTTTAAAAATTGTCTGTTACTCAACATTCCGCCAAACAGCGTTATAGTAATGGACAACGCAAGCTATCATAGTCGACAATTGCAAAAAATTCCTGACTCAAAGAATACGTAATTGGAGATTCAAATCTTCATGGCTGCAAATGACATATATTTTGAGGAAAATTATACAAAAAAGAACTCTTACAAGTGCTGCAGTCATTTTCTTTTAAAAGAAAGTATGTTTGTGATACAATTGCAGAAGAATTGGGACATACAGTGTTACGACTACCTCCCTACTACTGCGTGTTCAATCCCATAGAGCTTATGTGGGCACCAACTTACATCGAGCGTACGCGGAAAAAATACTTCTCCGACTTCAAGTGGTAGTGTGGTAGAATTAATTAGGAACCGTATGAATGACATTCCTACCGAGAGTTGGGAAAGTTCTGTTAGTCATGTTATAAATGTTGAAAACACTCGTACCTTTCTGTAAAATCAATTGCGCCAATTATAATTAATTTAGATGAGGATAGCGATACCGACACTGAACTAAATATAAAATAGAATTGTAACATTTAAATAAATCACTTGTATATCTCCTACATTATGCAAAATTCAAATTTCTTATGTTCGACCCTGTAGCACATATGCATCTTTTACCAGATGATTTTCTACACAATGGGATTAAATCGGGTAGTTTACTGCAGTTAATAAGCTGATACCATTCATTGTGAAAAATACTATACTATTTCTACAGAGTATAGTATAGTATCTCGATGCTAGAAATCACGATCAGTGATGATCTCTCATGGAAAAACGATGTGGGATCGATCGCTAAAGGTGCCCAGAACCTTGGATTCCTATTTCATGCGAAGAAATTCTTCACTTCTCCTCAGCTTCTGATGATCTACAAGGCTCAGACACGGCCTGTTCCAAAAGTTCGAAGTGAATGTTAATTCGTATCCCCTGTCCCTTGATTCACGCGATGTTCTTTGAACATCACAAGGCTTTCCTTGTCCTATCTTTCTCCTCATGTGATATACTATTATTATCCTCTATGTATTTCCCCTTCTCCTGTGACGCGCACACAGAAAGCTGATGAAATCATCAGCGATTTCATGTATGGTTTTATCACAATGATATCAAATCCCTCATGTCCTGATTGAAATCAATTCAAATTCGCATATCGTGATATTTCATTATCGAATTATATGATATCGTCCACTTCATAAAATTGTTTCGAAACTACCATCAGTATTATTCCTGCTAATTAGAAATGGAGAGATGCATCATCTTTTTTGTTTGCATTGCAATGGTGCTCTGTGGACCAGGTGAGCGGATTTTTCTTAAGAGTAGATATATCTGGCAAAAGTGTGAATTTTCAGATTTGTTTGAAAAAATATTCACAGTACTACTGTTTGAACGTCATTATTTCGCGGTGAATCAATATTTGATTCGTAGTTTTCTGGGTTTGTAGCATACCACAATCTGGAAAAATAAGAATTGATACTGGAATCCAAACAAGTATTGAAGGGCAGATTTTCAATGTACCCCGAATAGTTGCTGCGTCTATCGAAAAATATAAATAGACGATTCTCAAAGACCCCCCAATATCTGGAAACCACTCTTGGTCCGACATACTTCTATTTACTCCGACTGAAGAACTAATCCGTTCGAACCTCCCATCGACCGTCCGATCCCTGATCCTGCCATAATTATTATTGAATTTTTAAATCCCACCAACCTTCAATCCTCGATCTCCAGTGATGATAGCCAGCTAGTAAGAAAACTCAGACCTAGACGCAAGGTCACTAAGTCTTGAAAATGGCTCCGAAATGGGAGCCGAAACGTAGACAAGTAAATCATTCCAGACGCGGATCAACCGGAAGTTCCAGCCAGCATATATATATATATATATATATATATATATATATATATATATATATATATATATATATATTCATCTTGCTTCATAGCAAATAACACTTTCTTTTTATATTTATATATATATATATATTTTATATATATATATATATATATATATATATATCATTATTTGATACTCAAAAATTGAGTAATACGAGAAGTTGCTGACTAATTGGACTTGTTCTATCCAGAAAGAACTGTTTTTCAATTGACGCAGCAACTTTTCGGGGTAGATTGAAAATCTGCCCTTCCACACCTGTAAAGATTCCAATATCTATATTTATTTTTTCAGATTCTGGTAGGTTACAAACCCAGAAGACTACGTAACAGATATACACATGTTTTATCGTTATCTCAATTTTCTCGAACTTTTTTTTATTTATGTCCAACACTTTTTGTGGTGTACGTCTTGATCTTCAGTCAGAACATTAAACT
This sequence comes from Zygogramma bicolorata, assembly GCA_032362365.1. Lineage (NCBI taxonomy): Eukaryota > Metazoa > Arthropoda > Insecta > Coleoptera > Chrysomelidae > Zygogramma > Zygogramma bicolorata. Next base: position 1,520,301 of record JAVJAQ010005172.1, read on the forward strand.
CAAAATCTGGAATGGAAAAGTTTTTTTCTCGAAAAAAAAAAATTGGTCGAGGATTCAATTATTTTTCTATTTTCGAAAACTAATATTCAACTGTTCTTTTTTTCGATAATTCTTGGAAACAGTTTTTCATGAGAGCTTCTCATATATGATCAATCTGAATATAAAAATTGGATTCAAAATCTGAATTGACTCCTCATACAGTTCAGGAAATTTTATTTTGGACCATCTACATCCGTAAATTATCTCAGAGTAACTCAGCGGGTAGGTTTGACTCTAGAATACTAACAAATGGTGGGAATCGTCAGTATACCTTGAACCATGTCCAGACAATGCGAAGATCTATGAAAAATTGTTTCTCTTGTAGCTTCATCCTACCGTAATATACTTTCGAGATCTCAAATCAATTCGACCATTGGAACTACAATTTCTGTGTTTTTTTCGAATTTAAATTTGTCCTACAGTAATCCACGGAGATGAATACCAAAAGATTTTCCTCTACGAGGATGAGAGTGGAAAAAACTCAACTGTCGAACTAACCAACATCGCAGCCTCACCTACAGACGTCACCTACTATTTCTGCAGCAAGAATAACCATTATGGCGTCCAAATTCACAGTAACAACATAGCACCGCTCAAGGATACCGCATTCAACGCTGAGAAAGATACTCTCTTCATCATTCATGGATGGTTGGACTCCCACTCAGCTCTCGTGAATACTGAACTGAAGGAAAGCATTTTCAAAAGTCGTGATATCAACGTCTTTTCAGTGGACTGGAGTCCAGTTGCGAAGCGAACCTATCTGCTAGCCGAAGGAGCGGTTTCCCAAGTTGGGAGTTTCGTTGGAGCTTTCATTCAGAGTTTGGAATCGACCTATCACTTAAATTTGGATAAAGTTATAATCGTGGGTCATTCTTTGGGAGCTCACATCGCTGGTCGTGCAGGAGCTACTCTACAAGGTCAAGTCAATCGCATTGTAGGTGAGTGTTTTGAAAAAAGTTAAGTGAATCACAATCGCACAAGTGATGTACACTATTTTTCCTACGACGACCTATTTTATTAAACAATACGTAAATATCAAAGATTGAAGACTTTCACGGCCGGCAACTAATGAATTGTTAGGTGCTTCCGGGCTTCTGAGCCGTGGACAACAGGTTTTAAGGCCTGACGTTTCGTCTGCATCTGCGGCAGACATTTTCAAAGGCCATGCGGCATTGGTCGAAGTATCCTTCTCTGCTGCGAGGCTTTGATCTGATGTGGTTCAGATGATGAGTCAGCCTTTATCGGATCTGGGTTCGGACGGTCGATTGATTCTAATTGATTCTTAGAAAGTGTTTTTTCTCTCATTGGGAAGGTTCGTGCATTTTGAACTGCTGGCATCCATGTTCTATGAATGTTCAGGCTCTCTTCTTTGCTGTTGAAGTTGTTTTTGTGTTTATGAATTTCTATGGCCTCCCTATAGAGCCTGGGGTAATAGCTCCTACTTGTGTCCAGCACTTGCGTTCCGTCAAAGTCAATATCATGACCTTCCAACAGAGCGTGTTCGGCCACCGCAGATTTTTGGGTTTGGCCATATCGACAACTTCTTTTGTGTTCGGTTAACCGCGTATTAATGCTTCTTTTTGTGGTTCCGATATAGACAGAACCACAACTGCACGGTATTCGGTACACTCCTGTGGTAGATAATGGATCCCGTGGGTTTTTAAAGCGGATCTGAGGCTAACTTGAATTTTCCTCGTGGGCTTGAAAATTGCTTGCACCCCATGTTTTTCTAACAGTCTTCCAATGCGGTCCGTCATACCGTTAACATAAGGCATACACGCCCGTCCATTAACGGCTGGTTCGGGGCCATTCATTGAAACTCCCTGTCCTTACGACCCAGACAGGGAGTTTCAATGAATGGCCCCGAACCAGGGGTTAGGTTGACTGTCAGTCATTCGATATCTCACAGGCAATATACCAATGAGCACAACATATATTGAGGATATGCCGTCCTTCGGAGAGGACGCAAAACCGGCGGTCCTGAGTCCATGGTTGTTGGACTCGTAAAAGATCCCTACCTCTAGTTGGAATACCAGAGGGTTCGGCCAAATTGCCGGTTGGGGGAAGTGTGCTCACCGGCGTCATTGATTGGTAGCGGAAATTGTCCGACGTTAAATAACGAATAAAAAAATATTATATTCTTCCAGGGACAATAATAATAATATTCTTCACAGGTTTGGACCCTGCCGGTCCCTTCTTCTCAATCAATGACAGGAATAACCGTTTGGATTCTTCTGATGCCAAGTTCGTGGAAGTGATTCATACCTGCAGTGCTAAGCTTGGTTTCAAGGAACCCCTAGGGCACGCTGACTACTATCCCAATGGAGGCGCAATGCAGGCAGGATGTGGTGTTGATCTTTTTGGAACTTGTTCTCACATTAGATCCTTCAAGCTTTTCGCAGAATCCCTCAACAGCAACGGATTCGTGGCGAGACAGTGTGATAGTTTCGAGGATTTTAAAGGAGGTAAATGTAGCAACGGTCGCCGTGCGGTTATGGGACAGTTTTATCCCGATAGGTAAGTATCAATTTAAAGAGATTCTTACATACAACTGAAGTGAATTTTTTCAGTAATTCAATTCGAATATTCGAGAACATTCATTTGCAGACTAACCATTTTATGAAACGGAAATAAGGTTTACTCAATGAGCTATAGGAATACCGACTCAGATTAGGTCACTTCTTTATTTTTTTTTTGTTCACTTATGCCTCCACCAATACCATTCTTAATTTCTTCTAATTCTTTCGGTAATATGGATTGTTGCAATATGAGAATTCGGAGATCCTGAGGATTTGACCATTTTCAACCTCCTTCGGCGCCAAACTTCAACCAATAATTGATGAAAATGCGAATAAGTTTTGGGTATCAGGAATCAAAACATTTACATTTGTTTCGATGTTTGTACTTTGTCACGGTGCTTTGTAAGAAGAGTGAACAAATTATTGAATTGAACCATTGACAACAAGAGTTGAAAATGTGATTCATTTGCATCCATGCAGTATCAAAGATTTTGTGTTGTAATGGGGTTCTGCGGCTGGTGTTTCAGGTATCGACAAACAAACAAACAAACAGACGAAACTTCCGTTTGGGATGATGTCCTAAAACATTTTTGAAAATGAAAGTCGACAATTTCAACTCGATCTGGTATGTAATGACCCATGTTTTATTGGGAAGTTGAGATGATTTTCAGTATTAACAACCCAAAAAGATTGATAATTGTTCGACAATTTTATAACAGATTTCGATTAGCTGGGAACAGACCGACGCCGTAGGTTTCTCATGAGCAACAAGCTTAAGAATGTTGTGAAAAAAAATGAGCGGGGGTTATTCGGATAGAAATTTTTTTGCTGATTTTTCAAATAATCTAGAGAAAAAAAATCATCCTGCTAAATTCCACATGGTTTTGACCGTGAACTCTCTACCATCTTTTGTTCTCAGTAAAATCCTTTGAAATTGACGCCAATTTTTCTGCCTCCCGATATCCATGTAAATGATACTTTCTATCATTGCATAAGTCCATAAAAACTTTCCATACAAATTCTTGTCTGTAAACTGTTATTTTTGGTATGTTTGATTCTATAATTTCATTGATGTTCCAGATAATATCACTACCAAATGGTGACATTTTGAAATATCAAATATTTGAAACGTCAAAATCGAAATAAATCAATTTGTATATATCCATGGCAATAACATAATAAAGTGAAAAAAGCCCATGGGATCTGTTTGGTTATAATTGCACGAGTGCATAAAAATTACCGATAATTTTGCAAGAAAGCGTGATATCTCAAAATTGCAAGTTTATTTTCATATTTTGGCGAAAGTGCCCAATTCCGAAGAACGAGGGCTCTTTTACAAAATATGAAAATAACCGAATGCAATTTGTATAAGAATCACGCTCGAATGCAAAATTATCTGGTCATTCTTATACACGAATGTAATTCATTGGAATATTCCACTAATAAAGAAATTCTCAAGGAAATGTTATTTTTTGTTCGTTCATACTTTCCTCTATAGATTGTATGGATCACTCACCTAAACGCGAGATGTTATTCTATGTTCGAAGTCTATCTGACATTAATTTGTGCTGTTTACTGACGTCTAGCGATACGGTTTCAAATGTGTTGTTATGGTGACTTGCAACAATGCAATTACCGCTGTAAGTTTTCGATACAATGCAATAACTGCTGTAAGTTTTCGATAAATGCATTGCTCTTGTGGGATATTTTATATATGATGGAAGTATTCAGTATAATTTCGTTCTGATTAGTTGTGTTCGATCAGGTGACTTCAAATTAACTGATTTCTGTGTAGTTTTACTGGAGCAAAAAATTTTCAAAGAAACCAGACTGAAATGAACGTTTGGCTAAATGGTTTCCCTACACTCATATGCAGTTTTTCTCAACAATAAAAAATGGGGAAATTTGATTGTGGTGAAAAATTCAAACACTGAAATTTACCTCTCGTTAAAATTGAGTGATTCAGAAATACTTTTATTCATCTTATTCTCAAATCCCAGAACTCATTTGTATATTTCAGTACTTACCAAATTTATCAGGTTGATGTTCTTAACGCCGATTTTCTGGTTAGTATTTCGGTGAATTTCAATAAATAGGGTATTATTGGAATGTATTCTCTTCAAAAACAAACCTTGAGTGAAACCTTCTGCTTCATATTCCAAATGAACGAGAATGAGGAAAGCTAGGTGCATACTTTTCGTTCGACCACTGTATGTAGTTAGTTGTGCCCAAAACCATCCCTACTTTTCAAAAATTGGCGATTCAAGGTCAACTCATTTATAAAACTCTCCTCGTGAATATGTTTCAATCAATATTTGTTATTTTCCACAGTGCCAGAGGTACATTCTACTTGGAAACCAACGGAAACTCCCCATTCGCAAAAGGATGAATTGGTATGAATAGCAGAAAAATTGTAATAATGACTTGAATATTAATAACCTTTCTGGGTGTTTTTGTTTTTCTCATCAATTTCCTAATCCAGGCATCCGTTTCCCCAATTTTGAAAAGACATAATATCAACTGGTCCCTGGTCCTGAGGTTCGAAAGTGTGGATCGAACGAACTTTTCAGTTGGGGATATTTAAAAATTACTATGAAAATGAGATAAATCGCTCAATTCACGATAACTTCATATCATTCACATGAAAAAGGATGGGTTGATGGGTTCTTCCTACAAATTCTATATTAGAATAGTTGATATGATATAAGTATTCTCAACCATCTGTTTTGCTGTCATAAGAGTAGCTCGAATTGAATCAACATACCTTTGCTTGTTACGTTATTGCAAATCCAGGCATCAGTTTTGGCCTGGAATACCCACACTTGTTAACGCTGCATTTTGTACCGAAAACATGCCTTAATGTACAAAGAACCAAGGGCCATTTTGTAAAATTCTGGTTTGTTGTACTGAGGTTTTGAAATTTCCAATTTACATCATCGTAAAAAAATTCAGATTCTTCCAGTACATACCACGCCGTCTATTGACGAAAGACCTTCTTCATTGCTTGAATTTGCAAATATTTATTTCTAAAGAAAAAACCACACCCGATATGTGTTTCTATTGGTAGCTGCTACGTTTCTTCAATTTGTGCTATCAACATGAAATTATATCAGTGCAAAATATTAATGAAGGGACAAAAATATCAAATTGGGTGAAAAACACCACTTTGCTTCAGTTGAGCTTGTGATACAGATACAGTTGAGTATCTGAACTGAAAATGTCATTCTGTGGTTCCATATCCGAAAGCAATGAATTTAGGAATATATCTCTTGGTTACTTCTTAATATGACTTGGTTCCCGTTTCGGAAACCAAGTTTTCACCGAGTTCATGTTTCTGATTGTTATATATGTTTTTAAGAATAAAGTAGAACCAACATGAAATCCCATCAAACTTCATAAATCAATTGAATAGTTTTTATTCTGAAGTATATATGTGTTTATCATACCCCTATTCACTCAACAAAATAAAAACAAACAATTCATTCAATTGCCATGAGCTCTCATTTGATCAAAATAGAAGAAACCGAATATCTCAACTTCATGATTTTGCAATTTGTTCTTGGTTCGTTAACATTATCCAGTTGTGGCCTGAAATACCCAAGTATGGGTTTTCCGGTTACTCTGTAACTTGCTCCGAAAGCATGCAGTTTTTGAACTATTCAAGGAATAAGGAATCAACTATCTTCCAACAGAATCATGAGATTACACGTAGGTACTAGGGCGGAACATGAAATTATGGTAACATTGAACTTTTGCTTTCCTGAGTCTGGAGGCTGATGAATCGGATGATTGAAACATCAAGAAATTGCATAACATTTCAATAATTAAAAAATAGCACTGAATGTTACCCATTCAATTCACTTTATTACTTTACTTGGTTCCTTCAGTTTCGAAAGTTGATTGAAATATTCAAAATAACCATTCTTTACAATGATGCCACCCTTCATTTGTGGTTTGCAGCAACAAATTTACCATAGAAATCACTACGTTGTTGCAGCTTGAACCACAAAGAAGATTCACGCAACTTAAAAAACTTGCATGGAAACATGCAATTATCTGGAGTTGCAGCGACAAATTGCATCGTCGAAACAGGATATGAGAAAGTAAGATGCCTAGGAAACCTTGGTGTATCTACTTTTACCTGAATAATTATGGGAAAAACTTGGCGAAAACCGATTGCTTGATTTTTGAGATCATGAAAACTTCAGATCGCTATTGTAGATGGCGATCAGTCATATATCATATGAAGCTTAGTTTTCACTAGAGAGAAATGTGCAACCGAATATTCACTACTGCCTATTATTTGCCTACTGAGGTTTTGACAGCCAATCAAATGCGTTTGAGAAAATGTGCATGTAACGTGGAAACCCACCATTAACAACCTGTCAATCATGTCACCTGCTACCTCTCCAACTTTTTAGTGTTTTTATATCAGTTTGTAAGACTAGACTTTGATTCCGAGAAAATATCCTTTGCCCATTCACATGAGAATGTACGACAAAGTTGCCTTCTGTTAAAAAAACATGCTAGTGTATTGAAAGTGATAGACTGTCTTGAAACTGGGGATACACACATCAGTTATGCAACGGTTCAAAATACGTATCACATCGATATTTCCTTCATTTAAACAACACTTTGTTCTCAATCTCTCATTGATAAGAGCTATAGATGTTTCCTCCTAGATATAATTGAGACTTCCGCTCAAGCTGAAACGAATAAAATTAGTTACGACGCTACATTCATGTCATTTTTTTGGGGCGATTTGTTTTGCACTCACCTTAGGTACTGAATAAAGACGAATATCTGGATCCCCAGATTTTGACTGTCGACACAAAATACAAAATCTTCTACACATCGTGAAAAAGTACTTGAAATAACTTCAAAACTTATTCTACCCATATAGACTTTCAAACACTGTTGAATGCAAGAAAAAATTTCAGATAGTTTTCATTGACAACAATAAACCTCAAAGTTACGTCAATCTGACAAAACCGACATTTGACATATTTTTGAAAATGCATATATAACTCCCCCTATACAAAATGTAGAAAGCTTTCGTAATCGTCGATTGTTTTTCGCCAAGAAATTCTAAACAATATCGAATCACTAGATACACCAGGGTTTCCTAGGCATCTTATGAGGAAACCAAATCATCGAACGCATCTTGTCAATTCAGACGTTTTCTGTCAGAGAATCAACTTGACATATTCCATTCCACTCTATCAAATCAAAATGTCAAATGTATAACGAATGAGTTGAAAACAGAACGTACCGTTTTTTATAGAGATATAGTTAGTCAATGCCTGTGTAAAAGAGCCTTAAAGCGTTTTAGTTACGCCATCTACAGTATAATGTCGACATTTTGTTTACTTGCCAATGCACGACAAAGTTTCCTACTTTGAAGGGAAAAATAGGTACAGAGCTAAGTATGTCAATTTGACTGAAATGTTGAAAGAAATATAATGAAGCTTTAAAATAGAATTGATGATAACGTAATGAAAGTTTAGGCATTAAAGTATTCTTCAGATTATAAATTATCTACGACATTGATAAAAAATTCCACTTTTGTTTCTGTACTGACTGCCATTTTTTGATATCATCTGTAAGTAATCAAGAGAATGTGTGATTCAATCTACGATGTTTGCAAGAAAAACGAAAAAAAAAAGACATGACTTAGAAACGAAATCAATAGTGCCATCTACCCGTAGTATCTATCGTTTCAAATGATATTCCCGTAGGATTGACCAACTACATCTCTATAAACAATGCTGGTACTGTCAAACATACAATAGATATTATAACTGATATACGAATCAATCGCTAATCGTGTTATCAGTTTATCTCCTATTGTTTTTTAGGAGGTTCTTGAGAAAATAGTTTTCTTCTGTATCATACGATTAACTAGATTCATCACGAAGGGTTACGATGAAGTTTCTGCTGATTTCCACCATTGTGTCAATTGCTTTCTCCAATCCAGGTAAGTGAAGAAATTCAGTAGTTTTGTTACTTCCATCAAAAGAGTGATCCCATTGTTTTTATCCGATTACAATTGAAATATTGCTGTTTCATCGTGAGTTCCGTAATGATAATCGTTGTATCGAAGTTCAAGTGCATCAGAGCAACTCTTACTAGTACAGAAAGTTATTTCTGCAGTGGCAACCTATAGGAAAGGAACAAATTTTGGTTGAATTCCGTGTATCGGGCACACGAAGATAAAAAAACGATTTGCGTGAACTTACGTATTTTGACATTCTTAACAAAAAATTCAGAAGAAATTTTCGGCGGTCTCTAATTTCTGGGTGGAAAATTGTATTTTCTAGTACGTTTATGCGGCAAAATGACACTTGAAACTCCTCTTTCTTTCTCATCAGCACAATGTAGACAGGCCTAATCATTCATTTAACACATTTTTTCAATCGACAACACTTCATTTTGAACAAAAAATGCACTTCTTTTCAACAACAACAAAAACATGGGGAATTCGGCATGTGACAGCTGAGGTGAACAGATACCGGCACTGGAATATTAATCAAGTGCCGGGATCTGTTTTTTTCCTGAATGCTAAGAAAAGGCGCATATTTTTATGAAAAGTAGTGCTTTCAATAGGAAATATGTGTCAAACAGATGATTAAAGGTGTGTACATTGAGCTGATGAAGAAGAAGGAGGCATATCGAGAGTTATTTTGCCTCAAAAACGTGTACTAGAAAATCCCATTTTCCACCCAGAAATTGGTATCTTCAAGACTAATTGAAAGCGCCAAAAATTTCAATCTGAATTCTACGTTCAGGATGTCGAAATACGTAGATTTTTTTTCATCTTCGTGTGCCCAAAAAACGGAATTTAACCTTCTTCTTTACCATGGCTCTGAGAAAACTAGATTTTTTTACATTGCACCCTATACAAAGACCTCACGTGGATTCGTTCTGGGCAACCAGCTCCACACAATCTCTTGAGAGCGTGTCATTTGTACCTTTCACTCACGAAGGGAGCCATCGTTGGGGATAGCATTTACAATTCGAATAACTGATGGGATTTTCCAATGTTCGATATCATGAGTTCCCAAAACCACTACACGTGTATTACAACGATAGCAATAGCTACTTGCTTCCATAGAAATACATGTACGACTCCTGCCCCAAACCGTATATAAAACAAACGGGGGGATCTTTCACCAAAGGGAAGAGTAAGCATAGAAGAACTCGTTTGAATGTTAATACTAATTCAATAAATGCAATATCTCAGACAAAAGTTCAATCGTGATTATGATATAATGCAGTATGGGATAAAACCCTATCTGTTGGCATCCTTCGAATTCAATAGAGTCAAAAAGTTGGGGAATTTTCCAAATGGCCAAATAGATTTTGAGAATTCCCCATTACTCAATCAATGGTATTCATTTTCATATTCGTCTCAGGTATATCAGTAGCGTCATATTCAAGCCAGATCTCACAGAATAGAATTTAGTACAACAAGAAGGCAATGTAATTCATTTTTTCTATGACCAATAAGAAATATTCCAGAATTCTCTTTCAGATTCATTATTTGTATCGACCTACAATGATTTATATTGATAAATAGATTCATTTAGTACTAGAGCTATTGATTCTTGTGAAGTAAAATAATTGAACGTTCATTGCTAGTGCTCATCAATTGAATGATTATTCAATTTCTCAGCTCATGAAGAGCATCGATATGTACAAGTTTTCTTGGTCGATATGAGTTGAAAGTAGGGCATGGCCCAGCCCTTCAGGTTGACTGACAGTCATTCGATATCTGAAGTCAAGCAACGCCGAGCACGATTAGTACTTGGATGGGTGACCATGCAGGAAAATACCGTATCGAAAGCCCGTACAGCTGCAGCAAAATAGCATATCATAGCTCGCAGACAATATGTCGATGAGCACAAGATATATTGAGGATATGCCGTCCTTCGGAGGGGACGTAAAGCCGGCGGTCCCGATGTAAGATGTTATCCCTTCCTCTGGTTGGAATACCAGAGGGTTCGGCAAAATTTACGGTTTGGGGAAGTGGCCTTGGCCTTGGTAATGAAGAAAGGGCGATGTTAAATGAAGAAATGAAAAAAAAATTTGAAAATAGTTTCTAGACATTCTCTTTCCAGTGCTTTCAGATTTATTTGTAGATCTTCCTTGCTCATCGGTAAGTTTCAATAACCAATTCTTCAGTTCTACCAAAGTTCCATATTACAGTATCGTTATTAGGATTCTGTGAAGAACAGAAGGAGCTACTCTTGAGGTGAGAGTGGAATGTTTGGTTTCTATCCAGATACCTATAAATTGTCGTTCTGATACCGGCTTAATACTCCCACACTGGCGAGTTTTGAAAGAAGATCATTCACTTACTGACTCTGTTTTCTCCTCAGAACACAAATCTGAAGCCAAAACGCAGCGCTTTCTTTCCATTCAAGAGTTATGGACTAATCAATTCTTGTATATGCAGTTCATTCCACCTGTTTTGACAATATCTGGAAAAAAGTATCGGAGAAGGTGGAATCGGATACAATAGGGGCTCGGCCATCAAAACTTCGGGTCTGGTTGTGGTTTCGGTTGTAAAATGTACAAAAGAGAAGGTGGAATATGAATGTTATATAAACTTTGAATTAGGCATTCTAGATACTTGTCAAATGAAATGAACCAATACGACGACATCTGCCCCTCATGAACTTTCGTTTGTTTTTCTCAAAACAGTGTGATTTCCAAGGTAACACTGGTGTTTGTCCCCCAAAGGTCACGTGGATTGCCTAATACAACTTCCGAAATGAAGGAGAACAGCCTGTTTTGACATCATCTAAAGAATAGAGGTCAAAACACCTGATATCCACTTTCATTGTCATTTTCCGATAAGGCTGTCCACCGTTTTCCGAACCTCACCGGAGAAAAAATTCAAGAAACAGTGCCTGAGGTTTTCACAAAAATAATTGGAAAATAATCAAACATTCACTTAGGCTCTTATATAATGAGAGTTATATTCTTTATTTCTAGTAGTTTATCCGTCATTTCAATATATTTCAACATTTCTTCTTATTCTCCTATTCATATTCCATAACCAGTTTCTGAAATCATGCTGTGTGATTCGGTCAAAAACTGTAGCCATGCAATGTTGCCTCATACAACACTGATGAATATAAGTATCAGTTTGCTTCTTCTGAAAATGCTAACTTTTGGAAAATTCCAGCTTTTGTATGACTTGACTCACATATACTAGATTTTTCAATGAATATTTCGTTGGGACTGGTCTGAATCGATTTTCCCAACATGATTAGATTTATAGCCACTTTTCAAGTATGACCATTGGGATTTCAAGATAAGCGATATGCCCTCTTGTGAAAAGTTTCAAACATGTGGTTCTTATTTGTTGAAGTCTTGGTCGAAGTGGCGCTGCGATATTATTTTGAAATTTTGGAATATGATTGAAATTATCAATAATTCTATCAAGCACAATTATTTCTAATAAGCGTTAACATCAAAAGTTGAAAAACACTGAAAACTGTGATAGTCGCTCAAAAATTTTACGGTTTGGGATTTTCAAACAACGTCAAAGTCCTGACAAAAGGCAAAAGGTGTACTGGAAAAGCGGTAAAACCCAAAAATTTATTACCAATTTCTCTCTCCGCTACACCCACCATTAACATCAGACATTGGACGGAGGATGCTATTTGCTTTCAACAACACGAATAAGACAAGCTGTAGACAGTGAACAACTGGCCTTATACATTTTCGTAGTTCTCAAGAAGGTATTTGATACTGTCTGCACGAATCGCTTCTTAGTGCTTTGGTTTGGTGCATTAGTTCCACAAGAATAATTGAACTTGGTATCCCACAGGGCACTGTTCTGGGACCTATACTCTTCAACGTATACTTGAACGATTTATTGAAATTAGAGGTGAAGGGAAATGTAGTGGGCTATGCTGACGACATAGCTGTGTTCAATAGAGCAAAAAATTGAAAAGAATTGGAAGATTTAGTAGAAACAGACTTTGGATCTATCCTTGAATGGTGAGGTGGACAACTACAAAGGGTGAATACAGACAAGACATGCTCCATTCCCTTCACTTCCTATTCTGAAAACTTCGGCCACGAAAGCCTTCACCAGTCTTTTAGAAAAATTGTTATTGTTATATTATCTTTGTGTATAAATTATTATTACTATTCATTCGAGAAACCTTCTGAATTTTTCAGTTCCCCAAGAAAAATCTCCTTCTCCAAAATTGACTGATGCAGAAGTGAATGTGTACCTCTACACTCGAGTAGAGAGAGAAGGTGTCGAGGTCGACCTCACTAACACCAGCTCACTTATAACTACCTCTTTCGACGCAGAAAAAGAAACCGTTTTCGTCGCCCACGGTTGGTCTAACAGCCACCAGTCTCCATCATGCGTAGACGTCAAGAACGCCTTCCTGAAATCAGCAGACGTCAACGTCTTCGTCGTGGACTGGAGTACTATTGCTTCGTTGAATTATTCCAGTGCGCAGAAGCAAGTATCCACTGTTGGGGAATCGCTGGGGAAACTTGTTCGATCCTCGGTGTCCGGCGGTGTGCTGGACTTGAGCAGAACGTCCATGGTGGGACACTCGCTTGGTGCTCATCTTGTAGGAGTTGCTGGGAAAGCTCTTAATGGGAAATTAAAGTACATTGTAGGTGAGTTGGAGATTTGAAGATGAGTCACTTTTTTTCAAGACTTCCTATACCACAATCGAATTTAAATACATTAGTTGTCAACCAACAAACTTTTACAAGTTGAGATAGGCAGCATGACCTTCTTTCATTCGTTTTGAGTAGATTCAGAATAATGGCTGACAATTATTCATCTGTACTGTCCACGCAAAAACAAGCAAGCACTCATTGAGTTTTTTGCCACAATATTATTTTCAATGATCGATTGAACTTTAGTTTCATTCCTTTGACCTGAAAGTCCATTTCAACAGTTTTATTTGGATTCGAAAACCCAACATAATATCAATCACCGCTCTTTAAGATATCCTGCCCATTCAGGTGACAACCGAAGAAAAACCGTCAACGGATATAAACCCAGAAGAAACAATTTTCGCATAGAAGTTCCGTGAAAACATCCAATTCTACATTCCACCTGAATAGGCAGGATATCTTAGAGAGCTGTGTACGATATTATCGATCAATAATAATGAACCAAACATCTCGTGAGATAGTTTACGGTTCGAAAAATATTGAGTGAGAAGTGTAATACAAAACTAGTATATCTAGCGAAAAACAGACAATTGAAGTCAATGCTTTCTTGGATATTCCGTAAGGGGGTAACCAGCCAATATTGTATCGACCTATATTTCTCTAAGAGATAACGGATATAAACTCCAAAAAACACAAATTTTCGTACAGAAGATGATCCGTGAAAACATCCAATTCTATATTCCACCTGAATGGGCAGGATATCTTAGTGAGCGGTGTTTGATATTATCGATCAATTATAGCGGACCAAACATCTCGTGAGAGAGTTCACGATCCGCAAAGGTTGAGAGTAGTATTATCAAAAGCCAGTCTCTCTGACGCAGAATAGACAATTGAAGTCATTGTCTAACGAACAACAAAAACATACAAATCGACAAAGATTGACCGATACTTTTCTAGTTGTCGTTGTTAATCTTCCAAAACAGCCGTGGAACAACCCCATTCAGATCAAGCTATCAATGCTGTTTCATCAGTAGATATCGAATACTTTGGCTCAATATATATATTGTTGCAATTTCGACAACTCATTTCGAATATTCCCGACCTTTCTGTGCCCTGTGTAAATAATATCAGTTTGGTCTGATGGTAGTGTCGACGATTCCGCTCCCACTTTGGAGCCATTCTCAATACTTCTTCTTGACTTAGAAGCGAGGCCTGAGTTTCCTTACAGACCCAGTAATTTGAAAAAGCTCACATCCGCCCTTCTTCGAAACGATTATTCCTACTCCCAGATCCAGAGAACCATTGAACGCCAATACACCTGCTTCTCGCATCCCAAACCACCGGAAGACCTGGCTGAACGCCCGAATCATTTCCTTCTTTTCATTCGGGGAGTCACTGATAAAGTGAGCCGAATTCTCCTATTTCTTGCGCTCACCTCAATATATAATACCCAAGGAATAACAAGAAATATATGAAATTCCTTATCACGACTGCTCGAGAACATACATAAGACAGACGAACCGACGAATATCAAACAGGTCCTACGAGCACAAACTAGCAGTACCTAATTCGGACATGACCACAACTCTCTTCAAACATCACCACTAAACTGGGAAAAAAATGACTTCTACCACACGAAGACCATTGCCACAGCAAAAGCACTCCACACCAGAATCATTCGCGAAGTAATAGAAATTGAATAACGCCCTCAATGCCTCAACGAACGGGACGACTCACAAAGGCTTCCCGATTCCTGGAAATCATCACTATCCCATCAGACAAATCCATCAATTAATCCTTTTCAAACCAGACCTGTATATGGTCCGACAGTTTCAACAACGTCGGATTCTCATACAGCTATAAATACCATCCCTCTATCATCCACCAAACCACAATCTCCACTCTGTCAAGATGAGTGCTGGGGGTTGAGAAGACTTTGGCCTCGCCACCAAGTCAAGAAGTCTTGAGAATGGCTCCAAAGTGGGAGCCGAAACGTCCAAAGAAGAAAAATTCCAGACGCGTTTCCAACGGAAGTTCCGGACAGCATATATATATATATATATATAAAGAGAAAGTGTTATTTGCTACGAAGCAAGATGAATCAGGAAACTGATAAATAGGTTATCAAATTCTCTGATCTATCACAATTTGCATTCAATTCTTGCGGTGGGCATTTCGAATTGAATGCAAATTGTGATAGACCAGAGAATTTTATAACTTATAACCACGGCAGACATGGCCGGATAACACCCCAGAATGAGTTCACTCCGGCCGTGAAAGTTTACGTTCTTTGATTTGTTACTCTGTCGCACGATGAATTGTTGTACCATCACAAAACACAAAATGAAGCAAAATTTGCTTCAATGAAAAAAATTACAAGAATCGATGTCGAATACTGAGTCAACTCAACCCTTCTATGTAGGCCTTGATCCTGCTCTACCAATGTACTCAGTACCCAGAACAGACAACCGTCTCAACAAAGGGGATGCCGAGTTTGTCCAAGTCATCCACACATGCGCAGGTTCGTTAGGTTTCACAGTGGCCATTGGTGACGCTGACTACTGGCCAAACGGGGGACATTCGCAACCAGGTTGTGAGTCAGATTCTTCAGGAGCTTGCAGCCATGGGAGGTCCTACCAGCTATTCGCAGAATCACTGATAAGTGGGAATTTTTATTCCCGTAAATGCAGCAGTTACGCCGATTTCGAAGCTGGAAATTGCTATGGAGCCTCCTCGTTCTTGGGAGAAATCAGATTAGATACGAAGTGAGTATACAGTTTTCATGCCAAACTCAAAGTCACTGGTGGGCCAAAAGCTCGAAGACCATAGGCCAGAAAACCTTTCTCCAACTAATGAGAATCTCAATGAAAATAATACTCCTATTATATTATAATGTCGGTCAAACGGAAATAACATTTGATACACGCGTGAAAGAACACAGAAGTAGTTTTCAAAATGGTGGGTCAAATTCTACGTATGCATCTCCCCTCATTACAGAGGGACATGAGATCAACCAAGAATTTGAAACCCTTCATTTCCAGGGGAAAGGTTTGGAACTCAATATCTTGGAGAGTTTGGATATCAATGAGTGTGAACATTCACAGTTCCTAATGAATGATCAGACGGAGTCGAATAATTCGCCTCTGTTGAACATGTTCTTTCCAGGAAATTGTACTAATAAGGATATGACGTAGGACCATTAATCAATCTATTAATTAGTTGTCGGACTATATTCTTATTGACCGTCGGATATAAGGTTGCATAAATTCGAAATGTTACATTGTTAAGATCAGTTTGAAGTTCCTGCTTGAGGAAGCTTTGTATAGCGAAACACGTGTCGCGGTTTAGTAAACCCCAATATGTGAAGATCTTGCAGAAAACTGTATATTATTTGTAAAATATGGATTTTCATCAAGTAACGGCCACTTCTATTCAGTTTTTGAAAATAATACTATCATAGGACAACTGTATTCAATGATTCTTCAATCAAAATAATATCACAAATAAACACAAACGTCGATTTATTTTGTCACATATTCGATTTTTCTTCCATTGCGGCCAAGTGGACATGAAAATAATTGTTCACGCTTATAGGTACTTCCAAACATCGACAAGATTTAACAGGCCGAGTATCTTTTTTCTTGGTACTTGACAGGCCAGTACTTATAAGATTCGACAGAAGTTACACTATCACAGTGTGCGTAATCATAATTTTTTTTCACGCTAGGGGGCGCAGTATTTGACTTTTTTCAAAATTTTCATAAAACTGGTCAAGTCTGACAGTGTTACCTAATTTCTCTGCCTGTTTCAGGGCTTCCGGTAACTATTATCTGGATACAAACAGCGTGGAACCATACGCCAAAGGAAAGTGATTGTAGTATCAATGTTAGCGTTAGTGAAGAATAATATTATTGTTCATTCCAGTTCAATAAATTGTTTCATCCAAAAAAGCTTATTAGAATTTGTCCCTATCATGATCAAACAGAGTCGAACCAGATAATTATTCAATCAACAACATGAAATTTTCATTATCTTCCTCAATTCTTCCATAGATGGATCCACAATACAGCAACTTTCATAAACTAGCTCATGTATTGTTCGTCTGTACTATTCCTAATTTGAGTATACCCTATACAGGGTGATAATTTAATGTGTGAAACATGTTTAAATTCAGTACTCATTTCACCTGAATTTGTATCTGAAGTTCCACTGGAAATGGACGCTTCGGTTGGTTTTTGGTAATTTTCACCACCCTGTATTAGTTCGATACTTATGAATGATGCTTGCCTGATATAACCGTTGAGAGGGAATCCGAAAAACCTCAATATACTTACTAGGTTTGCCGTTTTAAACAAATGACACTAAGGTCATTGATCTGATATGCATCACCCTGTATATGTTCAAAGAACACAGCGTGAATCAAGGGATAGGAGGTTCGGATTGAAATTCATTTTGAATTTTTGAATTTTGTTCTATTGATCCCTGAGTAAGAGAGGTTCGACAGATCTCCAAGCTCACAACAAAGAGGGTGGAACGATGAAAATTCAGAATAGCACCGACCTTGAAAATATCTACAGAAGTGAGCGAAGAATCACCAACAAGACGCATAGCCTTCCTCTGAATAGAAACAAGAAGCTTCAATGAATGTTCTGTTGCCGATAATAATTTAACCCAAAAGTATGATCCTTATTCCTAGCATCGAGATACTTGACTTTGTAGTAAAAGTTAATGATAGGTCGGCTTTCTTTGAGAAGAAACATGCCTAGGTTTTTCCAGCATTGAATTCCATCAAGTTGATGTTACCCCATCCTATAATTTTTGCCAAGTCATCGTTAATTCTGTTGACGTGAATATTTGTCTAAATTTTTGTTTTTTGTGCTGGTATGAGGACTCTTGAAGAGAAATTGGTATGAAGAGTACTATTTTCCATAAAACCATACACTAATCAAGATACGAAGGTAGTAGTCCATACTCAAAGTGGAAGACCAATTTTATTATCATTATTATTCTGGGGTTCCACCCCTATCTTATAACATATAATTCAATTTCTTGAACCACTTTGGTTCTCGAAAGTAGTTTAAGGACAGTTAATATGTAGTTTGTCGATTTTGATCTCCCAACTTTCGTAAGTATCATGTAAAAAAATCACTTTTTCTGTTTTCTCATTGTTAACTCTATTTCAGCCTTTTTGTACTTAACTGAAGATGAACATATATATGTTCGAAACATGTCTTATTAACTAGGACATAGTTCCTTTAGGAATTAAATATGTTGTGGAGATGACTTCATGTTTCCTTTTTCAACTAATCAAGATGTTTTGTCCAGAAAATCATTGATATGAAGCAGGAACAAAATTGGCGCCAGAGCTGGACCCTCAGGAACACCTGAATTCATTGGGAAAATATTGGACAATTTTCCATCAATAACCACATACAGAAACCTCTCAGATAAAAAATTCTCCAATGAAGTGCACAAGTGAGGAGGAGAACCATTAAGGCAGGGACACATATACGCGGTGGCGGTAGCGGTGGCGGTGGAGTACGCGGTGGCGTTCAGACGTAACATGTACAATCAAATATGCCGTTGCACACTTGTCGTAACAAGTCTACGGTCATAGCGGTACGGCAGCGTTCTAATACGCGGTGGCGGTGAAACATGGGCTGTTGAGTTCGACCGCTATTGAAACGCGTACCGCTCGCAAAAATGTCTACAATTCAAGAAAGTGTAACTGAAAAACTTATAGAACATGTAAAGAACTGCAGGGTGTTATATGATTTATCTCATCCTCATTACAAAAATATTCGGATTAAGAATAAAGCATGGGACGAAATGGCAAAAAGTTTAAATGTTGAAGACATGGATGGTAAGTATGAAAATATTAGTGTTATTGTGTATTGGTAATTTATTATGTTGTTATGTTATGTCAATATAACTCACTGTTCAGTAACATTAAACACTACAAGCTATTGAAATAATCAACAAATTGATCACGTGAATAAAAAGCATAATTAGTTGTTCTCCGTCTGACAGCTGGCAAATTATTTAATCCCTGCACTGGTCTTGGATCATATTCCTCCTCGAAATCCATAGGATGGATAAGTATACCTACCCAATATTATTCACAAATGGATGTTTTGAGAAAATATACCGCATGAGCGACCGCATTGCTACCGCTTATGTATGTGTTTAGTGATTACCGCCACCGCCGCCGCTGTCGCCACCGCTACCGCCACCGCGTAAATGTGTCCCTGCCTTAAGACGGTAGTTTATAAAGAGACCCCGATGCCAAACTCGATCAAACGCTTTTGAAATATCGAGTGCAACAGCTATCGTTTCTTCAAATTTTTCGATTGAATGCTGCCAAATATAAGAAACATACGCCAATAAGTCACCGATTGATATTTGATGGCGGAATCCGCATTGTCAGTCATTTCCCCGTTAAAAAGAAGGAGAATTTAAGGTCAGAAAAACTCAACGCATGAAATAATCATGTAGAATACTTTGTAATAAAAAATACCTACGTGACATCATACGTATGTATACCATGTGCTTCTGGCATCTAATCTAATCAGTCAAAAGCTGTTTCTGATGAACGAGTGAATACTATCAAAAAGTTGTTCACCACGTATTACACATCCCTTTTTATAAACGTAGCTTTATCTTCAATGAAGATTGATCTTAATCGATGAATGTTATTCAACAGTAATATGAGTCCATGGTTGGCAGAAAAATATGTGATACTGAAGTTATGTCTTAGCATAAAAATCGCTATCTGTCATATGATTTGAGAGAAAGAAAGATGGAAGAATATCCTGAGCTATATATGTCTTATGGAACACGCCATCTACTAGATGACCAAAGACTCAAACTCCTATTACACCAAGTAGAGGAGACCTCTTTGGTCATTCAACAAATAGCGTTTCGCCATCTGCACCATATTCAGATTTTTATTTTGTGAGAAACAGGCCATAGGAAATGTTTTGTATTCGCATGTCCAATCTAATGTCTCTGAAGAGATCTATTGTAGGTCGAAACAGCTGTCTGACATTGGATTTGTGAATTCAATCATTTTGAGCCTCGGAATTTTGTTTGGAATGTGATTTGTGTTTCTGTGTAACCAGCGAAATTTGCAAAAGTTTTTCACTTCACTTCTTCCTATACCGAAGGAACTAGAGATGAAACGAGTCATTTCAATAGTGAATATGGAACAAAACGGTCCTGGTGTTCAAAACGTCTTAGAAATCGGAAGTTACTGAAAGTACTATTGTTAACATTCGTATTGACCTTCCTCTACGTTCCTGCAGGTAACAACCTTTTGTTTGGATTTGATTACCCTATTTGATTTGTATTTTATCCTTCCGTTCTTAATAATATAGACAATGGAAGTCCGACCCATTACAATTCAGAAAGTTTGTCATTAGTTTCAATTGACATATCGGTGACAATATTCATATGGAAACCAGCCATCGTTATAACGGTAAACAGGAACTAAGGGAGTTTTGTGGGGAAGAATAAAGCCTAAGGATAAATTCATCAGATAGATTGTCTTTCTAGCTTCCCTAAATCTCGAATTTTTTTTAATACTCCCTGTTACAGATGGTGATGTGGCACTTACTATTGACAAACTCAAGAAGTCAAACTCTTATGCTATATTCTATTTAAACACTCAGATCATCTAAGGCACATTGAACTTTATCATTGAGCCTTTAACCATAATTATAGATCGATGTTTTAACGAAGGCTCCTTTCCAGATGTACTGAAGATTGGTAGAATAATACCCATCTATAAAATATGTCATCAAAATACCTCAGACAAGTACAGACCCATTTTAATTATACCAATTCTGGGAAAGAATATCTAAATATAGTCAAAGAGCGTTTAATGATTGTTTTGAATGAAAACAATATCTTGCATGACCATCAGTTTGGCTTTATCATAAATGAATCTGAAACTGAAGCAGCAGTTGAGGTATGAGGCGACTTTCTGAGATCCCAGCAGGGCCTTTGACGGTGTTGATCACCATCTTCTCGTTGAGAAACTAGAATATTATGAAATTTCAGGAACAACATTGAAATGTTTTTGGTCATACCTCTCTTCGAAGAAACAGGCAGTTTTTGTGAATGGCCATTTATCCTGCGAAATGAACTACCACAGGGATCTATCTCAGGACCATTCTTCTTCATTTTATATATAATTGACATATTTCACCACCTTTCTCCTAGCACAGTCATCTGCTTTGCATATGACACTACAATGTTGCGGTCCAACTCTGATATCTCTAACCTTCTTGCTAGCACCAGACTTATTGAAGATATAGTAGAAGAATGGTTTTCTTGCAATATGTTAAAATGAGATAGAGACAAAGAAAATTCAGTTTTATTCAACAATAGTGTAACCTACAATGTACATATTGAATTACGTAATGTTCCTTGCTGAATGGTAATGGTTCGGACTTCCTTTGTCTATATTACTAACTCTATTGAATCCTGTTGCTAAGAACGAGAGGATGACAATACAAATCAAGTAAGGAAATCTAATGAAAACGAACGTTTAATAAAATCAAGGTTTGATTGATCGAAGAGAATAATGTTGTTACAAAAAAATCGAGATAACGAATGTTAAATATCAGTCAAAAATTTTAATGAAGAAATAAATGAAATACTTGAAACCAAGTCTCAAGTTGGGTATACTCACGACGTTTCGATTGCTAGTATTCGCACTTTCCGAACCATTACCATTTATTTAATATCAATTTCCCATCACTCACCGCCGAAAAGTGTTTAGACACACTGTTTTTGACTTGTCGTAAAAACTGTAGCTTTGAAACATAACATTTTCAACAACAATCTATCTACCTATCCATTTCACAATTGTTTTAAATTGATCGTTTCAATCAACCAGCTGACGAATGTCAACCCACAGACGTCGAAACTTGTGGGAGCAAAGGATCAACGAGGCCTTTCTTTTTAACGTGCGATTACCCAGCACGGTGGCCTGGCGGGGAATCGAATTCCGGTCTTCTGCTTGAAAGGCGAATGTGCTTACCTCTACACTTCCGCGAAAAACACATATGACATATTAGATTAGTAAAACCAATACTCACCCTGTAGGATGATACAGCGATAATAAACTTTGATTTGTTTTTCCATTGAATTGGTTCTAGTGGCTACATAATTCATCATTATCTGGTAATTTTCCTCAATATGAGATGTATATTACAAAAACAAGCCACTCTCTAATTATCTTTTCAGAGAACCACTTAGCAGTAACTATATTTGGCATGCGTTAGCGTATAACATAACCATAACTGCAAATCTGCTTGGTGAAGATGAGAGTTTTGCTACTGGTATCAACGCTATTCCTCCTGACAGTTGGTGTAGCAAGTAAGTAGCGATTAGCAGTACGCTAGCATTAAACGCAACGCTTTATATCTCACTAACTCAATTCATTCGGCTTAACTTTAAATTTTTTACACTTTTCTGACTTAAAATTTTGCTCCATTCTTCATTCCGATATCAATTCTTTGATTTTGATCTTTATTTTCATTCATGAAAACGATATCATCCTTTCGTTTACAGTTGTCCAAGATTTTGCCAATGACACAAGTTTATACTACCTAGTCCAAATATCTCCAGGAGTGTTCAAGGAAACGAAAGTGACCGGACCGATCCCAAATGTTGATGCCCAATTATCCGATGTCCTGATTTATTTCTACAGTACCGATAATAAAGAATCTCCTGTCATAGTGAACCTGACCAAACCAGATGATGTTGCAGCAACATCATTTTCGTCATAGAAACCAACAGTGTTCATAGTCCACGGTTGGATCGACAGTTACTCCTCAGATAGTTGCCAGTTTATAAAAAATACTCTGCTGCAGACACAAGACGTCAATGTGTTTGTGGTCGATTGGAATACAATATCGAGTTTGGACTATCTCACAGCATTTGCGGCAGTCGAAGAAATTGGGAATTTTCTGGAATATCTTGTTCAATGTTTAGTCAAGAATAATGAGCTCAGTTTGGATAACACATCGATTGTGGGACATTCTCTTGGAGCACACATTTCGGGTGTCGCTGGAAAAGCACTTGGTGGAAATGTTAGTCTTGTCGTCGGTGAGTGTTTCTGCTTCAGCTTTATTTGAAACATATCTTCTGTTTATCCTTGAAACTCTCAAAGAAAGCTGGGTTATTTTTGGTCAAATGTAAATGAAGAAATCTGTATGCTATCCAAATACTGTTTCTATCATAATCGAATGATCAACTAAGAACCAAGATTCAATTTTGTTTCAATTAAATATTTTATATATATATATATATATATATATATATATATATATATATATATATATATATATATATATATATATATATATATATATAAACATCCTCAGACTTGAAAGAAGGAACTGACCCAAAATAAGATCATTTGGCTCTAAAAAGCGAACATAAGCTGAGTGAAATAGGCTCACTCATCTTGACTATTATTTCGATGATTTCGAAGAAAAGTAGTAATACTAAGTGAAATATTTTTTTGAGGGAAAGAAAGTTTCGATGCAGCAATTTTTGCTTCGGTTTATACTCATCCGCATATATTGTTATCGAAGCAAATTAGCTCAAAATCGTCTTTCTCGAGTCGAGAAAGCATTGTCGAGAATCTCGACAATGCTTGCTGTATCTATTGAGAAAAGTTCTATCTTTCATCCGTAGGCCCACTAATGATCTCGAAAAATATTTGTCTTTGGGTGATACAAGCTCGTTTGGGTTTGGGAATGAACTGTTATCCCGATGAGTGAATTATTTTGCAAATAACTATCTATTTGTGTGGAGAAATCTTGTGATTCGTATCTGTTCGATTTGAATTCCGAGAGATAGATAACAACAATTCAAAATGAATCGTTGAAATCGAATGAAACAAATAATATAGAGAAGGTAATGAAATGGAATAATGAGAGAGAAAATGCCACTTCAAACCTGAAATCAAGTCACGATTGTGACTCCTAACAATATTTTGGTGATAACAGTTTCTACTAAAGAAGGCTCTCAATTTTTTTTTACTGATTGCTCTTTTTATCCACTGACTAATCCAATTCCACAATTGTTTCTTCATCTGTTTGATTTTTTTTTAAGATTTCAAAGGAATTTAATGCTTCAGATATTGTGAGTTCAACCAACACCCCTCCAAAGATAATTTTCATGATTATAATATATCGATTCATTTCCAGGATTGCATCCAGCGGGGCCTCTATTCACTACATTGGAAGAATCCAACCGAGTCACCAACGAGAGTGCCAAGTTCGTCCAGATTATCCATACTGCCGGAGTACTAGGTTATATCCCTCTATCTGGACATGCTGACTACTACCCTAATGGTGGACTGGTCCAACCGGGATGCGAGTGGGACCTCACAGGAACGTGTTCTCATTACAGAGCTTACAAGTTTTACGCAGAGTCTATAATTTCGGGAAACACCAGTATCCAATGTTCCCTCTACAGCAAGTACTTGGCAGGTCTGTGTAATGAAAATGCAGTATCTAATATGGGACCGTTTCCTGTTGACAATAAGTGAGTAGCTCGATTTCACAACATATCCATTTTTCAAAAACGTAATCTTTCACGATTCTGGGGTGTTATCCAGGTTTGCTTGCCGTGGTCCACAAGTTTTTTTCCTGACGTTTCGTGGTAGGCATTATCAATACGGCCAAGAGAGGTAACGCCAAGGAAAGGTGTGACGGATCGGATATGACGAATGCTGGGAGAACGCCATATGAGAGCTATATTGAGGCCAACAAGAACCGTCAGAGAGAGTTTAAGGTCTGCCGAAGATCCAAGAGAACTGTGGGTAACAGATGGATCGGTCTACATTGGAACCACCAAACGAAGCATCAAGACACGGATCTCTGAACATAAAGATGAATTGTCGCCTTGGGCAGACAGAAAAGTTGGCAGAAGCACAACACGCTCATCTCTGACAAACAGAATCTCCGACACGAGAGCAGATGTAAAGCGGACCAAAACCTGAACAAAGTAGTATGTGATGTGAGAAAGGGAACATCTCGGCCATCACCTTATAGACTTCGATATTGCCTACCACAGCTGTAGGCTAAACGTCAGGAATGAAAAGCTGTGGACCACGGCAAACAAACCCAGAACACCCCAGAATCATATTCATTATTGTTTTAGCTCTCTCGAAAATTGAAATTGTATTCCAATAAAATGAAAATGTCACAATTGCTGACAAACATGGTGATGTAACTACTTGAGTGACAAGTTCTCTTCATGAGTTTCAAGCACAGTGTATTATCCCCCTATCAGTTCCTTTTGAATTAGCTCGATTTTAGTACAATATACTGAGGCATCAAACAATCGGATACTTCCATTGTATAAATTTTTCAATTCCACCTAATGTTTGTATGGAATGACGGTTTCAATAAAGTGTGAATTAATGTCAGTTGCTGAATTGTTGAGGCTTACTGGAAAAGAAATTTATTGACAAGCCCCACTGGTTGATGTAAACCGAGATCAATTGTCGAGTAAAAAAGGATTTCGAGAAAGGTGGATTATCATCAGAACAAGTTATCAGAATTCTGTTTTGAATTATCTATTCAAAAAAATACAACATAATTTTAGAACAGGATATCACCCCCAATAAATCTGGTAGATGAACTTATAGATCAGTAACACCCAGAGACAGGGTGTCGAATTAGATTTCCCATGAAGAAATATGTATCGTAGCCTGATTTTTTCGGAAATCACCCTACCCATATCTGATATTCATAATTGAATATTTTTATAGTGAACTTGAATGAACAGCAGCGTTAAATGTTCTACATTATCTTCGTAATCTCCCATTACATTTCCTGCTTTAGCAGAATTATTCGAAGTATGCTGGCTAATATTAATTTCAGATCATTTTTCACTAATATATGCAATCAAAGACGGTTGTGATTCACCAATATTTATTGACTTTTTTTTATTTAACGTCAGCTACCAAGGCCAATCACCGCCGCCGGTGAGAACAGTCCTTCACTCGGGAGAGCCGGCTTCACGTCCCCTCCAAACGACGCCATATCTTCAATATATCTTGTGCTCACTGAGATATTGCTGGCGAGTTATGTTATGCTATATCGCTGCAATTGTATGGGCTTTCGACTTGTTTTTTTTTCTGTATCAGGTCATCCATCCAAGTACTAACCGCGATCGGCGCTGCTTAGCTTCAGATCAGAATATAAATTGGGGTCTTCCACAATAATGGTGGTCTCGGTAGTGGTGTGGATAGCATATCTGCCTATGAAGCGGAAGGCCGGGGTTCAAATCCTCACCGGGCCACCGTGATGGGTAAATCGCACGTTGAAAGGTGAGGCCTCGTTGATCCATTGCTCGCACAAGTTTCGCCTTCTGAGGGTTGACGTTCGTCAGCTGGTTAACGGAACGAACAATTCAAGAACAACAACAACAATTTTAAAATTACATGAATATACCACTAATGAGTTCTATCCCTGATTAGTCATGGCTTCAAAGCTTCTGTTGATAGCTTTAATTGAAGTTCGAATAAAAAGTCAATAGATCAGTTAATAGTAAAAAAAATTGGGAAAACTGAAATAGCATCTCCATGATATCCTCACATATTCCATAATCTGTCAATACTAGTGTAGACATTGAAATAAACCTATTCCGAAATCCATACAAACACATTAAAGGGAGTTTCTTGAAATCAAGCAATAGAAAACAGCTACGCAAAAATAGAAGTTGTTCTGAAGTATATGGTTGAATGGTAGAAAGGATTGTTAATTCACATAATTATCGCTATAAAGAGCAAAAGGTTAACAGAATAGCAAATTTTAAAACCAATCTTTCATTTTCCACTCATTGCACATGTTGATGACCTGCAGAAAGAGCATAGCAGATAATATTTGGATTTTTCATTGATCGCTTCCAGCAAATCTTTCAAGTACCAAAACTTCTTGCACTCTGTATGCACTGAACAAGGAATTGATAATTTGCATTTTTGGAATATTGATGATTTTTCAGACTCCAGTATAAAAATCCTTTTTTTTCCAGGGCATCTGGCACTTACTACCTGAATACGAATATCCTGCCACCATATGCCAAGGGATAGGTAATGTATCAAAAAAACTGATAGTCATTTGATACAAGACGAATTGGGGTACTAACTCCATGGAATGAATCATTTCCTAACTTGTTTTATTTTGTCTTCCCAGAGCCTTGAATAATTCTTTATCCCTTTCAATACGAATTTTGTTGAATTAAAGCATCATAGTTGTGCTGTTGATCATTCAAGATATTACCCAGCTGACTTTTCTAGGAATATACAGGGTTGTCGGACAAAGTATGCACCTAACATTCCAACATTTCTCTTCTGTTTCTAACACAATACAAAAATGTTGGTAGACGTTAGGAACATTAACCCAACAATTTTGGTAAAAACGAAAAATAAAATAAGTTGAGGGTAATGAATATCTGAACATTTACAATTATTAATGTTAGGCTTCAATGTTCGTTACTCATAACGGTGCTTTGAAAAGAAAACAGTTTCAAGCTGTTTAATACATCTATTGAAACGTTGTTACCTTCAACATATATATATATATATATATATATATATATATATATATATATATATTTATATAGGCATCCGCAGTCGGATATGTGCTGTCTGGAACTTTCGGATGAAGAAATTGAAAAACACCCTCAATGCCTCAACAAACGAGACGACTCACAAAGGCTCCCCAATTCCTGGAAACCATCATTATCCCTTCGAACAAATCCATTAATTGATCCTTTTCAAACCAGACCTGTATATGGTCCGACAGTTTCAACAACATCGGATTCTCATACAGCTATAAATACCATCCCTCGATCCACAAAACCACAATCTTCACTCTGTCTGAGTGCTGGGGGTAAAGGAGACTTAAGCCTCCCCACCATGCCAACCCACAGCTGATGAAGGCCAAAGCCAGAAATAGCTAGCTATCTTGTGGTGGGCATTTCGAATTGAATGCAAATTGTGATAGACCAGAGAATTTGATAATCTTTTTATCAGTTTCCTGATTCATCTTGCTTCATAGCAAATAACACTTTCTCTTTGTATCATTTCAGATACATTTGTGGATTCGATTTTCGATAACACTCTGAGAGTGCTTGTCATTATTTCTGCAAACGCAGTTGTTAGTTGACGTGGCGAACTGTCACCACTGACGGAAAACTATGACAGTATTTCCTTATAGTGTTACACCCTAGGTGGTTCCACTTATGTGTCGCTTGCCGTAAAGGCACGATTCATTTCAAATCCTCTGGATATCTATCACAGTTTGTCTTCGATACGAGGACCATGCCAACCCACAGCTGATATATAATATCCAAGAAAAAATGTCATTCAAATTTCCTCAAGAAGTCCATAGGCGATAGGTCAGGTGATCTGGCAGCGGTAAGCATTCTCTCACAGGAGCAATACAACAAAGTGCAACATTCTGGCTTTGGTAGTGATAAGGATGAATTGCATCTTCGAAATTATTCATGTAGATGTCACCAGCTGAATTGAAGTAATTTCAATAGCAACCAAACTAAATCAATGACTCGACTGAGTTGAACCTTCAATAATAATAATAATAATAATAATAATTTATTGTACACTAGTAAAATACAAAAAACTCTGAAATCACATCAGTTGATCAATTGTACAATAAAAGGATAAATCCCTTAAGAATAAAGAATTTTCTATGGGACAGACAAAAACAAATAAAAGATAAAATTATTTGAAAATATACTACAATTCGTATGGTTACTATAAAATGGTTGAGAAAAATAATACTAAGTGTGATGTCAAGTTCGGGTGAACGGATGTTCTATTTGCATACCTATGTAACGTTTCTCTCGGGATGGATCTGATATGTTTTTTCAATTTATGCTTGAAGAGAGGGTAATTTCTAATTTCTGAAATGTTTTGAGGAAGCAAACCGTAGAGCTTTGGCCAAAAATAGGTGACAAAATAGGTGAAGTGTTTTTGTCCTATGGTCTTGAGCGTTTGAGGGGGCAGGTATGTGTTATACTTTTTTCTTGTGTCGTAGTGGTGGTCGTTTATTCTCAGATTATTTCTGTTTTTATGCTGTTCAAGATTAAAATATAATGCCTCAATCATTATTATACACTAGTTTGCATTTTTTTTTCTTTTCGAAAAACTCAGCAAAATCTAACATGGTGTTTTATGGCCAAAAAGTTATAGACACCATAGACACTGATTGAAAATGGACTGGAGTACTGTGATGCTAGGTGAGATAATTTCTACATTTATTTATTGCTCTCATATATGAATATGCCAACTAAAAATGAAGCTCTTACCCATTTCGTGTATACGTGAATATTCTTCGGTAAAAACTTCATTGAAAATGTTTGGTGCAATTCATATGAAGTTGAGGGATCAATAGAATTAAGTAGCCTCTTTTCGAATGGTCTCACAGCCTACTTACTCTTAAATAATATCCCATAGTTTAATATCATGTTCTTGAAAATCATCGTATCTTTCTCTAACGCTCTTCCGAGCGGAACTCATCACTTTCAATTTGAATATGTATTTTTATGAGTTCATGAAGTTCCTTGGGAAATAAATTTTTTTCTGTCTGTCTGTCTGCCAAAAATTCGGTGCAACCGGCTGTTAGGATCCTGGTGAAATTTAGGGGATGGACCCACTCCAAGACATTTATTATGAATCCTTTGGTGTATGGCACCAAGAATTTGTTATAGTACAGCAAGGATGACATTCCACGCTAGCAGAGTTTTGCTATTGCATTCACTGAATCAACTGATTGGCTCTACCAAGAAGCTTGATTCATTTGGTGAGATATAAATCTAGTGTGAGCCACGAAAAATCCTAAAGGGGTTGCAGTGAAGGAGTAATTGATA
Source organism: Zygogramma bicolorata (assembly GCA_032362365.1). NCBI lineage: Eukaryota > Metazoa > Arthropoda > Insecta > Coleoptera > Chrysomelidae > Zygogramma > Zygogramma bicolorata. The sequence goes on from JAVJAQ010005172.1 coordinate 1,550,441, forward strand.
ACTGCGATTCCCAATATCACAATTGTTACTTTGATCGGTAAAGTTTCCTGAGAAATTTTGAAACAAAGTAGTGTAAATTTAAAAATACTTTTTTTTATGCAAATTCACATGAAAGAGAAGCCCTGTAATATTCAAAGAACACTGCTGAATCAAGGGACAGGAGATACTAGTTGAAATTTGAATTGAATTCTTTAACTTTATTCTATAGAAAAAAGATCCCTGAGCAAAAGAGGTTCGACAGGTTTCCAAGGTCACAACAAAGAGGTGGGAATTCTGTACACGTCATATCATCCGTGTAGATACTGCCAAGGGTGGAACGATTGATGGCAATTCAGAAGAGCACCGACCCTGAAAATATTTATAGAAGAGAGTCAAGTTTGTGAGCGAAGAACCACCAATAAGACGGATTGCCTTTCTCTGAATAGAATCGAGAAGCTTGCAGATCATTAGAAGCTTCAGGGAAGTACCTTGTGCCATCGATCTAATATATTACAATATATTTTTCCTAAATAAATTGGATAATAATTTGAAACGAAAGTATGATCGTGATTCCTAGCATCAAGATACTTGACTTTGTAGGAATAGTTACTAATAATAATTTTTGCCAAGTCATCGTTGATTTTCTCGACGTGAATGTTTGTTTGAATTTTTGTTTTCTGTGCTGGTATGGGGACTCTGGAAGGGCAACTAGTATGAAGAGTAAAAATATGAAGTGACCAAGATGTTATCAAAGAATGTAGACTTTCACGGCCGGCAACTTTTTCAAAGGCGATGCGGCAATGGTCGAAGTATTCTTACCTGCTGCGAGGCTTTGATTTGATGCGGTTCAGATGACGTCTCACTATTTATCGGACTGTTAACTAACTCTTATTGATTTTCCGAAACTTTTTTTCTTTCGTTGAGAGGAACCGTGTATTTTGAACAGCTGGCATCCATGTTCTGTGGATGTTTAGGCTCTCTTCTTCGTGGTTGGAATTGTTCTTATGCTTGTGAACTTCTATGACCTCCCTATAAAGCCTGGTGTAATAGCTCATAATTGTGTCCAGCATATGCGTTCCGTCGAAGTCAATAGCCCGCCATACACACAGAGGTTTGTCTGAGGACTTTATCCAGCACAGTTTAAGTCTGCGGTCTTTCGCGGATTCGGCATGTGACAGACTAATATTTGTTACTCCACTAACTAGAACAGATATGTCCGCAGACAACTCTAACGTATTTAATCTGTTGCAGACAAAACTGTTTGTTAGTGGCGAAATCTGTCATCTTGACTGCCGACTTCGCCAAAACTGTGGAATTCAGTCTTGACAAAAGTTTTTAGTGATTGTCTTCCCGGTGTCTGGTGACATATGTATGGTTGTTGGTAACAAAAGTTCAGCAGAAATGCAAATTCTCACTTTCGACACTTTGCACGGGAATTTCGTGATCCGTTGTGAAGAGTAATAGATCAAAGTACCATAATTTAGGCTCATATATGTCGTCTCTTCCTGACCCTGTAGACTTGGAGCTTACAACTTATTTCAGTTCTTTCCTAAAGCACCCCCTCAAATTCTGAATTTTTTCAGAAACAAAATTCCGGTCCGCACCAGGATACACTTTTTTGCAATATTTAATCAACGCTTCATAACCCGTAGTCTTTAAATTTTTGTTGACATATTCATTCGACTTCATCTTCCATAAAGCTGGATGACTTTTATAGATTTCTATAAACTTCGTTAAAAACTCTTTGCCCATAAAACGAGTGTCTATGCTTTCGGTCATATTTTACAATGAAAATAATTTAAGCCCGCTTGCTTAACAGGGAAAAAACTGTAATGTTTATGGTACCAGAAAACAATCTGTCGACTTTAACTGTCAGACAAGTCTCTGCATGATAAGACCGTAGCGGGCCTGGCCCCTGCTCAATACACTAACGCACGGGTTCGTCGACAGACTCGAACCGTGCTGGATTAAGTCCTCGGACAAACCTCTGTGTGTATGGCGGACTAATATCATGACCTTCCAACAGAGCGTGTTCGGCCACCGCCGATTTTTGTGTTTGGCCATATCCACAGCTTTTTTTGTGCTCGGTTATCCGCCTTTTCATGCTCCTTTTTGTGGTTCCCCTATAGACGGAACAGCTAACGTTTATCTGAATTTTTCGATTGAATTCTGCCAAAGATGATATACACTCGCTAATAACTCACCCATTGATTTTTGATAGCGAAATCCGTATTGTCGATTATTAACTCTTTCGCAAAAATTTCCTTTCCCATTGAACCGAAGAAGAATTCAAGGTCAGAAAAATTCAACTTAAAAAAATCATGTGTAATACTGTGTGATAAAAAAGTACCTACGTGACATCATTCGTATGTATACCATGTGCCTCTGGCATCTAATCTAATCAGACAGAAGCTGCTTCTGATGAACGAGTGAGTACTATTAAAAAAGTGTTCACCACCTGTTACCCGACATACCTTTTTATAAACGTAACTTTTATCTTCAGCAACCTGTGGTAGAAGTCCATTGTATCTTAAAGTGGAGTGTAGTAGATTTACGATGCAGAAAAACTCAAAGTCGTCTCCATAATTTAATATTCGAAAGATGTCAGTACGGTGATTCAGTACATGCTTCGAACCTACATAGGTTCATTATCAGCTGAATTTACATAGAATTCTACAATAAAGGAAGAGTAATATAATATTAGTTGGAAAATGAAGTATAAAATTTACTTACATGGAGATGAAAAAATAACAAAATCAAATGGTGAAATTCAAAAGGAAATAAAACATTTTTTAATGAGAATTATGAAAAAGTTGATATTAGGGGGATTCGGGACATCCCTTAAACCACAAATACGTTAAAGATTGGGGGGCTTGGAGCCCTTGTGTCCAATATGCAATATTTGAAAAATCCACATTAAAGGATACTTGGAAACACTACCGTTCACAGATTGAGTAGGAAATGAACAAGAGCAGGCAAATCTTGGTCATCTCAAGAGTGGATGATAGATGTCAGTGTTAATCATGGTTGTTGCGCTCCCTACCATATTGTATGCCATTCATAATTAATCTTCTATAATATTTCACTTTGATTTTTGTAACGAGAGGGCCTGTATGTGGGGTGTTGGATCTTTCCACCCGGGACATGACTCGAAATGTCAGTTCTTTGATTCTCGTTCCGTGTGTGCCAGACCCTGTGCCGCATTTCCATGCCATCTCGACAATTGGAAAAATTTTCGACAGCTGACAGTTCTGTCAGCTGATTCTCCTCCATTCCCTACTCAATCTGTGAACGGTAGTGTTTCCAAGTATCCTTTGATGTGGATTTTTCAAATATTGCATATTGGGCATAAGGGCTCCAAGCCCCCCAATCTTTAACGTATTTATGGTTTTAGGGATGTCCCAAATCCCCCTAATATCAACTTTTTCATAATTCTCATTAAAAAATTTTTTATGTCCTTCTGAATTTCACCATGTGATTTTGCTATTTTTTCATCTCCATGTAAGTAAATTTTATACTTCATTTTTCAACTAATATTATATTACTCTTCCTTTATTGTAGAATTCTATGTAAATTCAGCTGATGATGAACCTATGTAGGTTCGAAACATGTACTGAATCACCGTACTGACATCTTTCGAATATTAAATTGTGGAGACGACTTTGAGTTTTTCTGCATCGTAAATTTTATCTTCAGAATGAAGTTTGATCTTAAGAGCCCATGGTTGGGAGAAAAATATGTGATACTGGAGTTTTATCTCAGCAACGAAAATGGCTATCTGTCATAAGGTTTGAGGAAAAGAAAGATGGAAGAATATCCTTAGCTATATCTAAGATGTCTAGAAGGATGGTGTACTGAATTATACCTGGGCATGTTTGGGGTATACTTGGCGACACATGCCTACTATGATAATAAGCATCAAAGCTTTTCGACATCAAATCAGTTCAGATGGCGTTTGCAACGAAAAGAGTTACAAATTTCCTAGGAAATGTATAAACGGCCGACCTGACGGCTGGCTATACTTTTACTTCTGGACGCTGACTGATCAACAACCTATATTATTTGTTTAGAATACTGGCTAAATTCCCTATAATTGTGTTCCTTTCATTCGATTTTGTTTTTCATGAGTATGATATTAGATTTTGCTCATTTTGTTGACTGCTCGAATCAAAGAATATAGTTTGTCGATCGATCGGTTGACTATGCACTTCCAATTAGCGTCAACTAGCGATGATATTGAGAAACACACCACGATACGAAAAAATGACACTAATGACAGAAAAGTGTCACCATAAGATTCTGAACAATATCGCATCGGTCCCAGCACCATCCTTCTAGACATCTTAGCTATATCTGTCTTATGAAAAATGCCCTCGAAATTTTGTTTTGAAATTGATCTCTAATTTTTCAATTAATTTTTGTGTAACCACTGTACTCCTTCTTATACCGAAGGCACTAAAAAAGAATCAAGTGATTTCAAAAGTGAATATGAATCAAAACGGTCCTGGTGTTGCAAACGTCTTAGAAATTGGAAGTTTCTGAAAGTGCTATTGTTAACATTCGTATTGATCTTCCTCTACGTTCCTACAAGTAACAATTAATAATAATGTACGATCTTCTCAACTATAGAAAGTTATTGGGAATGAAAGAAAATATTTTTCCATTCAACTTTCCATACATATATGAATAATTATGAACGGAACTATGCTAGGAAAGCAAATATAGCCAACAATATCAGTCCCAATGAGGTTAATTTGATTTTCTCAGATATAGCTGAAAACATCATGAGATCTCTGCCAATATGTGTCTTCTAGGCTATAAATTGTTTTTTTTTGTGAAGAGAATGGAATTTTATGAATTATTTTTTGGTTCACATAGAAATCTATTTTTAATTAATTAACACGCTTTTATTAGCTTGGGTTGTAACTATGTATGTAACGGAATCTTTGAGCGTAATTTTCACCAATTTCCAGAAGTCTGATTAATTCGAAACTTTGCATAAGTATCGAGGACCGATGACAATGCAATCATTTGATCATAGTTTTCCATTATCCTTATAAGGACCACCAGGATTAAATTAGCTTGGGTTGTAACTATGTATGTAACGGAATCTTTGAGCGTAATTTTCACCAATTTCCAGAAGTCTGATTAATTTGAAACTTTGCATAAGTATCGAGGACCGATGACAATGCAATCATTTGATCATAGTTTTCCATTATCCTTATAAGGACCACCAGGATTAAATTAGCTTGGGTTGTAACTATGTATGTAACGGAATCTTTGAGCGTAATTTTCACCAATTTCCAGATGTCTGATTAATTTGAAACTTTGCATACGTATCAAGGACCGATGACAATGCAATAATTTGATCATAGTTTTCCATTATCCTTATGAGGACCACCAGGATTAATTAATTCTTTTATAGATCCTCTGTAGTGGAGTAAAAAAGATATAGCTAGCGCGCGTTCTGTGCATGCCTGCAGTTTCGGACTTACTCTTTCGTTCTTTCGTTCGGGCACTCGGCACAGCACAACGGAGGCAGAAACGTTTTCAGGGTAGTTGCGTTCTCACGATGTTCATTCCTTATCTTACATGCGTAGGTGTACATGAGTCTGATACATGCAAATTACTGTATATGATATTTATGTAACATATAATATGATAACCGTGATTTACAAAAGGCATCTAAATTATAACAAAATAATCAGAACACAAATTTCAATCTATTTATATCATGGAACAAAATTTGGTAAACAATAATAAAGCTTTAAAATTTAATTAGACCTTTGGAAAAATGGCTGATCGGGTCTTAATTGTGCTAGTATTTTCCAGGGTTACCTCTCTCTGTGCCAAGAATATCTCCCAATTACTCCGTTCAAGGATTACGTCTGTTCAAGGACAATTTCTACACAGCTTTAGTTTTACAGTCGGTAAAAAAGGAATTAGTTATAGTTGAAACATATTCAATCATAAATCCTCAACAACTAAAATAAAGTTAACAAATTTTGATTCAAATGAAATGATGAGAATGCGGAATGATTCGTAAGAAATAACACATTTCCACTAGAAACTAATTGATAAATTGAACTAAAAAATGAAAAATAAATAAAAGTTTAAAAAACTAAAAAAATACGCTTTTATAGCTAACCGAACTAAAAAATAATTTTTAATTACAAAGAGTTTATATTACGGTAGTAGAAGGCTAAACAATCATTCATAGTCAATCAGCTCAAAATAAAATTATAATAAAATTTAAGTAATTAACAGAATAAAGTAATTCAGAGTAAAAAGCGTGGGGTGCATTTTACTACATTTCATAAGTCTCCTCTCAAAGATAATTACCGATAGAATGATTGTAATATATAATATATCAAGCACCCCACGATTTTACTCTGAATTACTTTATTCTGTTAATTACTTGAATTTTATTATAATTTTATTTTGAGCTGATCGACTATGAATGATTGTTTAGCCTTCTACTACCGTAATATAAACTCTTTGTAATTAAAAATTATTTTCTATTTTTCAGTTCGGTTAGCTATAAAAGCGTGTTTTTTTAGTTTTCTAAACTATTATTTTTCATGTTCGGTTCTTATACCAAGCATATAAATATTAGATAGCAAAACTAGGAATACCTGCAATAAACAAAGCTATTTGTGGAAAAAATCTCACTCATCAAGAAAATATTTCAACCCATACAAGATATCTTTTCCCTCAGAGAATCATATCTCTTGGGCTTTCCAGTGGAAAAGAAGGTGAATTACTGAAAACTTTCACTAAAATCTTGATTCAATTCCGAAATATTCATTTCGTGACAAGTCTGTCATCATTTGCTAGAATGTGGTTGACATTGTTCCTTGCTGAATGGTAATGGTTCGGATTTCCATTGTCTATATCATTAACTCATTCGAAACCTTTTGCTAAATCAAGTAAGGAAATCAAATCAATAAACGATGGGCTTGGAACCTTTGGTGTATAAGTTTTCTTAGAGATCAATTACCCTAATATCAAACTGATATTTTTTGCTACTAGTATCAATTTTCTTCTCCTGAAGATGCTAACCTTGTTGGCGAATCGCGCGTCGAGTGCAAAAAATATCAGTTTGGTGTTAGGGTAATTGATCTCTGACAAAAAATCCAAATTAGATCGAAACAAGATGTTGAAATGGATTTTTTGGTCAATAATGCAATCAAGGATTGACTGATCGAAGAAAATAATGTTGTTACAAAAATACGAGATATCGAATATGAAATATATAAAAAAATCTAAATGAAGAAATAAATGAAATAATACTGTGAGAAGCAAATTACAGTATCTAATGTGAAACACTAGTCAAAAAAAGGTAAATAAAAAATAAATCAATTTAACTTTTGTTTGCATTTGATTACCTTATTTGATTTGTATTTTTATCCTTTCTTTCTTAGCAACAGGTATCAATGGAGTTAATAATATAGACAATGAAAGTCCGAACCATGACTATTCAGAAAGTTTGTCATTAGTTTCATTGACATATCGGTGACAATCACTCATGTGGAAACCAGCAATCGTTATAATGATTATAAGGAGCTCAGATATTTTTGTAGGGGGAAAAAAACCAAAGGAATAATTCATCAGGTAGATTGTCTTTCTAGCTTTCCTGAAACCCGTCATTCTTTTTGATGCTCCCTGTTACGGATGATGATGTGGCAATTACTATTGAGAAACTTACAAAGCCAAACTCTTGTGCTATATTCTATCATCTGAGGCACATTGAACTTCATCGTTGAGTCTTCAACCATAATTATAGATCGATCAGATACTATCAGTCTCCCATCACTCACTGCCAAAAAAGTTTAGACACACTGTTTTTGACTTCTGAAAAATGTAGCTTTGAATCTCAACATTATCAATAAACAATCTATCTATCTATACATTTCACCATTGTTTTAAATTGATCGTTTCAATCAACCAGCTGACGAATGTCAACCCTCAGAAGTCAAAACTTGTGCGAGTAATGGATCAACGAGGCCTTACCTTTTATCGTGCGATTACCCTGGCGGGGAATCGGATCCCGGTCTTCCGCTTGAAAGGCGAACGTGCTTACCTCTACACTTCCGCGAACGACACATATGAAATATCAGATTAGTAAAACCAATACTCACCCTGTAGGATGATATAGCAATAATGAACTTTGATTTGTTTTTCGATTGAATTGGTTCTAGTGGCTACATAATTCATCATTATCTGGTTATTTTCCTCAATATGAGATGTATATGACAAAAACAAACCACTCTCTTATTATCTTTTCAGAGACTTGAGTACCACTTGACAGTAACTATATTTGGCATGCGTTAGCGTATAACATAACCATAACTGCAAATCTGCTTAGTGAAGATGAGAGTTTTGCTACTGGTTTCAACGCTATTCCTCCTGACATTTGGTGTACCAAGTAAGTAGCGACTAGCAGTATGCTACCAATGAACGCAATAGCATTATATCTCACTCACTAAATTCATTCGGCCTAACTTTGAACTTTTCACACTTCTCTGACTTCAAATTTTGCTTCATTCTTCATTCCGATATCATTCCGATTCAACTTATTTTCATTCATGAATACAATATCATCCTTTCGTTCACAGTTGTCCAAGATGTTGCCAATGACACAAATTTATACTACCCAGTCCAAATATCTCCAGGAGTGTTCGAGATAACCAAACTGACTGGACCGATCCCAAATGTTGAAGCCCAATTATCTGATGTCCAGATTTATTTCTACAGCACCAAAAATAAGAAATCTCCTGTTAAAGTGGACCTGACTAAACGAGATGCTGTTGCAGCAACATCATTTTCGTCATCGAAACCAACAGTGTTTATAGTCCACGGTTGGACCCACAAATACTCTTCAGACAGTTGCCAGCTCATAAAAGATGCTCTGCTGCAGAAACATGACGTGAATGTGTTTGTGGTCGATTGGAACAAAATATCGAGATTGGACTATCTCACAGCATTCGCGTCAGTCAAAAGTATTGGGGAAATTCTGGGATATCTCGTTAAAAGTTTAGTCAAGAATAATGGGCTCAGTTTGGATAAGACATCGATTGTGGGACATTCTCTTGGAGCACACATTTCGGGAGTCGCTGGAAAAGCACTGGGTGGAAATGTTGATCTTGTCGTCGGTGAGTGTTTCTGCTTCAACTTCATTTGAAACATATCCTTCTGTTTATCCTTGAAACTCTCAAGGAGAGATTGGCTGTTCTTGGTCAAATGGAAATGAAGACAAATTCATCTGCATGCTACATAAAACTGTTTTTATTGTTTATTGTTTTGGATATATATATATATATATATATATATATATATATATATATATATATATATATATATATATATATATATATAGTAGATAGGAAGTCTTTGCTGACTTGTTAGGAAACAAAAAGGAAGTTCTTGGGTAAAGCAGCAAGCAAAACGTGTACTCTTTCAACACTATATTTCCGATATTTCGACAGTGAATACTGTCATCTTCAGGGAAGCTACAAATGGTTAACGAAATTGTTTATCAAATATGAAACTAGAAAAAACAGTGCTACTTACTGTGTTATTGAGAATGGTTGCTAATGATGGAAAAAGAATGAATGATTTGCGAGTGAATGTTATGTCCTGTTTTATTTACGTGTTCCCCCAAAGCACAACGTTCCGGATGAAGTCTGGAGTCACTTTTGGGGGAACACGTAAATAAAACAGGACATAACATGAATTACAATAACATTAAAATTCTAACTAAGGAATGCAACTTGACCAAGAGGCTATTCATGGAGATGGCCTTCATCACAAACACTGATCATTGCCTTAATAAGAGAACAGATCTCAATCACTTGAGTGAAATTTACTCTTTCTTACTTCAGATTGATAAAAATAATAATTCAAATAACTTTAATACTTCCATAATTAATAACTCTCTCTTTTGAGCATAGTAAGTTGGCTGATGTCTCTAGAAGCAGCGACCAAAACCAAAAATCCCATTTGTCATCAGTCACAGATCAAACCTTTCAATTGTCATGTCATTTGTCTGTTTCCTAACCTTAGAATCTTCAAACCACGTTTTAATTTTTGAACTGTTTTAAATAACTCTTACTAGAGAATTTTATTCACATTTTATCTCACATATTTTAAATAATTGACATTACCATGTACAGAATGTTAAATCTGACAATTCACTCGCAAATCATTCATTCTTTTTCCATCATTAGCAACCATTCTCAATAACACAGTAAGTAGCACTGTTTTTTCTAGTTTCATATTTGATAAACAATTTCGTTAACCATTTGTAGCTTCCCTGAAGATGACAGTATTCACTTTCCCTCCAATATCCCTACCGAAACCAAGAAAGCTCTCATTCCCCGGGAAAAATCCTCACGCACACCCCGCATATATGGTCTCCCAAAAATACACAAACCCAACGTTCCTCTTCGCCCCATTGTCAGTGCTTTCGGTTCTCCAACACAAAATCTTGCTAAACACCTTGCAAATACTCTCCAACCCCTTGCAGAACAGTCCTCGTCATATGTACGAAATTCTTTCCACTTCATTGAAATCCTCAAAAACCTCAATATCCAACAGACTGACATCCTTGTGAGTTTCGACGTAGTGTCCTTATTCACAAATATCCCTTTATCAGATACATTGAACATTCTCGAAACCAAACACCAAATTTCCAAAGGCACCCTCAACTTCATCAGTCACTGTATGTCCAGTACATACTTCCTTTTCCAAGGTACCATTTACAAACAAGTGAAAGGCGCCCCCATGGGTTCTCCCCTCTCACCAGTCCTTGCAAACCTTTTCATGGAAGACTTCGAAACTAAAGCCATTGACACGTTCGACCACAAACCCTCTTGCTGGTTCAGATACGTAGATGACGTTTTCGTCATATGGCCTCACGGCTCCGAAACTCTCCATAATTTCCTTGATCACCTTAACGACCTCCACCCAAATATAAAGTTTACAATGGAAATCGAAAGCAATAACTCCCTTCCATTCTTAGATGTCCTCATCACAAAAACCAATGACTCCTTCACCCACACGGTCTACAGGAAACCAACACACACAAACCGATACCTTAACGCAAACTCCCACCATCATCCAGCACAAACCAATTCCGTTGTGAATTCCCTCATCCACAGATCCATCAACCTCACAGACCTCCACAACAAACCACAGGAACTAGCCCAACTCAAATCAGCCCTTCTTCAAAATGGATTCACAGACCATCAAATTGACAGATCCATCCGCCGCCATCAAACTTCTCATTCCATTCCCAGAGACCCAACAGACAACAACGTTCCCCATAAAGCTTTTCATCCATACATTAAAGGTGTCACTGACAAAATCAGCCGAATTCTCAAAAAACAGGACATAAAAACGATATTTACAGCCAGCAATAAAATATCCACATTCCTCCGCTCCCCCAAGGACAAAATTGTCAACGAATCACAGGGTATATATGAAATACCATGTTCTGATTGCCATAGAACATATGTAGGCCAGACCAACAGACGTGTGACAAGTAGAGTATACGAACATCAACTTGCTGGCCGAAAATCAGACCCATCTTCAGCTCTGTCCAAACATCATCAAGAGACAGGACACAATATAGACTTTGCGAACACTAAGACCATCGCCACAGCAAAAACACTACAAGCTCGTATAATTCGCAAGGCCATCGAAATCGAGAAGCGACCTTCCTGCTTAAATAAACGTGACGACGGCCAGAGACTTCCAACTGCATGGAAACCCCTAATTTCCAGATGCCCAGTCCCCACCAAGACATCCGACGGTCCTTTAGTAGCACCCGCTGCTATAAATACTAACCAACATCCCTCGATACCTCAGTTCGATCTAAGGAGTAGGCAGATTGAGACCTTAGAAAGAACTCGTGACGAGACCTGGGGAGTAGGCAGATTGAGGCCCCGGCGTCAAGTCACAAACCTTTGCCCCCTGTGAAAACACCTGAGGAGTAGGCAGATTGAGACCTCAGCGTGAAGTCACATTTACCTCTTGAAAATGGCTCCAAAATCGGAGCCGAAACGTCGAGAACAAAACTCCAGACGCGGTTCAACCCGAACTCAACAACAACACACAACTGACCGCGGAAACCTATCCGAACACATATATTTATATATATATATATATATATATATATATATATATATATATATATATATATATATATACAAAACTCGGGAATTATATTTGGGACAGCAGCAAAAGCGAAAGTGTACTCTTATAACAATATATTTCCAATATTTCGGCAATCGATTGTTGTCATCATCAGGGAGCTACAAAATAATGTTAATGAATGAAAATATGACACAGAATTTTTATCCTTACTTACATTGTTAGTGAGGATGGTCGCATGAGATGGTTGAAAAAGTCAGATGACACATAGTAAAATTGTTTTAAAACATTGATACGTATCAGAACAACACATAAACACGTTAAAAACTATAATCTTCTTTTTTAATGAAAAAGGTGCAGTGACAAACACCATGTGGAAATGATGAAAAGGAATGAAAAGTTTGTGGTTATAAAGGCGCCAGAAGTCATTTGTAAAAAATGTCAAATGTCACTGAAAAATTACTGCCAAGACACAATTTGGCCTTAGTCGCTGAGACCTCATTACCATTACAGGTGCTGCATAATATTAAAATAGCCAATAAAACGGTTCTTACAATTAATTCCCTCTTTTCTAATGTTAAAGACAAAGTTCCAAAACTATCCCAGTCAAATGTTGTTTACTGTATTCCTCGCAATGACTGTGACTCTGAGTATATCGGATAGACTGGAAGACTGTTGAAAGATCGCATTTCTTCACATAGAAGCGATTGCAGACTCCATCCCGAAAGATGTGCTCTAAGTGAACACACTTCCAAGGAAAGACATTTAATGAATTACAGTTCCACAAAAATTTTATCAATTGAAAGGAATGTTTAGAGGGGAATGTTCTTAGAAATGGCATTCATTTCTCAATCTTCAAATTGTTCAAATAAAAGAACCGATCTCAATCATTTGAGTGAAATTTATTCATATTTATTATTGATTGATGGCAATTCGAGGGTTCTCGAAGGCAATTCAAGTGACGTTACTTAATCAAAATATTAAATTTATACTTTTTCACATGACTAATTTCAAAATTTTCAATTATTTTAATACTATATTACATTTTCCCACCTCCTCTTTTGCAGCACCTGTAATGGTAATGAGGTCTCAGCGGCTAAGGCCAAATTGTGTCTTAGCAGTAATTTTTCAGTGACATTTGACATTTTTCACAAATGACTTCTGGCGCCTTTATAACCACAAAATTTTCATTCCTTTTCATCATTTCCACATGGTGTTGGTTGTGATTTATTAGTGAATGGTGACACACCCGGTATATAATTCCAGCGATAGATCGCTGGGTTCACACCTGTTTTTGTTCTATTTTTTTGTATGTTTATTTCTAAGAATGCCACCAGTTCGTTGATATGGAAAACTCTGAAAATAAAACAGCAGTATTGAATGGGACGTTATTTGTTTTATTTCGTATCTCGTTCTACTCGATATATTACACTGGCGCAGTCGGTAATACGGATTATTCCCAAGTTACTTTGTATTTCAAGAAATCAAATATGTCAATTGGAAAATTGGAACCATTTAAATTTGGCGAGGGTAATTGGACCACATATGTTGCACGGGTTGGACAATACTTCAAAGCCAATGGAATCAAGGACGAAATGAAGACTGCAATTCTCATTACCGCAGTTGGTGATGAGACGTTTGAATTGATGGTAGACCTCTGCAGCCCAGAAAATCCAGAAGATAAAGGCTACGCTGATTTGGTTAAATTAGTGACAAATCATCCCCAGCCAACTCCGTCTGAAATCGCAGAACGGTACAAATTTCGCCAGAGAAGGCAACAACCAAGTGAGTCCATAGCAAGTTACGTGGCCGTTTTGATGAAATTATCCAAGAATTGCAATTTCAAAACCAATCTGGAAATCGAGTTGAGAGATCAAGTAGTTTTTGGTTTGAGAAATGACGTTATCAGGCAACGTCTTTTTCAAGAAACAAATCTCACGTATACAAAAGCGTATGAACTGGCGATAAATTTAGAAGCAGCGGAAATAAATTCAGGGTTGATAGGCCCAAATGACACCATGAGCCATATTGGAAGTTCGGGAAGATTCAACCTCAAATCAAATGGATCCAAGTGGAAGCGAGACCGACCATCATCGAGTAATGAAGATCGAGCACAGCGGGGAGGAACTAGCAAATGTCATCACTGCGGAAAAGTCAACCACAGCAGCGCTAATTGTTTCCACAGGAAGGCAACTTGCAACTATTGTGGAGGAAAAGGGCATATCAGCACAGTGTGCAAGAAAGGGTAATAAATTAGTTACTTCAGTTAAGGCAAAATGTAATAACCTTATTGTTGAATTTTTTCAATATAACTAAACATGGGGAAAAACCAATTGAAGTTGTTTTGCGTATAAATGATAGGTTTGTGCCTATGGAATGTGATACCGGTTCACCAATAACGGCCATTTCAGATAAATATTATTCGAGTAATTTCAAAACTGTACCATTGTTTAGTTCTAGTTTGAATTTGAAATCATACACAGGAAATACCTTAGAAACCTTAGGTTTTGGAAAAGTCAATGTTTCTTACGAAGGTGTCACTAGAGAGTTGAAGTTGTTTGTATAAAGAATGGGGGTCCTCCGATTATAGGACGGAAATGGATCAAAAGTTTGAATATTTCAGTGGATAAATTATTCAATTCACAAAGAATAAATAAGATCAATATTTTAGAAGATGTTCCGAAACTTTTACAAGAAAAATTCCCCAAAGTGTTTTTTGAAGGGCTGGGCAAATTTAACAAGGGTAAAGCTCAACTTCATCTGAAGCCAAATACAATTCCAGTATTTTGTAAAGCCCGTTCACTGGCCTTAGCTCTCAGAGAAAAAGTCGAAAATGAATTGACTAGATTGGTTTCGTCTGGTATTTTAACTCCCGTCGAATATAGTAACTGGGCTACCCCAATAGTGCCGGTATTGAAAAAATGTGGAAATGTTAGAATTTGTGGGGACTATAAGGTAACACTGAATCCACATTTATTAATTGATAAATACCCCATTCCAAAAATTGACCATCTGTTCTCTGCAATGCGTGCAGGAAATGTTTTTAGTAAAATTGATCTGTCTCAAGCGTATGCACAAATAGAACTTGAGGATTCCTCAAAAAGACTCACCACTCTCAATACGCACAAAGGTTTGTTCCAAATGAATCGTTTACCCTACGGAGTCGCTTCCAGTCCCGGAATTTTCCAACGTATCGTTGAAAACATTTTTTCAGGAATTGAAAACGTCGCGGTGTTTCTGGATGATATTTTGATCACAGGGCGGGATTCAGAACATCACTTGATGAATCTTTTCACTGTGTTTGAAAAATTGAGCAGTTGTGGATTACGTATACAAATTGATAAATGTAATTTTTTTCAAGAAGAGATACACTTTTTGGGCCACACCATAAATAAATTTGGTTTGTCTACCTCACAAGATAAGGTCAAGGCTATTTTGGAAGCTCCTACCCCAACCAATGTAACAAGTTTGAAGTCATTTTAAGGTTTCGTTAATTTTTATGGGAAATTCATTGAAAATCTGAGTTCAAAGTTGTATCCTTTACATTGCTTGTTGAAAAAAAATGCTACATGGAAATGGGGCGAGAATCAAAATAAATGTTTTCGCGATATAAAGAATGAATTGGTTTCACCCAATTTACTGATACATTATGATCCGAAAAAACCTTTAACTCTGGCCTGCGATGCAAGTTCATATGCCGTGGGAGGCGTAATTTCTCACATTGATGAAAATGGTGATGCGCGTCCTATAGCATTCAGTTCATGAACCTTAACTTCTTCAGAAAGGTCGTATAGTCAAATAGATAAAGAAGGAGCCGCAATCATATTTTGTTTGAAAAAGTTTCACGATTATCTATACGGCCGACATTTTGTTCTTCTTTGTGACAACAAGGCATTAGTAAATATTTTTGGCAGTAAAAAAGGTATTTCGATATATGCTGCTAGCAGGTTACAGAGATGGAGTATCATTTTAGGTACATATAACCATGATATAAAGTTCGTCGAATCTTCCAAAAATCCCGCAGATGCGTTATCTCGATTGCCTCTAAAAAATACCCAGGAAACAAAATATGACTATTCTCACATTCTTTACTTAGAAGAAAATTTGCCTATCGACTATAAAAAGGTAGCATTATACACAAAAAAGGATCACATTCTTGGTAGAGTGTATGGCTTTTGTTCACACGGATGGCCAGATAAAAAAGAAATTCCTGACAAATTTAAATCGTATTATTTGAAAAAGGATGAGCTACATCTAGCACATGGTTGCATTTTGTGGGGCTACAGGGTGGTCGTTCCTGACAAGTTACGATCCTATTTATTGGATCAAATTCATCTCAGTCATATGGGGGTAGTTAAATGTAAGGCAATGGCAAGGTCTTATTTTTGGTGGCCTAAAGTAGACCAAGATATTGAAAACATGTGTAAAAGTTGTGTTACTTGTAATACCGTGCAAAATAATCCACCAAAAACAATTCTTCACCCATGGCCTTACGAAAAAACTCCTTGGAGTAGACTGCATGCAGATTTCTTTGGTCCTATTTTTGGAAATAAATACCTGATAGTAGTTGATTCATTCAGTAAATGGCCCTCAGTTTTTAAAGCCAATCATAGTGATGCAAAAAATGTGATAAAAATGTTGAACAAACTGTTCTGCGAGTTTGGTTTACCTTTGAAATTTGTATCAGATAATGGTCCACCTTTCACTTCGAATGAATTTCGAAATTTTTTGAAATCAAATGGAATCAGGCAATTATTTACTACTCCGAAACATGCCCAAAGTAACGGGCAAGCGGAAAATTCGGTAAAACATTTCAAATTCGCACTAAAAAAGGCTTTCATAGAGAATAAAGATCCTGAAAATTTTCTTTCACAATTCCTCTTTGATTATCGTAACACTCCACATTCTACAACTGGGGAAACTCCGGCAAAATTGATGTTCAATCGACATCTACGGGAAAATTTAGATTTGTTGATTCCGAATTCACTACAAATTGTAAAAGATAGAGTGGAGAAGCAGAAGCAATATTATGGGGGTAAATTGAAAAGTTATGATATTGGAGAGTCGGTTTTGATTCGGGATTTCAAGAACCCTGAACGTCCTACATGGACAAAGGGGGAAGTAGTACGTAGAGAAGGATCAGTCATTTTTGATGTTGAAATAGAAGAAGGTAAAGAATATAGACGCCATTCTAATCAACTGAGACCTTCAATTTCTCGAAAATCATTAGCTGGGGACATCTCATCAGAGGTTACAGAAATTGTTACAGATGACGTAATCACTCCTAGTGACACATCGGAGGAAACGCTAGAAATAAAATCTGAGAATTCAAATACAGAACCAGAAGGACATAGATATTGTTTAAGGTCAAGAAACAAAAATTTAGAAGTGTCAGATAAATAATTCTCGCATGTATTTGGGTATCGTTGTCTCTTTTCAATTTTAATTTGATTTTCAATTTCATTCTGGCATAGAATTAAGGAACTTTGTATTTGTTCATTTACAAATCGAAACGCAATGAACATGTATCATTTAGATGTTGTTGGTAGAAAAAAAAAAATATTAGGCATTTTCATTGAGGGTGAGAATGTGTGATATATTAGTGAATGGTGACACACCCGGTATATAATTCCAGCGATAGATCGCTGGGTTCACACCTGTTTTTGTTCTATTTTTTTGTATGTTTATTTCTAAGAATGCCACCAGTTCGTTGATATGGAAAACTCTGAAAATAAAACAGCAGTATTGAATGGGACGTTATTTGTTTTATTTCGTATCTCGTTCTACTCGATATATTACATTTGTCACTGCACCTTTTTCATTAAAAAAGAAAATTATAGTTTTTAACGTGTTTATGTGTTGTTCTGATACGTATCAATGTTTTAAAACAATTTTACTATGTGTCATCTGACTTCTTCAACCATCTCATGCGACCATCCTCACTAACAATGTAAGTAAGGATAAAAATTCTGTGTCATATTTTCATTCATTAACATTATTTTATAGCTCCCTGATGTTGACAACAATCGATTGTCGAAATATTGGAAATATATTGTTATAAGAGTACACTTTCGCTTTTGCTGCTGTCCCAAATATAATTCCCGAGTTTTGTTCTTAACTTGTCAGCAAAGACTTCCTCTCCTCTCTTCTATATATATATATATATATATATATATATATATATATATATATATATTTATATTATACTATTATTACTTGGAATGAAAAACTGACCTAAATAAGATCATGAAGCTCTGAAAAAACAAAACATGAAAACTGAAATATTTTTATAACAAAAAGTTTCGAGGCAGATCAGCTCAAAATCGTCTTTCTCGAAGATGCTCGCTGTATCTTTTGGGAAAAATTGAAAAAATGAGAAATCCTTCATCCGAAAGACCACTTATGATCTCAAGGAATATTTTCATCTGGGCGACATAAGCTTGTCTGTGTTTTGGAATGAACTGTTATCCCGATGAGTGAATTATTTTACAAATTACTATCTATTCGACTCTCTATTCCTATCTATGAATGATTCATACAAAATGCTTGCTGAATATTTTTTGTTGTTTGTTGCTTCTTTTATTTAGTCTCTATATTCTTTTCACATCAACTTGAAGGAATGAAAGAGAAAAATCCCCACCAAGCAAACTGAAATTGTGGAAATAATGATATGAAGTGAAATTTGTTGAAATAAATCAGGGAAATGTTGAAGAAAGAGCTGATAAAATCAGATCAGTTAGTGGGGAAATTGATAAATACGAAAACATTCTGATAGTGCGGTATTACTGCAAACAATTCAAAATAAATCGTTGAAATCGAATCGAACCAATAAATAAAGGAAATAATGAAATGAACTAATGAGAAAGAAAATACCAATTCAAATTTGAAATCGAGTCACGATTGTGATTCCAAACAATATTTTGGTGAAAACAGTTTCCACTAAAGAAGTCTCTCTAGTTTTTTCACTGATTGCTCTTATTATCCGCCGACTCATCAAATTCCATCATTGTTTCTTCATCAGTTTGATTTTTTAGAAAGATTCAAAGGGAATTCAATGCTTCAGATATCGTAAGTTCAACCAATACCCCTCCAAAGATAATTTTTATGATTATAATATATCGAATTATTTCCAGGATTGGATCCAGCGGGACCTCTATTCTATGCATTGAAAGAATCCAACCGAGTCACCAAAGAGAGTGCCAAGTTCGTCCAGATCATCCATACTGACGGAGCTACACTAGGATATATCCTTCCATCGGGACATGCTGACTACTACCCTAATGGTGGACTGGTTCAACTGGGATGCGAGTGGGACCTCACAGGAACGTCTTCTCATTACAGAGCTTACAAGTATTACGCAGAGTCTATAATTTCGGGAAATTTCAAAGGTACCCAATGTCTCCTCTACACTACGTACTTGGCAGGTCTGTGTAATGGAAATGCAGTATCTAATATGGGACAGTTTCCTGTTGACAATAAGTGAGTAGCTCCATTTCACAACATATCCATCATTCAGAGAACGTAAACTTTCACGGCCGGAGGTAATTGATTTTGGGGTGTTATTTGGGTTTGTTTGCCGTGTTCCACAAGTTTTATTCCTGACGTTTCGTGGTAGGAATTATCAATACGGCCAAGATGGGTAACGCCATGGAAACCGTAGATACGTCTGCTATTGGAAAAGTCTTCATGCCATACATAAGAGGTGTGACGGATCTGATATGAGGAATGCTCAGAGGACACCATATGAGAGTAATACTGAGGCCAACACTAACCGTTAGAGAGAGTTTAAGGTCAGCTAAAGATCCAAGAGATCCGTGGGTAACAAGTGTGTACCAGATTCCGCGTAGCTGTGGATCGGTCTTCATTGGAACCACCAAATGAAGCATCAAGACACGGCTCTCTGGAGACAAGATGAATTGTCGCCTAGGACAGACAGGAAAGTCGGCAGTAGCACAACACGCAGTCGGAGAAGGCAATCACGTTTTGACATTCGACAGAACTCAAGAGCGAATATTCAAGATCATAAAGGGAGGCAATAGTAGATTCACAAACGAGTCAATTTCAACCGAAAAGAGGAAGGCATGCGCATCAATCAAGTTTGGTAAACTGCACTGAAGAACACACGACTCAAACCTTCTAATTAGAAAATAAGCTACGTACATCTCTGACACACATAATGTCCGACACGAGACTAGATATAAAGTCGACCAAAACGTGAAAAAAGTAGTATGTGCTGTAAGAACGAGAACATTACGTCCGTAACCTCATAGACTTCGATATTATCTACCACAGCAAATAAACCCAGAACACCCCAGAATCATATTCATTATTGTTCCAGCTCTCTTGAAAATTGAAATCGTAATCCAGTAAAATGAAAATATCACAATTGCTGACTGATATGGTAACGTAACTACTTGAATAACAATTTCTCTTTATGTTTTCCAATCATATTTCCATCTACTATTTCCTTTTGAATTTGCTCGATTTTAGTACAATATACTGGAGTATCAAACAATGTTTCCAGCTTTTCAACTAGATACAGTTTTCTTCAATTGATGTTCTTATGAAATCGATATAGTTTTCAAGTAGAATAAATTTCAGTTGCCAATATCTTGGAGAAGCTTGCTGAAAAAAGAAACAGAATGTATTCAAAAATATTCATTCAATGACATGGTCCATTGAACTGTAGTTGAAATAAACCGGGATCATTTGTCAATTAGCAAAGGATTTTGAGAAAGATTGATTATTGCAACAAATTATCAGAATCCTGATTTGAATTCTCCAGTCAAAAAATACAGCAACATAGTTTCAGAACGAGAGTCGCGCCCAACAAAAACGACTAACTGGTAGATGAACAACAGATAATTAGCATCTATCGAGAAGAAGTCGAATTAGATTTCACATATTATAGAAATTTATATACAACTGAACTATCAATTAGCTCTGCAGCTGCGTTGAATGTTATACATTACATTTCTTTGCTTCAACATAACGAAAACATTTTGAGTGGTATATCATTCACTATATGCAATCGAAAACGCTTATGATTTACCAATATTTATTGCCACTTGTAGCTCTCTTTACACTATTTGAAAACTATGTGATGTAAGCGAAACGTTTTAATTTTATTCAATCATCTCAACTTGGTGCTTCTCATGCATTTGCAAATGACTTGAGGTCTTCCATAAGAGTTAGATGAATATGCTACCAATTCGGTTCTATCCTCGAATTTTCATGGCATCAAATCTCCTGTCATGAGCTTCAATTGATGTTCAGATGAAAAGACAATAGATCAGTTCACTACGCTATAAGGTAGACACGACTAAATTTCCACAAAATTTATTGTCTTCGCGACATGTTTCGATACACTGTATCTTTATCAAGCGATGTCTTTAAACACTAAATGATTCTTCGTTAAAAGCTCCTTAAATACATCAAGGTCTACTCTAATTATCTCTGATTCCTAGAATGATACAACTGACACTGATGATGATTCCTAAACGTATTAACTGATGCTAATCATTAGGCCACCTCAATCCAAAAGATCAGTTCACTGCAGAAAAAAAATTGGGAAAACTAAGCTACCATATCCATGATAGCCTCACATATTCCATATGTTAATACTAGTACAGACATTAAAATACGTCAAAAAAACATTGTAAACTTCGAAGATTCACTTCCGAAGGAGCTTTTTCAAATCAAGCAATAGACATCAGCTACGCAAAAATAGTAATAGTTGTGAAGTATATAGTAGAATAGTAGGAATAATTGTGGATTCACAGAATTTCTGCTATTGAAAGCATTTGTTAAAGAAGTTAACAGGAGAGCATAATTCTATAACCAATACCTTCCATTTCTCATTCATTGCACATGTTGATGTAAATCAAAAATAGCATAGCAGATAATATTCTTGGATTTTTTTTAACCGCTTTCGACGAATCTCTCAAGTTCCACAAACTTCATGCACCCCGCATGCACTTAACAAGAAGTTTTTTCCTCCTACAACAACAAATTGTTCCAGAATATATAGAGTCCTGTATTTTTTAAAATATCAATGTTCTCAAGACACCGACAAAAAAATTTTTTTTTTTAGGGCATCTGGCAGTTACTACCTGAATACGAAGATCCTGCCACCATATGCCAAGGGATAGGCAGTAATGTATCAAAAAATTTTATACTTATATGATACAAGGTGGTTTGGGGTACTAGTTCCATGGGATGAATCATTTCTTGACTTGTTTTATTTTGTCTTCCCACAGCTATGAATAATTTTTAGTCTCTTTCAATACAATTTCGTTGAATAAAATTATCATAGTTATCTTGTTGATCATTCCAGATATTACCAAGCGGACTTCTCTAGGAATATACAGGCTTGTCGGACAAAGTATGCACCCAACACTCCTCTTCTGTTTCTAACACAAAACAAAAATGCTGGTAGACGAAATGAAGTGAACAGTCGATGTGAAAATGACGTTAGGAACATTAACCCGACAGGTTTGGTGAAAACGAAAAATTCAAATAAGTTAAGGGTATTGGAGATCTGAACATTAATGGTAGGCATCAATGTTCTTCACTCATGACGGTGCTTTGAAAAGATATATGAAAGAAAGAAAGAAATATGAAAAGATATATATATATATATATATATATATATATATATATATATATATATATATATATATATATATATATATGTATATATATATATATACAGTGTGTCCCTAGACCAGTGGGACAGTTGAATATCTCTTGAACCAATAGGAATTTTCAAAATATTTCAAGTTCATATTATATCGCATTATGAGAGCTAACTTCAGGAATTACTATTTTTTATACGAGGGGCGCAAGAAAGGCTCACAAAATCGAACATCAATTTTTTCAAATGGAACACCCCATATATTTCAATATATCTGAAATCTCATTCCTTAAAGGTAATTATTGGTTTTTTATTTTTGAAAATCCGACAAGGCGTTGCCAAGTTATACCAGTGGTTCATGAAATGCAGGCATTTTTTTAGACAAACCTATTTTTTATCCTACGAAGAATTTCTGTAATCATTCGAGACTGTTGGTAGTCGGTAGCATATTCTATAATATGGAATACTCATCTTCTTCGAGAGTTATACAGGGTGGTCAGAAATATTATATGATTTTCACGAAATTCGAACTTTCTTCACATCAATTTTTCAAAGAGTGCACCCTACAATATGAATTATTTTATAGCCCATTGGTGATTTGATTGCTTATGGCCAATGGTTTCGAAAGAGACATATGAATTTCATCATCAGCAAATGCAAATAAAAAAAATGCAGTAAACTATTTATTCATTCAACTGTCCTAAACAAAGTCTTAACAAGAAAAAAACTGTGTCAACAAATAATTAGGTACGATGATATAAATATAAATGTTCGAATTGTCTTCTGTTTGCTGCAAGGCACATTTCGAAATTTTTCATTACATGATTTCTTGTGATGTTCTCCAACATTTGCGGTGTTATACTTTGACAATCATTTACAATTCGATTTTGCAAATCCTCCACATTCAATAGTTGAGTAGTATACACCCCCACAAAAAAAAAGTTCAAGGGGGTCAAGTCTGACAAACGAGCCGGCCATTTCATTGGTCCGTTTGTTCCGAGCCATCGTTGAGGAAAAAGAACGTTCAATTGGTCTGTCACGATCCCAGCATTATGAGGCGGCGCTCCATCCTTCTGGAAGAACATTTCTCTGAGGTTTCCAAGGGGAAACTCATCAAGATGATTACTGAACTCATTTCGAAGAAAACAAATAAGGTATCTCTCACTATTCAGAGTATCTTGATAAAAATATGGTATTATTCTTGAGAATTCCACACCAAAAATTCACTCCCCAAAAGTTTCTTGTAGGGACTCTTATGTAGTTAATTACACTGAAATACGTAGTTTGATGATTTTTTTGCATTTTCTGATGATAAAATTCACATGTCTCTTTCACATCCATTGACCATAAGCAATCAAATCACCAATGGGCTATAAAATAATTCATATTGTAGGGTGCACTATTTGAAAAATTGATGTGAAGGAAGTTTGAATTTCGTGAAAATCATATAATATTTCTGACCACCCTGTATAACTCTCGAAGAAGATGAGTATTCCATATTATAGAATATGCTACCGACTATCAACAGTCTCGAATGATTCCAGAAATTCTTCGTAGTATGAAAAATGGGTTTGTCTAAAAAAAATGACTGCATTTCATGAACCACTGGTATTACTTGGCAACGCCTTGTCGGATTTTCAAAAATAAAAAACCAATAATTACCTTTAAGGAATGAGAGTTCAGATATATTGAAATATATGGGGTGTTCCATTTGAAAAAATTGATGTTCGATTTTGTGAGCCTTTCTTGCGCCCCTCGTATAAAAACTAGTTATTCCTGAAGTTAGCTCTCATAATGCGATATAATGTGAACTTGAAATATTTTGAAAATTCCTATTGGTTCAAGAGATATTCAACTGTCCCACTGGTCTAGGGACACACTGTATATATATATATATATATATATATATATATATATATATATATATATTTATTTACAAACGTGAGGTTATCTAATAAAATTGGAATTTCTAACATAAAGAATTATGAAATGAAATGTGGAAATGAATGACAGTGACAATTTTTGATTTTCATTTTTTCAAGGAGGAAAATTTTGATTACAGGGTGGTTTTGATTTTGTTTTCTGATATTTGAGAAGGTAGGAATATATCTTACTGAGATTATTCAAATCTGTTCTTTTATTCATCGACTTTTCTTCATTGTTAATGTGAACCATCTCAAGAAAAACTCTCTTATCAGTATTAGTTTCTGAACATAATATTGATTGATTGATTGATGTCAGACATCAAGAACTCTAAATAGCCGTATTATATCACACAAAAGTGATTGCAGGAGAAACATTAATTCTTGCGCATCATCTGAACATGTCGATAGTAATGATCATCAAATGGACTACGACAATACTTCTGCTTTGGTAGTCATAAGGATACTTGCATCTTCAAAATTTTTCGAGTGGACAGTCAACAGTTCAATTGAATTAATTTCAATAACAATTGAACTAAATCAATGGCTCAACTGAGTTGAACGGTTGCCTCAATTAATATATACTTGTCTGCAATTTTTCTTTTCGAAAAACCCAGCAAAATTTAGCATGGTGTTTTATAGGGAAAAAGTTAGCTACACTTTATTTATTTATTTATTTATTGGCCACAAAGATACAAACAGGCATGAGCCCACTGGAGTATCCGTTTACAAGCTAATAGCTAAAGTATCAAAACTAAGTACTAACAGTTCTGGTAATTTACATTTCGTTTTCCTAAAACTAATTTATGATAGCAATACAGAATTAACCTCAATTTCACACTGACGGTTCCAACTGTATACATAATTCATCACCAGAAAAGTAACTGAAAAGGAGGAAAGTATAGTTTTCAACCATTTAATAAAATATATTTTAAGTCCTTTTTCACTTTACGTTGAGATGCAGAAATTATATCAATGTGATCACTGAATAGGTTGGTATTACGGACCATCCTGCTCAAGGGTGAATTTTGAGAGGAATTCGTGCGCCGGAATGGTACATGGAATAAAGGGTTCGTTCTGAGATACCGATTTGGAATGTTGAAACTGACTTGACTAAGAATGTTAGAGTTTTCTATAGAATTGTTAATGATTTTATGTAGAAATAAAATGTCAGAGATTATTCTTCTGTTTGACAAAGATATCAGATTGAAATGTTTTCGAGCATTATTAATTTCCCCATGGTAGTTGAAGTTTTCTTTATGACATAAATATTTGATGAATCTGTTCTGAATGTTTTCTAGACGGTTAATGTACGTTCCATACTGTGGGCACCATACTATACAAGCGAAATTCAATTTACTGAACACGTGAGCATAATAAACAGATATAAGAGATTTGATATTCACAAAATGTCTGCAGGTTCTCATTACATAACCCAACATTCTTGAGGCAGAGTTTGCAACGGATTCAACGTGTAAATCAAAAATTAATTTGGAATCGTGAATAACTCCAAGATCCCTAATGTTATTAACTCTTGCTATTTGATGAGTTCCGATGAGATAGTCGAAGTGTACTAGGTTGACATTTCTAGTGAATGTGATGCAGTTACATTTCTGGAGATTTAGGTACAAACTGGAATCGTTACAATATTTAGTAAAGTATAGAATATATAGACTGATCAAAGAAAGTAAACTTTCACGGCCGGAGGTAACTGATTCTGAAATGTTATTCGGGCTTGTTTGCCGTGGTCCACAGGTTTTTACTCCTGCAATTTCGCCTACAGCTGTGGTAGGCATTATCAATGTCTTACCTCATAGACTATGATAATGTCTACCGCAGCTGTAGGCGAAAAAAGAGTATAGACTATTGCTTGTCCACTTGCAGGTTTTTGATTTTTCAGCTACAGAGAACCACAGATAAACACACAGTGCCACCAGTTCCACTGGGTAAGATAAATATCATCAAATGTATGCAGTTGAAATTCAACAGGCTTCTATGAATAGTTATTGGAACTTCCGAAAACAGCATCATCAGTATTACGATATGAAAGTTACTGTTTAGAAAGTTCTGTCGGAATTACAACCAGGAAAAAAAGTTCATCGGTTTATCAGAATGCGTTTTCCGATTATTTGTTCTGGTGTGACTAAATATAATCATAAAATTTTGCCATCTCACATGCGGATTAACTATGGATATGAAGTCATGTCTGAAGTTCAATTCACTTGAAATAACTGAACAAATTGATATAATGAAATGCCAGGCATTGAACTGGATATTCAAACTGCGCGAATCAATTATAACTGAGATAATGTGTAGAGGATTGTGGAAGAAGATTGGCTGCCTACTATTGAGAATGAACAGAAATATCAGAAATATTCAACGGTTGAATATTTTTCATATTCGTTATTTCCTGGTAAAAGGAATTGGGCCATTCGGATATGCTCTTGGTTAGTACCTAGTCTACGGACAGATGGCGCAGCAACGGCTATTTTGCTTCTTGTTTGTATCAGCCTAGGTATAGGAAAGATACTCTGTTCGAATATGATTTTTAATTATGGGAAGTCATCGACTTATGTTGATGATGGCACTGCCTTGCACTGACGAGAGGCCAAATAGCCCGAAACCGGTCTACAAGTGTGTCCCGTCCCAATAATTGAAAATTAATTCTGGCAGTTGTATCGCCGAGAGCATATGCAGGAATTTCTTCTGTGAAGAATCCTGCGCTAACACCTGTTGGATGTTATCCAATGCCCTTCGTGGTATTAGTCAGGGGAGTAGTTTGTTTCTGATAGGTGATAGTCCGTCAACCTACAGTGTAGGTGACTTTAGGCTGGCCTGAACAAATTGTTCATTAAGAATATTTGAACAGAAATATGTATCCACCTCAGAAAATCAGTGAAACTCTATATTCTGAGAACTCATTATTCAACTTTCATTCATTCAACTTCAAGTTACGGTATTGTTCTGTTCTCCTTTTCTGGAATAATTGAGTAGTGTCGAGATCATTTCAAGAAATTGGAAATTGTCTTGTTCTAGCCATTTTACATATATCTTCACTTCTGTGGTCTAGTCAACAATCTCATTTCACAGTCGAAAATTACATAAAAAAAATCGATATGCCACCAGACAAGCAGACGACACTTGTATACCCCCTTTTATGCTTTGCAAAACTTCGAATCTTCTTATATGATTCTTTGAGATTATACTACAAACAAGAGCCATCAATCGAACTGTAGGCAGATAATAATCAATTCTAAATCGATATGAAAAAAATGTTCGATTGTAAACGTATTCTTCAGTCACGATGATTTTTCAATTATTCTAACATTAGTCTATTCACGTTAAGATAGAGTGCGCGTAAACAATGCATCCAGCGTGATCAGCACATGAATAGTTAGTCTGGCTGTGATATCGAAGAACGCACGAAGTTGTATTAGGCTGTCACAGTTCAGTACTGAAACAATATTGATACTTATCGTTAGCAGTGCATGTGTTACTTTAGTCAATAGAATAGAATTTATTTATCCTTTGTGCTACATTACATAGATGGGATACGTCGAATAAAATTTTTATCTAATACATATAAATGAGTAAATAGTATAATGTATATAGACATATATACACACATACACACACACACATACAAATATATAATGATCTTAGCGTCATATTATCATTAGCCTTAGACCAGTAGATAAAGATAACGCAGACTGTACAGGATAAAATAAAGAATATTAAATATTTACAACTTCAAGTAAAAATTAGTCCACTGTATAAAAGCCATTTGTTGATAAAAATGATTTGAGCTTTCGTTTAAAGGCAATTGGTGACAGTGTCTTTATACTGTTTGGCAATTTATTATGAATACTCGTTCCAAAAAACACAGGAGACTTTTCATATTTTGTATAAATATGTTTTCGAGTTGTGAGCATATTGTTTTTCCTAGTGTTATAATTATGTACTTCTGATCGTAGGTCAAAGTGTCTTTTATTCTCATGGATGTATGTCAAGAATTTCAGAATGAATATGCCTGCCACAGTTAATATTTTGTTTACTTTAAATATTTCCCTACATGACGTTCTGTAATCGAGGTCAAAAATTAACCTCAACAGTGCCTTTTGTTTCACAAATATTCTGCTAATTTCAGTGGCTGACCCCCAGACAGTAATGTTACAAGATACTATGGAGTGAAATTTTGCGTAGTATACCGTTAGCAGGGATTTGGTATCTAGTTTATATATATATATTAATATATATTATTAAGTTCGGTACAGATATAGATAAAGTTGAACAGTCTCGTATCAATTGCTAATTATCCTCGAAAATGAATAAAAATATGGCATTTGAGTTGTATCTACATACACAAATATGATCTCAACGTATACAAAGATCAAGTGATTATACATTAGAAAATAGGGATAAAGTCTCGAAATTATCCCAGTCAAATGTGGTTTACTGTATTCCTTGCAATGACTGTGACTCTGAGTATATCGGACAGACAGGAAGACTGTGTGCTCTGAGTGAACTTACCCAAGGAAAGACATTCAATGAATTACAGTTCCGCAAAAATTTCATCAATTGAAAGGAATGTTTCGAGGGGGATGTTCTTAGAAATTTATTTCCCAATCTTCCAATTGTTTGAATAAAAGAACCGATCTCAATCATTCGAGTGAAATTTATTTATTTATTTATGGTATATTTTTTATTGGTTGATGGGAATTCGAGGGTTCTCGAAGGCAATTCAAGTGACGTTATTTGATCAAAATATTGACTGTATACTTTTCCACAAAACTAATTTAATTTTTCTAATAAATTCATTACTATATTACATTTTCCAACCTCTTCTTCTGCAGCACCTGTAATTGTATTGAGGTCTCATCGGCTTAGCCCAAATTGTGTCTCAACAAGAATTTTTCAGTGACAATTGACATTTTCGACAAATGACTTTTGCCGCCTTCATAGCCACAAAATTTCTGGGCACGGCCCAGCTTTTCAGGTTGACTGTCAGTCATTCGATATCTGAAGCTAAGCAACGCCGAGCGCGGTTAGTACTTGGATGGGTGACCATGCAGGGAAATACCGTGTCGAAAGCCCGTACAGCTGCAGCGGAGTAGCATATCATAGCTCGCAGACAATATATCAATGAGCACCAGATATATTGAGAATATGCCGTCCTTCGGAGGGGACGTAAAGCCGTCCATGTATGTTGGGCTCGTTAAAGATCCCTACCTCTGGTGGGAATACCAGAGGGTTCGGCAAAATTTCCGATTGGGGGAAGTGTGCTCACCGGCGTCGGTGATTGGCCTTGGTAGCGGAAATAGGCCGACGTTAAATAAAGAAATAGAAGAAGAAGAGGCCCTTCATCTTTTCCACATGGTGTTCGTCACTACACCTTTTCATCAAAAAGAAAGATAATAGTTTTTGACGTGTTGTACTAATACGTATCAATGTTTTTAAAAAATTTTACTATGTGTCATCTGACTCTTGTAACCATCTCATTGAGCGACCATCCTCACTAACAATGTTTAGTAAGGAAAATGTTGTTCCATACTTTCATTCATTAGCATTATTTTGTAGCTCCCCGATGATGACACCAACCGATTGGTCGAAATATTGGAAATATATTGTTATAAGAGTTCAGTTTCGCTTTTGCTGCTGTCCCAAATATAATTCCCAAAGTTTGTTCTCAACTTGTCACTTCCTCTCTTTTATATATATATATATAGAGAAGGGTAGTCTTGTTTGCTGACTAGTTAGGAAATGAGTGAGACAATATTTGGGTATGCAGCAGGCCAAAAACAGTGTACTCTTATAACACAGATTCCAAGCTTTCGATAATCTTTATTATCATCATCAGGGATGCTACAATATGGTGAAACAAGCGGTTAGATCCATGAAGAGAGATCAGTCAAACAACTTACAGTGTAATTGAGGTTAAACGGCACGATGAATAAAATTATTTGGACACCACATATCTGCACGTAGACTGGCGTGTTTTATTGTCTACGTGCAGATATGTGGTGTCCAAATAATTTTATTCATCGTGCCGTTTAACCTCAATTACACTGTAAGTTGTTTGACTGATCTCTCTTCATGGATCTAACCGCTTGTTTCACCATATTGTAGCATCCCTGATGATGATAATAAAGATTATCGAAAGCTTGGAATCTGTGTTATAAGAGTACACTGTTTTTGGCCTGCTGCATACCCAAATATTGTCTCACTATATATATATATATATATATATATATATATATATATATATATATATATATATATATATATATATATATAATTCTCCTGTCGACGTTTCGGCTCTCACTTTGGGGCCATTTTCAAGACTTTTCTGTGACTTGGTGCAAAAGTCTAAGTCTCCTTAACACCCAGCTCTCATCTTGACAAAATGAAGAATGTGGTTTTGTGGATAGAGGGATGGTATTGATGGCTATATGAGAATCCAACGTTGTTGAAACTGTCTAAGTCTCCTTAACACCCAGCTTTCATCTTGACAAAATGAAGAATGTGGTTTTGTGGCTGGAGGGATGGTATTAATGGCTATATGAGAATCTAACGTTGTTGAAACTGTCTAAGTCTCCTTAACACCCAGCTCTCATCTTGACAAAATGAAGAATGTGGTTTTGTGGATAGAGGGATGGTATTAATGGCTATATGAGAATCCGACGTTGTTGAAACTGTCAGACCCACTCTAGGTCCGGTTTGAAAAGGAATTTGTTCGATGGGATAGTAATGGTTTCCAGGAATTGGGAAGCCTTTGTGAGTCTTCTCGTTCGTTAAGACATTGAGGACGTTTTTCAATTGCTTCGCGAATTATTCTGGAGTGGAGTGTTTCTGCCGTGGCAATGGTCTTCGTGTTGTTGAAGTCAATTTTGTGTCCGGTTTCGTGGTGGTGTTTGGAGAGAGTCGAGGTCATGTCTGAATCACGTACTGCTAGTTAGTGTTCGTAGAACCTGTTCGATACTTGTCGGTCCGTCTGTCCTATGTATGTTCTCGGGCAGTCGTGACAAGGAATTTCATATATTCCTTGTAATTCGTTGGGTATTATATCTCTAGGTGAGCCCAGGAAAGGATATATTTGATTGTTGGCTGTGAAAACTGTCTTTATATCGTATTTTGACAGAATTTGGCTCACTTCATCAGTGACTCCTCGAATGAAAGGAAGGGAAGCTTTCCTACCTTCCATTCCTTCTTTTTTGAAATGATGGGATATATAACATTTGACCTGATGAATTTGATCTCATGACTACATTCAAGGGCCCAAAAACCAAATTCAGCAAATTCTCGTTTTAAATTATTTGTGAAATTTGATTAGGAATGATATTTTTTTTTGAATTTATTGTTGAACAGTTTGTGGATTGGTACTGTTTCTGGTTATATCAAGTATCCAGTTATATTAAGCAAGCAATTGTTTTATCTACTCCATTCATCATTGAAAATGAGGGATAACAAATAAATTCCTGATACACCAGCAGAAATCACAGCACAAGCATGGTGGTAGTAGAAAAAGTAGAATACGCAACTCGAGGATAAGGCTAGGTAGGTGCATTCGCGAATTTTCAAATTTTCGCTCATGCGTAATAGGCTTCTTATCCTCCTCATGACGTAATATACTATCATGCATTACTGCGAGCGATATATTGAGCTCGAAATCAAAACTCTCCTGCCATTTATATATCGAAATAAACAGGACAGTTGAAAAAAACTGGAAAAAGACTTTGAATCCATAATGTATGGTATTTAACTATCAGTTTCAAGTCTTGTGACATCTCTCTTAGTAGTTTTTTTAGCGCTCAACCTACCTCGATGTGAAAACATAAGAATTATTAATACGAAGGAAGAATCCAACCGTCGCAAACAGTTCCTGAGACTTAATTCTCAGCTTGAATGAGTTGGGTTTGTTGTATCATTTAGTAAAATTTGGATACTTCTCTTTCCAATGTGATGAATTTGATTGTTAGAATATTATTTCGAGCAATATCACTGTTCGTGAATTCATTAACATATTCAGGTAAGGTCAAAAGTCTAAGAAGATTTAAAATATCAGTAGGTTTTGCAATATCACGTGTGAATCAGAGGCGGATTACTTATCATATCTAGAGTTGAAATGAAATACGTCATTGAAGTGGATATTATAATGGTATCGGAAGATTATATTGAAATGGCACGGTGAAATGCCAAAAAATTAAAAAAAACGGATGAACAAACTCTAAGAATATATCATAATGGAGAAGACGAATCAACATATAGAATCAATGTTCTTGATATCCGTCAGCTGTTTCATTATTTTGTCATAATCACCTGCCATCGAAATAAACATTTTCAATTTTCCACCCCTAATTATAACACACGACAAAAAATCAACTCATTGTCCCTCAAGTTCATCAACTAATATGCCAACGATAATACAGTTTTCAAGCTCCCAAACTATATATACTATTCCAGATTCACTGCATGATATTAATGCACTCAATTTTTTCTAAGAAGCCCTAGAATAATTCGTTTCGAGTAAGAAGAGGCAGACCATCGCTGACCTTATTGATGGGAGAATCTTTTAATGATTCAATAACTTCAACTCACCCAAAAAATATTAGCCTCCTTGCATTGATGCCTATTTATTTGTTTCAAGAGTATATATATATATATATATATATATATATATATATATATATATATATATATATATATATATATATATATATATATATAGGCTTCCGAAGTTAGAAATGTGCTGGCTGGAACTTCCGGTTGATCCGCGTCTGGAAAGATTTACGTTTCGGCTCCCATTTCGGAGCCATTCTCAAGACTGAGTGACCTTGCGTCTAGGTCTGAGTTGTCTTACTGGCTGAATATGTGGAAGGAAAGCTTTTTGTCGTTCAGGTTCGTCCTTCGGGGGTCTAGGGTGAAGATCTCGGGTTTGCTGGAGTTTAATAGACTTGTGGATTTGGGAATCAGAAAAATCGTTCTGGGTAAGTGCGGATTTGAGCTTTTCCATTTCATTGGATCTATTGTGGTTATCGGTGAGTTTAGTTTAGTCAAGACTAAAACAGTGATGTATGAATTGGCCCTAGTTTCCAAGTTATTTTTCTATAAACGGATACATTGTTAACTACTTGATTCATTGTATTTTGTTCCTTGATTTATCTCACTTTTTTATAAACTTGCCTTGATAGCTGAACAAGAGCATTATTATCATTCCATCGCAATTCAATGAATATTTTCAATATCTAATTTCACAAATTCTTATCATTGCATGATCGGAATTAGAACTGAAGAAGGTATTAACTGATATGATAAGGAAATCGAGAAACAAAATCCAGCGACAAACTACATAAATACATCCAACGGGACGACAATAAACCAGAACGTAATAAGAAAATAGCCTATAATGAGAACCCTCACAGTGATTGTTGTTCTTATTGTGTCTGCGTTTGCTGGACCAAGTGAGTACAATATACTTTTAATCAATAGGTACAGCAAATTAATTTTTGAAAGAAGACCAAATGACACATTTTTCAATTGATAAAAATGTTAGATTAGGTGAAGGTCTCCAACCGCCGAAAAACGACCTTTCTATTTTCACCTATTTCATAAAAATAGTAGGCAATTCCTAGAAATTGCTTGGTTGTCATGGTGATCGTACCTTAATGTAGAAAATTCGCCCAATAGTGTATTCACATTAGAGGTAGAGTGCTCGTAAACAAATACACGTGATGGGTAAAATTCATCTACAAAATCTATAATTTTTGATCGACTTCTTTGCTTTTTTGGGTTGGAGAATGCCACGAACAGTACTAATACTGGCTTCACATACGCCTGTTTGAATGGTCACTTTCGTAAGAATATGGTAAACCAAATTCTCAGGATTTATGCACTTCATCTTTGTATTCGATGAGATCATATCTTTCTAGATACTACTCAAATGCCTTATCTTCATTTTTTTTAAGGGCTATCAGCATTTGATGCGGCATTGTTATCAAATTCATTCATATCTGTACTGGACATATCGACTGAAGTAACACATGCACTGCTAACGATAAGTATCAATACTATTTCAGTACTAGACTGTGGTTGATACAACTCTGTGCGATCTTTGATATCGCAGCCAGCCAATCGAAACGCGAGGACTAGCTGTCCATTTGCTGATCACGCGCACTCTATCTTTAACGTGAATAGACTAATACAGAAATAAAAAGACTAGTTCACTAAAGGAAAATGTTGACTAACCAGCAATTTTCGGTATCTGTAACGACTCTTTTCCAAAATTCATATTAATTCATTGAAATTCATTCATTTGAAATACCAACAAACAATTTATCCACACTATTTTCCCACTATAGTTCAGGAAATGAAGCATTTTGGCTTGCAATTTTTTCGTTCACCATGGATTTACCTTAAATTTTCACAGAAGGTAGGGAATAGCTCAAGGATCATTTTCTATATCATGCCGCTGTACGCTAGGGCCTTGGGTGTGGTTGCCACCCTATCTCGGGGGTGGAAAATTTTCATTACATTTCAACTATAGGAACCAACGGAAAAAGTAATTCTAAATTAAAAATGTTTTATACGTTTTTTCGTAATTGACCGACTTATGACTTATTAAAATTGATCGCCACTCTCCTGTTATTCTCTTTATATCTGTATTATATACACTCGCAAAGTTTGACCAATTTATCCCTTTTCTTTAAAATATCTTCCAAAATACTGAAGATACGAAAAAGAGATAGTGTACTGAATTGTAGCTTTTTCAATGACAAAAATTTCACTGTATGCAGATTTTTTGTACAGTGAATATTCGGCAGGATATAGCCATTTAATACCTACATTTACGATCGAACATCACCCTATTCAAGCGCTTTAGGGGATTTTAAGTAATTTAATTCACATAGTCTTATAGCTCTTGGAAAGCCCTACGAAATTGTTCCTGAAAAAAATTTTTTCTCAACTAAAATGCTATGCTGTGCTTAAAAAACCTTTGATTGTTTTTTAAAAATTCTAATAACCCGCTTCGAAGAGTAGTAATCTATACAACCGCTATATTCGGCCGTTATACGTTATATGTTCCACTTTTTCCATTCATATTGGAAGATAGAGCAGAAGAAACATCTGCTCACGTGGATGGGTGTGTTAGTGTATATTTCGTTGATTTTTCACCAATGTATTCTAAAGTTCGAGGACATATTATAAGAATTTCAATGTTTTCAAGGGTAGGTTGAAACATTATGAAATTGTATCCTAGAGCATGAAACAATCATTATTTACCTATTTTACCCATGTTCAGGTTTTGACTTTTATTTTATAATTTTTGACAATAAGGGCTAGTTTTAACCCCTAAAAAACAAAAAGGCGTACAACGGCACAATATAAAAAGGAACTAGAGGGTGACATAATCATAAATTTTTGTGAAAATCGGTGTTGGACGAAAAAATTGTGAGGTTCACCATTTTTTCCCCTTCATTTTCTGGACTACTATTCAATTGAACTCGATTTATCAATACATAAATAGTTATCGTTAATGTAAGGTTGGCCATGCCGGTAATCTGTCACAAGAGTTTCACATCATGAGAACTCGAATTCAAATCATTCATTTAATGAATATTGATCACAACTTGGAATTTTGGAGCAGAATACTCAACTCTCTAACTTGTCCCAGAAACATACACTTCCAGTACTAGTTGAACGAATATATTTTTTGACTGGTTGCGTCGATGGCTGATACATAGTTTCAAAATGATATATCAAACCCTCCAAATCCGTTTGAACTAAGTGTATTAATTTCCACGTATTCCTTACCATTTGATTCACTTTTTGAAAAACAGTTGTTATTTTTTCAGTCAGTCCACCAGAAGATGAATTCTCTGCTATCAATCATCTCATCAGCGAGAATTCAACTCTTGATCTAACCTATGGAGCCAAGGAAGAAGACGTGAAATTCTACTTCGCCAGTCGACAACATCCAAATCTCATCCGAGTAGAAGCGAGAGATCCGAGAACAATAGCCGAAACCTCTTTTTCACCCACTAAAGACACTTGGTTCCTTGTACACGGTTGGAAAAACGACTTTTCGTCGAACATGGAGGATACCGTCGGTAGAGCAATCATGGGAAGAGAAGACGTTAACATTTTCTGTGTCGATTGGAGTAATATTGCCAAGAAAACCTATATCGAAGCACTCGCCGCTGTCCCGGATATCGGGAGGATAACGGGAGAACTCATCAAGGTTCTTATAAAGAATCACGGAATGAAAATTGAGAAAATGTTTCTTGTTGGTCATTCCCTTGGAGCGCATGTTGCGGGTCGGATAGGAGCCAACCTCGAGGGAAAAGTATCTTTGATTGTTGGTAGGTGCACTTTAATTAATTTCAATTAATTTTTTCATCATACCAATTAACGATTGCTATCGTTCACACTACTCAAGCATAGTATAATATTCATCTAGCAGTCAATAACTGAACTATCATCCAGAAAATGTCCAGGACGTATTGAACTCTAGAAACAATTTGAGTCTCAACACAGCCCTCGGGTTAGCTTGTAGCTTCCAGCTTGAAGTAGCAACTTCATTAGAAGTGTTGAGTTGTGACCACCTCTATAAAACCCCTTCGAAGCCTTCATGAATCTACGAGGCCCTAGTCTCAATAAAGTTCTCGAAGCCATCAAAAACTCCTTGGTTTTCCTTGAAACTCTTCAAAACTCATAGAGAAACACTATAAAACCATCTCATTCAAGTTGTTTGAAAGCGACCACTCCTAGAAAAATCCATCAAGTTTTAACATCAGCTGTTTCAAATGAAGTGAGGTTAGCCTTATTTTTTTGAATGATTAAATACAGCTCTAGAGTTTTGAACTGTTTATTTATGACTAATACATAATGTGAGTATTATACTTATTGTTTCTGCAGTATAATGCCATATTATTATTTCCTTAGGAAATAATGGCGAGAAATTAATAGTAATAGTCTTTATTCTCTCTTGTCGTCCTATTACAAAATTTCCCGAATTGAATATTACCATGAACCAACGTCCAAAGTGTCACTGTCAAACGCGAAGGTACTGTTAGTGTATTTGTATTGAGTCGAATGGAACTGAAGAATCATTCATTTATGAGAAATAAATTAGTCGCAACTTGAGTAGAGTACGCTACTCTCAATAATAGCTATTATTATGGACTCGTGGTATAATCTATTATTTTTGATGAAAAGCTTATTGGTTATGTGTCGTTTATGCAATTAAGAAGTAGTTATAATGAAATATTATAAACACATCATCCAATTAGAGAACGTAAATTATCCAGGAAATGAAATATATCTGATAGAATGATATCAGATCAGGTCTGGAAACAGCACGCGCTCCACTCAATGTGCATGATAATGACTCTGAATGTATCAATAATCTATATTTTTAATTATTTCGGTTCA
The DNA here is from genome assembly GCA_032362365.1 of Zygogramma bicolorata. NCBI lineage: Eukaryota > Metazoa > Arthropoda > Insecta > Coleoptera > Chrysomelidae > Zygogramma > Zygogramma bicolorata. The sequence continues at coordinate 1,588,562 of JAVJAQ010005172.1, forward strand.
GTATGTACCCGATAACCCAAAATACGCATCAGGGTAACGGTAAATAGCTATAATTGCACATTGCTTATGCTTCGTGGCTAGGTATTAGTTCCAGTTTGGCATTGGCTCATCACATTTCAATAGAATACAACATGTCTACTTCACAATAAAACGAGCTTGATAATGTCACAATAAAACTTTTTTTTTTCACACATACCATCACCATCACCATCATCAAAACCATTCTCTCCTATTCAAAGCCTATTCAACTACTACATTTTCTACAAAAAGCGTAGGTATCTGTTCACCTCAGCTGTCAAATGCCGAATTTTTTTTTGTGGTTCTTGAAGAAACTTCCATTTTTTGTTAAAAAAGTAGTGTTTTCGATTGAAAAAATGTGTAGGGTGTGTACATTGGGCTGATGGAAAAGAAGGAGGCATTTCGAGTGTTATTTTTTGCAGAAACGTGAACTAGAAGATGTCAGGAATCACTCAAAAATTGGCTCATATTTCCGAAACTAGTTGGGAGCGCCAAAAATTCAATTCAAATTTTTTGTTCAGGAAGTCGAAATACGTAAGCTCCCGGAATTTTGTCTTAGTGTGCCGGACAAACGGAACTTTACCGTTCTTTATCCTCAGCATTGAAAGCACACACTATGTTCCAGGCCTCGATCCAGCAGGACCCGGCTTCTTCACCGAAATCACAGCAAACCGTCTCGATGCCACAGACGCAAAATTCGTCCACGTCATCCATACTTGTGGTGCTCTGCTCGGCTTCAAGAAACCGATAGGTCATGCAGACTATTACCCCAACGGAGGAGAATTACAACCTGGGTGTCCGGTGGATATCACCGGTTCGTGTTCACACTCTAGATCGTACTTCATTTTCGCGGAGAGTGTGATGACTGGAGGTTTCTTGGCGAGAAGTTGCCAAAGTCAATCGGACTTCGACAAGGGAAAGTGCCATGGTAACCATAAGTCTGAGATGGGAACGTATTCGCCTGATAGGTGGTGAGTATGGACGATGAAGCTGGGTACTGAAAAAAAAAACTGAGTTCTTAGGGAGACTGATTATATATTTCTACCTTTGCATATGAAACTGGGGTTACCAAAACAGTTCGTTAAAGCTCTCTCGAAAGTGTTCCCAAAATTGAGTAGTAATATTTCAAAGGTTCACTAATTAGGAATTTGATAGATGATATAAATCTTATCAACCCTTACATGGCTATCGAGAAATGAGAAAATGGTATGGTTCAGAAATAGCAAAGTAATAGCAATGGTGCCGAAGGGTCTACTCTATTTATTCCGCTATTGAGTTGGATGAAGGAAAATTGATACGAATGATTGAAAGACCAAGGTCGAGCCAAGAAAAACCTCTGCACTACCTTATATTATTAGATAAAATACTTCTTACCTTGGTCTTCAAATTCAGTATCAATTGTTTCTCCTGAAGATGCTAACTTTGTGAGCAAAATATACAAGTGCAAGTTATATCAGTATGGTGTTGGGATAATTTATCTTAGTATTAATATTTATAGACAATTATAGAGCAATAAGCTTACTGTCAAGTCTCTCTAAGCCGTTCGAGTTGAATTCAAAAAAACAGTTGACTATGTTTTACGAACGGAACAAATTATTGTCATCCTCACAGCATGGTTTCACTAAATCCAAGAGTACTAAGTCAGCCCTATGTGAATTTCAGACAAGAATTGTCAATGCCCTTGACAAGAAAAAATGTGTTATGGGCCGTTTTATAGATTTCTCACGAGCTTTTGGTTGTGTGGACCATGAACCTACTATCAAAGCTGTATAGATCAGGTGTTAGAGGCACACCACATGATTTGGTGAGATCTTATCTCATAGGTAGGAGACAAAGGGTGAAAATAGGTCACTGTATGGGCGATGATTGTGATATTATGCAGGGAATTCCCCAGGGTTTGAATTTAGGCCCCTTTTTTATCTTGTTATTTTCTAATGATCTAACTTCATTTATAAGTGAAACCAACTCCGCTTTTGTTACAAGTTATGCTGACGATACAAATATTCTGATTATTGAAGACAACATGGATGCACTCCAGAAAACTGTTGAGAATATATATGATAAAATAATAATGTGGGCTAAAAAAAACAATTTAAAACTCAACAAATCTAAAACCAATACCATATTGTTAAACAGACGAGGACAAGGGGAATCGAATATGATACTTACTATATGAAAATAGTGCTCAATTAGTCCTGTAGAAACTGTAACTATGCTTGGAATTGTTCTAGATAAAAAATTATTGTGGAATCAACAGAAATAAGTTGTTAGAATAATAGCTAAGCTAGGGTACCGAGATTTATGTAGAGATGCTTTCAAAATGCTAAAAATTCTTACAGTAGCCAGCACTTTTATACTGGAGGCTAGTGCATACGTTTACAAAAATAAATCCAGTTTTCAGTCTTCTCGTCCAAAACATAACCACAATAATCGTTCTAAGGAGGTGGTCTCACCAAACGCTCATAGAACTTCATTGTATGAGAAAAGTGTAGAGTACAGTGGGTGTAAATTATACAATATGCTTCCAATAACTCTCAAGAATTCCTCAAATATTAATGTATTCAAGAGTCAGTTGAAAAAAATGCTGCTTCAAAGGACTTGTTACACCATTCAAGAGTTCACGGATCAACTAACCTGAGATCTTCAGCTTCAGCAAATATATATTGTTTACTATTATACGTGCTTTGCCTCGAATCATCGAATGCTTGAGGAATCGTATGTTGATTTCATTATATTGACCTGTTTTACATTTATACTTCTATTGCTTATGGATGTTTATTGGCACTTTTGGATTGTTTGTGTTATTGTGTTGTTGATATTATTTTGACTGCCTTTTAAAATATGGTTATATGTAGTTACGTACATTTATACGTTTTCTATATTCACTTTTGAACTCGACATTGACATTTCCTTTGTTTATTGTGCATTGATTTTTTTTGTCAATTGTACCTTTCAACCGAAGAAATAAATATTATTATTATTATTCTTATTATGCCAAAGGTTCCAGTCTCATCATTTAATAAATATCAGAAGTCTAACTTGTTCGCATATTCTTTACTCAAATGATACGATTCAATGATTTTTTCAATTGTTACAGGGCGTCAGGTACATACTACTTGACAACAAATCCTGCCCCACCCTACGCAAGGCGATGAGCGAAGAAGAGGAGAAGGTGCATAATAAATGGAAGTGTATGAAGACAAGATATACTCCTAGCTGATACCTACAAATTGGACAATTGTTCCATGCCGAAATATTCGTGTTATATAATTGATGATTTGGAATATTGATAATGATCTCAAAAGAATGATTGAACAGGTAATTCCTGTTTTTGTTGAAAGACAATCATTATATTTTCGAATTATCTGAATGGAAAATGATTGAATTTGACTAGTTGAATATACATATATTATGTAATCGATGAAAATTGTGATATTTATTTCCAAATTTGTTCCATGATACTATACAATTTCCCAACACACTGCTGCTCCTCCAGAAACACATCTCAAGGAACTGGACATCTACTTCATAACCTTGGAACATAATATGAAGTACATTATATATCTGAAGTAAGGAGTGTATATAATCTTTTTCACTAAAATCGAATTATCAATATTCTCTATCAATTCAGATGTTCGATTTAACTGAAGCAGCAGCAATAATAATAATAAGCCTCTTGTTAATTCATTACTCGAATAAAAAGTATCCTAGGAGTCCAGGTGTCAAACAAACTAATATGAAATTCAACTTGAAAATGGACGCTTTATTGAAATTTCAGATGGAGTTGAGCATGGAAACAAAACCAGTTCGAGAATTCAGATGATTATGATTATGGTATGGAAGCATATAACCCGCCTGAAATATAGGAAGGCAGCAATCCTTGCTAGAAGCGATTTGTTGTCATTACAGTACTGGCCGTTTTCAATCATTCACCAATGTTAAAATTCCATCATTATTAACTGAACTTCAGAAAGTGTTACATCTCATAAAAGGTTTTTTTCCAAGTTCTGAAGAATAGCAAGAGTTTAGCCAGTTCCAGAAAAAGGAAAGCAATCTTCACCTTATAGACCATTTGCATTGCTTTCTATCATTTTCAAAGTCATGGAAAAAGCAATAAATATGACAATTCGGATTTCGCCATCGAAGATCAAGCAGTGAGTTATTGGCTTGTGTTTCTCATATTTGGCAGCATTCAATCGAGAAATTCGGAGAAATGATAGCTGTTGCACTCGATATTTCAAAAGTTTTTGATGGAGTTCGGCATCGGAGTCTCCTTTCTGAACTGTCATCTTATGGTTCACCTCCTCAGTTGTGTGCTTTGTTGAAGAGTTTCTTGTCTGGTAGGTCTCTGTATGTGGTTGTTGATGGAGTATCGTCTGATATTCTCCCAGTGAATGCAGTTCCACGGGGTTCAGTTCTGGCGCCCACTTTGTTTCTGCTTCATAATAATGATTTGCTGAAGAAAACATCTTGTTCAATGCATAGTCTAGCGGACGACATACAATCTACACCCTAGTTTCTTCAGTATCACGAGAAACAAAAATTCAGAGATGATCTGCGTCAATAGTATCAACGTTGACTTGGTGAAAATAGTAGAATGGGTCAATGGTCTTATTTTGTATTGTTGTCGAATATACAGTTGTATGAATTGTAGCAAGAATGAATCAATAAAAATGAATAAATAACAAAAAACAATAAAATATAAAACACTGTCGAATAGATAATTTCGTTTCACCCTGTTCATAGAATAGAACATACGCCTTGCCACTTATGAGAGATTTTGGGGGTATTGGTGACACGTGGGCATCGTTGTACTTGTGCCATCTTCCAGTTCCAGAGTAAGGGTGTCGGCAATGAGCTGTGTAGTGGCCACTATCTGCAGGTCCGTTGTGATTTAAAAGTGCGTAGAGAGTATAACTACAAGGAGCTATATTAGCTGCCGCATTATTATTCATCTCCAGACCTTCTACAGGAAAATCCACGGTGACAAATAATTCCTTTCTGTTTTCTTTTCTTGTGGAAAGTCGCTCAAGATGGATCACCAGTATCCGGGAAAATTTATGTATTGATAAATATTTCGAGCATTTTCGTCTTTCTTTACATTTGAAGCACGTTGGTAACTCATCTTGGTGGAATTCAATGCTGGAAGAAACTTCCTCTAGTATTCAGATGACAGAAAGTCAAGTATCTCGATGCTATAAACTACGATGAGTGAATATCTCTCATGGAAGAACCATGTGAGATCGATCGCTAAAGGTGCTTCCAGAAACTAGGATTTCTATTTCCTGCGAAGAATTACTTAGCTTGTCGTCAGCTTCTGATGATCTACAAGGCCCAGATACGGCCTGTCTTGGAATGTAGTTTTCATATGTGGGCCTCAGCACTAAAACATTCATTGAAGCTTCTTGATTCTATTCAGAAAAATACAATCCGTGTCGCTGGTGATTTTTCGCTCACAGAATCGCTCATTCCGTTGAAACGTCGTGGAAGGTTTTGAGACTTGTCTCTCTTCTATAGATAGTTTCAGGGTCGGTGCTCTTCTGAATTTTTATCAATCGTTCCACCCTTCCACAGAATCCACATGGATGACCCAACGAGTACAGAATTCCATCCCCTTTGTTGTGAGCTCAAACACCTATCGAACCTCTGTTGCACAGGGATCTCTTTCCAATAAAACTGCTGAACTCTGGAATTCCTCACCAAGAGAGGTTTTTCCTAGGACTTACGCGCTCCAAAAATTCGAAGAAGGTGTTAACTCGTATCCCCTGTCCCTCGATTCGCACGGTGTTCTTCGAACATTACAGGGCTTCCCTGTCGTGTGAATCTGAATATAAGAAATGCTTAATCAATGGTGGAACTGAAAGAATAATCATCATGCACCAATCCATAGAACGACTTTTTCACCAGATTCTGTTCATTTTTATTGTACGAAAGTAAATAGTTATTTGTGATATAAGTGCTAAAAGTGATATTTTATTTTGTGAGAAGGAAAGTTTGGGACAAGACGCCGGCGGCGAAGGCGGAGTGTTCCATCCCTTCAAACAAAATAAAATCACTTTTAGCAGGTATATCATGCACCATTTTTTCTACGAACACCATTGAAAGTCCAAATTAACGCATACCTAATTTACATTGATCAATTGATAAAATAATAACCTCGAGATTATCAGTTTTGAATCAAATTTCATCTAATCTATTCATAAAACAAGTTGCCAAAGTAATCAAAAACAGAATTTGTTGATTTGCCTTATTTTGACAACTAACGTCAATAAATCACGAATTATTCTTTCTCGTTTCTTCGTTCTTCGAAAGAAAGTGATATAGAAAATGAATTTCTACCGCCGGAAATTGAAGAAACTGCTTTCAAATTATTGCCTAGTAAGTCGAAGCGACAATACGAGTTTTCATACGATCGTTTCTTGAAATGGTGTGATCAGAAAAATGTCAGTGGCAAGGAGGCCAGTGAAAAAATGCTTCTTGCATACTTTGAAGAAAAGTCCAAAATATGGAAATCGTCAACGCTTTGGTCGAATTACTCTATGTTGAAGTCAATGATGAACATAAATAATCATGACATAAGCAGATATTACAAGCTTGTGGCTTTTTTGAAGCGAAGAGGTGAAGGATATCGACCGAAAAAGTCAAAAGTATTGACAAGGAAACAAATCGACAAATTTCTCGCAGAAGCCCCGGATGAAATATATCTAACGCAGAAAGTTGCTGCGATTAATGAATTATGTTTTTATATTTTCTCTATAATCAAATCACTTTTAGCACTAGTGCTGAAAATAATTTACTTCTTACACCAGTGTCATAAAATGGCATTTTAGACCTGACAGCATTCGTCAAAAATTATACTTTTACTGACGTTTCAAGAAAAAAATGTTTTTTCGTCATTTCGAAGTAGTTTCCGAGAGAAACTCTTTCCCAAACTGTGTCAGTTATCTATAACTCTTGGTGTGACTGGAACGATTCCACCCATCATTATCTCTATCTGCGTCTTATTGTAATTACCGAATTATCCCGACAAATTCGTCCTTTGACGTGCATTGAAGTGTGTAGTACAAATAGTCTGCATAACAGGTGGCTACGGATCAAGTTAAACAATTGAAGTGAACATCAATCAGGGCCTACTGTACACTCCGTCCAACATAAATACGAGAACAATCAAGAACTTCTCACCTACAACATCAAATACGGATATTTCGGAGGACGAATAGGGGGACTCCTTATGAATTAAGGATGCTTTCTTGATTGTACAAAGAGGAAGGGGTTTCGTTTTGTTCAAGGCCTGTTCGAACCTAATTATAGGCAGAGAGCTGAGTACTAGGTTATGATTCATTTTGGATTCAATTTCTAGAATGATGTATTTTTTTAAATCCAATGGTCGAATCATGATGATGGTCGTCATGGGTTGAAACGGTTGAGCACACTACGAGTTTTGAACATAGCCTAATGCATGATGAGAATGACTACAAAGTTTTACAGATAAAAAAACGGGTCCGTATTCGAAAAAAACTGCAAGATGAGCATTATTTCGGAAAGCTCTTTCAGAAATTTCATAACGCCAAATGGAAATGTATATGGAACAATTGAAAAAGTCTTGTCATTCCATTATATTTTGGAAATTGAAACCAGCCAAAAAAAAGGAATCATTAACCATTTCATTTTTCTTCAAATATTTTCAAAACGATTCAGTACAGAACATCATGTCATTCAGTGACACTGAAATCTAATAGATAGACTTTATTGGTCTTGATATTACAATTATTTATTTACTCTTAATCAACACTCATAATTTGTTTACGGAATGACTTTAGTAGAATTTATAGCAAGAGAAAACACTGACGGAAAACGAAAATACGAGGAATTTGTTTTTGTGATGCTGTCTGGGGATATTTGCATCTCGATGACTTCATTTTATATAAATCGCACCTTCTCTTCTGTCTTCAATGACAGAATGCTATGTCATATCTCACATCTTTGACATTTTTTCCAGAAACCTTCATGGAATAGAAGTCTTTGCGGTAAGTTTTGGAAACGAAAACAGATTTCCATGAATATGTGTTCATGAGTTTTCTCATAGTCAAATTTGAGTTATACGACAAATAAAAGAACGTGTTTCATTAAAAAACTGTTTTTATTAACGCAGCAAAGATTTCGGTGTTGATCTTCAATTTTCTCAGATACTAGATTACTATCCCAAAAACGGTACGAAGGAAATCATATCCGAATAATTTGTATTCGTCAGAATTTCAGAGGAGTTTGAAGTTCTCAAACTTTGCATTGAGTGTCAGTAAATTCTTTTCGTTTCCGAGGACAAACAAATGACATTTCGTGAAGAAATGGCCACTTGATGAATCACCAAAACAAAAATGTCATGCTGCTTATGATGGTCTAGACAAAGATATACTTCCAAACGGTATGCCTCATGAATTCGATAATCTCGAGATGAAACGATCGTAGTGAACATATTGTGAACATTTTTATCACATTCCTTCGTAACACATTAGTGCAATTTGAAAGTCATTTTAATACATTTGAAACAGTATGCCTTCATGATTTCTGTCAATTGAGCGATATTTCTATGTGTGATAGATTCAAGCCTTTAGAAAATAGTAAATATTTCTGGAATGTTTTTAAGGGGGTAAAAATGTGCTGAAAACTATTTTTTTCAGTTTCTCCTCCCTCCTCTCCTCATAAATGTTCTGTAGAATAGTAGCTTCTTTTTCTTATATTTTTTACAAATTGCAAGACTTTCAATAGAAGCTAATTTGCGTCAAAATATTTGCTTCAGAAAAATGCACCTTAGTATTAAATAACTCTTTCAAGTGTGAGCCATAGTTGAAGTCATGTAGCCGAGAGGATTTACTAGAAAAATCTCCCGAAGCTCTCTATAGCAACTACCGCTTGTGTGAATTTCACTTTGAGGTTCTACAACTTTCTACACATTGAAATTCGCAATTAGGAATTTGAAAAAAGCAGAGAAATGTTTGAATATATCTATTGTACATATTCATGAAAGCTTTTTATTTCCTGATCATCGAATATACCTTTTCACACAAACATGGACTGGAGGAAAAAAGCAACAGAAAAGTGGAATAGCTATTGTAGGTACACGAGGATTTCAGATTATTCACATTCATTTCAAACGTTATCCTAGACAAAATATTAATTTTATGATGTGAAATATCATACTGATTTGATACTTGGTATCCCGTACATTCAAATTTACCGCCACAAAATGACATTACACACCTCGAGCACAGAATGAAGGTCACAGAAATTTGACCCTTGAGAACAAAGAATTAGCATTTGAGTGTCTCTGTATGGCTATGGTATTCTGGGCTCTTACTAACTGATTTGATGGAAGAGACCCTGATGCATATTATTACAGTAGGCATGTGTCCCCAAACTACAACAGGTATAAGTCCCAACACCAAGGGTTTAGCAAGATGAATAAAAACCCTGGTGTGTTGACCGATATGCTATTGTTTAGCCAATTCCTCTCGACCTGAGAAATCGAAGAGTAAACTTACATTTTTGACGGTAGGTGGTGTTGAGGTGGTGATACAAATGCGATTTTCTAAGGGTACATTTTCATTGAGGCGGCAGCTTACGAGTGATTTTCGTCTAATGAAAAGCTATTGATTTTTTCGAAATGTTTGACAGTTCGATTTGAATCTGAATGCATTTGAAAGTTCCAATATTCAAAATGTTGAACCTAGTTCTTTGTTTCTTTTCACGTTTTTCTTGTTTATATTTTTTTTAAATGTTTATCGTTGCTGATCTTGTATTCGTTTGATTTCATAGTGATAGTTATATTCATTTTGAACCGATTTACAAAGCTCAAAATGAAACGCTCGTGTAACGTGTAGGTATTACTTATCCCTCATATCATCGGCTCGTAATCACATTAAAATTGCATTTTTTTAAACACTATGAAGGAAAAAGTACTAACCTATCTTCGGTTCCTCAGAAAGTTGAAAGATGAGATATCAATACTTTCCAGTTTCTCTCACAACTATTGTTTCGGAAGATTCAAAATCACATCACAATCACTGAGTTTTCGATTTATTTTTCATCGAATCGAAAGCAAAAGGAATACCTAATAATCAGTCAAAATGTGATGACTACATAATTTCTAGCGTTTCGGAAAGCAAGAAATTGAATGCAAAACATGAGACCAAGAAATAAACATAACCTATAAATCTATAAATAATCGAATGGCCGTCGAGCAGACGGATATCATGGCATCACAGATTAAATTAAAATCACGTAAGGTGCGCCTCTGATGGCAAACTCTCGAAGGCATCTCTTCAGTTAGAATTGATCAAAATCATGAAAGCGAAAAGTCGAGAAAATTTGCTTACAATCTATTAGGTATTAGTCAACACATCAGGGTTTTTATTCATCTTGGGTTTTGGGCATCTTAGACGTCATATCCTACACTTTGTCCTTGCGAGGTCGAAAGACCGAATACAAGTCGAATACGAGAAAAGGCAATGGAAATACAGTGGAATTAATCCGAGACCCCGGAATAGATGTGTAAAGTAATACTTGGCAAATTCGTCAGATCAGCTGTCAAGCGTCAGTGGAATCTTGCACCCGACGGAAACGGGGCCCAGAGAAATTTAATTAGTAGACAATACAGCCACTTCACACCTCCAGCCAGTACATACTTTACGATATCTTATCGCATTTCAACTGAATTGGAAGTCAATGTGTTACCGCTCGATGCCAGTGGCGGAGAACGAGGGGGAATTTCAAATGTTGTTTCGTAACATTACCATCTTAATTTGATCAATTATAGAACTTTGTCCTAAGGTGGCTATATACTGGTGTTTTCATTCCATATAAAAGATTGTCAGCAAATCAGACAAAAGTTCTAACCTACTTGATCAAGAATTGATGACGTAGACCGTAGTAATAACTCAAAATATTCGCCAGGTATCGTCACTCTCGCAGTTGAGATGACAGTCATGTGCACGTCCTGTGTTGCCAAGTGGCTATGTCGGTGCGAATTTTGGTCTATGTGCTGAAAAAATTAGTTGATTGTTGATATTTTCATTTGAGCAATATAAAATTCAAAACTCGGCTCAGAAGTAGTATCACAAATTTTATGGATATGTGGAGTGAGAAAATGCCATTTTTCCTGGTGAGTGAAATCAGTATTATTTTTCATAATCTTCTGGGTTGAACTGAAAATATTTAAAACACATATCATTGCATTTATAGAATATTCAGAACGCGTGCACACTCTAGAATGTTGTTGCCAGCAAACTTCCCTTGTGTTTTTTTAAGATCACTACGAAATATTTAAATGGTTATCGAATATACTAATATGTGAGATTATTCTTGGAGGTAGGTCATTGAAGATGAAGTTTGTTTTCATCAAACGTCAGATTGATCTCGCGTTCTATTCTCTGTTCCAACCAAAAGTGATCTGTATTGGCAACAACGTTTTCCATGGATCCAGTGATCTCGAAAATTCAACCACAAGCGCACCCTTGAGGAGTGATATTGAACAACTACACCCTGTCTACAGGTTTGTCTGAAACAATATCGCAACTCTGAAAGCACCATCTTATTTTGTCCTTACAGTTCATTGCAATCGAAGGTTCAGTAGATGTGAACAAAATACCTGCTTCGAAGGTTGATAAATAAAACATAATATTCAAACTGGAATGTATGGGTTCTAAGAGATGCAATTCGAACACACTGTCTACATCAAAACAGAGATAATTGTTCGTAGCAATTCATGGTCGTTTGACCAATACCATTGCAGATTGCAGCAGACCACGAGGTGATCTTGCACTGTTCATTGTTTACGAGCGCTGAATCTTGGATTGGAATTGAGTTTATATATCAAACGTTACTGATAGACCCAGTTTTAAGCTTATATGCCCATCGAAGAATTCAATAGACTTCTGTCTATATTTTTACGAAGTCGTAATACCCAGTCATCGGAGTCTAACTCCAGATGTATGAGCCTCTGAAGAAGCTAGCCACTCGCGCCAGCGAAACGACACGAAGAAATCCCAAAAAACGACGCCTTCGAAGCCGAACCAAAGTAGTGATACTGTATACTTCGGGCGCAAAAGCCTCAACCATTTTTTCCCATTGTTTGTTTTATCTGATGAATCGAAAGCAGTAAATTGCAATCGATACAGAAAAAATTCGAAAGTGGCGTTCTCCAAGACCCGATCCTAGGCCCCCTCTCATTCTAAATATTTAATTATGATCTCTTTTCCTACATGTCACTAAATGAACGCATAGCTTCCGTAGATGACAGAGCTCCTCTCAGTTCAAATGAGAATGGGACTGAACTACAAACTGAAATTGGCACAGTCCAAGACAGAGCCAGAACAGCCCTGTATTGAATACCATAAAAACACTCTTCCACTCTCGCATATCCGAGCGCATATCGTACGGTACGATTCTAGGGAAAAATAGTACAGACGCAAGTGCAGTTTTCATCCTACAGAAGAAGGCAATAAGAGTAATTGCGGAGGATGAGCAATGCGGCTCTTGCGAACTTTTTTTTTAAATCAGCAAAATGGCTTTACCATGTATTTACACTTCATGCACGCCTTGAAATACAAGCCTTGGAATTCATTCGAGATTTACTTTCTATTTCTATGGAAACATTCCATAGAAGTTATTTTTAAAAACACTTGACATAGTCAGTGGGCATACTTGAAGACTGGCGTTAAATCAAATCATCTTTCGAACAATCTGTTCAGGCCAGTCTCAAATTACCTACACAGCCAGCCGAAACCTACTGTGTAGGTAATTTGAGACTGGCCTGAACAGATTGTTCGAAAGATGTTTTGATTTAACGCCAGTCTTCAAGTATGCCCACTGACTATGTCAAGTGTTTTTACATTTTCCTCGCAGGAGGAATGGGCGAATTCGGTTTGCTTTTGGAATACCTCGTCCATTGGTAGATGGCGTAATAACTTCGTTGTTCGCATCAGCTTTGGTCGGGGCTTGATACTCGTGAGGGAGTTTGATTTTTAATTATGGGAAATCATCGACTTTATGTTGATGATGGCACTGCCTTGCATTTTGCAAGTGCTTCGAAAATCAATTCCTTCATTTGTATCGACGAAAGCAAATGCAGGATTCACTTCTGTGAAGAAACCTGCACTGGCACCGGTCGGATATAATTCAATGCCCTTCGTGGTATTAGCCAGGGGAGTAGTTGTTTTCTGACAGGTGCCAGCCGAAACCTACTGTGTAGGTAATTTGAGACTGGCCTGAACAGATTGTTCGAAAGATGATTTGAAGTTATTTTTCTCATTCAACTTTCATCTGCTTTCTATTCGAAAATTGAGCAAAACAGACTCTTCCTTTATTTGTTATTTTTAATTTTTATTAATGATGTACACATATCAACAGAGAGAGTTCGAATGTTATGTCTTGTTACTTTTTTATTAAATCTTTTATCTTATTTTAACATCAATTTGTACAAGGTAATCAAAATATCAATTACTCAAGAGTAAAAGTTGGTATTATGCACATATATTGATGGAAACATTATGAATAACTGAATTGTCAATATAAATAATGAAAAAGGAACGGACCGTTCCAGCAGTGACTTGTTTGTTCCGTTCAGAAACTATATATTTTGATCTCACGAAAAAAATCATCTGTAATCCAAAACTAACTTTAGAGAGTGCCTTTCCTAGTGCCAATCAAATTTCATCGCAAACTTCTTTTGGTATCTACTAGCATTATCAAGATATCGGGTGAATACACAACATTGAGACAACGGGTGTAAAATTCTGAGCGAATGCCTCCTATATAAATAATTTCAGTACCAAACATTATGAAAACGAATAACAGATGGCCAAAATTACATCGAAAAACATCCAAAATTGATGTTTCAACTCGAGGAGAAAACAGATCAACATGCTTTTTATCACTTGTTTCGATTTATCAAACTTTCACGTTTAGTTTTTTGGTCAACACAATTCAGACTAGTATCATCCAAAACATATGATTCTTTTCCTTCGAATTTTTTTTGGGTCAGTAACTCACCACAATCTGAAAAATGGATACAAGTAGTGAAGACAGATTTCTTATCTACCCTGAAAATTTGCTGTGTGAAAAAAATAGTTCCTTATAAATGAAACACATTCTATCAGTCAGCCACTTCTCGTATAACGTTAATTTGCCTATAACAAAAATACAAAAACTAATATAAAAAATACTGTTCGAAACTTATCGAAAATACTTTTCCTCCGTGAACATTCCTACAAAATCTGCAGAAGATGTGAAATTTGATAGCATTTTTGAAAAGAAAATAGAATAGACATCAACCAAGCTTCATGTTATAGATGAAGATGTTGACTGATGAAACAAGGAACTGTTTTTACTCAACGCAGCATTTTTTAGGGGTAGATAAGAAACATGACCTTCTGCATTCGTATAAATTCCTGTACTGATATTTATCAATAACTACAAAATATCAAGTATAATAGTATATTATGCAACGATCGTGTAATGATGGTTATTAATATATGAGCATAAACCGGGATACGAAACGAGCCGAAGGTGAGTTTCGTATGGTTCATGCGAGTGTATTAATAACCATTACATGAGAGTTGCATACGCTATTTTATTCACACCCAATCAATAATGAAGAACTAAAAATATTATAATATTAGGTATTTATATTGAACACAATAATAGTAGGTAATCAATCGTATTTCTTTGAAAATTCTACAGAATTATAATTAATGGTATAACCACGGAAAATACAACAATGAGAAGAAAAAAAATTAAAAAAAGTCTTTGCCGAGGTCTGGGATTGAACCCGGGACGTTTGTGATCCTTTCGATTGTATTTTTTTCTTGTCTAAGACATCCGTGGAGGGTCGCTGGTAATTCTTCTATATCCCTGCTATAAGACATTTTCATTCGATTATCGAAAATTGACTGAATTCCTCAAAAATTCAATACCTACTGATTTTGACTTGACAAACGTCAAAATGCAAAGCTTGCACATCATGCTTGATTGAAAAATAATGGGTTTCTATTGGTTGAAAATCTGTATCGTAATGAAAATCTGTATCGTAATGGATTTCATTATAAAACGGATTGTGTGCATATAAGTGTATTATTAGAGTACGGGTGTAGATAAACATCTTTATCAATTCACCAATCACACACGATTATTTGTCAACAACAAACCTCTACGAACTATTGGGATTCAAAATTAAGATCGCAGCGTAACATTCAAGAAAGCTTCAAGTAATCTGCATCACTTCGACAAGTAGTGCTAATTAGGGTTGGGACTTTGACATTGTTTGTAAATTCCAAACCGTAAAATTTTGTGAGCGAGTAGAGATTCCAAAATTTCAAAATAATATCGCAGAGCCACTTTGACCAAGACAACAACTAATAACCACCACTTCAAAAATACTCTGACACTTTGAAAACTTTTCGCTTATCTTGAAATCCCAATACATCAAAGTGCTACTGCACTGGCAACTTCCTTCCGTCTTCCTAGAATCTGCTCTGCTAAATAACCAAGACGGTTTGTTAATTTGCGTCTTATAAGTTAGACATGTTGGATTCTATCTCCTCGAATCCATGATATGCAATGATTAAATTCGCTGTAGTTTTACCCATCAACTGACGAGTGATCTTGAAGTTCAAGTGCCTGCCTCGAAGGCTGACAATAGGAGAACGTGTTACTGTCAAAGGGTGAGGTGTTCTCCGGTTTGGTCCAATCGCATTAAATAGTCTGGATAGTTCGCAGTCCTGACTGCAACGGGACGAACAGGAGGAAAGGGGGTTATAGCCTAAGAGCCAGCTTAAATCTGACAACACATTCTTTACGGTATCTGAAATTTCGTCCAATGAGACTTCTATACCCAGTAAACAAGCAATGGGTACTAGCTAAGCCCAGCCGCGGTAGGTTTGGGGTCCCTCAGGTGAGTCAGGTATGAAAATTAGGTAAATTTTTAAAGTATTTTACGGCGTCTGCCGTTTTAATATGTTATAACGTACCTCTGGAAAGATTGAAAAATAACTATGGCTGCTGATTTTAAAGGTTGCAACAGCCACTTTTCAAAATTGGAAAAAAAAAATTTTAAGTATTTTACGGCGTCTGTTGTTTTGATATATTACTTATTAACCTTTTTAAGCTAATATTGAAAATGGCTGACATTTTTTCCGGTTGTAACTATACAGCGAAACATTACCTGCAGTCTATGCTTAGAAAACACATGGTACAGTAAGAGTAGTAGTTGATGGTCTTCTCTCTATCTCTATAGTCAAATATTTCCTTCTTATGTTAGGGCTGATTGGTGGGGTTTAAGTTCCTTTTACGAACACAAAGGCACACCTGGCTCAACCATTTATAGACAAATATATTTCAGCAGTGTTGCCAATAAGGCGCAAAAATCGCGAAATCTGCGCATTTTGAAAATCTTCGCGGATTTTTTGCGCTTTGAAGTTTTCTCGGATTTTCTGCGGATTTTAGATATTGCCACTTCTTCAGCAGAAAATAGTGGCTTTCTGACCATTACACATGAAATAACCAATAAGTGATACACTTTCAAAGTGGCGGATTCCGAGATTTCATGTTCGTTTTATCAAAACACACTGTTTTATGGCCGAAGCTAGCGTGCTGCCCCCAAACTTCTATTTCCAGCTGATGGCAAATCTAGAATCGAAAGATCAGAGAAACACTGTCAGCCAAAGGTTTGATAAGTATCCATAACTTATGAATCATCTGAGGAAATGATTGGAAGTCGAGGGTTCATTCCCTTAACAAAATCAAAACTTTTTTTTCTGAAACACAAAGAAAATATTTTCAGATTCATAGATTATATCAGACTCGAACACAATTTTTATTTCATAGCAATTCGAGTTTTCAAACAGATATAATCGGGGCAAAAAAAAATTTTTAAGGTTACTAAAAAATAACGTTGAATTTCCAAAAATATTCACTGCTTCCGGTGACATTGGCCTGACTGAGGATACCTTACATGAACTGTTTGATGTTATCCAAAAGTACACTTGCAGTATGTACAATGCTAAAAAATCCATCGATGCTGATGACGGGAGATTTTAGCTGTTCGTTGATTCTTACAAGGCTGTAGATATGAACGAAAATTTCAATAAAAAAGTCCGGAGCTTTGATGCAAGCTTGATCCCTCCTTGTGAATTTGAACTGTACCAACAAGTTTTAAGGACGCATTATATTCCCAACATTTGGAAAAATGCTCATCGAAAGAGCCCACATCACAATATTAACTGAAAATAGTTTAACAAATAATATACCAAAATAGCAGACGCCGTAAAATACTTCAGCCATAGTTATTTTTCAATTTCTCTAGAGGTACGTTATAACATATTAAAACGGCAGACGCCGTAAAATACTTCAAAAATTTACTTAATTTTCATACCTGACTCACCTGAGGGTTCCCGAACCTACCGCGGCCGGGCTTAGCTAGTACCCATTGCTTGTTTACCGGGTATGGAAGTCTCACTGAACGAAATTTCAGATACCGTAAAGAATGTGTTGTCAGATTTAAGCTGGCTCTTACACTATTACATAAAAACATCTGACGAGGATGAGATAGAATTAAGTAACTAGTGACTTATTATTTTGTCCGTAAGACTATTCCGCCGAATTGGTCAGGAATGGAAAGATATAACATAATCTGATTAAAAACTATTATTTTGTCTCCTGGTCCATATACTCCAGTCTATGACGGTGAAAAAAGTGTAAACTGTGTATTTATCCCATACAGCATCGATTCGTATGAAAATTTGGATATAGGTTTAGCTTACCCTCTATTCCAAAATCTACCCCGTGCCGAGGGTTGCTTTCTCCCTTGGGGTGGATGCCACCCCTTTCTGGGGTGTGAAAAAATTTGTATTGGAAATAAGTACGGAAATCAATAGATTGACTGATTCTAAGCACTTTTTGTTCAATGAAGTTTTTTCTGAAAAGCAATACTTTTCAACTTATTCGCGAGTGAAATTGTCGGGTTTCAGGCAAAAACAACACGTTTTCAGATCCTTTCTCAACGAATAACTGGAAAATAATGCATCTAATCGAAAAACCTGCGTAGAGCAAAATTATAGCTTTTGAAAAAACAAGGGCGATTGTTCATTTGTAATGTATGCAAACCCACTACAAACTGAATAATTGCTTGTTGAGAGTTAATTTTTATTTTCAAACGACAAAATGGAAAGTTTCTAAGTACGTACAATAACCAGAAACCAATGCATTTTATGGAAAAAACTAATTGGACCTTTTCTGAAGTCCTTTAAAAATTCTTAATTTTTCTTATTTATAAAAGTTTCTAGCATCAAAACTGACCAAGGTATGAAGGAAATAATATTGAATCCTATTTTTTCGTTGAAAAAAAAAATGAATAACTCATCCTCTCTTCTCCCCCCTTCGGAAAAAATCGTTGTTACTCCATAGTTCACTTCATTCATGTTCTTTCAATGAGTTCTGAGTTTTTCATCAGTTTAAAGTACGTAGTTTTGGAAAAAAATTAGACTGAAGAGAAAAAATCATATACGTAATTCAGCGAAAAATCACAATTTCTTCGAAATAACTCGGAAAGTATTGAACACATGCAAAATTTTCAAGAGTACAAAATTGAAGGCTATTCTTCTCTGGAAATTTCGGTGTTCCATTTTTTTCCTTAGGATGAAAATAGAATGATATGGCCAGTTAAATAGTGTGAGGGTTCGCGCAAAGTACCTTTTTTGAGCCCTTTCAGCATGAACCTTTTCAAAAATATAATCTGAAACAAAAAATAATGTGAATGAGCTTATAGCATTTGAAAAAAGCTACAAAATACTTTTCTGGTGGATTTGATTGCTTGAAGACTAAGCGAGTTATGGAAAAAAACCAAAAACAATTTTTGTAGAAATTAGAGTATGTACATTAGTATATTGAAGAATACACATAGTAACTATATTTTAGGCCCAGTGGAACTATATGTATATTATATATATATATATATATATATAAATATATATATATATATATATATATATATATATATATATTTTCTCCCTGCTGGTAAAGTGAGCCATTCGTTAAGGGAAATCACGGTTGAAGTGAGGTCCGGTACAAAGTGAGGACCGTATACGGGCCTCACTTTGTCGAAGAGCGTAAGATTTCTTCTGACAAATGTATAGGTGGTGGGAAGCATGTTCTACAAAAATTAAACTGGACCTCATATTATGCAGTATACTGTAATTTTAGTTCATTAAATTTCCGTGTGAGGGCGCTGACTCAGATGTATACTTTTCAACCATGTATATTGTATCTAGTATAGAATAACTTACGATACACAGAGTGAGGACCGTAAAACTGGCAACATGTGTTAAGACGGATCTATAAGATACCGTTGCGGAAATCAAACATGTCCTTACTATTAGCCTGAGAAGTCATGCAAGTATAAAGAAATTAATTGAGTACAATTTTTTTTTCGAGAATTGATATAAAAATATAGAAATAGCTATATTTATATTGAGACCCATTTTACATCACAAACAGCGAAAGCTCGGGTCACTTCTTCCACTAACCAAAACTCTCAGAAAAAAGCAACTATTCAGACTCATATATAATAGAATAAATTACTCAATAATAATTGAAATGAACATCATCCAATCCTAAGGCACGGGAAAAACTTTCTTTGGCAAGGGATTTCATAGCTTGGAGTCTTTGAAGAGTGACAGTGCCTACAAGAAAAACGTACGTACGACACGTTTCCAGGCAACATGAGGGTGGAGACATTGCACTCGTCTGATCAATTGCGATGGAATTGCCGAATGCGAAAAGTTTGACGATATTGTAATAGCCAGCAGAGATATGTATCGTAGTTTTTTTTCAGAATAGTAATATTCATAATTCTGAGAATTCAAACGTCGGACCTCGTAAAATTAGCGCTAGTTTTAAGTTATTCTGCGAAGGGAATGAATAGTGTTTGAAATCGAGCGGATATCGAGCAGTTCAAGTAAGAAATCATTGATATAAATTCGTACGCCGTAACCGAGAAAAATAATAGATTTTCCGTGAAGTGCGCTCAACCACGACAGTTTGATAACTTGTAGGGTTATTAGTATAACTACTTCTCTTCGGGCTTGAAGGCCGTCGTTCTTTGGAATTTCTTCCTGACGTTTCGCTAGCGCGAGTGGCCAGCTTCTTCAGAGGCTTACTCATCTCCGATGATGTAGGGTTACCCTGATGAACTGGGAATACCAGCCCAAGGATTAGCCGAAATGATTTAGGAAGGCAGCGGTGAGAATAATGTACGTATCTATTCAAATTTTAGGAAAAGGTAAGCCAAAAATAAGTATACAAGGTGGCTCCAATATTTTTTAAATTTTATTCTAGTAGTGGCCGGAAGGCGTCGGCTAAGCTACGTATTGCAATCATTCTCCGTATACTACAGCATTACGGCGAAGGCACGTCCATTGACTTTGTTGTTAGGTAAGCAGTAGATTCTTGAGGACTTGAAAATTTTTCATTCCATTTCCACGTATACTTAGTACCTTCAGTACATCGCGTTATTTCATTTCCGTTAATCAGTCGAATTTCTTTTTTATTTTGTTACCGTTCCCTTTTATTTCTTTCATTGTTGAATATAGTATTCAAGTTAAGATTCAGTTTTTTATTTCAAAACCTCAACCTCATAACCTCTTACAGAAATTTCTGCGAACTCTTAATATCTCTCAAATTGAAGGCCTCTCCTTTGCACGAGGGGAATTCAAGCTTTTTCGGAATTGCTTTACCATTGAAAATTTGATGTGGGAAAGTCCAAGAACAATAGCTTCAGACCTATTTGAAAATGGTGACTTGGGATTTTTTTCCTGCAATGTGAACTTGATGATAAAAACTTATGATAATACGTATCATTTCAGAAATATTTTCTAGATCTCTCAAAAAAATCATAGCCCTCCTGAAGACGATACTAATATTTCAACTGAATGATGCTACAATATATTTATTTCTACGTGATTTTCCTTTGAACAGAAGTAGCCCAAAGTAACTGGCTACCGAAACGAAAAATCTAGAAGGACAATATAACTTTACCTAATGAAATATGTCGAATGGCGGAGTCGGAACCATGTTGGTTTGGATTATGCCTCACAAAATGACGTAAAATGACAAAATATTTGAAATGTATCCTTGTTATATTTACCAATTTAACATGACTGAAATGGAAGTGCGATTACACGTGGTGAACATATCGGGCATACCTTTTCTCCGAACCTTTTTCTATATGAAATGTTTCAACCTACTGAATGCGAAATGATGGATAAATCGTTTCACCACACTAACTCGATAGGCATGAGAAAACACATTTACACTGAAGAGGAGGAAAAGAAGAAAAATTCGCTCAGTAAGCATCATATTCCTTGGCAACACTGAAAAAAATCCGTGGTTTGACTTGTTTCTTGTTCCAAGTACCCCATAAATTTCTAAGGTAAGTTTTTATGTGTCATTGTTATATTACTTTTTTATTTCATACTGTATAAAAATTGATTAACAATGAAGACAAAAACGGTTTGTATATCACTGATAATTTTATAAATCTAATTTGTATTTGAAGATAAATAGATTTTCCAAGAATGTTAATTTCACTTCTGACAAAAGTTTAAATTTGTCATAAAAACCTATATCACTCGATACTTCAATAATTATAGTCATTGCTTGCTCTGTAGAGGATCGGGATCTGGTGAAAGGGAAGGGGGATTATTGTTTCTGTCGGCATTCACTTGAAATACTTTTTGTTTAAGTACTATTTGAATGTCATTTCTTGTGGTGGATAAATATTTTCTCCGTAGTTTTTTTTATTTTGGTTTCTGGATAGAACAAGTTCGATTAGTCAGCAATTTTTCGTATAACTTCGATTTGCCAATCAAAAAATTACAAAAACTAATATATAATATACAAAAATTTTCATCGTTAATGTTTCGGAAGTCAAATCCTCTTCCGTTCTCAAAGCTCTGCAATTTTTTTTTTTTCCGAAGGCAAATGAATATCCGTTTTTGATAATTTTCGTTCTTAACATTTGTTAAATTAAATTATGCAGCAACTTATCGGGGTAGATTAAAAATCTGACCTTCTACACTTGTATAGATTCCAATATTAATTCTTATTTTTTCAGATTGTGGTAAGTTCGAAACTTAAAAAAACTACGGAGAAAATATGTTCTGTTATTTATTTTAAGTTGCAGTTCCATTGAAAGAATTGCGAACCATACTGAAAGAGTACCAGTTTTTTTACTCTGTAGGTATAACTCCCAAATATATTCATCTAAAATTTTATTGTGTTTTATTGCAATTCGAAAAGAGTATTGATGTTCAGTTCGCCAATTGAATGGGATGAAAAATAGTAGAGCTGAACAATTTTCATTACTCCCAACCTTCAACCCTGTTACCAACTTCAAAGAGTATATCGAAATAAGTGAGTCTGAGCTTGAACTAATTTTAGAATTATACGCCAACAGTTAGAGCAGATAGATCATTCTTTTATATTTGCTCAATCAAAGTAATGATTCTTCCTAAAATTACAACATCACAAGCAGCCTTCGATTTCGTAAGTGAATTCATCAAACCTATTTTCTTCACAATAAACAATTTCAGTTTAGTTATTAATAAAAACACATGCCAGTTTGCTCGAGAATTTTGCTGGAAAAGGCGGTGAGAATACATTATTATTATTTTACGAGGTGGTCATTAACTATTGCCAAATTGCTACTGAAAATCTCGCCTATAATTAATCAGTATTCTGTAAGTGAAGCGTTCAATGAAAATTCAACGTTCTCGATTTAGAAGGCGATAAAATACAAAAAATGAAAAAGATTCCGAATATTTGACGAAAATATTGAAATATTGAAAACCCCGAAAATTGTCTCAATCAGCATGACATTGGGAACTCTGGTGTGAAAGTTTAAACTTTTTATAGAGATCAATCACCATAAGACCAAAATTATATTATTTGCATTCGACGCGCGATTCGCTTACAAGGTAAGCATCTTCAGGAGAAGGAAATTGATACTGAATATAAAGTCTAGAGTGGTCCTCTATATACTTAACGAAGTTTTTCGGGTTTGAGGGCCCTGTTTCAGATTATTCAAATTAACTCATTACTACTGATTATACAAATCAATTTCCCAACATTGAATTAAAAAGCGGACTGAAAGAGATATGGCATTTGTCACTATTCATGCTTTTTTTAGATTCTGCCATTTCTAGACTCTCACATGCATCAAGTAGCCTTGCTCAAGCACAGCTTTATCAGTTTCAGATTGCTTTCACCAATTTTGTGGTTATTGCCTATATTAGAGTAGACATATCTCATGTGTGCAAAGTGCTCCTTGGAACAGGTATCAATTGCTCGCAAAAATAAATACATTGTCTAGAGCCGGCGAGCTATTAAAATCCAGTGTCGTTCAACATGCTCTAGACTCTAGACAATGACTACAAACTTGGTGCAAGCAATCTGAAACTGATTAGGCATGTGCATGACACAAGGCTACTTGATGCATATGTGAAAGTCTAGAAATAGCAAAATGTAAAAATGGCATGAATGGTGACAAAGCACCTAATCCTTTCAGTCCGCTTTTCAATTCATTGTTGAGAAATTCATTACAACGATTAGTTTTAATGAATTAATCAGAATAATCAATAGTAACAGAATAATCGTCTTCAACAGACGGTGTCTATGTCGGACTAAAAGACTTGGCAGGTACTGGCTGCACTACCTGTACATCGTTAAATATATAAAGGGCTAACCCAAGTCTTTAGATTTGGTATCAATTTTTTTATATTGAAGATGCTAACCTATTTAGTGAAACGCGCGTAAATAAAAAAGCATAGCATAGAAAAGCATAATAATTGATCTCTACAAAAAATTTCATCGAATACACCAATAACTCGAATTTCTCCTAAAGATGAATTACCCTAACACCAAAATGATATTTTTGCACTCGACGCGCATTGATGCTCTTCCTTCTTCTCCTGAAGATGCTAACCTTTTCAGCGAAACGAGCGTAGAGTGTAAAAATATCAGTTTGAAGTTAGGGCAGGAAAAGTTTCAACTTCCACACCAAAGGTTCCAATCTCAACTTTTAATCAATAACTGACATGGAATATACAAGCTGCAGGTTTTTTTCACTTTCCATCAGTTGGGTTGACAAATATATCATCCATTGTCCCATATCCACAAAACCATAGGATACAGAGGAACATGACTATCGCTTTCATTCGGCGGATTATCAGAACCGTAACTTCAAGAATATCGAATATAAAATGAATTTTTACAAACATCGATTTGCAACGATTTTATTTTGGAATTCAAAGTTATAGTTGACGAATCTGGATTATCTTGTAAACTGGAATCAGATAGAATGAAAAATGTCTATACCCTACAACGAATTCACAGAAAACAACCATTCGAAAAAATTGCTATTGACAACACTGTAGGGACCTCATTTGTTGAGTTATATGGATATATACACTCAAAATGGTCCTCGTTTTTCACTTTGAAAGGTAAAATAATACGGGGCTCACATCAATAGCGACGTAAAAAGTCCTCACTTTGGAAACAATATACTCGCACCATACTCGATAACATTTCAGGAATATATTTTATTTTTTTCTATTGCTAAGTCCATGTTGAAAACATAGTGAAAAGCTGAAGTTTGCGTCTTTGTTCCTTCTCCCGGTCCTCACTTCGTGTTAATAGGGTAATGTCCTCACTTTGATATCTGTGCATAAATATATATATATATATCTATATATCCACTAGGCAACGATTTCTTCCGAGGGGGGGGGGAGTTAGGATGGGTTATTCACAATTTTTTACAGAGAGAAAATAGGATTCACATCATTTCCTTCATACCTCGGTCAGTTTTGATGCTAGAAACTTTTATAAATAACAAAAATGAAGGATTTTTGAAGGACTTCAAAAAAGGTCCAATTAGTTTTTCCCGAAAAATGCATTGGTTTTTGGTTATTGTACGTAGAAACTTTCCACTTTGGCATATGAAAATACCAATCAACTTTCAACAAGCAATTATTCAGTTTGTAGTGGGTTTGCATACATCACAAATTAACAATCGCCTTTGTTTTTTCAAAAGCTATAATTTTGCTCTCTGCAGGTTTTTCGATTAGATGCATTATTTTCCAGTTATTCGCGAAAAAGGATCTGGAAACGTGTTTTTTCTGCCTGAAAACCGACAATTTCACTCGCGAATAAGTCGAAAAGTATTGCTTTTCAAAAAAACTTCATTGAACAAGAAGTGCTTAGAATTAGTCAATCTATTGATTTCCGCACTTATTTCAAATAAAAAAATTTTCACCCCCGAGAAGGGGTGGCATCCACCCCAAGGAAGAAAGCAACCCTTGGCATGGGGTAGATTTTGAAAAAGAGGGTATGTAGATCCTTCCAAATTTTCATGCGAATCGGTGTTGTATGGGATAAATACACTAGAAAATGGTCATAGACTGGACTAATAGAATTCCCATTTCAATTGTATGTTCAATGAGATGAAAAACCGATCCACCAAGAAATAATCCAGTGTCAACTACCTGATGGTAATTGCATGTGATACGGAGTCATAAAAAAGCACAATTGTTTTTTCAGTGATTCTATGGAATTCGGATTTTCCTTATTGATTATTTTTCCACTCACAGACCTGATATATTCGGCCCTGGTTCTTCCAGTGTTTTTGGGTTTTTAACCTACCAAAATCTGAAAAAATAAGAATTAATATTGAGAATTTGAAATTTTGGTAAAAGGGAATTTTTCAAATCTACCCTGATAAATTGCTGCGTTCGAAAAAACAGTTCTCTCAGAATAGAACACGTTCTATTAGTCATCAACTTCTCGTATATCTCAAATTTATGTATCAAAAAATACAAGAAAAAATTGAAACTTTTCCTAAAAAGCAATTACCCTAACACCAAACTGATATTTTTGCACTCGACGCGCGTTTCGCTAACAAGATTAGCATCTTCAGGAGAAAGAAATTGATACTGATATACAAGAAATAATATTCATCAAAACACTTATCGTTGATGTTTCGAAAACCAAATCCGTTTCCCTTTTCAAAATCTCTCTTTATAAATGTCAGAAAAATTGATATTTGTTATATTATGTCTTTCAGGGGTGGCAGCCAGGCGCGATCCATGTCAACTGAACTGTTTGAGATGCAAGTATCATCAGAGAGCATGACAAAGGCAGCTCCATTCAACTTTTGTATCCTGCTAGTGCTCACTCTTGCTATCTTTTCAGTGTCTTCCATTGTACTGTTTGATCTCCATCAGCAGTGAGAATGTGTTCTGATGAGTCGGAACTACCAATCTGTTTGTCCTCAATGAACATCTCGTGTTCGTTCTTTCGCACTGCTAGATGTCTGGACGTTTTACCTATATACCAACAAGGGATTCGATAAATGCAATTCTTTGAGTTTTTTGTAATATAAGTTGGTTTAGTGTGTGTCAGTATCGAACGTAAAGTATTTATTGTTTTGAATGTTGTCCTAACATCATACCTGTTGCCAGCCCGTTTTATCTCTTCAGATAGTCGAGGGACTTGAGGTAGAATGTTTGTTGCAGGATGTGTAGTTTGTGCAGGATGTATATCTTCACTATGAGGTGTGTTATGATTTACAATTTCAGTCAATGTATTTTCTATAAAATTCTCTGGATGCCCATTTTCCTTCAATATTGATTATATGAAATTCACCTCTTCATCTATCTTCTCTAATGAATTGCATACTATTTTTCTTCTATCGAAAATTCATTTCACCATACTCTTTTTGACACTTGATGGTTTGTATTATTGTGAAGATATCTGTTGGTATGTGTTTTCTTAAACACTTGTGTCTACATAAAGTATTGATTTCCTAATCATTACATCAACGAAAGGAAGTTCATCGTTCTTCTCATTGTGGACTTTATTATTGGTTCTTGTTAGTTACTGCGTTCCAAAAAAATGTCAAGTTCTTTTCGGCCATGACTCAATATAGAGAAAACATCATCAACATATATATCCACCATACTTCTGGTCTATTTGGATGAATTACTAGGAACATGGTCCTCAAAATACTCCATTTGAATATTACTAAGAATTGCAGAAAGAGCTGAACCCATAGCCATCCCGAATTTTTGTAGATGGAAGTGATTTTGATATGAAAATATGTTGTTTCTATGCATTGTTTTAGGCTATCCATTATGGCACCTACATTCAAGGATCAGATGTCTATCATTCTCTAACTTGGACTTATTTTTCAGATCGTGGTAGGTTAAGAAATCAAAAAACTAGAGGAGAAATCAATTCACCGCAAAATAATGACATTCAAACATAACTTGATCGGCATTTTGATAATTCCCCACCAATTTTACATATTTTAATTCATTTGTGAATACATATCGAATTATCCGCTTTTTTCTCAGAAGTATATATACTCACACTTTTCTTTAATTTGGTTTCAAAATTTTCCACTACCGCCTCGTTTCTTGCTTTCGCCTTCTTCTGGTTCGATTTGATTTCAGTGAATATCCTTTCTTGATGTGATGTTCTACTTTGACGAAGTTGATACCAAACTGACTCCTATTCAACTCCACTATTTCCATAATGCTTCAAGTGAATAAACTTTTTTTCAGTTTAGTGTTCGATAAAATCATTCTCTAGACTAGTGATAAAACTTCGATTGTCGCATCCACCGAAATAACGGAGTTTAAATCACGTAATGTCCGAATGAGTTGAGCCGGTTGAGCGAGAGTTAAGAAAAAAGATTGAAAAGATATTCAAAATAACGATAGAGTTGCGTTTTTTCTTTATATGCAGATTCAGACGGAAGGGAAGCCCTGTGATGTTCAAAGAACACCGCGTGAATCAAAGGACAGGAGAAAAATCAGCTGTTCTATTGAAACAAGATCCCTCAGAAAGAGAGGTTTGACAGGTCTCCAAGTTCACAACAAAGGGGTGGGAATTTTGTACTCGTCTAGTCATCTGTGTAGATATTGGGAAGGATGGAACAAAGCACACAACTGAGAAGGCAAACCATAAGACGGCAGTTTATCAGTTATCGTTGACGTAAATGTTTATTTGAATTTTTGTTTCTCGAGCTGGTTTGGGGACTCTGGAAGAGAAACTAGTATGAAGAGTACCGTCGTCCGCAAAACTCTGTACTGGACAAGATATTTTTTTTGAGCAAATCATTGATATGTAGCAGAAACAAAGTGGGCGCAAGAACTGAACCCTGTGGAAAACCTGCATTCATTGAGAAAATATCAGATAATGCTCCATCAACAATCACATACAGAGACCTATCAGAGAAGAAACTCTTCAACAAAGCACACAACTGAGGAGGAAAACCATAACACGGCAGTTTAAAAATGAGACCCCGATGCCAAACTCGATCAAACGGTCTGGAAATATAGAGAGCAAGAGCTATCGTTCCTCCGAATCTCTCGATTGAATGCCACCAAATGAGCCAATAAGTCACTGGTTGATCTTCGATGGCGAAATCCGTATTGTCGATCATTAATTATTCCTGATTTTTCTGCGTACTGTAATTTCTCTACCCCCACCAAGCTTGTGCGGTGATTTCTTCTTGTGTAGCAAAAATGTCCTCGTTTCCCTCATTTTCAATGATCAACGAGATACTGGATGACAGCAAGTAGATGAAACAATTTCTTGCTTCATGGATATATCTAGATACAGTTCAATTCCACTAACTCCTGAAAATATCAATTTTAATTCACTTTTACAAAGAATTTGGAATGTGAATTTGCTGAGTTTGGTTTTCGGGCAATTGAATGTAGTCATGTGATCAACATATCCTATCGTTCTGAAGAAACAGTTCCGGAAATGTTCGTCATCTATTAAGAATATACGTGTAAACCAATAATATACACTTGCTTGTGAGATTTTCACATGTTTGGGTTCACTGAACCGCAACACGTCTTTCGCTATACAATAGTTTCGTCGAGCAGGTGCTTAAAACTAATCAAAACCCAGTTATATTTCAAATTCATACAACATTATATCAGACGGTCAATAAGAATATAGTCGACAACTAATAAATAATATTAATGGTCCGACGTCACATCCTTATCAGTACAATTTCCTGGAAAGAACATTTCCAACAGAGGTGAAGTATTCAATTCCGTCTGATCATTCATTAGGAACTGTGAATGTTTACACTTATTGATTTCCAAACTCTCCAAGAGATTGAGTTTCAAGCCCTTCCCCTTGGAAATAAAGGATTTCAAACTCGTGGTTGAACCCATGTCCCTCTGTAATGAGGTGAGTTGCATACGTTGAATTTATCTTACCATTTTGAAAACTAATTCTTCACGCGTGTATCAAATGTTCTTCCCGTTTGACCGACATAAAACATAGGACATGAACCACAAAATGATCTATAAACTCCTGATCTATCTGATACTGAGCTTTTATCTTTGTTGTTTTTGATATGAGAGCTTAAATTATTCTTTGTTTCATATGCAACCTTCAAATCTATCTGTTTCAAGATGTTTCGAGAAAATAGGAATTTTCTTACTCGGTTGACCTAACTAGGCCAAAGTAATTATTATCATAATACATTGCAACTGGATAGATTTCTTTCAGGAATTGACTGTACAGCTCTTTGGACAATATCGGTCAAACCGGCAGAACATTTGACACACGCGTAAAGACACACAGAAGTAGTGTGCGAAATGGCAAGACAAATTCAACGTATGCATCTCATCTCATTACAAAGGAACATGAGATCAACCACGAATTTGAAATCCTTCATTTCCAAGGAAAAGGTTTGAAACTCAATCTCTTGGAGAGTTTGGGAATTAATAAGTGTAAACACAGTTCCTATTGAATGATCAGACGGAGTTGAATATGCTCTTTCCGGGAAATTTTACTAATTATGATGTGACGTCGGACCATCAATCTTATTAATTAGTCGGACTATATTCTTATTGGCCGTCTGATATAATAATAATAATAATAATAATACGCCTTTATTCGATATAAAGATATACAACATATCGAAAAGGTGGAGACTCACTGTGAAGTTCTTTTCAGCTCTACCTAACTATCCTAAGACTAAGTAAACAGAATCCTAATGTAATCGATTTACATAACTTGATTTTATAAATATTGATATGAAGAAAGAATTTCATTAATTATTGCAAGGGGACTCAATCATGTTCCATTGTACATAGCAGTGGTTTGTTAACATCCTGATCTATCTTCTTCAATTAGAAGTGTCTTCAGTTTTTTCTTAAAATTGAATAGAGAGTAATTTTTCCATTTGTTTGGAAGTTTATTATAGAGAACACAGGCATTATATACTGGAAACTTCTTCTGAAAATTGCCGTAGAATATTTTGGCACAACTAAAGTTTGTCGATTTCTCGTTCCTAAGTTATTTATATTTTCAAAACGCTTGAGCTTATCGAATAAGTAGTGTGGCTTCTCATGAGTCAAAACTTTGTGTGTGAGAGAGAGCAAATTTAATTGCCTTACCTTACCTTATAGTTTTTTAGAACTATTGTATATGTGGCTGATATGATCGTACTTTTTAATCAGGTAGGAGAAACGCATGCATGAATGTTGAACTCTTTGTAAACGGAAGATATTAGTTTTCGTTAGAGCAGGTCCATATATAGAATCACAGTAAGATATTTTGAAAAGGATCAAAGAATCACATATTTGTATTTTCAATGTGTTTGTCATCAAATGCCTGTATAGAAAGAGACTTCTCAGAATGAAATATGATACTTTGCATATATTAACTATGTGCTTTTCGTATCGCATATCTTTGTCCAACAATAAACCCAACATTTTACATTCGTTCACAGTGGGAATTGGCTTGTCAACTTTCCTGCTTGGGGAAGCTATTATATGGCGAAACACGTGTCGCGGTTTAGTAAACCCTCCATAGACAGACATAGACATACTTTAGACATACTTAATTTAACTACTTCCATGTAAGTTTACATTTGTAGCAGGTCTTTTGAATGAGCTAGAGCCCACAGTAAAACTTATGTTAAACATGAATACACATATATCTTAAAAATATATAAATATCAACGGCGTTGAAACACTGCGATAATCCATAACAATATCAAAAATATTAAAAACATTTAAGACGTTACTTCTTAAAAACATTCAAGACGTCACATCTACAAATGGGGAGGTGTTTAAATATTCTGCAATTGTATAGAAGCTTGATTTTGTGAGGAACTGTCTGACCTTTTGTATGAAACAATTTCTAGACAAAGATTTAACTTCCCTAGGTAGGTGATTGTAAAGAGTTATATTGGGAGAGTTATTCATAGATTTTTTCAATCTGTATTTTATAGGTCTGATTTGATCTGCTCGTCGAGTGTTGTAATTATGGAAGTTTGAGTTTAGCGGAAGTTTATGTTTATTATTATGGATTTCCAAAAGTTGCTGATATATATATAAAGATGGTAATGTCATGATACCATATTTTTTAAATAGTGGCCGACAGTGGTCTCTGTAACCTGCGAACGCAATAGTTCTAACAACTTTTTTTTGAAGTTTAAAGACTTTTTCTGACTTGGCTGCGTTGCCCCATAAAGTTATACCATACGCTATGTGAGAATGAAAAAAAGCATAGTAAGTGTTCAGCAGAACATCTGTACTCACAAGTTTCCTTAGTTGTCTTATAATGAAGATCGCACTAGATAATTTAGAGCAAAGTAGCTCAATGTGTTTTGACCAATTTAAGGAATCATCGAGAGTAACACCCAGAAGTTTAACGTGGTCTCCCATATGTATATTTGTTGAGAAGTTCAGACGATTTGTTTTTGCCTCGTTCAGCTTCAAACAATTTGCAGAGAACCAGTATTCTGCATTCTTCTCTACTGTTGCAATAGAAACGTTTGGGCACATATCTAAAGGAGATGAGTGAATCAATGTTGAATCATCAGCAAATAATATACAAGTAATTGATTGCATGTGGTAAAAAAAGTCGTTGATATAAACAATAAACAACAGTGGTCCCAAAACGGAACCCTGAGGGACTCCATGAACTATGTGCTCAAATTAAGAAGTACTTCCGTTTAAGCTAACGCACTGCTTTCTATTTTGTAAATACGATTGAAAAAGTTTCAAAGGCACCCCTCTGATCCCATAGCGCTGGAGCTTTTCGATCAGTAGTTCATGTTGGACACAATCGAACGCCTTGCTAAGATCGCACAGGCTTATGGAAGTCCGGCGACCCCCTTCAAGGCCCTCCACTATGTCCTCCACCACCCTGGAGACAGCCTGTATGGTTGATCGATTTTTACGAAACCCAAACTGGTTTTCATGCAACAATTTGAAGTTTTCGAAATAGAGAGATAGTTGAGTTTTCAATATTTTCTCAAAAATTTTTCCAAGGAACGGAATTATTGAGATGGGACGATAATTATCAGGTGCATTGCAATCACCCGTTTTGTGGATTGGAATAACTTTGCTACACTTAAATATATCTGGAAAAACACCTTCTACTATGCATGCATTATAGAGTTTTTCCAGTGGTAAAGCTAATAGATCAATATGTGACAATCTTAAAGACAACTGAATATTATTTGTTGATTATGAATTTTCATAAAGCAGCAGCCACTCCCATTCAGTTATTCAATACATCTGTATTCTAAATCAGCCATCAACTAACAGTTGTCAAATAAAGATATAATAATAATAAAAAAGCAATTATTTCTGAACGAAACACGTCCTATCAGTCAGCAACTTTTTCAGATTCTAGAAAAACGAAATGTTAAATCCACACCGAACTCTAATTCAAGATACCCCGTATCACCTGAAACTCTCATTCGTCGACTCACCTCGTACTCACATCCTTGAATCATCTCTCTCGACGAACCCAAACCCTTCGTCACTAACGCCCATTAGTATTCATAAGCTTTTTAATTGCGTTAAACCTATCCCGAATCCCCATACATAATATAAGATGTTGTATGACTCCAACAAATCATAATAATAAAACCTTCCTGCTCGCACTTTTCGGTAAGGCCGAAAGGGGTGAGCAACGCGCCGGTAGGGGGCGCAGGGGGAGGATGCTTCGCGTACAGGCACATCACATGTTAAGTCCTTAATACGTGCAGAGACAAAGTAACTCTACTGTAAAGCCAGCTCGCTGCTGCTTTTGACATCACGACATCGCTAATTAAATATATTATTATAAATATGCCCTTTTGTCGGGGGGTGAAAAATACAAGATTATTCGTTTACGCGAGCTTAAAGCCAACATGCCATGCTCAGGAATGTTGGATTCGTGTGTGGCTCTTGAATGTGGTCGGTTTTATCTTTTTCTGATGATTTGCTTGCTGAAAACCCTTCTGGGTTTGAAGCGCTATCAGGAATGGGGAAACAAAGTTGCATTTGAAAAACATTAACATTTTTCTGTCAACGACGACGCATTGCTCCACTCGCTTATACCGAGAAGCAATTGAGATACATAAGCACAAGTATAACTTCAACAGAAAGAAAGAGGGACTAAAGTCGAACAAAATTTGGCATCCAGTTCTAAGAACAGCTAAGACGAAGCCAGATAGAACCAGGGAATCGGACGATCAACAGAACGATCTCGGACCAAAGATAAAAACGAGTCAATTCCAGATTTGCAATCAGTCGTAGTGAACTCACATAGAGAAGTTCAACTAAGACCACGCCGCTGAAGATGGCTGCCGCAGATGTAGCCGAAAGCTCCGGAAGTCAAAATTCCAGCACACTGCCCTCAAGCCCGAAAAACCGAAGATGTATCAACATTTTTTGGGAGGGGGGAAAATTTTGAGGAAGTTACTATTGGCTTTCTCTCCGACAAGTCAATGCAAAAAGAACAGAAAACTTCCATATGTTCATGTCTGCTTAGTCCAATACCTAGTAAACCAAAATATGTGTCTGAAATATTTCTGAGACCGATCATTTTCCATTTGAAACGTTTCACGTTTTGACTCGGACACGTTCCTGAAACATGGCAGACACCAGAAATGACCTAGGTATGAAACGTTTCAAAAGTAATGTTTCATGTGAAACGTTCCTGATACATAAATAACTGCATGAAAACACATATCTGAAACATTTCTTGATGTGTATATAGTCTGACACTTTTTTGAAACATGAGAAATTCAGAAGGTTTC
Organism: Zygogramma bicolorata; assembly: GCA_032362365.1. NCBI lineage: Eukaryota > Metazoa > Arthropoda > Insecta > Coleoptera > Chrysomelidae > Zygogramma > Zygogramma bicolorata. The sequence goes on from JAVJAQ010005172.1 coordinate 1,622,757, forward strand.
TCTCGTATAATGGGAAGGTATTGAGGAATTCAAAAAAATAGGTAGGTTTTTATAATTTTTTATTGATCACATAATTGAAATATTTGCACGAAATGACAGCTCATCATTTTGTTTCCCTCTTATGAAGGCTAATGGTGAAACCATGACGACGTGAACCTTTCAAAGTCTCTGTCATCGGAGAAAATCGTTTCCAGGCATAATCTACAAAATATTATACATTTCATCATTGCTGATTCTAAAAATACATACCTTTACCCTCTCAGAATTGTTCTTGTTCCCCTGTAAACTTCTTGAAATCGCTGTCCGTCACTATAACAATGCATTATGGGGCGTTTAATTGAAAGATGTTGAAAAATAGACTCACCTCTTGAAGTAGAAATTACTTGAAGATCGTTCAAGGGATTGCAAAATACTCCATTTTCCATGCACATAACCTATACACTCCGAACAGTAATATTTTGAAGAAGTTTTGTTTTGATCTCTCATTTCTTAACTAAGTAAACAATCCTTTTGCACAATGCTCATATGTAACTAGCACAAAATAGACTTTTACCGCATTTAAAACAAGAAAACATGAAAAAGTGACGAGACAAGATGGATGGAATATCTAGCTCTAAGGCAAACTGTATGCATCGAGTATTTGTGCGCATGCCCTTTTGTTCGTGCTAACAACTGACAACCATATACGCTAATGAAATATTTCTGGCATGTGTCATTTGATAACATATTATATTGTCTATTTTCGAAATATGTCAGAGACATTGCTTTGATACTTTGATTATGACACGTTTCTGGTATATTTCTGAAACCTCTATTTTCAATGTTTCAAATATTTTCTCACGTGATTCATTTGAAATGTTTCAAACACGTTATGTGTTTACTGGGTATTTTTACATTATTTTATATTTATTTTTTGGTGCTTATCCCTACCATTTTGCTCAAGTTATTCGTCCTGAGGAAGGAGATACAGATTTTCCGAAAGCTTGACGAAATGACAAAGTGTTTACTTCAAGACCAGTATAAGACTGCAACTCCAAGATTTATTCCTTCTATACATACATGTTCTGAAGAATGAAAACATCAAAATCACGAAGAAATTCATAAATACTATTTATATCCTACACTCTAGAGTTAAATCTTCAATTTTGAGAAAACAGAAATCTAATATCGTTCAAGAAATTCCCTGTCTCATCTTAATCAAACGTATATTGGTCAAAGAGCTAGGAATCTCAATAGTCGCATAATTTCAAACAGAAGCGATTGTAGAAGACACATCAATTCATGTGCCTTATCGGAACATGTGAATCGTAATGATCATCGAATGGATTATGAGAATACTGAAATCTTGGACACAGAGAACAATCTTTCGACAAGATTTTTTCTAGAAACGATTCATATTCATAAAGAACAACATTCTATGAATAAACGAACCGACTTGAATAACCTCAGTCAGACATATACGTATCTATTTTGAACGAAAAAATTATTACACCCATTGATCAAAACTTTCCGCCTTGATTGAATCACTTTATCATTGTCATTTCATTCATGTATTTTCTGTTTGTTTTGATCCAATTACATTTCAATCTCACATTAGTAAGTTTTCCATTTAGGAAATAACTTATATATATATATATTATTGTAATCAACTTTTTTTATTGTTGTCACGGAAAAGGTGATAAACATTGCCGAAAGCTCGACAGATGACAGTTTTCTTTGTAAATTTTGCCCTTATTTTTTGACTGCAACCTCACCATATGATATCAATGAAAATTAAAAGAATACGAATTCAGTTTCCCTCGTGTTTTTACGATTCTCTGAACCTAAGCAGAATCATCTCCGAGAAAAAAAACAACAGAATCGAATAATAACCCATATTGCAAATTTCTTCCAGACAATTTCACTTGTGACCTGAAAAACTTCAGGATCAGATATATTTACCTCTCCTGTAGAAATTCCATATGCAAATAACGTACCATTCTCCTTTCCCCTCTTTTCATTTTCAGAATTTCAATTAGAACTCCTGCATTATTAAGATTTGAATCAATAAATAGGACTGTATAGATTATCCCATACCTACAGGCATGAAAACTTAATCAGTGTTTGCATAGAAAAGCGGAAAATCCACGTGAGGGGATGAAAATTCACCCTCTTCCATTCGAAACAACCCTCCTGCTCTCTATACTATCTGGTAATGTCTGTGGGGATATTGGATGTTGTCGATTCTTCCGAAGTGTTCTCTTCTGCCGTGTCTCATTTGAATTACTTATTAAAGATAATTGGGAGCAGAAAAATATCGGTGCCATGCCATTTCAAGGCGGGGTGGTTATAGGGTTTATAACAAGGGTCTTGACATTCCGGAATTTGAATATCGCTGAACGTTTTCATACGCAAAAATTGTAACAGAAGACCATCAAGTGATGTTCTTATGAGAACAGCAGGATTGAATGTCATCGTATAATTTGACGCTAGTTGTTAATTGGGGAAAATAAAGACCAGCAAATTGAATCTTGTGAAACTACCGAAATGATACCCTTTGTGGTCAACTGATGAAGAACTGTTTTGCACTGAGGTTCATGACTAATTACCGCAATGAGAAAGTTTTATTAAGTCTGTACTATGTCACTATGAATTGTACAAGTTCTTCTACAGACAGGAGCAGTTCAAATTGTTGCTCGTATAGGAGAGAGGATCTCATATTGAGATTCTGTCGAGAATATCAGAATAATTCATGTTGCTGGTTTTCACAGTTACGAATCATATAGTTATTATTTCTACATGAATAAACATACATAACAGTAACATAACTGTACTACACGTTCTAGAGATCTCCTTCTACCCAACACTTTTCTATCAGACAAATTTTGTCTATCTTGCCCAAAATTTTTCAATATATTGAAAAAGATCTACTTGAGAAGAATTGATTCTTTTCATTTATTACAGAGATCTTTCCAAATTTGATAATTTCTATTCTTACGTTCTATTTGCTGATGAAATTTATGTTTCGTATGTTAAAAATGAGTTTGCATCTTCCTCTCTTCCTCAGCTTCATCATTTCAAATTCACTTTCGTTTCCCCTTGTATTTTTTTATGATTTGAATCGTGTAGACATTATTTTATACTTTTCAACAAGAAAAATCATTACTCTCACTTTGATTGAGTGGAACTGTTTAACTTCATTGAATGAATACAAGTCGGCATATTAGCTTACAACTTGTAGATTGAGAGACCACCAGACAACAAAATTCAAATATTTCCTACGACTAGCTCTGAATACCCGTTAGAAGTGTGAGGGCATCAAATGATGTATTGAGAATACAAATTCCTTTTCATCCTTGTAATCTCAGATCTATTTCCAGTTTGGATAAGTGACACCAGAGCAGTATCAACAACTAGTCGATTTTTATACTGAAATAATAAATACTAAACTGGTTTACTCTTAGATTTTCACTTGTAATACTACTAGTTCTTGAAAAAGGAGAATTTCGCAATCTATTCACCTGTCTAGAGCAGGTTCTAGTTGCGTATATTGGTATTGAAGAAAGACTACTACTGCCACCTGCCACCTGGTATTTTTGTCAAGAATTTCAATAAACCTGGGAGACAAAAAGAGATGCACATCGAAACTACCAATTTCAAATATAATCACAATGACGTCTTGGTGGTAAGTCTCTTGTGCAGCAATGACCTCCCGAAATGATTATGGTAGTAACTCCGACTTTATCTACAGTGAATATAACACTAAATTTATATTCAGTTCAGGTTCACCTGATTCGTAAAATAACAAATTCTCCGTAAACATTCATTTAAATAAGTACAGCGGGAATATATCAACGGCCTAATGAAACAACAAGACCACACAAGATCCTCAGAGCAAAAAAAAATCAATATTGTTACGATTTTTCCTTGGGTTCGATTATTAAAAATCCAAACAACACTAAACCACTTATATAACAACTCTTTATCACAGTTCTGTACAACATAGTTTTTTCTTCCGATAAAAAGATATCAGGGTATACAGGATGGTGAAACTCTTTCGGAACAAAATAATAGGGAATCCGATTCAACAAATTGAAATAAGCACTATTCAATCCTTTTATCTCTTTTCTAGTGTTAACACTTTCTTGTTTGGAACTATTGATCATTTCACTAAAGAGAATGTTTCTTGATGAAGGAAGAACATCTCCAATACTGGGGTTCGCAGAGTAAAAACTGTGTTGACGATATTTCACTTGTTTACATCTCTTACAATCAATCTCTTACAGGCAATCTGATTTTCAGATAACGTGCCGTTTGTCCTACATAACATTTCGAACAATCATTAGAGTTGATTTCATAAATATTGTTTGCTTATTGAATTCGCAGATTTGAGAACCCTGATGATGGATTAGATTGAAACGTTGGCAATAACTAAATAACTAAATTGTTCATCTACGAAATTTTCGATCTCTTTCCCAACAGAAACAGCATTTGAAAGTGCAATAAGAAAATACTCACCAAATTCATCCAAACTCTTTTCTGAACGTGATAAGTCGCACATTAAGATAACCATCTTCCTGAAAAGTTTACGCTGCAAACACCCTTATCGAAAAACTTGGCTTTTCTTCCCCCAATAGGGCCGATACTCCATTCCTCAATCAGAACGCCGAACACGTTTCCTTTGAGGTGATTTTTATTTAACATCGCGAAGGTGTCAGATTGTGTAAATTAGGTTGAAAAAGATCAATCAGTAAATTGAGTTAGAGGAAGCTTGTTGAAATTTCATCGCTCGAGCCTTTGAGATTCGAAGAAAGTAATTGACGATGAAGCACCCTGAGTAGAATGTTTTTTGTACTTGGGATTTATCCGATATTGGTTTGCGATTTTTTTGCTTTTAATCCGTTTCGTTTTGATGGATATTGTTTTGACTCTCCCAAGTCAATGCAGAAAAGTACCCAACCAGCATTATTGTTTTATAATTCCAAGGTGCTGCAACATTTTTATTTTGTTGTTATTTTATAATTACTTCCAAAATGCTAATAGATTATATTAGACGATCTGTGAACACGATATAGTTGTAGGCAATGAAAGTGTTTTATAAATTTGTCATAGAAACGTTTATAAAATAAAATTATAAAACCGTTATAAAATTGTCACGAAATTATCACAGAAACGTTTCAAAAACTAACTTATAGAACATATTCTGCTAAATCGTTTTGAAGCAATTTTATAGCACTTTTCTGCTAGTTTGTTATGATCTTTATAAAACTATTTAAAGCTTATTTTATAACTGCTTCCTGTAGCTTTAATGAAATTATTTTATTGGAATGCTTTCAAACACAATTTTCTTTTTATTACCATATTGTCACATTAATGATAATTTCCCAACTATTCCATAGTATGGTATATTTACACAACAAAATAACATAACAAAATAACTGTTATGCAATCAAATTGCTTCCGCGAATGTATATTTGCTGTCGCCAAACATGAAATGCAGCTTTTAAGAAGAACCAGCTGTTATTGATTTTAGTGGTCAATGAAGTATAATTTGTGAGTTTTATTTGACAAGTGTGTCCCAATAACTTACCTAACGCATGATGTCGTGTAATATTGGTCATTGGAAAAAAAATTGGAAAAGTTATTCGTTTAGACGAAGTCTAAAAATATGTTACGATAATATGATGTGCAGTGATAGGGGCATCTCTATCGTTAATTTTCAAAAACAGGTTCACTTAGGTGAATCGAAAGAATCAACAAACAATATCATACTGTAATAGCTCTAGACTCAATTCGAAGCGTGGGTGTTCCATTAAAAAAATATTTGGAAGCTTTTTTAGTCACTCTGTTTATTGAAAATACTAACAAAACACTTCAAAATCTCCCACTTAATACATAGTGTTTACATTTTTTCTTGCTGAAAACAGGATAAGGTTAATATAATGATTATAAAATCCGTTGATTTGAGTGTAACACCATGTATATATACCCTCAAATTACTAGCTAAAAGCTCCTTCAAAATTTAGCCTTCATAACCAATGGAAGAAGCTTCCTAGCCAGAACATCCTGATAGATAATACTTATATCCAAACTATGTGAGAAATCCCATGCAATATCTTCATATAATCACTTTTGTCGGAATCTATAGCTTTAAAAGTAGTCCGACTCTGCCACAATACCATCAATTCCAGAACTCAGTATTTCTTAACAGTTTTATAGGACAAATTGGTTAAGGCTTTGGCGGCCGAGGTTATTAGTATAACTACTTTTCTTCGGGCTTGAAGGCCGTCGCTCTTTGGAATTTCTTCCTGACGTTTCGCTAGCGCGAGTGGCTAGCTTCTTCAGAGGCTTACTCATTTCCGATGACTAAAAGTTTCGATTTCTTAGGGCGTATTTGACGCCCTAAGAAATATATATATATATATATATATATATATATATATATATATATATATATATATATATATATATATATATATATATATATATATATATATAAACCCATACTCATAAGGGAAAACTTGTTATCAGTTCCATGCATATATATATTGAAATGTGTAACCTATATAAGAAACAATCTTGCATCGTTTGAAGTGAATGCGGCTACTCATAATTATAGTACACGTCATGGTGATATGTTGAGAATACCCTCTCACAAAACGACAAAATTTAAAAATTCTCCACTATATAATTCGGTCACACTTTATAATAAACTGCCTAAATCAATTAAGGAGTCTGAATCTTATGTAATATTTAAGAATAGCACCAAAAGATTCTTAATTGAAAATTGTTTTTATAGCGTCCAGGATTATTTACGATGAAAATCTTAATTTTAAGATACTTATCTAACTGTGATACTATTATATCATGTGCTGTAATGTTTTTTTTTATATATGACAAATTATGTTCTCAATTTTGTATATATTGTGTAGTACCTGTATTGACTTACCATATGTACATGAGTACCGAAATGGTGAATAAATATTATTATTATTATTATTATTATTATTATTATTGTCAATAAAATTTCATCTGCAGTGAAAATATCAACCTTTGAAGCACAAACAATGTCTTTAACAGTTTCATAAGTCCAGAAGGGAAATTACTAAAATGGCTTCAACCTTTCTATTAGTTAGTTTTTAGTTGGTGACATAAATATTATATTTTCCTAGTGTTCAAGACAAAATTACATCTTGCGCCTTCAAGAAAACAGTTTTAACACTTTTTTATTTCATCAGTATCTTTTAAGGCTGCATTATATTTTATAACGCCTATTTAGAACTACTGAAAAACTGTTATGAAATTGCCTCTTAATTATTTTATAAGTATCGCTCGAATATGTTGCAGGAGTGCAGTAAGAGAAGTCTTTACAAAACTACATTTTAAGAGTGTTAGAAAACGTTTATAGTATCGGTCGAAATGTTTATGAAACTATTTTGTAGTGTTTGTAAAAGGCTTATTAATAGAGATTATAATGTTATATAAAACGGTGCCGATTTACTACTTATAGCTGTTTTATAGACGCATTGAAAACATTTCTGAGGGGAATACAGTTTTATAATTTGTGTCTCCGAAACATTTCCGCAACTATTATAAAATATAAAATTGCTAGTTGGGTACAAAACTTGTATGAAAAAAAAAACTTCAAATAAATAGCAAACGAACTCTGTTGATAGGAACGTGTACATGATTCGTTCACAAAAAGGGAGAAAGAGTCCATCTGAAACAGTTACTTCCCTGCCTACACGGCGCGACGGGCGCTGAATCACAAAAAAATCACTTTTTCTTGCTCAATTTGTCTACCGAACATACGGAATATCTTCTGCAAAAAATAAACGAAGAAGTAAATATTGAGTATTGATCAAGTATTAAGTATTAAGTAAATTTACGGAGTCAGTTGTCAAGATTTCAAAAACAAGTACATCGGCCAAAGCCGACGAGCTATTGAAACCCGTATCAAGGAGCATTTTGCACACATGAAAGGCGGAAGGGTCGCCCAACACCTTCTAGACCTAGACAATAACCATGAGATTGGTGAAATCAATCTGAAAATTATTGAGCATGTGAATGACTCGATGCATGTGAGAGTCTAGAAATAGCGAACTGCAAAAACCGCTTGAATGGTGACAAGGGACCTATTCCTTTCATCCCGCTTTCTGATCTTTTGTTTTGAGAGATCAATCAGAATAATTAGTAATAACAGACGAAGTTCATGTCGAACCAAGAAGCTTTGCAGATAGTGGCTGCACTAGTTCAATATCGAAAAATTAATTAGAATAATCAGCAGTAACAAACAAAGTCCAGATCAGACCAAAACACTATAGGTATATAAAGCTAACCCTAGTCTTCAGATTTAGTATCAATTTTATTCTCCTGAAGATGCTAACGTTGTTAGCGAAATGCGTGTCGAGAGGAAAAATATTAGTTTGATGTAAGGGGAATAGATGGAAAAAACTCTGGAAACGAAACAAAATGAAGCATGAATTCAGAATTCTTAGTAGATACAGCTTCCGACAGGATATATATTGTAATTAGGTAATCTGAGAAAGAAATATGGGGTAAAAATGACTGAAATAATCGGAAAAATACAAACGAATTGAAAGGTAAGTTGAAAAATAGTGACAACTCCAACAGAATCAACTACACAGTCAACTTCAGTCAACTTGAAACTGACAAACTCTTGATTATTAATTTTATGATATCAGTTTTTCAGTGAATTGTCAACTAGTTTTAGCGTTTCATTCAGAGTTTCTTCTCACTTGCATATTTCTCTAATCGTTTCATTCGTTTCATTTGATTCCATTTCACTTACACCTTTTATTGAATCAATTATTTATCATTCCTCCATTTCTTTCAAGTACTGTTTCATCGTCACTATTCTGTGATGGATAAATATGTTCTTTATATTTGTCTTGTATAGGTTCCAATATTAATTCTTTTTTTTCTGATTGTGGTAGGTTAGAAACCCAGAAAATTACGGAGATAAAATTCCATTTTTCGTTTTAATACCCCACTCTCTTTTGATAAAGGGTATTTGACCCAATAAGTTTTTGACAGGTCCTTGTAGAATCAAATATATTCTTATACCGCTCTTTCAACTACATGATATAAAAAATGAAATATGTATGTTGTCACAAGAACAACAGAAATTGTGAGGTTGAATGGAAGAACAGCAAGCAACTTTGTTGTAATGCTGAACTTCGCCCTTTCAATTGCTTGTAACGCAAAAACTTGAATTTTATTATGTATATTAGCAAGAGAATAAAGTATATTATTATTATTTTTTCTTCGTAGTTTTTTTAATCATTATTGCACCGAAATTTAAAAAAATCTCTCGTCAAAACTTGAATCTTTGACAGAAGAGAAATATTCATGAGTTTTTAAAATGGGAGCAAATTTGGTTTCCGATATGTTACAAAGATAAGTTCATTCATAAATATTTGTTCTTGTATTTTTTCAATAGGCCAATTTGAGTTATACGGGAAGTTCCTGACTGATGGGACGTAGTTCATTTGAAGAACTTTTTTCAAAGAAGAGAACTTCACAGGGTAGATGAGAAGTCTACCCCTTCACACATGTATAGTTTCTAATATCGGTCCCTAATTGTTTCATATTGGGGTATGTAAACAGCCCAAAAAATTAGGAACATGTTTTCGATGTCAGGAGAAACTATTACTACGGAGTCAAGTCCCTCTATGTTAGGAATAACGTTCAGTAATAATCTCTCAAGAAAAATATGTAGGATCTATCGCTAAAGGTGCTTCCCAAAAGTTTGTATTTCTATTTCTTCAGCTTCTAATAATCTGCAAGGCACAAATACGTCTTGGAATATAGATCCCGTGTGTGGGGCTCTGCACCAAAACATTGATCGTATCTTCTTGAATCTATTCAGAAAAAAGGAATCCGTCTTGTTGGTGATTCTTCGCTCACGGACTCGCTCACTTCTTTGGAACATCGTAGAAGGTTCATAGACTTGTTTCTCTTCTATAGATATTTTCACGGTTTATGCTCTACTGAATTGTCTTCAATCGTTCCATCCTTGGCATTAATAACACGGATGACCCCATGAGTGCGGAATTCCCACCCTTTGTTGTGAGCTTGGAGAACTGTCGAACCTCTCTTGCTCAGGGATCTTTTTTCAATAGAAAAGCAACAAACTTCAAGATTCATAATTAATGTCAATTCGTATCTACTGTCCCTTGATTCACTAGATGTTCTTTGAACATCACAGGGCTTTCCTTTCACCTGAATCTGTAATATTCCGCCAAATTATTGCGTCGACCGAAAACTACCACACTGACGATGACAAAAAGCACACCCGACAAAACGCCCATATCCGTCCTTTCCTCTCAAATCATCCCTAATCCCCAAAAAGACAAAAACAGCCGGATCCGCGCATTTCATTCAGGCGATCCTCCAAACAAAATCATCTCAATATCGACTCGGGCCTTGCCTACTGAGATATAACTTTGGTTTTTGGCATTCTAATACGGGATCTGCATATTCATACGGACGAGTGAAATCCTGACAAAGACGCATCGGAACGTTGAGTTCGTGGAGAAAAAGGATGGGGAAAAAGTATGGGTGATTACCAGCTAGAAGCATAGACGTGTATTGAATTTATTTTTTGGGGGATTGAGAAGGACGACAAAAATCTCCAAGTATTGAGTTTGTTCATCACATCACTTGTCGGTTTGACACTTTTGGGTGATTGAAGTGTCTAGGTTTACTAAGTGATACGGAAAAGACGACAGAAAACGCCCAACATTATATATTTTACATAATTTGTCAATAACGAAAATTGTCAGGGAAAGAATTTGCGGATAAGTTTTGTAGACGGAAGCGGATTCAGTTTCCAAAACGTTAACGATGAATTGAGTTAAGTATATTTGTTTTTGTCTTTTAAGATAGGCAAATTGGAGTCATATGAGAAGTTGCTGACTTATTATTTGGACGTGTTTTATCCAGTAGGAAATGTTTTTTAAAATAAGGCAGCAACTCCTTGAGGTAGATAGATGTCCACCCTTGTACACTATTGATTGTTAATCATTCAATATTAGAGTAGGTTGAAGACCCAGAGAACTACGAAGGAAATATGCTTGTCTATTTCAAAAAGAAAATGGACGAACATTGATCAGAAGGAAAGTCATATGAAGTTACAAACGTTACAAATACCTTTTCCAACCAAATCAATTTTTGAAGGCGTTTTGAAGGATAACAAGCAAGTGACAAGGTGAAGACTATGGCGCAAGAGGATTTTCTGTAACATTTTGCAATTTCATTTTTTTTTTTGGAATGCGATGATTATTTGGTGCGCTTGTGAAAGTCACATCAAGATATCATGAAAAAAGGGACATATTCTGAATATACTATTCCGAATACCATCAAATAGAGGCAATACGTATGTTGACAATTATAATCGTAATAATTGGGATATTGAAGGTTAAAATTCAGATTGTGTAATTTGTATCATACAACTATTTCGATACTTCAACATCAGATAAATATCTCAATGAATTATTCATTACCTCAATGAGCATAATATGAGAAATTCCATATGTGAATTCAATGGACGAATGAATGCTTTTGTTTTTTCTTCTTTGCTGTTTAATAAAGTTTTGCGTTCACCTAACTAATCATATAAAATAAGGCATTTCAATATTTCCGTTGATTTCAAGAAGTACCACTGCTATGTCGAAACTGAAAAAATATTTTTGACGTTATTTTTTTGAGAATTTCAAACTGGATTCTCAACTCTGTGACCTAGAAAGTAATAGGTGATATAAAGAGAGTAGAATTGGTACGAAATTGCAAATCTAAGGGTACAATAAATATCTTAAAAAAATTTTTTTGAATCACGATATTATCAAGAAAAAAATTGGGAAATTGTTCATTATTTTTCTCTGACTTTGTATGATGGAATATTTCGAAAGGATTTTTATATGTTTCCCGTCAATTTTTCCTCTACTACCAGACGGCGGGTTCAGGTTTTCCATCCGACGTTTCATCTCTCGGCCACCACCATCAAATATATTCCTTCTCATTGACTGTTTTGAATTCGTCTTCCTCTTAGTAGTATGAGTTATTGGATAAAACTAGATTATGAACAATCTTGGCTACATGAATATAATAAATCATTAGAGATGATCGATATGTTACCCTTTATATCTGGATGAATCTTTATGGTACGCACCGGGCGATTTATTCTCCTTCCAAACTCTTCAGATTTCGAGTTGGAGTGTGCCAGTTTGATATTCTTGTCGCTGACAAATTCAATTTTCCGATATAACTCATGAGAAATAAATAGAATACTTAGATTTGCAAGGATGGTTGTTCAAAGTGGACTGGTCATATTCTGCTCATATTTACCATTCATAGGCAATTTTCACATATCCCTTAGAAATGTTTGCTCAGAATATTTTTGATATTTCTAAATTGCAAAGGGGCAAGTTAAGCAGTTGAAGAACAAAAAAGCAGTCCTGAAAGAGGTTCGATGGTAGTACAACAACGAAACGTTGGTTAGAAAGTCTGAAATCACCTTCATGCAGTGGAAAAGAAGCGGCCAGTGAATGCAAAATTTGTTACTCAATATCGGCATAAATGAATGATTAAAAATCATTCCAAGACTTTTTCTAGAGATCGATAATTGAAGCGTGCCATATGCAAAAGGGTCTAAGTCCAAATTCGAAAAAAATTCAGGAGAGATAAAAATTGAGATTGAACTCAAAACCGTTTTGGCACAAATGATTGATATTCATACTGATGATAGTTCAACAGTCAATTGATATATTTTAGAGAAGATTTGGGTTTGATCGATCCATGATAGGCAGAATCAGACCCCACAAGTTCAAAACGGTCTATGTGCCATTCCAGTTGCAGATTATCAAGTTCGAATGTATTATTCAATTGAAGTACTTTTATCATGAAATTATTGAAGAAAAACGACAATAAAACAAAATATACATTATACTCATTAACTTAAGAAAATATCAGAAATGTTAAGCTGCATATCCTGGTTGAAACTTTGCTTTATTTGAGGTTAGGTATGAATTTCCTGCTCTTTTATTCATTTGGGTGTTATTTCTGACATTTCCTGTTTTTTTTCTCTTCTTGGCCCTAATATCTTGATGGATTTCCATCGTAGAGTCCTAATTCAGTGAAAACGCCAAGAAACGTGCCGATACGAAGTTGTGAGATACACTAATGAGAGTGCATGTAAGATTTGGCACTTAGAACGTTTTGAAATTAACTTCATATTGTCATCCACTTGTGGTAGCACTATCAACCCAGAATTTTGTGTGCAAGTAAAGCAGGGCACTTAGACCCAATTTTCGCCTTAAAACGTTCATGACCAAATGTGGCACTTAGACCTGTTTGCATATGGCAAGCTTCAATTATCCTATCACCCTAACACCAAACCGTTATTACTTGCACTAATCGTGCGTTTCACTAACAAGCTTTGCATCTTCAGAAAAAAATTGATATAGTGGATTTTAACTTTTTTCTCATGAATATGCTACTTAGCAAAACTCACGTCTAGAGAGAACGATTTTAGTTTAGGTCACTAATCTCTAGTAATACATTCAGCAGGGGTTTGAATTTCATCGTATATAAAATATTTTTTTCCAAATGGAGCCAAGAAGAAATTAAAGCAATATTTCAAAAGTTCGGTTCCTCTCGAGTATATTACTAATTTTTTAAATTTCTGGATTGTATTTGTTCCTTATATTTCTCATGTTTCTGATATCCCAATGATGAGAATCGATACTGAGTAGATAATTCTGAATTCAGTCTAAGATGGTTCAATCATATTCAGTTCAGATTGGTAGATCAAATGTCCCGAAAAAAAAAACAAATAAAATGACAATATGAAGCCGAAATATGGTGGAAGTATAGAAACAGAAACTAAACAAACCTTCCGTGAAACATCATTCAGAATTTCATAAAAAAATACTTTTTGGATTTTTTTTTGAAAAATATCAATCCTGGTAGGTTCAGAACAGCACGTTAAATTAACTGAAATGGGACTCATTTTCACCAACTTTTGCTATTGCACAAAATCATCTACATTTCCCAAAGATACGTCACTGATACATTGATGCTACTCTTCTTAATCCAGTGTCCTGCATCCAAATATCCCTCCTCGGAGGACCATCCGAATAATGAAGATTAACCCTTCACTTGTTACGATTCCCTGATCATCATTTGGTATTTCGATGGTCCCCTCTCTCTCTACTCATCAAAAGTAATGAAAGAGAGAAAATCACGTGGAAGCAATATTTGGAGTTTTTAAGAACGGCACGTCGAGTGTGTGATATCAGCGATTTCCCACAATCTGGTAGGCCCTGATATTTTCATTTTGTGACATGTATCTGAGTACCTAATCTTCACAAAATTAGATGTTTCGTCCCAAGCCATGCTTTTTGTTTTTGACAATTGATAAACAGAAAGAGGGGTTCTACACAAGAGATTGGACAGATGGAAATTCGGATTATTTGGGAAGTTTTGTGTGAAATTGAATTTGAGAAGATGGGTGGGAAAATACTGATTCGTGAAATTCTAAGCGACTCTGAAAATAAGTAGAGTACAATCACGATGATTCCCAGGTGGTTCCGTTCAATTAGGATATAATAACATATATCAAATCGTTGTTCAACGATCAAGACATGAAAACCATTTTTCACGAGGGGAAAATTAGAATTCCATCCGAGTTATACTCTATACTTTTTCTACGGCTATAACAGATAATAGCAAAATAATAAAACGGATAACATACTTCACATTCAATGTCATTCAAAATTTCCATTTATGTAACTTTCAATAAGTGAATAGAGCTGTGATTGCTGGGAATTTGACATTTCATGGAGGACCTGATTTATTGTTTGTTGAACGCTACAACTGTAACACAATGAAGTCATTGTTTTATCAGTAGGGGATGAAATCTTAATACCTCATTGTTCTATCAATAACAGTTATAACCGTAAGAATACTTCAAGAAGAACTAATTTTATCGACAACACCAATGAAGACAAAAAACCTTCTGTGAGTATTTTTGATATTTTTATTGCTACACAAAAATTGGAAAGTACACAACGAACTTGGTGAAATGTTGTTGGCTCTTCCTTCTCCAATTCGAAAATATGGCATACACAATTTGTTGATATCTGTATAACATTTATAAATGATTAGTTCACTAACAAAAAAATAAATTGTATTCGGCAATCAGGAATATAAGCTGCCCCTTGCCCCCACAAGTTTCTGCTTTCTGAGCATGCTTGTAGAAGTGTTTCAAAAATGGGATACATAAAATTGAAATAATCTGAAACTACTTTTTTGACGACGGGTTTCGAATCACATAGAGTGATTACCCAACGTGTGTACCAAGCAAAGGTAACTTGAAACATAGAATAATAAGATATTTTTCGCAATATGAGGAGATGTAATTCTTGATGAAATACCATTCACCATTCACTAAAATAGCTTTTCAATTGAGGAAAAAGAGTCGAAAAAAATTCTCAGAAATCTATTCAGACCACATAAATAAACTAGTTTCAAAATTAAAATTTTCTTTAATAACTCCTTCTGAACAGTTAACTGTACTTTTCAAATCATCTTTCGAACAATTCGTTCGAACTATACTTCTATTACTTCGTTGGGTTCCTATTGCAGTATGAATTTCTAACAAAGGAAAGAGCGTGAAAATATCGCAATTTTATTAAAGTGCGATTAGTTTGGAAATTGATTGGTATATGGTCAAAAAAATTAAGGAATATCCGACAATTGAAACTTTTCAATCACAATTATACTTTTCCCAATTAGTTCTGAAACTATTTCATTTCTCAGCATGATTCAAATATGTAGATGAGTTTTTACAAACTGAACTCTCATCATGATATCGAAACACGAGATTATACAGATTGCGAGATGCGATCTTTAGTGATTTATACAATTTTTTCAATTATAGTTACCAAATTGGTAGCAGAATTTTGTACTAATTTCTGATGCGAATTATATGGCGTTCATAAAAAATTAAACCATGATTTTATCAACAAAATCACGTTAAGTACCACACTGGACGAAAATATTCTGTTATAAATTCCAGTCATGATTCTTCTGAAGCTATTTTCCAAATGTGGGTTATGGATGTTCGAAGCCATCGATATGAATATTTATTGTTATCCAATTGGAACTCGAACAAACTCGAATGAAATTCCAGCTGTACACACATTGTCAGGAAGGATTTGAGGAAAGAATAAAGCGTTAATGCATCATCAATTGATATGATACGTTTCAATCGAAAATGAATGAAAGAATGTAGGCTTTCACGGCCGGTGTTAATACATATCTTTTGTTTTTCGGGCTTGAGGGCCGTGTGTTGGAATTTTGACTTCCGGAGCTTTCGGCTACATCTGCGGCAGCCATCTTCAGCGGCGTGGTCTCAGTTGAACTCCTCTATGTGAGTTTACTACGACTGATTGCAAATCTGGAATTGACTCTTTTTTATCTTTGGGTCCGACAGCGTTCTGTTGGTCGCCCGATTTCCTGGTTCTATCTGGTTTCGTCTTAGCTGTTCTTAGAACTGGATACCAAATTTTGTTCAAATGTAGGCCCTCTCCCTTTCTGTTGAAGTTATCCTTGTGCTTATGTATATCTATTGCTTCCCGAAATAAACGAGTGGACAGACAGAATTGAAGTTTTGTCGAATTCTATATTATGGTTGTTCAGAAGTGCCTGCTCAGCTACAGCTGATTTGTCCGTTTGTCCCAACCGACAATTTCGACTGTGCTCACTGATTCGAGTCTTAAAACTGCGTTTGGTGGTCCCTATATATATATATACATATATATATATATATATATATATATATATATATATACACTTCCACATGAGCATGGAATTATGTATACCCCAGCATTGGGAAGCGGATCTCTTGGATCTTTAGCTGACCTCAGTTGTTCCTCTATTTTCTTTGTTGGTTTGTATATTGTTTCAAAAAAAAAAGCATAATATAGAAACAATATACAAACCAACAAAGAAAATAGAGGAAAAACTGAGGTCAGCTAAAGATCCAAGAGATCCGCTTTCCAATCCTGGGGTGTACAGAATTCCATGCTCATGTGGAAGTATATGGTCCGAAATGAAGTTTTGCGCTGTCATATTCATTTCTTGATAGAACAAATAATCTCACAAAGTTAGTAGCATCCCTCTCCTTCCAGTGGAAATAGTTTTTTTTTAATTCTTTATTTAATGTCGGCCTTTTTCCGCTACCAAAACCAATCATCGATACCGGTGAGCACACTTCCCCCAACAGGAAATTTTGCCTAACCCTCTGGTATTCCAACCAGAGGTAGGGATCTTTTAAGAGCCGAACATCCATGGACTCGGGACCGCCGGCTTTACTTTCCCTCCGAAGGACGGCACATCCTCAATATATCTTGTGTTCATGGATACATTGTCTGCGAGCTATGATACGCTATTTTGCTGCAGTTCTATGGGCTTCCGACGAGGTCCTTCCCTGCATGAGGTCTCCCATCCAAGTACTAAGCGCGCTCGGGCTTGACTTTAGATATGGAATGCCTGTTAGTCAACCTGGAGAGTTTGGCCCACATAAATGATCGCTCCTCGAAATTCTGTCAGTCATCATCGATTGTAAATACCAGTTACAGAAACATCGTAGTTTACCCAACTTGGAACTTAACTGTACCATTTTCTTCTCAATTTTCCCTTCTATTGTAACTGATATCAATATTTTCCAATATTTTATATTTATTTTATCATCATTCCCATTCATTTTCTGGTCATTCACATTTTTTTTTCGATTATTTCAACTTCCTCAATCAGATTTCAGTGTCTTTTTTTGAATCGATGAGTTTGCTGACCGGCTTTTATTTTCATCATTACTTTTCGTTCATTTTCCGCTTATTTTATTTGATTTTCTGATTCATTAATTATTAAAGAATGTGGGCTTTCACGGCCGGTGTTGTAATATCGCAAGGTTTTCGGGCTTGAGGGCCGTGTATTGGAATTTTTAATTAATTAATTAATTGGAATTAAAAATTCCAATACACGGCCCTCAAGCCCGAAAACCTTGCGTCATTAATTATTGTTACTTTCAATTGTCCTCTTTACATTTCGATATTTACGTTTCAACTTAGGTTCTCGATGTACTAAGTGTTTTGTTAGGACAACTCGAATGCAAATACAAATGAAAGCCTCCATACTACGAGGTTGAGGAACAATTCATTGGCCTTTTTTTTCTCCGAATCAAGAAATGTAAATTACAACCCATATGGAACAAGTTCATTAAACGAAATTAAAACACTCCCAGCTGGTATGTACGTGTATATCATTCAAAGACGTTGGTTTCCCTTACAAAAAGGAAGAAATAGTCCATCTGAAACCAACCTCCTTTGTAGAGAAAATATAAAAACATAATTCAAAATGAAGTGTTTATTCAATTAAACGAAAATTAGTGAAACTATAATTATAATAAGAAACTCCATGGCCAGTCTCATTGGAAGATGTAACAGAATTCATTTTGGTGAAGCTTGTACCAGGGCAGAGAACAATGTTATCTGCCGAAGTTTTGGACATCCGCAATGTTCTGTTTCCTTTGTAGCGAGTCTTTTATATAATCCTCTGCTACTGAACTGGACTTCCATTCACTGTGTCTTTTAATTGTAGTAAGACTAGCACCAGAGTCCGCCAACAAACTTGCTGAGTAACATCGGAAACGATGGCCAGTATAAAGATGGAAATCAGCAAATTTAAAAAGAAATTCAGCAGTTTTGGCAAGCATCTTACCAAATAAATATGTTGATTCCACTGGACCGACAGCTATGTACTTTTTCTAGTAGTTCATATATAATGTACCACTTACAACAAAGGTGCATGGCACATTAGTTTTTGTGTTTGGTATATGCAAAACTCGTGAAGTTCCGGAATCCTCGATATTATTTAATGTTAAATCGCACAGTTCCTCTCGACGACAGGCTCCAAAAACACCAAAAATCGCAGCAACTTTCTGCGTTATAGCCTGTTTCGACGATGCAAGTTGTCGCTGCAATTCCAGAAAATTGCATATGTTCATGCAAGTTTTTCGAGTTGCACGAATCTTCTTTGGTGCGATGAGTTGCAGCTACTTAGTTATTTAGTTATTTCTATGGTAAATTTGTTGTTGCAAACCATATATAATAATATAATAATAATATACGTGGTGGCATCATTGTGAAGAATGTTGATTTCGATCATTTCAATTATTTTTCGAAACTTAAGGAATTGAGTTGAGTAATGAGGTGATTTAATCACAATATCAATTTTCAGAAATGAATGAAATTATTGTGATAATGTAGACGAAAACACCAGAAATATTCGTGTCAGATTTCAAATGAGTAAAAGGGTACAGATTAAACTTGGACTCGTAACGTCCAATTATCACCGTCTCCCTAATTCGTTCCAGTAACAAATCTGGACTAATCCAAGCCCAGGAGAACCCGAATTTGATATTGATGGTCAATATCTATGCATGATGCCATTCGGTCCCAAATAAGGTGGGGAATAACCAATTCATGTTGTCAATCGTGGTGAGTTATCCTTATTAAGCCATTCATTCGGTTTTTTTGTGGTGATTTGATATGGAATTTGAAAACTGCGAGGTTCATGATCAAATATGACTTCAAATTGATGAACATTTGAAATGAGCATGGAATTGCATATATATGCAAGTGTTGGGGATGTCATACGTGTATTTTTGAGTGTTTCTTTCCAAAATTCCACTGAATTATTCGAATCCGAACTGTCAGAAAAATCAACAGAAATTATGAAGCATGACATATTAGAATTCTAATGGATGAAAGTCATAATTATCAGAACACATTCTCACTACCGATGAAGATTAAACAGTTGAATGAAATGACAATCAAATGATAGCAAGGTCAAATATCTGACATTAACACAAAACGAACCGAAAAACGAAACTAGACGAAAATATTTGTAAGAATTTTGAATACGGAAGCAAATTTGGTTTCCCAAACGTCAACGATAAATACTTGGTTAAGGTATTTTTTTTGAAAGACGAATTTGAGAAATACAAAAAGTTGCTGACTAATCAAAAGTGTCCCATTCAGAAGAGACTGTTTTTGAATTATCGCAGCAACTTATAGGGATAGCTTGAAAATCTGCCCTTCTACACTTGTATAGATTCCAATATCAATTCTTATTTTCCAGACTGTCGTAGGTGAAGAACCCAAAAAAACTGGAGAAAGAATATGATGATATAAGAACTAGGAAAGAACTGAGAGTGAATTTAAGAGATAGATTAGTGAAATGAACTGCTCCTGTTTTGAATAATTCGAAAAACAGAAACATTGAAAACAAACAGATGAATGTGTGAAAACAAAAAGCAATAAATATACTGTCTGATAGTCAAGAAAAAATGTTGAAACAATGTTTCAAGTCAGACTCACTCAAGAAACACGACGTTTCGGTGGCTAGTATGTCATCAACAGCAGGCGAAAGGTCGACAGTACTTTTTTAAGTCGGTCACATATTCTTCGTATGAATCACTGATTTCGAACACTCAAATATTTCCATACTGCTTTTTCATCTTTTGGAATTCACAACTACAAGTGTTTTCTCAATCAAGCTTGTAAATTCAGATGTTACGTGCAAAGATATAGAATTGAACAGAAAGAGACACTAATGAACATAATAACGACCTCCTACCATAAGTGACAAAATGTCACAATCTTGACACAAATTCACTGTTTGAGATAAATTATCTCAATATTCAGACTGTTCTTTCTCTACTTCACTTTCAGTTCATTATATACTAAATGAATATAGATTAACTATTATATTTTATTCACACCGACCAAATACCTGTATCTTTGCCACCAGTTATAATGCTGTCATGTTTCTTTCTAATTGATTTCATTCATTTCCACTCAAATCCAGAAATAAACATTATTGAATTGTATTGTAAGTTCATTCGATCTCACTTATCCTCTTTTCAGCTATCATTCAATGTGTTTCTACATATTTTTCCACCTTATCCATTTACAACTTCCATTATTCTGATATATCAAAGTCCTATGCTTTCTGTTTGACTCATAAAGTGTTCTGAGAATTTCCTTCAGAGAACTCCTTCGGTGTTTCCTACCTCTTCAATACAGGAAATAATTCCCTAGAATTTTTTTCAATCTATTTCTTCGAATAAGAATGAGGAACTCTCGAATTCAAAATACAAGACTCTCTGTATCTGTATCTGTAGAGAAGGAAGGGGGAGTATAGACCCACAGCACTTAGGCCACAATATGGCCCATTGTACATCCTCCCAAGGAGGACAGGTCACCAGGGGACATCTCCTTAATATCGGCAGGTGTAGGCCAAGACTTACCGAACACACACTCTCTTATCGACGATAGCTCCAGACATTCGCATAAGACATGCCTGACAGTTTCATCTTCCTGTTCACACATCCTGCATAGAGGTGTGTCCACTAGCCCCATAATATGGAGGTGTTTCCTTAGTTGACAGTGTCCAGTCAGAAATCCCACTGTTAAACGTAGGTTCTTCCTGGTCATCGCCAAATATTCATTTGGATCCAGCTTCTCAGGGTCGCCCAGGGTGATCCTGGCAAAACTGCATCCTTTGGTTTCATCCCATCTTTTGAGGGTTTGAGTATGGGTGTAACGTTTGGCTAGTTCCGCAATTGTCGAAGTCGTCAAGCCATGGGTGTCACCTGGTCCCAAAATGTTCATTCCAGCCGCCATCCTGGCCAAAGAGTCAGCAATGCGGTTACCTTTGCTCCTGTCGTGCCCTTTCACCCACCTTAGTACGATATTATTATCTACCGAGGCGTTAGCTAAATCTTGATGGCACTCTAGTGCTAACCCTGAGATAATACATTGTCTATTCAAGGTTAGTAGGGCTTGTCTACTGTCAGTGTAGATTATTATGTCTTTGCCAGAAATTCCTTTTCTGATTAGCTCTTTTGTGGCGATTGAGATACCAGCCAGTTTGAACCACGCTGGTATTTTTTCCCATTCCCCACTTAATCCTTAGGCTAAGTGATCTAGAGTAAACTCCACATCCTGATCCTTCTTTGGTTTTTGAGCCGTCTGTGTATATGCGTATTGCATTTGCAGCATCCGCCTCAGTGTTCTGTTTTATTTGTATTTTGTAGGGTTTATTAAACACAAACCTGGGTTCAATTGCGTCACTGGCTGCCTGTAGCAGAGGCACCGCAGTGAGTGCCCCCCTCCACAGGCCCCGCCTCAGTTGACCCATTCCTACCTCGGGGTTTACACCAGCCGTGCGCAATCGTAGCATGGCCATTAGCGCAACCTACTTGACGTGCAGGTCCAGAGGTGTCAGACCAGTAACTAATTCCATTGCTGCGGTTGGTGTTGTTCTCATGGCTCCTGTGATGTTCAGACAAGCCATTCGCTGTATTTGGTATAGTTTTTGGATGGTCGTTGCTTGTAGAGTTTTTGGTCCCCATGCAATGGCTCCGTACGTTAGCATAGGTCTTATTATTGCAGTGTAGATCCAGGTGACTACACGGGGCGAGAGGCCCCATGTGCGTCCCACTGTCCTCCGACACTGCTCATAGGCCACATATGCTCTTTTTGCTCTGCTCTGAATGTGCGAGTTCCATGTTAACTTCCTGTCGAGGGTAATACCGAGGTATTTCACCTCTTCAGAGAAGTCTAGTTTGCTTTTGAAGATTTCGGGGGGTTTCAAGCCCGATAAGCTTCTTTTCCTAGTGAAAAGGACCATCTCCGTCTTCTTGGGATTGATCGACAGTGAGTGTTCTTTACACCATGTTTCTATTAATTTGAGACCATCCTGCGCTCTATCGCACAGTGTGTTCACAAATTTGCCGGTCTGCAGAATAACTATGTCATCTGCATATGCAATTGTGTAGAAACCATTACTGTTGAGGCGATTTATCAGGGTATCCAGGACTATGTTCCAAAGAAGGGGTGATAAGACCCCTCCCTGCGGACATCCCCTCATGACCAGTCCTCTCACAGTAATGTCTTCTACATTTATACTTATTGCTCTACTAGAGAGCATCTTGAGTATCCACTCTCCTACTACCAGGGGTATATTCCTGGAGTTAAGTTGCTGGGTGATTGTTGGGAAGGTCGTTTTATCGAACGCTCCTTCGATATCTATGAATATACCCAGGGTGGATTCTTTATTATCCAATGATCTCTCGATTCTGCCAACCACTTGGTGAAGGGCCGAATCAGTGGACCTTCCCGGAGTATATGCATGCTGATATGGATGAAGTGGATTGTGAACTAAGACTTCATCTCTTATAAACCGCTCGCACAGCCTCTCCATTGTTTTCAAAAAGAACGATGTGAGACTAATTGGTCGGAATGCTTTTGGTAAGGTGTAGTCCATCCTTCCTGGTTTGAGAATATCCAGTCCCCATTGTAGTAGGGCTGGTCTTATACCGTCAGGTCCTGGTGCTTTGAAGGGGGAAAAGCCCGATATGGCCCACCTCATCTTGTCCTCATCAATTATAGTGCTAGCAAATTGCCAGTCGTATTGTGAGGGTGTTATTGGTACTTCCGTCCGGTTCGTCGTTCCTGGGAAGACAGAACCTGGGAAGTGAGTTTCCATAAGAATCTCGGCGCTTTCTCGGAGGTTGGCGGCCTTGTCGCCATTTTCCCTCGTCAGGATGCCGATACTCTTATGGTGGTCGCTTGAGAGTGCCTTCTGTAGCCTCGAGACTTGCGGGAAATTTTCGATTGCCTCACAATAGGCTCTCCAGGCTTCTCTTTGCTTTTGTCTGCAGACTTTTTTGAACTCTCTGAGGTTGGCTTTATATATTCCCCAGTCCTCTTCGAGTTTTGATTGTTTTGCTTTGTCAAAGGTCGTTCTCGCTGTCTTTCTGAGGTGTTCCAGTTCAGGGCACCACCATTTATTGGTTGTGCCTTCTGTCTGTACCATCCTCATCGGACAGGATTCCTCATAG
This sequence comes from Zygogramma bicolorata, assembly GCA_032362365.1. Lineage (NCBI taxonomy): Eukaryota > Metazoa > Arthropoda > Insecta > Coleoptera > Chrysomelidae > Zygogramma > Zygogramma bicolorata. Next base: position 1,646,731 of record JAVJAQ010005172.1, read on the forward strand.
GCAATGTCTATTTTGTTTTGGATAGATAACGTGTACCTTTCCAATTCTTCACTATTGCCAGGAGTCAGGGCCTCTGTCTCCCGCAGAGCTCCTTTTAAGAGTCGATTGTATAGAGCTACATCCGTCCTCTTCGGATCGCGGGATTTCACAGTGGTCCTGAGATCCTGGTTTACCGTAAAAGTCAACCAGCGATGGTCTGACATAGAAATATGATCAGACACTTGCCAGTCTTGAATTTTATTTGATATCATGGCTGTCGCCAGCGTAAGATCTATTAATGTTTGGCTACGGGCGTTAATGAATGTCGGCTCCGTGCCTCTATTCAAGATTGCTAGGTCTTTCTTAATTATGTATTCGTAAAGAGACTTACCTCGGGCGTTGATATCCTTGCTGCCCCAGCCCAGGTGGTGAGAGTTTGAGTCGCAGCCCAAAATCAACTCCATTCTCTGGTTTAGGCAGTGGTCCACTAGCACTTCCATCTCTCTTGTGGGTGGTAGAGTGGCTGCATCTGAGGGGAGGTACACCGATGCGAGTATCAACGCCGCATATTTGCCCTTTCCGTCTGGACATTCCACTTTAACCGCAGTTAGGTCTGAGGTGCAGAATTGTGCCATCAGAGAGGCTCTGTATTTCCTGGGAGCGTAAACGGCTGTCCTGGGTTGTTGATTGCTTGGTGAGCTAAAAATTTGGCCAGTCAGGTCACCGAAACCAGTAATTCTGGTCTTAATTATCCTTAATACAAGGCTCGTTATCGATGCAAGTTTCCAATGAAGTGTTGAGAAATATAAAAATTTATAACATTTGGTCAATTTTCAATAGGTACTATTTGGAGGTACTTATTCTGTTGTGGGTGAAATTTTTCTCCATAGTTCAGTTGGTTTCTTCACCTATAATAATCTGAAATAAATCAAGGATATTTTTTGGAATCTATAAATGAAAAATACCCCAGCATATCTTAATTTTTTTTCAGAAACATACATTTCTGTACTACGATTATTCACAAATACCCCTTTCCGATTCTTGTCCTTGAAAAACTGTGAAAAATTTGAGTCTTAAGAACGGAAGCGTATTGGGGCTACAAAACGTTAACAACGATAATTATTTTTTCAATATTAGTTCTTGTAAGTTCCGTAGTTTTCCGGGTTTGTTACCTACCACATTCTGAAAAAGTAAGAATTATTATTGGTATCTATTCACGTGTAGAAGGGCAGATTTTTATTCTACGCTATCAAAAATAATAGGCAAAATTTAAGTTATACAAGAAGTTGCTGACTATTTGGACTTGTTCTATGCAGAAAGAACTGTTTTTCAATAGACGTAGCAACTTTTCGGGGTAGTTTGAAAATCTGCCCTTCTACACTTGTATAGATTCCAATATTAATTCTTATTTTTTTAGATTGTGGTAGGTTACAAACCCAGAAAACTACGGAACAAATATCGATCTATTAGAACATGATGACGTTCAGACAGTACTTAGTTCTTGCATTTTTTATATTTTCGAAAATATAAATTCGTGTATTTTTTGAAAGGAAAATTCGAGTTATTCTATAAGTTGTTGACTAATAGGGAGTAGTTCATTGAAAAGAACTGTTATCGGGGTAGATTGAAAATTTGCATTCCTACATTCCAATATTAATTCTTTTTATTTCTAAGCTGTGCTAGATCAGCAACCCTACTAAAAAACGAAGAATCAATTTTTAATGTTTGACAGAAAAATAGAGAGAATGATTATTCTACTTATGACATATATCAGAAGAAAAATCGTGATAATGTGCATGATATAAAGTTGAGAATCAGAAGAAGCATTTTCAAATCATACAAAATTGAATATTTCATTGACAACTGATTAATCATTATCTATAATTCCCCAGTCCTAGGTGTCACCCCGATTTTATATAATTATTATTACATAATACGTATTTTCCTCTAATAATATTTGGTCATTGTTTTCACTGCATTTGTTTCCATTTCCTTGCGGATGAGTGTTACAAAACTGAATATCACAAAACTGAACAGTATATGAATGAATGAAATAACTGAGTGATGAAAGAATGATTTTCATTTATTTAAATTAAAAGAATTGACAAGATCCGAGTGAGTTATTTGTAAAAATGAAAACTCAACTTCCACTATTCCACGAATAATTTCATGAAGATGTAGTAGCAAGAGTTGGAATATTGATACTGCTGCTTTCACACTCAGTAATCGTTCATCTCACTATTCATTATCATTCCGAAATACATTGATCTTACCCCAAAATGGCCAAGCTCAACATCGCTCTTCCATCAATATCTGATAGACACGTAATAACTAGCAATTTTTCATCCACAGCCCCCTCCCAATGTAGTCAATATTTTCCTTCGATAAAAAATTCCAGTCTTCCCTCACAATATGTCTAATGCTATCCGTATTCCCATAGCTAATATTTCTCAGCATTCCTGTCAGTAAATTCACCAAATTGATTTGCTCTATCTGCAGAGTGACAGCCGACAATGTATTATATTGTTTTCTTGTTCTTTTGTTCGACAAAATTGAGCTTCTTTTTGTTCGCAGGACATTTTATCATTAAAGTTCTGTACAATTATTTTTCCTTTTTGTGTTGTCTGGTATTGAGGAGGTGAAAAGCGGTGGAGATTTATTGAGTTGTTATTTGCTGGCTAATGGGCTATAGAGGGTGGATTCTTCAGTTTTCTAGAGGACAATATTCACCTGGTATCGTGATTGAAGATGATATCCTCAATTATGTATAAATTGAGTATTATACCAACTCGTACCAACTTCAACCTCGACGATGATGGTAGGAAGTCGACTGAATGAAAAATCACCTAATTCAATGAATAGTGGGTTTTTATATTCGTCGTTGACTTTTCAGGAGCCGAATCTGTTTTCTCTTTTCAAAAGTACTCTCTTAATTGAATTTAACACACCAAGGTTTTCGAAATTGTCACATGACAATTTTCATCTTGGAGATGTTACATTTCAATCGGAGAATACTTACGAGGACAGAAGAAAGTTTGGCTTCAAAACGTCTACGATACAGATAAATATTTTGTATTTCTGTGAGCATACTGGAATAAAACTATAAGCTCTTGAGTTCAATCCGAATTGAGACATTTTCTCAGATCACGATGGATGTAGTATTTGAACTTCCATGGAAAGGAGCAGAACTCTATCAAACTTGTCTTTTCTGTAGTACCAATGAAATGGTAATTTTTTTATCTACTGCGTGAAATTCGTTTTTTTAATGGCACATAGGAATGTCAAGGTTAACAATCCATTCTGTGTTTCATCAAAGACGAAATCTCATGCACGGAATACAAACAACGTTATTTCTACAACTGTATTTTGAATTGAAATTATAAAAGATATTCAGTGTACTTCAACCTCTCCTATAAATAACTAATAATCAATCAAGTTTCCATTATTTCTTATCATAATGGAAACGCGCATTTGTAAATAAATATTGATTGTCGAATCTATCATTTATCTTTCTCTGCATTCAAAATAGTTATTATTTTTCTTGGGATGATGATGATATTTTGCGATAGTGTTTGTCAGCTGATAAAAAATGCAACTCGAGAAACATCTTGTTCAGTAAACATTTTTGCGGACGACAGTATTCTTCATACTAGTTTCTCTTCCAGGGTCCCCATACCAGCTCCAAATACAAAAATTCCAAGAAACATTCACGTCAATGAAATCAACGGTGACTTGATTAAAATAATAGAATGGGGTAACATGAACTTGGTGGAATTTGATGCTAGGGAAACCCAGACATGTCTCTTCCCAAGGAAAGCCGATCTCTCATCATCTAGTATTCAGATGTCAGGAGTAACTATTTCTACGATGTCAAATATCTCGATGCTAGGAATTACGATCAAGGATAATCTCTCATGAGAAAACCATGTGGGATCGATCGCAGAAGGTGCTTCCCAGAAACTTGGATTTCTATTTCGTACGAAGAAATACTTCACTTCTCCCCAAGTAACACATCATATTGGCTGAACCCCGAGTTCAGATTGGTCCAATATAGATACATCGTGAGTGAAAAATTGATGTTGAACTAATATTAATCAATATTGAGAAAACGATATTTCATTATGAATATTGGCTCAATATTTACAATAAATATAACAGTATTTTGTAAGGTTTAATATTGATAATATATGGGTTTGATAACTTATTACCAATATCTGAATTACCATATCAGGTGATATGATATCAGTTTAACAACATAAATATTTCAATATTGTCTGCATATTTTGTATATACTCAATTTTCAACATCGAAATCTAATGTATATTCGACATTGTTTGGGAGCGTAGATTAAAATATTGTTTTATCACATTGGGTGGCATATTGGCATGATAATATAGATATGCGAATTCTGATATTGCTTGAATATTGTTACGAATCTCCTAGCGCTCTCCTAGCGCCGGTCCTGACTAGATCGTAAACGCAGATAAGGGATCGCGTCGTAGCGAACGTCATTTTCCTGGAACCCGTTGATTGCCGCTTGGAGAATTCGAGACACGTCATCGGGGCTCCTCTCGAGGATTCTCGATAGGTACGCAGCTATATAATACGGAACAGGCTTTGTCGCGGGAGAAGTTTTTATTCGGAGAGTTGGTTATTCGGGAGTTTGTATTCAGAGCTAAGTGAAGCGAGTTTAGTAGAGCTAAGTGAAGAGAGTTTTGTTATTGCTAAGTGCGAAGGTGTAGAATTTTCAGTACAGAGAGTTGTAGTACCGAGCATTGGAAAGTTATCAAAGCGATTTAGGTGATAGTGTTGTATTGTATTGTGATAGAGAGTATAATAAAAGAAGTTTAGTGTTGTTTGGTGTTTTAATCGACGAACCCAGGGATTATCGTAACAGTGGTGTCATAATTGAGATTCTCCAAAGGGAGATATCGTAACAATATTGTTTCAACAGTAGAATGAAAATATTCAAATAATCACTTCAGAATCACAGCCTGAAAAGGGGTATCGGGATTTTGAAAGTGATCACTTGATGTATTCAAACATATATCAATATCGGTAACGCAATATTCATCACGAATTATTCCTAACAGAATTCGGAAGAATTGAAATATCGTCATTTGGTGAATTTCAATACCAGAAAATTACTTGGCACAGCAAGTTTGATATTCCAAATCGCCATCACGTAAGACACTGATCCTTCAGTGTTGTTTCGAATATATTTCATTGTTACTTCAGATTCTAACATTTTAATGTTGACTCGAACATAACTAACTTGAAGTCACCACATCTATACCACCCAACTCCTTCTTAAAAACAAGTCTCTCCGTGCCGTAGAGTGTATAACAGTCGACAATATTATTTCTCTTCTGAAGGTCGTGAGTTCAAGCCCCGCAGCACCCAGAGTTTTTTCCAGGTTAGTATTCGGTTAGTCTATGTGGATGAGTGAAATTTTCAAGTTGACAGTTCGATAAAAAAAGATATGAATAATCCCGAATAGTATATAAAAAATTATTTAGTGACATCAATCGAATATTCCTTTTTCGTCGATATATCATTGACAATATTGTACCAATATAGTTGAAACGATATATCCTTACATTGCTTCCGAATGTTGATCTAATATCGGCGAATGTTCACATTTTTTTTGTGGCCAATATGATATCTACAATATAAGGTTAATATCCCCGTAATTTTGAACCAATATTGGTCTAATATGTTTGTGCTACTTGGGTCGTCAGCTTCTACAAGGCTCAGATACGACCTGTCTTGGAATCATGTGTGGTATTGGGCACCAAAACATTCATTGAGGCTTCTCGATTCTATTCAGAGAAAGGCAATCCGTCTTGTTTTAGATTCTTCGCTCACAGACTCGCTCACTTCATTGGAACATCGTAGAAGGGTCGGAGACTTGTCTCTCTTCTATAGATATTTTCACGGTCGGTGCTCTACTGAGTTGTTATCAATCGTTCCTCCCTTGGCAATATCTACACGGATTACACAACGAGTACAGAATTCCCACTCCTTTGTTGTGAATTTGGAGACCTGTCGAACCTCTCTTGCTCAGGGATCTTTTTTCAATAGAACAGTTGAGTTTTGGAACTTCTTGCCGAAAGTAGTTTTTCCTGAGGCTAACAAACTTCAGAAATTCAAAGTGAATGTTAATTCGTATCTCCTGTCCCTTGATTCACGTGGTGTTCTTTGAACATTACAGGGCTTCCCTTTCATGTGAATCTGCATGAAAGGATAGTGAACACTCAGTTCAGAGAATGTTATACAAATGTTAATAACAAATGTGAAAACTGCAACAGAAAATGCTCTGCTATGTATTCAAAAGATAAATCCAATATGTTTGAGGCCGGATACATTGTGAAGCCATTATTCTATGCTCAAAAGCACTTTCAATATAACGAAAATTTTCCTTTTTTTACAGTTGTAAGAAAGATAATTGCATCGATATATTCAAATTATTGGTCACTGGTAACTTTCGAGCTATAATATATATGACAGATGTGAAATTTGAGGAAACTGTGAATTACTCTTCTCTCATCCACAATCTCAGGTGCATATACATCAGAGTCAGTTTAATGGGGTTTGGTAATTGGAGTTATAAAAACTCCCAGAATTTGAATTATTAAATAAATAAAATATTGTAAAAACACTGTTCTCCGTCGAAGAAAAAGGCTAAAAAATAGGTCATCAATAATCCTGCCTTCCAAAGTTTTATGGAAAATCTTCAGACGAGCCTGCTGTAAAAATAGAAAACTGTGAAACAGTTTTTTCCAGTGCTGTTTTTTAAGCATATAATTTGAATATTTCATCATTATCTTCATGTACTAGGAACAGTGACGTTTTGAATGATTCCTAATAAATGCTTCCTAATATAAGATTGATAGTGTTTCTGTAAGTGATTTCTGTGTCCAAGCTTATTCATTACAATTGATATCAATACATATTAGTACAGGTAATAGGGAGCCAGCTACTCGTGTCCATAATGCATAATTAGGCAGGAGTTATTTTATTTCATAGATAGTTGCAGTCTAACGTACTTAACCTAAGAACACAAAATACTTACGAAAATGGCGAACAGAAGTGCCGCCATTTTGTGAAAAACCGTTTGGGCCTGTATCTCCGTAACCGTGCACTTTAGGCCAACAATTATCAGGACCTTTTGTATAGATAATTAAATTTCCTACCTTTTTTTATCCACTAATTTTTTTCGTAGCACCCACCGTTCACGACTTATATTATTATTACTTTTTGTTTATTCGCTTGGTTACCGATTTCTCTTTAAATAATTGTTTGAACAATGAATTGTTTATAATAAAACTTTTGAATCGATTAATCTTCTACAAATTTTATTTAAAACTTTTTCCTCTAAAGTTAATATTTTCGAAGTTACAACGCGTTAATTTCAATCGTCTTGTATCTGGGAGATCAACTAGAGTGCATTTCATGCAAATGCAGAACTGGCTGTGGCAGATCCTGTGGGTGCCGAGAAGCAGGATTGGACTGTACGGTAATCTGTGAGAACTGCACAGAGGAAACGTGCACTAATCAGCTGAAAGTAATCGTCAACAACACAGAATTGTGCGACATCGATGAAGATATTGGTGATGATTCTGACGACAAATTGATAGAGGCGTTACAATCTTTATATGTCACTGACGAAGATAACGAAGAGGAAGAGGAGAATGTAACCAACATCGAGAATTCACCACCCTCGAAACGCCAAAGAGTCAGAGAAGACATATGATTCATTTTGGTGTACATTTGTAAAAATGAATTTCACATATATTATTCAATAAATATTCCATTTTTTTATTTCGTGTTTAATTATGGCAGTAGTTTTTGAATTAATTATAGTAATATTTAATTGTATGAAAGAAAATACAAAGAAAAAATTTTAATGGGTATTCGCTCTTTCTTGCAGGTAAGAACTTGAATTATTAATTATTTATTAAATCAAAAAAATTCTAAAATTCATATTTTTTTTATTATGTATCGGATTCGCTACATCATTACGCTATGCATACTTCGTTCTTAATAACCTTGTACTCAGTAGTACAACATTGAACGCGTTGTAACTCCAAAAATATCAACTTTAGAGAAAAAAGTTTCGAATGAAAGTTGTAGAAAATTAATCGATTCAAAAGTTCTATTATGAACAATTTATTGTTCAAACGATTATTTGAAGGGATATCGGTAAAAAAGTGAATAAACAAAAAGTAATAATGATATAAGTCGTGAACGGTAAGTGCTACAAAAAAAAATATTTAATAAAAAGATAGGAAATTTAATTATCTATAAAAAAGGTCGTGGTAATTGTGGGCCTAAAGTGCACGGTTACGGAGATACAGGCCCAAACGGTTTTTCACAAAATGGCGGCACTTCCGTTCGCCATTTTTGTAAGTATTTTGTGTTTTTAGGTTAAGTACGTCGGACTGCAACTATCCATACAATAAAATAACTCCTGCCCAATTTTGCAAAACAAAATCCTCTATTACCTGTATTATATTCTGCTAAAAGTCATTACACAAGGAAGTATTTCAGTTTCGCCCAATAAACTACATTTTCACCGAATCTTTTTACCTACAAGGAAAGATAAAACCGGAAAAATTTGGAAAATTCCGTTTATTTTTTCTCTTGCCTCTCGTGATCAGGCTATGTTCATCCCTCAACCACGCTTTACACATATATCAATAACCATAAAGCCGAAGCCCAGGAAAATGTCGACAATAGAAATATGCAAATATTCCAAAACAAATACATTGTGTATCGTTTCACCCTAGGGTAGCTCACAATCGTTTTGATTTGGATAAAAGACACGAGAAATAAAGAAAGCTATTTCCCGTATTGGATACAACCATTAAAAACAGTCTGATATGCACAATAAAATATAAAGCCACTTGGTTTATGGCCTTTTTGATATGCATGCGAAATATTGGGAGATATATTTCAAACTTCATCGTGTGCGAAGCCCTGCGGGGGGTTGAAGGGGGAGTTTGAGTTCTTCGGAGAAGAGGATGGGTTTTATAAGATGATTGTGAACTTTGCTAGTGGAATTTTTATAATCAAATATTTGTGACGAATCCAAGAAGCGAAAACTATCATTTTTCTCTCAAAATTTGTAGTTATGAATAGCATGTGTGTGAAGTTAGCAATGAAAAGTTAGCAACGTTTCTGTGAAATTTGTTGCTAGCCACAAATCCATAGGGCGGATTTCATGCAAAGAAATATATACGTATTGATCAGAATCCAATTTGTTCTCAATATGAATCATAATTATTAGCTCGTATGATGACTGGAAAAGCTTCAGGAATCAGGAAACATCACTAATAGACTTTCGAATAGTACGGAAAACGTTGAAAACATATCGGTGAATATCGGTTTTCATTGTCAGAAAGTATTTGAGTTATATAATTGACAATTGGTCGAAAACATGAATGATTACCATTTTGAATTCTCATGAGATACGTGAGGAAGCATATAAATGATGACAGGAGTTCTCAGATCGTAGTGAAAGCCCGTGAAAATTGAAAGTTTCTATTTGGAGGTATCACTTTATTCAGATATTCGCTTATAAGTCGAAAACTAGAGAGGGTGCCACCTAGAAATTCTCACAGAATATTTCGGACAAAACCACGAAATTATTGATCTGACAGAAAGCCTGGAAAAATTGAAAATCATAATTGATGGTGTCACTTTGATTAAATTTTCGCTCATAAGTCGTAAACTAGAGAGGGTGTCACCTATAAATTCTCAGAGAACATCATTTCAGACAAAAACAAAAATCTTCATGAAAAAATCGAGATTTTCCCATATTTGTGAACTGTAAATATTTACTGCGTATAAATATTCTTAGGCATAACACCTATATTCAGTTCAGCAGTATTTGTAAGCCTATTGTTGGTTCGTGTGCTTTGTTATCCTTAATCTTCTGGGGAAATGCAGTGACAGTATGGATATATTTGACTGCAAATTGTAAATATAATTTACTACGTTGTTTTCGATTTAACTCTCTAATGGCCCTCAAGGGATGCGGAGAGACACTATTATCCTGATCTCTTTCGAAATAACTAATCGAAGATGTCACTAACTCTTGGCAGCGATACTTTTCAAATCTTTCGGCATCTTTACGAAGATTCTAAGACTGATACTCTTTATAGAAGCATCAAAAAACACATATTTTGATAACATTTATCTGATTTGAAGTACCAAAAGGACGTAAACACAGAACTGTCACTTTTAAATGACAATTGTCGATTGGTAAATAACAAATTTAAAACAAATTGCGCCAATATCAAAAATGGATGATGATTGATTGTTGATTTCATGTCATCATGGATAACGTGCAACACAATAGTGAAGTCATAAACATCATAAAAAGTCAATCATACATATTCAGCCGACCCAATATCAACAAAAAAATAATTCGTTTGTATTACCAAGCAGATGCAATTCCTTAGAGGTATTATTTTTTTGGATCACCAATTGCGAAACAGAAAAGTTGGGAATATACGAAGTCAGTTGGGAAGTTTGTAACAATAAATACATTGGCCAGAGTGGACGAGCTATCAAATCCGCTTCAAAGATCACTACAATATACGGAAGGTTATAAAAGAGTAGTTTCGCAAAGCATGCTCTGGACAACGGTAGAAATAATGAAAGCAATCTGAGAGTGATCACAGATGTACATGATACTAGGCTGCTCGATGCATACGGAAATATATAAACAGCAAAACTTAAAAAAATATTCTTTCCAGTCCGCGCTATTCAATACTTTGTCGAAGAATAAATCAGAATGATCATTAGTCGAACTCTTGGTGGAAAAAAAAACCTCTGTAGGTAGTTCTCACCTGCACGATCCTAGATTGTGAAATATATAAAGAACTAATCGTAATCTACACATTTAATATCTTCTCCTGAAGATGCTAACCTTGTTAGAGGAACGCGCGTCGAGTACAACTAATACCAGTTTAGTTGTAGGGTAATTGATCCCTAGAAAAAACTTAGGAAAAGTTTCAGAATCCTGGATTGCGTCCAATTTCCACAAAAATTTTGGAGAACGTTTAAAAGGGCCCAAGATGAATAAAAAAATTAAAAATTTGGCGCGGAAACCATGAAAAAGTAATTTTTTCGAAAAGAAAATGTTTATAAGCATTCAATCCAGATTCCGAAATTCTACTCTGAACTGTTATTTTGTCAGTTTACACACCCGATTTTCCGATAGAACATTATTCACACACACCATTCTTTGAATATATTAAGGAAATGTGCTTATATATCCTCCAAGTGAAGATTTATATTTTATTTCAAGGTGGTGTAAAACAGACAAAGCAATATAGTTTATAGTTTGTACCGTCATTTTGGCAGCTCTAGACTGTTTTGAATCTCAAACAACGTTGCCAAATTGAAAAATCAAGTACTTATATCTAATGTAGCCAAAACTACTAAACTCGCGTAAAACGTAATACTTTTATTAAATCTATCCCAACCAAACCTAACTTTGCGAAAAACAAATGTTTTTATTAAATTGATCTCAACCAAACCTAACTAACCTGACTCAACCTAACACATTCATTGTGAACCTATCAACAAGAAGGATGGATTTTGCAAAAGTTGAATCATTCGGGTGTGTTCGGAGACTGTGGGTAGAACGAAATGTGGGTGCAACGACATGCTCCCAACCGAACCTAACTAACCTGACGCAACCTAACACATTCATCGTGGACCTATCAACAAGAAGGATGGATTTTGTAAAAGTTGAATCATTCGGGTATGTTCGGAGACTGTGGGTAGAACGAGATGCTCCCATCTGAAACAATTTATCAATTAATGAAGTAGATTCCATTGATTGGAATTTAGAGCCAACACCACGAAAGATCAATAAATGAACTGTACGAATTATTCAAATATGAAATTGTTGAATATAATTCACAATCTGACAACGTCGCTCCAATTCAATCGAAGCGGAAGTGATTACAGCTAGTTGTCATTTCTAATGAAATTTTAATTGGAAATCTGCAAAGAATGAACGTTATTAATGAACGTTCGAGTGATATTTCTTGCAGAAAAATATAGTTAGCTATGTTTTCTTACAGAAAATGTTAACTAAAGTGACAAATCAACAGTGGTTTTTTTGTTACATAACCTAAAATTTCAACCTTTTTTCCTTTTGAAAAGGAACTTGCTGTGGTATCCGCGCCGAATTTTTGTACTTTTCATTTATTTTTAGATATTCTGAAGCTCCCCTAACAATTTTATCGAAATCCGAGATAATCCAGCATTCTGAAACTTTACCAAAACTCAACATCAAATGACAAAATGGTTTAGGCTTTCGCGGCCGAGGTTATTAGTATAACCACTATATAGCTATAGCTGGCCACTCGCGCTGGCGAAACGTCAGGAAGAAATTTCAAAGAACGACGGCCTTCAAGCCCGAAGAGAAGTAGTTATACTAATCAACATCAAATGTTTCAATTCTACCGTTTATGAAAAAAATATAAGTTTGGAATTTCGACAACTTGGCAACTCAGTCTGATCCACAAATCACTGAAAATAATTAGGGAAACCCGATCATTCATGCTCGCCCGGACTATTGAAATTCAACTAATGAAGATATCTTTTGTCGATCTGATTTCGTTTTGTTGTGAAAAATTTCCTATTATCATTGTTTTGGGTGGCATTGATCGTTCACTTATTCCCATATTCCAAAGCGAATTTTCATGACTTAAATTCAATTCTAGGGAAAGACTCGTAGATTTCCCAGTACGAGCAAACACTCCGGTTTTGGTGATCCAATAAAGGAACAGTAGCACCAGGTAGAACAGAACAAAACCGTTCATATATACCGACGAAAGAAAGCAATAAGAAAACTCAGAGTTTGGTGTTGAAGTGATTGATTTCTGCATTTTGAACTTTTCGAGCAGTTCGTTCTTTAAGATATCGATATCTGTTATAAATGGCATTTACCTCAAATCAAAAAGCAATCTAGGGAACCACCAAAGACTCAAACTTCTAACTCAACAAGTACTGGGGACCTCTAACAACGGGCACATAGTACAGCAGAGCTGTAACGATCAACCCACCGTGAACGAGAATCGTCTCTAGTCTACTTGCAAAGAGGCTGCAACCCCATCAGAAATCATAATGTCAATATTTCAGTGAATGGCGTAGAGAAAGCACCAGGCACAACAGATTCAGATATTTTTTTAAAGGAACTGACTGCTCGGAATGTATTGTGCTCGCAAGTCCTTCCGAATGCCACTGATGGGACCCATAAAGGATTGAAACAGCTGTATGGTATTGGATTCGTGGATGCCCGTTTCGAGTATCAAATTTTTTTATTTCTGCCGGGGTTGCAGCTTCCTCTGCAAGAGGACCAAAGACGATTGTCGTTCGAGGCTTTGCTCTACGATGTGTCTGTTGTCAGATATTTTCTATACTTGGTGAAGAGCACCTGTTTTCGTTCAAACTCAGATTATTTCTTAGATATTAAAGGAATAAATTTCAAAACTCAGAGAAGTAGAAGGAAATTATGCTATCAGTGGATATGAACAAGATGAACAGTCAGTCATTTCCCAATTGTAGCACCGAAAATCCACTGACATAAAGTCGAATTAACGAATCTCTCTTTTTCTGCGATGGATGGTGAGCCACGCTTCGTGGTTTGATTTTACGATTTTTTACGATTTTGGCGCTACGTAGATTTTTATTGCCGGTTTATTTTATTTTTATTCCGCGATTGGATATTGTATGGGTCTTTAAATTCTTCTTGAGGATACAAAATAACAATGAAATTCTGTTGTGAAATGTTGTTTCAGTACAATGATGGGAAAATAATAGTCGAAACCGAATATGAGTGGATTTCCGACGCCATTGATATCGAGAATTGTGGTTTATAAAATTTTATTTGCTGGAGGGAGTGCAGTTCTTGGGTACTGGTATTTGCTGAATGTAAAAAGTATCCTTTTCGAAACAACTGTGTGTCAAAAATCTGTGAAGCTTGAAAATATACATGGATAATTATAGATGAATTTCCAGAATGATATTTTAACGAATACGTACTTGCATTACCATGGTCATGCATACTGAAAGAATGTCTACAGTATTGAAGTTACTTCGATAAGAGCAATGTTTCAACTTCTGAATAGAATTTTTCCAATTCTGAAACAATGAGTGAATAGCTTCTTATTTTTATCTACACCCATACTCTAATAATACACTTAGATGCCCACAACCCGTTTTATAGTGAAATCCATTATGATACAGATTTACAACCAATAGGAACCCATTATTTTTCAATTGAGCATGATGTGCTTGCTCTGCATTTGACGTTTGTCAAGTCAAAATCGGTATAGGTATTGAATTTCTGAAGAATATAGCCAAACTTCGATAATCATAACAAAATATCTGACACCAGCAATATGGGAGAATCCCCTTCGACACCTTTACCGGCAGAAATACAGTTATGATGATTGAATTTTTTTGACAAATGCATGATTTATTCTTTCATTTTTTCAAGCAAAATTTCTGAGCTCTCCGTAGGCGAGCGGTCTGAGGCGCTGAGATTATATTAGCTAGTTGGATTTTGTAGAATTTCTCGAAAAAAAATGCGTTTAATTAGCATTATTGTTTGCAATATAAATATTATATTTGTAGTTCTTCACTATTTATCGGGTGTAGATAAAATTGCATATGCAACTCTCATGTAATGGTTATTAATACATGATCGTTGCATAATATACTATTAATGCACTCCTACAGAGTATCAAATGAAAGGGCTTGCTGAGGATATCTGATAGAATAGAGTCACTCAGAATCCAATATGACGAACTTCTGAAGATGGCGGACCAAATTTTTCATGCTTTCTTACAATAAGAGTATCAAACGGATGGACTCGCTGGGAATACGAATGTGAGTTGAACTTTGTTTCTCTAATCCGTCTGAATGATTGGTGGACTGGGACTATGTATGAAATCGAAGTCGAAAAAAACCCTATGTTTAGGTGAGGCTATGTCGAGAACTGAGTACCATCGGGATGTGACATGATGTTGAGAACGTTCCATGTTGTACCTTTCTAAACGGAGCTGTAAATGTTTCTTCGGTACTCGTAGTACTGTCGATCATGCCGTTGTGGCTTGATATTGTATTCTCATCAGTCTGCTGAATGAAAGAGAGGTTATGAAGGATAGAGTGATTCAAGTACAAAATTGTCATTGTGTCCTTCACAATATCTGTTCAATATGCATAACCTTTCTCTCTCTAATGTATTACGCATCGGGTTATATGGAAAAGTGTCATGAAGGCCGGTCCATAAGTGGTAACGTCATGGTTGATAGTGAGAGTTTTTCATGAAGTTTTTTCAAATTGATACGTACTACTCGATATATATATATATATATATATATATATATATGCTGGCTGGAACTTCCGGTTGATCACTGGAGAACGAGTTCTCCAGTGATGATAGCCAGCTAGTGAGACAACTCAGACCTAGACGCAAGGTCACTAAGTCTTGAAAATGGCTCCGAAATGGGAGTCGAAACGTAGACAAGTAAATCTTTCCAGACGCGGATCAACCGGAAGTTCCAGCCAGCACATTTCTGACCGCGGAAGCCTAGCCGATCATATATATATATATATATATATATATATATATATATATATATATATATATATATATATATATATATATATATATATATATATATATATATATATATATATATATATATATATTGAAATTCGGTAAATCTCAATATGTCCGAACGAGAACAAAGATTGTCGTAAGTATATAAAAAACGAATGGAAAAATCCTCCAAACCCGTCTCATCAAAAATTAGTAGAGGCACATATGTAAAATATCCACACATTGTTATTTTGACATGAATACCGATCGAACGTCATTATTTGTGGTGGATAAATATGATTTCTGTAGTTTTCTGGGATTCTAACTTAGCACGATCCGGATAAATAAGAATTAATATTGGAATCTATACAAGTGTAGGGGGGGAGCCTTTCAATCTACCCAGAAAAGCTGCATGAATTGAAAAACAGCTTCTTCTCTATAGAACAAGTCCAATTGCTCAGCGACTTCTCGTATAACCTAAATTCGCCTATCAAAAATATTATAAGATCTTATATCATAGGAAGATACTTATAGTCAACGGTTCGGAAACTTAATTCGCTTTCATTCTCAAAACATATACGCAAATTTCTTTTCAAATGCAAATATTTGTAGTTGGTAATTTTCGCAATTGACATTTGTCAAAGATTCATATCTGACATGAATAGATTCCAATATTCATTCTCATTTTTACAGATTGTAGTAGGTTAGAAACCCCGAAAACTACGTTGAAATCAATGTTTTCCAGTGCTGGTCTACCTTCAGCTCAGAGTCAGTGAGCCAGTCAAGTCATGTATGAGAAACAGATCCATCGATCGAAGTGCTAATTTCGCACCCCAGAAAATAAAAAAGACTATTAAATTTCGGCAGTTCCGTCCTTCCGCTTCCAAATCAATTAGACTTGTCGTTGCCCGCGAAGATAATGAAGTTACCGAAAGAAAATCAATTCCGGAAGTATTAAAACACAATCAAAATGTAAATGACCACCGTTAAAAAGATCATGCGATTTCGGTTGATTTTCAACTCGATCCGGGACGATATCAGTGGAGAGCAATTGTAGATTTATAGCTTTAGAGGAGTTTGAGAGTTTGCGACATTCGATGAGAGCATCCTTATCAGGTTATCAGTAATTCGAAAAATGAAAGAAAATACAATTTGTATTTATAATTTTCACAATAATCACATAAGCTCTGGATGATGTATTCCAAAAAAATGTGATGTATTTCGTCACGTGGACAAATAGTGATAAACATGTCTCATTCTAAACAAATAATATACAGTTGCCTATAAGATTTTCACATATTAGGGTTCACTAAACCGGAAAAGGTGTTTCGATATACAATAGCTTCCTCAAGGCATTCAAACTAATCCTAACATTGTAACATTTCAAATTCATACAATAAGGCAGACAGTCAATGAGAATATAGTCCAACAACTAATTAATAGATTAATTAATGGTCCGACGTCACATTCTTATTAGTACAATTTCCAGGAAAGAACATATTCAACAGAGGGGAATTATTCCAACCCGTCTGATCATTCATTACGAACTGTGAATGTTTACACTTATTGAATCATCTTTCGAACAATCTGTTCAGGCCAGTCTCAAATTACCTACACAGTAGGTTTCGGCTGGCACCTGTCAGAAAACAACTACTCCCCTGGCTAATACCACGAAGAGCATTGAATTATATCCGACCGGTGCCAGTGCAGGTTTCTTCACAGAAGTAAATCCTGCATTTGCTTTCGTCGATACAAATGAAGGAATTTATTTTCAATTATAGGGACGGACACACTTGCAGACCTGTTTCGGGCTATTTGCCCACTGACTATGTCAAGTGTTTTTACATTTTCCTCGCAGGAGGAATGGGCGAATTCGGTTTGCTTTTGGAATACCTCGTCCATTGGTAGATGGCGCAATAACTTCGTTGTTCGCATCAGCTTTGGCCGGGGCTTGATACTCGTGAAGGAGTTTGATTTTTAATTATGGGAAATCATCGACTTTATGTTGATGATGGCACTGCCTTGCACTGACGAATGGCCAAATATCCCGAAACCGGTCTGCAAGTGTGTCCGTCCCTAGAATTGAAAATCAATTCCTTCATTTGTATCGACGAAAGCAAATGCAGGATTTACTTCTGTGGAGAAACCTGCACTGGCACCGGTCGGATATAATTCAATGCCCTTCGTGGTATTAGCCAGGGGAGTAGTTGTTTTCTGACAGGTGCCAGCCGAAACCTACTGTGTAGGTAATTTGAGACTGGCCTGAACAGATTGTTCGAAAGATGAATTGATTTAACGCCAGTCTTGAAGTATGCCCACTGACTATGTCAAGTGTTTTTACCCTTATTGATTTCCAAACTCTCCAACAGATTGAATTTTAAACCCCTTCCTAGAAAATGAAGGATTTCAAATTCGTGGTTGAACTCATGTCCCTCTGTAATGAGGTGAGATGCTTACGTAGAATTTGTCGAACTATTTTGGAAACTACTTCTGTGTTTTTTCACGCGTGTATCAAATGTTCTTCCCGTTTGACCGACATGAAATATAGAACATGTACCACACAATAACTCTATAAACTCCTGATCTATCTGATACTGAACTTCTATCTTCGTTACGCTATAAGGTAGAACACGATTAAATTTCCACAAAATTTATTGCCTTCGCGACATGTTTCGATACACTGTATCTTCATCAAGCGAATGTATAAACACTAAATTATTCTTTATTAAAAGCTCCTTAAATACATCAGGGCCTACTCTAATTATCCCTAATTCCTAGAATAATACAACTGATACTGATGATGATTCCTAAACTTATGAACTGATGCTGATTCCTAAAATTATACACTGATACTGATTCCTAGAATTACAACTGATAATGATTATGATATCTGAACATAGTTACTACTTATTAATTGGATAAGTTCAACAAAGGGGAACTATTGAGATCCAATTGATCATTTAGCAAACAATTTGAATTGTTCAGTTCATTGATTTACAAAAATTCTAAATAATTAAGTCTAATGCCCTTATTTTCAACATGCAGAATTTCGAAATTTTTATCGAAGTCATGGTCTTACACTTAATTATTTAGAATTTTTGGAAATCAATAAACTGAAAAATTCAAATTGTTTGCTAAATAATCAATTGTTACCCTTTGTTGAACTTATTCAATTAATAAGTAGTAACTATGTTCAGATATCATAATCATTATCAGTTGTAATTCTAGGAATAGTATCAGTGGTATTATTCTAGGAATCAGTGATAATTGGAGTAGGCCCTGATGTATTTAAGGAGCTTTCAACAAAGAATAATTTGGTGTTTATACATTCGCTTGATAAAGATGCAGTGTATCGAAACATGTCGCGAAGGCAATAAATTTTGTGGAAATTTAATCGTGTTCTACCTTATAGCGTAACAACTATGGATTTCCATCAAGTACAGGCCACCTCAATCCAAAAAATTCTATCTTCGTTGTTTTTGATATCAGAGTTCAAATTGTTCTTTGTTTTATGAGCAACCTTCAAATATTTCTGTTTCAAAATATTACGAATTTACGAACTCTGTTGACCTAAAAAGTCAACGTTCTGTAATTCTTATCATAATTCGTTGTAACTGGGTGGATTTCTTTCAGGACTTGGCTATAGAGCTTTTTGGACAATAAAGTGTCTACTAAATCACTGTTTTAACCGTTGTTGAATTTCTTATATAATATTCAGTTCTTTTTCTAAATTTGTATCTGATAAAGGGACATTTACCAGTCTGTGAATCATACTGTTGAATGCTGCCGCTTTATGTTGGTGAGGATGGGCAGATGAATTGTGAATTACAATATCTGTATGCGAAGGTTTTCTAAGAATTGAAAACTCATGTTTGGCAACTGTATATTATTAGTTTAATATGGATCAAGTAACGGACACGTCCATTTATATCTCATTCTTTCCTCATATCATAGTCTTCATAAGCGTTTATCATACGGATATGATACGTAACGGAAAAAGTTTTTTGTTGTATTTTCAGGGGTAATATAATAAGTGGTATGATTATTACCGATAAATTTTTGGAATATTAATGAATTGCAATCCCAAAGCTGAAAATACAACGAGTCCGCACACGAGTTGTATTTTCTTGCATTGGGATTGCCAATGAATTGATATTCCAAAAAATTATAGGTTATTAATCATACCACGAATTATATTTAGGACGACAATATAACCCCTGTTTGAGCAAAAATTGTTGAATTGCCTGGTAATTGATTCTTTATTTCTGGCCGTATTCAAGGGAATACTCTTTTCCACTGCTTCATCTATGATACCAATCGCCATTTGTCCCCAACGATCGTTCATATTGATTAAGAAATATAACTAATCAAAACACATAGATTTGACGTTTATAATTTAAATCATTATTTTCACTTGACAGCTAGTAAAACAAAAACTAAGCAGGTTTATCACCGTGAAAATACAGCGACAAGCTATATTTCCACTGTAATTCGGATTCTATTGGCTGAATTTCAATATTTGAAATAGACTGATTGGTTGTTAAGCAAGGAGATATATTGTCTATATCAATCGTTGAACTTAGTATTGTTATGTCAACAAATATACACGTCCAGTCGAACTTTACAAAATTGTTGAAGACGTCAATCTGACAAGCGAAAAAATTGTACATTGGTTTGAAATAATACCAAAATTCATACGAGAAAAATGTTCATTTAGTACATATTGTGATTATATGCGGAACACTAAAATTAACACTAGAATTATTGAAGTTTTGACTTGAATTACCTTCGACGTTTCGATTACTGGTATGCGCAATCATCCCCAGATACAGATGACTGGATACCACTGAAAGAATCATCAATAACCCATCGTTCATCAAGCGGCTGAAAAGGGTGACGCACAAAAATAATAGCTTGTAGAAAAGACCGACCAACTGTTATATTCCATAACAAATTTCTTCGAGTCGACTGATTTCCGAAGCCGGCGATTTGGAAACAATAAATTCCATTTTATTCCTTTGTTTTACATGCCATTTATTTTTCCTCTTTTTCATGACGTAATCGATTAAGTTTGAATTTTCGTCTGTCTACTTCTTCCGGTGATCAGAACATATTGTTTGAGTCACCGTTCGAAAATATATCCTTCACCTCTCTCAGTTAATTTTTTTTATGTCCAAAAAACAACGCGTGAATCAAGGGACAGGAGATGCGAATTAACATTCACTTTGAATTCTTGAAGTTTGAAAGCCTCAGGAGAAACCTCTTTCGGCAAGGAGATCCAAAGCTCAGCCGTTCTATTGAAAAAAGATCCCTGAGGGAAAGAGGTTCGACAGGTCTCCAGATTTACAACAAAGGGTGGGAATTCTGTACTCGTCGAGTCATTCGTGTAGATATTGCCAAGCGTGGAACGATTGATAACAATTGAGAAGAGCACCCACCGTGAGAATATCTATAGAAGAGAGACAAGTCTCCGACCCTTCTGCGATGTTCCAATGAAGTGAGCGAGTCTGTAAGCGAAGAATCATGAACAAGACGGATTGCCTTTTTCTGAATAGAATTGAGAAGCCTCAATGAATGTTGAACTCCACACATAAGAACCATATTCCAAGAAAGGTCGTACCTGAGCCTTGTAGATCATTAAAAGCTGACAAGAAGTGAAATATTTCTTCGCACGAAATAGAAATCCGAGTTTCTGGGAAGCACCTTTAGCGATCGATCTCAAATGGTTTTCCAATGAGAGACTATTACTGATCGTAATTCCAAGCATCGAGATACTTGACTATGTAGGAATAGTTACTCCTGACATCTGGATACTATATGATGATCGGCTCTCATTGAGAAGAGACATGCCTGGGTTTCTCTAGCATTAAATTCCACCAAGTTCATGTTACCCCATTTTATTTTTTTTACCAAGTCATCGTTGATTTTATTGAGTTGAATGTTTCTATGAATTTTTGTTTCTCGTGCTGGTATGGGGAGTCTGGAAGAGAAACTATTATGAAGAGTACTTTCGTCTTCAAAACTATTTACTGAACAAGATGTTTTCTCGAGCAAATCATTGATATGAAGCAGAAACAAAGTGGGCGCCAGAACTGAACCATCTGGATCACCTGCATTTATTGGGAGCATATCAGACGATTGTCCATCAACAACCACGCACAGAGACCTATCAGACAGAAAACTCTTTAACAAAGCACACAACTAAGGAGGACAACCATAAGACGGCAGTTCAGAAAGGAGACCCCGATGCCAAACTCGATCAAACGCTTTTGAAATATCGAGTGCAACAGCTATCGTTTCTCCGATGCAATATTGAGTGTGGGTGACTATTTTGTCAGTTCAATGAACAAATTTATTGATAAAATCCATATACTTCCCGTTGGCAACGTTTCGGAAGATAATCTGCCTCCTTTTCAAGCCTATTTTGTAAATTTTCGGTTATAATTGCACGAGTGCATAACAATTACCGATAATTTTGCAAGAAATCGTGATATCTACAAATTGCAAGAGTTTATTTTCATATTTTGGCGAAAGTGCCCGAGTCCGAAGGACGAGGACTCTTTCACAAAATATGAAAATAACCGAATGCAATTTGTATGAGATATCACGCTTGAATGCAAAATTATCTGGTCATTTTTATGCACGAATGTAATTCATTGGAATATTTCACGAATAAAGAAATTCTCAAGGAAATGTTATTTTTTGTTCATTTATACTTCCCTCTATAGATTGTATGGAGTACTCACCTAAACGCGAAATGTTTTTCTTTTTTTGAAGTCTATCTGACATTTATTCGTGTTGTTTACTGACGTCTGTCGATACGGTTTCAAATGTGTTGTTATGGTGACTTGATACAATGCAATTACCGCTGTAAGTTTTCGATAATTGCATTGCTATTATGGGACATTTTATATATGACTGAAATATTCAATGGAATTAAAATTTTCGGTACGTATTAGGGCAAATATACTAATTTGCCAAAAATACAGATATTATGAGAGCCTGAAGCTTTTTCCTTTCGATTTCTAGGTGAGAGAGAACCCAAAAAATGGAATCCAGAACATTTTTACCCACAAAACACATCACACACATCACATCATTCAAATAATAAAGGAAGTACTCTTTCTGTACAGGATAATGTGAACAATCACCTAAGAGTGGATATTTTTTCATTTATTGTTTGGGGTATATCACAAATTTAATTGAATTGACTTGAATTCACATGAAATACATATTTCTCAATATATGCATATTCAGTGCCTTTCCTTGATAGGCGATTCTGATTTATACCAGAGTTGGTCACTGGTTTGACGCAGTTCTCATTCAATACGGATTTCGCCATCGAAGATCAACCAGTGACTTATTGGCTTAGGTTCCTCATATTTGGCAGCAATCAATCGAGAAATTCTGAGAAACGATAGCTGTTGCACTCGATATTTCAAAAGCGTTTGATCGAATTTGGCATCGGGGTCTCCTTTCTAAGCTGACGTGTTATGATTCGCCTCCTCAGTTGTGTGCTTCGTTGAAGAGTTTCTTGTCTGATAGGTCTCTGTATGTGGTTGTTGATAGAGTATCATCCAATATTCTCCCAATGAATGCAGGTCTTCCACAGGATCCAGTTCTGGCACCCAATTTGTTTCTGCTTCATATCAATGATTTGCTCGAGAAAACATCTTGTTCAACACATAGTTTTGCGGACGACAGTACTCTTCATACCAGTTTCTCTTCAAGAGTCCCCATACCAGCTCGAGAAACAACAATTCGAAGAAACATTCACGTCAATAAAATTAACGACGACTTGGCAAAAATAATAGAATGGGGTAACATAAACTTGGTGGAATTTAATGCTACGAAAACCCAGGCATGTCTCTTCTCAAGAAAAGCCGATCTGTCATCATCAAATATTCAAATGTCAGGAGTAACTATTCCTACAAAATCAAGTATCTCGATGTTAGGAATTACGATCAGTGATAATCTCTCATGAAAAAACCATGTGAGATCGATCGCTAAGAGTGCTTCCCAGAAATTTGGATTTATATTTCGTGCGAAGAAATACTTCATTTCTCGTCAGCTTCAAATGATCTACAAGGCTCAGATACGACCTGTCATAGAATATAGTTCTCATGAGAAAGGCACTTCGTATTGTTGGTGATTCTTCGCTCACAGACTCGCTCACTTCATTGGAACATCGTAGAAGGGTCGGAGACTTGTCTCTCTTCTATAGATACTTTCACGGTCGATGCTTTTCCGAATTGTTATCAATCGTTCCACGCTTGGCAATATCTACACGGATGACTCGACGAGTACAGAATTCCAACCCCTTTGTTGTAAATTTGGAAGCTTGTGGAACCTCTCTTGCTCAGGGATCTCTTTTCAATAGAACAGCTGAGCTTTGGAACTCCTTGCCAAGAGAGGTTTTTCCCGAGGCTTACAAACTTTAGAAATTCAAAGTGAACTTTAATTCGTATCTCCTGTCCCTTGATTCACGCGGTGTACTTTGTACATTACAGGGCTCCCCTTTCGTGTGAATCTGCATGATTGAAAAAAAAATAGTGCCTATCCTTGTTAGGCAATTCTGAGTTATACCAGAAGTTGCTCACTGATTTGACGCAGTTCTCATTCAGAAGAAGCTGTTTCAACCCTCAACTTCTCGAGGACTAGAATAATTGGTTATTTTTCCAGTTTTGAATACACTTCAAGTAGAATGGAATGCCTCCACACCCTCTGAAAACAACATATTCCCTAGTTCTGCCACCCTCTAGAGCGCCAGACGTGATACAAACTAATTCGGATCTCCCTTACCTTATTTATTCACTTTGTGCCAGGCCCTGTCCAAAGAAGGTCTAATGCTAATCCCTCGAGTCTTAGATCAACCTTACTTACATCTTTCATTAAAACATACGTTCACGCGTAAAGGGTGAAAACAACAGAACTCGGGTAAGATTTAACTCTGGCCCCTCCGAGGATCGCTGTATGTCTTTAATTATGGAACCGACAAGGCCAGAAAATTTATTGGTCAACAATAAGATCGTCTGTTGGTGTTCAGTTGTGCGGTATCGCTTTCAGTGAATCTATTACGTAATGAACTTTGGGGTTTGCGGGGGATGGAATGTTAACTGAAAACAGGGGGATATGTCACTGTGGGTATTTATTAACGTCCGTTGTTTTTTCAGAAATTATAAAAAAACGATATAATTCAGAAGGGTGATCACTTCTGTACAGAGAATGAGGTTTTGAGGAACTTTTCAAACCGATGTTTCTATGAAACAAAAATCACTGAAAAAGACACAGAATCTTTGTTTTTTTTCCGTACTTTTTTGGGTAATTGATCTACCACAATCTTATAGTACGAGATTCCGCTGCAGAATCGTTACGTTCATCACGTAGATAAGCAAATTCGAATTCCTATTCATGTATGAATAGGTGAATGCATTGATAAACAGGGTGTCAGTCGAAAAGTGCCTGCAAATATTCATAATTGAAATATTTTTAATTAACTTTACACAGAAAAATTTGTTCACATCGTAGTTAAGTAAAATATTCTCATCACAGCAATGCATGTAAAAAGCCATAGTTGCTGATGCCAAATTGGCCGCAACTACTTTGCAGCCAGGTGTAGACAGATGATACTTTGTTGTTGTTGAAGCTTATTTTCCCGACCCCAACTGGTGATGGAACCACACCTCTGTCATTTGTTTGCAAGGAAATCAAAGAGCATCTGCAGGCTGTGTTATTTGACGAGACTGTCATACCAATAGTCGTAGGAGTCGAAACCATCATCTGTAGTTAACCAAAGATAGTTGATTTGATGGTGAAACCACTATTGCCAGCTCAACAACCCATAATGGTCATAGAAAAACTGACAGACCTGTCGTTCCATGACGGATATGGGTTGTTGAGCTGACATTAGTGGTTTTCCATTGCACATCATTTTCTTTTCCATTTAACTCTCCATCTATTTTTCCTCTTCAACCAAGATCTTACTTCGCCCGTTTAATCTGCCATTTGTCAAAAACATATTG
This sequence comes from Zygogramma bicolorata, assembly GCA_032362365.1. Lineage (NCBI taxonomy): Eukaryota > Metazoa > Arthropoda > Insecta > Coleoptera > Chrysomelidae > Zygogramma > Zygogramma bicolorata. The sequence goes on from JAVJAQ010005172.1 coordinate 1,672,366, forward strand.
TCTTCATGAAATTGACAGTACTGCCATTTGATGTTCTGAGATATAAAATTGACAGGCCTGTCAGTTCCATGAAAAATAACAGTCCATCACTTCAACGTGCTTAACCTATACTGAAGTGACACTTTTGACCATGCTTCTAGTTCCAGAAAATAATTCAAATTTAGAACATTTCTGATAAATGGAATAAAATCCGCTGTATTGTTATGAAGTAACTTGCTTCAAAAGAAAACTCATGATAGTGAGTACTCTTGTCATTCATATCCTTTGACATTCTCAAAATTTAGTGCAACCCCATGAACAGAAATTACTTCTTATATTATATATATATAATATATATATATATATATAATATATATATATATATATATATATATATATATATAATATATATATATATATATATATATATATATATATATAATACTAGATCATAAAAATACTAGATCAATCACAAAAGCATTTGTAGAATTCAAGAATAAAGTATTTAATATTTACGATATCATAACCATTTCTGAAACCTGGCTGAACGATAGGATAACGGATGAGTCGATTCTACTGCCTGGATATGTTCTTTTTCGAAAAGATCGTAAGGGTCATGGTGGGGGGTAGCCATCTATGCAAAACATTTTCTACGCGCTAGCCTAACCAGCAATTTACAAATAGCGAATACTGAACAAATCTGGATATCCTTTTCTTTGGAAAAAAAGAAGTATGCCGTCGGAGCTCTGTATCGCCCACCTAACCAGTCACCTCAAATATTTTTTTCGGAATTTGAGGATGTTTTGTCCTGTATTATACCAAGTGTCGATTATACTGTCTGTGCTGGGGACCTCAACATAGATTTTCTAGATCCCTCAAACAAAATTCACATTGAATGTGGTTCTATTATCAATTCATATGACTTGCATCAAGTCATCGACAAACCTACCCGTTATACTTTCACAACTAGTAAGTTACTGGATGTTATTATTTGCTCTAGAAGCTTACGTTACACCGACCGTACTATTGTAGACTGTTCAAGTTTTTCGGACCATTGGCTATCTTCCTGCTCCATCGGACTCCCTGTGAAAGCGAATACTCGTTTTTATCACACATACAGAGATTTCAAACAATTCAGCACTGAAACATTTCAACGCGATCTCCACGATTCCGATTTCGAGTGTATTTACAGGACGGACGACTTAGACCGAAAGGTTGAAAAATTCAATTCCCTGATATTAACTTTATTCGATACTCATGCACCTTTGCGAACTGTACGCATAACTAAAGGAAAAGTCCCGTGGTTGACAGAAAATCTGAAATTATTGATGAAACTTCGCGATAAAGCTCTGGCTAGGTATAGGAAAGGTGGACTGACTCCCCAATGGGATTATTATAAACAATTAAGGAATCTCACCAACCACACAATTAAGCTTGAAAAAAAAGCGTACCTGGAATTTCGTCTCAATAATAGCAAGAATTTATGGAAGGAACTCTCTGATTTAGACTTGCACAGTAAAAGCACGAAAAACGTAATTCCGGATCATCTCAGAGATACCACTAAAATCAATGAATTTTTTTGCAGTAACAGCTCCAACAATGAATTGCCTGATGAGGAGCTCCTGTCTTTTTTTTCCAACAACAAATTAAACACTGACTCAAATTGTCATTTCCAGCATACAGATGAAGTTGAAATATATGAAATAATGCTTTCTATAAAATCGAATGCTGTTGGTTCCGATGGCATCAGCATCAAAATGATCTTACATTCTACCCCATACATATTACCAATTTTGAAACATATATTCAATGAGTGTATTGATAAAAATGTATTTCCTTCAATATGGAAGCAATCCCGTGTTATTCCACTAACAAAAACTGATGATCCCCAAAATCTAAGTGACCTGCGCCCTATCAGCATCCTATGTGCCATCTCGAAAATTTTCGAGAAAATTATCAATAAACAAATTCGCGAATTTCTTGATTTCAATAAACTTTTGCCGGCTTCTCAATCAGGTTTCAGACCTGGCCATAGCTGCACGACCGCTCTGCTGAACGTAGTGGATGATGTCCACAAATCGATCGATAAAAATGATTTGTGCGTCTTGGTATTGCTCGATTACTCCAAGGCTTTTGATAGAATATGTCATCAGCTATTAATGAGCTTGTTGAAGTTTCTAGGGTTCTCGCACTCTTCAACTGAATTATTGAGGAATCACTTGACGCAGAGAACACAAAGTGTTGTTCTGGATGGTGAGTCTTCAGAGTTTCTTGGCACGTCGGCTGGAGTACCTCAGGGGTCAAATCTTGGACCTATATTATTTGTAATTTATACGTCTCAGTTTCCTAAAAGCTTGCTGCACACCAAAATTCATAGCTATGCTGACGACACTCAGATATACAAACAATTTCCGGAAGCTTCCTTGGAAGACGCATGTCAGCTTATTAATCAAGACTTGAACTCTCTGCTCGTTACCTCTAGAAAATACTGCCTCACGATCAATCCCTCCAAAACAGTTGTTATGCTGTTTGGTCGATCAGCAACCAGAGGAAGATGCCAAAATATCATAGATATACACCTTGACAATGAAAAACTCCCTCTTACTGAATGTTCAAAGAATCTAGGTCTCATCATCGACAAATCCCTCAGATTCTCGTCCCATGTGTCTTTGATTTTGAAACGGGGTTACTGCAACCTGAAGAAGATTTACTCAAACAGAGAATTCTTGAATAAGCAATCCAAGAAAATCCTGTGTGATGCTCTGGTATTATCACATGCTAATTATGCAGATTCGGTATACGGTCCTGGCTTACTGCAGTCCGATAAAAGAAGGTTACAGACCCTGCAGAACTCATGTTTGAGGCTCATAACAGGGACCAGGAGACGACTACCGGTTACTCATCATCTGAGCAACTTGAATTGGCTGAACATGGAGTCCCGACGGATATTTCATGCATGCATTCTCTATCACAAAGTCATCACCACAAAGATACCTAGCTATCTTCATGATAAGATAAGCTTCAGAACGGACATTCATAACTTGAACTTGAGATTCAAAACGCAACTATCCACCCCAATCCATAATACCTCTCTATATCATGGCTCATTTACATATAATATTACCCGGCAGTACAATCGACTCCCAAGCACAATGAAAACACTTTCGCTTTCAAACTTCAGAAAAAAATTGTTATCCGACTTACTCGCAAAAAATTCTGAACTGATTTTCTCTTAACATAGGCAATAATACTTTTTTCTTCCATTTTTTCATCATGCAATAGTTACTAAAGACATATTAGTTTCCCTCGATATCTATGTACAAAATCATGTCTCACCCGTTTAATAAAGGGACAGGGTCTGATTGCGTATTAATGTGAAAAGATCTGAACTTCAATTCTACCTTTTGATATATACTTCCGATAATGTTTTTTTTTCACTCGTATCTGTCCTCGGAAACTTGTGTAAATCCGTTCAATTAAATCTATTATCAGTATTATTATTATTAAGTCATACTATTTTTTTTTTGCATCGGCTTTTTTTTTATTACTGTGCTGTGTCCTTCAATTATTGTATCATACATATGTTCAATGTGTATTGTATACCATGTCATGTAACATATTTATTACTTTTACTGGTACAATGTTTGCTCGTGTGCACTTGTGTGTGTGTTCACATAGGTGCACACGTTATTCGGTTGGATGGAAGAGCAAGGTCTGCCCATGTTGCGATTTTTTGTGACATGGTCAGAAATTGAATCCTGCCGTTTGATAGGAGCTTATATTTGGTTATATATATATTATTTTTTGTGTATTTTTTCCTATCAATAAAAGCTATATTATTATTATTATTATATATATATATATATATATATATATATATATATATATATATAGGAAAGTAATTCGTGACTGATTAATGAATATGTAATTAATTTTTTTTTTGTTTTTTTTTTTTTTTACATATATATATATATATATATATATATATATATATATATATAAATATATATATATTGAGTAGCTAGTTTTTTTGCTGTCAATAATACAAATAAGATGAATGGAATTTTTGGGATTATCAGCAGGCCAATAAGTGTATTGTTAGAACATATATTCCAAGCTTTCGATAATATTCAATATCATCAGACTACAAAATGGTAACATATACAATTATAACAATTATAAGAGAATGCAGTACACATACTTACAATGTAAATGAGGTTATATGGCATGTATGTTGGAAATACAGCACAATAACGTCGGTATAATTAAAAACAACTCCAAGTAATAATATAAGGTATACATGTATAAATAACTGAATAAAATATGTAAAAGGATTTCTAAAGATGTTTGAAAGCATATATAAAATGGCAGTGATTGACACTAATAGACAACTTATTTCAATTAACAGGATAATATAGAGTGTTTCTTTTGGAAGTTGGAATTGAGCAATCCACATTTCGATATCACTGGAATAAAAATAAATATTTTTTTTGTTGGAACAATTCGATCGGTTTTTTTATTCAAATGGAATAGGAGTATATTTCACTCAGGTGATATAAATCTGTTTTCTTATTCAATGATTTTTCTGATTGAGTGATATATACCATTTCTAAGAAGAGCCTTGTAGATAAAATGTTAACAGAACTGTAATCCATGCAATGTCCTTCATTAAATACATGCTCACTTAATGCACATCTCTCTGGGTAAACCTTCTCGCGATTGTAATAAAGAATACATAGAACAAAAATCCAGGATATTAAAAGGTCGAATAACGGCACACAAAAGTGATAGTAGATTGCACCCATTTACATATATATATATATATATATATATATATATATATATATATATATATATATATATATATATATATATATATATGTATATATATATTTGTTCGGCTAGGCTTCCGCGGTTAGAAATGTGCTGGCTGGATCTTCCGGTTGATCTGCGTCTCGAATGATTTTCTTGTCTACGTTTCGGCTCCCTTTTCGGAGCCATTTTCAAGACTGGGTGACCTTGCGTCTGGGTCTGAGTTGTCTTTCTTACTAGCTGGCTACCATCACTGGAGATCGAGGATTGAAGGTTGGTGGGATTCAAGGGTTCATTAGTAATTATGGCAGGATCAGGAATCGGACGGTCGATGGGAGGTTCGAACGGATTTGTTCCCCAGTCGGAGTAAAATAGAAGTATGTCGGACCAGGAGTGGTTTCCAGGTATTGGGGAGTCTTTGAGAATCGTCGCAACTCAGACCTAGACGCAAGGTCACTCAGTCTTGAAAATGGCTCCGAAATGGGAGCCGAAAAGTAGACAAGGAAATCATTCCAGACGCGGATCAACCGGAATTTCCAGCCATATATATATATATATATATATATATATATATATATATATATATATATATATATATATATATATATATATATATATATATATATATATATATATATATATATATATATATATATACACAAAACTGGGAAAATAGTTGGGTAAGCAGCGTGCATGAAGTATCCTCTTATAACACAAATTCCAATATTTCGACAATGTTTATTGTCATCTTCAGGAAAAGCTACAATATTGTATGAATTGTTAATTTGAAATATAAAAGTGCGAAAAAACTACTTACAGTGTCCACGACATTGAATGTAAAAAGGTTGTTAGAAATTTAAAACATGTATGATACATATGTAACATAATTATAAAAACTTTCATTATAAATATTCAAATCAGTCAAATTTTGATATAATTTTGAACTGTTGTAATGTTGACTGATTTGAAGATTTTTAATGAAAATTTTACCCAGAGAGATGTGCATTAAGTGAGCATGTATTTAATGAAGGACATTGCATGGATTACAGTTTTGTTAAAATTTTATCTACAGAAAAAACACTGCCAAAAGGCTCTTCTTAGGAATGGTATATATCACTCAATCAGAAGAATCATTGAATGAGAAAACAGATTTGAAGCACCTAAGTGAAATATACTCCTATATACTCCCATTCAATTTAAATAAAAAGACCGATCGAATTGTTCCAACAACAAAATTATTTTTTTTTATTCCAGTGATATCGAAATGTGGATTGCTCAATTCCAACTCCCAAAAGATACAGTCTTTATTATCCTGTTAATTGAAATCAGTTGTCTATCAGTGTCAATTACTGTCATTTTATATATACTTTCAAACATCTTTAGATATCCCTTCACATATTATATATATTTATATATATATATATATATATATAAATATATATATATATATATTGTCATGATATGTAGTAAATAAAAATATTTATCAAGAAATTTCAATATATTATCAAATAAGTTCATTAGAAAACCGAAACCAATACTTTATCTTTACTAAGCTGTACCAATTATCATCATAAATGAAGCTGCTCTACTTCAGATTTCAAAAGTATACTCAGTTTTCAAGGTGTATCAATAATACCTAACAGTACGATACAACTCTGCGGAAAGATCAAAATTTTCCCAGAATGACTCTATTTCAACAAAAATAAATATATTTGACCAACTAAAATGAATTTATAAGCTTTAAGGAACATTAAAAAAAAAGTCAGAAAAAAGTCAAAAAGAAAATTTTTTACAAAAATCACCAGTAAGGAATAAATTAATTTGAAAACACCTAGTACATTGAAATAATCTGAGAGTCCATGACAAGTATTATCCATCAAAAATAACAAATTGAAATAGCTGTCAAAAACTCAGAGTCAATTGAGAAATTTTAGCAAAAAGAAATAAATTACAGAAAAATGTGAAAATTCTATGATAAGAAAGCACAGGAAAAATCATGACATTAGATATAAGGGTTTTGTACATAGTTTTAATTAGTTATACGTTATAAATATAAAAAGTGCGGTAAATTGAAGTGAAGTATCAAAGGTATTTGTGCAAATTGTGAACATTTCCTTGGAGACCGAGGGGAAAACAAGAGGAGTGGAGATAACAACGCCAAAAAAAGAAAGTTAAGAAAATTTAGGAGAGGAAGAAAAAGTGATTTTTAATCAAAAATACAAGAAAAACGGAGTTTCCAGAGTATTAAACCTGATAAACATTGTTTATGAAGAAGTGAGAGTAAAAAGCAGACTCACCTTTTCTGTTTTTTTTACAAGCTGAGAGTGTTCCTGACAAGAAGGCAAACACAAATCCTTCAAGCCTTCAGAGTCCAGCGGAAAGACAAGGTATTTGTTAGTTTTCTGTGTATCCTGGTAAAATCCAACTAGCTACTCACAAAAGCACAACACCAAGCATCTCTGAAGCCAGTTTTTCAAAATCATTTTCTACTTCCACCTGAACTTTTCATACCGTCCTTATCATTGAACATTTAAGAGTAAAACCGCGAACTAGTGCTAATTGAATAGTCCCTTTTACACGAACTTCGAACAATTTTTATCTGGTATTGGTAATTATCATTTTTAACATCAACAAAACTACACCTAGACGGTGGACAGAGTTAGAATTAATAAAGTCATATCAAATGACATCATCCAAGACAGTGGCTAATATTCCACTAACTTTACAACACTGAACATATGTAGGTTTTGAGGTGAAACGGTATTAAATGCTACTTTAGAGTCTAAGTTATTTTTCGCAGGAATAGGAAAGATTTAAGAGTAAGGTTTTACATGAAACATCCTGATAAAGCTGTGTGTTTATTTTCAATTGATGAATTTATAATAAATGTACAATTTGATTGAATTTCACACTTATTTCTGAAACAATTTATTTCACATTCTATACAAAAATATATATTTTTAACACCCTTTCCTGGAATCCAACCTGAAGATTGAGAGAATTTCATGTATTGGCGCACCGACTGAGTAGCTGTGGAACCTGGAAAAAAATAAAAAGTAAAATAAGGTGAAATAAAGAGATAAAGAGTAAGTATATGGTTTTGGCAATCTGAAAATTAATATCTATAGAGCTATACTTTACGGGCAACTACTTATTACTATTTACTACATACATCTTACATACTACATCTTACATCAAATAAAATCTAAAACTACTCTATCTAAAACAACAATATCTACAAATAAAAATTGTAAAAATATATTATAAAATCATATATATCAATACAATATATATATATATATATATATATATATATATATATATATATATATATATATATATATATATATATATTAATTATTTATATATATATATATATATATATATATTTATCCGCTATCCTATAAACCGGAAACTCACCGCAATCAAACACCTAAACGTACCCATTCCCCAGCAGCCCTTGCCACCCATTCAAATCACCCCGAAACCACTCGAGATCAAGCCCGCCTCAAGCAAAAACGTCCCGCACTTAATCCAATCTCGTGATTGCCGGAGACAAGGACGCGTTCGATTTACTAAACAGCATCGCAGTAGGCCGATGACATTCGATACAATATGAAACAAGTGACAGATGCCTCGGCTGCTAGATATATTGATACCATTCCCTATAGACGGAATACCTGACTGGAGTATCAATACGGGCTGCCACACATCGTACGTCTTGTCAAATTTAGTCGCTGGATCTAATGGCCTTCTTGAAATATTATTGTCTCTCTATGTCCTTGTTCCGGATCGAATATGTATTCGGGATGATTTATTGCGGGATGATGGTTTCTGGGAGCCGTGCAGCTGAAAGAAATCGTCCTGAGAGGAGCGGGAGGGAGCGCGGAAAAAGTTTTGTACAGTCCTGAGTGATTCGATGAAGTATTTTTGTTTAATGCTTTTGACGAAATTCAATAATGATACTATCTTCGTAGGTTTTTTGGTTCTTGGCCTTCCAGCTCAACAAACAAGAACCAAGTTCACATTGGAAAAAGAAAATAATAATGAATTTCCTTCTCCAGATGTAATGATAAAGAAATACACACCTAATGTAGACACAAGTGTATATCAAAAGAAAGTACCAACAGATATCTACACTATAACTCAAACACCATACAAGGGTGGGAAAAAAGTATGGTAAATTTTTTTTTTTGATAGAACTTTTTTGTTTGCAATTCGTTGGAAAAAATCGATGAAAGAATTTACCTAATCAAATCAATTTTGGAAGAAAATGGATACCTAGAAAATTTCATAGAAAATACTTTGACTGGAATGAAAAATCGTAACACACCCCACAGTGAAAATATACAACCTGCACCAACTACGCATCCTGTAACAAACCTTTTGACCCTCGACAGTCTGAAAAGATATAGTGGCAGTGGCGGATTCAAGGAAAAAGGCCCAGTCCGCAAAATTCCTTCAGGCCCCCCCCTCCCAAAAAATTATGTTGTGTCAGGTGTTCCATGGAAAGTGAAAGATATATGTTTCAGGAATTTGATGAATATAATTTTTTTTTCATTTATTCATCGAGCATCATAAAAGTTATATTCTTTTTTACATCAGTCAAGAATAAACGCAATAAATGGATGAATGATAAACGAACTCGATGGACAAGGAACTCGACAAAACTCGTAGTTACTTGCAGTAGCTAAGGTGATAGCAGATCTGGGCAGTACTCGAGTAAATTGTACTCAAAATTGTACTCGAGTACTCAAAGTACTCAGTAATTGGTACTTGTGAGTATCTTTATTCTGTCGTACTCAGTACTCGAAAAATTTTGGGTATTTTCCATTTTAGAGTACTGAGTACTTCTGATTCATACATCTGACGAGTAACGAGTACGGACGCGCGCATACCCGCACATACAAGTATGAGCTTTGTTACGGGATGATTTTGTCTCACCCAAGAAGGTACCACGAACGCAATGAGATTCGAACAATATCTTACTAACCTTTGAAACTCCCATTGACAACTATGATATTTTTATATGACTGCTTGTGTATCGAATGAAATATAGTTTCTCGACCATTATTAACGGCACGAAGCATTCCTTTTCAGAAATCATTCGCAATCTAGAGATGTTTCCGCTTCTTACCAAGGGTTATGTAGGTAAACTGATACGGTGTGTTGATATTCTTGTGGTAGTATTAGGAGTGACCAAGTAGAGTTCACTACGAAAAGATTATGTGACTTGGTGGATTTCGTACCAAGCTTGGCTCGCACATTTCTTTTTGTGGATTAATAGTTGAGCTCTTGGTTGTACCTGGAAGGATTAAACACTGATATGCCAGGAGTGACATCAAACTGCTTTTAGTATTAACCACTTGTTGAAATGTCATTATTATCGATTTGTTTTGTTTACCATCGGTAGCTGTCAGGTTATAAATAGTGACAGATCTTCACATTCTCGGATTACGTTTGAAATCAGTGTTGCCAACTTTGACATCGAAGATAGTTACTGTGGTCAGGCATGTTTCATTCAATTTCGGTTATTAAGTAGTTCAAGGGACGAATAGGAGTTTCAAACATCGATATAGGACAGTTTCTGTTAGACATCTTGCAAATCTGTTCATTTCATTAGTTTTATTGTTTGTGGCAGTAGCGACTTCTTTCGGAAATATTCGGATGTTGTCATGGGAAGCTACCATTATCGAGCATTTTGGATCACAGACGCGGTGAAGGTCATGTTTGCGTACATCTTCCGGTTTGTCTGACAATTAGTGCCAAAGATGGCGTGACATTATTTTATACTTTGCATAGAAAAGTAAATATCAACTAAAGCAGATATATTGATGGATAAGGGCGAAAATCGATGCACGAGGATATTATTGGCAGATGAAGGGCAAAAGGCACAGCGGACATAGACATTTTGAACGTCTTGACAAGGGTCATTTTTCGCTTACACGTGAACCCAACCGATCGTATCTTTTGTCGTGAGGATTGAATTATATTTCTCTATCCACAAGGACTGGTGGGATTAAAGACAAGAAGTACTAGAGGTGGTGAATATTTTGGATTCATCCAAAAACCCGTCGAGGGGATTAAATATTCACGTGTTCAGCCATTCTTCAACAAGCCCAATACCATTCAAAAGGTAGGCAAATTCCTCGTGCTAAACCCTCTTTGCATCCCTGACCAGGTCAAGGAAGTATGCTATGTGACATTCTTCTTTTTAGGGCTTTTTCGTATGGGATATGGAATTTTGAATTAACTGGTGATCCTTTTTCGTATGGGATATGGAATTTTGAAGTAGCTGGAGTCTTTCATACGGAATATAGAATTATGAAGTAACTGTTCTCCTTCGTATGAACCTGTGAAGTAGGAGTTTTCGCCTGTCGAAGGCCTTTTAACGAAGAGATACTATAAGATTTCATAGAACTCATCACCTGCCCCAATCTGCAGGCCAACTGTAGGAGCACCCTGAAATAGTCAAGGCATACTCGCAGCCAGCGTTGGATGGGCCCCAAGTATAGTATATGGCAATAAAACATAAGCATATCACTATTATTTCAAGATATATTTATCATATACCCTTCAGGTATTTTTCCTGCGCTTATTGCTATTGATTCTACACTATATTTTCATTATTTGATTTTATTGGTCAAATATCATCGACTAGTGCACTGACCCTTCGAGCATATATTTCTTTTGTAAGCTGAGGTGATCACCAAGGTAGAGTATTATCCGGAATATTTATATAATATCTTCATTAGTGGAAATTTGCTCTTGAAGCGGAGTGTGTACGTACCAGCAGAACGTTAACCCCCATTATAACATTAACCCCCTATACAAACCGAAGGAAGGAAAGAGAAATCATTAAAGGATTGTTGAAAAGTGAATGCCATTGTTTACTTTCACTGTAACCACCTCTTACTCACCCCACCGCCCGACTGAGTTAGCAAGTGAGCCACTTTTTTTTTGGTGGAACACTATAAATTTTTTTGTTATCCTTCAATAAAGACTATCTTTTTCCAACTTCCCTCTTCAAGGGATCAGTCACGTAACAAAATGGCGCCCAACTTTAGTTAATTCAGCTGGTTACAGGGTGATTAAAAGGGATCATTTCATGAATGGTGTTTATTCTTCCTTCAGTCTGTTGGTTTCTTTTTTTATTCTTTCCATCACATTACCATCTCTTGAAAATTACTTTGCATATTATTTCTTTATTTTCCTGCAGTGACAATATCATATATTATACAGGGTGATTTTTTTCCTTTTTTTTTAACTGCGCAAGCCACAGTTCGAATACTTGGTGGTGGTTGTTTGATATAGTAATATCGACTTTGGTAGTAGATCAGAACAAATTTATTGTTGAATATTACAGGGTGGTCTCTTTACAGGGTGCAGATTTTGATGCAGTTTTCTAATAATTTTTATTTTCTTTTGACTATCATTAAACAAATGAAAAATCAACTTTGAGCTAAAGTATTCCACCAAGCTGCATCTGCTTAGTCATAATTCATTCGTACAGGGCTAGTCACTTATTTTCTGCTCTATTTCGTATTACTTCATTTTAAACGCTGTGCTGCCAGTACAGGGTGATATCGGAGATCAATGAAATTTTGATTTATCGATAGGTTGTTTTGTTTCGAATTGGGTGCTATACAGGGTGGATCAATATTGCACATTCGAATATATTTTTTTATTGTAAATCTTTTATAGTATACAGGGGTGATTAGTAAGTGTTTTCGTAATTCCATAACCATTCATATTTTCGGTTTCCAAAAAAAAGTCTGGCGATACGAGCTGAACTGCTGTAGACTTTGTTTTCTTTAGGTGGTAGATAGTAGTTGGATTCGTTGCTCACTATTAAACGTTTTTTTTTTGGAGTCATACAGGGTGATTCAACGTGGTAGTTTATTTTTATTTTTTTCTCTCCGGGAAGGGGAAGGGTTCTTTTCAGGAATATTGCTTAAAGATTAAAAAAAAATAAAAATAAATTGATTGATTTTTTTTCAAATATTTTTGAACAGTATCTGATACAGGAAGAGTTCAATAAGTAATCAGTTCCCGATATTTAGATTTAGTTTGGCGAATCAATAGTTGAACGTAGAGTTCGGTATACCTCTTTTACAGGGTGGGTAAATTATTTTGTTGCATTGTGTTAAGATGGACGTTAACCGATTACTTGGAGACGAACTGACTTACGAATTGTTGATTCGTGGTTCAAGTTTGGGTAATGGTACAGTTCAAGAGAAGCGTGCTTTATTGAGACAGGCTTTGAGCCGTGAGCTCGAGGGATATGTTAGCTCAGGTGCTGTGAGTTATGATCCGAATAATGAAATTACGGTTTGTGTTTCTAAATTGGAGGAATTGGTGGGTGATATCCAAGATATTAATATTCAAAATTTAGAAAATGAATATAAACGTATTGGAACACGACTTGGTCATGTTCATGGTCGCTTAACGAGAATCAAGCCTCCTAATGCAGATATCGAAACTGAAAAATTTAGATTGTTAGCAATAGTAGAGGAGACACGTAATTCTTTAGGAGTGGTATATGCAAAGAATAAGAGGGCTAGTTCCGCTAATACAAATGAGTCGAGTATTTTAGATCAACCGGTACATTTGCAGAGTCACTCGATATTGGATGAGGCTAATCCTCTGATACCTGAATTATCTTCTTCACACCATACTGCTGAGCAGGTTCCTGTTACCATATCCAATCCAGTAGCTACTGATATTGATTTGATTGAATTTTGTCAACAGCCTATTTCAAATTCTAATGTTTCCAATATCAGCAATCCAAATTTTGTACCAAAACCGAAACACGTCACTGTCGTTCCTGACAAGCTAGTCGAGAAGTTAAGGGACATTTCTCTTAGGCAATGCACCCCTCCCCGCCTGACGAATAACTTCCAGTCAGACATGAGTAAATTTCCCCAAGGCTCGAGCTATAATAGGAATGGTGGTTCATTCGATACTCAATGCGCAACATTTAACACGATGCCACATAACTAAACCATCTTTGATCCCAGACACGAGTTAAACCCAATGAGTCAGACCCATAACTTCGACCAACAGTTTGGAATGAGGCCTTTTTACGCAAATCACACACCTTGTGGAGATCAATCAGGTTCAAAATTTGTTGATGTTAGTCGTTGGAGGTTAAGATTCGATGGCTCTTCCAGCGTTACGGACTTTATCGAAAAGTTGGAAGAAATGAGAATTTCTAGAAACGTTTCTAAGGTACAAATGCTTGATTCATTGGTAGAGTTGTTAGAAGGTGATGCTTCAGTATGGTTTAGATTCGCTAGAAATCAAATTCGCGACTACGATGATTTTGTGAACTCGATTCGAGTGAGCTTTTTGCCAAGGAATTATGAGGAGCGAATATGGGACACACTCAAACGTAGGACCCAAGGGGATACAGAGTCTGTAACAATTTACGTCGCCTATATGGAAAACCTCTTTTCTAAATTGTCTAATAAGCCTAGGGAGGAAACCCGTGTTAATTTCATTCGCGGTAAAATGTTACCCCACATTCAAGTATCCTTCGCTGGAAAAGGTATCACTACTTTGAGTTCTTTGATCACTGTCGGTCGGGAAATTGAAGAAGTTCATTTGAGCGCTCGAGAGTATAGAGCTCCTGTAGTCTCACCTCGATATACCGTAGAGCCTGGCCTGGAATACCATCGTGCGAGTCAGCCGAGAGTTTCGACGATTGGTGTCTCTACTGATCAATCGGATCAGCAAGTTGGAGGTGTTGTATCTACCGCCGTTAGTTCGACGCCAGTGGCGCGGTCTTCAGAACCAGCTCGTTGTTGGAACTGCGGACAACCTGGTCACCTGCGGTCGAATTGCACCCAACCTCGCCGCTTGCATTGTTTCCGATGTGGAGCCCAGGGAGTGACAAGGAGAGATTGTATTTCTTGTTCGGGAAACGATCGGAGGAGCCACTAACTGGTCGCCCAGTGTGCTCTGAAAATTTGCCTTCAGCGACCACCAGTTCTGGTAACCTACATCCGGTTCTTGACTATATCATGTCACATTGTGAGGGAGATAATAGACCTTACCTGGAAGTTGATGTTTTAGGGGTGAAATTTAAAGCTCTGTTGGATAGCGGTTGTAATAGAACAATTATAGGGGGACTTGGTTGGATCGTGTTACGAAACCTGGGAATTAGACTGAGTACTTCTCAGATCACGTCTTGCAAGGTAGCGAACGACGAACATTGTAAGGTAGTCGGAATCGCGAGTGTACCATTTAATTTAGAAGGTAGGGTACGAACTATCGAGGTACTGATTATCCCCGAATTGAATCATACCATTATTTTAGGCGTGGATTTTTGGGTATCCATGGGTATTATTCCTGATTTGAAGCGAAGTTGTTGGGAGTTTGAACACCCTAGTCCCAAATTAAATTCAGTTAGTCCGGTAATCTCCAAGGAAGTTTTGAATGCGGAACAGAAAAGTCGTTTGGATGAGGTTATAAGCGAGTATTTTGCATTGCAGGGCAATTCTTTAGGTTGTACAACAATGGTTCAACATAAAATCGTAACATCTTCCGAACCGATCAAACAAAGGGCGTATCGCGTCTCTCCAGCTATGCAACTTCACATCGATAAAGCTGTAAAGGAGATGTTGGAAAACGATGTGATCGAAGCTTCAGAATCTGCCTGGTCAAGTCCAGTCCTGTTAGTTCCAAAGAAAAATGGAGAATATCGTTTTTGCGTTGATTACCGACAGTTGAACCGCGTGACCAAGAAGGACGCGTATCCGTTACCCTATATAAGCTCTATCTTGGACAAACTGAGAAACGCGACATATCTCAGCTCGATCGATGTCAAGTCTGCGTACTGGCAAGTTCCGATATCTCCCGAATCTCGCGAATATACCGCGTTCACTATACCTGGACGTGGATTATATCACTTCAAGAGAATGCCCTTCGGTCTTTGTAACGCTCCAGCTACCTTTCAGAGGCTCATAGATAGAGTATTAGGAGCTGACTTAGAGCCAAATGTATTTGTTTATCTCGATGACGTAATTTTGGTAACACAAGACTTTGAGTCCCATCTGTCGCTCTTGCGTGAGGTTTTCGAGCGGTTCCATAAGGCAGGTCTAACTGTCTCGAAAGAGAAGTGCTCTTTTTGTAGACCAGAGTTACATTACCTTGGTTATGTGGTTGACAGTCAGGGTCTTCATGTGGACCCCGATAAAGTATCGGCCGTTTTAAACATTCCGCCTCCCAAGAACACTACTGAGATTCGACGCCTCGTAGGCCTTGCCTCTTGGTATCGTCGGTTCATTCCCAATTTTTCGAGCTTGGTAGCACCAATGACAGCCTTGTTGTCGAAGAACCGAAAATGGACTTGGACGGAGGAATGTCAGAAGTCTTTCACCGGCATTAAAGATGCATTAGTTTCGGCTCCGATACTCACTTGTCCAGATTTTACTCGACCCTTTTTAGTTCAGACGGATGCCTCGGCATACGGGATCGGCGGCGTCCTCTCACAGATGTTTGATGACGGTGAACATGTAATTTGTTATGTAAGTAGATCTCTCACTCGTCAAGAGCGAAACTACAGTACGACCGAACGTGAATGTCTTGCTGCGCTCTATACCATCGAGAAACTTCGAGCCTATCTGGAAGGCTATAAATTCACACTTTATACAGATCATCACAGTCTGGTATGGTTAAACAACTTGCGGGAACCTACCGGTCGTTTAGCGCGTTGGGCTGTCAGATTGCAGCAATTCGATTTCGAAATTCAGCATCGTCCAGGTAAAAATTTAGTCGTTCCTGATGTATTATCTCGAGCCGTTCCCGAGATATCGTTTATTGAAGTTTTTGAAAATGTTAAAGATTCGTGGTATAATCGGATGACTTTGAGTGTCCGTCGAGATCCTTTGAAATTTCCGCAGTGGCGATTAGTGGGCAAAAAGCTCTACAAATATGTGGACTGTAAGTACCCAGCGTTGAGAGATACAGGTGATTTTTGGAAATTGGTAGTCCCGAAAGAGAAACGAAAAGAAGTTATCAGCCAACATCATGATAGCACTGTTGCATGTCATTCAGGTGTCTTCAAAACATTCGAACGTCTTAAGTATAGGTACTATTGGCCTAAGATGCGCTCGGATGTCGCCGATTACGTTAGAAAGTGTCCAGTCTGTCTTACTAGGAAGCCTGTTTTGAAAGCGCCACCTGGTTTTATGGGTAAACACCCAGACGTACACGTTCCGTGGCAAATGATTAGTGTAGACTTATTTGGGCCACTTCCGCGTTCTTCTCAAGGCTATAAATTCATTTACGTCATTACTGACACCTTCAGTAAGTTTTCTCTGTTTTTCCCTTTGAGGACTGCAACAGCGGCTGCTGTAACGCGTATCACTGAGGAGCAAATATTTTTGATTTTTGGATGTCCGGAATACCTACTTTGTGATAACGGAGTTCAGTTCCGCTCGAATTTATTTCAGAATTTATGTAAGACATATAATGTTACCGTCAGATTTACTCCCTTGTATCATGCTCAAGCTAATCCAGTGGAAAGAGTAAATCAGGTAATCAAGACTATGTTGTCTTGCTATATCGACGATAACCATAAGAAGTGGGATACGTTACTTCCCAAAGTAGGATGCGCAATTAGAACAGCTGTACACGAGACGACTGGTCTTACACCTTTCTTCGTTAATTTCGGACGAGAACATGTGCCTACTGGTGACGGGTATCGAAAACTCGAAATCGACTCTGAAGATGTTCAACCCCCTAGTAAAGCGGCTATTGTTGAGGAATATGGTAACATTTTTCGAGACGTGGCAAAGCGATTGAAGTTGGCTCATTCTCGTTCCGCAAATCGCTACAACTTACGGAGACGACCAGAATCTTTTCCAGTTGGCGCACGCGTATATCGCAAGAACTATGTTATCTCGGATGCGGTACAAAATTTCACCTCAAAGTTTGCTCAGAAATTTGTTGGTCCTTTTATTGTGAAGCGTAAACTTTCACCAGTGACGTATGAGCTGGTTGACGCTGAGGGTAGGTCTAAGGGTAATTGGCATGTTAAGGACCTAAAGGCTCATCCTCCCGATATGGAACCTGAGGCTTCAGATACGGATACAGATGAATAATGACGACTTGAAATGGGATTGGAAACCGAATTTGTGTAGTGTTGTGTCTTGTCAGATATTGGCGGTTTCTTCAGTGGGTTGAAACTTTGTTCGACGTCATATCGAAAGTGGTAGTTATGCATTGGGTGCAAGTATCGTTTTTGTCGTAGTATTACGGTTTGAGTAAATTTTAGCATATCCTTTATGGGGGATTATTGAGACCACTTTCGTTTTATCGAATTTTCTTGTTCGTGGGAAAATACCACTGGTGTGGATTATTGATTGGCTATTCGAACAGAGATTGAACTTACTAGTGATTTCATCAATGTGTTTTCTGTTGTATGTTTGGGGCAAAATCTGGTTGTCCCTCACTTTTGTGTAAAGCTACTTGGACTTGGCACGTCCCCAGATAGTGGGTGGATCATAACATCATCCGTTACCCACGACAGTTAAATCACTGTTGGTGCATTGAGACCTACATCCAAAATTCTCACTTAGTTCGCACATGAAGCCACGATTAATTGAAGAATTTGATCATCTTGGAAAAATGTTGAATTATTTTGCTATTAATGTGATTCGTAGCTACCACATTTTCTTCCATGATCTGGCGTTCGTTGGTGTTTCTATGTTGTTTTGTGTTCTTCGAAGATATTTTGATATGGAGCTTCGCTGCTGAGTTTCGGTGGACGACTGGCCTGTTATTGTATGTTAATGACATGGAGCTTCGCTGCTGAGTTTCAGTGGACGACTGGCCTGTCATTGTACGTTAATGATATGGAGCTTCGCTGCCGAATTTCAGTAGACGACTGGCCTATCACTGTATGTTTCTTCGGTTTGAGTTGTATCTGATTCTCTCGATAGGTATATATTCGTTTGGTGGAGCTGATGTTCAGGGTACGGGATTGGGTTCTACTTGCTATTTTTTTTTTATTTAGGGATAGCACGCTTGAAGGTGGTCTGTTATCAGGGTTTTAAACCTCCCGTTCTCCTACGTAGAATGTTGTTTAGGTGTGCTAGGACGGCAAACTCGATGTGGTTTGTTAGCAGCATTTCGAGCCTCACATACACTCTGCATGGAAGAGTGTCTGCCCATTTTTGTTTTGTAGGAGTCCTGGTGTGATGGGCGCGAGTATGGTTCAGTCCGGCAGCTTGACCTATCAAGCAGAATTCATGGAAGGGTGAACTTGGGGGGTGTCGTCTGCGCTAGCGTGGAGGCCTAGGCCGGTCAGCGTGTGAAGCTCACCTAAGAGCGGTCGGGCGGCACTACTGGGGGATCCTGAGCTCCATGGATTCGTCGCGACTGAGGATTTGCTCATGGTATCACACACAGGAGGATCTCTGAACTTTTTTTTTTTTTGGGGCTTTGTGGCTTAGCCATTTTCAGCTTGGTGAGGGCTATATTTCACCCCAATTGATGTGGACAATTGGCTGTCTCTTTCTCTAGTATTTGCGTATATTAAATTCTTTTCCGTTTTTGTTTCCACAGGTGGGTTCTTGTGGGGTTTCTCCATTTCGGTTGTGGGGATGAGTGGGGTAGTTCATCGTCGAACTCGGGGGCGAGTGATATCGGGTGTATCAATGGCGCAGCATTAACATCGGGCAGCGAAACGATCACCTGATCTGAGTTCGGTTGTGGACGGCCACTCTTGTCTTTGCTTCGGGTGGAGGGAGCCAGCAACAGCTTAGCGGTACCAGTCGAACAATTCGTTCACTGTTTTTTTTTTCCAATGCGATTTATTGTTATGCGTTTCAAGCCTTACTTCCGAAACAGGGTTAGGATTATTTCTGGCATTGTATTTCGCGGAACACATGACTCAGAAGAGATTTCCGGGAAAATCTCTTGAGGGTTGAGGGGGAGTTGTTACGGGATGATTTTGTCTCACCCAAGAAGGTACCACGAACGCAATGAGATTCGAACAATAATAATAATATAATAATAATAGATATTTATTGAGGTAATCACAATACATTAATATAAGAACAAAATACGTCAACGTGTATAAATATCAGAAGGCGATAAGTGTAAAAACACTTGTTTCGCATATTCATAAAATACACAAGTATCACTTGTTTCGCATGCTAATAACAATAACTCAATATTACATAAAACATAGGTGAACAATAAAATGAAAGGGAGAAGAGAAAGTGCTTATACAGTATCACTTATAAATTCAAAGATAAAAACAGAAAAGGGTAAAATCAATACAATACAAATATTTACATTTCATCTTCCCGATAACATAGGTACTTTCTATACAGAAAATCAGAAGGTAGTGAACCGAAAAATTTTTTTATTGTTATATTTTTTTTTATATCATGTCTGAAATGTTTCGTCGTGGTAGACTCAAGACATATCGTTTTAAATTTTTTTGAACGATTTTGGATTACTTATTTTTTGTATATGTTGTGGGACGGTATTGTACAGTTTTGGTGCTATATATAGATAACTTCGTTGGCCTATGGCTTTCTGCATTTGTGGAACTACGTGATGATATCTTTTCCTCGTAGAGTAAGAATGGTTAGGTAGGTTAAAATGTTTATTTTGATGATATTTAATATTTATTTGAAAATAAAAAAGTTGTCGTATGTCAAAGATTTTGGCTTCGTGGAATAGTGCATCAGAGGGATATCGGAACTCTTTGGACATAATTATTTTAAGAAATCTTTTTTGGAGATTTTCAAGGGGACGAAGATGTGTTTTTAATGCGCCTCCCCAGCATAGTATGCAATAACGCAGGTGGCTTTCCACTAAAGCATGGTACAAGATTTTTAGTTGGTAGAACGGTAGGATATTTTTCAAATACTTGAATTTGTGGATAATGCATCTTAATTTATTGCATATATAATTTAGGTGTGCGTTCCATTTCAGGTGAGTATCTATTATAACACCCAAATATTTCACTTTCTTCTCTGGCAGAATGTTGTGCTGATGTCCAGTTGTGTTCACTTTTAGACTATCGAAAGGTGGAGTATTCGTTGTATTGCAGCTAAATGGCATATAACATGTCTTCTCTAAGTTTACGGTTAATAATTTGTGTTCCAGCCAGTTCTTCAACAAAGGAAAGTCTGACTCTACTATAACTTTCAACTCATGCCATGTATTTGCTTTATAAAAGATTGCTGTATCATCAGCAAATCCCAACACTTCCCCACGACTCCCCAAAGAAAAAATGCCATTCACATAGATACTAAACAAAGTAGGGCCTAATACAGTTCCCTGAGGAACACCATACTCTATTTTCCTCCTGTCGCTCTGTACGTCGTCCACTCTCACAGACTGAAATCTATCGTGTAGATAACTTCTAAATAGTTCAAGGCAATTATTTCTGATTCCAATATCTTCCAGAGTCTGTAAGAGTAGTTCATGACTTACGGAATCGAACGCTTTCGATAAATCAATAAAAATGCATAGATTGGGCAAATTTTTTTCCAGAGCAGAATATATCCTTGAGGTAAGTGACAACACAGCGTCTTGCGTGGAGATATTTTCTCTGAAGCCAAACTGTTGGTCAGATATCAGATTATATTTTTCTAAATAAGCAGTGAGTTTTTTCTTAAGAATCCTTTCGAAAATTTTTGTAAGGTGCGTTATTAAGGAAATTGGTCTGAAATTTGTGATTAAAGTCTCATCACCTTTGTTAAATACTGGTATTACTACAGTTTCTTTAAATGCTTTAGGCCAGATTCCTTTTTCCATACAGTTATTTATAATATGAGTAAGCGGTTCTTTAATGTGATGACAAATAGACTTGATGGTTTCAGCTTGGATTTCGTCTATGCCAGCGGACTTTCTGTTTTTCAAGCCTTTTACGGCATTTTCTATTTCATTCACGTCAGTTGGGAAAAGGACAAAAGAGTTCATGGAGATATTTCTAGGTGGTATATAGTTTGCATCTTTTTGTATTTTTTCAGCCATTTTTTTTCCTATTTCAGTGAAAACCCTATTGAACTCATTTGCAATTTTTTTCTTTTCCGAAATTAATTCCCCGGATTCGTTTTTGATTGCGACTATGCCAGTTTTATTTTTTGTTGTTGTGCTGATTTCTTGCACAATTTTCCAAAGTGTTTTTGTATCAGTGACATTATTATTTATTTGGTGTTGATAAAATTCAAATTTGGCTTTTTTAATTAACTTTGTTAGTTTATTTCTGTAATTGTTATACTGTATTTTCAGTTGAAAATTATTAGGATCTCTGCGCGTATTTCTGAATAGTTTATTTTTTGTGTCAATTGATTTAACCAGAGCATCCGTAACCCAAGGTGCTATTTTGCTGTTTTTCCGTTTGATTCTTTTGAAAGTTGTACAGTCGTTTAAAGTACGGATGAGAATTTCTAAAAATTTGTTAGTTGAAGCGTCGGGGTCAGTCTCGTTATATACCGTGTGCCAGGAGATATTTTGCAGAGTGCTTTGTAATTTTTTATGATTGGTATATTTCTTGAAAGTGATTTTGTTAGTGGTAGGTTTATTTTTATCGGAAATAATTTGCAATGCAACGGTATAATGATCCGTTATGTTGGTTTTAACTATCAGAGGCATTATGCGATCTGTTATACTTTGTGTGGATTTGATAAATATGTGATCTATGCAAGTGCCGTTTTTATATTGTGGTCTTGTTTCATTATTTATTACAGAAATATACCCAGATTCATTCATAACATTCAAATATTCACTGGAATTATCATCATTTTTTAGGATATCGATGTTCAAATCACCAATGAGTATGGAATATGTGGAATTTTTCAGATCACTATTTCGTAAATATTCTTGTAAATCCATAATGAATTCTATCGCCTGTATAGAAGGAGATTTATAAATTGCAGTTACCTTCATACTGTTTTTTCCATTGGATTCAACATTCAGTTGGATAGCTTTCGTGGCATTGATCTGCATTACTTTATAAGTATATGTGAATTGCGATTTGATGTATAGTATAACACCATCATTTTGGTTATAATTACTTTCATTATATATTAAGTCGTATCCTGGAATAGTAAAGAGCTCAGGGTTTTGTACGAACCACGTTTCCGTCAATACCACACAATCAATGTCCGAATCGACACTATCCATGAATATTTTGAATTCATCGAAATTTTAGTTGATACTTCTTATATTGTTATGGACAATGTTGAAAGTTTTATTTTGTTGGTTTATTGCTAAGATTTGATCGAATTCAGTGTGATCTTGTAGAATATAGGTTTGTATTTCTTCTGTCTCAAAATCGCGTATGTATTGATCCATTTCGATTCTCTGTATGTTCGGCACTACTTACATTTTCTTTACAAATAACAAGAGAAAATAACAGCACATTATGTATATGAGTTTCGTACGTCTGAGGTCATAGAAGGAAGGAGTATAGGTGATTTGTGAGTATTTCGAGATTATCTGTAAGAGCGTGTTTTCGGTTTATTTATTTCATTTTCTTTCAAGGGTTTTTTGGAAACTGGAACCTTTGGAGTAGCTGCAGTTTCTTTTGTTGGTGACGTATTTTCCAAGGGGGGTGTCTTCTTAATAAACAAGGGGGTTGGGGTTGATGGTGCACTATTTGGCTTATTGTTGTCCTGTTGACCGTCTTGTTCTAGATCTTCTGCCTTGTATGCTACTCCTTCTACGTAAAGCCTGTCACCCCTAATATATGAATTCTTGTATTTATCTTCCTGTTTGCTAAGGGACAGGTGTTTTCTAAGTATTTTCTGTTCGCTTCTCTGTTTCTGGGTGAAGTCCTCTGCGAAATGGATATCTGTTTGCCTTTTAATTTTTTGCAGTTCTGGAATACGTGCCTTTTTTTGATATTTGACAAGAATTCTACTTTGATGGGGCAATTATCTGCTCTTCCTAGTGGATAACAGTCACTAAAATCGCTTTCCGTCAATTCGACGTCTAGTAGTCTGTTTAGGTCTGTACACAAGTTCTGTGGTGTAATATCTTCCCTAGTCTTGTTCAGGCCAAATATTATAATGTTCTTCTTATTTTGGGCACGTTTCAGGTATTCAACTTCTTCGTTCAGTCTCAAGTTTTCTTTTTCCAGCTGGGAAGTCGTGTACTTCAATTCTTCTATTTTGAGTAAAAGTCGGGTTTCAGTTGCTACTATGTAATTCTTTATTTCAGTTCTGTTTTTTAAAATTTCATCAAGGATTTTATTTGTCGCATGTGTCTCTGGCATTTTCAACAATCCGTAGATGTAACCTTTTTTATTAAGTTGAAAGAATACGAGTTGGCAAAGCGGTTGTTTGGGTTTCTGTTTTTAGGTAGAGTGCGGGAATACATACAGTTTTTTTCTCGTCGATAATTTTCACAGTTTTTTTGGTTCACGAGTACGCACATTAATCACTGATTCTGATTTCTTGTTTGTTGTCTAAACAGTTTTTCCATCGGCAACAAAACAATTTTTCACCACAAACACGTCCACAAACACGTCCGCTCCGTACGAAGTTCGGCTTATGATTAATAATAAACAATATCTTACTAACCTTTGAAACTCCCATTGACAACTATGATATTTTTATATGACTGCTTGTGTATCGAATGAAATATAGTTTCTCGACCATTATTAACGGCACGAAGCATTCCTTTTCAGAAATCATTCGCAATCTAGAGATGTTTCCGCTTCTTACCAAGGGTTATGTAGGTAAACTGATACGGTGTGTTGATATTCTTGTGGTAGTATTAGGAGTGACCAAGTAGAGTTCACTACGAAAAGATTATGTGACTTGGTGGATTTCGTACCAAGCTTGGCTCGCACATTTCTTTTTGTGGATTAATAGTTGAGCTCTTGGTTGTACCTGGAAGGATTAAACACTGATATGCCAGGAGTGACATCAAACTGCTTTTAGTATTAACCACTTGTTGAAATGTCATTATTATCGATTTGTTTTGTTTACCATCGGTAGCTGTCAGGTTATAAATAGTGACAGATCTTCACATTCTCGGATTACGTTTGAAATCAGTGTTGCCAACTTTGACATCGAAGATAGTTACTGTGGTCAGGCATGTTTCATTCAATTTCGGTTATTAAGTAGTTCAAGGGACGAATAGGAGTTTCAAACATCGATATAGGACAGTTTCTGTTAGACATCTTGCAAATCTGTTCATTTCATTAGTTTTATTGTTTGTGGCAGTAGCGACTTCTTTCGGAAATATTCGGATGTTGTCATGGGAAGCTACCATTATCGAGCATTTTGGATCACAGACGCGGTGAAGGTCATGTTTGCGTACATCTTCCGGTTTGTCTGACAATTAGTGCCAAAGATGGCGTGACATTATTTTATAATTTGCATAGAAAAGTAAATATCAACTAAAGCAGATATATTGATGGATAAGGGCGAAAATCGATGCACGAGGATATTATTGGCAGATGAAGGGCAAAAGGCACAGCGGACATAGACATTTTGAACGTCTTGACAAGGGTCATTTTTCGCTCACACGTGAACCCAACCGATCGTATCTTTTGTCGTGAGGATTGAATTATATTTCTCTATCCACAAGGACTGGTGGGATTAAAGACAAGAAGTACTAGAGGTGGTGAATATTTTGGATTCATCCAAAAACCCGTCGAGGGGATTAAATATTCACGTGTTCAGCCATTCTTCAACAAGCCCAATACCATTCAAAAGGTAGGCAAATTCCTCGTGCTAAACCCTCTTTGCATCCCTGACCAGGTCAAGGAAGTATGCTATGTGACATTCTTCTTTTTAGGGCTTTTTCGTATGGGATATGGAATTTTGAATTAACTGGTGATCCTTTTTCGTATGGGATATGGAATTTTGAAGTAGCTGGAGTCTTTCATACGGAATATAGAATTATGAAGTAACTGTTCTCCTTCGTATGAACCTGTGAAGTAGGAGTTTTCGCCTGTCGAAGGCCTTTTAACGAAGAGATACTATAAGATTTCATAGAACTCATCACCTGCCCCAATCTGCAGGCCAACTGTAGGAGCACCCTGAAATAGTCAAGGCATACTCGCAGCCAGCGTTGGATGGGCCCCAAGTATAGTATATGGCAATAAAACATAAGCATATCACTATTATTTCAAGATATATTTATCATATACCCTTCAGGTATTTTTCCTGCGCTTATTGCTATTGATTCTACACTATATTTTCATTAATTGATTTTATTGGTCAAATATCATCGACTAGTGCACTGACCCTTCGAGCATATATTTCTTTTGTAAGCTGAGGTGATCACCAAGGTAGAGTATTATCCGGAATATTTATATAATATCTTCATTAGTGGAAATTTGCTCTTGAAGCGGAGTGTGTACGTACCAGCAGAACGTTAACCCCCATTATAACATTAACCCCCTATACAAACCGAAGGAAGGAAAGAGAAATCATTAAAGGATTGTTGAAAAGTGAATGCCATTGTTTACTTTTACTGTAACCACCTCTTACTCACCCCACCGCCCGACTGAGTTAGCAAGTGAGCCACTTTTTTTTTTGGTGGAACACTATAAATTTTTTTGTTATCCTTCAATAAAGACTATCTTTTTCCAACTTCCCTCTTCAAGGGATCAGTCACGTAACAGCTTGTCTTGAATGCTGTGCCTTAGAGCAGAAGTGCTCTCATACTGACTGTGTCTGACAGTCTGACGAGGCGGATACATTCAACGTTCATTATAATTACATATTCTCTATATTGACTCCTTTTTTAGAAATACTCATACTCGTTACTCATTTTTTACGAGGACTCTGTGAATTTCGTAAAAGTACTCATTTGCCTTGAGTACTTCTCATATGAGTACTCATACTCGAACACTTATGAGTACTATTTGAAGTTACTCATCTCATCTCACCCAGCTCTGGGTGATAGTTCCCGCGCATGTTCAGTGAATTCTCATTATTGGGCGCGGCAATGCCAACTTTCGAAAGTGATGGTCAGTTCACTGTCAACTGAATTTAGATGCGCGGGGCACCCGGGAGCCCCTCTAGAACGTTTTTGAAAAGTCAGAAATATTCGACAAACTTTGAGAAAATCGTAGACGTTCTAAATAACTGATTGAATACAAAAGTTATTTTATTTTATATTCAATTTACGATAGTTATCAGGCAATTATTTTGATAACAGTGGGCCCCTGATTGAAAATTGAACTTGTGCTGTTCACAAGGGACTCACCAACACATTTTTTCAACAAGAAAATAACAAAAAGAAATCGAAGGTGTATTTTTCAGCAAGAGGGGCCCTGAAAACCTTCTGTCGAGGGAGCCCAGTCGGCAAGCGCCCATTTGCCGACCTGTTAAATCTGCCACTGTGTAGTGGATAGGTAGCAGGTATAATATTATAACAACTTTTAGAAAAACGAATACTTCATGTTCAATACTGACACACACCGAATCAACTGACAAGACAGAAATTCGAAGAATTGAATACATCAAATTCCCGGTTCGTGTGGTTGAAAACTATATCGGTGAAACATTCAGAACTTTGGGAGTGCGGATGAGTGAACAAATGATGTACATCAGAAGCAGATGAATTGGTCATACAAAATCATCAAAGTACATTCTTACTGTCGATGGAGATCACACAATAGAATGGAAGCAAGGATAACCATAGCAGGGCACGAAAGTTTAAGGAATCTGCTTTTATCATGTTTTCTGATGATACTTGCATCTCGAAGAGTTCAACTGATATAAGTGCACCCTGTTACTTCTCTTGAAAGTCAAAATCATTATGTTAAATATGGGATATTTGACAGATTTTAGAAAACGATTCCAAAAGAAAAATATTTGTGGGGAAATTTCGAAAACGGAGCGGATTTGATTTTGAAAAGTGAACAACGAGAATTATTTTGATAATCACTAGTTCTTTTATTTTAAAATAGTTCTAATAAATAGAACGTGTTCCATTCAGAAAGAGCTATTTTTTAGTTTATAAATATGCCCTTCTCGAATTGTATAGATTTCATCATCAATTCTCATCGTTTCAGATTTTGGTAGGTCAAGGACCAAAAAAAATATACAAAGAAATCATTCATCCACCACAAAATAATATATCCCAGACAGTAATCAATAACGCTACTATGTTCTGGATACATCAATTATACTATAGTTTGGATACATCAATTCATGTTTCTATCTATGATGATCATAACTTTTATAGATTCACTATGGAATTCTAAATCGTTATTCTGGTTGATTATTAGTAAATTTGGTGAATGCGCTGGAGTTAATGAAAGTATCTGATAATCCAGTCACCAGTGTTTGTAATCCTTCAGCAGAGACTAAACGTGTTTCATCCTTCTCGAAAGGAGAAGGAATTTTTGTCCGAAATTCAAATTCTTTACGTTCCTA
Organism: Zygogramma bicolorata; assembly: GCA_032362365.1. Lineage (NCBI taxonomy): Eukaryota > Metazoa > Arthropoda > Insecta > Coleoptera > Chrysomelidae > Zygogramma > Zygogramma bicolorata. The sequence goes on from JAVJAQ010005172.1 coordinate 1,700,532, forward strand.
CGTGAAAGGACTTCCAGAGAGGCACAGGAAAATGATAAAGAGATACAACATCAAAGTCTGCTTTGAATACACAGTCACCTCACAAAACCGACTAACAAACGAAAGCAGTGATTCCATGATTCCGGATACAAGCGAGTGTAGCAAATCTTACATTGGAGAAACCAAATGACCGATGGTAGTCAGATTGAGTGGACACGCAGAGAGAGAAAACCAACGCATCATGAAATGTTCTGAATCGGAAGGCATGCTCTAGGAAGAACACTGGTTTAGGAAAAATTTCAAGTGAGCTGCTTTCATTTTCAACAACAATGCATTCAGTCAACCCACCGCAGAAATTCCTATTTTGTGAAATCCATTCACAAGGTGGACCAACTTCGTCTTATATCCAAAGAGAGCTTCGCGCCAATGAGCGCGTCAATTCAGTAGCCAGTACCACTAAGAGCTTGGCCTATATAACTGATGGTACCACGAAAAGACGATTACGCTCTTTTTATTCCAACCTAATTTTTTATACTTTTTTCTCTTCAATTTTCTTATTGGTTTTGAATGTCTCAATTTCAACTCAGATTTTTTTTGATCCAATTACTCGAAAATTTTTACCTTCTCATTATTGCCACTTTTATTTCTGTTAGATTGAGAGTGGACTACCTTAATATTGACCAAACGATTGACAGAATGATTGTTTTTTGATTCAACACTAACATTGAATATGACAAAAATAATTGTGTGATTTTCCACAACAACTTCTCCAAATGGTAAAGTTGTGTATGATTGGTTTTTTTGCCTTTGGAATAAACCAATAAGCCAGACAATTTCATAATACAGAAAACCCAAATTTGAATGAAACTGTAACTCAGATATTTATATATTCTCAAGTTATTGTTCTGTCTCTTTTTTTCCGTTAATAAATGGTAAAGTTCTATCCTGTGATACATCGCAATAAAGGTATCAACAATAAAAACCTTTCATCAGCGTTTCAGATCATTCAAATAAAAAAATATTCCTCTGAGGAAGTGAATTTCAATCAATGCTTGAAAATTTTGGTTTTTCTACTCCTACAGGCACCCAAATTTTTTTGGTATTATATCATGCCTGACACATCAGTCGAAAGGTATAAATCGAGTACAATATTCTCCTGAACTTCCGAATCATTTATCTCACCCAAATGGACACTGCGGCAATAATTTTTGTTTCAAATGATCTGTTGATCTGTGATACATGCACCCCCAAGAATTTTGATTACGCAATTTGAGTATTCAATTTCATACGGGTTCACCCTATCTAGGAAAATGTTCTTCTCCATAACACCTTCGAAAAAATGAACAACAGATGATCTACTTTCAATTAAAGGAGATGAAGTAGACACTTTTTTCGGGAACCCCTATTTAGAACATGTGTACAAGTTCTGCCCAGAAACACAATTATTGCCGTCATTATCATGAGTAGTGTCTATTCAAAAAAGCCTCAATATGTTACGTGATAGGCCAGAATTATTACAATTCACTCTCAGACTACGAGAGAGAAGAACCACTATTATTTTCTACAATAAGTTTATTACTCGTGACTAGGCTAACCAGTTACTTCTATTCTTTTCCAGCGCATTCGCCAGATTCACGAATAGTACCTGGCAAAAAAATATTTCCCTAACGCCGCCGCTGAGCATCATAAAAAGGAAAATTCACACAATCCAATGAAGAAATATTTACCTGGATCGACCGGCCTATCTGAAGGACGCTAGACGTTTTCTAAGCGAAGATTGCGGACGTTCAAGAAGCAAATGGAATTTCTAAACAAATCTTTCCTATTCGAGTATATAAGCGTGGCGTTTTATAAATAGGGCAGTTTTGAGATTTCAGAATCGAGAACTTGGTGAAGCTTAGTGCAGAAGTCTAGTATAGAGTCGAATTTTATTAGTGTTGGTCAGTTGAGAAGTCGAAGTAATAATAATTATAATGTTTATTGTAGGAAATAAATAAATATTTCACATTCCACAGAGGCCAATATATTGGCTGTAAGAGGTAAGATTACAGAGCTTCAAGGTCAATCAATATAAACATATATATTATACATGTACGTGCACCAAAAATTTATATAAAAATGCCTAATATTAAAAAAATCACATCGCATTCAACAAAATCATTAATCACTCAATACTACAATAGACACAGAAGGATTTCGTAAATATCAAACAGTATACAACGAATATTTTGTCCCATTAAAATGGTCTTTCAAAAACTGACCGAATTTCTGAACGTTCTGTAGACAATATAAAATCACAAAGATTTTTCTTATATTATGTGAGAACTGTAGAGTTGCGGATTATAGCAGGCAGATAGTTGAAGACAGTTGGACCCAAATACATGTAAGGTCTTTGTCCAATTGATTTTGAGGCGAATGGTATAATGTAATTGTTTTTATTCCGAAAGGAGTAATTATGCTTTGGTTCGCCCAATTCTTTCCTTTCTTTGTATTGTCTTACAGCAATTTCTTTGAAGAATAATTGTCTCACATCCATGAATTTAGATTCACCATATGGACTATCACTAGTGTACCTCGAGTTTTTATTCAGGATCATTCTCAGAAACTTTTTATGAATAACTTCTGGACCATGCAGGTATGTTTTTGACAACCCACCCCATCCAATCAAGCAATACGTCAAATGGCTCTGCACCAAACTTGAATACATAATATTTTTTTGTTTGATATCCAGTATATGTTTCATATGGTGAAATGTGTACAAAATACACCTTAATTTCTTCACGTACCTGACATGTGAGTCCCATCGAAGGTGAGGATCTATCATAACTCCTGGATATTTAATAAGTGGGGCAATTGTCAATTGAAATCAATTCTGAATTGTGAGGGATTGAAAATTTGGAAAAGAAGACTTCGAATTACAAAATGGTGTCTTTTCAAAATTCAGCAAAAGTTGTTTGTAGTCAAACCGATTTTTCATTATTTCCAAATCAGCCCCCGCTTCAGTTTTCACTATGGACCACGTTTCTCCCGAATATAGAATACTAGTATCATCAGCAAAACTGATGATTTTTTCTGAACATTTGATTGAATACAGATCATTCACATATATGCAGAACAAAAGCGGTCCCTGTTCTTTGGAGAACTCCACATTCAATTTTTTCAGGACGACTAAAAGTGTTTTTTATTCTCACAACTTGTTCTCTTTTGGTCAAATAGGATTTCAATAAGTCAAATGCATTTCCCCTTATACCAATTTTTTCAAGCGAAGTCATCAAAATTGAATGGTTTACTGTGTTGAAAGCTTTTGATGAATCTATAAATACTCCAAGTGTTGATTTACTCAGATCTAATGCTTTATAGATGTAGTTTGTTAGTTGGAGTACGGCGTCTTGAGTGGATTTTCCTTCTTGAAATCCGAATTGACTTTATGACAGTAAGTTATACTTGTTTAAGGAAGAATTCACTGGAAACTTAATGAGTTTCTTTATTATTTTACTGAGGCTTGTTATCAAGGAAATCGGTCGGTTGATCACGTTATCTCATGCACTGTTTTCATAGATAGGGGTTACTATTGACTTTTTAAGACAAGATGGAAAATAGCCGGTTTCAACTGATTTATTGAAAATATGTGTTGTGGGTTCAGAGATGTAGGGGGATACTGCTTTCAAGTTTTCATCTCCTATATTGTCAACGTCAGGCGCTTTGTGTCTTTTCAGTGTTTCGTAAGTGAAATATAAGCCAGTGCAGTAGTTGTATTTCAAAGTGGAGTTGATAAATATAATTACAGTGTAGTTTGGAATATTATTTTAGTACACAAACCCAAAAATAATGTAACAAAATATGTTTGTTATCCACAAACGGTTGGTTGTGTAACAAAAAGTAATTTTTTCTTGGTTTTTTGTGTTTTTGATCTATCACAATCTGAAGAATGAAAAATCGATATTGGAACGTATACAGGTGTAGAAGGGCAGATTTCTGATCTACTCCGAAAAGTTGATATATCAAATTATAACTCAAATTCGACTTTCAAAAATCACAAGAAATAATATTTATGAACATACTTTTCTTTGTTAACGTTTCGGAAATCAAATCCGCTTCCATTTTCAGAACTTATTAATAAAATATCTCTCTTCCATGTTCGTTTCCAAAATCTTGCAGAGATGTTTTCTTTTACTGCAGAAACTTTCCAGGATGGATTAGAAAAATGTCCTTCTACACTTGTATATATTCCAATATCAATTCAGGTTGTGGTAGGTTAACAATCCAAAAAACTATGAAGAACAACTCATTTATATGTACATAGGTTGAGGGTGGTTATGATTCATATTTTTCTGACAAAATAATGTCTTTCAAACAGTAAGAAACGATAGTGATAGAGTATTTCTTCCTTTTAGTATATGAACGACCCTTCGTGAACAATATTCACATGTCTTCACAAGTTTGACAATATTTCTGATATTATATTCACATTACAAGCTTTGTATTTTTTTTATATTGATTTGAAGAAAATAAATCCAAAAAAGTTTCCGGATATTCCATATATTCCTACTCTCTACAAAATTTTATCTTTTTCTAAATATCCACCTAGCTTCTTCAAGATGTCTTGTATACACATTGAAAACAAAATAAAGCCACCTTGCGATCAATTGTTTCAAAGTTCTGGAGTCACCCTCAATAAAACCAACAGAACAATAAAGCACATCCAGGGTAGGTGCTAAGACGAAGGAGGGTATAATAGATAGTGAGGGGCGAAGGCAGCTTGAAATAATGCCAAAGTCCGGCATATCTCGGTGATTAAACCAACAATATCAAAGATATGGGTTTCTTGTCGAGTCTCGGGTAGATATATAGGAATATTTATGCATGTAAAGTTGGCCAAAGATTACACGCTGTTAATCTTCAGTCAGTAAAGTTGGTAAGACTGTTCACGCCTTCATCGCCGTTCTTAACAATAGATTATGAATTACGGCCCTCTCGCCATTGTTTACTATCGCCAAGACGTTCATGGTTTACTGCGATTGTGGCTTGTTTTACATCGACCATAAAAACTAGTTTACTTTGTCTTTGGAAATTTTCTTATCCACGGAAATTATCAGTGATATTACAAAAGTTTGGGTGATGTCAGGGTTTGAAGCTATACAAGGGAATTTTATTGTCTGTTCATTGCAACGCAAGTGTGATAAGGACTGAACAGAATTTTTTCAAAAGTGAGCGTACCAATGAGATTCATGATTATAACAGATGGGCTCCTGTGAATCATTGGAGCAATTTCATATTACGATTATGTTTACATGTTCAGCTTGAAAAAATATCGAGACTTGAACAGATCTGAGGTATGTTCGTTAGGACTTCCACTGCTATATTCTCAACTCTATTGAAACCTTTTGCAGTAAGTTAAAAGACGAAAAAAAAAATTGAAACAATAAATATCATTTTTATAAATATGTTAATTATTCACAGTATTTAGGTTCTGTCAGGGTTTAGATCTATGCAGGGAAATATTTATTGCTTGTCCTATGCATTGCATAAGTCTGACCATTGAATTAACTGAAATGATTCAAAGGTGATCTTAACCTTGAGAATGAAAAAAGGGAGATGTAAATTATTGAATGAATTTCAAATATTGATTATATTAACATATTCAGCTGAAAAATATCGGAACTCAACCATTTTCAACTCGCTGATATGTTCGATTTGAATGTAGATACTCAAGAATCCATACCAATTTTCAGACATGTTCATGTTTACAGTGGTTGTGCTTGTTTTCACATCAGCCAGAAAAACTAGTTCATTATGTCATCAAATAGTTATTTGTTTTACTTGGCAGCCAAGTGACATGTTCCTTTTCAGAGAAGGAGTGACTGTCATAACCAATTTCAGTCATATTGTTACGAAAGCTCCTAGCGCCGGCCCTGTCACTTGTGAACGTACAATAATATGAGGGGTCGTAGAGAGAACATCATTTTTCCAGGAACACTTGATTCAAATGGAGAATTCGATACACATCATCGAGACCTCTCTCGAATATTCCCCATAGGAGTACGCAAGTATTAAAGGGAACACTTCATCGCGGGGCAGAGAGTTTATTCAGAGATAGTTATCAGAGTTTCTAGCTTAGTGGAGAGTTTCACAGAGTAAATCGAATAGTTATTCAGATAGTTATTCGGAGCTTAGAGGAGAGAGAGCTTTAAAATTGCTAAGTGCGGAAAGTCGAAGTAGACAATTTATATTACAGATAGTTTTAGTACCGAGCGTTGAAAAGTTAGCCAAGCAATATTAATGATTGTATTGTATTGTGTTGTGATGAATAGTTCTAATAAAAGTAGTTTAGTGTTGTTTGGAGTTTTAATAAACGAACCCAAGGAAAGAGAGTAACAATAATATAAAATTCATTGAAAAGAACTGATATCAATCGAAAAAGTGTATGGTTGATAGGTGAAGTATTCTTTTCCTCCGTAGAGACTTTGAATTCTGTCGGTCTCTAATCAGATCCGCAAGCCTTATAGATGTTCATCAAAAATTGTTGACGTGAAATGAAAAATACAGATGAACTAACAATCAAACAACTACTATACTTTATAATCATTTCCTACAGAGATATTCTATAAAAGAATAAACATCACATGGTTACAGCCATCGAACAAAAATATCCATTAGCATTTTAACGGGAAGGAAGGAACTCACTAATGATACTCGTTAATCGATTCCAGTGAAGATTTCCAATTATAGGTGGATTATAAGTATTACGCTGTCGTCACATTTTTACCCCTTTTGTTGGTTCACCGGCTAATTTGTTTGCCAACAGCGAGAGCTTATCGAGATATTGAGGTTATAATTTTTGTGTAAATATTTTTGTAAGAGGTGTGACAAGCAGGCAGCATTCCCAGTCGCAAAACTCATTATATTTTTAATTTTCCTGGTAAGACGATTGTGAGTTGAGTTTCATTTCAGATTTGAAGAAGGTATGTGTTGAAAATTCACGTTACGGGTCCAGACAATGCTGTTTTTCAGATGAGTAGACGAAATTCTGGAAGACTCTCAGTGAAAAAAAACTGTTTCGGATGTGTTTCTCAGACTATTTTTTCGGCAACAGTGAAGAACAACAAATCAAAGAAATATGTTTTCTGCAAATCGCTAGTGAATTTTGATATTTCAGACATTCCCACTTGATGAACAATTATATTCCTTTGTTGATCAATTTGGAACAATCCAATTCTCATTTGTATTGAATATAGGAATTCGAACAGAAGATAAGTACTAACATAAACGTTCTGGTCTCTACTTTTATCAATACTCAATATCAAAATTCGAGCTATTGCTAATATTGAAGGAGTTTAATTCGATCGAAATCTTGACAATGACAATCTTGTAGGCCGTAAAAATTATATTTTCCCAAATGAAAAGCGTTCAAAAAACAATGTACATTTTCCTGTGAATTTTTTCCCGGATATACACATGTGACAGTGCAAGCAAAACACATCCCAAACAAATGAATTTCGGAATATATATATATATATATATATATATATTTATCATAGTTTACGCAAGATTAACTCTCTGGTATTCTTATTCATTGATGTTAGTTTTTTTTCTATACTGGTCAACGTTTCGACTTCCATTTTGAAGACATATACAATGCTTTGTCGTGTTTGGGTATTTCGTAAGGGAAGTGATTGATCGGTAAGTTATTGTCAAATATTTGTCTGACAGTTCTTGAAAACAACCTCATAATGGAAGTAGAAATGTCGAACAGTCCAGAAGTAACCTAACATCAACGGAAAAATTGACAGTTTTTTCGTAGGGTAGTCGACAGACATCTCAGACACAAAACAGATAGTTCCAGTCAATGTTTTGTTTCGGTTGGTCATTTCGTTGTAATATGAAAATCTTTGGTATAATTCGATCCAATATTATTTGAATAATTCTTTTATGAATTTCATAATATGAAATACAAATGGATGGGTTTGTGAATAAAAATGCGATCCTTTTCAAACTTATCAAAGAGCTTGTCTATAAGTATACATTTCATATTACACTAGTTTACCTGTTTCAATATACCCTTTAGCACATATACCTGCATACATGTACACAGATACACAACTATATATCCACATATCCTTTCAATTTTTCAGAATGAGACAGAATATTAAAAGCTACAGAAATTCGAAATTTTATGAAGTTTTCAGTTAAGAGTGTCGGATGTTTCAGACAGCTGAGAAGTGTAAGTATTTTAAAGTAAATTATAAGTCTGTGCAGTGGTTGTATTTTGTAGTAAAGTAAATAAAAATATATTTTCTGATTTTTTTTTGAAAAAACGATGTCAGATAAGTCTGCAAACTACACGAGCTTCGCTCGATGGACATTATAACAAATTCAAATGAATCAAAACTCTATAATTTTTGTTATTTCGGGCCAGTTTGTACCTGTCAATATACAAAACGTATTCGGTTACCTATAAATATCTATAATTGGGCAGTTTCAATGCTTCGTGGATAAGTAGTACTGTCATATTTAAAACTGAAAACGTATGATCTTATCACATTCCAATGGAATGAAACATATGGCTTCTCCACCTCAAAACTAGTTGTCGTCTATAATGTCGTGATAGAACATTTTTTCCCACATACACCATATCAAAACAATTCTCTCCCATTCAAAATATATCCATCCTTCAAGTACAACATCTTCGAGGTAATTACCGTTTTCAAAACAGCAGATATAGCAAGCGATGTATATGTATCAGTATTACAAGCAAATAGTAAATATAACTGGTAATGGAAATCAAAAAAAAATTAAACGGAATGCAATTCAGAACCACTTCTCGCTTTGGCAAAAGACTTGGTCACGAAACAATAAACTGAGGATTTCTCCCTGTAGATCTGAATCAACACGTTTGTTATTTTTGGATCACACTCTTTCAAATAATTTCCTGTCATTCATCTGTGAATACCGGCTCTCTGACAATTTTTCATTGCCTTTCGTGATAGCATCTTGCTATTTCCTGCAAGAATATCTTCCCTTCGAATGGAGTTCTTCAATGTAAATACAACTATTTATGATTTTCACTCATTCATAACATTTAAGTGTTTGCAGTTTCACACTTTGATTTCATAGCATTTATTAACATCAGGCTCTTGAGTATGGTCTCTAGTTTCATCATAGCTTTATGACATTACATTTAGGACTGCCATGGGACCATAATAAATCTAATCTAAGAAACTTAAGGATATATATATATATATATATATCTGGATCACCAAATTCCATCAAAGATTCGTAGCTGTCTGCAATAAAACTTCTATAGGATCAAATATACTAGAATGCTGAATGCTTACAATTTCCAACACTCAAGAACTCATTTGTACCTTACTTCAGTTCTCTTCATTCTTAGAGACAATTCAGTAACTAGCAAACCTCTATATAACTTTCATTGAACCTGAAACGTTTTCGTATAATTTCTTGAGGCTGCAGGTGGTTTTTCCATTAAATTAGTGAAATTTGAAAATCAATTCCTACAGTTTCCCAATTGTATTTCTGACATATACGACCTATCTGAAAAAGAAGCTAATATGATTTCCATCATCAATTAATTGTCCACATATCTACCGAAAAACGATTTCATTGGAATTCATACCGATCTATAACTACTGTATTCATTGTCACGAAAAATGAATACTATTAATTCCCAACAATCTGCTAGTTTCGGCGCCATATTTCACGACTCCAGCATATTCAATATACCTACATGCGAACATAACGCAACAGGGAGAGTAGGTTTGATACGATAACGTGTCGAAAATTTTTATTACCGCTAGATATCATTAATAACTCTGACGTTGCCCTCCATCATCGGATCAAAGTGACATATATCATGACGGGATTTCGGAATTGTGATATAGATATTGTATTTTATGATAAAAGGACTCGACGGTAATTCTATCGATCTTGATGCGGAGATTCATATATATGTTATATCAAGAGAACTGCACGAAATTATATAAAATTAATTTTCAAGTGATCTCTATAATAAAGAATTTATTTATTTATTATTTATTTATGGTTCTCATAAACGAAGTTTAGCACCAAAACATTCGGTGAAGATTCTTGATTCTATTCAGAAAAAGGCAATCCGTCTTGTTGGTGATACTTCGCTCACAGACTCGCTCACTTCATTGGAGCATCTTAGAAGGGTCGAAGACTTGTCTCTCATTTATAGATACTTTCACGTTCGATGCTCCTCTGAATTGTTATCAATCGTTCCACTCTTGGCAATATCTACACGGATTACACAACGAGTACAGAATTCCCACTCCTTTGTTGTGAATTTGGAGACCTGTCGAACCTCTCTTGCTCAGGGATCTTTTTTCACTAGAATAGGTGAACTTTGGAACTTCTTGCCGAGAGAGGTTTTCCTGAGGCTTACAACGTTAAAAAATTCAAAGTGAATGTTAATTCGTATCTCCTGTCCCTTGATTCACGCGGTGTTCTTCGAACATTACAGGGCTTCCCTTTCGTGTGAATCTGCATATAAAAAATAAAGCTGACAACTCAATTCATATTATTGAGTTGGCCGGTATCGGGTCGGAATATTGAAAAAAACCAATTGCTAAATTGTAGACGTTTCGAAACTGTATTGTTTCATCTTCAGGACTCTGAAGGATAGAAACAAGAAAATACATGTTGAAATGGGATTCTAGAATGTAGTTTCGACGAGAACAAAATGAATAATATGAAATAATAGCCTTTAAAAATGAAACAATTCGAACACCTTACGGAAAACAGCGTACTTACATTTTGGGTGGTTTATAGTTCAGAAAAGTGAATAAATGGACAGAAAATATAAATAAGCAGCTCAAAGACACGCGTTGACACAGATACAAAGAAATGAACGAATTGAACTGTATGGATTCGCTTTTTTATAATTCAAAAGGGGGCAATGAAAAAAAGAGGAATTGAAATTGGAATTAGTTATATATGTTAATGACTCAGAATTGATGTTTGTTTTCTTCTATCAGATCAAAATAGAGCTAATTTCAACACCCAGACTTTTTTATTTCAATATATTTGTTCAAAAGCCTCTTTTTCAAAAATTGTCTGTTGTCCTATAATACTGATTTAATTCAAATCAAAAGTTTGAAGTGATGACTTAAAATGTTCTGCAAATCTGGTGGGATTTTCGATTGTTTTCGGTAGGTCATGTATGTTTTTGAAATCATCATTCAGTCATCCTCTACTCCAGATACCTACCATATAGACCCATATATTTAACAGTATTTTTCACCATGATCCGCAAATATCTGCTCCTTTCTGATGTGGTATTGCCATCAAATCAACTATCTGAAGAGATTAAAGTACGATTTATCAACAATTAAATTCCAAATTCAGGTGAAACGAAATGAAGGAATGTATACATTCTACCACAAGTTATCATACTATCTTCACAAACAACTCACCCCACTCACCTGCAACATCAACCAATAATGCAATTTACAGTGGAGTCACTTTGCAAAATTTGATTCGTAGGAAAGATCTAAGTAATCGATGAAGACGGCTCATTGTATTTTTCACCGTGTTTCACAAAGACATACTTCTGGTCAAGATAGCATTATCAAGAATGCTAGTAATTTCGAAAATTCATAAAGATTTTCTGTCGAAAATGATGCCAAGGCAATGCTGGAAGTAAAAATAGTGTCTGCTGCTACCAAATTTCATCTTAACTAGAGCCATTTTCATTTCGAGAATGATCACTGAACATTGGATCATGATCACCAAATCACCAAATCGTCTAGTAACTGTTAACTTTTAAAAAGATGGACTTACAGAATTCACAAGGTTCACAGAAGAACATGATTCGTGAACAAATCCTGTTATCCCCAGCTGATCAGTGATGAGACGAAAGCTGCTAATGTTAAATGATGAAATCAGTCCCTTTTATCGTCACCTTTACTCAACAGAGATCATTCCAAAGTCGCTCCAGATGAATTTGCATTCCGCTGATCCCAGTCTCGTTTATCCACATTGAAATTCCAAATTCCACTGAAACGAAATGTGGAAATTTGGCTCTATACATTTTATTACAACTGAAGACCCTATCTACACTGACACCTCTCCTTATACCCATTCGAAGATTCCTGGAAAGATCTACTACGTTTTCCTCGGAACAGGAAACTAACTCCCTCTCTCTCCCACAAAGGCACAGAATGCCCTTGCAAGAGAAAGAACACGTCGAGATTCCCAGTCAAAAACAGCTGAAACACAATAAAATAATTACACCAAATCATTACGATGCAAATTTTCTTTAACTTCTATATCCAGTGTTTGCCAAACAGAGTTCCTTGTCTCGGAATAATATTTCGGATTAATTCGGGATATCTTCAAGTAGATCAGTCGGTAATGTTCCTTATCCCTTTCGTTCCGCTTTCCCTAAGGAAGCCTTACTTTCGACACACGAAATATTAGGTTCGTATCGGAGTTCTGGTTGGATCTCACTGGAGAGGGTTTTGCCTCTCTGAGTTGGCGGCGGTATTATTCCAGCGTTGGAGAGAGCGGGAGTTCACAAGTAAACTTGTGGTTTTTGCTCCAAACTTTATATTGGTCAAAGGAAGAGATCTTCCAACAGGTGAATAAAGAAGCATTGAAACGAAATGAATCATGATTATGTAGAATCAATTACATTTGGAGAAGAAAGATCTGAAACTCAATCTCTTGGAATCATTAGAAATCACTTGTGTCATGAAGTCGAGACATTTGCTAAATGACCTATAGTATATGGTTTAGTAATCTTTACTAAACCATATACTTACCCAACTGAAAACCTCAATAATAAATCAAAAAATCTCAGATATTCGACAATTATTCTTTGTAAGTACTGTAACTCGACAACATAAATACAAAACAAATCTAGAAGCCATCAGCTATCCATATCAAACCAGGCAAAAATCACATCTGGCGCAAGTAGCAAGACCATCAAGAAACATCCTGCAAAGGAGTTTCCTTTACCTAGGCCCAAAACTTCACAATGATATACCCAACAACTCAAAAAATAGCCAAAACTTGAAAATGTTCAAACAAAAAACTAAATCATGGGTTCTCCAAATTCCCCGCCTCCAATTCCATCGATACGTTGATGTAAAAAATGTTTACTATTTCTGAATAATATTTTGCTTTCATTAACAAATTCAGTTTGCTCGAAGAAATTTAATCATCTGGCAGATTCAAAAATAAATTTCGACTGTATTTGTTTCCAATTCGAAATATTGTATCTTAACAATCACCATATGTATCCACATATTTTTTGTGTATATACGTCTAATGTTGCTTGTATTTGAGCAGCTCACGCTCAAGGTTCGCCTTTTGTGAGTTACCTTAATTCATTCGCATTACATTACTGTTAATACAATTGTCATTGTCATATTATCTTCAGTGAATAAATTATCATTATTATTATATTATTATTATTATTATTATATTATTATTATTATTATTATTATGTGACTCATTATCCCTTGCATATCTAATTTCCTCATGGCGAAATCATTATGATCGATTCAGCAGTTGAATCCAGAATGGTTAATAATAATGAAGATGTAAATATATAGGTCAATTTCGGCTATTAGCTATTTTCGAAATTAATTTTTGCTTGATATTTCAACATTAAGTCTATCGTTTTTTGAATGCCAACTTAAAACTTTTCAAAGTTGGTTATAAACTCCATTACAATCCATGTTTTGTATTCCAATACGTATTGGAGTTTCTCACCAAATTTGAAGATTCCTCAGTTAGCGTTTGGAACATGATAGATTTGATGTTGAGGAATAAAAGAAAATAAAATTTTCAAATATCTAATCCGCATAAAATATCGTGTGAAAAGTTTGGACATGAAGTATTGTTACGAACATTCAATTTTCAATAGCATATTTTTATGAAGATGTTTCGTTACGAAGGAAATACAAAAAGTAATATTTGTAAGATATCAACTATATCAGCAGAATGTGAGTTGAGAGTATGATTGTGATGAATCATTGCAGAGGTTTCTGTATTCGGAATCGACATTTTCAAAAAATATACTTTCTATAAAAAGGCATTTGATTCAGTTGATCATACCATACTTCTCCAAAACATTCAGTTTATGGGAATGAGAGGAATTGTAAATGCTTTTTTGAAATCTTATTCAGTCAATAGAACAATAAGAACATGTACAAATAATATCGAAACTGAAAGATTACTCATTAATAAGGGAGTTCCCCAAGGTTCAGTTTCAGGCCCAATTTTATACCTACTTTATATACAAAATATTTCACAAATCAATTTATCTTGTAATTACACCGTATATGCAGATGATACAGTATTTTTGTATGCCGATAAAAACCCTTTAGCTTTAGAAGATATTATAAATGAAGACTTAAAAAAAATTGAGGACTGGCTTTATGCCAATCTCCTTTCTGTTAACTCCAAAGTAATAAAATTCATGATTTTTCAACAAAAAAATTAACAAAATATTGAGTTAAATATCAAAATAAAGAATGAACTTCTTGAGCAAAAAACTGAAATGAAGTATATCGGCATTTGGGTCGATGATAGATTGAAATGGGATCAACATATTGACTCCCTCGTTGAAAAAAGTTCTCCTATAATTGGAGCATTACGAAGATGTCCCAAATTAAATTATAAAATAGCCAATAGGTTTCTTTACTTACATATTCTCAGTCGGATCAAATATCTCATAAATATATGGGGTTCATGTTCAAAGAACAATTTCAAAAAAATATCTGCTTTATATAAAAAATCTTTGAAAGTACTACATCGTCTCCCATATGATACTCCAACAAATGAACTTTATTCAATAATGGGCACATTTTCTTTGGAGGAACATTCCATTGTTGAAAAATTAATAAAGTCAAACTTTATATCAACCAGGAATTCAGAAATTCATAACTATCATACTAGGCAACATAACTTGTTTCATCTTGATACTGCTACCTCTGTAGTTGGACAAAAAAGATTTGTCTATGAATCATTAACTAAATATAATAAATAACCCGAGGATTTAAAAAATATTAGTAATATAAATCAATTCAAGTTTCGATTGAAAAAATTCATTCTCCTCAAGTTGATTTGTATTTTTTTCTTTCATTTATTTATTACATTAAAAAAAAGTTTCTGATGATTTGTGAGCAATCTCATACCAGTACAAAAATACTGTTTGATTGTTCATGCTATACCAATGAAGTACTACCAAATATATTGTATTATTGATTGTATATATGTATGAAATGTAACGGAATGAAATCAATAAATAAAATATTTCAAATATGAACACTGGATACGCTTCTGGTCAAATCGGAGGTGTAATATGGTTTGGAATTCGCTAAATTGTACATTTATGACATCAAATTGAACTACCAAATTTAAAATATAACTACAAAATAACATCAATAATACAGGGCGGTAAATTACTTCCGGGTCACCCAGTATAATGTATGATATTCCTACCACACCTCTTAGTTTATAACGTCGTAGGTGGTCTGAAAAGAACTGTTCAAACACGCCAATGAACTTGAACAAAACTCCTATTCACTACCCTTTCAGCTCATTAGGCTGTACCCTATCAGTTATTAGTTTCAGATTAATGGCTTATATGGCGATGACGCGAATCTATTTCCATTAATATCTACCTAAATAAAAAGCCATTAGGCTATCAAGGTGCGGTGAGAGATTAATTGCATATGACACAGAATTACAGTGATCATTTGTCAGGTACCACAAATCGAATTCAGTTGTTTCATGACTGACCAATTAGTTTTGCTTCCAATACACATTCTGGGAATTCGTTATGTATGATCGTGGAAATTACATTTTCCTGATCGAACTTCGAACCATTATTGAATAGTATACTGGGTGATATTAAAATCACTGTGCCTGAGGCCATTATTTTGTTTGTATTTGAGATTTTTTTTCCAGAATTCCATTTTTGACATCAATTTTCCACTAAGTCTCAATAGGAAGGAGTATGTTTCAAAGTTGAAAATAGTCGAAATATCGATTTGACTTATGAATGATGCTACCCAAGGCTGAAAAACATTCACCATCAGTTTTTTTCTTTCTCTCCCTTTCTTTCCCCTTCCCAACTTTTTCCACATATAATTTACCAATTGGGAATATATTAATTACACGATGACAAAAAATTAGAGACCATTGTAACCTCCCAATCCACTGTGGAAGGTTATGGAATCGCCTTTTTGAAATCCTTTACCAATTTTACAACTATTGAACGCAGTACAAGGAACACGTTGGCATCAAACTATTCAATTTCCATAGTAACAAACCATAGCCAAAGGATGCTCATACTTTCAACTCGAACAAGCAATATGAATATGAATCACTGACGCTCAAAGCATATAAACAATAGCTGTGGAATGCCTGGGTGCCGTTCAATAAAGGAAGTGACGTCACAGAGCGTTCCTGGATTCAAACTAATCCTAGGACTTCTATTTGAGGTTTTATGAGGATTTTTTTGTTGTAATCTTCTAGGCTTTCATTGTTAGGATCATTCTTTACCGTTTCCACATTTCAAACAGGATTTTATTCTTTGTGTACATCCCTATTGAAATGGTATTTAACATGACTGCAGTCGTCAATACAACATATAGTGTTGGATTCGACAGGGAAATCCAAATGCTGTCCAGCCTGAAAACTGTACACAGTATTCAAACATATGGCATTCAAATAATTGAGTCTTCAGCTGAGTTGATAAATAATCTCAAAATTTTGGTGACGGTTGTACTCAGTTTTGATGAAGGTTTTGAGGTAATACACAATTTTGATGAAGTCAGTGGTGTGAATAAGTTAGCATTTCTCAATATTCTCATTGTCGTGATTATTAGAAATGTTTGGAAATTAATTATAAATATGCTGAAATTTATGTAGGCAAGGAATAGGTATAGGAATAAATAGGTGGAATCTGGTTAATGCGGTTTCCTGATTGGTAACGGTTCCTTTCATTTTCTAAACTATTAACTGAAATATCGGAATGTGTTGGAATAAAAACCATGAGCTGATTTGAAATATAATAGGGAGAGAAAGGAAAATGAATTGATGGATGTAACGATTACTATGTGGTGTGAATTGAATGAAAAATGAGTGATAAAACTTCCCGTGTTTCTATATCACTTATAGTCGTAACGAATGTTACTGCAGTCTTCTGTAATGACATTATCAAACTGAATACTATATATTAATAACATATACTATATATAATTATTCGAGTGTTATAAAAAAGAAAACAAAATTTTGGTAATTTTTATAGATGATAAACTACAAAAAAGTACGAAACTGAAATGAAAAACGAAACTGAGAAACTCACAAAATGAAATGGAAATGAAACAAGGCACTGATTCTCTCGATTCGGATTTGAAAAAACGAAATACAAAATGTTTCTTTCCTCACACCTCAGAAATGAATGACGTTTATTGAAAATTAATATTTTTGATCTGGCCGTAACTTTCCGGGTAGACTAGAATCTACTTTTGTTCAAGTTCAACAATCGTTTATTCCCAAGAACCTACAAGTTTATACAGTGAATATTAACAGAAATATATCTGCTTCATTTATCAGGAAGGTGAAAAATTCAAATTCGATAGAGAAGATAATGTTTCAAAGCAATTCTTAACTCAATTGAATTGAAAATAATTAAAATTTCAGATGGTAATTGATTGTATGTAACAACACCCTTATAGTAAATAGTTTTCCGAGAAAACTCTGTTTCAAGATTTTTTGTTGACAGATCGTTGAACTGCCTTGTTTTATGTGTAATGACAAATTTCATTACGGAATGCTTTCAATCAATCATAATCGCTTGTAGAATGGTGCATAATTTTTACTTAAAAATAGAATTGATATCAGGAAGATTCTTTGGTCTGTGAAGATTTTTTGTAGGTTCTGAATGAGGTACATGGAAAATACATTGTTTTGTAAGGACTTCAGATTCAAATACTAATTGAATATTGAATTTTTGAGAGAAGAAGATAAGAATAAATCAATTTCAAACATTTTAATGAAATATAGTTCGTATATAGTTAGTATCTTATATAAAACTCCAATAATTGCCGTCACATTTTTTTCCGGATTGAATCAATATGAATATTCTATGAATTGGTCTCATCAACATATCCTACAAAATTAGTATAATTTAATTTTTTCATTTCCAAATGTCAATAATTTTGATGGCGGTGAGATCTTCTATCATCAATACACATGAAAGATGATTTCTCAAAATTTAATGTTAATTTATGGGCGTTGATCCAGTTGAATATTTGCTTGACATTTATTTTCATTTGCTGTTCATTTTCCTGAAAATGTCTATCGAAATATATTGTACACTTGTATAGATCCCAAGTATAGATCCCAATATTAATTCCTGAATTTCTTCGATTCTGGTATTTTAACAATCAAGAAAATACAAAGAAGAAATTATCAATGATCTGTTTTTTCTTCAAGTTTTTGCGTGAGGAAAAACTCCGTAAGCTAAAGAAATATAGAAATATTGCGTGAACCAAGAAAAAAAAGAATGAATTTATGGAGGTTGTACTTGAGCCTTGGAAAAACCTCTCTTTGCAAGAGTTCCTGAAATATAATCGTTCCGCTCAGGAACGGCCTCTTGAAGACTGCACACGTCGGGTCAACAGCGATGAAACCAACAAAGGCGTAACGATTGATAGTATTTCTGAAGAGCGACGATGATAGCTCCTCATTTCGAATCGTATCAACTCCCACAGAATAATACACCGACAAAGCGACCTCTTTATCGTGGAACGGTCTTCCGGCACCGAATTAATTTCGAGTTTATTCAATCTAAATTCGAGAATGGTGAAGGAACGAGTGTGGCGAAGCGCGGTTCGCCGATATTCGAAACCCGCACGATGGACATCGTCCGCAGTCCAGCGCATTTAACGGTTCAAAGAACTTCTTTTGTCGTCTCTGTCATCTCTGATCTCTAATAGATGACCGGCGGTCGTCAAAAGTTCCGGATAAGTCGAACGAGTGGATCAATTCAACAACATTTTCATTTAGATGTGTTGAATTTGTCTCTTCATTCAAGAAATTATTCTATGCTCATTCATCCTTTTGGTGAAGTATCTCCCTGTTCGACCAATACACAATTTATCCTGATCGTTCCGACAATGATTTTTTATAGCTATTAAACGATGAGTTTGGAACCTTCGGTGCGAAAGTTGAAACTTTTCCTAGAGATAAATTACCCTAACACCAAACTGATATTTTTGCACTCGACGCGCGTTTCGCTAACAAGGTTAGCATCTTCTGGAGAAGAAAATTGATACTGAATCTGAAGCTAGGATTAGTTGTTTATATACCTAAAGTTTTTTAGTCCGATATGGACTTTGTTTGATACTGTTAATTATTTTAATTAATTTCTCGATAATGAACTCACTACCTGCAAGTTCCGTCATCTGTTAGTATTGATTATTCTGATTACTTCCTCAACAATAAATTGAAAAGCGGGTTGAAAGGGATAGGGCCGTTGTCACCATTCATGCTGTTTTTACATTTTGCTATTTCGAGACTCTCACATACATCGAGTAGTCTTGTGTCATGCACATGCTTGATCAGTTTCAGATTGCTTTCACCAATTTTGTGGTCATTGTCTAGAGCGTGTTGAGCGTTACTGGATTTTCCTACCCTTCCATATTTTATGTGTGCAAAATACTCTTCGAAACGGGTTTTAATAGCTCGTCGGCTCTGGCCGATGTACTTGTTGCAATCTTGACAGCTGATCTCATAAATTTCCGACTTCTCTGAGTTTTTCAGTATATTTTTGGTTTACCAAGAAGCTGTTGTAATTTGTAAGAAGTTTTATATGCAACTTTTATATTTTCTTTGTCGAATATCTGTTGCAGTCCTCTAGTGTATTGAGGTGCATATGGGATACTATAAACTTTTCGTTTCTCTCATCTTTTTGAAAAGTCGAAGTGTTTCCCTGAATTTATTTTCTGATTATCTCATCAACTATCTCTGGGTTAAAACCGTTCACTTCAGCTTAAGCAGGAACAGAGAATCTCAAGGTTTTTGTTGGGTGGATAAGGCTGTTATTGATAGTCGAAATCTCGTGGATTTCATTTATTATTTGTATGCGCCTAGTAAATGTTCTCAGCTTGGCAACTATAAGAAGATTTACATCGATACTTGTGTATAGGCATGGAATAGAATAAAGACATGATACAAGTATGATTTGAATTTAACTTGGAAGTTTTAAGGTTAGGAGAATGCAAGTGGAAATATAATGAAATGGTGTTAATTTCTCACCTGAAAGAATACCAGCCAGCGTCAAAACATACTGATGAGTAAATTCAAACGGATCAGCCACAAAGGTTCTACTACATAGAATGCTAAGTTGAGAATGCTGCAAGTCCGTTGTAGTATACGAATCGCACGTGAAAATCTTCAGACAGACGCTTATAAGATTGTTAGAAAAAATACATGACAAAAAGCGTCGGTTTTTGAAAACAGGAATTCAGTTATACTGATGGGCGTAGTGGCGCCATCTTACGAAAATTATAGTAAACGACTGAACCGCAAACTGTAAGTAAATCATAGTATTCATATTCGTAGTTGGCGACGACAGTAGCAGATAGATGATGATTGCAAATGATAAACAATAAATAGTTAATTCACGAGAAAAAACATGGATGGAAAAACACCAAACAAACTAATAACGATAAAATAACGGGTTGAGAATATGTTTCGCTATAAGCTATGTGTCTTTCCTGTAAGTGTCAAATTCAATTTCATTCTGTTCGTTCCTTATAACCAATACATCTAAAAATGGCACTTAACAGCAGATGTAATAGTATAAAATTCACGTGCGAAGTAGAAAAAGAACGAAAGTTGCCATTTTTAGATCAGTTTGGTGTTAGGGTAATTGATCTCTAGGAAAAGTTTTATCGCTATTGTTTTCAATGAATAGAACCTGTGAACCGTTCTGTATGGAATAGGAGATATAAAATCAACTTTACGGAGAGAGGAGGGTGGGCAGAACTCAGTTCCAGATATGGCGAGCTATGGTTCACCGATTGGTCCAAGACTAAGGGAAAGAAGCGGGTTTCTGTGTGCCTAAGTACCAGGATAGCTCCTGTCTCCAACGGGAGTACTACAATTCGGATTTCCAAGTGGAACTATTTGCCTTTGAAGCATGCGCTGACGATCTTTTACGAAGGGGTAGACATGGTAGAACTATCTGAATCTGCTCCGACAGCCAAGCCGAAAGCCTTGAGGAACACTTTGGAAGGAACAATCTCCCCAATCTTATTTGGACCCCTGAAGACTCCGAATGAGAAGGTAATGGAAGAGCGGATATACTTGCCAAACAAGGGTGTCTCACGCTAGTCATAGCATAGCTAGTAGAGATAAGGGATGAACACTTCAGAGAAAGATTTTTGCAAGGCAGCTTGGCACGCAACTAGAAGTTGTGGAGAAGCAAAAGTCCCTTGAGCGTCAACAGGATATAGGTAGGGCAATGAACTGCTCACTCCTAGTTGGTGGCAACCAAGATCGATCGTAGAGTTGGTAACAGGACATGGAATTTTGAGAGGCTTTCAACACAAGGTAGGAGGAGCAAGATCTCTTGTATGTGAAAGATGTGAAGAAAACCAGGAAAAAACTCACTCTCTGAGTGCCCAGCGCTAGCGGCGTCTAGTTGGAAATGATTGTGAAGGATCAACATCAGAGGAAATCTGGAAATTTAGTCAGCAGTAAAGCTGAGGCAGGAATGTGTATAGTGTACAAAGGCAACAGATAAAATGCACGAAATAGAGATGGTCCATCCGAGACCCCTTATCTAATCCAACCGTTGTATATGCTTTATCTAATTTTTCACTTTTCAAAGAACGAACAATATCATTAGTGGGTTCGCCTAGTCGATATCTTGTGGCATTTATTAGTATAGGATAGACGTGTTAATGACTTGTTTATGAGAATTCTCAGAATCAACTCAACAATGTTAACATCGTAACCGTTGTTTGAAAAAAAAAACAATTTCAAACATATTTCTGTCTTTTTCCTCTCCAAATCATTGATAAAAACCAAAATTTCTATGATCGAAACAAAAACTATCTACCCTCAATAACTTAGGAACAGGTGGAAGTATAAAGAAACAAAAGATATGGGGGGAATCATCATCAACCCCTCAACTATTTCAAATGACAAAAAACATTGGTGATACATCATTTGGAAATACTCATTGAGAAAAATATTTTAACAAAATTCCAAATCATTTCATCAACCCAGGTTAGGTTAGGTTGGAGTCAACGTGAGGTAACCAGACTTTATTGATGTTCATGCATTCCTCTTTTCGGTTGAAATTGTCTGTATGTTTCTGAATCTGTATTGCCTCTCTTTAGGATCTGGGATAGTAACTCTGACTCCTATCGAGCACTTGCGTTTCTTCAAAAGCAATTACGTGATCACCTTTTGCGAGTGTGTGTTCTGCTAATGTCAACCTTTCTATCTGTCCTAGGAGACAATTTCTCTTACGTTCATAAGGCCGTGTCTCAATACTTTTTTGACCGATCCACAGCCACACGAAATCTGGTAAACACCTGGTATTACTCACGGCTCTCTTGGATCTTCAGCTGACTTGGAACTTTCTGTTGTTTTTTCCGTGTTGGGAATTTTAACACGGAAAAAACAACTCCTGATGATTACTTTCTGAACAATTTTACACAAAATTTAAGCATAGCATTGCATCGTGGCAAGTATAAACTAGTTTATTACATAATTAACCATTGTTACAGAGCCCTGAGGATGAATTTAATTAAATTCGAAACGTTGGCAAGGATACATTTTTTTTTCTTCGACCTACACTGATCCCAATCCCAACTAAACTCTACAAAAATCAGATATTACCTTCTTTAAAGGAATTCTGTTGATGATTTTGCATCGAGAAGGATACTCACAGGCTCGACACGAACGCAATGTTCAACATTTTTGGCAGCTCTGTCTGAACCGATCAGACTCCGTCTTTAATTAGCAAAGACAAAGAGAGTCCAACCCGTATTGTCAATGAATAGGTATCGTTTATGTACAAATTCAACCCTCCCGATACTGTTCTCGTTACTCTTCTCTATTTTCCATCTCTTTTCTCCGAATTCCTTCTACCCTTTCCATGGAAGGGACAAACGGAGGACTGGAACGTTTTGATGGAGGCTGAGATCAGTGATGGAGGCAATTACATTTTCACAGGGTTTGAGATAAATGAATGTCTTCCTTACAGAAAATGAGGTTGCATAACCTAAGTAGGATGAGATCCACTCGCTAATTTCTGCAGATACTTTTTTTTTCATAAATATTGTTATAAATGAATGATCAATGATAGAACGATGCATTACTGGTTGGTTGCCTGAGAAAAAAACTCCACTACCTTTGAATTCAACTATTTGTTATCAGTTCGTAGTAGATAATCTTTTGACGTAATTGGAAATACACACCTACGTTTTTCTAACCGCTGTCCCTTTTTCCGGAAGCTATGGTCCTTCAAATGTATATCGAGTTACATACAAACCAGATCTTTTTAATTCAAATTTTTATCATTCTCAATGAATAAAATTGTCTACCCAACAAAAATTTCCCACTATCAAGTTCATATCGGTTTTCAGTTTGAGGTCTTTCAGGATTTTGTTGGGTTAGGCTGAAACTGAATGTTAACTGAAAGAAAAAGTACGAAACAGTGATTGAAGGGAGTACAGGTCTACTATAAATAATACGGAGAAGACGAAAAAAAAAGGTCTACATTTTATATTTTATACCAAGATTTCGTATAAATCTATGATAAAAGCTTATGGAAACTTTGAAATGATTGTCTATTCAAAAACAAAGTGAGCAAAAATTTTCAATGCTAATGAGTTAAGTGTTCATAAAAGAAATTAGAGATTGCACGAACTACAAATTTTCCAACCTAATAATAAGTTTCGAAGACGTTTCGAAGGATAACAAGCAAGTGACAAGGAAGACTATAGCGCAAGAGGCTCTTTTGTAACATTTTGAAATTTCAGTATTCTCAAAATACAATTATAGTTTGGACTGCTTGTAGAAGGGCAGAATAGAACCTTCTTCCCATCACGATATAGGAGAGGAAGGAACATATTACAAAATACTATGCCAAATAGTATAAAATTAGGACAATACGTGTGTTCACAATCATCATTATGATAGAGATATTGAAGATTCAAGTTCTGCTGAGATCGTTTGATTTGTATTATACAAGAATTCTGATTTTTGATGAATCATTTTTTTGCTTTCT
Organism: Zygogramma bicolorata; assembly: GCA_032362365.1. Taxonomy (NCBI): domain Eukaryota; kingdom Metazoa; phylum Arthropoda; class Insecta; order Coleoptera; family Chrysomelidae; genus Zygogramma; species Zygogramma bicolorata. The sequence goes on from JAVJAQ010005172.1 coordinate 1,724,821, forward strand.
ATTCGCCTAATAAAAAAATAAAAATAACAACTTCCATGAAAGAATTATAATAAAAAAATTTTACAAATACTTTCTGTTGATAGGTAGGTACTTGTATACCCACGTTCTTAATAATCATTAAAACGATGGCTGGTTTTCAAGTGAATGAATGTCACCGAAATGTTAATTGTAACTGATTACAGACTTGTCACGATTTGAATATTTTGAAATTTTATGAAGATATCAGTGATATTTTTCAGTAATCTATCCTCTCTCCAACTGAAGAGCTCAGGAGACAATTTTCTCTGAGCGAAACGAGATCTTGTATAGGTTGAAATGAAATATTTTTCTGGTCAATGAGACTTTTTCTACAAATACCTCTCTATTTCGCTCTGTGTATATATTCCTATGTTTGTCATTTATTTCGTTTAATATGCTTGATATATTTTTCGTCCTTTTTGTGAATGAATAAAACGAATTATCAATCTTCACAGTGGTCCAGGAATTTCAGGCTTTTCCTAACTGGTAAACAATATACTATTCCTCACAGTCGACTTGAACTGTGACTAAGAATTTCTTGACAGCAGGGAATTATTTATTGGTGAATGATTCAGACGAGTTCATTATAAAATTGAATTAGGATTTTTGTATTGTTATTATTAAACAATTAGAGGAAAAATAGCATGTATACTCGCTTGGGAGAAGCCACTTTCTCAGATTCCATTGTCTTTTCTTACTACTGGATTTCAGAGTCATCCGGTAATGTAAGATTATTTCTATTGGATCAACTATATACTATTTCCTACAGATATAGCACAAAACTGCTCTATCTTAATTGATCTTGATAGATCAATGAGGTACATTGCATATGTTCAATTTCATTTCCTTACCTGATAACATAAAGACTTCATTGTGTTACACTTGTAGTTGTTATTACACAATGAATCAGGTCTCCCATGAAATGTCAGATTTCAAGTAATGAACCTTTATTTACCTATTTCATTGTTCCTGAATGGAATTTTTGAATAAAATTCAATTTGAATCATGTCATTTGCAAAATAATTTAACTATTATACTTTATAACTGTAGAAAAAGTATAGTGTATGATTCACAAACTTCATACTTGTTTGGTATTACTATCATTCCTTGCTCGGTAACAAATATACTTTTCTAATCCAACGATGGAATGCAAACAATTTCTTTACGTCGTCGAACGTTCAGTTTGTTCCTGCTCGATGTTACGCCACTGCGCTCAGTAATTCCAGTGTTCTTGAAGAGTTGATCTGCCCGTATGTTCTTTGACACACCGAAAGGGTTGCGATGTATTCCAAGAATTTAAATTCACAAAGGACTGAGGTCTCTTTCGTCGACGTAAGGGAGGTATTTTTTATTATCCCTGCCCTACTTCATACAGGTAGGTAGTTATTGTAAAAAATATTATACATTTTTCTCCCGGAAAGGAAAATGCCGCGAATGCTTGTCCCCCATTTCATGTGGCTCAGATACGGGTTCGTTTGAGGAATATTCTTTCGAATGTTTCAAATTCGTCAAGTCAGTGTTTTCATTATAATACTCACATCAACATAGAAGAAAGTTTTTTTCACAATTGTTTGAAAGTGTGTCTATCTTTAACCTACTATTCGCCTTTTCGAAAGTCTAGACGCCCCCTGGCGGATAAATCAATAACCTACTTTGTGAGTGATCTGATCGCAACTGTTTAGGACTTATTCGCCCTCCACGAAGCACCTACTGTCATGTGTTGCATCCAAATATGCAAATACAGTGCTCAAACTCAAATATACCTCCTGGTTTTCCATTACTGTTGATAACTAAAAAAGGATCTGATTTGATACCTATGTTAAACCATTGCAAAACGTTATATTACCTCACAGTTTGTTATTTTCCTTCACACACTACAATCAATTGTCTAAAACACAAACAAAACTCCAATATAGTTCGCAAATAATTAAAACATACAACTCAACCACTGAGTCCGTATACAAACTGACACCATAAACAAAGAGATTACTCACAATCCTCCATATTTGTTTACGTCTCGTAGCGCCCTCAACGGTGATCGAAATCGCGAATCAGTTTGGAAAGTAACCAATTGTTTACTCAAAAGAAAAAGTAGGAACCTCTTTCGAATCTTCCCAACTTCATTCATTGTAATTTACGGAGTGTTTGGATACGTGCTAACGTGTACACACCAGCATTGTTTTACGAAACGAGTTAACATTGACACTATATTGTAATAATAATTATTTATTTATTTATTTATTGGCCACAAAGATACAAACAGGCATGAGCCCACTGGAGTATTCGTTTACAAGCTAATAGCTAAAGTATCAAAACTAAGTACTAACAGTTCTGGTAATTTATGTGAATACATTTCGTTTTCCTAAAACTAATTTATTATAGCAATACCTTCATACAATACAGAATTAACCTCAATTTCACACCGAAGGTTCCAACTATATACATAATTCATCACTAGAATAGTAATTGAAAAGGAGGAAAGTATAGTTTTCAACCATTTAATAAAATATATTTTAAGTCCTTCTTCACTTTACGTTGAGATGCAGAAAATATATCAATGTGATCACTGTACAGGTTGGTATTACGAACCATCCTGCTCAAGGGTGAATTTTGAGAGGAATTCGTGCGCCGGAATGGTACATGGAATAAAAGGTTCGTTCTGAGATACCGATTTGGAATGTTGAAACTGACTTGACTAAGAATGTTAGAGTTTTCTATAGAATTGTTGATGATTTTATGTAGAAATGAAATGTCAGAAATTATTCTTCTGTTTGACAAAGATATTAGATTGAAATGTTTTCGAGCATTATTAATTTTCCCATGGTAGTTGAAGTTTTCTTTATGACATATGTATTTGATGAATCTGTTCTGAATGTTTTCCAGACGATTAATGTACATTCCATACTGTGGGCACCATACTATACAAGCGAAATTCAATTTACTGAACACGTAAGCATAATAAACAGATAAAAGAGATTTGATATTCACAAAATGTCTGCAGGTTCTCATTACATAACCCAACATTCTTGAGGCAGAGTTTGCAACGGATTCAACGTGTAAATCAAAAATTAATTTGGAATCGTAAATAACTCCAAGATCCCTAATGTTATTAACTCTTGTTATTTGATGAGTTCCGATGAGATAGTCGAAGTGTACTGGGTTGACATTTCTAGTGAATGTGATGCAGTTACATTTCTGGAGATTTAGGTACAAACTGGAATCGTTACAATATTCTATTACCCTATTAAGATCCTCCTGAATCCTATGGCAGTCCGTTGAAGTACGTATAGCGTAATATAATTTCATATCGTTTGCATATAAAGAAAATTTGCAGTATTTGAAACAAGTTTTTATGTTGTTTATGTATTTAATAAAAAATAAAGGGCCGAGGTGTGACCCTTGGGAGACACCTGAAGAAGTTGTATATGCTTCTGACCGGTAACCTTGGACTGATACAAATTGGGATCTATTTTTTATGTAAGATTCTACCCATCGCAAGAATGATCCACATACCCCGACCCCAGCAAGCCGCTCGAGTAGAAGATTGTGACTAATCTTATCAAACGCCTTGCTGAAGTCGGTATATATAGCATCAACCTGTAATCTACGATCCATTTGATTATGCAGATATTCACTATATTCTAGTAAATTAGATTCTAAAGATCGACCTGCTATGAAACCAGGTTGCTCTGATATAATGGTAGATTTCACGAGAAAAAAAATGTGCCTATACACCAACTTTTCAAATAGTTTTGGTATAGCTGATAATTTACTAATCGGTCTATAGTTTTGAATGATATTCTTCTGTCCATTTTTGAATATAGGAATGACAGCAGCAATTTTCCACTAGTTTGGGAATTCAGCACTTTTCAGTGACTTATTGAAAATGATAAATGATTGAATAATATGCTTTATCATCATAAGACATAATCTTGTTGACAAAGCTTGGGTAGTAAATACTTACTTAAAAAAATGCGATATATACCAAAAGATAACAAAAATAAAACTATAAAAATACATACAAAACATGGTAAAATGGAGGTTATAAAAAGTATGTATATATAAAAGAGTGGAAGTCAAGTTCATATAAGAATAGACAAAGAAAGTAAAACTTGAAAGCTCCTTAATGAAGATAAAAAACATGAGCTAGTCAATCAGTTGAAAGTTATCGTCAAAAAATTCATTCAAATAGGGTCTATCAGATAGAAATTGTTTGACTAACTTCCTGAATTGGAAGTCATTTATATTGGCAGATCTTATGTACAGAGGCAAATGATTGTACATTTTTCCTCCATTGTAAAATATGGAGTCTCTGGTGATGTTTTTAGTTGGCACTGTGAGTTGCAGAGTGTGTCTGCTGTTCCGGGTGTTATAATGGGAAGAGGATGTGACGAAGTTTAATATATGCTTATTTATTAAACACGCAGATTCCAGTATGAATAATGCAGTTACCGTTAGGATATTATGGTTTTTGAAGAAGGTTCTACAGGACTCTCTTGGTTTAAGGTTTCCCATATACCTTATTGCCCTTTTCTGTAAAATTAGAAGACTATTGAATAAAGTTGGGCTGCATGCTTCCCAAAACGGTTTTCTGTAGCGTAAGTGAGAATCTATGAGTGCATAGTAAGCCATCTTTGCAGTGCCGAATCCCAATTCATTACGAATTACTCTAACCGCATAACAGCCAGAGGCGACTTTGTTAGTGAGTTGTTTGATATGATCCACAAATTTTAAATTCTGATCAATGAACACTCCTAGAAATTTAGTGCTATTTTTATATTCCAATGATCTGTCTTCAAAATAAAGTTCGTTGATCGAGCATCTAAACGATATTAAATTTGTTTTAGTTAAGTTGAAAGATAGGATGTTTGAATCACACCAATCTTCCACTTTTTTCAAGTCAGCAGAGATTATTTTATGTAACTCACAAGTGTTTTTATTATTCCAAAGTATGGTTGTGTCATCTGCAAATAAGGTGAACTTTCCAGAAATATCAAACTTGGTGAGGTCATTAATATATAATAAAAAAGAATGGGACCTGAAACAGAACCTTGTGGAACACCCGAATTAATTTTCCTTTTTCTTGAAGGTTGAACAGTTTTGACCATTTGCGATCGTCACTTCAGGTAGGAATCGAACCATTTGAGAGTTACTCCTCTGCATCCAAAACACTTCGTCAGTACCAAACGTATAAAAAAGATAAAGGTACTAGTTTCTCCATCATAACCTCAACCTTCTTCAATAACTGAGGCCTCAGTCAGTTTTCAAAATGAATCGTTTCCTTTCCATCCGCCATTTTTCAAGAAGAGTATCTGTCGATCTGTCGCTCATTGGAAATTCATTCAACTCACGAATATTTCGTAATCGTAATGTAGACAATTCTTTCATTCAATGCTGGGGCGTGTTTCATAAATGTACAAGTCTTGTAGCTACAAGGAAAGGACAAAGTGGGTACAGGTAAAAAACGAATGAAAAACGATTATTTAGCATCGTGTTTCTCTGCGTTTCTCTTGCAGCTACCAGACTTGTACTTTCATGAAACAGGCCCCTGGAGAAAATATAAGCAAGAAATTAATTCAGACAATTCAAACCTTCGTTGATTCAGCAAATGTTGAAAAGTTTCTCATTCTCAATTATGCTCAATTTTTTAATTCAATACAGTGGATGAGTGATTGACGAGATTGAAATATTTGGTGGATAAGTGAAATTTTTTGTTAGATATCAATATACCCAACTGTAAATTAAAATCAGTGACACCAGGCGCGCTTTTCACCAACAAAATTAGCATACTCATTCAATATGTTCTTACTCTCTATTTCATTCTGAACTTTCTCGAACCGTTCATTGTGTATTTGAGAGCTGTTAGACAATGGCTCATTCAGAATATACTTTATTCTGTATTGATGAAAAACAGAAACTTAAAAAATTATGGGATTTGTAACATTTAACACTACTACATTCAATTGTCCAAAAACCAAATTCATCAAGTTTCTGCTCATATTTTCAATGAATTTATTGTTCCAAAGTTTATGGATTGGTACCCACTGAATCTAGTTATATCAATGAATAAACAAGCAATTGTTTTACTTACTTGCTGTCATTCAGTGTCTTGTTGATCATTGATAATGACGTTGAGAGTAAAAAAATACAGTACTCAACTCGAGGATAAGGCAAATTACGTGCACTCACGAATTACCGCACTCGGCTAGCGCATCGTACCCACAATTGTCTGCTCGTGCATAGTAGGTTACTCATCCCCCTTGTTTCTTAATAAAATATTTTTCCTTCAATAGATCTGTTACTTAACTCCCATGGTAAGGATATGGCTTTTAGGATTTTTCTACTGCTCCATTGCTTTTTTTTGTACTTTCAAGATTAACGTTTCTTTTGTGCTTTGCACTTTGTCGCTGTGTTCCAATGTGCAGCCAATATTTCAGTGAGTTATCCAAAAATTGCCTATATGCAGCAATCTTCGTGCCACAACTGAGCTTTTCGCTATATTGTTGCTATGCCCACGTATTCATCAGAACAAAACTAAAACGTATATACATATGTTCAACGTAGGTAAATGACATTCACAAATGATGACAATAGTGACATTTTTGAGAGCTTCAAGTAATATTTCGTGTATCTGCACTTCGAGAAAAATCATTCATTTTCTGCCTCGGTATGTAATATATTATTTCAGAAATTTCTCCATATTTTCTGGCACAGATATTCCTCACAATGATGATATTTCAGTTCTCTGTTGATTCAATAACAAAAAGGAAGGCATTATGAAAGCATCACTAGATACACCAAATGTTTTCATGAAAAAGTCAAACTGCTTTGAATTGATTGACATGAAGAAGAATAAATATAACAGAATTGACATGTATATTCTGTCAAATTGTTTATCTTTAGCGTCACTTGAAATTCAAACTCAGTTGTTGTTTTTGGTGAATTTGGGCGTCTTCATTTTCGAAACCTAGTTCAACAAAAAATGTTATTTTTCTGCACAATTCTCACTTACAATAGGCATGGTTTTGAAACGTTTTTGTTACGCCACCTACAATGTACAACAAAGTTTCCTACTCTGGAGGAGAAAATAAGTGCGCAGTTATGTCTGTCAGTTTGACTGGAACCTCGAAAGAAATATAATGAAGCTTCAAAATATAGTTGACCATAGAAGTTTATGAAGGAAAGGAAAGTTAATGCATTAAATCAATCTTCAAAATATGGATGATCTACGACATCTACAAAGAATTCCATTTATCTTTCTAAGCCGATTGTCAATTCAAAAACCTAGTTTAACCCCAGGTCATTTCAGAAGTTGTGATAGACTGTCATGTTAAATCATTTTGGGTTATAATCATTATCACTATAGTTACAATTTACTTTCATTACATAAGTAGAAAAATCGACAACTTCTAATAGCAAGTTCATTTAAATTCTCAAAAAATTTGCAGAAGTGAAACAGAATTGATGAGAACATGTGTTTTTCAATAAAAAAGTGTCAATATTCATGTTTGTCACACATATCACCACTTTCTCTTACCATCACTCTTCCACATTTCATTACAAACGGACTATAAGCATATTCAATCATAGCATGATGATCATTTAGGGATAGCCCTTCAAGCTCTCGTAGTGAGATACTGATTACGTGACATAATCATTTCACATTAAATTTTAAAAGCATGGCCCAATGATTATCAAGCGTATGCCCACCATTAACTATATGACAACACACCACTATAAATAATTCATTGTCAGAGTTAATGTCTAAAAGTAAAAGTGGCAATATCTGGATTGCTTCAATTTTGTTGGATACTTGAGCTTTTGGAGGTTTCCGTACAGATGACGCTCACACGCTTCTGTCAGTCTTGTCTGAAGCTGAATTTGCACAAAGTGAAAATGTTCAGTGGGGTGTTTCCATTTTTATTCAATTTGCTAGTGAGAAGAGAACGCAACATAAAGGATAATGGGTGGCCAATCAAATACTAGTTGAAAACCAATGTTTGGAAGCAACGAAATCATAAATACATACGATAAAAACATCGTTGAACATTGAATACAAAATGTCGAAGTGACATGACAATTGACTCGACAGTTGACATTAAATTAAAAAATGGAAACTAAACGCCCTCCACCGAAAAAACAGTGGAAACTTAGCGTCGATTGTTTTTTTCGCCGCAAGAATCTAAACAAAATCTGATAAGTGGAATCATCGGGGTTTCTAGGCATCTTACTGCGGAGTCTGTTGGTGTACTCAATAATAGATCAAGACGCCTGAAAATCCTGAACAGTTGAGTTATTGACATTTCAAGAGAAGCGATTCATCTCCGTATAGAAGTTTAAGTGGTGTAATTCTTCTGAGGTCTTGGTCGACGTGACGCTGTGATGGTATTTTATCATCGTAGAGTGAAGGGGGTCGTTTGAGCATTGAGTCTCTCATTACTGCGACCTGTATGATCTATTGTAATCATCTGGTTAAGGCCCAGGATGCTGAGACTTCTAAAAAAGCAGATCAGATTCCTGGGGCCTTGTTTTTTCATGTCGGAGGGTAATGATGTTATCCATTGCAGGACACTTTTTTATTTTTATTATCATCAACTTTTGCAGAACAGAGCTTGGCACTCGCAAAGCAGATGTTCTTCAGTTTTAGCGGCGATATCGCAGTATTGGCACACCTCATTGTCAGCTTTGCTCATTTTCTTGAGGTGATACCTCAATGGACAGTGCCCCGTGAGCTGCTCTAACCCTAGAAACTGTTCAGCTTTCTTGGGCGAAGGGCTAAGAAACCCTCTTGCTTGTCTTCGTACTTGAATCTTAACAAATTAGTTGAAATGAATTTTGATCAATGATCAATAATTGAAAATTCAATTCATTAGATCATTGTCAGTTTCAAATATTGTAAAATATTGAATATAAAAAAGTAAAATCGAACGAAATTCAAATGAAGACATATGAATTAACATGTACGAATTTTGAAACCAAGTTTGTAGTGAGTACACTCAACTTGAAACTTGGCCCCAAAATTTGTTTGATTTTATAACACTCAATTCAATATTTTTTTTTATCACGATTATTATTTCAATTCTTATTCTTCGATGAATTTTTCAACAAATTATATTTCTAGTATTCAGAATTATTATTTTCAATCAACTTCTTCTCATTCATTATGAAAGTTTGGGGGTTATATATTTGAATGATTGTGATTAAGTTCTATGATTGTCTGGTTCACAAGTTCTATTATAGTGAACTTCTGTCAATGGGCACCGAAAAATTATGATCCAGGGCTCATTCGATTCGAAATTACCTTCAGAAACTTTTCTAAAAATCAGTAGAGGGGCTCGAAAAATTTGCAAGAGTTATAAAAAATTAAGTAAAATAGTGGGGTTGGTTTTCGCAAATATCTCGGAAATTATTGAAAATATACAAAATTTAAAAAAAAAATTCTTAAAGAGGAAAAAATTCACCGAAGAAAATGAAATATAATTAAAAATAATTTTGAACAATTAAATATCATTCTTGAGAAAAAAAATTCAAGTACCTTCTAGTCAATTCAATAAACGAAAATCCGTGGCAATTTTGTTTTCCGTAATCATTTCTTAGATATACTTCTGTTAAACAACTAATTTTTACACCCCTGATAATTCTTAAACTGAAAACATCAAATTTTTTCCACTATTGGAGCTCTGGTTGGAAGACGTTAGAAGCGATCCTCGTTGGAAAAATTGAAAAATTTTGATTTTTCACTCTGTTATTAATAATCAGAGAGGTTAAAAAATGAAAAACTCAATTGGAGCATTGAAAAATGTTTTTTTTTAATTCAAGTTTATTCGAATTATTAAAAGTTACATTACGAACAATTTTTCATAATTTTAGCTCTATTTGTTCTAAAAATTGTTATAAACAAATGTATTGTTTACAAAATTACAAAATAGATAATTTTTTTTATTGCTTGAAAACACATTTGTTGATTAACAATTTTCTTCTGCTACCAAATATGAATATTGAGGAATGATATATTATATTTTTCAAATCATAATTCCTATTGCTCATTTTTTCAAAAACAATTTGTTTCAAACAAATTAATTCACACGATATATGTTTTTTTAAATACTGCACTTTTTGTGTATTTTTCTTCTATTTCTTACAGATTTTTCAATATTTTTTTATTTTCACGTTTAACGATTCTTCATAGTCCTCAATCATTGTTCATAAAATAACTCATAAAATAATGGGGACAGGACAAAGGTACTCCAAGTCTTTCTTCTGAAAAGGGAACTTGAACTGAGGAGATTCATTTCGAAGTAGGTTGTGTAAAAATCACCACTCAGTATGGTTGTTGACGAATGAGTGATGCCAGTGTCACATTTTGACACTACGTAACACAAATTAAAATTCCATTGAAAATTTTCCAAAATAGGCTTGAGAAAGGAGGCTGACTAGCTTCTGAAACGTCGCCAAGAGAAAGTATGCTCTTTCTTTTTATTAATTTGTTATATGTTACGTAACTGACAAAATAGACATTCAATTTTGCATCTTTTCAATGTTGCAGTTACGTATCGAGGAAAATATACCAATTTTCCAAAAAACAGATATTATAAGAATCTAAAACTTTGTTTTTTTTCATTTCTAGGTGATGGAAAACCCAAAATATGGATTCCAGAACATCAGTAGCACCCCCACCCTTGTATTCATCGCAGCTAACCACAATCCGCCCACCACCCCCCAACCACTAACCAACCCCTCTCAACACGTTAGCGACCAATAACCCGCCAACCATCACCATAACATCGATTCCTACCTGGTGATAGCGCGTGGATCCACTAAATTTAATCAAGCAAGCTGCGAGCTTCTTGCCGGCCGTCTTCGATATAATAAAAGGACCTTAGCGACTACGTAAAGGGTTACTTAAGATGAACGGGCGGCGTAAAAACGGGCGGGGTGGGTTATTTACGCCCTCGTCAGTTTACAATGACCCTCGAGAAAGGGTGGTGGCGGCCCTTCGCGAACACAAGCCGCCGTTTGAATTTATGCCGATGTGTAAGCTGATAACCGTTTGCAGGGAAGTATGCGGGATGTTAAGGATTACGACGCGGCTGACGAGTTGTCCTGGTCGAGGATATTGGCAATAAGGTGGATTAATTTCGTGCGAGTGTAAGGCTAGGTGGTGGAATGTTCACTTCCGGCGTTCTCAAGTTATTCCAAATACCAACAATAACTGCTGTTATCACAGATTACAGAAACAATACTGGGTCCAGCATCCAGCTGGATCCTGCATACCGGCGGCGCGGATCCGCAAATGTATCAACTTCGAAATTACTCACATTTGTCTTCAATAGACGTCTTTTGCAAAGCAGCGAAACATGTTCTTGCAAAAATATGCTAGTGAAAAAAAGTGGGGAATTTAGGTTGATGCTTGACTGCCGCACTAGATGGAACGTTTCCTCGGCCTGAAAGTTTGCATCGATAAAACATTGATGAACATTTGTTCTGATATAAAATTCTACGCTGACGAATGATTCATGATTTTGTCATTATGACAGCGAAAAAACTTCGCCCTAAGTTTTTCAGCGACAAAACGGAACCTAACTCATGAAAGCATGGTAACCAGAATTGTAAACAAATCTTTAACGGCGTCTTTGTAAATTTTTCACTTGCCTTGTCAAAAAAGTATATCTGATCTGTGAAAATGAAATATAAGAATTTTATTTTTAACAACTGTACTTTTCCGTTGAATTGAATAAACTGAACTGTATTCTTTAAATTGTCGTACCGAATTACACTCGAGCTTTTTTTGTCGAAAAAAACTTGACACTTATGATTCGAGTTTGATTGCCTTCTGGCAAATCAACTCAAAAAACTGCCAGAAAAAATTACTCGTCTTACGGACAGGTAATTTTTTCAGAGGCAGCTTTTTACGTTGAGTTGCCAGGCAACAAAATCCTCATCGAAATGTCAAGTGCACTTCGAAAAAAAAACTCTCGTGTAATTATAAGTGATAAATTTGATATCTTTGCGAAATTCATTCATTTTTGCTCCTGATTCTGTATTAAATTGAATTAAGATTCATATTTTTGGGGAATTTATTGTTCAATAGTTTGTGAATTGGTACTGAATTTAGTTATATCCATGACTTGACAAATATTTTACATACGTGACTTCCTGTCTCATCGATCATTGGAAAAGAGTCATAACGAAAAACTTTTGGAATAACTTTGTAAACTTTATAAATTAGTTTTTATTTCTGACTTGTTTACAAAACAAACTTCTGTCACTATATTTGAATAACTGAATAACATATCATTGTGATAACATCAAATAATATACAGGGTTAATAAACATGTCTTGCTATTTTCAATAGTCCCCCTCAAGGCATGTGCGTAAGTCCCAAATCTTGAATACACTGTAAATGTTTCTGTTTAGGAAGACCTTTGGTTAAAACATCGGCTGGCATATGTTCAGTGGATAAATATTCCAGTTGTATCTCTCCAGTTTCCACTGCTTCACGTATGAAATGGTGTCTTATATCGATGTGTTTCGATCGGGAATGATGAACTGGATTTTGGGCTAAATTTTGAGCACTCTGATTATCATTGAACAACGTAACTGTAGTTATTTCCATAATTTTTGTTTCATTCAAAAATTTCTTCATGAAAAGAGCTTCTTTTGTCGCTTCTGTGAGTGCCATGTACTCAGCTTCCATGCTTGAAAGCGCTACGGTTCGCTGTTTTCTTGATTCCCAGCTAATTACTGAATTTCCTATCATGATAACGTACCCTGTATAAGAACGTCTATCGTTTTGACATGATCCCCAGTCAGCATCCACGAAACCACGTAAATTCAAAACGTTTCTTCGATATGTAAGGGCAAAACTCATTGTACCTTTTAGGTATCTCAATACTCTCTTCCCAGCTCTCCAGTGGCTTACATCATAATTGTTATTGAATTGGCTCAGTAGACTCACGGCGTGGCAGATATCTGGACGTGTACTCACTGCCAAATACATTAAAGAACCAACCAGTTGTTGAAAAGGGAACTTTTTCATTTCTTCTCTGGACATTTCATTTGACATTGTCAGTTTGACATTCGTATCCAAAGGTGTTGTGACGATTTTTGAATTTTCCATTCCGAAACGATTGATCACATCATTGATGTACTTTCTTTGCAGCATCATCATTTTCCCCTCATTTTCGTTATAGATAAATTCAATTCCAAGGCAGTGATGGAGTGTCCCAAGATCTTTCATCTCGAAGTGCTTCATGAGGTTCGTTTTCAAAGTTTCCATGTTTTTCATGTTATTGGAAGCAATGATTAGGTCATCCACATAAACAGCCAATAACAGAGTATGTCCTTTTTCTCTCGAAATATAAATGCATCTATCAGCATTCAATGGTGTCAATTTATGTTTCTTCAGTTGCTCATCGAGTTTTTTGTACCACTGTCGTCCTGCTTGACGAAGTCCGTAAAGTGCCTTTTTGATGAGACACACTTTATTTCCTTCTCTTATGTTATTTATCCAGTGTTGAGCTTTGGACTAAATTTCCTTTCCATAAATATTCTTCATCAACAAATTTTCCAATGATTCTTCTAAAAATTTTGGAACCTCCATATAAATTGTCTCTTCAATATCACCATTTAAGAAGGCAGTAGTCACATCTAGTTGGTGAATCTTCATATTCATTTGAACGGCTATCGCAATGAGAGTTCTGATAGAGCACAAACGGGCTACTGGCGCAAACGTTTCATGGAAATCTATTCCGGGTTGCTGACTGAATCCTTTGGCCACTAAACGAGCTCCTCTCCTCTAAATAGATCCATCTTCTTTGAACTTTTTGACCAAGACTAACTTGCAACCGATGATCTCTCGGTTCACTGGGGGCTCCACAAAAGTCCATACATCATTTTTCATCAATGCAATGAACTCATTCATAATGGCTTCTTTCCAGTATTCTTTTTCTGGGCCAGTTGTTGCTTCTTTCATGGAAATTTCAGCAATATTTGCAAACTGGATATTCTCTTCATCAAGTTCATTCCCACTTTCTCCTAGGCTAGTTTTTACTGTTTTGAATTCTTTCTTTGGTCTTCCCCTTTGGCCGGTTCTGATGATTTTTGGTCTGCCTGCTACTCTTCTTGGTAGTGTCCCATTTTCTTCTCTAGTTACTTCAATTGGTAAATTTTCAGCAACTATATTGTCGTCATCATCAGTCGTTGGGTTATCAAAATTTTCACAGGGATTCATTTCAAAATTTCTTGTGTGTGGTATTTTCGATTCAACAATTCCATTCATTGGAACAAATTCACAAAGATCTAACTCAGTAGTGTTTTTGAAATTGTTGGTACTAGAATTTCCATCCAAAATATTTTCTTCCATGAATTCCTCATAATTTTCTTCAGAATCCATTTCATCAAGAAATTTTATATCTCTGCTCACTAAAACTTTCCTTTCTTCTTCTAAGTTCAGAACTTTCGAGTCGACTTTTATTATCACTGTTCCTTTTCCTTCAATTTTTGTTGAAGTGTTATTAGCCAAATTCAATGACTGTGCTCCAGTGTTACGGATATTCTCGAATTGACTAAGGTCTCTGCACATATGAGAGGTACAACCGCTGTCCAAACACCATTTATTTTCTGATGAATTTTCAGCTACTTTCATTGTTGTCTGCGTTTCCGATACATTTCTTATCATGAAACTGACTTCTTCGGTAATAATTCCAGCCTTATGTTTCTGATTGCTACGAGAATAGCAATCAATCGCTTTGTGTCCAAATTTATGACAACGATGACATTTGAAACGAAAGTCTTCGATTTCAGGATTCTTCTTTTGCTCTGGTTCAGCTTGGAATGTTCTTTTCGATTGTGAACTCTCCCATTTTTTATGCGTATTTTTCTTTCTGGCGATCAAAGCATTTGGGACTACTTGATTGTTCTTACAATTCCTGGCATCACTTTCTTCGAGGATTTTAATTCTAAGGGCTTCTGGATTTGGCAACTGGTCACGAGATTCAATGGCGCATCGAAAGTTTTCATAACTTGCTGGCAAACTGTATAACAGCATAATTGCTAATAGATCGTCATTGATTTCAATCTCCATATCGAAAAGCTTATCCACCGCATCAAAAAATTTGGACATATGGACATGAACATCCTCATCTTCCCCCATTTTCTGTAAAGTTAATTGCTTCAACAAAGTCGCTTTACGTGCAGGTCCTTTGGATTCGTAGATGTCTTGAAGTTTCAACCAAATTGATCGGGAAGTTGTACACCCCTTAATTTGTTTCAATTCTGATGGGTTTATGGCCAGAATCAGATCAGATTTGGCTTTTTGATCTGAATTGGTCCATTCTTCTTGAAGTTTACTCAATTCAGCTTCAGTTTCAGCTGTTTCAGGTTTTCTTATTTTCCCATTAACGTATCCCCAGGTATCGTTCTTAATCATCAGGGCCTCAACTTGGAGCTTCCATGTGTCAAAATTATCCTTTCCAAGACTTTCGATTCTTGTAACATTCATATTTTTGAATAGGTATTTTAACAACACACGTATTTTAATGCAGATGAAATCCTGGGACCATAACCTTTTGGAATAACTTTGTAAACTTTATAAATTAGTTTTTATTTCTGACTTGTTTACAAAACAAACTTCTGTCACTATATTTGAATAACTGAATAACATATCATTGTGATAACATCAAATAATATACAGGGTTAATAATCATGTCTTGCTATTTTCAATAAAAACAGTGTGCTACACCAGCAGAAATTACCACACTAGCATAGTATGCGCATTAAAAGCACAGTATGCATTTCCAGAAAAGGACAATTACATGCACCCTCGACTTCTTCGCTCGTGTGTAAGAGGCTACTTATTCCCCTCCTTACGTAATATACAATTATCACCACTCGGGTGCCTGATACCTGATCCAGTTTGATGAGCAGGAATATACTCACATCATCAACTTCAAAAGAATATCCACACCAGGAACTAATTACCCATTCTCGCCAACAACTGTAATACAACACAAACGCAGGATCCTGCATACTGAGGATTACGATAATTATCCTGTCCGTCATACAAGGACTAAACCAAGACAGATCTCGGCAATATACATCAAGTAGCGTTCCTCACAAAAGACCACCCCCTCATGATATATGTTTATGATATCCTGACTAAAAGGCGTCTTCTCAAAGGCGCAAGTGGCCCAGGGAGGCATCTTCAAACGAATTAAATTTTATTTCAACGGATTAACTTGCCAAAGTTGTCAAAATTCTAACGGCGGCGACAATATTAAAACGGGCGATAATGGAACTAAAGTTCGCAGGGAATACGGTTCCGAGGAGCTTTGTTCATCGGGAGTTTTCACGTTTTTATAGGCACTTCCATATTTGTTTCGTTCGAGGTTTTGAAAAGTTTTCTGGTTGGAATTTTATGTAGTCGGAATTAACGGGAACGTAAAAATTCATGTTCGTTTGGAAATGAGTTCTGGATGGTATTTTTGCATTCGAGGGCTCTGAGTAATAATTTTCATAGTATTTTTTATCATATACAGATTCACATGAGAGGGAAGCCCTGTTGTGTTTGTAATGTTTGAAGAACACCCCGTGAATCGAGAAACAGGAGATACAAATTAACAGTGACTTTAAATTTTTGAAGTTTGTAAGCCCCAGAAAAGAGTTCACGCGGAAATGAATTTCAGAGTTCAGTTGTTTTATTGAAAAAAGATCCCTGAGCAAGAGAGGTTCGACAGGTCCCCAAGCTCACACCATAGGGGTGAATATTCTGTACTCGTCGAAACATCCGTGTACATATTGCCAAGGGTGAAACGATTGATTACAATTCGGAAGAGCACCGACCGAAAATATCTATGGAATAGAGACGAGTCTCCGGCCTTTCTACGATGCTCCAAAGAAGTTTCTATGAATACTTTGGTGCCGAGTTCCATACATGGGAACTATATTCTAAGACGTATCTGTGCCATGTAGATCATTTGGAGCTGACAAGGAGTGAGGTATTTCCTCGCACGAAATAGAAAATCAAGCTTTTGTGGAAAACCTTCAACGATCGATCTCACATGGTTCTGCCATGAAAGATTATTACTGATCGTTATTCCTAGCATCGAGATACTTGACTTTGTAGGAATAGCTACTCCTGACATCTGAATATTGGATAGAGATACATCGGCTTTCTTTGAGAAGAGACATTCTACCAAGTTGATGTTAACTCATTTTATTAATATCGCAAACTCATTGTTAATACTATAACTTGGGGTAACCTATATTTATTTTCCTTCCATCTCAAGGAAGAATATGTTATAAATTGGCAATAAAATTATGATGCACAGTTTCGAGTGTTATACCGAATATTGGTGTCAGTGTAAATTCCTGTACATTGAAACTAATAATGTTTTACCTAATGTTGAATATTAATTTACAAAGAATCAATGTTATTGCTGAATTACTCAATGAATGACTGAATAAATAAATGATGAAAAAAAACTGGGTTCTCTGCAACTTTTTTCAATCTATGCTAATGCATGCTGAAACTCAGATCAACTCTCAGATCGTGAAGATTGGTCCTCGGTATGGGATAATTACAATATTGGTTTCAAATTTGTATACTCACAACTAGGATCATCATCTACAACTTCGTCTTGCAGTCACTTATATTGGGATCAACTTCTCAAAACTGTATAGTAGATGTTTTATTGGTATTATTTTCGTAATTTTTCCTCTTCTGAAAATGTATGAACGTTCAATCGATTTAAAGGAGAATAAGCCAGATATAGTTTCACAAAACTGAAAATGAAATATTCTCTTTATTATGAAATACTTTTATTGCTCACCACCATCATTATACTAGGAATTCGGATAATATCAGAATTCCTAGACATATGCTTTCTGTTTCACAAAAAATCCTTAGATATTAATATTCATAATATACTTCCCAATCAACTGAGAATTTCGAGTAGGAATGAGTTCAAACCTACATTCTAATTGTATCCCTTGGATAATGCTTTTTATTCTATTGATGAATACCTCGTAAATATTCCAGGTGCAACTTTCTGCCTGTGAGAACATTGTTACCCCTTAAATATTTGGTTTCAATTTGTTATGTTCTTTTTGAAATGTTATGACGTATTTCTTCAACTCCATACTTTTTTTTATTAAAATGTGAATAGTGATTTTTATCACTCTGAAATGTCTTCGAGAAAAAACTGACCTGCCATGAATATACATTAGTATATGATATAGTCAAATAAACAATCTATCTATCCATCTTCTTCTTCCTTAAGGCCAAGTAAGCAGACTAACTTTCAAAACTTTGCTGATAATACAAGAGTTTCAAGCAGTTTTTATTCAATTTTTAAGAGAGAAACAACATCTTCTTCAGTACATTTACGGACGACAGTACTCTTCATACCAGTTTCTCTTCCAAAGTCCCCATATCATGGGAGAAGTGACAGTTTATCTCAACGAATCAGGATTCATCAACGTGATACATTCCTTTCCGTACAAAAATTATATCCCAAACACGAATATTTCCAAGTCGTACAAATGTATCACCTTTCAAACATTTCTTATATCACGAGAACTGATTATTTTTGGGAATTCACTGACTGACCCATAGTGTAGGTGAAGTGATTAACTTTCTACCAACCTATGAACGGGAAGGATACCCAGCAGATTTCACAACCGTTCGAAACAAAGAATATATCACACAAGTGACATTACGTAAGAGCAAAAGCGAACGCGCCAAACGGTATCAAAAGCTCAGATTTATCGCTTTTAATATCCACATATGAGTGGCAAATGCGTTAGTCTTTGTATTGATGCCTTAATATTGCATTTCTAATATCGCTATTTCATATATCATCCGCCTTACAGTTGAACTTTATATTTTACTTCTGACTATATTAAAAATCGCGATGTATAGGGAATAAAACTTGGGAGAACGTCTAGATGTCGAGATGATTGATGATATACACTAGTTTGCACACTTGAGAGATCTATATGGGAATTTTGGAACGGAACTTCAACCACGGATGTATCTCTGAACATTTCTCATCTGGATCCTGTGTCGCTCAGGAAATGTCATAGATTGATTCTTTCCATGAAGAGTGATCGCTGAACGTGTTCAGTATGGAATTCACTCATAGTTTTTTCTGGTATACAGTACAATAGTGGAGTACCGAGAGAATTAAAAAATTCAAGATGGCGACTGTGGGTCTTCTGGAAAAAAAATTTAATGGAAAGGGTAGTCTATCGACACATCATTTTGAAGCTGCTGACGAATACTGTACAACTCTAGAATTTTGAGTCAATATCTTCGACTACTACAAAATGGCGGAATATTATTAATAATTAATACATCGACGTTTCACTTCATAATTTGAGAAATGAGCTGAGTTCAATCCAGAAGATGCTCAAAATTACGCTATAAGGTAGACACGATTAAATTTCCACAAAATTTATTGTCTTCGCGACATGTTTCGGTACACTGTACCTTTATCAAGCGAATGTATTTAAACACATTTAAACACGTTTAAATACATTCGCTTGATAAAGGTACAGTGTACCGAAACATGTCGCGAAGACAATAAATTTTGTGGAAATTTAATCGTGTCTACCTTATAGCGTAATAACTATGGATTTCCATCAAGTAAAGGCCACCTCAGTCCAAAATGCTCAAAATGGTTGTCTTGAACTTTCTGACATAAGAACAAAGAACAGCCTATTCGGAAATGCAATGTCAAATCTCAGATTTTTGACAGATTTCCCAGAAGCCTTCATATGAGAGAAAGAACTATTTTTGATGAGTTCTGAGGACGGAAACAGATTTTCAATAACGTGTTGGGATTCCCACGTTGAATGATAAGGCCTCGTTAATCCATTGCTAGCACAAGTTGTGACTTTCGTGGTTGGCGTTCCTAGGTTAGGTGGTCCACAGTAGAATATATTTCAAACCATGAAGAAAGTTTTCGCAAGAGCATTTTCAATTAGGTCATCTTTACAGTGAATTAGAATCTGATTCCCAGTTTTTTTTACAAGAATTAAAGATACTCTCCATTTTTGCATAGGTTTTCAATAGTTTCCCGCTGCTTTCCAAATTTGGCATTATTCAACCGAACACTAACTACGGATCCATCTCGTAGTAGTAATAGTTGATGCACCCCTTCCGATCCAACCGAAGAGATTTATAAACATTGTGAACAGTCTGCAGCAGCCATCAGTCAGGGGCGAGCGGCGGTCTGGTATCGGGGTTGAGGAGTTATCAATAACAAGTGAATGTGCAGGGTGGCGAAGCGGTTATGACGGATCAGTCATCTGCGAAATCATTGTTAAATATTGGTCTTTGTCGGTCCCGATTACAAGGACAAATTAGCGCTTATTTCCGAGTGAACATTCAATGTCATCAAAATTAATCGGTGTTTTTTAATCTGAAACTCATGTTCCGTCCATAATCACAGCAATGGTAATTAATAATGGGTACGATCAGGACGAAATTATTCATTTTTTGAACGTATTCAATATATATAATTTGAAATCAGATTTCAATCATTTTTTCTATTGCATATTAGATAAAAAACCACTCTTTTGATGTCCACTATTCGATTTTAACATAACTGTCTGCTTAAGTGGGTTCTTCTGGTAGCAGATAATATTGAATTACTCCGAAATAGCCTATAACATGTTGAAACATTTTATGTTACAAGCTACCTTGCATTGACTATTGGCTAAAAAATCAAAAACCCCTCTATTCTATTACTTCAAGAAATCAAATTCAAATCCAGCCTTTCTATCGTAGAAAAATCTAGGAATATTCATAGAAGATTGACGATTGTCGATTAAAGATTAAAGATTGAAGATTGAAGATTGAAGATTGAAGATTGAAGATTCGAGATTCGAGATTCGAGATTCGAGATTCGAGATTCGAGATTCGAGATTCGAGATTCGAGATTCGAGATTCGAGATTCGAGATTCGAGATTCGAGATTCGAGATTCGAGATTCGAGATTCGAGATTCGAGATTGAAGATTGCAGAATCGAAGATGGAAGAATCGAAGATTCGAGATTCGAGATTCGAGATTCGAGATTCGAGATTCGAGATTCGAGATTCGAGATTCGAGATTCAAGATTCAAGATTCAAGATTCAAGATCGAAGAGTAAAGATTAAAGATCGAAGAGTAAAGATCAAAGATTAAAGATCGAAGATCAAAGATCGGAGATCGGAGATAGAAGATAGAAGAAAGAAGATAGAAGAAAGAAGATTGAAGATTAAAGATTGAAGATTGCAGATTGGTGATTGGAGATTGAAGATTGAAGATTGAAGATCGAAGGGCGAAGATTAAAGGTGAAATATCAAAGATTTCAAAGATACAGATTGAACTCTCAACTGCAATGCGTAACTCACGAAATAATCAATATTGCTTTTCAAATATTGCAGTTTGCCCTTGAAATAAACAGTTTTCAATGCTCCTCATCATTTTCCTGGAAATGAAACGCAAAAAATGATAGTGATGACATATTCACCTCCCCAAATAACACTCAAATAGTTACTATTCTATTGAGGATTCGAATAATTCCACCAGTGTTTTGTTTATAATTCAAAATTTGTGGATGAATTTTTCTTTCGTAGTTGTTTGGGTTGCTAATATCTCACAATTAGTTAATTCAAAAGGCATAGCCTTGTGCAGGCGAGGACTTTGCTATGAGCAACCCACATTACACACCCACTCAAAATATGTTAAACTTATTGCCAATTTTTCCCAGCGGATAAAGTCCTTTCCAATTGTGATGGCCTGTAGGTGTTATCATTATTTCCGTCAATGATTCATTAAAGAGTTCATCTAAGGATGGGAAAAGTATAAAAATGTTTTCGATTCATTATTTTTCAGCTCTCTACCGATGGTTACTTTCCATATCGACTTCAAGAGGCCAACCTAACCCGCACTTAATTAAAATCAAAAGTAAGTTTCGCTGTACTGAGTTAAATCTTTCTATGTCCTCTCGCCATCCTTCCCGTTAATATAAAGTGTTATTTCATCAGGAATGACACTAACGCCTCCGATGATACCGCTAATATTAATTAGAAGATACTCAGATGTTTTCTGAACTTGTCACTGAAACAGCTGAATATTAAAACGCAAAAATATGGGTGAAGATGAAACAGCGGCGGAGGATTTCGCTATGGAATTGTCGTTGTGTTGAAACAATGTTATTCTATAGAATGAAACAAAAGTTGAATAATGTTTACATCTCATACGTCTCATGAAATACTTGGAAAGGCCGTCACGCGACTTTTCCGAACAGAATACATTCAACTCAATGCAAATTACATCAAAAAGAGATATTATAGAGCGAAGGATACATCCTTAAATACCAAAAAAAAAACGTCACTCAAATTAATCGATTATGGTATTACATAAATTTAAGAGTCAAAGCTGAAAAAATCGTAACTGAAAGGGTACAGCGCTTCCCCCTGGAAAATATTCAACTTCATCAACATTACAAAGGGTGAAGTGGGTCAGTTGACAAATGAGAAAGATCACGCTGGACAATAATTTTCTGTTAAGGAGGTCAGAAGTGACTATTCATGTTCAGTTTGTCATCAATTGTGACACCTAGTAGTTTGACAGTTCGATCATTCAGATAACTCATGACCCTGGAGAAAATTATTTTTTAAGATTTTCTCTCGTTCATTTTAAGTTTATCAAAGGATAACCCATCTGCTGTATTTCTTCGATAATAAAATCTGATGATTCTAGCAGAGTATTGAATCTTCAATCTGAGCATAAAGGTAATGTATCATAGGCAAATAGAATGCATTTATTCAGGTGAAGAGGAGGGTGGAATTCATTGATGTAGATCACAAATAAAAGTGGTCCCAGTATAGATCGCTGAGGGACACCATGTCTGATGGATAAAAAGCCTGATTGAAAATGGTTCGATGTTACGCATTGAACTGTGTTGTCTAAATATGATCTCATTAGTGAGAGTGGTATGTCCCTCATCCCATAGTAATACTTTATGAACTCCTTACAATAAAAATTTGAGTCTATCCTGTCAACCTTCATAATAATTTTTTTTTAAAATGATAGTTATATGAATCTAATTAATTGCGATGAGAAATCGAAAACAGATTCTGCAATCAAAATAATTATTACGATAGATCAGTCAAATATGTCAAAATCTCCCCTAAAATGTTCTCATCTACTACAAAGAACTCTGCCTCCGCCTGTGCTTTCACAATATCACGTACCTCAAGAAACACCTTAAATAACACAATCACACTTTGGAGGAGGCTATGATAATTTTAATCATGCCTAGGCCTACTGCGTCTGTTCTTATTTCATACCTGAATAAAGTCGACTTTGGCTTTTAATAATCAAAACTGCGACTTTCACCAAGTTTCTCCTAACGGCCCTCCTGACACTCACAGCCAGAGACGTTAGTTTAACGCACTTGCAAATTACAAATTAGAAGTTATACTTTCAACGGAAAGGGAATGGTTTGTATAGGGTGACACTTCCCATGTAGGAGTTAGCGATTTATAACGACAGAGTGAAGATAAAATTCTGATAAATGGGCTCAAGAATTCACCATGTGTTTGGTATGGACATCACCATCAAGAATATGTCTAGGCAAGAGAGGAAGTCCCTTGATTTTCTACGAGCTTTCATTCAAGAAAATAACTTTGAGTCAGGTTTTCGAAATAGCAAGCAAGATGATTTCCGTTCTATTTCAGTCCATTTTGTCTCGATTCATTTCCTCGAAACAAGTGTTTAGTTACTTATTGAGTAATTGTCTATTTACTTTATACTACATTCTTGATCATATACTGTTTATATGTGTGTGTGTAAATGAATATTATTATTATCAACTCAAATCAACAACACAAATCACTCATTACAAATCGAAGGTTATTTGATAAAATGAAATTTCTCTGTACAAAAAATTCTACGAAACTGAAATGAAGCCGAGAAAAAGAATAAACTACTTCAAAACTATGAATGAAATTGTAATAATGAGACGAAAAGAAATAATATAAATGAAATGAAAAAAATCCTTCCTTTGAAACGAAATGAAATATATGAGAGAAGGAAATATTGAAAGGAGTGCTGATAAAATTAGTCCAGAGATTCTCAAAGAAATACGAGGAAATCAGTGAAATAACTCTTCAAAATGGGAATTGACATCTTTCGATTCGACATCAATTGGAATTCCATAATATTCCATCAAAGGCTGAGAGTACTGTTCAATTCCTATTCTACTTTATTGGGTTTGATGACTGAATTTCAGTCATTCGTATGATCGGAATATTCTGTAATTTTTTTCTGGAAGTGAGCCTTTTTCGAGTCAGCTCTGCCACTTAAATTCAGATTTCATCAGCATTTATGCAGTGTTAAATGGATTACAATGATTATCTGTGAACCAAAGACTTCATGATAATTTTCATCCGCAGGTTCCCAAAAATAGAGAAGGGCAAAAATATGTTTTGTTTGCACTATCGCTACTTTGGTTCGGGTTTGAAGGCTGTCATTTTTTGGAATTTCTTCCTGATGTTTCGCTGGTGCGAGTGGATAGCTTCTTCAGAGGCTCATACATCTTAAGTTATTATCATCAGTAGTGAAACTGAAAACCTCCGCCGCGAAAGCCTACACCATTTTGTTTTGTTTGTCTTAGTGTGAAATGTCTATTTCCAAAGATTTGACAAGTGTATATATGAATAAAATAAATCACCTCAAGATATTAAAGTCACTCACACTTGATAAATTCGAGTGAAAAATAACGAAACATGCCCAAAGAGTGTTGAATCAGTGAGATTCTCAACTATAAGGACTAATGAATTTTCCTTACGAAAATAGGTTACCGTTAAATTGTGACTGCTCACTAAAGCATATAGCTTTTGTTCTTGAATGTTTTTTGCTTTGATCTTTCTGTGCTCCCCTTTGTATTTATGATCATGGAATAAGCTAAACCAACTCCTTGCTCATATATTGTCTGCTATCGAAGTGCAAAAACATTTCAGAAATACACCGGATATAGTGTTTTTTGGTAGTTCAAGCGATGCAAAAGTATGAAATCAATAGTGTAAGATGATGAGAAAGGATAATGTATGTGTATGTGTGTATTATTTGTATAAGCTATTAAGCAGTGCAAAATTCGGTTCAAAACTTGCCTATCCTGTAACCTAGTCTACAAGATTATCGGAAAATAGATTTATAATATACATATCTGCACTGGGCATTCATGAATACCGATTTATGTTATGGACCCAAATACATAATGGTTTATCTCGCAGCTTTCACTCATTTGAGCTCTGCGGGCGTGAAATCGAGATTTGATGCAAAATATGCTGTCATCATGAATGTATCTATTGTCGATGAATTGTTCGATTTTGCTTGGATAAAACTAATTTCATTGTTCTAGATTCACTATGAATCGCCACAGGATTACAGATTTGAAACCTTTTTGCACTAACTTAACACAGAATGGATATCGATGCCGATAAATCCACTGTTGTGTTGTCTGATGTCAGATTTCGTTTCGAACAATGGTGACGAGCTCTGCGAGTTTGAATTTCCCCATCCTAATTCTTTGATTTTCGTATGTTATTCGCGATAGAAAATAAGCGATACGCCCCCTATCGACTTTTGCGAGAACACTCAATGATTAGATCGCCATATTCTAGTAAGCATATGTTTATATGGAGCTGTTGTGTTGATTCTTCAGCCATTTTGGATTTTTATGATTTTTGTGTATGTTTGAGCATTAATAGAAATCCTGGAAATTTTCAAGAAGTTTGGAAATATCCCAATGAAATAATCGGAAAATTTGCTGCTTTTCATTTATTGTGAGCGTATATTTACTTTTTGTTGTTTTCTAGTTCTGGATATAAACCAACTATTCTTTGATACAATCTCTACGGTGTTGGTGATAATGTTTAATTAAGTGTGTAATGCATAATTCTAATTAGGGAGAAACACATCAACCAGCTGAAATCTGCCACTTCTGATACTTTATTATTGCTTCAAATACATTGAATAAATTCAAGTGATCGAAGAAAATTTCTTCAGCTGATGTGATTTTCAATTATTTCAGGTGTGCATGAATCATCAAATCATTCAATAATCGTTCTGTAAGCCCGATTTGATAGCAGAAATAAATCCGAGTCTCATCTAGAAAAAACCTCGAGTCTTTCGAATTTTACAATGTTTTGATAATAAAAAACCGTCGAATTTGTTCAATGAAATGTTCTTTGAGTATTCAACTGTCGATTGAGTCACTTCTCACACAGAATTTAATGAGAAACTGACAACTCTACTAACAAAAGGAACACAAGGACATCAAAGCTCCATATATATACACATGCAAATGTAAACATGACCATCTAACCAAGGACAGTTCCGCATTTTTCCGCGCTAGCGTTGTGATCTTATTTTCTATCGCGAATTTCATTGGTTCAAATAATAACTAAATGAACAGAAAACATTTGAATTAAAATATGACTATAATAAAGATTAGAGAAAAAATATTTGAAAAAATTTTAATTTTGTGCATATTTCCTATTGTCTTTGATCGATAAAATGCGATTACTTGATACATAATATTAAATTTTTAACGGAGTTTTATTATATTGCGATAACATTTCATTTGTTTTCCACAGTTCCGATACACAAACATTCCACCCCGTAATCCAAGTAATCCAGCCGACATCTTATAGAAAGGCAGAGGTTTCTGACTCGAAACCGCTACATTGTTACTTTGATTAAATGTAATACCAGTAGTGTTGAGTTCGGTGCGAATTTACAATGCGTTTGGTATTTAGAAATACTTCTGGAACCATTTATGGCTCCTCGTAAATCTGCGAACTTTCGAGGAGGAGTAGATTTCGTAGATTTATTTGCGGAACCTGAAACTTAATGTGGGAATTTGTTTGCGGGAATCGCGCGTTCAAAGGCGTGTGTGTAATCTTAGTTCGAGAGGAGGCTTGCCAAGGGGATATTTCGATATTTGTAACTGAGATCGGAGTTCAAGTGGCATCTCGTTGTGCTACCTTTCACCCCTTGAAAATCCCAACCAGCAGTAATGAACGAAACAGTGTGAAAATGAAACCAACTTGAAGAAATTTACAACCCGGGATTATATTTACGACAAGTGAGCTCTTAGCGAAAACGATTTTTTTCTTTCCCCCCATCAAATCTATGTAGAGAGTCAACCACATTTCAGAACTGTTTGATCGGGTTTGGCATCGTGGTCCCCTTTCTGAACTGCCGTCTTAGGGTTCACTTCCTCAATTTTATGCTTTATTGAAGAGTTGTTGATGCCGTATCGTCTGATATTCTCTCAATTAATGCAGTTGTTCCACAGGGTTCAGTTCTTGCTCCCAGTTTGTTTCCATATCAATGATTCGCTGGAGAGAACATCCTTAGTTCTGCGGACGACAGTACTATTGAACCCTGGCACGTCTCTCCTCAAAGAAAGCCGATCTGTCTTCAAAAGTAATTATTCCTAAAAAGTCGAGTGTCTTGATGCTAGGAATTATGATCAGTAATAAACTCTCATGGGAAAACCATGTGCGAAGGATCGCCAAATATGCTTTCCATAAGCTTGAATTTCTATTTCTTGCCAAGAAATACTTCACTTCTTGTCAGTTTCTCATTAACATTCACTTTGAATTTTTGAAGTTTGTTAGCCTCAGGAAAAAGCTCTCTCGGCAAGGAGTTCTTCCAAAGCTCAGTTGTTCTGTTGAAAAAAGCTCCCTGGGCAAGAGAGGTTCGACAGGTCTTCAAATTCACAACAAAAGGGTGGGAATTCTGTAGTCATGCGGTATTCTTTGAACATTACAGAGTTTTTCTTTCGTGTGGATCTGTATGTGAAAATACAGCAATCACAAAAGAATGGCTTTGAACAAAGTTCTCAATGCTCTGAGAATTACAACTAGAATCAAAATAGCTGAGATATTATTACAATGATAATCAAGTATATAATATATTATATTTTGAAAAAACTTCAAAATAAAAAGTACCTACTTTATCGAAATTTCAATAGGAGTTCAAATCCTTCTTCATAGACTGGGCGGTAATGACAGATTTTTGAAAATTTTTTTTTATTCACTTTTCGAAACGGAAAGTGATAGAAGGTGAAACAAATCTTTTTCTGCACGAAAATGTGTTTTCATTTAATTCATGTTGAACCCAGAAATTGCCTTCGTTGAGTCCTGCAAAAATATGAATGGAAGGCTATCTACAGGCTTCCTTGCATTTGATCCAGATACTTTTTAAAATGATACAGTGACTTTCAACCTACCCGATTAGAATGGAAACCAACTTTTACATTAAGATAACTACAGCTTGAATTATTTCCATCGTATGATTGACAAACAGTTCCAGGAAGTGTACAGTGTTTTTCATCGAAAGCAAGTTCTGTGTTCGACATGGAGCTCCATGCAGCATATTGATTTTTTTTCTTATTATAATTCGTTTCAGTTTCCTATTTCAGACATTAAAAAATTGGTCCAAAAATGAGTTACTGCTGCCTTGTCTTTCAACCCGTTTTGATGAAAATTAAAATTTGAAGTGTGGTACAAAACCATTTCAGGGCACTGAGAGAGTTCGAAAAAATAGAACAATATATTTTTCGAATTAAGAAATTCCCGTTTTTTTCTTCACTATTATATCATATCTCGTTTGTGGATACTGGAGTCTTTCATTCTTATCGAAGGCGAGTTTCTGAATTCCCTTCTAATAAAAAAGTTTACTCTATACTGTATTTAGAAAAAAAAATTAAGAGGTTCAACAAAGTTCTAGTGATTCATCGTGAAAAGAATAGCGTCACACCAATTCCACGTAATCACTGAAAAAATGGCTGAACAACACAAAAGTATTTTTCATCTATTTTAATCAAATTAATCCCGAGCTTAGTGCGGTTCATTTATTAAATATATTATCAAGAGAATAAAAGGACTGGCAAGATAAAAAATCAGTTGATCACGAAGTCTAATAAAGCACAATGGGTATAATTAAATCAAATGAGTTAACATTACTTGTCCTAATTAATAAATCTTGAACATTAAAAATGTATAAATGGGCTGGACGGGAAGTAGAAAAATTTGTCAGCCACGTCCTTCGCTTATCGTTGTGGTGCCACTAAATTCGTCTGGTGATAGCAGATTTTTTTTGCCGTTTTTTGTCCACAAAGACAAATTACACTTTGTGGAAGACGTCAAACAGAATAACATAATCTAGGTCGCACCCTGTCCTACTATCACAAGGAATGTTCAATAAACTAACATATAATGATATTGTTACGATATTTCCTTGGTTTCGTTTAATGAAACTCCAAACAACACTAAACTACTTTTATTGCAACCCTTCATCACAACACAATGCAATACAATCACTCAAATTGATCGGTTAAAATATCCACTGCTCTGTACTAATACACTTCGATAAACTCTTTACTAACCTTCACTAAGCTAAAAACTCTGATAAACTCTCTGGTTGAAACTCTATACTTCGACCGCTGTACTTAGCAATACCAAAGCTCTATCCACTAGAAACTCTGAATCTTCCCCTAATATTATTCTGCGTTTACGAGGGACAGAGCCGGTGTTAGGAAATTTTGTAGCAATATGAATTTTTTTAGGATATAGGATGACTTTGATAGTTCAAATTTTGAAAACCATAACAAAATATCATAACTTTATTCCTGGGGATATCTGAATTGTTTTTGACTCTTGTATTCAAATTCGACCTCTAATTGAGCGCTCAAGATTATTTTTTTAAGAAAATCCATCCCAAATATTTAACGAGTGTCGCCTGTTGGAGGAAATAGCTGTATTGTGCTGTTCCCTTGAATGGTATCGACCAATCAATTGAGAAAAATCCCTGTTGTGTAGAAATGAATGAATAAGTTAAAAAAAAACATTGTTTTTAGGGAAATAGAATAATTAGCCAATGCCTATGTGAAGAGCATTAAAAGCGTTTTTATAACCCCATTTACATTATAACGTTGATATTTCTGTTTGACTCAACAATGCAAGGAAAAGTTGTCTACCCTGAAGACCAAAGTGGGTGAGGATTTCTGTTTGTCAGTGTTTCCGAGATGTTCACATAAAGTTGATGAAGCTTTAAAACAATGTAGAGGATCAAAGTTTCAACTGGAAATAAATGTTAGGGCCCCAAAATGAGAATTGCAATTTTAATGAATATAAATATCAATAACGCATTGACAAAAAATTACACTTTTGTTTGCCATCTTTCGGTATTTTGTATTAATGATCGAGAAAATGGTCATTCAGAGAGGTGACATTCTTCCGCAAATCGATAGGAAATTTTGACATTCGTGTCAAAATTCCTCAAAGAAACAGTCGAGATTTCCTTTCTCGGAATAGTATATCACACACCGAAGTGGGAAGTGATTCATTAGCTATGATCTCGACACAGGAATGAAACTTCCTACCGAAGTTTGTATACTATTTTATTTACAACCATCATATTTTTATTAAAATTATTAAATCTGTGTTTCGTTCTGAACATATTCAAAATATCACATTTAACGACAAATTACCAAGAACACGGTTTTTCAGAATAATCAAATATATATACTGTTACCGTGATTACGGAGTATACAATTGTCACCAAATGTCAGATAAAGTCAATAAATGACAGATAAACTCTAGAATAGATGAAATGGGAAAGGTTAATGAGGGCGGGAAGTAGAAGTGTGTAATGTGATTCTTCCCAACTTCAATGACGTTAGTAATGACAGCATCTCATACATGGTTGTGAATGAAAGATTTCCCTACAGTTAGTTGACAGTGTTCATTTAAATGGTTGAAAACAGTTCCATGGAACCAAAATAACTTTATTACTATTCTCAAAGCACTATTTATTCGTGAATACAATTAATTGCGATTTTCTCACAATTAATTAATATCTGTCGAATTTCAAACGATTTGCGGAAAAATAGTATGTTTACCTCGTAGGAAAAACCACATTTCTGAACTCTGTTCGCCTTTCCCTTTAGATGATTTATATATTGTCAATCAAGTATTTTTATGAAACATTGTCAAAATGAAACAACTCGAAACATAACGTCAGTCTACAAATTTACTAAAATATAGAATCACCAAATACTAGAGATATTATACTTCTTTCGCTGAATGATGAAGCTATATATCTACCCAAGTTTCGCGAAGTGAGTCCAGTTTGCCACCATCCCCACGAGGGCAGGCCAGTCCGAAAAACAATACAAAAATTTGTAAGTACCTCCCAAGGGTAACATTCATACATTATAACATATGAATCTGATGTGTGACCTGGCCCTACCTTCGCAGTTGGATACCTCACCCTAGGTGAAAAATCATTTATACCTGATTACAGATAAGTTATGTGAGAAATTTGAACGCGATACTGCAATTAATATTAAGGTGGAGCGACTACGTTACATAAATAACGAGAATTTCCTTGAAATATTATGATAGGGGTGATAAGACATAGCATTTTGGAGTTACGCATGTGCTGTAGTATATACAGACCGTTTTTGTAGCTGATCTCACTAATGTTATCTCGGTCACTGTAAGACCTATAAGGTCGATTGAATTGAATTTTTCATTTTGCGGAAGTTGAATAACCTTTTTTCAGATCGAGAGTAGACGTAGTTGTCGACGAAATATTCATAAAATGTAAACAAATAATATACAGTTGCCTGTAAGATTTTCACATATTATCACGCTTGTTCCGCTATACAATAGCTTTCTCAAGCAGAAACTTCAAACTAATCTTGTAACATTGTAACAATTCGAATTTATACAACATTATATCAATAGGTTAAATAAGAAAATAGTCCGACAACTAATTAATAGAATAAGTAAAGGTCGGACGTCCTCCTTATCCTTATTAGTACAATTTCGTGGAATTGTTGTTGAAAGATTTGAAGAATAATTTGAGCTCTCATATCAAAAACAACAAAGAATTTCAGTATCAGATAGATCAGGAGTTCATAGATTATTGTATGGTACATGTCCTGTTTTTTATGTCGGTCAAACGGAAAGAACATTCGATACACGCGTAGAAGAACACAGATGTAGTTTCCAAAATGGTAAGATAAATTCTACGTATGCATCTCACCTCAAAACAGAAGGACATGAGTTCAAACACGATTTTGAAATCCTACATTTCCAAGGGAAGGGTTTGAAACTCAATCTCTTGGATAGTTTGTAGACATTCACAGTTTCTAATGAATGATCAGAGTTGAATAATTCGCCTCTGTTGTTCTTTCTAGGAAATTGTACTTATATGGATATGCCCAGACCATTAATTAATCTGTTAATTAGTTGTCGAACTATATTCTTATTGACCGTCGGATATGAGTTTGTATAAATTTGCTTGGGAAAGCTATTGTATAGCAAAACACGTGTCGCGGTTTAGTAAACCCTAATATGTGAAAATCTTACAGGATTATTATGTTATTTTATCTACACCCGTACTCTGATAATACACTTATATGCCCACCTATGGTCTTTGGCGTGCAAGTGAAAAGTTCTCGAAACTCATGATCGACTCGTCCATAGATGAATCCATCACGAGCTTTCGACAATTACCCGGCTAGTGGGTCCTATCACGCCAAGACTGCAAGGCTAGTGCTGCCAACGTCGCCGTCGACAGATAACCCCTTCCTCGACGCGCAAAAGGCGCTATTGCCGAGGTGAAGGTGGTATATAGCGTATATATACCTATTCGTGTAGATCACTCGCCGGAAAACCCGTGTCGCGACCTAACATGAACTCAATACTCGGATTTGAAATGAGTGCCCTAGTAGACAGCTAGTCTGATCGCGAAACTACCTCTACCCACCACGTTGGCCTAATGGCACGGAGTAGAGGGTCCCCTACGCTCCCTAACCTGAGAGAAACACACTTTCGCGCCTCGAACCCCGTCCTAACTTCGCGACCCGTGTCCAACACACCGCCGTTGGAGGTGCGTTTTTAGCCGCAGCTTCCAAATGCAATGATTCGTTCACGTGAACGAATCGTATGGAAACCTGGTAGGCGTCCCCAGAGCGAGCAACCCTATTTTATAAGGGTGGAGGGCTCGGAGCTTCCGTCGTCTCCCACAGCCACTACCCGGACTCAGGCAGTGAGATGTCCAAACAGTTCCTTGGCACTGTGGGAGTAGGCTTCTTCTTGATCCTATGTATTGGACTGAGAGGCAGTGCAAGCACTTCGTAGTAGCCTCTTAACTGCAACTGGACGTCGTCGATGTCTCTCAAGAGACCTGGAGCTCTGCTTCTAATTATCGGAGAGTTCCGAAAGGAACTGATGCATCTATGCAGCTTTACGAATTCATATCTTAAGTGATTGGGCCTTTCAATCACTTTGCAACCCCTTGTGGATGTAATTCTGGCGTAGTTCAATTTCAAACCGAAACAACCACCAACGGCTTCGATTTCCTCAATTTTATTTATATATTCCGCCTAGGAACCTCTATTTATGCACCTGCCGCTGCAGTGTACAAGCTTCTGGAATGATACTATAGTATTTATTTGAATTAGCACTCCTGTGCTTTATAATAGTAAATTCGCTGGATAAATCTTCCTAAAAGAGAAACTCTAGTGCTCGACTAAGAACGGAGAATGCTGCTGAATGCGTTTTTCCGCCTATCTATATACCCGCGTTGGGTATTCTCGTAAGCCCCGCCCCGAGCGGGCACGCGCAACCATTGGTTACTCGCGCCGACTGGGTCTCAGCTCGGCGCGATTAACACGGCGGGAGTAAAATGTTCTAAATAATTTTTGATCGGAAATTATTCTATCAGATTTTTCAGATTTTTCGTGAATCTGATTTTTGGTGGTTGTTGACACACCACCCGTTTTATAATGAAATCCATTACGATACAGATTTTCATTACGATACAGATTTTCAACCAATAGAAACCCATTATTTTTCAATCAAGCATGATGTGCAAGCTTTGCATTTTGACGTTTGTCAAGTCAAAATCAGTAGGTATTGAATTTTTGAAGAATTCAGTCAATTTTCGATAATCGAATGAAAATGTCTAATAGCAGTGATATAGAAGAATTACCAGCGACTCCACAGATGTCTTATACAAGAAAAAATACAATCGAAAGGATTATATTTTTCATTTGACAAATGCAACACATGTGTTGTTATTTTCGTTCAAGTCAAATGTGCTTTCATGGCCGAATGGTCAGCGGCGCGGGCAGTGATCACAAACGTCCCGGGTTCAATTCCAGACCTCGGCAAACACTTTTTTTCATTTTTTCTTCTCATTGTTGTATTTTCGGTGGTTATATCATTAATTATAATTCTGTAGAATTTTTCAAAGAAATACGATTGATTACCCACTATTATTGTGTTCAATATAAATACCTAATATTATAATATTTTTAGTTCTTCATTATTTATTGGGTGTAGATGAAATAGCGTATGCAACTCTCATGTAATGGTTATTAATACACTCGCATAAACCATACGAAACTCACCTTCGGCTCGTTTCGTATCCCGGTTTATGCTCATATATTAATAACCATCATTACACGATCGTTGCATAATATACTATTATATGCCCACAACCCGTTTCATAATTAAATCCATTACGATACAGATTTTTCATTACGATACAGATTTCCAACCAATAGAAACCCATTATTTTTCAATCAGGCATGATGTGCATGCTCTGGATTTGACGTTTGTCAAGTCAAAATCGGTATAGGTATTGAACTTTTTAAGAATATAGCCAAATTTCGATAATCATAACAAAATGTCTGATACCAGCGATATGGGAGAATCACCTTCGACACCCCCACCGAAAGAAATACAGTTACAATGATAACATTTTTCATTTGACAAATGCATGATTTATTACTTATTTTCTCATCAAATTTTGTGAGCTTTCCGTAGCCGAGCCGTCTGTGGCGCGGGAATTGAATATTCTAGATGGAAGAGACGTTGGTTCAAATGGCCTGGATTTCCTTTTTTTTTTTATTAATTTTTGATCTTCTTCTCATATCTCATCGTTTTATTTCTCGAAGTAATACTATCAATTACAATTCTGTAGAATTTTTCACAGAAATTCGTTTAATAGGTATTATTGTGTGCAATACAAAGATAAATATAATATTTCTAGTTCTTCACTATTCATCGGGTGTAGATAAAATAGCGTATGCAACTCTCATGTAATGGTTATTAATACACTCGCATAAACCATACGAAACTCACCTTCGGCTCGTTTCGTATCCCGGTTTATGCTCATGTATTAATAACCATCATTACACGATCGTTGCATAATATACTAATACATGAAAATAATACGAGCATGATACATTTCTTCTATATTTCTGGGTCCTTGACTCACCACACTCTGAAAAAATTAAAATTATTATTTGGATCTATACAGTGAAGAGGGGCAGATTATCAACCTACCCCAATAAGTTGCTGCGATAATTTAAAAACAGTTCTTTCTGAATGAGACACGTTCTATTAGTCAGCATTTTATCGTATATCACAAATTTGCCTATTAAAAACATACTAGAACTCATATTGATCAGAATACTTATCGTTGACGTTCCGGAAACTAAATCCAATTCCGTTTTCACAACTCGCACAAATATTCAGAAGGAACTGTTTT
Source organism: Zygogramma bicolorata (assembly GCA_032362365.1). NCBI lineage: Eukaryota > Metazoa > Arthropoda > Insecta > Coleoptera > Chrysomelidae > Zygogramma > Zygogramma bicolorata. The sequence goes on from JAVJAQ010005172.1 coordinate 1,760,480, forward strand.
TGGAATATCGCAGCATTTTATCGGGGTAGACTGAAAATCTGCCCTTCTACACTCGTATAGATTCAAATATTAATTTTTATTTCTTCAGATCATGGTAGGATGGGAACCCAAATAAAATAAAAGAAAGAATCCATTCATCACAAAATAATGACATTCAAACAGTAAGTTCATTTACTTTTCATGAATATCAGATGAATATGAAATAATTTGATGTTTATTATAAATCGATAGATAGTTATTAGTTTGAAGCAGAATCTTTCACTGCTGCATATAAATGTTGCACACTAACATTAAATTACAATAATTGTACAAAGGTTTGTTAACTTCTTCCATGATCTATATAGCGATTAAAACTGAAAATATGGTTGAGTAATGCTTGGGGTAAACAAACACGGGACAAAACCTGTGACGTCTTCCAAAGCGCACGCAACATGGTGGCGTTTGATCGAATATTTCCCTCATATATAAAATGTCCCATAAGAGCAATGCAATCATCGAAAACTCACAGCGGTAATTGCATTGTATCAAGTCACCATAACAACTAACACATTTGAAACCGTATCGTTAGACGTCAGTAAAAAACACAAATAAATGTCAGATAGACTTCAAAAATAGAAAAACATTTCGCGTTTTGGTGAGTGCTCCGTACAATATATAGAGGAAAGTATAAATGAACAAAAAATAACATTTCCTTGAGAATTTCTTTATTCGTGAAATATTCTAATGAATTATATTCGTACATAAAAATGACCAGATAATTTTGCATTCAAGCGTGATATCTTATACAAATTGCATTCGGTTATTTTCATATTTTGTAAAAGAGCACTCCTCCTTCGGACTCGGGCACTTTCGCCAAAATATGAAAATAAACTCTTGCAATTTTTAGATATCACGCTTTCTTGCAAAATTATCGGTAATTTTTATACACTCGTGCAATTATAACCGAAAACATGCATGGAAACGGATACAAAAATTGTTTTTTGATATAATTGACAGCAAATTCATAGCCCGCTATTATTTCACATGAAAAAACAGTAAATAGTTTGAAGAGAATCGACAGATTTTTTTATTCTGTCCACATTCTATTTAGTTGTGCGGGACAAATTGAAAATAACTATTTATTTTCCTGAGTAGATCACTTTTATTTCAATCAACTAACCTTGTATAGTTCCTACCTAGTCCCACCGTTTCCAAGATAGGGCTTGTGAAATCAGTTGAAAAACAGTCTGCATGATAATATAAAAGTAAAAGCACACATCATAAATTCCTGTGAACCTCTGAACAGTTTCTAGATTATTATTACGATGTCCACAATTGATGTATAGGAGTTATTTTTCATTCAGATATTGTAGTGAATATCCTGAATTCTTCCTGGAGTCACCAACAGACCAATGAGTCGTTTGGGGGGGGGGGGTATACTGCCCCTTTTATCCGCCAAAATTGTATTTGTCTCTTTTCACCACACGTAAATAATGTTCGGCCTCACCTGAACCTTTCCTGTGCACAGGAAGTTTGAACTACCTTCCATTTTTTTTTCATGAAACATCAAGTTGTTTCATTGAGACAATTCTATGATACTACAATAGAAATGGGACCTTACCTAAAACTATATTACAACATATTTTTCTTTTTGGAAATATTTTCGTAATAAAATAAGTATTCAATAAATAGATATATCTTTTAAAAAATATACACAAGCACAACGAATATTCTTCAAAATATCTCAGAAATTTGTTCTTGCTTCGTAAGAAACAGTTTGGCTAGCTGAGCTTCACTTCCCAGAAAATAATGTCCCTCCTGAGGTCCTTGTCTTCGTGATATTCGATCTTCAAATTCATTTCTGTGGCCCTGAAGCAGTGGAGTTTGTCGTAAAATTTCACGAACATCTCAAAAATATTCCCTATATCTTTGTGATCTTCATCTAAAATATTCACAATGTCGTTATCTATCCTTACTAGAGGCATGAAATGTTGATATTTCTTCCTAGCTGAAAATAAATCATGATTACCTATATCGAAAAATTACATACTTTTATTTAAAATATTTAGCATACTACTTTTGGTCAGATACAATTAATTTACTGATGATAATAAATTTTAGGTATTTTAATAATGTTTTTTCCCAAATCAATATATAATAATAATAATAACGTTTATTTGCCAAGAAGCCTTATACAAAGTTTATAGAAGGGAAAAAATTAACTTTAAGAAGATTATACATCGAAGGAAGGTGAGTACTCCATACAATCTAGAGAGGAAAGTATAAATGAACAAAAAATAACATTTCCTTGAGAATTTCTTTATTCGTGAAATATTCCAATGAATTACATTCGTGCATAAAAATGACCAGCTAATTTTTCATTCAAGAGTGATATCTTATACAAATTGCATTCGGTTATTTTCATATTTTGTAAAAGAGCCCTCGTCCTTCGGACTTGGGCACTTTCGCCAAAATATGAAAATAAACTGGCAATTTTTACTTTAATTTATCTGACGATTTCTCACTCCTACAACCACTCTGAAAACATATTTGTCGGAGATAACTATCGGAAAGTTGCGAACCATTCACTGGATATATCATAATCTGCCTCTTTATCTCTGTTGGTGGTTCGAGAACAAAAACTCCCAACCGAAGTTACTCTATGAGAGATTACAAGGTAATAAATAAAAGAACAATTTTGTGTCGAAACTTTCGTCCCAAAAATAAAAGTTATAATCGATTATTGCGAGTTGTCGCTGACTCTCTGAAATCATAAATATATCATTATGGCTCAGTTCATAGGGGAAGTTTTCGGAAAGTTTGTTGTTTGTCTGGGCATGTGATGCTCTCCTGGATGACAGACCATTTTTGTTTTGATTCCAGAATCAAGGCTATGAATGTCTAATCAATACTCTTCAGATATTCATTTCATGACAGACTTCTGGAAATGTTATCAAAGTTGATTGAAAAAGTCTGGTAAGGAAGAATGGACTTTCCTGTATATTCCAGCGTCCATCATAAACTTTCATTTCAACACCAAACCTGAACGGGCAGGAAGGCGAGGGGTTTGACCCAGCTGTGCCGTTTGATCAACGGGATTTTGAGGAGTTTTATCAGAAGTAGAACCAAATTGTGGAAGGAGTATTATTTTATATACCAGTAACTCGAAAACGAAACAGACTGTCAAAGTTGGTATTTTGATTTGGCTGGTCCATCGGTAGTGGGGTTGATTGGTAAGATCGCGTTATTGATTGAGATATGTCTGTAAAAACGTCGAACAGTCACACAGATCAATGCCCGAAAGGACTATTTCATATACTCCAGAGGCCGAGAAAAACATTCATTTTGGCAATGTCATCAAGTTTTCCGAAATACCAATGATATAATAGACATCGGGAAACATATGAAATACATTTCTAGTAATTTGACATCACTCCAACAGATTGTGTTGTATCCAAGATGAATAAAAACCCTGATGCGTTGACCGATATGCTTTTGTTCAGCCAATTCCTCTCGACCTGAGAAATCGAAGAGTAAACTTACATTTTTTGACGGTAGGTGGTGTTGAGGTGGTGATACAAATGCGATTTTCTAAGGGTACATTTTCATTGAGGCGGCAGCTTACGAGTGATTTTCGATACCGGCGGTCTCATCGGATAAACTCTTGCGGGATCTTTCGTTCACCAATAGAATTATCAGTATACAAAATACGTAAGGTCAAGTTCGTCTAATAAAAAGCTATTAATTTTTTAGAAATGTTTGACAGTTCGATTTGAATTTGAATGCATTTGAAAGTTCCTTTAATATGTATGTATGTACCTAGTTCTTGTTTCTTTTCACGTTTTTCTTGTTGCTGTTCTTGTATTTAGTTGATTTTATAGTGATAGATTTATTATTAACCGATTTACAAGGCCCAAAATAAAACGCTCGTGTAACGTATAGGTATTACTTATCCCTCATATCATCGGCTCGTAATCACATTAAAATTGCATTTTTTTTAACACTATGAAGAAAAAAGTACTTACCTATTTTCGGTTCCTCAGAAAGTAGAAGTAGATATCAATACTTTCTAGTTTCACTCACAAATATTGTTTCGTGAAATTTAAAATCACATCACAATCACTGAGTTTTTGATTTATTTTTCATCAAATTGAAAGCAAAAGGAATACCTGATGATCAGTCAAAATGTGATGACTACATAATTTCTAGCATTCCGCGGAAAGACAAGAAATTGCATGCAAAACATAAGACCATGAAATAAACATAACCTATAAATCTATAAATAATCGAATGGCCATCGAGCAGACGGATATCATGGCATCGCACATCAAACTGAAATCACGTAAGGTGCGCCTCTGCTGGCAAACTCTCGAAGGCACCTCTTCAGTTAAAATTGATCAAAATCAAGATAGCGAAAAGTCGAGAAAATTTGCTTACAATCTATTAGGTATAAGTCAAAAAAACAGGGTTTTTATTCATCTTGGTTGAATCGGACAAATTAATTTCAATTCATCTCAATCCGAGTCCACGTACTTCAAGATCAGAGAGTGCTATTCCAAAAATATTACAAATATTTTGAAATGTTTGTTATTAGCAGGAAATTGGGGTCTTGGGCAGGTAAGCCAATTTGAGTCATATTCCTCACATCTCTGCAATATAATACAGTGAGGGAGATGACTTTCAGTTGCTTGAAAATCTAAATGTCTGAATTCCTTCAATTATCGGGGTGCTATAACCAGCAAAAGTTCTGAAAGAATTGTTTTCGACGAAAAATAAGGGTATCGAAGATGTTCTTGATTATCTTGTTTTAGAATTAGCAATGATATGGGAGAACATAAGAAAACTATGTTACGCGATATAAAAAGACAACTTCAAAATTGTTCATGACTCATGATGAACTCCTTGAGGAGTGGCAACAACAGAACGTTGTGAAGAAGATTTTTTTACGTGGCGAGCATAAATATGGAAATACACTATGTCTTCTGAATTGTTAGATCGAAGTAAAACTCAAAACATGCATATGATGAGAGGAATGGAAAGTAGATCGTTAGCATGGTGATAAAGATTCAAATTTTGTAGGGAAATAACGTCTTTTTCAATGTTCGAGGATAGTCCAGAAATGTCATGAATTTTTGACGTTTGTTCAGTATACGGAACGTTTCCATATTTATTATGCTATAAGGTAGAACACGATTAAATTTCCACAAAGTTTATTGTCTTCGCGACATGTTTCGATACACTGTATCTTTATCAAGCGAATGTATTTAAACACTGTGTTTTAATACATTCGCTTGATAAAGATACAGTGTATCGAAACATGTCGCGAAGACAATAAATTTTGTGGAAATTTATTCGTGTTCTACCTTATAGCGTAATAACTATGGATTTCCATCAAGTAAAAGCCACCTCAATCCAAAAGTTTCCATATTTGCTTCAAAGGCGCAAATTTTCACTTCATGTGTCTTGAATTATAGTGAAGAGAACACGATCTCAACTACAGCTAATACCCTTGGAAACGACGGAATATCACTGACTTTTAACTTGATTTGAAATTATTGGAGAAAGATATTTAGGGCTGACACTTCTCGACTAGATTAAAATTATGTTTTCTTAGACTGTGCGTCCACTTTCGCAATCGAAATTACATGGTGTCTATTCTCAGCACCGATTATTTTAATAGAATGTTAATCAGGTTGTAAAAGTACCAGCCCTTAGCTTTTCAAATACTTTGCAACGACCTTAAACAGTTAATTTCTCACTTGAACAACCACACATAGCATTCGTAGTAATCGTGATCACCTTTATGGTCATGAAATATCTGATAACTCTGCAAATGAATACTGATCTTTTTCAAATTTGACAAATAATCACAGATAGGTAGGGCACATAGGAAGGTTTTCGGACTAACATCTATCAGAAAACAACTACTACCCTGGCAAATACTACGAAGGGCATAGGATTACATCCAACAGGTGTTAGCGCGGGACTCTTCACAGAAGTTGTTCCCGCATACCTACAGTGTAGATGAGTTGAGGCTGGCCTGAACAAATTGTTCATTTAGAATATTCGAAATAAAGCCAGTCTTCAAGCATACCCATGAATATTTACGATAGACTTTGTTTCAGCAAATATTCAAGTGGGGTATACTGTAATTAATCCGAGGAACTCCTGTCTTATTTTTTATTCATTGCCAGCTTTTGTGGTGACAGTTTCTCTCTGCATCTGTTCCTACTATATTTATTGCTTTCACATTTTTCACCATTGAAAGAAATAGTGATGCGATCTGTGGAATAGACAAGACATTGGTTTCAACAAATTGAGTTGAAAACATGGAGTAATTGAGAGAGACATTGTTCACAGAGAAATAGGTTAGTTAGTCAATGGCTGTGTAATAAGGATTTGAATGGTTTTTAATAAGCCCTCCACACTATAATATTGATGTAAAGTTTTCTCCTCTGGAAGAAGAAATAAATTGAGATTTTCGTTCCGTAGTTTTATGGATTTGTGACCTACCACAAACTGAAAAAATGAGAAATAATATTGGAATCTTATAGAACAAGTCCAATTAGTCAGCAGTTTCTCGTATAACTCAAATTTTGCCTATCAAAACAATTATAAAAACTAATATATATATATATATATATATATATATATATATATATATATATATATATATATTAGCCAAAGCTATTTCTAGCTTTGGCCTTCATCAGCTTCGGGGTGGCATGGTCCTCGTATTATATATATATATATATATATGTTAGCATGAAGATTCTCACGGACGAAGTATGATGCGTTGTTTTTTCGGGTTTCATTCCGTGTTCTGTGGTTTTGATCCTCTGAAGGATAATTCTCACAACGTTTCGGCAAAGTCTCATTTGCCATCTTCTAGGTGATGTCTTGAGTTTCGATCTCCGAACTCGACTAATTAATTCGAGTTCTACTTCTCAATATATAGGGGTGTTCATTGATGGTATCTTTGGGAGGGGCCCAGATCAAATATATATATATATATATATATATATATATATATATATATATATATATATATATATATATATATATATATGAAAATACTTATCGTTAACGTTTTGGAAACTAAATCCGCTTCCGTTCTCAAAACGTATACGCAAATTCTTTTTCAAATGCAAATATCTCTTGGAGGCAAGCTTCGTAATTGAAATTCGTCAAATATTTCAAATTTGACATAACTATCCGCGATCCATATCAAGCGAACTCATAGATATGCATCCTTCACCAGACAGCATGATGAAAGCAGATTCATTTAGTTTCCGTTTCCTGCCATTGCTCTCTTTCTTCATAATTTTAGTCGTTCCGTTGTACTGTGTGATCTCCATCGGCAGTAAGAATGTGTTCTGATAATTTGGAACCATTTATCTGTCTGTTCCTGGTGTACATCTTGTTTTCATTCTTTCGCACTTCCAATGGTCGAGACGTTTCACCGATATGTTTTTGACCGCACGAACAAGGAATTTGATAAATACAATTTTTGTGTTTTCCGTTCTGTTATTTGGTTTGGTATTGGTGTCAGTATTGACCTTAAAATATTTGTTGCTTTGAATGTTGTTCTAACATTATGCCTGTTGCCGATCCGTTTTATCTTTTCAGACAAACGAGGGACATAAGGTATAATGTTTGATTTGGGTTGTTCGACAAAATCTCCATCAAGCCCAAATACTGAGGTGGAAAGTTGCAATAATAATGAATATTGTAACCGTTTTTCGCTTCGAAAGGCTGCCTGTTTCTCAGTTATTAAATATTGCTCTGTTCTATTGTAAAAAAAAGACGTTCGCCCCTGGCTTGACCTTTCATGCATCCACTGCACAAGCCAAAGGTAGACGAAAAAATCAAATCATATCCGAGTAAAACAAGTTATTAACGAAATAACGACCGTGAGCCAACGATTCATAACTTCAAACTTCACGAACAAATATCCTCTAGCGAAATTGTAATGGAAATATTTTCTATTGTTCGAACAACATGAAACATACTCGCTACAAGCTATAATTCTGCCGTGTTCCCGTTTCAAAGAAGTACAAATATGAAAGAAAACTTTTTATCAATCATTCCCTATACGATTTCCAAATGAACAGACTCCTACGTCTGGAAGTCTTAATAATTAATAGTCTATTACTGAATGAATGGAAGCAGCTCCACGGTGAAATAAAGAGACTTCAGTTTCCATTCAGAAAACGATCTCGTTTTGGCGTCTTCTATAAATACATTGAAAATAGGTCTTTTGTGCGGGTTTTTTGAAATCGTAGGTGGCAGTGTGACTTGAAATTGTTTCGAGATAACTCGTTCTTAGTTCTATCAATGAGGTTTTTGGTTAAATATTCATAGTGTTCGTCAATGAACTGTGATGACAATTTTAGATTTCAGTATCTTTTGTAACTCTTCTGAATATTCATGAATTTATGGGATATATTTTCAAAAACGAATAGATTCATATGGCTTGTTCATATACAGATTCAAAAATAGGTTGAAAAATGATTTTGTTTTTCAAGATACATCTCAACCAAAATAGCTTCTGTGGTATTTGCAAGAATTCAAAACAGGTTATATCCCACCTTGCAACATTTTTTCAGAAATCCTTTTATGTCATCAAATTAGCCGGAATATTTTGTAGAGATTAATTATCCTCAAAGCAAACTGATATCATTTGCACTCGACTCGCGTTTTGCCAATCAATCAATCAAAATATGCTTTATTGTCAGAAGATTTACATCTCATTGACAATGTCTGAGAAAGATTTGGTCATTACAAAACATATAACTTACTCAGTAAAAGATATACAATAGAATATGGTAGAATAAAAAAATAATAATAGAATTTTTAAGTCAGAAGAACAACAAAGATAAAAACTGGTATAAAGTTTTATTTAGTTGAAGCTTTTCTTGAAGTATTTATCGATTTCATAGAATATCTCTTCTAAGACAATCGTCTTAACAATTCTCCTAACTCAATGATTTTGACTCGTTCTGGAAGATGGTTGTATATTTTGGTTGCATTGTGAATGATCGAGTTCTTGGATTTGAAATGGGAATGGGTAGTCTTATGTTGTTGTTTTAGCGGGTGGATTCAAGATTGATATTAAATATATATATGTAAGTTCCTATGAACTAAACATGCCGTTTCCATTATAAAAAGGGAAGAAAGGGTAAGTAGTTTCTGTTCTGTGAAAAGTTCCGTACAAGAGACCCTAGGCCCCACCTTACAGATTTAGCGAACAGCACGCTTTTGTAGGGTGAAAATCATGCTGAAGCACTGCTTGTTGCAGGTTCCCCAGAAGGGGGTGCCATATCTTATATGTGTTTCAATTAACGCATGGTACACTATTTTAGCCGTTGCCCTATCCAATTCATTCGACACCACACGTGAGGCATAACACCCTGAGGACAACTTTTTGTTCAGTGCTTCAACATGGTTACGGAAGTTCAGGTTATCGTCAAGACAAATTCCCAAAAATTTATTGGATTGAGTACTCGAGATGACGTGTCTTCCTAGTGGAATGACTGGTATAGTACATTAAAATGACATTAGATGTGTTTTAGATATATTAAACGAAAGTAGATTAGAATCGCACCATTTTTTAACAGCAGCAACATCGAAAGATATTTTTTCATGAAGGTTAAGTGGGTTCTTATCATGCCACAAAATGGTTATATCATCAGCAAATATAGTAAATATACCATCAGTTGTAATATTGACAAAAGTCGTTAAAATAAGGTAAAAATAACAAGGTTGGCATCTTCAAGAGAAGAAAATTGATTCCGACTCTGATAACCAGAGTGAGCTAGGTATATACTTCACAATCTGAGGTATACAATACTACCTGCAACAGTTTTGATCCGTTATGGACTTCGTCTGTTGCAAGTTGCATAAATATATTCCTGGTGCGATATCCGATTCGATATTGTTTCGTCCAAAACTCTAGACACAATCAATCATATAAACGGAATCTAATACGATTTCCAGAAGATGGTGCAAGAATCGAATTCTGTCATCTTTTGACATTTGCATTCCAATTTATTCGATTTTTGCTAGAAGTTTTCCATAATTTCATTGTTCCTTTCAACCAGCTATTTGTCTTATCCAGATCTACAGTAGTTTCTTAGTTATTCCTCGTTTCCGCTTTCAATAATTGGTTGTTTTCCGTTTGTTTAGTATTTAATTCAAGTATTATTTTTGTGTTTCGTAATGGATATCAAACGCTGTTTCATTATTTGTGGACGATATAATCAATCATCTATTCATCTATATCAAGTTCCGATGGTTAGCACAAAACATTCAAAACACATGTATTCAAGTTCAACTGGTCAATATAACGCGAGATTACTCTGAAGCTGATAAAACCGAAGTTTATTTTGCTCAGTGTTTTCTTTGGTAGGAGTTATATTTGTGTCATTACCTGATTGCTTCTCAGAATTTCCCAGTTTAACATATTTATGCCAGCATAAGTGACAATGGTTGTTAGACGCCCAGTAAAAGGATGCAATAACAAAGATTTAAAATCATGGAATAAATGTTCTTTCGGGAGAGTGTTTTCAAATACGGTCTTCTTGTATTGCTCCATAATAGCCTGCACTATAGCAATCTTCCTAATGAAATGAAATTATTCAGGTTGATCCGGACTATGGAGGGTCCAATTGAGTCCGAATTGAACTCTACAATGCTCAATAAACTGTATATTAACAAAAATATATTACAGTTTCCTGTATGATTTTCACTTACAATGGGTTTACAAAACCGCGACACGTGTTTCGCTATTACAATAGCTTCTTCAAGCAAGATAAATTATCTTGTTATTGAAACATGTTTCATAGTAATATCCAGGAATCATTGAACCTTGTAGCTTGTATAGATTTCATAATTGATTTTTATTTTTTTCAGATTGGGGTAGTTTTGAAAAGAAGAAAAAAAATTATCTGCTTACATCGAAAACAGTTCCACTAATACTTTCACTAGGGAAAATATACGATAAAAACTGAGTTGCCAAGGTAACCCGAAACAAAATACGCATTTCATTAGTCGGAAAATGTTGCTTTGAAATTCTCGATATAATCTCAGATTTTGTCAAGAAAAAGTACATCTTGTCATAAACGCATCTTCCAAAACCCTCGAAACTTTTACACCAACCTAACGGTTCCAAGCTCATCATTTATAAATTCTATTCAACAAAGCATAAGACAACGTACATACACAGTCGTATTTTCCGTGGACAGAAAACTTCAACAGGAACTATTCAGGATTCGAAAGCAGGAATTAGCATACAATTCTGTTGGTAAAAAGTGAGGAAATTTTCATAATAGCGAAAGCGCAGCGTACCGTGAATGTTCTATTCATATCAGTTCAGAATACACACATGATATGTTAAGAAAAAGTTTTGACGTCTGTTATACTGGAACGACTCTGATGCTCCGCATGTCATTCATTTCGGATTTTCGAATGGATATTATGGAATAGCAGGCTGTGATATGTTGATGTTTGATATGTGACTATCGTTACAGTCCGGGCAATATACGAAATTTATTAGTTTCCAACGAAAGTCCGTCATGTGTGCGTCTCTTTGTGTATCTTTTTCTAGTTCTCAATTCACCACAATATGGAGAATTGAGATTTGATATTGAAATGTATACATCTTATACCTTCAATACTGACACACATACTCAACTAACACACATAACAGAAAACACAAAGAATTGTATTTATCGAATTCCCTGTTCGTGCGGTCAAAAATATATCGGTGAAACGTCGAGACCTCTAGAAGTGCGAATGAATAAACACAAGAACAGACAAATTGGTGGCTCTAAATAATAAGGACACATACTCAGCGATGGAGATCACACAGTAGAATGGAATGACACTCAAATGTTGGCAAGATAAAGCAATGGCAGGATTTGAAAATTGGAGGAGTCTGCTTTTATTATGCTTTTTGGGGTTACTTTCATCTCGATGATTCCATTCGATATAAATAGCAGCTGGCTACCCCTATCGAAAAACAAAATGAAATGTCAAAACTCAAGTCTTGAAAATTAACTTAGAAGAGAAATATTTGCAAAGGAAAACGGAAACAGATTTGGTTCCCGATAGGTTAAGTAAGTTATTTATACACTTGTATGTATTTCAATATTGATTTTTATTTTTTCAGACTCAGGTGAGTTGAGTTCCAAAAAAAACTACGGAGAAATCCATCCTCCAGAAAATAATGAATTTTCAAACAGTATCCATAATAATGAATTTTAACACGAAACAGAGATATGTTGGACGAGTTTATATATAATTTATCACAACGATATTCTATTATATATAACTTTGAGTTGAAGAAGTGAAGTTATCGAAATATGTTTTATATTGATTTCCAGAAATCATTGAACTTTGAATCTACAATATTGTCGAAAATGAAGTCAATGACTATCACAGTCCCAATCTTCAACACAAAACTCATTTGGGAAGTTAGTTTCGTCCTGAAAATATTTCACGCAGCTACTTTTTTCGTTGTTGAATGGTAATTTGCCAAGGGATATTCTTTCTCGTACAGGGCGAAGTGAATGTGAACAACAGTTTCTCTTGATTTTATCAAATTAGGCAACCTTCAAGAATTTGATTCAACACTTAAATGACCATTGGAAGAGAAATGTTTCCTAAAAATTCAAAAGTTTGGGACATTTTCATGATTATGTTTCCTGATTGAACTGTAAAAAAATCAGTTCGGTTTCTTCAAAGCTGTTTCCCAAGTATCCCAAATCCAGTAATACCAATGGAATGCATCCACAGCAGATACCATTGACCTGTCTTCAAATTCCCCAATAACAATTCAATGATATTTTTGCACTCAACGCGCGTTTCGCTTACAAGGTTAGCATCTTCAGGAGAAAAAAATTGATATAATTATCATCATGTTGGTGGAAAACATATTACTAATATCATGTTATTCTAGAGGGATTCAATTATAGAAATTGTATTTTGTTGATTTCGTAGTTGCTGTTTTTTTAGAAGTATCGAGCGACAAGTCTGCTCTGTTTTGTTTGGTGAGGAATGAGTTTTATTCATTTCAATGAGCCCTTTCACTGATTCCCTCATGTTTTCCAATATCTTCATTCCTTCCGCATGACAAGCGTCGAAAGAAGGTGGCAATAATGACTATCAACATTATTTTGTAGCTCCCTGATGATGACAACAACCGTTTGTCGAAATATTGGAAATATATTGTTATGAGAGTACATTTTCGCTTTTGCTGCTGTTCCAAATATAATTCCCAAGTTTTGTTCCCAACTTCTCAGCAAAGACTTCCTCTCCTCTCTCTCTCTCTCTCTCTCTCTCTATATATATATATATATATATATATATGCTGGCTGGAACTTCCGGTTGATCCGCGTCTGGAATGATTGACTTGTCTACGTTTCGGCTCCCATTTCGGAGCCATTTTCAAGACTTAGTGACCTTGCGTCTAGGTCTGAGTTTTCTTACTAGCTGGCTATCATCACTGGAGATCGAGGATTGAAGGTTGGTGGGAGTGGTGCAAGTCAATCATTCCAGACGCGGACCAACCGGAAGTTCCAGCCAGCACATTTCTAACCGCGGAAGCCTAGCCGATCAAATAAATATGAATGTTTTGGTGCTGAACTCCATACATGAGAAGTATATTCCAAGACAGGCCTTGAAGATCATTAGAAGCTAACGAGAAATCGATCTGACATGATTTTTCCATGGGAGCTTATTACTGATCCTAATTCCCAGCATCAAGATACTTGACTTTGTAAGAATAGTTACTTCTGACTTCTGAATACTTGTCCCTATGAGTGCTTGATTTGTCTTACTTTCATTTCTCATTCAACTGTATCAAAGAAACAACAGATCAATCTTTATTTGTGATTCTCATTTATTTTCATTAATGAAAAAATCCAATACCGAATTTTCCAAATATCCCGGATATTACCCGACCTAAAGTGGCACAGGATCAACGTACAAGTGAAAATACAGCACACATTTCGTGAGGGGGTCCCAATTTGCGTGTTTAATATTTAAATAGGCGTTATCGAAGAATAGATATCTCCTCGAACTTCAAATTCGCCCGTGTATTATACATGGGGTGGCATTCAATTTGTTTGCCCCTCCGAACCGCCGTTTGGCAATTCATAAATATGCGAAAATAGGAAAATACCAATAAGGTAAGGACGTATTGAATATGGCAGGGAAAAACACATTATATTGCCTCGGAATTCGATGAAATTTTAAATTATGTGTTTAATAATACACGATGGCTGAAGGGGAGCAAAGATGCTGCGAGTGAGCAGTACTTGTCTCTGGAATATTCGGATATATGTCACGGGATGAGGGGGAGATGGTGCATATCTGTCAGATCTAGGGGAGATTCCAATGTATGTTCACATCGAAAAACGTGAATTTCAGGGTGCTATTATCGGTCTCGTATCATTTTGAACAATAGAATAGAATAGAATAGAATTTATTGATCTCATAATATCAAATAATGACATAAGACAGGTCAGATATAAACAAATTAAAAGGTCCAGCTAGAAACTGGAACATCTAACTCAAGATATTAAAGCTTCCTTTACAAACACAGTATCGAAAAGAAAAAAATACAGACAACATTTCTACTCACACTATAAACAGGTACATTTGAAATCAAAGTATATGTTGCAGTTTGGACACAGTTCAAAAGTATTTTCAAAATATTCAATTGAATATGGACACATGTCAATGAGGAAGTTTTTAGTTTTCTCTTCAAATCTATGTAATAAGGCAATATCTTCAAAATATTGTAGGAGTCTATTAAAAAGTTAAATTCCCATTCCTACATGTGATTTCTTACAGATTTCTATACGCTGGTAAGGTACAGAAAAATGTGATTTATATCTTGTATCATGTGCATGAATATCACTATTTCGCAGATAGTAATCCTTGTTTCTATGAACTGATGTAATTAAATGATATATATAAAATAATAGTTGAAATTCTCAAGTGGATAAAAACAGGCCGACAAGAGTCTACAAATGAGATGTTTGAAATACTCCTCAGAATTCGCTTCTGTGACAAAAAACATTTTTAGCATGAGAACAACTACCCCATGTGCAAATTCCATAACTAATCCTTGTTCGTATTTCACTCAAATAAATTAAACGAATGTTATTTACATTAAGAATTCAACATCTTTGATAAATTTAAACAGTGAGTCTTGAAGGACAAATCTGAATCAAAAAATACTCCTAAAAATTTCACATTGTCTGTTTTTGTTATGATAGAGTTGTCAACCACTGTATCAAAGTCAGTGAAAGAAGTTTTTGGCGATGATGAAAAGAGTTACAATTCGTTTCAGTTGTATTAAATAACAAGGACTGATCGCTAGACCAGGCAGAAAATTTCAGAAGGGCATTCGTAATTTTATCTTTCAAAATGTTTGGGTCTTCATCACTGAATAGAAATGTTGAATCATCTGCATAAAGAGTGGTAAATGACACTGGTATAAATGAAGGCAACTCATTAATATATAGGATAAACAACAGAGGTCCAAATATGGCTCCCTGTGAAACTCCTTGTGAATTCACCATAAGATCAGACATATATGTATTTCCTTTATCGACAATTTTGACAGTTCGTAACCTGTTATCTAGGTATAGGGATAACCATAATAATAATAATAATAAATGCGTTTATTGATAGCAAAGGGTACCTAAATTCTATTTACATTTCTATCTACACTTGTTTGTTTGTTTTTTTTTTTATTTTTATTTTTTTAACTAAAGCTAGCTTTGCTTATCAAAAGGCCGAGTTCAGAATTCTTGTGAAGACAGGATTCTGCTCTTCCACTGCTCTTCATTCAAATTCTTTTCCCCTTATACCATATCTATAGAGCTCATCTTTCAAAATACCATGCTGGACAATAGTATATTATTTACCAGATAGGGAAAGTTTAACATTTCTGGACGACTGTAAAGATTGCTGCCCCTTTCGAAAGAGAGTAGTATATTGTTTACCAGGAAGGAAAAGCCGAACAGAGTCCAGGAATGTGGCTTTCTCTATGAGGAAAACATACTATTTTTCCGCAAATCGTTCAAAACTCGACAAATATTAATTCATTTTGAAAAAATCGTGAATAATTTCATTTACGAATGAATAGTTCTTCGAAATTCGTAATAAAATTACTCGGGTTACTATAAAAATCCTTCAAGGTTAAATTGTCGAACTTGGAGCAATAGTATATTACACACCGAGGTGGGAAGTGATTCATTCCTGTCGTGAGATCAGTTAGTGATGATCTCGAGACAGAAATGAAACTTCCTATCGAGTTTTGTATACTATTTAACCATCATATTTCGATTTGAATTGATAAATCTCTGTTTCGTTCTGAACATATCTAAAATATTACATTTAACGACAATTTATCAAGAACGCGGTTTCCTCAGAATAATCAAGTAGATATATTGTTACCGTGACTACGGGGTATACAATTGTCACCAATATGAATAAATGTCAGATAAAGTCAATAAATAACAGATAAAGTCTAGAATAGATGAAATGAGTGCGGAAAGTGAGGGCGGGAAGTAGAGGTGCGTAATGTGACACTTCCCAACCTTCGATGACGTTATTTAGTGTCGAAATTACCTAGCGATTTGTGGAAAATATTTTGTTGCGACTATTGTATAATGTACTCTTTATACGTCTGTTTGCTCGACCTTAATAATACCCATTATCCACTAGTGAATAATAAGTCTTTATTCACTGCTGTCAAACACTTGATTTAGCTATAATATTGTTCTGCCACAAACAATCGGTTTTTAAAATTTTATCGTGTGAACCACCAAATATTTTCAATTCAGTTCTGACCTACATATAAAAAACAAAGAAGCATCTACACCGAGCAATCAGCGACTATGAATGTGCGTTTCATATCGAAATAGCTTTTCAAATCGTCTTTTGAACAAATCGTTGAAATAACTCTTGAATCCAAACAGATTTGACTCGAGCCTGTAAGTATTGTATGAAATATTTTTTAGAATAAAATAATAGTGTTTCTGGAAATATGTATGTAATGTAACAACATTTTCCAACAATGATACTTCAATAACTTTTTTTATCAGTCGTGGAGAAAGTATAGTATTCTTTGTTCCGTAGTTTTCTGGGTTTGTTACCTACCACAATCTGAAAAAATAAAAATTCTGGAATCTATACAGGTGTATATAGTTTTTTAATCCACCCCGAAAAGTTGCTGCGTCTATTGAAGAACAGTTCTTTCTGGATGGAACAAGTCCAATTAGTCAGCAACTTCTGCCCATCAGAAAAATAAAGAGAACTAATATATATATATATATATATATATATATATATATATATAAATATATCTATGAAAATACTAATCGTTAACTGAATCCGCTTCCGTTCTCAAAACTTATAGGAAAATTCCTGTACAAATCCAAATATCTGTTGTGGACAATCTCGGTAATTGACATTTGTCAAATATTTCCATTTGACATATCGTTTTGTCCTTCAGGAGATGTAGCCATCCGCGATGCATATCAAGCGAACTCATTAGATATCTTCTCTAATGTGTTCTGATTATTCAGAACCACCTGTCTGTCTGTTCCTGATGTACATCTTGTGTTCACTCGTTCGCACTTCCAATGGTCGAGACGTTTCACCAATATATTTTTGATAAAAGCAACTCATCGGGGCCATGTCAGGGGATCGAGCTGGCCAATTTGCCAATGTTGTGATTTCTTTGTTGGTGTATTGTACCGCAATGACAAAAATGATTTGGCAAATTCTTCGACAATTCACCGGTTCTTGCTCATTCTCTTTCAGGATATTACAGTGCTACGCTCAATTTGAGAAAATCAGCTATGCACCAAGAAAAACTCTCAGTAGTTTCGTGAACTTCAATTACCAACCTATAGACCATAATTCATTTAACTATGATCAAATTGTTTGCCCGAATTGTTTCAGATTCGATTTGACATAAGACCATTTTCAGTGACACTTCATTCATTTACACCGCCTTGGCATTTTTGAACAAACTATTACCATACTTGGATATAATTTTTTCAAATTCAGATATCTCTAAAACGGCTGCTCAACTCCTATCAAGTTTACTTTTTTGTGGCAAAACACGTTGGCAGGTGGCGCCTTCTGAATTTTAAAATAGAAATGAAAGCAGATTTCGATTTTCTCTCTGAAAAACCCCCACCTATTTTGAGAATACACCGACTATTAAAAAAGATATTTGTGAAAAACTGAAATCACATTGAACTTTCGTCAATATGTATTTTCGTAATCATTCACTTTAAGAGTGAGGTAAATTGGGTTCCATAATCATTGTTCAGCCTCAGGAGTTTGTAGTAACATTTTTTCCGCACCTGTTTGAGACAACCTGTTCATTAGTTCTTGAATTTTTGAAATAAAATTTACGTAAAACGAGGAGTTGCTGACTGAAATGGGACGTGTTGCATTTTGAAGGAACTGTTTTAACCACTTAGTAACTTCTTGGGGCACACAAAGATATTATGGAGAAAAAATAAGCTAATTCTCATAACATCGAATGCAATGTCGACAGCTGGAAACGTGAACAAATCCCCATTAAAGTTCCGTTGAGCATATAAAAGAAGTGAATTGTCATCCAATGAATCAATCAACAGAATATCGCGTTCATCGACCCTCCAGTGAAACAAAACATCCTGGGGTGGCATTTCTAATATAAAAACCATGTCATCAATATCTCTACAATCAGGAACGTTGTGAAACTACCGATAAAAACCCTCCAGACCACATATATCACCAGGCACACCTGTCAAATCGAATGCGAGCATTATCTCCGATCAAATTTATACAAAATTTAACTCAAACATTGCTCGAATATCTGATATCATTGGTAATAGTCACGATATCCAACGTATTCCACATCAAATTCAATATCGGTTCGTGTATAGTATGTACGAAGTCAATACGAACAGTAAAATGAAAGTTTTTGGTCTTTATTGAGAACACTTACATAATTATACATGGGAAGACTGGAAAAACCGTGTTAGTTCTATTGATTATTACATATGAGTTCCAATATTTGTATTACAAAAAGCACACAAATCAGTTGGAGATTTTTCAATTTTGAAAAGGTTTATTGAATGGGAATGCATTGTGTATTAGAAGGTAGAGTTCCCTTTTTTATATATGACTAAGACTCGGGTCATTTATATTTCTGAAAATGAGGTCCCAATTTTTCTGATCAGAGGACGCTTCACGTTGAACTGGCAATATAGTTTTATTTTGCTCTATCATATGTTTATATATTGACTTTGCGTTGACTTCTGGATTCGAAACGATATCTCTATCGAAAATAGTTTGAGAGCCAGTGGATGGTAAGTATGACATATTTCAGTAACCTCCAATTTTTGTCCAAAGACTCGCTTATGTCTACTGACTAACTAGCCCCCGACTATTTCGTGCGAAGAAATACTACACTCAGCCTCAGCTTCTGATGATCTACAAGGCTCAGAGAAAGGAAATCCGTTTTGTTGGTGATTCTTTGCTCACAGACTCGCTCACTCCTCTGAAGCATCGTAGACCGGTCAGAGACTTGTCTCTCTTCTAAAGATATTTTCACAGTCGGTGCTCTTCTGAATTGTCATCAGTCGTTCCACTCTTGGCAGTATCTACACGGATGACTTGACGAGTACAGAATTCTTACCCGTTTTTTGTGAGCTTGGAGACCTGTCGAAGCTCTCTTGCTCAAGAATATTTTTCCAATATGACAGAGAGCTCTGAAACTCCTTGCCGAGAGAGGTTTTTCATGAGTCTTAAAACCTTCAAAAATTCAAAGTGAATGTTAATTCGTATCTCCTGTCCCTTGATTCACGCGGTGTTCTATGAACATTACAGTGCTTCCCTTTCATGTGAATCTGCATGATAAAAAAAAGTACCTATTTAGTTCGTACAGACTATAGCTACTTCTTTCTTCAACGCCGGCTTCTTATCACGCGTGTAAATGAGTGATCAATCGCTACGGCGATGGAAAAACAGTTGAATGTATTTTATTTGTATGGGTGAAACGTTGCTTAGCAATTAGAAATATTCATCGATTATTCCACAAGATATGCAAATTTATTGTATCGATTCGTTTCAGCAGGAGCGATATTTAATTGTTCTCTTTTCAGTGCCTGCTCCGCAGTTTTATCTAGAAATCGATAAAACATTGTTAGGGTTCTCGATAGGATTCAGTGCAAGGCTAGACGAATTTTTGCATCAGAATTCATGTTTCTGATTCGTTGACGTTCAGTGAACGCGCAATTTCAACTGCTAGGTGGAGAGAGATAAGTGGGATAGAGAGAAATGGAGAAAGAGACATTGTTGGGACTCATTATTCTCAAACTGAAAAAAAAAAATAAGCGCAGAACTATATTATGAAAAAATGTTGAAACCAAGTCCGAACCATTACCATTCAGAAAGGAACATTGTCAACCACTTTCGAACAAACTTCATCTTCAATGACCTACCTCCAAGAATAATCCCACGTTCTAGTATATTCAATAACCATTTAAAAATTTCGTAGTGATCATAAAAAAACACAAAAGACGTTTGCTGGCAACAACATTCTAGAGTGTGCACTATAAATGCAGTTATATGTGTTTTAGATATTTTCAGTTCAGCCCAGAAGATTATAAAAAATAATAATGATTTCACTCACCAGTAAAAATGGCATTTTCTCACTTCACATATCCATGAAATTTGATCACGAATCTCACTCCTATTCTCTCACACGCATTAACGTGAATAATATTCGGCTGAATTGTGATACTACTTCTTAACCGAGCTTTTGAATTGAGATCACAATATAATATGCTCAAATGAAAATATCAACAATCAACTGATTTTTTCAGCATATAGACCAGAATTCGCAACGACATAGCCACTTGGCAACACAGGACGTGTACATGACTGCCATCTCAACTGTAAGAGTGACGATACCTGGCGAATTTTTTGAGTTAATACTATTGTCTTCGTCATCAATTCTTGTTCAAGTAGGCCAGATCGGTCGTCAAATGAAAATATCAAGAATCAACTGATTTTTTCAGCACATAGACCAGAATTCGCAACAACATAGCCACTTGGCAACACAGGACGTGCACATGACTGTCATCTCAACTGTAAGAGTGACGATACCTGGCAAATTTTTTGAGTTAATACTATGGTCTACGTCATCAATTCTTGTTCAAGAAGGCCAGATCGGTCGTCTGATTCGCTGACAATCTTTTATATGGAGTGAAAACACCAGTATATAGCAATCTTAGGGCCAATGCATTTTCAACAAAGCGTTGATTTCATGTCGTAATAGATGACGTGCAATACTTCATCTTTCATGTGTTTTCACTTACAAAATTTGACTAAAGTTGTCCACCCTGTACATGATCCACGATACGCCCGATACATACTTCCCCGTTATTAGCTATTAAACGTGATCGTCGTCGAGGTAAAGCGCCTAAACTTTCCAATAAAGCCCCGGAGTTTGTCGAACATGAAAGCGGAGCCATCAAAGACATAATAAATTGACAAAGACATAAATGATGAATAATCAATTTTTCAAATATTTTGCATGCAGCTTTCAGACATGAAATGGCTTAATAAAAGTATAAGCACGTCGCAGATTGCCAGGCGAAGGTTCGAGTTGAAATATCGTCCGTCAAAGCCATCGCTGATCAGAAAACGATTGGTCGTTTGAGAGATATCAGAGTGGCCTCAGACATTGCTGATATGGCACGGAAAATAGAACTGATGAGATCCACTATAAGGGCCATTGGAGGAAATTTATGTTGAAACGATAATAACCATTGTGAGCTAGTTCAATTAAACCGGTTTCATACTGAAAGAAAAATTACGAAGCTCTGGAAGGGACACCCAAAATAAAAATTTCGACATTTCTGAAATTCCGAGTTATAAGTCGGAATTTTACATCAAAATTCCGACTTATAACTCGGAATTTTTAAATTCCGAGTTGTAACTCGGAATTTCAGAGATTCCTCATTCATTGCCACTTGTGCTGTGCTGTTGCGTTGGTGTAATTATATTATTTAGAATGCAACTAGCTAGAAGTGAATAACAAGCCCTGGTACAAAAATCAAAATCGCTTTATTTCTATCAGACAATATACATTTTATCAGAATTGTCAATATTTTTTATTATTAATATCAAATGTACCCACCAGGACAACACGAAAAGTGTTATATTCATAAAATCTGCTGAATAAGTAAATTCATTCGTATACAGATTTCAATGCAACTTGGTTGCAAGCAATATGCAACTGGTGCGCAAAACAACGAATCCTTTTACCATGAGCTTTTTGCAGAAAATCTTCAATTTTCAGACCAATTTTAGACTGTAATATGCTGACTTAATGAAATGAGTAATTTTGAGATATAAAAATATTTTTTTTATTGGCCGCAAAAGAGGCTGAAAGTTGTAGTTGTTATTTGAAATAGCTCTGCAAGCAAACAATTCTTGAAAAAAGTTATAACTCTAAAATTATTTCAAATATCCTATTGGAGAATATAGGATGAATATTTATGATCTTACTAGACCCTTTCATCTAATTCAAGTTGTGAATATCACAGTTCTGAAACACATCAGTAAATTTTTGAAGGCTTTATATATTATTGAGTTTCAAATTGCTCACTGAAACAGTGGTTGGGAAAATTGCCTGATTGAATAAATGAAAAGAATTTATTGAAGGAAGAGATAAAACGATTCCTAGTAGCATGGCATGACCTATATAGACATGGTTTTAGAAAACTAATCATAGTTGTATACCTACGATACAAATCCAATTCCGTTGACCTGATAGTCATCACGAATAAAATATGACTTCAGAACCGTTGATGTAAAAGTTGAGACTTTTTCCAGGAAACGTCTCAACTTTCCTACTAAAGATTTCAATTTCATCTTTTATGGAATGATGGAACAAAAACCATTCTGAACAATATCAATTATTCCAGCGTCTGTAAAAATGTTCCCCTTTCGTAATATCAATTAGAGAAATCTGAAATGATGACTAACACGAAACAACAGCTTCCCCCCACTATTTATAGTGTATAGTATTGAAATATATATATAAATAATCTTTACTTTCAACCTGAAAATTCTTATTATGAAAATTTTTATTTTCACCCAATATTTTTCGATTGAGAAACATTTCATTCAGACTTAAAAGTTGAAGTTGATACCCCGAAGATCCGACTATCAAATCTAGATTCTAAAATTCCGAGTTACAACTCGGAATTTTAAAATTCCGTATTACAACTCGAAATTTTAAAATTCCGTATTACAACTCGGAATTTTGATGTAAAATTCCGAGTTATAAGTCGGAATTTTGATGTAAAATTCCGACTTATAACTCGGAATTTTAGAAATGTCGAAATTTTTATTTTGGGTGTCCCTTCCAGAGCTTCGTAACAAATCGATAAATAAAACAGTAAAAAAAACATTGTGAGGTAGTTTTGAATTTTCGGGTGTTAGAACCGTTGAAAAATTCCTCCATTAATTTCCATTTATGAAATATGATTAGACGTTGAGTAAAATAAAATATTCAGAATTCTGTTCAAATTCCAAAGTTCTTTGTCAACATTTAATTTTTCCATAATTTCGATGTTCGGACTAATTGCGTTCACAAATTCGATGCCAGGCAGCTATTTCGACCCTGGAGCCATAAGTCTTCACAGTGACAGTTGGCAGGACTTGCTTTGCGAACATGCTAACAGAAAGATAGATAGATAAAATATTTTTTTGTATAAGAACAGAAGATCGATGTGTCATCAGCATAAATGACACATTTGTAGGGTAATAGTTCATAGAAGAGATCGTTTATATAAACTATGATTAGAAGGGACCCCAGCACGGACCCTTGAGGAACTCCGATCTCAATCGGCTGTAGATGAGATATTCTGTCATTCTCTAGGTCGAAAAGCTGTTTTGTATTCATTGAATACGATGAAAATAGTAAAAGTGCCACACCTCTGATTTCACATTCTTCCAGTTTATGTAAAAAATTGATATGACAAACGTAGTCAAATGCTTCACTCAAGTTATACAGTGTCGCAGCAGAGTGTTGACCCTTTTCAGAGCCATCGACTATGCCCCTCGCAACTTGAAGAGTCCAGCAGAACTTTCGAAAACTGTATTGGTTAGTGTTCAAAAGAATATTTCCTTCCAAATAAAGGTATAGCCTTTTTTGATTATTTTCACGAAAAGTTCTCTGAAGATGGGAACGATAGAAATTGGACGATAATTTTCAGTAAGATGTTTATCACTTTTTCTGAAAACTGGGATGGATTTACTGAGGCGTTTTCTGGCGCTCTTGTATTTGAAACGTATTCGTCTCTCCATCTCTTTCTCACTATTTGTTTGGCCGTAAGTGAGACAGAAGGAGAGAGACGAAAACGTTTTGAATACATGAGCGCCAGAAAACGCCTCTGATTTTGAGTTCGTCTGAAAAATATCTTTCTCTAATACAGGAATTGAAAATAAAAGCGAAAGATTCCACCAAATATGTGTATGTTTCTTTTATGATTTTATTATCAAGATTGTACACATCAAGGCAATTTGAGTTTTTCGGCTCATTTATATCATTGAAAACTTAATTAATAATTACAAAGAATCTTTGTTAATTATGTGAGGTAGTTGACTCACTGAAAACAGCATTTTGAACCGTCTGACAGGCATATCTTATTCTCTTTGCATTTCACAGTTTCCATAAGCGATTATCATAGATTTCTACAGATTTTTCGGATGAAATATAAAATGTAGAGCATCTTCTTTCGTCTTTTTCATTTCATTCGGTAAACCTGGATTAATCACTGTTTTGTTTTTGTTTTCTCTCGGCAAACATTCAGTTCCAGTTGAACTTTATAAAATTGTGGAAGAGGTCAAACTAATAGCGATATGATGTCGAACGATGCTTGGAAAATTTTGTTTCGTAGACAATATTACTCTTTGAAAATGAATAAAGGATGAGATTGGGACCTTTGGTATAAAAGTTGAAACTTTTCCTAGAGATCAACAACCCTAACACCAATATTTCTTGCACTCGACACGCGTTTCGCTAACAAGGTTAGCATCTTCAGGAGAGGAAAATTGATACCTAATCTAAAGTTAGGGTTAGTTGTTTATATACCTCAAGTTTTTTGTCCGATATGGACTTTGTTCATTACTGTTAATTACTCTAATTAGTTTCTCGATAATGAACTAGTGCGGACTACCTGCCAAATTAATTAGTCTATTATCTGTTATTATTGATTATTCTGATTACTTTCTCAACAATAAATCAAAAAGCGGGCTGAAGGGGATTGATCCCTTGTCATCATTCATACTGTTTTTATATTTTGCTATTTCTAGACTCTCACATGCATCGAGTAGTCTCGTGTCATGCACATGCTTTATCAGTTTAGATTGCTTTCACCAATTTTGTGATCATTGTGTAGAGCATGTTGGGCGACCATGGATTTTTCTACCCTTCCGTATTTTACGTGTGCTGAATGCTCTTAAAAACGGGTTTTCATAGCACGTCGGCTCTGACCAAAGTATTTGTTGTTGCAATCTTGACAACTGATTTATTGATTTTGAACATGATAAAAAATTATTTTGCTTCAAAATCAAACAATATCTTTGATGTAACATGATAAAAAATTCCATTTTGTATAACCCACGCTTCGTGGGATATAACTACGGTCGTCCCGCAAAAATCGCTTTTGTTATACAAAAAATAACTCTCTCAACTGGTTAAATAAATAGCTATTTCATAAGTTACTGCCTCACGATCAATCGAATGTGACATGCCTGCTGTAGCAGAAGATTAAAATCTATGTAATTTCCACCGAGTATTCACATTGCAATTTGTCTGTCAAGAAACGATTCCTGTCGAATGAAAAACTGAAAAGGGAAATGGAAATCCGAACATGATTTATCGCCGTTGGAAAATGAGTTGCATGATCGGTGACAAGGCCTATTCACGCGACCGATTAGACATCATTAATATATAAACACACGTTCCCCAACCCTTTACGAGCACGTGGGAGGTTCCTCCATTGTAGAATTTTATGGTGAGGATCGCATGCGAGGTGGTGGATGAATAAGATGCCTGAAGACCTCGGTGTATACAGCTATAGTTGTGAATTTTTTGGATCAGTGTTGCCAACCAAAATTTTCAAAACCCCCCAAATATCATGTTCCAGAAAAATTCTTTATTTTCTATTACAATTCCTCATTTTCATGAAATGGTATGACTTTCCACTCATTGTTATAGAGACATCATCGTTTTTATTCAAAGCATGACATTTCGTCATAGCAAATTGAGCCATAATTTGGTTATGTGCGTGTTTAATTCATACTTGAGTAGTGATCCACCGTCTAAGGCCATCCAAATATCTGGGAAAGGAAATTATCTGCCTTTTTGCACACTATTATGATTCAATTACATACGTTCATCATGAAAAGTAGTAATAATTCGAAAATAAAAGGTGTAAGAAGCAACCATAATTTTGTTACGCCGACTGTCAAGGACAAAATTGTCAACGAGTCACAGGATATATATGAAATACCATGTTCTGATTGCCATAGAACATATGTAGGCCAGACAAACAGACGTGTGACAATTAGAGTATACGAACATCAACTTGCTGTCCGAAAATCATACCCATCTTCAGCTCTGTCCAAACATCATCAAGAGATAGGACACAATATAGACTTTGAGAACACTAACACCATCGCCACAGCAAAAACACTACAAGCTCGTATAATTCGCGAGGCCATCGAAATCGAGAAGCGACCTTCCTGCCTAAATGAACGTGACGACGGTCAGAGACTTCCAACTGCATGGAAACCCCTAATTTTCAGATGCCCAGTCCCCACCAAGACATCCGACAGTGCTTTAGCAGCACCCGCTGCTATAAATACAACCCAACATCCCTTGATACCCCAGTTTGATCCAAGGAGTAGGCAGATTGATACCTTAGAAAGAACTCGTGACGAGACCTGGGGAGTAGGAAGATTGAGGCCCCGGCGTCAAGTCACAAATCTTTGCCCCCTGTGACAACACCTGAGGAGTAGGCAGATTGAGACCTCAGCGTGAAGTCACATTTACCTCTTGAAAATGGCTCTAAAATCGGAGCCGAAACGTCGAGAACAAAACTCCAGACGTGGTTCAACCCGAACTCACCAACAACATACAACTGACCACGAAAACCTATCCGAAATTATATATAATAAAAATATATATATATATATATATATTTACCTCTTGAAAATGGCTCTAAAATCGGAGCCGAAACGTCGAGAACAAAACTCCAGACGTGGTTCAACCCGAACTCACCAACAACATACAACTGACCACGAAAACCTATCCGAAATTATATATAATAAAAATATATATATATATATATATATATATATATATATATAAATATATATATATATATATATATATATATATATATATATATATATATATATATATAAAAAATATATATATATATATATATATATATATATATATATATATATATTTTTATTATATATAATTTCGGATAGGTTTTCGTGGTCAGTTGTATGTTGTTGATGAGTTCGGGTTGAACCACGTCTGGAGTTTTGTTCTCGACGTATATACCGTGTGTCACAGACTCATGGTACACCCCCGTTTTCTCCTTTGTTTTTCTAGCTATATTTTTGAGATTCGGAACATCGAATGAGCTCACTGAACAGCATTTCTCGACATATCTGCAAGAAAAAAACAACTTCCAATTTTTCCGGAAATGACATCAACTTTCGATTCTTGAATGGGACACCCTGTATATTGTTACATGATCGGCTAGGGATGATCATGAGGAATCTGATCATCAGGTTTGATGATGTTATCTCCAATGACTGCGGAGATATCGCCATTTATAGTAAGTAAGTAAGTAAGTAAGTATATTTATTTCCCAAATACAACTATTGTATACAAAGCCATGGGCATAAGGAAAGTACATAGCAGTAGTTTTATTTCAGTGAAATAGCAAAAAATTCCATGAGAGTGTAGCATACATGCTGGTGCAATAATATTTTCAAAGCCTTCTTGAATTTTATATTCGAAAGTTCTTTCATTGCGGAAGGAAGATGGTTATATATTTTGATTCCTGTGTACAGGGGTCCATTTCGGGTTTTTTCATATGTATATTTGGGTAAGACAATTTCATTTGTTCTGGTTGAATAATGATGTTGATCACTTGAGTATTGCAGAGTGTTTCTTCTTTTATGTATCAGGATGGAAAGTTTGTATATGAACGTATTAGTCATAGTGAAAATTCTGTTATTATAAAAATGATCCCTACAAGAATCACGATATTTCAAATTGAAGAGAGTACGAATTGCGCGTTTTTGTATTATGAAAGTGGATTGAGAAGCAGGTGAGTTTCCCCAAAATTCTATTCCGTACTGCATTAAACTGTGGAAATAAGCAAAATACACGGTTTTCGCAACGTTGCCATGTGTGTTTGCTCGTACCGTTCTCATGGCAAAAATTGCTTTGTTGAGTTTGGCGTTTAGGTCTTTTATATGTTCGTTCCAATTCAATTTATTATCAATTATAATTCCTAAAAATTTGGTTGATTCGTTGGACTCAATACATTCGTCATTTACAATTATTTCTAAGTTATTGATATTTTTATATGGATTAAAGGTTATGTTGTGTGTTTTGGAAATATTCAAAGATAATTTATTAGCTAAGAACCAGTCTGCTATTTTGTCCATTGTGGATTGTGATTTACTCGTAAGATCATCTAACGAGTTACTATTGATTAGCATGCTGGTATCATCAGCAAATATGGAAAAAGTAATGTCTGGAAAGTTGCACACTATATCATTAATGTATATTAGGAATAATGTTGGTCCAAGAATAGAACCCTGGGGGACACCCGATTTCATAAGACCCTTTTCTGAACGATAATAGTCAATTTTATTTTTTGTTTTGCATTCTATTCTGACCATTATTTCCCGGTTGTATAAATAGTTCTCGAACCATTGTTTACTTATCCCTCTGATACCATAGTACTCTAACTTGCTCACTAAAATGTTATGATCTACACAATCAAACGCTTTCGAGAGGTCACAGAATATTCCCAGTGGAAACTCTCTCGACTGCATCACGCAATGCAATCTATCCAAGAACGAGAAGGCCGCGTCTGCTGTGTTAAGATTTTGTCGAAACCCGAATTGAGAATCTGTTAAAATGTTCTTGTTGGTCCATAAGCTCAACGAGTAGGAGAGAGAAACTTTAACTGTCGAGAAATGCTGTTCAGTGAGCTTATTCGATGTTCCGAATCTCAAAAATATAGCTAGAAAAACAAAGGAGAAAACGGGGGTGTACCATGAGTCTGTGACACACGGTATATATATATATATATATATATATATATATATATATATATATATATATATATATATATATATATATATATATATATATATATGCTGGCTGAAACTTCCGGTTGATCCGCGTCTGGAATGATTTTCTCGTCTACGTTTCGGCTCCCATTTCGGAGCCATTTTCAAGACACTGAGTAACCTCGCGTCTAGGTCTGAGTTGTCTCACTCTATCATCACTGTGATGAAAATACTTATCGTTAACGTTTCGGAAACTAAACCGCTTCCGTTCTCAAAACTAATACGCAAATTCCTCTTCAAATGCAAAACCAGAAAATTCCGTAATTGAACTGTAGGATTTTGATTACAACAGGTTTCAACCACAATTCATTCATTGAATGAGGAAAAAATGTTCAAAGCAAAGATGTTTATCTAATGAATAATATTTGTATAGTAACTTCGATGTTAATTCATTCATATTTCGCAAAAAAACGTGTTACAGCAAAAACAAATATTATTGTGAACTATATGCACTGGCTTTCTTTGATTATTATTTGGACGGGTTAACCAAAAAAATTAAAAGTTG
The DNA here is from genome assembly GCA_032362365.1 of Zygogramma bicolorata. Lineage (NCBI taxonomy): Eukaryota > Metazoa > Arthropoda > Insecta > Coleoptera > Chrysomelidae > Zygogramma > Zygogramma bicolorata. The sequence goes on from JAVJAQ010005172.1 coordinate 1,790,457, forward strand.
GGATTATGGAATTGATGCATGAATAGCCTATTTCGGAGTGGAATTGACAGATGAAAATTTCATGATTGTGACTGTGCGTCATCTGGTAATAAAATTAAATGGAAGGGGGGTCTTGTGACACATCCTTCAGAAGCTGCATTGTTGTTGTTGTTCTAAAATTGTTCTAAAATTGTTCGTTTCCGTTAACCAGCTGACGAACGTCAACCCTCAGAAGTCGAAACTTGTGCGAGCAATGGATCAACGAGGCCTTACCTTTTAACGTGCGATTACCCAGCACGGTGGACCGGCGAGGATTCGAACCCCGGCCTTCCGCTTGATAGGCAGATATGCTAACCACTACACTACCGAGAGATTAATACTGTACAACCCTAGAATATTGAGTCGATATCTTCACCTACTACAAAATGGCGAAAAATGTAATTACTGCCCGAATACATCGACGTTCATCTTCGTAATTTGAGGAAATAAGCTGAGTTCTGTTTAGAAGATGCTCGAAATGGTTGCCTTGATCTTCAGTCTGTTCGATATGTCACGCCGTACATTTTCGAACAGAGGAACGTCGATATTTCTACCAATATTTATTATTCTCTGCCATATATTCAATTTTGAAGCGAGTTCAGTTCCGAAGACCTCTTGCTTCAAATAGCTCCATGATATTAGTCTAGATGTGTCAAATCTGGTTTTCTTTCTTGTTTGGCTTAATGTGGTCGTGTTTCATGTTTTGGGAATACAATATCCATATCGAATTCATAAGGATGCGCTTCGACGATTTCGGTGATCAGAGTGTCAACAGTAGTTACCAGCATATTTGAATATGTTGAACTTTGTTCAATGAAAAGAGGTCCTAAAATATGGTTCCCCAATATTCTTGCCAAGACGTTGATATTTTCTGGATATTGAGTATCAGTTTCCCAGAAAACGTGAGGGTTGGTTTCACTCCAATAACGGCAATTTTGTCTGCGAATATGTGCCGTTGGGAGAAAATGTACATTCCTAACTAAAACAAATATTGTTGGGTTAGGTAGGATGCCTTGCAATGGTTTCCTTCATAATTTCGCAGTTTTCTGTTCTTCTATCAGGGTCGTCTTCAGTTAACTGGTGTGCCATTCAGATTTTATATGTTCATTCTTCTCCGGAAGTCTCCACACAATAGAAGGACACACCTCACAAACATTCGCTACGGAAGAAGTAGACTGTTGAGGATTTACCATCATCTAATTATTTGAACTCACTGTTCTTCTGGAATGGACCAATGACATGAAAGCTTTTTGTTCTTCATATAATGAATATTTGTAGGAATATCGACGTTCCTGTGTTCGAAAATGGTCGTGGTGAAATATTGGATATGCTGTTCTCATGTCAAGAAGTTCAAAATATATTATTCATGAATCAATTTCATTATATCAACTTCCACTTTTTTGAGTTGACCCCTTCAAAGCATGAAAGGGGAATGCCTTTAAAGAAATACACTGTATATAGTTTATGATAATGATTTTTCACTGTGACTCTCTTTCTGTTGCGAAATATGAAAGAATTGAAGTTAAATGAATGTTACTGTGCAAATATCATTTATCAGATAGAATTTTCTGCTGTGAACATTTTTTTCCCTGTCCTTCTCATTTTTCAGTAAATTGTTGTTGAAATAGTTGTGATCAAGATCGAACATTTTTCGTTTTTCAACTTGTTCAAACGAGCTTTGACCAATGCATTCCAACAGCTTTTATAAAAATCCATTGACCTGCCCTAGATTCCGAGGTATTAATCTCACGGCGCTCCACTATATCATAATAATAATGAGTTTATTCAGATTCAGATCACAAAAAATAACACAATAACACAGAATAAAACATAAGTTGAATGAACATGGTAGAAGCCATAGAAGCATCAGGCGTTGCTTGTATGTGGCGGTAATGAAATCCAAAAAGAAAATGGAAACATAAAAAAAGTTCACATGATTAGTATTGAATATGTATATCAAAGTATATTCTTCACGGAAACATAATACAAATTCATTTTCAGCTCCAAGATCGATATCCCATATTTCATCATACTACATTTCTTGTTCATTTTCTGTTCACAATGCAAATATTCATACTCTGATTGGAGATACCTTGACTCACATTCAGATACGGAGCTTTCATCAGATATTTATAGAATATTTGAGAGAATTCGTTCCGAATCCCGGAGAGCATCCAACAATGAGAATTAACGTAGCTAATTTCTGATTTGTGAATAGAAAATATTCCACTTGTGAATGCTTAAATATTTGCTGAAGATTAAAACACCCTTCAGTTTACATCTTTGAATTTCGACTCTCGGTCGAGAATCGTTCGAAAACTTTTTCCCTCCAATAACCGACCTACAAATCTATATAACGCCACACGAATATGGCCCTTAACGCGAAGGGAATAAAACATTAATTGCCACGGTATAGATTCCAAACCGTGTCATGTTCTGGGAATGAAAAGATTCCTAATTCCCAATCCGATTTGTCGAACCACCGACGTCTTTCGTTTGTTTTATCAAAGTCTACTGAGAATACAATTGATATTTCAGACACAAAAGGCTTTACGCTTGAACACACACTCTAAAAGACCTTGTATCAATATTTTACCAGATAATTTCCATCGTTTCCATCAATTCTGTTTGCCCAAAAATAAAAATATTGAAGCAGGTGCTCTAAGATGAATTGGGAATGATCATAATAGTATATTATGCAACGATCAAGTAATAATGGATATTAATACACGAGCATTAATCGGGATACGAAACGAGCCGTAGAATAGGTACCCATAAATTCACTTAGTGATTTTCTGTTTTATTATCATATTCATATCTAACAATATCAACAAAAAAGATGAAGATAATGAAGACTATCATATTCAACATTCAAATGATCCTTATACAATTAAAAACCGTTTGGTAGTATAAGAGTTCTATTGAAAGTTTATTCAACTCTCTTATTGCTGTTTCATACAACTCTTGCAGTCATTTATACAGCTACTACATTTATAGTGTCACGTAGTCACATCTTTGAAATGGGATTAAAGCGGCATTATGAAGGTATCACTACTTTCGTTCGGGTTTGAAGGCCGTCGCTTTTTGGCATTTCTTCCTGGAGTTTCGCTGGCGCGAGTGGCTAGCTCCTTCAGAGGCTCATACATCTTGAGTTAGACTCCAATGACTGGTATTACGACTTCGTAAAGCGTATTGATATGGATTCAGGTGGCCTGGAGTGATAATTACTTGTTCTGGATTCGGACTTTTTTTTTGGAATTATTATCACTCCAGGCTGCCTGAATCAGTGTAAATACGCCTTACGAAATCGTAATACCCAGTCATCGGAGTCTAACTCAAGATGTATGAGCCTTTGAAGAAGCTAGCCACTCGCGCCAGCGAAACGTCGGCGTCGGGAAGAAATTCTAAGGAAAGACGGCCTTCAAACCCGAACAAAAGTACTGATACTGGAAACCTCGGCCGCGAAGCTCTTAACCATTTTGTCATTATGAAGGTCGCACAGAATAATTGTTAATGCAATAATATATTTTTTATAATGCTGTTATTGCGAGCACAATGAAAACTTTCTGGCATTCAGCAATTTAACCCTTATTCGTTAGTGAAGAATATTGGAACCAAATTATATCTCGATTTCAAAGTGCCTCATGCAATTTATGGAAAAATGGAGACTTATTAAAACTACTTGGTTTGCTTCGGCGGACATTAAAAATTATAAAATCATTTAGAAGGTTTGTATAGAACAAATTTCAATACGCCATGAATTTTACTGATAGATTGTAGGTTTTTTGTTTGCTAGAAAAATAAATGGCTTTAATTTTGGTTGAGTTTCAAGTAGATACTTGAGAAATTAATAAAATAAAAATTCCTAAATTTTTTTTCTTAATGATAATAGTATTACTTCGTATGACGATAATTCTTTCACAATATAATTATCTAAATAATGAAGAAGTCACATTTTTCAATTCAGTTTCATGTTTTCAACTCAATTGAAACAATGTTTCGTTGTAAAATGAAACAGTACACGATAAAACTGTTTTATAATGTATAATATTTCGGTACTATACAACTATTTTTGACAAGTAATCATTATACTCAGAATTAGGACATAAAATCTCTGGATTACTTGCAAACAATTTGTTGATACCTTTTCTCACACGCTCTTTTAATATTGCCGCATTGTCTGTTAACATTTTGACACTGAAAGTCAGTACTTAAATTGGATTTTTCACCTATCAAAATAAAATATTTCAGAGAAAAGAAAGGTTACATTCACTTCAGTCTCAAAACGCTCATTTCGCAAACTTTTTCACTCACAAAATAAAACATTACTTTTAATACAAAAATATCAAAGTTTTTTGCACAACTCTCCTGTTTTAATAATGAAATAGATAAATTTAATATTTCTATAAAGACACATTTGGACATCTCTGTTCAGTTAACTATTTTCATGCTATCGCATTTGCTGTGAAGTGGCTGTGTCAAGTGACGCCGAATCACCTGGTAACCAACAAACAGTATTGTTTACAGCTCACGCGTTTTATGAAATCACATTCAAAGTTCTTGGTGGTGTTCAATGTCTTGCATGATGAATAACAATACTGAGGAATTGTGTGTTCCTGACAATATTGAAGACTCTGCAAAAAGAACTTCAATTGAATTGTTACCGAAAAAATCTGCTCAGCAGTACGACATCGCATATTCTAATTGGTATAAAAATATCGTGTTAAAAATATTTTTAACATGCTACTTTGTGAACATAATTTTTTAATAAGCTTAACAACCATTAAAAGTGTCACTTTTAATGATATTTGTACAAAAAAATGTGTTTTATAATGCAATGCGGTGCTATAAAATATTTATTTTTCAACATTATATAGTTTTAATAAGACAAGCGATCAAGTAACTATTTCATAATGTTGTAGCTACTAGTTACATAGTATCTTATAACATCCTTATACAATGGGTGTACAAGTCATTATATATAAATAAAATGATATTTTCGATAGTGCAAGAAATTGCTCATGAAGTATTACATCATTTTAATAGAAATGATCGTATAATACGTTATAACATATATTGCAAAAATATCATTTAATACAACCATTTCCAACAAATGGCTTGATGAAAACAAACAGTCCTTAAAACAACGCTATCCGACTGTTATACAATAATTCACTCCTTTCACCATTTCGTTTTGCTGGTTGGTTTCACTCTTCATGCTCAGAACTCGCATATGCGACCAGACTATAACTCATTCAAACGCTCCGCCAAGCGACTTCGCTTCTTTTCGTTCCCGCCGTTGGCGTCCCTGATTTCACCGCAATCAGCTGTTTCGTTGCTTGTGTTGGGTGTTGGTGTTTATCCCGCCGATATTTGTTCAACTTCGAATTCCTGTGTTTTAATCAAGTAAAATGGGTTCAACTGATTATTTGCGTCTGAACGAACACAAAATATTCAAGGAGCTATTTGATTCTTTGCCGAACAACATCACGAAAACGTTGAATTTAGTAACGGTGCATGACAGTGTTTTATTTACCTGGGATTTTCAGAACAATTGTGTTTTGAGTTTGAATATCAAAGCTGCAAGAAGTAGAGAAGGCGACAATGTTATACACCAGGTGAGTGAGTTTTTGATAACATCATGATCGTAGATTTCTTGGTGCAAAACCCGTGTTTATTTATTTCATAACATAACCTCAAATTTTCATGCCGAAGAATGATTTGTAAACAAAGCAATGTTTTATCCGAGGTTTTATCATACATGGTCTGTATGCATGATTCGTTGATACGTGGTTTAGAGAGTATTATCAGAATTTCTTTTGATTTTCAATGTGAAATGCAACTGCAATTTATATTAATTAAGACTACCCTAGCAGTTGTCGACTGCTTCATGAGTTGCTTGATATCACAGTGAAAAGTTTCTCGTGTATTCTACTTGAGATTCTCAATATAATAATAGTATATTACTTTGAGGCGGAGAAGCATGACTTTTCTTGACGCGCCCGATATTACGCGCCGAACGAAGTGAGGCGCGTAATAGAGGGCAAGTCAAGAAAAGTCGCTTCTTTGCCGAATAAAGTATACTATTTTTTCTTCAAACGTAGCAATTTTCAACCATAAATAGTACAATTCATACGCTATTTTTACTCGAAATTAACTGTGACAACTATCAAAGTCGTCTAGGTGTTAGAAATTAAAATGATTGAGCCGTCGCGTCGGTGGGATTTGCGTCACCCTGGTTACAGTTGTTTGACAGTTATTTTATGTTATTAAAGACAGCTTATTGTTGTTGCAACCGCAAGCGCAAATTTAGTGCGAAAATGGAAAACCTAAACGAAATTGAATCCGCGGCTGATGATGCAGTAGCACGTTTGGGGCCCTCCAAGTCCGGAATAAAGTATCGGTTAGCGTACAAGCACTTCCAAGAGTGGTGCGATACAAGAGGAGTACGGCAAGTTACCGAAGACGTTTTACTGGTATATTTTAATATAATGGAAAATGAAAATAAATGGAAATCTACAATGTGGTCACGATACTCTATGATAAAATCCGAGTTAGTTATTTGAAAAAATGTGGATATAAGCAAATTTTTAAAGTTACGTGCCTTTCTGAAAAAGACCAGCGAAGGATATACTGCAAAGAAGTCTAAAGTTTTCAACTAAAGACGAGTTTGATAAATTTTTGTTTGAAGCGCCAGATGAGTTGTATTTAGGATTAAAGGTAAAAAAAATATATTGCAAAGCATGTAGTATACTCTACTAAATTATAAAAATATTTCAGATTGTTTTGTTAATTGGGGTTACCGGCGCCTGTCGATGCGACGAATTGGTAAAAATGAAGACGTGCCTTTCTGAAAAAGACAAGCGAAGGATATACTGCAAAGAAGTCTAAACTTTTCACTAAAGACAAGTTTGATAAATTTTTGTTTGAAGCGCCAGATAAGTTGTATTTAGGATTGAAGGTAAACAAAATTATATTGCAAAGCATGTAGTATACTCTACTAAATTAAAAAAATATTTCAGATTGTTTTGTTAATTGGAGTTACCGGCGCCTGTCGATGCGACGAATTGGTAAAAATGAAGACTGTGGACATTGAGGATAAAGAAAATGTAATGATTATCAAAATCCCAGACAGTAAAACACGACAAATTAGATCTTTTACGATAATTGGTCAAAACTACATTAAACTGTATAAAAGGTATGCATCATTGCGGCCTGAAAATTTCACAAAAAAACGATTTTTTATAAAGTACCAAAATGGAAAGTGTTACCGAAGCGTCATGGGAATACATTCGATCAGCGCAGTAGCCCAAAAAGTTGCTAGTTATTTAAATTTAAACGATGCAAACGCATACACGGGTCACTGTTTACGACGAACTTCAGCAACACTTTTAATCTCGCTTTTAATTGATGGAGGCGGAAATCTAGAATGCCTCAAACGACATGGGGGCTGGAAATCAAGCACGGTTGCCGAAGGATATATAGAGGATTCAATAAGAAATAAGAACGATAATGCTCAAAAAAATGTAAACCCTCATGATTCGCCAACATCGGGAATGATCGCTGAAAGTTGTGCTCGACCATCAGTATCATCAACAATTACCAATGCGTATCAAGAGTCGGGAACATTTTTGTACGGTTTCAATTTCGAAAATGCTTCATTAACTAATTGTACTTTTAATATTACTATAAATGAAAATGATGTTTAATTGTTGTTAATGACATTTGTATTGTTGCTTTGTGACATGTTTCATATTGTTGCCATGACAACATTTTTCCCTCCGCCGTAAAGAAATGGGAAAAAAAACTGCTGCCGGCGGAGACATCAAACTTTGACAGGATCAAGTTAGATAAGTAATGTCATCATTATTTGACGTTTGAAGAAAAAAGTTTTAACAATTGGGGTACTTTTGATATTCTGGTACTATTTATGAACTGGCTGTACTCTAAGATTCAAGAACACCTGGCCCCTCGCCTGGCCCTTATTCTATTGTGCAGAAAGGATCTCTTTAGCCCATTCAGTGTTGGCAGATGCCAACAAGGTTGATTCACAAGACAGTGGCTTGTTCAATATGCTAAAAATTGACAAACTTCGAACAAGTACTTACACTTACATCCGTCATATATCAACCTCATGAGAGATAGAAATGATCCAACTTTTTATGATTAGTGCAAAGTTTCCTACCGAAAAGTGTAGCTTGAACCTCGGCTTGAACTCCTTATAGCTCTTAACTTGATAATACTGTCTCGAATGCTGTATGAAGCCGGTGCAATACACACATAAAATTAATATTTCCAAAACGAACAAGTTTTAATTCGTGATTTTAACTTTCCCTATACAGGCTGATACCTACATATCAAAGGGATAACCCTTGTGCTTTTTTCAATATTACACCCACTATATTAAGATTTTCGATTTCCCAATCAATCTTAATTTCAGGAATGTATCACTGAAAAGTATGTATCGAATTCATACAGGTTGGTAAGAATTATCAAAACTAGGTAGGTACCTAGGTAAGTATATTCATAATTGAAAATTCAGTGGGAAATGCTATCATCTGATTCTCCGCTTAACAATACTCCGAACTGAGGTTCATTCCTTCAATACTCATTTGTTTGTCCATTGAAATAAACCCTGGACTTCATTTAAATAATCTAATAGGGTAAGGTCTGGATATCTTGCTGGCCATTCTATTGTTGCGCGTCTTCCAGAATTTTGAGATAAAATTCAAGGTTACAAACACTGTTTCTGTTCGCTTAATTCCGTTTACACTAATTTCTCCCATGAAGTTAGCAAGGCCACTTGCAGTGAAATTAATGAAATATTTTTTTTAATTGATGAAATGTCGAGAATTTGTCGTGAAAAAAAGTATACCTATATAGTTATTTTCTGTTAAGAGTGGCTATGCCAACTCAATATTGAGTAAGGATAGCTACCCTTCTACAATTCTCAATAATACTCAAATGTCGAAACTATTATCGTGGTTACTGATTGATCGTCTTTATTTTGTGGTGGATAAATATTTGATCCGTAGTTTTATGAGTTTTCGAATATACCACAATCTGAAAAAATAAGAATTAATATTGGGATCTATACAAATGAAGAAGGGCAGTTTTCAATCTATCCCGAAAATACATACCTATAATAGTATTTCACACTGAATTTTTGTTCAATCATAATTAAATATAGCCCTCATCACTCCGGAATAGTGTTGCTTTTTGTAAGTGAAAGAATTATCGTGATCGGATCAATATATCCGAATATTTCCATCGTATGTTAAAAATCCCATATGAAGCGGGACATTTTCGATCAATTACAGCGATAAATTCCCGGCGGGACATTTTCGGACTGGTAAATACCCGGTAGGTATCGAAAAATACCCGCTCGGTCCGTGTATCTATAGTAACGATTGTTAAAATGTACATTTGTCATCTTGACAGGCATAAATACTGAATTTTAAACATTGTTATTTTAACTCCGGAAATATTCTGCCGAATTACACTCGTGCATCAAAATCGAGGGGTTGACCACTGAGGAAAAATGTGTACACTGGAATTCCCGTAAACCTGAATTCCCTCGGAATTCCCCAGAATTCCGTCGGAATTCCCCAGAATTCCGTCGGAATTCCCCAGAATTCCCTCGGAATTCCCCGGAATTCCCCGGAATACCCCGGAATTCCTAGGAATTCCTACAGAAAAAATGTCAATTTGAAGAAATATCGATAAAATTTTAAAACTAATTGACGGAAATACTGGGAATTCCGGGGAATTCCGGGGGAATTCCGAGGAAACCCGAAAAAATATGAAAGATATATTTCGGAACTTTCGCACAAAAGTTTTTTTTTGAGATTTCTGAGTGGAACATAAACTTTAGACTTTTAAGTAGACCATGTCATGATTATGACCCAATCTGAATAATATCGGATTTTACCGAGGATTTTACATATCAAAACTTTTCACATTTTCATTGAGGCTGGTATTTATTATATCGGAAACAAAGAAATCATCTATATAATGCAAGTCACAATCGTAAAATAAAGGGAACGGATCGTCTGATTCCACTCAGGTTTGTTTTATTAGCATCATTTTTCCTGAGATTTTTCCTTATAGAATCAAGTTCTGAATCCCTTAGAATAAATAAGTATCGGAAAAATACAATGTCATTGAAAAAAATACGGTATTTTATGGTCTATTGAGTAAGTTCTATTATTTTCAACCGCTAAATGATTACGGGATACTCAATCTGTGGAGAAAATCCTTTTTATACGTTTTTGTCATCGCTTATATAGCGAAAATAAACTGTTTCCTAAAAACGTATATTCCATGATATTAAAAATTATTGATACTCCTTCAACATTACCTACTAGGAAAATAAAAAAATATTTTTTACCGGTGTGTTCACCCGGTATAAACTCGAATGAAAACAGTTGACACTGAACCACAATATATCCGATCATCTTTTTATGACAAACCGATAAATTATATAAAACTGTCCAAATAACATATTGGAGCTGCAAAGAAACTTCAGAAATCATACAAAGACTGCAGTCATTGACTATATAACTCAGATCGTATAACGCGAGCTATAACCGTCTTATTTCAATTTCGGTAACCGCTGGCAACAATATGACAACCTGTGTTTTGTCTGCCAATTATAATCAAGTCTCTCTTCCTCAATCAAGGGCGCCCCTTCGTCTTGTAGAGTGAAATTTCAAGACACGTCATTTTTGAAATATTGAGGAAAATAATGGCAGTCGCAGAGAATGACCCCAAAAACAAATACACAAACTACGACACAAAGTTTTTTTGGGCTGTTTCACATGCCCAATTCAGATATATTCGAATCAGAATGAGGTTCTATTCCATTGAAAGAAGTCATCGGATTATTTGAAAACACTACCCCCAACCACACCCCTCTCGAGGCCGCACAACCTATAAAACAAAGTTTTTTGGGCTGTTTCACATGCCTCATTTATATATTCGAATCAGAATGAGGTACTATTTCACTGAAAGAAGTTATTGACTCATTTGCAAAAACTTCCCCAGCACACCCCTCCAGAGACATATCAGATTATGTCTATCAGATCGTGAATATTGTCGCATCAGGCTTATTTTTCGCTAACAAAATGTATTTCAAATTGGAAATTCGCCACAAACTCTTTCAAAACAAAGGTCCTAACTTTCTTCGTCCAGTGGAAGTGGATTACTTCCCAACGGTGTTTTGTTTTTGAATTATAATTTTATATAAATATTGAAATTTTACTGTATGCTTTTTTATTATTGCGCGAATGAATTGAAGTTACCTTATCATAATCTCTATAGTTTCTTCATAAATTTTTCGGAATTCCCCGGAATTCCCCAAGAATTCCCTCGGAATTCCCCGGAATACCCCGGAATTCCTCGGAGATCCCCGGAATTCCTCGGAATTCCCCGGAATTCCCGGGGAATTTCGGGAATTCCTATTAATTGTACACCGGAATTCCCATGTGGTCAACCCCTCGATCAAAATAAACCTGATAATTTTTTTTCACTTGTCAAAATGTGATGTTTTTGGCATTTCAACCAATAGTAGCGGGTTATTCTATGGTTATTCTAGCCAATCATTGGGTATTATACTGATTATTTTTTTCACTTGTCAAAATGTGACGTTTTTGGCATTTCAACCTATAGTAGCGGGTTATTCTATGGTTATTCTAGCCAATCATTGTGTATTATACTGATAAAACTAGCTGGTCCTTTCGATTGTTTCGATAAAACGTTGTTTACCTTTGAACTGTCAAAACTATACGGTTTACCGCGTCGATTCTATTGAACTGGCTCATATTTATATAAATTATCATGAATGAACAGTTACCTTATTATTAATAGTCATTCACTTTTCACTTTTTCTGCATAATAATAACATAACACATTTCAATGAACACTCAAACACGTAAATAACTCATAACCTCAACTTTATGACAGATATAGCGATTCAAATATTTAAGGTTTCCTTCAAATGAAGATGGCGTACAATTAGTTTTCATTAAATACAATTCATTTTTTGTTGTATGAGAAGAAACCGTTGTATGCAGATTTTGATACAACGACATAACGAATGATTTTATGTTCCTTCTGGCGCGATTTTCATGTCATAAGAAATTTTCAATTATCAACCTTGTACAATGAGAGGTGTGACGCCATCTCTTGGTATCGTCATATCATATTCAGTGCGTAAGCATTATATCTCTTCTGGATCATAGAGGGCCTACATCGTTGTTTGACATTTCAAATTAGTAAAATTTTCATCTTTTCTTGTTTCCTTCTAATGTAAATGAAATACTGATCAATTAAATTGTTCTTCCTTCTATTTGTTCAAAAAATAATCTTTCCAAATACAAATCGTTCTTCAAATTTAATAAGATAAATCTTCATTTTCGAAACACTCAAACTTTTTTATTTTGAGGCAAAAGCATTCAAACAAACCGAATTAGATAAAATCACTCGTCCTACGGACTCGTGATTTTATCAATCGGTTTGTTTTCATACTTTTGCCAAATAAAAAAGTTTTTGTGGAAAATGAAAATTTATCGATTAAATTTGAAGGACTCGTGGTATTACCTTTGATAAAACTGCCTGGCCCTTTCGATAAAACGTTGTTTACCTTTCAACTGTCAAAACTACAAGGTTTACCGCGTCGATTCTATTGAACTGGCTCATATTTATATAAATTCATCATGAATGAAGAGTTACCTTATTATTAATAGTCATTCACTTTTCACTTTTTCAGCATAATAAGAACATAACACATTTCAATGAACACTCAAACATGTAAATAGCTCATAACCCTAACTTTATAATAATAATAATAATAATAATAATAGCTTTATTTGCCCAACAGTAAATCCATTGATAGGACAAAAATGCATTGAAGTAAAAATAAGAATTATGAAAATGAACATAAATAAATAAATTAAAATTGAAATGAATACAAACACATTGTTATGTGATTTGGTAATAGTAATATTATAAATTTACAATCGGAAAATATAATCTGAAAGACAATGTAGGACTATACACCAAATGAACAAAAAGGAGCCTATGATAAAGTTTCATCGTTTAAATGAGCAATTGCTAAATCTATGAGTTGTCTTGATGAACAACAATTGATATCACATACACCAGAAATTTTATTAAAATTTGTACAGCTGACATAAAGAGGTGCTTTGAGGTACAGATTAGTATGAGGTCTCTTACAGGAAAAGAGTACGTTCTTTCTCACATTGGCTTGTGGAACACGAAAGTTTATCTGTGCCAACAATTCAGTACAATCGATATAGCTGCGTAACAGTTTGAAGAGGAAAATGATCGATGCACACTTCCTTCTAATATTCAATGTAGGGATATTAAACCTGGTAACCAAAATATTATACGAGATCCCTCTGTCTGGATAGACATCATCTATTTTGAATGATAAGTATTTCAAATATTTTCGTTGAACACGCTCGATGGAATTTCTGTGACAATCATAGAGAGGATTCCAAATAATAGAGCCATACTCTAACTGTGACCTGACATATGCATAATAAACAGCTTTCAATGCTCGGATATTCGTGAAAGATCGACAATTTCTGATTATGAACCCGTACATTCTATAAGCTTTAGAAATTGTTGAATTTATGTGCTCGACAAAGCTGAGACGATTATCAAAGATGATTCCCAAATCTCTGATAGAACTCAAACGACTCAAAATGTTATCATCAATTTTATAGTTGTGAAGAATCGGTCCAGATTTTCTGGAATAAGTCATGACATGACATTTACCTACATTGAGCAGCAATTTGTTTTCAATACACCAGTTTTGCACTTTATCCAACTCTCTTTGCAACGTGCAACAATCTTCAGTCGAGTCAATTCGTTGAAAAATTTTCAAATCATCAGCGAAAAATAATTTGTTAGAAGTAATTATATTACTCAAATCGGCGATGAAGATAAGGAACAATAGTGGTCCAAGGTTTGAGCCCTGTGGCACTCCTGAAGACGCAACATACTTTTGAGATGTGAAACCATTGTAGGAAACAAACTGCTGTCTATTAGTTAAATAGGATTGAAAAAATGTCATCAATGGGTAAGCGAGACCTACACCCAAGAGTTTGTTTAAAAGTATACCATGATCAATTCTGTCAAATGCCTTTGCGAAGTCAGTATAAATCACATCTATTTGTCCCTTTGTTATACATCGATTCTATTAATCGGTGTATATCTACGGTTACGTTTCGCAGAGAGTACCGGACAGGGCAGCGGACCCAACTTTTTTATTTGAAGAGATAGAGGCATGGTTCCTTTGGAGAAAATGATCAGCGTCAAAAAATACGTCGATTGAGCCCAACTTGATTTTTTCTCTGTATGTCTGTCTGTCTGTCTGTCTGTCTGTCGTTGGAATTTATGAAACACGATATCTCTCGAACGGAAAGAGATATCGATTCGAAACTCGGGTCATTTTTAACCCTCGTTGGGGTGCAGAGACCTATTGATTTTGAGAAAAATCGGAAAATCGGAAAGTGGTTTTTCCGGCATTTTTTCGACGAAATTTGGCCTTTCGGTTGAAACACGTTTCAGATCGCAGTTTTGACTGGAAAAATTTTTAATTGCCATCAAAGGAGTCCTCATTCTTTCCTACAAAGACCTATTGTTGGGGAAAAATTAGAAAAAATTACTTTAGATTCTATAGTTGTTTTTTGTCTACCATGTCGGTTTTTTTCGGACACTCTGTAGACCATACCGTTGCTCGTAATCGAAAAATGAAAAAACTGTCGCATACGCCTTGTGATACTCTACACTTTTCATTTGAAACATTTTTTCCTAAACCGATCGGAAAATGGAAAAATCAGGAAATTTCTGAAAATAATTTTTTTCTGAAGATTTTTTTGTGAATATCTCGGAAACGGATGAGAAAATCAAAAATCACCAAGAGTAAAAAAATGATCATCTTAGTGTATACTATGAAAAGCCGCAATATTTTTTTTCTAAAATCAACAGTACGAGAAATATGATTTTTTTTAAGAAAAACTATTTATCTCCGAAACCATTCACTTTATCAAAATTTGTCAAGGGAGTGAAATTGTAGATCTCGTCGAATACTCTAAGACCCAAATTCATTTTTTCTCTAGATTCAATAGTTTAGGAAATATCGACGAAAAACAAAATTCAATCGACTCGAAAACGACTAAGTACGAAAAATCGTAGCATGACGTAACCGTCTAGTCTCCCGTCCGTCACAACCAAAAACTTCATATTATCGAAATTCAAAAAACGATTAATATAAATATCTCCGAATCTACTCATCAAATCGAAATACGTTTCAATCAAGTAGTTAGTTGAGTCGTAATTAGATTTGTATCACCATTGGTTTTGAAAGATAGGATAGTTAGTCAACCATACGGAAATATCATTTGAAGGGATGGACATTACGGATAGATGTCGGGAGTTTGTTTACATACAAACAAGTCATTTCTCATCTCCCATTTCCTGTATGAACTTCTATTGTCAACTCAATATTCCACAATAACGCTATTCCATGCAGAACAGCGTTATTTATGTTGAATCTTCATTAGCTTTCTTTCAATATTTCAGTCAAAGTGATATTATTTTTCTCTTCAAAAAAAAATGTCGGGCATTATCAAGTGAACGGAAATACCGACATTGTCTTGTAGATGGCGTATCTGAAAAGTTTCAAAATCTTTTTACATAGATAGTGACTAATGCTGGATTTATAAACTCAACTAAACTAACAATTGAATGAATAACTAAGAGAGATGAATGCAGGAAAATTCCATTGTTCAGGTATCATCGTCGATGAAATATTGTGTTTTCAAAAACACAACTTCAAGGGAAATGAGGAAAAACTTCCATATGTTATATACTTAACACTTATATTTGTAACTAACGTTACTGTAGTTTCACACTGTAGGGAACTTTATTCTTGCATGAATTTAATCAGCTTTTTCAATCTTTCAACAGCAGCTCTCAAAGAACATAAGGATTTCAATAATGTAAAGAAACGACTAATGCTGGATTTATAAACTCAACTAAACTAACAGTTGAATGAATAACTGAGAGAGATGAATGCAGGAAAATTCCATTGTTCAGGTATCATCGTCGATGAAATATTGTGTTTTCAAAAACACAACTTCAAGGGAAATGAGGAAAAACTTCCATATGTTATATACTTAACACTTATATTTGTAACTAACGTTACTGTAGTTTTACACTGTAGGGAACTTTATTCTTGCATGAATTTAATTAGTTTTTTCAAACTTTCAACAGCAGCTCTCAAAGAACATAAGGATTTCAATAATGTAAAGAAACAACTCTTTCTATGTGATATTGAGCCATATAATACATTATATTACTAAGCACTAATTTGAATGAAAAAATAATTTGGATCATGTATCTGAGTGCAATGAAGTTATTATATCTGTGATGTAAGGATAGTTATTCGAGTACCGTTACACCCTAAGGTGTTACGGCAACAAATAACCATCGATTTTAGCATGGAATATTTTGACTAGAGAAAACTCAGATTGTTTGTTGTGGTATACAAAGGATACACAATAATCAACAATTCAATATAATCATTATCACCTTATAACAATAATAAGTAAGTGTAAAATGTTATTTCAAAATGTAAAAAGTCATTCTGCCACTCCTGATTTTATATTCCAATAAACATTGACAATTTGGACTGAATTTTTATTTCTGTAGTTTTTTGAATGTGTCTTGCAGAGTAGTTGGGATGTTTGCATAGATCTATAATATCTCATCACATTTAAACACTCCTGAACACTATTCACAAATTGTTGCCTCCGATTGCATTCTTCTTGCATTTTACGAATTGTCTGAGTAGAATGATATCGTTATCATGGAAACGACACTATGTAGAGATAGCGAAGTAAACTGGAATTCAATGTGGTCAATAAATATGCACCTCAATTAAACTCGACGTTCAATTATCTTGGACAAGTAATAATATTTCTGGCATGAAGCCCTTGACCATACAAAACTTTCGTCTTCGATTGAAAACATCTTCACTGCGGTATATGAATGATCTTTTTATGTATACCAAATTTGTTGTCAAAAGTAGGTACTGAAATATGTTGGCACCATTTGCCATGACTGCTTTGGTTAATAAATCTAGCACTGCCTTTAGAAATGTTCAGTCTTCCTGACTTAACCGAAAGATTCATTATGATGCTTTGTAGTTCGATAACAAATTTTCTCTGTTGACTACAAACATAACTTGAAGTCCACCCATCCCAATATCATTGAATTTTCAATTTCAACCTGAAAAGAACCGAACATTAAAGTTGAACAAAAAGCTGGGCATAAGAATTATTGTTTACTGTACCTGGACGAGAAAGACAGTTCTTTCCAACAGGCTGCATACTATTGAACATATGCTAGCATAAAAAAATACATCTTGCCAATAAAATTCCACAGCCAAAAATAATAAAAGTGTTATTAGTACGCATTCCAGATACTTGTCAAAAATGTCAAATGAATCGAAATGAACCAAGAACCAATAGAGCGGCATCTGCCCACCACAGAAACTTTCGTTTGTTTTTCTCGAAACAGTGTGATTTCCGTGGTAAAACTGGTGTTTGCCACCAAGACATCACGTGATCTGGGGCCTGATTGCCCTGATTTTCAAATCAGGTGGACCTTCATATCGAGAGTGAATCGTATGTCTCTTTCTATTTCAAATGACATTTTCTCACAAGATAGAAAGAGACATCAAAATTCTCTATAGATGCGAGAGTTCACCCGATTTGAAAATCAGACCTCTTGATCTGCAATGCCAGATTAAGAATTATCTATTTTGGGGTTAAAAAGCGAGGAACGTCATTCAACGTGAAGTTTGTTTTCATCAGACGTCAGAATAATCTATTATTTGCCACTTTGCCACAATTTTCACATGCTTTCCATACAAAATAAAATCATTTTTCAGAAATACCTACGTGATGGCAACACCAATGCATTCGACTTTCGCATATTTTTTGCGAAAATTTCAAATTCTACTTTCGTATCCTTTTTTCTCATGATAATGCATTTGATTTTCCACGAGATGATTGCCAATTTTGCAATAATATTATATCCATTTTCGCCAAGTATATTTTTAATACTAATTTCGAAAATAATGACAGAAATCCGTAGAAAAATAGAATTTCGGATGCATAAACTCGAATTCGTATAATTACGATTTTCGGAGAAAAAATGAGAATGAAATGAGATGGAGCATCAACTTCAGTAAATGATTTATGATTTCTCATTTGGGTATGTTCCGTATATCGTTTCGGTTAACCAGGTCGTGCATTCTCTTACTCTGTCATATTGGCAATTCAAGATTAGATGCCAGCGCCAAAGTGGCAAAAATTCGAACCACTCTCGAGTACATTGTTATCATTGTTGTCTTTGGGTTTTTACGGTTTATCTTTGAATATTTTCATTTTGTTATAGTTTTCAGTTTTTTCATGCACTATTTTTCATTTCAAGACTCAAGTGAAATGATTTCTCCAGGTCGTACAACAGCATCATTTGTTAATACTCGTTTTGAAGGAATCTTGTATGTATTATTCCCCTTGCAAAAAACATTTATTTTGTGGGCTGGAATGACTCACAATAATCACAATTCTTTTCTTTCACATCCAGGAACACTAAATTTGTCATTCTCTTGGAGCACTAGCTAATAACCTACTACTTTTTTATATTGGATTTGATGTGAGTCAAAAGTGATGAAAAATGCCTAAATTCATAATGTAATGTTTCAGATTATTTCTTTGTGAGAAATAATGCCTGGAATATGTTTGAGTATGCTAGAATACATGGATTACGTGAATGGCAAATAGTCTTCCTTGGTAAAATGACGAGAACAAACTTTCATGAAGTTAGGCACCAGTTTTCCTATTTTCAGGAGATATATCAAGGGGCATATAATCGATGTATTCAAACCATTGGTATCCAATGATAGTTTAAAAAAAAAGTTGAGTTGATTTCTATATAGACGGGAAAAATTGAATAACAATTGAAAAGTGACGGCATATAATCGATGTATTCAAACCATTGGTATCCAATGATAGTTTAAAAAAAAGTTGAGTTGATTTCTCAATAGTACGGGAAAAATTGAGAAAATATTTGAAAAGAGACGGCATATAATCGATGTATTTATAACATTGGTTTCCAATGATAGTTTAAACAAAAAATTGAGTTGATTTCTCAAAAGTACGAGAAAAAATAAGAAAAAAATTTAAAAGTGACGGCATATAATCGATGTATTCAAACCATTGGTATCCAATGATAGTTTAAAAAAAGTTGAGTTGATGTCTCAATAGTACGAAAAAAATTTAGAAAAAAATTGAGAAGTGACGGCATATAATCGATGTATTCAAACCATTGGTATCCAATGATAGTTTAAAAAAAAGTTGAGTTGATTTCTCAATAGTACGAGGAAAATTTTGAACAAATTGAAATGTGACGGGATATACCTAATCGATGTATTTACAACATTGGTTTCCGATGATAGTTTAAAAAAAATTGAGTTGATTTCTCTATAGTACGAGAAAAATTGGGACAAAAATTGAAAAGTGACGGCATATAATCGATGTATTCAAACCATTGGTTTCCAATGATAGTTTAAAAAAAAAGTTGAGTTGATTTCTCAATAGTAAGAGAAAAATTGAGAAAAAAATGAAAAGTGACAGCATATAATCGATGTATTCAAACCATTGGTATCCGATGATAGTTTAAAAAAAAGTTGAGTTGATTTCTCAATAGTACGAGAAAAATTGAGATAAAATTGAAAAGTGGGCATATAATCGATGTATCCATATAAGACGAATTCTAGGCGTAGGTCAGTCGTTCGTGCCTTGTTATCCACTACTTGTGTGGCGTGTTCAGTAAATACTGCTAAATTTGTAATAGTCGATCTTCGATCCATAAATCCATGTTGACATGATGGTACATAATTCCTTACCTCAGAATATAAACGATTATACAAGATAATCTCGAAAAGTTTTGCAAAATTTGACAGAATAGATATGGGTCTGTAGTTGGTAATATGAGATTTCTCATTACTTTTGTGAATAGGACAAACTCTGGCATACTTCCATCTATCAGGGAATTTGTTGTGTTTTAAGGCCAAGTTATATATTGCACTTAGGGGAAATGCAAAGACACGAATGCAGTCTTTAACTAGATATGATGGTAAATTATCAGGACCCGCCGTTGCCTTGTTCTTCAGTTTCTTTGCCGCCTCTATAACTTCATCCTCGGTGATATCATCAAACCTAATATGATTGGAAGATAGATTATTTTCATTCGAGGGACTGTATTCCTGAGACTTGATGAAAACACCGGAAAAGGAATCGGCAAAGGCGTTTACAATATCTTGAGGATTATCTATAACTGTATCGTTGTGATGCATGATACCGGGTATCCTAGAAGTTCTATTTTTAGTGTTAACGAATGACCACAACTGCCGAACATTACTAGAAATGTTAAACTGTGAAGCTGCAATGAAATTGTCGTAAGCAGACTTGATTTGTATTTTAATCAATTTTCTGAGCCGCCTGAATTCTTCAAGATGCTGTTCTTGCTTAGTCGATTTATACTTCTTATGGAACTTAGCCTTCAATTTAATATTTTTTATTATTTCGGATGTATACCATTTAGGATATTGATGGGAGTAATTTATATAATAAGGAACGTGTTCATCGATTATATTGTATACCTCTCTATAAAATGCATCCAATGCAAGATCTGCATTTCCCAATTCCAAAAAATATCGCCAGTCTCTCAGAAGAAATGAATTATATAAAGAGGGAAAGTCTGCCTTTTTGAAATTGTATTGTCTTTGCATACAATTGAGATTCAATTGAACTTCTTTTGATAAAATATTTTTAAGATTTATTACCAGTGCTGGATGATGCCGATCTTCAGGTACAAAAGGCTCGTTATCTCTCTCAACCTCGCATGACACACCGGATATTACCAAGTCTAATAACCTATTATTACAGTTTTTAATACTGTTGAATTGTTTGAAGTCATAAATTTGTATGAAATTATGTATTATATTAAATTTACTATCATTGATATCACAATCAACAAATTGACCAATATTGAAATCTCCCAAAAGAAGTACATTGCGAGTAGTAAGGATATCATACTGCTCCAGATTTTCAAAGAATGTTTCGTAATCATGCATTGATATCGAAGGAGGCATATAAATTACAATAATAACGAGGGTACAGTGTTCAAAGGACCCCGCACTAATCTTATGGAAAACCGGTTTCGGTGAAAATCGCTGAAATTTCAATATGATGTCGCCCATGCCATCCTGAATAAAAGTTATCATTGCGCCAACTCTCTGAATGCCCGCGTTTGGATTCTACAGGGGGTCAAAGTTCGATATTTTGACGATTTTTCAAAAAATCCGGAATTTCATTTTCATTGTATCGATCTGAATTTTTATAATGGAATAGTCCACAATATGTGCATCAAAAAGTTCAAATGACAAAAGTTTCTAGAATCAAAACTGGCGGGTATACAGAGGGTTGAACTTTGTTTTTGGTAATTTTTATCGAACTTTTTTTGAGAAAATATTCGTTTTCCTGCAGATCCATGTGCAATTGATGTTACTCACAGTACATAAGAGGGCGATCATATTTTGCATTTGAACTAACCATCCAACTTTAAATATTTGAAAGGTACGGGGCGATCAAAAATATATTTTCAATTTCGGAAAAATGAATCCCTTTGTATAGTCAGCTTTCACCAATATATTCAGCTGATTTTTTGAAACTATGTAGCTAACATACATACAAATGTGTCAACGTCTGTGCTCATTAATCTGAATCCAAATAAAGTTGCGGCGATGGTCCAAAAAATATGGAGAAGGGATGTTTCGGAATAATTTAGAAATGATTTCTAAAATCGTCCGTGAATTTCTTTTATTTTCTGATATAATGTAGATGAGTTATTGTTGATCAAAAAGTTCTACAGTGCCTACCACGCGAATGCCACGGTTTGAATTATACAGGGTTTTGAAGTATAGTATTTCCTTGATTTCTGGAATAATCAATAATTTCTTTGTAACGGAAAATAATATTGTTTACTAGACAAACTTCGAAACATTTCAATGACCAAATTATCTGAAATGAGAATTTATGAATATACAAAGGTTGGTCCAAAAAAAATTTTTTTTTCAAAAATATAAGTATCCGTTTACTATTCATATTTTTTATATATTCAGAAACTCTATTAGGACCAGGACCACCTTGTCTCCACCCGATGTTTTAGGAAAATCCAGTATGAAAACAATATATGAAATATGAATTAAAGTAAGTACATAACATGAATTCAGCACGATTCCAAGCATATGGGCTGATTCAGAGAAAACAGAAATGATGATAGTACTACAACAGCTACTGAACTGAGTCGAATCAATTCAGCAAGTGCATTTTTTCCATGAAGACAGCCTTTCGGACGATTCATATTTCGTTTTCCGAAACGAGTTATACCGGTTTCGGGGTTTTGCCCCTCATTAGTGTAGGGTAGGTCTTATATAGATATCACTGAATAGAGCATGCGACATTCTGAAATAATTGGAAAAATCTTCCATTACAATGATTGAATCTGCAGTTAATTCAATTGCAATGAAGAATGAGGATGCAAGTGATTTCTATCGCAATAAAGAATTAGACTTCAGACGAAATGTCATGCATCCAAATTGACCACCTACATACCGGTCTTGGGTTTTTTGAGATGTTATTCAAATAAATTGTGAGGAGTTTATTCACCGGCATGACTGTCATCGTTTCACTACCCAACTATTTCAAGCGCACCATCAGGAACCATTTGTTGTGGTCTATTTGCCGCGTCCATTACTGAGTTTAGTAGGGAACTTGAGGGGTATCGACTGTTGGGGTCATGTCGAGCATGACCAAGATACCATAGAACACTGGCAACATGCGCACATGTTCCTAAAGTTCTGGCGCCGGTTTTACAAGTATAAAAATATCCTAATTTGGTTCATCAGGTTCTTCTCCATCATTATATTTGATCCACAGTTGATATTTTGTGGCATTTCTGAACCTCGAAAAAACCCTGACTCTCATGAATCCAGGTTCCTCTTCGAAAATATCGACCTGAAACTCTTCATTTTCTTCCCTTTGCAATTTATCCTGTATATACGAAGGTGAAAGTTTAACTTGGTATATACCTACGGTCAAATCTCTTAGATATTCTATCGTAAGGCGAGGAAAGTTTGGAATCAGGTTTCCATTCATACGGACCCATTGACCATTTCTCAGATGAAGATTGTCCACTTCCACTCGAGCCTGGACGACATTTACCTCCTGTGATTTTCGTAACAATTCTTGTGCCAGCTGAGCATTGGCACCTCTCATTGAGACTGGGGGGTGGAAGCTGTTGATGAGTGCACCAGCGATTTGATATAGATCGCTAAGATTGTGTACGTGTGGCATTTCGATCGTTTTATCAAAAAACTTAAACATGCTTTTCAAATGTCCATTTCTTGCTTCAACTATCCATCTAGTTTTCGTCACTAATCGAGATTTATTTGCTTCCTCGGTGGAAAGCTGTTGTTGCCCTCGTGGAACAATCGCGGGCATTTCATATTGTATGCCAAGATTATTCAGTAAGGGTATGGCATCTCGATAACCCCGATCCACAACAAAAATGTCACCTTCATTAAACCATCCCCTCATGTCTTCTAAGTTTCTTTCAAACTGATTCTCCAAAATTCTTGCGTCATTGTTGCGAGCGTCTGAGAAATAAGGTCCTTGAATACTCAGTATATATCCATCCGGGGCCACAATCAAAACTGGTTTCACCAGATGATGTCCCTTGTACCGGCAGAAAGATTGGCGCAATATCCTGAAATTACAACTTTTATTTATGGCGGCGTATGATCCGTCGATGTAAACGATGGCCTTCGGGTTGGCTGGGGTCGGGTTATATAAAATATTGGAAAACTCACTCACATGCCTTCTAATATACACATTCCTATCGATGGCTGCAAAGCCGATATTCGATGGAACGAATCTTTGCATCAAAGACTGTCTTACTTTAGAAATTGCTAAGCTGGTGGCTTGCCTAGAGGGATAATGGAATATTACCTTCAAGAAATCATCCGACAGACCCTGACGCAATTTACAGAGGAATGTCATAAGGTCTTTTTTCGTTATATATCTATAACCATGTTCCTGCGGAACCATATCACAGAACATAAAAAGACTACGAAATTGTTCTTTGGTTATAGGAGATATTGCCTGAAACTCATCCTCACTGAAATTGTTCTCATCTTCATAGCTGGAGTGTTCAATAGCCACAAAACGAAGCCTTTGAAGGAAAATGGATAGTTGCTGTCCCTTTATCAGATAAGGTCTATTTACAAACTGGATTCCTGGTAATAGAAATGGCAAAATGAAACCGTTATCATCGAGATGATGTCTGCACGCCTTCACGTTATCCGGGATGAATATATTTCGATGAACAAAAATATTGGCCCTGCATTTATTGGATAGAGTTTGCTGATCATCGGCGGCATTGCAGATGAAGCATGTATGGCTCGATGTTTGTGTCAAAACATTAAGTCTTATACAAGTTGGATCAATCGTCAAGTCCCTTATTTCATTCATAATAGATCGATTACAGTTTAAACATATTCTTGTTTCTTCTCCTATGATGAGAGGGGGACCACCTCGTGCATCCCGCCTAGAAATAGCTATTTGACACTTTTCCAATTGTTCTTCTCCATGAAGAAGATGTGACATTCGAGCTGGTCTTGATCGGGTATCGCATACAAAGCAATTTACTTGATTTTGATAGGCCATGATGACCTGGGAATATTCAAATATGAGATACAATTGAATATAATGATTATCTCACCTTATTTAACTTCGAAGAGCAGAAAATAAAAGAAAACAGGTAATTGATGACCAAAACATCAACTGATTCTCTAATTATTAGAAAATACTAACATTTCATCTACGTTCAACACATCAAAATATGTTTGCTATCAAAAACATCCATAACTCTGACAGCAATCGAATGACATTCCAAGGACTGCTCTATTTTGGATATGGAATAATACAGTTACTTGCACAGAAAAGTAGTAGGTACAAGTCTTGGAAACGAAAATGTTGTTATTTTAGTACAGTAAATTGTGTTAATCTGATCTTTTAAAATTGTCTTTGGCTTTTTAAAAACGTTAAAGAGGCACAAAAGAAATATCATTTCCAAATTATTCCGAAACATCCCTTCTCCATATTTTTTGGACCATCGCCGCAACTTTATTTGGATTCAGATTAATGAGCACAGACGTTGACACATTTGTATGTATGTTAGCTACATAGTTTCAAAAAATCAGCTGAATATATTGGTGAAAGCTGACTATATATACAAAGGGATACATTTTTCCGAAATTGAAAATATATTTTTGATCGCCCCGTACCTTTCAAATATTTAAAGTTGGATGGTTAGTTCAAATGTAAAATATGATCGCCCTCTTATGTACTGTAAGTAACATCAATTGCACATGGATCTGCAGGAAAACGAATATTTTCTCAAAAAAAGTTCGATAAAAATTACCAAAAACAAAGTTCAACCCTCTGTATACCCGCCAGTTTTGATTCTAGAAACTTTT
Organism: Zygogramma bicolorata; assembly: GCA_032362365.1. Taxonomy (NCBI): domain Eukaryota; kingdom Metazoa; phylum Arthropoda; class Insecta; order Coleoptera; family Chrysomelidae; genus Zygogramma; species Zygogramma bicolorata. The sequence goes on from JAVJAQ010005172.1 coordinate 1,816,177, forward strand.
GTCATTTGAACTTTTTGATGCACATATTGTGGACTATTCCATTATAAAAATTCAGATCGATACAATGAAAATGAAATTCCGGATTTTTTGAAAAATCGTCAAAATATCGAACTTTGACCCCCTGTAGAATCCAAACGCGGGCATTCAGAGAGTTGGCGCAATGATAACTTTTATTCAGGATGGCATGGGCGACATCATATTGAAATTTCAGCGATTTTCACCGAAACCGGTTTTCCATAAGATTAGTGCGGGGTCCTTTACATTTACATCCTAATATGTCCACAGACGGAATATTCTTGTGAAGCTGAGAAAAGTCAATGACTTCAGTTTTTATTTCACTTTTTACCGCAAGAATTACTCCTCCACCTCGTTGGAGACCAGTTAATTCGGTGTTCCTGTCCTTTCTGTGAACATCGTAATCACTGACAAATATTTCACTATTGAAAACATCCCTCTTCAACCAACTCTCAGTGATAGCAATGATATCATACTCGCAACTGCTTGACGAAGCATATAGTTCGTTGACTTTTGTATTCAAACCTCGAGTATTCTGATAATAAATAGTGAGGCTGAGATTACTGTTGGGCTTATTTAGTTTTCCGATGTTATCGTAGGTACTCCATGAATATACTTCAACCTCAAATTAGACTCACCGGCTGCGATTCTCTCCTTCAATTTTCCCTGGACCCCTTTGTGAAATTCCAACTGTTTGCGAGTACGATCTGTTGACAAAAAAATCTTCCCACGATATGGAGAGTCTTTTAATTTTTTTGCATTTCGAATAAAACTCATAACATCTTCTTCATTACCAAGTGTAATCTTTATTGGACGTACCTTTCCATTGAGTTTTCTTCCAATTCTAAGTGGCTTACAGTAACTGATGTTGACATCTTGATTGGCTACACGTAATATCTTCTGAACAATCTCTTTCTCTTTGCTTAAGGAGACGTCATTAGGTAATGACTCGTCTTGTTCAGGTAGCCCAAATATCATAAGATTGTTTTTCTTCTTATTTCTTTCAGTAATTTCAGCAATTATCTCTTCCATAGCATCATTGGAAATATGGAGATTATTTTCAGATTTAGCCAACTTGAGATTAGCAATATCATCCTGTAGTTTGAGTATGATCTCTTTCAAATCTTTGATGTCATTTCCATACTGTCTGCATCCAACGCATGTCCAATCCCACCCTTTGCCGGGTGTATTCAGGATTCTTACTTCATGACAGATATAGCGAAAGACCGATTCAAATATTTAAGGTTTCCTCAACTCGAATGAAGATGGCGTACAATTAGTTTTTATTAAATACAATTCATTTTTTGTTGTATGAGAAGAAACCGTTGTATGAAGATTTTGATACAACGACATAACGAATGATTTTATGTTCTTTCTGGCGCGATTTTCATTTCATAAGAAATTTTCAATTATCAACCTTGTACAAGGAGAGGTGTGACACCATCTCTTGGTATCGTCGGCAAGCATTATCATATTTACTGCGTAAGCATCATATTTCTTCTGGATCATAGAGGGCATACATCGTTGTTTGCTCGGTTGTTTGACATTTCAAATTTGTAAAATTTTCACCTTTTCTCCGTTCCTTCTTATGTAAATGAAATACTGATCAATTGAATTGTTCTTCCTTCTATTTGTTCAAAAAATAATCTCTCCAAATACAACTCGTTCTTAAAATTAAATAAGATAAATTTTCATTTTTGATACACTCAAACTTTTTTATTTTGAGACAAAAGCATTCAAACGAACCGAATTAGATAAAATCACGAGTCCGTAGGATATCAATCAGTTTGTTTTCATACTTGCCAAATGAAAAGTTTTTGTGGAAAATGAAAATTTATCGATTGAATTTGAAGGACTCGTGGTATTATCGTTGATAATTTTCCTTCGGAGTAGGGCTCTTTCGACCGAATATGAAAATGAACTCATGCAGTTTTTAGACAACATGCTTTCATGGAAAATTATCGGTAATTTTGAAGCACTGGTGTAATTACTCCCGAACATCAACCCGTTGAAACAAAGTTATCTACCTGTTTATCACAATAATATAGATTATAAAAACTACAGCGTTTTGACATTTCCGTCAGTTTCGAAAAGTTCTACTTTGAATGTCGAAATAAAAAAACTATTATCATTCACGAAAAATGACCTCTGAACGAACAAAAGGAGTTCAATCCCCTCTCGACCCGCAGAGAAATGCTTTTTCAACATAAACAAAAATCGCTAGCTCTTTTATCGGAGGTCGAGTACTCCAATCTCGAAACTTTCTGAACCTGATTAGATCTGAGCAGTTCTAATGCAACGTTTTATCGTCGGTGAATGTTACTCCATAAGAGCAGAAGAAACTCCGTACGCTCGAGTCGGTTGTTGTTGTTGTTGTTGTTCGCTACGGTTGTTGACAGTTCCTCCGACATTTTCTACCTCATTTCGAAACAAACGTCCACATTCAAATATGCAGTGAATCAAAAACGAGGCGGATTGGAAAAGTGCCGTGGTAAAAGCGTAGTATGGGAGATGGGGTAGAAAATTTGAATTTTCGTGGAACGAGAATGGGTGATTGCCTATTCAAACCGTAGAGTGAGGGCATTTCGAGCTGTTTGTATGGAAATAGTTGAACTTCGAGTCGGACTGAAATGTCTCAGATGATAAGTAATGGCTCATTTCATAGAATGGAAGTGTCTTGGGAAATGCATTCTGAATTATTAGTATTAATGAAATCATTTCATTTACAACCATATATGTAATGCTGTCATTACTAACGTCATTGAAGGTTGGGAAGTGTCACATTACACACCTCTACTTCCCGCCCTCATTTCATCTATTCTGGACTTTATCTGTCATTTGTTGACTTCATCTGACATTTATTTATATTGGTGACAATTGTATACCCCGTAGTCATCGTAACAATATATCTACTTGATTATTCTGAGAAAACCGCTTTCTTGGTAATTTGTCGTTAAATGTAATATTTTAGATATGTTCAGAACGAAACAGAGATTTATTAATTTTAATCAAAGTATGATGCTTGTAAATAAAATAGTATACAAACCTCGGTAGGAAGTTTCATTCCTGTCTCGTGATCATAGCTAACTAACTGATCTCACGACAGGAATGAATCACTTTCCACCTCGGTGTGTGATATACTATTTTCCACTACAACCCCGAGACATCTCCATTATTCGGCAATTCAACCTAGACTCGAACCTAGATAAATAATGATAAGGAAAAGTTACGTAGGTAATTAATGAAAAACTGCCAGTAGTGTAGTCACTTCGATTTGGATGACAACAGATATCTCCTTGCATAGATCGCCGCCTTCCTAAATTCACGTATACATGCTCACACATCGAGACCACTGTCACTTAAATTCTCACTCATGTTTTGTTTTTATTGATCATTTCATCTGGGCTTTCAGACCCGTGCCCACATCGTTGGGCGTTCATTATTTTTTTGATGCGATTATATAATGATCAAAACGAAATCAGCCCTATTCATGGTACTTCCACAGTTGATTATTACCAGACTTTTCAGTGCATCGACATTGAAATTGCTCTCAACAATCTTTCGATCTTCATCCTGGCCATATTACTTGAGCTGGACTGGATTTTTCCGATGTGTTGTATGCGATGTAAGCAAAATGTTCTTTGAAACGTGTTGTAGTGGTTTGTCAGGTTAGACCAATGTACCCGTTATAGTCAATAATCCTAGTTTCCAGTGGAATTCATTCAAGAACCGCTATCCTAGCGAAAGTTTCCAATACAATTCAGATCCTCTCTAACAGAAGTGTCCTTTTATCCCGGCGTCTCCACGCCTAAAAGTCAACTCGTTCAGCACAAGAAGAGCGCGGAGAGAAGTGGGCCCTAGAAATTCGCCCGATTCTCGACAATCTAGCACTCAGCGGTGTATTTGTCACCTTTTCACATGCAAAACTCTGAGAGGCGTATATCCTGCATGCGATTTCAGCAAAATTCTCTTTGAAACGTGTTTCAGTGGTTCGTCTTGTTTGACCAATGTACTCGGTATAGTCAGTATCTCTGGTTCCCCGTGATATTGAATCTGAAATCTTGATCTGAACGAAACTTTTCTATAAAGTTCAGATGTCCTCTTACCGAATTGTCCTTATTTCCCGCCTAGAACTCAACTCGTTCAGCAGAGCAGAGAGAGAAGTGGGCCCTAGTAATTCGACGATTCCGAACAATATAGCACTCAAACGGTGTATTTATCAACTTTTCACATGCAAAACTCGAGGAGAATGTATATCCTGCATGCGATTTAAGCAAAATGTTCTTTGAAACTTGTTTCACTGGCTCGTCATGTTTGACCAATGTACTCGGTATAGTCAGTATCTCTAGTTCCCCGTGATATTCATTCAAAAATCGTGAACCGAACGAAACTTTTCGATGAAGTTCAGATGTTCTCTAACAGAATTGTCCTTATTTCCCCGCGTCTCCACGACTTCAACTCAACACGTTCAGCAGGAGAATAGAGCGCAGAGAGAAGTGGGCCCTAGAAATTCGCCCGATTTCGAACAATATAGCACTCAAACAGTGTATTTGTCACCTTTTCACATGCAAAACTCGTGAGGGACGTATATCCTGCATGCGATTTAAGCAAAATGTTCTTTGAAACGTGTTTCAGAAGTTTGTCAGGTTTGAACAATTACTCATTTTAGTCAATATCCCTGATTTCCTGTGATATCCATTCAAAAGTCGATACCTGAACGAAACTTTTCCATAAAGTTCAGGTGGTCTCTAACAAAATTTTCCTCATTTCCCGGCATGTCCACGTCTAAACTTCAACTCGTTCAGCAGAATAACAGAGCGCGGAGAGAAGTAGGACCTAGAAACTCGCCCGATTCCGAACAATGTTGCACTCAAACGATGTATTTGTCACTTTTCACAAGCAACAATTGACAGTTGCATGCAATTTGAGCAAAACGTTCTTTGAAACATGTTTTAGTGGTTCGTCAGGTTTGACTAATGTACGTGTTATAGTCGATATCCCTAGTTCCCCGTCGAATTTGTTTAAAAATCGTGTTCTGAACGAAATTTTTCTATAAAGTTCAGATGTTCTCAAAAAGTGGCCCCAGAAGTTCGACGGATTCCGAACAATATAGCACTCAAACGGTGTATTTGTCGCCCTTTCACATGCAAAACTCGCAAGGGGCGTATATTTTGCATGCGATTTAAGCAAAATGTTCTTTGAAACGTGTTTCAGTAGTTTGACAGGTTTGACCAATGTACGCGTTATAGTCTGTGTCCCTGGTTCCCTGTGATATTCTTTTGAAAATCGTGATCCGAACGAGACTTTTCTATACAGTTCAGATGTTCTCTAACAGAATTGTCCTTATTTCCCGGCGTCTCCACGCCTAAAACTCAACTCGTTCGGCAGAAGAATAGAACGCGGAGAGAAGTGGGCCCTAGAAATTCGCCCGATTCCGAACAATATAGCACTCAAACGGTGTATTTGTCACCTTTTCACATGCAAAGCTCGCGAGGGGCGCATATCGTCCCGATATTTTTCCCATATACTCGTCGAGGGTACAATTTTGCGTAATTTATTGCGAAATAATGTCAATTTTTCGACGGCTAAGCGTCGCTCGGAATGTATTTCGGATACGACGACGACGGCTCCGTGCATTTGATTCCGACGAGGCGAGAACGCATCTCATATTTCATAAGGAATAAAAATATAATATACTGCCCCGGTTCGGCGAAGGTTTCTTCGCTGTGGAGTATCTTTCGACGAGAAGGGGAAGATTTGTAAATAGCGGTGATGAATTCTCGGATGGTCGATCAGAAAAACTAGTTTTTCTTACTTACTGTTTGAACGTCATTATTTTGTGGTGGATCAATATTTGTTCCGTAGTTTTCTGGGTTTCTAGTATTGGATTCTTCCTGCCCCTCCTGAAGGACAACGTGCTATGTCAGATTTGGAATATTTGATATATATGTCAATAACGAAGATTGCCAACAATAGATATTTGTATTTGAACAGGAACTATAAGTATAAGTTTTGAGAACGGAAACGGATTTAGTTTCCGAAACGTTAACGCTAAGTATTTTCGTATATATAAGTTCTTATTTTTTTTTGATAGACAAAATTTGAGATATACGAGAAGTTGCTGACTAATTGGACTTGTTCTATCCAGAAAGAACTGTTTTTCAATATACGCAGCAACTTTTCGGAGTAGATTAAAAATCTGCCCTTCTACACTTGTATAGTAGATTCCAATATTAGGTAATTCTTATTTTTTCAGATTGTGGTTGGTTAAAAACCCAGAAAACTACGGAACTAGTTGGTATGTTGGTAGAATTTTTACTCTCTCAAGAGTTGAGTCGGGAATATTGATCGAATAGGTATAATTCGATGAAAATAGTAAATGTTTTTTTAATGATATTGGAGGAGGAAGATTTCTCTCCCCTGAAAATGAAGAAGCAAAATTAACTGACTATTTTGTCGTAATCTTTGCGAATTTCAAGATCGAGTTTAAAAAATCATAAAAACATGTTTCATACTTTCCTTGGCGTCGTTTCGAAAACCACTCTGCTTCCTTTTTCAATCCCATCATACAAATTCTTCTGGAGATTCTAGTTTTGCCAGTTATGTTAAAATTGAGATGCCTAGGAAGCCCTGGTGTATCTACTTATACCTGAATAATTTTGGGATATACTTGGCGAAAAGCGATTGCTTGATTTCTGAGATCGCAAAAGCTCCAGATCGCTATTTTAGATGGCGATCAGTCATATACCATATGAAGCTTAATTTTCAGTACAGAGGAATGTGCAACCAAATATTCTACCACTGTTTATTATTTGCCTACTGAGATTTTGATAGCCCTGACAGCCAATCAAATGCGTTTCAGAAAACGTGCATGTAACGTGGAAACCTACCGTTAACAACCTGTCAATACTGTCACTGTCACCTGCTACCTCTACAAGTTTTTAGTGTTTTTATATCAGTTTGTAAGACTAGACTTTGATTCCGAGAAAATTTACTTTGCCCATTCGCCTGAGAATGTACGACAAAGTTCATGCTAGTGTATTGAAAGTGATAGACTGTCTTGGAATTGGGGATGCACACATCAGTTATGCAACGGTTCAAAATACGTATCACATCGATATTTCCTTTATTTTCTTTGTTTTCAATATCTCATTATTAAGAGCTACAGATGTTTTCTCCCCGATATAAGACTTTCGCTCCAGCTGAAACGAATAAAATTAGCTACAACGCTACATTCATGTTATTATTTTGGGGCGATTTGTTTTGTACTGACCTTAGGTACTGAATAAAGAAGAATATTTGGATCCCCAGATTTTGACTGACCACACAAAAAAAGAAATCTTCTACACATCGTGAAAAAGTACTTGTAATAACTTCAACACTTATTCTACTTATATAGACTTTTGAACACTGTTGAGTGCGAAGAAATAATTTCAGTTTTCATTGACAACAATAAACATCAAAGTTACGTCAATCTGACAAAACCGACATTTGACAGATTTTCGAAAATGCTCATATAACGCCCCCTATACAAAAATTAGAAAGCTTTTGTAATCGTCGATTGTTTTTCGCCAATAAATTCTAAACAATATCGAATCATTAGATACACCAGGGTTTCCTAGGCATCTTAGTTAAAATCTTACACTGGCATGACTAACTCATCGATAGTTCTGCTGAGTGTTATAAGGAGCTTATCAAATATCTAGAGAAATCAGGAATAATTAATCATCGAAAATACGGATTTTGCCATCAAATATCAACCAGTGACTTACTGGCGTATGTTTCTTATATTTGGCAGCATTCCATCGAAAAATTCGCAGAAACATTAGCTGTTGCACTCGAAATTTCAAAAGCGTTTGATCGAGTTCAGCATCAAAGTCTCCATTCCAAACTGCCGTCTGATGGTTTGCCTCCTCATTTGTGTGCTTTGTTGAAGAGTTTCTCGTCTGATAGGCCTCTGTATGTGGTTGTTAATTGCAGGTGTTCCGCAGGGTTCAGTTCGGGTGCCCACTTTGTTTCTGCTTCATTTCAATGATTTGCTGGAGAACACATTTTGTTCAGGGCATAGATTCGCGAACTACAGTACTTGTCATACTAGTTTATCTTCCAGAGTACCCATACACAAGAAACAGAAATTCAGAGAATCCTACAGGAGTAACATCCACAAAGTCAAGTATCTCCTTGCTAGGAATCTCTCATTAACCCAGTGAATAGAGAGCTGATACCTTACAAACGGTCCGGTAGTTCTAAATACTTGATATGTTGTCTAGGATAGTTGTTAAGGGTTTAAAATGAAAAATGCATAATTCCCCCCCCCCCCTCCGCGCCCGCCGCCATTTTGAAAAAACCGAAAAAATCGGCACTTTTTTTAGATTTTCACTTTTATTTTTGTTTCGGTGCATTTTAGCTACAAGACAGTTCTATTCAATACAACATTGAATTGAGAATGAAATTCTCTATAATATACGTGTTGAATTTTGTTTGTAGGGCAGATAGTTCACGAGATATGATATTTTAAAAAAGATAAAAAAATACGCATTTTCCGGAAATTTTTCAAACTTCTAACTTTAGAACGCTGTAATTCAATTTTGGTCTGTTTGAGGTAAACAAGTGTAAGAATAAAAATTGTAGGGAATTTAATTACCTACAAAATGGATGTATACTTTTTTTAACCAATTTTCGGGGAAGACATTGACCTTCTCGTTCTGCTGACTGGCACAACACCTGCGGTGAACAATGTCTACCTAAAAAACCAGCACGAGGGAAACATCCAGACGCAATATAATCCTCCACCTCCTACAAATACAACTTCAAAGGCTGCATCTTGCTCCTGCACGCAATATATCGGGCTGTGACACCACTTCAAACATTTTTGGGTTTGGAAAAAATGAACTCTGCCAATTTTTTAGGAAAGACCCATCATTGCTGGAGCAGGCGGAGAGGTTCAGTGACCCTGCTGCAAGTTGCCAAGAAATTTCAGCTGCAGGGGAGAAAATATTGGTATCCCTGTATAGTGGAAGTAGAGAACAGTCGCCCTCCGCTATATCAAATTGAAAACAAGTACCATCAAGCTCAATCTGGCAAAACTACCTCCGACCACTGACGCAGCACATTTCCACTTCCTGAGGACATACCACCAGGTCATGGAGTGGATGGGGATTGTCAAAGACCCTATCGAGTGGGGCTGGAGTAGAAAATCTGGAAGACTGGAGCCTATCAGGATGAGTAGAGACGCGGCTCCCCCAAACCTGCTCAAGACTATTTTATGCAGATGTAGAACTGGCTGTATGGCGATGTGTGGCTGTAGAAAGGCGGGCCTTAATTGTTACACCCTTTGCAAATTATGTGGTGCTGGCCAAGAAAGTGACAACAGGAATGAAGTCTTCGTCGACGACGAAGACGGCGCCGATCAAGTAATTTCACTATGTTACGAAAATGAAGACCCCGACTTCATGAACTCACCACCTACAAAACGAGCGAAGCGCTTATAAATTTTTTTTTGTATGATAAATACTGCCTTTTGTTCTCACTATGTTTAGATGAATAAATATTTAAAAAATGTATCTGCTGTGTTGGTGGCTTATTTGAAATTGAACATACCCTATCACCAGTGAAATAGTGAAATATTCAAGTGAAATAGTACCTTTCTGATGATCATTGTGCTATAACATGTAAGAAACCCAAATAGGATTGGTATAAACTCCAAATTCAAGCCACCAGTGGAAAATAATCAGTGATTTTTTTTACACTGGAGTAACAATTGCTAAAACAAAACAAAAAACGCAATATGCCGTTGTTTTCATTTTAATGTTTACTGCCCCCTCCGTAAGGTTGGTTAAAAAAAGTATACATCTATTTTGTAGGTAATTGAATTCCCAACAATTTTTATTCTTATACTTGTTTCTCTCAAATAGGCCAAAATTGAATTACAGCGTTCTAATAAAGTTAGAAGTTTGAAAAATTTCCGGAAAATGCGTATTTTTTTATCTTTTTAAAATATCATATCTCGTGAACTATCTGCCGTACAAACAAAATTCAACACGTATATTATAGGGAATTTCATTCTCTACAACATTGAATAGAACTGTTTTGTAGCTATAATGCACCGAAACAAGGATATAACTGAAAATCTAAAAAAAATGCCGATTTTTTTTGGTTTTTTCAAAATGGCAGCGGGCGCGGAAGGGGGGGGGGGGGGAATTGTGCATCTTTCATTTTAAACACTTAACAACCATCCTAGACAACATATCAAAAATTTAGAACTACCGGACCGTTTGTAAGGTAACCCCCCTTATTTGGTCTCTATTCACTGTACTACATGGTAAAACCATGTGAGATCGATCGCTAAAGTTCCCCAGAAACTTGAGTTTCTAAACGATACCGCATCAAATGCAACACCAGGGTTTTCAGACATCTACTCTAATCAATTGAAAATTCATTTGTAATTATAATTTGTTGATTTCATTGCATATATATTTCTGATGTGTACTAAAACATTGTGTTTAACAAATTGCTCTATAAATGGTTTACTGTTGGGCAATAAATGCTATTATTATTATTATTATCTACTGGAACATTCTTATATTTTTAACCTCTCGTAGGTATATGACATTTACCAACATTTATTGGGAGCATCATAAAGATCGTCTATCTAAAATGTTTACTTGAAACACAAAACGTCTTCTGAATAATTTCGATCATACTATACTTGTTACTTCAAGAAATAATTCAGAAGAATTGTAAATGAAATAATATTGAACAAACATCGGTGAAAGATAAAATTTTGCCCTCTAGAAATAGCTTACCAAAGCTTTCAGCCTCGGTATGAAATATTTATACTATTTCTACCAAGGATAAGCATTTCTTACGATAGGAAAATTAATAATAATAAATTCGAAACAAAAATGTTCATATGGGTTGCCTGGCAATCACTACAGAAACACAGTCTCTTGTTTCCTTCATTAGATATACTTTTTAACATCGCTAAGGTACTTTTATGAGTTCAATTTTTTCATGTCGAAATTATCGTGACCCTTTATATCTTTGATATTGTTAAACAAATCATTAGATGAAATGGTTGATTGTAATAATTTCATTCCTTTGGTATGTCTAGTGACATCTATCGGAGAGTAGATGTAGTGATTCAACAAGTTAGCTGTTTTGTTTCGGAGGTGGATACGTTTTACTGGATAATCGTTGCACTGGCGTGCTTGGAAGTTGGAATAAGGGTCCGTACCAAAGAAATGTAAAAAATTCTATCGATGAATTGTTATTTTTCAGCTACATTCAGAAATGACGGTTTTTGTTTTGTTCATGTCTTCAATAGGAAATGATGATATAATTGATAAAATCTGTTTCTCGTATATACCGATTGTTCCAATAGTGCGTATTTCCCTGATATATCGATAATGCTAATAGGTATGGGCTTCAGAATGGGTTTTTTCCATTTGACGGTTCCCCTACGAAAACAACCCCCTGAAATTCAAAACTAATGCGAGCTAAGGGTTTACGAGGTGTCATCTTCCATAGCCAAAGAAATAACAATGATGAAAGTATGTCCAATTATATCGAATGAAACAACCATTTTATTCTATTGAATGACAAGACTCTTTCTATAGATCAACTGATACTGATTGAGTATGAATTTTCTCCTCCGGAAGATGCCAACCTTGTTATCAACTTCTGATATTTGTTCAAAATGTCCTTAGCCCTGTCAATATACATTTTTCTACGGATGCTATACAATGTGTATCAAAACACAGAAAAACTTTATCAAATTCAAGAAAGAACTGAGATCATTTTTACTTCAAAATAGTTTTTATTCAGTCTCAGATTATTTAGAGGAGAAGTGATAGGTGTTATATTTATTAATTTGTTTAGATATTGTTTACGAGTAAAAGTGTAAGTGTGATGTGAATTTGAGTGTATATTGAAAATGTGTATCTTATGTTTGTATAAGTATATTTTGATATTACATTGTACGTATGAACTCTATTTGTATGCATATTAGGTATGTATGATTTTACAACAATCAATTGACGATTCCTATATCACTTTTGTGATCTATGGTTAATAAATAAATTGAATTGAATGTGCCTTTTTTCCCATCGCTGTCATACGTTCAAAACGAAAGATTTCTCACGCAGTGAGAAATATCCGCCAATACAGTGATTTCTCACTGTTATCACGATACTTAACCCAAGTCAGTCATAAATTATTACATGTCAGATTGATATGACACGTTATCCATGTTGACAACTTTACGTCGACGATTCGCGTGCAATATCCAAGTAGCCCATTGTTGGCGTTTCCATAACAACAAAACCGAAACACTGCTGACAACTTACCTAACGAAAATAGTTTTATTATTGATTGTTACAGTATAAACAGTTCAGATTTATTAAACATTGAATATAATGGAATACAATAATTTGCTACCAAGCACATATGTTGCTGAATCTTATATCGACAACTCCATAGATAACAAAATGAAAATTTCAAAAAGTATAGTAGAATCAATTCAGCCTCCAGCCTCATTAGAACCTGAACACACCAATGCTGTGGAAGCTCAGTACGTTTCCCTATCAACTTCAACTTCGACCGCAGCTGATATTTCAATTACCGAAAACATGTTAAAACAAAACAGCCTACCAGGGGCCTGTTTCAAGAAAGTAAAAGTCTTGTAGCTAGCTACAAGAAAAACAAAGAAACAAGAAACTAAATAATTGTTTTTTACTCGTTTTTTACCTGTACCCACATTAAAAATATAATAAAATAAAATATAACTGCTAATTACCACTTCAAATAAAATATAAAAATGAGTTAATGATATAAGTATAATTATATATGTATTTTGATTTTCAATTGAAAACAACGTAACCGTAGAAGAGTAAAATGCGTACATGCATGATAAAATGACATATTTCTCACTTGTACAATATACTATTCTAGAATATTTTATTCTCAAGCGAGTCGAATGGATTCTGAACTCCTCTTGTGATTACATTAAAAATTGCTTGATTCAACATTTTTTTTTTATTTCTTATATTATACAACTCAATAGCTCTCGATAAACGTCAATATCGCAAATTTTTTTTTTCATGAATGTTTTTATATGTAGTTGAGAACGTTCGCGTATAGTTTCTGTAGGTTCATTAGACATGTAATCTCGACATGTATTCAAAATAAATTTTCCTTATCCTAACTCTATATCCATCTAGTGAACCCCTCCTTTTTCGATCCCGGTTCCGCCTATGATATCACGCTCTGTTATCGTCCACTCGAAACTCGAACACTATCTACAAGTCATCAATTGCGTCACTGACACTCATCTGACACACATGCGGATTCTTCGTTCTCTTGCTTCACACAGTGGTTCAGCATTCGCTAGAATCAGCATACGGCGATACAAGGTTCAAGGTAAACACGAAAGTCAAGTGTACGTGATAAATATACTAACCTAGCATTCATTCCAGTACAATTTGCGAGCATTTACAAACGAAATACATCCTCGATGCCTTCGAGACTGACCTACTCCGAACCGGGAGACCCCCTCGTGGTACTACGAAAGGAAGACTACCCTTTCCCTAAACTAGAAGACGGGGAAGTACTCCTGGAAATGCTGGCGGCTCCCGTCAATCCCGTTGACATCAACATAGTGCAGGGAAAGTACCCGATGAACATGCAAGTGCTTGGGTACGAAGGCGTAGCCAGAGTCGCCAAGGTAGGAAGCCGTGTCAAAAATCTAACGGTAGGGGATCACGTGGTACCTATGAACTACGCCGGTACCTGGAGAACCCACCTGACGCTTCCCGAAGCTGTTCTGCTGAAAGTTCCCAAAGAGTTGGGGCTGGCAGAGGCCTCCACCTTGACCGTCAACCCTCCCACGATGTACAGGATGTTGAAAGATTACGTGCCACTAGAGGCCGGAGATACCGTGGTACAGAATGGTGCTAACTCTGCTTGCGGTGTCGTCGCTATACAGCTGTGCCGCAACTGGGGCATCAAGACTGTGAATGTTGTTAGAAACAGGCCCGATATAGACGATCTGAAGAATTTTCTCAGGGATCTTGGAGCCACGCACGTCTTCACCGAAGAAGAGTTCGCCAAGACGGACGTTTTCAAAACTGGCACCCTTGATAAACCGTTGCTAGCCCTTAATTGCGTGGGGGGCAAAAGCGCGACCCAATTGGTACGTCAGTTGGACCATGGAGGGGTTATGGTCACGTACGGAGGTATGTCTATGGAGCCCGTTTCGGTACCCACTTCGGCGCTCATCTTCAGGGATATTCGGCTAGAGGGTTTCAATATCGGTCGCTGGTTCGATAAGGAAGAGAATCTCGTTGCGAGAGCGGAAATGTACAAGGACTTGCTTTCGATGCTCTCCAAAGGGGAGTTGAAGGCGCCCCCTCACGTTTTTGTGAAATTCGACAACTTCAAGGACGCTATAAGTAACACGCTTTCCAAGAAAGGAATGGTGGGCAAGAAATACATATTGGATTATGGTCTGCAGTCGAGTAAGATTTGAGTAGCTGTTCGTGATGTGGATTGTGAAAGTTGAATTTTCAAAACTCGGGGATAATATGAAAAGCACTGTATTTTTTCAGTGCGACTTCTGAGGGGATTTTTTTGTATATATTTGTATCGGTTACATTGTGTGAAGAGTGTGAAGTGCAAAAATTCGTATTATCATATTCATTCCAGTTGGAGGTGATTTATTTTAATGAATTCTACATATCAGACTTCACGTTTCAATCTCATATATTAAACGATTATCAGAATAAAGTTATTTTCAAATCAACTCATTTCTTTAATTTGATAAGTAATGATGTTTTTTTAATTTTTCAACGATATATCCGTCATTCGAATATCACACTTTGGGACAGTGAGGTGATGGTTATTTATGTTTCAAGGGTCATAAATATTGACCTTTGGGCATTCATATCCACCCAGATAGCGATAGATATCTGATGAATACTCGTGAAATCATCTTTTATGGATATTACGTTTTTTATGAATATGCCAGGAATATATACATCCTTCATAGAATATTCCCAAAAATGCTCCAGGCGAACATTGGGGTATTTTAGGAATATTTCTCCAAGATTATTCTATGAATATTCTTAAAATGTTCGTAGCATATCAGACTGAGAATATGCCAAGAATAATATCCGAGGGATGTTTATAGAATATTATGAGTATACAATGAATATCCCAGGAATATGTAAAAAGAATATTCAAGGAATATTCAAAAAAGTATCTTCTAAGAATATACGAATATCGAAAAACTTGGTGTTAAAAGTAAAATGAGTTAAATCTATATTGCTTTGGTGGTACAATATTGCCTCATTACTGTACAAAGCCTAAGTGAAAATCAATCTTGTTGTCAGCATTGTTAATTTTGTGCGATATTATTCAACTAGATGAAGATAAGTATTATCAGGTAATATAACGAGAATACATAATTCTACTGATGAATTCAATTGTTATTCAAAATTTGATGATTCGGAAATAATACGAAAGCAAATTGGACCATGAAATTGGAGTTTCAAAGGACGGCAATTTCAACTAATTGCTATTCAATAACACATAACCAAAAAGAAAAGAAATATGGTTGATTGTAGATGATTGGTATGAGGTATAATTGAAACAAAACAAAAAATATAATTGAAGTATGTTACTCTCACATGTCGATCCTGAACTGCAATTGGGATTTAAAGATAAGCGGTACACCCTCTGTTGGAAAGTTTCAAACAATGTCAAAATATATTCGAAGTGATGCTTACTAGTTGAAGTATTTGTCGAAATGGCGCTGCGATATTATTTTAAAATTTTGGAATATGATTAAAATTATCACTAGGTTTCATCAAGCACAATTCATGGTTGAAATTCACATAAAAAGTGAAAAAAAAACACTACAATCTGTTATAGTCGCCCACAAAAATTTACGGTTTGGGAATCTCAAACAACATCAAAAACCAACGTTTGCTTGAAAGTGGTATTAAAATACAAATCAAGTGAGAAAATCAAATCAGAATCAAATTTTTGGTCAATAGAAATTAGGGATTGATTGATCAAAGAAAAATACTGTTGTTACAAAAAATCGAGATATCGAATATGAAATATGAGTAAAAAAAATTCTTGTCGATATATTATTTCATTCAGTTCCTCATTTGAAATTAGAGATCTGATGCAAAATTTGCTATCATTTTGTGTCCTCTGACATGGCATGTCCTTTCGACCAGTGGCCACGCGTTTTGTGAGTTTGAATTTTTCCTCCCAATTCTCTAGTTTTGTATAATATTTAATGGTTTTGGATAAAAAAATCCCTTTTTTTGATTATAATGTGACGGTAATAAATATTCGAGAAAAGAATCTAAGACAACTTTAAAGTACAATGTCAGCCAATCGTGAAGTTAAATTAAAACAAATGAATACTATTTCACGTAATCATCGCCTTCTTGCGAAGAATAATATATGGACCGATGAGCGCCCGAAACCAATGACATATGAAGGAGACCGAAGACGTTTTTTGCAAGCTCCCGTCGCAGTCCCGACAAACGATTAATAACCAGGAATAAATGGGTAATAAAAAGTTGATTTATAGTTTGAAAGCAATCTGGCACTGGCTTTCGGATGGGATAATGTTGCCAATATCCAACATTAAAATTAACTCAAAGGGGCCGGAAAGGAGGGAAAATTCGAGAAAAATATTGAAATTATACTGATTGCGGTTCAGCTAATGTCTTTTGTTCGGCTTTTTATGGGTCTGTTTTTCGGTCGGTTGGAAAATTGAATGATTTTTTAAATTGCGCTCTCAGATACAGATTGAATGAAGAATTGGGTAACTTTTCCGATGCAAATCGACTCCATGAAATATTCTTTTTATTTTCATTTTTCTGGTTCAACGTTTTCGTTGATATGACGTACGTTGATGCTTGAAAAAGGAGAAAATCTCAATAATGAAAGAGGTGACCATTGAAATAGTCATACTAGTTTTTTTTTCATATGCATATTCACACGAAAGGAATACCCTGTAATGTTCAAAGAAATCCGCGTGAGTCAAGGGACAGGAGATACGAATCAACATTCACTTTGAATTTCTGAAGTTTGTAAGCCTCAGGAAAAACCTCTTTCGGCAAGGAGTTCCAAAGCTCAGCTGTTCTATTTCAAAGAAGATCCCTGAGCAAGAGAGGTTTGACAGGTTTCCAAATTCACCACAAAGGGGTGAGAATTCTGTACTCGTCGAGTCATCCGTGTAGATATTGCCAAGGGGGAAACGATTGAAAACATTTCGGAAGGGTATCGACCGTGAAAGTATCTATAGAAGAGAGACAAGTCTCCGACCCCTCCACGATGTTCCAATGAAGTGAGCGAGTCTGTGAGCGAAGAATCACCAACAAGTTTTTTGGGACTTTGAGTATTTTTGTGGTAACAATGAAGTTTGAAAAACTATGATTTTGTTTTATTCCTAATTAAAAACATCACAAAACTTCCATGGATAATGTGAAATAAAAACATTTTACGAACTTTCTCTGTTGATAGGTAATTGTAAATCATTCAAAGACCAGGAAAAAGTGATTCATATATGATTCAGCGCCCAGCGCTCCACATAGGCAGGGGTGTAGTTGTTTTAAAGTATTTCCTCATTTTTGTGCATTAATCAGACGTCTACGAACAATTTCCACACACCTATCAACAGAGAGTATTTGTTAGGTATTTTGATTTTACTTCTTCCGTAGCGACTTCTTATTTTTTTTTCTACTCGCACTATTACAAACCGTTCATTACGTAGTTGACAGCTGTTAAGTAAAGGCTGATTTGGAAGACACGTATTCTAAATTATTAATGGCAGCCGCTTCCGGAATTGTTTTTTTCAAATGATGGGATATGTAACATTTGACCTGACGAATTCATTCACCCAAAAACCGAATTCAGTGAATTTCACTTCTAAATTCTTCGTGAATTTAAATTAAAAATGATATTTGGCTTGCTGTCATCCATTGTCTCGTTGATCATTGAAAATGAGGGATAACGAAGAAATGTTTGCTACACAAGCAGAAATCACCGCACAAGCATGGTGGAAGTAGAAAACGTACAGTACGCATCTCGAGGATAAGGCCAATTACCTGCACTCGCCAAATACCGCACTCGGCTGACGCCTCGGCCTCACAATTTTCGCTCATGCGTAATATAATAATAGTAATAATAATAAATTTATCGCACAAAAAGAAAAAATCGCTACAACATAAAAACATCATAATCTAACCTGAATAATGTACAATAAAATTGGGGAAAACCTGTAAGAAATGAAATTCTTGTATAGGTTGAAAAGATGATGGATTATAAGGAAAGTAGTATATAGAAAATATTAGATGTGAAATTAGTAGTATTATACGATAACTCTATTAATGATACAAAAATATGAATACAGTAAATATTTCGAAAGATACAACAGGATAAAACAGTTAAGATGAAAATGAAGAGTATAACTAATGTTTGAGAGGGTTATTTTACATATTGACACATTTATGGACAAAGCAATATATCTCAGAGAACTATTATATCATAGAATGGATATTTAATCAGAATGAACTTTGTTGTCGGCGATTCGAAGATGTATATCAACCCGCGAGATCGATTTGATATAGCTTTTCAACTTATTTTTAAATTGTTTGATATTATTCAGTTCTGTGATACTACTTTGGAGGCTACTTACCCTCCTCGTTGCATAATATAGTATTACGTGGTAAGTTGAAAAGGATCCATCCACCACAAATGTATATATTTCGAACCAAGATGCATAAAAACCCTGATGCGTTGAGTTATAACTCAAAAATCGTAAGTCCATATTCTCTATATCTCGTATTCTTGATTTTGAACAATTTCAACTGATGAAATCCCTTCACTCTGAATCAGGTAACGGAAACACTCGCCTGAAAGAAACTTTCATTCCGTGATTTCGAATTATTGTTTTTTATCCTTTTTTACTAGGCACGTAACAGCCATTGTCACTAATGCTGGGAAAAATGTGTTAAACAGGGAGATTCTGGTAAACAATCAGTAAATCATTCAAATATATATGAATACCCAAGTAAGAGAAAGGTCATTCAAGGTGAAGTATGTTTTCTTCATCGTCAGAAAAATCTTGCGTGTTTTTTTTCAATTGACATCAATTTTGATTCTGAGATTTTCAAAACTATCTTCTATTTTTGAAATGTGTTGAAACTATCATATATTTCTCAACTCAAAGAAATAATTTACCTGCAGTAGGTGCTTAATATATTATGGATATAGATAAAAGATTCGGCACTATCAACACCACAACAGTAGCAGTACCAACGATAATAACGTAGATAGTACAACGTGAAATAAAACGAACAAACTAATTGGAATAGAATTGAATATTGAGTTTATCGGAGATTCCAAACGTATTCTAATTTCAAATACTCCAAATGGAAGTATCAAACTGTCAGACTTGTCTGTAAGAGGTTGGCTTCCTCTAAGGTGGCCAATCTACACAAATTTTGTGTACTTATGATTCTATTGGTGAATGAAATATCCCGCCAGAGTTTAGCCATACCGGCCTGCCAAAATTTGACAAAGATCTTGGCCGGCCGCATGCAGAAGGCCGTTTTTCTCGGTTCGTTGCGTCTGCTCATGACTCACGATTCTCGGAGCCAGTGATCACTGACTCTGTGGTGCGAGGAGTGGTCATTGGTTAATGATAGTAGCGCTTTCGCTCATTGGGTCTTAGCAGTGGGAAACACGGACCCGACTAAGTTTGTTCAGGCGACAATAATAATGATAATAATTTCTTTATTCATCATCACATGCACAGAAAAAAATAATAACAACATAGTGTACAGCTCATGAATAGGATAAAATTGATAAGAAAAAATCCTCCACGCCGAAGGTTCCAGAATCGCATCGAACGCGGCGAAACGGCACAAGTTCCGTCACCGTCAAAAGATCGTCTCATCGCAGAGCAAAGATATACTGGATGATTTTAATTAGATATTTAATTGCCGAAGCCGGGCGCGGCTCGGAAAAAATCGTCGTTTGTTCATTTCCACTCCGGACTTTTTCCGCACTTAACTACGTGTAAATTACTGGAGTTACAGTCGGGCTAAATTAAAATCTAATGATTAATTTAACGGCGTCTGGAATTGCAGCTTCATCACCGAACGAACGGAAGGACGGCCTGATTAAAAATGTCAACTTGCACTTATCGTCCGGGAACGGCTCGTATATTATGAGGTTAACTAACTTTCCAGGAGTGGGACTTCTTCGCGCTCGCGAATCATAATTTTTAGCAATCGGAACGCGGGGATCTGCCGTCACTTTGCGCCGGAAAAGAAGACCGCGAACTGGTGTTGTGGCCTCATTTAAGAAAGTCATTTTTGCGTGGACTGATCGAATCAAAGCGGGCTCTCAACCTATCCAGCAGATGGTTCTGTCCACGAGAAGAAGAACGTCTTCTCTTGAAAAATGAGAAATAGAACTTTCAACAGCTTATCCAATCCATCTTGGTACAGAACTAATAACGTATATGTCCAGTAAACTTTGTGTAGTATACTAGAAAAAAGGAACACCTGCACTACCAGTGTGCAACTGAAAAAGTATCTGAGTTCGTGCTAGGATGGATTGGATAAGCTGTACGTTTTTATCTCACTACTTATTGTAACTGACGTGTCTTCAGTTTTGTCCTATACGAAAATTATCAAACGATTTGTATAAACTGATCAGATGTACAGTGAGACACTTAAATCTATATCCTTCACCGCTAGCCCACCATTGTAGGTAATGACTTATGGTTAACACATGTTAAAGGGGTTGAGGATATCTTGAAATTCACAAAAAAAAAACATTTCAATAAATATTGGATTTGAATTCGCAAAATTTTGGTAGGTAGCTACTATATAAAAAAACTTTCCATATACCACTTGTACTTGAAACTAATTTTACTGCAGTATTTGTACTATACGGACGTTATCAAATGAATACTATGAACTGACTATAATGTGACCTGGTCTCTAGTGTATACAGGTATCCTTCAAACCTATCCAACCACTGTCGGTAATTGCTAATGGTCGTTGAGGACTTTATTTACCGAATTATGTTTACTTGCGAACGTTTGGTTATGCCACATTGACAATGCTTATATTTGTGAATTTCCATGGATTCCAGATAATTCAGTACCCAATTTTCCAACCCTTGCACTCACAGTGCAAAATTTCCGTATCGTCCAATCATTTTTACCCAGTCCTCTCATGTTACGCACACTGTTTGGGAACAAAATGGAGAAATTTGAATTTGACCAAGTCAGCCAGAAAATTTCTGTCGTGACCGCGAATTGAACGGACCAATAGTGAGAAATCGGTCATGGCTATCATAAAACTAATATTAAGTTGCAGCGCTGTCATTTGTGTCTTTCAAATCCATCAAATGGGAGCTACAGAAGTACAAATTTTTGGAGTCAAGACTTTTTTCTTTTGCGTGAATGTGGTTGACATTGTTCTTTGCTAAATGGTATTGGTTCGGACTTCCTTCGTCTATCTATATTATCAACTCTATTGAAACCTGTTGCTGAAAAAAAATTCAAAAGAGAAAACAGATGAAATTACAAATGGAGTAATGAACAAATCCAAACAAAAAAGGTTGAAATGGATTTTTGGTCGAACAATAAAATCAAAGGTATGATGGATCAAAGAAAGTAATGTTCTGACAAAAAAACTGAGATATCGAATATGATATATCAGAGTCCAAAAAAAATTTCTCAAGTTGAGTGTTCTCACGAAGTTTTTATCGCTGTTATCTGCAATTGTCTTCGGTTGATGACTGACAACTAACATTTCGAGCTATGGTCGATTCCCCCCACCATAGGGTATTCGGGACTTTATAATCGACCATAGCTCAAAATGTTGTCAGTCATCATCCGAAAACGACGATTATGGGTTGAATTTCGAAAAAACCCTTGTTTTCGGATGCCTACGTCATTAGGCGATCAATTCCAATAAAATACGAAACACATATTTCATCTATTCTGTTGAAGAATTTTTAGGCATCAAATTGTCCCATACAAATTTGGCGCCCGTTTTCACCTCCTTAGGGGTGGAAATTCGGAAAACACGGCAAAACGGAATAAAAAGTATCCTATGGCCGTCTCTTGGTTGTAAGCTACCTCCCCACCAATTTTCAGAATAATATCAGTGTTAGGATAATTGATATCTACAAAAAGTTACTACCTTCACACCAGAGTTTCCAATCTCATCGTTTATTGGGAGAATAGATGACACTGGCATGAAGCAATTGTTCGAATACGATTTCATTATCTTCAGTCTTCGAATACGCACAGTCATTTTGGAATATTTCCATTAACGATTTTGAAAATGAATAATATGAATTTTTCGGGCTCATTTTACACACCACCAGATCATATATCCAAATTAGTTCTGTGCATTTCATTTGCGAAGAAGACACAAGAGGAGAAGGGTCCATTAAAATTTCGCAACAATAACATTCATAAGATACACCTAAGGAGGGGAATTAGTAGCTCGAAGTTTGGACATAAAATAAAGTCGGATAAGTATCAAAAGTCGTATAACTAATAATTATTTCCGCGGAATATTCAAAAGCCCCGCGAGATAGGATGGGTTTGATGTGATACCATACTTTTCGCGCCTGAAAGGGGGTTGAAAATGTGAGGTACGTATCACAATATTTTTCTCGCATATGATGACGTAGATATCATTTTTTGTTATTGAAGACTATTTGATAATTTCTTTGTGAATTCTTCCAAATTCAAATGGTGCATTGAATCCCTATAGACAAGTTTTCAACATCTCCAATGGAGTTGTTAATATGCGAGTTTGCAGATTACCAATTCTTCAGAAGTAATATCGTTTTTTTTTTTCGTCATCGTTATCAATCTGGGACTGTTTTCTTGGAGTTCTGTGAGGAGGGAAACCGAGACTACAGCTCGAATTGTAGAGCAGGACTCGACTGATCGGTGACCAATGAACCTTTTTTTAGGAATTTGTGCTAAGAATCGAAAAGGAAGACCCCCATTGATCACCGCGCAAGGTTCTTGTGGATTTTTGATAGGCATATTTGAGTTATACGAAAAGTTGCTGACTGAAATGTGAAAAAAGCGTGGGGTGCATGGTGTCAATAGATTACTCGAAAATAATCCCACGCTTTTTTATATTGCAATGCATACTTTTCATTTGCACTATTTTCAATTCGAATTTTGAGGAATTTATTTTTTACTTTCCAGTTCATTTTGTCAGTTGGGTACTTTCTAAAAACGTGTTTTCTAGTTTTTTTCAGGTAGTATTTATTTTTCAGTTGGATTTTTCATGAAGTCTTCTTTTTTTCATTTATTTCTCTTTAAACTATTATTTTTTTGAAGATTATGATGCTTTTATAGATTATTATTATGAACAGCGCCAAAGTGCGCAACATTTAGACCCTCTTGAAGTCGCAGGAACAGAAACGTAATATCATTCAAAACTGCAAATCTTCCTGTGGATCGTGAATATTTGAGTTTGATTGATGAGTGGGGTCATGCCAGCTAGTACAAACCGGCTCCTTCGCCAGAATGTCGTTCTATTTATGTCGCTAGAAAAACAAATCGTTAATCCTGAAGGTCCCAATAAGGATCTCGGGATGTTTTATCCATATTATTGCATTATCATTGGCCCTTGATAAGAATACAAAAATTCAAATAAATTTGAAGTTTCAAGGCTGAATAAGGCTGAAAGTTACCGTTACAAACATAGATACATACCAAGCTATAAAAAGCATGTTGAAAATAGAATTTTTTTCTCGAGAGAAATGATTCACTGTTGCCTTAGTATTGTTTCGATATATCTGGGTTCTTTCTTCTGAATAATACTCCGAACAACACTAACTATATTTATTAACTTCACTATAAAATACAACTACTGCACTGGCTTATATACTGAAACATCCCATACTCTTTACTACTGTTTACTAAAAACTGCATAAGACTTCGACTAGACTTCTTCACTAAGGTCTACAAAGTTAAACTTTTTCTGTTATTTTTTGGCATTTGGTTGGCAACTCTCTCGATGTTGCCGTATTTTGTTTGAAGTCTGTTATTCACCAATTTACAATTGCCATTCAAAAGTGACAGTTCTGTGTTTTTAGTACTTCAATTTAGATAATTGTGAACAAAAACTGTGTATTTATAGAAAAATCAGTGTCGGGCTCTTCGTTAAAATGTCAAAAGAGTTAAAAACCTTCGCTGCCAAGATGATATCTTCGATTAGTTATTTCGAAGGAGAGCGGGATAATAATGTCCCATCGCTTCCCTTAACGGCTGTAAAGGAGCTGAATTACATGCAAAGTGGTAAATTATATCGATAATCTACAGTCAGATATTCATTTTTGTTGTGTTGCGGCAGATTTGAAGTCAAGTGTATATATGCTTTCAGTGCGATTTCTCAGAAGATCAACTATATCAAAGCTCACAAACCACCAAGCAAACATGCAGTACATTATATAGGTGTTATATGTAACAATATTTATACTATGTAGGAACGCAATGTATTTACAGTAAATATGGTGAAATCTCGATTTTTCAAAATAGTTTCGATGTAATTGTATCAGCTATACCCTCCCGCCTCGATGACGGTAGTCGAGAATATCTGCGCTTGTAGCCAGGTAAACATTCTTTCGTTGACCCCTCATATGGATTTGTATATTTATGACGCTCAGTGGCGGCGCTAGGAGATTTCATGATTCACTCAAAAATATACCAGAGTGTTCTTGCTCTCCTCGCTCCATCTTTCACGCCCATTCGACGATAACTATTCTTGCGGTTTTCTTTCGAGAGTAAACCAACCAATTAGCCGCTCTGTCCGTTCACCGCACCGCAAATTAGTTTACGATACCTCGCCGCGCGGTCCGAACGAAATCTCCGATCCAATCATCTTAAACAACGTTTAGTGGACGCGCGGTGCCCTCCGCGGTGCGGTATCGCCGTCCCTGAGGTGCACCGAGCCGTTGTAATTACTCGAAAACGTTAACGGGATTTTCTGGTGGCGGTACAAGGAGTTTTACAAGCGGCAGGGTGATGAAAAGGACGAGTCGTAGGAGAGCTGTATGTAGTAAGTCCGGTGTTCGTTTCGTTGCAGATTGTTTCTCTGGAAAATCAAGTGACCGCGGCGGAAAATCTGGAATTTTCCGACTGGGCAAGAATATCATCGAGCAATGAAACGAATAATGTACAGTTGCCTGTAAAATCTTCATATATTAGGGTTTACTAAACTGCGACACGTGTTTCGCTTTACAATAGCTTCCTCAAGCAGGAACTTTAAACTAATCTTAACATTTCAAATTTATATAACCTTATATCCGACGGCCAATAAGAATATGGTCCGACAACCAATTAATAGATTAGCCAATGGTCCGACGTCATATCCTCATTAGTACAATTTCCGGGAAAGAACATATTAAACAGAGGCGAATTATTCAACTCCGTCTGATCATTCATTAGGAACTGTAAATGTTTACACTCATTAATTTCCAAACTATCCAAGCGATTGAGTTTCAAACTTTTACCTTGGAAATGAAGGATTTCAAATTCGTGGTTGAACTCATGTCCCCCTGTAATGAGGTGAGATGCATAGATTGAATTTGTCTTACCATTTTGGAAACTACTTCTGTGTTCTTTCACGCGTGTATCAAATGTTCTTTCCGTTTGACCGGCTTAAAATATAGGACATGTACCACACAATAATTTATAAATTTCTGATCTATCTGATACTGAACTTCTATCTTTGCTGTTCTTGATATAATTTGATATAAGAGATCAAATCATTTTTTGTTTCATATGCAACCTTCAAATCTTTCTGTTTCAAAAAATTATAAATTTTTTTACTCGGTTGATCTAAATAGGTCAACGTTCTGTAATTCCTATTATAATTCGTTGTAAATGGATAGATTTCTTTCAGGATTTGACTATACAGCTTTTTGGACAATGAAGTGTGTACTAAATCACTATTATAACCGTTGGGAATAGAGATTTGTTTTATAATATTGTTTTTTTTTGGATTTTTCATCTGATAAGGAAACATTCACCAGTCTGTGAATCATACTGTTAAATGCTGCCGCTATGTTAGTGAGGATGGGTAAATGAATTTTGGATTACAATATCTGTATGCGAAGGTTTCCTTAAAATTTAGAAGTTATCTTTAATTTTTGCTATAGTCAAATCCAGAAATCTGATTGTATTATTTCCTCCCATCTCTATGGTGAATTTGATGGGAGGGTGACTGGAATTGATGAAACCAAAGAACCAAAGTCCTTGGAACTATACTCCATAGGTCAGACCTTGAATTCTCCTTATATTGAGAGGGTTGTGGTTTCCCTCCCAGTAGCACATTATTTGTCCTGAGGTTTCCTAATCCTCTTGCTATGCTCACTGATGTAAGGCAATGATCATGAATTTACGATCCTGAAATTCCTGTAGATACACAAACATGCTTGAGGATATATATGTGAACGACAACGTGATACACTTACATCAATGTGATACCTGTGTAGAAAGAGAACGAGAAGCAACTGAGCTTTTGGTAATGGCTTGTGAATTGTAGCTCCAATTCATTCTCGTGAATTGAATTCATAAGAACAAATCAGAAGTCACAATTCACTGAGAATGACAACTCACAATCAAATTTTTTTGGAATTTTTGTTTTCAATTATATTGTAATTAGCGAATTTTAATCATTTTCTGGCCCATGTATTCATTATCTTCAATTGATATTTGAAATATGCGAGATATCCCCACCTAGATATAAGAAATATGATTTTTTGAAAACTATCATTTTGTCAGGTTGTATGGTGTTTCATTCACTCATTATATTTTAAGTATCTGCATTCAATTTTTCTTTCACCAATGATGTGTGTGTTCGTATGTGAACATATGTGTGTCTACCTATTATCGTATTTTTGGATTGTATGAATTTTTTTGACTTGGTATGATTATACAATTATGTATGAAATATAGTAAAATAATAGTAATTTGTTCAACAAGAGTGGCCATAAAGCACGAGGACGACGTTTGAGCACGATGCCGTAGGTAGATATAGAGAATTTTTTGATATTCATGAAAAACTGATAGGAAAAAAACTTAATTGAACACAGTATTGAACGAGAAGTATTAAATTAGTAACGTCAAATAAAAAAAGTACAATTTTACAATTTCAGCTAACCATTGGTGTGAAGAGAAGATGTAAGTGCTTCCTTCAATTCCACAAAAAAATCAATAGCGAGAATTCAAACTTGAATCAATAAATTAAAAAATATTTCAAATATAACTACGTTTCTTTCTGCTTGAATGGAACAATTTGTATTTCATTGAAAAAAGGAAACACGAAGTCATCTCCACAACATATTTAATTCTAACAGGAACAATGTCCTAGTCAAGACATGTTTCGAACATATATATGTTCATCTTCAGTTAGGTACAATAAAAAAGGAGCTGAAATAGAATTAACGATGAGAAAACAGTAGTATCAACTCCTTTTTTTAGTACCTAACTGAAGATGAACATATATATGTTCGAAACATGTCTTAACTAGGACATTGTTCCTGTAAGAATCAAATATGTTGTGGAGATGACTTCGTGTTTCCATTTTTTCAATAAAATTGGTCTTCCACTTTGAGTATGAACTACTACCTTCGTATAATTTTTATTTCGTGTTTGTAGGTAGAGAGGTCAGAATTGTGACGTTCATGTGCATGGTTGTCCCTGGTAACCAAGTATTTTGTTCTCTGTGATTAGTGTGGATATGAATCATATTCAGTCAACTGGAATCGCCTTCTTATCTTTAGTAAACTTTATAGAAATGAGCATATTTACGGGCGTGAACGTTTCGCTCATATTGTATCTTCAAGACTTTCACAAACGAAATATTCCGTGTGTGTGTATCTCCGCCATTATCTCCTCGAAATAGCTGATGAAATATGAACAATCCACCTCCAACGCGACCAACTTAATCATAATTCCACTCAGACAATCGGAGAAATTTACTACCCCGACTTACAAGGAGACTTTTTCTTCCACTCGGCAATAATTACGTAGAGTCCTTCTCTCGTCGCGTTTCGGTAATAAGCTGTATCTGGATTCGTAAACTCCTAGGCGGTGCGGCAGCATCCTCATCCATCCGGGATCCGGTGCTGAGCCATTTAGCTTTTATACTTTGAAATTTACAGGAAGATGTTCCTAATATACCGTCGAGACTGTATTATAATTGTGATTTATGTCGCTCGACGAAAGTTGGACTGGCCCTATTTTATTGCCGCTCATTGTTCGGACGTATTTATGCTCCACGCTAAGATCGCGCGCGTCTTCCACTTCGCCCTGTGATGTGCTGGAACGGTGACTTCGAGGAGAGGGCGGGAAAACAAGGCAGAGATTCGGAAAGGGGTCTAGGATCCGATTCGGGGTTTACGGAAGTTATAACGCGAGCAGAACGCATTTATCAGTCCAATATTGGTTCAATGTTACCAAGTGCGTACCTGAGAAATCGTAAGTTCAACAGCTCACGATGGAAGATCTTCCTAAAATGATTAACAACTTGGAAAACAAATCTGGGGCAGAAATTGTTGATATAAACTTCATTAAATATATACTTTTGGTGTCATTGGACATGTACTTTTATATTTTATAAATATTTCTTTACAATACGGACAATTTTCAAATACACTAAAAATCAGTACTATTGTTCCAATACCAAAAATGCCAAACACAATTAAATCCAGCGAATATCGTCCCATTAATAAACTACCGGAAATGGAGAAATTGTTGAATATGATCAGTTATCAAAATATATCAACAAGAACAATATCCTGATAACAAATCAATCTGGATTTCGAGAGAATTTCTCTTGTGAATCCGCTTCGCAGCTGACTGTTACCAAGTGGGTGCACTCAATTGATACGGGAGAATACGTTGTTGCCATTCTTCTTGATTTACGAAGAGCATTCGAAACAATTGACAGGAATCTCCTTTAAAAAAAAAATTACAGTCAATTGGGATTAAAGAGGTTGTGCTAAATTGGTTCGAAGATTGTTCAAATGATCGATAACAAGTCACAAAGATTGAAAATGAATTATCCAGTCACTGACAAAATAGTTGAGGCTTTCGCGGCCGAGGTTTTCAGTATCACTACTTTTATTCGGGTTTGAAGGCCGTCGTTTTTTGGAATTTCTTCCTGACGTTTCGCTGGCTCGAGTGGCTAGCTTCTTCAGAGGTTCATTCATCTTGGAATTCACTCCGATGACTGGAGATTGTTTCTTCGCAAGTTGTATTTATGCCGATTCAGGTAGTTTGCGGTGCTAATTATTCCTTTCGGATTCGGGGAATTGTCATTGATATTGATTACCTTGTTTACTTCCTGTGGGTTCGGAGAATAATCACCATTAATATCTGAAGAACTACCTGCAGTTATTATCGATTTTCTTAAAATGGGATTCCATATTCGGTTGAGGTTGACAGCTTCTTCTTTTCTGTTGAAATTATCCGTGTGTTTGTGGATTTCTATTGCCTCCCGTACCAGTCGGCTATGGTATCCCTGGTTGGGTGCAATCAGTTTTGCATTTTCAAACAAAATCCTGTGGTTTCCCTCACTAAGTGCGTGTTCCGCCACAGCCGACTTGTCAATTTGCCCTAGTCTGCAGTTTCTCTCATGTTCCTTTAGCCTAGTTCCCATGGATCTTTTGGTGGTACCGATGTATACCTTCCCACAGGTGCACGGTATGCGATAAATTTGCCATACATCCCGAGGGTCACAGACAGAATTGGAAAACTCCTGAGTAAATACAACATAAAAACTGTATTTAAACCCACAAAGAAGATTCAACAGAGCCTCAGATCGGCTAAAGACAAAAGAGATCCACTGTCTGCAGCAGGGGTTATTATATGCCACGATATCAAAATATTGTTTTTCCATTGTTTACAAATCAAATCAAAATATACTTTATTGTCTGAAAATTTGCATCTTATTGACAAAGTCCAAGAAATACAAATGTAGATATAAAATAGTATTAAAAATGTATATATAAAACAGTCATAAATAATAAAATAATAGAAATTATCCTTAAAAAGATTCACTAAAATATTCCTCCAAAATATAATAGGGTTGTTGTTGTTGACAGAAGTAGGTGTTTTACCGCCTTTTTGGAATGGATGTTGCTCAGATTTGCAGATCTTATTTCTAGTGGTAAATGATTGAACAATTTACCACCATTATAGTATATAGAGTCTCTAATTAGATTCGAAGTCGGGATAGGAAGTCTAAAGGTATAAATGCTATTACAAGTAGCATTTTAACGAAAGCAACATTTTAATGATGGAACTTTTCATTACAGTCAAATACCCCATTTATTTGTTTTTTGTTGGAAAAACTGCAATAAAGTGATTCTTTTTTTTTCTCTCGAAAACAGCAAGATACGAGAAAAAAGAAAGAAATAAAAGAGTTGTAGTTTCAGTAGCTCAATACGAAAAAAAAAAATACGAAAATTGGAAAATATCAGTGGCGTACATTTTTTTGGTCAAAAATCCGGGGCGTCATTAGACAATACACACTGATGAACCGTTAGTAGGATGGTTCTCTAGCTCTTGGCCTAATAGCTCAAGATCATAGAAGTAAATCCCTCGCGGATACACTTCGAATGGAAAACAATGACCGAAACCGCAGCCCGTAAAGCCGGAAATGAAGAAATAAAAATCTTTAATTAATTCCTAACGCACACAGAGATTTCATTAATACAACGTCCGGTCAGAAAAAAAAAGCGTAGTAGGCGAGAGAGCGCCGCCATAAAGGGGTCGCGCCATTCGATTGTTTTAAATTAAGGGATGAATGCAAATCAGGCATTGTTGCGTTCTTTCAATTGTTACTTAAAACGGGCGCTGCGATGTAACGGTGCGCTGCTATTTTTTGTTTCCGAAGAATTGTATTAAGGGATATCTTTTGTTTTATGCCGTTAATCTTTTGTTTCGCGGCGGCGTTACGGCGGTGACTCGATTTTGTACGCGTTCGGAAACGGGAGTAAAAATTTATCGCCTTCATTAACATCGAGACGGACGAAACTGATAATATTGGTGGTTGAATGCAAATCCGCGAGACGATAAAACATTCGAACAACACGCGGCCCGGCCGGCCGAAGTAAGGGTTTTAATTACTTTTCGGTCGAAGGGAAAACGGATTTTGAAGTTATGGGTGGGAATTGCCTATGTGCATGGTAGATTCGGTTACGTACGTTGAATAGCTGAAGGTTATCACAAATTTATTGGTCTATGCAACTATCGTATATCGATAACCACATGAGAATTGCTTACGCTATTTTTTCTTCCAAAATGAAGAGCCATAAATATTAATTTACATTTGTATTGGACACAATAACAATAATTACTCGTATATCTTAAAGAAATGTACGAAATTTCTATTAATAGTATAAACTTTAAACATTTTATTTATTTTTATATCGATCGTGATAAATGTAATTAATCCGATTTCTTGAAAATATTATGATTCATTATTTCTGCAAAATCGTAATTGATGGTATTACCTGGGGTTACACTTTGGCTATAGGAAATCTATAAACATTATATATATAATGTATTATATACATTATATATATATATATATATATATATATATATATATATATATATATATATATATATATATATATATCATAATAATTTCAATCAATCCGATTTCTTGAACTCATTGAGATTCATTGTGTAGTTCGGAAAGTTCATTCCAGGTTCCAGTAGGATTGCCAACTTTGTTCACGAAATAGAAATTATATTTAAGTCTGAGAAGAATTTTGAACAGTATTCAAGAAAAATCAACAGTATTTCAAATACATATTTTTTAGAGCTTCTCGCACAACTTAATAATAAGTTAAATTTTTTTTAAAACCTTGACCTCAAAATTTAAAAAATGGGGGCTCATTTCTCATTAAATTATTAATATCTCTTTTCATAACCTTCCATCACTTCGCATTGATTACTGAAAAAAATTTTCAGTAAAGGCTGAGGTGGCGGAAACAGAAAGAAATTTGACACAATTTTAGTAATATTTTCGAACTCTTCTGAGGTATGAAAGAATGTAGGCTTTCACGGCCGGTGTTGTAATATCGCAAGGTTTTCGGGCTTGAGGGCCGTGTATTGGAATTTTTAATTCCGGAGCTTTCGGCTACATCTGCGGCAGCCATCTTCAGCGGCGTAGTCGTAGGTCAACTCTCCTGTGCGAGTCTACTATGACTGGTGTTACATCTGGAGGTGGCGACTTGTTCTTATGAGGTTGGATCGTGTTCTGTCGGACGTCGGATTCTCTGGATATGTCGGACCGTGGCGTTAATTTATTCAGAACCGGATGCCAAATTTTGTTTAGACTTAATCCTTCTTCCTTCCTATTGAAATTATCTTTGTGTTTATATATTTCAATTGCTTCCCGGTATAAGCGAGTGGAGTAATGTTTGGTCGTTGAGAGAATTGAAGTCTTATCGAACTGGATGTTGTGGTTTTCTATAAGGGCATGTTCCGCTACAGCTGATTTTTCAGTTTGCCCTAATCGACAATTTCGTCTATGTTCACTGATTCGTGTCTTGAAGCTGCGTTTGGTGCGTACCACCAAACGCAGCTTCAAGACACGAATCAGTGAACATAGACGAAATTGTCGATTAGGGCAAACTGAAAAATCAGCTGTAGCGGAACATGCCCTTATAGAAAACCACAACATCCAGTTCGATAAGACTTCAATTCTCTCAACGACCAAACATTACTCCACTCGCTTATACCGGGAAGCAATTGAAATATATAAACACAAAGATAATTTCAATAGGAAGGAAGAAGGATTAAGTCTAAACAAAATTTGGCATCCGGTTCTGAATAAATTAACGCCACGGTCCGACATATCCAGAGAATCCGACGTCCGACAGAACACGATCCAACCTCATAAGAACAAGTCGCCACCTCCAGATGTAACACCAGTCATAGTAGACTCGCACAGGAGAGTTGACCTACGACTACGCCGCTGAAGATGGCTGCCGCAGATGTAGCCGAAAGCTCCGGAATTAAAAATTCCAATACACGGTCTTCTGAGGTGTTTACTTATGAGTACCTCCATTTTTGGTCAGTACTTATTTCAAGAAAATCTTGTCTTCTGATACTTTCATAATGTACTTTGAAGTATTTGAACATTGACAGATTTGTAAAAAAAATGTG
This sequence comes from Zygogramma bicolorata, assembly GCA_032362365.1. NCBI lineage: Eukaryota > Metazoa > Arthropoda > Insecta > Coleoptera > Chrysomelidae > Zygogramma > Zygogramma bicolorata. The sequence continues at coordinate 1,849,460 of JAVJAQ010005172.1, forward strand.
TGAGCCTCTAAGTAAAACACTTATAGTTTTGAGCATTTTGATGCTGAAAACGATATTTTGTGTACTTTTTTTTTGTTGAACAGTAAAAGGATCAGGAAGTGAATAACTGTATAATACTGTTTTCAACAGTATAGTTGGCAACACTAGGTCCCAGTGATCTGGAAGTGGAAGGAATATTTACATTTATTTCATTATTGCTAGTCTCAACAGAGTTCAATATTGTATTGGAAATGCTGATTTCATTCTGAACCGAATCTTCATTCCTCAAAACATGTTCCAATTAAAATCTTCGGGAATTGATAATGAATGCCTCTTCAATCCCTGGAATCATAAAAAAGTAGTTTTCGATTATTTTTAAAATTCATAAAAAAATAATCGTATGAAACCCCTCAGAAACGATTCAAAATACCCTTCAGGTGGTCATGACCGTGAGCGTGAATCATCTTCAGAACAATGCTGCTCTAATTGAAACAATAACATTTTTAAGGGTTCAATTGACTGAATGCACGGAAAATCTGATTTTTCCTCTCTGAAATGAAAAGTCACGGTTGAATATTCTTATACGGTTTTATTCAAGATAATAAATTCTGAAAAACCAATGGCGTCCGATACCATTATTTTTGCACGCCACTGAGTTTTTCATGATCATTTATTCAGGACTATATGAATTATAACTTTCACAAAAGAAGTAAAATCGAATAAAATTTTACAAACACTCTGTTTTGCTTGTTTATCATTCAGAGACGTTTGATTCATTAAAAAAAAAGGAGCCCATCTGTAAGATCTTCTCCCCTGCATATATGGAGCGACGGGCACCGAGTGATATGGAAACTTTTTCCGCCTACCTCTATCCAAAGTATACATTTCCTGGCCTCACTGTAGGAAGAAGCGAAGTCGTGATTTTCCTCCCTAGGGAGTAGAAGTGACGTGTCATAGTCGTTATCATTGACAAAACTTTTACGACATTGACGACCTAAACTATATTCTATTATATGAGTATAAATATTACCGTTTATTTATAAAACACCCTGTATTTTGCAAAATGGTAGAAATCTGTTAAGGAGGTCGAGTGTAAGTTAGTTGTTTGTTGTTTGGGTGATTGATATATGTATATATAAAAAGTCAACTTTTATATCATTCATACCAAAATCATCATCGTTTATTCGAGAAGAATGAAAAAATCAATCTCAGGTGTGAGATGGGAATGTTTGTTATTTGTCGTCGTAGTTGGCGGTGCGCACAGTTGACGATCGCGGTGGCCGGACCAGAAAACCCAAGAAGGCGGGCGCTAACAATTGAACGGAATCCGCCCACTGGATAAGTGTTTGAAAAATTGACCTCTTGACGATGATTCACACCAGAACTGTTTGATGTTTTTTGAGGAAGTAGAACAGTCCTGAAATCCGTATTCTGGGTGTTACCTCCTTTAGAAATGGAAAAGCAAAAGCTTCAAATTCTTATTATATCTGTTTTCAGGGCAAGTTGGTATATCTGCCACGATACGTAACTGCAATATAATAATTATAAGCCATTTATTTATTTCCAACAGGTACAAAAACCCAACTGAAGGAAAATACAAAAAAAAATGTATTAAATAATCAATAGCAGATCAAAATTTAACAATTTGGCATAGGAATGAGATAAAATTAAATAAATACATAAATATGTGTTAAAATATTTGTTACAGAGAAAGGAAGGTAAAAAAAGTTGGGCATACACCGACAAGTCAGAGAACAAGGTGCGACATCTGATTCCAGGCATCACCCCAGAATCCTCACAACCTTGAGTGAAGAATATAAGTATCAAAGACACAAAAGTCAGTAATTTGACAATTCACTCAATATTAAGGAACTCACAGATTTTATTGAGTCGAAATTGATGTCGCATATTCTAGAAAAATACATATAAAATATAAAAGAAGCATTATTGATTGACTATTCTGTCAGTTACGTATCGTATTTTCAATGAATCCAGAGATTAAATGAAATAAATATTTATGAAAATGCATATACCTTTCCTTGGCAACTTTTGTGAAGCTAGACTGCCTCATCCCTGACTGGCAAATCATTAGGCTCTCTGCAACTTGGCTTTAGCGTATGGCTGTTCCAAATGTTGTCACTATATTGATGAAGTATAGGTTTTCAGGCGTGGTAATCATTTGGTGTGATCAGAATATCATTCTTGTTTCCAACCCCAACGTTTTTCCAAATACGTCGTTTCTCATTTCCTACCACAGATCAAAGAAACAAGTTTAGGAAGGTGGATAGACGAACACCAACGAATAATGAAAATCTTATTTCGCCACCAAAATTACAATACATTTTCTACGCGTGAAGCAGTTTCCTTCGGAAAATATGGCCTCACGTTCCCTAAGACAAATTACAATATATGACATATTTCAAAGGAGTGCGTTATGTTAGTGATATTTCGGTCCGTGACACCGTGAACTCCGAAGGAGAATTTTTTTTTAACACAAAATATGTCTTGGGAATTTGAGGATTTTTTTTTTACTTTGGTGGTTTGATCCACTTGATACAAGTTCTGAAATTGTTCGTTCCGTTAAGCAGCTGACGAACGTCAACCCTCAGATGTCGAAACTTGTGCCAGCAATGGATCAACTAGGCCTTACCTTTTAACGTGTGATTACCCAGCACGGTGGTATGGAAAATCTCAGGGTTTTCCTTAGGAAACGATGACCTTTTCGCACATTTTAAAGAAACACGCAGCTCCTACTTCAATATTCAACTATTCCATCGAAATGAATTCGAAACTTATGCTTTCACGGTGTTCGAAATTTCAAAATCACGTTGCTGATCAAATCGACGTCAGAGTAGGTTGACACCATTTGAAAATTCTGCATTTCAGGAGCTTTACTTCCAATCTGAATAAAGTTACTGTTACCAGCGCATTCGCTAGTTGTCGACCTTAACCTCATAAATTTTAGGCAGAAAGATGGGTGTTACAGTTCTGAATCCATTTCTATATTCTGTGTTTCCTATTATCGAAGCTTGGTTGTGTGTACATTCGAATTTCCAAACTTTCATTTTTCTGGTAAAAACTTTGAGAATACCCATCCCCATCCCATTCACTATTGCCATAACTAATGCAATTTAAAATTATATGTTGGTTTCAGAATGGTTTCAGTTTTCAAGTTTGAGACATGTAGTATAGAACCAGGAGACGTGAGCTTATCCGATTAATCTAGGCAAAGATCTAATTTTTCTTTCGTCATGGTCTGCACTACCAGTCTGCAACTGGAAAACTAGCTGGGTTTGTGCTTTTTATTCCGTTTCACTGTGTGTTCGGATATTCCACTCCTAGAGGGGTGAAGAACGGGCGCCAAATTTGTATGGAACACCGTGATGGCTCGGTCCAATCTACTTCAATTTTGTTTTTTTTGTTATTTCACAGAAATGATGTAAGATGTGTTTCGTATTTTATTGCAATTAATCTCCTAACGGGGTTGAAACGGAACATAAAGTTATTTCGAGGGTCAATTAACGCACAGCCTGATCCAATCACTGATCGTAGAGATCTGAAACTTGGAGGATGTCTTCTTTGTATGAGGCATCCGATAAGAAGGGTTTTTTCGAAATTCTATCACTAATGAGGTGAAAAACGGGGTCATAGTTTGTATGGACATCGTACTTCAATCTACTCCAAATCTTGCAAAAATATTCTTCAACAGAATTGATGGAAGACTAGTTCCGTATTTTATTGAAATTCATTGTCTAATGGGGTGGAAAGAACTTCTTGCAAACGTTCTTTCGAGTGCACCCAGTAGGCAGAGCTGTAATTAACCTGATTATTTTTTTCACTTGTCAAAATGAAACGTTTTTGGCATTTCGACCAATAGTAGCGGGTTATTCTATGGTTATTCTAGCCAAACATTGGGTATTATACTGATAAAACTGCCTGGTCCTTGACCCTTGATAAAACGTTGTTTACCTTTGAACTGTCAAAACTATAAGGTTTACCGCGTCGAATCTATTGAACTGGCTCATATTTATATAAATTATATGAGAAGAAACTGTTGTATGAAGATTTTGCTACAACGACATAACGAACGATTTTATGTTCCTTCTGGCGCGATTTTCATTTCATAAGAAATTTTCAATTATCAACCTTGTACAATGACAGGTGTGACACCATCTCTTGGTATCGCCAGCAAGCATTATCACATGCACTGCGTAAGCATCATATCTCTTCTGGATCATAGAAGGCATACATCGTTGTTGGACAATTCAAATCTGTAAAATTTTCACCTATTCTCCTTTCCTTCTTATGTAAATGAAATACTGATCAATTGAATTGTTCTTCCTTCTATTTGTTCAAAAAGTAATCTCTCCAAATACAACTCGTTCTTCAAATTTAATAAGATAAATTTCATTTTTCGAAACACTCATTTCATCAATCGGTTTGTTTTGATACTTTTGCCTAATAAAAATTTTTTTGTGGAAAATGAAAATTCATCGATCAAATTTGAAGGACTCGTGGTATTAACTTTGATAAAACTCAGTACTAGGAACTACACAATATAATTGCATAACGATAATAATCAACGCCCAACGAAGTGGGCACGCGTCAGGTAGTATTTTATCTAAACAAACTTTCCTGCCTCAACTTTCGTGACTTCTCAGCACTCGAAACGACTCTATTTCCCCATAAAAAATCTTCGCGATAAAACCAAATATACAATTGCCGCCGAAACAAATAACCTCAATATAAGAATAAAAGAAAAACGAAAGAGCGCATCTCGCCGGGCGATGGGGTGTAAGAAAGCCCGTCGGATAGATGGACGCCGAGGATGACAAGCATCCCCGGCCTTCTCCATCACAGCCTCCCCCAGGACACGGTCATTACGCCTGTACTCGAGAAATGACCGCCGAGACTCGGAGGCTGCGTTCTCTGGACCGCTACGTGAGCCCAATGTGTTATCGTCGAGGCCGACTGGGAAATGGATCCAATAACGTTTATTTATTAGGCGAGCTTAATCCAATAATAAATTCGATAAAATGCCCGGGAGACGAGCATGAGTCGATTGTGTGTTGGAGTAAGAATTCGTAGGTCTTGTTTTTTTCTTAGGGCTTCGCGAAACCAAGACTGATCAATCTTTGTCTTGGTTTCGTAAAATAAATGTATTGTTGGTAAATACATGAATAGGTGTTAAAATATTTGTAACAGAGAAAGGAGGGGTGAATAAAGTAGAGCATACACCGACAATTCAGAGAACAAAGTGGTAGACAAAGGGGCGACATCTGATTCCAGAATACTCACAACACAGGCTCTGCATATCCAATCTTTGACCTCACAAGCCTTAAGTGAAGAATATAAGACACGAAAGTCCATATGTTTTTTTTTTCTCAGAGCTTCGCGAAACCAAGACATTAATGAGTCTTGGTTTCAGTCTTTGTCACAGTCTCGAAAAATAAATGAAGTCTTGGTCATGGTATGGGTATTGGTCTTGATGTTTGAAGGCAAAGACGAGACTGGCTCATTCTTGGACTTGGTCTTAATAGTCTTGGTCATAAATCAAAATGCGTCTAGAAATATGAATTATTCAATTCAATTAGCTAACAGTTTATTTGCATATAATAGGTATTTCGTAACTTGTATTAACAGTTGTCAATATGTACGGGGGTACGCGTAAAGTAAGCGAAATGAATTTCTCATATTCTCAAAGAATATAATTTTCTAGAAATCTTGAATAAAGATTCAATTAGACCCACATATTGCACAGGCCGACAGGACAGAAAAAAAAATTATAAGGGTCGGAATGTTAATTAGGTTTTTATTGACCATTTTAAAAAAGATCATTGTGTAATGGACAGTAAGATGCAGAAGCGGCAAGAAGGGTGGAATCGGAATCCCGAGGAAATTGCACTACTTATTATATTATGATGAAGTAGGAAAATATCACATAGATGACCAAATACATTGGTCATAATTTATTATTTTTATTTAATGATGAACTTTGGTGGGTGCAACTTACTCTAATTATGTGTCTATGTTTTTCAATGAATAAATATGTTATCTACCCTCTATGTGGTATTTTAAAATATGAATAAAACCCAATTCTGTTGAAGATTATACGGTAATATAATGGGGTGTCGAAAATCTCACTGTTCACCTGTCATTGTTTCAAAAACAGTTGAAGATAGGTATAGAATATCGATAAAAAATTTCACCTAAAATTCAAGTAGGTATGCATCAATACACAGAATGATTTATTTAAAATGAAAATCGTTGCCAAGTTTAGCTGGTAATAAAAACATCGCAATATAATAATAATAATAATAATATGTCTTTATTCATACTGTCATTTTTTCATTACAGGAAAATTAATTAAAACTAAATAAATAAACATCGACAGTATGTCAGGGCGGAATTCAGTCGCCTATATCCGGAGATATTGGAAACTGCTCTTCCATTCAACCCCGAAAACAAACAAAATTAACCCAAGCAATATTGACAAAACAATACTCAGTGGAGATATGAAACCTAGATATTTGATTGAGGTGAGATTAAAGGTGTGGCAACGATTCAAAATATCAAAAATCTTTCAAGAAATTTCGAATCAATACCAAATATTTTTTGTATTAAATTCTCTTCCTTCAAAAGTAGGAGGTATGGACCACTGCGACCATAGAACATGTACCTATTCGTTATATATACTAAAACTGTGATACTCAATTTGAATTTGTATCAAGACCAAGACCAGTGTCTTGGTCTAGGCGAAGCCCTATTTGTTTTATTCTAAATGAAGAAGCTGTGGGTGTATTGTGGTTTACAGATCAATATCACAATATGGCTACCAATTGAATGACATTCGGGAAAACCCGATTTATCTTTATTCAATATCCGGATGTCAGGAATAAATATTCCTTCAAGGTCAAGTATCTCGATGCTAGAAATTACGACCAGTAATAATCTCTCATGAAAAACCATGTGAGCTCGATGGCTAAAAGTGCTTCCCAGAAGCTTGGATTTCTATTTCATGCGAGGAACTATACTTTTTGTCAGCTCCCAATGATCTACAAGGCACAGTTCTTGAAATATAGTTCTCATGAATGGGGCTCGGCACCAAAAAAATTTATTGAAACTCCTTGATTCCATTCAGAGAAAGGCAATTCGTCTTGTTGGTGATTCTTCGCTCACAGACTTGCACACTTCATTGGAGCATCGTAGAAGGGTAGGAGACTTGTTTCTCTTCTATAGAAATTATTACAGTCGGTGCTCTCTTGGAAAAGGAGCATAATAATGCAGATAACGCAAAACAAAAAGAGTTGTCAATACGTCCAAATACACGCTCGATTGAAGGGCCATGATATTGACTCTGACAGAACGCAAGTAATCCTTAGAACTATAGAGAGGCCATCGAAATGCATGAGCATAAAGACAAGTTCAATCGCCAAAAAAAATTCTAATATTCATTGGAACATGGATGCCAGCAATGCAAAACATATGAGCTCTTCCAATGATAGAGGAGAGTGCTCCGAGAAGTCAATTAGGGCCAATAATTGATGGTCTGACACCGTGTCAGTCAATAATTACAGAATTTTCAGTTTGACAACATTCAATCAGAGCATTTCAGCAGAAAAAGACAGAATAACACAAATATTCATGGGGATGCTTGAAGACTGGCTTCAAATCAAATATTCTAAAAATGAACTATTTGTTCAGGCCAGCCTCAACTCACCTACACTGTAGGTTGACGGACTAACACCTATTAGAAAACAACTACTTCCCTGGCTAATAAAATTGATTATTTAAAATTTTAATTATGGGAAGTCATCGACTTATGTTGATGATGGCACTGCCTTGCACTGACGAGAGGCCAAATAGCCCGAAACCGGTCTGCAAGTGTGTCCCGTCCCAATAATTGAAAATCAATTCTGGTAGTTGTATCGCCAAGAGCATATGTGGAATCTCTTCTGTGAAGAATCCCGCACTAACACCTGTTGGATGTAATCCAATGCCCTTCGTGGTATTAGCGAGGGGAGCAGTTGTTTCCTAATAGGTGATAGTCCGTCAACCTACAGTGTAGGTGAGTTGAGGCTGGCCTGAACAAATTGTTCATTTTTAGAATAAGAGAAAGACAGTTCCATCAATGCCGCATCGCCTTTGAGAATGACGGCAAAAACATGCAAACCACGGTTCAGAAACCAGGAAACACCTTACTTATCATTTATCAGTTACCGGCCGTGGAAGTTTACAATTTTTGATGAATGGGAAACAGTTGAATCCGTAATGTGAGGTAAATGATCTATTGAAACGATTCGATCACTGAATTTTCAACTGGGGACTGAGGATAGTTTGCAAATCAATACGACCGTCAATTTCAAATTATCCTACACATTCCAGTTGTTTTCCTGAAATTAATCTGTATATATCTGCCTTTTAAATTGGTCACTCTGCTTGATAGTTTCCCATTACTGGCTCGGTGATGATATTTTAAGTTACTTTCAGCTATTCCAAATGAAATTTGCAAGAAAAACTACTATCTTTGTGAAAGTGAGACTATAATGAAATGAACTCATGAAACTCACCACTATTTAGGAATCCTATTCGTGGGAGCAGTCAAGATTTAAATGAATACTTACAGTATCTTAATATGATTTTATAGCGTTTTTCAACATTATGTGATAAAACTTCGGTAGAACATGTATTCTGGGTAAATTTTCACTAACGATGAACGACTGCCATAAATCAACATTATTGGGTCTATTTTAGGACCAGCAAATTTTCGGGGGTTATATCCCGAGTGCACCAAGTTTAATCGGTTAATATGTGTGCTGCAATTCCATGATTCTCGAAATTTTGCTTAGCAAATGACTTGAATGTATGATAATTTGATAAAAACCCGAGACCGCAGGTCGAGGGATTTTATTTCAAATTATTATACACGAAAGCATTTGCTTGAAAGCAAAATTTTGAAAATCATGGAAATGCACGCATTTTGGTCGATTGAACTTGGTGAAGGAGGGATATATGTTTAGATTATTTCCAGAAAACATGTAAACTCGGGAAACATCAAAATCGAACACAAGAACAATATAGTACCAGAGATAGTACCTGAAAAGTGATCCAAACGCCCGGTTTATTTCGAACATTTTAATCGGTTAAAAGGTCTAGTGCATTTAATCGCTGTAAAACTCTGTGAAAGCAGTCTATCCTTCAACTGTTTCATCGTTTATTCGCATTGAGGGAAATAATCACATATAATATCATGAATTTTCTAGAGGGCACGAATATTTTGAAAATTATATATATTTTTGAATATTCGTACCCGAAAGAACATTTCCAGGAATAATTTGAGCTTGCGTGATTGAAAAGTAGAGTTGTGAATTCTTAGCTGGCTACAATAATTAAACTTCTATAGGACCACCTTTGATCGCCACAGGCGGTGAATCACATAAAAGTCACTTATTTTTGCTCAATTGGTGTACCAAGCTCAAAATCAAATTCATTAGATATTTCTACATAACACGAAGGACAATAGAAAGTGAAAGATAACACTTTATTCTCGTCGATTACAACCACAATCTATGTCATTATTTTCGAGGTAAAAAAGACATGAGCCAAAAATTTTGCTCTCATGTTCAACTGCAGTAGTCATTTCGTTAGGCTCTTTCAATGTAATTTTGACAGTTGTTCAATCTGACAAAATAGAACGTGAATTCGCGATAGAAAATTAGCGTTACGCCTCCTATCGACTTCTGCGAGAACACTCAATGGTTAGATTTTGGATTTTTATGATTTTTGTGTGTGTGTTTGAGCTTTGATAGCGATTGTGGAGATTTTCAAGAAGTTTAGAAATATCCAGTGAAATAATTGGAAGGTTTGCTGCTTTTCAATAATTGTGAGCGTATATTAACTTTCTGTTGTTTTCTAGTTCTGGATATAAACCAATCAATCTTATATATGATCTCTACGGTATGGGTGATAATGTATAATTTAGTGTGTATTGCATAAACCTAATTAGGGAGAATAACATCAACCAAATAAAAACTGCCACCTGTGATACTTTATTATTGCTTAAATACATTGAATATATTTTATATTAGGTGATCGAAGTAAATGTTTCCAGCTGAGAGATGCAATTTTCAGTTATTTCAGGTGCACATTAATCATTAAATTATGCAATATTCGTTCAGCAAGCCTGACTTGATAGCTAAAACTCATAAATCCAAATCTCATCTGGAGACAACCTCCAGTCTTTCGAATTTTACAATATTTTGATTATGAAAAACCTTCGAATATGTTCAATGAAATATTCTTTAAGTATTAAACTGTCGATTCAGTCACTTCTTACATAGAAATCATTGAGAAGTCGAAAATTTCACGAACAAGAGGAACTCGAGAACATCGAAGCTCGATATATATGTTACCGGCAAAGTGTGTAATTCAGGCATTGTATAAAATGCCTAGGCATTCTATACATTGCCGAGTGAATCCAGGCAAAGTATGAAATAAACTCATTTCTTAACAATTTTACAAACTTTGCCTAGGCATTGTGTATAATGCCTAGGCATTATATAGAATGTCGAAAGTTTTGCAGGCAAAGTATAAAATGAACAACATTGTTAAAAATTGTTTATTGCAAATAACAAACATGAAATGTATTAAACAGAGGATCTGAAAATCCTCATATTTTACTAGAGTAAAATTTAAAAGTGAAACATTAATTTAAGAAATTACTTGTTACAGCAGGAAAGAGAACTATGGTTAGGTTAGGTTAGATTAGGTTAGGTTAGGTTAAAAATCTGTCTGTTCCATTGTTTTCAAGATAAGGTTAACCTAACCTAACCTAACCATAGTTCTCTTTCCTGCTGTAACAAGTAATTTCTTAAATTAATGTTTCACTTTTAAATTTTACTCTAGTAAAATATGAGGATTTTCAGATCCTATGTTTGATACATTTCATGTTTGTTATTTGCAATAAACAATTTTTAACAATGTTGTTCATTTTATACTTTGCCTGCAAAACTTTCGACATTCTATATAATGCTTAGGCATTATACACAATGCCTAGGCAAAGTTTGTACAATTGTTAAGAAATGAGTTTATTTCACAATGGAACAGACAGATTTTTAACTCTGCCTGAACTCCAGCAGGCATTCTATAGAATGCCTAGGCAAAGTATGAAATGTTTAAAATTTCACACTTTGCCTGCTTACTTTTGGCAATGTATAGAATGCCTAGGCATTCTATACAATGCCTGATTTTACACTTTGCCGGTAACATATACACATGCAAATGTAAACATAACAATAACAAGGTAGACACGATTAAATTTCCACAAAATTTATTGTCTTCGCGACATGTTTCATTTTTTTGTGGAAATTTAATCGTGTCTACCTAGCGTAATAACCATGGACAGTTCCGCGTTTCTATGCGCTAGCGCTGCAATATCATTTTCTATCGCTCATTTATGAATTACCCCATTACATGTAACTAACTGATCAAGAGTCGAGTGTAGTATGCAGCAAAACAGCTGCATCATTTCCACAGGTCTAAACTAACTCTGAAAAATAGCTCCAGCCACCCAAATTGACAATTTTTCACCTACTACGCGGGCCCACCGAAACCCTGGGAACGAAATTGCTTTATAAAAATGGCTTATACTTTGGCTGATCAAGACAAATTTCGATACATTGTTTATTGTGAGGAAAGCGCAAGGAATGTATTGCGTTTGTACGATTGTGTGAGCATGACCACGACCTGGTATACTTTCACGCGAAATTAGACTCTATTCCTGCTTTCCTTAGAGATCAATATTCCGTCTCAGAAATGTGTTCGGGGTATAGTTCCGGCAGTGTATCAGGGTGAATTTCTCCATTTCCTCTTAGGATGACTGATAGAATCGCAGGGGGTGGGCGAAGATACATCTTATATGCTTTGGGGGATTCACACGCCGAACGAATATTTATAAAGAGGACGTGTCCTATCAAGACAAATAGCGATGGTCGAGGTTGTTTGTCTTTCAGTTCCTCTAGGATGCGTCAAGGTTTGTAATCGAGACCTTCGACGTTCTCATTTCTGATAGTCTTGGCGAAAAGAATCAGTCTATGCATTCTGGAGGGCAAAGCTAATTATTGGTGGAAAATGTTGAGTTACCACCCCCAATGATGTGCTTTTTTGTTTGTGGCACGTTTCAGACCCCCATAATCAGTTTTTCGCGATTATCTCGAGAAACTGAACTCTTAGGGAAAACATATGTGATCAAAAATTGTTCCTCGTTGAATTCTACAAAAAATGGTTACTTTAAAAGTTTGTCTAGCCCTAAACTTTGGCCAACAAGCTCTGTGATGAATGAACAGTTTTGTTTTTTTATCATATATTTCGGAATTGAAAACATGTAGGAAGGAATTGTGTCCTAATGGTTGATTATTACATTATGAATTCTTTCAGAGAATAAAAAAAATTGAGGGTTGGTTGGCACACATAATATGAGAATTATAAAATTATGATATTATATGATTATCCAAGTGGTTGATGAAATATGAACATACGTATTCGTAGTAGTTAACCAACAGTTTTCATTATATTATACAGGATGAGGCACCGAAAACGAAACGAAAAAAGGCCTAGGTCTATCCTATGTAGAATTCAACGTGGAACAATTCTTGATTGAAAATGTTTTTCCTATAACCTCATTTTTTCTAGATTTTTTCGCAAGAAATTGATTTTGGGGGCTAAAACGTGCCACAGGAAAAAAAACAAGGTTTGGTGATTGAGAATTTCAATGGGTTTTTTCTTGGTAACTAATTCAACATTTTTTAACACTAATTAGCTTTTCCCACCAAAATGCATAGACCGATTGAAAGTAATACCACACGATCCCAAAATTTCTATTTTTTAACGAAAATTTGTTTTTCACCAATACCAGAGCAACCCACATGATAAAATCACCACTTCGTGAAGTATTTTCATCTATAGCCGTTGCTGGTTGCTCTATCGGTATTTATAATGAAGTTACAGTTTGAAAAATTGACACATCTATCTGAAGAAATTTTCCTATTCGTAGGATTATTTCATGGACTATTTCCAACTGAATGCCTAGATCTAAAAACAAAATATCAATTCTCGCATCGTGTCAATTTTAGTATCTGAACAGGAGAAATATCATCATTTGATTACTGGTTGATCAATTTTCTTCTCCTGAAGATGCCAACCTTGTTAGCGAAACGCGCGTCGAGTGCAAAAATATCAGTTAGGTGTCAACTTTCACACCAAAGGTTCCAAACTCATCGTTTATTTATATGCAATCCTATGGACGAGCAATTGCAGTGCTGCCATTTTATGTTTTTGACAAGAATTTGAGAACGAAGTTGAGATTTTTAGATGTGTTCCTATATTGACAAGACTCGAAAATTAAGTTCTGTATGATATGCAATCTGATTTGGATAGAATTCTCATTTGGTTACATCAACATAAATTAACGCTGAATTTCAATAAGTCCTCATATATGAACATAGCTAAGAGGGTAGTCAACGCCCCATCCGATCCAATAATTCTCAATAACAATTCTATCAAATATACAGAAACAACTAGATTGGTTAGGTTAGGTTTATATATTGACGAAAAATTATCGTGGAATAAGCACATTGAAAAAATTCGAAAAGAAGTATCTCCACTCATTGGAATTCTTTTCAAAATAAGACACTTCCTTTCTCTGAAAATTTTGAAGAATATTTATTTTAGTCTTATTTATTCGAAACTACATTATCTCATTTCTGTTTGGGGTACTGCAAATAAATCTATAATGAAACCTCTCAAAACTTTACAAAACAAAACAATAAAGTGTATTTACAAATTATCGTATTCAGAATCTACATCAAATTTATACAAGCCAAACAAACTATTGGACATAAATTCTCTTCATAAACTCAAAATCAGCTGTTTTGTCCATTCTATCAGAAATAGTACTAAAAAATCTAATCTTATTTTCAACGAAATTTGTGATATTCACAATCACTCTACAAGACAAAAAAATTTGTTGGCAACGAATAAAATTCAATCAGATATTGGCAAAAAATCAATATATCATAGTGGTGTCATGATATATAATTCAATTCCAAATGAAATAAAAGAATATCGATCGACAATAAAATTCAAGCAGAGTTTGAAAGAGTTTTTATTCAGCTAATAACTATTAAAAAAAAAAAATTTCTTACCCTTTTTTTTTTCAATTTTTCTTTTTTTCTTCTTCGCTTAATTGACCTTTGCGTAGAACAATTTCATTTTTGACTGTATGTTCGTTTATACATATGTGTTTTTTTTTTTCAAAACTTATCATGATTTTGTGCTTATAGTTATTCCCTAATTATAAACATGTAATGTTTCTTGGGATAATAAATAACTTACTTACTTACTTACAATCGTTTTATATGCTTTATATTGCCACCAAGTGATCACGATATCATTTTATTGTCCATAAAGTAGAAAATTGAAAATTAGGTGTGTCCTATCCTATCAATAGCCAGGGAATGGGTCATCCACTTTTTTTCCAACCAGCCTCGAACATATCGGGTAATGAAAATTGAAAAGGAAAATTATCCAAATGCGAATCGTTCGCACATTACTGACGACAAAGTCCTCTGCCCCGTTCACTTTAAAATTGCTAATTTTGTATTTTGAACATGCGTTACACCTAACAAACCTCACTTAAGAGTATTTTTTCCTTCAACAGTTACTATTCACTGACATTCCTTTCATGTACCTGTAGAAAAAAAAAGGAATAAATTGAATCTAAGGAAAACATACAAGCCTATGGACGAGAAATTTCAGTGCTGCCATTTTATGTTGTTGGCAAGAATTTGAGAACGAGGTTGATATTTTTAGGTGTGTTCCTATAGTGACAAGACTTGAATATCGAGTTCTGTATGTTTCCCAATCGTTTTATATGCTTAATATTGCCACCAAGTGACCACGATATCATTTTATTGTCCATAAAGTAGAAAATTGAAAATCAGGTGTGTCCTATCCTATCAATAGCCAGGAAATGGGTCATCCAGTTTTTTCCAACCAGCCCCGAACATATCGGGTAATGAAAGAATGTAGGCTTTCACGGCCGGTGTTGTAATATCGCAAGGTTTTCGGGCTTGAAGGCCGTGTATTGGAATTTTTAATTCCGGAGCTTTCGGCTACATCTGCGGCAGCCATCTTCAGCGGCGTAGTCGTAGGTCAACTCTCCTGTGCGAGTCTACTATGACTGGTGTTACATCTGGAGGTGGCGACTTGTTCTTATGAGGTTGGATCGTGTTCTGTCGGACGTCGGATTCTCTGGATATGTCGGAATAAATTAACGCCACGGTCCGACATATCCAGAGAATCCGACGTCCGACAGAACACGATCCAACCTCATAAGAACAAGTCGCCACCTCCAGATGTAACACCAGTCATAGTAGACTCGCACAGGAGAGTTGACCTACGACTACGCCGCTGAAGATGGCTGCCGCAGATGTAGCCGAAAGCTCCGGAATTAAAAATTCCAATACACGGCCTTCAAGCCCGAAAACCTTGCGATATATCGGGTAATGAAAATTGAAAAGGAAAATTATCTAAATGCGAATCATTCTCATATTACTGTCGATAAAGTCCTCTGCCTCGTACACTTTTTAATCTTCTATTGTATTTTGAACATGCCTTACGCCCCACAAACCCCACTTTCAGAGTATCTTTCCCTTCAACATTGACTATTCCTATTCATGTACTTGTAGAGAGGAAAATAAGGGATCAAATTAAATCTAAGGAAACATACAAACCTATGCACGAGAAATTGCAGTGCTGCCATTTTATATTGTTGGCAAGAATTTTGGAGACCGAAGTTGAGATTTTAAGATGTGTTCCTATATTGACAAGACTCGAAAATCAAGTTTTTTACGTTTCCCAACCGTTTTATATGCTTCATATTGCCACCAGTGATCACGATATCATTTCATCGTCCATAAAGTGGAAAATTGAAAATTAGGTGTGTCCTATCCTATCAATAGCCAGGAAATGGGTCATCCACTTTTTTCCGAACCAGCCTCGAACATATCGGGTAATGAAAATTGAAAAGGAAAATTATCTAAATGCGAATCGTTCGCATATTACTGACGATAAATTCCTCTGCCTCGTTCACTTTTTAATATCTCTAATAAGTCATAAATACCGGTATCGCTCGCAGAAACGATACGCAAAAAACAAGGAAAAGTGACATCGCTCTATCTTCGAACTGGAAAAAGACGGACGATCGTTCCGAAACGAAAATGAATAAAACATGGCGAAATTTGTCACAAAGCTGTGTCGTATTAATCGAGGGAGTGGTTCGAACCATTATTAGGAATACTAATCTGTGAGCATGTTTAATTTTTAGTGATGGGCACAGCAAGCACGTGAGCTCTAACATGGCATAAATATACACCTAATTACTTAAATATACAGATAGTAATGGGATATGACGTACGCGTATCAGTTTTGTATTTCGAGGGCAGAAATAATGAGCTGGGTGTTTTTGGAAAATGGATGGATTTGGATGCAGAATATGCAAATCATCGACTGTTTCGTGTTGATAATAATGGATGGTAATGTAATTGAAAGGTATATTAATTGAATATGGACGTCTCATTTTGGATATTGCTGTTAATAATGATGTATTATTCAATGGTTCATTCATGACAAGTTGAGATGCTGAAATTACCTTGGTTTTGGGCAAAATTCAAAGAAACGTTCACGTTATTAAATTAACGATGACTCGGTAAAAATAATGAAATGGGGTGACATGAACTTGGTGGAATTTAATGCTAGGAAAACCCAGGCATGTCTCACCTCAAATAAGGCAGATTCATCATCGTAAAGTATTCAGATGTTAGGAGATCTTTTTTGAAGAAGTCAAAAATGTTACAAATCCCTTTTTTTCCCCGTTAGACAAAGAATTTCGATGAAATGCAAAACACATTTTCCATCAATTTTGTTGAAAAATATTTCTTCAAAATTCGAAGTAGATTGTCCCATATAAACTATGACCCCGTTTTCTACCTCCTTTGGATGGCATATCAGAAAACCCTTTCTTATTGGATGCCTACGTCATACAAAGAAAACACCCTCCAAATGACAGAACTCTCACTAATAAACGATGAGAAAATGTAAATTCATAGAAACACTTCGTAAATCTTCGACTTTTCAAAAAGATGAGGAAAATGAAAAGTTTATAGTAATCCCATATGAACCTCAATACACTAGAGGACTTCAACAGATATTTGATGAAGTGAATATGAAAGTTGCATATAAAACATCCTACAAATTACAACAGCTTCTTGGTAACCCAAAAGATAAACTAGAAAACTCAGAGAAGTCGAGAATTTACGAAATCAGTTGTCGAGATTGCAACAACAAATACATTTGCCAGAGCCGACGAGATATTAAAACCCGTTTCAAACAGCATTCAGCACAAATGAAATACGTAAGGGTAGAAAAATCCAGTGTCGGAAACTTGAATTGATCAAGCATGTGCAAGACACAAGACTACTCGATGCATGTGAGAGTCTAGAGATAGCAAACTGTAAAAACCGCATGAATGGTGACAAAGTACTTATTCCTTTCAGCCCGCTTTTCAATTTATTGTGGAGGAAATAATCGGGAGTAATTTTCCATGAAAGCATGTAGTCTGAAAACTGCATGAGTTTATTTTCATATTTTGTCTCTTTCAGCAAAATATGAAAATTACCGAATGCAGTTTTTTTACTGACAACATGCTTGAATGGAAATTAACAGGTTTATTTTGATGCACGAATGTAATTCGGTAGAATATTCCCGGAGTTAAAACAACGACATTTGAAATTCAGTATTTATGCCTGTCAAGATGACAAATGTACATTTTAACAATCGTTACTATAGATACACGGACCGAGCGGGTATTTTTCGATACCTACCGGGTATTTACCAGTCCGAAAATGTCCCGCCGGGAATTT
Source organism: Zygogramma bicolorata (assembly GCA_032362365.1). NCBI lineage: Eukaryota > Metazoa > Arthropoda > Insecta > Coleoptera > Chrysomelidae > Zygogramma > Zygogramma bicolorata. The sequence goes on from JAVJAQ010005172.1 coordinate 1,867,417, forward strand.
ATCGCTGTAATTGATCGAAAATGTCCCGCTTCATATGGGATTTTTAACATAGGATGGAAATATTTGGGAGCGATTACACAAGTGCTTCAAAATTATCGATAATTTTCCATGAAAGCATGTAGTCTGAAAACTGCATGAGTTTATTTTCATATTTTGTCTCTTTCAGCAGAATATAAAAATAACCGAATGCAGTTTTTTTACTGACAACATGCTTGAATGGAAATTAACAGGTTTATTTTGATGCACGAGTGTAATTCGGTAGAATATTTCCGGAGTTAAAATAACGACGTTTAAAATTCAGTATTTATGCCTGTCAAGATGACAGATGTACATTTCAACAATCGTTACTATAGATACACGGACCGAGCGGGTATTTTTCGATACTTACCAGGTATTCACCAGACCGAAAATGTCCCGCCGGGAATTTATCGCTGTAATTGATCGAAAATGTCCCGCTTCATTTGGGATTTTTAACATGCGATGGAAATATTCAGAATAATGAATAATAACAGATGACGGACCAATAAATTTGGTAGGTAGTCACTGCACTGTATAAACATATCGGACCAAAAAACTTCAGGTATATAAACAACTAACCCTAGCTTAAGATTTAGTATCAATTTTCTTCTCCTGAAGATGCTAACCTTGTTAGCGAAACGCGCGTTGAGTGCAAAAAATATATGTTTGGTGTTAGGGTAATTGATGTCTAGAAAAGTTATAACTCTTACTGTTAGTACTTAGAACTACACGATATAATTGCATCACAAAAACCATGTACAAAACCACCCCTGTTAACAAAAACCACCCCATTTTCAAAAACTACCCCCATATACGAAAACCATCCTCATTAACAAAAACCACCCCCGTCGACGATAAACAGCGTCGAAGCAACAACACCGATCATCACGGTGATCCCGCACTCCTGCCCGATAAATCGGAAATCACTCTCTAAAATCCCATCGCATCGGCTCGACGAAAGGGTGCGATCGCCAACCCCCGGGGGGTGGCGGCGGCGGCGGCGGCGGCACGACGCCGGCTAACGGCGGCACGCTCTTCCGCTGCCGTCGGGACGCACCTGTTGAGTCGACTTTTCGGACGCTGGTCATTCGCACCCCCTCGTAGCGATGATAGGGTGTCGCGACCTTCGAGGCGACCCCGTTTCGACCCTTTCTTCGCGTCCAAGGAGTTTCGGCCCGTTCCCACGGTGGCCCTTGGATGGTCACGTGAATAATTGCGGGGTCAGCGGCGACAAGGGTCGCAGGGCGGAAGATGGATGGCGATCGCCCTTTCTTGGGGCGAGGAGGCTACCCCGTGCTGAAGACTAAAAATGACGCTGTTAAAGCTGGCATAGCCGAGCTGCACCAATATCCTAGTGCATTGACTTGAACCAGAAACTCTTTTTTTAATCGAACCAAATATACTTTATTGCCTGAAGAACGTAGTTCTCAGTGACAAAGTGTCACAATGAATAACAAGAAAACAAGGATAAATATCTGTCGATATGACGGTCTGTTGAAAAACTAATAATGCTCATAATTAGAATACAATGAAACACAAATATAAAACGCATAGAGAATGAAATTATTATCATTGACAACAACATTTGTAAGTATAAAATACAAGTTAAATAAAAATATAAATAATTAATAAATTTCACAGAAACACATCAAATTGTGCAATAATGTATTACTAGGACTATAAGACAAGGTCGAACTCCACAACATTAAAAGTTATGACAGTAGAATTCATCTAATGAATAGAAAGCATTCGTCTGTAGAATATATTTCACAGTTTGTTTGAATTGTTTTTTATTTTTTTAAATGATTGAATAATTTTCTATCATTATGAAATATGAAATTTTTTATTTGTATCGAAGTTGGAATCGGTAATGTTATATTTAGTGTTTGTCTAGTGGTATATTAAGACATCTTATGTATTTCGTTTTTATATTTGCTATGCATGGGACATACTGCTTCCAAAATAAAAATACAAGGTACTGGTAGAATCTTGTGTTTTATGAAGAGTGGCTTGCAGGAGTCTCGGAATTTAGCTTTACACATATTGCTCTTTTCTGCAAGACAAAAATCATATTGAAGAATAATTGACTAAATGATCCCAAGAACAAATTCCATATCTCAGTTGTGAGTCGATTAAGGCATAATATACACTTCTTGCCATGTCTACACCAAGTTCCCATGAAATGGTTCTTACTGCGAAGCATCCTGATGCCAGTTTCCTTCTGAGTTTTTCACTGTGGCTCTCAAATTTCAATTAATCATCAATATGTGAACCCAGAAATTTTGTTTCTGACTTATAACTGATTACTTGGTTGCCTATATGGAGTTCTTGTATATTACTTTTGAAAGAAAGAATGTTATTTTTTGATATATTGAAGGATAGCTTATTAGCATCACACTAATCTTTGACTTTACTTATATCGTTCTCAATCATCTGATGCAGTTGTGAGCCATTTTTATCATGCCAGATGTACTGTGATGTCATCTGCAAATTATTATTTTTTTTGTTAATGAACGTTTTCCCTGTAGTTTTTTTTTGTATCAACTTCACAGACAATTCAACACCAACAATTTTCGACCAATGATACGTATTGTTTAGCGTTACCATGACAACTCAGGTATTTTATCGGAAAATTTTTCCCGCATGGGTAACGTACAGCGAAATAGAGTGGAAATTTTTTGACATAAGCAGTGAATATTTTGTTCGAAATAACATGTCACTTACCCACTATGAGCAGAAGTTAACAAAATTTAACGTTAAAATTCGTCACAAGAGCAATTTAGCAGACTAATAAAAATACAAGATTGGGCCACATCTTTATTTATGTGTTTTCTTTGTTACTTTGTGTGCGGACCTTGTGAGGCCTTGTTTTTTCATTGGATAACTGGCCTTTCAGGGCGTTGCTATATTCCGGTGATACTCATTTTACTAAATGTTTAAGATTTCGTTATTTTCCGAATGAAGAAAAGCTGAAATACATTGAAATTCGTGGTTATATTTACTGTAGGTGGAATCGGAATTACTACTATATTTATTTTAAGTGCTCTTTGCTGAACTAAATGACTTACTAAATGTCCAAGTAGTCATTGTAATTATATTTGTTTGATTACGAGTGCACCTCGTTTTGTCGTCCTTGTTAATTTAAATGTTTCACGAGAATACCAGGAGTTGTCAAAAAGAGATATTTGGATTTGTTCAGGAATTTGCGTGTAAGTTTCGACGTTAACGATGATTTTTTTTCATATATATACTAGTTCTTATTGTTATTTCGATAGGCAAAATTTGGGTTATACGAGAAGTTGCTGACTGATTGGACTTGTTCTATCCAGAAAGAACTGTTTTTCAAAAGATGCAGCAACTCTTCGGAGTAGATTGAAAATCTGCCCTTCTACACTTGTATAGATTCCAATATCAATTCTTATTTTTTCGGATTGTGGTAGGTCACAAACCCAGAAAACTACGGAACAAATATCGATCTACCACAAAATAAAGACGTTCAAACATGTACATCTTATCCATCTTGGCACAGAAATAATAACGTATATGCTCAGGAATCTCTGTGTAGTATACTAGAAAAAGGGAGCACCTATTTTATGTGTTCACTGGGTTGAAATTTATCCCTTGTAGGTGTTTTTCTTTCGTCATGGTCTACACTACCAGTGTGCAACTGGAAAAGTATCTGAGTTTGTGCCAAGATGGATTGAAGCTGTACTAGTTACGTGACATAATCACGGGTCAACCTATTTGATTCATGTTTGTTTTTCTATTGTAAAAAATGTTGAAAATAACGAATTTAGGACCAATTCCAACGAAAAAAAAAATTTCAGGTGCGTTTTCAAGTACTTTTTCGAAGAAATATGCCTCATGGTCGAAAACGGTGATATATCCGGAGCAATCTTTTCAAGAAATATATCAACAGAACCGTTGCATGTAGACTAAGAATAAAAGCACACAATCAACCGCTACAAGAAGAACAGCTTGGATTTAATCACGACCGAACAATAGACAATCACGATCTTGTTAGCAAATGACAATCCGCACAAGGACCGACGATAATTTCATGAAATTTTAATTAAAATCGTTGCCGAGATCGAAACAAAGGTCGGCAATCTTACAGGTAGATGATTCGCGCCAACTCGATCCGTACACAATCCTTCACGAAAATCGTCGTAGATGTAGTGTAGTGTTTATTAATTGTATTTGTATTCGTAATCGGTTTCGTTCGGAAATGAAAAGCATTAATAGGAAAATCTCATCAGGGTGGCGTCGCCGGGGGGTTGTTCCTGAGACCTGATTGTCATGTGCAGAAGATTGCGATTTGATTTACTTGTACGTTCCGTGAATGCGCCATTCAAGTCGCGGGTGATTTGATTTATCTGGCAGCTCCTTGCATATGATCGCTGGATGACGTCACTAGCTTGACGTACCGAGTTTCAATATTCTCTGAAATGAAAGAAAAAAAGTCTGCACCATATGCAATTTTTTTTCATCAATAGATGAACTCGATTGAAATTTGGGTTTGTACTTCAGTTAACACGTTTTAGCCTGGATCTCACATAATCTGATTTTCACTGAAAATTTCGCACCAACAGTTTTCTAAGGCAGCGTATGAGTGACTGAATGAATCTGTCATTGACATGTTAAAATCTAAGATGGCTATATACTGGTGCTTCCAGTGTTGCGATATTGTTTCAGACAAACCTGTAGACAGGGTGTAGTTGTTCAAAATTACACCTTAAGGGTACGCTTGTGGTTGAAATTCCTAAAAATTTTCGAAATTACTCGATCCATGGAACACGTTGTTGCCAATACAGATCACTTTTGGTTCGAACAGAGAATATAACGCGAGATTATTCTAAGGCTGATAAAAAAAAATCATCTTCAATGACCTACCTCCAAGAATAATCTTACGTTCTAGTATATTCAATAACCATTTGAGAATTTCGTAGTGATCATAAAAAAAAACACAAGAGAGGTTTGCTGACAACAACATTCTAGAGCATGCACGCGATCTGAATATTCTATAAAGCAGTGAAATGTGTTTTAGATATTTTCAGTTCAACCCAGAAGATTATAAAAAATATTTATGATTTCATCCACCAAAAAAAAGGCATTTTCTCACTTCACATATCCATAAAATTTGATTCTCACTCCTATTCGCTCACACGCATTAACGTGAATAATATTCGGCTGAATTGTGATACTACTTCTAAACCGAGCTTTTGAATTGAGATCACAACATCATATTGCTCAAATGAAAATATCAAAAATATCAACAATCAACTGATTTTTTTCAGCACATAAATCAGAATTCGCAACGACATAGCCACTTGGCAACACAGGACGTGCACATGACTGTCATCTCAACTGCGAGAGTGACAATACCTGGCGAATTTATTGAGTCATTACTACGGTCTACGTCATCAATTCTTGATCGAGTAGGCCAGATCGGTCGTCTGATTTGCTGACAATCTTTCATATGGAGTGAAAACCCGAGTATATAGCCACCTTATTAAAATCTGTCTATTGAGATATTTTTTATGTGACACTAACATGTCGTCGTAGTTTTGGACCAATGAAATGCCTATTTTGTCTCGTGATACCATGACAACTCAATTGTTCACGGCATTTTTTTTTTGAAATATAGCGAATTATAGTGGATTTTTTTTTGACATTAGCAGCGAATAATATTTTGCTTCACATAACACGTCACTTATCCACTTCAAGAAAAATTAACAGAGTAACGTTAAAATTCGGCACTAGAGCAAATCAGCAGACTAATGAACACTCAATATTGGGCCACATCTTCATTTACGAGAAACTTGACGGTTCACTATATCGTGTTTCTTTTTGTTTTTAAAGAAGGATATGAATTCTCTGTTGATCCGAGTTACAGATCTTGTGAGGCCTTGTTTATTCATTGCATTACTCCCCATTTGAGGCGCTGATATATTTCTGTGGTATTAATTTTATGTAATATTCGCAGATAAATCGTATTTTTTTCGAATCCGTAAAGCCTGAAATGAATAGAAATTTGGGGTAATATTTGCTCTAGGTGTAATCGGGATTACTATTTTAACTATTTTGAGTGCTAATAGCTGAACTAAAAGACTTACTCGGAGACTTACCAGTTACCAAATGTGTAAGTCGACATTGTGATCAGATTTAATAATTGATTATTTCGTTTAGAAGTGTATCTCGGCAAATGTAGTTCTTTTTTTGGATCTACCAATTTCATATCAATACTCGCATATGTCAAACCACAATAAAAAATAAGGCTTATTTTCAAATTCAATTCAATTCATTCTATTCAGTGTAGTGTACATTTTTATCAACTATTACAAATTAGTATAAGTGAAGAACACCAGTTTGAGACAAGGTCATCTAGGCATGAAATGCCTGTGCTATGACCCAATCCCAACTGCCCTCTTCATATAAGTGTACCATAAATGTTGATTACAGCGAGTGTTCAGAGTTAACTGACAGAAAAAGCGAGGAAGACGAGGACGAGAGGAGGGGAAAGACAGTTCATTGCAACAGAACATCGAATTTCTCGGGATGACTCATTATAAATTTTTTTACGTCTTGTTTGTATTTGATAAATTTTTTTGTAGATCTCAGTTCAACTGGGAGGGCATTATATAATTTAGGTGCGAAATAAAAGAATGATCTTTGGGTAATTGTCTTTTTGAAAAGTTGTGAATATATATTTTGGGTAGATTTTGATCTGGTTATTCTACTGTTATGATTTTCAAAAGTTTCATTCTGGAAAAACATTTTTTTTAGACACTGATATTCGTAGAGCTGACGACATTTCATAACATTTACCTCTTCGTATAATAAATTAGTTGAATAAGTCCATTTCTTTTTGAGGATCAATTTCAGTAATATATTTTGAGCAGTTTGAAGATTTCGAAGTGTACTTTTAAATGTTCCACCCCAAGCCGTTATGCAATATGCTATAAATGATTCGGCTAGTGCATTATATAACATTATAAGCGTTTTTTTCGTAAGTATATCTCTCAAGGAATAGAATTTATGAAATAATTTTCTAATTTTTTTTGTGATATATGTAACGTGCTCATTCCATCTTAAATGTTTGTCTATAATAACACCTAAATATTTTATGTTGTCAGTTTTTTGTATGTTTGGGCATTTACAATTAATATTATTACATTGTAGATCATGTAATTTTAGAACGAGTTCTGTAGGTTGATCGACAATAGTTGGAGAAAATGTTATGTATTTTGTTTTAGATATGTTCAAGCTCAGTAAATTTTCATGCAACCACAGTCGCACCTTCTCCAAATCACTTTCTGCTAAACTTTTGACTTCATTCCAATTTTCACCTTTAATGATCAATGCGGTATCGTCAGCATAACAAATAAGGTGTCCCTTGAGGTTTCTGATCTTTGACAAACTGTTTATATAGACAAGGAACAGTATTGGGCCTAGAACTGTCCCTTGTGGAACTCCAGTTTGTACAGTGAATTCATTGCTTAGAACTTGACCTATTTTAACTTTTTGAACTGTATTTGTGAGATAGTTTTTAATGAGGTCTAAAGCTACTCCTCGAATTCCATACCTTTCTAATTTAATTACTAACTTGTGATGCGAAACAGTATCGAAGGCCTTAGCCAGGTCAAGAAAAATTGCTAAACATTTTGATGATCTGTCTAAAGCCCTGACTGTTTGTTCTAGAAAGTCGTTGATTGCCTCTTCAGTGCTAGATTTTTTTATGAACCCAAATTGCCTTTCTGTTATTACATTGTGTTTGTCAAAAAAGGCTAGAAATCTATTCTTTACTGCCATTTCGAAAATTTTTCCAAAGTTATTGATAACCGAGATCGGTCTATAATTGTTTAGAGTATCATGGTTTCCTGTTTTATAAATGGGTGTGACAGTTGATTCTTTCCATTGTTTTGGAACTTCACCACTCAAAAAGGAAACATTTATAATATGACAAAGAGGTTTTATAATGTGACTATGAATATCTTTTATTAATTTTGTGTGGATACTATCAGGTCCAGGAGAGCAATTATTTTTGAGTTCCGAAATCAGAGTTATAATTTCGTTTTCTGTTACAGGTTGAAGGAAGATAGAAGAATCAATGTATGTGTCATCTAGAAATTGATTGGGTAGAGTAACTTCTTCTATATCGTTTGCCATTTTTTTGCCCAGTTCAATAAAAAATTTATCAAAAGAGTCAGCTTTCTCTTGATTATCTTCAATAGTTTGGCCATTTGAATCTGTAATTTGAAAGTTTTCCACTGAGTTTTTACTTTTTGTTCCCGATATGTTATTGACTATATTCCATATTTTTTTTAAATTCCCACCCGATTGCTTTATTTCGTTTTGATAGAAATCATTTTTTGTTTTCTTTATTAGAGAGTTTATTTTATTTCTGTATTCTCTATATTCTCTTTCACGTTCGGTTGTGTGATTTTTTATAAGTTTTTTTTTTAAAAGATCCCTTTTTTTTAATTGATGAAATGAGACCACCAGTTATCCATGGTTTTAGTTTTTCATTTTTTCTATATTTATGAAACGAAGTTTCTGAAGAATCGCTCATATATTTTCCTAACTTGATCAAAAATTTATCGTATGCATTTTGTGGGTCTGTAAGAGTGATAACATCATCCCAGGTTTCTACATTTAAAAGTGAGTTTAATTTAGTAAAGTCTATTTTATGTTTTTTTTTATAATCAGGTATCTCTTTAGTGTTTTTTCTTGTTGTTCCAAGGTAATCTACAGAAATATACGGGGTGAAATGATCAGTCATATCAGTATGAAATAAAACTGAATCAATTTCGATTGAATTATTCAAACATTTTTCTTTCCTTATGAAAATGTGGTCAATTATTGATTCTGTATTTTGTGTGACTTTAGTAGGGGTGTTTATATATGATACAAATCCATTATAGTTGAGTACATTGAGATAATTATTTGTTTCATGTGATAGGTTATTCATGAGGTTGATATTTATATCACCCAAGAACACCTCAATATTTTGTTTGGTTAGTCTTTCGTAATATTCCTGTAGGTTACTTATAAAGCATTGAGAATTAGTTTCGGGAGGTCTATAATAAGCTGTTATGCCTATATTGTTATTTGGTGATAGATACTCAGTTTTGAATGTGAGTCTTATGAAGTTAGTTTCGTTTATTTCTATTGTCTCAACTGTAGGTTGAAATTTGTTTTTTACGTAAAGTACAACACCATCGCATTTATTTATGTATGATTGATTGTAATGCATTGTGTAATGCGGAATTTGAAAGTCATCTACTGATGTTAATAATCCAGTTTCTGATAGAATTATTACGTCTAAAAAATCTTCTGCCATCTTTACATATACCATCAATTCATCAAAATGTTTCTGAAGACTTCTTATGTTGAAATGAGCAATTCCAACCGTTTCCTTAAGTCGGTCTTTCCTCTCCTCAGTATATTCATGAAAATTATTATATATTTTTGTAACAATCTGCTCATCTTCCTCCAAAACATCAAAAAATTCTAACATTTCAACAACTATATATATAAATATCCAAGCAACCAAGCTTATAACTACACACAATATCTACCCCAGCTACCCCTTAATGTATACTACATTTCAAGTGATAGGCGAAAGCAAAAGAAAAATAATAGAATGAGAAGTAATATTGAAGCTAATATATTCGTAATATATTTTTAATTCATGAAGGCCTTAAGGTCTTTATTATTTTTCATAATGGTGATTTTATCGTTATACTTTACAAATATTTTTCCAGAATTGGTCGAGACATTTTTGTATCGGGCTTTTTCAGCAGCTTTATTCACAATGTTGACTCTTAAAGTGGTGAGGTCCTCTTTGATCACGATACCAGTTCCCTTGAGAAGTTTCTTTTTGGCATAGATGTTTTGTTTTGTAGTAACATTCATAAATTTAATATAGATTCCTCTGGATTTTTTTCACTTCTTTGTCCCACCCTGTAGCATATTTCAATATCTGCATCTGCTAGGTCCAGTGACATTTGATCGTTCAAAAGTTTCAAAATTTCTTCCTTTGTATTTTCTTGTTGTTTCTCCTTAACGCCAAAAAATCTCAGACATTTCATTCTGTTTGCTTGATCTAGCTTGTCGAGTGTTTCCTCCATTTCATCTTTTTCGTAACTAATGTCTCGGATAGTCTTCTCCAGAATTTTTATTGTCCCTTCAGCTTCAGATTTATGATTGATAAAATCAGTGCGTAGTTCTCCAACTATGTTTTCGATGTCCAGCAGTCTTTTTTCGATAGTTTTTATCACGGCATCCGATACATTGTTGACGAGTGTTTTTATGAACGATTCGTTCTTCAGGCATTTATTCAGTACATGGCTTACCGAAGTTTCAATTTCTTCTCTTATTTCACGTGTGATAACCATGATGACTTCTTGCACTAGATATGACACCGATTTTATTCACTTTTTGAAATAGTTTCAGATTCAAATCACTGAAATTACTTTGAATTCTTTATGTCAACGGAGAGCTCGAGCGGAATACGTCTACTCGGTACTCGCCATGAATAGAATTAATAAAATGAATAGATAGAATTAATTTACGTTCTTCAGTATTTTGCTAGATTCTCATTGCTCCTGCCCACTGAACAAATGATATAATCGTATTTTTATATAATATGTATAAAATAAAAAATGTCAGTTTTTAGTAGGCATTATTTATTCATGAATCATTCCAGCCACCAACATTCATTTGAATTATCCCCAATTTGGGTTCACCACAAGACATTTGTCTCTATATTTTATTAAAACATATCCAGAGCGTGTATGGTGTTTTGTGATTTATCACACGCATCAATAAAATTACTCCCATTCCTGGAGAAAATGAAAATAAATCGAGTAAAAGCGGAAAATCCCCGCTCGCAATCCAAATCGACGATTTCTCTGTGTCGTAGCTGAACGACGCCATTGAGAAATTGTACTTTTATGCAATTTTCCACGTTTTTCGTTCCGGGAGGAAGAATTTGTGAAAGTAGTTGATGATTAAACGATGAAATCGGAACCTTTGGTGTGAAATTTGAAACTTTTTCTAGAGATCAATTACCCTAACACCTAACGGATACTATTTGTAGTCGACGCGCGTTTCCCTAACTAGCATCTTCAGAAGAAAATTGATTGATGGTTCACTGGTATGCAAAAAAATATTTTTCTCCCCTTTAGATTCTATGCATGTTTTACGATAATTTTGATATTTCTGGAATTTATTTTGATAAAATGAAAATATTATTAATAATAATAATGTCGATTTTATTGATGCAGGCGAAAAATACATTAGCACACAAACAAGGTAAGTACTAATGCGTATAAACGATAATGAAAACAAAAAATAAAAAATATCGAACAGTAGAGGTACTGAGACAAAAAAAATACTTGAATCCACTGCCTGCAGAGCAAAAGGCAAAGTTCGCTCTCCTGAAATTAGTTGCCCAATTTCAAGAGTGGCGCTCTTCCACTTAACCTGTCTATTAACTCTATTGAAACCTGTTGCTAAGAACGAAAGTATAAAACTACAGATCAAGTGAGAAAATCAAATCAAAATCGATTTTTTTCTGGTCAATAATGAAATTGATGATTGATAGATCAAAGAAAATAATGTTGTTACAAAAAATCGAGATATCGAATTTGAAATATGACTCAAAAAAAAACTATATAAAGAAATAAATAAAATAATATTGTGACAAGAAAATTAAGGTAGGTATCGAATGTGAAATACTAGTCAATAAAAGGTAAATGAAGAAATAAATGAAATATTATGAAAAAATGTTGATACCAAGTTTCAAGTTGAATATACGCACGACGTTTCGATTGTTGGTATCAGCAAACGTCTTCGGATCATGACTGACGATTTCATTATCGACCAAAAAAATTCTATTTTTATTTGATTTCCTCACTTGATCTGTATTTTTATCCTTCCGTTCTTAGCAACAGGTTTCAATAGAGTTGATAATAAAGTCCGAAACATTACCATTCAGCAAGGAACATTGTCAACCAAATTCAAGCAAAAAATGAAAATACAAGAAATATCACAACTAGATCAATGTTAATCGCTCCACGAGATGTAAGTACGTTTATATACCCCACTAGCTGACCTGTGCCCACTTCGTTGGGGGTTAATCATTTTTGGGATGCTATTATATTGTGTAGTTCTTAGTACTCAGTTTTATTGGGTTCATAACAGCTCTGAGTTCTAGGCGCACTCGAAAGCGCTTTGAAAGAATTCGAAAATGTTGAATCCTTTTTTATCCGATAGACAATGAATTTCAATATTTCAATATGAATCATGTCTTCCATCAAATCTTCTTTCGAACAATCTGTTCAGGCCAGTCTCAAATTACCTACACAGTAGGTTTCGGCTGGCACCCGTCAGAAAACAACTACTCCCCTGGCTAATACCACGAAGGGTATTGAATTATATCCGACCAGGTACCAGTGCAGGTTTCTTCACAGAAGTAAATCCTGCATTTGCTTTCGTCGATACAAATGAAGGAATTGATTCTCAATTATAGGGACGGACACACTTGCAGACCGGTTTCGGGCTATTTGGCCACTCGTCAGTGCAAGGCAGTGCCATCATCAACATACAGTCGATGATTTCCCATAATTGAAAATCAAACTCCTACACGAGTATCAAGCCCCGGCCAAAGCTGATGCGAACAACAAAGTTGTTACGCCATCTACCAATGGACGAGGTATTCCAAAAGCAAACCGAATTTGCCCATTCCTCCTGCGAGGAAAATGTAAAAACACTTGACATAGTCAGTGGGCTTACTTGAAGACTGGCGTTAAATCAAATCTTCTTTCGAACAATCTGTTCAGGCCAGTCTCAAATTACCTACACAGTAGGTTTCGGCTGGCACCCGTCAGAAAACAACTACTCCCCTGGCTAATACCACGAAGGGCATTGAATTATATCCGACCAGGTACCAGTGCAGGTTTCTTCACAGAAGTAAATCCTGCATTTGCTTTCGTCGATACAAATGAAGGAATTGATTTTCAATTATAGGGACGGACACACTTGCAGACCGGTTTCGGGCTATTTGGCCACTCGTCAGTGCAAGGCAGTGCCATCATCAACATACAGTCGATGATTTCCCATAATTAAAAATCAAACTCCTACACGAGTATCAAGCCCCGGCCAAAACTGATGCGAACAACGAAGTTGTTACGCCATCTACCAATGGACGAGGTATTCCAAAAGCAAACCGAATTTGCCCATTCCTCCTGCGAGGAAAATGTAAAAACACTTGACATAGTCAGTGGGCTTACTTGAAGACTGGCGTTAAATCAAATCTTCTTTCGAACAATCTGTTCAGGCCAGTCTCAAATTACCTACACAGTAGGTTTCGGCTGGCACCCGTCAGAAAACAACTACTCCCCTGGCTGATACCACGATGGGCATTGAATTATATCCGACCAGGTACCAGTGCAGGTTTCTTCACAGAAGTAAATCCTGCATTTGCTTTCGTCGATACAAATGAAGGAATTGATTTTCAATTATAGGGACGGACACACTTGCAGACCGGTTTCGGGCTATTTGGCCACTCGTCAGTGCAAGGCAGTGCCATCATCAACATACAGTCGATGATTTCCCATAATTAAAAATCAAACTCCTACACGAGTATCAAGCCCCGGCCAAAGCTGATGCGAACAACAAAGTTGTTACGCCATCTACCAATGGACGAGGTATTCCAAAAGCAAACCGAATTTGCCCATTCCTCCTGCGAGGAAAATGTAAAAACACTTGACATAGTCAGTGGGCTTACTTGAAGACTGGCGTTAAATCAAATCTTCTTTCGAACAATCTGTTCAGGCCAGTCTCAAATTACCTACACAGTAGGTTTCGGCTGGCACCCGTCAGAAAACAACTACTCCCCTGGCTAATACCACGAAGGGCATTGAATTATATCCGACCAGGTACCAGTGCAGGTTTCTTCACAGAAGTAAATCCTGCATTTGCTTTCGTCGATACAAATGAAGGAATTGATTTTCAATTATAGGGACGGACACACTTGCAGACCGGTTTCGGGCTATTTGGCCACTCGTCAGTGCAAGGCAGTGCCATCATCAACATACAGTCGATGATTTCCCATAATTAAAAATCAAACTCCTACACGAGTATCAAGCCCCGGTCAAAGCTGATGCGAACAACAAAGTTGTTACGCCATCTACCAATGGACGAGGTATTCCAAAAGCAAACCGAATTTGCCCATTCCTCCTGCGAGGAAAATGTAAAAACACTTGACATAGTCAGTGGGCTTACTTGAAGACTGGCGTTAAATCAAATCTTCTTTCGAACAATCTGTTCAGGCCAGTCTCAAATTACCTACAAAGTAGGTTTCGGCTGGCACCCGTCAGAAAACAACTACTCCCCTGGCTAATACCACGAAGGGCATTGAATTATATCCGACCAGGTACCAGTGCAGGTTTCTTCACAGAAGTAAATCCTGCATTTGCTTTCGTCGATACAAATGAAGGAATTGATTTTCAATTATAGGGACGGACACACTTGCAGACCGGTTTCGGGCTATTTGGCCACTCGTCAGTGCAAGGCAGTGCCATCATCAACATACAGTCGATGATTTCCCATAATTAAAAATCAAACTCCTACACGAGTATCAAGCCCCGGCCAAAACTGATGCGAACAACGAAGTTGTTACGCCATCTACCAATGGACGAGGTATTCCAAAAGCAAACCGAATTTGCCCATTCCTCCTGCGAGGAAAATGTAAAAACACTTGACATAGTCAGTGGGCTTACTTGAAGACTGGCGTTAAATCAAATCTTCTTTCGAACAATCTGTTCAGGCCAGTCCCAAATTACCTACACACCAGGTTTCGGCTGGCACCCGTCAGAAAACAACTACTCCCCTGGCTAATACCACGAAGGGCACTGGCAAGGTCTTCCATCAAATCTGTTGGAGAATATTTTTGCAAGCTTTGAAGTAAATTGAAGTACGTTGTCCCATACAAAATATGATCCCGTTTTTCACCCCCTTAGACTTGAATATTGGAAAAACTTTCCATATCGGATGCTTACATCATATAAAGGATACACCCTCTAAGTTTCAGACCTCTACGATCAGTGGTATAGGCCGTGCGTTGATTAACCCCTAAAATAACTTTCTACCCCGTTAGGCGATTTATTTCAATAAAATACGAAACACGACTTCCATCTTTTCTGTTGAAGAATTTTTATGCAAAATTTGAAATGGATTGGACCTATGAATCACGTTGTCCCATATAAACTTTGAACCTGTATTTCACCCTCTTAGAATGGGAATTTCTAACTAAGCATATATCAGGATTAAACTTTAATAATAAAAATTAATGATTATTTTCTTGAAAAAACTTTCAGATTTTCAAGCGAATACAGTTAAAAACGCTATAATTGATCAGTTACCGAGCGGGATGAAAAATTATTAAATTACTAAAATGGCCAAAAAAAATAGGGATTGGTCATAAAAAAGTAAAAATTTAGGGTTGTACGTATTTTTTAATGCCACATTAAAAAAAAAATAAAAACAAAAAATTTCGTCAAAAAATTAAAAAAAATTGAGGGTGAACAATCCTTATATTTTAGGGGTATGGAAAATAGATAGTAGCCGATTCTCAGACCTACTAAATACGCATATAAAAATTTGGTAAAAATCGGTAAACCGTTTCGGAGGAGTACGGTAACTAACATTGAGACATGGAAATTTTATATATTAGAAGATAACGTTCAATCAAATCTGAATCAGCTCAGTTGGTAGAGTATCCGATAAGATAACCGCAAGGGCGTGGGTTCGATTTTTGGCGTCAACTCTTTTTTTGTTTTTTTTTTCTATGAATAATCTGTCCCAAGTCCAGACTTTATGTAAATAATATCAATATGGAAGAGCAATTGATAATCACATCTGTGAATCTTACAGAAATTACGGTTTTGACGGCTTATTGACAGCCGTACTGGAGAAACTTTCCACACGAGTGAGAATGATGGTCATGGAGTAGAGAGAGCGATATAAATTACTTTTCTATGTATATAGGAACTAGCTATTTCTATAACAAAGGAGCAGAGTGCTACTTTTTCCCCCTAGGATGAAATTCAAGGGAGGAAAAGGCACTCAACCCCATATTATACATATGATTTTTTGTCTCCGTCAAATAACAAGTCATTTTTTAAAAATTCATAAAACTGAGAAGTAGGTATAGTATATCATGTTCCTGAAATTCCCTAATTTGGGAGAACCTACAAAACGAAGAATAAAAAAAGAAAATGTCTCGGCGGCCGGATTCGAACCTAGAATTACCTTCAAACCTATCATAAACGTTCTATGTATTCGTTGCGCTATTACTCAGCTCCTAAGGCGCTAAGTGCAGTTGCTGAGTACATTCAAAAAAATAACCATGTTTCGAAAAATCTCTACAATCTATTTCTCGAAAGCGAATAATTTTTCGATAAATATTTCATAGGAAAAAGTTGTTTATTTTGACGAGATCCAACCATATATTTAGTTCTCGTGATGTTCTCAGCAACTTTACTTAGCGCTCTAGGAGCTAAGTAATAAACATCGATATAGAAAATTCTAAATATCTCGAAAAAGATCACCTCCAGCGGTGTTGAGGAAGTGTACCTTTTTTTAATTGGAAAAGGTGTGGGAATTACGTGTCTCAATGGAAAGTATCGAAAGGTAAGGGCAATTTGAAATGAATAATGACAGCGTACGCAGCGCCCTGTAAATGTTACATGAAAATTGATACGAAATGATGATTTCCCATTAAAAAAAACAAATTTCGTAGGAATAAGTTATTTTTTGCAAATGTTACAAAAATCAATTTAATCACCCTGTATCTCCGAAACGAAGCATTTCCAGACACAAGTGTATGCAGGGTTTTTTCTTAAAATTGTCTCGGGAAAATGTCACTTTTACCATTTTGCACAAAATACAGGATGTTCTATAAATGAACGGAAAAATTTATACTTATATAATAGAATATAGTTTAGGTAATCAATGCCGTATAAGTTATTTCATTGATGACGTACCATGACGTTACTTTTACTTTTCCTCCTTGGGAAGGAAAAGCACGACTTTTTTCCCTACTATATGGCCAAGAGACGTATACTTTGGATAGAGGGAGTCGGGAAAAATTTCATTCCATTGGTCGCATCCGGAAGCGAATGAGGAAAACCGAAAGAAAAGTCTGCGGACATCATTAACCATCTTCGGCTAATAAAGGCGGCTGTCGACGAGAAACGGCCGACATCTATATAAACCTAGAGCCGTATTTATTTATTTTCCCTTCCCTAATCTGCGACTCCATACGCTACTCTCGAGATACATCGCCTGTCTTTTATTTCTTAATTAAATATATCTAATCGCGCGATGCCAGAATGATTGATACTAAAGATAAAGTTGAACCAATAAACGAACAGTGAGCATTTCGGCCGATGTTCTTCATTTATTTGTGTTCAAGTGACGCCGCCGCCTTTGGCCATCTATTTCTATTTGACTTCTCGAGTGGTTTTTACGAAGAATGGGCTTTGAGTTACTTAATTCTTTAGTAGTTCGTTTCCAATGCATGAATACTGAAGAAAAAAAAATGAAACTTGGATTTGATGTTTGTGGTTGTCATGTTATGAACATAAAAAAATATTCTATGGAATAGAGGTTAATACAGTGTGTGAGGCAAACATGCTCCAAAATTTCAGAAGGACATTCCTTGTCTAGTTTTGTTTGATAATAATTTCTGAAAAACACATTAGTTTCTAAGATACAGGTTAAACAGAGAAGAAATTACATTTTCTTACCCCAATGTACAGATTAATATGCTAAATCTACAATTAATGCTATGAATGATTTCGTCCAGTCTTGAAACAAGAATTCAATCTTGTCATTGACTACCGTACTCTTTCATATACAGCAGGGTCTTTTCTTATTGAGTTTTCCCAGCAATCAACCGATTTCGCATGTCGCCTAATTTTTTTGTACTTCGAACTCATTGCCGTACGCCATACTTTTGTTAACATTAATTATATCAGCAAACATTGGATATGGTCGTTGTAAATTTTGTTCACCCTGTATCTTCGAAACGATGGGTTTTTTCAGAAATCATCATAGGAAAAAAAATTCTCAGAATAGACCAAGGAATAAGCTGACCGTAGTTTGAACGTTTGAGGAGGAAAAAATGTTCTGCAATTCATTTTTTCTCCCACTGGAAAAGAAAAAAGAATAGCTTTGAGTTCTTATAATATCTGTTTCTTGCGCAAATTGCTATATTTGGCCCGATACAAGATTCGTAATATTTAAGAGGCATGATTGAGTGAATTTTCGGTCAGTTACGTAACGTATTTTTATGAATTTGGAGATTTAATCAAAAAAAATATTTAAAAAATAATCACACTTCAACTTGTCGACGTTTCGGAAACTGGTCTGCCTTCTTTTTCAAGCCTTGGAAAACTCTCAATGGAATTTCAATGTTTGCTACGTAGTGTTAGAATGTGACATTGGCATGACTTATTCATCCATAGCTTTGAATAGTGTTGATTTTAACAACCTACTTCGAATTGGCAACAGGTTGCTGCCAACAATGGCTGTCAATTTTCCATTATTCGTAAATTGATTAGTAAATTCAAACAATGGTCAGACAGGAGCCTGGCCTCCAACTCATTTACCTTGGATAGTATGTCTTCAATGAACTATTTTTCTAATAGGATCTAAACGTGTACGAAAATTTTCAAATTTATAGAGAATAACATACCTGGTACAAAGATTTTTCAAACCTTACAACAATTTAAGCAGTTTTTCAGTAAATTCCAAAGACAAAATCAATAAGTTACAAAGAAGTAGAGTCTATCAGCTGGACTGCTCGGATCGCTCTGCATCTTACATTGGTAGAACTTGTAGAACTCTCATTACTCGCATTAATGAACATTTAAAAGGACCTGATAAATCGGCATTCTGCAACCATTTCACAATCCACAACGTCAGTGTTAATAGAAATTCCAAAATTTTACATGGAATTGACGAGAAAAATTTTCTCAGGCTGGACTCGTTCGAAGAACTGGAGATTTTCAAAAAACTTTCTAACAACGATCACAATTTTGTTGTTTAGTTGTGGTCAACAGAAGCAATACTGTTGATATACACAGGTGTACTATTTCTAAATGGTAATGGTTCGGACTTCCATTGTCTATATTATCAATTCTAGTGAAACCTGTTGCTAAGAACGAAAGGAAAAAAATACAGATCAAGTGAAATATTCAAATCAAAATCAAATTTTTGGTCAATAATTGAAAATAATGTTGACAAAATGGTTGAGGCTTTCGCGGCCGAGGTTTTTAGTTTAGGTTTTTTCTTCGGGTTTGAAGAGCGTCGTTCTTTGGAATTTCTTCCTGACGTTTCGCTAGCGCGAGAGGCTAGCTTCTTCAGAGGCTCACTCATCTTGACTATTATGAGTCATCAGAATAATAGTCAAGATGAGAGAGCCTCTGAAGAAACTAGCCACTCGCGCTAGCGAAACGTCAGGAAGAAATTTCAAAGGTGGGATTTGTTGGTGCTGTATACACGTGACTGATAAATCAGGGAAAGTCGTATTTCGTGTAAATAAATTCATTTAAAAATCGCAGAGCGCTTTCGGCTATCAAGCCATCTTCAGTGCTATACTCGTCTAGGTATTCACAGGAAGATCTTCACAATCACAAATAATCGTGAGACATTACATTGAATAAACATCAGAGTTAAAATCAGTGCCCTTTTTGGTTGAAAATTGAAATTTTTCTATTAAAACATTGTTAAACGATTAAAATTTGGATTCCCAACGTGCTGCATGCTGAGCAGGAAGGGTGACAAGAAGTGAAATTTGACGTTGACTTAAGGTCCTAAATGATTCTGGAACATAAACTGTGTGCTCACCTTGGAAAGTTTTGATGTACTGCAGTCAATAATACGTCATTTGTCAGAAAGTTTATGTTCCAGAATCATTTAGGACCTTAAGTCAACGTCAAATTTCACTTCTTGTCACCCTTCCTGCTCAGCATGCAGCACGTTGGGAATGCAAATTTTATTCAATGTTTTAATAGAGAAATTTCAATTGTCAACGCAAAAGGGAACTGATTTTAACTTTTATGTTTATTCAATGTAATGTCTCACGATTATTTGTGATTGTGAAGATCTTCCTGTAAATACCTAGACGAGTAAGTAATTCAATTCTAACCTTCAATCCAATTTTCGACTATTACTTACTTGCAGGTATAGCACTGAAGATGGATTAATAGCCGAAAGCGCTCTGCGATTTTTAAATAAATTTATTTACACAAAATACGACTTCCCCTGATTTTAAAATTTCGAAGAACGACAGCCTTCAAACTCGAAGAAGAGTAGTGATAATGTTAAAATAATGTGAAAATAATGTTGTTACAAAGAATGGAGATGTCGAATATGAAATATGAGTAAAAAATTTTTTTGAATAAATGAAATAATATTGTGACAATAGAATCAAGGTGTCGAATGTGAAATGCTTGTCAATTAATGTAAATAAAGAAATAAATGAAATATTATGAAAAAATGTTGAAACCAAGTTTCAAGTTGAGTGTACTCACGAAGTTTCGATTGCTGGTATCTGCAATCGTCTTCGGATGGTGACTGACTTACAAATCTATTTAACTTATGCTTCTGTGAAGGGGTTATTCCTGAGGTTTTCAAAAAAAGCAGATTAATTCCAATCTTCAAAAAAAGGTAATGTTGATCTACCTGAAAATCACCGACCAATTTCGATAATTAATATTTGGTAAAAATTTTGAAATCATTATCAAAAAACATCGTACTTCGACCATCAAAATTATATTAACGACCAAAAATTTGGATTCAGGAAGAACCGCTCCACAATACAAGCCGTTCGTAAACTGGTGTCTGACATAGTCGAGGGCTTCGAAAATGGCCAACAAACTGTAGTTACTCTATGTGACCTCAGCAAAGCCTTCGACTGTGTTCCGCATCGGGGCTTGCTTGACAAGCTTGAACTCTATGGAGTAAGAGGGTCAGCTTACTCATTTTTCGAGTCATATATAAGTGGTAGAACCCAATATGTAACATGTTATAACAGTATATCGGTGTGCAAGCCTATATCCTCAGGGTTGCCCCAAGGATCAGTTCTTGGGCCACTCGTGTTCATAATATTCATAAATGACATTTTCTATCACAGCAAACCATCCCAGTGCATCATGTTCGCTGACGATATAACTTTTTATAATTCTGCTATGAATCTAACAGAACTTCATCAGCAAGGCGTTGAAGCATCTAACAGAATCAGCGAGTGGCTCACCCCTAACAAACTGATTCAGAATGAACAAACACACAACAAATTACATTTTCTACCAACACTCTTCTTGCCTCAGACGTACCAGTCAAGCTGTTAGGAATCAGCCTAGACAGCAAACTAAAATGGGATGAACACATTGACATACTATGCAAAAAATTATCAAGTCAAATCTTTGTACTCAGGCGATTGAGAGACACTGTTGATGAGGAAGTCCTGAGAATGTCACATTTTTCACTGTTCCACTCTCATCTAAGCTATGGCGTAATTTTATGGAGGAACTCTACCCACGCAAATCGCGCCTTCATTCAGCAGAAAAAAGCAGTCAGGGTTATCGCCAAAGCAGGTTATAGAGACTCATGTAAATCATTATTCAGATCATTGGGAATACTGACCCTACCTGCCCTTTACGTTTATTACTGTTCGATCGAAATACATAACCATATCCAGCGCTATAAAAATTATAGTCCAGTCTATGACCGTGTATTTATCCCATACAGCACCGATTCGCATGAAAATTTGGATTCAGGATCTACATACACTCTTTTTCAAAATCTACCCTGTGCCGAGGGTTGCTCTCTCCCTGGGGGTGGATGCCACCCCTTCTTGGGGGTGAAATTTTTTTATTGGAAATGAGTGCGGAAATCAATAGATTGACTAATTCTAAGCACTTTTTGTTCAATGGAGTTTTTTCTGAAAAGCGATACTTTTCGACTTATTCGCGAGTGAAATTGTCGGTTTTCAGGAAAAAAAAACACGTTTTCAGATCCTTTTTCGCGAATAACTGGAAAATAATGCATCTAATCGAAAAACCGGCGGAGTTATAGCTTTTGAAAAAACAAAGGTGATTGTTTATTTGTGATGTATGCTAACACACTACAAACTGAATGAATGTTTGTTGAAAGTTGATTGGTATTTTCAAACGCCAGAATGGAGAGTTTCTACGTACAATAACCAAAAACCAATGCATTTTTCGGGAAAAACTAATTGGACCTTTTTTGAAGTCCTTCAAAAATCCTTCATTTCTGTTATTTATAAAAGTTTCTAGCATCAAAACTGACCGAGGTGTGAAGGAAATAATGTTGAATCCTATTTTTTCCTTGAAAAAAAATTGTGAATAACTCATCCTCTCTCCCCCCCCCCCCCTTTGGAAAAAATCGTTGCCTAGTGGAACTGTATGTATATATACATATATAATATACATACCTATAGTTCCACTAGGCCTAAAATATAGTTACCATGTGTATTCTTCAATATACTAATGTACATACTCTAATTTCTACAAAAATTGTTTTTGGTTTTTTCCCATAACTCGCTCAGTCTTCAAGCAATCAAATCCACCAAAGGAGTATTTTGTAGCTTTTTTCAAGAGCTACAAGCTCATTCACATTATTTCTTGTTTCAGATTATATTTTTGAAAAGGTTCATGCTAAAAGGACTCAAAAAAGGTACTTTGCACGAAACTTCACAATATTTAACTGGCCATATCTTACTCTATTTTCATCCCGCAGAAAAGAATGAAACACTGAAATTTCCAGAGAAGACTAGCCTTCAATTTTGTACTCAAAAAATTTCTGCATGTGATCAATACTTTTCGACTTATTTCGAAGAAATTGTGGTTTTTCGCTGAATTACGTATATGATTTTTTCTCTTCAATCTCAATTTTTTCCAAAGGGGGGAGGAGAGAGGATGAGTTATTCACAATTTTTTTTCAACGAAAAAATAGGATTCAACATTATTTCCTTCATACCTCGGTCAGTTTTGATGCTGGAAACTTTTATAAATAAGAAAAATAAAGTATTTTTGAAGGACTTGAGAAAATGTCCAATCAGTTTTTCCCGAAAAATGCTTTGGTTTTTGGTTATTGTACGTATAAACTTTCCATTTTGTCGTTTGAAAATACCAATCAACTTTCAACAAGCAATTATTCAGTTCGTAGTGGGTTTGCATGAATCACAAATGAACAATCACCTTTGTTTTTTCAAAAGCTATAATTTTGGTCTCCGCAGGTTTTTCGATTAGATGCATTATTTTCCACTTATTCGCGAAAAAGGATCTGAAAACGTGATTTTTTTGACTGAAAACCGACAGTTCCACTCGCGAATAAGTCGAAAAGAATTGGTTTTCAGAAAAAACTTCATCGAACAAAAAGTGCTTAAAATTAGTCAATCTACTGATTTCCGCACTTATTTCCAATAAACATTTTTTCATCCCCAAGAAGGGGTGGCATCCACCCCCAGGGAGAAAGCAACCCTCGGCACGGGGTAGATTTTGGAATAGAGAGTAAGTAGAACCTATATCCAAATTTTCATACGAATCGGTGCTGTATGGGATAAATACACAGTTCACACTTTTTTCACCGTCATAGACTGGAGTATTACAAATGTTCACACAGCTATCCCACCAAAAATAGCTCCCAGCTCATCAATCCTAGATTCCGACTCAATATTTCATCAAAAAATTCAATCAATCTAAATATGTATAATAAAGTCCCTAAATCTTTCAAAAAGCTCAACTCCTCTGGATTCAAACGAGCGTTCAAACAGCTTCTACTGAAACATAGCTTTTATACTGTAAATGAATATCTTGTTACGGGTTGAATTTCACTCACCTTATTGATCTGATTACCAGCTATAGAAATGAAATAAAAGAGACTATTGAGGCATTTATTGTCACTCAGGTAAGGGTCAGTACTCTATTAAGGCATTTATTTTCACTCAGGAAATGGTCAGTACTCTATATCACTGGAGCAATCTAAGTGGTTGTGCAGTTGTTCGGAGTAATAGCCGCTTACACCTGAGTAGGGCCTTTCTTCTTGGGTTCAGGTGCTGAGTGCCCTCGAAATTACACCTTGGTCCTTTAGCTGGCCCAGAGAATGATTAAGTTATATCTCGTTGAAGGAATAACTGAAAATCAAAAATAAAGGGGTAAACAAACATAACATAACCTAAAAATAATTATTTCACAATAAAATTATACCTTGCACTATTAGGCAGTTCCCGATCGAAATCGAAGGAAAATATATGGCACAATGGACAAAGATGAGATAAAATGCATTATTTTTAGATACTTGATGGTATTTTTCAACTTTTGAATTGTCACTTGTCATCGACTGAAAGCTGTCTATATTGACAGCCAGTGACAGGAAAAATCCCCAGGCCAGAGAGAGGTAGTTTTGTAGTTCAAAAAAAAGGGCTTCCTTCCTCATTTTCTGATCAGAGCTTATGTGGTAAAGGACGCCATTGCTAAATGCAGATTTAAATTGTGAATTTCCCCTGAATGGTTATTTTGTTAATTATATTGTGGAAATTAATTAACAACAACTTTGTTGGATATAAAAAACCATTATCTGAAATTCTAATATTGGGCGATTAACTCTCTCTCAACAAAAATCTTCAAGGCCACATGCCAACCAAGGTAGGTCGAGGATTTTACTGGTTTTTATTCTATCAATTATCATATGCAACGGAAGAACCTGTGTGTGATATTGCTGTTGTTTCAGGCCTTTTTATTTCCTACTTCCCCTATACTTCGAATTCACTGGCACACACTTGAATGCGGAAGACTCCATACAATACCTAGCTTGCTACGTACCTCACCTAGTAGTTGTTAGCTGCTTGAAGTTTAGTTCCATAGTGAAATTGCATGAAAATCAGACAGATTGCTGGTACCACAACGGACATCACAATTATAAAGTCTGACACATCCATTTCTCTGTTTCAACTACATCCAGGGGTACAAAGGTAACAACTTTCCTGCGTTGTGCATCACTGTGCATTCTTCGATTACGGAGTAGTTCGCATTGCTTGTGCCTAGTAGAACATTGGCCTAGTGCTGTGTATATAGTTTCTACTGCACTAATCTTATAAAATTATTTCCTAATACGTGCATGACTGCTTCGTGGATCAGTTGTACTGCCAACCTGTAAATGTGTAGATACTTAGTAGATACTTATCGTAGACTCTTAGTATTGCTTTCTGTCTGACAAAATCGTGGCTTAGTGAATGTAAATGTTATATTGAATATTTATGCACAACTTCCTTGTACATAACTTACCTGAGAACATTTTGAAATTGCACTAATAACCTTGTTAACCTTTGGTATGCATACTACGGGGATTTTCTGAGTAAGTGGTTATATAGCACTCGGGAACTACTGCTGTGGTTCTTCAAATTGTAAATAGAATACTTATTTCCCTGTAACAGTTACAATTTCCCATTTTCGTGCAACATTTTCACCATTTTGTGCTTATAATATTCTGAAGTTCATATGGTTCAGATTCGCTTGTCTTAGAATAGAAAATAGAACCTGTAATATTCTTCTTCTTTTAGTGACCGTGGCACTCAGGACCACTTGCCAAATATCGCGAAATTTATTAAATTAAAGAAATTGAAACAAGAAATATTTTCTTCCATCACTAACACCCAATAAAGAACCCAGCCCATCTCCACTGTATAAAAGCTAGTCGAGTTATAGTAAAGGTAATAATCTGTAAAGTGATCTATCAGACTATAATATTGTGTTAACACCCTGATATGTGAAAGCACCCATCTTATTATCCCAAACATATTTTAAACCACAATTTGTTGTGTACGTATAAGTGTTGTTTTTATTTGTTATGTTCGCAATGACGTTTTTTCCAACGGACATGTTCCAAACTCTTTGACGTGTGTAATGAGAAATACTTCAAAAACACCAATAAAGTTCTATTCTATTCTATTTTCTTTGATCAATCAATCCTTAATTTCATTATTGGCCAAAAATCTATTTCAAGCTTTCGTTTGGGATTTGATTTTCTCACATGTTTTGTATTTTTAACCTTTCGCCCTAAGCAACAGGTTTCAATACACCGCGGGCATGTGACGTCACAAGACAACTGACAATCAGCCTGCTGGACAAACAAACCGTACTTCCATAAGCAACAATGGTAATTTAATGAGATTATGATCGTAATTATGAAGAAATTACGGGTTTACCCTAATTAATGGGTATACCCTTAGTGTACCTGACATATATAAATGTCTATATATTGTATGTGAAATGGCTGATAAATGTGATTATTTCGACACCTTGTCTATGGATATCCAGAAGAAATATTTAGAGAAACTGGAAAGTGATGGATGTGATCCTTATTTATTGAAATTTGGGGAATGTAGTAATGCTGTGAAATACTTTCCTTAAAGTTTCATGACATGTTGTATGACATTATAAACTATTTTGTATATGAGAGTTTGGATTCATACAATATGTTTATATCTAAATGGATTAGAGGGATTGGAGTGAAGCTTGTGAAAAGAATACTGAAAATTCACTTTAATAAATAATAATTTTGAAAGAACAGATTTAGGGTATGTTATATAAGGCTCTACAAAATTATAAACCACAACCATTTTTTCATATGGCAATCCTGTTTAAAAAAGGCATTTAGATGAGTTATGCTTTAAACTTTCCAATGTGAATGATTAAGTCTGCAAAGTTTCCCGTTGATGATGGATTTCACGATAACAATTCTGCAACTCGAAATCAATATTGGGACATAGGTGTTCACCAGAGTTTTGTGTATGTTCCACTTCTTCATCTGGTTGATTTATATCATTCAGAGATTGATTTTGCTCATCAATAATATTCAAGTTTTGAACAGCTGGATCATTCACACAAAGAATCATCATCAATTTTATCCATATCAACTGGAATATTTCCGATCTCATTTTTATCACGCTGCTCCCTTCGATACAATCTCTGAATACTTTGAACTGCATTGATAATTGTTTTGTAGCCAAGTAATTGATTCGGTACCCAGTCCATATTGTCAACATCTTTGAGTGCACTGGGCTTGCCTGAAATGAAAAAAATAAATAAAATTATGTTGCCTATGTTTCCTAACTTCTTTGAAAATATCTCCTACAAAATGTTTTGAACACACCGTTGCCCATTTCAACTTATTGAAAGTTAAATCTGCTCTTCTGAATCCACAATTCACATCTCTTTTCAGCAAGAGGATTAATCTTTTTTTCTATTGTCGAAAATAGAAGGAAACTGATGGAAACATTATGTCTGCCGCTATTACTTCCACATTTTACAATCGCACAAAATTGAGCCTTTATTGAGAAAAAAGATTTTAAAATATGACATAAACACACACTTAGCATAGGTAAATCAGGTTTGTCTGTCCAGCAGGCTGGATTGACAACTGTCATTTACTGTCGTCTGTCAGATATGCCCGCGGTGTATAGAGTTGATAATAAAGATAATGGAATTCCGAACCATTAACATTCAGCAAAGAACATTGTCAACCATATACTAATTATTTCTATCTATAACTTATTTCTGACATCTGTGATTATGCCCGGCAACTGTAGAAAAGGGCCAGGAAATTTATTTTAGGGGTTCTACCGGACTGGACCGATGTTCCGCATGCTAGATTCGTCGAAACAAACGCTCCTAATCGCCCCGATTAATCTCCTCGGCCAGATAAAAATGAAAATCGCCCGAAATTTCACAAAACATTCCTGCCGGCGACAAAGCGGCCTAGGTCCTTGGCAAACCGTGTGTTACGACGACACCTTTCTAATGACGACATGCGTCATCTTTTGTGGCGGCCCGACGTATTGGTGTCGTTGTGCACGGTGAATGGCAGACGATCACGCCAGCCGTGTATCGCGCTTATTGTGTGTCCTTTGAAGGATACTCGCCAGGATAATGGCCGTCCGAGATGGATGGCTCGGGGTTTAAACTTAACGAGGGGTAGATTCTTGTTGACCGTGCTAGGGAGGGGTGTAATCGCGTGCGGATCGCAGTTTTTTTGCTGGTCCTGTTTGCCTTCCGGAAAGGACATGGTATCATCGATATTCTTACTCTGGAATGAAAGTTCCATCGATTTAACTCATTTTCGACGGTATCAATGTTGCTCAGAGCACATGACTCTCGGAGCCAGTGATCACCTCTCCCACGAAAACGGGTGCGAGAGTAACCCTGAGACAGGTATCGATTTCAATAATTGAATTGTCAACGCCAAATTGACACTCACAAAGTAATTGTGTTATTTGCTACAGTATGAATTGTTCATCTTTCTCCATGTGCATATAAAATTATTGACAATACTTTTCACTACTCCATTGTAATTTTTCCTCACGAATAACATGATTCACGCAAAAACGATATAATTTTTCCATGAAGGTAATAAGTCAATCAATTAATTGCAAATAATATCAATTTGCTGTTAGGGTAATTGATCTCTACAACTTCAACTTCCACACTCATCGTTTGAGTATGAGTTGATGGAAATTTTTAAACAAATATACTTCTGCAATTTCATAAAAGATTATCATTGCAATGCAGTTTACGAAACCACTAAGGCCTTGGGTCAATTGCCTGAAGAAAACACCTTCATCATCGCAGAAATAGAATAGAATAGAATAACTTTATTGCTCATCAAAACATTAGTTTTACAGCAAGAGTTTGGGCCTGAACAGAAAATAAATACATTTGGTTGGGGAGAAATATGAGTTTTGAACCAATTTACAATGAACAGCAAAACAAAACAAAGATAATATTCACAACTATTCATTCATAATGAATGATCTCACTTGCAGAATATTACGAATATAATTGTAAATACGCTTAGCTGCATCAGAATTAACTCTTTCTAATGTACTGATGAAGTTTTCAGGATTGTCAAAGGTTCTACAATTGGGTTTCATGGCAGTATATATCGGACATTCAAAAATTATATGGAAAATATTCTCATTTTCATAACGGTTACACACAGTGCAGATTTGATTAGGATCTATTATGTAGGACAGTCCATCAAGAGTAAATTTCAGTCTAAAATTGTTACACATATGTAACTGAGCAATAGTACGGGTGACATGTATGGGGAGTTTCAAATTCAAGTAACTACTAGGTTTTTTAGAAACCCGGAGATGCCTATAAAATGGTAAAAAAGATGAACGGGTCATGAGAGACACGTCTGCTTCATGAAGTTTAGCATAATATTTTTTCAGCAAAATTTTTCTGTTCATTCTCAGTGAAGTGGAATTCAGGGTGTCCCATATATTACTAGAGTTTATAGATGAGAAAAAAGATTTCAGTTGTGAGGCCCAGTTAAACTTGTCCTCACAGAGACCAATAAGTCGCAATTGCCTTTCAAAACATATTTTAGGATATCGACTGTCATCCATAGCAAGTACCTTGTGGAGCCAATTCGGAGACATTTCATCATCGCAGGAGAATATGATCATTCATCAAATATTGAGGATTTTGCGAAATGTTGATTTCCATACTCGCCAAGAGGTTAAGAATGCAGAATGTTTGAATTATGACAAAATCGACTACATCAGTGCTGAATATCCAAGTGATAAATATAGACTCAATTTTATATGTTTGACAGAGACCTGGTGGTCTGAAAGCTCTGTAAACTCTTTTATTTTTCCAAATTTCACTCTCTCTAACTCATATCACAGATTCAATTGTGTAGGTGGCGGAGTTGGTATATGGTCAAAGACCGATTTAGATGTAACTCCTTTAGACTTACAGGAGCACTGTATCGAAAAAAACATTGAAATTTGTGGTGTCCAATGGAAAAGCAACATCAACTCGATGAAAGATTCTTATATAATCATAGAAGAATAATAAATGACACAAATATTAAAAACTTGTCGAATGCTTTAGGAAAAGAGAGCTGGTTAGAAATTTATAAACTAGATAATCTAGACGATAAGTTCAACAGTTTTCAGGATACCTTGTTGTTTTATTTCAATCGTGAATGTCCAATAAAATCTTTCAGAAGACACCTAAATTAAAAACCTGGAACTGAATGGGTTAACACTGAAATTAAAATGTCTAGTAAAAATCTCAAAGAACTTTATCAGCAGGTGAAGACTAATCCCACCCTGAGAGAACTCTATCAAACACAAAAAAGCAACATAAAACACTGGTAAGAAAAAATAAAAGTTTATATTATCAAAATGAAATTTACTCTTCAGGTAATGCAAATGTAAATAAAAACACATGGTCTGTTGTAAACGAGTCATCAGGAAAAACCACAACGAAAAGTAATATAACTATAGATAGTAATGAAGGTGTCTCAGAAGACCCACTGGATATCGCTAATGTTTTTAATAACTTTTTTGTCAAAACTACACATGACATTGTTAACAAAATAAATAAAACTACAAACAACCCCCTTAAGGACTAATTTGCCACCGAATATTCAAAATAGTTTGTTTATTACGTATATCAGTGAAGATGATGTACTGAAGGTTATCAGGGAAAAATCAAGAATGAACATTCTTGTGGACCAGATGGCATCTCTG
Source organism: Zygogramma bicolorata (assembly GCA_032362365.1). NCBI lineage: Eukaryota > Metazoa > Arthropoda > Insecta > Coleoptera > Chrysomelidae > Zygogramma > Zygogramma bicolorata. The sequence goes on from JAVJAQ010005172.1 coordinate 1,898,075, forward strand.
GGCATGTGATCAAGGGGATTGCACCCTACATCGAAGCGCCCTTAAGTCACATTGTAAATGTATCTTTTCAGCAAGGACAGTTTCCTTCGCGACTAAAACATTCTATAGTTTCACCAATCCTGAAGAAAGGAAACTCTCACAATTTGGAAAATTATCGTCCTATTGCTGTTTCCTCAGTACTCTCGAAAGTATTTGAATACATAATGTTGGAATTCCTACATAACTTTCTGAATATAAATGATATATTCACCCCGAACCAACACGAATTTCGATCGAATCATTCCACTACAACAGCAATAGTGTCTTTTCATTCCAATCTTCTACAATCTGTTGATTCAGGTGAGAACCCCACTGGAATTTTTTGTGACCTCAGCCGCGCCTTCGACTGTGTAAAACACGAAAATCTTCTGGATAAGCTGTATAGGATTGGCATTAGAGGTATTCAACATGAATAGAAAGATACAATATTCGAATAAGAATTATAACGAAACTTTTTTTTCGATAAGTTGAACAATGACATAGGTGTTCCCCAAGGATCAGTTTTGGGGCCAATCCTATCTATTCTCTATATCAATGAGTTGCCATCTGTTTTGACGAAGTCACTCACTTGTTTGTATGCTGATGATTCTTCCCTCCTATTCAAATCAAAAGATTGGCATGAACTGCAGCAAAATATAGATTCCGATCTTGAAAGCTTGCAAAATTGGTTCAGTGGAAATTCACTTTTTTAAATGCCTCCAAAACGAAAGCAGTAGCTATTATTGGAATCTCCGGTGTTGAGATAGAAAGAGTTGACAGTATAAAATTTTTGGGGCTATTATTAGACAGCAATCTCAATTTTCGTCAGCATTGCGATAATCTCATTAAAATATTCAATAAGCAGTGTTATCTGTTAAGAAATCTAAAAAGAATTCTGGACAATTCTGGTCTACTTCTATATTACCAAGGGCAGATACAATCAAGAATCAACCATAGGATTATTGTCTGGGAAAATTCTCCACCTGCACACAATGTTTTTGTAACGCAAAAAAGAATTATCAGAACCATAGCAAACGCATCACAAACAACATCGTGTAGAACATTATTCAAAAAGTTTTGCGTTTTGCCTTTACCAGGTCTCTACATTCTGGAAGTTTTGTTGTACATCCATAAAAATAAAGAAGTTCTCAAACAGGACCAATTATATCATGAATATTATACCCGCATTGAAAATGATTTTCACCTACCCAAAACACGATTGTCTCTACGTCTCAACTCGTTTGAGGTTTTGGGGCTGAGATTGTATAATGCACTTCCGGAGTCTTTCAAAATTATAACCAAGGAACAAGTATTCAAACATAAATTGAAACAACTAATTCTTGAAATTTGCCCCTATGAAATCGATGAGTTTTTTTCCTACCTACATAAGTAAAAGATGGTTTGTATCTTTTTTTTATCATAGCTGCTTTGTTCAACCACTGGATTGTTTTATACCTCTTGTTAACTATGACTGTGTATGTTATATAGTTGTATTTTATATCTGTATTCGATATGTACTGACTTGTCCAATTGCTCTTTTGAGCTCGTTAAAATGGATCAATAAATTGAATCTTGAATCTGAATCTTGAAGTTTCAAATCTTTCTATCGAAAACTAAAGATTTGAAATTCATGATCACATACTAGCCCTTTTGTTAGGTTCAATATTTTGAATTTGTTTTTCTATTATGGTAACATTTCCTTCATATTATCTAAGTAGGCCTATAAAAAACAGTAAACATATAAGTTTGGGTCATGTAGGTCAAGGGTATATAATCATCAGCATTTGGATCTTGCCCGATATTTGATATAGGTCAAACGAGGATAATATTTCAAACGTGTTTAGAGGAACATTGTAAAAAATGAAAATTATTTCAACTTCTCCATGAAACATGAATTATTCTATTCCAGAACGAGGTGATATTGTTAATATCCAGTGTCAAAAAGAAAGTTTGGTGAGACTAACTGCTCGTTCGTTTGAGGGGAATTGTTGTTGTTTTTTTTGTTGTTGATCCCAATACAATGATTCGTATGTTGCCAAGTTAGTTATGAAGTTAGTTGTTCGTCTGTGTAATGTGAAACACCGACCAAAAAACGTGTTCTATTCAAATGGAACTATTTTTGAATTATAGCAGAAACTTATCGGGGTAGATTGAAAATCTCGATGTTTGGAATTACGATCAGTGATAATCTCTCATTGGAAAACCACGATCGATCGCTAAAAGTTCTTCCCAGAAACTTGGATTTCTATTTCGTGCGAAGAAATACTTCACTTCTCGTCAGCTTCTACTGATCTACAAGGCTCAGATACGACCTGTCATGGAATACGGTTCTCATGTGTGGAGTTCGGCACCAAAACATTCATTGAGGCTTCTCGATTCCATTCAGAGAAAGGCGATTCGTCTTGTTGGTGATTCTTCGCTCACAGACTCGCTCATTTCATTGGAACATCGTAGAAGGATCGGAGACTTGTCTCTCTTCTATAGATACTTTCACGGTCGATGCTCTTCCGAATTGTTATCAATCGTTTCCCGCTTGGCAATATCTAAACGGATGCCTCGACGAGTACAGAATTCCCACCCTTTTGTTGTGAATTTGGAAACCTGTCGAACCTCTCTTGTTCAGGGATATTTTTTCAATAGAACAGCTAAGGTTTGGAAATCCTTGCCAAGAGAGGTTTTTCCTGAGTCTCACAAACTTCAGAAATTCAAAGTAAATGGTAATTCTTATCTCCTGTCCCGTGATTCACGCGATGTTCTTTGGACATCATAGTGCTTCTTTTTCATGTGAATCTGCATATAGAAAAATCAGCCCTTCTACTCGTCTATTGATTCCAATATCAATTCTTATTTTTTCAGATTGTGGAAGGTAGAGAACCCAAACAAAATTGGAAGAAAGAATTCACCCACCACAAAATTATGTAATTCAAACAGTACCAAAGGAAATATTCAGTTACTTTCAGTAATTTTACATTGTGTTATGTGATAGGCAATCTTCACATCTTTCCCTTTTGCTTATGATCCTTTTATCTGTATCAATTGAAGTATATATGTGTGCCGTTCGTTTGATAATGAACTGGTGGAAATCATGAGTGGGTTGAAATAAATACTCTAACAAACAAAAGGGCTGGCTCAATCCCTTCATCACATTCGGTTCGAACTCGTCGATTACTTCAAGGGCTATAGAACAAATTGCCGACCCACTTCAAACAATACCTTTTCAAAGGTACCAGCATATTGTTGGGTCCTTTGTAGCCCACGAAATAATGTTACAATTAGTCGGATACAATTAATACTAGATTTTTTTTTTTCGACGAAACTTCCTCTAATTACGATTGCTCTTTTATTTTCTGTTCCTGATTAAGATTTCTCCGTCTGTGTTTATCTTCAAGGGGTTATGTAATTATCAAGTAGGAATGGTGGTAGCTGATGCGATCACCTTTTCTATACGTTAGGCAGGTTCGGATCAGGAGAATTGCCCTTTGAAGTTATCAACGCAGAATCGGTTTCATCACGTTATGAATAACGCATAGCACTAGTTTACACTAAATTTTTGCTGTTTCCTACCACACACCTACGATATTGAAGGTGTACAATTGATTACGTTGTATATCGTCGAATATCCATTTTTCAGAATAATTAAACAATTATTCAGAATAATTGAGCAAGAAGACTTCGAATTTTGATCAATATTTGTGAAATAAATGAAATTGTTGTCAATCTTATGTTAACGGGATATCAACATATAAAAAATCAAGTTCATTTCAATAGTAAGAATTTCAAGATGGTGTGAATGAAGTGTTGATATTTCAAATAAGAATTGATATGAATTTCAGGAAAGAGTCATCACAGATACCGAAAATTGCCGGAGAGCAAATATTTCTCTTCAGTGGTTGAATAATCATTTTTCGTACTAGGTCGAATTTTCCACATTTCGCTACAGTAACCATAGCAACCCAACAATTTTCTGGAACAGCCTACTTTTTTTACAAAATAAGTGAATATAAGTCATAAGTCAGGCGGTCGGGAAGAAATACATCCATTGATGGTTGATTCAGTAGAAATTAATTAATTATTTGTATGATGAGTAAAAAATAATCATTTTTTTCGAATTATTCAGGAAGTTTTCATTTCAATTGTCTTTGGAGATTATCTGAGAGATTATTTTATGCATTTTTGTTTTATCGAATAATAATTCTGCTATAACTCTATTTCATATTTCAATTATATCAAGTGGTGTAGAAATAATTTGTTCATCACTATTCAAACTTGAGATTCTCAATAGTCTCACACATGAATTCATTGGAATTTCAAACTAACAACTTCATATCAATCATGGAATGGTAGCCGTCAAGAGCCGTGCTTAGTTAAATCGATAAAAAGCATGGTATAATCTTGCTGCTGTGACAACGAAATCATATTTAAGGTGACCATGAAAACAATCCTATAAAATACATGTTTCCATAAACCTCAAAAGACGGGCAGTTTTTTCTCAACCAATGCTCTTGTTCAGCTCTACTGTCCCAAAAACTTACAAAACAGGAAAACTGAATGTAACCACTTTTTGTAATAGAGGAATTAATAAAATTTTAAGATTTGGTTATTATATTTCATTTCATTCAAAACTAACGGGATGTAATCATATTGTTCCTTCAACATTGTACTGTAAACAATAAGTACTCCAGTTATGCAACAGAATGCATCCTAGGGTTATGCTTGGAGTTGTTTAAACAACATATACTCATGTCCCAAAAACTTCAGTAATTAACCCAAACACAGTTGAAACACTCGTATAATCAACGAATAAAGAAGCATACATCATAATAATCGAAAACAAAGCAACCTCCCAACAATTAAATTCATGACAACAGACAAAAATTTTGATTTCGTGAATTATAGATCAGTTATCTATTCAAGGAGTGAATGTGGAATGCTTTCAATAATTTGAAACATGTAAATGACTCTTAGAAAAGACTGATATAGATTAGGAAGTCCATATTATTCTGAATTCTACAATACCAATTCAATTATATAGTATATTCCATACATGAAAGATAATAGGTAAAAATCAATATTATCATGAGTGTTCATCAGTGACATAATTTTTCGAATGTTATCAATAACCGGTTGAAGAAAGAATACTCATTGCAATGGGAAATAGTGCGTACAAAATCTGATAAATCTCATACATGAAGGAATAAGGGTCTAAACAAGTTTCATTCTGAAAAATGCTCTTGTATCGTGAAGCTATTGAATTCCATTCATAAGGTAAAAGCCAATTCATCGCACTAGAAATGCTTCACTAAAGTTGTTCCTTTTCTAGGCCTAGTAATTCTTCACTCTAGCAGTATTATCGTTGAAGACCATACAAATAACTAAGGTGAGATCGGGTGAGCTTTTTTCATGAGTGAAACGTGAGCAAATTTTTCATCACTTCTAGCTGTTTCAAAAATTTCAAGATAAAGTAAACGTCACATGCTGATGTCTGCTTAAGAAGTCATTATTGTGATGTGGCAACTGGAATTCAGTATAAATTTGTGTTTGAAAATCAGAGCCTTGGGTCACAGTTTCCCATAGTTTCGGGGAAAGTGCGAATGCGATACTTCTCTTTAAGGTTTTTATGAAAATGGAGTGTGAAAAATATATATACCTACATCATTTTTTGACTTTGATAAATTCAAATATCTTTATTGGTGGAAAAGTTATAAACTCTAGGAAGGGATGAATATCAACCAAAATGTCTTGGGAATTGAAATTTTCCCTTCTGTCTTGGTTCAGAAAAAACTTTAACAATATCACACAAAAACATCTGACTCTTCGATTTCTGACCATGAGAATTTATTTTCCCATTATTTCAGAATTGTTCTGCTCATTATTTCTTTAGTCAATGCTCATTCAATTCTTCTACTGCATTGTCGAAGTCCATTTGGGAATAATTTGAGGTCCTTTGGATGTTTGGCGATAATTTCGAACCATTTTGCATGTGGTACCAGAAAATATTTTGAGTGTGAACATATGCAAGATAATGAGTAGGTACACACTTATCCTATGTGGTCACACTTATCCCAGAATTCATTTTTAACCAGGCGAGTGTGACCTATGCCATAAAATTGTTGTGAATGAAATAATCATTGAATATAAAGAGTCCAAACTGAACTAAAATCCAAATGATACATATTCACGTATAGACATCAAAATAAAAAATCCCTTCTAAAATCTACTAGAAATCCTGATTTGGTATACAAATTTCATGGGAGTGAAACACTCTCCGGGATACCTTTCAACGTAGATAGGTCAAACAAAGATTTGTAGTTATCTGTGCCAGATAGCGCTGCTATTGGTTCATTGGCCGCCCATTAAATGCAATTGTTCAAACTCCCTCCGAATTCACACTTACTGATTACACATTTTTTTCTTCTCGTTAACTTTAGGTCTATTATACCATGCACTGTAACTGCTCCCAAGTTTTTTTGAATTTTACTCTCGTACACTCCTTTTTTTTTTTCGAGCACCGAAATTCGAGTCCGTCCCTGTCCCCAGGCGTATCTATGGCTCTTCAAGCACCCGTATCATTAAGCAAGTTGTCAATTACATCATTACCGGCTTGTAATTATACATTTACTGCCACGGCCCGAGTGCATAATGACCTCCTACTTGATAAAAATGAAAAGAAGTTCGCAATCTTTTGATATATTCAAATGCCACTCGCTATATATATGAAATCCCTTTCGCGAGCACCGTATTTCCAGAATAAGTTACGTTTCGCTTTGAAAGCTGTAAGATTATGGAGCGTTCGATGTGAAATGAGAGAGTGTATTATCGTTTTCTGGAAGACTTTAATGATATTTTCTTTAATGCCATGATAATGTTATCTGTTATATGGGACATTCGCAGACTGATTTTGAAAATCGATTGAATATTCATTAAAATCATTTTTGGCTCTTTCATCTCCGAATCAATGTGTAACAATAGATCCTTTTTCTTTTCCGAATCAAAAAATCGAAATGACAACTTCTATGGAAGAAGTAGAATAAAAAACACCATACCCTCTGCGTATTTTGAAAATTTTGCTTTTGAGCTATCGCTTTCTAAAAAAAATGTATGATAATATCAGATGATATATGAAATTAATTAATAGATAAAATATTATACACTCAATTCATTCGCTGAGAAAAATCGCAAATCATGGACATGCATACATTTCACCGGATTGAACTGTGTTGGATATCGATATTTTTTTTTTCGGTCATTCACTCGCCCCATGATGAGAGGATCATCCACCAAGAGATATTTCCTTCAATAAGTGAACCGAATTCAACTTCCAAATGAAATGAAGATTGTGTCCTGGCACCTTCGCCATAAATTCGAAAATATTGAACTAAATGGAATTAGGAAAATTATCCACTTCTTGATAAATTATTCGACCTCATAACTGCATATGATTACCTGAATGTAATCATAGGTTTTGTGTCGTGTGTTCACTATTTCAAGTTCAGTTATATTTCATGATAAGAAAGCTTCCCCATAAGCATTCTCTGCGGATGCCCTTTCTTTATTGATGAGATATAGATTGTATTCACTCGGGGATTATGGTTAGACTGTATAATAGTTTAATTCTGTCTTGAATTATTACACACGAAAGCTTTTGCTTGAAAGCAAAATTTCAAAAATTATGGAAATGCACGTATTCTAGTCGATTAAGCTTGGTGTAGGAAGATCATATGTTGTGATTATCTCCAGCAAAAAAATTTAAACTCCGAAATTTTTGAAATTTAACATAGGAACAATATAGTTACCGAATAGTGAGCCAAAATTCGGGTTTATTCTGAACAATTCAATCGGTTATATAGGATTCACAATCACTTTCTTCACCATTTGTATCTGTTACCATAAGAATGAGTTTTTCCCGGTAACGTTCCAGATCATACAATCAATCTTGCATTACTTCGTCTTACACTTTTCACACGCAGCTATGGAACTTCATTTGCCAACTACTTTTATTTCCATGTCAACAAACTTGGCGACTTTTTTTCGTACGTAAAATAATACTTGTAATATGTTTTACCGAGAGTTTGTTGAAACAAGCAACCAATTGTAAAGAATTTGTGTGAACTTGAAATATAAGTGATTCAATTAGGAAAAAACGTGGGTGTTTATGACAATCATGAAAACAATTTTCGGTTATAATTGCACGAGTGCATAAAAATTACCGAAAATTTTGCAAGAAAGCGTGATATCTAAAAATTGCAAGTTTATTTTTACATTTTGGCGGAAGTGCCCGAGTCCGAAAGACGAGGGCTCATTTACAAAATATGAAAATAACCGAATGCAATTTGTATAAGATATCACGCTTGATTGCAAAATTACCTGGTCATTTTTATGCACGATTGTAATTCATTGGAATATTTCACGAATAAAGAAATTCTCAAGGAAATGTTATTTTTTGTTAATTCATACCTTCCCCTATAGATTGTATGGAGCACTCACCAAAACGCGAAATGTTTTTCTATTTTTGAAGTCTATCTGGCATTTATTTGTGTTGTTTTTCTGACGTCTAGCGATACGGTTTCAAATGTGTTGTTATGGTGACTTGATACAATGCAATTACCGCTGTAAGTTTTCGATAATTGCATTGCTCTTATGGGACATTTTATATACGAGGGAAATATTCTTCGAAACTACATTCCGAATGTTTGTGAATAAATGTCATGCCCTAGCTAAAATAAACCGGGCGCCAGTGACAAATTTTTTGGACCAATTTTTTACAGCCTGCCTTAGGAATAGAAAGTACTTGAATCTGAAACGAATCATAATCTGCTAAAAAATCACGCGCTGCTTGTCACTTCATGGCTAACCCAGAATTTGTTCTTGGTGGAACACACACTGTATACTTCCAAAGAGTATGCCTCATAAATTTTCGTTATCCTCACCATGAGACTAATTTCAGTTGTAATTGGCGTACTGAGGAAAGTTGGTTTACATAAATTTTTTTGGAATACATTCTGAGAATTTGTAAATTACCCTGTATCATTTGAAACAGTATATATTCATGTTTTTTTTTACTCTGATCGATGTTTTTATGTGCTACGAATGTGAAACGGTTTCCATCTAAATTCTTGTTGACCTTAACAAACGCAAATTATGTTTTTTTTTGCGGATTGCGATTCTTTATATCTTCAATTGCTTTTCTTTCCGAAGGCAGACTGTAGAAAATTGTTCCAGAAGATCTGTCCCTGCCGCCCGCTCTGAAAGTATGTCGTGCAAAAAATAAACGATTAACGATAAAGAAATTACATGTGAGAATGACTTTTCTATAATAGGCCTATCCTTTTGAAAAAGTTTCACCTCTGAGATAATTCAACATCAACGCAACTGTGTCTTATCATCTCCCCAGTGCATCTCTCGATTCCCCATTGTCTTCCGAAAAAAGCCCAAAAAGGATTATCGTCAATGCTTGATGAGGTAATCTCTTAACGTTCCATTAACGAAATTGGCCTCAAATATTGACAGAAATCTCGAATTCTAATTTCCTACGATCCGTCCGCATCCGTCTGAATCGGCATCGTGGAACTCGGTCGGTAAGATAATTGGCGAGACAATATTAGGACGCTATTGATACCGAACACGCGATCGGGGTGTGCCATGAATAAATGACATTAGCCCTGTTGTTCGTCCTTATATGAAAATTAATCATCGCGTCAAGTCATAATCCTTAATGTTCTTTTGTTGAATGGAGTCCAGTTTGATATACAGGAAGGTTCGAAGTAATTCTTTAGAATACGTTTCTTTTTTACATAAAAATTCTCTTTCACCTTGAAATGAAAATTATTGCTATTATTATATTGCCTGCATTCAAGGCGAATTGGTATATATATGCCCCAATATCCACTGCAGTATATATGAATTAATTAATTGGCCTTCATATCTGAAAGTGAAAAAATCATCAAAGATACAAACGAAGAGAAAATTTACCAGTCAATAGAATAAATACTTATAGTTATTCATGAAATAATTGCAAAAAGACACTTTCTGTACGAGTTTCATGCAATATTTTTTGTTGGATCATAATAAATGAAACATATATTACATATTTATGAGTTTCATTGTTGAACTCATATAAAAGTACAAAATACAATCGATTGCAGCTTCAAAAGAAATAATAAATATTTCATTTCATTGAAATTACAATGATTTGAATTATAAATATCGAACTTCGATTCAGTTCTAGGAGTTTTTGAGTTTCGTGTTACAGATATGCTATGTTCTTTAAGTTCATGCACTTCTTTGGTAACAGTAGCTTTCGAATAGGATGGTTTATTATCGTCAATGCTGTTTTCGGTTACAATAATTGCACGAGTGCATAAAAATTACCGATAATTTTGCAAGAGAAAGTTTTTTATATTTTGGCGAAAGTGCCCGAGTCCGAAGGACGATGGCTCTTTTACTAAATATGAAAATAACCGAATGCAATTTGTATAAGATATCACGCTTGAATGCGAAATTATCTGGTCATTTTTATGCACGAATGTAATTCATTGGAAAATTTCATGAATCAAGAAATTCTCAAGGAAATTTTATTTTTTGTTCATTTATACTTTCCTTTATAGATTTCATGGAGTACTCACCTAAACGCGAAATGATTTTCTATTTCTGAAGTCTATCTGACATTTTTTGTGTTAAATATTCAAAAATGAACAATTTGTTCAGGCCAGCCTCAACTCACCTACACTGTAGGTTGACGGACTAACACCTATTAGAAAACAACTACTCCCCTGGCTAATACCACGAAGGGCATTGGATTACATCCAACAGGTGTTAGTGTGGGATTCTTCACACAAGAAATTCCACATATGCTCTTGGCGATACACCACCAGAATTGATTTTCAATTATTGGGACGGGACACACCTGCAGACCGGTTTCGGGCTATTTGGCCCTCGTCAGTGCAAGGCAGTGCCATCATCAACATAAGTCGATGACTTCCCATGATTAAAAATCACACTCGGGTAGAGTATCTTCCCTAGACATAGGCTGATACAAACAACAAGCAAAATAGCCGTTGCTGCGCCATCTGCCCGTAGACTAGGTACTAACCAAGCGCATATTCGCATGGTCCCAATTCCTTGTACAAGGAAAATCCGAATGAAACAAATATTCGTGGGTATGCTTGAAGACTGGCTTTAAATCAAATATTCAAAAATGAACAATTTGTTCAGGCCAGCCTCAACTCACCTACACTGTAGGTTGACGGACTAACACCTATTAGAAAACAACTACTCCCCTGGCTAATACCACGAAGGGCATTGGATTACATCCAACAGGTGTTAGTGTGGGATTCTTCACAGAAGAAATTCCACATATGCTCTTGGCGATACACCACCAGAATTGATTTTCAATTATTGGGACGGGACACACCTGCAGACCGGTTTCGGGCTATTTGGCCCTCGTCAGTGCAAGGCAGTGCCATCATCAACATAAGTCGATGACTTCCCATAATTAAAAATCACACTCGGGTAGAGTATCTTCCCTAGACATAGGCTGATACAAACAACAAGCAAAATAGCCGTTGCTGCGCCATCTGCCCGTAGACTAGGTACTAACCAAGAGCATATTCGCATGGTCCCAATTCCTTGTACAAGGAAAATCCGAATGAAACAAATATTCGTGGGTATGCTTGAAGACTGGCTTTAAATCAAATATTCAAAAATGAACAATTTGTTCAGGCCAGCCTCAACTCACCTACACTGTAGGTTGACGGACTAACACCTATTAGAAAACAACTACTCCCCTGGCTAATACCACGAAGGGCATTGGATTACATCCAACAGGTGTTAGTGTGGGATTCTTCACAGAAGAAATTCCACATATGCTCTTGGCGATACACCACCAGAATTGATTTTCAATTATTGGGACGGGACACACCTGCAGACCGGTTTCGGGCTATTTGGCCCTCGTCAGTGCAAGGCAGTGCCATCATCAACATAAGTCGATGACTTCCCATAATTAAAAATCACACTCGGGTAGAGTATCTTCCCTAGACATATGGGTAGAGTAGAGTAGAGTAGAGTATCTTCCCTAGACATATGGCGCAGCAACGGCTATTTTGCTTGTTGTTTGTATCAGCCTATGTCTAGGGAAGATACTCTACCCGAGTGTGATTTTTAATTATGGGAAGTCATCGACTTATGTTGATGATGGCACTGCCTTGCACTGACGAGGGCCAAATAGCCCGAAACCGGTCTGCAGGTGTGTCCCGTCCCAATAAATGAAAATCAATTCTGGTGGTGTATCGCCAAGAGCATATGTGGAATTTCTTCTGTGAAGAATCCCACACTAACACCTGTTGGATGTAATCCAATGCCCTTCGTGGTATTAGCCAGGGGAGTAGTTGTTTTCTAATAGGTGTTAATCCGTCAACCTACAGTGTAGGTGAGTTGAGGCTGGCCTGAACAAATTGTTCATTTTTGAATATTTGATTTAAAGCCAGTCTTCAAGCATACCCACGAATAATTGTTTCTTTTTTTGTGTTGTTTACTGACGTCTAGCGATACGGTTTCAAATGTGTTGTTATGGTGACTTTATACAATGCAATTACCGCTGTAAGTTTTCGATACAATGGAATTACCGCTGTGAGTTTTCGATAATTGCATTGCTCTTATGGGACATTTTATATATGAGGGAAATATTCGGAGGCACAGATGAGTTTCGCTTTCAGAACTATCTACATATTCCGCCTAAAAAAAATTATACGTTACGGCCCTTTTTTTTCCTAGTATTAAACATTGATTAAAATTCCAAAAAGTTCAGTTATCGTAGAAAAATAGTTAAAAAATCAAAATAAAAATGAAACTCGTTGAAATTACAAGATGCCGCAGTCGGTGAAAAGTGGTGACCATTGGAAAACCTGACTCACGAGATTTATCACTTATATTCTGTATTTTTCAGAGGAATGGGAATTGAACAAAAAATATATGAAATTACCTATATTTTTCCTTTTGTCAACTTTTGGCTTCGCTCTCTCTTTTCATTATCATAATTCATCACAACGAACCGATCATTGAATCAGAACAGAAATTGTATACATAGTTTGGGTCTCAAAATTTCATTTTTTATTCCATTTCTCCATTCGTGAAAAATAGGTCTTATGATTCCAGTTGGAAATAGATTTGAAAATTTCGAATTGTTTCATTGTTTGAAATTCTCTAAAATATAAACAATTGCATTTTACATCCATCGAGTAACAGCTCACGACTAAATTTCAACACTGACGTTCTCATTGGCTAAACTCTGGCGAGATCTTTCGTTCATCGATAGAATCATTGGAACACATAATTTGCGTAGACAAGGCCGCTCATAGATACCTAACCCAACATTCAAGTTTAAAAGTTCGACACTCCGATCTGAATTATTTGAAATTTGAATCTATTTCGAATTGATGTCGAACTCAATGCAATATTAGAAATATTATATTCATTGTTGTTTTTGTTTCATTTCGCGTTGTACTTTCCACGTTTTCGTTGTTACTGTTGCTATTGTTGTGTGAATTTTTTTCATCAAGTTACTTTTATAATAAATCATTTTAGCATGTTTTGTGGTGTTGAAATTGGAAAATCTAATATTCACCTCCATAATATAGCTACCAAAGTTGAAGACAGGTTTATGAAAAAAGTAGGATAAAATCAGAAACAAAATGGAATAAAAAAAGTAAAATAATATACACGTTTATAAAAAAATAAGGTTGAAACTAATAAATATTTTCAAACCACTTTTAGACCATTCATATCGTAATTCATAGGTAGGCAGCATATCCATATGTTGGCACCTGTCTGATAGCATGAATCTTGAATGTAAAATTGGTAGAATATATTTTTTTATTCAAATTGTCCTCAAAATGCCCAACTTTTGGTCCTGCATGAAATTGATCTTCACAATTTCCAATCCAGTTTACTTAGGAGAGATTTGCAATTGAGTATAAGCTGACATGGTATTCGTAGAAATATTACATCAATTTGTATGATTTTCCGAAATGGAAATGATTATTGTATGGTCGGATTGGAAATCTACAAAATAATGACTTCTTTTATTGAGATTGGACTAGATGTTTTCTGAAAACTTTGAAAACCGATCATTCACATATGAATTAAATCACACTCGACACGCGTTTCGCTATCCAAGTTAGCATCTTCAGGGTAAGACAATGATATTTTACTGATTGGTTCCTATGGTGTAAAAGTTTAAACTTCTTGTACCCGAGGTTAGTGCTATTTACTAATAAATTGAAGAACACCCCTCAAAATTTCACTCAAAAGAAAATTTCACCTTCTCATTATTCTATTATTTCTCACTTGACTCAATTGGAGGGTGGATGGAATCGGTCTTCTCTCTACTCATCCCACTACTACTTTCAGTTATTTCTAGACTTTCAAGAGTACTGACAAATCCTGTTGTCACCTACATTCCATTACTGATATTATGGTATTCACCCAGAAAATGCTAGTTAACACAAGATGATGTTCTTTGGAACGTGTTTTCGTGGCCCGCCGACTTTGACCCATGTACGTCTTTGCAGTCTCCAAAACTGATATCCTTGAATCGGTTTTTATCATTTTTCACGTTATTCTCTTCTGTTTACTACTTTTTGAATTGGCTTCGGTTCCACGAGTATTTTGCGCACGCTGTACAGAAGCCTATTTAGAAATTTCGATTTACTGGTAACGAATATGGCTCCATCAGGAGCTGCGATCGCGAGAATAATCAAAAGTGCTACGGAATGATTTGCATAGGAATCGCATCTGAGATAACGACAACCCTTCCGCCGCCGTCTCCGTTATCGGCCCACTTGATTGGACCCGTTTTAATCGGTCGGGATATTTCTCGAAGCCGATTATACAGGGAGGAAGCGGAAATTTCGATCCTCACAATAAATTGGACTTCGCTGCGGTTGAGAATTTTCTGAGAATAGCTTGGGACAAGGGATAGCTTCATGAAAAATGAGGTATCAGGTACATGGAAGATTCTTATATATGATACTTAAAAACTTGCACGTCATCATGGACGTGGTTGAATTTCGGAGTACACTGTAGCCAGATTGTTATAAGATAATGGAATTTCGGATATATAACAAACCTTCTTGGTGAATATGTACGTCTATATCATTCATTGACATGTTCTGTAACATTTACACTCAACCCAAACCGAGGAGGTGTCACAACCATAAAATTTTGTTACGATCTTTCCTTGGGTTCGTTCATTAAAACTCCAAACAACACTGAACTACTTTCATTACAACTTCTTATCACAATACAATACAATCACTCAAATTGCTCCGCTAACTATCCAGCACTCTGAACTAAAACTTCGGTACTACAAATTCTCTACTCCGACCTCTGCAATTAGCATTACCAGAGCTCAGATAACTATCTGACCAACTATCCCCGTAGTGATGAATCGCTCCCTTATATATACCCGCTCACACCCATGGAGAATCATCGACAAATCTTGATGATCGAATATTCCACGCGTGGCGAGATTCCGCAGGTGAACGATCTTCCTTCGACTCCTCATATTAATTTGCGTTTGCGAGCGACAGGGCCGGCGCTAGGAGATTTCGTGACAATATCAAACGGAAAGTGGGGTAGAATGATACATCATGTGAATATACACAAAATTATCTTTCTAATGATCCCCTTGTCATTGAAATCTACTCGAAGAATCAATGCGAAAAAGGTTTTAAGAACATATACCTAATTATCATGGCATTGATGAAAAATACAAATGAGTTTTAGGTATAAGGAATTGAAACATACACAATTGGTGGTAGGTTCCAATGTTCATTTGTAACGGTGCGTTGTGAGAAAAGTTAACAAATTGTTGAATCCATTTATCGACACATCACTTTAAGAAGAGCTGAAAAGGTGAAGCTCATTTCTAAAATTTTGTTCTGATGTGATTTTGCGATTGCAAAAGGGTGATTTCTTTCAACTGCATCATATGATCTAAGTCTGTTTTTCATTAATGATTGGTTTGTTCGATCGATTCGACTATATAAAATCTGGGGCATGGCCCAGCTCTTCAGGTTGACTGACAGTCATTCGATATCTGAAGTCAAGCAACGCCGAGCGCGGTTAGTACTTGGATGGGTGACCATACAGGGAAATACCGTGTCGAAAGCCCGTACAGCTGCAGCGAAGTAGCATATCATAGCTCGCAGACGATATATCAATGAGCACAAGATATATTGAGGATATGCCGTCCTTCGGAGGGGACGTAAAGCCGTCGGTCCCGAGTCCATGGATGTTGGGCTCGTTAAAGATCCCTACCTCTGGTTGGAATACCAGAGGGTTCGGCAAAATTTCCGGTTGGGGGAAGTGTGCTCACCGGCGTCGGTGATTGGCCTTGGTAGCGGAAATAGGCCGACGTTAAATAAAGAATTGAAAAAAAAAAAAAGAAAAAAAAATAAAAATATATATAAAATCTGAATTGAAAGATTTGACTGTTTTTTGATCTATTTAATTTTGTTGTATAGTTGGGGTCAACAACCACTAATGGAACTATGTTTTCTATTATTCTTCTCCGAATCGAAAAAATCGAAACTACAACTTATATGAGAGAAGTGAAATTAAAAAAGTTTCACAAACAGTCGTGTATATCATTCAATGACATTTTTTTCATTCACAGAAGGAAAAAAAGAGTTCATCTGAAACTGCAATGTTCTTTTTTTTTCGTATGCAGATTCATTTTTGGAGTTTGTAAGGCTCAGGAAAAACCTCTCTTCTATTGAAAAAGTATCCCTGAGCAAGAGAGTCTTTACAGGTCTCCAAGCTAACAATAAAGGGGTGGGAATTCTGTACTCGTCGAGTCATCCGTGAAGATGTTGCCAAGGGTGGTACGATTGATAACAATTCAGAAGAGCACCGACCCTGAAAATATCTATAGAAGAGGGACAAGTCTCCGACCCTTCTACGATACTCCAATGAATTAAGCAAGTCTGTGAGCGAAGAATCACCAGCAAGACGGATTGCCTTTCCCTGAATAGATTCGAGAAGATCAATTTATGTTGTCATGCCGGACTCCACACATGAAAACTATATTCCAAAGCAGGTCATATCGCTGTCTCAGTGCAAAACTGTAACATTTTCAAATCAGCCATATTGAGAAAAACGAGTTTAAAGTTTTTTTACAACTGGTGAATAGTCTATCAATTGTGAACATCTATAGATATTTAGTTGAAATAGTTAGTTGATTATATTAGTTTTTCAGTTATACGTTTAGAAAAATGGTTAATTTGATTTTGTATACAGTCCAAACAACAAATTAAATTAAATAAGCTTACTTTGAATTGTTACAGTGTTACACTGAATTTTTCGCAATATATTGGAAAATGTTGTATATTATTTTAGATGTTACTGTTTTGAAGTGAGTAAATCGGCTAATTATGGGTATTCTCAAATGAAACTTTTGTGTGCTTACTGTATAGAAAATTATATTATATTAGTAACTTAATATTAATTTTTTAACATTTTTTGCAACAAAAAGTCATTATAATTTATTTAAAATGTTGTCAGTTTATTACACTCGTGAACTTCTACTTATTTCAATGAAAATTCATTCATTTTCTGAACTCTCATCGGAAGACAATTTCTGTTGAATTTTCAAGTCTCGAAAAAATTGGTGGTATGGAGTTGGTATCAAGTTTTCATCACACAAACTTAAAAGGTCAGCTTTCTTTAGTGTTGAAATACCAGGAGAGACCTGATAAGCGGGCTTCAAAACTATTGGTTGTCTGTTTGATGGTGAATTTTCAAAAATTTTTGAAGCTTTTGATTTGGCGATTCTAGATTTTGAAGATCTGGGCGTAGAAGGTACAGAAGATAAGCCTCTTGGAATGATTCCAATTGAACCATCCTTTTTCTTTATTATTTTGTCATCCAGATTGAAAGACATCATTTCTTCTTGCTCGTATGAAGTTTTATAAAACACAGTATTTGGTAATTCTTTCTTCACTTCAAACATTTTTACATCAGCCCAAACTATTTTCTCTCCAACTGTTGATACTTGAAAATTCTTTCCAAAGGAGCTGGATATTCCCTTCCAGTCAATCACATCTTTGGTGTCCATTTCTTTGACGACAAATGGATTCCTTTCTTCATTCGCTACTTGTACTATGGCCACAAGCTGGCTAGGAATGTATAGGGGAGTTTTTTTCGTTGCCTTTTTCACTTGTCTTTCAATAGCTGAGTGCATGGTATCTCCCTCATTTTGAGTGTGTCCGACTTTAAGGTATTTATGTGTTATGGAAGGAATGTTCGGTGTTTTTACTGCATAGAGATACATTGTTAGTAACACATAATTCTTGTTTTGTCCACTACGATTGTCTGAGTAAAACACGATTTTTTTGCCACCCCGACATTGTTCCTTTAAGTAGTCATAGATAAATGAAGCTATTTCTAGAGCTCCGCGCTTCGCACACCCTTCATGCCAGATATAGCTGTAGCCTTGCTTAAAAGTGGCATCATAAATTGTAAAATTAAAAGTGTTTAGCTTTCTTTTGTAAAAAAGTTTAGAAATTTGTCCTTTTGGCATTTGTACGACTGCTTGTAGATCAAAGCAAGCTACTACTGTGTCAGAGTTTGGATTTCTGCTGAATTTTTTATCTCGATCTTTTTCTTGTCGCGATATCTTTTTCTCTTTATCATGTATGTCCTTTCTTGCTTGCATTTGTTGTTTTTCCTGTTCCGAGCTATTTTCATAGGCTGCGCAAAATGCACATTGGTCTTTTTTAGGGACAAAAAACCCGATGTTGAACTTTGTGTTGAATATTTCTTCATACTTATGTTTTTTTGCGTAAGGGATTCCTTTCTCTGTGCAGTTAGATTTGTACATTCTGTACATTTCTGCTAGATCTAAGTCTCCATCTATGTACTCCCTTTTTGTGTCAGCTCTGCAGTAATGTGACTCAATTCTAGCAAGCGAGTTTATGTGGTCAAAAATACTCTTTATTATTAGAGGATCAATTTTTGGTTGGTTCATATGTTTTCCCCTAAGATCTTCAGTAAAGCCCGTAGGTTCAGTTTTCTTTTTCACAGTTGTAAGGAAAGTTGAACTTATGCAAAGTGTATTGGTAAACATATGTTTACATACTCTCAATCTTTTACCATCGACCATAAAATAATATGAATAATTTGATGATCTATGTGAGTTGTCTTTCTTATAACTATATTTTGGGTTAACTTCGTCCATTAATTTTGATATAAAATCTCTCTTACGGTTGATATCCTTTAGAGACAAAAAATCTGTTAAAAGTGTTTGCCTCTGATCTAAGCTCAATTTTTCCGAAAACTTTAATTTACAGTTATTCCCACACGCTGTCTTTACAGTCTTCTCCTTAATAAAATTTCCTGATTTAGTTGTATAGGCTTCCCCTTTATTTACCTTCAATTTTTTCACGTTTCTTGCCCACATACTTTCATTCCTGTTTCGTTTCCTAGATTTTTTAGCTTCATTAATTGATTTTTCTTGAGATCGTTCTTCTTCATTTAAAATTTTTCTTTCATTATTCTGGTTGTGCTTTTGGGTAATGTTTTCCGAACTTTCATTTGAGTTTAAGACCCTTTCATTAGGTATGTAATCCTCGTCATTCTGATCAGTCTCAGTATCTTTTGTAAACCGAGAATCTTCAATATCAATTGTACAAGAAGTGACAGATTTGAAAGAATCTAAATGAATGTTATGCACTGGGGTTTCTTCTATAGTATGTAAACTATTTTCCGTTCTCAACACTTCAATATTTCCAAAGACAATGTCTGCTTCCAATATATCATTTACAGTTACCGGTTGACTGTCATATATTGTAATCTCATCTATCCTTGAACAGCTGGGAACTGGAATAATTGTTTTAACATTTACGTGACCATCACCCAAGGATGTAGTGGGCACAACATTTTCAGCTTTAGTTGCAATGTCGGTCAATGGATGATTCTTATTTGTTACAGATTTTTCAACTTCACTGATTGATTCATTATTAGCATCGGAACACGCTTGAACCTGAAAAGGACAAAATAATTTCGTTACAGAACGTAACGCAAGTTGTGTCCATTCGAAACTTCTAGCTAAATGTGTTGCCTAAAACACATTTGAAACCGGGCGAGTGAGGTTAAAATAAAAACTGCAATCCTTACCTGTTTATATTCATCAGATCTCATTTTTTCCAACATTCGCTTGGCTCTACTGTCATTCAAATTGTTGATAAATTGGTCCATTCTCTTATTAAACTTCAATTATCAATTGAAAATTATAGCAAACATTACGGCAAGTTTCAAAAATTTTGTGACAATAACAAACAGTAGAATGGCGCGCGACAATCACTTGATCAACACTCATTATTTTATGATGTTACTGTATTGCTCTGATTATTTTTAGGTAAATCCCAGAGCAAAACTGAACTATCTTGGGATATTATACTCTTGTTCTGACATATTCATCACTTGAATGTAGAGACATAGTAAACTATATTGAAAAATATGGACTACAAGATAATATTTCAGGATATTACAGTGTTGCATAAGATAGATTTCGGTCTGCTGAGTATGAATATGCACTTATCTCAAAACCTAAAAATTTTGAGATGTTACTGTGTTGCACTGAGACAGCGATATCTGAGCCTTGTAGATCATTAGAAGCTGACGAGAAGTGAAGTATTTCTTCGCAAGAAATAGAAATCCAAGTTTCTTGGAAGCACCTCTGGTGATCGATCTCACATGGTTTTTCCATGAGAGATCATTACTGATCATAATTCATAGCATCGAGATACTTGACTCTGTAGGAAAAGTTACTTCTGACATTCTGAATACTAGATGATGATAGATCGGCTTTTCTTGAGCAGAGACATGCCTGGGTTTTCCCATTCTATAATTTTTACTGAGTCGTTGTTAATTCAATTAACGTGAATGTTTCTTTGAGATTTTGTTTCTCGAGCTGCTTGGAAGAAAAACTGATATGAAGAGTACTGTCATCCGCAAAACTATGTATTGAACAAGATGTTCTCTCGAGCAAATCATTGATATGAAGCAGAAACAAAGTGGGTGCCAGAAATGAACCCTGTGGAACACCTGCATTTATTGGGAGAATAGCAGATAATACCCCATCAAAAACCACATACAGAGACCTATCAGACAAGAAACTCTTCAACAAAGCACACAACTGAGGAGAGACCCCGATGCCAAACTCGATCAAACGCTTTTGAAATATCGAGTGCAACAGCTATCATTTCTCTGAATTTTTCTATTGAATGCTGCCAATTATGAGAAACATAGGCCAATAAGTCACTGCTTAATCTTTGATGGCGATACACGTTAATTCAATTAAAAAAAATTATTCAAAGCGGCGATTTTTTTAAATAAAGAGCAGTATGAAACCGCAATTCTTCCACTAGCCGGCATCACACGCTTGAACAAATCTCACCGATCCTCGCATTTCCACCACCCACCCTGAAAATTACCCCGAACAACAAAAAAATATTACGTCAGTATGTCAACATCAACCGCACTCCGATAAATAAAATCACGTCACGTTTAACGAGGATTTTTCGCATTCGGCCCCGAAAATGCCATCGGGAATTGAAAAGTTCATACGCTGTCGATACTTCCAGTGCGAAATTTTATCGGCCGCCCGCGATGGGGGTCATTTGTCGGTTAATGAATCGGAATCGGTGTACGGAAAAAAAAATTGCCGGCGTTAGATCGCGAGGGTGTTCTGATTTGTGTACGGCGCGATCCGATTTTGCTCTTTTGTTTTATGACGTCGCTTTTTTCGGCGATGAGGGGGTCCCGACGGGGGGAAGTCGATCGAAAGGTTGCGATGCGTTTTGCTTATTGGGTTTATTATGTGTTTGAATTCGGTTTTTGTTTTGCAGTCGTTCGAAGGGGTTTCGCTGGAGAAAGTTCCATGGATAATATTAGTGGAATTCTTGCAGCTAAAGAACCGCCAAGCTGTCTGCTGATGTATATTCCGTGCTCCTTCATTCGCACTTCCAGATATCTTGATGTTTCGCTGATATATTTTTGACCTCGATAACTACAAATGTTTGTGATTCGTGTGTCACATTATTTTGAATGATGCATTTGTTTTCAGAAAAATCGAAAACGTAAGAAACCCTTTAGTTTTGCGGACGACAGTACTCTTCATACTAGTTTCTCTTCCAAAGTCCCCATACCAGCTCGGGAAACAAAAACTCGAAGAAACATTCACGTCAATAAAATCAACGATGACTTGGTAAAAATAATAGAATGGGGTGACATGAACTTGGTGGAATTTAATGCTAGGAAAACCCATGCATGTCTCTTCTGAGGGAAAGCCGATCTATCATCATCTAGTATTCAGATGTCAGGAGTAACTATTCCTACAAAGTCGAGTATCTCGATGCTAGGAAATACGATTAGTAATAATCTCTCGTGGGAAAACCATGTGAGATCGATCGCTGAAGGTGCTTTCCAGAAACTTGGATCTCTATTTCGTGCGGAGAAATACTTCACTTCTCGTCAGCTTCAAATGATCTACAAGGCTCAGATACCACCTGTCATAGAATACAGTTCTCAGGAGAAAGGCAATTCGTCTTGTTGGTGATTCTTCGCTCACAGACTCGCTCACTTCATTGGAACATCGTAGAAGGGTCGGAGACTTGTCTCTTTTCTATAGATATTTTCACGGTCGATGCTCTTCCCAATTGTTATTAATCGTTCCACCCTTGGCAATATCTACATGAATGACACGACGAGTACAGAATTATCACCCCTTTGTTGGGAACTTGGAGACCTGACGAACCTCTCTTTCTCAGGGATCTTTTTTCAAGAGAACAGCTGAGCTTTGGAACTCCTTGCCGAAACAGGTGTTTCCTGAGGCTTACAAACTTCAAAAATTCAGTTAGTTAATGTTAATTCGTATCTTTTGCCCCATTGATTCCCGCGGTGTTCTTTGTACATTACAAGGCTTATCTTTCGTGTGAATCTACATATAAAAATATAAAGAAAAAAATATTCACACCAAAAGGAAGCCCTGTAACGTTCAAAAAACACTGCATGAATAGAGGGACAGGAGATACGAATTAACATTTACGTTGAATTTCTGAAATTAGTAAGAATCTCGGCAAAGGATTCCAGAGTCCTATCGAAGGAAGATGCCTTAACAAGAACGTTTGACAAGTCTCCAAATTCATGAAGGGTTATCCATGTTGTGTATCTTTATCCGCGACTAGTGTATAATGAACCCATTAAACGTCTGTTTGCTCGACCTTAATGATACCCATCATTCACTAGTGAATAATGAGTAATCATTCACTGCTGTCAAAGACTCCCTTGATTCACCTATAATATTATATTGTTCTGCTACAAACAATCGGTTGTGAAAATTTTATCGTGTAAACCACCAAATATTTTCAATTCAGTTCTTAACGAACGTATAAAAACGTATAAAAAAAAGAAGGTAAGGAACATCTACTCTGAGCTATCAACTACTATGAATGTGCCTGTCATATTGAAATAGCTTCTGAATCCAAACAAATTTGACTCAAACCTGTCAACCGTATTGCATGAAATATTTGTTAGAATGAAATGAAAGTGTTTCTGAAAATATGTATGTGATATAACAAAATTTTCCAACATAAAACTTCATCAAATTTTTGTATTAGTCCTGAATGAAGTATAGTCTTCTAATCGCGTATAATGGCAATTATTTTCTTGGTGATTTATTGAATTTCACCTCGTGAATAATAGCCATTATTATACGCTCGTTGAATAATTTACTATTATAAGAGAGTGAAGTCTCCTACCCTTCTACGACGCTCCAACGAAGTTAGTGAGTCGAAAAATCACCAACAAGACGGATTGCTTTTTTTCTGAGAAGAGTCAAGAATTTTCGATTCTGGTGCTGAGTTCCATAAATAGAACTACATTCTAAGACAGGCCGTATCTGTGCCTTGTAGATCATTGAAGAGAGACGAGAAGTGAAGTATTTCTTCGCACGAAATAGAAATACAAGCATTGTGAAGTTAGCGATCGATCTTACATGATTTTTCTATGCGGAAATATTACTGAACGTTATTCCTAGCATACTTACTCCTATTCCTACTCGACTTTGTAGGAATAGTTACTCCCAGGCGCGTATACAAGGGGGGTAAAGGGGGTAATTACCCCCTCCCCCCATGATAAGTCAGTCACATAACATATTACAATATATATTGAAAAATTCAGGGAGATATCAAAAAATATAATGAAGGAATGAAAAATCAATCACAATTTTATTTCACCTTTGCTCCCTGTAACCCTGTGAGATCGCAGAATCTATTAAATTCAAAATTATTATGAAAATTACACAATATCTCAGAAGATTATATAGTCTCTGGTATTTCGGGAGAAATTGATAAACCTTAATTTAAATTTATCATTTAATTTTTCGAATGCATTATCTTGTTTTCAATAAGTAAGTATATACTTTTCATTCTACTCATATTTCATTAAAACGGTTTATTTTCACTTACGTTGACAAGACAAATGTTAGTTATCTCTAAAGTTTGGAGTTTATTTTCATCGAAAATTGTTGTTTTCTCTACTTTCCAATTTTATTTATGAAAAAAATGAAGATTAAACAAATCTATCGCTTTTATTCCACAGTTTCCTTATAATTTAAGTCATTGTGAAAGGTAGGTTTGTAAAAAGGCAAATATGCTTTTGTTTTGATAAAATGGTGGAAACGCATAATTTACTCAGTGATCACCCCCCCCCCTATAAACTTGACCTGTATTCGCGCCTGGTTACTCCTGACATCTGAATATTGAATAAATATGCATCAGCTTTCTTCAAGAAGAGACATCCCTGGATTTTCCCTGCATTGAATCCCACCAAGTTGATGTTACCCCATTCTTTTATTTTCGCCATGTTATCGGTAATATTATTGACGCTAATGTCTCTCTGATATTTTGTTTCCCGTTTCGATATGGGGACTCTGAATGAGAAACCGCTATGAAGAAAGAGTACTGTTGTTGGCAAAACTATGCACTGAACAAGATGTTTTCTGTAGCAAATCATTGATATGAAGCAGAAACAAAGTGGGCTCCAGAAGTAAACCCTGCGGAACATGTTTGTTATACGATGTGTAAATTCTGTAGGTAGTGAGTTATTATTGTGGGGCTGTATTTTGACTTTCAATTTCCGCCAACTGAAAAAAAATTGAACCTGGTAATATGAGCCTCCTTGAAATTCAAAAGTTCATCTGTCTTCTGCAGTTATTTCCCGTGAAGCGGTAGGTGCAATTTACCGACGAAAGGCTAAAACAAAAACTTCAAACCGCCCCACACCGATATCCACTAATTAAATCAACTTTTTAACGTCCCCTACTTTTTCACGACCTCACCCGGTGCTGCGGCAACTTCAAATTATTCCGATGCTCTCTTGTTATCTATCTGTATTATTATCATCGAGAGCAAAGGGTTGTGTCGCAGTTTTTTAATTGCGAGCTGTTTGTCTTGTCGTATCTCGTTTGTTTTTTCCTAATCGGCTATTTCGTTCATTTGTTTCGTCTAAGCCGCCGTTGTTTTTCTTCTTTTTGATGTTAAGTAGCCGTTTCGGCAGTGACAGATATCGTTCGGGGGTTTTTATATCGGGAATGATATTTCTTCTTATAAGTACGTAGATGGGTTAGGGGTTGATGAATCGAGGGATGAACATCGGGAGCCCGAGGATAGAAACGATAAATTCTTTGTGGGGCTGAGCCGTTTGCATTGGTCGAAAAATATACTAGAATTATTTTCATTTGTCTTATGTGTGCAATCGTATTTGTGTTAAGCCTCGAATTTACGTGAATTGGTGATAATAATAATTTAATTTCTTCTTAATTCTTACAGAAAACTTCAAGATTTCCTCACTGTGAGGAAATGAAATTCTCTTAGAGTTGTTAGTGTTCTACATAAATGATTGAAAAGAGTTTCCATTGTAACCCAAGTACTGTTATTATGAATTTCAAAGAACCGTTTATTTGTGAATGAAATTATTCGCGATTTTTTCAAAATTGATTGATATCTGTCGAATTTTAAACGATTAGTGAAAAAATAGTATGTTTACAATCGTCCAGGAATGTAAGACTTGTCCTACCAGATAAACAATATACTATTATAGGACAATGACACTGTGCAAGAATATGTAGAGAGTTCTTAAATTTTTTGAAACCTCATTCAGGTACACCTGATTTTACCAAAAAAAGCTAATCTGAAGTCTGTGAATCACTTGTTATTTCGGTGAATATTTCCCTCATATATAAAATGAACATAAGAGCAATGCAATTATCGAAAACTTACAGCGGTAATTGCATTGTATCAAGTCACCATAACAACACATTTGAAACCGTATCGCTAGACGTCAGTAAACAACACAAATAAATGTCAGATAGACTTCAAAAATAGAAAAACATTTCGCGTTTTGGTGAATGCTCCATACAATCTATAAAGTATAAATGAACAAAAAAATATCATTTCCTTGAGAATTTCTTTATTCGTGAAATATTCCAATGAATTACATTCGTGCATAAAAATGACCAGATAACTTTGCATTCAAGTGTGATATCTTATACATACTGCATTCGGTTATTTCCATATTTTGTAAAAGAGCCCTCGTCCTTCGGACTTGGGCACTTTTGCAAAAATATGAAAATAAACTTGCAATATTTAGATATCACGCTTTCTTGCAAAATCATCGGTAATTTTTATGCACTCGTGCAATTATAGCCGACAATTATTCTCGTGAAAACAATTTTTACTGGGAAATAATTCGGTTATCGCACTTTCGTCATTATTATCTATTTGACAAATCAAACCTTTATGGACTCAGAAATGATGCAATGATTCTGTTCACTTCTCTCCTGAATAAAAGGCAGCAAACAGCTGTTCTACTTCAGGCGCGCTTTCAGAAACTTTGACAATAGTTATGGAGATTTCCCAAGGATCCGTTCTGGGACCTCCATTCTTCATCGACTTCAATAACGATTTGCCAAAATACCTGAGATCGCATACATTAGCATTATATGCTGTTGATACTACTATAAATATAAACTAAGGTATAGTATAGACCCATCAGATTTGAAAATAGGGCACGGCCCAGCTCTTCAGGTTGACTGGCAGTCATTTGATATCTGGAGCTAAGCAGCGCCGAGCGCGGTTAGTACTGGGATAGGTGATCTCATGCAAGGAAAGGCCGCGTCGAAAGCCCATACAACTGCAGCAAAATAGTATATCATAGCTCGCAGGCACAAGTCCTTTGATGTTGGGCTCGCAAAAGATCCCTACCTCTGGTTGGAATATCAGAGGTTTTGTCAAATTTTTCGGTTGGGGGAAGTCTGCTCACCGGCGTCGGTAATTGGCCTTGCTAACGGAAATTGGATGACGTTAAAAAAGTCCTAGCAAAGAAATAATTACGCATACTGATAAATTTATTCAATTTGAATGTTGTTTAAATTTTAGATCGGGGATAAATAACTAAATTTGTAATAGCCTTCAGGAAGACTGACCTTTATAATAATAATACTATACTAGTAATATAATAATGATAATAATAATTAAATGAAACTCATATTCATAGTGATAATAGTTGACCCTACTTCGAGCCCATTTGGTGATCAGTGTTTTTTGATAATAATAATTTTGCTGAGAAATACCCGCGAAAAATTCATGGATTTTTATGGAGGGGTTTTTTATCAAATTATATTCCATCAGGTATGTGCCTGATAGAATATAATTTGATGAAGAGGGCTGGTGCATGAATGATTTCATGGTTCTATGTAATACAACCAATTGCAATTAGGGTTCAATGAGGAATAAAAATTAATTGTTAGTAAACTAGGCTGTTATCTAATGACCTCAGTTACATGTTGTTTCTCTTAGTTGACCAAGTGAATAGATTTTCATTAGGATCCGTTCACTCGCATCATTCACGCCGGAAAGCACCGACAGACGGCGTCGAATTCAATTTTCCCGTCTTTGAAAAAAATTAAAAAGCGTCGCATTTTTCGAGCCATTAATATCTATCTTTCTCTCTCATCGTATCGCTCGTAATAATAATTTCCCCCCCTGGTCGTTCTCGCGTTTAATCCGCGAAACATGTTCGGTCTAGAAACATATCTTCATTACGGTTTTAATTTCCTCCGGATTACGCCATCAAAGTAAAAAATAATTCGGAATAGAATTCGGAGAGAGAGCGCATTAAAAACTTTTTAAAGTGAACGGTCGCGAGCTTAATTTCACTCCGCCATCGATAAAAAAACTTACACGGCGTGTTTGTGTTCCTCTTTTCTCTCTCTGTGAACCGCCGTTCGCTCTTGAGTTTTCGTTGGTAGGTGAGCGGTACAACGCAGAAAACGGTTTTGTGACCGAAAACGTTGTTTCAGTCATTTTTACACGATCCAGCTTTGTTGTTGATCACTTACCGATGTCTTCATAATATATGTTGACTCCATGAACTGATCTACCAATTTAAAACCTTAATTTTTTCAAAATAACAGAAAATGTGTAAGATATAGTAGTTATACCTAAAAAAATAAAAATATAGCAAGAAAGAACAAAAGAAGGGAATGAAAGAGTGAACAAGATTTTATTTATTCATTCTGAAACATGGACGATACTAGCCTTATTTTTTTTTTATATGCAGATTCACACGAAAGGAAAGACCTGTAACGTTCAAAGAACCGCGTGAATCAAGGGACAGGAGATACGAATTAACATTCACCTTGAAATTCTGAAGTTTGTAAGCCTCAAGAAAAACCTCTTCTGGCAAGGAGTTCCAAAGCTCAGCTGTTCTATTGAAAAAAGATCCCTGAGCAAGAGAGGTTCGACAGGTCTCCAAATCCACAATAAAGCGGTGGGAATTCTGTACTCGTCGAGTAATCCGTGTGGATATTGCCAAGGGTGGAATGATTAATAACAATTCGGGAGAGCATCGACCGTGAAAGTATCTATAGAACAGAGGCAGATCTCCGACCCTTCTACGATGTTCCAATGAAGTGAGCGAGTCTGTGAGCGAAGAATCATCAACAAGACGGATTGCCTTTCTCTGAATATAATCGTGAAGCCTCAATGAATGTTTCTGTGCCAAACTCCACACATGAGAACTATATTCCAAGATAGGTCGTATCTGAGCCTTGTAGATCATTGGAAGCTGACGAGAAGTGAAGTATTTCTTCGCACGAATTAGAAATCCAAGATCTGGAAAGCAGCTTTAGCGATCGATCTCACATGGTTCTTCCATGAGAGATCATTACTGATCGTATTTCCTAGCATCGAGATATTTGACTTCGTAGGAATAGTTACTCCTAACATCTGAATACTAGATGATGATAGATCGGCTTTTCTTGAGAAGAGACATGCCTGGGTCTTCCTAGCATTAAATTCCACCGAGTTTATGTTGCCCCATTCTATTATTTATACCAAGTCATCGTTAATTTCATTGACGCTAATGTTTCTTTGAATTTTTGTTTCTCGAGCTCGTATGGGGACTCTGGAAGAGAAACCAGAATGAAGACTACTGTCTTTCGCAAAACTATGTGCTGAACAAGAAGTTTTCTCGAGCAAATCATTGATTTAAAGGAGAAACAAAGTGGGTGCCAGAACTGCACCCTGTGGAACACCGGAATTTATTGGGAGAATATCAGATGATACTTCATCAAAAACCACATACAGGGACCTATCAGACGAGAATTCAACAACTGATCTACCAATTCAAAACCTTCATTTCCTTGAAATAACAGAAAATGTATAGGAAATAGTCATTATACTTAAAAGAAGAAAAATGGAGCGAAAAAAAACAAAAACGGAGCAATGGAAGTGTGAACAAGAATTCATTCATTTATTCAGAAATATACAGGCTACTAGGCTCAATAGTATTTTGACTGACAAATTCATTTTTTCTTTGTGCTTACGGTGATCCAAAGTGACCACTGAAATGTCAGATGTTTATTATTATTTGACATTTATTTCATAAGGCTCATAAGAAAAGCTGAATTCTAAAGAATTTCTTCATTTTTCGATCATTCGGTAAACTACAACCATGAAAATATATATTTTAAATATTCGAATATGTCGGTATACTCCCGAAAAACCTAACAGATTTACTTTTCCGCACTTGGGCGGAAATAGATATTCGTATAACAAGGGAGCAAAGTGCTACTCTTTCCCCGCCGTATTGACCTCACTGAATAACACAAAAAGTAATTTAAAATTATGTACTCGTATTAAGCTTGTAAAAACAGTTCAATAAACTGGAAATACCAGCATTTCCGCGCTTATTACCAACAGACATTTCTGGTGAGTGAGATTTTTTCTATAAATAGCTCTCTATTTTACTTTGTGTAGGTATTTCCGATGCCTATCTATTCGATTCAATTTTCATATGGTCGGTATACAAATTGGACAAAAGAAAGTGCTTTCTATGTAACTTAGTGCCCGTCGTGCCATATAGGAAGGGGAGTAGCTATTTTAGATGGACTCTTTCTTCCTTTTTGTGAATCAATGAAACGACTTTGAATGATATAAACGTACCTATCAACAGATTTTTGTGATTTTTTCTATTATACTTCTTTCTAGTGGAGTTTTGTGAGCTGTAAAAATTCTAAAATCTCGTAATCCAGGGCAGGTCAATGAATCTTCATAAAAAATGTTGGATTGCATTTTTGAAAGCTCGATAAAGAAGTCAAAAAATGAAAAATGTGTGATCTTGATTACAACAAATTTCAACAACAATTCACTAGAAAAATGAGACTGATAAGGAAAAATAATGTTTAAAGCAGATAATTATATCTGATAGATAATATCTGCATAGTAACTTTTTTTTTGTAGCAGGTGCAGATATTGACTCAATACTCTAGGGTTGTACAGTATTCGTCAGCAGCTTCGAAAGGATGTGTCATAAGACCCCCCCTTTCAGTTATTTTTTTTCCAGATGACGCATAGTCGCCATCTTGAAATTTTCATCTGTCAATGTGGATTCAGGTAGCCTGGAGTTATAATTACTTTTTCTCGATGTGGAGAATTTTCGGTTATGATTGCACGAGTGCATGAAAATTACCGATAATTTTGCAAGAAAGCGTGATATCTAAAAATTGCAAGTTTATTTTCATATTTTGGCGAAAGTGCTCGAGTCCGAAGGACGAGGGCTCTTTTACAGAATATGAAAATAACCGAATGCAATTTGTATAAGATATCACGCTTGAATGCAAAATTATCTGGTCATTTTATGCACGAATGTAATTCATTGGAATAATTCACGAATAGAGAAATTCTCAAGGAAATGTTATTTTTTGTTCATTTATACTTTCCTCTATAGATTTTATGGAGTACTCACCAAAACGCGAAATGTTTTTCTATTTTTGAAGTCCATCTGACATTTATTTGTGTTGTTTACTGACGTCTAGCGATACGGTTTCAAATGTGTTGTTATGGTGACTTGATACAATGCAATTACCGCTGTAAGTTTTCGATACAATGCAGTCACCGCTGTAAGTTTTCGATAATTGCATTGCTCTTATGGGACATTTTATATATGAGGGAAATATTCATTAATATTGATTGCCGTAATTACCGGATTCGGAGAAGTATCATCAGCATCAACTGCAGCACAACCTTCTTGTTATTTTTGATCTTCTCAAAATGGGATTCCATATTCGGTTGAGGTCCACAGCTTCTTCTTTTCTGTTGAAATTATCTGTGTGTTTGTGGATCTTCATTGTCTCACGTATCAGTCGACTATGGTATCCCCGGTTGGGGGGGCAATGAGTTTCGCGTTTTCAAACAGAATCTTGTGGTTTCCCTCACTGAGTGCGTGTTTTGCCACAGCTGACTAGTCAGTTTGCCCTAGTCTGCAGTTTCTTTCATGCTCTTTTAGCCTTGTTCCCATAGATTTTTTGGTGGTAACGATGTATACCTTCCCACAGGTGCACGGTATGCGATAAACCCCTGCTGCTGACAGTGGGTCTCTTTTGTCTTTAGCACTAATGATACTGAATTCCTCGAATATCTGAACAGTTCTAGTTCAGCAATCCACTCGCCTATCGAAAGTTTTTCTTTGAACGGCAAGAGGCACTGACGTTTCGGCGGCTAATGTGCGGTTATGTTTGTCGGGGATGGTTTACAAGAGACATTTTGTCATCGGAGCAGCACAGCCACCCCTTTGAGCCATAAACGTCTCCACAAAATATAATTAGTGATCTGAGAACGGGGGTTCCTTAATTCGGATCGTTCCTCAAACTTTTTCTCAGCATGTGTTCCGTTGATAAAAATGTTCGGATTCGGTAAATTCTCCCTACGATTCGTGGTCTGAACAAATGGTTTAAAATAATAATAATAATTCGTTCGTTTTCACAAATTAGTTTGCATATCAACAGTGTGATATGCAGTAAAAAGATAAAAACGTCAATAAAGTCAAGTAATAGTAGAGAAACAATATAAAAATATAATAATGTATGTACATGCATATAAAATGACAAGAATGAATAAATATATCTCTGGATTTGTAAAGTTCCAGCACATCCACATTACAAACATTTGTCACAAATAATATAAAATATATTAAAATCAACTGTTTCTAGGTTTATATGAATGGAAAAAGGCGTATATGAAATATAGCGCAAACTTCAAATGGAAAATAAAGTAGGTGCTGAAGCTTCTCAAGAGTGTAGCAGTTTTTTGACAAGAGTGGAGCGCTGTAAGATTTACACCTCGGAATCCAAGGCAGGTTAGTGGATCTTAATATAAGCTCATGACCGCATCGTTTAAAGCTCAAATAAAAAATTAAAAAAAAAAACAAATTCGCAAGCTACATTTCAACAGTTTTCAACAACAATTTACTGAAAATGAGAAAGACAAGGGATATAGTGTTTAAAGCAAAGATTTTTACCTAAAAAATAATATTTGCATTGTAAATTCAATGTTAATTCATTTCTATTTAGCTATAAAATGAGTTACAGCAAAAAAATATTATTGTAAATTATATACAGTGGCTTTCTTTGATGTTCTTCCCCCTTTTATTTTTTGAACGGGTCAACTGAAAAATATTGAAAATTGGGATAATGAAATTGTTGCATGACTGTGTGTGGTCATATGGGAAAAAAATAGAAAGGGGGATCTTGTGACACATCCTTTTGAAGCTGCTGACAAATACTGCACTACCCTCGAATATTGAGTCAATATCTTCACCTACTACAGAATGGCGGAACATTCAATAATCGCCTCAATACACCGACCCTTAACTTAATGAAATAGTACAAGAGATATCAACGTTTCTGTGTTCGAAAATGTACGGCGTGAAATAACGAATAGCATGTTATGTGAAGAAGTTCAAGGCGACCACATCGAGCATCTTCTGAACTGAACTGAGCTTATGAAATGAAATATCGATATATTCAGTCAATTTTTGAATATTCTTCCATATTTTGGTAGATGAAGATATTGAGTCTATATTCTAGGGTTGTACAGTATTCGTCAGCAGCTTCAAGAGAATGTGTCACAAGACCCCCTTTCCAGATGGCGTACCGTTGCCATCTCGAAATTTTCATCTGTCAATCCCACTCCTAAACATAGTATTCATGCATCACTGTCATCCTCCCAACTAACGATTTTTTGAGTTTACCCGTTCAAAAAATAATAGGGGGATGGATATTAAAGAAAGCCACTGAATATAGTTCATAATAATAATTTCTGCTCTTTCTCGTTTTCTTGCCGAATGAAACGAAAATGAAATATTATTTTAGGTACTATGCAATTATTATTTATTAGATATAATTCTCTTCAAGTGAATTTTTGTTAGAATTTGTTGTAATCAAGATCGCCCATTTTTTGTTTATTAACTGTTTCATTGAAGCTTTTAACAATGCAGTCCAACAGTTTTTATGAAGATCCATTGACTTACCCTGGATTCCGAAAGTTTACAATTTTTAAGCCTTACCTCACTCCACTACAATAACAGTTGCTTGACTTTTGTCTTGAAAATATGTACCTCTCCTGAAACTCCAATGTCTTTGGTGAGTTTGTTGTACAGTTTGCATCCTTGATATTCAAAACTTTCTTGATAGAAAGCAGTTCGATGTTGACTGGGTGGGAGTAAGTGAGCATATGTGTCAAATGGGCATGCCTCATATTCCTGCAACTGTTAATATTTTCAAGTCTTGAAAAAAGAAGAATCTCTGAATCCTAGCTCATCAAGGATCCTCACAGCATACTCATGACTCTCGATCCACAGAGGAGCTTTTGCCCCAGTTCAGTATGGCACACCTGAAGTGAGAATTAAAATTCGTCTGATGAAGCGGAAGTAGAATCTCTTGACTGTAGTCAGTGGAGAGATACCTCAGAGATTAACATGAATTCCTGATCTTTTTACACGGAACATCTACTCGTGGCTTCCATTTGCAAA
This sequence comes from Zygogramma bicolorata, assembly GCA_032362365.1. Classification (NCBI taxonomy): domain Eukaryota; kingdom Metazoa; phylum Arthropoda; class Insecta; order Coleoptera; family Chrysomelidae; genus Zygogramma; species Zygogramma bicolorata. Next base: position 1,932,521 of record JAVJAQ010005172.1, read on the forward strand.
TTTTCATTATTTGAATTTTTTTTACAATACACTCTATTGAAACCTGTGAAAATTTTAGCCAAATGAATGAACCAAACCAAAACAATAAAATCGTATGAAGGTAAAGGATGAAAGGAAGATAGACTTCTACAGAGTTCAAGCCTGACTATATGAGTTGAAAACGGCATCATAATCGAAAGCTGTACGTTGAGAGTTTCCAATATTCAACTTTTATGAATGATACACTAGGGTTTTTACACACATCTTGATTGGTATCAATCGGAGCAATTCTCATTTCCCATATTTTATCGGATGTTTTTTTGAAATTTCTAACGAATCACTCGAAAGGTGCTGATTACTAATTCTTGTAATTTTTTATTTTTAGGTAAGAATATCCGGACAGTTTTGCATTGAATCGTGGTAAGTTATAGAGGACTTTGCGATTGGTTCAACTTTTTGTTTAAATTCGGGGCTTTTACCGTGTCCTCGAAAACAGCCAGAGTTCAGCCAGTTCTTAAAAAAAAGGGGTAAAGGTGTAGAACACGTCAAATCTCAGATTCTCATGAAAATCGCAGGGATAGTTCAGGGTACCTTGAAATGAATGGAAAAGATGAAATTTTGGTGCAGAAACCATGGGAAAACCTCATTTCAGTGAAAATTATTGTGCGGATTAGATTACTGTTATATCATCCTTAGATTTACTGTTATATCATCCTTGTACTCACCACTACATTCATGAAATTATATCTACATATACTATTCTTGAATAAGTATTATGTTTTTGTACATATTACAGCTCATACAGTTTGCATTCATTGCTGGAATTTAATCACTACAAGTCTAAAAGTTGACATCAACATTCATGAAATTTCAGTCATTTGACAGCTGCATAGAGATAAGAGATAACCGGTACAATGTTGCCATAATTCCAAAATGTTCTATTTTATATTCGAATGGTATACAATTACAAGTTATGATCCTTTAAAGTTCGAAAATGGATATGTTCTGCCTTCTTTTTCTGCACCACAAAATCTCTCGGACCACACGCGTTTTAGTTCATGGTAAGTATGTTTTTTATGAAGATTAATTTTTTTATGAAGATTTTTCTTTGCATTCGGCTGATGCGATTGAAGATTTAGACTTGATGGAAGAAGATGGAAGCGACTATTATTAATGCTGTGAAAGTAGTTTAATAACATTTTGTTGAGTATAGGTTCTGTGTTGAGTTAGATTTGACTCATTCTTTCACATGATTGCACATTTTGGATCGTAATCAGTTTTATTTTGTTCAATTATATTTAATTTCAATACATTTTCATATGCTTATTATATATAATATATGAGAAGAAAAAATTATATTGGTTGTTGAAAATAATCGACAACTGTTATAGACGAATATTATAATGCACCACCGCGAATTTCTGAAATATTTTGTAGGTGCTGATTTTTCGATATGGTATAATATTCAATTTAAAAAAAATTCGAAAAATATTTACTATTGAAAATTTTTGATTTGCACCATAATTGCTTCTGGTCCCATTCTTTAATATTTCTCAATAATCAGACGTTATTCAAGTGATGCTAGGTAAGTTAGTTTTGATTGTTTTCATTGGTCAGACGTTATTCAAGTGATGCTAGGTTAGTTAGGTTTGATTTTGATTTATCTCAATAATCAGACGTGATTCAAATTATGCTAGATTAGTTTATGTTTTGATGGCGATTCGAATACGACATTGTCCTAATTTACAGTTTGGCAACTTTGCTTTACATCACGTGCGTTATCGGTAAAATGTTGTCACTATGACAGTCACTGTTGTCAGTGTCAATGGTGAATTTTTCTAAGTAAACATTTTGATATTTTCAATGGATATTTGGAGAAAACATATGCTCAATTCTGATGTGTTCAATCAAAAAAAGTGTGAGTACTTGTAATTCGTTCGAAATTTCGTGACTAAAGCAACCAAAAAATTAGATTTTTTCAACTCAGAAATTACTAGTTTTTTGGCTATAATTTCAGTTTTTCACACGAAAAAATCGTTTCTCATAGCTTCCGCGCCAAAATTTCTATGTATTTTTCGATTGTAGGCCGTTTCTGGCGATTTCAAAAAAAAATACAAAAATTGGCGATTTGACGTGTTCTACACCTTTGCCAAAAAAGAAAAATCTCTACCTTGTCATTAGACCAATTGCATTGCTTTCTATCATTTTCAATGTCATGGAAGAGGCAATCAATATGTAGCTTATCGAATATCTGAAGAAATCAGGAATAAATAATGATCGACAATTAGGGATTTCGCCATCAAAGATCAATCTTTGACTTATTGGCCTACGTTTCCCGTATTTGGCAGCATTAAAAAATTTCGGAGAAACTTCAGCTGTTGCATTCGTCATTTCAAAGCGTTTGATCGAGTTTGCCATCGGGGTATCCTTTCTAAACTGCTGTCTTATGGTTCACTTCCATAATTGTGTGCTTTGCTGAAGAGTTTTTTGTCTGATAGGTCTCTCTATGTGGTTTTTGATGTCAATGAATGCAGGTGTTCCACATGGTTCAGTTCTGGCTCCCACTTTGTTTTTGCTCTATATCAATGATTTTCTGGAAAAAAAATATATTTTTCAGTGCATAGTTTTCGACGACATTCAAATTCATCTTGCAGGCTCCTCATATCAGCACGAGAAACATGAATACAGGAGGCATTAGCGTCAATAGTATTAGCGATGACTTGTCGAAAATAATAGATTGGAGTTTCATCAACTTGGTGGAACATCCCATTCCTTATATATGTTTACAGATTGCGCTAAGCTTAGAAAAATTTGAATTTATCGTAATGCAAATGTCGAAAGATGACGGAATTAGAATCTTACACCATTTCCTGTAAAACTCCACAATGTGATGAATAGTGTCCAGAGTTTTTCAGAAATTCTATGTTCGAAATGATTGCAATCACAAATCCAATGCCAGACAGCTGTTTCGACCAACCAGGGCCACCTCGCCGGGCCACCGTGCTGGGTAATCGCACGTTAAAAGGTAAGGCCTCGTTGATCCATTGCTCGCACAAGTTTCGTCTTCTGAGGGTTGACGTTCGTCAGCTGGTTAACGAAAACGAACAATTTTAGGTCTCATCAGTGACACTTGGTTGGACTGTGTACACAAACATTTCGAACTATCTACTCCTTACGAAGTAAATCTCTGAAACTGGTGCAGATGGTGGAAAACTTCTAAGAGGCAATGCTTTCTGTAAGAGGTCTCCTCTGCCTTGGGCAGTAGAAGTTTGAAACTTTGGTCGTCACCAAGCAGATGGCGTTTCCTGTAGGAGGTTTACACCATCTGCACCAGTTTCAGAGATTTACTTCGTAAAGAGTAAATAGTTCGAAATGTTTGTGTTCACTGTCTAGCCAAGTGTCACTGGTTGGACTTGGTGGGTCTAAACAGCTGTCTGGCATTGGATTTGTGAATACATTCATATCGCACATAGAAATTCTGATTTATGTGAAGGGGTTGCAGCTTTCTGCGAATTGGTCGAAGTCGATTCTCGATCGCGGCGGGCTATTTGTTGCGGCTTCGCCGTACGATAGCCCGCTGTAAGAGGTCTCGTCTGCCTTGGGCAGATGGAGTTTGAGACTTTGGTCGTCACCCAGCAGATGACCTTGCCTCTTGGGGGCTCACACCATCTGCACCAGTTTCTAGAGTTTTTGACGAAACATTATCGAATCACTGTCACTAGAGATTCTATTCATCTTCTTCAGTTGTCAAGAGGACTATTTCTACAGAGTCAAGTATCTCTTTGCTAGGAAACACTATCGAAAATAATACATAATGACTGTTCATTTAATAATAGTTGGACTGGTTTGTGGTGACCTGCATCCATCAAACCATTTTCTGAACTGTTTTTTTTTTGTTGATGAGGGCCCTCCAGCCAAGGGTCCGATAACCGTAATTCAAATATCATATCGGCTACAATTGACGACCTAAAAACTATTCAAAAACTCTTGAAAGTCTTGAAATTGCCAACTGATATGTTGGCGAAACGTCGAAACTCAATACCGACAAACCAACGGATAAACTCCCAAAATAACAACTTCGCATATATATATATATATATATATATATTCGCCTTCTATATATATATATATATATATATATATATATATATATATAATGTTTTCGTGAAGCAACCCTTTTTCAGCTTCTTCCACTGATGACTCGAAAAAAAAACTGCAGCTCACCAAATATCTCACGTTCCAGCGATTCGCCTTCAATCATCAACTAATTTCTTCTGTGAAAATCTGCGAACTGTTAATTCGGCGCGAGCTGATGCGAATATTGCATAAAATTAAAGTATATTAGAGCAAAAGTTTGCTTATTTGACAATATAAGCACGGCAAATCCGGAAAGTTCTCCAGGTGAAATTTAAAAAACGTGACACTTTATCGGACGGATTGCGAAAATCGCAGAGAATTTTCGTATGATTAACTCAATTTGTTTGTAAATCTGGGTAATTCGTAGCGATCACGCGCAGGTGTCGACGAATGTGTGCGAATTCTGATGCGCCATTTGTTTTTTCTCTCTCGCCCGTCACGAGTTGCGGAAGTGTAGCTTTATATTCTTCAAGGGTGCTGGGAAACGTAATCCAAACGTCGCGGTTGGTGATGAACTGGTAACGATATCAATTCCGAAATAATCATTTCGAAACAATCATTTAGTTTAATGATCGTGACACAGTTCAATTATAATGAATATTTCCCTCACATATAAAATGTCCCATAAGAGCAATGCAATTATCGAAAACTTACAGCTGTAATTGCATTGTACCAAGTCACCATAACAACACAATTGAAACCGTATCGCTAGACGTCAGAAAACAACACAAATAAATGTCAGATAAACTCCAGAAATAGAAAAACATTTCGCGTTTTGGTGAGTGCTCCATACAATCTGTAGAGGAAATTATAAATGAACAAAAAATAACATATCCTTGAGAATTTCTTTATTCGTGAAATATTCCAATGAATTACATTCGTGCATGAAAATGACCAGATAATTTTGCATTCAAGCGTGATATCTTATACAAATTGCATTCGGTTATTTTCTTATTTTGTAAAAGAGTCCTCGTCCTTCGGACTCGGCACTTTCGCCAAAATTGAAAATAAACTTGCAATTTTTAGATATCACGCTTTCTTGCAAAATTATCGGTAATTTTTATGCACTCGTGCAATTATAACCGATAATGGTCACTCAGAGAGAAGAGAATTGAATGTTCAAGATGGTAATATTTATCAATAGTGGATGGAGTGCCGTAAGGCGTAAAGATTTTGAAATCTCGGAATCCAAGGCAGGTCGATGGATATTCATAAAAACTGTTGGTCTGCATTGTTCAAATATATGATGATTGAAAACACATTGCTTACTTGTGATAGTAATTTTCTTTTGATTTATTTGACAATAATTCTAATAATATAAACGATGAGATTGGAACCTTTGGTGTAAAAGTTGAAACTTTTTCTAGAGATTAATTACCCAAGCACCAAACTGATATATTTGCACTCGACGCGCGTTTCGCTAACAAGGTTAGCATCTTCAGGAGAAGGCAATTGATACTAAATCTAAAGCTAGGGTTAGTTGTGTATACACCTAAAGTTCTCCGGTCCGATATGGACTTTGTTTGTTGTTAATTATTCTAATTAATTTCTCGATAATGAACTAGTGTGGTCACTACCTGCAAAGTTTGTTGGTCCCATATCTGTTACTATTGATTATTCTGATTACTTTCTTAACAATAGATTGAAAAGCGGGCTGAAAGAGATACAACCTTTGTCACCATTCATGCTGTTTTTACATTTTTCTATTTCTAGACTCTCACATGCATCGAGTAGTCTTGTGTCATGCACATTCTTGATCAGTTTAAGATTGCTTTCACTAATTTTGTGGTCATTGTATAGAGCGTGTTGGGCGACACTGGATTTTTCAACCCTCCCTTATTATTTCATGTGTGCAAAATGCTCTTCGAAACGGATTTCAATGGCTCATCGGCTCTGGCCGATGTATTCGTTGTTGCAATCTTGACAACTGATTTCGTGAATTCCCTACTTCTCTGGGTTTTCTATTTCATTTTTTGGCTTATCGAGAAGCTGTTGTGATTTGTAAGATGTTTCATGTGCATCTTTCATATTAATTTTATCGAATATCTGTTGAAATCCTCTAGTGCATTGAGGTTCATATCGGATTACTATAAACTTTTCATGTTTCCCTCAATTTACATTTTCTAATTATCTCATCAACTCTGGGTTAAAACCGTTCACTTCAGCTACATACCTAATCACTCTCCTTTCATTGTCGTACTTATTTTTTTTTTTTCAAAGGAAGGAAAAGTTATTAACCTATGGACAAGGAATTGCAGTGCCGCCATTTTATGTTGTGGACAATGATTCTCTTACATCTGTTGATTAGTGCTGAAGGAACATTTTCAATTTCGGTAATCCTTGTATCCACCACACCGAATATGTCATCCACATATCTGATCCAGACCCTAGAGAAGTAACTGAGTTCTTCCCCAGCATCCGTCTCAAACCCATGAACAGGTTCGCAGCTGTTTGGTGTTAGGGTAATTGATCTCTAGGAAAAGTTTCAGTAATTCTAATGAAACAGTATTCATTGCCTCAACCAGCTCTGGAGGAGTCCCAGGAATAGAAATCCCATCATCACTTATCATTTTACTTTTCAGAACACCAGCAATTGAATTTATAAACGTGAAGTTCGAGAATTCAACCTTAATACGTTTACACTGTAACCCAAGTGGTTTAATTACATAGACATCACAACTAATGACAGTTATCCATATAAACGATGCGGAATGCAATAGAGAGAGAGATGATGTGCACTTTGTAGTGATATTTTGAAGGACAGAATGATAATTCCATACTTGAATTACTCTATCCTTCTTAACCTCTCTTCATCTGCTACATTGAGGAAAGAATTCGCTTAGAGGTCATACTGAAAGTATTCTATCTTGCTCGCTCTGCAGTTCTCTCTCTTTTGAGGCCAGTCCATTAGTTATAATGTCTATGTTCTGTTGAAAAAAGATCCCTTAGCAAGAGAGGTTCGACAGGTCTCCAAATTCACAATGTCGAATCATCCGTGTAGATATTGCCCAGGGTGGAACGATTGATAGCAAGAGAAGTGAAGTATTTCTTCGCGCGGAAAAGAAATCCAATTTTCTGGAAAGCATCTTCAGCGATCGATCTCACATAGTTTTTCCATGAAAGATTCTCACTGATTGTAATTCCTAGCATCGAGATACTCGACTTTGTAAGAATAGTTACTCCTGACATCTGAATACAAGATGATGATAGATCGGCTTTCCTTGAGAAGAGACATGCCTGGGTTTTCTTAGCATTGAATTCCAACAAGTTCATGTCACCTCATTTTATTATTTTTATTAAGTCATCGTTAATTCCATTGACGTGAATGTTTCTTTGAATTTTTGTTTCTCTAGATGGTATGGGGACTCTGGGAGAGAAACTATTATGAAGAGTACTGTCGTCCACAAAACTATGTACTGAACAAGATGTTTTCTCGAGCAAATCATTGATATGGAGCAGAAACAAATCGGGCGCCAGAACTGAACCCTGTGGAACACCTGCATTTATTGGGAGAATATCAGATGATACCCCATAAACAACCACATACAGAGACCTATCAGACAAGAAACTCTTCAACAAAGCACACAACTGAGGTGGCAAACCATAAGACGGCTGTTTAGAAAGTAGACCCCGATGCCAAACTCGATCAAACGCTTTTAAATATCGAGTGCAACAGCTATCGTTTCTTCGATTGAATGCTGCCAAATATGAGAAACATAACCCAATAAGTCACTGGTTGATCGTTCATGGCGAAATTTGTATTGTCGATCATCAATTATTTCCGATTTCTCTAGATATTTGATAAGCTTTATATTGATTGCCTCTTTCATGACTGTGGAAATGAAAGAAAGCAATGCTATTGGCCAATCACAAGGCAAAGTTTCCTTTCGTTTTTTAGGAACTAGCTGAACTCTTGCTGTTCTCCAGAACTTAGGGAAAATCCCAAAGTTATATGAAAGGTTGAATAATTCGCAAAGTACTGGTCACAATTCGGGATCACATGCTTTCAGAACAATTGTAGGCCTCATTTGTCTTCAGGTTCATTAAAATATTTCTTATATTTGTTTGGTGAAAAATTATAAAAAAAAAAATATTCGGAGGATCTTTTTTGTTCGTTCACCAGCAGTGTCGACATCATCATTATGAAATGTGTAGTGAATTCGATATTCCATGTTCCGACGTTTCGTGCTTTTCCCATTTTCCGTCATCAGTATGGAATATTCGCGGGCTCGCTTCGGCGGTTTCGAAGCGGTTGCATATTGATAACGCGCCGGTTTTCCGAATAGTTATATATCCTCAAAGCGTCACGCTGAGCGAAAAAATCTCGAGCGTCGATAAGATAAACTCGGGCGGAAAGTACTGACAATTTTCCGGGACGGCGGTCCGCGCCTTTCCGTATTGGATTTCTTTTTCAATCAAGCCGCCGGTGAGAGGCGAAGTCGGCTGCGGCGTGCTTCGCTTGTTTTTATTGGAAAATTATTCAATTATAAAGTTTTTAAACAGATTGGAAATCATACGGTCTCCGGATGATGGGGGAATGAGCATCGGGATGAGTTTCTCAGGTTAGGATTATGCCGACGAGTTTTTTTCTTCTGTTGTTTTCGGTGTAGCAGGAATATTGCGAGCGAATGCGACGAATGATTTTTTGTATTTGAATATTTTTTTGTCGAAGAGGTATTTTTATGGAAAAGGGTTTACTGTAAGAGAAATTTTCGGTTATAATTGCACGAGTGCATAAAAATTACCGATAATTTTGCAAGAAAGCGTGATACAAAAATGAAAATAATCGAATGCAATTTGTATAAGATATCACGCTTGAATACAAAATTATCTGGTCATTTTTATGCACGAATGTAATTCATTGGAATATTTCACTACTAAAAAAATTCTCAAGGAATAGTAATTTACGTAACAAGTCCGGAAAATACTGTTTTTTTGGACGAGTGGACAAAATTCTAGGACGAGCGTAGCGAGTCCTGGAAGTCTGCGAGTCCAAAAAAACTATTTTCGGTCGTGTTGCGTACACTATTTTTTCGGCAACCGACCCACTTCCCGGACGCTTTTTCTTTGAGAAGGTAGCATTTTCCCGGCCTAGTCCGGGAAGTACGTATTTCCCGGACTAGGCCGGGAAAATGCTACTTTCTCAAAGAAAAAGCGTCCGGGAAGTACCCACTTCCCGGACGGTTGCCGAAAAATGTTATTTTTTTGTTCATTTATACTTTATGGATTGTATGGAGCATTCACCAAAACGCGAAATGTTTTTCTATTTTTGAAGTCTATCTGACATTTATTTGTATTGTTTACTGACGTCTAGCGATACGGTTTCTTATGATTTGTTACGATGACTTGATACAATGCAATTACCGCTGTAAGTTTTCGATAATTGCATTGCTCTTATGGGACATTTTATATATGAGAGAAATATTCGGGAGTAATTACACAAGTGCTTCAAAATTATCGATGATTTTCCATGAAAGCATGTTGTCTAAAAACTGCATGAGTTTATTTTCATATTTTCTCGAAAGAGTCCGACTCCGAAGGAAAAGGGCTCTTTTAGCAAAATATGAAAATAACCGAATGCAGTTTTTTTACTGACAACATGCTTGAATGGAAAATTATCAGGTTTATTTTGATGCACGAGTGTAATTCGGTAGAATATTAAAACAACGACGTTTAAAATTCAGTATTTATGCCTGTCAAGATGACAAATGTACATTTTAACCATCGTTACTATAGATATACGGACCGAGCGGGTATTTTTCGATGCCCACCGGGTATTTACCAGCCCGAAAATGTCCCGCCGGGAATTTATCGCTGTAATCGATCGAAAATGTCCCGCTTCATATTGGATTTATAACATACGATGGAAATATTCGTAATTATTTTTTTGACTTTGACATATTGACATATTCACTTCGAAATTGACGCATATATCAGGATGTACTTTTTTTTTCGGTCAGTTCAAGCAAAACCCGTTTTTGGGTTTTCTTCCCCTAGAAATGAAAAGGAAAGAATTTTGAATTCTTATAATTATGTTCTTTGGGCAAATTAGTTATATTTGCTCCGATACGTAACTGAAAAATTGAAAAGATGCAAATATGAGTGACTTTATTGTCAGTTACATGTCGTATTGTTATGGATTTCGAGATTTGATTAACGAATTTATTTCCTATCGGGAATTATAGAGTTATCTCGAAAAAGATTATTCAATTTTGGTGTTAGTTCTTGAATATAGGGTGATGATTTATACATGAAGGGTTGTACTGAAGCATCACTTTCATTTGGGAGGTTATAAAAACTGTTCTCTCACTTAAAATTAACCTATCTACTGAAAATTCTGGATAAGAAGTGTGAATTAGAATTTTACTCAACTTAGATAAACTTTTGTTCTGTAAACTGGGATGAGTGATTCTGATAGTTCTGTTCATTAAAGATCCAATCAAATTGACCTTCCTTTTATTCAAATGGTAAGAATGTTAGTTGATGAATATATTACTAGATAAAGGTTTTTTATTCCATTTTGTGGTGATGATATTTTGTTCTGATGTGATCAATTTCATGTCTAAAAATGGAAGACAGTTATTTATTTTTCCCCAATGGTGAACTGAATGTTTATGTCGTAAGAGTTAAATCAATTTTTAAATTTCTTCCTTACCATCTGAAGGCATCGTTGAATTCAAATCATCCACAAATCGTTTGATGAAAGGAATTTGGGAAGATGATTTTGAAACGAATTCATCGAAAAGTTTGTCTAAAATGTAATTGGATAGAATGGGTGATATTAACTGCAGACCAAACGTTTATTTGTGCGCTTTGAGTTAACACGTAAATATTGAGGATCATAATTTGGATATCGATAATCAAAAATTTTGGATAGAGAAATCATTATGACTAGAAGAACATTTTTAGAAATGCCACATATCAATAACGAAAAACATTCCATGAACAAGAAAACAGATCTCAACAATTCAAGCCGAATTTATACATTTCTACTCAAATAGAGAGAGATGAAAAAAAATCACCCAGTATTAAGGATTTTCCCACATGACAATAGATTTCAAAATTTGTACCAATTCAATTTTTTTTTCTCGTTGGTGAGTTTTCCATATTTCTGTCTTCACAAATAACTTCCAATGCATTATTTCAGTTGTCCTGACGAAGGTAATGAATTTACCTAAAGCTTGACAGATAACAGAGAGTCTTCTTTGTAACAGCTCTACAAATCTGAATGCAACGAAATAAGTCGATGAATATTATAGCCAGTCACGAATTCTTCTCATATATTGGATTGAAGCCACACTTTGTGAACACTTAATTAATGTGATATTCACCAGTCAGTTCACAGAAGTATTCTCATTTTGAGTTGAGACCAATTGAAAATTCGCAAATAATCTTCTGATAGAGTTCAATCATGACTATTTTTTTCAAAATGGGTTATTAATAGTACCTATTCAGGTTGTGTATATACCGTGCGTGAAATGTATCTGGAATAACGATAAAGATTCATTGTCCCAAAAGTTATTGTGACATTTCCAGTTTTATAGTAAATCATTCTAAAACTCAATACTCGGTGTAATCGAACAATATTGAATTCAGCTGTTCATTTCATATCCAAGTATCTCATTCTCGTGAGGAAATACTGCAGTGTCAAATCTAGTCGATTTGTAGGCCACTTCAAATGGCATCAGGACTCTCACGATTTTGTCCGAGATGATTTGATTATTCATAGTATCAACATGTTAGATGGACATGGCGTCCTCTGATGGACATGGCGTCCTCTCAAATATCATCATGAGCCATGATGAAAGCAAATATACTGATTTGATCTTCACATGGACCATACGGCCAAAGTAAATGTTTTTCAGTAATCTCGTGTGCCCCCTTTTACAAATGATAAACTTCCACACTCCACGCCTGAGTTCCAGATATCAGATGACATTTTACTGTGATCTTGGAAGAACAAATAACAGCCTCAAAGCACCAGTGTCAATAGTTTGTAACAACTACAACTTAATCTGTGATATGTGCGATATTAATGATAGTTCTCTAAGTTATATTTTGAAATGTATTCTCACTAGAACCTTTCAACTGTGATCTTTTTTAAATTTTTTCTCATTCATGTTATATCTTCGTTTTTTATTTATTGTCGTTTAGCTGTAGCTTAATATTTCAATATCCTGTTTGCATATATTTTTTTTACCAACACCTTTGTACATTTCCTGTAATTGGGTGAATACCTGTAGGAAATAAAGTGCTATCTATCTCTATCTATCTATCTATCTATCTAATCACAGACTTCTAGATACAAAACTTGTTTCTTTAAAACGATATTATGCAGTTTTCACTTTACTAGAGAAGGATATTTATATTGAATCAGCAATATTTTTCGATTTTTCTTGCATCCATCCTGTATTTCGAAGAATGCCATTTTGTGTTCCACATAAATGAAAACTTCTCCCATCCTTTGTTCGATGTTCGGAGCCAATTTCTATTAAGTTGGCAAATTACATTCTTCAACTTGATATTTAAAAATAAACGACAGAAATCTGATGATCGTTCGGAACTTGATAATAATAATTTAGATTGCGCTCCTGAGAAATTTCTACGCAATCTTCAAATTGTTTTGAAATGGAAGGAGGCACGTTTTTTTTCGCGTTCTTCTCCCCTGTTTTCCAGTTCATTTATGGAAACTCGATACACTGTGAGGAACGATCGTTCTGTTTGAAACAGATCATTCCTAGATTTAGTTGTTGCTGTCTACCAAGCTGGTATACTCTCTTAATTGATGTTTCATATTTTTTATATGCAGATTCACACGAAAGGGAACTCCTGTAATGTTCAAAGAACACCGCGTGAATCAAGGGATAGGAGATACGAATCAACATTCACTTTGAATTTTTTAGGTTTGTAAGGCTCTCTCGGCAATGAGTTCCAAAGTTCAGCTGTTCAATTAATAATAGGTCCCTGAACAAGAGAGGTTCGACAGGTCTACAAATTCACAACAAAGGGGTGGGAATTCTGTACTCGTCGAGTCATCCGTGTAGACATTGCCAAGGGTGGAACGATTGATAACAATTCAGAAGAGCACCGACCGTGAAAATATCTATAGAAGAGAGAGAGAAGTCTCCAACCCTTCTACTATGCTTCAATGAAGTGAGCGAAGAATCACCAACAAGACGGATTGCATTTTTCTGAATAGAATCAAGAAGCTTCAATGAATGTTTTGGCAGAACTGGAAAGCACTTTTAGCGATCGATCTCACATGGTTTTCACTTGAGAGATTATTACTGATCGTAAATCCTAGCATCGAGATATTCGACTTTGTAGAAGTAGTTACCCCTGACATCTGAATACTAGATGATGAAAGGAAGAAAAGTGATCTCTATCGATACTAGCAATAATGAAAGCAATACAAATATGAATATAATATCTATAGTTCTTCATTATTTATAGGGTGTACAAGAAGTAGCGTATGCAAGTCTCATTGAATGGTTATCAATACACTCGCATTAACCATACGGAACTTACCTTCTACTCGTACATGATCGTTGCATATTATACTATTTCAGTCTTTCACATTATGAGTCAGATATTGGAATTCAAATGTTGAACATTGAGTTTAGAACAGATACGCCAACAATATCGAAATCTCCATATTGTTAAACCGATATCGTTCAATATAACTAAGGTGGCTATATACTGCGACCGATATGGCCAACTTGATGAAAAAAATGATGACGTAGGCGTAGTAGTACTGCAAAAAATCCGCCAGGTGCCGGCATTCTTGCAGTGGAGATGGCAGTCCTGTGTTGCCAAGTGGCCAAGTCGTTGCGAATTCTGGTCCAGATCAGTAGAAACACAATGCAAATTTATTCCAACTGAGAAATTAAACTACATGGAATAAATAACGCATAAAGTTAAACACAAATTTGGCGCGTTTTGGTGTTTTCAATAACCTCACATATCCAGTCCCGATAAATTCTCTATCCTTTTACAAAAACATCAGAATTGGCAACAGCGTGTTCCATGGATCGAGTGATCACGAAAATTATAGAGATTTTTGATTACCAGCGCTCCCTCATGGCCACTGATGAACTACCACGCCTTGTCCACAGGTTTGTCTGAAACAATATCGCAACATTAGAAACACCAGTATATAGACATCTTAAATATAACCAAGTATAGTAATTCTAATATTGATGACGAGCTATCAAGCTACTATTGTGTCATTATGGTACCTAAAAATGTTCAGTTGGAATTTGTTGAGGCAATATCGAACCATTATTCTAATTTGTTGTTAAATCGATATTGTTCTATATGACCAGATATGGTAAATCTGATATGGGTGGTAAGCTATCAAGCTTCCATTGTGTCAATATTGTTCCTAAAAATATGCGGTTGGAATTTGTTGAGAAAATATAGAACCATTTTTTTAATTTGCTAAATCGATATTGATCAATATAACCCGATATATATTATTTCTGAAATTGATGACTAGCTATCAAGCTACTAATATGTCAATATTGTACTTAACAATGGGCAGTTGGAATTTGTTGTACAATCGAAATATTATATTCTCAATATTCAGCAATTATTATTATTATTCCGGAAATAATTTTTTCACAAACGAAATTTCTATGTCGGCCCAACTTGAATCGGGGTTCAGCCCATATAATAATAATAACGTTCATTTGATGAATTTGTTATCAATCAATTACAAAGTAGTGAAATATATCATGAAAAGTTGAGAAAAAATTGAAAAGAATGCAATGTCACGAATAAAAAGTAAAAATATACAAATATATCATAAATGAATAGAGAAACCGTATGGTGTCCTACTCGGGATGCTGCGTCGGTATCTCCCAAACGTCACTATGAGCCATCGTGAAAGTAGCTCAAAAACGTTGCTTATTACGGAACCCTTTTCATCTCGATTGTTCCGTGGACTGTACTCGTGTACTTTATCGGCAGAGTTGAAGAGAGGGCGCAAAACAGTGTAATTCTCTCCCAGAAAAGGTGAATGATTATAAAAATGGTTTACAATTTTTCTCGAGCTTTAACTCGAGCTGCCGTAATTATTTCGTATCCCCCGGAGTATTACGGCATCGAACAGGCCTTTTTTACTCGAGGTGCGCCCTACGATATATTTCTCGTCTCTCTCGGTGACACGTAAGAGTTGGTTGATCACGAAAAAAGAAAATATAAGAGTAGTCGTAGGTGCACAAACAGCACGGTCTTACGTGGCTGATGAGGTTACACATGGAAGCATTGGTGGAGTGATCGCAATGGTTTTGGAATGGACAAAATATTGTTCATCAAATTTTTATTCGTGTGGAGAATATCCAGGTTTGAGGCTTCTTCCCCCGGAGTAAAAAAAAACAATACAAATCATCTTCCAAACTATTCTTTCAGGTCAGTCTGAAACTACCTACACAGTAGGTTTTTGGCTGGTACCTGTCAGAAAACAACTACTTCCCTGGCTAATACCACTAAAGGCATTGCATTTTATTCGACCGGTGCCAGTGCAGGTTTCTTCACAGAAGAAAATCCTGCATTTACTTTTGGCGATAGAAAGAAGGAATTGATTTTCAATTATTGGGAAGGGCACACTTGCAGACCGGCTTTGGGCTATTTGGCCACTCATCAGTACAAGGTAACGCCATCATCAACATAATGTCCATGACTTGATTTTAAAATCAAACACCTTTCATTATATCAAGCCTCGACCAAAGCTGATGCGAACAACATGAAGTAATTGCGCCATCTACCTATGGACGAGGCATCCAGAAAACAATTGCCCATTCCTCCTGCGAGGAAAATGCACAAACATTCGTCATAGTCGATGGGCATACTTACAATCAATTCATATGGAACAGCACAAAAAATATGATCAAATTTACAAATTTGAAAAATACGTTCAAATATCATTTTCAATATGCCCACCAAGTAGATAAATGAACTAGAATTTGTAAGAAATCTACTACTCTTCTGCCGAATAACTTGAAGTACATTGAAGACAGTTGGAATAAACACCAATAGGGTATATAAATAAAATTGAAATTTGTCGAAGGGAGGGGATTCAAACTCACGAAACGCGTCACCACTGGTCGAAAGGAATGTCAAGTCCGAGGACACAAAATGATAACATATTGTTACGATTTATCCCTTGGGTTCGTCGATTAAAACACCAAACAACACTAAACTTCTTTTAGTATAACTCTCTATCACAATACAATACAACACAATCACTTAAATCGCTCTGATAACTTTCCAATGCTCGGCACTAAACTCTCTGTACTAAACATTCTCCTTCCGCACAAAGCTCTGCTCCACTTAGATCTCAATAACTCTCGTCACTCAGCTCTGTATAAAACTGCCGAATCACTAACTTTTTGTAATACCAATTCTCTCCACTTAAAAACTCTGTCTGCGTCGAAGTCTCTCTCCCGTATTCATACCCCTGCGTACGCCTGTGAAGAATCTTCGCGAGAAGCCCCGATGACGTGTCTCGAATTCTCCAGGCGGCTGTTGTACGGGTTCTTGGAAAATGACGTTCGCTACGACGCGATCCTTCGCCTTGCGTTTACGATATGGTCAGGGCCGGCGCTAGGACGTAACAATATTTTGCATCATATATCCATTTTATGTGAGCAGAGATCAACGTAGTAAAAGCTGCAAGGTAATTATTAAATATGAAATATTTCAGTGTATAACATAGATGTGTATCATAAATACAGCAATTTATAATATCCCAAAACATAACTTGTACATGTCACATTAGAGGACACAAAATGATAGCATATTCTGTATCGAAACTCGATTTTACGTGAGCAGAAATCAACGGACTGAAAGCTGCAAGGTAATTAGAATATTATATGAAATATTTCAGTCCGTAACATAGATATGTATCATGAACATAACAAAAAATGATACTCATTCCCTATTATTATGATAGAAATTCTAACAAGGTACCTTCGTATTTCCTTATAGCCTGATATGTTCATAGATATCTTCGCTACGGTCGCTGACAATTTGATCAACTCCTTGAATCCCTATAACCTGGAAGTTGAAGACTCTGTGCAACATGTTCCGAAAGTTGAGGCAGTCTTTTGTCTCAAGCACTATAGCGGAGCGTGGGTTTAGGAGTGCAGTCAATTCAATGGAAAATAGTAAAAGCTATGACCCATGACGTAAATCCATCATTGAGAGGAGTCTTTGGACTTTTTAGGCAGTACCTGATAAATTTGATCTCATGACTACAAATTCTTTGTAAAATTGAAAATGATATTTTTGGGAAATTTATTGTTAACAGTTTGTGGATTGCTACTGAATCTAGTTATATCCCTGACGCAAACAATTGTTTTATCTCCTTGCTGTCATCCAGTTTCTCGTTGATCATAGAAAATGAGGGATAACGAAGAAATGTTTGCTACACCACAAGAAATTACCACACAAGCATGGTGGATGTAGAAAATGTACAGAACGCAACTCGAGGATAAGGCCAATTACGTAAGTACGTAGTAAGCTAATGCCTGTTTTAACGGAGGTCTGTTTCCCAGTATCTGGAGAGTTCGAAAATCATACCTATTTTTAAAAGCGTGATGAACTATTTCGTGAAAAAAAACTACTAATTTCTCTTGTTCCAATTCTTTCGAACCTTTTCGCAATCCTACTGAATCAGGAAACAACAATCTTCGGGTTCTGGAGCGGCTGTTTATTCATTCTTTGGTATGTTGAGGATAGCCTTGAGTTTGGTAGACATGTTTAGCTTCATATGACCCCAGCAAGGCCTTCGGCCGTATCTCTCCCAGTTTGTCAATCAAAAAGTTGTAGTTTTACGGTACTCGAGCTGCTCAGATCTTGCTTGATAAGTAGAAGGCCATGCGTTTAGGCCAACACGTTCTAAGGATTCAAACCGGTTGATCACTATGTACCACAGGGATCCATATCGGGTCCACTTCTCTCAATCATCTATACAACCATTAATTAGATAATGACAGAAAGAGCGGTCGGATTGTTAATAATTGATGTGAACGATAGGCTCAACTGGACCATATAAAAAACGTATCTAAGTTTCTACCTACATTTTCCCAATCACAATTCCAGAAGTACTGAATCATATACTTCATTTTCAGTTTATTATTCATTCGAGCTTTCTCAACCAACTTATAGTGTTATTTTCTGGGAAAATGCAAGCAGATCAAATACAAATTTTCGAATGTAAGAATGAATGGTCTCTCTCAATTGGGCTAACAGCGATATGCGATAGACTTTCAGCTAAATATATTCTTTTCAGTATTACGTTTGATATTCCATTCGTTGAACACGCTAGCGCTCTCATGTTCCCCCACGGGACGCCCATGTCTACACGGCTAATGATGATACGTCCCTGTGGATGTATCGGGGCAGAATTTTATTCGAGCAGTACTTTGTATCCGCTAATTTTTCTTTGGCGTTTTGTCTTTTTTATGCGGTTGTTCTTTCAGCATTCGACGCCTACTTTGCACGCCGTTGTTCATGAACCTTGCGCTCTCCCTCTCTCTCTTTTGTTTACGCCTAATTTTAACGCGGAAAAATTACGGGAATTAATATCGGTATTTTGGGAATAACGTCCTCCTGACGAGGGCGGAGAATGTTGAAGATGGATAATTTGTATGCGAAATCGAGCGAGGAAACGCCGAGTTTTTCACGGGATGAATTTATATTAGTCTCCAGAGTTCTTTTTTCATAACGTTCGCGCGTAATGTCGTATAGGAATTGCTAGTAATTTTGTTCACCTTATATCATTTTCTTGGCTCTTTGTTATGATATTCACTTGTATTTCTCCCTGTCAGGCATTACAGAGACCTACCTGTGAGGTCAAAACCAATATGGCGACTGTCGACACTCTTTGGATTTTTTCAAAAGCGTCCTTATTGATGAACTGTTTCGTTTATTTATTTATTTACAACCATATATGTAATGCTGCAATTACTAACGTCATTGAAGGTTGGGAAGTGTCACATTACACACCTCTACTTTCCTCCCTCACTTCCCGCATTTCATCTATTCTAGACTTTATCTGTCATTCATTAACTTCATCTGACATTTATTTATATTTGTGACAATTGTCACAAATATCACATGATTATTCCGAGAAAACCGCGTTCTTGGTAATGTGTCGTTAAATGTAATATTTTAGATATGTTCAGAACGAAACAGAGATTTATCAATAGGAAGTTTCATTCCTGTCTCGAGATCATAGCTAACCTTTGCGTCTCGGTTAACTAACTGATCTCACGACAGGAATAAATAAATAAATAATAATAAATATGCTGATTTGTTTAAAGTTTACTAAACGGAAAAGTAGGCATTTCCAGTCAACCGAATGGATATGATTTCATATCAATACAAGGTATGATATGAATTCCACCAATCACAGAGAGCAAAATACTTGGTTACCAGAGACAACCTTGTAAAAAAGTCACAATTCCGATCTGTCCACCTACAAACACGAAATCCAAGTTGTTCCATTCAAGCACTTATATCTGAAATATTTTCTAGTTTATTTAGTTTGAATTGTCACAATTGATGTTTTTTTGCGGAATTGAAGACTTTTCTTTTTTCAGGTGTAAAATCCTGCATTTGCTTTTGCCGATTCATTTGATGGAATTGATTTTCAATTATTGGGACGGGCACACTTCAAATCAATTCGTTCATTTGTATCGTCAAAAGCAAATGCAGGATTTTCTTCTGTGAAGTACCTACACTTGCACCGGTCGGTTATAATAGTAGTATTAGCCAGGAGAGTAGTTGTTTCCTGACAGGTGCCAGCCAAAACCTACTGTGAGGGTATTTTGGGACTGGCCTGAACGAATTGTTCAAAAGATGTCTTGTTTTAACGCCAGTCTTCAAGTATGCCCATCGACTATGTTGAATGGTCAGAATTGTGACGTTTCTACAAGGTTGTCCCTGTTAACCAATTATTCTGTTCTCTGTGAACTCAAAATAATATTAAGATATTAGAAATATAATAACTACAATGTAGGTACTTACTTTCCATTTTGTAAATATGATGTCTGTATAACTCCCCTAATAATATAGGTTTGAGAATCTACAACAAATTGACCAGAGAAATAAAATACAATGTGCTAGTGAAAGCAGTAGATTCATTAGAGTTCTGAAAGTTCATTTAACCGATAAATGTTTTTATTCATTGGATAAATATTTTGGTGATATGACTAAGTGTTGAGATAGTTTTCTCGTTTTATCATGTATTTTATTTTGTTGAAAATATTTCTTTCGTACTTTATTGTGCTATTAGACTATTCCTATACATATATGTTGTATGTCTTTTGGGACATATTGTTGAGTGAAGTTGCATCCCAACTAGTTCTATAATATGAGCTCTTGAATGAATAGATGCTATGTCAGATTTCAAACATATTTTCCAAAACCTGGAATATTGTGAATTAGTTTTGATAGCGAAAAAAGATTTGCTTGCTGAATCATTAACAGAGATTAATATTGTTACGATATATCCCTTGGAAAATCTCAATTCTGACACCACTGTTACGATATATCCTTGGGTTCGTCAATTAAAACACCAAACAACACTAAACTACTTTTATTATAACTCGCTATCACAATACAATACAACACAGTCACTTAAATCGCTCTGATAACTTTCCAATGTTCGCCACTAAACTCTGTACTAAAAATTCTGCCTTCCGCACAAAGCCACTTAGATCTCAATAACTCGCCACTTAGCTCTGAATACAAATTCTGCGAATAGCCAACACTTCGACTAACTAACTCTCACTAACTCTAACTCTGCCGCGACATCACGATGCTTATATATGCCTGCGTAACCATCGAGAATTCTCCAGAGAAGCTCCGATGACGTGTCTCGAATTCTCCCGGCGAATCCACGGGTTCTTGGAAATGACGATGCTACGGCGCGATCCTTTCGCCGTGCGTTTACGATATGGTCAGGGCCGGCGCTAGGACGTAACATTATCCCCCTCTCAATTTTGATCGTCCCGATCAAATAACATCTCGTTCAGTCTCTTTAGGTGTACGACTTTCCTTTTTGTTCTAGGTTTACGTTGAACACTGTACACCACATCATTCATCCTAAGACGGGAGCTATACAGCCACACTCGATCTTCTTCTTGAAATCCACCAGTATTTGCCTTCCGACCGTGCCGCGCCTTCCTCTTGTCAATTCGCTCTAGCATCTCTTGTCGCTTAGGGAATGGAACTCTTCTTGATGGTTGTTGAATCAAGTGCACTTGGTCACTGTTGACTTCTTGTTTGACCAAGTCAGCCCTTCCAGTTGTTTTCCCCTCGGAGATGTCACTTGTACCTCCAACGCGACACCTGGCGGCTCTCACAAGGACGGTTTTTCCTGTCTTCACCTGAACTTGTCCGGAATCCGATGGCTGGACGCTGCATTTAGGGACATTCTCTGTGACACGAGCTACTTCCTCCGACAGTGCAGGGGTTCTCGCAGTTTTCAATAATCGCAGTTTGGCATGTTTCGTCCTTTCTGTTGGAGTTGTAAGGACAAATTCTTCATCTCCGAACCTTATGATCTTCTGCTCATTGTCGAATGAAATTCCATGGTCACTGATCAGGTCCATTCCGAGTATGACTTCATCTTCTATATCTGCGACGTAAACTGTACCTGTAATAGTGAGTCGCCCAAGAATCAACGTAATTTCAGCCTCTCCTCGAATAGGTGCGTTTTCACCAGTGACTGTTCGAATCACGACGTTGGATGAAATAGGCTTTACGTTTCCAGGCCGAAGGATGTCGCTGCGTACCAAGGAAACTGCAGCACCGGTGTCTATGGTGCATATTACATCCATTTTATTCAATTTCCCTGGAATGGTGAGGCTCTCAGATGTTCTTTTTAGTCTGTTAACACAGATGACCCTCGGTGACCTTGACCTCGCAGGTGATTGTAAACTTGTCGGCGTCCTGACAGGTGAGTTGGATTTTGTTGGCATTCTCACCTTGCAATCTTTCATGAAATGCCCTGATCTTCCACATCTGTAACATTTTCTCTGTGGCATTCTCTCCCTACAGTCTTTTATAAAATGTCCCGGCCTCCTACATCTATAGCAAATCCTCTGCGGCATCTTCACCCAACAGTCTTTGATAAGGTGTCCCAGTTTTCCACATCGGTAGCACGTTCTCTTCTTCTGGGTGCTCATTCCACTTATCAGCGCCTTGATTTCTTCCAGAACCTTTCCGACTGAATTATTCGCTGTGTCAAATCGTTGTTCCGGTTCTTCTATTGAAACTGCACGCACTTTCGGCATCGACGTATTGAAGGCCGCCTCCACTTCTAGCGAACGTACCAAGGCATCGCTACTCCTTTTGAAACTTGTAAGTCGCAGAGTTCTTTGGATTTCTGGGTCTCTAAGTCCGTCAATAAATATCTGCACAGCCAACTGCTCCTTGAAATCTCCGGGTGCATCTGGGTACGCCAGCTGGATTAGGCGTCGAACATCTGCCTCAAATTCTTGCAGACTCTCACCTGATTTTTGTGTGCGAGTCTTCATTTGGGCCCGGTACAGCTGTTCTCGGTGTTGATCGCCATACCTCAACTCCAGTGCAGAAATCAGGTCCTGATATTGCTTCTGCTGTTCTATGGGTATCGTTTGTAATATACCCAAAGCTGGCCCTCTCAAAGCTACTATCAGTGCCGTAGCTTTTTCCTCGTCGCCCCATCCATTAGTTTCTGCCGCAGCCTCAAATTGTCGACGGTACATGGACCAAGACGACTGACCATCAAAAGTCGGTGGTTTCACGGAAATTCCTGACGTGGCAACACTGTCTCGGCGATCTCGGTTCTTGAGAAGGGCTATCTGTTTTTCTAGACCTCTCATTTCATTTCTCATCTCCTCTCGCACTACATCCACTTTCTTATTGACATCTTCCTTCAGTTCTACCTTTAGGTTTTCTTTCAATTCTTCCATTTGAACTTTGGTTTCATGTGAAACATGCTCGAAGAACTTTTCCTGATTTTCTAGAACTTTCTGGAAGTCTTCTTTTTGTTGTTTTTCTATTTGCTCTAATTCATTCTTTTGTTGTTCTAGAATTTTCTGGAGGTCTTCTCGTTCCTTTCTCTGTTGTTCTAGAATTTTCTGGAGCCCTTCCTCTCGTTCTTTCTTTTCGGCTTCTCGCTCTTTTCTCTGGTCTTCGAGAATTTTCTGGAGTACTTCTTCTCGATCTTTCTTTTCATCTTCTCGTTTTTTATTTTCATTTTCGAGAATTTTCTGGAGTCCTTCTTCGCGTTCTTTTTTTTCATTTTCGAGAATTTTCCTGAGCGCTTCTTCTCGTTCTTGCTTTTCCTCCTGCCGTCGCTTTTCCGCCAATTCTTTTTCCTCCAGCCGTCGCTTTTCATCTTCCTGTCGTCGCTTTTCCTCTAATTCTTTCTCCTCCAGCCGACGCTTTTCATCTTCCTGTCGTCGTCTTTCCCAATCCGCAAATTGGTTTTGCATAAATTTCAACATATCCTCCATCGTATCGTAAGATGTACTTCTCGTATTAACCATAAATTGTTTTTATTCACCAGCAAAAATTCCACTTCCGACACCACTGTTACGATATTTCCCTTGGAAAATCTCAATTCTGACACCACTGTTACGATATATCCTTGGGTTCGTCAATTAAAACACCAAACAACACTAAACTACTTTTATTATAACTCGCTATCACAATACAATACAACACAGTCACTTAAATCGCTCTGATAACTTTCCAATGTTCGCCACTAAACTCTCTGTACTAAAAATTCTGCCTTCCGCACAAAGCCACTTAGATCTCAATAACTCGCCACTTAGCTCTGAATACAAATTCTGCGAATAGCCAACACTTCGACTAACTAACTCTCACTAACTCTAACTCTGCCGCGACATCACGATGCTTATATATGCCTGCGTAACCATCGAGAATTCTCCAGAGAAGCTCCGATGACGTGTCTCGAATTCTCCCGGCGAATCCACGGGTTCTTGGAAATGACGATGCTACGGCGCGATCCTTTCGCCGTGCGTTTACGATATGGTCAGGGCCGGCGCTAGGACGTAACAATATTTTCACGACTGGCTGCCACATTAGAAAGACATATGTCAATTCTCAAATTTTTGACTATTCCAAAAACCGAATCCTAGAAGAAAATATTTGTGAAAGAATATTGAAAAAGGGTGAGGATTTGGTATCGGAAACGTCAAGGAAGAGTGTTTTGATCGATAATAGTTCTTATATTTTTTTGATAGGCAAATTCGAAATCTACTAGGGAAATTGTTCTGTAAATGCTAGAATGCTGCGTTCAGATTTGATACTTGCAGTTGAAGGATCGTTTCTTCGGCCAAGATGAAGGACAAGCAATGGGATCACCACTGTCACCTGTTATAGCCAACATCGAACATGTCAACAAGTTAAGACGCGTCGACAACACGTCCACAGCATGGATCTACGGAGATGCAGAATTGGACGCCTTTATAGAATACCTGAACAACGTGAGGCCCACCATCAAGCTCACAATGGAAAAATAATCTCAGAGCAAACTGCCGTTTCTCGACTCGGAAGTAAAGAGGGCCAGAAATATATGGAAAACATTAGTCTACAAGAAACCAATGCATACCAGACAAAACTTGAATGAGCATCCAATCACCATCAATATACGAAGCGGGGAATCGTCAAGTCTCTGATTAATCGGGCAATCGATCTCTGCAACACCAAATAAAATCTCGACAAGGAACTGAACAACATAAGGAAGGATCTTCAGAAGAACGGCTACTCGAAGAAGCTAGTGGATCAGACATCGTGAGAGGACTCTCAGAAAGGATCAAGAAGATAGAAGGGAAATACAACGTCAGAGTCTGTTTTCGTTCAGGGAATACGCAGTCAGCTCACAAAAATTCGATCTCCGAATAAAAACAGCGACACCAAGAACTGCGTTAACCAGATATCATGCGAGTAAGGCAAATCCTACATCGGAGAAACCAGAAAACCTTTGGGAGTGAGAATGGGAGAACACAAAAAAACAAACAACGTGTAGAAACCACGAAATCAGGAAAAGCGAGGCATGTTTGGCGTTCAATGGTCCAAGAGGAAATTCAAGGAAGCCACCTTCATTTTCAACAACGACGCATTCAGTCACCCCAGCGTGGAGATCCGGAATGTGTGGAGGCCGCTTATCCAAGGCATTGACCGACTTCGGCTCGATGAAAGAGAATCTCGCGCCAGTACATCCATTTCACCCTAAAAACCGATCAGCGCACTACTAGTAGCACCTATGCGCTTCATTGTTAGTACCGCCCCTTTCCCAACCATAGGGAAATCGTGTGTTTATGACCGACCATACCTCGAAATTTTGTCTGTCATCACCCGCAGACGGTTGCGGTGTAACGGAGTTACAGTAATCATAATATATTTCACTCACGTTTTCTATGCCCTCAAAAGTATAATATTCATAAATTAATTTTATTTTCCAAAAGAAACCCGCGAGCAAGCGATTCTCGATCGACCCTGTAAACGTGTTTACCTTTTTATCGACTTGAGGTAAAGAAGAACCGAAAAACGAATTTTGACGGCCCAGGTACTGAAGAGTTGAGATCGTGAACGACATGATCGTTCAGTCCGCTTTTCAATTTAATGTTGAGGAAGTAAGAATGTAGGCTTTCACGGCCGGTGTTGATACAACTCTGGTTTTTCGGGCTTGAGGGCCGTGTAGTGGAATTTTTACTTCCGGAGCTTTCGGCTACATCTGCGGCAGCCATCTTCAGCGGCGTGGTCCCAGTTGAACTCCTCTATGTGAGTTTACTACGACTGATTGCAAATCTGGAATTGACTCGTTATTATTTCTCGGTCCGCCAGCGTTCTGTTGATCGTCCGATTCCCTGGTTCTATCTGGCTTCGTCTTGGCTGTTCTTAGAACTGGATACCAAATTTTGTTCAAATTTAGTCCCTCTTCCTTTCTGTTGAATTGTATATTGTGGTCGTTCGGAAGGGCGTGCTCAGCTACAGCTGATTTGTCCGTTTGTCCCAACCGACAATTTCTACTATGCTCACTGATTCGAGTCTTGAAACTGCGTTTGGTGGTCCCTATATATACTTTTCCACACGAACATGGAATTCTGTACACCCCAGCATTGGATAACGGATCTCTTGGATCTTTAGCTGACCCCAGCTGTTCCTTTATTTTCTTTGTTGGTCTGTATATTGTCTATATTGTGCTTTTCCAATATCTTTCCAATGCGATCCGTGGTACCTCTCAGATAGGGCAAAAGAGCGGTTTCTGAGAGTGGAGTCACAGTCCTCGTTTGTGGGTGTGAATTTGTAGTTGGCTTGGGTCGTATTGCTCTGTCTATCTCTCTGTTTTGATAACCATTAGCTCGCAAAGCGTGTCTGAGGTGGTTGAGCTCTTCATCCAGTGATTCAGGTTCGCAAATTCGTTTCGCCCTATCTACTAGAGTTTTTAATGATTCCTTGTTTCAGTCGCGGATGGTGGTTTGAATCCTAATGAACAGAACGCTGGCGGACCGAGAAATAACGAGTCAATTCCAGATTTGAAATCAGTCGTAGTAAACTCACATAGAGGAGTTCAACTAAGACCACACCGCTGAAGATGGCTGCCGCAGATGTAGCCGAAAGCTCCGAAAAATTCCACTACACGGCCCTCAAGCCCGAAAAACCAGAGATGTTGAGAAAGTAGTCAGAATAGTCAATAATAACAGCTGACGGACCAACAAATTTGGCAGGTAGTCACTGTTCTAGTTCATTGTCGAGAAATTAATTAGTATAATTAACAGCAACAAAGTCCATATCAGACGAAAACACTTTAGGTATATAAACAACTAACCCTAGCTTTAGATTCAGTATTAATTTTTTCTCATGAACTATTCTATTCCAGCTTCCGTTAAAATTCTCTTTAGAATTATGTTCAATGCTCGACGAGTGATTTCCAAAATACCCCCGTAAGTATTCATCGACGTATTGCGAAAAAAATAGCGTACTGATACATCCGTGTCCGAACCACTTTCAATTGTTTACCCCACATTGTAACTCTTCCTCTTTTACACACGCCGTACGTGTCGAATGAACGCAAACACATGTGCAATGCATGTTTTCAATTTTTCTAATTAGTCGCTCTGCCCGAGGTGTGAGGATGATGTGTGGCATGCTAGATGTTATCGGAAACAAATGAACTTCGGATGATAAAACGGCGGTCTATTCCCTGACAATTATGTAATTGATTATTGCAGCCCACTATTCGACATCTGAAACATTAGTCCCAGTAAAGACGTTGACAGAAATTATTAGAAAGTGCGGATAGAATATACGCCACCGGAAAAAATCAGTGAGTCGCCCAAGAGCGCTACGCCATTCAAGAATATAAGCAGTCTACGGTATACAAAATAGGTTTTTCTGCAATATCATAAAATGACAAAATGGACTGACTATCTTTTCTATTTCTTATCGTATCATTTGTTAATTCATTGAATTAAGAAAATTATGGAAAATAGTATTTGCTTCCCATTGAGGACGTCACAGAATCAAGTCTACTTCCTTATTCAAGATCTTCGGAAAACATTTCCTAGAAATTTTGGTTTTTGGAATTTCCTAGCATGACGTATTCATCAATAGTTTCAACAAGTGTAGATTTTGACTCTACCCAGTGCGAACTGAAAGTTTCCAGGCCCACTTCCCTCTTCAAATGAGGCACCCAGCATTGATCTATATTCAAAGAACAAGTAGCAATCTCATAATTTCCATTCAAACAAGTATCTTCTTTGAGTTTGGTTCCATTCTGTTCTGTCATGAATAAATTATAATGATGCCTTTCAACCATGTTTGACTATTTGTTGATAACATGTGCTCAGCTTTTAATGTTCACTCGTCCTACGTCTTCCCAGTTCTATCATCCTGTCGCTTTCTTGATATTGAATTTTTCGTTGAAAAATCTTATTTTGAGGTTTTGAAGTATTACTTTCAATAAACTGCATCGTAGATATCAGCTGTTGCAGTCATCATTTCTGATACCCAAAAATGTTTATTCAATAATCATAAGAGACCGCAAAGCTATGTACTGCTCCATGGTCATATTATAGTTCAGGAAATGAAGCATTTTGGCTCGCAATTTTTTCGTCCACCGTGGATTTATCTGAAATTTTCACGGAAGGTAGGGAATAGCTCAAGGATCATTTTCTATATCATAGAGCCTTGGGGGTGGTTGCCACCCCATCACCGGGGTGGAAAGGAAAAAGTAATTCTAAAAAATTGTTCCATACGTTTTTTTCGTGCAAGTAATATTTTTTGAGATATTCGATTCGAAGTTGAAAGTGACAGTTTTTTGACGAAAAAATCGACTTTTTTAAATGGTTTTTTGAAAATAACTCTAAAACTATACATTTTATCAAAAAAAGTGTGGAAAGGCAAATTGTTGCTTTTGAAAAACAAAAACAATGCTCTCTTTATAATTTTTTTTCGTCAAATGTATAAATTGGAAAATTTAAAGCGAAATAACGAGAAAAATTTGCATTTCTCGAAGAAAGCTAATAAAATATTTTTCAAAGTATTCAATTAGAGCTGTCAAACAAATGAAAAAATATCTTCCCAGCGTGAAAATTGACCGACTTATGATCGAAATAAGATCGGTACCCGCTTTTTTTCTACGAAAAAAATCTGTGAAAACAACCTCTAAAGTACCCCCTAACTAAAATTGATCGCCATCCTTTTGTGATTCTCTTTATATAAGTATGTACTATCAATACACCCACGAAGTTTAAACAATTTAAAACGCCTGATTTTAGAAAAATTGGAGTTCAAAGAGAAAACGATTTTTTTCAATTTTGTGTTTTTAACCCTTTTCTTAGAAACTTCTCTCAAAATACTGAAGCTTTTTTAATGGCAAAAATTTCCCTTTGTGTAAATTTTTTTGTAAAGTGAATATTCGGCGAGATATAGCCGTTTAACACCTACATTTACGATCGAACATCACCCTAGTCAAGCGCATTAAACTCTCCCTATTTAAGAATTAAGCGATCTTGAGTGATTTTATTCACATAGTCTCATAGCTCTTGAGAAGCTCTACAAAATCGTTTCTGAAAAAAAAATTCTATCACTAAAAATGAAGGAGCTATTCTTAAAAACCAGATAATTTTTTTTTGAAAAATTTGAATTACCCGCTTTGGAGCGTAGAAATCTATATAACCGGTATATTCGGCCGTTATACGTTATATGTTCCACTTTTTCCATTCATATTAGAAGACAGAGGAGAATAAACATCTGCTCGCGTGTGTGAGTGTATATTTCGTTGATTTCTCACCAAGTTCGAAGACATATTATAAAAATTTCAATGTTTTCAAGGATAGTTTATAACAAGGGTAGGTTTGAATGATCATGAAATTGTATCCTAAAGAATGAAACAATCATTGTTTCACAATATAGAAAATGAATTAGAGGGTGTAATAAGCCTAATTCCAAATTTTCGTACAAATCGGTGCTGGACGAAAAAATTGCGAGGTTTTACCATTTCTTCAGCTTCATTTTCTGAACTATTAAGCTGGATTTATAAACTTGCAGTTCATCGTTGGCTTTGGCGTTCGCGTTGGCGTTCCCAATTAAAAGCACAGAAACCCGTAAGATCATTTATATCTACCGTCGGTGTTGCCGTTCGCTGTTGGGCTGTCGTTCGACTTGGATAAACTTTAACTTTTGCCGTCGGTGGCTCGTAGCACAGTTCGTAGCAACTCTGAAGAGCCAATCAAAACGACTTTCAGCTGTCAAGTGGTTCACGTCATATGTAAAATTTTCCTGAAAGCTCAAAAACAAAAGGTGCTGGTCGTCTTTTCGGGATTACAGACCACCTTCACTAGAAATAAAAAATCCATAAAGAGATGTAAACAAACAAAACGCGCAGTGACAACTCACTGTCAATTCACATGACACATTATATTGAGGTTATGATAATTTTCGTAACGGCCAACGACAAGTTTATAAATGGTGAATTTCGTTGCCAAGAATTGCTGACGACGGACGCCAGCGCGAACGCCAAAGCCAACGACGAACTGCATGTTTATAAATCCAGCTTTACTCACCATTTACCACTAATTTCATTTAGAAATGAAGAATGTTACACATTACACCACTATTGCCATGGGTATTAACTTGAAATACAGGTTCGCACCATAAAAATTAATCATTATTATTTCAAATTCAATTTATATTCACAATAATATCACAGTTTCTTGTTTTCTTCACAAATCACATATCCTCTAACAAACATTACAACATATGTAGGTTATAAATCCAGAAAACTATGAAACAAATATTTTTCCACCACAATGTAACGACGTACAAACAGTACTTTAGAGGAACATGTAAATTATTGTATCGTATTGTTTGTTGTTGTTGTTAACTAAACCTCATCACGGAACAATTAAAGTACAGAAACGAATCCAATGACATATTAGGTAAAAGCCACTCCTTCCTAAAGTGCACCAATGAGACCGTACTAAAATATTATATCGCTTTTGCTTCAGTGAGTCAGATGAAGACAGCTAACTTATTTTACGCATGACACTTGAATTTTCTCAGTGTAGTTTTCAATTGTTGGTAGGATATACTGTCAGATTTTTCAGTGCCGATGAACGTACCAAAGTTCGATCAAGGTCAAATATTATTGGATCAATTGTGTTATGTTATCGATTCGCTTCTCTCTAGTAATTTAACTATTCTGTGATCTCACTTGGACGTGGACTGCTCTCATATTTCAAATCAAAGTTATGGGAAGCGATGTACTCCTTGAAGGTTTTCAACTCATCTTCTCGAATTCCCCGCCATTTATCCAAGCTTGACAGAACCTTCAGATTCGCACAACTTTCAAGGAGTATCTCCACGGTTCTCATATTCAAGTCCGGGCTATCTGAAACTGAGAATTCCTCCAGATTCCTCATAGGGTTAGCGGTGAGAACGTTCTCTACAAAAGAATGGGTGATGTGTGGTGGGGACAGAGGGTAATACGTCACGTCTATAACTTGGATGTTGAAAGCGTGGCTAAGCAAAAACTCCAGGATCTTTATACCTTCGTACTGCACCCAGTAAACCTTCTGCAGATTCTTGAACAGTGGCACTTCAATCCTGCCAGATGGCATTCCACTATCCGTAAACTCGCAGTACATCAGTCCTAGGCACTTGAGATTTGGGCAGTACAAACCAATGTCGATTATATGTCGGAAGTCAACACCTTCCGCCCGATCCAAAAACAGACTTGTAATATTACATCCCCTCACTTGGAGCAGCTCCTTCAAGTAGTCACCGTAATTTCCGCTCATTCGCACTACCAGAGTGTTGAGATTTTCCAGGGATGCTAAGATTGGCAACCCAGAAATTGATCCGGTTAGTTCGATATACTCGATCTTCGGAAACATGCGTGGGAAGAAATTCAAGTCTTCCCAGAATATTGGCTGTGCCTTCCGTAGTCCGAAGGGGCCGGACCCAATGTTTTTAAGGGACTGACTCACTAAGCCGAAGTGATCATAATTAACCTCCAACAAATTAGGCAGACCTACAATGATCTGAGTCATTCCATCGACTGTAATTTTGGTATCGACGATACTCAGTGTCTTGAGATTGCTGCACTTTAACAGATGTGGGATGATCTGATCTGTCACTAAATACGACCAGCCCAAATCCAGATACTCTATATCCCGGCAATGATTTCCGATAGTTTTAACTATGGCGTCAGTGCAGGAGTATTGGAATGTGAATGACTTGAGCTTTTCCATGGCTGATATGCTCTCAGATAGATATTCGTAGAATTCTGCGGTTATCACTTCTTCAAGAAAATAGCCCAGTTCGAGTTTCTCTAGTCCGGTCAGTTTCTGCATGTTTGGGTAGAAATTGTTCATCACTGTATTTGGCCACTCAGAAATACGCAAACATTTCAATTGGGGATTCAGCACAATTTCATTAATTCTGCCCAAAATGTTCAATTTCGTGATACTGGGTGATGTCTCTTGTACCACACGTCTAACTGCTTCCAAAACTTGCGTGGCTATATGGTCGTACAAACAATGGGGAACATATTTCATCAACTCATTAAGGTAATCACAGGTTTTCTGAAGATCTTCATCAACATGCACGTTGGTTGCGATGTCCTTTGCCATTTTTTCAACTGTATACCCCACATTCCGCAGACACAAACTCTGGAAAGAAGGTACCTTCCGAAGTTGAGGCATGGTCTTAAAAATCGGGTAACGCTAGGATATCTCGCCGAATAGAGTTTATTGAGGTCGTGTTCGAAAACAGGGTGTTCTCTCTATTCTTGAAGATTGATTGGTTTGTTAAATCAAGCTCGAGTTGACTAAATCGGGTTCCCAGTGTAATGGTCGCAGTCAATCCATCTGTTTCCTAAAATGAAAATGTTTCTTTAAATATAGGTTGTCAGCGTCACTCATAACATAATTAATACATATGAAACCACAGAGTCTTCAAAATTTCGCATAACAAGGAAGAATGGCAATTATTTGATTATAAAACATTCGGGGGTTGAAATGTTGTCTTGATGTTGGGTGTCAATAATTAAGACTAACGAGTTCGAAATACTTGGTCTATTCGTTGCACACACTTCTACATATATTGTCTTTAAGCTAGCGGACTGTGATACTAGATTGAATGAAGTGCTGACAACGAACTGAGTCTGCTACAGTTAACAACCGAGCTTACTAACATGAAACAACTGAATAACATTAAACTACTGATCTAAAACCAACTCAAGCACGCTTTATATACAGGTAATGATCAGATTTCTAGGTAATGAATATTACTGGGGAATGCCCCAAAGTAGATAGTAAAACGATTCGTTGTGAGGATCAGAGCAAATTGTAAATTCCCAATATAAGGGCATGGAAAATCCTCATACTTTCAGTATTATTATAATAAATACTGTTTGTTCCAATTTCAGTACTAGCTGAATCACTATTCAATGCATAGCATTATGTATGCTATGTGTATGGTATCAATAAAAAAAAGATTAGGTCTAAGATTAGACAGGGGTCATTTCTATTTATGAAGCCCTTACCAGGCTCGTCATGGGTTGAAATACAGCTCCATTAAAATAATTACCACTTCGTAGGACTATCATTGATAGTTGAAACAGCATTTTTTTTATTCGGGACTTGATCATCTCTTGAGATATAGCACATGTGTCTAAGACGATAATATTCAAAAAATCAGGCGACAAGTGTGTATACTATTTCATAGATTAGTTGTAAAGAGTGTAGAAACTTTCCAAATCTGGACATGATGGTTTGAACTGTGATATGTTGTTCCACACGAGTTGACATGAAGAATGTTGTTCATATATATAAATATATATATTTCATGATCGACATAGTTGGTTATCATAGAAATCTGAAAACCTCCAATATTCAAATCAACATATGAATTTACGTCCAATTCAGTGATAATTACATACCTACACAGTAGCTTGATGGGTTAACACCTGCCAGAAAATAACCACTCTCTTGGTAAAAATAATGAATAAATAATATACCACGGGGGGCATTGAATGACTGGTTCAAAGGTATCGTTCAAAGCTGATTACAAATAAATATGTTTATTATCTATTGTTGATAATAACACAAAAGGACGTTGTAGTCGACAATGATTAATCATAATTGAAGTAGAAAAGTGAGCAACTGTTAATGCTTGAATTCGTTCAGTCTTCATTGCAATGCTAAGAAATCAATAAAAGACACATAATCACAATGTCCTAGCGACTATTATATGAAAAAAAAATTGAGCATTATTAACAATGCATTATAAGTTGAGCCTTGGAGGAGTAATCCCGATTTCAAGTTTTTTCTCTTCACTTGTGACTTTTGAAGGTAAAAAGGTCCCGCCAAGAATTTACGTCCAATTCAGTGATAATTACATACCTACACAGTAGCTTGATGGGTTAACACCTGCCAGAAAATAACCACTTTCTTGGTAAAAATAATGAATAAATAAAATATACCACGGGGGGCATTGAATGTCTGGTTCAAAGGTATCTTTCAAAGCTGATTACAAATAAATATGTTTATTATCTATTGTTGATAATAACACAAAAAGACGTTGTAGTCGACAATGATTAATCATAATTGAAGTAGAAAAGTGAGCGACTGTTAATGCTTGAATTCGTTCAGTCTTTATTGCAATGCTAAGAAATCAATAAAAGACACATAATCACAATGTCCTAGCGACTATTATATGAAAAAAAAATTGAGCTTTATTAACAATGCATTATAAGTTGAGCCTTGGAGGAGTGATCCCGATTTCAAGTTTTTTCTCTTCACTTGTGACTTCTGAAGGTAAAAAGGTCCCGCCAAGAATTTACGTCCAATTCAGTGATAATTACATACCTACACAGTAGCTTGATGGGTTAACACCTGCCAGAAAATAACCACTTTCTTGGTAAAAATAATGAATAAATAATATACAACGGGGGCATTGAATGACTGGTTCAAAGGTATCGTTCAAAGCTGATTACAAATAAATATGTTTATTATCTATTGTTGATAATAACACAAAAAGACGTTGTAGTCGACAATGATTAATCATAATTGAAGTAGAAAAGTGAGCAACTGTTAATGCTTGAATTCGTTCAGTCTTCATTGCGATGCTGAGAAATCAATAAAAGACACTAAATCACAATGTCCAAGCGACTATGATATGAAAAAAATTGAGCATTATTACAATGCATTTTTCGTTGAGCTTTGGAGGAGTAATCCCGATTTCAAGTTTTTTCTCTTCTCTTGTGACTTTTGAAGGTAAAAAGGTCCCGCCAAGATGGTAACAACTTTTCAAAATTCATTTCATTTCTGACCAAAATTGTTTGAACATGTTTATTAGTTACACGGGTGGAACCGTAGAATATGCGTTAAATTCGAGTTATATTGCCATTTTTAGGTGTTGATTTTTCTTTCGGTATTCTTGTTACAATATACCCATTGGCAACACCGTGAAACGATACAAAACGTTTAATTCGAAATATTTGTTTTTCAATGCATGCATAGCCTTAACCATCATGCATTAGAGATATCTGCTGAATTATGATAATTATGCTTTTTCGTTTAGGAAACACGTCTTCAATCTCGAAAGTTCTGAACAATTCATGAAAAGTCGTAAACAAATAATCCTACAGGCGAACATAGTACAGTTATAGATCGATTTCTACATCCTATTATTAAATAGAAAAACATTACTGTAAAAAGGATATGAATTTGATACAGTCATAGCAACAAATTGATATATCGTTTATGTACTCACCAGAATCAGTCTAAGGTATCTTCACTAGAGATGTCTTGTGATTTGTGTGACCAGTTCCGACGAACTAAAAATAGACGTGATTTTCAGTCACAGTTCCGAGTAAGATCTGTTCCGAGGTTACAACCCGACACGACACGACTGGGGACGAACATGTGCATGATGTTAGTGATCGTGTATTTGTTAGAGTCGGTGTAGGAACGATTGGTTACCAGTTCCAAGCATCACATTTAAAATTCGCTTCTTCGAAACCGGTATATCAAGAAAATAATCAATTTTGAAACTTCATTTGGCGAGGGAGGTATATGGCCGTTATCCCTATCAAGATCCGAAGAGATAGACTCTAATTCAGATCAACATGATCCAAATTACAGGAAAAAGTGTCAGCATTAGAACTCTCAAAGAGATGATTTAAAATTTGGTGAAGAAACATTCAGCTTAGGCTGGATAAGTGGTGATTGAGAATGCAGTTCCTTTCTAGATTCAAGTACCTTCTGCTTCTATCAGTAGGAATCAACTATCATTATCTTGAAAGTGAAATTCGATATGAATAGTATAATATTTATTGGTATTTGATTATGATTTCCAGAAACTATACAAAAACCCAATTGAATTGTTTGGCTAAGAGCCGATTGTAGATTCTCAATCATGTCTATTCTGCGGTGGCCTATTGATTCTTGAAATAGATTATTGTAAATTATTCAAAAATGAGACCAATAATGCAATTATTGTGCAAATCAAAATTTTTCTATAGAGATATAGATATTTCAGAAATCTTTATGGTGTATATTTATATTCTTCTATAACAGTTTATTATTTTCAATAACCATTGCAATTTCGAATATTGAAAGTTAATCAAGTTTCACCAGAATAGACCTGAATATAATGATATGGACCATCCACATAGTCTAGGTAGAATTGGATTACCTGAATCATTTATCTCAGTGGAGTTCTACTTCATTACGAGGCTAAATCGCTTTTCAATTCATAGCGATGTTTGTATAGTACCTTGAAGCTTGGCAGGTACCATTTATTTATATGAAATTTAATTTATTCATAACAAAACAATATTTTGTTCAATAAAAAATTAAAACATCCTGATCCTACTAAAGGTACTAATCTCAGGCTTTTTGTTTGGAATAACATTTTTCTCCAGGAGTCAATACACTCAAAATCTGCCCAAAATCCTCACAAACGTCCTATTAATCCACGGTTATTCCGCAGCGGTGAAAATGCTCACAAATGGAGTAATTAGTGGTAATAACTCACAAAACGGCAGCACCGGTTAACGGCTAACAGTAACATCGTGTATGGTAGCAACTTGAACTCAATTTCATGAAAACCCGTGAACGTTATATTTCGTATGTTAACGTCTACGTAAAGTCACATCAACGCTTTATCAACCAGGTGTTTTGTAAAATCACTTGAACATTATAGTCTTTCGTAAATCACTGTTGATCGGCAGGTTTCGATATAGTCAAGTTGGAATCTTGAAAAACTCACTACCTGATGACCTGATATGATTGCAATTTGAAATGTCCAAAAACTGACCAATATTATTAAGATTTGCCGATAGTATTAAAGTGTGAGTGAAAGCCATGTTATGATCGAAATATGTATTATTTTTCATCGTGCAAAGGTAATTGAATTGATAATATCTCCGATTGAAGTTTCGAGGAACAAGTAGAGCTTTTACCTGTGCTTTATAAAATGACATCGTATCTGCAATTTATATCAATAACTTTTTTTAATTTTTTTTAATATCTTAATTTTGGTTTGGTAGAATTGAAGATTTTACTCGC
Source organism: Zygogramma bicolorata (assembly GCA_032362365.1). NCBI lineage: Eukaryota > Metazoa > Arthropoda > Insecta > Coleoptera > Chrysomelidae > Zygogramma > Zygogramma bicolorata. The sequence goes on from JAVJAQ010005172.1 coordinate 1,969,744, forward strand.
GGATGTAGTTACTGATATTTAATTCTTCAAAAGGTTTTCTAAATGATGTTCATCTTGATTATACTCTGCCTGTATGTAAGTATTCAGATACATCCGCTTATTGATTTCCAAAATGTACCTATACCGTTAATTAGTCCATTGTTAGCGAAACGCGCGTAGAGTGCAAGAATATCAGTTTGGTGTTTTTATTATGTTCAGCTACTCTATTATCAATGGTCTTGTTGTTTCGCCGATATATGTTGTGAATATTGTTTTTATATAATATCTATAACCTAGTCGTTCCGATAAACCATGAATAAAATTAACTTTTTCATGGGAGGAATTTGATTAGAATTTCTATTTGCTCTACACGAAATCTCTCTCAAGCATAACAGATGCAAGAGACCAAAGAATAAATTGCTCAAATTCATCTCATTCAAAAAAAAATCAAAATCATTGTCGAAACTCATCCACAAAATGAGACATACAAAACTCTCTTAATAATCCAAATTTCATTCGAATCGAAAAAAGGACGCTATGCTACGGTGTTGAAAAATACGTGTTTATTCATTCCAGGTTCTCTGTAACTACACTGATCAAATACTTTCATTAATTATTTCAAATTAGTGGTATAAATTTTTGAATGTATTCTTTTGAGAAATGGGTATTTGAGAAACAATCATTGTGAATGATTATTATGTATAATGTAACACTCGAAAATTGTCGTAAAAAAGAAAACCATTCTTTCACTAATTCAGGTCGGCTTGTAAACTCTCTGAGCTTGATAAAACCTTCAGATTGACGAAACTTTTTAGGAGTATTCTTACGGTTCTCATATTCAAAAGTATTTGCTAATTGAAAAACAGAACTCCTAGTTACCTAGCCTATAAGTTTCCATCAGATGTTCTTATTGAAATTTCTCGTTATTCGGATAATGACATTTTTCCAATTTCAGAATTGATTATCTGTTCTCAGATCGATGCATTCAGCTAGGAATATTCCAGGTAATAACCTTTCCGAATACCTGACATGCGAATTTCCTGTATATAATAATAATAAATGTAAGTTTTTGAAAAACTCGAACAATATTATTTTTGTGCAATACCAATCAAGCAACCAGCAATAGATAAAACCACGAGTACTGCAGTTAACAGGGTGGTGGCTCTCCTGGTATTTCTGAAAACACAGTTTCCGATAAAAATAGAAATATATCGATAACATTCTGAGGTCTTGTGGAATTACTTTCGATATACTACATCGTAGATATTATGGGTTGCATTCATCATTTCTGAAACCCAATAATTTTCCTTCAATCAATAAACACAGTCTTTCGTTGTGAGTACTAACTTATAATAGGCCGCAAAGGTTTGTACTGCTCCATAGTGATATAATTCTCAACATTCATCACACTTTTCTATACCTATCAACCGATTTAATCGATAAATATGCATTATAATTGTTGTACAATTCAATTTCAAGGGTAATGAGTAAACTTGAAATTCAGGTTTACATTCTCTAACATCATTATTGCAGATACGTAGAAGATAAATAAAAATTCGTTATATACATTTATAACAAATATATAATATCGTAATAAATAGCGACAATACTCATATTTACTTCAAAACCGATTCTAGAAATAATTTCATCACTAAGGGAAAGGTATATGTGATTCGTATTGATTCACTTTTAATTCTATCCATTTTTGGTACTTTTGACAGCTATCAAAAATATCAATCATAAAATCGATTGTGAACGTCAAATACACATGCATTAATGATGTATGTATCACAGCAACAATCAGCTCAAAATAAGATTGCTTCAGAGATGTATTGAGGAAGTTGAAAGTGACTAGATTTTAGCACAAACCAATAACTGACTACACAGAATCGTCAAAAACATAGAGTAAACTCAGAGAATCATATCAAAAACTGAACAAACAGATGGAAGACTCTCATGAAGGTGTGAGGGTTCACATACTATCATCTATTGTATAATCAACAATTCTGTTTTTTGACAGCTTGAAACTATCGACCTGTTCACATCCGTTGATTATCTGGAACAAACACTTCTGAAGTCCTCACATATTGCAAATCAAAATTATGTACTCCTTGAAGGTCTTCAACTCCCCTTCTCGAATTCCCCCCCAATACTCCAAGCTTGACAGAAACTTTAGATTTTCACAATTTTCAAGGAGTATGTCTACGGTTCTCATACCCAACTCCGTGCTATTCAAAACGGCAAATTCCTCCAAATTCCTCAATGGGTTTGCAGAAAGCACCTTCTCTACAAAAGAATGAGTGATGTCTGATGGAGACTCGTATCCCACATCAATAAGTTTGATATTGAATGCGTGGCTGAGTATAAACTCTAGGATCTCCAAACCGCCTTCTTGCACCCAGTAAATTTTCAGTAGACTCTCAAACAGTGGCTTTTCAAAACTGGTAGGTGGTATGATATTATTCCTAAACTCGCAGTCAATCAGCCCTAGGCACCTCAGATTTGGGCAGTACAGACCAATGTCGACAATAGTTTGGATATCAATACCTTCCGTGTCATCCAAAATCAGACAGGTAATATTACATCCCCTCACTGTGAGTAGCTGCTTCAAGTAGTCGTATCTAATTTCACACATTCGCACTATTAGGGTTTTGAGGTTTTCCAACGATGCTAGGATTGGCAACTCAGAAATCGGTCGGTGAAAATCGACATAATCCATCTTCGGAAACATATCTACGAACACCTTCAGGTTCTCTTCAAGGTCATCACATGTTTCTACCCTCCGGAGCCCGAAGGGGCCAGAGTTTGAGTTCTTCAAGCACTCGACCACCAAATCGAAATCATCGTAATCGACCTCTAACAAATTAGGCAGTCCTATAATGATTTTGGCCATGCGTTCGCTCTTTATCGATGTTCCACTGATTTTCAGTGTCTTGAGTTTGCTGCACTTGAGCAGATGTGGGATGCTCCTCTTTGACACTGAATGTGATCTGTTTAAATCAAGATGCTCTATATCTGGACAGTGATTTCCAATTGCTTGGAGTATGGCGTCAGTGCAGGAGTATCTGAATATGAATGACTTGAGCTTTTTCATTGCTGGAATGCTCTTAGATATATAACTACAGATATCTTTGATTCCTTTCACCTTAGGAAGAGAGTCTAGTTCGAGTTTCTCTAGTCCGGTTAGATTTTGCATGTTCGGGTAGAATTTTCGAGTCACATTTTTGGACCACACGGAAATATTCAAATATTTCAGCTGGGGAATCAGCACAGTTTCGTTGATTTTGCCCAGAATGTTCATTTTCTTGATACTGGGCGATATCTTTTTTGCCACACGTCTAACTCTTTTCAAAACTTCAGTGGCTATGTCTTCGCATAAACAATGGGGAACACATGCCATCATCTTATTGAGGTAATCTCGGGTCTGCTGAACATCTTCGTCTGCATGCTTTCTGGTTGCGATATTGTATGCCATTTTTTTTACTGTAATCCCCATAGTCCGTAGGGACAAACTCTGCAAAGAAGGAACCTGTCGATGTTGAGGCATGGTCCGAATAATCAGGGAACGTTGATTCAAGACACTTATCTTTTTCTGATTTGGATATGTAGCTGCTGAAGCACTCTCACTGAATAAGACAGCGTTCTTTCTCTTTTTGAAGGCTTATAGGTTTCTTTGATCAAGCTTGAAATGACTAAATCGAGTTGCCAGTGTAATAATCACACTCTGTCTATCTATGTTTCCTAGAAATAAAAATTTAAAACTATAGTTTTGTAAGCTCCATTGATAACATAATTATTCGATATGAAATCTCTATGTATCCAAAATTTCGCAAAACAAGCAACTATGGCAATTATTTGATTGTCAAACACTCGAGGGGTTATTTTATTTCTATTTAGGAACTTTGAACGTATACATCCAAGCCAGTCTCGATCATCTACACAGTAGGCTGATAAGCTCATACCTTTCAGAAAATAACCACTTTCTTGGCAAATACCACGGAGGGCATGGAATGACTGGTAGAAGGTATCGTTCAAAGTTGATTACAAATAAATATATTTCTTATCATCAGCATCATAGTAAAGAACAAAAATAGTTTGTGAACTGGATTTAAATAATTGAAACTGAGTTTTGTTAGTATTCATTACGATGCTAAAAAGGCATTGATCAAATGTAGCACCATTTCATAAAGAAGAAGAATTGAGCATGATTAATTATGATACGTTATACTTTGAGTTAGCCACATTTTTTATGCATCGTGCGGAAGAGATATCTGCTAAATTTTGAATCGTGAAGTATGCTTATTTGTTCAAGGAATCCGTATCAAATGTTTTGAAACGAGATCTCATATGTATACAGTCGCACTAATGTTTCGTTTCAGAACTACTTCTAGCATCATACCATCAATAATCTTCTTTTGAAGAAATTACTGGAAAGAGGGACTTTGGAAATATGATATAACAAAAGCAACAAAGTAATATCTTTTTTGATGTACTCACCAGATTCAATATTCACCCACTTTTCCTGAAAATTGACTCAAAATCATGGCTATATAACGTACAAATGAATGGAGGAAATGTTCGGTTCACAACCGTAATATACCAATTTATAGAACCAGTGCTGCCAACGATGCAAGCAGGTAGTAAGTAGCATTTTCGAAAGCAGTCGGACATTTCGAAAATAGAGGACATTCGTGAAAATGTCTACCATCAGGAAAATGAAGTTTCGCCCTCTGAGACAGGTCTGATATAAAGTTGTTGGTTCGAGTTTCACCAAAACAGATTTTTTTTCCCTATTGATTGAAATATTATAACTTTTCGGGTAGTATTAATTTTTAGAATTTCCGGGGGATTTCGTAAGCAAGAATCAAATATGGAACTCAATGAAGTTTCTTTCCTTTGAGTTTTTCATAAATATTGAAAAAAAATCTATATCTAAAATTGATTATCAATATGTTACTAGAAAGAGAGTTTTGAAGTAATTTACCTGGTCGAAGAAAAAATTAACACTATAACTCAAATGGATATTAGCCACTTCGTCCTCGTGGGATATGGCCACCATATCCACTCTTGTAGTACAAACTACTACTCCCTGCTTGCACGACTCCACATGTTGAGAACTACCCTCCTCAATTTTTTTCTTTGAAGTAAAAAGCGATCGGAAAGTAGATATTCGCAGTTGCCAAGTTTCCTGTATACCCTTTTCAAACTTCGACAATTGTTTGGACTATATATCATATTTTTCTTGAAGAGACTCGATGTGGAATTCATGTGTAATTGATCAGATGCTTTTTCTGCGTAGTAAAAATTCCTATTTGCATAATATTCCAGTATTAGAAATCGAATATGATTTGACTTCATTACATTTCGATGGATTAATTAGTCTTGCCTGCTAGGTCAATTCAGGTAATGTTCGATTCAAAGTTACCTGATCCCATATTCGAAAAATTATCCGGTCCTAATCGGCTTATGAAAACAAATAAAATTGGTGGTTTGGGAGATTAGATAATATTAGAATGGGTTACTCTCGAGAACGTATTTATGTTTGAATCCTTCATTTTGGGAACTAATCGTGTCGTGATAAATTTAAATACAAATTGAAGTTCTTCATGAAAAATGCTGATTCAGTTTGGTTTCTTCGAACATTATTTTCAACTTCACCATGAAACATGGTTTGTTTAATTCCGGAACGAGTTGAAATTGTTTACATTCATTTTCAAAAATATAGTTTCGAAAAACTTACTGCTAGCTTGTTCGAGGACTTTCATCTCGATAAAATAATTCGTATGTTGCAAAGTTAGTTAAGAATTTTGTCGATACCATTAGAACAACATTTTAGAAATGAATTTCAACAAAGTCTATAATATTTTATGGATGCAAGTGGATAATAATGTCAACTCTTCTTGAAATAAGGTTTCAATATATCAATTCAACAACTTCTTTACTTTTTTCAAAAAAGTACTGTTACAAATAATAAACATTGAAACCTACCTAACACTAATCGTGAATGTTTTGATTCCTAATAACCAAAATTTATTTGCGCCTCTACTTAGCAATCTTCACAGTCGTCCAGGAATTTTAGGCTTTTCCTAACTGGTAAAAAATATACAATTACCGTACTACTGCGGGAAATGCTACTTTCTACAAGAAAAATTACTATGAAATTGCCCTTTTACCCCAAACTCATAGGAAATATTCGGGAGTAATTACACAAGTGCTTCAAAATTCAGTATCACTACTTTTATTCGGGTTTGAAGGCCGTCGTTTTTTGGAATTTCTTCCTGACGTTTCGCTGGCTCGAGTGGCTAGCTTCTTCGGAGGCTCATTTTCTTCTCACAAGTTGTATTTATGCCGATTCAGGTAGTTTGCGGTGCTAATTATTATGAATCTATGCTAATTATTTATGAATCGGCATAAATACAACTTGCGAAGAAAAAATCTCCAGTCATCGGAGTGTATTTCAAGATGAATGAGCCTCTGAAGAAGCTAGCCAATCGAGCCAGCGAAACGTCAGGAAGAAATTCCAAAAAACGACGGCCCTCAAACCCGAAAAAAAGTAGTAAAGAATCCCTAGGAGGAGCCAAATATTTCGTTACCTTCATCGACGACTTTTCACGATGGTGTGAGATTCGATTCATCGAACGAAAGAATGAAGTCCTAGAAAAATTCAAAAGCTTCAAATATTGTGTCGAAAATCAATCCGGAAGAAATATGAAGACTCTATAGTCTGATAATGGATCGGAATATTGCAATTTCGAATTTTCCAATTATTTAGAAAAATGCGGAATAAAAAGAAGTTTCTTTTGTAAACAAGTCAGAAATAAAAACTAATTTTCAAAGTTTACAAAGTTATTCCAAAAAGAAGTTATACTGAAAACCTCGGCCGCGAAAGCCCTAACTATTTTGCTTCAAAATTACCGATAATTTTCCATGAAAGCATGTTGTCTAAAAACTGCATGAGTTTATTTTCATATTTTGTCGAAAGAGCTCGACTCCGAAGGAGGAGGGCTCTTTTAGCAAAATATGAAAGTAACCGATTGCAGTTTTTTTACTGACAACATGCTTGATTGGAAAATTATCAGGTTCATTTTGATGCACGAGTGTATTTCCGGGGTTAAAACAACGACTTTTAAAATTCAGTATTTATGCCTGTCAAGATGACAAATGCACATTTTAACAATCGTTACTATAGATACACGGACAGATAATTATGTGTTTGCATATATTTCAATCAATTTATGTTTAGTCATATAAACGTTATTTCAACAATAATGTATTTTTGCCCTATCAATGGATTTACTGCTGGTCAAATAAAGCTATTATTATTATATTCGAACCGCCAATCAAAGCGTATTACTCAAATTGCTTTTCCCTCAGACGAAGTGCTATTCACAGCAAAAATATTCAATGAAAATGCATCTACATTTCTACCTTATTCATGCGGAATATTTGCAAATAGCTCGATATAACACCTCCTCTCTCACCCCCTACCAATTCTTAATAGCCTCCCTTTTATTTTTAATTCTCACCGAAAGCAGACATCACATTTTCAAGCCTTATTAATCTCGCAGGAATATTTCCAAGGATAAAAAATTAAAACCCGAAGCATAATGTTTTGTTTGGGGTGTTCGTAGGTGAGGGGGAAGATGGTCGAATCTCGATTGGGATGTTGCCTGGAACAGTGACGTTCAGAAAAGTCTTAATATTGAGATATTCAATTTTTTTCGTTGGCGATATTTGGAAAAACAGTCTAACGGGGTTTAATACAGAGAGAGATATCTTTACCTCATTGTCTAAGAAAAATCATTCCTTGTTGACATAGCTTCTTAAAAAATCGGATAAAGTTATATAAAACTTAAAAATATGATAATATAGATAAAATAAATGAATGAAGATGAAAAATGTACAAGCACAAATATTCACAAACACAATTTGAATAAAAGGAGTTCACATGTCAAAAAGATAAAATATAACAATATAGAATATCAACATATATGTTTGACAGTTTGTTGAAAAAAGTTTTGTATAGTCCTTATTGAAAAAATTGTAAAAAACACAAAGACACTCATTTTAAACATAATTTCAATTTCACATGTCATGGAATTAAAATATAATAGACCGTCTTCAGTTTGAAATGAGTTTTAACGTATAGGTGTCTATATAAACATAAAAAAATCTTATTCACAGCAAAGTTCCATTGTAATATTCCTCAAGGTTGTAGTACGCTTTTGTTATGAGAGCTTCTTTAACAAGAGTTCTGAACCTTTTATAGCTCCTCTCCTTCATAATTTCATAGGGTGTATGATTGAACAGCTTTTTACTCTCATAAATTACAGAGTACTTTGTATGACTTGTTTTTGGAACAGGAAGATGTAGTTGATTCTCTGTTACCTCCCGAGTTTTGAAATTTGCATGTTCCTGAGTTCCAACCATATTTTTATTTGTGAATCAGACAAACAGTTTCTAAAATGAAAATACAAGAAAAAGTGAGAATTTTTTCTCTCACAAATAATGATCGCCATGACTCACGCACTCCCACCTTACATAAGTATCTAAACGCTCGCTTTTGCAAAACAAACACTGAGTGGAAGATTATTGACTGCAAAACCCCCAGAAAGCAACACCATATCTCAAGTGGGACTCGATCAGAGAATGATATACCATCTTTGCTGTGGATGAACTCAGTTCATTTGATACTATTCGGGGTGCATAACATCCTGATGCCAATTTCTTTGTTAAAGCTGAAATATGTTGGTCAAATTTCAATTTGTTGCCCATGAAGATTCCTAGGAATTTGGATTGGTTTTCATTCTCAATAATATGTCCATTCAAGTTTAAATTATTGTCGATATCAGAGCTGAAAATAAGTAATTTTTTTTATTAAAACTCAAGTAGTTCAAGTCGCACCATTTTTTCACAACTTCCAAACCACTGGAAATTGTTTCTTCCATGTGTGAAGAATTTTTTCCATTCCAAAGGAGCGTAGTATCATCAGCAAATATCGTGAAAACTCCTTTAATTGAGAGAGTAACTAGGTCATTTGAATATATAAAAGAAAGAATCGGACCCAGAACTGATCCTTGTGGAACGCCCCATACTAATGAAAGTCAGTTGCGTGTCCCCCATCCGAACACGTTTCCGTTATCTTTGGTATGGAGATTGGGAATTTTTTAAAAGCCGTGCAAGATGTGCTAAATAGTATCTAATCACTCCGCGGGATAAAATTCAACTCTGTCTCCCCGGGGACGACAATGGAAGTCGGAGATGAGTTCGGGACCTCTCTCCACTCCCCTGAATATATTAATTGAACGACTGTACATTTTTCTTTCAAGTAGCGACACGGTTTTTGCCGTTTTTAATGTTAATCCCCTCTAATAACTCACAAGGCGATCGTCTCCTTCTCTCTCCCGTTTCTGAACGTTATTAATTGGTTGAAAAGAGAGGCATGGATTTCCGTTCGGCGTCTCTTTTTTTTTTTCATCGAGTTTCCGTACGGAATAAGTCTCCATGAATTAGTCAACAACTTTTTAAAAAGTCGACGAATGTAAACTGCCACGTTTTATTTTGTACGCTCGAATTATTTGCATAATATTGTTTTCAATCCTCTTTTGTTCTTTTCCCAGGTGCGGATTGAAGTTTTTCGAGACTTTGGTTTCGGTCTGATTTGCGTTTTGCCATTTTGAAATCGTAATGAGGTCGGGATGAAGGGAGGCAGTCGGGGTCGATTGTTATTGCCGTTTTTGCTTGTCGTTTCGAAGTTTTCTTCAAAACGGTAATTCATTTGGAGATAGATATTTTGTTCAAATCCGGTCCAGGGCTGGGATCTTGTACAGTGTTACAGTTATTTTATTTCTGACGTAGTTTCCTGGGTTGTAACCTACAACAATCTGAAAAAATGAGAATCAATATTGAAATCTATCCAAGTGGCGAAGGGCAGATTTTCAATCTACCCCGTAAAGTTGCTGCGTCTATTGAAACACTGTTCTTCCTGGATAGAACAAGTCCAATTAGTCATCAACTACTCGTATAACTCAAATTTTGCTTATCGAAAAAGTAATAAGAACTGATTTTATACCGTGTGTCACAGTCTCATAGTACACCCCCGTTTTCTCCTTTGTTTTTCTAGATATATTTTTGAAATTCGGAACATTGAATATGCTCACTGAACAGCATTTCTCGACATATCTGAAAGAAAAAAATAAAAGTTGTATCCTATCGTAATTTCAGCAGAATTGATCCGCATGAATTCTATCGGGACCTTTGTGAAAAAAATTGGAATCATATTTTTCACCTCAGAAATATAGATGATAAGATTGAGTATATGAACGAGACTATTCTGAGATTGTTGGACAGGCATGCTCCTCTCAAATCACATGTTCTTAATACTAATAGAAAGAGACAACCCTGGATAACGGATACTATTAAATTAATGCAAAATATGAGAGATAAAGCTTTACGAAAATACAAAAAATCAAAATCTCTAGCACATTGGGAGTATTACAAAGATCTCAGAAATTATACATCATCTGCCATAAAGAGAGAGAAAAAAGCCTATTTAGAGTATAAACTCAATAATTGTAATCCCAAAAACAAATGGAAAGAACTTAAAAAATTGCAAGTGACCAATAAGCAGACACTTGCTATTCCAATATCCCTAAAAAAAGCAAACGAGTACAATGATTTTCTTATAAATGAATCTAGGGATGATCGTTTGCCGGATAATGAGCTGCTCAATTATTACAACACTAATATTATCACCGATAATGTTGATGATATATTCTCCTTCAAACAAACCAGTGCTGATGAAATAATGAGATTATTAAAGAATATCAAAACGAAGGCGTTTGGGCTTGATGGCCTGAAAATTCAAGTTATTATCCTTTGTTGTCCACTACTAGTTCCCTATCTAGTACATATATTTGATGAATGTATAGCTCAAAGCTATTTTCCCCGTATCTGGAAAAAAGCATGTGTTCTTCCGATACCTAAGGTATCTAATGCCACTGAGTACAGCCAGTTGAGGTGTATAAGTATACTGCCTACGCTATCCAAAATATTGGAGAAAATAATAGAACAACAGATCAGAAGTTTTATCACTGAGAGAAAACTCTTACCTCTATATCAGTCTGGATTCAGAAGTGGACATAGCTGTTCGACAGCATTGAGTGCCATTATCGATGATGTTCTCTGTTCGTTAGATAAGAATGAAGTCTGTGTATTGGTAATGATCGATTATTCACGGGCCTTTGATACTTTGAACCACACTATTTTGTTATCTATTCTTCGTCATATAGGATTTTGTGTAGATGCCGTGAAATTTCTTGAATCATACCTGTCAGATCGTGAGCAACAAGTTCAAATCGATGATGAATTATCTAGTAGTTTGATTATACAACAAGGTGTACCACAAGGCAGCATTCTCGGTCCACTTCTATTCACTCTCTATACTTCAAAATTTCACCTTGATCTATCGCACTGTAACTATCATCTGTATGCCGATGATACACAGCTGTATCACTCTTTCAAACTAAATGACATTATTCATGCAAACCAGAATATCAATCATGATTTATCTGTGCTTCACTCTTTGTCTGAGAAACACTTTCTAAAAATCAATGCTTCCAAGTCCAGTGCTATCTTATTCGGAAATGAATCGCAGAAAAGAATAGCAATGAACCAACTCGATATACATATTGATGGTGACGTATTGGAATTCAGTGATCATATTAAGGATCTAGGTCTATATATAGACAGAAAGATGTGTTATGATAAACATGTTTCAAAAAAAATCCAATCGGCCTACTCCTCTCTCAAACTGTTATATCCTCATCGAGCAAGTATGAATATCGAGACAAAAAAAATGCTAACTGATTCTCTGGTTTTGTCCCATTTCAATCATTGCGATACAGTGTATGGGCCTTTTCTTCGCAAATCTGATGCATATCGCATACAAAAGGTTCAAAATTCGTGTTTGCGATTCATTTATGGATTGAGGCGGAAAGACAGAATTTCTCATAAGCTCAAAGAGTTGGGCTGGTTGAACATGAAGAACCGGCGCAGACTACATTCTCTTTGTTTTTTTTATAAGGTGTTGAAAACTAAAACTCCAGAATATCTATACAGGAAAGTAACATATAGGACTGACATCCACAATCTGAATATCAGGAGAAAAAACGGAATTGACATTCCCATGCATAGGAAGGAAATTTATAAGTCAAGTTTCACCTATCAAATCGCATCGGCTTGTCATTACCTGGATATCCCAAACTTCTCTATGTCATTGAATTCCTTCAAAAAAAATATGAAAGAGGAGTTATTACTCCGATCTGAAACTATATGAAATACATTGTTTATTACTTTTTTTTTTATAAGTAATACCTATTACATTTTTATTATATTTGCAAATATTATTGTGCAAGGGGTTTAGAATCCATCTATCATTTTTCACTTCATTCATTTTAGTTAGTTGAAGATGTACTGTACAGGAATCAATTCAGCTATGATATACTACTATAGAGGAGACACTTTGTTCAGGAGAGTGTGGCAGAATTGGTCAATAGACCTAACACTACTCCTTTTGTATGCCAATATTTACTATGCAGGACTTTTCTTTGCAATTTGTATTTATGGCAGACAATAAACTATTTATTATTATTATTATTATTATTATTATTATTATTATTATTAACTTCCAATTTTTCCGGAAATGACATCAACTTTCGATTCTTGAATGGGACACCCTATATATTGTTACATGATCGGCTAGGGATGATCATGAGGAATCCAACGATACCAGGTTTGATGATGTTATCTCCAATGACTGCGGAGATATCGCCATTTATTTTATCCATAAGCTCAACGAGTAGGAGAGAGAAACTTTTTCTGGCGGGTCAATCCAATTCTCTCTCCCACTCATTGAGCTTATGAATAAAATAAATGGCGATATCTCCGCAGTCATTGGAGATAACATCATCAAACCTGGTATCGTTGGATTCCTCATGATCATCCCTAAACGATCATGTATACAGGGTGTCCCATTCAAGAATCGAAAGTTGATGCCATTTCCGGAAAAATTGGAAGTTGTTTTTTTCTTTCAGATATGTCGAGAAATGCTGCTCAGTGAGCATATTCAATGTTCCAAATTTCAGAAATATAGCTAAAGAAGCAAAGGAGAAAACGGGGGTGTACCCAGAGTCTGTGACACACGGTATATGATATGATAAGTTGTTTTTTCGGGTTTCATTCCGTGTTCTATGGTTTTGTTCCTCTGAAGGATAATTGTCAAAACCACAGAACACGGAATGAAATCCGAAAAAACAACTCATCATACTTTGTAAGTGAGAATCTTCATTGCTAACATATAAATATATATATATATATATATATATATATATATATATATATATATATATATATATATATATATATATATACATATATATATATATATATATATATGAAAACACTTAACGTTAACGTCTCGGAAACTGAATCCACTTCTGTTCTCAAAACTCATACTGAAATTCCTGTCCAAATGCAAAAATCTCTTGTTGGCAATCTTCGTAATTGACATTCGTCAAATCTTACATAACATTTTGTCCTTCAGGAGGGACAGCCATCCGCGATCCTTATCAAGCGAACTCATAGATATGATTTTCATCATACAGTGTTTCCTGCCATTGCTCTCCTTTCCTCATGATTTTAGATCGTTCCATTCTACTGTGTGATCTCCATCGGCAGTAAGAATGTGTTCTGATAATTCAGAACCACCTATCTGTCTATTCCTGATGTACATCTTATGTTCACTCGTTCGCACTTCCAATGGTCAATACGTTCCACCGATATATTTTTGACAGCACGAACAAGGAATTTGATGAACACAATTTTTTGTGTTTTCCGTTGTGTTACTTAGTTTGGTATGTGTAAGTATTGACCGTAAAGTATTTGTTGTTTTGGATGTTGTTCTAACATTACCTGTTGCCGATCCGTTTTATCTTTTCAGACAAACGAGGAACATAAGGTATAATGTTTGATATAGGTGATGTATTTTGTGTAGGTTGTATGTCTTCATTGTCGACTGTGTTCTGATTTTCTGTAAAAGTTTTTTCTTTATTTTTTTCTGTTTTTTTTCTGGATATACATTTTCTTTCAATTCTGATTTTATGAAGTTTATCTGTTCATTGATTTCTTTCTTGTGAGTTACATACAATTTTTGTTCTGTCATATAGGAATTTTACTATACCTTTCTTGACACTTGTGAGGTGGTTTGGGGTGTAGTGAAGATATATGTTGGTATGTGTTTTCTTTCGATATACACTTGTATCTTTGCCCATGCGTCATCATTGTTGAGCATACGAAATGCGTCGAGAAATATTAGTCAAAACAAAGTCTAAATGTAGAACGACGTGGTTAATATTCCGTTAACAATTACAACTTATAGATAATCAACTTACCAAATCATCATTTTCAAATTTATGAAAATGTCGGACCTCGAGACAGTGCGAAGGGTTTTTTCATTTAAACTGAACTCACAGTTTGATAGGATAATTAAACTTGGACACTAGAAATTTTCGACCTCCCTACTCCATTCACACTCACAAAATGTATAAGAAAGTTGTTTCTTCCATACCTCCGCAGCCGTTTGACACATCCTGATAACCTCATTTTATCCACATTCATACAATTTCCGTACATGTGACAGATGAAAAAATGTTCAGAAAACTAGGTTGGACTGCAAAACTTCCGAAACCTCTGCATACGTTCATTTCAGAACATTAGGCTCCATTCAAGCTTAACTGAAACTCAGAGAAGAAAATGTCTTCACGTAGGTACCAATTCGATCTTTTTCACTTACCTATTCGTGCATGGATGTAAGGACACACTGGAATAACTGAAAATCTGAGAAATAAAAAACAGCCAGTCTTGGAATATAATTTTCATGTATGAGGGTCGACAACAAAATATTCATTGAAGCTTGTTCATTCTATTCAGAGAAAGGCAATCTGTCTTGTTGGCGATTCTTCGCTCGCAGACTCGTTCACTTCGTTGAAGAATCGTAGGGGTTAGAGACTTGTCGCTTTTCTATAGATATATCACGACCGGTGCACTTCTAAATTGTCGTCAATCGTTCCACGCTTGGCAGAATTCCCACCCCTTTGTTGTTGGCTTGGAGTCCTGTCGAACTCCTCTAGCGCTGGGTGCTTTTTTCAAAAGAACAGCTAGACAGTGGTTCACCCTGGCTCTGATGAAGGATAGTGTGACAGATGCCGAACTTATGGAAAATGGCTAATGCAAATGTAACGGTTTATTTTTGGATACCAAAACAAATAATGGGATGCTCTTTTTATTCGAGTTATCGAGTTAGTATGTATTGATATTTTATTTGAATTCTTCTACATAAATATTGTGTATGATGTATTATTACTTATTTATTTCTATTTCACTCTGTATATTAATGCTTCGTAAATGAGAATTATATTCTTCTTACAATAAAGTATATATGACGACATATTCGCTGTGGTGCACAAGGATTACCGAAATTGAAAATGTCCTTTCAGCACTAAACAGCAGATGTAATAGTATAAAATTCACATACGAAATAGAAAAAGAACGAAAGTTGCCATTTTTAGATGTATTGGTTATAAGGAATGAACAGAATGAAATAGCATTTGATATTCAGAGGAAAGACACGAACACATTCAGATACATTCCAAATGACGCGAATCATTGTCCACAACATGAAATGGCGGCACTTCGATTTCTTGTCCATAGGTTGATAACTTTGCCTTTGAAAAAAGATAAGTACGACAATGAAAGGAGAGTGATTAGGTACGTAGCTGAAGTGAAAGGTTTTAACCCAGAGATAGTTGACAAGATAATTAGGAAATGTAAATTCAGGGAAACACTTCGTAAATCTTCGTCTTTTCAAAAAGATGAGAAAAATGAAAAGTTTATAGTAATCCCTTATGAACCTCAATACACTAGAGATTTTCAACAGATATTTGACAAAGTAAATATGAAAGTTGCATATGCAACTTCTTACAGATCACAACAGCTTCTTAGTAACCCAAAAGATAAATTAGAAAACTCAGAGAAGTCGAGAATTTGCGAGATCAGTTATCAAGATTGCAACAACAAGTACATCAGCAAAAGCCGACGAGCTATTAAAACCCGTTTCAAAGAGAATTTTGCACACATAAAATACGGAAGGGTAGAAAAATCCAGTGTCCCCTAACACGCTCTAGACAATGACCACAAAATTGGTGAAAGCAATCTGAAACTGATCAAGCATGTGCATGACATAATACTACTTGATGCATGTGGGAGTCTAGAAATATAAAAATGTTGAAACAGTATGAATGGTGACAAGGTACCTATCCCTTTCAGCCCGCTTCTCAATCTATTGTTAAGAAAGTAATCAGAATAATCAATACTAACAGATGACGGAACTTGCTTGTAGTGAGTTCGTTATCGAGAAATTTATTAGAATAATCAACAATAACAAAGTCCATATCGAACCAAAAAACTTTAGGTATACAAACAACTAACCCTAATCTTTAGATTTTAGATTCCTGAAGATTGATAGCGAAACGCGCGTCGAGTGCAAAAAATATCAGTTTGGTGTTAGGGTAATTGATCTCTACGAAAAGTTTCAACTTTTACACCAAAGGTTAAAATCCCATCGCAACAATAATCTACTCCTGAAGATGCTAACCTTGTTAGCGAAACGCGCGTCGAGGGCAAGAATACCAGTTTGGTGATAGGGTAATTGATCGCTAGAAAAAGTCTCAACTATGTATGACTTGACTCGCTTCGACTCAGCTATGTGATCGTATTTTTCCACGCATTTTTCCATTCCCTCATCGTATGATTGAAACGAGATACATTTTCGTGTACAAATCCACCCTCACCACTTACAGGTTTCACTGTCATCATCCAGAATGTCGGAAACGTTTTTATTCTCTCGATTCATGTCGGTAGGTAATTTGGAATGAAAAACGAGCACGCATGTTAATATCGAAGATAATAATAAGAAAAGTTGTGTAACCTTATTATTGACATGAAATTATTCTGGAAGTTTTCCTGCATAAAAATAAATTGTATCCCCGGGCGAGATATAAATTCGTTAGGAACTTTTCTTTAAAAATTGAACAAGTTGAACTCCCCATTTTCTGGTATTTTCGGATGAGTTTTCACGTCATAAAGTACGCAGTTGATGATTGGGTATACTGAACGTTTGATGAGTAGTAGCAGTTAAAACTTTTCGTAGCGATGTGCAATTACCCTAAAACCAAACTGATATAATTTGCACTCGACGCGCAGTTTTCAAGATTGAAGCAATAAATACATTGGCCAGAGCAGACGAGCTTCAAAAAGCCGTATCAAAGAGAATTATGCACGCATGCGATACGGAAGGGGGGAAAAGTCCAGTTTCGCCCAACATACTCTGGACAGTGATAACATAATTGGTGAAAGCAATCTGAGTCTGATTAAGAATGTGTATGACACAAGGCACCTCGATGCATTCGAGAGTCTAGAAATTGCAAAATGTAAAAATAGTATTAATGGTGACAAGTAATTTATCCGTTCCAGCCTGATTTTCAGTTTATTGTTGAGAATTTAATCAGAATAATTGGTAGTGAACAGACGGAATTCACATCGGACCAAGAGAAAACGTAACAGGTAGTTATTCATTGTTTTAGATTGTAGAATATAAAAATAGCTAACCATTGTCTTTAGATTTAGTATCACTTTTCTTCTCGTGGAGATGCTATCAGTTTGGTTTCAAGGTTATTATCTCTACGAAAATTTTCAACTTTTACACCAAAGGTTTCAATCTTATCGTTTATTCACATCAGTTTTATTTTTGATGAAATATTTCATAGATTATAATAGAATTTATGTCATGCTAGTTCATTACGGTGTTTTTATTCCTTAGTTACCAACTACATAACGATGTACTTTATGCCCTTTCGGGCACAAATTTCACTTTATGGTTCGCCGGAAAAATGTCTGCATGTTGAAGTTTCGATTTCTACTGTTTCCCTAGCAACCATGGTACAGCTTATCCAATCCATCTTGGCACAGAAATAATGACGAATATGTCGAAAAATCTCTGTGAAGTATAGTAAGGTAAAAAACAAAAAGTATAGTAAGGTCGAAAACATCCACACTTACTTGGTTTGTATGCAGGTTCGTATGCTTTTTTTGATTTATTTTCGAGATCCATTTCAATTTCAACAATCAAGAATAATAAAACAATTGCTAAATGTCGATGGTGAAATGAAGGGAAATCAATTCGCGATATTTTAAATTTGAATAGTGTGCTCTGGTTTTCCAAGGTACCAACTCCTCATAAAAAAAATACACTAAACATTTAGCAGTGACATGCCAAATTTTCAATGTTTTTGTTGTTGTTGAGGAAAAGTGCATTTTTTTTATGAAACTAGTGTTTCCGAATAAAAAAAGTGTGGAACGGATAATCAGGGATGTGTACATTGTACTGATAAAAAAGAAGGATGAATTTCAAGTGTAATTTTGATGCAGGAACGTGTATTCAAAAATCCCATTTTTGACCCAAAAAATGCCCTGTATCTTGAAAACTATTGGAGAGCGCCAAAATTTGTATCTAAGTTTTTTATTCAGGAGGTCGAAATACTAAAGTTCACGCAAAATTTTTTTTTATCGCTTGGTGCCCGATAAACTCAACATTACCGTCTTCTCTCTCTTAGGGCCACTCCATTAGTCTATTATTCTGAAAATATTCCAACCAAATAACAATTTCTGAAGGATAACAAGCAAGTAACAAGGTAAAGGATAGCTCAAGAGGCTGTACCATTTTGAAAATTTAATATTCTCAGGATGCAATGGTTATTTGGAGTGCTTGTATAAAGTCTGAAATGAACTTTTTTCACATAAAGGTATTATAAAGAAAGCAACATATAAATATACTATGCCAAATATTATTACATAAAGACAATACGTGTGTCCCCAATCATCATGATAATTATGATACTGAAGGTTTATTTGTGTCATGCAACTATTTTGATAATTAAACAGCAAATAAAAGTCCCATACGAATTATTCTTCAGGTAAATGAGCTTATTAGAGGTTCCATGTGTGATTTATTTGTACCAGTGAATGCTTTTGTTTTATTTCGTAACTGAGTGACACAAAGTGACACATTATATAACTTTTTAAAAATGAAATAAAAAATAGAATCCATTTATTTGCCTAAGAGTCTCACAATAATCAGTATAGGAGTCGTCCTTTGTTACAAAAGAGAAACGTAAATCTAAAAGTATTCACTAAGTGAATACAAACATTTATCTAACAGGAAGTCCTTCAATTTTTTTTGGAAAATATTTATATAATCACATTCCCACCCGTGTATTGGAAATAATCTCAGACCTAAACAGCTTGGCGCACAAGATGTTAGTTTTGTTTTTGCAAATGGTATGACATACTTTTTAATTTGTCTTGTGTTAAACGAGTGATATTCACCAACACGAATGAATTTATTTCTGCTTTTAAACACATACAGGCACATTTCATAAACATACAAAGACACATCTGTTAAAATTTTATATTTTTTAAAATATTGGCGGCAAGATGTCCTTTTTGGTAGACCAATAATACATCTCAGTATTCTTTTATGCGATTTCAATATTTCCGGAGTGGAAGTAGAATTTCCCCATACACATATACCATATCGCAGTCTTGAGTCGACCTGAGCGAAGTATAAATTCATCTTTTAACCTATATTCAAAATCGATTTCAGATTATAAAATAAATATGTTATGGAGTTCAGCTTAGACACAATTCCAGAGCAATGGAGTTTCCAATCGAGATGCTTATCAACCGCAATACCTAAAAATTTAACATTATTTTTTTATTCTATCAGCATTTTTTTATGAAGAGTGAGATGTCTAGGAAACCCTGGTGTATCTATTGATTCTATATTGTTCAGAATTTCTTGGCGAAAAACAATCGACGATTACGGAAGCTATCTAATTTTTGTATAGGGGGCGTTATATGAGCATTTTCAATAATCTGTTAAATGTCGGTTTTGTCAGATTGACGTAACTTTGAGGTTCATTGTTGTCAATGAAAACTCTGAAATTATTTCTTCGCACTTAACAGTGTTTGAGTCTATATGAGTAGAATAAGTTTTGAAGTTATTTCAAGTACTTTTTCACCCTTGTATTTTGTGTGGACAGTGAAAATCTGGGGATCCAGATATTCGTCTTGATTCGGTAATCGCCCCAAAAAAAATAACATGAATGTAGCGTCGAAGCTAATTTCATTCGTTTCAGCATGAGCGAAAGTCTTATATCGAAACATCTATAGCTCTCATTAATGAGAGATTGAAAACAAAGTGTTGTTTGAATGAAGGAAATATCGATGTAATACGTATTTTGAACCGTTGCATAACTGATGTGTGTATAACCAATTCTAAGACAGTCTATCACTTTCATACATACATACACACACCAGCGTGTTTTTTTAACAGAAGACAACTTTGTCGTACATTCTCGGGTGAATGGGCAAAGTATATTTTCGGTTATAATTCCACGAGTGCATAAATATTACTGATGATTTTGCAAGAAAGCGTGATATCTTAAAATTGCAAGAGTTTATTTTCATATTTTGGCGAAAGTGAAATAACCGAATGCAATTTGTATAAGATATCACGCTTGATTGCAAAATTATCTGGTCATTTTTATGCACGAATATAATTCATTGGAATATTTCACGAATAAAGAAATTCTCAAGGAAATTTTTTGTTCATTTATACTTTCCTCTATAGATTGTATGGAGTACTCACCTAAACGCGAAATATTTTTCTATTTTTGAAGTCTATCTGACATTTATTTGTGTTGTTTACTGACGTCTAGCGATACGGTTTCAAATGTGTTGTTATGGTGACTTGATACAATGCAACTACCGCTGTAAGTTTTCGATAATTGCATTGCTCTTATCTCTTATGGGACATTTTATATATGAGGGAAATATTCTCGGAATCAAAGTCTAGTCTTACAAACTGATATAAAAACTCTAAAAACTTGTAGAGGTAGCAGGTGATAGTGTCAGGATTGACAGGTTGTTAACGGTAGGTTTCCACGTTACATGCACGTTTTCTGAAACGCATTTGATTGGCTGTCAGGGCTGTCAAAATCTCAGTAGGCAAATAATGAACAGTAGTAGAATATTCGATTACACATTTCTCTCTAGTGAAAATGAAGCTTCATATGGTATATGACTGATCGCCATCTACAATAGCGATCTGAAGTTTTTATGATCTCAAAAATCAAGGACTCGTTTTTCGACAAGTTTATCCCAAAATTATTTAGGTATAAGTAGATACACCAGGGTTTCCTGGGCATCTTAATGAAAAGTGAAGCGTTCTGACATTCTCGTCGTTTTCGAATTGTAACACTTTATATGTCAAAATTTGAAAAATATCAATCAATCCTTGACTAGACCTATCAGTTCCATGGCAGCAAAATAGGCGAGGTGATCCAGTAAAATATACACTCATAAACGGTAATGATCATCCACGCTTCAATTTTAATTATTGGTATGTTAACAGGGCCGATAAACTAATTGCGGCATAGGCTTCGACGTGGGACCGCAGGCTGGGCCCCCTTGGGTTTTTCGACTATTTATGAAAGAATACATTACGGCCTATAATTTGTTATTTTCATTAGTTGTTACGCATTAATACTGGCGACGGTTGACGGTTTATCAAGCGGTTTATCATCGATGCCGATGGGATCGGTGTTAATTATAATTTCATTTTGTGATCAACGAGAATACTCTTGTGGATTTGTGGGAACTTCCTGCGAATGTACGGGGGTGTCGAATCGTCAATTCGATTTAAAAATATGCTTTATTGTCCAAGAAAAAATTCTTATTGACCAAGCTGCATTGTAATCAATTAAAAGTAATCATGATAAAATTCACATGGACTGAATACAACAATACAGATTATGATTAAAGTCCTCAATAGTAAAAGTACGCCACCACTAAATTCTATATATAACTCTAGAACGCCTGATCCGATTTGGATGAAAATTGGTGGTGGGGTAGCTTAGAACCAGGAGAAGTTTTACAGTGTTGTAGGAAATTCATCTCCTAGGGGTGAAAAACTGGCGCAAAATTTGTAAAGGACGACGTGATGCTTTGTTCCAATCTATTTCAAATTTTGCATAAAAATTCTTTCACAGAATTGATAAAAGACATGTTCCGTATTTTATTGAAATCAATCGCCGAACGGATTTGAAAAAGGGTTGAAAATTGTTTTAGGGATTAATGAATGTACAACTCAAACGACTGATCGTAGAGATCTGAAACCTGTAGAGTGTGTTCGTTAATTAATTTGCAGAAATATTTTTCAACAAGAATATACTACAAAACTTTGTTTTCCTGAATTTCAACGCGCCCTTCGATGTCAATTATTGTGATCGGGATTCTTCCTGATTGCTCTTTTTTGCAGCATGAACGCCATCTGCTGATTCACGAGGCGATACTCCATAACATCATCATAAAACTTGAAGCATCGATGATGAGAAGTATGTTTGCGGAAAATCTGTGTTTAGAAACTGGCCCTGTATTTCTCTATTGAGACCTATATGAACGCCATCAAAATGATCGTTCTCAGGCATCTTCGCCCTTAAAAATATCCCCGGTGATAAAAATAATTTATAACCGCTACCTCTGTCCGATGTACCTAACCGAATATACCATAAAATTGCTTTGTTTTCCTATATTTTGAGGCGCCCTTCGATGTCAACTCTGCTGATTTACGAGGCGATACCGCAAAATATCATAAAACTTGAAGCATCAGTGGTGAGAAGTATGTTTGTGAGAAATCTGTGTTTCGAAACTAGCCCTGTATTTCTTTATTGAGACCTGTATGAACGTCATCAAAATAATAATTTTTCAGACATGTTTGCCCTTGAAAATATCCCCGGTGATAAAAATAATTTGTAACCGCTACCTCTGTCCGAAATACCTAACCGAATGTACCATAAAATTGCTTTGTTTTCCTATATTTTGAGGCGCCCTTTGATGTCAATTATTGTGATGAATCAGGGAAAGTCGTATTTCGTGTAAACTTTCCCTGATTCATCAGTCACGTGTATACAGCACCAAAAAATCTCACTAATTATTGTGATCGCGATTCTTCCTGATTGCTCTTTTCTGCAGCATAAACGTACTCTGCTGATTCAGGAGGCGATACCGCGAAATATCAATATAAAACTTGAAGCATCGATGGTGATAAGTATGTTTGTGGAATACTTGTGTTTCGAAATTATTTCTGTATTTCTTCATTGGGACTTGTATGAACGTCATCAAAATAATAGTTTTCAGACATGTTCGCCCCTAAAAAGATCCCCAGTGATCAAAATAATTTGTACCCGCAAACTCTGTCCGAAATACTTGAAACCATAAAATTGCTTTGTTTTCCTAAATTTTGAAACGCCCTTTGATGTCAATTATTGTGATCGCGATTTTTCTTGATTGCTCTTTTCTGCAGCATAAACGCACTCTGCTGATTCACGAGGCGATAATCCATAATATCATCATAAAACTTGAAGCATCGGTGATGAGAAGTATGTTTGCGGAAAATCTGTGTTTCTAAACTAGCCCTGTATTTCTTTATTGAGACCTTTATGAACGTCATCAAAATAATCGTTCTCAGACATCTTCGCCCTTAAAAATATCCCCGATGATAAAAATAATTTGTAACCGCTACCTCTGTCCGAAGTACCTAACCGAATGTACCATAAAATTGCTTTGTTTTCCTATATTTTGAGGCGCCCTTTGATGTCAAATATTGTGATCGCGATTCTTCTTGATTGCTCTTTTCTGCAGCATAAACGTACTCTGCTGATTCAGGAGGCGATACCGCAAAATATCATAAAATTCGAGACTATCCCTGTATTTCTTCACTGGAATTTGTATGAACGTCATCAAAATAATCGTTTTCAGACATGTTCGCCCCTAAAAAGAACCCCGGCGATAAAAATAATTTGTAGCCGCAACCTCTGTCCGGAATACCTAACCGAATATACTATGAAATTGCTGTTTTCCTAAATTTTGAAGCGCCCTTCGATGTCAATTATTGTTATCGCGATTCTTCCTGATTGCTCTTTTCCTCAGCATGAACGCACTCTGCTGATTCAGGAGGCGACACCTCAAAATACCGTCATAAAAATTGAAGCATCGGTGGTGAAAAGTATGTTTGTGGAAAATCTGTGTTTCGGAACTTTCCCTGTATTTCTTCATTGGGACTTGTATGAACGTCATTAAAATGATCGTTTTCAGACATGTTCGCCCCTAAAAAAAACCCCGGCGATAAAAATAATTTGTAGCCGCAACCTCCGTCTGAAATACCTAACCGAATCTACTATAAAATTGTTTTGTTTTCCTAAATTTTGGAGTGCCCTTTGATGTGAATTAATGTGATCGCGATTCTTCCAGATTGCTTTTTTTGCAGCATGAACGCACTCTGCTGATTCAGGAGGCGATACCCCATATCATCATCAAAATTGAAGCATCGGTGGTGAGAAGTATGTTAGTTGGAATTCTGTGTTTCGAAATTATTCCTGTATTTCTGCATTGGGATTCGTATGAACGTCATCAAAATAATCATTTTCAGACATGTTCGCCCCTAAAAATAATTTGTAGCCGCAACCTTCGTCCGAAATGCCTAACCGACTATACTATGAAATTGCTTTGTTTTCCTAAATTTTGAAGCGCCCTTTGTCGTCAATTATTATGATAGCGATTCTTCCTGATTGCTCTTTTCTGCAGCATAAACGTACTCTGCTGATTCAGGAGGCGATACCGCGAAATATCAATATAAAACTTGAAGCATCGATGGTGATAAGTATGTTTGTGGAATACTTGTGTTTCGAAATTATTTCTGTATTTCTTCATTGGGACTTGTATGAACGTCATCAAAATAATCGTTTTCATACATGTTCGCCCCTAAAAAGAGCCCCGGCGATAAAAATAATTTGTAGCCGCAACCTCTGTCCGAAATACCTAACCGACTATATATACTATGAAATTGCTTCTTTTTCCCAACTTATGATAGTGATTTTTCCTGATTGCTCCTTTCTGCAGCATGAACGAACACTGCTGATTCAGGAGGCGATACCCCAAAATATCATCATTAAAATTGAAGCATCGGTTGTGAGAAGTAAGTTTGTTGGAAATCTGTGTTTCGAGGCTATCCCTATATTCCTTCATTGGAATTTGTATGAACGTCATCAAAATAATCGTTCTCAGACATGTTCGCCCCTAAAAAGAACCCTGGCGATAAAAATAATGTGTAGCCGCAACCTTTGTCCGAAATACCTAACCGAATGTACCACAAAATTGCTTCGTTTTCCCAAACTCAGAAGCGCCCTTGGATGTAAATTAATGTGATCGCGATTCTTCCTGATTGCTCTTTCCTGCAGCATGAACGAGCACTGCTAATTCAGGGGGCGATACCCCATAATATCATCATAAAAGTTGAAGTATCGGTGGTGAGAAGTGTGTTTGTGGAAAATCTGTGTTTCGAAACTATCCCTGTTTTTCTTCATTGGGACTTGTATGAACGTCATCAAAATAATCGTTTTCAGACATGTTCGCCCCTGAAAAGAACCCCGGCGATAAAAATAATTTGTAGCCGCAACCTCCGTCCGAAATACCTAACCGACACGACCCATCTAAAAAACGACTTCCTCCGAACACCATAAATCGAACGGCGTACACATTTTTTGCTGTCCCGCTAAACTCGCATTAATTACGAAATGCACCGAATTTACTATCTCATTAATTTACTACATAACATACTCTGCGTATTCAAACTATCCCGTTCGAAGCGTTATTTTCTCCGCTCGTTGTGTGCAGTGGCGTACTGTGGCTTTTTCAGCAGAGGCAGGTTTTTTAGAATGATTTGCCCTCCATTCACGTAAGCAAGTGTGAGAGCACATTTATTGTGAAATTCTCCTCTTTGCGAATACTATTGTTTTTCTATTCTACTTTTATAGTGCTTCTCTATTGTATTTTCTTTCAATCCAAAAATTGAGTCATTTATTATTATCAATATCATAGTAGTCCATCGAACATTTTCAATTTCCTTGGAATATTTTACCACTAACACAGTATGAATATGGATGCCGATAAATCCAATGTTGTGTTGTTTGATGCAATATTTCGTTTCGACCAACGACGTGTTTTTCTAAGTTTGAATTTCCCCTCCCTGATTCTTTGAATTTTATATATATTATGGGTACAAATGGTAACTCAACGAAAAAAATACCTTACAATTTCAATACGACGATAATAATGATTCGAGAAAGAAATATTTGTGACAATTTCAATCTTTATGCATATTCCCTACAAGTAGATATGAGTGTAGGGGGATAGACTTCTTAAGTGTACCAAACAGTTCCTTCTTAAAAGGTACCACGTCCTATTGGTCAACTTCTGTATAACTCAAAATTGACTCAAAATAATGGAGCTCTTATTCATTTATACTTCCAACCATTGTTAAAGTTTGTAATACCAATGTGTCCTTTCTCAAAACAAATTATTTGTAGCAGATTGCCAAGGAGGGACAGGTTTTCGAAAACGAACCCAAAAGAGAAGTATTAAGTATTATTATAAATGATAGTTCTTGTATTTTTTCTATAGACAAATGTGAGATAACCGAGTTGCTGGGTAATAAAACGTGTTCCATTCAGAAGATATTGTTTTTAATTACCGCGGCAACTTATCGGGGTAGATTAGTAATCTGCCCTTCTAAACTCTGATTGTTGTAGGTTGAGAGCCGAAAAAACTACGAAGAAAGAATCCATCCACCTCTAAATAACGACTTTCAAACAGAACTTGGTCGACTTCCTTCTTGTAATGCTCAATATTGTACACTTTTAATTCAATCAGTAAAAGATGCTCAATGAGATATCTGAATCTTCTGTGCTAAAGGACTAGAAATCATTAATAAATGATATAGAGAGAAGCGACCCCAGAATCTAGCCTTGTGGAACGCCCGAAGTAGCAGTATTGGGGTTGCATATGCGCATTTAATATACAGAGCAAGAACCCATGACCGCAAGACCTTCGTTATTTTATAAAAGCTGAAAGTTTTCCTGCGAATCTCCCCAAAACAGGTGAGAAATTTGGATGATGGTTACTTGGTCAGATACCAGGTAGCAAAAGTTCAGTTTTTTCATATTTTGTTCGGAACGATATTAAAAATAACATCATCCATTGCCAGGCACTTTTCACAGTATTTGAAGCATTCTTGTGACGCCGTCTTCCTTATAATGTCGATATTTCTGTTTACTTGACAATGTAAACTAAAGTTATTTTCTCTGAAGGGTATATTAGCTGCAGATGTATACTTGTCAGTTTGCCACAATGGTTTGACTGAAATGTTGACAGAGAACTGATGAAGCTCCAAAGCAGTGTTGACAATAGAATTTTATACGGAAAATAATAGATCAAGCCCGAAAATACTCATAAAATATGAATGATCTACGATATATATGAAATATTCCACGTCTGTTTCTAAATTGATTGCCATCTTTTGACTTTATGTATAAGTGATCAGAAAAACGTCCGCTTGAAGCTACGACATCCGTAAGAAATATATAAGAGAACACATGACTTGGAAAATAATCTTTGCTGCCAGTTTCCTGCCTAAATAACTAAGATCCAGAGTCCATGGTCGCTGATTGTTCTTACCTATGTTGGGGACATGCGCAGAGAAACTTTCAACTTTTATAAAATTATGAAGTTCTGGCCGTCGTGGGCTTTTGGCCTAATATGTTATTCTTGAAAAAGACTAAAATATATAA
Source organism: Zygogramma bicolorata (assembly GCA_032362365.1). Classification (NCBI taxonomy): domain Eukaryota; kingdom Metazoa; phylum Arthropoda; class Insecta; order Coleoptera; family Chrysomelidae; genus Zygogramma; species Zygogramma bicolorata. The sequence goes on from JAVJAQ010005172.1 coordinate 1,997,583, forward strand.
TTCTATCGAGTTCCGTACAATAGACCAGGCGGCAGTTACCGATTTTTGGACCAATTTTTTACAGTCTGCCTGGAATAGGAGGTACTTGAATCTGAAAACAAATCAAAATCTGCAAAAAAAAATTTCGGGCGGCGTGGTACTTTGTTCTTGATGGAACACACTGTATACTTCCAAACAGTATGCCCCATAAATTTTCGTTATTCTCACGATGAAACTAATTTCAGTTTGGAGAAAAGTTGGTTTTCATTAAATTTTCACGCAATACATTCGGGAATTTGTAAATCACCCTGTATCATTTGAAACAGATATCGGCTTTTTTTACTTTGATCGATGTTTTTATGTGTAACAAATGTAGAGCAATCTGTAAAAAGGCTTCCATCCAAATTATTGTTGAATTTAACGAACGCAAATTATAGATTTTACAAGAAGTATGCGCGTAAAGGAGGGTATGCTTTTCTGGGCCATCTGCTCCCGGTTATAAGATTTTGCATAATTTTAGGTCAATAAAAAAGGAACACTTTCCCACAATTCCAGCTTCCAAACCATTCCCGAACATCTAAAAAATAAACATTTTGATAACGTTGTAATACATAGGTAGAGACCATATAGAGAAACTTCTGTGTTTTAGAGATATCGAATTCTGTTTGTTGCAGAATCCATGAAATATCTAGGGTTTAGAAGCGTTTTGAACTAGGCGAAGTCACAGATTAATTAACCTGTGGCGACGTTTTGAACATATCAAAAGTTCTTGTGGTGTTGAAAGCACTGATATATAGCGGGCGCAATCAAACGATATTTGTATAGGTATAATTGTTAGTATAATCAGCTTACAGAAATGATTACTGTTGCGATTTTTCACTGTCACCAGTAACCACTCATTTTGCTTTATAAGTTTTTGATATTGATTATGGTTTGGATGATCAGTAAGTGGGCCGCAAGAAGTAGCACAATAAATTCAAAAGTTCTTCAAAGAATCCGATATTTTTATAGCAGAATGATGAAAAACAACAAAAGTAGCATTGATTTATTAATCGACAGAAATACTCACGTCCATTTATTGAATAGCTTGTAGAAGTAGATTATATAATGCTTTAACATCATATATTGATTGAAAAATCTATGAGCACTTTTTTTACAAAATCATTTATAAGAATTACACTGTCTGTCTACTTAAGTTACCGACGTACGTATTTTCACGAAAAAAATGTATTCTTCGTAAACAGTTCTGTATGGTTCAAAACCAGAAATGCAACTATCAAATGTTACATTTTTTAATTGTATTTTTCATTTACTCATATATTTTATCAGTTTTTTATCCATACATGCCTTATTTGCCTAATCGAATGGATAAATATTCAATAAAATATTGCAATATATCAAAAAAAAATAAGTACAAATTGTTCCTCGACGAATAGGGCAAGCAATATCTCGGAACTGAGTAGTAGTACAGAACTGTAATTTTAGGTCACTTGATATCAGAATAAAATTTATTAATGGGACAACCTTAACTTCATTCCATTCCTTTGTCCTTCCTAAAAAAAAGTATCCCAACAAACTAGCACGCGATTGAAAGCTACATTTCAGAACTAGAGAGTAACTTGTCTCAACGGTAGTAGGACGTATGTAGGTATACAAATTGAAGTAAAAAAATAAAATAACAGAAATGCAATATACATTAAGAAATATCGAGCAGTAGTCGAAGATAATATTATGTTCTATATCAACTGGTGTTCTACAATTTTCTCCAAGCTCTACCCAGTCAACATCTCTGTGAGCTCGAATTATAGTAGACACTGCGGGTATTTTTCATTATTAGTCGCTTCTGAAGTACTTTTTTCATTGATGTACCCATCGCAACCACAACACTTTATTGGGGCCATGTAAAATTAACAACTAGATAGTTATAAAAAGCGGTAAAATCAAAAATATGCCGAATAATTCAATTAAATGAACGAATCGAAAAGAAAACGATGCATTTATTTCTCATCAACAACACTAATCAGGAAATGTCAGTTCTGACAATTATTCATTCAAATAATCATCGATAGGCAATATCACCACTTCGCATTTTTTGAAAATTATTGATAAGAATTTATTATTTCTGCTATACATAAGATAAATTATTCTAGATTGAAAAAAAAAGAAAACTACTACTACATGACTCATTTGTAAGTATTCAAAAGCGTTTAAAAATGTTTTTCTACAAACGTGTTAAAAATTTCATTTTTAGCACTCCACAGAAGCCTTAAAAATGTCACTTTAAGACACTGAGTGCCTTGAAATGTTTATGGCACTGCTGTCAAAAGTGAATTGTCAGATTTTGAAATCAAACGTCAAAATATTTAGATTTCATTTATTTACATTAATATTAATAGTACAATTTGTGCAATTTGACAAATTAATTTCTTGCACTGCTGTTTTACCATTTTCCATGGCTAAGGAAGAATGATGCGTAGAAATAATTGAATTGCCAGTCGAAGTTGAGGCCACAATTTCTTCGGATGTTTGTTGTTGGATTGATGTTGTTGGTAATGTTCGCTGCACCGTCAGCAGTTTTTGGGCAATCAAATTCTCCACCCCCCATGACGCTTAATTGTCGTCAAATTTGCGCCAGCATCGGCAAGTAAGGTCGCTGAAGACCGGCGAAAACAGTGTCCCGTATAAAGTTTCGGATTTGGAAGTTCCAGAAATCTTGCTATAGCAGCAGGAATTTTTCCAAACGAATTAATTCCAACCGGATTTCTGGTACATTTACCTTTCACGTATTTCAAGAAAAATCGCCTGTGTCCGACATTTGCTGGTCGAAGAGCCACATATTTTCGAAAAAGATCCAAATAAATTTTTTTTAATAATAGTAAAACTTCGTGAAACATTGGTTTAGTATCTGGTATTTTAATAATTAATGAAGTACCCATATCTTCCACATCGTCAACAGTCAATTGACAAAGCTCCTCCCTGCGGCAAGCACCAAATATTCCCACAATCACAACTACTATCATTAGAAGATACTCATCGTCTAATGCAGACTTCAAAAACTGGTCAATTTGGACTCTAGTCAAGATTTTTGATTTCTTTGGCCGTTAACCTTCTGCTTGACGCTTCAAATACGCGATAAGCTTAAAATATTTGCTGATATCTACGTCGCTATTTATACGTAGCATAGATTTGATCATCGAATAATTTGACCACAGAGATGATGCCTTCCATACCTTTGCTTTCTCCTCAAAATAGGCCAGAAATACATTTTCAGTATATTTTCCAGACACGCCTTTCGCTTCACAGCATTTCTGAAACTTATTATAGGCTATATCGTATTAAACCCTGGATTTTCTCGGCAACAAATCGAGGGTTGCTCTATTGGCCGCCGCCTCTATGTCTTCAAATGGATCATTTTCATTACTTTCTTCCATTTTAAGAAAAATCTACAACTTCAACTTAGTTTTAAATAAAACTAACAAACGTCTGACAGATGCATCAAAACATTCGTAAACAATTAAATCAACAATGGTTGCTAAGGTCCGTAATATACGATGCAATTTAAAATTATCTCCTTTGGATGTATTAATACAGATTTTTAAAATTTAATCCAAACTGTATAATTACTTCATATGAACGTTTGTAGAAAAAATATTGTATGATATACGTGTTAAAAGTACTTTTTAAGGCATGAGTGCCTTAAAAGGTACTCATTCGCTCATTCTGCAAACCTTCACATGCGTGCCTTAAAAATGTACTTTTAACACTTATATCATAAATAACCATTTCAGAAAAGGCCCTTTGATTTCACTGCCGCCCGGTCTACAATTTGATGTTTCATATATTACCTCATCGCTAGGCCGCCTCTGATTGTAAACACCCCTTTGGTTAGGGGTTAGGCAATCGCCATAAATTCGGCGAAGACATTTTCTCCCTGGTGTTAGGCGTGTACAAAAGTTTCGAGGAATTTTATACAACTCATCCGCGTCTTCCATCTCCGTCGTTCGCCATTTTCGAACCGCGCCAGACGAAGATAGAGACACTGTGCTCTACTCGCTATCATCGGCTATACGCTATATGTTATCGTGTGTATGGTATTTGTAATACTGTACCGGGGTGTTAATTTGCGTAGCCTTATTAAATAGTATATTATGTTTGGATGTTACCTTGTGGTGGTTCGGTTTCAAAAATTGGGAAATTTATGGCACTTCGTCCGCCAAATTAATAATTTAATATGGGCGAGGAGTAAATTTTCCGGCTTATCGGTTGACGGGGTGTGTTCTGTAATTAAGGATTGTGTTGCTTAATTATTTAGAATTATGTTCGCCGGGGTTTATAGGTTCGTCTCTGTGTGCGCGGCGTATCTCCTTGAGATATATGTTAGCGGGATCGTTTTTCCTGTCGTCGATCACTCGATTCTCGCCTACCTGAGACGTAGTTACTTATTTTTTCTTTCGTCTGGTGGAAAGCGCCTGTGCTTCCAATTAACGCTGGTTCCCATCAGTGATACCCAAGAGGGTAGCCAGAGTAGCTGCACGTAGAAAAGTAAATCTATCCACTTGTTTTTTCTTGATCACAATGAATCGTTAAGTCCAGAAATAACTCTAGGAAAATTGTGTTTTTCATAAAATAATGATAATAATAAAGCGTCTTTATTCATCGAAAAGAATATAACATTTGATGAAATGGTGAAGCATCAGAGTTACCTGTTTTGCAGCTTAACGAGAGAAAAAAAAACAATTGAAATATACGTAGGAAAAAATAATTTTGAAGGTTATAAAATCTCTAAAGGAATATTATAAAAAAAGAAAAAAATATTATTATAAACAGTATTTGAACCAGTTTATACCCAAAACATGTTTATAAACCTAAAATCATGAAGTTCAACAAAAACCAGGCGGACATCGAAATCAGCATATAGAGGAACTGTATTTCAGATCATCTTCAAGTCTTTTTTTGAAATTTTTTATATTAAAATCTCTGAACTCTTGTGATAGTCCACTGTAAAGTTTACAAGAGATGTATGAAAAAGAGCGAGTGAATACTGCATTTTTGTGTTTTGGAAGAGCCAGGAGTTGGGTTTTGCGAGTGTTGACATTATTACTTTTTAGAAGTTTTAGTTTTTCCATCAGGTACGGTGGCGTTTTCGAGCATAACACTTTACGAGTGGGTGTACATATATGAAAGCATCCTGTTTGATGAAGTTTCAGCCAACCAACTTCCTTGAACTTTTCTGAGATACGGTCATACTTTCTCAATCTTGTCGAAAATCTCAAACAAGAGTTTTGCAAACATTGTAATCTCATTGACTAGATTTGTGAGAAAGCTTGTCCATACACAGTGTCACAGTATGAAATTCGGGACAGAATTAGACTTTCGCATAGCTTCAGTTTGGTGTCTGTATTCAAAATATCTTTATGTGCTTAGAGTTGCTTAAATATTCCATAAACTGATTTTGAAAGAGAATTCACATGTTCTCTGAATATAAGGCTGGAATCCATCCATAGGCCAAGATTTTTGCATACATTTACCACCTCCAAATCAGTATCAAGAAGTTTTAATTTTATATCAGGCAGGGAATTTTGCAAGAAAATTCTTTTGTTTCTTGTACCAAAAAATAATACTGATGTTTTCGAAATGGTTTAATTTGAGGTTATGTGCCATCGACATATTGTGAAGAGATTCTAAGTCGGCGTTTATTGAACGAATTGCTTGTTTGCAGCTGTCTACAGAAAAGTCACACTGCAACTGTGTGTCATCAGCGTAATGATGAATGTTACAAAACGAAACAGCCTGATAAAATTCTGATATATACAATGAAAATAACAGAGGGCCCAAAATATCAAACATTTCTATAAACTCATCATCAACGTTGATAGTTATTAACGATACAAGACCAATAGCCTTTTCCATATCATTCATTGAACCTCCACCCTTTTAACCACCTTCTCGTATTTTTCCTGTCACAGAATTGTGAAAGACGTCGAAGCGATATGATTACCAGAATCAAGATGCATATATTCCTGGCGTGATCTCCGATTCGATATTGTTTCTTCAAAAACTCTATGCACGATGAATCATTTCCACGGAATTTACTGCGATTTCCAGTAAATGGTGCAAGAATCGAATTCTGTCATCTTTTGACATTTGCATTCCAATCTATTCGAATTTTGCTTGAAGTTTTCTATAATTTTACTGTTGTTTTCAACCAGCTATTTGTCATTTATCTGCTGTTTCTTTCAACTATTAGTTGTTTTCCGTTTGTTAAGTATTAAATTCAAGTCTTGTTTTGAATAGTGTTTCATAATGGATATCAAACGCTGTTGTATTATTTGTGGACGAAATAATCAATCATCTATCCAACTTTATCAAGTTCCGATGGTTGGTACAACACATTCAAAATATATTTACGATGCAGAAAAACTTTAAGTCGTCTCCACAATTTAATATTTAGAAGATGTCAGTACGGTGATTCAGTACATGTTTCGAACCTACATAGGTTCATCATCAGCTGAATTTACATTTAATCCTACAATGAACGAAGAGTTATATAATATTAGTTGATACTATGAAGTATAAAAATTACTTACATGGAGATGAAAAAATTCAATTGGGAAAATTCACATGGTGAAGTTTACATAGACGTTAGAAAAAATATTTTAATGAAATTATGAGTATTTTGTAATTAGGGGAATTTAGGACATCCCTAACACAATAAAGATATTAAAGATTGGGAGGCTTGGAGCCCATTCAAAATACACGTACTCATCGCTCAAGTTCAAGTGGTCAATATAACGCGAGATTATTCTGACGCTGATGAAAACAAAGTTCATTTTGCTCAGTTTTTACTTTGGTAGAAGCTCCCTTTGTGTTATTTGCTGATTGCTTTTCAGATTTTCCCAGTTTAAAATATTCATTCCAAGTTCCAGCTTCAGTGACAATGGTTGTTACATGCCTAGTAAAAGAATTCAATAACAAAAATTTAAAATTATGTAATAAAAGTTCTTTCGGAAGAGTGTTTTCAAATACAATCTTTTTGTACAGCGCCATAATAGCCTGCACTATAGCAATCTTCCTTATGAATTGAAATTACTCAGGTTGATCCGGGGTATGGAGGGTCCAATTCATTTCGAATTAAACACTATAATGCTCAATAAACTGTATATTACGTATTTTTCCATGTAGTCCAACTCCACTACCTCTCACGTCGATACCAATATTTTGAAGATTTTCATCAAATTATCTGAAGCAGCACCGAGTAGTAAGAATTTCTGTGGATTCTGAAATCAATTCCTCATAACATATATCGAGAATATAAAGCAAATGCATCTATCTGTAATATATGTAACAAGATGCACATGTATTTATGTCTAAACAGACACATCAAAAATATAGCGAATTCTTAGGTAGTTACTCGTGCAATTTTCGACAGAGTTCGTGTATATTTTCATTAGGTGGTGTTGAAAAAGGAAAGTAACACACTTATTCTCCACGAGTTGTTCTATAGAATTCGCTCATAGACATTTTGTCAGACTTCCTTATGTCATGTGTCTAGAGTTGCCGCTTGACGCCATCTGTACAGAAATTTCAAGAATGATAATTTTCCTTGATGTCATCATCAAGTGAGCCGTAGGTCTAGTGTTTTTGATGGAAACATTTACATTGTTCTGGTATAGAAGTCATTTCACCAGGAATATATGCATCTTGACCAAAATCTATTCCTCGACAACTGACAGTTCTCTGTCATGTAATTAACATCTGGGTGTCATTATTCTTGAATCATACATGACTAATGGGTTTGCATATCCATCTTAATTTCAATTACTGCCATAATATAGAACTGAACCAATAAAGCAATCGAATTTTCGAATAAGTTTGTGAATGAATATCATAACTTTTGATAATTAAATGATTGCACAAAAATGCACAAATTCATTCTGATATAATGATCATAACACTGACTGTCATATGACAAAAATACATAACTAAATCCTAACCGTAATAATACAACTCAAATGATTGCATAGCTGAATCAAATGAAACTCACCAATGCAACACACAATCCAATTTTTATTTATTATTCTGAATTAGTACTAAAAAGAGTTTATTAATGAATGTTTTGTGCAACTGATGCAACCAGCAATAGATAAAACCACTCGTCATGGTTTTATCATGTTTGTTGTTCTCTTGGTATTGCTAAATAACGAAGTTTACGTCAAAAAATGTAAATTTATCGATACAATTTTGAGGTCTTGTGTTATGACTTTCGAAAAATGTGTCAGGTGTCCAAAGTCAGAGAAAAAAATACGTATAGAATATGCAGAATTCTTGACAAAGTGTGGTGGTGGGCCCTCATAGTCCTTGGAGTTTTCACATGTTTTTCCATATAACCGCGCTTTATTCACTAGAAAGTTTAATATACATTATTTTTTCCATTTTCGGACACTTACACCTAATATTTGCGACAGGAGAAAAAAATTGTCATCTCGTCACAATCCGAGCGATGTCAATTTATATTTGCAGCTTCTTTTAATGGGAAAAGAAATAATCTGACCTCATCAAATATTAAAGGCCGTTCTGTTAATTTTCCAACTGGAAAAGCTCGTTTTCAATAATTCATTTTCGTCGGAAATGAAGTCGAGAAATTAGTTGCTTCGAGGTAATATTTGATATTCATTGGAATGTTGGTTTCTATGCTGCGCTATGGAATCGTGTGACTCTGAAGTCTGGAACGTTTTTCATCGTGTTCGGGGAACAACAACTTTAGTTATAGTTCAGTTGGTATACGAATATATGATTTTGTATTCATTCAGAAGTATGTTGTTTTTTTTTAGTTTTTTTGCGTTCTCAACCTGAAACAATCTGGAAAAATGAGAATCGATTTTGGAATCTATACAAGTGTAGAAAGGGCAGAATTCCTAATATACTCCGAAAAATTGACAAAATGGTTAAGGCTTCCGCGGCCGAGGTTATTAGTATAACTACTTTTCTTCGGGCTTGAAGGCCGTCGTTCTTTGGAATTTCTTCCTAATGTTTCGCTAGCGCGAGTGGCCAGCTTCTTCAGAGGCTTACTCATTTCCGATGACTAAACGTTTCGATTTCGTAAGGCGTATTTATATTGATGCAGACTACCTGGTCTGGAGTGTTGATTACTTCTGTTGGGTTCGGGGAATAATCATCATTATTTGTTGCCGTACTACCTGCGTGATTTCGTTAGTTATTCTTGATTTCCTCAGAATGGGATTCCAAATTATGTTTAAGACTCAACGCTTTTTGTTTCCTGTTGAAATTGTCCGCATGTTTTTGGATCTCTATTGCCTCCCGTACCAGTCGGCTATGGTAACCCTGGTTGGGGGCAATCAGTTTTACATTTTCAAACAGAATCCTGTGGTCACCCTCCAGCAATGCAAAATTCTTTTTTCTTCAGTTATTGTTGGATAATTATAAAAATGATGGAATTGGACTATACTAGAGAGTTTTATGGTACCATAACATGAATTTGTTGTCATCATATTCTTATTGCCCTGTAATTTTCATTATTCTTCTCGTTTTATTCCATGTCATTTTGATATATTCTTTATCTTTTTCCTTCCATTTTCAGCATTTTCGTAACTTTTAGTTGAATATCGTTCGATTTCTGTTGTGGATTACGATAAGCGAACCGTCGTGAACATGCCGAATTCGAAAGTCCATGTCTTTTTTTGCATTGTTCAATTTGTTTTGATCTCATTCTTCTTACCTTTTTTATTTTGATTGGGCTTCTTTTAAATAACTAGCTTGAATAGTAGTAAAGTTTGTTTCATTACTCAATTTCATTGATTTTCTTGGAACTTCGTTTTTCGTTCAACAAAAAGTTATTTTCAAAAATCAATCATTGTGGACCATCATTGTATCAGTTATCGAATGAATGTATAAAAGAATGCTTATTTATTCTATACATTGAAAACACATACCATATTTTATTGATGTTAGAGCTAGAGCAGGGGGTAGATTTTTTATTTTTTTCAGAAAGGAATATATTAGATGATTAGATTTAGATAGTTACGCGGTAAGTGAAAAAAGATTCAGTTTGTGAATCTTATTGTTAATTTTAATCAAAACACTAAATTTTCTTCGATCGTGGGGGGTGATTACCTCCCTTTATATATATTGAGGTTAAGCCATTCTCAATAAACTTTATGACCGCAGATCTCATCATTTTACATCCAGGATAATCCTGTTCATGAATGAACTTTTGATTGTTCTTCAATGTTTGTTTATACGAGGCTGCAAAAAATGCAAAATCATTGCATACGTTTTACAACAGAAGTTCCCACGCTAGCCCATATCACCCCGTACAGCAGAGATCTACAACTCTTGAAACTCGATGAAACGCATTTTGTCCACTCTGCCTGCTTCCTTAACAAGATCTTAGCTACTGGAGTACCTAGATACCTTGCATCGAAGATAATTCGAAGAGAGGAAACCCACAACATATCAGTGAGGAACATACATCTTAAATTCGCTATTCTTATACATCGTTCTTCTCTTTTTGAAGGATCATTTTTATTCTTAGTGGCTTATTTGCTTAATAACTTGCCCGTAGAATTCCTGAATTTGTCTGCTTTCACTTTGGAGAAGAATCTCAAACAGGCCATCTTGAATTGGGAGCTGAATATTGATTTTAGTAAGTTTTAATCCTGTCAGTTTGCCTGCATCATATGTTTTTATTTGTTCCTTGGGCTTAGTTAGTATCATTTTGACTGTCCATTTGTGTGTAGTTGTCAATTTTATCCATATTATGGCACAATAAATGCCTCATTATTATACTAATATCCTTCAGACATATGGTTATGGTTCTTGAACACCTGACTAGTAAGTACTGATGATAGCTGTTCTAGTTGAAGGGCTCTGCTAAGATTTAATAAAAAAATCCTATGCGAAACACAAAAATTTTCTTTCTCTAAGTTTTATGTTTTTTTACAAAAGTTAACCCCAAATACCGGCCCTCCACCGATTGGTTAGCCCGATTTTCCTGTTTGTTTATAATTCATTCGAATCCTCCCTCAGACCCGTCCCTCCCAAAAATTTATGGCAACCGATTAATTGTTTTCCCTTCGCCGTTTCCTCCTGGAAAATATTTATAAAAATTGATAAACGGCCCAATTAAGGAAAAACCGCGCGCCATCGCATATTGATGCATAAAAAATAAGGAAAAAAAATCTAATCCCCGTTATTGCCCCGAACGCCTAATTTAAATCGGGAGCGCGTAATGGCCGCCGTATAAATTATCGGAATTATTATATTAAAAAATCCATCTAAGAAGTCAAAGAAGACCATTATCTCGACGTTTTCCGTTAACTAATAGCTATTTTTCGTTGCCGGCGGCCTTTTTCGGCATTAAGCGCAGTAAAAATAGATTTAAAATTAACAAGCGACCCGAAACGAGGTCTGGAAGTATCATCGGTGTACGCAGGAAAGATAGCGGAGAGGCTGCGTGTAATTGTATGGAGATGGAAATTGATATAGAAATTGGATTTTTATGGATGGATCTCTGATGGAATAGCATCGGAAAATTTCCGTTGTTCCGGCGTTTATCCGTGGCAGAAAACAAGCTCGAGGAGTCCGTCTAGCCCTAGCCCGATTGAAACTGGATCGGGCAAGTGGATGAAAGTAGAATGGTAATGGTTTGGACTTCCATTGTCTATATTATCAACTCTATTGAAACCTGTTGCTAAGAACGGAAGGATTAAAATATAAATCAATTGAGAAAATCAAATCGAAATAAAATTTTTGGTCAATAATGAAATTAGGGATTGATTGATCAGAGAAGATTCCTGTTGTCACAAAAAATCGAGATATCGAATATGAAATATGAGTTGAAAGAATTTTAAATAGCGAAATGAATGAAATGATATTGTCACTTCGTAGCGTCGGCCCTGACGAAATCGTAAACGCAGATAGGGATCGCGTCGTAGCTAACGTCATTTTCCAGGAACCCGTTCATAGCCGCCTGGAGAATTCGAGACACGTCATCGAGGCTTCTCGATAGGTACGCAGGTGTATATATACGGGACAGACTTCGCCGCGGGCAGAGTTAGTTAGTCAGAGAGTCAGTTATTTGATGAGTTAGTACGAGACAGAGTTTTTATTCGGAGAGTTAGTTAAGTGGCAAGTTTTTGTTCAGAGCTAAGTGTCGAAAGTTATTGAGAGCTAAGTGGAGCAGAGCTTTGTGCGGAAGTAGCATTTTAAGTACAGAGAGTTTAGTACCGAGCATTGGAAAGTTATCGGAGCGAATTAAGTGATTGTGTTGTATTGTATTGTGATATAGAGTTATAATAAAAGAAGTTTAGCGTTGTTTGGTGTTTTAATCGACGAACTCAAGGGATATCGTAACAGTGGTGTCAGAATTGGGATTTTGCGAGGATATATCGTAACAATATTGTGACAAGAAAATTGAGGTATCGAATGTGAAATACTGGTCGAAAAATGTAAATAAAGAAATTAAATGAAATATTATGAAAAAATTTTGAAACCAAGTTTCAAATTGAGTGCACTCACGACATTTTGAGTGCTGGTATCCGCGATCGTCTTCGGGTGATGACTAACAATATTTCGAGGTGTGGACGGTTATAAAGCCTCGATTTCCATATGGTGGGGGAAGGAGTGGTACTAACAAGGGGGCGAACGGGTGCTACTACTAGAAGTGTGCTGATCGACCTTTAGAGGGAAATGTATGTATTGGCGCGAGATTCTCCCTCATCGAGCCGAAGTTGGTCCATGCCTTGGATAAGCGGCCTCCACACATTCCAGATCTCCACGCTGAGATGACTTCTTAGCAACAGGTTTCAATAGAGTTAATAATATAGACAATTGAAGTCTGAACCATTACCATTCAGCAAGGAAATTGTCGACCACTTTCGAGCAAATCGATGGAAGTATCCGAACGTTCAGTATCATATAAGCGGGTTGGTTATTTGGAAAAATAGACTCGTAATACCTATAATTCATGTTAATAACAGGAAACTGAAAGTGACACAGTATTACTTTTTTTTCCTGAAGATGCTTACCTTTTAGCGAAACGCGCTCCGAGTGAGAATTATATCAGTTTGGTATTAGGATAATTGATCTTTACAAAAGGTGAAAAAATACGTTTAGTGAATCATAAGCTATATCAACAAGAACAATGTTCTTTCGGCGTCTTCTGGAAACCATTTTTTCTACAAACGAAAAGTACAACTACCAGCTAATACCGACTTCAAAAGAACAATAAGCTAGTGATGAATCTCCAGATGATTTTGTCGTCAGATAAAAAATGATGTAACGATTATATTTCTGCAAAAAAAATACATGGTACCATTTGAAAATATGGAGGTGGTGGTGAGTTTTTAGGGGTATGAACATCAACAGATGAGTGCGATGTATGGAAGGCAGTTCGATGTTAGAAAAAATGATGTTTTGTTCCATTTTTCAACCCGTCCAGTAATGGATATATCGCTTATTCAGAAAATTCTGGGGCACTGTGTATATTTGAACGTATAGTCGAGTTGAATTCCATCATATGAACATGTATATTTCTTGGGAAATGAGCCATTTGTTATTATAATAGGACCTCGCACAGAGTACTTTGTGAATTGTTCAACTTTTCGTCTAACTTAGGGGTTTTGCCTGAGTCCTGGAAAACGGTCAGTTTCTATAAAAGGGGAGAAAACTCCACCTCGTAATTTTAGACCAATTGCATTGCTTCCTAGCATTTCCAAAGCATTTTATGGAAAAAATCAATATGAAGCTTATCAAATATCTGTAGTAATCAGGAATGATTAATGATCGACTATACTGATTTCGACTTCAAAGATCAACCAGTCACTCATTGGCGTATGTTTCACAGATTTGGCAGAGTCCCATCGAAAAATTCGCAGAAACATTAGCTGTTGCACTCGAATTCTTCAAATTAATGCAGGTGATCCACAGAGATCAGTTCTGGCGCCCACTTTGTTTATGCTTCATGTCTATGATTTGCTGAAGAAAACATTTTGATTAGTAATAATCTCTCATGGAAAAACCATATCATATCGATCTTTAAACAATACAGGGTTTCCTTCTGTGTTACTCTTTATATATAAAAATGATGTATACATTATTTGAAATAATGATAATTAATCAATTGTGCTTTTTTTTTCAGAAATTGCTGCCTCTTCGTCCCCCCTTATTCACCCCAGAATTCCTATTCGTGAACGATTCGGGGACCCTTTTGGCGGTGGCAGGGCCATGTGGAGTGTTGGTTCTCCAGTTGCCAGCAAGATGTCCGCCATTCGGTGCCTTTGACAACAACAAAGAAGTAGTGTATTGCAAGTAAGTAAAAATCCTGAGGGGGGACTCTCATATTCGTTTGCGAAATTTTTATCTTTCACGATATAATAAATCCAAATATTCGTTCTATTTTTATATATTTTTTTCTTTTTTATTATATCTGCGAGATATCCTCGAACTAGCGATTCTTGGTGAATATCGAAATAATTTCTGAAAAATTTCTGGAAAAAAAACGAACCTAAACGAAATTCATTTAAATATCATCATTTTTTAGTTCTTACTATTTATGTGACATCGTCTTCAAGAAAGTGGTATCATCCATTTTTCCGTATGGATGGTCTAGCATTGTTGAGTTGTTAGTAGTTTTGAACACAATATAAAACTGCACAGGTTGTCGCCAGAAATGATATGAAATAGTATATTATTTCTATCCTGAGGCGAAAAGTTTGAAGCCCGATTATAGTAAAAAGAAAAGGAGTACATATTTTTATAAATAATTTAATAGCACTCTAATAATAATGAGAATTTTGATGTACAACGTGCGTCGCTATGAGAATCATCATTGTTAGTTATTCGAATTTGTTGTATTTATTATGAATATCTAGCAGAGATTGATGAGGGTTACTGAAGTTTCACAAGAATCTCTAAATCTGCTTTCGTAATTATCCTCACGAGTCTTAATTTTTTGCAATATGAAAACCGAGTGGCTTGACTTTACTTATAATACTTAGCTTCATACGATATATGCAAATGGAAAATTGAGAAGTAAGACATTTCGTGAATATCTGTACTTAGTTCCGATTTTTTTTGTGTTCGTAACCTACCACAATCTGAAGAAATAAGAATTATTATTGGAATCTATACAAGTGTCTATTGAAAAACAGTTATTTCTGGATAGAACAACTCCAATCTGTCTGAATCCAGCATTAGTCAGCAACTTCTCGTATATCTCATATTTTGCAAAAAAAAATAAGAACTAATATATGAAAATACTTATCGTTAACGTTTCGGAAACTAAATCCGCTTCCGTTCTCAAAACTTATACGCAAATTCCTGTTCCAATGCAAAAACAGAAAAGCACACAACTCATTAATCATTATAGTAAACCACTCCATTTTTTATGGCTTACCAAAAATACACAAACCAAATCATCCCTCGTCATCCTCACGGGTGTGAAGTTATCCACATCCACAACATACACTGAGAAAAATATATCGAAATTTTTTCAAACTCTTCTAGAAATCTGATATACGCCACGGTATTCAATGTGATGCTTCTTTCGATGAGCTGAGTTGAAAATCTGATGATTATGGGTTATCAGATTATCTGAACGGGATGTGAATGGGGTAGTAATGGGGTTCGGTAACTTTGAAATCTCTATTTCGAAAAGTTGATATTGTACGCCTTTCATTTTAGGATATGTTATTCCTTGAGGTCAACCGCATTAAAAAAAATACCATGTTGGAGTTTTCCAGGCCGTGTAAGGGGGTGAAAATGGGGTTGAAATACTACGAAAAATTCTATTTCGTCAACTTGACATTGTACGCGTTTCATTTTCGGTTATGTTATTCCTTGTGGCCGAGTACATAAGAAAAATGCCATGTCGGAGTTTTCCAGGCCGTCTAAGGGGGTGAAAATGGGGTTGAAATACTACAAAAAATTCTATTTCGTCAACTTGACATTGTACACGTTTCATTCTCGGATATGTTATTCCTTGTGGCCGACTACATAAGAAAAATACCATGTCGGAGTTTTCCAGGCCGTCTAAGGGGGTGGAAATGGGGTTGGAATAATACGAAAAATTTTATCTCGTCAACTTGACATTGTATGCGTTTCATTTTCGGATATGTTATTCCTTGTGGCCGAGTACATAAGAAAAATGCCATGTCGGAGTTTTCCAGGCCGTCTAAGGGGGTGAAAATGGGGTTGAAATACTACGAAAAATTCTATTTCGTCAACTTGACATTGTACACGTTTCATTCTCGGATATGTCATTCCTTGTGGCCGAGTACATAAGAAAAATACCATGTCGGAGTTTTCCAGGCCGTCTAAGGGGGTGGAAATGGGGTTGGAATGATACGAAAAATTCTATCTCGTCAACTTGACATTGTACGCGTTTCATTTTCGGATATGTTATTCCTTGTGGCCGAGTACATAAGAAAAATACCATGTCGGAGTTTTCCAGGCCGTCTAAGGGGGTGGAAATGGGGTTGGAATAATACAAAAAATTTTATCTCGTCAACTTGACATTGTATGCGTTCCATTTTCGGATATGTTATTCCTTGTGGCCGAGTACATAAGAAAAATACCATGTCGGAGTTTTCCAGGCCGCCCAAGGGGGTGGAAATGGGGTTGGAATAATACGAAAAATTTTATCTCGTCAACTTGACATTGTATGCGTTTCATTTTCGGATATGTTATTCCTTGTGGCCGAGTACATAAGAAAAATGCCATGTAGGAGTTTTCCAGGCCGTCTAAGGGGGTGAAAATGGGGTTGAAATACTACGAAAAATTCTATTTCGTCAACTTGACATTGTACACGTTTCATTCTCGGATATGTCATTCCTTGTGGCCGAGTACATAAGAAAAATACCATGTCGGAGTTTTCCAGGCCGTCTAAGGGGGTGGAAATGGGGTTGGAATGATACGAAAAATTCTATCTCGTCAACTTGACATTGTACGCGTTTCATTTTCGGATATGTTATTCCTTGTGGCCGAGTACATAAGAAAAATACCATGTCGGAGTTTTCCAGGCCGTCTAAGGGGGTGGAAATGGGGTTGGAATAATACAAAAAATTCTATCTCGTCAACTTGACATTGTATGCGTTCCATTTTCGGATATGTTATTCCTTGTGGCCGAGTACATAAGAAAAATACCATGTCGGAGTTTTCCAGGCCGTCTAAGGGGGTGGAAATGGGGTTGAATAACTAATAAAAATTCTATTTCGTCAACTCGACATTGTATGCGTTTCATTTTCGGATATGTTATTCCTTGTGGCCGACTACATAAGAAAAATACCATGTCGGAGTTTTCCAGGCCGTCTAAGGGGGTGGAAATG
This sequence comes from Zygogramma bicolorata, assembly GCA_032362365.1. Classification (NCBI taxonomy): domain Eukaryota; kingdom Metazoa; phylum Arthropoda; class Insecta; order Coleoptera; family Chrysomelidae; genus Zygogramma; species Zygogramma bicolorata. The sequence goes on from JAVJAQ010005172.1 coordinate 2,014,907, forward strand.
GGGTTGGAATAATACGAAAAATTTTATCTCGTCAACTTGACATTGTATGCCTTTCATTTTCGGATATGTTATTCCTTGTGGCCGAGTACATAAGAAAAATGCCATGTCGGAGTTTTCCAGGCCGTCTAAGGGGGTGAAAATGGGGTTGAAATACTACGAAAAATTCTATTTCGTCAACTTGACATTGTACACGTTTCATTCTCGGATATGTCATTCCTTGTGGCCGAGTACATAAAAAAAATACCATGTCGGAGTTTTACAGGCCGTCTAAGGGGGTGGAAATGGGGTTGGAATGATACGAAAAATTCTATCTCGTCAACTTGACATTGTACACGTTTCATTCTCGGATATGTTATTCCTTGTGGCCGACTACATAAGAAAAATACCATGTCGGAGATTTCCAGGCCGTCTAAGGGGGTGGAAATGGGGTTGGAATAATACGAAAAATTTTATCTCGTCAACTTGACATTGTATGCCTTTCATTTTCGGATATGTTATTCCTTGTGGCCGAGTACATAAGAAAAATGCCATGTCGGAGTTTTCCAGGCCGTCTAAGGGGGTGAAAATGGGGTTGAAATACTACGAAAAATTCTATTTCGTCAACTTGACATTGTACACGTTTTATTCTCGGATATGTCATTCCTTGTGGCCGAGTAAATAAGAAAAATACCATGTCGGAGTTTTCCAGGCCGTCTAAGGGGGTGGAAATGGGGTTGGAATGATACGAAAAATTCTATCTCGTCAACTTGACATTGTACGCGTTTCATTTTCGGATATGTTATTCCTTGTGGCCGAGTACATAAGAAAAATGCCATGTCGGAGTTTTCCAGGCCGTCTAAGGGGGTGAAAATGGGGTTGAAATACTACGAAAAATTCTATTTCGTCAACTTGACATTGTACACGTTTCATTCTCGGATATGTCATTCCTTGTGGCCGAGTACATAAGAAAAATACCATGTCGGAGTTTTCCAGGCCGTCTAAGGGGGTGGAAATGGGGTTGGAATGATACGAAAAATTCTATCTCGTCAACTTGACATTGTACGCGTTTCATTTTCGGATATGTTATTCCTTGTGGCCGAGTACATAAGAAAAATGCCATGTCGGAGTTTTCCAGGCCGTCTAAGGGGGTGGAAATGGGGTTGGAATGATACGAAAAATTCTATCTCGTCAACTTGACATTGTACGCGTTTCATTTTCGGATATGTTATTCCTTGTGGCCGAGTACATAAGAAAAATACCATGTCGGAGATTTCCAGGCCGTCTAAGGGGGTGGAAATGGGGTTGGAATAATACGAAAAATTTTATCTCGTCAACTTGACATTGTATGCCTTTCATTTTCGGATATGTTATTCCTTGTGGCCGAGTACATAAGAAAAATGCCATGTCGGAGTTTTCCAGGCCGTCTAAGGGGGTGGAAATGGGGTTGGAATGATACGAAAAATTCTATCTCGTCAACTTGACATTGTACGCGTTTCATTTTCGGATATGTTATTCCTTGTGGCCGAGTACATAAGAAAAATGCCATGTCGGAGTTTTCCAGGCCGTCTAAGGGGGTGAAAATGGGGTTGAAATACTACGAAAAATTCTATTTCGTCAACTTGACATTGTACACGTTTCATTCTCGGATATGTCATTCCTTGTGGCCGAGTACATAAGAAAAATACCATGTCGGAGTTTTCCAGGCCGTCTAAGGGGGTGGAAATGGGGTTGGAATGATACGAAAAATTCTATCTCGTCAACTTGACATTGTACGCGTTTCATTTTCGGATATGTTATTCCTTGTGGCCGAGTACATAAGAAAAATACCATGTCGGAGTTTTCCAGGCCGTCTAAGGGGGTGGAAATGGGGTTGGAATAATACGAAAAAATTTATCTCGTCAACTTGACATTGTATGCGTTTCATTTTCGGATATGTTATTCCTTGTGGCCGAGTACATAAGAAAAATGCCATAGATATTTCCACCATTTCGGCTTCTCTGAATTGTTATTGTAAAGCAAATTGTTTATATTTCCTTTCAATTTGATCGATCTTGATTCGGTTGTGTTTTCATTTCGTACACTCTATTTCAGTGACTGAACGAAAGTATGTGTTATGCATTGTATATATCCATGATGGAAAGAAAAACATATGATGACGTGAATTGTTTATATTCCCTACGAAGGGACATTCCCGAGGACATTCCTACGAAGGGACAGTGTAATTATGTTTCATTGAAATTGGGCAGGATTGTGAAATACCGATCAGACCTCTATTACCTGTGAACTATTCTAGAAAAAAACTTCATTTCATCAACTATATCCATCATCTTATGGCGGCCTGGAAAACTCCGACATGGTATTTTTCTTATGTACTCGGCCACAAGGAATAACATATCCGAAAATGAAACGCGTACAATGTCAAGTTTCCGAAATAGAATTTTTCGTAGTATTTCAACCCCTTTTCCACCCCCTTAGACAGGCTGGAAAACTCCGACATGGTATTTTTCTTATGTACTCGGCCACAAGGAATAACATATCCGAAAATGAAACCCGTACAATGTCAATTTTCCGAAATAGAATTTTTCGTAGTTTTTCAACCCCAATTCCACCCCCTTAGACGGCCTGGAAAACTCCGACATGGTATTTTTCTTATGTACTTGGCCACAAGGAATAACATATCCGAAAATGAAACGCGTACAATGTCAAGTTTCCGAAATAGAATTTTTCGTAGTATTTCAACCCTTTTCCACCCCCTTAGACGGGCTGGAAAACTCCGACATGGTATTTTTCTTATGTACTCGGCCACAAAGAATAACATATCCGAAAATGAAACCCGTACAATGTCAATTTTCCGAAATAGAATTTTTCGTAGTATTTCAACCCCTTTTCCACCCCCTTAGACGGGCTGAAAACTCCGACATGGTATTTTTCTTATGTACTCGGCCACAAGGAATAACATACCCGAAAAAGAAACCCGTACAATGTCAAGTTTCCGAAATAGAATTTTTCGTAGTTTTTCAACCCCATTTTCACCCCCCAGACGGGCTGGAAAACTCCGACATGGTATTTTTCTTATGTACTCGGCCACAAGGAATAACATATACGAAACTGAAACGCGTACAATGTCAAGTTGACGAAATAGAATTTTTATTAATTTTTCAACCCCATTTTCACCAACTCAGACGGGCTGGAAAACTCCGACATGGTATTTTTCTTATGTACTCGGCCACAAGGAATAACATATACGAAAATGAAACGCGTACAATGTCAAGTTGACGAAATAGAATTTTTATTAGTTTTTCAACCCCATTTTCACCCCCTCAGACGGGCTGGAAAACTCCGACATGGTATTTTTCTTATGTACTCGGCCACAAGGAATAACATATCCGAAAATGAAACACGTACAATGTCAAGCTGACAAAATAGAAATTTTCGTAGTATTTCAACCCCTTTTCCACCCCCTTAGACGGGCTGGAAAACTCCGACATGGTATTTTTCTTATGAACTCGGCCACAAGGAATAACATACTCGAAAATGAAACGCGTACAATGTCAAGTTCACGAAATAGAATTTTTATTAGTTTTTCAACCCCATTTTCACCCCCCCAGACGGGCTGGAAAACTCCGACATGGTATTTTTCTTATGTACTCGGCCACAAGGAATAACATATCCGAAAATGAAACGCGTACAATGTCAAGTTGACGAAATAGAATTTTTATTAGTTTTTCAACCCCATTTTCACCCACTCAGACGGGCTGGAAAACTCCGACATGGTATTTTTCTTATGTACTCGGCCACAAGGAATAACATATCCGAAAATGAAACGCGTACAATGTCAAGTTCACGAAATAGAATTTTTATTAGTTTTTCAACCCCATTTCCACCCCCTTAGACGGTCTGGAAAACTCCGACATGGTATTTTTTTAATGCGGTTGACCTCAAGGAATAACATATCCTAAAATGAAAGGCGTACAATATCAACTTTTCGAAATAGAGATTTCAAAGTTACCGAACCCCATTACTACCCCATTCACATCCCGTTCAGATAATCTGATAACCCATAATCATCAGATTTTCAACTCAGCTCATCGAAAGAAGCATCACATTGAATACCGTGGCGTATATCAGATTTCTAGAAGAGTTTGAAAAAATTTCGATATATTTTTCTCAGTGTATGCTGTGGATGTGGATAACTTCACACCCATGTCATCCTCTTAGACCCATCGTAAGTTCCATTGAATCTCCATGCCAAAAACTAGCAAGAAACATACTCCATATTTATTGAAATATTTGACAAATATTATAAATATATCTATTGCTCAAGGTATATTTCCAACTAGCCTCAAGATAAGTACTGTCATTTTATTACACAAAAAAGATGATCGCACTAACATTGAAAATTACCGGCCAATATCTTTATTGAGTGTTTTTTCAAAGATTATTGAGAAGGTGGTTTCAAATAGGGTTTTGCTTTTTTTGAACACCTTCTCGAAAATTTCAAACTGCCAGCATGGCCTTCGTAGCGGGTTCTCAACAGAAACCAGTATTGTTGATTATACACAACATATTCACGACACATTGGATGTTGGAAGCTGTGTCGTATCTATACTTTTCGCTCTAACTAGAGCTTTCGATGCCGTTGAGAAAGCTTTTGTATCTTCAAAGCTAGACCGTCTGGGTATACGTTGCATTAATAAGTGGTTCACCTCTTTTCTGGAAAAAAGGAAAATTTGTGTTAAAATTGACAATTTCATATCAAATGAGTTTGAGGTTGACTTTGGGAACACCTCAAGGAAGTGTCCTTGGGCCTTTAATTTTTTTAATATTTATAAATGATCTCCCTGCCCACATCTCGCAAGCAAAGGTGCTAATATACGCAGATGACACTTGTATGTTTATCTCTGATCGTTCAAGAAACATTCTTTCACAAAAAATACATACCACATTCATGGAATTTGATAGCTGGTGCTCTAGAAACAGGGTTATAATAAATCTTAAGAAAACGCTTTGTATTGAATACCACACTAATTACAGACCACCATCTTATGGTCATTTTTCTTTCAATAATCATGATATTGTATCTTCAAAGCATGTTAAATTTTTAGGTACCATTTTTGATAATAACCTGTCTTGGACAGTTCAGACTGATATTATTTGTAAAAAACTCAATCAGTGTTATTATTTATTATCCATATTGAAATATATGCTTGATACTGACTCTCTCATAAATGTTTATTATTATTATGCCTATGCTGCTATTGCATATAACGTAATCGTGTGGGGCCAAGCACGAGACGTAGAAAGGATTATTATCTTACAAAAGCGCATTTTGAGGCTTATTTTTAGCTTACCATATCGATCGTCGTGTCGTGGTATATTCAAACATAAGAAAATCCTTACTGTTACCTCAATTTATCTCTTGAAATTATTAACATATATATTTAATAATCGAAAGTGTATTGTGAAGAATAGAGATATACACACCTACGACACAAGGCATAAGAATGATTTTATATTGAATAAAGTGAATCACACCTTCTGTCAAAAGTCTCCATTTATGGTTGGCATTCGTTTTTTCAACAAATTTGTATATCAAAGAGAGTACATCTAGTGACATGTTCAAAATGAGGTTGAAGGCAATACTCCTAGACCAATGTTTTTACAATCTGGAAGAGTTTGAAAGATGTATTTCAAATGATTTTTTATAACATTTTTTTTTCTTCCTGACTTTGATGTTAGGATAAATACGACATTGTAAATAACAATGCTATTTTGTAATTGTGAATGTTATGTTCTTTCTTTACTTCGTGTATGTTATATGTATGTACTTTTATGACACGTCTTATCTATTGTAAGCAATGGCAACAAGACAATAAAGAATTGAATTGAATGTCAATTACAAAGATTGCCTCCAAGAATAATCCACGAAACTATTTTTGGGTGCCACCCTAATGAATATAGAATATGAAACAAATTTCAAAAAATCGTTATGGCAGTGAATTATTCAACATATGATGAAAGTTCTTGTTAACTTGGACATATTTTCCACCTACCGTTCCTTTTAATTGTTCCAATCAGTCCATCGCATGGAGCAAGGAAGTCATAATCACCGCCCCATCTTTATGACAAATATCACCTCTGAGATAAAAAACGTGTTTGACCTTTGTACGACCACGCGCCGATTTTTTAACATCATCGTCTACAATAAAAAATATACGCGAAATGCACCGCCACATATGATGCCGAAAGTGATATTTATTGTGATTTCTCCTAGAGAGAGAGAGAGACGAACCGAATATATGTGGGGAGTATTCTTAATTACTCCTGACTCGGCTACCCTTTTTTTCCGACGATATATCATGGTGGCGACGCACAATGAATTTTAATTTTTGCAGCGGCAGATTTCCCGGCAATAAAAGACACTCATAGGTTATCATTAAAAGATACGTTAAGGTATATGGGTGGCGAAAATTTTATTGCACGCCATTGCTATTTTGGTAATGGTAGGGAAAAAATTGAAAGCGTCGATTTTCATTTTTATGCTATATCATCGTTATTAAACAAAATATAAAAGAGTATGAAAAGGTGTTCGAATGAATTCGTATTTATTTATTTATTTATTTATTGGCCACAAAGATACAAACAGGCATGAGCCCACTGGAGTATCCGTTTACAAGCTAATAGCTAAAGTATCAAAACTAAGTACTAACAGTTCTGGTAATTTACATTTCGTTTTCCTAAAACTAATTTATGATAGCAATACAGAATTAACCTCAATTTCACACCGACGGTTCCAACTGTATACATAATTCATCACCAGAAAAGTAACTGAAAAGGAGGAAAGTATAGTTTTCAACCATTTAATAAAATATATTTTAAGTCCTTTTTCACTTTACGTTGAGATGCAGAAAATATATCAATGTGATCACTGAATAGGTTGGTATTACGGACCATCCTGCTCAAGGGTGAATTTTGAGAGGAATTCGTGCGCCGGAATGGTACATGGAATAAAGGGTTCGTTCTGAGATACCGATTTGGAATGTTGAAACTGACTTGACTAAGAATGTTAGAGTTTTCTATAGAATTGTTAATGATTTTATGTAGAAATAAAATGTCAGAGATTATTCTTCTGTTTGACAAAGATATCAGATTGAAATGTTTTCGAGCATTATTAATTTCCCCATGGTAGTTGAAGTTTTCTTTATGACATAAATATTTGATGAATCTGTTCTGAATGTTTTCTAGACGGTTAATGTACGTTCCATACTGTGGGCACCATACTATACAAGCGAAATTCAATTTACTGAACACGTGAGCATAATAAACAGATATAAGAGATTTGATATGCACTGAATATTGTTTGAACGTCATAATTTTGTGGTGGATAAATATTTTCTCCGTATTTTTCTGGGTTTCGAACCTACCACAATCTGAAAAAATTAGAGTTAGTATTGGAATTTATACAAGTGTAGAAGGACAGATTTTCAATCTACCCCGAAAAGTTGCTGCAATAAAAGGTTTCTTCTATATTTGGGTATTGTAGTCAATTAGAGGGCTTCAGTAAATCAGTACGATTTTCTGAGTATTCTAGCTTTCGGAAAATTTATTTCCTTTCTCAAGAATGTCTTCAAAGTGAATGGGTTAAGAAGTAATACAATATATGATAGTAGAACTCACCAGAGTTAGATTATAAAATAAACTGGCGAAATAAAATACATGAGAAAACATTGTAAAATTTCGTAATAGAAAAGCAATGGAAAGCAGACTTCCAGAACGTTCGAGAACATCAAGACAAGTTATTCGAGCATGTTTTACATAAAACTGAAGTACGAGTGGGAGAACTAAAAGCAAATCTAGAAGGAGAACTGGAGGAAAACGTTAAGAAAATCGATGTGGTCAATGATAAAGTGGATACAGTGCGAGAGGAAGTGAAAGGACTTGAAAGGCAAATAGCTCTTCTCAAGAACCAGGATCGCCGAGACAGGGTTGCCACATCAACAATTTCCGTAAAACCACCGACTTTTGACGGTCAGTCATCTTGGGCTATGTATCGTAGACAGTTTGAGGCTGCGACAGAGACAAATGGATGGGACGAAGAAGAAAAAGCTACGGCACTCATAGTAGCTTTGAGAGGGCCAGCGTTGGGTATATTACAATCGATATCCATAGAACAGCAGAAGCAATATGAGGACCTGATTTCTGCACTAGAGTTGAGGTATGGCGATCAACACCGAGAACAGCTGTACCGGGCCCAAATAAAGACTCGCACACAAAAATCGGGTGAGAGTCTTCAAGAATTTGAGGCAGATGTTCGACGCCTAATCCAGCTGGCGTACCCAGATGCGCCCGGAGATTTCAAGGAGCAGTTGGCTGTGCAGATATTTATTGACGGACTCAGAGACCCAGAAATCCAAAGAACTCTGCGACTTACAAGTTTCAAAAGGAGTAGCGATGCCTTGGTACGTTCGCTAGAAGTGGAGGTGGCCTTCAACACCTCAAGGCCGAAAGTGCGAGCAGTAACAATTGACGATCCCGAACATCGATTTGGCACAGCGAATAGTTCAGTCGAGAAGGTTCTGGAAGAAATCAAATCGTTGATGAGTGGAATTAGCACCCAGAAGAAAAGAACATGCTTCAGATGTGGAAAACTAGGGCATCTTATAAAAGACTGTTGGGTGAAATTGCCGCAGAGAATTTGTTATAGATGTAGGAGGCCGGGGCATTTCATAAAAGACTGCAGGGAGAGAATGCCACAGAGAAAATGTTACAGATGTGGAAGATCAGGGCATTTCAAGAAAGATTGCAAGGTGAGAATGCCACCAAATTACAACTCACCTGCCAGGACGCCGCCAAGTTCGCAATCACCAGCGAGGTCAAGGTCACCGAGGGTCATCTGTGTTAACAGGCTAAAAAGAACATCTGAGAGCCTCACCATTTCAGGGAAATTGAATAAAATGGATGTGATAGAGAATACTGTCCCTGACTGCAGCGTCCAGCCATCGGATGATTCCACCAACAAATCGGGTTTCGGACAAGCCCGGGTGAAGACAAAACCAGCCATCCTTGTAAGAGCCGCCAGGTGTCGCGTTGGAGGTACAAGTGACATCTCCGAGAGAAAAACAACTGGAAGGGCTGACTTGTTCAAACAAGAAGTCAACAGTGGCCAAGTCCACTTGATTCAACAACCATCAAGAAGAGTTCCATTCCCTAAGCGACAAGCGATGCTAGAGCGCATTGACAGGAGGAAGGCGCGGCACTATCGGAAGGCAAATACTGGCGAATTTCAAGAAGAAGATCGACTGTGGCTGTATAACTCCCGTCGTAGGATGAATGATGTGGTTGTACAGTATTCAACGCAAGCCTAGAACAAAAATGAAAGTCGTACACCTGAAGAGACTAAAATGTTACAATGGAAATGAAGAGATATTGTTTGATCGGGACGATCAAAATTGAGAGGGGGATAATGTTACGTCCTAGCGCCGGTCCTGACCAGATCATAAACGCAGATGAGGAATCGCGTCGCAGCGAACTTCATTTTCCAAGAACTCGCAATGCCACCTGGAGAATTCGAGACGCGTCATCGGGGCTTCTCTCGACGATTCTCGATTGGCACGCAGATATATATATATATATATATATATATATATGCGGGACAGGCTTCGCTGCGGGCAGAGAATTTGTGTGACAGAATTGGTATTACAGGGGGTTAGTGATTCGGCAGTTTCATTCAGAGCTAAGTGGCGAGAGTTATTGAGAACCAAGTGGAGTAGAGCTTTGCCGGAAGAGAAATTCAGTACAGAGAGTTTTAGTAGCCAGCATTGGAAAGTTATCGGAGCGATTTAAGTGATTGTGTTGTATTGTATTGTGATAGAGAGTTATAATAAATGTAGTTTGGTGTTGTGTGGTGTTTTAATCGACAAACCCAAGGAATATCGTAACAGTGGTGTCAGAATTGAGATTTTCCAAGGGATATATCGTAACAGTGGTGTCAGAAGTGGGATTTTCCAAGGGAGAAATCGTAACAATACAATCATTTGTATTTTCCGTTGTGTCATTTGGTTTGGTAGGTCTCAGTATTGAACATAAAGTATTTGTTATTTCGACATTGTTTCAACATTATACATGTTGCCGATTCGTTTTATCTTTTCAGACAAACAAGGAACATAAGGTATAATGTTTGATACAGGTTGTGTATTTTGTGTGAGTTGTCTTCATTTGAAGTGTACTTGTCTTTTCAATTCTGGTCAATGTTTTTTCTATAAACTTTTCTGGATATCCATTCTCTTTCAATACTGATTTCATGAAGTTGATCTGTTCATTGATTTATCTTGTGAGTTACATACAATTTTTGTTCTATCATAAAGGCATTTTACTATACCTTTTTTGACACTTGTGGTTCGAGGTATAGGGAAGATTAGTTGGTATGTTTTCTTTTGATATACACTTGTGTCTACACGACGTATCGATTTCTTTATCATAACATCTAGTATGGAAGTTCATTGTTATTTTCTATTTTTGATGTGAACTTCATTGTTAGTTCTTGATTGTTAAAAATGTCCCAAAAATGTGTCAAGTTCATTTTGATCATGACTCCATATAGCAAAAATATCATCAACTTAGCCATACCAAATTCTTGTTGATGAAAATCATTTTTGAATTGAAAATAAGTTTTTCAATAATATTTCAAATTTTTTCAGATTGTGGTTGGTTGGAACCCCAATAAACTACGGAGAAAAGCACCGAGTATATTTTCAATACATTTCCTGTCCTTATAGCCACCCTCAGCCATTTTTTCAGATACGGACCTGTTATCTAACCAGGATATCATTCCATTCCCAAACCCAGAGAAGCTTGTTTGTTGAAATTGACTTTTTCAATTGAATATGGAAGATAGTTTTTTTCGGGAATCTTTACGTGTATAAAATGTTGTGGTGATCGACGTTTCGACTCCCAAGCTGACCCCGAATTCATTACAGCAATTTTTTCGGTCTTCTTCAATTTTATAAGATGCATACATAACTTTTTCCCGCCAAAATGTTTTTCTCGTTCGAAAAAACTGAGCTGTAGCACTAATTTACCATTGCCCATTGTTTCGGTTGAGGGTACTAATTCATATTTCATTTAGTAAATGAGAACTTTGCCTGTTTGTAGTATGGCAGACTATTCTCCTTAGTTAATCGGTGAAATTCAAGGCATTAGTATGTAGGTAAAAACTTTTTCTAGAGGCCAATTACTCGAACACCACACTGGTATAACTTGAACACGCGTACTTTGCCAAAAAAGAGAGCATCTTCAGGAAAGGAAAATCTGTATTACGTATACAATGGAAATTCGAACCGCTCCACTCAGATCTTTTTTCAGATGATTCATATGCCGTTTATTCGACGTGATGAACAGTTTTTCATCGAATACCACTTATCAGTTCGGACATTCAACATTCATAACAGAAAATACCGTTTTTAATTCCTGATAGGTATCAGGATGTTGGTTTACATATCGTTTATTCAAAAACACGAATGAAAAATGCGGGGAATGAACCATCAATACGCTGAGTTCCAGGTTGTTGGGTGCAGAACCGGATTCATTCTTTCTGTACTACTGACGATGTGCAGTAATAATTTTTAATGTATACAATTTTTTTTCCTCTATAATACAAAACTGCTTCATTTTAACTATTGATAGAACAGTGAGATACATTGTATGTCTTTATTTCATTTCAATCAGGGAAAGTCGTATTTCGTGTATATAAATTTATTTAAAAATCGCAGAGCGCTTTCGGCTATTAAGCCATCTTCAGTGCTATACCTGCAAGTAAGTAAAAGTCGAAAATCCGATTAAAGGTTGGAATTGAATTACTTACTCGTCTAGGTATTCACAGGAAGATCTTCACAATCACAAATAATTGTGAGACATTACATTGAATAAACATCAAAGTTAAAATCAGTGCCCTTTTGGGTTGACAGTTGAAATTTTTCTATCAAAACATTGTTAAATGATTAAAATTTGGATTCCCAACGTGCTGCATGCTGAGCAGGAGGGGTGACAGGAAGTGAAATTTGACATTGATTTAGGACCTTAAGTCCCTGATTCATCAGTCACGTGTATGCAGCACCAACAAATCTCACCTTCATTTCTTTTGCTCACCCATCAACACAATGACACACTTCATTGTGTTGAAACCGTTCTATGTCTTCATATCATATTGTATTTCCTCAGCTTATAAAACAATGAGTCAATTGTGTTACAGTTGTAGTTATTACTACATAATAAATCAGGTCTCACAAGAATGTCAGATTTCAACCAATGGCAGCTTCATTTATTCATTTGATTGGACCAAAACGGAAATTATGAATTGCATTGGATTTTTGAAGTTCATGTTGTTCATTAAATAATTTTGCTCTCATCTGTTGTAGCCGTGGAAGAAGAATAGTGTATATATAATAGTGTATATATACTATTTTCGTTGTGTTGATATATTTTCACAGTCAGATTTATTCCTGGTCACGAAGTCATTAGAAATGTTGAATGTTGAACTTTGTAGCAAACCTTAGAACCATCTGCAAGAAGAAAGTTATTGAAGATAAGAAAGGCGGCAATCGGCAGGAAATGTTCAGTTTTTGTGACTAGTCACAAAAAGGTTTGATGTTTAACTTTGTGATATATCTCAGGATCATGTTCATGAAGAAAGTTATTGACGATAAAAAAGGCAACAATGTGCAGAAAATTTTCATTTTGTTGACAGCTCCAAACTCTAGTAGATTTTGTATGATTCCTTTGACGAGTCTTTCGAACTCTTTCGAGATGTGAAATCTTGATATTTTTTATGCAAATTATGATTGCTGAAAACTATCAGCAAAGACATTTGAAATATTCTGTGTATCAGTGGTATTTTTATCTCAGAGTACTCTAAACCTAGATATGAAGCTTTATTGCTTTCTTCATAGTTCACATCATTCCATGAGTTTGACGGATTCTGATTGATGGCTACTCCTGTAAAATTGGATCAACGATGTTTTTTGATGATATTTACTTTTGTAGGAATGTTTGTGCTGCAAGTCTTCATTTGGATTCCAGGTTTTGTTACAAGTGGTCAGTTAAACAGCAAATCCAATTCTCTCAATTTCGACTTCTCGACTCTTAGGTCATCCTCAAGACGCTAAAATTAACATATGAAGAAAATAAAGCATTGTGCAAGATGAGTTGAATACATTCAAAATATCAGTTGAAGAAAATACAAAATTTGAAATACTACAATCACCCCAGCCAAATTGTTTACCCATTGAACCTATCGGCAGATTGGATTTTCTTAATTGAAAGACACATTAAGAAGAATTTCTAGATATATTCCAAAATAATCCGTGTTGGCTCTCAGAGAAATCTTCCTTTCATATTAATTAACGTTCGCTGCATGTATGATAGTAAGATGTTTTCTTACAACCATACTCCAAAACACGCTTTTCTACATAGTCTCTCCTGTGAAGTAACCTGCACTGGCACCTGTCGGATATAATGCAATGTCCTTCGTGGTATCAGCCAGGGGAGTAGTTGTTTTCTGACCGGTACCAGCCAAAACCTACTGGTTAGGTAGTTTGAGACTGACCTGAACGAATTGTTCAAAAAATGATCAAACGCCAGTCTTCAAGTATGCCCATCGACTATGTCGAATGTTTTATTCTCTTTATGTCGATTTGAGTTCCTGAGGATGATCAATTGAATGGTCGAAACGTCGATTTTGACATAATTTGATTTTCTGTTCCACTCGCCACTTCCAACTATCTTGAATTTGAAATATCTGTTTCCTTTTTTTTTATTTCAGTTTTTCTCGATTTTCCGATACTTTTCTAGAATTTTCATCTTCATGTATCTCTGATAAAAAGGTCCGTAAATGCGCGACCCCGTCCCTGTCGTTGCACATTTCGAAAATCAACAACAGCGCCGGCCGATACCGGATCCGGCTCGAATGACCAAACACGATAATTCAAGGAAGGATATGGCGGCTGCGGAGCGTTTTCCGGCCGTCGAAAGACACGAAAAACGTACCGGATCAGCGGAACGTCGAGTGTGCCGGTCAGATAAAAAATGTGTGCGGCGGCCGGTCGTTCAACGATTCTACGGCCTCTATCGCCGTCGAGGATCTCGGGTCAAATATTGAAATTTAATTTGGGAGTTCTTCGACGGGGTCGTTGGTGGATGTTCGTAATTTCAGTTGATATTTTTGGGGGATTCTCACTTGTAATACCATACCTGAATTATTTTCGAGATATCGAATATTTTGAAAATTATCCTGAGCTGAAGGCGATGCGTTTTTTTTTGTTTCGTTGATGAAGGACCACGGCCAGGTCTTCGGAAAGCACTTCAGCCTCAAGGGTTAATTGCACCTTGCTTTCCTATTCTTTATGACACCCATTCTAACAACCTTGTCCTCTGCACAAGCGCGTTCAGATTGATTGCTGGGTGTTTCTCATATTCTTCTAGATGAAGAATTGGTTTTCCATATATTTGTTGCCTTTTGTGATCCAGAGTCTCACCTTAGCAAAGTACTTGTCGAGCTGTCTCTGTCCCTTACATTTTTTGCAGCTAAGGTCGCCGTTGTACAGTTCTATCTTATTCAGATATCCTCCAGTCAGTAGTCCTGTTATAACCCTCATTTGATTCCTATTACACTGAAGAGGTCTTCAGTCTTTTTCCTCGACTGTCCTTTTATGAATTTATTCCCGTTAGCCCTAATAAGTATATTTTTCCAGTCTTGTTCTCACCCAAATCCTTATGTGATTCCATACTATCGTTTTGGGTACCATCACTGCTGGCTCGTGTCCAGTGTATAGTGTTATTGATCCTTGTCTTGGAGGCTCATTGGCTTTTTCATTGCCTGCGATACCTGAGAGACCTGGGACCCATTGTAGAGTCAGTCCTTTGTGGTCTGCCAGATGCTTCAGTTCCTCCCGGCAATCCCATATCGGTGTAGATGCCACTCTGGGATTTTTTAGTGCCATGAGTAAAGCTTGCCTGTCCTTAAAAAAACTGATCCCCTCATTTCGTTGGGATCTCAGATTGAGGTCCCAGACCAAGGATATTTTTCCCCAAATATTGGAAAGAAAGAAAAAATGTTTTAAGGATAATTGAAGTATGCGTAGTATTCGGTAAGAAAATTTCAAACCTTACCCACCTAATGCAGTTTCAAGATAGGTTCTTGTCAAACATTTCGATCAACAGGGATGACAAAAAGAGATGCACATTATAGCAAACTAACCAATTATCAAATCTAAACACAATGATGACTTGGAACATCGAAATTATCAAAGTAGTAATCCCGTTCTACCTACAGTAAATGTAACCCCAAATTTCTATTTATTTCAGGTTCCTCTATTCTAAACATTGAGTAAAATAAGTACCACGGGAATATGTCAACGCCTTAAAAGCTAATAATGCATTGAAACAAAGAAAGAATACTCTCTTTTTAAACATAATAATAGTAAAGTTTCAAGTGGCTCGTAAATTAAGATAGCTGAAAACTGTATTTTCTGTAGTCTACCAAATTGCTCTACATCTTTTCCAATTGTATTCAGATCATTGAACTATAAATGAAAAAATATCAATTGTAATTCAGATCTTGTCGATTGTTAATTGTAATTCAGAAAATATCAAATGTAATTCAGATTATATGGTTAATAGAGACAAACAACGTATGGACAAATATTGTTCAAGAGGACCTTCATCATTCGTGTAGATGTACTTGGCAAAAACTACTGTTACCTCCCGCTCATCTATCATTAGCATATTACACACCGAGGTGGGAAGTGATTCATTCCTGTCGTGAGATCAGTTAGTTAACCGAGACGCAAAGCGTAGAGGTTAGCTATGATCTCGAGACAGGAATGAAACTTCCTACCGAGGTTTGTATACTATTTTATATACAACCATCATATTTCGATTAAAATTAATAAATCTCTGTTTCGTTCTGAACATATCTAAAATATCACATTCAACAACAAACTACGTGGTTTTCTCAGAATAATCAAGTAGATATATTGTTACCGTGACTACGGGGTATACAACTGTCACCAAGTAGAGGGAAGTAGAGGTGTGTGATGTGACACCTCCCAACCTCCAATGACGTTAGTAGTGACAGCATCACATATACATAACATGACTATTTATTGAATTTTACAATAAAAGTGGCATGTCAAATGCAACGGAACTCTGTTCTGATATGACTTGCTTTTACAAACTTTTTTGAAAATAATTTTGCACTCCGAGCAAACTAAGTCTCACTCCTGGACTTTCGAGAATTCGCCGTGAACTTTTCTATCAACCTTTTCGAAACGTATACGTTATATTACCCCTAAAACCACAAGTTGTGCTTTCGGGGATTACCGCTGACCGTTCTTTGTTTCGCATCAAAAACTTTTAATGAACTCATTAAAATAAGGTAGACAATTAGATAGCCACCGATGACTCATTTCCAACGCTGAAACGAAATTGATGTACTCCAGGTCGACTGAGGGTGTTTTTATTTTTCGACTCCCAATTTGAAGTCTCGTGTGGCGTGGTCGTAGGCTTTATTCGGTCTATTACATCGTTTTTTCATTAACCCTTGTACTACTACTGAAATTTGTTTGAATATGGATCTTATGAATACTGTTTGAACGTCATTATTTTGTGGTATATATATATATATATACACAACTCATTAATCATTATAGTAAACCTCCCTATTTTTATTGCTCACCAAAAATACACAAACCAAATCATCCTCTTAGAGCCATCGTAAGTTCCATCGAATCTCCATGCCAAAAACTAGCAAGATACATACTCCAAATATTGAAACCTCTATCAGGTAATGGTGATAGTTTCATAGAATATACTCCACATCTAATTGAAAAGTTAGATCAAATTGACATACAAACTGAAGACATGTTAGTAAGTTTCGATGTAGAATGTCTGTTCACCAACGTTCCTTTGAACAAAACTTTGGAAATTGTCAAATCAGAATTAGAGAATGATGGAACACTGATCCATAGAACAAAATTGAATGTAGATGCGATCATGAATAATCCTAAAACTTTGTACAGAAAAACCGTTTTTTCATTTCAAAAATTATTTTCATCAAAAAAGAATAGCTATTGGTTCACCACTTTTTCTAATTCTTATATAATATTTATATGGAGTATTTTGAGGATTTTTTTTATAGAGAGTTATCCAAATGGTCCAAAGGTGTGGTGGAGATATGTTGATGATGTTATTGCTATATGGAGTCATGGTCAGAATGAACTTGACACATTTTTGGAACATATTAACAAACAAGAACCAACAATAAAATTTACATTAGAAACAGAAAATAACAATGAACTTCCATTTCTAGATGTTATGAATGAAAATGTAGATAAAAGTGTATATCCAAAGAAAACACATACCAACAGATATCTTCGCTTCATCTGAAACCACCGCACAAGTGTCAAGAAAGGTATAGTGAAATGCCTTTATGATAGAACAAAAATTGTATATATAACTCACAAGAAAAAATTAATAATGAGAAAAACTTCATATAATCAGTATTGAAAGAAAATGGATATCCAGAAAAATTCATAGAGAAAACAGAAATTGAAAATCTGAACATAGTCCACAATGAAGACATACCTCCTACACAAAATACACAACGTGTATCAAACATTATACCTCATGTCCCTCGTTTGTCTGAAAATTAAAACGTATCGGCAACAGGTATAATGTTAGAACAACATTCAAAACAAGAAATACTTTAAGGTCATAACTGACACATACCAAACCGAATAACACAACGGAAAATACGAAAAATTGTATTTATCAAATTCCTTGTTCGTGCAGTCAAAAATATATCGGTGAAACATCTCGACCTTTGGAAGTGCGAAAGATTGAACAATGAACAGGACAGATAGGTGGTTCTAAATTATCAGAACATTTTCTTACTGCCGATGGAGATCACACAGTAGAATGGGACGACACTAAGAATATGACGAAAGAGAGCAATTAATACAGGTAATAGAGGATTTTGCTTTGCAAAATTAGGCAGGAGTTATTTTATTGCATGGATAGTTGCAGTCTGACGTACTCAACCTAAAAACACAAAATACTTACAAAAATGGCGAACGGAAGTGCCGCCATTTTGTGAAAAACCGTTTGGGCCTGTATCTCCGTAACCGTGCACTTTAGGCCAACAATTATCAGGACCTTTTTTATAGATAATTAAATTTCCTATCTTTTTTATCCAAAAATTTTCTTCGTAGCAATTACCGTTCACGACTTATATTATTATTACTTTTTAGTATAACTACTGCTCTTCGGGCTTGAAGGCCGTCGTATTTTGGAATTTCTTCCTGACGTTTCGCTAGCGCGAGTGGCCAGCTTCTTCAGAGGCTTATTCATCTCCGATGACTAAACAGTTCGATTTCTCAAGGCGTATTTATATTGATGCAGGTAGTCTGGAGTGTTAATTACTTCTGTCGGGTTCGGGGAATAATCATCATTATTAGTTGCCGCACTACCTGCTGTGATTTCATTAGTTATTCTTGATTTCTTTATAATCGGATTCCAAATTCTGTTTAGAGTCAACGTTTCTTCCTTTCTGTTAAAATTGTCCGCATGTTTTTGGATCTCTATTGCCTCCCGTACCAGTCGGCTATGGTAACCCTGGTTGGAGGCAATCAGTGTTGCATTTTCGAACAGAATCTTGTGGTCGCCCTCGCTCAATGCGTGTTCCGCCACCGCCGATTTGTCGGTTTGCCCCAGCCTGCAGTTCCTTTGATGCTCTTTGAGCCTTGTACCCATGGATCTTTTCGTGGTACCGATGTAAACCTTCCCACAGGTGCACGGTATGCGATAAACCCCTGCCGCTGACAGTGGGTCTCTTTTGTCTTTAACCGACCTGAGGCTTTGCTGGATCTTCTTGGTCGGCTTGAAAACTGTTTTTATGTTATATTTCCCCAAGAGTTTTCCAATTCTGTCAGTGACTCTCGGGATATATGGCAGATATGCATTCGCAACTACCTGAGAGTCATCCCTGTTATGAACCGTGGGACTCTTCGGTTTCATGGCCCTGTTGATCTCAGATACACTGTACCCATTCGACCTCAAGGTTACTTGAAGATGTTCCAGTTCCTGCTCTAGATGTTCTGGTTCACAAATCCTTCGAGCACGTTCAGTTAGGGTAGATATGACTCCTCTCTTTTGACTAGGATGGTGGTTCGATAGTGCGTGCAGGTACCTATCCGTGTGCGTGGGTTTTCGGTATACTTTGTGGGTTAGTCTAGCGCCACATCGTTCAATCAGAACATCTAAGAAGGCTATCTGCTGGTTCTGTTCGGTTTCCATGGTGAACTTGATGCTGGGGTGTTGAGCGTTTAGGTGGTCCAGAAAAAGGTTCAGAGCGTCCCTTCCATGTTTCCAGACGACGAAGGTGTCATCCACGTAGCGTAGCCACAAGGTCGGCTTCAAATCAAAGGCGTCGATTGCCTTCTCTTTATGGAACGGTTTGAAGAGAAGGCAATCGACGCCTTTGATTTGAAGCCGACCTTGTGGCTACGCTACGTGGATGACACCTTCGTCGTCTGGAAACATGGAAGGGACGCTCTGAACCTTTTTCTGGACTACCTAAACGCTCAACACCCCAGCATCAAGTTCACCATGGAAACCGAACAGAACCAGCAGATAGCCTTCTTAGATGTTCTGATTGAACGATGTGGCGCTAGACTAACCCACAAAGTATACCGAAAACCCACGCACACGGATAGGTACCTGCACGCACTATCGAACCACCATCCTAGTCAAAAGAGAGGAGTCATATCTACCCTAACTGAACGTGCTCGAAGGATTTGTGAACCAGAACATCTAGAGCAGGAACTGGAACATCTTCAAGTAACCTTGAGGTCGAATGGGTACAGTGTATCTGAGATCAACAGGGCCATGAAACCGAAGAGTCCCACGGTTCATAACAGGGATGACTCTCAGGTAGTTGCGAATGCATATCTGCCATATATCCCGAGAGTCACTGACAGAATTGGAAAACTCTTGGGGAAATATAACATAAAAACAGTTTTCAAGCCGACCAAGAAGATCCAGCAAAGCCTCAGGTCGGTTAAAGACAAAAGAGACCCACTGTCAGCGGCAGGGGTTTATCGCATACCGTGCACCTGTGGGAAGGTTTACATCGGTACCACGAAAAGATCCATGGGTACAAGGCTCAAAGAGCATCAAAGGAACTGCAGGCTGGGGCAAACCGACAAATCGGCGGTGGCGGAACACGCATTGAGCGAGGGCGACCACAAGATTCTGTTCGAAAATGCAACACTGATTGCCTCCAACCAGGGTTACCATAGCCGACTGGTACGGGAGGCAATAGAGATCCAAAAACATGCGGACAATTTTAACAGAAAGGAAGAAACGTTGACTCTAAACAGAATTTGGAATCCGATTATAAAGAAATCAAGAATAACTAATGAAATCACAGCAGGTAGTGCGGCAACTAATAATGATGATTATTCCCCGAACCCGACAGAAGTAATTAACACTCCAGACTACCTGCATCAATATAAATACGCCTTGAGAAATCGAACTGTTTAGTCATCGGAGATGAATAAGCCTCTGAAGAAGCTGGCCACTCGCGCTAGCGAAACGTCAGGAAGAAATTCCAAAATACGACGGCCTTCAAGCCCGAAGAGCAGTAGTTATACTAATAACCTCGGCCGCGAAAGCCTCAACCATTTTGTCATTATTACTTTTTGTTTATTCACTATTTTACCGATATCTCTTTAAATAATTGTTTGAACAATGAATTATTCTGAATAAAACTTTCAAATCGATTGATTTTCCACAACTTTTACTCAAAACTGTTTTCTCTAAAGTTAATATTTTTGAAGTTACAACGCGTTCAATGTTGTTCTACAGTGTACAAGGTTATTAAGAACGAAGTATGCATAGCGTAATGATGTAGCGAATTCGATATATTATCCAAAAAAGTTGATTTTAGAATTTTTTTGATTTAATAAATAAATAATAATTCAAGTTCTTACTTGCAAGAAATAGCGAATACCCATTAAAAATTTTTCTTTGTATTTTTTTTTATACAATTTAATATTACTATAATTAATTTGAGAACTACTGCCATAATTACACACGCAAATAAAAAAATGGAATATTTATTGAAGAATATATGTGAATTTTATTTTTACAAATGTACACCAAAATGAATCATATGTCTTCTCTAACTCTTTGGCGTTTCGAGGGTGGTGAATTTTTGATGTTGGTTACATTCTCCTCTTCCTCTTCGTTATCTTCGTCAGTGGCATATAAAGATTGTAACGCCTCTATTAATTTGTCGTTAGAATCATCACCAATATTTTCATCGATGTCGCACAATTCTGTGTTGTTGACGATTACTTTCAGCTGATTAGTGCACGTTTCCTCTGTGCAGTTCTCACAGATAACCGTACAGTCCAATCCTGCTTTTTGGCACCCACAGGCTCTGCCACAGCCAGTCCTGCATTTGCATGAAATGCACTCTAGTTGATCTCCCAGATACAAGACGATTGAAATTAAAGCGTTGTAACTTCGAAAATATTGACTTTAGAGAAAAAAGTTTTGAATAAAAGTTGTAGAAAATTCATCGATTCAAAAGTTTTATCACAAACAAATCATTGTTTGAACATTTATTTAAAGAGATATCGGTAAAAAAGTGAATAAACAAAAAGTAATAATAATATAAGTCGTGAACGGTAAGTGCTACAAAAAAAATTATTGAATAAAAACGATAGGAAATTTAATTATCTATAAAAAAGGCTCCGATAGTTGTGGGCCTAAAGTGCAAGGTTACGGAGATACAGGCCCAAACGGTTTTTCACAAAATGGCGGCACTTCCGTTCGCCATTTTTGTAAGTATTTTGTGTTTTTAGGTTAAGTACGTCAGACTGCAACTATCCATGCAATAAAATAACTCCTGCCTAATTATGCATTATGGACACGAGTAGCTGGCTCCCTATTACCTGTACTAAATGATAGGAAACGAAAATTAATGAAATATGCTTTCATCATGCTGTCTGGTAAAGAATGCATCTATCTATCTATGAGTTCGCTTGATATGGATCGCGGATGGCTGCCCCTCCTGAAGGACAAAATGTTATGTCAAACTTGAATATGAGTAAATATGAATGAATATGAGTTAATTGTAAGAAATATTAACTCGAAAACCGCAAATATAGATGAAATGAGTGAAACAAATTTAGTAAAAATTACAGAAAAAAATTACGGAAATGTAATAAGCTCGAGAGAAACGAGAAGGTAACAGTGTTAGATGTGTTATGATGACTTTTTAAAAATAATTTAGTTTACGAAATAAAAATAATGAAACATGATATTATCATTTACATTTATTTTCTTTTGAACCACACTGAATTTGATGATCAAGGAACTGAAAATATTGTCATGAAATATTAACAAAAAATATCACAGTTTCCCCTACTATTCTCATTAACAATAGCTTCCTAGGAAACAAGTATTTTGAATCCTGCGATAGAATATGAATTGGATGTTGTTATTGCTTATAAGCTCTATTTCGAAATTTTGCACAAAGTATTGTGTCAGTCAAGGAATTCAAATCAGCCTCCAGTTACTTCCATTTTTCTTTTTTGTATGATTCTTTTCTTTCACGAAACAGTTCCAATTGACTTATCGATGCTTTTGATTCAGATTATATATACATATCGTTATCAATTTTAGAGTCAGATAGTTCTGGCTTGAAATTTTCTACTCGAATCTTTCGCGTGCTTTTACTAACCTCTGAATTTTTCTCTGTTAGGAATTATTTCAGAAAATCCACAGCTCAAAAATTCCCGTAAAAATGCATGATCTATAAAGATCATACACTTGTGATTAAAATGAAAACATTTTGTTACGACCCCTAGTTGGAACTGCTCTGAAAACAATGGTGCATGACCAATCTAGATTGTATGTATCTGTTTTTTCCACGAATTCATAGACGGAGTTCTACATGAATATTTCAGTTCATTTTAATATCGCCACCGAAAAAATGTTCCGCCGTTTTCGGCCATTCTTCAAATCTTCTGCGGATCCTCGAAAGCACATCCCAGCCCCGAAGTAGACTTCATCACACGCCAATTCGAAATTTCCACGCCGATTTGGTAAATAATTCAGTCGTCGGCTATACCCGCCCAATGGCGGGCTAAATAAAGCAATAAAGCAAGTCATCAAAGGTGGCGGCGAACTGATACATAATAAACAACCTTAAAACAACGCTTTCCCCGCTTCCAACCGCGGCCAACTATATCTTATAATCAAAACCTGGCCGCACTCTAGATTATTTATTCATTAATTAATCTATACGGGCACACATCAGGTCGTTCGGTCCCGGAGGTAGGGGGGAGTGGGGAACGCGATTCCCGAAACCGGGGAGTTTTTCTTTTTGTCTGGCTTTACGTTTCGTCTACAACTCACAAAATCAGTACAGCATACTCTCAAATCAGAAAAAGACTGAGGAGTTCAGTGAATACCTTGTAGTTGTGACTCCGTCTACATTGAATCAACAAATATGAGTATTAAAATACTCTTATCGTAATACAAAAGGACTTGCCCCTATGGCCAAAGAAACATATCTGTATTCACGGACATAAACAGAAGATTGATACCGGCAATTTGAGACTTTCAATCATGTTGGTTTGACTTGTAATTTGACGTTACTCTAGAAAACACATACTTGAGTCCACTGTCAGTGAACGAATTCGCCACATCGCTTCTGACAGTGTCTACCGCAGTTTTAGACGAAACGTCAGGCCCAAAAACTGCAGACCAAGGCTAACAAACTCGAAAACCACTCTATATTTATTTCGAATAGTGTTAATTTTTTCCCCGGTTTTCAATCCTGTTATCAAGTTTCATACCTGAAAGATTATTTCTTGTGGTTGTTCATGGAACATCATTTGCCAAGGATACGTTTTAGCATCTTCAGGTTGCTCGATGAGTCACGGAATTTAATAATGAATTTTGAAAGATAGAAAAGTGATTTTTGGGTGGAAAATTATGTTTGATTTTTTTTCCAGGATCAAAAAATGAATGAATGAATGAAACTACAACTTCTATGAATGAAGTAAAATCAAATAAAAATTCACATACACCCTGTTGATACGTACGTGTATATCATTAAAAAGAAAGAAAGAGTCTATCTAAAACAGATATTCCCCTGCCTCTATGGGTTACATAAAATTATTTTTTCTTGCCCAATTTGTATCCCTAGATCCCATAAGAGAAGTGAATCAAATAGATAGCCTACATGAGAAATATCTATCTATATCACAATAATTTAAAATAGATTAAGAATTTGTATAGCTCACTCATCACAATATTTATTTCACTGGGGCCCAGACAAGATCTCGTTTCTCTCATAAAAAATTATCTATTGACCACTTTAGTGAGATGAATTATGGAACCCTAGAGACTCTCAACAAACTTCATTCCCTCCACAAAAATACCAAAAGTTTTTAATTGATTTTTGGCTGTTTAGCAAGAGATGAATAATTTTATACCACTTCATTTATCGATCACCCTCACAAATAAATAATTGTGAGTGTTCTAACATATACCAGGTGAAAGAGAATGAATGCAGAAATAGGAGACGGGATTTCAATATGATCTGAAATGGAGCAGACTTTCCATGAGCATTTCATCCATTGTTTGAAGATGTGACTGTTGTCTTTGAGTTTCGTGGTGTGTAATATTGATCGAAGATTCAAATGAAAATCCTCATGAACAACAGTTGATTGATCCATATAACAGAGCCCTGAAAACATAGTTCCACTCGCCAGAGGGGGAGTGACCTAGCACACATAAATTGCTGCTAATAACGGTTTTCAACGTGTTTTCCATGAATTATAATCAGTACAATTTGAAATGACCAAGATTATCTGAATTACTCATTCCTTAAGGTTCCTCAATAATGATAATGTTAATAATAATAGGCATTCAATGAGTTTCAATGAAGATGAATAATAGTTTGAAGAAACTAAATGAACATTTTTTTTTTCATTTGAATCAAGACTAGTGTGAGTAAAAAAGTGTATTGCTTTTTTCACATTGCAATACATTTTTTTAATCACACCATTCTTAATTCGAATAAAATAAAATGTTTACTTTTCAGTTCATTTTTTCACAAAAGCTAGTTTATTAGTTGTTTTTTTTTATGAAAGCGTGTCTTTTATTTTTCCAAACAAATATTTTTTGATAGATGATGATGCTTTTATATATAGATTATTATTGTGACCATCAGCACCAAAATGCGCAACGTGGAAAGCGTCTTGAAGTCCCAGAAATTTCATAAAAGCATATAATATTATTAAAAACTGCAAATCTTACTGGGGATTCTGAAAATTCAAGTTGCAAATGAACACTGACCTTTTCAAAAAAAAAACTTTCTATTCAAGGTCGCTAAAGAACAAATCATTGATTCTGAAAGTCCTAAACAATGAACGATGATATTGGAACCTTTGGTGTAAAAGTTGACACTTTTCCTAGAGATCAATTACCCTAACACAAACTTTCTGTTGAGAAAGTAATCAGAATAATCAATAATAACAGATATGGGACCAACAAACTTTACAGGTAGTGACTGCAATAGTTCATTATCCTGAAATTACTTAGAATAATTAACAGTAACAAACAAACTCCATATCGGACCAAAACACTTTAGGTATATAAACAACTAACCCAAGCTTTAGATTTAGTATCAATTTTCATAATATAGCAGCTGTATTTTACGGCCTCAAAACATTATCAGGTGTCTCTCTTTATAGGTAGATACTCTATGGCTTACAAAATAGTTATCTTGTCGGTGGTTCCAAACCTTAATATTGTTGGAGATTGAAACATTCTTGTTCGGTAAAGGTGTAGAATCCGGTGTCCTCACCGATTTTGACGAAATTTTCAGGGAAGGTTAAAAACGCCATAAAATGATTATTGACATTGAAAATTTTCCGCGGAAACGATGGAAAAGTGTTTTTTTCAATAAAATACACTTTAGAGGTTAGAAACACCTAGAATAAAATTGATGAATATAACATAATTTTGGGCGTTTACTTACGTGATTTGGCGATATGACTCATCTAAAAATACTACTGTACAGTTTTTCTGCAAAAATATTTAGCTTGGGTGTCTCAGTCTTGGATATTTTTCATTTTGAAAATTGCTAAAATATCTGTAAATGAAGAATTTCCTTAGCTGACATTTCGCTGTCAAGTGTCAAAAATTGATGTTTAGAATATATGCAATGTTGTCACATTGCATCATTTCAAATTGAACTTAATGATTTGCTGAAAGAGCTGGTTGATTCTCTACTTTGTAATGTTATCCGATTCAATTTTTTAATATTCTTTGTTATTGGACATTGAATTCAAATTCAACGACCAATGCCGCAATAGTTAATATGTTCGTGGGGAATCTCAATTATCAAAATAATATCCGAAACTTTTAAGAGTTTTTCGCTGAAAAAACAAATCATTAAATCTGAAAGTCCTAAGCAATAAATGAGGAGATTGGAACCTTTGGTGTAAAAGTTGACACTTTTCCTAGAGATCGATTACCCTTCTGTTGAGAAAGTAATCAGAATAATCAATAATAACAGATATGGGACCAACAAACTATGCAGGTAGTGACTGCACTAGTTCATTATCGTGAAATTACTTAGAATAATTGACAGTAAGACACAAAGTCCATATCGGACCAAAAAACTTCAGGTATATAAACAACCAACCCTAGCTTCAGATTTAGTATAAATTTTCTTCTCCTGTTGAGTATGCAAATATTCAAATCAATCCGACGTTTCAAAGCTGGGCCAAACCGAGTTCAAAGTTCACAAAGATACATACCTAGCTAATAAAAGTGTGTATAAAAAATTTGGAATGGGTGCAGTATCTAACAAAATTGTTCTTCAAATCATCTTTCGAACAATCTGTTCAGGCCAGTCTCAAATTACCTACACAGTAGGTTTCGGCTGGCACCTGTCAGAAAACAACTACTCCCCTGGCTAATACCACGAAGGGCATTGAATTATATCCGAATAATTAACAGTAAGATACAAAGTCCATATCGGACCAAAAAACTTCAGGTATATAAACAACCAACCCTAGCTTCAGATTTAGTATAAATTTTCTTCTCCTGTTGAGTATGCAAATATTCAAATCAATCCGACGTTTCAAAGCTGGGCCAAACCGAGTTCAAAGTTCACAAAGATACATACCTAGCTAATAAAAGTGTGTATAAAAAATTTGGAATGGGTGCAGTATCTAACAAAATTGTTCTTCAAATCATCTTTCGAACAATCTGTTCAGGCCAGTCTCAAATTACCTACACAGTAGGTTTCGGCTGGCACCTGTCAGAAAACAACTACTCCCCTGGCTAATACCACGAAGGGCATTGAATTATATCCGAATAATTAACAGTAAGATACAAAGTCCATATCGGACCAAAAAACTTCAGGTATATAAACAACCAACCCTAGCTTCAGATTTAGTATAAATTTTCTTCTCCTGTTGAG
Organism: Zygogramma bicolorata; assembly: GCA_032362365.1. NCBI lineage: Eukaryota > Metazoa > Arthropoda > Insecta > Coleoptera > Chrysomelidae > Zygogramma > Zygogramma bicolorata. The sequence goes on from JAVJAQ010005172.1 coordinate 2,042,454, forward strand.
TATGCAAATATTCAAATCAATCCGACGTTTCAAAGCTGGGCAAAACCGAGTTCAAAGTTCACAAAGATACATACCTAGCTAATAAAAGTGTGTATAAAAAATTTGGAATGGGTGCAGTATCTAACAAAATTGTTCTTCAAATCATCTTTCGAACAATCTGTTCAGGCCAGTCTCAAATTACCTACACAGTAGGTTTCGGCTGGCACCTGTCAGAAAACAACTACTCCCCTGGCTAATACCACGAAGGGCATTGAATTATATCCGAATAATTAACAGTAAGATACAAAGTCCATATCGGACCAAAAAACTTCAGGTATATAAACAACCAACCCTAGCTTCAGATTTAGTATAAATTTTCTTCTCCTGTTGAGTATGCAAATATTCAAATCAATCCGACGTTTCAAAGCTGGGCCAAACCGAGTTCAAAGTTCACAAAGATACATACCTAGCTAATAAAAGTGTGTATAAAAAATTTGGAATGGGTGCAGTATCTAACAAAATTGTTCTTCAAATCATCTTTCGAACAATCTGTTCAGGCCAGTCTCAAATTACCTACACAGTAGGTTTCGGCTGGCACCTGTCAGAAAACAACTACTCCCCTGGCTAATACCACGAAGGGCATTGAATTATATCCGAATAATTAACAGTAAGATACAAAGTCCATATCGGACCAAAAAACTTCAGGTATATAAACAACCAACCCTAGCTTCAGATTTAGTATAAATTTTCTTCTCCTGTTGAGTATGCAAATATTCAAATCAATCCGACGTTTCAAAGCTGGGCAAAACCGAGTTCAAAGTTCACAAAGATACATACCTAGCTAATAAAAGTGTGTATAAAAAATTTGGAATGGGTGCAGTATCTAACAAAATTGTTCTTCAAATCATCTTTCGAACAATCTGTTCAGGCCAGTCTCAAATTACCTACACAGTAGGTTTCGGCTGGCACCTGTCAGAAAACAACTACTCCCCTGGCTAATACCACGAAGGGCATTGAATTATATCCGAATAATTAACAGTAAGATACAAAGTCCATATCGGACCAAAAAACTTCAGGTATATAAACAACCAACCCTAGCTTCAGATTTAGTATAAATTTTCTTCTCCTGTTGAGTATGCAAATATTCAAATCAATCCGACGTTTCAAAGCTGGGCAAAACCGAGTTCAAAGTTCACAAAGATACATACCTAGCTAATAAAAGTGTGTATAAAAAATTTGGAATGGGTGCAGTATCTAACAAAATTGTTCTTCAAATCATCTTTCGAACAATCTGTTCAGGCCAGTCTCAAATTACCTACACAGTAGGTTTCGGCTGGCACCTGTCAGAAAACAACTACTCCCCTGGCTAATACCACGAAGGGCATTGAATTATATCCGAATAATTAACAGTAAGATACAAAGTCCATATCGGACCAAAAAACTTCAGGTATATAAACAACCAACCCTAGCTTCAGATTTAGTATAAATTTTCTTCTCCTGTTGAGTATGCAAATATTCAAATCAATCCGACGTTTCAAAGCTGGGCCAAACCGAGTTCAAAGTTCACAAAGATACATACCTAGCTAATAAAAGTGTGTATAAAAAATTTGGAATGGGTGCAGTATCTAACAAAATTGTTCTTCAAATCATCTTTCGAACAATCTGTTCAGGCCAGTCTCAAATTACCTACACAGTAGGTTTCGGCTGGCACCTGTCAGAAAACAACTACTCCCCTGGCTAATACCACGAAGGGCATTGAATTATATCCGAATAATTAACAGTAAGATACAAAGTCCATATCGGACCAAAAAACTTCAGGTATATAAACAACCAACCCTAGCTTCAGATTTAGTATAAATTTTCTTCTCCTGTTGAGTATGCAAATATTCAAATCAATCCGACGTTTCAAAGCTGGGCAAAACCGAGTTCAAAGTTCACAAAGATACATACCTAGCTAATAAAAGTGTGTATAAAAAATTTGGAATGGGTGCAGTATCTAACAAAATTGTTCTTCAAATCATCTTTCGAACAATCTGTTCAGGCCAGTCTCAAATTACCTACACAGTAGGTTTCGGCTGGCACCTGTCAGAAAACAACTACTCCCCTGGCTAATACCACGAAGGGCATTGAATTATATCCGAATAATTAACAGTAAGATACAAAGTCCATATCGGACCAAAAAACTTCAGGTATATAAACAACCAACCCTAGCTTCAGATTTAGTATAAATTTTCTTCTCCTGTTGAGTATGCAAATATTCAAATCAATCCGACGTTTCAAAGCTGGGCCAAACCGAGTTCAAAGTTCACAAAGATACATACCTAGCTAATAAAAGTGTGTATAAAAAATTTGGAATGGGTGCAGTATCTAACAAAATTGTTCTTCAAATCATCTTTCGAACAATCTGTTCAGGCCAGTCTCAAATTACCTACACAGTAGGTTTCGGCTGGCACCTGTCAGAAAACAACTACTCCCCTGGCTAATACCACGAAGGGCATTGAATTATATCCGAATAATTAACAGTAAGATACAAAGTCCATATCGGACCAAAAAACTTCAGGTATATAAACAACCAACCCTAGCTTCAGATTTAGTATAAATTTTCTTCTCCTGTTGAGTATGCAAATATTCAAATCAATCCGACGTTTCAAAGCTGGGCAAAACCGAGTTCAAAGTTCACAAAGATACATACCTAGCTAATAAAAGTGTGTATAAAAAATTTGGAATGGGTGCAGTATCTAACAAAATTGTTCTTCAAATCATCTTTCGAACAATCTGTTCAGGCCAGTCTCAAATTACCTACACAGTAGGTTTCGGCTGGCACCTGTCAGAAAACAACTACTCCCCTGGCTAATACCACGAAGGGCATTGAATTATATCCGAATAATTAACAGTAAGATACAAAGTCCATATCGGACCAAAAAACTTCAGGTATATAAACAACCAACCCTAGCTTCAGATTTAGTATAAATTTTCTTCTCCTGTTGAGTATGCAAATATTCAAATCAATCCGACGTTTCAAAGCTGGGCAAAACCGAGTTCAAAGTTCACAAAGATACATACCTAGCTAATAAAAGTGTGTATAAAAAATTTGGAATGGGTGCAGTATCTAACAAAATTGTTCTTCAAATCATCTTTCGAACAATCTGTTCAGGCCAGTCTCAAATTACCTACACAGTAGGTTTCGGCTGGCACCTGTCAGAAAACAACTACTCCCCTGGCTAATACCACGAAGGGCATTGAATTATATCCGAATAATTAACAGTAAGATACAAAGTCCATATCGGACCAAAAAACTTCAGGTATATAAACAACCAACCCTAGCTTCAGATTTAGTATAAATTTTCTTCTCCTGTTGAGTATGCAAATATTCAAATCAATCCGACGTTTCAAAGCTGGGCAAAACCGAGTTCAAAGTTCACAAAGATACATACCTAGCTAATAAAAGTGTGTATAAAAAATTTGGAATGGGTGCAGTATCTAACAAAATTGTTCTTCAAATCATCTTTCGAACAATCTGTTCAGGCCAGTCTCAAATTACCTACACAGTAGGTTTCGGCTGGCACCTGTCAGAAAACAACTACTCCCCTGGCTAATACCACGAAGGGCATTGAATTATATCCGAATAATTAACAGTAAGATACAAAGTCCATATCGGACAAAAAAACTTCAGGTATATAAACAACCAACCCTAGCTTTAGATTTAGTAACAATTTTCTTCTCCTGTTGAGTATGCAAGTATTCAAATCAATCCGACGTTTCAAAGCTGGTCAAAACCGAGTTCAAAGTTCACAAAGATACATACCTAGCTAATAAAAGTGTGTATAAAAAATTTGGAATGGGTGCAGTATCTAACAAAATTGTTCTTCAAATCATCTTTCGAACAATCTGTTCAGGCCAGTCTCAAATTACCTACACAGTAGGTTTCGGCTGGCACCTGTCAGAAAACAACTACTCCCCTGGCTAATACCACGAAGGGCATTGAATTATATCCGAATAATTAACAGTAAGATACAAAGTCCATATCGGACAAAAAAACTTCAGGTATATAAACAACCAACCCTAGCTTTAGATTTAGTAACAATTTTCTTCTCCTGTTGAGTATGCAAGTATTCAAATCAATCCGACGTTTCAAAGCTGGTCAAAACCGAGTTCAAAGTTCACAAAGATACATACCTAGCTAATAAAAGTGTGTATAAAGAATTTGGAATGGGTGCAGTATCTAACAAAATTGTTCTTCCCTACATCCCTATAACCTAGTGTTCCTCCAAAACAAAACATAATATCATTCCCCACTCTCCCCCAACGGTATCTCAGCCATTGATAAGTCATTCCCGAAGGTTTCTATCTGAAATATTGGCGCTGTCTACGACAGAATATAAATTTAGGAGGTGTGAAGCGAAAGGTATAAACAGGAACTCTATAAGGGCCTTGCGAGGTACTTTATCATAAGGGGAGTATAGGTTCGGTTATTAGGGAGGGGGAGTTTATTTTGTTAATGTACTGCGTGCTGATCCCGTTAATTGTTTACTATTGAACCAAGATTTATCGCTTCTGGATTCTGTACATATATACTCGAGAAATTCCACGGCAGAAGCAGAGTTTAAATTGATGCGGTTAATTTCTATGCGGAATGTTGGGTATTCACAGAAGGAACATAATCTTTTTCTGATTTTGACATATAAAGTGGCATTTCTCATGATAAATTATGTCAAAACGCCTTTCTTTTCATAATCAATTGAAAATCATTGAATATACTCAAGTTTGGAAGAGATTCTCCTGAAAATGCAGGAAAATCAATTGTTAGTAAACTACCCACACACATTAAAAACATCAGGCATTTTGGTACATTCAAAATGAACCTCAAAAGATATCTCATTAATTTGGAATGCTACAATCTGAATGTATTTCTTTTATAATTGGACTATGGTTATATGAGTATAATAGCTTTGTTACTCTTCTGTTACTTGCTTGTTCTTGATTTATATGTTCACCGTACTGATTTTGTCTTGTAAACTGACGTTAAGTCGTTATAGATGATTTGCCACATCCAAAATCAAAAGGGATTTTCTCTATGTGTCTCAAAATAAGCATCGTAATTCCAATACATAAAGGTGGACCCACAGATATTATAGCAAATAATCGGCCAATCTCTATTATATCTTTTTTTGGCAAAATATTTGAGACTTAATTGAAAATTCCAATAACAAATCATTTAAAAAAAAAACAATATCTTCAATGCACAACAATTCAGTTTTCGATCACATCATACTACAACAATGGCAATAAACTCACTTATAGAGATGATAATCCAAAGCTTTGAAGCAGGCGGATACACACAGTAATTTTTTTGCAATTTAAGTAAAGCTTTTGATTGTGTCTGGCAGCAGAGTGTATTCTTGAATGAGAAGCATACAGTTCCATTCCCAAATGAGTTTGGAGTTCCCCAAGGGTCAGAACTGGGGCCAACCCTTTTTGTGAATTATATCAATGACATAAGAGTTGACTACCCTAGCGCTAGCTTTCTATTATTTGCATATGACACAACCATATCTAGCTACGGCAATGATCTTGATATTTTTCATACTAATTTGAGAACATACAGGTGGAAATGAGTGAAAGGTTTTCCACACATAAACTTAAGCTCAATGAAAACAAAAGCAAAATGGTTACATTTTCCCTACGTGAAATGCCCCACATAAATAATCCAGAATACGTAAAGTTCCTGGGTGTTCATATTGACCCCAAATTGAACTGGAACGTACAATCAAACAAACTTTCTTCATAACTTTCTAAAAATACATACCTATTGAGACAATTGCAAAAATCCGTCACTAAACAAGTATTAAAAACCGCGTTTTATGGAATAATTCAATCACAAATATCCCACTCAATATTGGTATGGGGACATGCACCCAGTGCTTCAAATGTATTTAGCATCCAAAAGAGGGCAGTGAGAATTGTCGATAATCTTTCCTAGAGACAGGACTGTAGAAGCAGCTTTATAAATAATAGAATACTTACTCTACCATCATTATACATATTACAATGCTAGCTGCATGTGAAAAACCATATTGCAGAATACACTACCCACGAAAAAATTCATAGTCATAGTACTCGCAATAAAACAAATCTGTATCTCGATGGCCACAGAGTCAACAGAACTATAAATGGCGTAAATTACTATGCTCCAAAATTTTTTGATCTACCTCCCTAAAAAATAAGAGATGTACCGCTGAATATATTCAGGAATAAATTTAAGGAGTATCTTATAAAAAAGCATTTTATTGTATAGAAGAATATTTCAACAACAATTTTCAACACCAAGCCTGTATAGTGTTAATAAACGGCTTCTATGACACATACGGTGATTTGAGCAAATTATTTCAGTTATTTTATGTTGAAATTTACTTATATGTGACTGTATGTTTTATGTTTAGTTTTAGCTAAATGAGTTGTCCCATTCGACTTTTACTAGACTTGTGTAAACTTTGTATTAGCACCAAATATATACTACTACTACTCCTTAATGGAAATGGGAAATATATTATTATTATTAATTGATTACTTTTTATCACTCAGATACCAGTATCAATTTTCTTCTTCTGAAGATGCTAACCATGTTAGCGAAGCGCGCGTCGAGTGCGGAAAATATCAGTTTGGTGTTAGGGTAATTGATCTCTAGGAAAAGTTTCTAGAGAAAATGCGTTTACCTTTATAGAAACTTGAGTGGCTGATTTCCCAGGAGTTCATCAAACTGAATGCATCTGATTTTTCACTATCTTCACGTTGAAGTTCAGACAGAACTAGATAACTAAATCATTACTTCAAATTATCAATTTTAGGATGAAAGGGACTTGTTTGAAATCAAATGTGTGTGTTCTGAACATTCATATAACCTTCCTGCCCTGTAACTTTGTTTAATAATTCTCGACACGAATAGAGACTCATCACTTCTGTTCAACACAGGAATCGTGTTCTCATACCGTTTGCGAGACTGGAAATATATACCTCCATGCAGTCCGGATTCTTATTTGACGAAATATATTGTCTTTCAGGAAAGCAATAAATAGAAACTTGCGCGAACTCTACCTATATATAAAGTGTGCGCGATTAAAATTATAACTAATCACAAAAGTTTCAAGAATGTGCCGTGTTGCTTTATTTGCATAATATAGCAGCTGTATTTTACGGCCTTAAAACATTATTAGGTGTCTCTCTTTATAGGTAGATACTATATGGCTTAGCTTGTCAGTGGTTCCAAACCTTAATCTTGTTGGAGATTAAAACTTTTTTGTTCTCTCTATGCGTCCGAGAAGAAATTTTTGCTGTTCGTCTTCAAATGTTTTTTTTTTGTTTGACTTTTCCTTTGTATGTCTACTATTTAGGTTGAGAGTTTTCAATTTTTGGCGAATGAGGCTGAATTTCATTTTTGACGAAGGGTAAGTCACTTCAATATTTGGTGGAGTCTTTGAATTGAACTTAATGTTTTGGTGAAGGAGTTGGTCGATTCTCTTAAATTGTGATAATAGGTGATCCGACTCAATTTTTTAATATCCATTGATATTGGACATCAAATCCGAATTCAAAGACCATCACCGCAATAGTTACTATATTCGTGGAGAATCTTAATTATCGAAATAATATCCGAAACTCTTGAGAGTTTTTCTCTATTGGGACAATTCACGTGATAGTTCATACGGAAATTTTCATGGTGAATAAACGCCCATTCAACATTTCATAGATCTTCGGAAAATAAATTTTTTTGAACCAATGTTGATTTTTCAAGAACTACAAAACTCAATGTATTTGCCAAAATAGATTAGTTGTTGGGTGTACTCCCCAAAGTTGGATTCCAGGTCCAACATTGTTTTTCATTATATATCAACTTCATCTTCTTGAAATGACAGTGTGAGAATGAAAGATTAGGCATTAAAATCATCATGAATGATCTACATTGACAAAAAATTTCACTTCTCCATCTGAAATGATTGCTATTTTGAATCATTATGTATAAGTAATCGAAAAAAATTGTGATTCAAGCCACGACGTCAGTACGAAAAATGAAAAAGAAGACATGACATGGAAACGAAATCACTAGTGTCATCTACCCGTAGTATCAAATGATATTTCCATATGGTTGACTTGTTATATCACTATAAAAAATGCTATTTTCTCCAATTGAGAAATAACTTCAATGGACACATCGAAGAGAACGAATTGTCGGGAATCAGTTTTAATACGTTAACGAAGAATATCAGTCCATGAACCACATTTCATAATATATAAGATTTTTCTGAGGCAAAAAACTGCACACATGAACATGAATCGACACTTTTCAGTACTAGTCATCTAAATGTCTCTTTAATGAAATTCCAAATATGATGTCTGTCTGAGTTTTCAGTTTGATAGCTCTATTGGATTGAGTATTGAAAAAATCCAATAGAAAACCTGGCTTCGTATGTGAAGTATAATGTGAATACAAAGTTTCTTCTTCCAGATCAAGATCTTCATGTAAGAAAACATCTCTTCAAATACGACAAATTTCCCTCAATATTTGCTGTAGTTATACAAGGGTAACCATTTAAAACGGAACGGACGGAGTATCTGATTCTTCAACTTCAAACCTCCAGGAAGGGTGGGACCAACCCCCCAACCTCCATTATTTGAAATGGACAAGGGGTCGAGTGATACCTCTTTCAAAAGGACATCTAATTCTCTCTCGAATAACATCTCATTTGTGAAATTCGGTCAGATAGTTTCCGAAATAAGTATCTGATTGTGGAATGTTTTTTCAACAATTATTCGAATAACAAAATACTAATGATAGAATGTATTACAAAAAGTAATCATTCAATGAAGGTACCGTTCGAACCCTTGTTCCATTTGAAATAGGGTTGGTCCCACCCTTCCTAGAGGGATGAAGTTGTAGTATCAATAATACTCGTATAAGGAAACCTCCTCCTTGACCAATGTAATCACCTGTACAATATTTTTTTTTTCGAAATTAACGTCAAATCAGATATCCCGCCTGTTTCGTTTCCAATGCTGACACCTGTATATGACATTAATAGGAAACATGGTGAACCAATAGATTTGTGATTTTTTGAAGAGAGTTTATTGATTAAATGAACCATCAAGATAATGTAAATAACAAATATTTCAATTCTCCTTCTTATTTCCGGGATCCGTTTTGAATTGACTTGTGGTTTTGCCAAGTCCATTTCTGAGGAACGTGACGTCACGGTCATCTATTTTTCAATGGGAAAAAAACTTGTGAGACGATTTGGATAAAATCAAAACGAGTTACATATCCTTCTCATATGTTATTCATCCCAATATCAGTTGCAAGTTCTGTTCCTCCAAGTTTTCTGCGAATCTCCATATGTGTATTTATTTACGGCAATAACGCGCGTTTTATGCAGATGAGGGCCTTAAACAGTGGCGGCCCGGGTCTTAGTCAGTTATTTGGTACCGCTGTTAATCTGCCGTTATATTAGCGAAGTTTTGTCGGGAATACATTACGGAAAGGCGATTCCGGACCGTCGCTTCCAAAGTGGCATTATTTAAACTTCCCCTGTATAGAAATATTACGTAATTTATTGTTACTAAACGCGTTTGCTCCTAATTGCACTTTGGGAAGTTTCCCGTTCAAGGTGTACACCTACTGCCATGCTATGTATCTCTAGTTTGGCTTTTCTCTGTCGTGTCGACGTCCTGAAGCATTGTGTTGTAGCGCTGGGGTGAGTTATGGCTTTTTTTCTGACTCAAATATTTCATCAAATCGAAATCGTTCTTCACATATGAATGAATCAAAGTTGTTGTTATGATAACTAATTTCTAATGTGGATAAACCATTGTTACTCATCATATATGTTGTAACATGTTCAAATTATTGTTTCTCTGTTTGGTTGTTAACCTACCACAATCTGCTAAATTTTTTTATCGATATCGGAGTCTATACAAGTTTAGATGGGCATACATTGTTCTCCGAAACAATATCTATGAGTTGAAAGACAGCAAGCTATGTTATATCTCAGATCTTTTATGACCACACGTATGATAAGAAAATTGCTTATACTATCTGTATAGATGACTAATTGAAAACTTGTGGAATCCGATTCCAAAGGAGACTTGAAGAATTATTTACATATAAACAGTAATGTCAGTAATTCAGGATACTCAAAACTATTTGTGATGCCTCACCATCATACTTCACTCAAAGATCACACTACAATGAATGAACGAATTCTCTATTTGAGGAAACAAGTGAGGTAGGATTTTCTGATAACAAGGTGAATTATTATAATCGAATATCTCCATCGTTAAAAATCCCATATGAAGCGGGACATATTCGATCAATTACAGCGATTATTTCCCTCAATGCGAATAAACGATGAAACAGTTGAAGGCTAGACTGCTTTTACAGAGTTTTACAGCGATTAAATGCACTAGACCTTTTAACCGATTAAAATGTTCGAAATAAACCGGGCGTTTGGATCACTTTTCAGGTACTATCTCTGGTACTATATTGTTCCTGTGTTCGATTTTGATGTTTCCTGAGTTTACATGTTTTCTGGAAATAATCTAAACATATTTCCCTCCTTCACCAAGTTCAGTCGACCAAAATGCGTGCAATTCCATGATTTTCAAAATTTTGCTTTCAAGCAAATGCTTTCGTGTATAATAATTTAAAATAAAATCCCTCGACCTGCGGTCTCGGGATTTCATCAAATTATCATACACTCAAGTCATTTGCTAAGCAAAATTTCGAGAATCATGGAAGTGCAGCACACATTTTAACCGATTAAACTTGGTGCACTCGGGATATAACCCCCGAATATTTCCATCGTATGTTAAAAATCTCATATGAAGCGGGACATATTCGATCAATTACAGCGATAAATTCCCGGCGGGACATTTTCGGGCTGGTAATTACCTGGTAGGTATCGAAAAATACCCGTTCGGCCTGTGTATCTATAGTAACTATTGTTGAAATGTACATTTGTCATCTTGACAGGCATAAATACTGAATTTTAAACGTCGTTGTTTTAACTCCGGAAAAATTCTACCGAATTACACTCGTGCATCAAAATAAACCTGATAATTTTCCATTCAAGCATGTTGTCATTAAAAAAACTGCATTCGGTTATTTTCATATTTTGCTTCCTTCGGAGTCGGGCTCTTTCGACAAAGTATGAAAATAAACTCATGCAGTTTTTAGACAACACGCTTTCATGGAAAATTATCGGTAATTTTGAAGCACTTGTGTAATTACTCTCGTTAATTTCGGCACAGTAGTCCTTTTTGAAAATCTGAATTCAATGGGGATGACGGCTGCAAAACTCTACCACTAGGAGCGCCACCACTGCATGTACCTTTGACAGCCTCTCAAGTCAAATGACAACAATTCAAAACATTAACCGTCCCTTCTTTGCAATAATTAAGAATATAAAGATTTGAAATCGACATAAAATGGTCTTATGTAGTGCATTCGGATGTAAAAATGTAGGTACGCATTTATTTCCAAAAGAAACAAAACTGGAAAAGCAGTGGGAAGTAGCCCTGAAAAGAAAGAGCTTTCAGGCTTCTGAACATTCTAGATTATGCTCCAGTCACTTACAAAAGAACGTAGCAGGGCTAGTAGATGGTTATTATGATGATTTTTAACGAAACACCTCTGTAATCAGTTTGAATTTTCTACCTTTCACTCAGACCTTTTTTTTTCTCTGAGGGATCCACCACGTTCCCTCAACAAACTTTTCAGTTCTGGTACAGACAAACATCCATATCTATCGGTTGGAGAAAACATCCTTATGATTCTTAATTATCTTTTGAAAATATTCATTGAAATAAAAATAAAACATAACCTGCAAAATCACTCGTTAGGCACATGCAGTCGTGCTGCCACCTACTAAAAGCTTTGGGTCATCTTCCCCATTCGATTCAGAATCATAAATATGGCAACAAATTGCAAACATCGGAAACCTGTCAAAGGGTTCAATTGACCTAGAAATGATACCGTTTATAGTGATATAGCAATCATTCCTTTGTCACTTGAATAAACAAATCTCCCACAAAGAACCATATTTTCTTGTGATCTTGAACTCTTCCACTCAAAATTTTTATATAAAAGGATCGCAATTTCAGAAAAAAAAAACAAAAAAATATCATCCACCACAAAATAATCATTTTCAACCAGTATTCAAAACGTTTTTCTCTTTCAACACACAAAAAATGAATCGAATGCGAAAGTTATACAGCATATTCACTGATGTAATGCCAGAAAAGAAATGTTCAGATTTAAATTGACTGAAAATATTGAAAGGTTCGAGCAGAACTATCTTCAATCTAGATTTGAAGCTATGTTGAGTTAGTGTATTTTCAGTAGGGGGATCCAACTTACTGAAGAAATTTGATCCTAGATAGGAAAAATTTTCCTGATTCAAAGTTGTTTTACGAATGATGGGCATGAGAAGACCTCTAGAAAAAGTAGTAGAGTTTTGTTGCTGGGTCAAAATATATGTTCATCCATGTAGACATAACTACAATTGTGAGAATCCTGAAATGTTTCTAGCATCTCTTCTGCAGAATGGAAAATGACCATCTTAGTGGCATACAAGAGACTCAATAAGACTTCAGTTCAATTATATAGATGATAAGTTCCAACAAATCATAACTCTTAGGGCCGGTTGCATAAAGAAGAATTAATCATGTGATTAACTAACGTCACATCAAATTTGATGTTACGTTAAACATCAAATGCGTTGCATAAAACCTACTCCACGTTATATAACCAATTCATTTACTAATCAAGGGAAAGATGTGACAACAGTGCAATAATCCTCGTATTTTCATGTTTCATGAGAATTCTACAAAAAAATGGGGAGCAAATTATACGGAGGGAGAAAAAACTTTACTGGCGGAAATTATAAAAAAGTAAGTACCTAGGTACCTATATTTTCAGTTGATGCATACATACCTATATGAGATGTGATCTTTCTTTTCACTTTTTTTCAGATAGGGGAATATTGTGGGGTGTAAAAAATCAGATACTACATCCATTAGTAAAAAGAGAGCAATATGGATGAGAATTCAAAATGAATTTAATAGCTCCTAGCGTTCCACGAGAGTGGAAGCAGTTGAAAGTATTATGGGATAATTTAAAAAGGAGAACAAAAAAATCCCTTGCAGATGAAAATGTAAGTGATAACTCACGAGACTGAATAAAATCAAAGAATGTATATCTGTTGTCTGTAATTATGTGGGTTGGCTTTCCTGATCTCTTGAAATAACTCACTTGAAACAAAAAAATATAGTTTGTACCTGTAATAAGTAGATATGTTTGCAGAAAAAAAGATAGTTGGAAATGAAGATAATGATGTTGTAGACATGTTCTGTAATAATAAATATATATTCACCAACCTCAATTGTGTCAATATTTCATATACCTACCTCCCTTATATAAACTTATTCACATAAAAACTGAATATGTCGAGAATTTTCACCGAAAATTCGGGAATATGTATTCAAATTATTTTTGACAGAATTTTCATCTGTCAGTTCCTGATTGTGCCTTAATAAGTGGAGCGGCGATGATTAAGATAATACCAGATCAAATTTTAATTGATTTGACATTAGCTCTTGATTGGCTTTTATGCAACAGAGATCTTATGTTGAATAACCATAATCATGAGTTAACGTGGCATCAAATTGATGTGTCGTCAAGTCACTGATCAGCATTTTTGTGCAACCCAATCTGGCAATCAACGTCATGTTAAATATTCAACGTGACATCAAATAGTTGATTGGCTTTTATGCAACCGGCCCTTAGTCGTTCTCCAGAAATGTGAAGTGCCCCCCCCCCCATCAACTCCTTAATTCACCTGTATACCCACATGAAATATTTGAATTAGACAACAACTAATTCGAACGGCCATATTGTACGTAACAAAACACGAAACATACGTACACGTCGGCCGGGATATCCGTAAGAAGACGAGGGATGATAACTGACCGGTCGTCAGGTATGCCGCAGTCTTCTTTTTCCTTTTTGGGGAAGCGAGAGCCGTCCACCAGAGCCGTAAGAACATTAGGCTCTAGTGTGAGGGGTGGGGGAGGCTCGAAATTACACATATATACATCCATTCCGGCGATGCTTTTAACCGGCACGTCACAATTATTTCCCGCTGGCTAACTTTTATATAATTCTAACCCTTTTCTCGTTCGTTTTCGCGTGATGTTCTTTTGTTTGACGTGCACCGGCGACTCTGATGCCGCTGCGAGTAAAAGATATATTAATGTCTGTCTAAATGTTTGGTTCGGATGAGATGTGTGTTTGGGTGACGACGTGTTAGGTTTCGGCCGGTAATTGCACCCCTCTTTCGATGAACGATGGTTTGTCGAGGGGTGGTAAGTGTCCTTCTTTCTTGGCGAGAAGTATACGAAATCATTATTATTATTAATAATAGCTGATGTCTGGTTTTTCCTGAAAATGAATAGCATAATACAATCAAAAACTCTCACTGAATGCTCCCAAAACACTATATTGGTCAAACATGGAGATCTTTTACCAAAAGAATAATGGAGCATAGATGTTTCGTAAATTAAACATTTGCATGTCACCTTCGGACTAGAATACATGAGTTCAATCATTATTATAATGTATTGCATTAGTATCAGAGACGACTAGAACTCAATCTGTTGGAATCGTCAGAAATCAATAGTCAAGAAGTCAGGACATTTGCTGAACGTGCTGGGTAATCGCACGTTAAAAGGTGAGGCCTCGTTGATCCATTGCTCGCACAAGTTTCGACTTCTGAGGGTTGACGTTCGTCAGCTGGTTAACGGAACGAACAATTTCAGAAAACAATTTCAATTTCAGAATTGTCAAATTCTCCATTTATCAACCTGTTTCTTTATGACGAAATATAAGTAAATCATGATCAGTTTAGCAGGTGAACCTAGGTCATTCATATAATTAGTTTCAACCAGGATGTTTTTGAGTGGTATCTAAGTTATATATATATATATATATATATATATATATATATATATATATATATATATATATAAATATATATATATATGCGAAATTGGTATTCTGGGAGTTTATCCGTTGGTTTGTCGGTATTGACTTTCGACGTTTCGCCAACATCTCAGTTGGCATTTTCAAGAATGTTACTGCTCCTACTTGGTGCTAGCAACTGTTGTTTGAAAAACTTCTGCCAGTTTTTAAATGATTTCTCGGTCGTAAATTGTAGCCGATATGATCTGCTCCCTCAGCCGTCGGATTGATTATGGTTGTCGGACCTTTGGCTAATGACTGTTCAGGTAGTAACGGTCGGTCTGGTTTGTGGTGACCTGCATCCACCGAAGGACCATTTCCTGAACTGTTTTTCTTTTTGTTGATGAGGGCCCTCCAGACATTTGGAATATTTTGAGAGTCGTCTCCTTTTGTTTATTTCTCCATGTTTTTCTATCTCGATGACTTCCCTGATTTGGCGTGTTCTGAAATGGTTCACCTGCGCTATTTGCTTTGCTGCCTCGAAATTTATTTTGTGACCCGTCTGGAAGATGTCTGTTTTGTCCATATGCTATTTTTCTGTTCCTGCACTCTAGCTGACATTCTCCTATTTGTCTGGCCAATATTTTGCTTATCACAGTCCCCGCATCTGATGCTATATACTCCTTGGTTTTCGAAAGGAATCCTGTCCGTTGGTCTCGGTAAGCAAGACGAAATGGTCCTTTGAGGTTTGAAGACGGTTCGTATATTTTGTTTTCTCATTAGTCTTCCGATTTTGTCGGTGACTCCTTTGATGAAACGTAGTGTCACTGATTTTCTGGGTTCTGGGGGATCCTCCGTCCTAGTTTTTCTTGGGTTTGTTTGCGCATGGATTGCCCTTCTGATTGAGTGTGTTCCATAGCCATTTTGTCGAAGTGCTTTCGATGTCTTTGCTAGCTCTGCTTGTCTGTTTGTTGTTTGGAAAGGGAGTTGTCTATTTTCTTCTAACTCCGTAGTGAACTGTATGCGCTGTTTCAAGCTATTCAGATATGCCACGAAGCGAGTCAAATCTTCTTCTCCATGAGGCCATATGATGAAAATATCGTCTACGTATCTCTTCATAGCGTCGGTTTCTGTTGGGCATTTTGTAGTGCTTTTTCCTCGAAATTCATCATGAACAGGTTCGCTACAACTGGGGATAAGGAAGAGCCCATGGGAGCTCCTTCTGTTTGTTTGTAGAATCTGTTGTTGAGGATGAAATAAGTATTCATCATGCAGTGTTTCGTCAATTCTGTGACGTGATGTGGAAAGTCTCCCCTTTCTTCGATCTTTGACAAAGCTTCTTGAATGGGAACGCTGGGATACAGTGACAGTTTTGGTTCAGTTGGAGATTTTGTATTAACTCTACCAAGTGTTCTGAATTTTCAACATAGGAACCTGCTGTTTCTGTCACGGGCTGCATTATCTGTGCTGAGTATTTTTCCAGCTTCTGAGTTGGAGAGGCGATGGCACTCACTATTGGTCGTATGGGTACACCTGCCTTATGGATTTTGGGTAGGCCGCAGAGTTTCGGGCATTTGCTTGATTTCTCTCGGGGTATGATTTGCCTTTCTATTTCTAGGCCTAATTTGAAAGATTTTATTTTATCTTTCGTAACTTTCTCCAGGTAGGTGGTTGGTTCCCTAGCTGATGGTTTATAGGAACCGTCTTGGAGAATAGTAGTCATTTTTTGTTGGTATTCCACTGTATTCATGACCACGGTCGCATTACCTTTATCTGCTGGTAGCATAGTGATGTCCTCATACTTTCCTGAATTCCGCAGTGCTTCTCTCTCTTTCCGAGAAAGTTTTGATTGTGGTGGTCTGCATGTTTTTAGGATATGAGCAATGTTCTGTCTCATATCCTCTGCCGTCTCCTCTGGTATATCCTGTAGTGTGGCTTCTATCCTGGCAATTATCTCCTCATTAAGTACTTTTTCTGGGGTAATGGCAAAGTTGAAAAACCTCTGCTGAGTACTGAGTACCTTCTTCTCTTCTTCAGTAAGAGTTTTATCAGAGATTGTACACTACCTGCGTGGTTTCGGAAGCTGTGTTGTTGGTTGCCTATTGGAGTTTTTCGAACTTTTTGATTTGTGTTTCACTTTTCCGATCTTTGTCAGTTTCAGCCCTCCATGCGGTGACTTTATCGACGTTTTTCCAGATGGCTGGCTGTAGAGTCCTGCTCAGTTCGATGTGGAGGTCGAAAGTTTCTTTCTCCGTTATGGCTAGTATTTTGCGTTTTTCCTTGATGTGTTCTCGTTACAGCTCCAGAATCATTTGGTTTGCTCTCGAAGGAGACACATTTTACATATAATATTTCAAACGTCTGCCTGTTACTCCTCAATGGGGTGTCACAACCCTAAAACTTCAAATGGAAAGTGGAGTCGAGTGATATATCATGTGAAAATGTACAGAATTATCTTCCCAATAATACTCTATTTATCGTAATTTACCCCAACACTCAATGCGAAATCAGCGTAAAGAACATCTCCCGGGTAATTTTCATACTATCGAAAAATACAAATAAGTTCTGGGATTCAAGAATCACAATAACTACAAAAATTTCGGAATTACTTCATTTCAGCGATAGCAGAGTTTTGATGTTTCTTTCAATCAAATTCCCAATTTTTCGTTTGTTTTTTTTATTGAAAAAAATTGCAAACGTTCATTTCAGTCTGATTGAGTTGGGTTTCAATTATTTTTCAACTTCACCATGAAACATGGTTTATTCCATTCCAGAACGAGTTGAAATTGTTAACTTTCATTTTCAAAGAATAGTTTTGTTTGAATTACTGCTCACATTCTTGAGGTTATTTGTCCCGATAAAATGATTCGTATGTTGCCAAGTTAGGAAGTTTTCCATGCGAGTTATACACTTTACTTTTTCTACGGCTATAACAGGTAATTGGGAAATGATTTAACGAATAATATGACCTTCACATTTTATGCCATTCAAAATTTCCATTAAGGTATCTAAATAAGTAAATATAGCTGTCATTGCTCGAAATTTGGTATTCCATGGGAGACCTAATTCATTGTTCATTATCAATAACAACTGTAACACAAAAAGTGTTTTGGTTATCAGGTTAGGAAATGAAATTGATATACAATGTACCTCTTTATTCTATCAAGAACAGTTTTTTATCATTTTTCATAAACATTGTGGATGTGCAACCAAAACCAAAATAGCTGCCCAGAGCGTTACGACAAATGAGAAAAATTTTGAGGTAGTGTTTCTTCCCTTCCATTGAAGAATATTATTGAGGTAGGTCTCTGCATGTGGTTGTTGATGGAATATCATCTGATATTCCCCCAATAAATGCAGGTGTTCCAAAAGGTTCAGTCCTGGAGCCCACATTGTTTCAGCTTCATATCAATGATTTGCTCGAGAAAACATCTTGTTCAGTACATAGTTTTGCGGACGACACTACTCTTCATACTAGTTTCTCTTCCACAGTCCCCATACCAGCTCGAGAAACAAAAACTCAAAGAAACATTCACGTCAATGAAATTAACGATGACTTGTTGGAAATAATAGAATGGGGTAACATGAACTCGGTGGAATTCAATGCTGAGAAAACCCAGGTATGTCTCTTCTCAAGGAAAGCCGTTCTATCATCATCTAGTTTTCAGATGTCAGTAACTATTTCTACGAAGTCAAGTATCTCGATGCTAGGAATTTAGATCAGTGGTAATTTTTCATGGAAAAACCATGTGAAATCGATCGCTAAAGGTGCTTCCCAGAAACTTGGACTTCTATTTCGTGCGAAGAAATACTTCACTTCTCGTCAGCTTCAAATGATCTACAAGGCCCAGATACGACCTGTCTTGGAATATAGTTCTCATGTGTGGAGTTCGGCACCAAAACATTCTTCAAGGCTTCTCGATTCTATCCAAAAAAGTCAATCCGTCTTGTTGGTGATTCTTCGCTCATAGACTCGCTCACTCCATTGGAACATCATAGAAAGGTCGGAAACTTGTCTCTCTTCTAAAAATATTTTCACGGTCGATGCTCTTCTGAATTGTTATCAATCGTTCCACCCTTGGCAATGTCTACACGGATGACTCGACGAGTACAGAATTCCCACCCCTTTGTTGTGAGCTTGGAGGCCTGTCGAACCTCTTTTGCTCAGGAATCTTTTTTCAATAGAACAGCGGAGCTTTGGAATTCCTTGAAGGAAGGAATTTTTCCTAAGGCTCACAAACTCCAAAAACTCAAAGTTTGTGTTGATTCGTATCTCCTGTCCCTTGATTCACGCGGTGTTCATTGAACATTAAAGGGTTTTCCTTTCGTGTGAAAGTGCATATAAAAAAAATCGAGAACTTTACCATGCAGGATCTTTTGGAAATTTCTTCTGGCTGTTATTCCATAATCCTATGACTTTTTCATGCTTAATTCATGGAATGGAGCAAATTTGAATTGATTTGAATCATAGTCATTTTGTTTTTGGAACAGTTTTCCATCTCAAAGTTGAATTGGAACGAGAAACAATCGAAATATATTTGAATAAAGCAAGTCAGACGTGAATAAGTCCAAATTACGCCAACTCTAAATTATGCCGGAATATATCACGAAGAATATAATAGTTAGTACGTTTGTATGACACGGCTAATGGCTGTTTGAGAATTCAGATACAGGTGTTGTGCATTATATTCCGTGAGATATTACTTTCTACTCTGCACAAAACTTTTCTTTTCGGGCGAATACGATTCGCAAAAAGGTCTAATTTGAGTACATAATTGGAATTTATTTCGGGACTAATGTGCTTACCAGGCATATTGCATGAGATAATAATAATATATTGTTGTTTGACTATTTCAACGAGAGACAAATTTATTCTGTACGCGACAACAGTTGACGGGATTTGGTGGTTGGTGAAAGATTAAGAAAGGTGTGTGATTCAGAGAATATGTTCTTCAATAGAAATAATAAGCCTTGACGAAATTAAAAAGTTATTGAAATTGAAAACGAAATTAATTTGAGTTAGATATATAAAAACTATGTTCTGAATCAGAAATAACTCAATGATGCAAATAAATGAGATAATCAAATTAATTCAAAAAATTCTCAAAAAAATTCTGTACAAATCCTCAAAAAATAAATAAAATCGAAAAATAAGGAGAAAACATCAAGAGAAAGAATGAACTCCAAATTAAGAAAATTTGTTTTGAAAAAAAATCAATATAAATATAAAACGAACTGAAACCAATTTTCAGCTCAGTGAAATCACAACGTTTCGATTGTTTCTATTGATAATCGTCTTTTCCTGACAACAGTTATTCAATAAATTTTCATTTCGTTTTCGAGAAGAAAAACTTCTATTCACACTCAGACAAGTTTTTTTTGCTAAGAGAGAAATATCCCTTGAGCTCCTCAATGAGCAAGTGGATAAATCATGAACCTTTCTCACCAGATGGCGGTGACTTTCGACGGTTATGTTGCCAATATCAATTGGAGTTATACAGTTTTTTTTTTCTTCGACATGGTAAATACTTCATAATTCAGAACTCTGTTTCAAGTATCACAATGACAATCGATTTTAGATATAGAGAATTTTATCGATATTCATGAAAAACTCCAAGGAAAAACTTGATGAATGAATTCAATATTTAATTTTTTCCGACGACATCCTCCGGAATATTTCAATCGTTGGAAAAAAGTGAAAAAAATCAATTTTGGTAATATTCGAACCAACGACTGTGATGTGGATCGTCTCAGAGGGCGTACGCCTCAACCAACGAGGCCGTTTGGACTAAAATTTATTTTGATTATTGGTGATTTTTTTTGTAAATTATTCTGTGACAAAAAGCTCTGATATATTGATAAATTACAATGAAATTCATGACAGATTGGTAGTAACAAAGTTTCGGCATTCGCAAAGGAAGGCGTGGTTATGAGAATAAAATGTTATACCTAACTAAAAACCACAAGATAGTCAACATATTTCAGTTATTGTTAACATCCATTTTTGCGATTAATTTTCCTTTTCTCTTGAAGATAATTTGCTGGAATCATTGATTTTCTAAAAGTTTTTCACTTATAATATCACAATAGCTAATCTTGACAAGATTGCAACGACAAATACATCGACCAGAACCGACGAGCTATTAAAACCCGTTTCAAAGAGCATTTCGCACACATGAAATACGGAAGGGTAGGAGAATCCAGTGTAGCCCAACACGCTCCAGACAGTTACCATGAAATTGGTGAAAGCAATCTTAAACTGATCAAGAACGGCACAAGGCTACTCGATGCATGTGAGAGTTTAGAAAAAGCAAAATGTAAAAACAGCATAAATGGTGACAAGGGACCTATCCCTTCCAGCCCGCTTTTCAATTTATTGGTGAGAAAGTAATCAGAATAATAGATAATAACAGATGACGGACCAACAACTTTGCAGGTAGTGACTGCACTGGTTTATTATTGATAAATAAATTAGAATAATTAGCAGTAATGAACAAAGTCCATAGCAAACCTGAAAAACTTTAGGTAGGTATATAAACAACTAATCCTACCTTTACATTCAGTATTAATTTACTTTGAGTCGCGTGCAAAAATATCAGTTTGCTGTTGGGGTAATTGATCTAAGTTTGTGCCAAGATGGATTGGATAAGCTGTAGCATATTTCGTTCAACGAAAAAACTACCAACTTCAGTTACACCAAATGCTAATACTCAGATGGGTACCAGCCCAGTCAATCGCCCCTAGGTAATTTTTGTTAACTAAAGGTGGTAGAAATATGTTTATCTGATTTATCTATTCAGTTTCGAAAAGTCAGGTATTACATGACGTTTGTGAATTTTTTTCAAAACTGTCACTTGAGACAAGTGAATGAGAGTTGTGTAATATTCATTAGGCAACTAGTTGTGTAATAATAGAACAAGAAACTACTAATTTTATTCTTTGAAAATATTGAAAAAAGGATTATTCAAAGTACAATTAACAAAATTCAAAGCAGAACCCGATGTTTCTCCTAATTCTGCTAAAACTTTTTCTGTTCTGATCTCTTTCGTTTCTTCTCTAAACATTCTTTTCGAAGCTGGCTCAAGCTCAGATTCTCCATTCATGATATCCTGAGCAATTCTTTTTTTATTGCCTAAAGAATTCTCAATATAACCCTCCGCAACAGTATTGGACTTCCAGCCCCCGTGCTGTTTCATTCTGAGAATATCAGCTCCTGAATCTGCGAGCAATGAAGCAGAAGTACGTCTAAAACAATGCCCAGTATACTCAGTAAGATTTGGCAAGCCAAGAAATTGTGCAATCGTTCAAGGCAATTTTCCGAACGTATTAATTTCGACAGGCTGAACACTGCTCTTAATCTCTCTGTAACCCACGAAGAAACGTTCATGCTTTGTTATTTGGGGTCTCAGGCAAAGATACTTCCTGATAATATCCAACATATTTATACCAGAAATATTTCCACTGTTGACTATGAATTCTCGTATTACATGAGTTTTTGTTTCTGGAATGGTTATTCTGAAGAAACTTTTTTCATCTATGACGTCTTTGACCCGCAGAAATGTCAATTCAGCTTTTCTACAAGCACCCGCAATTCCAATTATGATTGCAACCTAGAAGGATAGTTCGAATCAATATTTCATTTTGATATAAAAATTAATGAATGAATACCTTCGCAAATAAAAAATGTTTGTCATCAGCTTCCTTTATGAAAGTTTCGAATTGTTCCCTACTGAACACTTTTGATTTTTTTGCATGATAACCCACTGACCGCCTTTTCAGTAATGCAATCAACGTGGTGTAAGTTTGGATATTAACATCTTTTTTAACTTTTAGTTCACTCTTCAACATGGAATATGTCATCCACATCGTTGAAGCTCTCATAGCTTTTATAGTTTCGAAATATGCCAACATTACTTTTTCAGTTATAACTGTAACTTTCTTCGTTTGGCACCATTCTTCAAACTTTTGGTAAGCTGCGTCATATCTAGCTTTTGATTCTTGAGGTATCAATTCATTTAATGCTTTATTTGCCGATACTTCTATATCAGACGCAATTTCGTCGGAACAACTACTCATTTTTGAAATAAGTCTGATACGTTTGACATTGCTTATTAAATATTCATTTTGACAAGCGCCAACGCCAATGTCCCATATCACGAGAAAACCATTATATTATATTCATGAAATGATATCATTAGATGAAATTTTGTACGAAATACGTTATGAAAAGACTTATTTGTTCGACTCGCGTAATTTGCAAAACTCGCTTCGCTCGTTTTGGAAAATATTACACTCATCGAACAATATGGGTCTTTTCATAACTGATTACGTAAATAACTATTTCACAACTTGACGCAATTTCGAAAAAAATCCTATGTAAGTATATCTACCATATTTCCTTGAATGAAAAAAAATACCAACTTCAGTAACACCAAATGCTAAGACTCAGGGTACTAGTTCAGTCTCACGCCGTTTCATAATTTCAGGTCACTAAAGTTGGTAGAAATGTATTTTGCATTATCCACAGTTATATCTACATTATTGAACGGTTTCAGATCCTATGTGCATTTTTTGAACTGTCAAAAAATATGCACTTAAATATCGTGGCGCGTCGACAAAAATTCCAGATTTCTTTCAGTTACCATTGTAACTAGTTGAGAAGTGGAGGTGTGAAATTTTCCATATTTTTTTATAATTTCGTAGACAGATCACACTTGTGACGTTTTTACAAGGTTGTCCCTGGTAACCAAGTATTTTGTTCTCTGTGATTAGTGGAATTCATATCCTACCTTGTGTGGATATGAAATCCTAATAATTCAGTTAACTGGAATCGCCTTCTCCTCCGTACAGTAAACTAAAAGAAATCAGCATATTTACGGGCGGGAGTAGACAAAAAGCCTCTGTGACAGGAAGAAAGACCTTAGAAAGAACTCGTGACGAGACCTAGGGAGTAGGCAGATTGAGGCCCCGGCGTCAAATCACAAACCCTTGCCCCCTCTGACAACCCCCGAGGAGTAGGCAAATTGAGACCTCAGCGTGAAGTCACATTTACCTCTTGAATATACTATATACTATATATATATATATATGTATATATATATATATGTATATATATATATATATATATATATATGTTGTTATTGAGTTCGGGTTGAACCGCGTCTGGAGTTTCGTTCTCGACGTTTCGGCTCCGATTTTGGAGCCATTTTCAAGAGGTAAAAGTGACTTCACGCTGAGGTCTCAATTTGCCTACTCCTCAGGTGTTTTCACAGGGGGCAAGGGTTTGTGACTTGACGCCGGGGCCTCAATCTGCCTACTCCCCAGGTCTTGTCACGAGTTCTTTCTAAGGTCTCACTCTGCCTACTCCTTAGATCGAACTGAGGTATCGAGGGATGTTGGGTAGTATTTATAGCAGCGGGTGCTACTAAAGGACCGTCGGATGTCTTGGTGGGGACTGGGCATCTGGAAATTAGGGGTTTCCATGCAGTTGGAAGTCTCTGGCCGTCGTCACGTTTATTTAAGCAGGAAGGTCGCTTCTCGATTTCGATGGCCTCGCGAATTATACGAGCTTGTAATGTTTTTGCTGTGGCGATGGTCTTAGTGTTCGCAAAGTCTATTTTGTGTCCTGTCTCTTGATGATGTTCGGACAGAGCTGAAGATGGGTCTGATTTCCGGACAGCAAGTTGATGTTCGTATACTCTACTTGTCACGCGTCTGTTGGTCTGGCCTACATATGTTCTATGGCAATCAGAACATGGTATTTCATATATACCCTGTGATTCTTTGACAATTTTGTCCTTGGGGGAGCGGAGGAATGTGGAGATTTTATTGCTGGCTGTAAATATCGTTTTTATGTCCTGTTTTTTGAGAATTCGGCTGATTTTGTCAGTAACACCTTTAATGTAGGGAAGGAAAGCTTTGTGGGGAATGTTGTTGTCTGTTGGGTCTCTGGGAATGGAATGAGAAGTTTGATGGCGGCGGATGGATCTGTCAATTTGATGGTCTGTGAATCCATTTTGAATAAGGGCTGATTTGAGTTGGTTCCTGTGGTTTGTTGTGGAGGTCTGTGAGGTTGATGGATCTGTGATTGAGGGAATTCACAACGGAATTGGTTTGTGCCGGATGATGGTGGGAGTTTGCGTTAAGGTATCGGTTTGTGTGTGTTGGTTTCCTGTAGACCGTGTGGGTGAAGGAGTCATTGGCGTACGTTGATCCGTCTGTTGGTCTGGCCGATGTAAGACTTGTTGCAGTCTCGACATGATACTTCGTAAACTCCCTGGGACTCCAGTGGTACGTTTACGAAGTACCATGTCGAGACTGCAACAAGTCCTACTGCAACGTGGAAATCCATCCTATCACAAAACAAAAACAAGCCGATCACACCAGAGGAACAAGGTCGGACCTTATCAAGTAATTACCATACAGACATAATGAAAAATGCAGTAAGACCAACGAAGAAAGTGGGGGGGGGGGCAGGTCAAAGATACCATCATTGAACACCCCTATATATTGAGAAGCAGAACTCGAATTGAGTAGGCGAGTTCGGAGGTCGAAACTCAATCATCACCTAGAAGATGGCAAATGAGACCTATGTTATATATATATATATATATATATATATATATATATATATATATATATATATATATATATATGTTACAGTGAAAGCTTTCACAGATGCTTGAGTATGCAAAGTTGCTATTCTGGGAGTTTATCCGTTGGTTTTTGCGGTACTGACTTCCGACGCTTCGCCAACATCTCAGTTGGCATTTTCAAGAATATTACTGCTCCTTGAAAATGCCATCTGAGATGTTGGCGAAGCGTCGAAAGTCAATACCGAGAAACCAACGGATAAACTCCCAGAATACCAACTTCGCATATAGATATATATACATAAGTAAAGGCAGAAATTTAATTTTTTTTAGAATATTTTCTTACCCAAAAGTAAGATTTCCTCTACATCAAAAGAACAATTATCAAATGTGCATTGCATGAATGATATGTTCCTTGAACTATTCGGTACAACAGTCGAATTCTCTTGTGTTGAAATTGTGTTTTTTTTTCAATATTAAATCATCTCATAACCTCGAGCTAAAATCTAATACTTTTTTCCCCTTATATATATGATAAATAACTATTTTTCGTTTCATAGTTTTTCTTCAAAGTACTTATAATGTTTCAATATTTGAAATATCAGAATTTCTGTCTGCATCCCTATACATGGATTATCAACTTTTTCGCACAGCGGTGGAGGAACTGAACCCCTTTTTGCTTTCGTTCCTGTTTCTATTCCACCATAACACCAACCGCTCCATAGCGGCCCATCATTCGTGTATGAATTATGGAGTTTAATGTCGCGTTATTCTTTACATCGGTAGCCTTCGTACGCCATACAGACATATTAACCCACCTTATGAATACTAACTACCGCTGACCGTAGTTGGTCTTCTGCCGTCTGTATTCGGACAGGAGGCCAATGTTTATATATCCCTGAAGAAAACAAATTAATGTCGCAGGTGGGAAGCTTCACCCGCTCCGGAAACGAGTTTTAAACATTCATTTTTACGTGCATGTTATCGCAAGTGTGCTTCGTTGACGAATGCATTTTTTCAACATATGGCTTATATAAATGCAAGATCTAGCAAAGAGAGATTTGAATACGCTTCACTTAGAACTTCCAGAAGATATTATCTACATCAATAAGCATATTTTCAAAAGGTAGTAGAGATACTCATATCTTCAAATAGTTTGGATGATATTGAAAATAAGTATGGATTATTTTTCTCTATGTGGATAACCGTTAAAAAAGTTGGAGGTTACACTGCTTCTACAGAGTTTTATAGCGATCAATTGCAATGGACCGATTGAGTTGATCAAATCAAACCTGGTATTTGGCTCACTTTTCACCTCTTATATTGTTTCTGTGTTCTATCATGAAGTTTTTCGAGTTCTTCTGGAAATAATTTCAACATATTGTATACCTACTGTACCAAGTTCAATACGCCAAAATGTGTGCATTTCCATAATTCAAATTTTTTTTCAAACTGAATCTTTCATGCATAATTTGAGAAAAAATACCTCTACCTGCTGTGTCGGCTAGACTGCTTCTAGAGAGAAGGTGTTTTATACCCCCCTTCAATGGGGAAATTCACCATATGCAATGAGAGCTTTTCGAATTCAGAAACGTGCTGTGAGAATAATGGCTGGTGTACCATACAATCTCCATGCAGAGAATTATTCAAACATTTCAAAATAATCTGTCTTCCTTCTATCTATATATACCAGAGTCTCTTAGAAATTCATAAAAGTAAAGCTGAACTAAGCCAGAACCTCAATTTCCACAACTATAGTACCAGGGACGCTGATCATCTGAGACCTCCTAGGTACAAACACGTAATGGCAGAACGCAATTCTCTCAATTTGAATTTTTATAATAAATTACCCAGTAACTGGAAAAATTTGAATTTTCTGTCCTTATTGTAAAGAATCACCTAGTAAATAACAATCACTTCTCGGTCGACGAATTTTTAAATAATGCTATTAGTGACTCTCAAGTACAGCACTGACCATTTCTCATCCAGACAGTTCGGTTCAGACATGTAGATTTTAATTTGTAAAAGTAGATCTGCATAATTACTATGTGTGGTATTTTTTTAATTCTGTTACCATGTGATAATGTTGTTTATATGCATATTTGTGGTGCCCAATGCTCGTGATATTTGTTAATTATATATTTATCAATGTTAATTGTATGTTAACTTTTTTTTTGTGATATTGTTGACCTGCACAATGGGGTGCACAATATGATGTATATTTCATTCACAACTTCCACATGAGAAATTCTTTCTCACAACCCATTGTGACTTGCTACAAATGTATTTATACATAATGTAGTCAAATAAATGAATTGAATTGAATATGGACTTTTTCTAGACTACACGTTTTTAACCGATTAAACTGATCGAAGTAAACCTGGATTTCGACTCGCTTTTCTAGTACTATATTATTTCTGTGTTCGATTTTTGGGTTTTACAAGTTTGAATTTTCTCTGGACATAATATCAACATATATTCCTCATACACCAAGCTCAATTGATCAAAAAAATCAGAGCATTTCCATAATTTTCAAAATTTCTTAGGCAAACTTGATGCACTCGACATATAACTTCCGAATAATTTTTACTATAATTTATTTCAAATTGTTCGAATACATTTGTAACACGGGATAGCTAGTTCGTAATTGAGTGTAATCTTGTGGATTTTGGCGAAGGCGACAAAACACGACTCTTTATTTCCAAATCAGCCGCTCGGATTTCCACAGGGAATCACGAATAATCACTGTAAGAATCTGGGCTATCATCTTGTATAGTTTATCGTTTGAATACATTTGTAACGGGATAGCTATTTCATAATTTACTGAAGTCTTGTATATTTTGGCGAAGGCGACATAAAACATGAATCTGTTTATTTCCAAAGTAGCCACCCCAATTTTCACAGGAAATTACGAATAATCACAAAAATCTTTGCTGTCAACCTGTATAGCATATTATTTGATTATATTTTTTACTGTATAGCTATTTCGTAATTGTCTGTAATCTTGTGTATTTTGGCGAAGGCGACATAAAACACGATTCTGTTTATTTCCAAATTAAACCGCTCCGATTTCCACAGGAAATCACGGATAATGACTACAAGAATCTGGACTATCAACCTGTATAGTAGGTTATTTGATTGTATTTGTAACGGGATAGCTATTTCGTAGTTTACTGGAATCTTCTGTATTTTGGCGAAGGCGACATGAAACACGATTATCTCAATTTCCAAATTAGCTGCCCCGATTTCAACAGGAAATCAAGAATAATCACTACAAGAATCTCGGCTATCAACCTGTATAGCATATTATTTGATTATATTTGTTACTGTATAGCTATTTCGTAATTGACTGTAAATCTTGTGTATTTTGGCGAAGGCGACTTAAAACACGATTCTGTTAATTTTCCGAATCAAACCGCTTCGATTTCGACAGGAAATTACGAATAATGACTACAAGAATCTGGGCTATCAACCTGAATAGTATACTATTTGAATGTAATTGTAACGGGATAGCTATTTTGTAATCACTGGAATCTTGTGTATTTTGGCGAAGGCGACATGAAACACGATTCTCTTAATTTCCAAATTACCTGCTCCGATTTCCACAGGAAATCAAGAATAAGCACTACAAGAATCTCGGCTATCAACCTGTATAGCATATCATTTGATTATATTTTTTACTGTATAGCATTTCGTAATTGACTGTAATCTTGTGTATTTTGGCGAAGGCGACATAAAACACGATTCTATTTGTTTCCAAATCAAACCGCTCCGATTTTGACAGGAAATTACGAATAATGACTCCAAGAATCTGGGCTATCAACCTGTATAGTATATTATTTGATTGTCTTTGTAACGGGATAGCTGTTTCGTAATTTACTGGAATCTTGTGTATTTTGGCGAAGGCGACATGAAACATGATTCTCTTAATTTCCAAATTAGCTGCTCCGATTTCCACAGGAAATCAAGAATAATCACAACAAGAATCTCGGCTATCAACCTGTATAGCATATTATTTGATTATATTTGTTACTGTGTAGCTATTTCGCAATTGACTGGAATCGTGTGTATTTTGGCGAAGGCGACATAAAACACGATTCTGTTAATTTTCCGAATTAGCCGCTCCGATTTTCTCAGGAAATTACGGATAATCGCTAGAATACACTGAGCTATCAACCTGTATAGAATATGATTCGATTACATTTGTAACGGGATAGCTATTTCGCCTATTGACTGGAATCTTGTGTATTTTGGCGAAGGCGACATAAAACACGATTCTGTTAATTTTCCGAATTACCCGCTCCGATTTTCACAGGAAATTTGGTGATAGAAAATCGAGGGATTCTTGTTATGAATTGGTCCCTTGGGACATTGGTTCATCAATTGGGACGATTAGAAGTTTTCTAGAAGAAGTATTTTATCCTTAGCCATTTTTTGACAAATCTATATCTTCCATAGTATATCTTATGTTGTTCATTGTATCAGAATTCATCTCCATATCTTTTTTTCGTAATTATATCATTTCTCAAACTTGATTTCCCAGCTATATAGAACACAATTCCGTTAGTTTTTGGCTTCGCAGTTGTAACTTGTTCAGGAAATTGGGGGACAGAAAATTGAGGGATGTTCTGTTATGATTCAACCTTTTGGGATCGTTGGTGTAGCAATTTTGACGAAAAAAAAAATTTCTACGCGATATTTTCACTGAAAAGAGTTTTCTCTTTCGCCATTTTTTTATATATCTTTAAATCCCGTGTTTCGTTTATGAGATTCGAATTATTCTCCATATATTTTCTCGTAGATAGATCATTTTTCAAACTACACCTTTTACAATTCCAACTCTGAAAATATCGGATATAATGAAGATGATTCGATTGTGATTCAGATAATACCAATGGTAATTCAGATCGGTAAACTGTACTTCAGAAAATATCAGTAATTCAGATTTTGCAAGTGTAATTCAGAAAGTATCAAATGATATCATTATTAAATTTTTTGAATTATACTTTACAAAATAATGTGAATATTCTGAAGGTTATCGATATTTTTTTCTACGCCTCAAAGATGTAAAAGATTTATTTACGACACAAGGAAAAATAGTGCATATTCTTTATTAAATTGAACCCATCTGAATTACAATTGAAATTTTCCGAAAAACAACTTCTGTTATTCCGCGAATAACAACTGGAAAAGGTGTAGATGTCCCGTTTCCCAGACCTATTCGTGACTCCGGAACACTCTCGAAACTATCCAGCTCATTCCCATGAATTACAACTTCATAAAATGCCAACAATCGCGAAACGACCTGAAACAATTCCGTAACAAAAACCGATCGCGTACGTTCCCCGAAGGCATCTTCGGAATGCACGGCAAACTCGATTTGCGATCGCATGCAAGTCCTTAGACGACGATTTGTCGGGAGACACGAATCGGCGGCTATTCGACTGTTTTCTTCGTGCCCCCGCACGCTTGATGTTGGACAAGGTGAACACGGCTACGCCTGACGAACTATTAGCCTTCTTGACTTATGTTTTCAATGGGGTTGCAGGGGTGGATTTATAAACGTACCAGTTCGAATAATAACCATTGCATAGTTGAATTTTCATCATGATTGAGATTTTGGATAAAATAATAAAGAACAGAAGCAGATTTAGGATCTAAGTATTTTCCGGAGAAAATGAAGTTGAGGGAACAAATTTTTGGAATTGCCTTGTCTGAATCTTCCTTTTTCTTCCATAGAAGTTCTATATTTCCTCTTTTAATTCCGAGACCAAAAGGCTGAAAAATAATTCTTCGAACATCAAAAGTTTTATCATTGAGAGAAAAATGTTAACTTCATACCAACCAAGTTTCAGAAGAAGAGGCGGTGATGAAAAGAAAAAAATGATTTGAGAAATTGAATTCAGCATCGATATCAGTATCACTACTTTGGTTCAGGTTTGAAGGCCGTCGCTTTTGGAATTTCTTCCTGACAATTCGCTGGCGTGAGTGGCCAACTTCTTCAGAGGCCAATACTTCTTGAATTAGACTCCGATTACTGGGTATTACGACTTCGTCAAGCGTATTTATGTGGATTCAGAAAGCCTGGAGTGAAAAATGATAATTACTTCTTCACTACAGGCCACCTGAAAAAATACGCTTTACGAATTAAAAAAAAAATCCCAAAAACGACGACCTTCAAACCCGAAACGAACCTCGTTCACGAAAGCCTAAACACATTCGTCAGCATCAACATTCCAATTTTTCAATGACGGATACAACTGTAACTATCTCCATGATTTCTACGTTATCGAAAATTTTAGAGAAAATTGTTCACGAAAATATGGTTCAGTTTTCACTAAGGTTCGACAGATTCAATGATCGTCAACACGGTTTTATGGTCGGAAAGTCGACTCAGTCAGCCATCTTCAGTTTTCTCGATGATCTTCAAGCAAATCTGAACAGCACAAAAAAGTTTCGGTATTTCCATGACTTAGCAAGGCATTTGACCTTGTTGACCATTCCTTGCTTTTACAGAAGCTACATGAATACGGTTTCAGGGAGGATAGGGAACTGTCTGAGTTTTCACCTTTCCGGTCGATAACACTTGAGAGTAGTCAACTCATGTCATTCTAATTCCCTCAATATTATGTTTGGAGTACCCTAAGGTTCCGTCCTTGGGACTCTGTTAATAATCTCCCATATAACCCTTTCAGTTGATGGTGGAAGCCTTGTTCTGTTTGCAGACAATGCCTTCTATCTATTTTCAGAGAATAGCCTCTCAAGGTCAACCTCAATTTTTCAAATGAATGTAAACATTTGAGTTCGCTGTTTCGATGAAAACAACCTAATGGTGATGTTACAGGAAGTTGTCTCGTAAGAGTAAGCAAGTTCAGTCTAGAAAATTCTCAGGACTTCATGTTGACAACTCATTGAACTGGGAAATACATATCAATTTTCTTTGTGAAAAGCTTGCCTCTGCTTGTTTTGCTCTGTATAGGTTAATACGCATAAAGAATAAGTCGGTTCTTCTATCGTATTACTATGCACATTGTTACTCTCAATTGAAATATGGAATCATTATCTGGGAATACTCTAGTTTTGTACAAAGGGTTTTCATTTCACATAGGAGAGCTGTAAGAAATATTACATCTTTGGAATTTAGGCAATCGTGTAGAGACAAATTCAGAGAACTGGGAATCCTACCATTACCTTGTATTTACATGCTAGAAATGTCGATGTATGTGAAATCAAACTTCAATACATTCATACCTATTAGTTTCAATCACAACTATTTCAAACGAAATTGTAATGATTTGTTGATCCCATCACACACTCGTGCATTTTACGAAAAGAGCCAGAGGTATGTGGGAATTATCATATATAACAAGCTCCCTGATGATTTTTATTAAATTTTTCAAACACGCTGTGAAAAATATGCTTTCGAACACCTCATTTTATTCTGTGCAAGAGTACCTAGATTTTGACTTTTAGTGTTTTGACTCCTTTTTTTATCTAGTCAAGTTCACCTATTTCATTTATATTCTGTTTCATTTATATTGTATAATTGAAAGACTTTGTTCTCAAGACAATACTTCTCTGACGTGTCCCATACCATGTAAATGATCTCATGGACCAGAAAGGTACTGTTACTGTTACTATGGAAGATCTTCACGGTCAGGAAGGTCAATGCTTGAACGATCGATATTGTTCTATTACTCTATAAACAATGGTTCAGGCAAGATCGCGGAATCCAGTAAATGACAGCATGACACGAAATACGACGCTTTACATCTAGTTCAGAAAATGAAGCTTAAAAATGGTAAAACCTCGCAATTTTTTCGTCCAGCACCGATTTGTACAAAAAGTTTGGGATTAGGCTTATTACACCCTCTAGTTGATTTTCTATATTGTGCCGTTGTACGCTTTTTGTTTTTCAGGGGTGAAAACTACCCCTAATTGTCAAAATTATAAAATAACATTAAAAACCTTAATATGGGTAAAAATAGTTAAATAATGATTGTTTCATTCTTTAAGATACAATTTCATAATCTTTCAACCTACCCTTGTTAATAAGTACCCTTGAAAACATTGAAATTTTTTTAATATGTCTTCGCACTTTAGAATACACTGGTGAGAAATCAGTGAAATATACACTCACACACGCGAGCAGATTCTTCTTCTCTGTCTTCCAATATGAATAGAAAAAGTGAAACATATAACGTATAACGGCCGAATATACCGGTTGTGTAGATTACTACGTTCCGAAGCGGGTAATTCAACTTTTTCAAAAAAAATGATCTGTTTTTTAAGCATAGCTCCTTCATTTCAGGTGATAGAGAATTTTTTTCAAACACGATTCTGTAGAGCTTTTCAAGAGCTATAAGACTATGTGAATACCTAAGATCCCTCAATTTTTAAATGGGGAGAGTTTAAAGCGCTTGACTAAGGTGATGTTCGATCGTAAATGTAGGTGTTAAACGGCTATATCTCGCCGATTATTCTTTTTACAAAAAATCTACACACAGGAAAATTTTTGTCATTAAAAAAGCTATAATTTAGTACTGTATCGTTTTTTTCATATCTTAAGTATTTTGAGAGATATTTATAAGAAAATGGTTAAAAACACGAAATTGAAAAAAATCATTTTCTGTTTTAACTCCAATTTTTCAAGAATTAGGCATATTAAATTGGTTAAACTTCGTGAGTGTATCAATAGTACATATATAAAGAGAATCACAGAAGGGTGGCGATAAATTTTAGTTAGGGAGTACTTTGGAGGTTGTTTTCGCAGATTTTTTTCGTAGAAAAAAGCGGGTACCGATCTTATTTTGATCATGAGTCGGTCAATTTTCATGCAAGGAAGGCATTTTTTCAGTTGTTTGAAAGCTCTAATTACTTTGAAAAAGTTACTATGAGCTTTCTTCGAAAAATGCAAATTTTTCTCGTTATTTCGCTTTAAATCTTCCAATTTATACATTTGACGAAAAAAGCTAAGCATTAATTAATTTGCTGTATCTCAGTTCGTGTGTGTCGTAGGAAAATTATAAAGGGGGCATTGTTTTTGTTTTTTCAAAAGTTACAATCTGCCTCTTCACACTTTTTTGATGAAATGCATAGTTTTAGAGTTATTTGCAAAAAAACAATCAAAAACTGCGATTTTTTCGTCAAAAAACTGTTACTCTGAACTTCGAATAACTCAAAAAATATTATCTTTACGAAAAAACGTATGGAACATTTTTTTCTTAGAATTACTTTAGCCGTCGATTCCCACAGTTGAAATGTAATAAAAAAATTCCACCCCCGTGATGGGGTGGCAATCACCCCCAAGGCTCTGACGTACAGCGTCATGATATAGAAAATGATCCTTGGGCTATTCCCCACCTTCTGTGAAAATTCCAGGTAAATCCATGGTGGACAAAAAAATTGCAAGCCAAAATGCTTCATTTCCTGAACCAATCTTTCCAGAGCGTTTTCCCCATCGATACATTCAGCAGGCGCGTCGCATGTCTGCCAACTATTTCTCGGATATCGCACGGTGCAGTTTCGTTTTACCGCTTTCGACATACCAAGTACCGAACGTGAAGAATCGCCGCGTGAATATTTCACAAATCGCATTCGTTCGGACCGTCAACTCTGCTCGCCTCCGAATTTATGCCTCCGCGAAGGGCACTCCATTCAATAAATTAGCGAATCGCGATAAGACCGCGGTAAGTACCGGCTACCGCGTCGGAAGTGCATGTTCGACATGAAATGATCTCCTAGAACGGTTTCGCGCACGTGATCGCGGCTAACACGGCGTAATTGGTCGAATTCGGATTGGGGTCGCACGTTAAAAAGTGAGACCCCGTTAGTTTTTGGCTCGTTCGGTTTTTGACTTCGGAGGACTGCCTTTCGTATGGGAATGATAGTTGCGTAACGAAAGATGGCGTTTGCAATGGCTAAAACCAACTCATTGAAAATTCAGAAATAATATCGTTCTATTGATATTTTTTCCCAAAAAAAAGGAATTTTATGATTGGTCGAACTGAGGATAAAGAAATAATTCAAAGTATCTGAATGATTGCACGGTATTTTTTTGTGAATCGGCAAGATCGATTTATCACCCCCGAAAACCCTTGCATACTAGATATCATGAAACTCTTTCCAATATTCTTATATATAGAAATATATATACAATAATTACTCTTCAGGTATCTGATAGATAGACAAGATAGATACAGATAAACACGTAACACACAATAATATCAGTACACAACTGATTCTTGTTTTCTAACCTCAAACGGAAAACACATTATCCTAGTGTTTGCTCAACAACTCCATCTGATGAAATAGTATTAGGGTTGCAGTATCGGTGAAGCAGTTGCTCCCAATTGAAAAATAAATAATAGTATTTCTACTCGCCAATAGATGTCAGAAAGAGTCATTGCCTGAAATGATAGTATCACTACCCGCCAATAGATGTCGGGAGGAGTCATAGAAAGTTATTGACTGATAACACGGTAGAAATTATTTTTTCTAAAAATGAAAAATAGCTAGATCGATTTATCGCTTGAGTCCCCGTGCATAATTAATTTCATAAAAATAGTTGGAGCCGTTTTCGTGATCCAGATTGAATAAATATATATATATATATTGTTCTAAAAAAAAAAAAAAAAAAATTGTTCTAAAAAAAAAAAAAAAAAAAAATTGTTCTAAAAAAAATTGTCTAAAATTGTTCGTTTTCGTTAACCAGCTGACGAACGTCAACCCTCAGAAGTCGAAACTTGTGCGAGCAATGGATCAACGAGGCCTTACCTTTTAACGTGCGATTACCCAGCACGGTGGCCCGGCGAGGATTCGAACCCCGGCCTTCCGCTTCACAGGCAGATATGCTAACCACTACACTACCGAGACCACAATATATATATATATATGAATTGATCGTTCGAGGGTATAAGATGATAACTAGATGCATGTGAGAGTCTAGAAATAGCAAAATGTAAAAATAGCATGAATGCTCTTATACGGAACAATTACAATGTGTCCAATTGAACTATTGATGATTTCGGTTCAGATTAAATCCACATGAGATTATTAGTTACGGTTCCATAAAGTTCTGGAATTGTACTACTCCTCTTTTTTATTAGTTCCGAATTTTTCAGAAAATTTCACACCTCTACTTCTCAACCAATAAGATGCCTTAATTTTGCCTAGTTACCATGACCACTAAAATATATTCCGGAAATTTTTTCGAATCACGACGATATTTGAGGGGAAATTTTTTGACAGTTCAAAAAATAAACATATGATGTACAACCCTTAAATGATGTAGATATACTTGCGAATAATGATAAATACATTTCTACCAACTTTATTGACCCAAAATTATGAAAGGGCGATAGAATGAACTAGTACCCATCTAACTTTTAGCATTTGGTGTGACTAAAGTTCGTAATTTATTTTTTTCACGGAATATGGTAGATATACCAACATATAGGAATTTTTTCGAAGTTGAGTCATGTTACTTGTAAAAATATATTTCTACCACCTTTGGTTAACTGAAATTACCAGAAGGCGATAGACTTGGCTGGTATCCATCTGAGTTTTGGCATTTGGTGTATTTCACAAAATATGTGATATAATAATAATAATAAATTGTCTATTTAAATACTTACATACCTATATATGAATTTTTTCGAAATTGTGTCATATTATCTTTATAAACTAGTTATTATGGAGCTTTCTGACAAAACCGGTTAAACAAAAATGACAACTCAACATATGTCAAAAACAGCAATACCCTGACCAACTTGACAATCAGAGGATTTACTTCAAAATATCAGTTGGAATATTAATTTTTTTTCAAATTATGATTCTCTTACCGAATACCACGCAAGCTTATATCATTCCTGGATATTTTCTTTCGGACACGAATATTTAAAGAAAATATTATTTTCAAAACATTCGTGCCCTCTTGAAAATTTTCCGAAATAATTCAAGCTCTTGTGATGAGTGAAAACTTCTGAAGAAATATGAAAATATCGCGACCTTTTTGATTCTTCTCCTAATTTGAACCGACCGCGAAACCATCACAGACCGAAGTGCAGTATTCAAACCTGTCCGAATTAAGTTGATGGAGCGTTAAAAAGTTGGACGGCCGAGACCGACTAATGGAAAGACAGCAACAAGAGACGAGCATTAGAATAAACACGGCAGAAATGATTATTTAGCGCTGAACTGGAGACGTCACCTTTGCGCTCTTTCGTCTC
Organism: Zygogramma bicolorata; assembly: GCA_032362365.1. Classification (NCBI taxonomy): domain Eukaryota; kingdom Metazoa; phylum Arthropoda; class Insecta; order Coleoptera; family Chrysomelidae; genus Zygogramma; species Zygogramma bicolorata. The sequence continues at coordinate 2,080,262 of JAVJAQ010005172.1, forward strand.
CACACTCCCTTAAAAATCACAATGACGGCTTTCGTAGTTCGGAAACAGTGGAATATCAGTATGTGTTGGTGGGACCAAAAAGAGTGTGCGATGGAAATAGTATTGTTACGTTTTTACTCTGGGATCGAAAATAAATGACAATTGGTATGGCGAAATCAAACAACCTCATTGCAATGAACTCAACAAATCACTAAACCGCTCATTCACAACTCAATAAATCAATCAATAACTATTATTGTTTCTCCTATTTATTCACTTCATCGCTGTCGGTAATCAACATACTCCTTACTTACGATGCCTAGAAACCCTGGTGATTCCACTGATTAGGTTTTGCTTAGACTTTTGTGACAAAAAAACAATCGACGCTTTCGGGAGGTTCCTCTATTTTTTCTGTAGGGAGCGTTATATGTTCCTATTTTTCGAATTTGTTCTCAAGTGTCAAGTCAATTGTCACATTATCGTGTAACTTCGACATTTTAAAGCGTGACAAGTAACAATGTTTTGATCGTGTTCATTCATTGATTTCGTTGCTTTCGAACATTGAAAGGTTTTTTCAAACTTGTTTCATCGTATTATGATGTCGGATTTGTATTATCGTTTATGTTGCAATCCTTGCGACTGTACTTTTTCACTAAGTGCAAATTCAGACAAGACTGCCAAGAGCGTGTGAGCGACATCTGTACGTATTCTAGGGAAACCCCCAATCGCTGAATTATCTACCAAAAATCAAACAATCCGGATTTCGCCAACTTTAGCTCAAACGTTTACATGTGTAAGTGAACACATCAGGGTTTCCAGGCACCTTTCCGTGCTGCTCCCTGTCTGCTATATATAGCAGCAGCATGGTGCTGGAATCTTCCGAACGGTCAATGACAGGCATCGACATTTCTGGTACCTCCGCGATGGTTCTCCACATGTGTAAACAAATGCGGTGAATCGCGATAACGAACGATGGGCGTGGTATTCTCCAAAACACATAGGCATAGGCGTAGAGGCAGGGTTTCATTGTTTCGCAGACTTGTTCTAGATCGTCGTATTCGTAACAGTAAGTAATCATTTTTTCAACTTTGAACGACTTGGTTGCCAAACGACTCATAGTCAAATCGTAAGTGTACAACATTCGCTGTATGCAGTTGATTGGTAGCTCACCTTCTTCCGTTCCCTATTACCTGGTTAGGTGAATCGATATCAATAATTGCGCTCATCTGCTTACCACGATCGAAATGTATGATTTTATTACGGGTTGAATTTGACAGAATTGGAGCAAGTAAATAAGCGTTGCTCGTACTGTTTCATGTGATCAGGGAACTAAAAAAAAATTTGTTATCATATGGTGTCAAAATGCACGTGTATTCTGAATGATCCATCACCTAAGCTGTCAAATACGTACTGAACGGTTTGAAATAGTGGTAGTAGAAAATAGTATATCACATCCAAATTCTCCCACCTAATAACAATTTTTGATGGGGGATACGACAAGCAAGTGACAATGTAATGACTATTTTTTGTATATCATTTTAATATTTTTAGGATACAATGATCTTGTAGAAAGGCAGAAACGAAATTTCTTCACGTCAAGATATCGTTGAGGAAGGGACATATTACTACTATACCACCCCATATATCTTTGAATGAAGACAATACGTGTGTTCACAGTCATGACAATAATCAGAATGTTGGGGCTTAGGTTTTGTTAAGATTGTAGCATTTTTAGTTAAGCAATAGCAAATGAATGTCCTAAATGAGTTATTTATGACTTCTATGAATATACGAGAGAGAGAGAGTTATTTCATTGGACGAATCAATACTTTTGTTTTCCTTTTCGTAACTGAGTGGTGATGAGTGATGAGTGTTCCCTGAGTTAACGTCTCAACATATATCTCAAGATTTTGCTCTCAAACAAACTCGTGTATAATAGTTTAAGATCAAATCCTTCGATCTGCGGGCTCGGATTTTATATCATATCATTATATACTCAAGTCATTTGCTCAGCAAAATTTTGGAATTCTTGGATTTGCACACATTTTAACCTTGGTTCACTCAGGTATGACCCTATGACCCCCGATTATGAAGGGTAAGGCGTTTTGACATTTCCGTCAATTTTGAAGTGACACTTCTGTCAGAATTAAAAGAAATTTAATACTTGAATATATTGATATAGAATATAAAATACGGTTGTATAAATTATGACAAGAAATAGAAAAGCAATAAATGAAATAGAATAAAAAATAAAACAATCTAAAAAGGGAACTTTGTTTCATTCATGTGCGTTCCTGTTCATAAAATAAAACGTTCGCTTCGCCATTCACGAGTGATTTTGAAGAAACCGGTGACACATGGGAATGTAAGGCGTAAGGGTCTCGGCAGTAAGCCGTGTAGTGGCCGTTGTACGTAATGCCGCTATGGTTGGAGAGCGCGTAGAGGTTGTAGTGGCAAGGGGTACATTGGCTACTGCATATTTACTTTTGTCAAGACCTTCCAACGGGAAATAGATGGTGACATTCAATTTTCCTCTGAACCATTTCTTTCGAACTCTAACTCTGTACGCCATCTCTTCCTGAATGATCGTGCCAAAGTTTTTTGTCGATTCTCCCGCTAGCGCGGGATAGAAGTAATCGATTTCAGACAGAGATTACACGAAGAATGATGGGCGATAAAAAATTAAAAAATCTCTCGGAAAGTAATTAGAAATATAGTAGCGGTCTGCTTAATGGTGTGTGATCTCTTTCCTCTTTGCCGCTGCATTTGCCGTTTCCAGTTCGACTTCGCTTCTGGCAAGGATTTTCAGATACTGAACCGAATTATTTAAACGAATGCATCATCGTGATTGATAATATCTGGTCGGGGGAACGGTTCTAATTATTTATTCATCCACTACGGAAAAATATTGTGAGGCAGCGATGTTGTTTGCTGTTGGAATTGTATCTGTGAGAAGCAGGTTTTTGATCGACTGGAACAACTGGATAAATAATTATTATTATTGGAAACCATACAATATATATACAAACATACATTTATGGTTACTGGATCTTCCGGTTGAACCGCGTCTGGAATCGTTCTCTCGACATTATATCGGCTCCCACTTCGGAGCCATTCTCAAGACTTCTTCTTGACTTAGTGGCGAGGCCTAAGTCTCCTTAACCCCCAGTTTTCATCTTGACAAAGTGAAGATTGTGGTGTTGTGGATAGAGGGAAGGTTATATAGGTAGGTATATGAGAATCCAACGTTGATGAAACTGTCGGACCACATACAGGTCTGGTTTGAAAAGGATTATTATGGATTTGTTCGATGGGATGGTAATGGTTTCCAGGAATTGAGAAGCCTTTGTGGGTCGTCTCGTTTGTTGGGGCATTGAGGGCGTTTTTCAATTTCTTTTGCTTCGCGAATTATTCTGGAGTGGAATGTTTTTGCTATGGCAATGGTCTTCGTGTTGTTGAAGTCAGTTTTGTGCCCCTTTTTCCTGGTGATGTTCGAAGCGAGTCGAGGTCATGTCCGAATTACGTACTGCTAGTTCGTGCTCGTAGGACCTGTTCGATACGCGTCTGTCCTATGTATGTTCTCGGGCAGTCGTGATAAGGAATTTCATATATTCCTTGTGATTCGTTGGGAATTATTATATCTTTAAATGAGCGCAGGAAAGAAGATATTTGTTTGTTTGCTGTGAAAGCTGTCGTGTTTTGTCAGAATTCGGATCACTTTATCAGTGACTCCCCGAATAAAAGGAAGGAAAGCTTTCGGACGTTCAGTCGGGTCTTCCGGTGGTTTGGGATGCGGATTTGTTGGCGTTGAATGGTTTTCTGGATCTGAGGGTAGGAATAATAATTTTGAAGAAGAGCGGATGTGAACTTTTTCAGCTAACTGGGTCTATTGTGGTCATCTGTGAGTTTGATGGATCTATTGATGAGAGAGTTCAGTACGGAGCTCACCTGGGCTGGATGATGGTGGGAGTTGGCATTGAGATATCTATTAGTGTGCGTGGGTTTCCGGTAGACAGTATGAGTGAAATTATCGTTGGATTTTGTGATATAAACATGTAAGAAAGGAATAGCGTTGTTCGTCCCCATTACCAGAGTGAATTTTATCTTTGTAGGTTAAGCACGTTGAACGTGATGGACTGTAATTCTTCATGGAACTGACAATTTTGTCAGTTTTATATCATAAAATATCAAATGTCAGCACTGTCAATTTAATGATTATATTTTGTGTTAAAAATTAGCAGACTGAACAGATCAGGTCCCAGATTCTATTTCACGAATTCGATTATCGAATTGTTTAGAATATGAGTATATTGTCGGTACAGCGCATTCAACAGTCACAGTCTGACCTATTCGACAATCGAATTCGTGAAATAGAATCTGGGGGCAGAGCAGAAACTTGGGTTGAAAAAGAAGAAGAAAGAAAGATGGAGAGTTTTATTGGAATAGAATTTAGTATGCAGGGGAGCATTGAAAATGAGGAATCATGAAGTAATATGTGCAACACCAACAGAAATTAATAAATAACCGCATTAGCATGGTGGGAGTAGAGAAAGTACAGTACGCAACTCGAGGATAGGTAAGGCTAATTACGTGCACTCCTGAATTACCGCACACGGCTAAAGCCTCTTGCGTAATAGGCTACTTATCCCCCTCGTTACGTAATATACTAATAATATGCCGTGCATTTCTCGATCATCCAGAGCGGAGCGTTGCTCAGCCCTAAAACGGCACCCACCAACTCAGCACAATATGACTTATCGGAGCAATAAAAAAGATCATCGTCTATTTATTTAAATTCTCCATAACAATAATTGCCGCTAGCGGAATACCTCGTGACGTTAAAATCCGAATGAATATTCAAAGATGCGGCCCTAGAAGTAATTAAGAACACATAGGTTATAACGCGGAATTATAGTTGGCGGTGCGAGCTTTAAGATTTCTCGTCGATTAGCATAAAAAAGCTATAAAATTATTGTCGGATTAAGTTTTGGCAATGGCGAAGATCTCGACGCCCGTAGAGATATCCACGTATCTGGTGAGGTTTACCGTTTCCGTCTCGGGATCAAGAGTGCCGTTATGCTTTTCGCCGCCGCCTTTCTTAATATAACCCTTTACATGTCGACGGTACGCATTTATTTTGATTGCGGGGAACGTGGAAATTTCGTGATTTTCGCGGGATCGACGCTCGGTTGGGAAAGTGTTCGTATTTTGCTGGTTGTTTTGCGTGAAGCGGAATCAAGTTGGTGGTACAAATTGTTTTTTCTACGGATGCTATACAATGTGCCACTTCTCTCATCGCTTTCGTACGTTCAGAACGAAAGATTTCTCACGCAGTAAGAAATATCCGCCATTACAGTGAGAAATATTTCCTCACTGTTATCACGATAACCCAAGTCAGTCATGAATTGTTACATGTCAGATTGATATGACACGTTCTCAATGTTGACAACGCTACGCCGACGATTCGCGTGCAATATCCAAGTAGCCCATTTTTAGCGTTTCCATAACAACAAAACCGAAGCTGTCAACTTACCTAACGAAAATATTTTCATTGTTGATTGTTATAGTATAAACAGTTCAGATTCATTAAATATTGAATATAATGAAATACGAAGAATTAGAGTTGGAAAATACACCTCCAGAAATTGTTCAGAAAGCAATAGATGTTTGCACTGATTTGCTACCGAGCATATCAAGAGAAAAATATGAAATCGCTTGAAGAAACTTCATGGACTGGAAAATGAAAGCCAAGGTGAAATCTCTTTCCGAGAATACCTTGTTAGTTCATTTTGAAGAGTTGTCAAGAAGATTGAAATCATCTACATTTTGGTATCAGTACTCGATGCTGATGAAAACCTTAATTATTCAAAACTGTGTTGATAAATTAAATTCCTACGTGCATTTTTGAAAGCAAATCTGAAAAATATGCTCCAATTCTGTCAAAAACATTAACTCCTGAAGAAATCCAACAATTTTTGAAAGATGCACCTGATGAAAAGTATTTACTGATGAAGATATGAATTAAAATTTTTTAAATTGTTAGAAAAATGAATGCTTGATTTTGATTTCAGACTGCTTTAGCTATTGGCCTTACAGGGGAATGCCGTTGTGATGAACTACTTCGAAAATTAAAAATTGATGAAATGGAAGATCCTAATTCGGCCCTTTCAATAAAATTACCCGATACTAAAACCAAGGTTCCTAGAATTTACACAGTCACAGGAGAATTCTACCAAATTTGTAAAGCTTCGACCATGCACAAATGAAACACGTTTTTTTTTATTACAAATGTCACGATGCTCTGTCACTCAACTTCTAAGTAGAGCTTCATCGATATTGCACCTCGTAGACGTTGCAGACATAATTATTGGTCCTTCGAGCCGGACGGACAAAAACTCGCCCCCTCCTCCCGCTCCCGTTCGAAACCGGATATCCTTCTTTTCACGATAAAGCATTCCGTCCACTTTTCCGCCAAGCCAGTGGTCGCGTTCACGTGGTCCGTGAAATCGCAAATAATTATAAATCAAAGATTCGTCGGCGAAAATGCTAACGACATCGCCCGAATGAGAGATAACGTCCGAGGCGGGCCGGGAATTATTAAAAGTCCGGTCACCCTTTACTCTTTCTCTATAATTCTTTTGTCGCATCGGACGACCCTTGCGGTCTCTCGCACATACACACACACATTATGAATTCCAGATCGGATCCGCCATATACGAAATTGCACTCTCCGATGAATTTTAAAATACGCGACGTGAGCTGATCCCGATTAGGTCTAAGGGTCGCAGGGGGGAGGGAGATCGTAATTTCGAGCTTAATCGACGGCTCGTAGTATTAGTCGAGGAGAAGAAAAATCATCATGAACGACCAACTTGGATAGCCCAGGAATGTTTCTAGTGAGAAATTCCCCTAACACCAAACTGATATTATTTGCACTCGAAGCGCGTTTCGTAATCATCTTCAGGAGAAGTAAAGAGATTTCATATCTGAAGATTAGCCTCAGCTATATATATACTCTACAGTCTGAGATAGTGCAAAAACTACCTGGTACGTTTTTTCTTGGTTCGATATGGACTTAGATCAGATTATATTACTTTTTATTTTTTTAATACAGTAATAACATTTTTTCGGAAATGTAAAAATTCCCAAAAAAAATACATAAATATACTACAACACAGAAACGAGAAATAATACAGAATATATATATATATATATATATATATATATATATATATATTATATGTATTCTCTGGAAATTCCGGTTGAACCGCGTCTGGAATTTTTCTTCTTTCGACTTTGGAGCCATTCTCAAGACTTCTTCTTGACTTGGTGGCGAGGCCTAAGTCTCCTTAACCCCCAGTTTTCATCTTGACAAAGTGAAGATTGTGGTGTTCTGGATAGAGGGATGGTATTTATAGCTGTATGAGAATCCGATGTTGTTGAAACTGTCGGACCGTATATAGGTCTGGTTTGAGAAGGATTAATTAATGGATTTGTTCGAAGGGATAATAATAGTTTCCAGGAATTGGGGAGCCTTTGTGAGTCGTCTCGTTTGTTGAGGCATTGAGGGCGTTTTTCAATTTCTATTGCTTCGCGAATGATTCTGGAGTGGAGTGTTTTTGCTGTGGCAATGGTCTTCGTGTTGTTTAAGTCAATTCTTTGTCCGGTTACGTGGTGGTGTTAGATATATATATATATATATATATATATATATATATATATATATATATATATATATATATATATATATATATATATATATATATATATATATATATATATATATATATACAGGGTGTCCCAAACTCAATGGCCTATTAGACATTTCTGGAAAACGGGACATAGGATTATTTTGAAAATTTCAATTCTTGGGTAATTAGTTCTGTTCTATCGATCTAAAATATTTTCAGCGCTGCGACGTTGCCGCTTATATTGAAAAGTAGCAACAACTTTGATATTTTAAATGGGACACCCTATATATTATTGCCTTTCTCGCTTTGTTATTACTTTCCGATTATTTTTGTATAATACTTCCCTATACCTATCTTTAGTGGTTTTCGAGAAATTCATTGATTTCCTTATTTTTTGTGCGAAACGTAGCTTTAATCAGATGCTTATTATTGCGGCAGCTGAAATTTTGAATGTAGTTTGACATTGCCCTGTGTATCAGTTGTGTCTAAGAAAATTTTTTCTCCATTATACAGGGTCGTTCAAAATTTGTGAATTCACCGACACATACAAAAGTGGTGAAAAGTGCATTTTTTCAAATGGAACATCCTGTATATTATCGAAAATCCTGAAGGACAATTGAAGTTCCCTTCAAATGATGTGTCATGTTCCTATACCTAAATAGTCAGGTTTCCGAAATAAATTCAAGTTTCTATAAAAATTCTATTATTTTGTCATATTTTGTATTAGGTAGCTATGAAATGTCATGGAACATGTCATTATGAAAATTCGACAATTAATGCATCAATAATGAAACGTCATTAACGTAAATTTGATTAGGAAAGAATCAAAATGGAAGGCAAAAACAATTCAAATGAAGTTTTGATGAAATTGATTATTCTTCGTGGCCAAACAAACTTTAAGTTAGACAAGCAGTGATTTTCATAGTGTTTCTGTCAGAAGAAAGTATTGAAAATGGATTATAATGCATATTCAATTGTAGATATTTCAAATTTGTTTTATATTCACGGTGAGAGAATTGTTTCGAGAACATGCATCAGAAAATTCAATGAACTTTATCCAAATTTACCGCATATGAATAGAAGAAAATTCAGAAGAATTGAACGGAATTATGCTGTGTTTGGGAATATTGAAGCACTAAGAAATCAAATCATGCCGATAACTGGAGACGAAGTAAATGAAATAAAACATTTTGCATATTATTGTTATAATTTGATCACATTGACCATGAAGAAAAAACAATTTCCATTTTTATTCCTTCCTAATCAAATTTACGTTATTGAAAGCGCAAACGTTTTATTATTGATGCATTAATTGTCGAATTTTCATAATGACATGTTCCATGACATTTCATAGCCACCTAATACAAATTATGTCGAAATAATACAATTTTTATATAAACTTGTATTTATTTCGGAAACCTGACTATTTAGGTATAGGAACATGCCACATCATTTGAAAGGAACTTCAATTGTCTTTCAGGATTTTCGATAATATACAGGATGTTCCATTTGAAAAAATGCACTTTTCACCACTTTTGTATGTATCGGTAAAATCACAAATTTTGAACGACCCTGTATAATGGAGAAAAAATTTCCTTAGACACAACTAATACACAGGGCATTGTCAAACTACATTCAAAATTTCAGCTGTCTTCGAATCCAAATACCACAGTAATAAGCATTTGATTAAAGCTACGTTTCGCACAAAAAATAAGGAAATCAATGAATTTCTCGAAAACCACTGAAGATAGGTATAGGGAAGTATTATACAAAAATAATCGGAAAGCAATAACTAAGCGAGAAATACAATAATATATAGGGTGTTCTATTTGAAATATCAAAGTTGTTGCTACTTTTCAATATAAGCGGCAACGTCGCAACGCTGAAAATATTTTAGATCGATAGAACAGAACTAATTACCCAAGAATTCAAATTTTCAAAATAATCCTATGTCCCGTTTTCTAGAAATGTCTAATAGACCATTGAGTTTGGGACACCCTGTATATATAGCATGAAGATTCTCACGGACAAAGTATTATGAGTTGATCCTTCAGAGGATCAAAACCACAGAACACGGAATGAAACCCGAAAAAACAACTCATCATATATATATATATATATATATATATATATATATATATATATATATATATATTATATATATTATATATATATTATATATATATATATATATATATATATATATAAATATATATCAGTGAAAAGCTGTCAGTGAAAAGAAAAGTCACCACATCTTCCAACACGTATTGGAGACAGAACGTAAATTGGAAAGCATAAAAACATTAACAAGCGATGAAAACTTCTACTCTCGAACAATCAGAGAGGCTCTCGAAATTGAGAAACGACCGAGTAGTATATGAACAAGAGAGATGACGCCCAAAGATTACCAAGAACGTGGAAATCCATCCTATCACTAAACAAAAACAAGCCGATCACACCAGAGGAACTATGTCAGACCTTACCACGTAATTAGCCAGACATAATGACAAATGCAGCCGGACCAACGAAAAAAGTGAGAGGGGCCCAGATCAAAGATACCATCAATGAACACCCCTATATATTGAGGAGCAGAACTCGAATTAATTAGTCGAGTTCGGAGGTCGAAACTCTAGACATCACCTAGATGATGGCAAATGAGACTGTGCCGAAACGTTGTGACAGTTATCGTTCAGAGGATCAAAACCACAGAACACGGAATGAAACCTGAAAAAATAATTCATCATATATATATATATATATATATATATATATATATATATATATATATATATATATATATATATATATATATATATATATATATATATATATATATATCGGTCGGATGTGTGATTACTGAAATTTCTGGTTGAACCCCGACTGGAATCGTTCTTCTGTCGACGTTTCGGCTCCCACTTTGGAGCCATTCTCAAGTCTTCTCTGCGATTTGGTGTCAAGATCTACGTCTCCTCAACTCTCATCTTGAGAAAGTGAAGACTGTTTTTTTAGAGGGATGGTGATTATGGCTATATGAGAGTCCGACGTTGTTGAACCTGCCTCAATGCCCCAACAAACGAGACGCCTCACAAAGGCTTCCCAATTCTTGGAAACCATTACCATTCCATCAAACAAATCCCTCAATTTTTCCTTTTCAAACCCGACCTACATGGGATCCGACTGCATGTTCAACAACGTCGGACTCTCATTCAGCCATAAATACTATTCCTCTATCCACGAAACCACAGTCTTCACTTTGTCAAGATGAGAGCAGGGGGTTAAGGAGACTTAGACCTCGGTTGCGAAGAAGTCTTGAGAAACGTCGACAGATGAAAGATTCCAGACGCGGTTCAACCGGAAGTTCCGGTCATCTCATATTATATATATATATATATATATATATATATATATATATATATATATATATATATATATATATATTATATATATATATATATATATATATATATATATATATATATATATATATATATGTTAGCAAGAAGATTCTCACGGACAAAGTATGATGAGTTGTTTTTTCTGGTTTCATTCCGTGTTCTGTGGTTTTAATCCTCTGAAGGATAATTTTCACAACGTTTCGGCAAAGTCTCATTTGCCATCTTCTAGGTGATGTCTAGAGTTTCGACCTCCGAACTCGACTAATTAATCCGAGTTCTGCTTCTCAATATATAGGGGTGTTCATTGATTATATTGAGAAGCAGAACTCGAATTAATTAGTCGAGTTCGGAGGTCGAAACTCTAGACATCACCCAGAAGATGGCAAATGAGACTTTGCCGAAATGTTGGGACAATTATCCATCAGAAGATCAAAACCACAGAACACGGAATGAAACCCGAAAAAACAACTCATTATATTTGGATCTCCTTCACCCTGGAAATGAAAAGGAAAAGGCTGTTATAATATATGTTCTAAGGGCAAATTGGTACATTTGCCAATGTCATATTTTGACACTACCTACCAAAAATTGCAATTTCATTGAAATATTTCCAAAATAGACAAAACAGGAGGCTGATTAGCTTCCAAAACGTCGCCAAAGGGGAGTGCACTCATTTTTTGATGAATTTTTAATCGAATTTCCAAATTCATAAAATTACGATACGTAACTGATAAAAAGTAAATCAATTTCGCGTCTTTTTCATATTGGAGTTATACATCGTGGCAAATATAACAATTTATTTTGAAAACAAATATTATAGTAACTCTGAGCTTTTCATTTCCCATTTCCATGGGAGAGAAAACCCAAAAAATAGATTCCAGAACAAAAAATATATTGAAAGAATGTTATATTTCACAGCCGGGTGTTGATACATCGCAAGTTTTTTTCGGGCTTGAGGGACGTGTCCTGACATTTTGAATTCTGGTGCTTTTAGGAAAAGTATATATAGTATATACCAAACGTGATATCACGACACGGATTAGTGAGCACAGTCGATATTGTCGGTTGGGACAAACTGAAAAGGAAGGAAGAGGGACTGACCTTGAACAAAATTTGGCCCCCCGTTCTAAAGACATTGACGACAAAACCAGACAGAGGTACAGAATCCGACGTACGACAGAACAGGGCCCGACAACAAGATACTGAGAAACAAGTAACTCTAGATTCGCCATTAGTCATAGAAGACTCACAAGAAGGACCTCAACTGAGACCACGCCGCTGAAGATGGCTGCCGCAGATGCATCCAAAAGCCTTGGAACTAAACATTCCAGGACACAAACTTGCTATGTGAGAAATATACTTACAATAACAGAGCCATAGGTATCTTATTCAGGACCGGCTCTTCAATGCAAGATATCTGTCAGATAAAAAAAACAACATTTCCCATCCTCATCACTGAGGAATGTTACTCACAATCACCTTATCATTTCCTCTACCCATCTGACAGATAATTTATTCATCTTTGTATCGAAAAACTGACCCTTAGGAGTACAGGAAATGTAATGACCTACGCTATCGTCGAAATTGAAATAAATTACCACAGGAAAAACATAATTTCAAAAATGAATATACCGAAGTTGAAAAGGTACAACGTTTCTCTTTCAAAAAAATGATCAACCTCGTCGACTATATGTTTTTGAGCCAGAAATGAGACGTTACCGGTATATTAGTCACAGTGCCAACCACCGCATTGCATCTTTTGTTCGTTTGAAGATAGATGCTCCCACCAGCGCTGCCGGAGGTACGATAATTATCGTTTTTATACCATAGTTTTGCCCTGGGTACGATATACGATAGTACGGGTACGATAATCTATAATATTATCCTTTCTTGATATTTTCAGGGTATTGAGTGTGACCTTCTCTGAATCGATGCGGGTTCGCATCACTCCAGTACCGACAGTTTTGTTTATTCACATTACCATTCAGCATGAAAGTACATTCATCACTGAAACAAATGAACATGAACATTAATATAATTGACATTTTTAATGAGGTTGAGTGGAAGAGTAGAATCCTGTCTTCACAGGGATTCTGAACTCGGCCTTTTGATAAGCAAAGCAAGCTTTAGAAAAAAATAAATAAAAAAAATAAAAAAATAACAAACAAGTGTGAATAGAAATGTAAATAGAATTTAGGTGCCCTTTGCTATCAATAAACGCATTTATTATTATTATTATTATAAGGAATTTGAAGTTCAACACAAACCTCATTTGATGTTCCATTTCAGTAAAAGTTTCACTATTATTGCTTCACCCTGTACAATTAATATTTATACCATTGGATAGCTTTTTTTATTTCCAATAATGTATCACGAGTAGGGGTTTGCAATTTAAATTTTTTTTATGTTTTGGTGGGTGGGGCCTAGGGGGTTGATGAGGGTGAGTTCTCTTTCATGTCACTTCAGTTCCCCCTTACTATCCTAGAAACGGTTTCGAGCGTTTTTCGATATCTACTTTCGTTCGTGAGATATAGCTCATTGTAAGTTTTAGAATTGACACACTGTATGGGTATATAATGCTTTACCAACGTAAACTTGGAACAGTTCAAACCAATGAAAAAAATCAATCGTGAGCACCCGAACTCTAAGCAAACCGACCTAACCAACTTCCAGTGTAGGTCATAAGAGTATCTATCTGCATTATACAACAATAACCTGAAATGTTATTTATTTTATGTCTCCTTTTAGTCAGTTTTCACAAAAGTTATCTGAACACTTTTTCCTTTAATGAGTCATATTTTTATTTGTTGTGTGTGATTTGATAGTTTTTATATGAAATATGTGATATTTGAATGAAAAGTGTCATTTTCATTGTATGTTATCATAAGGAAATGGAAAGTACGATAATTTTGATCTTGGCTCTCACTCCTAGGCCTTATCCAAGTATTTTACCCGTCCATTTATACTCTATTTCCATCGGAAAAAATCCCTACTGTTCCAAAAAAATACAATTGCGGGGATGAATTCGTTTCGAAATCAAAGTGCATTTACCTCGGAAGTGAAGTCAACCCGTTGTAAAAATCACGTCGTGTGCGGTCGGGGGATGCAAATTTAATGCCCCATAATTCTCATACCACATCCAAATACCGGACACCGGCTCAAACCTGTCATACGTCCCTCCTTTTTCAGTGTTTCGCGTCTGGCTCTGATGTACCAGAAAAACACTGCACGTTGCCGATATACGAAGGGTCGGGTTGAAGTTTGAGTTTTGTCTGATTCCTTCTAATTGGGGGATCTCGTAGGGCGGTTTGTGTCTGTGTCATTCATCCCGAAAACACCTCACGTCACACGTACTGAATTTATGGACTGTTGGAGAAGTTGTAACCTTCTTTGTCTTTGAAACTTCTTCTAGAGATTACCCTAAAAAAAATGTTTTTACAGCTTCGGTGAGTTATTTATATATCTATAGTGCAGCATTGTCCACAACATAAAATGGCAGCACTGCAATTTCTCGGCCATAATCACAAAACATTTCCTTTGAGGAAGTATGAGTGAATAAAAGAGATCGTGTAGGCATGTAGCTGAAATGAACGGCTATAACCCACAGATTTTAGAAGGAATAGTTATAAAATGTTAACTTAGGAAAACGCTTCGTGAATCATCGACTTTTGGAGAAGATTAGAGTTTAGAGATTCAATTATATTAATACAATATGAACTTCATTCCACTGGAGGATTTGAATATATTTTCGAAAAATCTTAAAGTTGTATATAAAACCTGATTATTAAATTAAAACAAATCCTTGCTGATCCACAAGATAAGTCAGAAAGAACAGAAGAGTCGAGGATATACGGAATCTGTTGTGAAGGTTGCAACAATATATACATTGGGCAGAGGCAACGAGTTATAAAAACCCGTTTCAAAGAGCATCATGCACACATGAGACACGGACCCGTAGTACTTTTTACTGACAAATTCGAATACGGAGCACAAAACACTCGAATCTAATAGATACTATTTATAGGATATACCAACAGAACATGAAGGAAACTTGAGAGTAGTTTGTAATAGAATTTTACAGGCCTGAATAACATTCCGTTCACGTCACAGGCAAGCTTGTTTCGCTCAGAGAAAATTATATAATTTATATACTTTGAGCTCCTCTGTAAACCGGGGGTAGTTGCTTCAGATAGACTCTTTCCCTTTTCTATGAATGAATCAAACGTGTTTGAATGAGATAAACTATAACAGAGGGTATTTAAAAATGTTTTGTTGTTACTTCGTTTATGAAAGCTACGTCTCATTTCATATTATTCATAATCATCCTAATTATTCTTCGATTTGTTTGTTAGTATTTTCTTTCTTTACCTGTCGTTTCCTTTTCACAGTCAAGGAGTGACTCATCACATTCATCATTCATATATATATATATATATATATATATATATATATATATATATATATATATATATATATATATACATATATATATATATATATATATATATATATATATATATATATATATATATATATATATACATATATATATATATATAAATATATATATATATATATGCGAAATTGGTATTCTGGGAGTTTATCCGTTGATTTGTCGGTATTGACTTGGTAATCTCAAGAATGTTCTGCCAAACGTCGCCAAAAGTTAACAGTTCTCGTTCTAGAAATAGCTTACCGCGCCTTTCAGCCTTGGTAAGCTATATTACAAAGATTAATGTCATACCAAATCTGAAGTGGTCAATGTTCCATTCGACGCGACGTGTAGGTATACATCGGAGGTGAAGCTGAAAGAATAGGTTTTCTCTATCTAAGGGAAAGGGGTAAATATACCGAACGGGAGAAGTGCAAATTCATAGCATGGGACTGATTTTTGATACGGAATTCTCGGACTGCGCCAAAGATTTATTGACTTTGACATCGGTCAGTGGACGAACGCGAAACAAAGGGGTGTTTTTTATTCCCGTAAGATAAAATCGATATGAATGTAAATAGGAAAAGGGTTCTTCGGACCCTTGCGGTTCCCGCAAGTACGGTGTTCTTTTGTTTCGTAGGCGTGCGTATCAATGCATTAATGAGGAGTCGGTTTGCGTTTCGCTAATTCGCTTTTACGGTTTTTTTTTTCTGTCGACGGAGATACTTTTTGTTGATTAGGGTTCGAATCGGATCGTGTGTTTGCTTTGTTTCTTGTTGGAGTTTGTCCGAAGGCCATAGGGGTTTGCAAGAATCGTTCGGTCTCGTTACGAAATTTGCTGGGTTCGATTCACGGTGGTGATTCATTGATTCATTTGTCTTCGATGACGATTGGTAGTAGCGCTCGTAAAAGATAAAAGAACAGAGGCACACCTACTAGTTATAACTGATCTCACATATTCACATTTTCTCCAAAAAAAAAACATTTTTTTTACACGATATTGGTTATGAAATAGATATTATTATTATTAATTACGATGGCTGAGTTTCGGAATATTTCTTTTATTTTAAGTGATCCTTTGAATTTGTCTTGTAATTTATTTCCGATTTGAGATTCTTTACTATAGACAAGATCTCCTACTTTATATTCGTATCGGTTTTCTGAGATACGTTCGTCATCTTGTCTATAGTAGTTTTCACAATAAATGGTATCGACTGAAGGATTATAATAAAACCAATTAGACCCTTAAGTTGTAAAATCCGAGATGCACATCACAAATGTAAAAGGACCGGATTCAGGTAATTTTGTTTCTCAGAGAGGGATTGTAGAGGATTAAGGCTTACACTTCCTGTTCATTTTAGTCTTCGTATTTCATTGGAAGTTTTCACTTGTGTTACGGCGTGCAATAATTTTATAACATTTATTTGTTATTACAGACATTAATAGCAAAGATTTCATACCCCAACGTACCGTGGCGTCCGTGGATAAAAAGTAATAGTGCTTCTTCCAGTGGTTCGTTAGAGAAGAATCACTTATCTTGTGACGCGAAAATCATTATAAAAAATGTGTATAGTTCCTTACTTCAGCAAGGATATAACGCGGGTGCTGCAGCAAAAATAACCGGTAATTTGACGAAGGTGCCTCTTACTTCAGTAAGACGAATTGTTGAAAATTCCATGGAATCAAGAAAAAAGCGTAAAGATTCCGGTGTCACAAAAAGTCTAGACGACTGGGAAAAAGATTTGATAAGGCGAAAAATCTACACTATGTACGATGAGCAGCGTGTCCCTACAATCAAAAGTCTGAAACAGCGGCTCATCAATGACGAAACTCACAACAACTGTGGCCTCACTACTCTTTGGCGAGCTCTGTCTGCAATGGGCTTTAAATATCGCAAAATTGACAAGAGACAAGTAATAATGGAATCCACACGTTTAATAAACTGGCGTTCTGAATATATAACGTCAATAAGAAAATACCGGTCTGAAAATCGGCCAATACTCTACCTCGACGAGACGTGGTTTGACACGCATGACATCCCTTCCAAAGGATGGTCTGATTCCTCTGATAAGTGTAAAACAAAAGCACCATCAAATAAGGGGAAGAGAATCACAATATTACACGCAGGATCAGAAAATGGTTGGATCCCAAACGCTATGTGGCTTTCTGCCAAAAATTCAAAAACTTCATGGCTGCAAATGATATATATTTTGAGGAAAATTATACAAAAAAAGAACTTTTACAAGTGCTGCAGTCATTTTCTTAAAAAAAAACGTATGTTTGTGATACAATTGCAGAAGAATTGGGACATACAGTGTTACGACTACCTCCCTACTACTGCGTGTTCAATCCCATAGAGCTTATGTGGCACCAACTTAAATCGAGCGTACGCGGAAAAATACTTTTCCGACTTTAAGTGGTAATGCAGTAGAATTAATTAGGAACTGTATGAATGACATTCCTACCGAGAGTTGGAAAAGTTCTGTTAGTCATGTTATAAATGTTGCTAACTCGTACATTTCTGTAAAATCAATTGCGCCAATTATAATTAATTTAGATGAGGATAGCGATAGCGACACTGAACTAAATATAGAATAGAATTGTAACACTTAAATAAATTACTTGTATTTCTCCTACATTATGCAAAATTCAAATTTCTTAAGTTCGACCCTGTAGCACATTTGCATCTTTTACCAGATGATTTTCTACACAATGGGATTAAATCGGGTAGTTTATTGCAGTTAATAAGCCAATACCATTGACTGTGAAAAATAGTATTCATGCAACAATTTCGTTATCCCAAGTTTCAATTTTTTGAGTTCATCCGTTCAAAAAATAAAATGGGGGGACATTAAAGAAATGCACTATATTTTTCGGAAAACAAATCTCTTTTTGTTTTCAAAACGTATCTCAAACACTTCTAGTTAATAATAGGGATTTGCAGCAATTGAAAGAGTACTTACTCTTTGAAGTAAATCCAAGCTTTCGGAAATTTCAATGATCATTTTGATCATCTGGGAAGCTACAAATTGTAAGTGAGTTATATATTGCATATTAACACTTCACAATGCACTTTCAAAATATTGTTTTCAATTTCAATCCAAAAGAATTCAACATCAATATTTCCACTCCCTTTATTTCTATATTGGCTCATATAGTTGCTACATGCAATATATCATTATGATCATGTTCATTTTGAATTACAACCCAGTTTTCATATGTACACCGAACGTAAATCAACTCCCGACTGTATAACGTGAACTCGTTTCAAAAAAAATATTATATCATGTTCTAACCACACGCTAAAACAGGACAAACGAAACTTTTGGCAAGCGGCCGTTTTCAAAACATTTATATAATTCACGCGTCATAAATTCCTCAAAAATTAAATAAAATAATGAGTCGGGTAAACAGTACTCCTACGTTTCACACCTAGTTGAACATATTTTTTATATTTATTACCGCCCATTATATGCGCCATTTAGAGTAAAAGATTAGGAGGGAAGTATTGTCCTACGGAATGATGTTATTTTTCATTTCGTCCTTTGTTTTTCCGTTCCGGTTGTTTTTGAATAATTTCAGCTCTACTCGGTCATCCGAAGGAACATTTTAATAAATGAGAATTTCACTAATCATCTCAACTGAAATAAATTTGTAGTAGTAACGGATAATCGAATAAGTACAATTTTTTTTACTCAAACCCGTAAATATAATTATGGTTTACAAAATCGAGTCCATCCTGTACGCTGTTTCCATTCCAAATCGGATCGTAGTCTGAATAAATTTTTCGCCTATAAATACTCGCAGCATCCTTTTTGGTTTCTTTTAATCTGCCAGCGAGCCATTAAAACAATATTTTAATCCCGATAATTGCACTTTGAGTCGTTGTTCTCGTAATCCAAGCGAACTCCGACAATTCCCGGCTCCCGAATGCTCTTTCTAACCCGTTCTGCATATCTGAATGATATTTGCTCGAAGATTACGGCCGAAAGTGGAGAAGAATTTCGGATGTCTATTAACTGTTCCGGTTATGTCTGCTCCGTGCGAATGTACACTTTCAGGAATTCAGTGTCGTTCGGATGTGCTGGAACAGACTGTCATGGCGGGAATTGAATAGTATACTATGCAACGATCATGTAATAATAGACATCACATGAGAGTTGCAAACGCTATTTTTCTACACCCGATAAATGATGAAGAACTATAAATACAGTGTGTACATAAAGTATGGAATAAATTCATTATCTAGAAAAGGAAAAGCTTGTCGGACAAATCCTTGGACACGTCAACTTGTGTTACAAGATGCGCAGCTTTTAGCGCCCTAGTCGGTGTGGTGACGTCATTATCCTGCCTGAAATGACATCATCAATTTTTTTTTCAAATGGTAACCTATATTTTTGATAGTGCCATCTGAAAGGGCATAGTTTTCTCCGCATAGTACATCAAAAGTTTGATAATGTTTCATTAGTAAATTTTCGAGAAAATAAATGTTATACTGATTTCAAATTAATTTATTGTACACAGTTGATTGAACAAACTAATTGATCAAGTGTTCAAACTGAAGTCCTTCCTGCGCCTGACAGTAAATTGATGAAATTTTGAATAACTTGTCATGTGCTATAAAATGTTATATTCACTGAGATTTCGAATTAAGACAATTTTTATCCCCATTCTGATTATTTTAAATATAATTATTTTTCTTTTTTATTATTTTTGGTGCAATATTACGCCCAAGGAGCAATGTTGCGATAGTTCCTTCAGTGATTTATTCAGTTAACAACTATTACTCACATAAGCATTTCGTTTTCAAGATTATAAATTTTGATAAATAAATATGATTGAATAGTATACTATGCAACGATCATGTAATAATAGACATCACATGAGAGTTGCAAACGCTATTTTTCTACACCCGATAAATGATGAAGAACTATAAATACAGTGTGTACATAAAGTATGGAATAAATTCATTATCTAGAAAAGGAAAAGCTTGTCGGACAAATCCTTGGACACGTCAACTTGTGTTACAAGATGCGCAGCTTTTAGCGCCCTAGTCGGTGTGGTGACGTCATTATCCTGCCTGAAATGACATCATCAATTTTTTTTTCAAATGGTAACCTATATTTTTGATAGTGCCATCTGAAAGGGCATAGTTTTCTCCGCACAGTACATCAAAAGTTTGATAATGTTTCATTAAAAAATTTTCGAGAAAATAAATGTTATACTGATTTCAAATTAATTTATTGTACACAGTTGATTGAACAAACTAATTGATCAAATGTTCAAACTGAAGTCCTTCCTGCGCCTGACAGTAACCAAGACGGTCAATAAATTCTCGTTGGACCTTAGTGACAGTTTGTTGAGTAATATTGTTACATTCATGTGTAATCCTAGTTTTCAATTCCTCGATATTATCAGGTCTAGATTTATACACGACATTCTTCAGATGGCCCCTAAGAAAAAAATCTAAAGGAGTAAGATCCGGCGATCTTGGGAGCCATTCAATAGAACCACGCCTACCTATCCACCTGTTTGTAAAGACTTGGTCAAGATAACTTCTAACATCAGCTGCATAATGCGGCGGTGCACCATCGTGCTGGTAGTTGTTATCTGGTATAGCAGGGTTATTTGCGTTAGGAAATAAGATCACCAAGCGGGGTATAACATAATACTGGAGGAATTAAAGGTACCTTGGACCATTCAAGGTTTCTTCGAAATGATAGGGTCCAATAATTCTGTTTTCGACAACCGCCGCCCAAACATTTATTTTCTCAGAATACTGTGTGTGATGTTCTCTCATCCATTTTGGATTCTCCTTAGACCAGTACCTGCAATTCTGCCGATTCACTGTTCCTGTTAGTGTAAAGGTGTCTTCATCAGAGAAAACAATGTTTTTAACAAACAAAGGGTCAGCATTGCACATATCCATTAACGTTTGGCAGAACTGCATTCGTCGGTCTGGATCGTCTTCGGAAAGTTCGTGAGTCAGGGTCATCTTATAGGGATGCCACTTTTCCAACTTCAAAATTTTATGTATAGTTGCAACTGGAGTATCTTGATTTTGGCTAATTTTTCCTAGGCTATTATGTGGATTTTCCTCCATTGCTAAGAAAACATTCAATTTGACCTCGTCATTGATTTTGGGACGCCCAGCTTTAGGGCGATCATCAACACTGCCAGTGTCTCGAAACTTTCTCTCAACTTTGCTCACTGCTGATTGAGTTATGGGCCTATCCGGGTATTTCGTATTAAACAGTCCAACTACTTCTTGTTGCGTTCGTACTCTATCACCGTATCCAATCATCATCAGAATGTCGATTCTCTGAGTAACAGAAAAGTGCATTTTATAAATAATTCTTTCGAACAGAAGTGATGAATCACAGAAATAGGAACAGTCAAACTGTGACATACGCCAACCAAACGGCTAAATCAGCAAGATATCAAAAACAGTAAAATGTATTTTTACTATACTCCAAATAATGGTTTTTTGAGGGCTTAAAAAATACGAACACACCAGTGGCGTGCTAAAAGAGAACTCTAAAAGCTAGGAAGGTCTTTATTTTGCACCCTTACGTGACATTTGATCAATTAGTTTGTTCAATCAACTGTGTAAAATAAATTAATTTGAAATCAGTATAACATTGATTTTCTCGAAAATTTCCTAATGAAACATTATCAAACTTTTGATGTACTGTGCGGAGAAAACTATGCCCTTTCAGATGGCACTATCAAAAATATAGGTTACCATTTGAAAAAAAAATTGATGATGTCATTTCAGGCAGGATAATGACGTCACCACACCGACTAGGGCGCTAAAAGCTGCGCATCTTGTAACACAAGTTGACGTGTCCAAGAATTTGTCCGACAAGCTTTTCCTTTTCTAGATAATGAATTTAATTCATACTTTATGTGTACACTGTATATTTATATTTGTATTGAACACGATAAGAATAAATACTCGTATTTCTTCAAAAAATTCCACAAAATTATAATTGATGGTGTAATCTCGTATTACCATTACCCATGGATATAGAAAAACTATAAACATTCTATTCATATTCATAGTGAACATAAAAATTATAATTATTCCGATTCTTTGAAAATAATATGATAATTTATTGTGCAGTCTGAAAAGTTTATTCCAAGTCACACTGATCTAGAATTGGAAGGAATAATTACATTTATTTCATTATTGTCTAGAATTTTCAATAAGATGTGTTTCGTATGGTTTATGCAAATGTTTTCTCAAACAATTACATGGGAGTTACATACGCTATTCTTTCTGCACCCGACAAATGGTGAAGATTTATGAATATTATGTTCATATTTGTATTGTGGGTCCTACTCATCTGGAAGTGGAACGAATATCACCATTCATTTCATTATTGCTAATCGCAATAGAATCCAAAATGGTATTGAAAATTTTGATTTTATTTTGAATTGAATTCTCAATATAGCCTATGAATTAGATTCCCAACTGATTAAAAATCTATATCATGAGTGAGCTCATTTTGATACAGATTTGTAATCCGTTTCATATTGGATGTCATTTCGAAGTGGATTATTGGAATATAAGTGTATTATTATAGTAAGGGTGTAGAAAAAAGACGTTACAAAACTGTGTCAACTGTCCTGGGATATAGTTTCTCTTCATATTCGTCTCTCTATGTGGGTCATAGACAATCTGGCAACAAATGTTATGCAATGATCAATAATAACTCTTTTGCCACGGCTATCACACAAAACTGTTCTATCTGTCTACTGTTCTTGAGTCACATTGTATGTCTTCAAGTTCATCCTCTAACCTGATAAAACAATGACTTCATTGTGTTACAGTTGTAGTTATTACACACAATTAAACGGGTCTTCATGTTATCTCATATTTCAAGCAATGACTGCTCTATTTACTTATTCCATTGTATCTAAACGGAAATTGTGACTAACATTAAATTTGAAGTTCATGTTATTTGTTGAATAATTTCCCTATTATACAGGGTGTAACTGAATAAGTGTAAAACATTTAAGGAGATGATTCCTCATCGAAAAAAAGATAGGATCTTCATTGGAGCACCCCTTGTTATACAGCCCCTTAAAGGGGTACATAAAATTTGTATACCAATTTTTTGAAAAACTGTAAAAGTTACAATTTTGAAATTAACCAATTGACAACGTCATACCAATTTAATTGTCACTATCGCTAATAGCGACCTACTAGATAGATTAGTTTCGTTTTTTCGAACTTATGACGATGTATCTCTGTAGTTGTTCGTAAAATAATTTTTTGCTGCGAACTGGTTTATTTCGGGCAAAAACCCAAGAGACATTTTTTGTTCAGAATGAAACAGGCTGTAGGAAATAAATTTTTAAATGGTAAACAAATGATAAGAAAAAAGTTACACTGGAAATAAATTATAGGGTTTGCGTTTTCCACCCCTTACAACCATGGGGTAAACCAAATAAATTACTGGATAAGTGTCTTTTTGGTAGTACGAAACGTCAGGGTAATTTCAATATTGTAACTTTTTCAGTGCTTTTGAAAAAAATTGTTATACAAATTGTATGTACCCCCTAACAAGGGATGCTTCAATGAAGTTTCTTCATATGAAAGATCCTGTCTTTTTTTCGATGAGGAATCACCTTCTTGAATGTTTCAAACTTATTCGGTTAAACCCTATATGTTATAACTGTAGAAAAAAAGGAAAGTATATAAATCGCATGTAATGCTTATTTCCACTCGTATGATGACTCCATACTTTTGTTCGTTAAACAATATATCATTTTCGAATTTTGACATCTTATAGTGGCTCCTTTCGAAATTGACCGAAATTATTTTATTATTTATTTTTTGTTGAGGTATCAAAATATTTGTATCATACAAATTTCACAATTTTTACAGCTTTAGTATCCTCCTTATCATGATGACACGTCTTATTTTATTAGGCATTTTTGGAAAAGTACCTTCCTAATGATTTTTTCCACAGTATCTTGATGTGAAAAAATTTCATTTCTTCCTTCCTACCATCACTTCATCATTATGTTGGCACCATATTCGAAGTTGCCGCAGAATTTGATTTCGCGATCAAATTTTTTTTCAAACAATAATTTTACAGCAAATACCAAACATACCAAACTCGATATTTGACAAATTCCATATTCCATGACACTTGAATAGATGCTACCAAGAATTGGAGCTATGTTTGACTAGTTTGTTCGAAAAAAATTACTGCGCCCCTCATAACACGCAATGGTTTTTATTTTGTACAAACTATACATTGTTTTTATAGCAGGTAACAAATATGCTGGAAAAAATAATACCAACCCGTACATAATTCTTGAGCTCTTCCTCTATCATCACTCCAATACTATTTTGAAGTTTCTGTTTGTTAGTTTCATCGTCGGATTCAAACAGCTCGATAACATTTGATTTTTGTTTCAGGAGTCACAGTTTAGATGAACGACTTTTATCCTGCAGTGATACTGTCGAAGTGAGACAGGCCAAATTCCATCCTGGCAGCATCAACCACGATCATCTTCTCGTACTTACCAACGATAATGTGTTGAGGTGAGTAACAAATTATCTGCTATTTTCTACCAAATCACCGAAAAACAGGAATTGTAAGGAATTGGGGCACATCAAACAGATTTTTACGATGCAGTAGTAGTGAAGGGTTTATATATACTACGTTCACAAATAACAGAATATCTGAACTTACATACAAAGGCATTCGATAAAAAGTTCTATACATGACTGTAAAAGATTGGAATAAGGAACAATTCTAGTAGTTGGAAAATAGTAGAGTATGGCATACCTCAAGGTGCATTTTGGGGTCCGATGCTATTCTCTATGGTTTTCTACAAGGGGGAAAACATTGGAGAAGTTGACAACTAAATTGGAAAGTGATTTTTCTTTGATCAAGGAATACTTTCATAATTGGTTATTGGCCATAAACATAACAAAAGCATGAGAGAAAGTAGTCTTTCACGGCCACTGTTGATACATCGCAAGTTTTTTGAGCTTGAGGGCCGTATCCTGGAATTTTGAGTTTCGAAGCTTTCGGCTGCATCTGCAGCAGCCATCTTCAGCGGGGTGGTCTTAGTTGAACTCCTTCCTGTGAGTCTACTATGACTCATGGCCATGATTATTCAAAACCCACACATACCTGAAACCCCAAACTCAAAAACTTATTGATATTCTTATAGTTATTATAGTAAAAAAGTTCAATAGAGAAGTTATGAGTTTTATGATGTTCATTGCATAGATCATTTATTAAGAAGTATTTCTAGAAGAAGCCTATCAGGTAATGAATATTGAATTTATTTTTTCGGAGAGAACGACCATCTATCCCTTTTCACAATCATCTTCTATGAAGCGACATTCTGTGGAAAAGTTCGTTGCAAACCTGTACTGAAAAATGTTCTTTCTTCAATGAATATACCTTTGAATTATGAAAATGTATGCCCGTCTGTTTTAACAATGCCTCAAAGAATGTAAGTAGTATATCTACTTCTCTTCGGGCTGGAAGGCCGTCGTTCTTTGGAATTTTTTCCTAACGTTTCGCTAGCGCGAGTGGTCAGCTTCTTCAGAGGCTCACTCGTTTCCGATGACTGACAGTCATCGGAAATGAGTAAGCCTCTGAAGAACTATGATGACTGTCAGTCATCGGAAATAAGTAAGCCTCTGAAGAAGCTGACCACTTGCGCTAGCGAAACGTTAGGAAAAAATTCCAAAGAACGACGGCCTTCAAGCCCGAAGAAAAGTAGTTATACTAATAACCTCGGCCGCGAAAGCCTTAACCATTTTGTCAGAAAGTAAGTAGTTCGGTTTTTCATCAATAGGTGTCGACACAAAAATGGATTTTTTAAATCGCCGCCAAAATCCAATTTCGTGTACAGGTTAGTGCTAGTTTGAGAAAAATCGGGATATTCTTGGTTTCTTGGCCCGTTACTTCCTTTGGGAAATCCGTAAGGGAAAAAAAATCACGAATAAATATTCAATGTATTATGAGGTTAAGTTTTACTGCTTTCGTTTTGAATCCCTATGAAAATATCAGACTCTAACTCAACTACTCATTTCAGGCTTTATCAAATTGAAGACGATGAGGCACGCAACATATCCGTACACTCTGTAGGGGAGAAACCCACAGGAATGTTCCCAGGCAGTAAAACTGCTTTCCTGGATATCTACGGAGAGATCGCAGTCGATTTCGATTTTGGATTCCCAGAAATTTCTAAACTACCCCAGAAAAGCATAAAAAATGAAAAATCTTCCCTGGTCAGCTACCGGAAAAATAATGAAGGTAAATATCGCATATAACTGATACAATTTGAAAACCGCTGCATGTCATCGTGGGCGTGGTTGAATTTTGAAGTACACTGTAGCCAGATTGTTATAGAATTATGGAATTCTGGATATAAATCAAAGTGACGTCTTGAATATGAAAGAATGAAAATAGAAAATTTGCCGAAATTTTCTTTGTTGATAGTTACGTTTTCATCATTCATTGAAATATGGAAGCTCATCCATGAAAAAGTTCTTTCCTAGTTTTCCAATAGGGAACTTAGAGTTATATGCACATCTGAAGGTTCAAATCATCTATTTTGCATAGCTACATCCAAACGTTTTTAAAAAATCGAGATTTTCCCATATTTATCTACTGCAAATACTTTGCTTTCCTGCATAGTATAAATATTGTTACCCTTAACGCCTATATCTAGTACTGCAGTACTACCTCTTGGTGGTTTTTGAGCTTTGCTGTCTTCGATCTTCAGAGATATCGCACTGACAGTATACAAACTTGACTTCAAATCTACTGTAACACGTTAAAAATGAATATCGGACTGTAGATTATAAATGTTATTAACTACGTTGTATTCAATTTAGCGCTCTAACAGCCGTTAAGGGAAGCAGAAGGGCATTTTTCTCCCGCTCTCTTTCGAAAGAACTAATCGAAGATGTCATCAACTCTTGGCAGCGATAGTTTTTGACTCTTTTGGAATTTTTATGGAGAGCCTGTTAGTGAAAGTCCCCATAGAAGCTTCGAAATACACAGTTCATTATCACAATTATCTAATTTGAAGTACCAAAAAGACGTAAAGACAGAACTGTCACTATTGAATGACAATTGTCAGTTGGTAAATAACAGACTTCAAACAAATTGCGGCAACATCGAGAGTGCCAAATTTAAAATTCAATATAAACGTTCCAATGCATTTCCATCAATGGATTGGTACTAGTTACTAGTACGTTGATTTCTTGTCGTCTTCGATGTCGTGCAACAGGTTTTTTAATTGTATTCATTATAGTTTCTTTATAATTTTTCGAACCAGCCCTCTTTTATTCCGTAGAAACGTATATGATTAATGCTCAGACTCAAACTGTCGATAGAATAGTACCGAAACAACACACAAAGAAGGAACAAGATGCGAAGGAGTGGAATAACCTTGTTTGGCCGATATATATCCTTAGAGGAGACATGTCTGTTTATTCCTTGAATGTAGATCTGAAAAAGAGGTATGTATCAAATCTGTTTTTCGAATGAGACCTGTTGAAATTGAACGAAGAATAATTATCATTTGGTTGACTAGAAAAAATTACAGGCAATTACTCTGAAAATGTTTTTTTTTGTTATTATTTCGAGTGGATGTTCGTTTAAGCCGTGAAATCTAGTTTACGTATATTGAACTACTGAATACGAAATTGGATTGAAAAGCAGCGCTCTTTCATCATTCGTAAGATGCAAAGATCCCATAAGAATGTGATAGTTCCATAACAGGGGTGGTGTTTTGGGGGGGAATGTTTCTGAGCGGCTAGAAACACCTCGATAAGTTGTTGTAAGTTAGGTTGTGGGGTTTGTAGCACTCAATTAAATCGATTTCGTTACTCAGCAAAAAAAGCACCAATAACATTTCCACATTTTTTTTTTTTCAAAAAATTATGGACCAGATGGAATTCACATACAGTAGAGATCAATTAATAGCTTACATGAGTTTGTGAGCAGATTCGTCAAATGATTCTGTCTCAGAATTCTTCTTCAGATTGTTTTATAAGGTTCAATCGATAGACACGAATTTCAACTTGAATTTTTGTATATGCTTTCAATTCTGGAATTATCTATTATGTCTGTTTTTAGTTTTTAATTACGGTTTCACTGAATTTGGTTTACGTTAGAAATTTGGTTTCATTAATTTTGGCACTATTTCTGAGGCACTGTACTATCAATTCCCGATACTACTTCGACACTTATAACTGACATTATTACTGAACTGCTACTGACTTGAACTATCAGTCACTGTGACTCACTTACTTAACTGTTTTTGTCTCTTAAATTGCTTTTCTTTCACATGAAAATTTCGAGTGGAAGAGATCAGGAGTGCTGTGGAAAACACATGAATAAGAAAAATCTCACGTTATGGTAAGGTTTCACAGTTATTTCACTATCATGAACTTTAATAATTTGTTCACGTCACGACTGTTTATATGTAACTGATTCTCCAAGTTTTTGTAATGAGATTTCATAAGTTTTCAAATAGTTACCTATACACAACCAATACCTATTCTTATCATAAGTGCGGTCATAACAAGAGCAATATTCCACGTTTTTACTCCCACCAAAAGAAAGAGCGATTTTCACAGGATCTTTGTCACTTCTATACCTGTCCGATACTTTTTCCTAAATATTCCCATTATCTGTTTTGAGAAGAAAAGAGATTTGACGTTATAATCAACTTTCAATTACCAAATTTCAATTACAGTTTTCATTTATTAAAATTGCGAATATTCGTGGAAAAGTTATTATACAGAATAAGGCGAAAGTGGTTGTCAACCGAGAACACACGATTCAGCTACTTTTTTTCTTTTTCGAATGTCATACAGTCGAAAGTCACGCTTTTTTTCAACGCATTCGCGGCTAGTGTGGTTCATAGACCACTTCCACTTTTTTCAAGGAAGTTGTCACAATGCTAATCAATGGAAACATTCAAGGCGACACTTTCATCTTAACATTTTGTGTGTTGCTTTCTCAAAGTAAAAGCAAAAGACAAAGCAAGGCATAGGGGTTTTAGTTCACAAATATACAAACATCTATCTAATGAAATAATAAGTAGATCTAAATGTGCTTCTGTCAAAGGTTCTACGTTATGGAAATGATAAAAGGGGGTAAAATATTAATTTTTCCTGAATTTCAGTTTAGATCATGCATTCGGCACACAGCATAGTAAAAATGATAACTCATTTTTTTATAAATGAGGAGAATAATCCTTCATATTTTTCAGGTGGAAGCCTACTTTGAAAGGGCCTTTGCCGATGTCGTCCTTCGCAAGCGATCAAGGTGAAGCATGTTCATTGATTTGTCTGAATACTGTTCCTGAAATTGTGTGTATCGCAATGTCGAATGGCACTCTCTGTCATTCCATATTACTGGACATAGAAGAAGAAACGTATGAGGAGGTAGGATAACATCACTGAGATATCAATAATAATGATCTTCATTACCAAGTGTGTATGACAAAGATCACAACTGAATAAGGTTTAGTAAGAGCAGTAAAACTAAGCACGAAGACGAAGTAATTATAGTAATAGTAAAATGTTACATTCGATAGTTACTGAAGCACAAGCTGAAGATCTCAGTTCTTTAGACAAAGAACTATATATTTTTATTTCTTCATGAAAGATAGTTTTTTTTTTATTTTGTATATAGGAAATCAATCTGTATGGTAGCTGGTCATGAATTTAGGCCTTAAGTGTTGAAAAGGTTTTTATTTATTGAGTTCCAATAGAATAAGAATAAAGGGGTTACTTCAGTAGTATTATTCGTTGGAGGAAAAAACTCGACACAGAAGCTTCATTGTACAGGGTAACCAGTGTCCGATATTTTGCAGGACCATTCCTCAGTTATTTATAAGGTAAAAAGTTCATATAAGCATGGGTCCACAGGCCCTTCATTTTTGAGATACAGTGTGTTGAAAATTTATTTTTATAATGGTTTTTTGTAAATATGACACAAATAACAAATTAAACCATTCAACTAGGCGTCAAGGTATTATTTTTCACATGACAGCACAAAAAACAATTATTTGAATAAACTTACTAGCCTACTTGATACTTTTTTCCGGATAGTTTACGCTATTGAATGCATCGAAAATATCTCGAAAATGGCTGCTTGTAGTTTTTCCGAATTCATTCACGAAAAACCAAGATAAAAATTAATATTCAACGCCTTTTATCTTGAAAATGAAGGCCTGGCGGACCCAAGCTTATATTAAATTTTTACCATATAAATAACTGAGGAATCGTCCTGTATATTTAATTGAAAAATATTTCTTTTGAATTTGTTCTCAATTCAAATATCTATTTTCTGGAATATGCTGATACTACGTAACAATTTTTGATATTTTAGGAAATTACTTATTAATTTCTTCATTAAATTCATTATTATTTTATTTTAATTTTTGAATAGATCAATTCGATGTTTCAACAATTATTCGATCCCTATTCATTTCATAAAAAAATATAGTTTCTCATGAGAAGCTTACTTTAATGAGTTTTACGTAACCTTGACATGTGTTCCGCTATACAAAAGCTTATTCAAGCTCCTATAGGAAAAAAGGACTTTTGTGTAAGTCCTTCTTTATATTGGTATGTGCATACAGCTTGACAATATTTGATTGTATATAAGTATTTTTGAATGTGGATTTTCAACAAGTATCGACCATTCAATATGATTTTATCGTTTCAGTTGAAAGATAATTCTAAATCCATCTCTGTCGTTCCCACTAAGGAATTGATGGCGTTCGAGTCCGTGGAACTGGAGATGGGTCTGGTAACGACTGAAGATGAGAGCAGTCTGAAATACAAATGCCAAATATTCCTGAAAAAAGACGAGAGCAAACCTGGAAGATATTACGCAACGCACGCAGCCGGGATACACTCCGTGTCCATTTCTTGCATCGGGGAGTTGCAGAATTTCGTTCTCGGTCCGGAAGGTCAGTGGAATTCTGAAAATTACCAAGGTGCAAAAGAGTTTTAGTTTTGGTCCCTCATAACTCTGGGACTATTGTTCGAAACTCTGTCCGCATTTGATGCTGTTTTTTTCAAATATAATATCATGAGTTTGAAAATTAGTAGATGTGTAATGCCAATTCTACAGCCCGCAATTAGTATAATTAGTGTAATTACACCCTGTCACCTGAAATAACTTCCTTTGAATTATAGACTAACCGGGAATAACTGATCAAGTCACCCCGGTTACACAGGTTCACAATAGCATCAGACTTTTTGATTTTTGGTGTTTGACCAAATGCAGGTTAAGGGCCGGTTGTATAAAGAAAAATTAATCATGTGATTAACTAACAACACATCAAATTTGATGTTACGTTAAATATCAAATGCGTTGCATAAAACCTACTCCACGTTATATAACCAATTCATTTACTAATCAAGGGAAAGATGTGACAACAGTGCAACAATCCTCGTATTTTCATGTTTCATGTCTCGATTTTGTCAAATTTGTGATTTTATAGGTTAGATTTGATTGTGGTTTCGTTGAGATTGAAAATAATGGAGAGAAATGGAGACTTCTACAAAAAAAATGGGAAGCAAATTATACGGAGGGAGAAAAAACTTTACTGACGGAAATTATAAAAAAGTAAGTACCTAGGTACCTATATTTTCAGTTGATGCATACATACCTATATGAGATGTGATCTTTCTTTTCACTTTTTTTCAGATATTGTGGGGTGTTAAAAATTAGATACTATATCCATTAGTAAAAAGAGAGCAATATGGATGAGAATTCAAAATGAATTTAATAGCTCCTAGGGTTCCACGATAGTGAAAGCAGTTGAAAGTACTATGGGATAATTCAAAAAGGAGAACGAAAAAATCCCTTGCAGATGAAAATGTAAGTAATAACTCACGAGACTGAATAAAATCAAAAAAAGTATATCTGTTCTCTGTAATTATGTGGGTTTGATTTCCTGATCTCTTGAAATAACTCACTTGAAACAAAAAATATAGTTTGTACCTGTAATAGGTAAGTAGATATGTTTGCAGAAGAAAAGATACTTGGAAATGAAGATAATGATGTTGTAGACATGTTCTGTAATAATAAATATATATTCACCAACCTTAATTGTGTCTATATTTCATATACCTACCTCCCTTATATAAACTTATTCACATAAAAACTGAATATGTCGACAATTTTCACCGAAAATTCAGGAATATTCAAATTATTTCTGACAGAATTTTCATCTGTCAGTTCCTGATTGTACCTTAATCAGTGGAGCGGCGGTGATTAAGATAATGCCTGATCAAATTCGAATTGATTTGACATTAGCTCTTGATTGGCTTTAATGCAACAGAGATCTTATGTTGAATATCCATAATCATGAGTTAACGTGGCATCAAATTGATGTGTCGTCAAGTCACTGATCAGCATTTTTGTGCAACCCAATCTGGCATTTAACGTCATGTTAAATATTTAACGTGACATCAAATAGTTGATTGGCTTTTATGCAACCGGCCCTTAGTCGGCTAGCTAAACTCCCACTTTCGAACGCTGACCGAACGGCGTTTTTTATAAAAATGGCATTATTCTATATTTATTTTATTGTTGACTGCTCAAATCAAAAAGTATTATATGTTAACAGAAATCGTTTCCTTGACAATACATTTTTTTTTTTCGAGAAGGGTACCCAGGAGGTATGATTCATATCATATGTAAACAGAAATCGTTTTCTTGACAATACATTTTTTTTTTTCGAGAAGGGTACCCAGGAGGTATGATTCATATCAACCGGACTCACAGAGATGCATCTTTTCCCAGACAGCATGTTGAAAGCAGATTTCTTCAATTTTCGTTCTCTGCCATTACTTCTCCTTGCTATCATTTCAGTTTTATTCCATTTTGGTGTGGGATCTCCATTTTTACACTTGTATTGATTCCAATATAAATTCTCCATTTTTTCAGAATGTGGTAGGTTATCTTCCGAAAAATTCTAAAGAGAAGATTATTCCACAAAAAAATATAACTTTTGAACAGTATTTTTAAATTGCTCTGACATATTTGTTGATTTTGACTTTGCTCCAGAACTAGTGCAAATAATGAACGATCTGTAAATATGGTGCGCGAGTATATGCAAACACTGGAAATTAAAAGTTACTTTCAAACAATAATTAAAAATGTACCTACCTATACATTATGAATATATGCATTCCAAAAACGATGTTCAAGAAAATTTGGAAGAAGATTCGGAAGATACTATGTGATGTTGTTTTTCGATGGATAGTGTTAAAATCGTTGTTCTTAATGATTCAATATTTTTTTAACGCATTTTTAATGTTCAACACTCGATAAAGAAATGAAATACGCTTCCTTGAAAATATGGATGTCATTTTCAAAAAGTCTCTTGTCAGAAACGTTTATTGAATGTCTCCACGTTTGTGCACAGTGAAAGTAAATTAGCTTGAAACTTTGTTTTCGAAAGATATTAGGTTTTCGATGATATTTCCTGGATAAAACGGTGTAGGTTGATATATCGATGTATTATTTTTCATTCAATGTTCAATATGTGTGGTTGAGCCAAATTGCTCAATCGTTTCAAATCAATCTTTCACTATTAATCAATCATTTTCAATAAATTTCCATTCATTCCTCAAAGACCAAAACTGTTCCTTCCACTTGATGATTCTGTGATTCAATAAATAATTTGTTATTCAAATTTCGTATCTCACTTTGTATTTCGTTCTTGTGATAATTATGGAGTTATAAATGAAGAATCCTGAAATATGATATTCTCTTCCGCAAAGTGATCGATGAAGCATCAGTCCACTAGAAAAATTGTTGAATATCACAAAAAAATTCACAAACTGATATGATTTCAAGGCAAAATGAATAGAATCTCTGGTGGAATTTCTGATTCGATTTTGTCTTGTCAAAAATTCTAGACACAATTTATCAGATTGATTGGGTTCACAGAAAAATCGATAGATGGTGTAAGAATTGATTCCGTCATCTTTTGACGTTTTCATTATGATTTATCTAAATTTCACTAGGATTGACGCCATCTGTGAACATATTTTAAGAATGTGAACTTTCGCTAATGTCTATTTTCTAGTGAGCCGTAAGTCTAGAGTTTTCGACGAGAACATTAACATTGTAATGGTATCCAAGTTATTTCACCAGAATTGCCATGCATCTTGTTCCTAGATTTGTTGGTATTCAATATCATAACTTTATTTTCAATGCAGACTTGGAACCCACCTCCGATATCTTCGTTCGACCCACCAAAGCCGAGTACGTGTTGTGCACCAAAACGGCAAGTTCTCAGAAAGTGAACCCAGTGATAGGATTTGCTCTGTACTACGAACCGAAATCTGTCATCGCTTTGTTAGCAAATGGAAGTCTCGTTACTCTCGGCGTACTCTATACAGCCGATAATCCAAGAGTGGAAGATGCGGTGGGAGATGATGAAGATGTTAAGCCATCGCCTCTTAAGAAGGTTAGTTAAAATTACGTCAGGGGGGGGATTGGTTTCTCATGGACCGCTCTGAATAATGATTCGAAATTTGGTTGACAGATGAATGAAAGATGCTTTGATGTCATTTTCATTCCATCAAGGATGAGCCAGGTCCATTAAGAGTTTCTTGATATCTGGTGAGCTGTTCTCATCGACTATGATGCCTGGAAACCCTGATGTGCTCAGTTATACCTGTGAATGTATGGGATAAAATTTTTGGTGGATAATTGAGCTGTTGGAGGTTTCCATACAATACATACAGATGTCCCCCACACGCTTTCATCAGTCTTGTCGGAAGCTAAATTTACACTAATTGAAAATGTGCAGTCGGGTTTTTCCATTTTTATTTGATTGTCTAGTGAGAAGGGATGCCAATCAATTGCCAGTAGGAAACCAGTAAAAACGTTTCAATGTTTAAAAGCTACGAAATCAATAATTAAACAGAATAAAAACATCGTACACATCAAAATTTTAGAGTGACATAACAGTGTGACAATTGACTTGACACTTGACACCAAATTTGAAAAATGAGAACATAACGCTCCCTTCCGAATAAATAGGGATAACCTCTAAAAGCGTCAATTGTTTTTTTCGCCACAAAAATCCAAACGAGATCTAATCAGTGGAATCACCAGGGTTTCTAGGCACCTTATCATAGACATAATAAACTTGGCCTGTGGTACTTTGTTGGATTTATTACTTTGACGGAGGTATAAACACTTTTTATATTCCTGTAGGCATGGAAATAAGACTGATAATGGCCAACCAAGAATCTGTCCTTCACAGTATCTCTCTAGTTGTGTTATGCACTGCCGTCACAGCCAGTCCAGATATTTTATATGGTTTTTGGCTGTACTCTGATATCAACAGTTATTTATAGGCCTTTTCTGACATCTATATGGTTATTGGACAAAAATGAAAACTTTTCCTGAAGAATCAGTAATGATGAACTGGTCACTATAATGAATATAACAATCAGTTCATTTCAACTGCAACCTGTTTATAGTTGCCAAATGAATTTTGAAAACACTTATTTTGAGATATGAAAAAAAAAATTAATCCAATAATAGTTCACTATATCAATCCCAACATACACTTTTGTTTATAGAGGAATCTGGAGAGATGAACAATATATCGTCATGTGAGATGAGACCATTAAAATATGAAAACAACAATAAAAATTGACAATGCATTTATCAATATGAATTTGAAGTATGAGTTTTGTGATATAAGTTCATATGTATAAGTACATATATATGTATATATATATATATATATATATATATATATATATATATATATATATATATATGCAAGATGAATTTTCTGGGTTTTTTATCCGTTAGGTATCTTCTGATTTGTTCGACGTTTCGAATTCCATTTCGAATTCATTCTCAAGAACTGTGAGACGAATATCTGTCCATACCGTCCTGGTCAATCACTCCCCTTACGAAGTAACCAAGCAAGAGTAAGCAAAGACTTCAACTGTCTGTTCTCCATGGAAACTGGTATTCATAATGATTCTCTCCAGTTATTATCCGACTAGGTCCGATATTATTGATGATTATATCGTCAGCCGCTCTCTAAGGTTGTATCCTGCCCATTCAGGTATTATGTAGAAATTGATGTTTTCACGGATCTTCGATATGCAAGATGAATTTTCTGGGTTTTTTATCCGTTAGGTATCTTCTGATTTGTTCGACGTTTCGAATTCCATTTTGAATTCATTCTCAAGAACTGTGAGACGAATATCTGTCCATACCGTCCTGGTCAATCACTCCCCTTACGAAGTAACCAAGCAAGAGTAAGCAAAGACTTCAACTGTCTGTTCTCCATGGAAACTGGTATTTATAATGATTCTCTCCAGTTATTATCCGACTAGGTCCGATATTATTGATGATTATATCGTCAGCCGCTCTCTAAGGTTGTATCCTGCCCATTCAGGTATTATGTAGAAATTGATGTAGAAATGATATATATAAATATATATATATTTATATATATATATATATTAATTATGAATATATAGTATTTTTTTTAATTATTGTACAAATAATCTATTCATTACAACTATTTCATTATATATTATATCGTTTTAGCCAAATTAATCTTTTTTTTTCAGATGTTGAAAGAACCGTTTGACGTGTTCATCCGAAAGATTTTGACGAGAACTCCAACACAGCCAGTACTGAAATTACCCTCCTCCGGTGAACGCACACAAGAAGACTGTTACGAGGTAATTTTCACTTATGTGCCCTTTTATCTCGGTTGGTATCGATGTTTATGAAAGAGATTTCTTGAGGATGTGTAAAGTAACTAATGTCTTGCTTTTCAGAGATCAACGAAAGAGAAGAAATTTTCGAAAATTTCATATGTATAGGATATTCCTAGGTTTTCAACCATTATTGTCTGTCATTCTTGAGGGGATCTTCGATATTTCGCCATCATCTTATTTGGTATTTCAGAGGAATGTTAATCAGTCACTCGAACCAAACAGACCAGCCAAAACAGAGCATGTCTGCTTCGCATTCGAATAAATGCAAATTTTCCAATGATGTGAGGGAAGCTCACAAACAATACGGAAATCGCATGCAAAATATTGTTTCGATATATCCTTGAGTTCGATGATTAAAACACCAACTACTTTTATTACAACTTTCTATCACAACACAATACAATAGAATCACTCAAACTGCTCCGCTCACTATCCAACGCTCTATACTGAACACTCTGATCAACTCTCTCTAATACAAACTCTCTGTTATACAAATTCTGCGTCGCGGTGACCGACTCCCGTTTATATAGGCGCTCATACAGTGAAGAATCATCCAGACAAATCCTAACAATCGGACATTCTGGGTGAGCCGCGATCACGCAGGTACAATCTTTCCTGGAACTGTCGCACCAATTTGCATCCATAGTCGGCAGGGCCGGCGCCAGCACATTTCGTTACAATATTTTACTTAATTTCAGTTTTCGCACAGATAGGAAACTTCATTGGCCTCTCCACTTGTCATTTTTGAATGGTTCTTCCCCATTAGCTTGATCAGCTGAAAACGGTTTCACTCAACACAGGTTCGAGAAGAGTCTTATCTTATTCTTATCGTCGATTACATGATGTTCACAGGCGTAGGGTCGGTAGCAATGAGGCATTTGCCAGGTGGAACTTTCTGTCATGGTCACCTCCTTTGGCGAGTTTTTCAAATAATGTAGATTAATTCTGAAACCTACTACAAATTATTCAAGTTCACAAATATAATATATCAATCAATATTGATTACATCCCAGTGTGTATACAGCGTAGCGATGTAAGGAAAGTAATATTAGAGTGTTACCTAAATTTAATATGCAGAGATCTCATGTCAAGGAAGTGTTGGCTGGGAATCTAGTTCCATCATATTCAACATAATGTTTTCTGGTTTAGAAAAGGTTCAATTATATTAAAAGTCGAAGAATTCAAATATCATGTTAACGAATCATAACTCAAATAATAATTCAATATTTTGTAGCTTCTTCAGAGGGCGTCGCAAGTATTCAGGGAAGACTACTTCAAAAATCACGCCAAAGCAAGAGAAGAAATCGATAAAAGGGTGCAGGCCCTTCTGCTGATGAAGAAGAATCAACAGAGAGAAATCGGTATCATGCAAAAAGAACGAGAAATTTTACAAGAGAAAGCCGGCAATTTGGCAGAAAAATATGAGGATATCAAAGATAAGCAGGATGAATTATTGAAAAAGTAAGTGTTTTTCAACAGAATATTTTTCAACGGAAGTTGTGAGTGGATATCTCACATTAATATCAAGAAAATTTCATCTTGGAAAGATTTGAGGAATTTTATCATTCATATCTTCATTCATTAATCATTCCTTCAAATAGAACTGGATAATACATGAGTATTAAAAAATATTTTACAAGTTTCCCCAAGGTTTTCATGATAAAGTTGTAATAATATAGTAAAGATCTCATAAACAATGAAACCCTTTCTACACGTTCATGACCAATTTATTTCGGCTTGAATATGTACTGAGAATAATAATATTCAATTAGATGATTTCGTAGATCAATATTGACACATGTTTGAAATTGAAATGAAAAAAAAACTGGGTAGTTGTATTGTTCAATTCAACCTAAGATTCTTGTGTCGTATATTACAGTGAGTGAGAACATTATATTCAATATAGATCTCTATTTATCCCAAGAAACATAAATGTTTATAACAGGGACATAATAAAATAAATAATTTAATACAACATAAAAAACAGATAGATCAGTTCAAATAGTTATAAATATTAATCATCACTGGGAAAATTTTTTCCAGAAGCTTCAGAGTAGTAGAAAAGGCACAAACATCAAATATCATTTTTTTTAGTTGAGATTTTTTTTTAATTCAACAGCATTTTCAACTTTTCAAGTGAGGAGGTGAATTGTTGTGAATTTTAACACCATTATGAAGAAGGGATTTCTTTGCAAATTCTGTTTTGTCTAGTTTGTTTAGTTTATCTAGTACCGTAGTTATCAGAAGAAACTGTAAATTTCAGAATAGTGTTTGATATTTTTCAAGGCAAAATAAACAAATAACCATATTTCCATCCTGAATATTTGATTTAAATTCAATAACGTCCTTGGCTTCTATAAATTTACAGTAGGTTCCGAGACATCTAATTTGAAAATACATTTCACTATTTTAATTTGTTTTACTTTTCAAGGGCCTCAATATTGATTTGTTTGCTATTTCCCAAGCTGAAATTAAATATTGCAGTTTGAATGTATCAATCCAAAATAAATCTGTTTCAAATTTTTCAGTGCTAAAAAGTTTCTAATAAGATACAATACGCCAATGTATAATTCATATTAATTGTTTCCTTTTATTCTCCCAGTCCATAATAGTTCCAAAATGAAAACACTACTCGATCAAGTCATCAGGAATTACAAAATACTATATAAAATCTTATATAATAATCTCGAATTCACAATTACTTTTTCATCTTCATGTCTCTATTTACTTTTCTACACACTCAATTTTGTACCTTTTCTGTTAATATCCAACAGAGAAATATACCCCTTTTTCATATTTCTTTTTATAAGAAGAGAGTCATCACTATCAAATATTTTGAAATTTCCTTGTCGATTTTCAAAATTTACAGTTTTTTTTTGTGAGATTGTTATAAACTCTAACCCAGAATTCCTCAAGAATATCAAGACGATATTCTTCATTCAACAGTTGGTACTTCTATTTAACTGCAATTATTTTGATTCAATTGATTGTTATTTTTAAGTACATTAATTTTTACAATTCACAACCAGTTTTCAATTTCTGAACGATTTATCGACTTTCTGGTAGTTTAAAATTAAAAAACCCATCCTTCCACCTACTGGACACTTATCAAAATTCGAATCTCTCTCAAAGGCTTCCGGAATTGAAATGTATCGGAAATTGGAGGTGAATTCGAATCATTATTTGTCTCACTTTTTTTTTTCCAGATGCGAAAACATTTTGCTGCTAGTGTCAAGAAAAAAAGGTGGCCCGTCCGATTCTGAAAAAGCATTCATGGAAGAATTACAAGCAGTCAATGAGAAGGTTATAACGTACAGAAACAAAATAGATAAGTGCAAGAACAAAATGAAGTACCAAGAGATCCAGGTATGTTTATAAGATGATTTATGTACTTGATTATTTACTGAATTTTTTGTTCGCAGATAGAGAACTGGAAAGCGCAGGAAGTCAGGAAAAGTGCTACGATCAACGAAACTCACACCAATACTATAAAAACCAATCTTCAAGATATGTGAGTATACAACTTTTGACCAATAATTTTTGCTTTTCGTTTATTTGAACATACAGCTTGCACATCACATAGTTCTTTTTATTTATTTATTTATTCATTCAAGGGCAGGCCCTTTTCAGATAAGAATATTACAGTGCTTTAAATGTATATAATACAATAAAGTGTTTTGAAAGTAGGTTATATGAATAGTACAATTACTAATAACTTAAAAAACATTGATATCCATTCAGAAAAATTGATATGCAATTGATATGCAGGTCATGTAGCACCAAACACAATACAAAAACTCAAGCCGAAGGTGTCACAAAGCTAGGTCAAATGAATGATTTTTGAAGCGGAGGCTGTTAAATTGAAAATTTGCAGGTTATTCAAAGAGTTAGCTAATCGAAGAGTTCTGGGAATAAAGCTATTGTAAGAGTAATTGAATCTGTGAAAAGAGACATAAAAGGTTTGAACATGCCTAGTTGAACGACTGGGGACAAATAGGGATATTTTGGAGAGAATCACGGGGCTGATACACAGTCCGTTGGTAATTTTGAATAGAAGTATTAAGTCTCTTTGTTTTCTGCGTACCTCAAGAGAAGGTAAGTTCAGTATGCGTTCTAAATGCAGCATAGTCATAGTATACACGCATTTTACTGGCAATTCATCTCAGAAAATTGTGCTGGACAGCCTCAAGCTTCAATTTATGTGTAACATAATGTGGGGACCATACTGTGGAACAAGTTGAACAAG
This sequence comes from Zygogramma bicolorata, assembly GCA_032362365.1. NCBI lineage: Eukaryota > Metazoa > Arthropoda > Insecta > Coleoptera > Chrysomelidae > Zygogramma > Zygogramma bicolorata. The sequence continues at coordinate 2,121,798 of JAVJAQ010005172.1, forward strand.
AGTGGCCCAAAGTGAGATCCTTGCGGAACACCTGAGGTAACTGCGATGGTATGAGAATAGTAATTATTTAGCCTGACAATTTGCGTTTTTTCAATAAGATAGCTCTCGATCCACTTCAATAGTAGCCCATCGACTCCATATAAGTTAAGTTTATAAATCAAGAGCTCATGGTTAACTTTGTGGAACTCTTTGGAAAAATCAGTGTACACAGAGTCAACTTGTGAACCCCTCTCCAAAGCATCCGACAAAAAATCAACATATGTTATCAGACCCAATTCCGCTGACTTTTTAGATGTAAAACCGAATTGTTGGGTCCCTATAATTGGGGAGCAATCAGTAATGATGCTCTCAAAAACTTTAGGGATTATGCTAAGAATAGAAATTGGACGATAATTACCTATATCGAATTTTCGGCCTGATTTGTATATTGGAGTAACATATGAGGTTTTCCAGTAATCCGGAGATTTGCCTGTTAATAGAGACTTATTGAATATATAGAAAAGTGGGCGGGATAAAATGTTTTAAGAAAAGTAGGGGGAACTCCATCAGGACCAGGGCCTTTGTTGGTATTAAGTTAAGACAATTTTTCATAGATTTCAGAAATTTCAATGTGATAATTGGACATTGGAATAAGGAAGTCGCGATCTGAACATTATAAAATAAGTACAGCTTATTCAATCCAACTTTGAGAAATAGATTTTTTCATTTCATTCATGATATACTCAGACCTGTAGTGGTACCACTTGAAATGATGACTTTATTTCAAGTCATGATACAAAGTAATACTTCTGAAAATATCGAGACATGTGTGGCTTTTTAACAGGATGACTCGAAAGGAATGAACTAGTTTATAACTCACTTGATTCTACCGAAGCAAAAAGGAACTTCAGATTCTTGTGTGACAATGAATGAAGAGATTTATGATTATCAAAATCAACATAACTTGATAATAATGGGATGGATTCATACTCATCCTTCTCAAACAACATTCCTCTCAAGTGTTGATCTTCATACCCATTATCCTTATCAGTTACTGATGCCGGAAACTATTGCCATAGTATGCTCACCAAAAGTTAATGAAACTGGATTTTTTTATATTAACTTCCCATGCTTTATAAGCCATTTCAAATTGCTGAAAGAGTGGATTTCATCCACACCCAACTGAAACGCCACTATTCCGAGTGGCCGATCACATCCGTTTTGAAAATACGCACCTCTGGAAGTATTGGATCTACGCAAGGCTTAACACATCCACCTCTACATTATTTTTTCAGCTTTTTCATGTTTATCATTATTTGGGTTATCTTCCAAGACTGTAATATCAATGAAAATATAAAATATGGCAATTTCATTAGCAGAACAATAGTGCTTTCCAAATAAATTCAGTGTTTCAATACTGTCACCATAATGTGAAAAAATTAATTGGTGCAAAAATTGAACTTTGGGGAACTTCCATTGATGACCGTTTTTTATCACTTTCACCATTATTGTTAAATTTTGAATACGATTCCTAAAATAATTCCGAAATAAGCTATATATGTGACCTCTAATCCCACACCAATAATAATAATAACGTTGTCACGACTTTAAATGTATAGTGAAACTGCCTAACTAATGGCATTTTATGCAACTTCACATTGTATCTGTGTAATGGTCTTAGCTTACCTTGCCACTTCAAACTTTAAATAAATAGTTATATGGAAAATAGTGATTAGAATTTGTGAACACCACTGACTTGTGGAGTGCTTCAAAATCTAAGGAAAACAAAGGCCATTTAAATGTGGAATGACTAGAAACTCGAAGTCTGATTCTAATTTATTTCAATAACAGAAGCTTTTTGATTCGGACTCTAAATGATAGATTAGATGCCACCACTAACACAATATGGCTTTCAAATTGCCGTTCAGAAGTTTATGTCTCTAGTGATGGGTTCTACAATATTTAGTCTTCGTTTTTTGACGTCGTCATAAAGCGTTTCAAGAATAGTTTAAACACTAAAGAAGAACTTCGATCAACTAGTTATAATGAATAAATTATAAATTTGAGAGGTAGGCTCAAAAAACTTCAAAATCAAAGAAATAAATGAAAAAAATATCTAGTTATTGTCCAAGAGACGGAATAGAGGTCTTCACCCATCTGTTTACCGGATGAAACAAACTTTTTATAGGGTTTCATAAATAGAGGAATACGCCTATAATGGCTTGCCTATCACAATGTGGCCAGTCTATATACAGTGAGATTCAAAAATTTCCACCATATGGAAAACTTCTGTAAAATCGATTTATTAGAAAATTCTATTCCTTATAAAAATTGGTGTATTGCAAAGTACTTGCATATGAATTGTCACAATTTCAAATTTCTTCGAACAGTGTACAGGGGAGAACGAAAAATAGGAATTTTGATCAGGTGTAAACCACATCTCATTTTTGACATAATGAAAAAGTTCATTCAAAGGATCTGTTTAGAATCGAAATCAATATTCAAATATGGAATAACATCCAGGGTAGTTTACTCTCGATTTCCAGATAATAGAAATTTATGAATCTCACTGTATATAGTCTGGACCACATTTTGATAGGCAAGCCATTATAGGTGTATTCGTCTATTTATGAAACACTATAAAAGTATGTTTCATCCTGTAAACAGATGAGTGAAGGTGGACCTCTATTCTGTTTCTTGGACATATTACGAAGATGCCTAGAAATCCTGGCGATTCCACTGATTAGATTTTGTTTCGATTTTTGTGGCGAAAAAAACAATAGACGCTTTCGAAGGTTTCCCCTATTTTTTCGGTAGAGGGCGTTATGTTCCCATTTTTCAAATTTGATGACAAGTGTTACAGCTTGTCCAATCCATCTTGGCACAGAAATAATGACGTATATGCCCAGGGATCTTTGTGTAGTATACCAAGATGAAAAAACACCTATTATATATGTTCACTGTCTTGAAATTTATTCGTAGAAGGTATTTTTTCTCTTGTCATGGTCTACACTAGGAGTGTGACACTGTAAAAGTATCTGAGTTTGTGCCAAGATGGATTGGATGAGCTATAAGTTAATTGTCATATCACTTTGAAATTTTGATGTGTACGACGTTTTTATCGTGTTTATTTGTTGATTTCAATGCTTTTAAATATCGAAACGTTGTTACTGGTATCTCATTGTCCACCCATTATCCTTCAGGTCGCGATCTCTTCTCGCTAGCCAATCAAATAAAAGTGGAAAAACCCGACTGCACATTTTCACTTAGTGCAAATTTAGCTTCAGACATGACTGACAAAAGCGTGAGAGCGACATCTGTACATATTGTACAGAAACCTCCAAAAGCTCAATTATCCACCAAAAATCAATCAATCCAGATTTCGCCACTTTTATCCCAATTTTCTACAGGTATAAGTAAACACACCAGGGTTTTCAGGCATCTTACTGAACACTAACGTGCACATCGATTTTGAGAATGGAAACGAAATTTGTAGTTTTCTGATCTGAAATTCCTTGAGAAACAAATCAGCTATACAAATTATTTTCTCATTTATCTTTATGTTCAATTTTTTTATTACAGGGCAACCAAAATCACGGACATGGCTAAGCAAGTTAAGGAGTACAAGTCTATACTGAATTTGAATTAATCCAGTATTCGTCATATTTACATGTATTTTTTGTTTCTAATTGTTTGTATTCAATAAAGTAATTAGATTTTTATTTCGTTGTTTCTATCAATATTATCGAAGCTGCTAGTAACATGAAAACAATTTTCGTCAATTGGGAGTGGGTTGGGCATGACTGAATACTTTTCTGCGGCTTTGCCTTTAATTTTTTTCGACGCTGAAATAGCTATAATGGTGTTTCATAACGCACTACGAATATTTCAAAAACGTTTTCCTGACGAGACAATAAGGCCAACATGCTGGTGTAGAAAGCACTTTTGAAAGGTTTTTGTGGCGCCATCCACCATGTAATTTCGATATTTCCGTTTACACGACAATTTATGATACAGTTTCCTTCTCTGAGGAACAAAGTCTGCGTAGATTTCTGTTCGTTTGTTCGGACTCGAGAGTTGACAGAAAAATAATGAAGCTCCAAAATAGAGTTATCAATATAATTTTGTATCGAAAATAGAAATTTGAACTTCAAAATCACTGACAAAATATGAATCATAGCAATCAGCGGTGGAAAGAATTGCGGAATTCGTTTTCAAGTAATGTTTTTCGTATTGTTCTTGTGGACGTCGCACCATAGAGGGAGGAAACTCCTCATTTCCTTAACCATTCATACAAATTTCCAGAACATGGCAACTCAATCTTTGTATACATTTCTATTTTTAACATTATCTTGAAGCTTTATTTGCTTTTTGTCAAAATTTCAAACTGACTTTGAACCTAATGAAAATATCATTTGAAGGGATGAATACTATGGGTAGGCACTAGTGATTTCATCTCCAAGTCATATCTCGTCGTAGCCTGAAACACAATTTCTTGAATATTTCCATCGTATGTTAAAAATCCCATATGAAGCAGGACATTTTCGATCAATGATGTAGCCGAAAGCTCCGGAAGTCAAAATTCCAGCACACGGCCCTTAAGCCCGAAAAACCGAAGATGTATTTGATTTGAAAATCAAATTTAGAATCATGGGCGTCGTTACAAAAACTGTTAGGGGGGGGGGCACATTACAAAAAAAAAGTTTGTGATGGGCACATTTTTTCCAAAGTATTGCATTTAATTGAGATGAAAATCCTTTTGAACAATACTTACGAGTATGGTTTAGAAAAAATTGCAAAATCAAGTCGATATTGTGTCTTTACAACGTGCGTATCGAGTGAAAAATCTAAAATCCAGGGGGTCACCCGACCCCCCCGCCCTCAAGAAACGGCGCCCTTGTTTAGAATCAGGTTTCCTGTTAGCATTGTTTTTCAAGGAAATGAATGCTAGAGTGAAAGGCATTTGAAGAGTTTTTGTTACGCCATATTGGAATCTCATACTGAGAGCAGCGCAACTTTGGAAAAAAATTTAATTTTCTTATATGCAGATTCACACGAAAGGAAAGCGCTGTAATGTCCAGAGAACACCACGTGAATCCAGGGGCAGGAGATACGCATTAACATTCACTTTGAATTTTTTAAGTTTGTAAGCCTCAGAAAAAACCTTTCTTGGCAAGCAGTCTAGTGAAAGGAATTTCTGAGCAAGAGAGGTTCGACAGGTCTCCAAGTTCACAACAAAGGAGTGGGAATTCTTTACTCGTCGAGTCATCCGTGTAGATATTACCAAGGGTGGAACGATTGATAACAATTCAGAAGAGCATCGACCGTGAATATATCTATAGAAGAGAGACAAGTGTCCGACCCTTCTACGATGTTCCAATGAAGTGAGTAAGTCTGTGAGCGAAGAATCACCAACAAGACGGATTGCCTTTCTCTGAATAGAATCGAGAAACTTCAAAGAATGCTTTGGTGCGAACTCCATACATGAGAACTATATTCCAAGACAAGTCTTATCTGAGCCTTGTAAATCATTAGAAGCTGACGAGAAGTCAAGTATTTCTTCTCACGAAATAGAAAGCCAAGCTTCTAGGAAGCATCTTCAGCAATCGATCTCACATAGTTTCCACATGAGAGATTATTACTGATATAATTCCTAGCATCGAGTTTGACTTTGTAGGAATAGTTTCTCCTGACTTCTGAAGACTAAATATCGATAGATCGGCTTTCTATGAAGAGCAATATGCCTGGGTTTTCCCAGCATTAATTCCTCCAAGTTCATGTTCATTTGCACTTCTTTGACAGGAATTCCTAATCAAGGTTGGGACTTCGATACTGAAAATCTAAAATCATAATTTTTTGGCAAGCAATGACTATTTTTCTTGCACTTTTTCACAAAAACATCGCAGCGCCAGTTCAACCAAGGCTTCAATTAAATTCTACCACTTTGACATTGATTGAAACTTCTATCCGCAGAAATCCAGAGGACTTACCACTCCTCTTTAAAAATTCCAATAAAGCCGATAGTTTTGTTGATATAATCATCGAAATATGAATGATATACAACACAGAAAAAAAGTACATCTTTTGGTATTATGTAAAAGTGATCAAAAAAATTTGCTGTAATTTTGTTCAAGATTCTGGTGGCCATGATAAAAGTTTGCGATTATTTGAAATAGAAGTTTAATTCACGTTTCACAGGTTTTATTTCAGAATAATGAGTATATTTCTATTTGAAGTTATGAATCAATGGAAAGTATATATGAATATCGATATATATGAATGTGGTAAAACTTAGCTGAGCTAAAAGAAATATAAAAAATGTCTATGCTAAAATATATCAAACAGAAGCAACAATAAATGTTTTTTTTTGAAAATGTTGCTTGTTTTTTCGTTGGTAATGTTTTAATTACAGTATCCAACAAATCACAAAAAGTGTATTTTATCAAAATTCCGAAATATAATTTAATTATAATTTCCAACAGGTCTGTTCATGATAGTAAACTACCATGCATTTAGAAGTATACAAAACAATTAAATTCGAAATATACCAATATAACTGGTATTTTAAAAAGAGTCGAACATTAAAAAATAAAATTAATGATCCACCAAAGGTCCCCAGAAGTACTTGCTTATCCTGTCTTCATCTTCTGTTAGGAAAAAGTCTCTGCCGTGTCTCACAAATTCTTTTTTTGTTATTTTTCCATCTCCATTTGAATCGATCGCTCGAAAAGCTAAAATGGCGTCTTGTTCTTTCAGCCCCAGGACATCGAAGAATAGTTTGAATTCTTCTACAGTTATTTCTCCGGACTTGTCTTTATCCACAGCCTGAAAATTATAGGAATATAGGAAAAGAACTAGCTGCAAAACTATGCCTATCTCAATTTTATTTCCAATATGCAATTTGAGGATGAGAATTTTGAGGAAATGGGGATAAAGGTCAACTTAGTTTACTCTTTTGAGTTGATAAAAACTCACATTGTGCTATAGCAAGATGCATAAAAACCCTGGTGCATCGATTGATATTTATTTTTCTACGGATGCTATACAATGTGTCACTTCTCTTATCGCTTTCATACGTTCAATACGAAAGATTTCTCACGCAGTGAGAAATATCCGCCATTACAGTGAGAAATAATTTCTCACTGTTATCACGATAACACAAGTCAGTCATGAATCGTTACATGTCAGATTGATATGACATGTTCTCCATGTTGACAACGCTACGCAGACGATTCGCGTGCAATATCCAAGTAGCCCATTGTTGGCGTTTCCATAACAACAAAACCGAAGCACTGCATAATTATTATTGCTGTCAACTTACCAACGAAAATAGTTTTATTGTTGATTGTTATAGTATTAACAGTTCAGATTTTTTAAATATTGAATATAATGGAATACGAAGATTTAGAGTTGTAAAATACACCTCCAGAAATTGTTCAGAAAGCAATAGATGTTTGCAATAATTTGATACCGAGTAGCTCAAGAGAAAAATATGAAATCGCTTACAGAAACTTTATGGACTGGAAAATGAAAGCCAAGGTAAATTCTTGTTCGAAAATACCTTGTTAGTTTATTTTGAAGAGTTGTCAAGATTGAAATCATCAACATTATGATCTCAGTACTCAATGCTGAGGAGTACCTTAATTATCAAAACTACGTGCTGAATCTTATATCGACAACTCCATAGCAAACAAAATGAAAATTTCAAAAAGTATGGTAGAATCCATTCAGCCTCCAGCCCAATTAAAAGCTGAACACAACAATGCTGTGGAAGCTCAGTACGTTTCCCCATCAACTTCGACTGCAGCTGATATTTCAATTACCGAAAACATGTTGAAACAAAACAACCTACCAGGATTTACTTTACAAAATTGTTCAAATATAACTATTATTTACCATGACAGTTGATCACTCAGATTCGTTCAGGGCATAATATCGTTTACAACGAATATCTAACGTTTTAAAATTTCAAAAATTCAATTGCTTATAATTATTCTCTTATAAATACAAGTCCTGAGATTTTCAATAATTTGAGTTCAATGATTTTGAAAAAAAATTCAAATTGGCAGAATAGGCGAATTCATCCAGATAATCGTCAGATTATGAAACTGCAACGTCTAGGGCGTAGAGGTGAACCATATATATCTTAATCTGACGCGCTTGTGTATTTCAAAATGACCAATTTTTTTTACATTCTAATAACGGCCGCGAGTCTGCGTCACATCCAAACCGTCAGATTATTATATAAGAGCTTTTTTTAGGTTCACTTAACATTCCCTCAGAAAATTGACGCGCCCGGGATTTTTTTTTTTTTCATTTTCAACCCTTACGTACGACCACCCCCATCATGGAAACAATCATATTAAAATACGTACATTTTTTGAAATATATAGGACATAGATGATATCAATATCTGACGCGCTCGAGTATGTCCATGCAAGAGTTTTTTTTACATTTTTTAAGGTCTATAGTCGCTACCCCCACCGATGAAAAGGTATACATTATATAACATTTTTTTCTTTTTATCATCTAAGCTTCGCAACCCAATAGGTCTCTATAACGCTCGAGTAAATCCCGATTTATCATCGTGGGCTCTCCTACTATTGTTAATTGTTCGAAATCAAGAATGTGAGAGATATTTAGAATTTGAGCTCACGATTTCTCAGGTACAAGTCCAAGCACTAGGGTTTGTATCCATCTTGTGCTATACAAAAAAAGTATTTGTCGCCCCACACTACAGCTGAAGAGTTTTAGTGCATCATGTCCTAGATCAGAGCGATTTAGGATATTGGCAATTAAAATTGCTCAAATCTTTATCAGAACATTAATATATCTGCTTCTCACACAAGTCAAATACGAGGAAATATATGAATTGAAAGCTACATATCTCTGATGAATTTAACAATTTTATGAAAGTGATTTTTGTGCTTATGACCCAACAAGAATCGATTAATCAATGTTTCATCTTACCTTGAAGAGATATGGTAAGAAGGTGTGAGCTCGCCTCACCAATCTCTTATCATTCAAAACGTGGTGCATATTCTCTAAATATCTTTCCACCGTGACTAGATTGTAGGGGGTGATTTCTCCGAACTGCTTTTCCCAGAGATCCTGGAAAAACATTTATTTTATGATTAAATTGAAAAAAAATGGTGACCGTTTTCACAAGCTACAGAAAAGGCTTTAATGGCTAAGTGACAATCATTCGAATGCATATTTGCAATCTCACCTGAAGAAGATCTTGGAACCTTTTTACTTGCTCAGAGTGCAAATGTCCCAAACTTATGAACCTGTCTGCCAGTATCTTGAAGTCATCGAATGATATAACACCGTCTTTGTTGAGATCAAGAATTCCGTGGAATGTACGAATTTTCCTTCTCCAGAAGTCCGATTCTCCCTGAAAAACAAATGAGCATTAGTGCCTGTGTGTTAGGCACTAAAGATAAAAGAGATCCGAGTTGAGTTACATATAAAAAAAACATTGTATTATTTTCTCGAAATCATTTTTTGTGTTTTCTCTCACCTAGAAATGAAAAAGTTTTTTTAATATATGTTTTTTGGGCAAATTGGCATACGTAAATGCAATATCAATAATGAGTGGCTATTTCGTAAGGTATTTTTAAGATTTGGAGATTTAATTAAAGAATTTATAAAAAAAATGCGTATTCTTTCCCTTGGCGACGTTTATATGAACTTAAACCCAAAAAAGGATTCCAGAACATTTTTACCTCCTCAAAAATCTTTCAAACAATATTTACTGCGTTATGTTTGTTGGGCAGTATACAAAACCGCTATAGTACTACTTGTAGAAGTTATACTGTAGCGGTACCTAACATCAAATATTGAAGGCATTTTGAAGGATGAAAAGAAAGGTGAAGTGACAAGGTAAAGACTATAGCGCAAGAGGCTTTTCTGTAACATTGTGATATTTGTATCGTTCAACTATTTTGATACTTCAACAGCGAATAAATGTTTTAGATGAATGATGAATTTATTCTTTATTTTTGCATTCATTTTTCTATTCTATCAGGATTCGTCATTTGTCTCCAACAATTTATCAAGTAGGGAAATATACAAACAGTTTCCAGTATGATTGTCACTAAGAACGGGTTTACAAAACAGCGTCGCGTGTTTTGCAATACAATAACTTTCCCAAGCAGCATGTAAAGCGAAACACGTGTCGCGGTTTTGTTAACTTGTTAGGGATGACCAAACAGGTCAATTTTATCATTAGAATTCAATATATCAAGTCTTGCAAACTTTGTAGGAATATTATCGTTCATCTCAAAGGCCGCAGGAAAATCTAACTACCTAGATCAAATCCATGTGAAACGCCCAACAGTCACAACCATCTAGTGCAGTTTTCGTTCCTGGAGGTCAAAAGAGGTGACCTGCTTTTTTAAGTTTTCAGTTTATGGCCACTGAACATGTAGCAATTAGAGGAAATTTCTTCATCATCAAATGTTTTACAATTACCATATGGATTTGCTTTTCTGTTGTTTGTTTGATGAATCGCCCTTCGTGAAAGTTGTCGATATTTGGTTTATTTCGTGTCGAGAATTTTTTTATATCTCGTCAGCAAATTCGGTGTTCGATACTTCAATCGATTTGTTGGGTTTTATCAATGGTCTATTTCTCAAATCAATCAATAACAAATGCTTTTATTCGTTAAGCAAACTAGCATGTTTAATTTTACGAGGGATATTATTATTGCCAGTCCTAACCTGTGCTCAAAATTGAAGTTCTAGCGACACATAGCTAAGGTTTTCTTTTTGTGTCCAAGATGTTTGATAACATAATACAACCTCAACATGTGATGTTTTTTTTCCTAAATATATTTTTATGGAAAAACAATGGACATAATGACATATGTATAGATTAAAACTACCGAAGCAACATAAAACTTCACACACTTGGGTTCACATCGTGTCTATCTGGTGCTTCAGGTCGATGTATTTGAATGAAACGAATCTCAGACGGGAAATAAAAACTAGAGTTGACATCTGAATATTCCAATGCTTGGGTTTCATAAAAAACAGTATCATTTCTAGGTGGAAAATGCATTGAACACAAAAAAAATTTCAAATTCTCAAGTGCTTTGATTTTTGACACTCGCATTTTTATATTGTATGTTTTGTAGCTAGTACATTCAAAACACAAGATACTTATTCAAGTTATTAATTGAAGTGCCTCAAGAGATCTCTTCTTTAATCAAAGATGGCTTTGATCGTTTGTTTCTTTTTTGGCGACAGCGTCAATTCAGTACGATACGAGCTTGAGTAAGATGGCGTGAGGTTTCGGAAAAAAACTGGCAGTGATTTTTTATAAAGTTTGGTGAGTGTTCAGTGAATGTGAAAAATTATTCTGGTGATATTCTCAACGATATCACAGGTGAGATTCATATCATTTTATACCCTTGGGCCTTTTCTTCAAATTAGAAAAAAATTTCACATCGATAGAAACATCAAATGACCCTCTGAACACAGAGGTTAAACCATTTAAAACAAACGCATTCATCTAAGTACTGTTATAGTCTAAGAGCTACTGACGCACGTTTCATGGAGTGTTTTATGCACCTTGAAATTTTGCTATAATGCATCTCTTGGGTAGATGTAAAGGTGAGTATGTGTTGGCTAGACCTACCTTGGGACACCAGGTACTGCGCATAGAAGAAAGAAGAAAGTAGCTTAATCGGCGATAAATCGCCCAGTCTGGCAACCCTGCCAGGGTTATCAGCGAGTGATGAGCAGGTAGAAAGTCAGTCCTCGCGTTTCGATTGGTCGGCTGTGATATCGAAGAACGCACAGGGTTGTCACATTCTAATACTTATGAATAGTATTAATACATATCGTTTGGAGAGCACGTACAGCGTTGCCAGAAGTGGTACATTGTACCACATGTGGTACATTCTAGGCGTTGAAAGTACAGTGGTACTACATCCTCGAAAAGAGTTGAAAAGTGGTACAATTGTATGATTTCAGAGTCATGATACTCAAGTCGATGTCAACTGTCAATTCACATGTTCATGTCAACGTCAGATTGGATTAGATTTGTTTTTTTGTCTGTGAAACTGCCTTAAGCAACAATTTTTATCTTTCTCTAACACTCGTAATCAATTTGTCTTTCTTTTTTGAAAATAGCTACCACCCCCTATCCTTTTATTACAGAGTCTGTTTTAATAACTTCAAAATTATTGATTTGTACTCTTGTAGTTTGTCCGGGGCAATTACATTATTTGTTTTATTGGCCGGTAATGCGCATGCGTTCAAGCCTCACAGTGGATCATGTTCCATGTTAATGTTCTGTGAAATCAAACAAAATTTTACGCGCATGCGCAGATTCGCAAAGTACATTGTGGTACATTTTGTTCTCTTAGGTTAGTACATTCGTTAAAATCTTCCTGGCAACACTGAGCACGTATTATTTCAGACAATATGTCCAGAACTGATACATGGGATTGAAAACAATGTCGTATCAAATGAAGAGCGCACGGAAAAAACGATGAATGCCCAAGAACCAAGAATATTAAGGAAAGCGTTTTTTAATTGAAATTCGGGTTATCAGCTATTCACTCATTATCTTCAGCTAGTGAGAAAAACAGTCCCTCTTGATATGTTTTCTTATAATCACGTTTATAGCTAGCCATCAGAAATACCTTTCAGAATTCGAAATGCAAAATCTTTCATCGTTTTTGCCGAGTAGGTATATGAATTTTCAAATTCACGTTTTCTATGTGACTGTTATCGATAGTCCCGTTCATTCAGGTACCAGAAGATGCAGCTTATTGACAGGAAAAATATTATGTCTACAAATAAATTTGGTGAAAATGGACTGTTTTCATTCTTCCCATGTGCTCTTAAATTGCTAATAATAATAATAGTCCTCCTCGAAATAGAATAAAGAAAAGGCATTTGAGGCATTCTATAGAAACACCTCTTTTCAGTAGTTTCAAGTCCTGCCCTGACCCACTAAAAGTGTATGCCTTTTGTTATTATTTTTAATTATTGAATTGAAGACGGTGTTTGAATGTCTTATTCATTATCCGTTGTGAAATTAGCTCAATTTTACATAAAAGATTGTTGGCTTCTTAATAAAACACGACAACTTTGGATTATTTTTTTATGTTAACCCCCTTGAAAGTGTCTGCCTCATTCATTATCCATTGTAAAATGAGCTCAATTTTACATTAATGATTGTTGGCTTCTGAATAAAACACTTCATTTAGTTAAGAAAAAATAACAACTTTGTGAATTTTTTTTTCATGTTAACCCCTTTGAGAGTGTCTGCCTCATTCATTACCCATTCTAAAATTAGCTCAATTTCACATTAAAGATTGTTGGCTTCTGAATAAAACACTTCATTTGGGCCATATTTTTTTGCACCTTTCCTCTATGCGCAGTACCTGGTGTCCCAAGATTGGTCTAGCCAACACCCACTCACCTTCACAACTACCCAAGAGATGCATTTTAACAAAATTTCAAGGTGCATAAAACACTTCATGAAACGTGCATCAGCAGCTCTCCGACTATTAGAAAGACATTATTTTGTGGTGGATGAATACTTTCTTCGTTGTTTTTTGAGTTTTTGAACTACCATAATTGATGTTGGAATATAAACTAGGGTAGGAGAGTAGACTTCTTGATCTACAACAAACCTTTGCTGCGTTAATGAAAAAACAGTTCCTTTTGGCTAGAACCCGTCCAATTATTGTTTGAAAATCTGCCTTTCTACACTTGTTTAGATTCCATTATTGATTTTTTTTTGTTTCTCAGAATAAAACTAAAAGAAACATCCAATTAGTCAGCAACTATTTTCATATATACCGGGTGTCCCACATTTTATGTGACAGGCAATATCTGGTTTGTTGAAGGAGATACACAAAAATGTTTCATACAAAAGTTTTAGGAGTTCATGAGAGATATATTTTGATATAATTTTTAAATATACAGGGTGTTTGGTGTAGGTGCTACAGACCAAAATTCCATTTTTTTAAATAGAACGCCCTGTACATCATTACATATTCGGATGCTATGTTAAATTCTGATATCATTTCATGTTTGGTTTTTGAAATTCGGTTACGGCGTTGTTGAGTTATTGCTCAAAATGTAAAGTCTTGAGAACGACTATTATTTTTAAAAATATCTCATACAATTATTCTCTCTGCATCAGATCACATAAAAATTAGTCAAAATTTTGGGTGTTCGAAGTAATGGTTTCAATTTTGAGTTGTGGAATTCAGTCAGGAATCATTCTGAATATGAAACAATTGCGAAATTGAAAGGGGTGTATTCGAAAACAAATCTTTAATAACAATGTAAATAATATAACTTGATAAATAATTTCATAAGAATGGTAGGTACCTAGAAATAAGTCATAAAAATTGTTCAAAGTGATGCCCATTAGATATTATACAGACTTCGAAACGTCGAATCACTTCTCTCGTACAAGTCGCTCTTATAATATCAGGCGTAATATCACTGCACGCTAGTCGAATTTTCATTTTCAGATCATCCACATTCAAAGGGGGAGTAGTGTAAACAATATCTTTTAAATAACCCCATAGGAAAAAATCAAGCAGTGATAAATCAGGGGAACGAGCCGGCCACCGAATTGGACCCTTATTACCATAATCCATCTATTTGGGTACGTTCTATCCAGATATTCAGTAACAACCTGTGAATTGTGAGGAGGAGCACCATCTTGTTGCCACCAAATTCCTTGTCGTTCTGCTATGGGAATATCTTCCATCAACTGGATCAAATCATTTTCTAGAAAATGTAAATATCGCAATCCATTGAGATTTTCATTGAAAAACTAAGGTCCTATGATGCAGCCATTGAACAATCCACACCATACATTAATACCCCAAGTAGTTTGAAAATGACTTTCGCGGACCCAGTGGGGATTTTCTTGAGACCAATAGTGACTGTTATGTCGATTCACAACTCCATTATTGTGGAATCGCGATTCATCGCTCCACAAAATTTGACTGAATATGTTAGGACTTTCATGTAATATTACCTGAATACAAGCAATGAATTCAAGTCGTCGTTCAAAGTCAGTGGGTTTCAAACCTTGTACCAACTGAATTTTGAATGGGTGGTATTTATTTTTTTTCAGAATTCTCTGTACATTAGATATACTCACACCGACTTATTCTGCAAGAGTACGGATAGAAACATGTTGATGAATAATAATATAAGCCAACACATTGATCTCTAAATCTTCAGTTCTAACAGATCTCGTATGATGACGATGCTTTATAGTAGAAGGAAATGACCCAGTTCGCAATTTTTCTTCAACTCTCGAAAAAGTCATTCGTGACGGAATGGGTCTGTCTGGAAAACGTTCTTGGTATAGACGTTGTGCTTGACGGCAGTTTTTCTGACATTCCCCAAAAATTAATAACATATCAATGCAATCACTTGGACTAAACGCGAAAGGCATACTGGAGTTTTCGCACAAAGAACACAGTTACTGTTTTGCAAAGAATCACTGAATCGAACTGACCAGTAGATACAATTCAACAACATTTGTGTCTATGGCATCAACAAGCATAAGCTACTTGATGAAATTGTGCAATATATAGCAATTCACCCTCAAGTTAGTCACATTCTCAAGAATTTCAATATTATATTCAACTGATATCGATATCGTATCGTAGAGGTGAGAATAATGGTTTGTATTCAGTAGTAGTCTAGTTCAATTTAATAAAAGATATAGACTGGATTCGTGTTCGAGTAAATACGTTTTTTTGAAACTTTATATTTAAGGAAAAGTTCAATAACTCAACAACGCCGTAACCGAATTTCAAAAACCAAACATGAAATGATATCAGAATTTAACATAGCATCTGAATATGTAATGATATACAGCGCGTTCTATTTTAAAAAATGGAATTTTGGTCTGTAGCACCTACACCAAACACCCTGTATATTTGAAAATTATATCAAAATAAAGCTCTCATGAACTATATATATATATATATATATATATATATATATATATATATATATATATATATATATATATATATATATATTTATTTGATCGGCTAGGCTTCCGCGGTCAGAAATGTGCTGGCTGGAACTTCCGGTTGATCCGCGTCTGGAAAGATTTACTTGTCTACGTTTCGACTCCCATTTCGAAGCCATTTTCAAGACTTAGTGACCTTGCGTCTAGGTCTGAGTTGTCTCACTAGCTGGCTATCATCACTGGAGATCGAGGATAGAAGGTTGGTGGGATTTAAGGGTTCATTAGTAGTTATGGCAGGATCAGGTATCGGACGGTCGATGGGAAGTTCGAACGGATTGGTTCCCAAGTTCCAAAGAAAGATTCTTTGAAAGATTTCAAAAACACCAAAACCGTTGCCACAGCCAAAACCCTCCAAACCAGAATTACCCGTGAAGCCATTGAAATCGAAAAACGTCCCAACTGTCTCAATAAACGCGACGATTCTCAAAGACTCCCCAATACCTGGAAACCACTTTTGGTCCGACATACTTCTATTCACTCCGACTTGGGAACCAATCCGTTCGAACCTCCCATCGACCGTCCGATACCTGATCCTGCCATAACTACTAATGAACCCTTAAATCCCACCAACCTTCTATCCTCGATCTCCAGTGATGATAGCCAGCTAGTGAGACAACTCAGACCTAGACGCAAGGTCACTAAGTCTTGAAAATGGCTTCGAAATGGGAGTCGAAACGTAGACAAGTAAATCTTTCCAGACGCGGATCAACCGGAAGTTCCAGCCAGCATATATATATATATATATATATATATATATATATATATATATATATATATATATATATATATATATATGGGCTAAAGCAAGTTAGTTATAATTTCACTCATATTCCGAATTTACAAATAACATCAGAGCACCACTTCCACCAAGACTTGAAATAAATTCCACCACTTTGACATTGATAGAAACTTTTATCTAGTGGGCGTATCGCATATTTCGAAATCCTAATATCGAGTCAACAAATTATCTCATCATTTCGGTAAGAGTAAATAAATAATGGGGTTGGTTCAAATGTCCTTTTTAAAGAGTACGAGTATGTCATCACGTTGGAACATCACATGAAATTTGGGCATCTCATATTGGGTATCACAGGAAATTCAAATTGGTGTATTGTAATGAAGTTCCTGCATGCCGTTTATGATTGGTACATGTCGAGGTACATGTAATGAAATGATTTGAATGGTGATAATGGTTGAGATAACCTTGAAATCTTAACTATCAACTTTTACGAGAATACTCCCTGGTTAAATCGTCTTAAGGTGGAAGTTCTGATGGACGAGTTCATTGCAAATGTATAGTCTTTTTTTTTGTCATATTGTTTTCATATCCCAATTGGGTAAAAGATTTGAATTTAGAAATACATATAAATGAAACATTTACTAAGCTTCTAGGCCAATTGAAATGTTCAAAATATTGTTCACATCTCAAAATGCCATTTCGAAATGGGTCAAATTCAAGGGAACTTCGAAGCCTTGAGTAATCATAGAAATTCATCAATCCAAGTTTCATTTGCAAACAACCTCGAGTCTTTCTAATTCTACAGAGTTGAGTATGATGATGAAGAACATTCAAATTAGTTCAATGAAATTTTCTCTGAGTCCTCAACTTTCGATAGAAACGCTTCACACAAAAAGGAGTAACGAATTGAATATTTCAAAAACAAAAGGAACATCTAGGTTGTTCATAATATATGTCATTTGTTTTACATCTTTCCCATTTATTTTCACAATATCTAGTTTATTATAACGGGTTTTATCAATGATATTTTTCAATTTCACTATCCCGATAATATCCATGTAATCAAGTATCATTCTGAGAGGAAATTCTTTTCATTCAAGTTTTGATTATAGCTTCATCTTGTATCATAGAAATATGATGATGAAATTATATTCAGAACTGAATTCCGAAATCACAATTTTTATTGTGGAACATGACTGTTTTTGTCAAGAGAAAGAAATTTTGGGTGAGTGATTCTTGGCTTTTCATTCTCCAAGTCAATGCTAAACGACTACAGACTTTCTATTCTATTTTCATTTTTATATATACGGGTAACTCCGCTACTTCTATAATGTTTGATTTAAATATATACTGAGAATTTTCTTTGATTATTTTTTTCACTTGTCAAAATGTGACGTTTTTGGCATTTCAACCAATAGTAGTGGGTTCTTCTATGGTTATTCTAGCCAATCATTGGGTATTATACTGATAAAACCTGCTCCTTTCGATAAAACGTTGTTTACCTTTGAACTGTCAAAACTATACGGTTTACCGCGTCGATTCTATTGAACTGACTCATATTTATATAAATTATCATGAATGAAGAGTTTACTTATTATTGATAGTCATTCACTTTTCACTTTTTCAGCATAATAATAACATAACACATCTCAATGAACACTCAAACACGTAAATAGCTCATTGCCCCAACTTTATGACAGATATAGCGAACCACCGATTTATATATTTAAGGTTTCCTTAACTCAAATGAAGATGGCATACAATTAGTTTTTATTAAATACAATTCATTTTTTGTTGTATGAGAAGAAACCGTTGTATGAAGATTTTGATACAACGACATAACGAATGATTTTATGTTCCTTCTGGCGCGATTTTCATTTTATAAGAAATTTTCAATTATCAACCTTGTGCAATGAGAGGTGTGACGCCATCTTTTGGTATCGTCGGCAAGCATTATCATATTCACTGCGTAAGCATCATATCTCTTCTGGATCATAGAGGGCATACATCGTTGTTTGACATTTCAAACTCGTTAAATTTTCACCTATTTTCCTTTCCTTCTTATGTAAATGAAATACTGATCAATTAAATTGTTCTTCCCTCGATTTTGTTCAAAAAATAATCTCTTCAAATACAACTCGTTCTTCAAATTTAATAAGATACATTTTCATTTTCGAAACACTCAAACTTCTTTATTTTGAGGCAAAAGCATTCAAACAAACCGAATTAGATGAAATCACTCGTCCTACGGACTCGTGATTTTATCAATCGGTTTGTTTTCATACTATTGTCAAATAAAAAAGTTTTTGTGGAAAATGAAAATTAATCGCTCAAAGTTAAAGGACTCGTGGTATTACCTTTGATGATATTTTTCTCCGAGTGAAACAAGCTTGTTTGGGTCTAAAGATAAAATGTTACCTATCTTGATGAATGCATTTTTTGCGAATTTATTTCTTTTGAAATAGAAATATCCTGTATAATTGTCATCTGTTTGATTCAAAAGTTTACTATAAAAAGTGACTTATTTGTTCCAGCGCCTGTCGCGCTCTATAGGCAGGGCGTGGATGTATTAAATAGATTATTTCTTTCTGTGAATAACTCAAACGTATATAAATGATTGAAACATGAATAGAAAATGTTTGCTGGTTTGCTGAATAATCGATGTTGCTTTCTGTATAGAAAATGTGTATGCGTTTGCTTTTGTACTTTGAATGTCTTGGTTTATTTATGAAATTTTGGAGAAATGTATGGTGAAGGTTTCTCAGATACGGTTATATTGGAAAATCCTATCGATATTTTGTGATTATAAGGATGAAATTTCTATTATTTCATCATGAAACTTACCCTGTGGCCAATCCATTCCAAATCACTGTCCGATTCAGAATCAGACTGATACTTCCTTTCTGCGTGCGTATGTTTCGCATGTTTGCTATATTCTTTCGATGTTATGTGATTTTTCGCTACGGTTGCCGCTAGGGGAGCACATCTGCAGGTTATCTGAAAACAAAAAAATATACGATTATAGTAATTTAAGTCATGAATCCGAGAAACGCATTTTCACAGTACGAGTCGAAATGTTTACGGACGAGGCGACGAAGTTTTGCGACTGGAAAAGGGTAAACGCAGTCAGTGAAATCAATGAGGAAATAATGCTGGCTTATTTGTTTGATCTGGTAAGTTGCACTTAATATTCTTTCGAAGGAATCATTATTGGTGATTTTCTAGTCGAAGAAAATGTCCAGTTCTTCACTCTGGTCGAAGTATTCGATGGTTAAAGCCATGCTACAATTTAATGCAAACGTGGATATATCAAGATTCTCTAAACTTCGAGCGTTCCTTAAAAATCAGTCTGTTGGCTATCAACCTAAACAAGCCAAAACACTCACCAGAGAAGAATTGGTAAAATTTGTGAAAGAGGCACCAGATCTACAATATCTTTTGGCAAAGGTAATAATTTTAGATGTACATTTCAATATTCACTGATAATTTTGTGTTCTTGTTAGATTGTTGGTTTAATCGCCGTCGCTGGTGGTTGTCGCCGCGAAGAGATATATGAAATGTCTTTGGATGACATCCAGGAAACTTCTACACAATTGGTAATCACAATCCCTTTCTCAAAAACGAATCAAAGGAGAGTTTTTACGGTCATTGATAAAATGGACGGCATAAGTATGTCGGAACTGTTCCGAAGATACGTTGCCTTGCGGCCCAAAGGTTTAGGTCACAACAAATTGTTCCTAGGATACCGTAATGTCCAGTGCATTTCCCAGCGCGTTGGAATTCACACAGTCGGTGGAGTTCCCAAGAAAATAGCGGAATTTCTAGGATTAGCAAATCCCGAGTTGTACACCGGCCATAGTTTTCGCCGCACATCGGCGACTTTACTAGCAAATGCGGGAGCGGAATTTTCCGTTCTCAAAAGACATGGAGGATGAAAGAGTTCCTCCGTGGCAGAAAAGTATATTGAGGATTCGTTGGAAGGAAAGAACAAAGTGGCTAAAATGATCCAGGGAGGAGAAAGTTTTGTGCAAGTCTTCCACTCTCCACGATGGTTTACCGAAAGTTGAAATAACTGGGAATGCAGATTGCACATTTCATGGTACTTTTAATGTTTAGATTGTCTTTAATTACATGTTTACTAATTTTGTATTGTTTTCACAATAAATTGTTTGATTCTTGCCCCATTTCATTAGAGTCTGGTAAAATTTTTACCGGACTCGATACCGTAAAGTCTCATTCACCGGACTGAAATCGTTGACTTAAACATGGCTGTTACGATGCAGTATGAAATAAAATAAATTTTCGGTTTCGTAATGGAAAACCTCTCCACCAAAAAGAAGATTGGGAGAAATAATATCCCAATACGAACGGATCAAACAGGTTCAAATTGAATTGTTTTGAATCATTTGCAAACGATAAATTCTCTATCTAGTTCCCACATTATTCAAGTTTCTTGAGAATTTGATGCCATGAATGAACTTGAAACTTTTGGTTTGAATAATTCTTTCATATTTCTTCATCCTACATTTTGGCTGTTTTTATTTTCGATATTTTATTTTATCTACACCCGTACTCTAATAATACACTTATATGCCCACAACCCGTTTTATAATGAAATCCATTACGATACAGATCTTCATTACGATACAGATTTTCAACCAATAGAAACCCATTATTTTTCAATCAAGCATGATGTGCAAGCTTTGCATTTTGACGTGTGTCAAGTCAAAATCAGTGGGTATTGAATTTTTGAAGAATTCAGTCAATTTTCGATAATCGTATTAAAATGTCTTATAGCAGTTAATTAGAAGAATTACCAGCGACTCCGCCACAGATGTCTTAGACAAAAAAAAAATACAATCGGAAGGATTATATTTTTCATTTGACAAATGCAACACATACGTTTTTATTTTCGACCAAATCAAATGAGCTCTCATGGCCGAGTGGTCAATGGCGCCGGCAGTAATCAGAAACATCCGGGTTCAATTCCTGACCTCGGCAGAGTTTTTTCATCATTTTTTTCTTCTCATTTCTCATTGTTATATTTTCCGTGGTTATACCATTATTTATAAATTTGTAGAATTTTTCAAAGAAATACGATTGGTTACCTACTATTATTGTGTTCAATATAAATACCTAATAATATAATATTTTCAGTTCTTCATTATTTATTGGGTATAGATAAGAAAGCGTATGCAACTTTCATGTAATGGTTATTAATACACTCGCATAAACCATACTAAACTCACCTTCGGCTCGTTTCGTATCCCGGTTTATGCTCATGTATCAATAACCATCATTACACGATCGTTGCATAATATACTATTAGCGCAATATTATTTTTTGAACCTTTACATTCCTAATCATCTGAGTTTTCTTTTTTGGATTCGAGTGTTTCATTTGATTCAGTTGTTTAACCTTATTATTTGAGGAATCTTTGTTATCATTGCTTTTTGATTAACTTCTGAAATGTGATAGTATATTATTTAACAGGTAGGAGAAGCCGAACATTAATGAAAAGACTAGTTTTCCGCAAATCTTTTGAAATTCGACAAATGTTGATTAGTTTTAAAAAAATCGCAAATATTTTATTCACAAAAATTTTTAATAATAGTTATTTATGATATAAGTGTTAAAAGTACATTTTTAAGGCACGCATGTGAAGGTTTGCACAATGAGCGAAGCGAATTCTGCAATTCACATGAGTGCCTTAAAAGGTACTTTTAACACGTATATCATACAATATTTTTTCTACAAACGTTCAAATGAAGTAATTATACAGTTTGAATTAAATTTCAAAAACCTGTATTAATACATCCAAAGGAGATAATTTTAAATTGCATCGTATATTACGGACCTTAGCAACCATTGTTGATTTAATTGTTTACGAATGTTTTGATACATCTGTCAGACGTTTGTTAGTTTTATTTAAAACGCAGTTAAGGTTGTAGATTTTTCTCAAAATGGAAGAAAGTAATGAAAATGATCCATTTGAAGACATAGAGGCGGCGGCCAATAGAGCAACCCTCGATTTGTTGCCGAGAAAATCCAGGGTTCAATACGATATAGCCTATAATAAGTTTCAGAAATGGTGTGAAGCGAAAGGCGTTTCTGGAAAATATACTGAAAATGTATTTCTGGCCTATTTTGAGGAGAAAGCAAAGGTATGGAAGGCATCATCTCTGTGGTCAAATTATTCGATGATCAAATCTATGCTACGTATAAATAGCGACGTAGATATCAGCAAATATTTTTAACTTATCTTGTATTTAAAGCGTCAAGCAGAAGGTTACCGGCCAAAGAAATCAAAAATCTTGACTAGAGTCCAAATTGACCAGTTTTTGAAGTCTGCATTAGACAATGAGTATCTTCTAATGAAAGTAGTTGTGATTGTGGGAATATTTGGTGCTTGCCGCAGGGAGGAGCTTTGTCAATTGACTGTTGACGATGTGGAAGATATGGGTACTTCATTAATTATTAAAATACCAGATACTAAACCCAATGTTTCACGAAGTTTTACTATGATTGAAAAAATGTATTTGGATCTTTATCGAAAATATGTGGCTCTTCGACCCGCAAATGTCGGACACAGGCGATTTTTCTTGAAATACGTGAAAGGTAAATGTACCAGAAATCCGGTTGGAATCAATTCGTTTGGAAAAATTCCTGCTGCTATAGCAAGATTTCTGGAACTTCCAAATCCGAAACTTTATACGGGACACTGTTTTCGCCGGTCTTCAGCGACCTTACTTGCCGATGCTGGCGCAAATTTGACGACAATTAATCGTCATGGGAGGTGGAGATCTTCTACCGTTGCTGAGGGGTACATCGGGGATTCTTTGGAAAATAAGAATTTTATTGCCCAAAAACTGCTGACTGTGCAGCGAACATTACCAACAACATCTATCCAACAACAAACATCCGAAGAAATTGTGGCCTCAACTTCAACTGGAAATTCAATTATTTCTACGCATCATTCTTCCTTATCCATGGAAAATGGTAAAACAGCAGTGCAAGAAATTAATTTGTCGAATTGCACAAATTGTACTATTAATATTAATGTTAATAAATAAAACCTAAATATTTTGACGTTTGCTTTCAAAATCTGACAATTCACTTTTGACAGCAGTGCCATAAACATTTTACATTTTATCACTCAGTGCCTTAAAGTGACATTTTTAAGGCTTCTATGGAGTGCTAAAAATTGCATTTTTAACACGTTTGTAGAAAAAGTTACTTATGGTACTATAGAAACTGTTCTCAATCATTCATATGAAACATCAACAACAGTAAGGAAATCTTGGACTTTTTCTTCAAGAAATTTTAACAGCAATTTCAAAATTTACTAGCGATTTTCAGAAAAAGTATCATCTATAAATTCTTGATAATGACTCCCTCGTGAGAATCGACACGTTGAACACTGTATTGTATTGTTGGAATAAAATCAACTATCATCAAAAATGATTCAGTGGGCCATTCAAAGTCAGATTTATCTTTATTGAAGTGCCCGACAATTCCGATAAACTGAATGTTATCTTCTTTTAATTTGCCTGTCATTTGTATCGCTCGTAACCAAATAAAGATATGGTCAATTTCTAAAATAATATTTGTACTGATTTCATTTTAATAAACGAAATTTGTTGAACTGTCTCGCTCTAATGACAGATGAAAGGTCACGAATTGCTTTTTCTAATTGTGAAATAACTTGGCCGAAAATGTCGAAACGCCTAAATAACCATTTTCAGGCATTTTTCGGCATTTACACATCTATGATTTTCCTAATTTTGCACAGCAAATGACTTGATGAGTGTATGATAGTTCGAGAAAATCCTCAGGCCTCTGGTAGAAGGATTTTCTCTTGAATTATTATACACGAAAGCGTCAGCTTAAGAACAAAATTTTGAAAATTATGGTTATGCACGCATTTTGGTCGATTGAGCTTGATATAGGAGGGATATTTGTTGAGATTATTTTCATAAAAATGTAAACCCTGAATACTTCAATATCGAACACCTGAAAAGTGAGCCAAAATCCAGGTTTTAATCGCTGTAAAACTTTGTTGAGGAAAATAATCACTTAAATCAAAGAGATTGCATTTTTCGAAAAAATGTCGAATAAACAAAAGTGTTTATCCAACACATGACAGTTATGTGTAACATTATTGATGTTATTTTAGACAAGTACATTATCAGATAACACACTAGTGTGTTATAATCCATACCTCACCAAAGAGTTATTTGATAGTTCACTTGTCAAAAATGACATTAATAATGAGTCATAACTGTCATCTGTTGGATAAAACATTGTATGCCACTCGTGTGTTATGTTACCTAAGTCACTTAGTGACTTATTTTCATCATAACCATCTAGTACCATAAATAACTAGTATTTTTGCCTAGAAAAATATCAAAACGAGTTTTCTTCATTCTATCCACTATGAAAATTTTTAATATTTTATGAAAATTCAGTTGCAAAATTTTCAAAAATGACATTAAGTAAATCTCACAGAGATTAATTTTCGCATAAGGATGATTAGAAATAATAATTAGTAGAAGTATAGATATGATTTCTTGAAAATGGCAAATGTTGGCATTTTTTCAACCCTTATTTATCGAAAGGCGTGTGTTTTTAGAAGAAATGTTTATGAAAAAATAGTATATTGTTCGAGGCGAGACTTAGTAACACAGAGTACAGGAATCTGGCGTTTCCAAAGAGGTAAATATACTATTTTTCCGCAAATCGTTTAATATTCGACAGATATTATTTAATTTTGGAAAATCACAAAAAATTGTATTCACAAATGAATGGTGTTCAGTAAAACAAAGAACTATTCATTACATTAAAAAAATATCATTTCCTCACAGTAAGGTAGTGAATAGGAAATATTGACTTTTTCAAAAAAAAATGGCTGGAATATCAAAATTTCCAAGGGATTTGCAAAAAAGTGTTTGATTTCATTGTTCAGTTCTCTTGTTATTTAACTTTGTTTTGATTTTACAATATTTTGTTTATCAAATTAACGACCAATGTCGGTGAAGTTGAATTATAATGCGTCTTTATTAGGGTCAATACCATCTGAAATCAATTAATTCAGTGTCTTTCCAACAGTAGTTCCATCTAGAAAAAGATGACAACTCGTGAAAGTGTATTTGGTTTCTATTATAGCCTTCCTATATGATGTTTGTCTTCAAACAAGCAACCGTAAGAAGCTCTACTTCCTTATTCTTTGTTTCAACACTTCTCTCGCCACACACGTGAACATGAAGCATGTATAATTACTACCTACTACTTCCCCTCCCACAGAAAAGAGTCTAATCGAATGTAACTTTGGATTTGACAGCCCATTTATCTCTTTTAAGGTACCCTATTAGGCAACACTCGATAAAGTGGATAGCATCTCCGGTCTGCGTTTGGTATCACACGTAACCCAAACGTTCGCTGACCTATTTTTCTCTTTGCGACCAGCCTTGATAACTTGTTCATTACGGATTGTTTTGAACGCCAGCGAGCCTACATTGTTTTGATCACGTTTCTGAATAGTTTTCAATGGTTCGATATGTTTCATGGTCGTAGGGTTTTTGTGGTAGATTTATTGACGTTAACGAGAACGAGCAATATGCAAATAACAAAATGTTTCATAGAGGTTGGCAGGATTTGTGAATTTCGGACTTGTTCTCTATATGGAGGTCAGTTGTATTATAAATCATTGCAAATCTGGTAAAATGAAAGAGATCGTCTAAGCATCTAACATGTTGGATTCATTCAATAAATTTTGGGATAATGATACTTGTTTTTTTGTCATTACGGATTATTTCGAATGCCAGCAAGCTTACATTATTCTGGTCACGTTTCTGAATAGTTTTCAATGGTTCGGTTGGAGGTTCATGGTCGTAGGATTTGTGGTAGATTTATTGATGTTGAGAAGCAAGATGGAAAAATGCAAATCGCAAAATGTTCGATAATGGTTGGCAGGATTTGTGAATTTCAAACTTGTTCTCTATGGAGGTCAGTTCTAAGATAAATCACTGCAAATCTGGTAAAATAAGAGAGATCATTTAGGCATCTAACATGTTGGCTTCGTTCAATATATTTGGGGATAATGATAGTTGTTTCTTGTCATTACGGATTGTTTTGAACGCCAGCAAGCTTACATTGTTTTGATCACGTTTCTGAATAGTTTTCAATGGTTCGATATGTTTCATGGTCGTAGGATTTTTGTGGTAGATTTATTGACGTTAACGAGCAAGATGAAGGTATGCAAAGGGCAAAATGTTTCGTAAAGGTTGGCAGGATTTGTGAATTTCAGACTTGTTCTCTATGGAAGTCAGTTGTATTATAAATCATTGCAAATCTGGTAAAATAAAAGAGATCGTCTAACCATCTAACATGTTGCATTCATTCAATAAATTTGGGGATAATGATACTTGTTTTTTTGTCATTACCGTTTCGAATTCCAGCAAGCTTACATTATTCTGGTCACGTTTCTGAATAGTTTTCAATGGTTCGATTGGAGGTTCATAGTCGTAGGATTTGTGGTAGATTTATTGATGTTGAGAAGCAAGATGGAAATATGCAAATCGCAAAATGTTCAATAAAAGTTGGCAGGATTTGTGAATTTCAGACTTGTTCTCTATGGAGGTCAGTTGTAAGATAAATCACTGCAAATCTGGTAAAATAAGAGGGATCATCTGAGCATCTAACATGTTGGATTCGTTCAATAAATTTAGGGATAATGATAGTTGTTTTTTGTCATTACGGATTGTTTTGTACGCCAGCGTCCTTACATTGTTTTCATCACGTTTCTGAATAGTTTTCAATGATTCGATATGTTTCATGGTCATAGGATTTTTGTGGTAGATTTATTGACGTTAACGAGCAAGATGAAGGTATGTAAAACGCAAAATGTTTCGTAAAGGTTGGCAGGATTTGTGAATTTCAGACTTGTTCTCTATGGAGGTCAGTTGTATTATAAATCATTGCAAATCTGGTAAAATAAAAGAGATCGTCTAAGCATCTAACATGTTGGATTCATTCAATAAATTTGGGGATAATGATACTTGTTTTTTCGTCATTACGGATTATTTCGAATTCCAGCAAGCTTACATTATTCTGGTCACGTTTCTGAATAGTTTTCAATGGTTCGGTTGGAGGTTCATGGTCGTAGGATTTGTGGTAGATTTATTGATGTTGAGAAGCAAGGTGGAAATATGCAAATCGCAAAATGTTCGATAATGGTTGGCAGGATTTGTGAATTTCAGACTTGTTCTTTGTGGAGGTCAGTTCTAAGATAAATCACTGCAAACCTGGTAAAATAAGAGAGATCATCTAACACGTTGGATTCGTTCATTATATTTGGGGATAATGATAGTTGTTTCTTGTAATTACGGATTGTTTTGAACGCCAGCGTACTTACAATGTTTTGATCACGTTTCTGATGAGTTTTCAATGATTCGATATGTTTCATGGTAGTAGGATTTTTATGGTAGATTTATTGACGTTAACGAGCAAGATGAAAAAATGCAAATCGCAAAATGTTTCATAGAGGTTGTCAGGATTTGTGAATTTCAGACTCATTGTTCTCTATGGAGGTCAGTTGTATTATAAATCTTTGCAAATCTGGTAAAATGAAAGAGATCATCTAAGCATAGAACATGTTGCATTCGTTCAATATGTTTTGGGGATAATAATAGTTGTTTCTTGTAATTACGGATTGTTTTGAACGCCAGCGTGCTTACAATGTTTTGATCACGTTTCTGATGAGTTTTCAATGATTCGATATGTTTCATGGTCGTAGGATTTTTATGGTAGATTTATTGACGTTAACGAGCAAGATAAAAAAATGCAAGTCGCAAAATGTTTCAAACAGGTTGGCAGGATTTTTGAATTTCAGACTTGTTCTCTCCGGAGGTCAGTTCTAAGATAAATCACTGCAAATCTGGTAAAATAAGAGTGATCATCTAAGCATCTAACATGTTGGATTCGTTCTATATATTTTGGGGAAAATGATAGTTGTTTTTTTGTCATTAGGGATTATTTTGAACGCCAGCAAGCCTACATTGTTTTGATCACGTTTCTGAATAGTTTTCAATGATTCGATTTGTGTTTCATGGTCGTAGGATTTTTGTGGTAGATTTATTGACGTTAACGAGCAAGATGAAAATATGCAAATCGCAAAATGTTTCACAAAGGTTGGCAGGATTTGTGAATTTCAGACTTGTTCTCTATGGAGGTCAGTTGTGATATGAATCATTGCAAATCTGGTAAAAGAGAAGATGAGTTTTTCTAATCATCTAACATGTTGGGTTTGTTCGGTATATTGGGGAATGAGAGTAGTTGTTTTTTGTAAAAAGTACCTATGTTATTATACTAGGATACTATATTGTGTTTGCTGGCTGCTTCTCGAATTTCAATAAAAACTTGAACCCGGATGTTCGTATAATCGGTATCAGGTCTCTACTCAGCAAGCTAAAATAAAATTTGAAAAAAATCCTATTGAACTAAAATAAAGAATTGTGAGTAATGGAATTGAATAACAGACTAGGTAATACAAACGAATATATAACTGTCAAAATTTTAGGCAGTTATTTCGTATCAAAACTGTATTTACTCTGACAACCTTCTGAAATATTTAATTTCATCTTCACTGGTATTCTTCTTTCACGAATGAAACAAGCATAATAGATACAACAATAAACGTGTTACAATGGATTTTTTTTCCATACATACTGATTCATACTAAAGGAAAGCCCTGTAATGTTCAAAGAACACCGCGTGAATCAAGGGACAGAAGATACGAATTAACATTCGTTTTGAATTTTTGAAGTGTGAGTCTCAGTAAAAACCTTCCTCGGCAAGAAGTTCTAAAGTTCAGATGTTCTATTGAGCAATTTTATGACTTGGCTGTCAGAAATTAGATGCTGTAGTCAGAAGTCAATTCAATTAACAGTTTTTCATTACTAACCAAGGTAAAATTTCCTTATCATTATATGCCTAGTTTGAAAAAGTGTAACTTCTCATCGAAAGAAATGCTTGAATAACTGTGATTTATCAGGTTAGTAGAGAAAAAATAATTGTTTTGCGGATATCATCTGAACAATTTTGTCATGCAGACAGAAATTAGGTTTCTTCCCTAATTTAGGGCCCTCGCCTTGATGCTGTTTTATTTAAGTAGATTTCTGTTGATTGTTAAGCCGTTCACAATACCTGCATACTCCGAATCGAACCACAAAAAGGTGCGACACTGATTAAATTCTTCGAATATCTTAGATCATTTGTCTGAACGAGTTTAGTGACAAGAGGAAGGACAGCTAGAAAAATGAATACTTTCAACCTACTTATCTACATTCGACTATCTTAAGTCTAAGCTATAGTTGAATGCCGAAAGTAAAAATAAAGTTTGATAAATCCATCCTCTATAAATAGAATAATAACATACAACTAATATCTAAGTAGAACATACAAATAAATACCTTTGTATCTGAACGAACAGCCAATGAACTCAGAATACCTTGAATGCATGTAAATTAGTGCTTATGGCGAATGGTAAACAAAATCGAAAGTTATTTACTGAGGAAAAGGAAGCGTGAAAAATGTACGTGCAAAACAATTGTACAGGGTGTGATGGACATACGGGAATATTATTATTGATATTTTTGTCAGTACTACGGATATGAAAATAATATTGAAAAAGCAAAAATTGATTGGTATTCGGCAATTTCGAGACTCACAAAAAATGTAACGATTATGGGTAGACTAATCATTGAATCGAGACTGATTTTGGCTATACAAATTTTTTGGATGAATATAGAAAATATACTTAATGAAAAGGTAAAATCTGAAAAAAATCAGATCGAGAAGCAGGCAGCATTATATTCAGAAACAATTCATGAAACTCCATTTTCTACTTTTAAGTCCTCCGTTCAGGAGTTCCAAATTGTTTTTTTCTTTTACCCGTTGACTTTACTTACATATACCGGAATAATCATAGTTAATTTTTCACTATAATATTGACATCAGCTTCCAAAATCTGAAATTCTGAGCGGGACGTATTCGGTTATAATTGCACGAGTGCATAAAAATCACCGATAATTTTGCAAGAACGCGTGATATCTAAAAATTGCAAGTTTATTTTCATATTTTGGCGAAAGTGCCCGAGTCCGAAGGACGAGGGCTCTTGTTCAAAATATGAAAATAACCGAATGCAATTTGTATAAGATATACGCTTGAATGCAAAATTATCTGGTCATTTTTATGCACGAACATAATTAATTCATTGGAATATTTCACGAATGAAGAAACTCTTGAAGAAATGTTATTTTTTGTTCATTTATACTTTCCTGTTGTTACAGTGAGTGGTTGAATCCAATGTGAACAGCAAAACAGTATTTATAATTGTTATTACACTTGCCTTCTGTTCATTTACACAATGATATAGAGTAGAACGAATATCTTTTTATTTTATTTTTTCGTAAAGCATTGACAGAAGACACAATAATAATTGACACTTCAGAAACATCACACCTCATGACATCAGATTATAAAAAGAATACGGTATGTTTCAACACCCTCACTTAATCTCATGTCAGAAAAATTAACGAAATCACTGCATTCTTCTCAATCCTAATTGTTGAGCACAAAATGAATGCTTTGACCTAAACAATGGTTTAGTTAAAATGTCAGCTGGCATTTCTTCCGTTGGTAGATAAAGTACAGATATTTCTTTTTTCTCAGCCAGCTCTCTTACATAATGATATTTTATGGAAATGTGTTTTGTCCGATTGTGAAACACTGGATTATACACTAGCTTGTTTGCTCCTTGATTGTCATTATAGACAGCAATTGACTCACATTCTTTGAATAACTCATTGAATAGTCCTTTCACATACATAACTTCTTTCACTCCTTCAGCTACAGCCATGTATTCAGCTTCGGTTGTACTTAGTGCAACACTTCTTTGCTTTCTAGATTGCCAACTGATAGCTGCCCCTGCATATGTCAGCACAAAACCGGTGTACGAACGACGATCTTCTATGCAACTGCCCCAGTCAGCATCAACGTAACTTAGAATAGGTTTTTTGGTTTTCTGAAAACATAGACAGAAGTCTTTTGTACCTTTCAGGTATCTAAGGATTCTCTTAGCTGAAGTCCAATGCTCTTTGTCATGACAATTGTTGAATTGACTCATAAAACTTGTCGAGTATGTGATATCAGGACGTGTACATACTGACAAATACATCAAAGCCCCGATGAGTTCTTGATAAGGATATTGAGAGTCGTTTTTCAGAGATTTTATCAATTTCAAATTTGGTTCCAAAGGAGTACTCACGGGTTTTGAGTTTTCCATACCAAATCTTTTCAAAATTGTTTCTATGTAATTCATTTGGTCAAGAGTAATTATTCTATTTCCTCTGTCTCTTGTAACCCTCATCCCTAAACACTCCGTTATTTTTCCAAGATCCTTCATTCTGAAATGTTTGCTGATTTCTTCCTTCAATTTTCGAGTTTCATGTGGATCATTCGAAAAAATATAGAAATCATCTACATGAAGAGCAATAATGATGAATTTGCATTTTTCATTTTTGGTATATGCACAAGAATCATAGCCGCATCTTCTGAAACCAATGTTTATCAAGAAAGTATGAATTTTTTTATTCCAACAGCGGGCTGATTGTTTCAATCCATATATTGCCTTTTTGAGTTTGCACACCTTCAGGTCATTTCCAGGTTCAATGAAACCTGAAGGTTGCTCCATATATATGTCTTCCTCAAGATTTCCATTCAGAAAAGCGGTGGTTATATCGATATGGTCTATTTCCAAATCCAATTCTGCAGCTAGTCCAAATAATAACCTTATAGTGGTGAGTCTTACAACGGGTGCAAAGATTTCTACATAATCTTCCCCGAATTTTTGCGAAAATCCCTTCGCTACAAGTCTCGCCTTATGTCTTTGGGTTTTTCCATCGGCTCCCATCTTGAGCTTGAAAACCCACTTGCATTTGACCACATTTTTTCCTTGAGGACGGTCAACAAGTTCCCAGGTCTCATTTTCAGCTAGTGACCGCAACTCTTCTTCCATTGCGCGTTCCCACAGTTTTTTATCAGATCTTGAACGTGCATCTGCGATATCTATGGGATCAGTAGAGTTACTAACTGATAAAAATGAATATTCCATATCGTCATATCTTTGAGGAGGTCTTCTCTCTCTTTGAGGATATCGTCTGTCTTGTTCTTCTATTTCAGGGTTGTGTTCTTCGTTTTCAGATATCGAACTGTTGTTTTCAATATTTTCCTGATCAACAGCAATTTCTCCAGAAATATAATCAACATCTTCAGTGATTGACGAACTGTTGTTACCCTGACAATCGATTTGTGATAATTGTTCCATTGCTATTTGTTCATTTCTAGGTTCGAAATTTTCGGTTTCAGCGATTTCACTGAGGGAACTATTTTGTTCAGTGCCCTGTGAATCATCTGAGTTACTCTTTACAGATTCTAGAAAAACCACATCTCGTGCTTTGATAATTTTGTGGGGATTTTGAACATCTAATAGTCTGTAACCTTTTGAGGTTTCACAATAACCCACCATCAGATATTGATGTGATTTTTTATCAAATTTCTGCCTATTTTGCTTTGGGATATGAACTTGGACTTTACTACCAAATATCTTCAAATGCGACAGATCCACTTTTTCGTTTGTCCAGACTTCTTCTGGTACTGCCTCCTTCACAGCAGCGGTAGGTGATCTGTTTTTCAAATAAATGGCGGTGTTCATGGCTTCGGCCCAATATCGTTTTCCCAAATTCGCATCGAACAATAGGCATCTAGCTTTTTCTACTAGAGTTCTGTTCGTCCGTTCCGCTAATTCATTTTGCTGTGGAGTGTACGGAATGGTTGTCTGATGAATTATCCCGTGGGTTTTCAGGAAATTATTAAAATCGTTACTGACGTATTCTGAACCATTATCACTCCTGAGGCGTTTTATTTTTTTGCCAGTCTGGTTTTCGACTAAAACTTTGAAGTCTTGAAACTTACATAAAACTTCACTTTTTGTTTTCAGCATATAGCCAAAAATTTTTCTACTGAAGTCATCAATAAAAATTAAACAATATCTGGCTCCACCCCATGAAGTTTCTTCCATTGGTCCAGCTACATCGCTATGGATGAGCTCTAATAAATCACTTGCCCTTTTCGATTTTCTGGTGGGAAATGTTTGAACAGTTTGTTTTCCTTCAAGACATTGAATGCAAGGCTCGCTATTCTCGTCACCAAAATGTATCCCAGAAACCAAATTTTTTAGTAATTTCATACTCCTCCGGTTTAAGTGACCTAAACATTTATGCCACAGCATGTGATCCGAAGCAATTGTAGACAAAGCCCTCACTGGTTCTTTACTGCATACATCCGCAACATATAATCCATTTGTTAAGTGTCCAGTGAATTCAACTTTTCCTTCCACATTATGATCTGATTCATTGTAGACTTTGCAGCCAAATCTATCGAATAGAACTACAAAACCTTTTTCAGCCATAGCATTCACTGACAAAAGGTTTGTTGACAGGCTAGGTACATACATCACATTCTTAACTATTTTTGTGATAATAGATTCATTGTGATTAAGACCAATTGTCACATCTCCCGTACCTTTTGACATAATTTTTTCCCCGTTTGCAACTGAGATATTGCTTTGCTCCGTTGCATTAAAATTTGCCATCCAGTCATTCCTTGGAGACATATGTGATGTGGCGCCTGAGTCTATTATCCAATCAGTT
Organism: Zygogramma bicolorata; assembly: GCA_032362365.1. NCBI lineage: Eukaryota > Metazoa > Arthropoda > Insecta > Coleoptera > Chrysomelidae > Zygogramma > Zygogramma bicolorata. Next base: position 2,156,319 of record JAVJAQ010005172.1, read on the forward strand.
TTTGAAGAAGTGGATAACAGTGCAGTACTAAGTAATGTTTGATTTTCTGCTTTCTTAGGTACTTTTACATTTTTCTCCTGATCTTTTCGTTTTGGACAATCAGGTTTTTTATGTCCAATTTCTCCACAGGAAAAACATTTCAATTTCTTCTTCGGAACCTTCCTGTATGTATTCCTCGATTGTAATGCTGCCTCGCCTCTATCTGCGTGATGTTGGGATTTCTTTCTTGCATCTTCTTCTATGAGCTTAGTCTTCACTTCATCCGATGACAGTTTTGTATTATTATATGTTAGGGCCATAACCAAAGGTTCATACTCTGAATTCAGTGCGTTCAGCATAACAAAAGCGACAAAATCATCATCTATGGTTACACCAATATCTGCTAGTTTATAAACTGTAGACATAATATCATTGATGTATTCCTCCATTGAAGTAAATTCATCACGTCTCATTCTGAATAAATGTCTTTGTAAATCGAATTTTCTATTCATGTCTTTCGATTCAAAAGCTTTCAGCAAACTATCCCAAGCTTCTTCAGACGTCGTGGCTTTACAAACATGTACATAACAAGTAGGTTTCACACTCAAACATATTTTTGCCAATGCTTTATTATCTTTGTCTCTATTAACAGCACTGTTTGTATCCATACCATTGGTTACAATGTCCCATAAACCTTCCAACATCAAACTCATCTTCATGGCAAATTTCCATGATGAATAATTAGCCTGTCCTTCCAGCTTGTCTATATTTGGCACAGACGTGGAAATTGACTGCACAGTTGTGAATGTTGGAGTTCCGCTAGTGCTTTCTGACGTAGATAATGACATGTTGCAGATTTGTAGCTCACAATAAAAATATTGAAGATAACTACGGAACCACTTATATCAATGTGACTTCTTCCGCTGGGCCCATAACCTGTTGTTACAGTGAGTGGTTGAATCCAATGTGAACAGCAAAACAGTATTTATAATTGTTATTACACTTGCCTTCTGTTCATTTACACAATGATATAGAGTAGAACGAATATCTTTTTATTTTATTTTTTCGTAAAGCATTGACAGAAGACACAATAATAATTGACACTTCAGAAACATCACACCTCATGACATCAGATTATAAAAAGAATACGGTATGTTTCAACATTTCCTTTATAGATTGTATGGAGCAATCACCTAAACGCGAAATGTTTTTCTATTTTTGAAAGCTATCTGACATTTATTTGTGTTGTTTACTGACGTCTTCTAGCGGTACGGTTTCATTGTTCGTTTTTCACTTCCCGTAATTTTATTAGAGAATATTATTCAATAGTCACATTCAAAACGTAAATAGGGATTTTCTAATGAAAAGTACCTACTGAAGCAAATATAAAAACGAATCGATTATATTTCTCAGAGATTCATATTTTTCATGATTTGTAATCATATTGAATATTTTTATCGTTCTACTCCTGTGAAAAATGTACTTTTGTTCTGCGACGGGAAAAAATTTGACATTTTATCTCTGATGACAGGTAACAAAATGTAACTTAATATGAAAATTACTTTTTTCCCCGGGAAAAAAATTAGTACTTTTTCCCCGGAGATATATATATATATACACATATATATATATATATATATATATATATATATATATATATATATATATATATATATATATATATATATATATATATAGTAAAGGTAGAAATTAAATTTTTCTTCGAATATTTTCTTATATAAAAGTTACGTTTCCTTTATATCAAAAGTACAATTATTGAATGTGAATTGCATGAATGATATGTTCCTTGAACTATTCGGTACAACAGTCGAATTTTGTGTTGAAATTGTGTTTTTTTTAATATTAAATCGTCGTTTTTTCCGTCACAGAAAAAAATTGTGTATTATACACGGGAAAATACACGGGAAAAATATTAGATAATAGCTCTCGGTTTTTTGAGACAACACAACCTCGAGCTAAAATCTGATACTTTTTTCCCTTGTATAATAAATAACTATACTATCGTAACAATGGAAATCGAAAGTTTTTCAACAATAACCTACTCACTCTTGAGCCAATCAAGTATGCGCCCAATTCATCAGATCCATAAATAAACACAAAACAGAGGTGTTTTGAAAGTTTATCTACGAATTCGAATCTGTATACAGTTCCAAAGACCAACGTCCGATAAGGAAAACATGAACATATTATCGTAAATAATTTGATAATTCTCTTTTTGTAATACAACAGAAAGGCTGGAGTTGATAAAGAAATGTGTATTTGAGGCTGATAGTTGAAATTCCAAATGGTCTCAAATAATTTCGTATATTCGATTGGATTATAATAGCGCAAGCCCTTATCACGGTGAGAGATATAATCTTTCATGAAACTTGCTGAGCACCGAGCAAATCATAATATGGATTTAGATTTAAGGGTGTAAATCTACATGACAATTCAACTCATGTATAAAATATCCCATAAGCCGCCGTGATTTTGTCATTATGACAGCGAAAAAACTTTGCCCTATGTTTTTCAGCGACAAAACGGAACCTAACTCTTGAAAGCATGGCAACCAGAATTGTAAACAAATCTTTGACGGCGTCAATTTTTCCCTTGCGTTGTCAAAAGAGTATATCTGATCTGTGAAAATGAAATATAAGAATTGTGTTTTTAACAATTGTACTTTTCCGTTGAATTGAATAAACTAAACTGTATTCATTAAATTGTCGTACCGAATTACACTCGAGGTTTTTTTGTCGAAGAAAACTTGACATTTATGATTCGAGTTCTTGAAAAACCAGTAAACAACGCATCAAGAAAATATCGGATATTTCTTTATAAAAAGCGTCCTTTACGTATAAACTTTTTATACTAATAACAGATTTTATTATACTCCTTCAATGAAGCATGATTCATATAATTCTGCAAATTGAGACGATCGCACTTTGATTGAAGGTCGAAGACAATGTAAATGCTCCGTTTTGAAGCTACTGATCTTAAGATATTTCATTTTAACATAAAAGTTGTTTTGTGTTCAAAAACTCACGAGATAAATGAAATCTCAGCTGGGATTGATAGACATGAAAAAGTGTAGTAATATTCGGTGTGTTCCACTAATAAATAACCTCGTAAATAACAGATTCAGAATAACTGCGTGGATGAAATAACATCGTTTTATTTGAAGCAACCGAAAAATATATTGATGAAGACATGGACTAATCCGGACTTATCTATAAACTCCCTGCCTTTGTGTATCGCATTTTTATTGATTTCTCTGAATCTCATATCATTTATTCATTTCCAACACATAATTGGATCAAGTTGAACTTGAATTGTTCATCAGATTGGTGAATTGTATCATTTTTGAAAATTTTCCATTCATTTCCAAGGAGTTTCGAGTTGGATTTATTGATAGTTGAGAAACTTTATTTCTAGTAAATATTGTTTGAAAGTTTTTTGAGGAATTGGATATGTCATAAAATCCATTTTTGGGTTTTCTCTCCCTTGAAAATGGAGAAGAAAGAGCTTTAGATTCTCATATTATCTGATTTTAGGTCAAATTTGTATATATCTTACTCAGGGATCTGTTTTCAAAAAGGGAAAAAAGAGGTTTTTCCTGAGGCATACAAACTTCAAATATTGTGAAATTATGAAGTGAATTCGTATCTCCTGTACCTTGATTCACGCGGTGTTTTTTGAACTTTACAGGGTTTCTTTTTCGTGTGATTCTCTATATAAAAAAGAAACTGGTATATTGTGAAAATGCAAAATTGACTATTTTGTCAGTTACGTGTCGTATTTTTTATGAATTTGGAAATATACTTTCCATCGGTGACGTTTCGGAAGATAGTCTGTTTCATTCGTCAAGCTTTTTTGGAAATTTGTAATCAATTTTCTTCACTGTTACAAAAAGTTACACGGTCATGGCTAATTCATCAGCAGTCCTAGCAAGTGTTGATTAGTGTCACAACGTACTTCGAACTGAATCTTCCCGGTTCAACTACCATCTTCAGAAGAGACATCCAACATTGATCTATATATTCAATGAATAAGGAGGAATCCCTTCATTTCCGTTTGAATCCAAGTATGACAGGATAGAATAAAAGAAAAAGAAAACTCAAAGGGGCTACTTGCAAATATTTTCACAGATTTCCAAAAAACGCTTGGAAAAGGAAGCAGAGTTGCTACCAACACGTCGCCAGAAAGGAATATATGCATTTTTAATCAATTGATTCTTCAAATTCACAAAAAATACTAACAACCTAGGCAGTCAATTTGCCTTTTTATAGTATTGCACTTACGTATAGGGGCAAAAAAAATTCTCTTAAAACAGATGATATAGGAATGTGTGGCTTTTTTATTTTCGGGAAAGAGGAAACCCAAAAACGGATTTCATAACCTCTTTTATTCATGGAGTTGTTCGCATAATAAGTAGCTGTTGCTAAAAGGTGAACGACAGCGATGTAAAAATGTTCGATGTTGTGGAGCCAATCCCAGGTTATCATAGCAGCTGTTGTGCGCGTTTTAAATTCGAATTTTGAATTAATTTACACACTGATCAAGGCTTTTATATCGAAGTATGATATGAATCCATGCGGCAGAGAATTATTTTGAGTCTCTGAGACTGGCAAATGGAAAATATTCATTCCTCAAAGCAATATCAATCAAGAAGTTCGGTCAAGAATTCTGTTTTTCAGTGACCGAAGAATATATTGTTTTCAATTTATGAGAATGACAGACAAATTGGTGCTTGATTGTATAAAAAATGGCATTTCGATCATAGCGATAGCAGTAGAATGATTTCCTTGGTTTATTTTTCTAAATAACAGAAAATTAATGAAAAAATCTTACCATACTCCTGCTAGCGTCTATTATGCCGTTCCTGAAGACATTTTCCGCAAACACACTTTTATTAACCGCGCTCCTAGTATACCTAGCACAGTTTCTGAAAATCGAGAAGGCCATTTCTTCCTGCTGCTTCAACTGTTTAGTCGACGAACCACTGATCTACGACTACCGTCCTTCAGCGCACTCTGTAACATTCAACAGGTCAAGCTCTTTTGCTTGCTACGTTGAAGTCCGTAAGCGGCAGTCGAACGGTTTTTGTTGTGCCGTTCTATTTTTCGTCCCTTCTCCGTCTAGATTGTTGATCTTTCGGGTCTCTGATCGGGGTTAAGCGAGAGATGCGCGCGCAGTGAGATGTCAGCTTTTTTGTCTGCTCGATGTCTGTTACCGCGATGCGGGAGAGGGGATTATTATTGATTGGAGAATAAAAAATAAGGAATGAAATTATACTCAGCAGTGGCTAGAGAAGAGAATTCCTGCTAGTTCCAGGGGTCTATCTCGGTGCCCTCAATCGAATTTTACTTAATCACGTCATAACTCACTGGTTTTTTGGTGGAATTCATTGTCAACCCCCAAGATTAATGTACATGACGTGTCTTCATCAATCCAGATTTGACAATTTTGTTATTATTCAAAAAAATAGAGTGAGATTGAAGAATCACTTCACTAGGTACTGTGATATTTCACAGCGTTTGATCGTGTTTGGCATCGGGGTCTCCTTTCTAAATTGCCGTCTTATGGTTTGCCCCCTCCCAATGGGCACACGCACGTTGAAAACACGTTGAAAAGAAGTTACATAACCAACCGTTGAAAAACAGTAATAATGTCGCGGGAAATGACGTTTTCTTGCATCCAGAATTATATTGTTGAGGAACGTTGTGTTTCAACGTATTATTATAATTTACTTCATGTGCGATCTGAACGTTTATTTACAACGTATTGGTATATTATATTACTATACAAATTTATATATTTAATAAATAATGTATGAATAATCTTCATCTCCACCAACATTTATACGTTTAATGAACGTTGTTCATCAACGTTATATAATAATATATCTTGACCAAAATACTGTTTGTTGATGTTGATTCAGAACATAAATTTATATTATATTACCTCACAAGTTTATTCATTCAATCAATTACATATAAATAATGTTTATTTCCAACATAAACTAAATCTTTCAAGTACGTTTGTTCTGGATTAATCGGAAGGAATCATATCTCTTCTTTTCCAATAGACCTTTCCAGAATAAGTAGGACAGAGATGGAAAATGTGAACTGAGTTAGTCTGAGAGAGAAACAGGTATATTTCATGCGTCACTTGTGGGCAGCTTTAAAAAATGCGCAAACGTGAGTGCGAGAGAGAAAGGGAAAGAGAGAGCACACCAGAAGTATTTTGGAAACACAACATAGTTGAGGCATTTTAATTTTCAAGAACGTAGACCAGAGTTCTATACTGATAAATAACAAATGGCCGACTGAACATGGACTGACTAAACACTAAACTCTTCTCTTTGTCTGATATCTGTCAATTTGTCAGTATTATTGAATCAAGGCAGGGAATATTGACGGCCAATAAGATTCATTCTTTGGCCACAAGTGACGCGCGCAACTATCACCTGCACAGGTTATTCTGGAAAGGTCTATTGAAAAGTTCGGCCACATTGGCAGAAATCTGTATCGGTGCATTCTTCTGGTTAATCCCACTGTCTCTCAATTTCTCAGGCGCTCTGAAGAAATCAAAATGGTGGAGAATCTCCTGAAAAATAGAGATAGTAGAGTACAAAGTAATGGTGATTGAACTGAAATTTCAGAATATTTGAATCATAGGTGCTTGAAATGCTAAAATATTACTCACCAACTCAAATGATTGTCTCGATGATTGTAGAACACTATTATTTCACAAACTATGTGGGTATAACTCAACTGTCAACATGATCTGTTGCCGTTCGCGATAACCGCTACGAGCTCGAGCTACGAGATACGTCGATAGACAGAGCATGTGCGGATGCAATACGTTCAACCTGAACGTTGATACCATGCATGTTCTAGACTTACGTGTATGTTACTGATATTATTCAATAGAGAGTATAAATGATATGTTGTTTCAATGTTGAATTGGGAGTTAGTGATTTTTGTTTTAATGAAACGTTTATTCAACGTGTTTCATCAAGCAGGTTTTCGAATGAATGTAAATGATTTGTTTTGATGTCGTGTCCTAGTAACGAATGAACAAAATATATAAATAACGAATAAACCAACATAATGGGATAACAAGATTGAATGGTTGTTTGATAGCGGATTAAATACGTATCTTTAATTAACTCCATCAACAATAAGTTAATAATTAGTTGATATGTCCGTTGAAGTATACATTCAAAGTAAAAGTTGATATAATGTTCAACATTAACGTGTTTCTTAGGTAATTCATCAACTGGGAGTATGAAAAATATGTGATATAAACGTTAAATGTGAACATGATAACATCGTTCATGTATGACGTATAATCAATAAGGCCTGTCAACTAGTAGTTGTTGAAAGCATTTAATACAATGTTGAAATAACGTTGTTTGTTTATGTGAAAATTACTTTTAAGAATAGTGCATATTATCAACGTCATTTAATAACAAGAATATAACGTAGGTTCATCATCGATTTGAAATATATATTCTAATATAACTATCAACCAAATGAGTCAAAGAAGGTCGATAATTCGTTTGTGAAATACGTTCGATATGAACGTTGATACCATGTTTTACACAAACGTCTATGCTATCGAATTAATCCACGAAGAGTATGAATTATACGTTACTTTAACGTTAAATCGAAAGACATAGATTTCGTTATTATAAAACGTCTGATCAACATGTTGTACCAACTACTGATTACTGAATGGCTTCAATACAATGTTAAAATAACGGTCAATATCATAACATTTGAATCTCATAAATAAACAACGTATTTTCACCAGGTTTCAATAATAACTATTACATTAAAACGTTGAATTCAATGTGATTGACACGTAACTCAAACACGTTAGAAGTTATAACCAAAATGACAACGTTGACCATCCAACTGGTAACGTATATTTCAACGATGCAATGTTGTAAAAACGTTGAATCAACGTACGTGTGCCAATTGGGCTCAGTAGTGTGCTTTGTTGAAGAATTTCTTGTCTGATAGGTCTCTGTTTGTGGTTGTTGATGAAGTATCATCTGGTATTCTCCCAATAAATGCAGGTGTTCCACAGGGTTTAGTTCTGGCGCCCACAGCTCGAGAAACAGAAATCAAAGAAACATTCACGTCAATAAAAATAACGATGACTTGGTGAAAATAATAGAATGGGGTAACATGAACTTGGTGGAATCTAATGCTAGGAAAACCCAGCCATGTCTCTTCTCAAGTAAAGCCGATCTATCATCATCTAGTATTCAGATGTCAGGAGTAACTATTCCTACAAAGTCAAGTATCTCGATGCTAGGAATTACGATCGGGGATAATTTCTCATGGGAAAACCATATGAGATCGATTGCTTCCCAGAAACTTGGATTTCTATTTCGTGCGAAGAAATACTTCACTTCTCGTCAGTTTATGATGATCTACAAGGCTCAGAGACGACCTGCCTTGGAATATAGTTTTCATGTATGGAGTTTTGGCACCAAAACATTCATTGAGGCTTTTCGATTCTATTCAGAGAAAGGCAATCTGTCTTGTTGGTGATTCTTCGCTCACAAACTCGCTCACTTCATTGAAACATCGTAGAAGGGTCGGGGACTTGTCTCTCTTCTATAGATATTTTCACGGTCGGTGCTCATCATCTTCTGAATTGTTATCAATCGTTCCACCCTTGGCAATATATACACAAATGACTCGACGAGTACAGAATTCCCACCCTTTTGTTGTGAATTTGGAGACCTGTCGAACCTCTTTTGCTCAGGGATCTTTTTTCAGTAAAACAGCTGAGATTTGGAACTCCTTGCCGAAATAGGTCTTTCCTGAGACTTACAAAATTCAAAATGAATGTTAATTCGTATCTCCTGTCCTTTGATTCACGCGGTGTTCATTGAACATTACAGGGCTTCCCTTTCGGTGAAACTGCATATAAAAAAAGCGGATAAAGCTTCTCTTCGTAGTTTTCTGTAGCACATACTAAACCAAATAACATAACAGAAAACACAAAAAATTGTATACATCAAATTGTTTGTTGTTGTTTGCAGTCAAAAATATATCGATGAAACGTTACGACCTTTGGAAGTGCGAAAGGCTAAACACAAGATATACATCAGGAACAGACAGATAGGTTGTTCTAAATTATCAGAGCACATTCCTAATGCCGATGGAGATCACACAGTAGAATGGAATGACACAAAAATGATAGCAAAAGAAAGTAATGACAGGAAACGAAAATTAAAGGAATCTGCTTTCATCATGCTGTCTGGGAAGATTGCATTTAGTTTCCGATATGTTAACGATAAGTAGGTATTTTTATACATACATATATGTATATATTAGTTCTTATAAGCTTTTTCATAGGCAACATTTAGTTACACGAAAAGTTGCTGACTAATTGGACTTGTATCATCCAAAAGGAACTGTTTTGCAATTTCGTGGTAGGTTACAAACCCAAAAAACTACGATGAGAACTCATCACTGCATAATACAAAACAAATTAGCTTTCTGCTATCTGTCTGTCCTTGTGTATGCTTAGATCTTGAAAACTACGCAACGAATTTGATGTGTTTTTTTGATAGAGTGATTCAAGAGAAAGGTTTATGTGTATAATACATGCATAATATAATAGAGGAACACTGATGATTTCAGAGGTATCTAATATGGTCTCGGTAGTGTAGGGTTAGCACTTCCGCCTGACCACCGTGCTGGTTAATCGCACGTTGAAAGGTAAGGCCTCGTTGATCCATTGCTCACACAAGTTTTGACTTCTGAGGGTTGAAGGTCGTCAGCTGGTTAACGGGACGAACAATTCGACAGGTACCTAGTTTTTCTATTTTAGTGAGAGCAGTAATCGATTTCATTTTTCAATTTAAATGTTTATTTCGAGTTCTCGTTCGTAGATGTCAAATTCATCTACACTTTGTGCGAGGTCGGTAGACAGGAAAACTACACCCTACCAATTGGGGCACGTTCATCGTACCTCCGCTAAAAACTCATTTAGTTTTTCACACGAGATAATTGCATATATTCATTGTGAGCACCAGAATTTCGAAGAACGTAGAACAAAAGCTCAATTTAAATAAATAATAATTTTTCTTGTCATGGTTACTTAGGAATTTAATTTCAGGTAGGCTGATATCCCAAGGTATAAATGCATTTATACCAGCAACATCCAATTATATTGATCAAGGATAGCCATTGGACATCAATTTGTAATCTAGCATTGTGTAGGGTACAACTGTTTCCCAAACCAGTTTTAAATTCATGAACTAAAAAGTAATATAAGTGTAAAGCATCTGGTAAGTCTTTTTTTCAAGCCTCGATTGACAGTGAGTAAAATTATCAAAGAACACAATTTAGGAATACAGAAAATAAACAAAAATATTAAAGTTTCTCCAGCAGATATTCATGACACAATGCTTTTCTTCAGTTACGCAGCTAATTTTTTTGAATGTTCATAGGTAATCGATCAAAAATACCATGATTTCAATGGAAATTCAATTCAAAACTCATTTGTCGAAGAATTTTTCTTGGAAAGGTTGTAAAAAAATCTCCCTTCTCTTGATATTTGAATGGAACAAGATATCAGAGTCTAATAGTCTATATTTTAATGAGAATAATATTTGAGTGATGTCGATTGAAAGACTTTTCAAACTTAAGGTGGCTCAATTAAGGAACCCTTTTCAATTATAATTCTCCCTCACGAGTGACGCTACACATTTTTTTCTCATTGAAAAGTTCTAAAAGTTACTTTGTCCGACTTTGATATTTTGCACCGTTATAAGGGATAAGACTTTTGAGGACTGCACTGTACGCTTTATAATTCAAAATATTCTGTTTATCATAATAGCCATAAACTCTCAATATCAACGCTTATAACATATACCTTTCCTATCTTGGCTTTCACGATGTTTTCGGAACTTCATAACTTTCGTCTTCTTCGCTTCCACCATTTCCAACACGAAACTTAGAATAGGAACATTACTTGAATTGATCCTATCTTATCTGCTTCTGCATAGTACATTTTCAGCAAGAATTATTGGAGACATTCTGTATATCTTAGAATTCCTTGAATTCAAGGCATTTCAGTTCAAAAGCCCACAGTATAAAATTGAATTTTCTTTCCTTCTCATCTACATAGGTATTTCTTGTAATTATAGAGTAAGGACATGTTATTTTCGCAGTAAGTAAACTAATTATAATAATGCGAAATTTTGTAATCAGAAAATGGATATTACAAATGTTAATCATATGTAGTTCTGATCCACAGCATTATTCGAAATCAAATATGATTCATGAATAAGTTTACATAGGGAAACTGACTTTAGACCGATTAAGTCACTGGAGTAAGGTATAGTGAAACCGCCTTCAGACTACAGGCTGTTTCAATCTCTTCATCTATTGAGAGGAAGCTGTAGGTAGAGGTACATCCAGAATGACCTCATGCATTTTGGTAGGAGATGCGGTGCCAAAACAATTGATCCTACCAAACAACCCGCACGTAAGATGTTATATTTTAGATAAGATGCCTAGACTTTTTAGACATCTTGATTTAGACTCCGATGACTCAAGATAACTCAAGATGTATGAGCCTCTGAAGAAGCTAGCCAGTCGCACCAGCGAAACGTCAGGAAGATACTCCAAAAAACGACGGCTTTCAAACCCGAACCATAGTACTGATACTATACTGCAAACCTTGGCCGCGAAAGCCTTAACAATTTCGTCTAGATAGGTACCTATGTTCGAATTCGCCCATTCTAGTATTGTCATCTAGCTGTCATTGTACAGTTGTGATTTTAGAATGTGACCATATTAGCGATTGTTTCGTTTGCGAAGGGCCAAGAATACAATATACCTTTCCCTTTACTCCTATACAGTGCTCTGAGAAATTTCTCTGAGGTACAGTTTGCCGATATCGCATACGTTCGAGATTCGTATACCTATAAGGGTCCTAAATATCGAATATTTGAGAGTTGACAGCCTACACCCCATATAAAAAACAAAACTATAATAATTATCATGGAATTTGCGGATAGCGACAAAATTATTCAGAAATGCTCCTTTATCATTTGTTTTTTATGTAGTATAAAGATAATATTAAATACCATAAAAATCCATTTAAAGATCATTTGCATTCGACTGATAAAGACATTAGGCATGCGCAGTGAAATAAAACACCCTCGTCTTTTGTTTACCTGCACGAAATTTTTGCAGTACCTTTCGGTTTGACATTTTGAGGTTAGTTCCAGCGTTCCAGCTGCTACCCTCAAAGTTCAAAAAAGGCCAGACATAAGAATCAAGGTAACAAGTAACAACAAATATTTTCAACATTATGTTTCTTTGCGAATGATAGGTTTTACTTCTTAAAAAAATATTTACTAGCCAGGCTGTGACACAAGGGAAACTGAAAAAAGTTCGAAATCTGGAAACCACCAACAGAAAAATGCTGGCTCTACTTTGGATTTGCATTGGGCTAGCTCATTTTGAAGTATACGCTGCTGAGGATGAACTGAAAGCTGTCGTTGTGGTACGTAGTGTGAAAAGAATCGTTTTTCACCAACTTATATTCTTATTTTAGATTTACAGACATGGGGACAGAACCCCTATTGAACCTTACCCCACAGACCCCTACAGAAACTTATCCTACTGGCCAGTTGGTTTTGGGCAGCTAACAAATGTAAGTAAATATCATTTAGAAAATAAATTTATAATATAATAAGCTGGGTACCGCTTATATCAGTGTGATTCAGAACAAAGTCCTCAATTTTTTTTTCATACCTTCTCTCATTTTGGTGTACACTACGAACAGTTGAAGATGGCCTCTTGTCTTTACAATGCACCAACACTGTCTATGGGTTTATTTACATCTGAAGCCTGTAGGGCTTAGTCTAATAGATATAAATGGATTTCAAAGGAAGATATATCAGCACTCGTTCCTCTTTGAATGTGATGCGAAGCTTTCAAGTCAGGATATAAATGTAATCTATTCTAGAAGGGCAGTTCGTATTGTATAGAATCTGACAAAACATATTTATGAGCGGGTCGAAAGTTTATGAAATGGAATGGTACAATAGCTTAAGGAGCCTTCAAAAGTATTTCATAGAAAATTTCTAGTTTTTTCTACATGAAAAGTTCACAAAACAGTAATATTCTTGCAATTATTGGGTTAGTTATATTTGTGTCCCCTCACTGATTCGTTTTGGTTTTTTAATAGGTACAAAATAAACTTTTTGATATAATGTATAATTCAAAATGAGCCTGGTTTGTTCATTACCACTATTTTCAATTGTTCATTATTTTTGAATTTCCTTATCTATATTGCAAACATCAGTTTCACTAATAGCTCACCGACTTGATTGCCTCAATTCATATCATTATGTCTTCAGGAGTTGGTTCGATTTTGCAATACATCCTTGTCATAATTCATATTAGTACCAAGGGTACTAAGTAGACCTTTAAGCCCTGAGGGCGACGTTCTTACCAAGCCGTTGGCCCTAGAGTTTTTAAGTCACTTGGCCTTGGGTGTTACAATCCTAGCAAGAAATTTATTATCACTTTATCACACCACATAATGTTTCAAATTTTTGCTTATAAATCACTTTCAAGAAGAAACACATCACCCGGTTCAAAATTGTAGTAAAAAATGCATTCAATTGTTCATTAGAAACACTATATATATATTGAAATGAATTTGAAAATGGTTGAGTAATGAACACTATTACAACAGTGCATGAATACTGATTGTTTATTTGAGAGATTTTTTTTTGTAGAATAATTTCTAAAACGATCACATGTGAATTTATGGTGATTGTTATTCCTGTTTTCCATTTGGATTTATTCAAAACAGTTCCCAACTTTTCATTGGACTTTGGTTTGATTGTTAAGTTAAAAAAAAATTTGAAGTCCCATTGTTTGAATCGCTCCCAATTTTTTTATGTAGAGTGGTGGGTATATAGTGATCAATTTAGAAGATACCTATAGTAATCTTGCTTCTTTTATCATCATTATTTCTTCGAGGATAACCCAGTTCAACATGGAATATTATATTTCATTGTGTGTTTGTTGTTTTTCATTTCACTGCGCTACGGTTTTAAAACATTGCATAAGCACTGTAAATATAAATCTAATGTTTTCTCAAATGAAAATGAAGTTACAGAGGAAGCACAAAAAGTTGGAGACGGAAACTCAGAGAGATAAACGCTTATCGGAATGTAGTAGTTAAGCATCTCCAGTTAGCGAAAACTGCACCTTACCTAGGTACAATTTCCAAAATCAGGGGAAAAGTGTTGTGAAGTCATCCTTTCTTTCATCATTATTATTATTAATTCCTTGAGGAGAATCTAGTTTACGAATTGTTTTGTTTTGATATGCATGCACCTACATACAAAACAAACTTCAAAGCTTCCCACCGCTGCCACCAAATTTATTATATATATATAAAAAGGACAACCAGGTCTACGAAATAGGTGAAATATTCACTAGAGCAGTGGCGGATCCAGGATCAGGTCAAGGGGGGGGTCTATAACTCAAAATTTATATATATATATAACAGAAACTTATGAGCTACCGTATAGCAACAACTAGTCAAGATTCAAAAAAAAGGTGAAAGAGATTGACATGAGCAAAAATTGAAGGTGTAGATAGGAGGTAAAGTAGGTTACTTTTTTCAAATCGAATCGAGTTAATTTAACCTAATCAACAGCATATTCTACTCATACATAGTATATTCAAATCGTTACCGGCATGCACAATACTCATCACAAATGTAACAGGTCTAATTTTTCAAATACTGCGCCAAAAAGGATCCAATGGCAGCACTGTCAGAAATTTCTCGAACCTCTCCTCGATAAGCCTGACAAGTGTTAATTTTCTTTAAAGTGTCATCGAGAAAAATTGCAATTTGATAGTTAAAAAAACAACGACCAACGAGGACGAAATTCTAGTAGAATTTTTCAAAAACCTCGAAAATTTACTAATGTTTAAATGTAGCCTGCTCTTTAGTTTTCAATGGAATGTAATAATAATTATTAAAGTTCTTCAATTTTAAAGCAGAAAAATTTATTCTATTTTATTTTTTTGTCTTGCTCATGTGACATTTTTCCGTTCCCTAACAAAATTTGGAAATTAGGAGCCGATAAAAACTGAAAAAAAAATCTCTTATTTTCGCAATGGGGGGGGGTCCGGACCCGAAACCCCCCCGTGGATCCGCCACTGCACTAGAGGTACAAGTTGTTTTTATCACTCTGCCCAATAAAGAAATCATGTTTTATGCAATTCCATGTCACGTGACAGTAGACGCTAGTCGATTTATACGTTCCAGTTCTTCATTTAACCAATAGAAATTAGCCAAGTTATATGAGGTGACACAATAACAAGGAACTTCATAGCACGTTGTCAGCAAAATAATACTTCAGATCTTGGTCGAATGAAAGCATGTAGATGCATGCATAGCAAAACAATTTGTGAACTCGATTATCCTCAAAGAAATAATAATAATATTGATAAAAGAAGAGATTACCCTACAACAACTTTTTAATGCTTTGGTAGGATTCCCACCATAGATATGGTATTCCATATTGGTTGGCTTGTAATGATGGCTTCATGGGTTCCGTCTCAGTCATAAAAAAATAAGCTGTGAGAGACGTATGCAGAGTATATTTGTTTTTTACTTTTAATTCTATCTTCCCGCACACATTTTTATACGAAATGGGATAAATCTAAAGAAACTCCTCGTTTTCTCGTCAGGACCATTTTTTTCATATACTTTTTAATTTTTTTATACACATTCATTTACTTTTATATATTTTTATTTATATCCATGTTTTATATTTATTTTGTTTCAACATAGGTATATCAACATTTCTCTTAGTTTCTTTGTCCACAAAATTGATGTTGTTTTCTGAGGGTTGACGTTCGTAAGCTGATTAACGAAAACGAATAATATCAGAACAATAAAGTTTATTCATTATTATTATCATTCTAAAATGATATCGGGTTAGGGGCTCTAGCATCGAACATTTTTTGATAATTTCACTATTTCCCTTCATACTGTCGATGTGAGCATGTGGTAGCTAGCAATATAATACAAATCCGTGAGTTTTCGAAATTGTCGGAAAATAATAATAATATTAATATTGAATAAAAATATTTTTCAGATTTGATACCTAGTTTGTCTTCACATTCAAGAGATTGGTTGACGAAAATTGATTAAATTGTGTAACTTGAAGTTTATACCATGCTATCAGTAAAATCAATGTATGGCAGAGAGGAAAATAATACAAATAATAATAAAAAAATAATAATAAAACATTTATTTGCCATCCAATTTGAACTTTACAATCGTCTTAGTTATTGACAAATAAATATAGGATCCCCACAGAAGGATAAACCTGTGCGTGGGTTAAATCATATTAATATATTATAGATTATAGTGAATATAGTATAAGAATAAAGTTCTTTTCAGTATAAGCAAAAAAATATTACGAGAAAAATTGTATATAGATATCACATTAAAATCACATACTCAATATAAATAAGGAACATTTAAATTATATAATAGTAAAACAATCGCAATAGGTACATAGCATCGAGCATCAGTCAGACATCGATCTAACGAACGTCCTATTTTTAAAAATGAAAACAAATAAACAATGGAGTCAAGCAACAATAAAATATGATGTTTTTTCCAGTATGGATGAAAAAATGAGGAAAACTATATATAAATATCACATCAGAATCACATTTGATTAATATAGATAGATAGAGAACATTCAAACCATATAATGAAATATTGAATAAAAACGTGTATATATAAGATTTTATAACTAGTTGGAGAATTTCTCTTCAAAGTAAAGATATTGGTTGACGAAAATTGATTGAATTATGGAACTTGAAGATTATATCACGCTATCAGTAAATCAATGTATTGCAGAGAGGAAAACTCCAACACCTTCAACTGGGCAAATGGCTGCGAAAGCGCTACGACGGTTTCCTCCCTCCGATCTACTCTGAGAAGGACATCTTCGTTCGATCGACAGACGTAGATCGAACTCTGATGTCTGCTGCAGCGAATCTAGCAGGCCTCTACCCCCCAATCGGCAGTCAAGTTTGGGACCCGCTGCTGATCTGGCAACCCATACCGATCCACACCGAACCTCAGCTAGAAGACGCTTTGCTGGCCGCTAAGAAGCCTTGTTCCAAGTACGACAGGTTGCAGAAACAACTGTTCAAGTCGGATTTTTTTCGAAATATTTCCCACCAGAACCACGATCTATACGCCTACCTGACGAGGTATTCTGGGGAGACAGTTTCAGACCTGAAAACCGTCGAATATCTTCACAACACTCTTTTCATCGAGAGGTTGAACAACTATACCCTACCCAATTGGGCTACGAAAGTTTTTCCGGATAAACTGCGGCCTTGGGCTTCTTTGAGCTTCGCTACCGAAACTTTTACTCCAGAGTTAGCCCGATTGAAGACCGGTCCTCTTTTCCACCGTATCGTCGAGTTTTTCAAGAACCATACCACGGAGTTGGCGGGATCTCCGAAATTTCAGGTCTTTTCTGCGCACGACACCACGATTGCTAACGTACTTAATACCATGGGCGCTTTCGAATATCACTCTCCCCCCTTTGCTTGCTCCATATTGATGGAGCTGAGGAAGCGAAGCAACGGTAAGGCTTACGTTAACCTCTTTTATAAAAATACCACAGAGCCTAGGCAAATCAACCTGATGAATTGCGATTTCAACTGCGATCTGGTGGATTTCGCTACTATTCTGAAACCGATTATTATAAGTCTGGAAGACTGGGAAATCGAGTGTAATCTCAAATTTCTGAACGACTGGCCATTGACGTTCCAGTGGAACATTATTTTATTATGTACGATATTGACTGTGATTCTGTTGGCTACCGGAATATTTATGAGTTTTAGAAAATCTCGAAAGGAAAACGAGACCACCAAATATATCCAGTTGCCGAATGAAGAATACGCTTGATTTTTCATTGAGAAATCTCATTTTACTAAGCTTGATTGATGATAGTGAGTCTGGATTATAGGTACCTTTCCAAAGTGCACAAAATACTCTTCGATTGGTATCTAATTTACACCACATTCAATAGAACGCGAGATAATTCTGACGCTAAATTGTTTTCATCAGCGTCAGGATACTCCCTCGTTCTATGCTTCAGAGTATATCTCTAAGAGGTGTGAGGTTTGATCTTGTGCACAACATTTTTTTCTGCAAGAACAAATGTTGTGTACCTACCTGAGATTTTAACCCTACTTATTGGATGTAGTGTGAATTGTGTAAAATTTCTTTTGTTTGGGGCCTATCAGATCTTGGTACACTCCATTCTTTTTTATGGCTGTGCTGGTGTGGGAAAAAATTGGCTAGACTAGATCTGGTGCTTTTGGGATTATATGCAGTGGACCTACTATATTCTTGAATATATGCTATCAGAAATTACTATTATGGGGTGGTCATTACATTGCAATCACGGTATATCCATTAGTCTAAGAGACGGAATAGAGGACGTCCTCCACCCATCTCTTTACTTTTTATAGGGTTTCATAAATGGACGAATACGCCTATAGTGGCTTGTTATCAGAATGTGATATAGACTATATACAGTAAGATTCCAAAATTTCCACCATATGAAACGAAAAATAGGAATTTTGATCAGGTATAAATCACATCTCATTTTTGATCAAAATCAAGATGTTTCAAAGAAGTTGTCTATTTATAATTGAAATCAATATTCAAATTTGGAATCACATCCAGGGTAGTTTACTCTGGATTAAAATTCTATTTTTCGTTCACCCCTGTACACTGTTTGAAATTTTAACAACTCATATGCAAGTATTTTGCAATACATCAATTTTTGTGAGGAGTAAAACTTTCTGACAAATCGATGATAAAGAAGTTTTCCATCAAGTGGAAATTTTTGAATCCCACTGGATATAGTCTGGACCACATTTTGATAGGCAAACCATTATATAGGTGTATTCATCTATTTGTAAAACCCTTTAAAAAGTGTTTCATCCGGTAAACGGATCGGTGAAGGTCGTCCCTTATTCCGTCTCTTGGACTATGGCTATAAACGAGGTACAAGAAAATATAATGTTGGATTCCTTTCATTCAAGTCTGATTTTGAAATAGTGATGATTTTACTTTTATTTATTCAGAATGAGTGTGAAATGTTCGTTTTTCCAAGCACAAACTTCTAACATACTGGCGAGTCTTTACAATATCAACAGCATTATATCTGATATATCTAATATGTGGAAAAATATTGTGCAGACTTCATATAATTTTCTTCAACATAAAATTTTCATTTGCATTTATCAGCTATCAAAATTCCTTTTAGTAGTGGAAAATGTATGATTTTCTTATAAAGTCTGGAGCTTCATCATTTTTTCTGCTGTAATGGGATAATACTAAGATTCTTCCATGAAATAATGTATAATTCCTGTCGTTCTGGTGTTTGACTGATTTTATTTTCTTCAGTTATTGGGCTACTGTTTCATTCCTTATAACCTTAGAAATTTGCTCAATTTTAAGTTAATTTTATGGTTGTACAGTATTTATTTAGGTTTTATGTGATCTTTTTATGAGAACTATTTTCATATCAGATTCAAGCAGAAAATATGGGTATCACTGTACCCAGAGTTGTCTTTCTTTTCTCAAATTGTTGGAAGTTAACTTCTTTATGATGTCATTGTACCAATGTGGCTGAATTCTTATATAAATGACCTCAAAAAATACAGTATTTTGAATAGCAATGGTTGTTTTTTCATTTCAGTTGAATGATACATATAGTTCAAAATTAAGTATGCGTGAAAGAGAGAAACTCTACTAAGACCCTAAGACTCGTTGAAAAGATAATTTTCCAAATATTGAAATAGAAACTAGAAAAAAATCGACCAAACATGAACCTACACATTGATGGAATATTCAGCGCTCTTTGTAAGACCACGTTCTATGGTTTTGTGAGTAACATATCGAATATCTGCGGGTAATTACACTTGACGACAAAAAAAAGTTACTTGG
The DNA here is from genome assembly GCA_032362365.1 of Zygogramma bicolorata. Lineage (NCBI taxonomy): Eukaryota > Metazoa > Arthropoda > Insecta > Coleoptera > Chrysomelidae > Zygogramma > Zygogramma bicolorata. Next base: position 2,176,371 of record JAVJAQ010005172.1, read on the forward strand.
AGATGATCCCTCATAGCAATGGTCAAGTTTTACCCTGGCGGTAAAACCGTTAACCAATGTTATAAGATGGATCAATACCACCTGGAGAAGTGGAGTATGGGTCATCTCAGTCAAAGCCAGTAGATGGCGTATATCACACAGAAATTCACGTTCGTTCAATAACAAGTGCCCGATTTTGCTCTCGCCAGGTAGCGCTAGTATAATCAAACCATTTACAACTTTACTAGTTGTCACAGAATAATTAAACTACTATACAGAAGCGAATCCAATGACATATTCGGTAATAGCCACGCCTTCCCAAAGTGCACCAATGAGAGCGTACTAAATATTTTATTGCTTTTGCTTCGGTGAGTAAGATGAAGACAGCTAATCAATTTGACCCGTCACTTGAAATTTCTCAGTGTAGTTTCTCCTATTGTTGGTGTATATATATATTGTCAGATTTCTCAGTCTAAATGAAAATGCCAAACTTCGATCAAGGTCAAATACTTTTGTGACAACTGTGTATTGGGAAGTTCATCATCCAGATACGCCTCTATCGGAAAATATTTAAACTATTTCATCACGTAAAACAAAAACAAACTTCTGAATATGAAATTATGGTACACTTACACTTGTCTAACACGTTCACACACTGATTAGTCTACGCATTTGTTTTACACAGAACTTTGCCAAAATTCGAAAAATACAAGGTACAATACAAAATAAACAATAGTAAACATTTCATTGTGTTTTTGACAGATTACGATGATGAGTTACGGTTTGTTGCCGAGATTTTTTAACAGACATCAGCGCCCTCATCGGTAGAAATTCTTCGCAATTGTGTTAGGTTACCGATTTGCTTCTGTATAGTAGTTCAATTATTCTGTGGTTTTGAACCATCCAAGAAACAAACATAGTAATTCAACTACTTTTGTATTATATCAATCAACGAAATGACAGCTGACATGACCTCCAACTAAACTCTGAAACTAATAGCATTATTTATAGATAACATAATTTGCCAATGTATGTAACGCCATCTACACTATAAGGTCGGTATATCCGTTCACTTGTCAATGCACGACGATGTTTCCTTCCCTGAAGGATAAAATAGGTGCTGATTTATGTATGAACAACATATTGAAGAAAAGATGATGAAGCTTCAATATAGAGTTGACAACTGGTATTTCAAATTATTTCCGGTTGGGGGAAGTGTGCTCACCGGCATTGGTGATTTGCCTTTGTAGCGGAAACAGGCCGACGTTAAAGAAATAAAAAAAGATCGCAGCGCCACATTCAAGAAAACTCCAACTAATCTGCACCACTTTGACAACTATTGCTAATTTAGGTTAGGACTTTGACATTTTTCGAAAGTTTTCACCAGAGAGGGTATCGCTTATCTTGAAATCCCAATAGAAGTTCATACAGTTAAGGAAAGTTTAGGCATTAAAATAACATTCGAAATATGTGATTCACGACTTTGACAAAAAACTCAATAAAATGATTCCACCTATTTCTGAATTGATTGCCATCTTTTGGAATCATGAATAAGTAATCATGGAAATGTGCAATTCATGCTACGTCGGTGAGAAAAATTAAGGAAAAGACATGGGTTGGAAACGAATTCACTATTGCCATATACCGTATCCATTCCTTCAAATAATATTTCCATAAGGTTGGCTAACTATCTATCCCTATAAAAAATGCTAATAGTTAAATGAAAGAAAATTTACTGATACTTTCCTGTTCTAACACCGGGTTCACAATACCGCGACACGTATTCAGCTATAAAATAGCTTTCACAAAAAAAATGTATAGTCATTACATGAGAGTTGCCTACGCCATTCTTCCTGGATTTGATTGGTATCAAATAAATCTTTCATTTTTTCCTTCCGTGCTTTTTTCAATTATTTTCGGTGGTGTTGAAGATATCGATTGATATCATCAGGGTAACGTTGAATAAAATGGAAACTGTAAAGTAATGAACTCCAATATACCACACAAATTATGATCGTTCAATAACTATATTATACGGCGGTAAAAAAAATGAATTTCGGTTGTGATATTCATTAACCTAAAAGAACAGTTACTCTTTTCCCTCAAATAATGTAATTGCATTACGGTTTCTGAAGATGTATTTTTATTGTAGTTTAGTTTTTATGACTAGACTATCAGAAACTGTTTTTCTGGGAATCCGACGGGTGGGTATAATGAACAAAATATTGCATTCACGCTAAAGATAGAGTGCTCGTAAACAAATACGCGTGATGGGTCGAGTAGATCAGGGCAGGACTTCGAACTACTGAAAAGTGGTATTTGGCTTTTGCATTGAATTCGTTCACAAAATCCACAATTTCAGATCGACTCTTTTGCTTTTTTGGGTCGGAGAAAGTCAAGAACAATACTACACTGGCTTCACATACGCCTGTATGACTGGCTACTTTCGTAAGAATATGATCAAGCAAAATTTCGGGATATTCATGCACTTCATCTTTCGATACGTTGAGATCATATTCCTCTAGATACTACTCAAATGCCTTATCTTTATTCGTTTTTAAGATCACGCTAGATGCACTGTTTATATGCACTCCATCTTTAACATGAATACATTATAATCAACTCACTGCTGTGAAACTTGTATGATAGTGTGGAATACTCTCATAATGAAAAAACGTTAGATAAATACTTTTTGGTGAATTTTGAAGAGAAAGGTATGGGTTTGTTATTCAGCCCAACCAGCAGTTGAATATTCAATAAGTAGGCTTTAAGTGAAAAATTTATTTTGCTATAAATTTATACAAATTAAACCAAAAATATATTTTTCTACTTGCTAGTAATACTTTTATACAAGTGCCTCTCTATTAAATTGCACAAAAAATGAAATTTCTGATAAACATCAAAAAAATAAAAATGTTCACTTCACTGAACATAGTTCTAAATATTCACTCGGCATACATAAGAAACGTATGCGTATTCATCACATATAAAAACAATATTACAAACTTTGGTACGTACATAAAAATACATAAAAGCCGAATTCATTGAATCCAGCTGCTCTAGCTATCACAGAAGTAAAGCCCCAAACGAAAAGACCAACAGTTTTCAGGGCTCACTTCTGTGTTCGGCTACTACATATACATAAAATATATTCACTGAAAATTCGAGATACAGAGTCACAAACTTATTTTTTTTTGAGTATGCGAAACAAAGAAAATTCAAAAGTACAGAACCTAAAAATGATTTTTTGATCTTTTTTATATAAAACATTTTTCTCAAACACAAATTTGAACACTGCAGCAGGCAATATGATTTCATAGTGATTTCTCTAATTCCAAAAAATAAATCCTCCAACAACGGCTAAAAATGAATTTCTCCAAATTTTGAAAAGAAAAAACAAGGAAAAATGAGAAGTATGCAGAAAAATCATGGAGGAAAAATATTGATGTGGAATACACTTTCTAGATTGAATGAGAAAAAATATGCTCCTCTTATGGTCAAACCTTCATACTGAGATAACGCCAAAAGAAAAAAACGTACAGTCACCTGATATTAGCTGCCACAACTCAGTCCATTCGATTTGATTATGCAGATCAGGGTATATTTTAATACAGATGGTCATAACAAAAAAAAATACCCCACATTATTTTAATTTGTCTTCATGTATTTTTTTAGTGAATCACCAAAAAAATGCACCTCATGGAAAAATGTTTTTTTACCAAAGGTTTGAACTCAATCCTGTCATCTCTGGGTGTCAAAATTTCTGCAACTCCAAAAACCTTGTTCAAGTAAACTCGCAACACACTTGGAAATAAAATCAACCCTCAATTATTGATTAGCAAGTTTAAAATGAAACTTTTCGTAGACAGTAAAATAAATAATATGACAATAACTCGGAAATTCTTGGATGTATCATGTTGCTTTTTTTTTCAATCAGTTAGAATTTCAGGCAAATGCTATACCCTTATGATTTCTGAACGCATATTCAGTGAATCACTGAAATACATTTAATTTTTATTGAACAGTGTTTTGCTTACCAGAGGTAGGAAAAATGATTGTTCCCACCATTTTTTTTTTCATTTCTAGATGTCTAATATTTGCGACTCTAAAAACTTTGTTTACAAAAATTATGCTCTGTGGAATAAAACCAGCACTCAATTATTAAAATTAGCAATTTCGAAATGTAAAATAAACAATACGACAAGAACTCAAAATATATTGGGCATTTATTTTGCCCATCCCAATTCTTTCAATCAGTCGAGAATTTCAGACAAAATTCATAATCTGCTTCTTCATTCCAATAAAAAGTTACACCTTTCGCTTAGGATCCACAAGTTTGACATCTCTAACCTGCAGATTATGGTCACTCTTACCTTCAAACTTGGTGAGAGATTGTGCAGAAATTAGTAGGGCGTATCAACAATCTAATGGTCTCAGTTTCTATCACTTGGAAAAATTATATAAACCCAAATGTTTTTCTGCACACATTTTCAGTGAATTACTTAAAAACGCTTTATTCTAATTTTGAAAATTGTTGTTTTTTGAAAATTGTTGTCTGAAAATTGTTTTGGTAAAAATTAGGATTTTTCAAACCAAAGTACTGTATCTCTAGATGTTAAAATATCTGCAACTCTAAAAACTTTGATTACAAAAAGTAGCCTCGGTGGATGAAAACCAGCACTCAATTACTGACAATTAGCAAATTCGAAATGTAAAATAAACGATACAACTCAAAATATATTGGGCATTTATCTTGCCCATCCCTAAATTTTTCAATCAGTCGAGAATTTCAGACAAAATTCATACTCTGCTTCTACATCTCGCTACGAAGTTACACCTTTTGCCTAAGATCCACAAGTTTGATATCCCTAACCTGCAAATTATGCTCGCTCTTAGCGGCAAACTTGATGAGCGCCTGCGTAGAAATTTGTAACGCGTACCGGCAATCTAACCTCGTCAGCTTCTCGCACTTCGACAAGTGCTCCAAACTGTTCTCGGTCACCAGCTTGGAATGGCTCAGATCCAGAGTTATCAAGTTGGCAACGGTATTGGCCGGTTTGGTGGAAAGCTGCGCTATACCCGCGTCGGAAATCCTGGGGCACGAACTCAAACTCAAATGCTGCAAGCTAGGCAGGTACTGCATCACGTACCGCATGGCGATGTCCGTTATATCGGTCCCGGCTAGTTTGAGGGTCTTCAGATTGCGAAACCGGATCTTCTCCGAGGACAGCCCCGTCCTAGAGTCGTTGTTAGGGCCGAGGATTTCCCGCAAGGCGGAATCGCTAAAGTCCGATATGAAGCTCAGATCCAGCACTTGCAGCACCGCCGAGTGGTTGGTCCGCAAGGAAATGGCCGTCTTTACGTTCACGCTCACTAGCGACAGTTCCTTGAGTTGGTTCAGCCGTTGGATCAACCACGGCAGTTGGAACTTGTTGATGTGACACCAGTCCAAGTGTAGGACTTCGGGCTGCCGCCTCACGATGCCTTTCAGTATGTCGGACGAGATGTGTTTGCGGCTGAAGACCATCTTCTTCCACAAGGAAGGATCCACGGTGAAGGTGGCCCACGTCTTGCACACCAGAGCGCTGTTCAGCAGGTCCTTGGGGGACAGGTACTTGAACACTTGCAGGATACACCGCTTGTCCATGGCCAAGTTGTTCGTGGGTAGGGTGTTCAGCATCATGATGGGCGCCGGTCTCACCACCACCATCGGTTTCTTAAGTACTTTGGTGGAGTTGCTGACTATCTGGTGGGCGAGTTGCATCCTGAAGGCCGTCTTCCTAGGAGGGTCGCTTATAGGTGAGGTTTTCGTTTCGATTTCCGTGCTCGAACGTCGCTTTTTGAGCGGTAGCGGCTCCTTGTTGTCCCGGATCTGTTCGTTTTCGCTGCCCGAATCGGACATTTGTTCTTGGTGGTGTTTGTTGTCGAAAGCGCTCGAAGCGTCCGAACTGATCGACATCCTGCGCATGTCCGAGGATTTTTGTCTGGCGCGGAAGTGTCGAGGTCGGTAGTCGGTGTTTTTGCCGAGTTTGCAACAGCGAGGGCATTCCCAGGAATTCGGCATATCTTCGTTGATGTATCCGGAAAATTCCGGGTGGAGGCGTTGGACGCACAGGGGGTGGGCGATTTCGTAACAAACCTGAAAAAAAGGAGGATTAATTTTCAACTCGGACGCTATACCTTTTTCATTTCAATATTTCACACAAACTTATCACTCTTTAAATAATAGTATTCCAAATCTTAGAGTATTTCTTGATCTTTCTAAAGCATTCGACTCTGTAAATCATGATTTACCCAAGAAACTAGAACTATTCGAGGAACAGCGTATGAATAGAACTCAGAATGTTAAAATTAATGACATAATAAGTGAGTCTGCCACATTTTTATGGAGTACCTCGAGGAAGCGTGATAGGCCCGTTACCATTCAATATTTATATAAATGATTTCTTCAATCTACCTCATATTGGTCAAATATATAGTTTTGCTGATGACACTGTTATTCCTTATACTGCAGCTAGTTGGAATGAACTGAAAGACATAATTACCCTACAGTTGGAGAAAATAAAGATATGGTTTGACCTATTATCAATAAATTTCGAAAAAACATTTTATTTGCCATTCACTTGTTACGAAAATTTATTACCAAATATGGGTCCCCTCAAAATAAACAGTAAGTTTCAAATTCATGAAATTGAATATAGGTATCATGATTGAAATTTCTCATAATAATAAAACTGAGATGCCTCTTACCAAAATTCTACCATTTGAAAAAATTCCTTAGTGTATTCTTAGGTGGGGAGGTGTTAAACAAAATTTTCTGTACAATTTCGGAGTCATCCAAGGACAAATTTTTGAAAATAATACATAATCAAAATTATATGTATTCATCTGATTTCTTTATAGAAAATATGAAAGATTTGATGTACAATTATTTGTTTATAGAATGTTGATTCACCTTTTCAAGAATAAAAAAAGTATAAATTCTAAGAATTATTCATATGATACAAGAAACAAAAAAAGAATTTGTTCGAAGAATAAAGAAAAATGAAATATTGGTACAGAAAATTATAAATATATGATGAAAAAATATTTGATATACTACCAGATAAAATCAATTTTTTTGGGTTCTTGACCTACCACAAACTGAAAAAATAAGAATTTATATTGGTATCTATACAAGTGTAGGTCAGATTTTTAATCTATCCCAAAAGTTTGCTGCTCGAATTCAAAACAGTTCCTTCTCAATGAAACACGTTCTATGAACTTCAAACAGTACTCAACAACATTGGTGCTTTATTGGCGCACCATTTCATAGGGGATGGGGTAATTTCTGGCGAATAAGACATTGGGAACTAATAGCAGACTATTTTTATCGGAAGCAGAAATTCCTGAAACCCTTGTGCATAAACTTAATTAATAAAAGGTATTTTTTTCTATCAGTTATTATTTAAATCTATAGAATATCATATGAAAATCGAAGACCTCGAAGGAAACTTACAGGGAAGTTACAAAATGACATCAGTCAACAGCGGATTTACGGGCATCGCTATTCACACTGTGTTAGTGGTAAAATATTTTAAACCTGTAATCCTGTGGCGATTTCTAATCTATAAAAATGACTGAAAGTGGTTTCATCCAAGCACAATCGAATAATTCACCAAAAATAGATACATATATGCTGACAGCATATTTTGTTGATGCAAATCTCGATTTTACTTACGCGGAGATCAAATTAGTGAGTTTTCAAAACAAAGTAAATGTTGAAGTAGAGACTTTCTACATGGAACACCTTTTTCTTCCTTTTTGTAAATGAGTTGAACGTCTATAGATGATTTACACACATCAACATTCGTTTTCAATCATGTTTATATTTTAATTTTATTTTTGTTTCTGACGATTATTTTCGGTATCATTCGAAATTGCACATTCTGGGGTATGAAGCAATTAACATTACGATTTTACTGTTCGAAAATAAAATTTGTATATACACTACAGTTGACTCCTCTGATGAATAATAACAAGTCATCAGGCATCTTAAGAACTTGGTAAAGTTGTCATAATTTCATGGTGATGCTGTTGATGGAATAATTAAAAGAATAATATCTATTATAATTCTTTGTAGCGTTTTCGAATCCACACTCATTTGCAAAAGAGGAAAAACTTATTGCAAATCTAACTCCTTCTATGGGCTCTATTCCATATCAATTTTAGTCAGGATCATTCATAAACCCTCGCCCCAGATATTTTAGGACACTGGTGAAATGAGTTGGGTACTGGCCAGTGTACATTTTTTTATCAAAATTAATAGAACTACGACCTACAACTTCCTCAAGATTCTTCAATAGATGTCGCCAAGCAACAGCCCTGACCCTCGACATTATAAATTATGGAGTGAAAATGAAAACCGAAGATTCTAATAATTTTGCCATACCCATAAGATTTCTATTTTACAGTTGATAATTTCGTCAAACAACACTTGTTTAAGGAAATTGCTTAGAATGAAACAAACATAGCATGTTTTCTAAAATTCAAGTGAAAATTCACAAATATTATAAATCAATTCTCAACGTGGCTTTTTCTAGAATATTAGCCATATAAGTCTGACAGGTCTGCATTAGCATCTTAGGATTAGTTACCCAATAAATAAATAAATTTTGTAATTTTTCATGGACGTTAACTAATGAATTGTTGGGTGTTTCCGGGCTTCTGAGCCGTGGTCTGCAGGATTTTGGGCCTGACCTTTCGCCTGCATCCGTGGCAGACATTCTCAAAGGCGATGCGGCAATGGTCGAAGTATCACTCTCTGGTGCGGGCCTTTAATTAGATGTGGTTCAGATGACACAGCTCCTAGTTTTATATAGTACTTGCGTTCTGTCGAAGTAATTATTATGACCCTCCAACAGAGCCGCCTTGCCGCTTGAAATTTGGAAGCTTAGGGTCAACAAACACCGAAGGCGCTGATGGCGGTCATTTTGGTCAATGTTTCCAACCAGGAGTGAACATATAATCTTTCAACAATCAATTCTTAATTTCATTATTGACCAAAAATTTGAATTCGATTTGATTTTCTCACTTGTTTTGTATTTCAATCCTCCCGTTCTTAGCAACAGGTTTCAAAAGAGTTGAAAATATAGACAATGGAAGTCCGAACCATTACCATTTAGTTATTTCTATGGTGAATTTGTTCCCGCAAACCACAAATATGTGGTGAATCGAATGAATGAAACTACTCAACTCTAAATATATTTTCGGAAACAAATATTCAACCTATATTATGTGTTCAACGTACAGTTTTCTTCGCAATTCACACTGTCACTTTTGAAAGAAAACTCACATGAAGCTCTCATCTCTTTCGAAATTACAGGTGACTAACAGAAAATAATGAATTCTTTTGAACTGCGTCATATAATGTAAGTCGTCTTAGGGTATGTGACGCAATGTATTCTGAAAAACTCTTCTCTCAAAGGAGATGTGTTGTAATTTGGTGGCAAAATAAATTTTTATTATTGGTTGATTTGTATCAGACGATTCAAGTATGGAAAATCCGTCAACAGCTCGTTGACAGCTCTCTAATCCATCCAATTTTGTTGAATATTTGGGGTCAACAACCGCTATATAAATGTTTTTGTGTGATCAGTGGATACATCTATGAGCTATTTATTAGCCTTGGACCATGGCTCTGTAGGGATGCCATTGATATTCATAAACAAAAACAACTTTTATGTCTTAATATCCACAAAACATGGATGCCAGCGGGTCAGAATACACGAACTGACCTGATGGGTCGGTTCGGTTCTAGGTCCGATCAATAGAGACTCATCATCTGAACCACATCTTATCAAAGCCTCGCAGCAGAGAAGGATACTTCGACCCTTGCCGCATCGCCTTCGAGAATATCTGCTGCAGATGCAGACGAAACGTCAAATAAACTTTTCCATTATCCATTATAGGTTTCGATACGTTGATATCTTTATTCGAAACGTCCGAAAGCACTTTTGCAATCAATTCTATGATAGTTACCACAATCCCGTTAGGTTTTGATATTTACCTAAGGAGTAGTGAGCTTCACAACTCACAGCATAGTCTGGAACAGTCCGTTCGTCGTTTGTCACAGGGGAGAGGTAAAATTTTGAAGGGTATGCCAAAATAACACGTACGACCATGACACATCTCTAATGAAATTTATTCACTACAAAATAAAACATTTTCTCGAGTATCAATAACACAATGTCATTCTTTCTATCGCAACCTGGCCTATCGTACAAAATGGACAGAAAAGCATTTTGGTATTTGTTTCAAATATCACATATATCACAATCGAACGTTTCTGGAACCACTCCAGTAGGATGCTTAGAAACCCTGGTGTGTTTACTTATAGCTGTGAAAGTTTGGGATAAAAGTAGCGAAATCCGGGTTGCTTGATTTTTGGTGGATGATTGAGCTTTTGGAGGTTTCCCACACACACGCTCTTGCCAGTCTTGTCTGAAGCAAAATTTGCACTAAGTGAGAATGTGCAGTCGGATTTTCCCATTTTCAGTTTATTGGCTAGTGAGAACAGATCGAAACATGAAGGATAATGGGTGACCAATCAAAGACCAGTAGAAAACCAATAAAAATGTTTTAATGCTTGAGAGCAACAAAATCAATAAATGAACACGATAAAAACATCGTTACGCGTTGAAGACAAAATGTCGAAGTGATATGACAATTGGCTGACAAGGATCCTTGCTGAATGGTAATGGTTCGGACTTCCATTGTCTATATTTCTAACTCTATTGAAACCTGTTGCTAAGAACGGAAGGATAAAAATACAAATCTACAAAAATACTGTTGTTACAAAAAACCGAGATATCGAATATGAAATGAGTAAAAAAAATTGAGTGTACTCACGACGTTTTGATTGCTGGTATCCACGCAGTCATCACCCGAAGACGATTGCGGATACCAGCAATCGAAACGTCGTGAGTACACTCAACTTGAAACTTGGTTTCAACATTTTTTCATAATATTTCATTCAATTTCTTTATTTACATTTTTTGACTTGTATTTAATTTTCGATACCTCAATTTTCTTGTCACAATATTATTTCATTTATTTCGTTATTTAATTTTTTTTTGACTCATATTTCATATTCGATATCTCGATTCTTGTAACAACAGTATTTTCTTTGATCAATCAATCCCTAATTTCATCATTGACCAAAAAATTTGATTTTGATTTGATTTTCTCACTTGATTTGTATTTTAATCGTTCCGTTCCGGTTTCATTAGAGTCAATGATATAGACATAGACAATGGAAGTCCGAACCATTACCATCCAGATATGACAAATGATTTGACGCTCGACATCAAATTTGAAAAATGGGAAGATAACGTCCCCTGCCGAAAAAGTAGTGGAAATCTCCAAGAGCGTCACAAAAATCTAAACAAAATCTAATCGCTGGAATCACCAGTGTTTCTAGACATCTTACGCTCCAGCAATACAAAGGGATACTCGTCAGTATCGTTCAAACGTCATTTCTTTGTAGGTAACCGCTTCTTTCTGTTATTCTTTACGGCACGGTTATTATTTTTTCTCGCCGGCTCGGAGGCTTTCACGCACCCGGCGAGGTGACTTCTGCGCAGGCGCGGTTTCAATTCACTTACGGAACACTCCATGAGGTTGCTGGCGCTCTCGCAGCGTTGCGGTCCTTTTTGGAGGGGCGTCACCGGGGTCTGCATCCACCCGTCCAGGCCGCAGTAGGCGCAGGCCGCCGTCACGGGCAGCATCGGCTGCAGACACTGCCGCATGTTGCACGTCTGCTTCGCCCGGCCCGGCCCGCCGAACTTCACCATGTCCAGACAGAAGCTGCATTCGCCGCAGTCGCTGCGCTGGCACGCTTCGCACTTTTTACATCTGAAACAGAAACGAATCAGTCCTTGAATCAATCAATATCCGTCATGTCGAGCGACAGGTCGCGCTGCATAGCGGTCATCGCTAGAACTTGAGTAGACCCCGAAATCGAAAGGTCACGCCGCGCCGCGGTCATTGCTTGAACCGAAAGTAAACGTCATGTTGACTCTGACCATTGTTTATAGAGATATAGTTGGTCAATGCCTGTTAATACGGATTTGAAGTGTTTTTGTTACGCCATCTACACTATAATGTAGATATTTCATTTCCGTTTACTCTACAATACACCACAAAGTTTCCTACTCTGATGGAAAAAATAGGTGCAGAGTTCTGTCTGTCAGTTCGACTGAAATGTTGAAAGAAAGATAATGAAGCCTCAAAATAGAGTTGATGATGGAAGTTCATACATAAAATAAAAGTTTAGGCATTGAAATAATCTTCAAAACATGAATGATCTACGACAATGACCAAATATTCCACCTCTGTGTCTGAATTGATTGCCATCTTTTGGTATCAAGGATAAGTAATCAAGGAAATGTGTGATTCAGGCTACGACTTCCGTAAGAAAAAAGGAAAGAAAAGACATGACTTGGAAACGAAATCACAAGTGTCATTATTATTTCCATATGGTTGGCTAACTATATCTCTGAAATGTCAAGTTTTGGGAAGCGGCTTTATGCGCTGTAAGCTGTTAGACGTAGCCAATGTGTTTGCTTTACTAGTCTGGAAAGAGTCCACTGCAGCAGTAGTGTTGATAGAGACAAAGGACCGATGGCATTGAGTCAGCAATTATGTCTAGTTTAACGGGTTCATTATGATCATTAAAATAGCAAATTATTACGATTCTCCAACGAGAGATGATATAAATTTTGAAATTGTAGTTTTTGATGCGATATTGTCCGTGTGAAAAATAGCTAGTCGATGATTCAAAACACTCGTCGTCTGTCGCATTGAACGAGCGCGCCCAGTCTTAACCCACAGAAAAATTTTCAGCCTTTGTGCGCTTGTTACCGCTTTCAAACATTCATAACAGCTTCCACTGTAAAAGATAAAACCTAACCTAACTTTGTGAAAACACACCCAATTCATGTTGAATGAAACCTGTCTAATAAAAAAATCTACTTAACAGAAGAGTAATACATTTTATTTACAACCATATATGTAATGCTGTCATTACTAACGTCATTGAAGGTTGAGAAGTGTCACATTACACACCTCTACTTCCCGCCTTCACTTCCCGCCCTAATTTCATCTATTCTAGACTTTATCTGACATTTATTTATATTGGTGACAATTGTATACCCCGTAGTCACGATAACAATATATCTACTTGATTATTCTGAGAAAACCGCGTTCTTGGTGATTTGTCGTTGAATTTGATATTTTAGATATGTTTAGAACGAAACAGAGATTTATTAATTTTAATCGAAATGTGACGGTTGTTAATGAAATAGTATACAAACCTCGATAGGAAGTTTCATTCCTGTCTCGAGATCAGTTAGTTAACCTCGACGCTTTGCGTCTCGGTTGACTAACTGATCTCACGACAGGAATGAATCACTTCCCACCTCGGTGTGTAATATACTATTACGACTGAAACTTTTGTTGTGCAGGTGCGACATTTTATTTTCAGAGCTGAATTATCAAAGTCCAATTGGAAAACACTCTCATTTGGCATACATTGCTTATTGTTCTCGAGTTGAGTAAGTGTTTTCAGTTTGGAGTTTGCTAATTGAGCTCAGGTAAAAGAGAGCAATAGACAACTTACCTAGTGCGTCTTCTCCTTGGACCTCCTTTTTCTCCATGTGAAGCTTTCGGTCCTTTGAACACACCCTGTTTTGAAGACTTTAGTTGGTTCCCCTTATTATATGGTCCCCTAGGGCTTATTATCTTGGTTTTGTTCTCCTGATCTTCTGGAACTGAATAAATAATTAGTAGAAAATCCTGTTTGAAATGTGTGAAATGATAAAGAATGATACTAACAATGAATGCCCAAAAGATCACAGAAAAAATCCTTTTCTTATAAAAACTCAAATAGAAGCCCTAGCTCTCGTTTGAATTCAGGAACGCTGTGACGTCAGTACCCTTATTGAACGGGCAATTCACATCTGTTGTTTCTCCGCTTTGGAGGCTTTGAGCATTCATATTTATGTTATGGAAGGTTTTCAAAAAGCAAATTCACATAGCCTCCAAACACTAGATGTAACAATGGTATCCGATTTTTTGGCATCGTGTACAGACTTTCATCAACCACAGACAGAGAAAAAACAAGATGCCATATTTTCAATTGGTAAATTATTGGTGAAAAAGGTTGAGAAGATAGTTATTGCCTCCATGTTGAGTTGTTCATTTTATGCAGTAAGTAAAACGATGTAGGGAGGCAATATACGCTGTTTTTTGTAGAAATATTTCGTGATATTCTTCACTTTGCCTATATTATACAAACCACTCTTATTCAAAGCAACAAACCACTCCTTTTTACGTTCAATTTTACCCCGACGCTGATGAAAACTTTGCGTGGATTTCTTTTTCGAGTAATTTACACAGCCAGGAACAAAACACCACTTATTTGAACTCATTATACTTAGGATTGTCCTATAGTGAAATTCGTGAACATAACAGAATTTATAAACACCGTTAACATATGACAGATGAGTACCAATAAAGGATGTGACGTCACAAGCCATAGCCTCGTGTGGAAATGAAATTTTTTATTTATATATTAGAGTCGCTAAGAACATTGAACCATTCAATGGCAGTTATGCCTTAATATGTAGTCTTAACTCTTTCAATATTTATTAATTTTGAAAATTAGTGAACATTTCTGGTATCAGATTTTTCACCAATACAAAAGAAGTGGTGTTATGTTTGTGATGAAGAAATATTTACCAAAATAAGTAAAGTGTGAACAACGCAAAATATCAAAATTAGACAAATCCTGGACAGAGAGCAGAAAGAGGAATGTTGAATTTGACAATTGACAATTTGACAATTACTTGCTTTGAATGGGACATTACTGTGTCTACTGCAAAATGTGTTGTTTATTGGGAATAAATAAATTTATTATTATCATTATTATAATAGTGCAGTGCAGAATATGCAATTTAGGGTAACCTAGTTACGAAATTGAACCTTCAAGATATCTGATCAATGACGTACCCAGTGATTTATTTCGGGTGGATGTTTTTTAGGATGGAAAAATATAATTTCGGGGAGATTTATCGCAATATCTTTCTTGGCCATGCCCGTGTATCTCAAAACATCAGTTTGAAATAAGATACACAAGGTTATTGGAGAACTTCGACAAAATACAAATCCACTATCAATTATTATTATTATCATCATAAATTACCTGCCAGAATAGGTCGTCCCGTTATGGCCAACTCTCTGACATCCTGCCTGTGCAAACCAATAAGCGTTCTGACATCTTGTATGAGCGCTATAGGTTCCCTCAGTAATTCCGGTACATTTTTTTTGTTTGCTGCGAGCATGTGGAGGTATAAAACAATTTCCTGCGCCAAAAAACAAAATGCTAGAAACTGTCATGTTCGGAACTTGATTCAATTCACCTTGAGCCCGTGTAATTCTGCCTGGGTGAGGTGTATGTGAGGCCTATCGGGAGGTATAGGCGCGTCCTGACCTGTCGTTAGATGCGAATTTCCCAACAAGCAATGTACATATCGCTCCAAGACGTACCATAGCATTTCGGTGAAGAACGGGTATCGAAATTTGTGAGGGACCTACGAAATTGTATTGAATAAAAGTTAAGATGTCTAAAAACTCTGAGTGTTGGAACAGATGCGATATTGTTAAGAATTTCATGTCGACACTTCTACGGATCACTGATTGGTTCTCAATTTTATCGCTAGATGACGCCAAGTTTCTGACATTACTATTGTTTATAGATAGGATAGTTTGCCAATGTATGTGTGAATAGTATTTGAAGCGTTTTTGTTAGGCCATCTACATTATAACGTCGATTTTCCCGTTCACTTGTCAATGTACGACGAAGTTTCCTTCTCAAAGAAAATATGGAAGCAGATTTCTGTATGACAGTTTGACTGGAATGTCAAAAAAAAGCTAACGAAGTTTCAAAATAGAGTTGGCAATAAAATTTTATACAGGAATTGAGAGTTTAGGCATCAAAATAATCTTCAAAATATGAATAATCTACGACATTGACTAAAATTACACTCTTTTTTTGATACAGTATCAATTTTCTTCTCCTGAAGATCCTAACCTTGTTAGCGAAACGCGCGTCGAGTGCAAAAATATCAGTTTAGTGTCAAGGTAATTGATCTCTAGGAAAAGTTTCAACTTTTACACCGTTTATTGGTAAAGAATAACCAAAAAATAGTTCCTTGAAACTAAGTTATCTACAGCTCATCCAATCCATCTTGGCAGAGAACTAACAACGTATATTTCCAGCAATCTCTGTGAAGTATACTAAGATAAAAAACACCCATTACATGTGCTCACTGTATTGAAATTTATTCATAGAAGGTGTTTTCTCTTTCGTAATGGTCTACACAACCAGTGTGCAACTGGAGAAGTGTCTGAGTCTGTGCCAAGATGGATTGGATAAGCTGTACATAAAAATATTCATGTTAATATATGATGTAAACATATCATCTAGCAATGTACCTACGAGTAATGAGGAACGAACAGAATGGAATAGAGTTTTACATTTATAGGAAAGACACAAACACGTTCAGATACATTCCTATCGACTCGAATCATTGAACTTAGCATAAAATGGCAACACTGCAATTTCTCGTCCATAGATTAATAACATTTCCTTCAAAGAAAATGAATGGATAGTGATTAAGTACGTAGCTGAAGTGAACGGTTTCAACTCAGGGATAGTTGATAAGATAATTTAAAATGTGAATTTAAGAAAAGTAAAAAACTTAATAGTAGTCCCGTATGAACCTCAGTACACTGGAGGACTTGAACAGATATTCGAAAAAGAAAATATGAAAGTTGCATGTAAAAATTCTTATAGATTACAAAGCTTCTCGATAATCCATAAGAAAAATCAGAAAAAAAAACAGAAAAGTCGGGAATAAACGAAATCAGTTATCAAGATTACAACATTAAATACATTGGACATAGCCGACGAGCTATCAAAATCCGTTTCAAAGAGAATTGTACACACATGAGATATGGAAGGGAAGAAAAGTCCAGTGTCGCCCAACATGCCTTGAACAATGATTGTTGAAAGCAAACTGAAACTGATTTAGAATGTGCAATACACAAGGCTACTTGATGCACGTGAGAGTCTAGAAATTGCAGAATGTAAAAATAGCATGAATGATGACACAGAGCATATGGCTTTTAAGCTAGGTTTCTAGTTCACTGTTCAGAAATTAATCAACGATTAATGGACGAAGTCCATATTGGACCAAAAAACTTTGCAGGTAGTTGCTGCACTATTTGAAATTGTAAAGTATATAAATAGGCATCCCTAGTCTTCAGATTTTGTATCAGTTTTCTTCTCCTGGAGATGCTAACCTTGTCAGCGAAACGAGAGTCGAGTGTAAATGATATCAGTTTGATGTTAGTTTAATTGATATCTACAAAAAGTTTTAGCAGTCCGTTATCCCTTTTTGAAATCTGCTTAGTATAGGTACATCAGAATGAAACAAATCAATGAAACTTACTTTTGTGTTTTCTTCTACCAGAGCAATTTTCAACTGTTTCTCAATTCCATAAGAATGCAGGAAATTTCCTCCGAAAACAAGCGAATCTACAGGCGTGTATACGGCGTGAATCCAGCCCGTAGGTATGAAGAATGTGTTGCCTTCTTGTAGGACTATCCTGGCACATTTTTCCACTGTGTCTCCGAAAAAAATATCAGACTGTTTTCCGGAAAGAACCCAACGTTCGTAAAGAGCTAAATTGTGTTCGGTAGGAGGTATTAACCAAAACACTTTCCCCCCTGAAATATATAAATTATTCAGACATGAACGTCACACTAAGTTTTTATACGAATTACCTTTTAAAATATGATACCAAACAGATGTCCCACCGAAATCTACATGGAAATCCGTGTAACAACCTTTGACGGACATAAGGCAGTATTTTTGAACTTTTGGGTATTTCATTTCTTCAAGCACATTCGTGGCTTCCGTTTGACTATCTTTTAAATGTCGGGGCCAAACACAGTCAACCCAATCAACTTGTCTGGAAATAAATCATTATTTGCAGGAGTTGCCCCTAATAGATGTCAAAAAAAACATTCTTATTACAACCTTAACATACATCTAGTATATTTTGAATTATATTGTTATGGAATCGAAATAAATCCCCTAAGGCCGCCGCTGAGCATCATAAAAAAGGCAAATCTCTACCTGTATCGATCGGTGTATCGAGATAATTGCTGAAGTTCTTGATGCGAAGATTCCCGGGGTCGAGGTGTAAACAGACTAGTCCGAAAAGATCTTCTTTATTCGAAAATCAAATCAAAATATACTTTATTGTCTGAAGATTTGCATCTTATTGACAAAGTCCAAGAAATACAAATGTAGATATAAAATAGTATTAAAAATGTATATATAAAAAACTATAATGTAGAATAACAGTCAAAAATAATACATAAATAAAAATCGATCTTACAAAGATTCACTAAAATATTCCTCCAAACTATAATAGGATCTGTCAACAAGTAGGTGTTTTACCGCCTTTTTGAAATGGGTGTTGCTCAGATTTGCAGATCTTATTTCTAATGGTAAATGATTGAACAATTTACCACCATTATAGTATATAGAGTCTCTAATTAGATTCGGAGTCGGGATAAGAAGTCTAAAGGTATAAATGCTATTACGAGTAGCATATGGAGTAGAAACAAAGTTGAACTTCGATTTATGTTTATAGATAAGGCAAACCGTCTCAAGGATAAAAAGTGCGATGACTGTCAAAATTTTATTGGTAGCGAACAAATTCCTGCATGATACCCTGGGTTTGACTTTACAAAGACACCTAAGTGCCCTCTTCTGTAATATCAACACAGAAGAGAGAAGGAATGAGTTGCAAGCTCCCCAAAACAGTATTCCATATCGTAGCTGAGATTCAATGAGAGCATGGTAAACGGTTTTTGCGATATGGAAATCCAACTCATTGGAAACCACTCTCACTGCATAACACCCGGAGGAAATCTTACTCTTTAAGTTCCCAACACAGAACCCTGTGGTACACCAGATTCAATGGCCCTGTTCTCTGAGAGTTCCGCTGTCCTCACCATTTGACTCCGCCCTGAAAGGTACGATTCAAACCAAGTGTTCGTCATACCTCTACACCCATATTGATGAAGTTTTTTTAGTAGAATTTCATGGTTGACACAATCAAACGCCTTTGAGTATAAAAGCAACGGCAGTTTTTTAGTCTGGAGACTTGAGAACTTAGTGGAGCTCAGTGCAGAAGGCTATTAGAGAGTCGAAGTTTTATGCAGTTTTCAGTAAAGAGTGTTGGATGTTTTAGTGAGAAGTTAAGTGTTTTGTGGGCGAATTTATAAGTCAGTGCAGTAGTCATATAAAGTGAAGTTAATAAAAATAGTTTGGTACTATTCGGAGTATTATTAAGATAAACGAACCCAGAAATATCGTAACAATATCATTCATTAGAGGTCATACTGAGGGAAGAACATTAGATCAAAGGAAAATTTACGACCGCTGCCTACATCCTTAACAACGAATTTAATCGCCGCAGCGTAGGAATTAGGAGTTTGTGGATCACACATACTCAACAGATGTACCAACTCCGACTCACCGACAGAGAGCGCCTATACATCGATAGTATCACGAAAATTTGTCGGTTATCACGGAGAGACCAGTAGATGCCAGTGGTCGGAACGTTGTGAGTATACCACACGTGAAACTTGGCTTCAACATTTTTTTTTATTTTATCTTCGATTTGGTTTTGACTTCACTGTTTTTTCACATTTTATATTAATTTCAAGTGGAGGAAGTTGTTATTAATAAAAATCCAAAAAAGAAATAAACAAACTTGGGATTGAATTGTACAAACAAATATCGCGTCAAAATGGCAAGTGTCTCAGAAAGCAAATCAAATCAAACTGTGCAGGATGTTTTGTAACACAAGATTTTGTTAGATTATGAAAAAAAATAACATCTACTTTGAGCTTCCCAAAATAACTGCTACCCGAAGAGTTTGCCATTACATTTCAAATAATTCAAATATCTGACAGTTTTGTTTAAGTATGGAGCTGAATACATTTTCTCGGAAAAACTATAGAAAACGTCGTGAATCAAAATTTAGGAATGCTGTATACCGTATTTTAACGAACTTTGGAAGAGTTGAATTTTTAATTCTCAATTAAAAGTTCCATGCTTACCTTACTACTGTCGGACTTTGTACATAATTATCTAACTTAGTATGAGAAAATTCTAATGATATCACATTTAGGAGTCTATCTTTCTCTGGATCTTCGTAATATTTCTGCCAATCTTTCATGGTCATCTCGCTGTTTTTTTGAGTATTGACGTCCATGACGTCCAAAACCCTTCGAGATCCAACGCACATTCGGACGTCGTTTATGGAAAAGTTTGATGTAGGTACTCGTAGACCTGTAACAGAAAAAAAATCTTGAGGTACTGAAAATACCTGTGTTTCGTTTTTCTAGATTATAAACGAAATAGTATTTTACATATTGAAGAGAAAAGTTGATAACTTCTTTCCAGGAGAAAAATTGCTCACCGAGACCAAAGGGCATTGCAAATATAAGTTGAGAAATGGATAACATTTTAAGTGAAAAAAATATTTCAATATCTGATTCAGATTGGTCCAATATAAATGTGTCGTAAGTGGAAAAAATGATGTTGAACTAATATGAATCAATATTGAATTAACGATATTTCAATATGAATATTGGTTCAATATTTACAATAATTTTCAACTGCATATTGTAAGGTGCAATATTGATAATAACATATGGGTTTGATAACTTATTACCAATATCAGAATCACCATGTCAGGTGATATTTAATATCAGTTTAACCACATGGAGATTTCATTATTGTCTGCATATTTTTTATATACTCAATATTCAACATCGAAATTCCAATATATGTTGTATATTGTTTGGGAGCGTAGATTTCAATATAGAATTAGGTGGCATATTGGCATAACACTGCAATATAATAATATAACACGAATTCTGGTATTGCTCGAATATTGTTTTCACAGTGAATGGGAAATATTCACAACGTCATATTCGAATCACAATCTAAGAAGGGTATTAGGATTTTGAGAGTAATCACTTAATGAATTCAAATAGATATCAATATTGGTATTGCAATATTCATGATGAACAATCTTAAAAAAAATGTGGGAAAAGTGAAATATCGATATGTGAATTCCAATCCCAAAAAGTTACGTCAAGAACTTTTCGCACAGCAACTTTCACATTCCAAACCGCCTTCACATAAGATAGTGATCCTTCAGTGTTTCTTCGAATAGATTTTGATTATAACCAAACTTTGTAAGGTTTTGATGTTGTCTTGAACATAACTTGAAGTCACCACATCGGCTGTCCAAAGAAAGATCACAGTAATTGCATTTTAGTAAACATTGAGAAATTTTTAATATAATTT
Source organism: Zygogramma bicolorata (assembly GCA_032362365.1). Taxonomy (NCBI): domain Eukaryota; kingdom Metazoa; phylum Arthropoda; class Insecta; order Coleoptera; family Chrysomelidae; genus Zygogramma; species Zygogramma bicolorata. The sequence continues at coordinate 2,197,853 of JAVJAQ010005172.1, forward strand.
CATAGCCTCACTCTATGAATTGAGACTTACGAACCGTATAGTATTTTTCACAGTAAATGGTATTGGCTTATTAACTGCAATAAACTACCCGATTTAATCCCATTGTGTAGAAAATCATCTGGTAAAAGATGCAAATGTGCTACAGGGTCGAACTTAAGAAATTTGAATTTTGCATAATGTAGGAGATATACAAGTAATTTATTTGAATGTTACAATTCCATTCTATATTTAGTTCAGTGTCGCTATCGCTATCCTCATCTGAATTAATTATAATTGGCGCAATTGATTTTACAGAAAGGTACGAGTTTTCAACATTTATAACATGACTAACAGAACTTTTCCAACTCTCGGTAGGAATGTCATTCATACAGTTCCTGATTAATTCTACCACACTACCACTTAAAGTCGGAGAAGTATTTTTTCCGCGCACGCTCGATTTGAGTTGGTGCCACATTAAGCTCTATGGGATTGAACACGCAGTAGTAGGGAGGTAGTCGTAACACTGTATGTCCCAATTCTTCTGCAATTGTATCACAAACATACGTTTTTTTTAAAGAAAATGACTGCAGCACTTGTAAAAATTCTTTTTTTGTATAATTTTCCTCAAAATATATGTCATTTTCAGCCATGAAGTTTGAATCTCCAATTTCGTATTCTTTGAGCCAGGAATTTTTTGCAATTGTCGACTATGATAGCTTGCGTTGTCCATTACTATAACGCTGTTTGGCGGAATGTTGAATAACAGACAATTTTTGAACCAATCTTCAAAAAGCTCTGCTGTCGTATCTTCGTGATAATCAACACAAGAGTCCCTAATATTTTTGGGAGAAAGCCACATAGCGTTTGGGATCCAACCATTTTCTGATCCTGCGTGTAATATTGTGATTCTCTTCCCTTTATTTGATGGTGCTTTTGTTTTACACTTATCAGAGGAATCAGACCATCTTTTGGAAGGGGTGTCATGCGTGTCAAACCACGTCTCGTCGAGGTAGAGTATTGGCCGATTTTCAGACCGGTATTTTCTTATTGACGTTATATATTCAGAACGCCAGTTTATTGAACGTGTGGATTCCATTATTACTTGTCTCTTGTCAATTTTGCGATATTTGAGGCTCATTGCAGACAGAGTAGTGAGGCCACAGTTGATGAGCCGCTGTTTCAGACTTTTGATTGTAGGGAGACGCTGCTCATCGTACACAGTGTAGATTTTTCGCCTTATCAAATCTTTTTCCCAGTCGTCTAGACTTTTTGTGACACCGGAATCTTTACGCTTTTTTCTTGATTCCATGGAATTTTCAACAATTCGTCTAACTGAAGTAAGAGGCACCTTCGTCAAATTACTGGTTACTTTTGCTGCAGCACCCGCGTTATATCCTTGCTGAAGTAAGGAACTATACACATTTTTTATAATGATTTTCGCGTCACAAGATAAGTGATTCTTCTTTAACGAACCACTGGAAGAAGCACTATTACTTTTTATCCACGGACGCCACATACTGCCTATTCTGTACGTTGGGGTATAAAATCTTTGCTATTAATGTCTGTAATAACAAATAAATTTTATAAAATTATTGCACGCCGTAACACAAGTGAACACTTCCAATGAAATACAAAGACTAAAATGAACAAGAAGTGTAAGCTGTAATCCTCTACAATCCCTCTCTGAGAAACAAAATTACCTGAATCCGGTCCTTTTACATTTATGATGTGCATCTCGGATTTTACAACTTAAGGGTCTAATTGGTTTTATTATAATCCTTCAGTCAATACCATTTATTGTGAAAACTACTATACTAGGAGGAACTGCCAGTAGGAGTACCTTAGTTATCATTGTAATATTAAAAAAAATTCAATAATTGATTTATAGTCGATACTGTGTCATAATTTATGGTTTTGTATGGTACTTTTGTATACAGTTAACTGTGAGTCTCATGAAAGACCACAGTAACTGCTTTCAGTTTGTTCCTGTATTTTCAATACAATCTTGAATGTGGAATGAAAAAATTCAGATTAAATAAGTTTTTATTCAAATGTCATTGCCGTAGTAACATTATTATTCCGACAAATGAACGAAAAACTATTATTGAAACCTTATTGAAATGAATTCCTTGTTATAAAAGGTACAGAAATTTTGAACTCTAATGCATGAACAAAAAACATTTCCAAAAGTCAATAAATAAAAACTTATTCCTTTGGTTTCCATGAAGGATTATTTGGAAACCTCGAACGATCGTTGATTGTGATGTTTTTGTTATTGTTGAACACACGGGCGATACTGCAATCAATCATCTTCTTCATCAACAAAGACTGATCGATTTATGATTGAAATCTCGGGGCACGTTGCAGTTACCGTAGCGAGGGAAAATACATGTCCCATCGTTAAACACAGAAAATGCTATGCACTTACCGTGTTTTTTCGTAAGAAGTTCTTCATCCTGTGTTGTGTTATGGGTTCTCCATCGAAGTCGGGGCAGTTACTAAGTAAGAGTCAGGTGAATACTTCGCTATTATCATTTTCAACTACAGAAATACTTGGCAGAACATAGTAAGTTCGCTTACGCAATAATCTCAAATATGTACCTACTGTGCTTTTGCTTAGGACAGCCGACATCTAGAGTGTCTAGTGGTCGACAATGATATTGCCATAGTGAAGATAGTGAATTCAAGCCCCACAGCAGCTAGTTTTTACCAGATAGGCATCCGGTTGGTACATGTGAATGGGTGAATTTCTTAGGTTGAGTTTGAGGTAAAAACGAATGAATAATTCCAAATATAAAAACTAAAAATTATATGTGGAACCAAGAGTCAAAACGATATATCCTTTCATTATTTTCGAATATTGATCCAATATCGCCAAATATTCACATTTATTTCATGGCCAATATAATATTCACCATACTATAAGGTCAATATACCCGTAATACTGAACCAATATTGGTCTTATAACGAGGGGTTGACCACTGAGGAAAAATGTGTACACTGGAATTCCTGTAAACCGGAATTTCCCGGAATTCCTCGGAATTCCTACAAAAAAAATGTCAATTTGAAGAAATATCGATAAAATTTCAAAACTAAGTGACGGAAATACTGGGAATTCCGGGAAATTCCAGGGGAATTCTGAGGGAACCCGACAAAATATGAAAGATATATTTTGGAACTTTCGCACAAAAGTTGTTTTTGAGATTTCTGAGTGGAACATTAACTTTAGATTTTTAAGTAGACCATGTCATGATTATGACCCAATCTGAATAATATCGAATTTTACATATCAAACTTTTCACATTTTCATTGAGGCTGGTATTTATTATATCGGAAACAAAATAAATCATCTATATAATGCAAGTCGCAATCGTATTTTCCTGAGATTTTTCCTTAAAGAATCAAGTACTGAATCCGTTAGAATAAATAAGTATCGAAAAAATACAAATTGTCATTAAAAAAAATACGGTATTTTGTGGTCTATTGAGCAAGATCTATTATTTTCAACCACTAAATGATTACGGGATACTCAATCTGTGGAGAAAATCCTTTTTATACGTTTTTGTCATCGCTTACATAGCGAAAATAAACTTTTCCCAAAAACGTATATTCCATAATATCAAAAATTATTGATAATCCTTCAACATTACCTACTAGGAAAATAAAAAAATATTTTTCACTGGTATGTTCACCCTGTAAAAACTCAAATGAGAACAGTTAACACTGAACCACAATATATCCGATCATATTTTTATTACAAACCGATAAATTATATAAAACCGTCCGAATAACATGATGGAGCTGCAAAGAAACTTCAGAAATCATACAAAGACTGCAGTCATTGACTATATAACTCAGATCGTATAACGCGAGCTATAACCGTCTTATTTCAATTTCGGTAACCGCTGGCAACAATGTAGACAACCAGTGTTTTTTCTGCCAATTATGATCTAGTCTAGAATGAGGTTCCATTCCATTGAAAGAAGTTATCGGATTATTTGAAAAAACTACCCCCAACCACACCCCTCTCGAGGCCGCACAAACTATAAAACAAAGTTTTTTGGGTTGTTTCACATGCCTTATTTATATATTCGAATCAGAATGAGGTACTATTTCACTGAAAGAAGTTATCGACTCATTTGCAAAAACTTCCCCAACACACCCCTCCAGGGAAATATCAGATGTCTATCAGATCATGAAGATTGTTGTCATCAGGCTTACTTATTTGTCGCTAACAAAATGTATTCCGAATTGGACAAATAAACCCGTTTGAAATATTTCCCCAGACCTTCAAACCCCCAACTGAAGAGCGAATTAAGAATCACGATAAGTCATGATGTCTTATGGGAAAACCATGTGAGAACAATCGCTAAAGGTGCTTCCCAGAAGCTTGGATTTCTATTTCGTGCCAAGAAATACTTTACTCCTCGTCAGCTTTTAAAGTTCTACAAGGCACAGATATGTGGGTCTGGGTCCAGGCAAAACTTCCTTATTATTATCTAGCTAGATTTAAAAAGTATAAATTAGTTGAGGAAATTCTTGAGTAATGGTGATTTCACAGGTTATTAGTAAAAAACGTCCATTATGACAAAACCTATGAATATGAAATTTGATAATATTCCCATGTATAACGCGTATGATTCGAAAAAGATAGCAAAAGTACGCAATAAATGATGCCGCACTCACCCAGTCCAGTCTTTTCTTTGAACAGCAAAGGCGTATTGAATCCGTGCCTTTGAAAATACGCAACGTTCAGTTCATTGCCGTGCATTTCTTTAACTATATTCTGAGATCCGAACGCCGGGTCTTCTAGTTTCTCCTGCAGGTTGAACGTTCGCTGTCCTTCGATATCTTCTTCGTTCAACGCCCAGTCTTCTGAATAAAGCTTCTTCTGTTTCCTTTCCCTCTGGAACAACAAGAAAAATTACTTCAGCATATATTTCAACCGTAGACATTATATAATACTAGGAGTGGGCCTAAGACAGCAGTGATCTTCAGAATTAATAAAAGATGCAATGCCGTGGTTGGCAATATGGCTAATATACCGGTAACGTCTCACTTGTGGCTTGAAAATGTCTAGTCGAGAAACTTGAAGATTTTTTCGAAGGAGAAACGCTGTACCTTTTCGGTTTCGAGTTATTCATCTTCAACTATTTTGGGATTCAATCGAGTGATACTTTTGTTTTGTCAAATAATATACAGTTGCCTCTGAGATTTTCACATATTAATATTACTAAACCGCTTCTATTCAGTTTTTGAACGAAGCCAACATCGGTTTTTTAGTCACCTGGTATTTAAAGCTAATCTCTCGGCTAATCTTAAGCTGTGCTGGCCGTTTAGTAAACCCAAATATGTGAAAATCTCACAGGCAACTGCATATTATTTGTTTGCCATGGAATTTCATCAAGTAATGGCCACTTGCATTCAGTTTTTGAATGAAGCCTTTCTGGTCCGCTTTATTTTAAGATAATCTTACGCTGTGCTGTATATCATTTGTTTACTATGGATTTTTATCAAGTAACAGCCACTTCCATTCAACTTTTGTTTGATATCTGAAATCTCTTATTCATTCATTGAAGTGAAGAATAATTTATTTGGGATATTTATTCGCAGCTCAAGTATAAACATATATGTATGGAACGAATTTCATAATTTCAACAGATCATACACCTTCAATATCCTAATTATTATGGTGATTGTTAACACACGTATTGTCTTTATTCGATAGTATTTGACATAATATCTCTATATGTTCCTTCCTCTATAATATCTTGATGTGAAAAAGGTTCTCTTCTGCCCTTGTACAAGCGCTCTCAATAATATAATCATTACAACCTGAAAATTTTAAAATTTCTAAACGTTACAGAAAAGCCTCTTGCGCTATAGTCTTTACCCTGTAACTTGCTTGTTATCCGAAACGCCGTCAAAAATTGTTTTTAGGGTCGAATATTTGTACTGTCTGCGACCTCATATGCCTACTTTCTTTCTGAATACACAATAGTGACACTCTGACATTTAAAATTTTCGTTAGATTTTTTTGATAAAACTGGTTGCACTGAAAATCGAAAAATAAATAATAGTTTAAAAAACTAAAAAAACACGCTTTCATAGCCAACCGAACTAAAAAATAGAAAATAATTTTTAATTACAAAGAGTTTATATTACGGTAGTAGAAGGCTAAACAATCATTCATAGTCAATCAGCTCAAAATAAAATTATAATAAAATTTAAGTAATTAACAGAATAAAGTCATTCAGAGTAAAATCGTGGGTGCTTGATATATTATATATTACAATCATTCTATCGATAATTATCTTTGAGGGGACACTTATGAAATGTAGTAAAATGCACCCCACGCCTTTTACTCTGAATTACTTTATTCTGTTACTTACTTAAATTTTATTATAATTTTATTTTGAGCTGATTGACTATGAATGATTGTTTAGCCTTCTACTACCGTAATATAAACTCTTTGTAATTAAAAATTATTTTTTATTTTTTAGTTCGGTTAGCTATGAAAGCGTGTTTTTTTAGTTTTTTAAACTATTATTTATTTTTCATTTTTTAGTTCAATTTATCAATTAGTTTCTAGTGGAAATGTGATATTTCTTACGAATCATTCCGCAATCTCATCATTTCATTTAAATTGAAATTTGTTAACTTTATTTTAGTTGATGAGAATTTATGATTGAATATGTTTTAACCATAACTAATTCCTTTTTTACCGACTGTAAAACTAAAGCTGTGTAGAAATTGTCCTTGAACAGACGTAATTCTTGAACGGCCGTAATTGGGAGATATTCTTGGCACAGAGAGAGGTAACCGTGGAATATACTAACACAATTAAGACCCGATCAGCCATTTTTCCAAAGGTCTAATTAAATTTTAAAGCTTTATTATTGTTTACCAAATTTTGTTCCATAATATAAATAGATTGAAATTTGTGTTCTAATTATTTTGTTATAATTTAGATGCCTTTTGTAAATCACGGTTATCATATTATATGTTACATAAATATCATATACAGCAGTGGCGGATCCAGGATCAGGTCAAGGGGGGGTCTATAACTCAAAATTTATATATATATATATATATATATATATATATATATATATATATATATATATATATATATATATATATATATATATATATATATATTTGATCGGCTAGGCTTCCGCGGTTAGAAATGTGCTGGCTGGAACTTCCGGTTGATCCGCGTCTGGAAAGATTTACTTGTCTACGTTTCGACTCCCATTTCGGAGCCATTTTCAAGACTGCGTGACCTTGCGTCTAGGTCTGAGTTGTCTTACTAGCTGTAAGACAACTCAGACCTAGACGCAAGGTCACGCAGTCTTGAAAATGGCTCCGAAATGGGAGTCGAAACGTAGACAAGGAAATCTTTCCAGACGCGGATCAACCGGTAGTTCCAGCCAGCATATATATATATATATATATATATATATATATATATATATATATATATATATATATATATATATATATATATATATATATATATATATATATATATAACAGAAAATTATGAGCTACCGTAAAGCAATAACTAGTCAAGATCCAAAAAAAAGGTGAAAGATATTGACATGAGCAAAATTTGAAGGTGTAGCCAGGAGGTAAAGTAGGTTCGAAACTTAACTTTTTTTTAATCGAATCGAGTTGATTTAACCTAATCAACAGCATATTCTACTCATACATAGTCTGGGGAAATCGGAAGTTTCAGTATGTTTAAAGTAAAACTATTTGACTTCCTGAGGAATCACGCATTTCATTCATTAGAAGAGTTTCTGAAATTTCAACAATGACTATTTGCACTTTATATCCTGAATTTAATATATTTTAGGACTATTCATGTGTATCATGTGTATGTTTATATTGTATGATTTAAGCACTTTTTTGTATCTATTTTGCATCTCTACCTGACAAGTTTGATAAGTTTTATATCGTGCTGTTATACATTGTACTGTATTAAACTTTAGTGATGAATAAATGTATTTATCTATCTATCTATCTATCTATCAAATCGTTACCGGCATACACAATACTCATCACAAATGTAATTTTCAAATACTGCGCCAAAAAGGATCCAATGGCAGCACTGTCAGAAATTTCCCGAACTTTTCCTCGATAAGCCTGAGAAGTGTCAATTTTCTTTAAAGTGTCATCGAGAAAAATTGCAATTTGATAGTTAAAAAAATTGCATTTTATTTCGAACCTACAACATTCATATTTCACTCGGCACGATCCAGCGTCTGAACCGACTGAACCAGAAAAAAATGAAAAGAACAATCGGTGAGTCCAAAAATTTCAAGCAAAATTTGTTTGTTTGTTTGGGTAACATTCAATCCAGATCTGGTTTGTACTATTTTTAATTCTTGAGAATTTTTTTTTTTAGGAATTGGAGGATTATTGAATTGAATAAATTGATAAAATTGGTTGTTAAAAAATGAAAATTTACTAATGTTTAAATGTAGCCTGCTCTTTAGTTCTCAATGGAATGTAATGATAATTATTAAAGTTCTTCAATTTTAAAGCAAAAAAAATTATTCTATATTATTTTTTTGTCTTGCTCATGTGACATTTTTTCGTTCCCTAACAAAATTTGGAAATTAGGAGCCAATAAAAATTGAAAAAAATAATCTCTGATTTTCCCAATGGGAGGGGTCCGGACCCGAAACCCCCCCCCCGTGGATCCGCCACTGATATACAGTAATTTGCATGTATCAGACTCATGTACACCTACGCATGTAAGATAAGGAATGAACATTGTGAGAACGCAACTACCCTAAAAACGTTTCTGCCTCCGTTGTGCTGTGCCGAGTGCCCGAACTGCCCGAACGAAAGAGTAAGTCCGAAACTGCAGGCATGCGCAGAACGCGCGCTAGCTCTATCTTTTTTACTCCACTACAGAGGATCTATAAAAAAATTCATTAATCCTGGTGGTCCTTATAAGGATAATGGAAAACTATGATCGAATTATTGCATTGTCATCGGTCCTTGATACGTATGCAAAGTTTCAATTTAATCAGACTTCTGGAAATTGGTGAAAATTATGCTCAAAGATTCCGTTACATACATAGTTACAACCCAAGCTAATAAAAGCGTGTTAAAAAAAAAAAAATGTGAAACTCACGTAAATCGGTCTCATCTACAAAAAGTCTAAGTGAAATTTTAGGCGGTCACGTTTATTTTCGGAGATACAGGTGCATCCTGTTGTGAAACTTCACCATTTTTCATATAAAATTTCCGTTAAAAACACACGAAATTTATCCTTCGTTCAATCGAAACATCACACACGCCCTACTTCACTTGTTTCTAACATTGTCGAGCAGAAATAGTATATTGTTTACCAGGTAGGAAAATCCTAACAGTCCTGGAAGACTGTGAAGATTGCTAACTACTACTAACAACTATTTTTCCGCAAATTGTCTAAAGTTCGACAGATATTAATTAATTCTGTTAAAAACGCTTATAATATCATTCACAAATGGTGCTTTGGAATTCGCAATAAAAATACTCTGGTTACTATGGAAACTCTTTTCAATCATTTATGTAGAACACTAACAACTGTAAAGAAATAATTACCTTTAAGTAAGGACATCTTGTCTTTCTCTTTTTTTGAAATTTTGTCTGAAATGTAAAAATTTCCTAGCGATTTTAGAAAAGAAACATTGTTGCAGGAAATTCAAAACATTCGTTGGAATGTCATAGTACCGATTTATTTGCAATGTTGCCGCCATCATTGAAACTGTTGACAACTAAACATACCGACGCTGACTTTTCAAGAAGGGTGACTTTTTTTAAACAATAATGTTTTTACTGCTTAAAACTGTTTCAAACAAGTATTAAAGTTTTACAACAAAATGGACCTGTATCTTCGAAAATAGACAAAAATTTCATTTGGATTTTTTGTAGGAAAGACCGAATTATGTAAGTTATAATGTTTATTTATAATTAAGATGGTAAGTCTAACCGAGGTTTTACCAATCCTGTGGGACGATAGAAATTTACATTTTATTTAACCCACGCTACTCGTTAAGCTCGTCCAGCAGAAATCGCGTTCTTTATACAAAATGAAGTTTTTTTCAACGAGTTACTTAATATTACATAATGCAACGATCATGTGAGCATAATAACATAATAAACGAGCCGAAAGTGAGTTTCGTACAACCATTACATATAAACATTGAGATTGGAACCTTTGGTGTAAAAGTACCCTAACACCAAACTGATATTTTTTGCACTCGACGCGCGTTTCGCTGACAAGGTAAGCATCTTCAGGAGAAAAAAATTGATAGTTGCATGCACTATTTTGTCTTGACTCGATGAGTGATGATGAACTATAAATTTTATATTTGTATTATGAGTTCCACTAAACAGGAAGTGGAAGGAATATTAATTTAATAAATAGTATTTGCTAGTCTCGATAGAGTTCAATATTGTATTGGTTATGCTGATTTCATTCTGAACCAAATTTTCAGTGTCCCCTTCCACTACTGAATTGGATTTACAATTGATTAATAGTATATTATACAACGATCATGTAATGATGGTTATTAATACACGAGCATCAACCGGGATACGAAACGAGCTGAAGGTGGTTGATGCGAGTGTATTAATAACCATTACAAGAGAGTTGCATACGCTATTTTATCTACACCCGATAAATAGTGAAGAACTACAAATATTATATTTATATTTTTATTGCACACAATAATACGAATTGAACGAATTTCATTGGAAAATTCTACAGACAATTAATGGTATTACTTTGAGAAATGAAACGATGAAAAATGAAAAAAAAAATGACTACTCGAGGCCGGAATCGAACCAATGTCTCTTCCAACCAGTGTAACTAGCGAATTTAATCTCTGCGCTTTACACCGTTCGACTACGGAGAGCCCAGAAAACTAGATTGAACATATAAAGAAATAAATCATGCATTTGTCAAATGAAAAATTTAATCATTCTAACTGTATCAGACATTTTGTTATGATTTCCGAAATTTGGCTATATTCTTCAAAAATTCAATACCTAATGATTTTGACTTGACAAACGTCAAAATGCAAAGCATGCACATCATGCTTGATTGAAAAATAATGGGTTTCTATTGGTTGAAAATCTGTATCGTAATGAATTTCATTATAAAACGGGTTGTGGGCATATAAGTGTATTATTAGAGTACGGGTGTAGATAAAAATCTGTATAATAATAATGAGCTAGCTCGTTATGATATGGGTTTTTCGTTACGATACAGATTTGTGGTCCGTTTCATAATGGATATCCTTATGGAAAGGATACATAATAAAATAAGTTTTATAAAATATGGAAAATATAAATGGTGACACTCGATAAGTGAGTTAACACTTGTTTCGAGATAGCGTGAACAAAAATAAAAATAAGTCGACCCATAAAATAAACACATAATATGGACACTCAAAAACATAATCCACTCCTTATTGGGGTGAGCCATGATATAAGTAGTTGTGCAAAACAACATCTATTAAAAAACAATATTATAAAATATATCCTCCTAAACATGACAGTCATATAAATATTGAAATCCAAAATAAATACAAAGTATCTCAATGATGTAATGTAATGACGTTTCCATTCATTGTCTTCCGTCAATCAAATCGTTGACAAGCCATCTAGGCGAGTCATGAATAAATTTTTTCAACCCGTTCCTGAACAACGTATAAGACTCTGACTGTTTTATTCCATCTGGTAGGCTATTCTAGACTTTTGGTGCTAGATACGCAAATGACCGCTGGCATAAAGATTTTGTCACATGGGGAACAACATGATGACTATTATTATTATTATTATTAGAAAATATTACGTTACGAGAAGGATCTGTAACCTACTTCGTGAGTTAACGTAACTAGCCTTATCCTCGAGTTGCGTATTGTACTTTTTCTACTCCCACCATGCCTGTGCGAATGTAACACAAATTTCTTCGTTTTTCCTTATTTTCAATGATAGACAAGACACTTGATGACAGTCAGTAGGCAAAACAATTGCTTACAAGATAGGGTACCAATCCACAAACAATATTTCCCAAAAATACCATTTTCAAATGTTACATATCCCATCATCTTACAAAAAACTTCCGGAAGCGGCTGCCATTAATTTAGAATACATGTGTATTCCTGACTGAGCTATTATCTAACAGCTGTCAAATAGTGATGAATGGTTTGAAATAGTACAAGAATTAATCCTAATACGATATTTCACTTTAACAAAAATAAATCAACTCGCAATACCAAAAATCAACATTCTCATCTTTTCCATTCGTTTTCTCGTATCTACCGCCGTATACTTTTTTTCTTTTCACAATCAACACATAATCACGACGCTTTTGGGGTTTTCATATCGCTCAAAACGGATGGGTGAACGTTAGCCTCGGGGAGTTTGGGAACTTTGTAAGAGACGACTGGCAAACACCGAAAGAAAAGAGATTTTCCTCTTATTCAAGTTCGATGATTTTTAGTCATCTGCAAGCGAGTCTGCAAGTTGTGATTGCATTACAGTTAACACCACCAGTTGCATCAAAACGATCAAGATAACACGAGTTATTGGTTCAGAACCTGTATCGATTACAGTTCGTCGAATTGTGAAATCAATTATGGCCAAAATATATGAAATTTCGTAAACGGCAATAAGGTGAACGTGAACGTCAATCGGCGAGAGAGTAAAATGTAGTTTGCATCAGCGAAGAGGACGGGGGCAAATTGTTGTTCAATCAATCAATCAAAAATCGTTTATTCCGAAGGAACTACAAGTTCATACAAGGAATATTTACAAAAATATCACTCGAGCTACATTCATCAGAACTGTGGAAAATTATAATATAATTGAGGAGATAATGTTTCAACGCAATTCTTAATTCAATTTGAATAGAAAAATTCCTAATTCCTGATGGTAATTGATTATATGTAACAACACCCTTGTAGTAAATGGATTTCCGAGCAAACTGTTTTAGGATTTTTTGTTGACAGATCGTTGCCTGCCCTGTTTTATGATCATGTATATTGTAACATTGAAAATTTCATTACGGAATGTTTTTTATTATTTAAAATCGCTTGTAAAATGGTGCATACTTTCAACTTATAAATAGAATTGATATCAAGAAGATTATTTGACTTGTAAAGATTTTTTGTAGGTTCTAAATAAGGTAGACGAAAAATACATTTGAGTGCCTTGTTTTGTAACGACTTCAGAGGTTTAAGATAAATATTGGAAGCAGTACCCCAAATACTAATTAAATATTGAACTTTTGAGAAAACAAGGAGAAAATAAATCAATTTCAAATATTTCAACGGAATATAGTTCCTTATCTTATATAAAACTCCAATTATTGGTGACACTTTCTTTCGGATTGAATCAATATGAATATTCCATGAAATGTTGTTGTTGTTTTTTACAATTGTTCGTTCTGTTGACCAGTTGACGAACGTCAACCCTCAGAAGTCGAAACTTTTGCAAGGAATGGATTAACTAGGCCTTACCTTTTTACGTGCGATTACCCAGCAAGGTGGCCTGGTACGGTATCCTGCAGGATACTATATACAGGTATAGTTGAAAGTGAGACATAAAAAATATACACGTCTTATCCTCCGGCTCATGTTGCAAATCATAGGAGTGGGAAATTAGTGATAGCGAAATGATTCGACAAATGACATGAACTCCAAATTTGATGTCATTTAAAATATCCATTAAGGTACAATTAAACCAGAGAATAGAGCTGTCATTACTTGAAATTTGACATTCTATGGGAGACCTGATCAATTGTGTAATAATAACTAACTTTAACACAATGAAATCTATGTGTTATCAGGTGGGAAAATGAATTCGAAGACATACAATGTACCTTACTGTTCAAACAAGAACAGTTAAGAGAGCAGTTTTGTATTATAGCCGTGGAAAAAAGTTACAGATATTGCAATTAGCTTTTCCAATGAAATATCAATATACAGAGTACAGTTTAAAGCAAGGCTTATCGATTTTTTTTCACAGAACAACATTATATTGCTTTCCATATTCGAATTACACCCGGAGAGCAGGTACTCTTCAAAAATATAGCATTGTATTGTAATATACCGATAGATTCAACAGCTATGCTGTTTGTGTTGAAAAGAGGACCGATTCAACAGTTCCCATTTTCAACAGAATCATCTTCAAGATGTTGTTTCTTCGATGCCTCTTAAGGTGGGTCCACACTTGAACATTTAAACCCGAACGAACAGTACGAGCTGAGCGCGCAGAATAAACACGTCAAGCAAAAGTTCGGTTTATTCAGCACGTTTGACGTATTCGCTGTGTTCCCAGTTCTGTTTGCTTTGTATGGACTATCAACTTGGCGGTTACCGAAGTGTATTTTTTAATATACCTGCATATATTACAGTCATGGACACGGAGGACCTAGTGGTGGCTGAGACTTAGTGTGGATTTATGCAGCCCAAAATAACAAATATTAAATAACAAATATCACGTATAATTTGAAGTACTTATTTTTCAATGACACTGTTCATGCATCCATTAACAAATATCAATTAACAAATAAGAAAATGGTCAACTTTTATCTTTTTACGTTATTTGAACGAGATTTTCTTATTGTGCGCAATAAGACCGCGGAATGGTCTATACAGTGACAGTACTGTGACAGTGACATTGACCAAAGTTAACCTAACTTCTGTTGAAACATATTTTAAATGTATCAACCCACTTGCGATAACAATATCTCAATCAGTTTTGGAGTCATCCTCGTGTATAAGAAAAATCCCTCATTATCTCGTAAAATCATTGATTTTATGAGGTTGTCAAACATCCCCTTTTCTTTTCGATCCCTATTAATGGGCTTTACAGCCCATCTTCTTTTATTTTTTCTCTTCACGAGAAAAAAACTTGCTGTCATTAGCATTAACAATACAAAAAACGTCTCAACCTCTTCCATTTAACTGAACATTTTGGAGTTGCTGTTTATTATGACATTAGGGTTCGGTTCAAGTTTATTAGAATTTTCAAATTTCAATATTTTGAAACTGACTTGTGCGCCTGCGCACCATCTATTTCTACTTGGTTATTTGGTCTGCATAAATGGATACATTTTTGCCACTTTGTTACGTGATATTTGTTATTTGATATTTGTTATTTTGGGCTGCATAAATCCACACTTACACCCCGTTCCAACGATGCAATTTTGTCGCTGCAACTCGTGTTTGCAGTTTGCATTGCCAATATTAAAAAATAGCACTGAATGTTACCAAGATGAACATCTACATTATCACAACTGATATATAATTTCATTCATTTCCAATGATTGATATTGTGATTATATCACCTTATTACTCAACTTGATTCCTCAAGTCTCGAAATATAATTGAAATGTTCAAAATGAATATTCTTCACAATGATGCCGCAACATATTTGTGGTTTGCGGCAACAAATTCACCATAGAAATAACTAAGTCGCTGCAAGTTATCGCACCAAAAGAGATTCATGCAACTCGAAAAACTTGCATGAACACATGCAATTTTTTGGAGTTGCAGCGACAAACTTGCATCGTCGAAACAGGCTATAAGCGAGTTTGATTTTGAAATAAGCTGGGTGAATCGAAACTCGAAAACATTTTTTTTCGATTGTGTGGACACCGTTTATAGAGTAGTTTTTTACTTTTTTTAAGGTTATATGGGCATGTACGAATCAGTTTAACAAAAAAAGTAAACATTTCCATATTGAAAGTTTCAACAGAGACTTGAAGCGATATAAGAGACTAATTTTTTTGATCCTCAAACTACCTTCTCCGTTGGAAATATGAAAAACTATATTATTGCTATGGGATAAATACTACGGGAAATGGCACCATAGTCGGGCTGTTCAAAAGATAGAATTCAAGGACGCGTGAACAGTGAATGCCTGCATCTATATTAGCCTGCGCGGCGTAGCTACGCCTTCTAAACTGAAATAAATGAAGAACTGTTTACACTGTACTGTACTCATTTGTGCTTTTGTGTGTTGCGTTAATTAAATAATACGGATGGAAACTCTCTTTCACCTCTAAGAAAAAGATCAAAAAAAAGACATTCAACTGTAGAGGAAAAAGGTGTAATAATGAACACTTATAAAAAAGCATCCCAAGAGTTGATGAGAGGACGACGCGGCGACGTTTTTGTTGAGTGGTGTAAATCGGACTTGTAACATTGGGGAGAGGAACAATCAAAGAGTGCGTGCCGTTCACGTGATCATTCTATCTTTTCAGCGGCTACACTATAGTGATTTCGTTTCCAATTCATGTATTTTTTTTCATTTTCCTCACGGACGTCCTAGCCTGAATCATCCATTTTCTTGATTACTCATACACAATACCAAAAGATGGCAATCAATTCAGAAACAGAAGTGGAATTTTTGGTCATTGTAGATCGTTCATGCTTTGAAGTTTATTTAATACGCTTCAAATCCTTTTTACATAGGAATTGACTAACTATATCTTTTTAAACAATGATATAGGTAGTCAACCATATAGAAATATCATTTGAAGGGATGGATACAACAGGTAGATGGCACTAGTGATTTTGTTTCCAAGTCATGTCTTTTCTTTAGTTTTTCTTACGGACGTCGTAGCAGGAATCACACATTTTCTTGGTTACTTGAAGTGATAGCAAAAGAATGCAATTCATTGAGAAATAGAAGAGTTATATTGTGTCAATTTCGTAGATCATTCATGTTTTGAAGATTATTTTAGTGCCTAAACTCTAATATCCTTCATTAACTTTTATCGTCAACTCTATTTGGAAGCTTCATTATCTTTTTTTCAACATTTCTGTCAAACTGACAGACAAAACTCTGCACCAATTTTTCCTTTCAGAGTAGGAAACTGTCGTGTATTGTCAAGAAAACGGAAATATCAACATAGATGGCGGAACGAAAACACTTCAAATCATTTTTATACAGGCATTGACTACAATGCCTTTACAGGTATACTTTGTTCAACCATCCTTTGCCGTTACGTCATAATCGGTGACGTATTCTGCTGTTTTACGTTTGTCTTATATTAGTTGAATATTATTTTACACTCAACCTCAAAATTATTATTAGAATGAACCTATCTGCAGAATACATCGCATACACTGGTGTTCCTATTGCACATTGATGTATGATATAAATCCGGCATGAACTTTGATTTTGTAGTCTTTATCTGTTTCCATTTCACTGGTAGCTAGTTTTTGATTAGTTCTAATAGATATTTTTGGAGCATCAGCAACACGCTATAGAATTAAATAAAATCAAATCAATAAAGACTTACATTTTGCATACCATAAGTAGTTGATATGTTGTAGACTGCATTTAACGGTAAAAGCGGCACTCCAGCATCTCTTTCTCTTTAGTAGTCAATTAACTTCAAATTTAAGCTTTGCTCTTTCTCATTATACCGCGAAGGCATTTTGACAATGAAAAATTAACTGAAAAAGGCGAAAATGACCAGAAATGCTAAAAAAATCAAACTATGAAAACTGAACTGTCAAAAATGACAAATCAAATTCACATCGACATTAGACATACGTTAATGACGTCATAATTCCGTCTCATCCATTTCATGAATGAGAGATAAAGTTGGACAACGTATGACGTAACGGCAAAGGATGGTTGAACAAAGTATAGGTATACGACCTCAAACCAGGGTTTTTGAGAATCTCCCTTTCATGTCAAACTATCCAATTATTGTGTTTCTGTTGCTTAGTTACCAATTACATATTACGTACAATTTTATCTGTATTTATATTATTCAGATTGCAATGGCGACGTAGATAGCTAACAAATTCTACTAATGTCATAATATTCATGATATTGCTACTAGATATTTGAAAAAATGGCGTTTTCATTGAACTTTCAGCGCCCTGCATCTATGAAAAACTAAATGATGAATTCCTTATTGATTGATTTTTCCTTAAAAAACATTCTGCATGACTGTATATCTACCGAACGTTGGTTTATAGTACAAGGTCATTGTTGTTTTGCAAACACAACGCTTTTGATCTCGTATTCAATATGCAAGGAGGTTGAATATAGATCGGCTCACTGACAAATTCGACCTATATAATTTTGCTAACATAGGTACCGGAAATGAAGGCGAATATGCTCAGTAGACTAATTTTTGGTATTGGTAAGGGAAAACGTTAAAGAAATTATTTTCATTTCCAAAAAATCGGACTGTCAAAATGATTGAAATCGTCGTAAAAACGATGCCAGCCAATAGCTAATCCAATAACCGTATTTTATGTAAATTCATAGTGAGCACATTAACTCACTCACTTCGTTGTCGATTTTGAAATACTTTCAAATAAGCTTCACAAGAAATAATCATCTATTGGGATTTCAAATTGAGATCGCATTGCCAGATTCAAGGATACTCCAACTAATGAGCACCACTTTGACAACTATTCTTATTCAAGGTTAGTAATTTGACGTTGTTTGAAAATCCAAAAGACTAAAATTTTGTGAGCGACTTTTACAATTTTTAGCGTTTATTTCACTCTTTATGTGAAAGTTAACCATGTGCTGTTGAACTGTGCTTGATAATCATCATTATTAAATTTAATCATATCCCAAAATTTCAAAATGATATCGCAGTGCCACTTCGACCAAGACTTCAACTAACAAGCACCACTTTGACATTACTTACACTGTTTGGAACTTTTTACCAGAGGGCATATTGCTTATCTTGAAACCCCAATAGCATGGGGATGACGGCTGCAAAACTCTACCACTAGGAGCGCCACCACTGCATGTACCTTTGACAACCTCTCAAGGTCAAATGACAACAATTCAAAACATTAAACGTCCCTTCTTTGCAATAATTGAGAATATAAAGATTTGAAATCGACATAAAATGGTCCTATGTAGTGAATTCGGATGTAAAAATGTAGGTACGCATTTATTTCCAAAAGAAACAAAACTGAAAAAGCAGTGGGAAGTAGCCCTGGAGAGAAAGAGCTTTCAGGCTTCTGAACATTCTAGATTATGCTCCAGTCACTTACAAAAGAACGTAGCAGGGCTAGTAGATGGTTATTATGATGATTTTTGACGAAACACCTCTTTAATCAGTTTGAATTTTATACCTTTCACTCAGATCTTTTTTTTTCCTTTGAGGGATCCACCACGTTCCCTCAACAAACTTTTCAGTTCTGGTACAGACAAACATCCATATCTATCGGTTGGAGAAAACATCCTTATGATTCTTAAGTATCTTTTGAAAATATTCATTAAAATAAAAATAAAACATAACCTGCAAAATCACTCGTTAGCCACATGCAGTCGTGCTGCCACCTGCCACCTACTAAAAGCTTTGGGTCATCTTCCCCCATGGGATAGTTGTCAATGTCTGTGTGAAAAGGAAAAAATGGGTGCCGAGTTCTGCCTGTCAGTTTGATTGACATGTTGAAAGAAAGATAATGAAACCTCAAAATAGAGTAGACGTTTTTGAAGGAAATGAAAATTTAGTCAATAAAATAATCTTCAAAGCATGATGTACATTTACAAAAAATGCCACTTCTGTTTCTGAATTGATTGTCATCTGATGGCATTATGCAGAAGTAATCGAGAAAATGTAAGATTCAAGCTATGACGTCCGCAAGAAAAGTGTAAGAAAAAACATCATCTATCAGTAATATCCATCCTTTCAAATGATATTTTCGAATGGTTTACCCACTATGTTCTCTATAAACGATGCATACAGAACTGTCCCTCCCAAGGACTCCAACTTTTCAGCACAAACTATCGTGCAAAATATCAATCGACCCTTCGAATACTGTTTTGTATTCTCTGAATTCGTTAAATTTGACTTCGAATTAACCATGCTTTCATCTATTTCATCATTTCATGATCATTTTTCCAAGAACAATATTGAATATGCGAAATTTGACCAACCAATGCAAAATTGGGCCGTCCCATACAGAACTTATTTGAAAATAATTCTTTCCAAAATTCTATATTTAAGGAGTTACTTGAAACATAACTGAAAAAATTGCGGTAAAAGTCTGTTATCCGGTCACCCGAACTTTTTTTAAAAAATTTTTTTTCAACTTACATAATTTGAGCCGCTGAACACGAATCTGAAGTCAAAACGTGGCGCTCGCCCTTCGTTTCGGAGTTAGAGCCCAGGGAAACAGGGTTTTCAGGGTTGACATTTATGTTTGTTCATTCAGCCAATTCCGTTCGTAATTCATCCTTCTTTCTATCAGCACAATATACACATTCTATACCACCTTCCCCATCACTTTCCAACAGAATTATAAGCATTTTTCCATTTTCCACTACAAAACTCTTAAAAGGTAAATCGTCATAGAAATTCGACTCGAATCCTTTTGACGATTTACATTTTAGAGTTTTGTAGTGAAAAATGGAAAAATGCTTATAATTCTGTTGGAAAGTGATGAAGAAGGATATATAGAATGTGTATATTGTGCTGATAGAAAGAAGGAGGAATTTCGAGCGGAATCCTCGCCGGGCCACCGTGCTGGGTAATCGCACGTTAAAAGGTAAGGCCTCGTTGATCCATTGCTCGCACAAGTTTCGACTTCTGAGGGTTGACGTTCGTCAGCTGGTTAACGAAAACGAAAAAAAAAATTGTCTTAGAAACAAACATAGGCGTAAAACTCCGATTTCTTGTCTTTGGAGGGCCGTATCTCCCTCGGTATCTCCGAAGCGAAGGGCGAGCGCCACGTTTTGACTTCAGATTCGTGTTCAGCGGCTCAAATTACGTAAGTTGAAAAAAAAAATTTTTAAAAAAGCTAGGGTGACCGGATAACAGACTTTTACCAAAATTGCTATTCTAGGGCTTTTTTCTTTAGCGGTGGTCGATATTTTTAATAGATGCATTTCCACTAACACTTTTCGCTCATCTAATTGGGACGAAATCCAGAATGATGTTGTGCAACCAGAAGAGGTATGTAGATGAGCATTGAAATCCATTTATTGTTTTCTTTTTCCTGGAAATGAACTTCACCTCGTGAATTATGGCTATCGTTATACGCTTGTTGAATATTCATTATATATTTTACATATTTCTCAAAAACAATCTCTAAATTCGCGAAGAATACGATACGTAACCAACAAAATAGTAAATTTTGCCTTTCTGTAAGATTTCAGTTACGTATCGGGGAGAATATACCATTTTGCCCTAAAAACAGATAATATGAGAATGTAAAGTTTTTTCATTTGCAGAGGAGCGAGAAGCCAAAAAATGGATTTTAATAAGCTAACGAACGCTTCAAGCAAATGATGTGATTGTCAAACACTGAAGGCGCAGTGCATCCCACGAAATTGTGAACGCTAGAAACAAAATGAAGTCCAATGACCTATGGATCGGAACAGAATGCTCGAGTCCAGGCCGGAACACAGAACCGCCACAAGGCAATTAATTTGATGGTGAAGTAGAAAAAATAATTTAGAAACGTTTTCGCATCAATCCTAATTCTTAATGGTAAACATTAATTTTATCCATTGATATAGTACAAAATATATCAATCAATCCACTCATTTATTATTCATTGTATTGAATTCTTCAATATATCTGGAACTATACTAAACTAACAGACTAACCGACCTTTTTTTATGAGACCATTAACAAAGGGACTATTGAAGTTAGGTGAGGTTTCATTAATGGGTGTTTATTGATCTCTTAAACTATGGTGCAATCGCTGCAGTGCATTAACTGACCTTTAATGGCACATTAGGTCAATGCTCTCATAACAAAAAGTCGGTGTAAGAGTCTCTGAACAATAACGGTCACACTATACATAATGATTTTTTTTTGTATTTTCTATTTCCATCAAAACAACAAATATATGGAAAGTTAGGTGTACAATATTCATTATGACATTATAATGAAATGAAATTGGATTATGAGTAGACTTTGTAAAATTCATTTATATTATGAAAAACATGTTCGAGGAGAAGGGATTTCAATTTTTGCTTGAATATTTTGATACTATTCAGACCTGTGTTTGTGGTAGGGAGACATCTGTAGATTTTGGTTCCTGTATAAAAAATATTATTCCGGTTTATATTCATTTTGAAGTTCGGTAGAATGTACGAATCTTTATTTCGGGTATCATAGTCGTGAATGTCAGAATGAGTAACTAAGATATTTTCGTTTTTGAAGATCATCACGCTAACTCTGTATATGTATAGATTGGTAACTGTCATAATTCTCAGATCATTGAAGTACTGCCTACACGAATCATAGTTCTTCAAACCACATAAGCAACGGATAGCTCGTTTTTGAAGCAAAAATGTGCTCTCAGCGAGGCTACAATTGCCCCAGAATTCTAATCCATATTGAAGAATACTGTGAAAGTAGCTGAAATATACGATTTTTCCAGATGTGAACCCAATGTTTCTTCTGATAGTCAAGATCGCAAATATTGCTTTAGAGAGTCTTTTATTCAGATCGCTTATGTGGTGATTCCACTTCAAATTACAGTCTATCTCCATCCCCAAAAATTTAATGTGGTCTACACTTGTTATCGTTCCCTTGTCCGTCTCAATAATGAATTCTGTTGACGATTGAGAAGGATGGAATAGCATACAGTGTGTTTTATTATGATTGAGTAGTAATTTATTGGACGAGAACCAGTCGATAAGGTCATACAGAATGTTGGCGTTATGTTGTGGAGATAGAGTTGAATTATCTATAATGATGTTCGTGTCATCAGCAAATAAGGAAAAATTGAGTAGGGGAAAATTGCAGACCAAGTCATTTATATAAATCAAAAATAAAACCGGGCCCAAAATTGATCCTTGGGGCACTTCACATTCCACGTTGACTGTCTCTGTTTTCATTTTTTTGATCCAACGAAAAGTATGCATCCAGCTTCTTTTTTGTTTGTAATTTAAAGCAAAACTATAGTTTGAAAACACATTTTGAACATATTCTCTACGCATTCAACCCTCCAATGAGGTGTCACAATCCTAAAAATCCTAAAAATTCAATTGGAAAGTGAAGAAGTACCAAATTATATTTCTAGTGATAGATACCCTATTTATTGAAATTCACTTGAAGAATTAACCTGAAAGCATCGGCTGGTAATGGAATAAATCATTTATGTTGAAGTTGAAAATAATTTTCAAAGGAACAAAAACGGAATCAGTGACAGAACTGAAATAAACGTATGCCTAAATGCTTTTTATACACTCATCACTCATCTGCAGTTGTTTCCAACAAAAAATATAAACGATAAATGAGGAAGTTGATTGTGATGAAATATTTCAACTTTGAAATCTTGCTTTCGTTCAAATGACGTAATTAAGAAATGTTTGTAGTAATTCTGATTCACAAATCCCGAAACTCATTTGTTTTTTATCCGTACCACAATTATTGAGTTGATGTTCTTAACGCCGATTTAGCATTGAATGTTTGGTTGTCAATGGCGATCAGGTACAAAATTATCGGGAGTAATTACACAAGTGCTTCAAAATTACCGATAATTTTCCATGAAAGCATGTTGTCTAAAAACTTCATGAGTTTATTTCCATATTTTGTCGAAAGACCCCGACTTCGAAGGAGAAGGGCTCTTTTAGCAAAATATGAAAATAACCGAATGCAGTTTTTTTACTGACAACAAGCTTGAATGGAAAATTATCAGGTTTATTTTGATGCACGAGTGTTATTCGGTAGAATATTTTCGGAGTTGAAACAACATCGTTTAAAATTCAGTATTTATGCCTGTCAAGATGACAAATGTACATTTTAACAATCGTTACTATAGATACACGGACCGAGCGGGTATTTTTCGATACCTACCGGGTATTTACCAGCCCGAAAATGTCCCGCCGGGAATTTATCGCTGTAATTGATCGAAAATGTCCCGCTTCATAGGGGATTTTTAACATACGATGGAAATATTCTTTAAAATGATACCCTATCACTGGGAAAATAATGTTGTATCTTTTTACTTGTACCACTCGACACCACTCTCTATTTGAAATTTTCTGGTTTTTTCACCCCCTCGCTAGGGGTTTATAGGCAGAGGTTAAAAAATATGTGTTGAATGTGTCTCCTTCGGAAAAAAACTTCACGTTTCCGAACCTTTTCGTTGGAGCACTCTGTATGAATGAGAGACATAATAAGAAATGAGAAAGACTGTCTTCAGATGTGTGGGAACTAAAAATTGTTCTAAAATTGTTCGTTTTCGTTAACCAGCTGACGAACGTCAACCCTCAGAAGTCGAAACTTGTGCGAGCAATGGATCAACGAGGCCTTACCTTTTAACGTGCGATTACCCAGCACGGTGGGAACTGGATATTCATTGAATGGACAAATCGTTCATGAGTTCAAATAACACGGCCCGTAACTGAGAATTTTTAGGTTCGATTTCGAATTCAATGGGAGCCACGTTTGAGCCGTCCGGTAAGTTAGTATGTGTGTGTTTTTTTTTAATATAGGTATACAGATTCACACGAAAGGGACGCCCTGTAATGTTCGAAGAACACAGCGTGAATCAAGGGCAGAAGATCCGAATTATTATTCACTTTGAATTCTTGAAGTTTGTAAGCCTCAGGAGTTCCAAAGTTCTATTGAAAAAAGATTCCTGGACAAGAGATGTTCGACAGGTCTCCAAGCTGACAACAAAGGGGTGGAAATTCTGCACTTGCTGGGTCATCCGTATGGATACTGCCAAGGGTGGAACGATTACCATTAAAGAAGAGACCGTGAGAATATCTATAGAAGAAAGACAAGTCTCCGACCCTTCTACGATGCATGAATGACGTTCGGAAGCATTTTTTTCAACGAAACTCCAGTCGATAATAATAATAATTTCAGACCAGAAACCAGACTGATCAATACCGTTTTGGCTAATGAAATCCATAAGGGGTTCCGACAGGTCCGTGAAAACATCCATTTCAACAAAATAAGAATTTGTTTACTGAGTTATCGATCCCACATCCTCAAATTTCATGTTAGTGATAGTTGCTGAATTATTTTATTCGGCTCGATAGAAGACATGACGTGTAGGAAGTCTACCAATTTTTTGAATGAATTCAAGCGTGGAATGATTTTGTATCTCCTCTCAATTGATGCGTATTCAGGAAATAGATTCATACCCGAGTCAACGTGCGATTGCAGAACATATATTGATATTAGATAACCTCCAAGGAATAGTTCATTTCAATGAATTATGCATAAATTACATCAAATAAATAAACACTAACTGAGAGTTATTCAAAGAATCTAGGTTTCCTCGGCCTGTGTTTTATGAACCTTTCGGGTTTGTTAGCCGTGGTCTGCAGGTTTTTGAGCATGACGTTTCATCTCCAACTACGGTTGACATTGTCAAAGGCGGTGCGGCAATAGACGGAGTGATTTTTTATAAGCCTTATGTGTCTTACTCAATGCATGGTTTCCGTTCTTTATTTGTGTACCTCAGAGACGAAGCTTTGCTGTACCACACGAATCGTTCAATTTTTTTTCTTTAGTTTTGACAAATAAACTGACACTTTTCATCAGTCGTTACGAACTTTCGAACTAAAACAAAACTTTGATACTAGAAGACCGGAAATATTAGAAATAACCTCCGTTGATATGTGACTATCATTTGCAGACGGGTAGTTTGTAGTGAAAAGGGGAAAGGGTCTACCTAAAACAACTGAATGGCGCGAAGGACATTGAAACACACTTCTTTTATATACCTACAGAGAGCACGTAGCCTCAACTTTTGGATAGATTCCAGAGATTCTGAGCATACACCATCCGTGAATGATATACACATAACAACATTTTGTATTTGTCAATTTTTCTAACTTTTCGAGACTAAAATCACAAGTCCCACTTAGGTAATCGTAATGTGTATTTTCGAACCCCTTCAAAAAAAGGGACCGAATAAAAAATTATCGATCATGTCGAAAAAATGTGAAATGAAATGTCAGAGTTGTTTTCTCATTTGTACTGATATAATTTTTTTTTCTGCTCACATTGAATTTCAAGACTTTTTCACATATTTGATCATTACATTTCTGTTTCGATTGTTCTCATTTGATTAAATTTTTTGAGCAATTGAGTGTTTCGCAAGATTACGATAGATTTTGACAAAAATGTATGAGATTTCGTGAGTGGTATTAATTATTAAAGTTTAGGGGAGTAAATAGACGGTGAGATTGGGACCTTTGATATGAGAATTGAAACTTTTTGTAGAAATCAATTACCCTAACACCAAACTTATATTTATTGCACTCGACATGCGTTTCGCTAACAAGGTTATCATCTTCAGCGGAAGAAAACGGATACCGAGTATCAGTGAAGATCCTGAAGATACTAACCTCAAAACAGATCGGCAACAGGTATAATGTTAAAACATCATTCAAAACAAACAATACTTTTAATACCGACACATACTAAACCAACCAACAAAACAGAAAACAAAAATAGTTGTATCAAGCAAATCCCTTGTTTGTGTAGTCAAAAATGTATCGGTGAAACGTTCAGACCTCTAGAAGTGCGAAAGAGTGAACACAAGATGTATATCAAAAACAAACAGATTGGTGGTTCAAAATTATCAGAACACTTTCTCACTGTCGATGGAGATCACACAGTAGAATGGAATGACACTCGAATGAAAGCAAGTCAGAGCAATGACAGGAAAGCAAAATTGAGGGAATCTGCATTCATCATGCTGTCTGAGGATATTTTCATATCAACGATTTCATTCGATATGAACCAAGCCTGACTACCCCTCCTGAATGACAGAATGCAATATCAATCTCATATCTTTGACAAATTTTCCAAAAACCTTTATGGAAGTATCTGTGGTGATTTAACAAATTTACGTTATATGAGAATTTGCTTACTAGTAGGATATTATTCGTATCAGGGGTAGAAAACTGATACTAATTATCTTCTCTTGAAGATGCCAACCTTGTTAGCGAAACGCGCGTCGAGTGCGAATGCTAGGGTAGAAATCTGCATCTCCTAATAGCAACATCGTTTGGGTTGTTACCATAACACAATCTTAATTAATAAAGAACAATATTAGAATCTATACAAGTGTAGATGGACATATTTTTAATCTACCCCAAAAAGTTGCTGCGTCTATTGAAAAACAGTTCCTTCTGGATAGAACAAGTCCAGTTAGTCAGCAACTTCTCGTAATACTAAAATTTGCCTTTTCAGAAAATATAAGAACTAATATTTTTCATAAAAACTACTTATCTTTGTTAACGTTTCGGAAGAAATCTGCATTGACCATGCTGAGGACAGTTGCATTTAAATGGTTTTATTTGAATGAAATCGTACGTAGCTACTCTTCTTGAAAGACAAATCATCTCAGATCTTTGGCAGATTTTGGAAGAGGAAGAACTGTAAATTAGTTTTGAAAACGAACGTTTTTATAAATATCACTTCCTGTATTTTTTGATAATCAAATTGGAGTTATTCGTGAAGTTGAGACTTCTCCTAGTGATCAATTCCCCTAACACCACACTGATATTTTTGCACTCGACGTGCGTTTCGCTAACAAGGTTAGCATCTTCAGGAGAAGAAAATTGATACTCGAGAAGTTGCTGACTAGTAAGACGTGTTTCGTTCAAAAAGAACTGATTTTTTCATTTAATTAACACAGCAACTTTTCTGGGTAGATTATAGAAGTCTGCCCTTCTACACCGGTATGTCTATTCCTAATTTTTTTTTGATTGTGGTAGGCTGACAAACCGAACAACTACGAAAAATACATGGATCCAGCACAAAAAATGACTTTCAAGCAGTACAAAATCAAACTTTTCCAAACTTGTTGAATAAATAGCTATTCAACAAAGATTATCATTGATATCAGCAATATGCCGGTCCATTGGATACAACTTTCTTCCGAAAAGTTTCCAACAGAACTCTTCCGGAGGCCCTAAAGCCACCCAACTGTTGAACCTTACATGGTAGAAACGTTCGACCATCGGGCAGAATCGATAAAACGCACATAAATAAAAATCGATAGCCCGTCCCCGCATACCTACACCTACGCCATAACCGGCACATAACAAAAATCCACATGAACGGTCCAAAATTTTGAAAAACTCACCATTCGCGAAATATAGCTTTGCCGATCGTGAGTCGGAGACTGGCGTTTGGCCTT
This sequence comes from Zygogramma bicolorata, assembly GCA_032362365.1. Lineage (NCBI taxonomy): Eukaryota > Metazoa > Arthropoda > Insecta > Coleoptera > Chrysomelidae > Zygogramma > Zygogramma bicolorata. The sequence goes on from JAVJAQ010005172.1 coordinate 2,225,968, forward strand.
ATGCGCCATTTTGAAGTTCTGAAAGCACTGAAAGCTCGAGCTTTTCGGACAAGCTGAAAACGGGCCTTCGGTGCGAGCGCATGCGCAAACTGCACGAAGCCAGCGCTGGTGTGGTGTGGCGATGCGGTGTTGCCGATCAGCGGAAAATTCCCCAGTTTTAAGGATATGCTAAGTTAATGGAAAATCAGTCAGGATATGAATAAATGCGGGAAATTTGCACTAGTTAGTCTAGAGGATAGTTGAATCACTAATACGTATCATACTCCATTCATAAACAAGATAATCAACTTAAAAATCAGAACCTTGATGAAGATTCAATTATAAAAATGTATCGAAAATTTGACCATTCATCAACCAGTGCTACATGAATGGATTACAATTTTCTACACACAAACACGTTTTTCTACTAGCAAGCGGAAAAGTCCACTTTTTTGCATTCATTTCAGTGTTGAAAGAGTTACTTTCCGCACTAGTACGGAAAAAACAATAAGTGCTGACAAAGCAGTGGGAAACCGAAATCTGACTTCACTGGAAGAGATTATAGCCTTTTGATAATTTGCAGAATGTAACAAATTGCAAGTTTAAGATTTAATGTTGATAATAATTGATTCGTTAATATGTAGCTAATAACAAATGTTTCTTTATTAGACATTTCACTAGTAGTTTTCTTTGAGTGAGTAACCTACCACAATCTGAAAAATGTAAGAATTAATATTGGAATATGTACGAGTGTAGAAGGGCAGATTTTTAATATACCCGAAAAGATGCTGTGTTACTCAAAAGCAGTTCCTTCTGAGTAAAACAAGTCCTAATAGTCAGCAACTCCTCGTATAACTCAAATTTGACTATCGAAAAATACAAGATCTGAATTCATCAAAATATTCATCGTTTTTGACACCAAATCTGCGTCCATTTTCACAAATATTTCTCTTCTAGGTTAGTTTTCGAAAAATCTATCGAAGATATGAGATTTGAAGTAGGATTCAAGAGGGGTAGAGCCAGGTGTGGTTTATATCAAATGAATTCGTTGATAAACTTATATTTCCAGGCAGCATAGTAAAAGCAAATTCTTTCCATTTTCCTGTCATTGCTCTTTCTTGCTTTCATTCAAGTCTCATTTCATTCTACTATGTGAGACTGAATAATTGTGAACAACCAATCTCTCTGTTGTGTTCACTCTTTCGCATTTAAAGAGGTCTCGACGTTTCACCGATATATTTTTGACCGCACGAACAAGAAGAGGAGTATTCGTAAATACTTTCGAAAACGGAAACGAATTCATTTTCCGAAACATCAGCCAAGTATTTTTATATACATATTACTCCTTGTATTTTTGTGATAGCCAAATTTACTTCAAACGACAAGTTGCTAACTAATAGAAGGAACTGTTTTCATTAGACGCAACTTTTGGTGTAGATCAAAAATTTGCCCTTATACACTTGTATGGATTTCATTATTAATTCTTAATTTTTTATGATTGTGGTAAGTTACTAACATAAAGAAACAAGAAGCAAAAAAATTCTATGTTCTTACGTATGGTGTAGAAAAATATATAATCCAAACCAAAAATGAGTTGCAATTGTTTTGGTATTGAAAATATCAGGCCTCAATGACCTCTCATTCCAAATTTAAAATTTCTAATCTCACAAATAAATGAACGGCGCCGTGTACATTTTCGTTGTCACCCGGTATATGAGATAGATTTTGAATTAGGTATCCCTTGAATTTGAGTTCATTGAAGGTGTCCCGAAAATTATTCGAAGATGTATTGAAATATTTGGTAATGATCCATGGGAAATTCATTCCATTTGCATTGGCAACACTGTCGGCCTAGGCAGTAGCGTATCCGATGTACGTGCTACGACAATTTAGTATGGGATGACACATCGCATGGGCATACATAAATCTGCTAGCGTTTACGATTTTCGTAGATACATGCACGAGAAGGAACCGGAAATAGGGTTTTTAAAGTGAATTGGACCGTCCACAAGTGGATCAATCCCCTTTCGCAGAGACTTTTTGAAGATCCACAGGGGGGAATAACTCAACTACGTTTGTCCACGACTATCGTATAAAAATTGATGGTAGTGAGTAATTATTTCGTTATCCACTAGTGATTAATGGATATCGTGGTTCTTCAAGGAACACATGCATCATGAATATTTTTTACATCAGTCGTAGACAAAATACAGTATTCTACTTGCGTATAATGGCTATTATACTCTCGGTGATTTAGGCACCTCGTGAATAATAGCGATCAATATACGCTCGTTGAATAATATACTATTTACCGTGACTGGGATAAGTATTTGGCAAGTACTTACTGTGACATAGACAGGTCGTATTATAAGCGATACCAGAGTATTGTTATCTCGGGAATTGTTTGACATACAAGGCTAGATAAATCGAATAAATTTAGAAGAAACGAGCTTCGGTTTTTATTCCCAAAGTCAGTCCAAAACGAATACTCAACAACCACAACAAGTAAGATAAAATAATTAGCAATGGAAGAAAGAATCAACAGCTACTCCACTTGCCTACATAGCGCGACAGGCGCTAAATGAAATAGAAGTCACTTTTCTTGATCAAATTATATACAAAGCACTCGAAATTTGGATCAGATACAAAATATTGATGGGATTTCTACACGAATAGAGGGTAGTTTCCAGAAGAATGGTTCCTTAGGATAATGGTATATTATGCAACTATGGTGAAAAGTGGGGTGTTATATAATGAGCACTTTGGTGTCCTGAGGAGCGAGCACTGTCACCTGGGGTATTAATAATATTTTTCCTACAACCATATAGGAATGTAACACATATCACTCTCTCTACTCCCATGAAAAATGACCTTTATTTTCACTTGTGCGGAAAGTACTTTCCACACAGCTGTCAATAAGCCTTCAAACCCGTGAATCCTGCGAGATTTACAGATGTACTTATTGATTGCTCTTCCTTATTAATATTTTATACATGAGAACGGACTGAAAACTTATTCATAAAAAATTGAGAAAAGAAAAGTGTTGACGTAGAAAATCGAACCCACCACTTTGAGGTTATCTTACCGGATACTCTACCAACTGAGCTAATTCAGATTTGAATTAACGTAATCAGAGAAATGAACCTATATCTCATACTCCGACTTACATTAATCTAATTAAAATATTCCTCGTATTATCATTTTATTGAAACAAAATTTCGCTATTTTGCAACGAAAGCTTTAAACTGTTAATTTATAATTATTTCAGTAGTTGTTTTTAATACGAATTATTTGTATCTAAGACAGACAACTAGAGAACCAGGCGCGGGCACATTATTCGAAAATTTGAAAAGCTTTGAAACAAAGACTGTCACAAATAAAACGTAAGATTAGTAAGGCAACTCAATATATATTGTCTGATATTCACATATTGTTCAATGAAATTCAATGAGAAAAACTCGACTTTTCCGCACTCATTTTAGTGTTGAAAGAGTCACTTTTCCGCAATAGTATGGAAAAGTAAATCTATTACGTTTGTATACTGAAATTTGAATTCAAAATATATATTTGTATGATTATAGTTTACAGAATGACCAAAAAATTAAGAAATTTATTGGGATTTCGCTATGATTTTTCAATGAAAAAGTTTGTTTCAATAACTTTTTAATGGCCTTGGTATACGCCTCATTAAATGAAAGTCAAATAATACTAAACATCTGACATTTTTCATTTGTCACTTTGAATCACCGTAGCACATTAGAAAAAATCTGTCAGTCAAAAAACTACCTTGTCAAAACCAATTTTATGTCCTCTTCCAAGTTGTTGACAAAGCAGTGGAAAACCGAAATCTGACTCCATTAGAAACATTTTAGCCTTTGCAATTATTTGCAGTTGGCAACAAATTGCACTTTCAATATTAATATTGATTGATTCGTTCATATGTATTCAATAATAAATGTTTTATGTTAACTTTAGGGTTATTTCCGCACGCTAGTATAAAAAATAGTGTATCTAACACGTGTGTGAACTGCTAACGCGTCGTTCCTATCGTAAAATTAGTAAACAGAACTGTGTGAACACCGTTGACATATAGGACAGATTAGCAGCAATCAAGGAGGTGATGTCACAAACTGTAGCCTCGCCGCAGGGAGCCGTTTTCTAGCCTCGTGTGGAACTGACATTTTATTTTTATATTATTGTCACCAAACAAGAACATCGAACAACTCAATGTTAGTTATGCCACTATGTAGTCTCAACTTTATCGATTTTTATTAGTAGTACAAATTAGTGTATATTCCTATTGCCCATCGCACTGAGCCCGCCAGAAAAGTTCTGCCCCGACTGCGGATTGAACCAGCGCAGCGGTGGAAAATCCTCTTCGAAAATTTGGCACAGACGTGAACCGCTTGACCAGTAACTGACCCAAGATAATACTCAAAGTTAAATTGAGTAATTCACATTCAGAAATTTGGAACCACTTGGTAACACACAAAACTCAAAACCGCTCAAGTCCAGTTTTTTTTAATTGACCCTATCACAATAGATCCAAGCTGTAAAAAATACTTCCAAGAAAGAATATCTAGAATTATCTTCCATGTTGAAATCTGAGAATGTACTGTAAACACTTCAAGCCATGTTCATGAATGAATACAATTGTTCAACTCTTATCAGCAAGACAATGGCTTTTTTTTGGCTAGTTTGTATTTACATGCATTCAATATTATCCAACAAGTTTTTTGTTCTCACACCCCTGCTTTATACTTTCATTATTGAAACTAATAAAACAACACTTGGCCAGGTTAATTTGATGTAAAAACCAGAGTTCCTTCGAAAGTAATTTACAATATTCATAGACTCTTTCAATATAAATAATGTACTGCATTTTTTGCGAAATAGGATCGTTGTCAACGATTCATAAGCCATAATAAGTAAGGAAAACCGGAATAAGAATAAAACATAAGAAGCTGAAGACAAGCAACAGTACAAGATGCAACACAAGACATTATATAAGGTACATTCACTATTAGTCCAGACGGAATGTACATGAATTTGGACGACTTCTATTCAACAGCCGTGCCAAATCGCTAATTTTTTTGTAGGTAGTTTGGACCTCAAGGAATATAGTGTGAAATTTGTGGAATCGAGAAATGACGATTTCTGTCAAAAAAAAATTATTGAAAAAAACAAAAGACATATTTTGATGTTATTATCTTTGGAATAAACTTTATCGAAAAATGTTTCGTACAAAAAATGTGCGCCGTGATGAAATCTACAAAATAAGTCCTATGCAAAAATCACGTAGAATCATTAGTTTGGCGGTAAATCACTGTTAAACAAAAATTTTTCAAAAAAATTGTTATTGTATTCACGAGGTTTATCTATGAAGTACTGTCCTCAAACTCATCCACCATCTGGAAGAAACTCTCCTGAAGAGATACCGGTAAAGTTTATCCAGCCATGTTATATAGTTTAGCAACAATGACCGATTTTCGTAAATCTGGCGTGTCGCTATAGCATTTGTTCCACAAGGCCGAGAACGTGCAAAAAAATCATGGTGATTCTTTTCAGCATGTACATTTAGGATTTGAGTGAAAAAAATATTTTAAATTTTTTTTCAACATGTTTTTCGAATATGTAAGATTTTAGCTTATAAACAAATAGAAGGTACGCCTTATATATTCAAGTTATTTGAAATGTTCCTTAAGATTCCCGTAGGTCTTAGCGAGACGCGTAATTCAAAAAAGAAAAAGTTCCAATATCTTTATTCTAGGCCGAGATACAATACCTTTTACGTTTGTTTCATTTGTTATTTTTTAAATAAACATTTTCGCGAAATTCAAGTTTTCAGGCATTCGTAATAGTGTTAGGCCTAATTTTGATATTATAGAAACCGTTTCGAGCATTGATCTCATGGCAGATCATGATTGCATTCGGTCACTCGCACGCGAAATATACTGACGGCGGCCTCGGTCCAGCCGGGTGACGCGTGCTGGCCTGCTAGCCTCGCTCCAAGGCTCCTCTCGCGCGGCTTACTTAAGAATTTCCATATCTCCCTTATAAATTGTCGTAAACGAATGAATTTTTTTTTGATTCAACGTATTTTTTTCTCGTGAATTCAAAAATGTTCGTGAAAATCATTTTTTTTCAATACGTACCCCAAAAAATTGTTTTCAAATTCAATGTTGATGTTGGGTGGCCTATAAATAATCTTATATTTGAAAGGTGAGGAGAAAAAAAGTAAATTTGAATTCGTCCGTGATTTTTTTACTACAATTATCATCTACATACATTCTTACAAGTACCTTATGAAATACTTTTTTTTTCTCTCCGGTTCATAGCTAGCGTTATCATCGTTATTTCCTACAATATTTTCATCGTCACTCAATGCAAACGTTACATTCTCCGTATCATCTATATCGTCTGGAATTCCGGAAAATTGTTCGTCGATTTCGTCATCGCTTAGAACTATTTCAGGTTCGATGACATTCGAACAATTTTGTCCGCAACATTTTTTGCACAATATTGTGCATTTCTCCCCTTCTTTTCGACACGCACAATTAGTTTGACATTTACTTGTATCGCAATCGCAAGAAATGATTTCCAATAAATTGGCCGGAATTGGGTATTTTTTACAAGTGATCGGCACCAACATACTATACTGTTGCTTCTTTTCCACCCCCATTGCATTGAATCCTTTGAACAACCGCCTTGCCATTGGCACACTCGTAAATAAGTGCGAAGCGAATGTTCATCACATGCCTCAGCGGTTGGGGGAAGACAGCTTAAATTGAACGTACTTTTAAGGGTTGACTTCGTAAAACATAAGTACCGAAATTCATCAAAAGAGAAGTTATCATTTTTTCGTGCGCCATATAGCGTCATAACGATGTTCTGTCCGGCTGCCTGTATCGAACTTCTCCTGATATACGACACCTTATCCACGCTTTTACAGGCTGTGACACAACGTCTTCGCTGTACAAGCAGGGAAAAGCCAAACTGATTAAACTCTTGAGGAGTGACCGTAATTATCTCAAGAGAGAAGCTAGTATTTTCAATGATCCAAATGCGTTGAAAAGTTCGTATGTAGATGATAATTGTAGTAAAAAAATCACGGACGAATTCAAATTTACTTTTTTTCTCCTCACCTTTCAAATATAAGATTATTTATAGGCCACCCAACATCAACATTGAATTTGAAAACAATTTTTTGGGGTACGTATTGAAAAAAAATTATTTTCACGAACATTTTTGAATTCACGAGAAAAAAATACGTTGAATCAAAAAAAAATTCATTTGTTTACGACAATTTATAAGGGAGATATGGAAATTCTTAAGTAAGCCGCGCGAGAGGTGCCTTGGAGCGAGGCTAGCAGGCCAGCACGCGTCACCCGGCTGGACCGAGGCCGCCGTCAGTATATTTCGCGTGCGAGTGACCGAATGCAATCATGATCTGCCATGAGATCAATGCTCGAAACGGTTTTTATAATATCAAATATTATGCCTAACACTATTACGAATGCCTGAAAACTTGAATTTCGCGAAAATGTTTATTTAAAAAATAACAAATGAAACAAACGTAAAAGGTATTGTATCTCGGCCTAGAATAAAGATATTGGAACTTTTTCTTTTTTGAATTACGCGTCTCGCTAAGACCTACGGGAATCTTAAGGAACATTTCAAATAACTTGAATATATAAGGCGTACCTTCTATTTGTTTATAAGCTAAAATCTTACATATTCGAAAAACATGTTGAAAAAAAATTTAAAATATTTTTTTCACTCAAATCCTAAATGTACATGCTGAAAAGAATCACCATGATTTTTTTGCACCTTCTCGGCCTTGTGGAACAAATGCTATAGCGACACGCCAGATTTACGAAAATCGGTCATTGTTGCTAAACTATATAACATGGCTGGATAAACTTTACTGGTATCCCTTCAGGAGAGTTTCTTCCAGATGGTGGATGAGTTTAAGGACAGTACTTCATAGATAAACCTCGTGAATACAATAACAATTTTTTTGAAAAATTTTTGTTTAACAGTGATTTACCGCCAAACTAATGATTCTACGTGATTTTTGCATAGGACTTATTTTGTATATCTCATCACGGCGCACATTTTTTGTACGAAACATTTTTCGATAAATCTTATTCCAAAGATAATAACATCAAAATATGTCTTTTGTTTTTTTAAATTATTTTTTTTTGACAGAAATCGTCATTTCTCGATTCCACAAATTTCACACTATATTCCTTAAGGTCCAAACTACCTACAAAAAAATTGGCGATTTGGCACGGCTGTTGAATAGAACTCATGTATTAGTCTACTGGCCTATATATAATGTATCATCACGATACTCACGTACAGAGTAGTAGGCTTTGTCGAGAAGATTTTTCTTCATTTTGTTTTTATAGGTTTTGAAGCTCATTCTCTGTATATCAACAAGCAACTTGGTTGAAAAACTTCACTCCTGCATATTTAAAACTCTTCCCAAATTTACTCAAATACGTGTGTATGAGCTACACTCAAAGCACTGGCATTTCGTGTTGAATAATTATAGCAACATAGATGAGTACTTTATAGATGTAAATGCTAGGAAAAGTTGATAAATTGTTCAGCAGAAAAACAGGCTTGCAACTCTCACCAAACTTCAAGTCAAACACAAGTCTCAAAATCCGTTTCTGACTCACAAAAATACTTCTAGAACTTACGAAGTCTCCCCACATAACAGCGTTGTAGGTGAGATGTTAGTATACGAGTAGTACATGTCAATCAATTCTTTTTGATCTGCAGTCTTTTTCAGTTTCAAAATAGCATAGTAATTCGGCCATCAATACTGCATGAAAATGGTCTATAAGAAGCGCGAGAAAGAGGACGGAGAAAGCATAACATCGTTATGCAACGATGACAAAAGTCTTAGCTTGAAAAGATTTTTCTTCTAAACCCATTTGAAAGATTCCACAATCTGACAAAAAAAGGGTCAATAATGGAATATATACAAGTGTAAAAGGGCAGATTTTTAATCTACCCCGAAAAGTTACTACGTCTATTGAAAAACAGTTCCGTATTCTGGATAGAACAAGTCCAATTAGACAGCAACTTCTACGGAACAAATATTGATCCACCACAAAATAATGACGTTTAAACGGTTATTGAAACAGTATTATTGAATACTGAAAAAATGCGTTATTTTAATTTTCGGCATGAATTATCATGAACACAAGAACCCCAGTCATTCAATAAATGTGTTTATTTCACCATGCGATAAATAATCTAAGCGATGATACAAATAAACAAAAGGGGGTCCATATAGAAGCTTTATTTTGTATACCAAAGCGATTTCTGCGTAAATAGTGCGGTCCCACAAAGTAGCGTGAGTTTTACCAAATGATTTTTTTATCGTGTTACTCAAAAGATTGTTTCTGATTTTGATAGGAAATATCCTTTCCTTTGCAATCAGTAAAAATTTTTTTATATGCAGATTCACACGAAAGGGAAGGCCTGTAATGTTCAAAGAACACCGCGTGAATCAAGGGACAGGAAATACGAATTAACATCTTTGAATTTTTGAAGTTTGTAAGCCTCAGGAAAAACCTCTTTTGGCTAGGAGTTCCAAAGCTCAGCTGTTCTATTGAAAAAAGCTCCTTGAGCAAGAGAGCTTCGACAGGTTTCCAAATTCACAACGAAGGGGTGGGAATTCTGTACTCGTCGAGTCATCCGTGTAGATATTGCCAAGGGGGGAACGATTGATAACAATTCAGAAGAGCATCGACCGTGAAAGTATCTATAGACGAGAGACAAGTCTCCGACTCTTCTACGATGTTCTAATAAAGTGAGCGAGTCTGTGAGCGAAGAATCACCAACAAGACGAATTGCCTTCCTCTGAATAGAATTGAGAAGCCTCAATGAATGTTTTGGTGCCAAACTCCATACATGAGAGCTGTATTCTAAGACAGGTCGTATCTGAGCCTTGTAGATCATTAGAAGTTGACGAGAAGTGAAATATTTCTTCGCACGAAATAGGAATCTAAGTTTCTGGGAAGCACTTTTAGCGATCGATTTCACATGGTTTTCATATGAGAGATTATCACTGATTGTAATTTCTAGCATCGAGATACATGATTTTGTAGGAACAGTTACTCCTGACATCTGAATATTTGATGATGATAGATCGGATTTTTTCGAGAAGAGACATGCCTGGGTTTTCGTAGCATTAAATTCCACCAAGTTCATGTTACACCATTCTATTATTTTTGCGAAGTCGTCGTTAATTTTATTGACGTGAATGTTCCTTTGATTTTTTGTATCAAGTCTGTTGATCATCTCGCTTGTTAGTTTGACGTCCTCCACAAGTTTATAAACTTTGTCTGGAAGTGAATGTTTGCTCGAAGAAAAAATACGAAGTATAAATAAAAGGGAGCTTAGGTATATTTCATCTGAGGAGTATTCATTAAAAATGACAAACATTTATGGAAAGTGTGATATGAGAGTAACATAAGCTATGCTTATCTATTTCAAAAAGAAAAATCAACCGAGATACTCAACGCTAGTGTTTTGACGGATATAGGAAATATGCATTAGATTTAAATTCGTCTCAATGATTTTTTCCTGTGTTTGTTTACGCGTGTCAATTACTCACACATATTTTCATTTTCAATTGCTATACAGGTATATCATGGAAGAAGCTAAGAGATCTTACAAGTATTGTATTGTACAAAAGTGCAAAAACCCTATTAGAATATAGTGTTTTTTCATATTCCAAGCGATGCGAACGTAAGAAAACATTGGTGTAAGATATCGTGATCATATGAATGTGAAATTTTAATGTGTGTAACATTTATAATTAGCTTAGTGTGAATTAGTCAGGAGTTTTACATTAGCTATTTAACAGTAGAATATTCGGTTTGAAACTAACCCAACCCATATCTATTTATAATATACATAAAATCACTTCATATTCATCTAATATTCACAAAGCAAATAAACGTATCATACTTGAGAGAACCTGAATAATATAAAATTATGTAACATTATTATTTTATAGAATAGAAATAGGAATTTTCGAGCAAGTTCAATGACGAGTTAAGTATATTTCGGTATATTATAAACTGCTGTGTGTATTTATGACACAAATCTATGTTATGGACTAAAATATATAATATAATAAATACTTTGCAGCTTTCACTCATGCGATCTCTGCTCAAGTAAAATCGAGATTTGATGCAAAATATGTTATCATTCTGTGTCTTCTGTCGTGGCACTTCTTTTGGAAAAGTGGTGACGCGTTTTGTGAGTTTGAATTTCCCTGCCTGATTCTTCACTTTTATAAAAGAATCGTTTTCCTTTCTACGGAAATCGTGTCCAGAACATTTCAAATTTGAAACAAATTTGAATTTTATGCAGATTCCCAATCGATATAGATTCTTTTGTTGAATTAGTCACCCTGATATCATGATATCGGGCGTTGTCAGATCGGTTATCTTCGAAAGTTGTAGCGTATTTAATTCTGATGTCAAAGAGGGAGTTCCTACACTCTTGTCACATCACACTAAATGACAATTGGAATCGACGTTTTGTGGCTATTCGAGTATCAAATGGCGTTAATTATACATTACACTATCAACTTAATACTATTTTTTCTAATGACACAGTTTTCAATATTCTGATTCAAAGTAGCCACGATCAAATTACTCTGGTATACATTTTCCAAATTGAAAGGTATTTGTGAAATTAACCTGGGTTCAGTTCGAGAAAAGATCATAATAATACGAATTGTATACCTCGATTGGGAAATTTTTCACGTGCACATTATTACAAGTACTTGCATTTTTGAAAACAAATTAAAATGCGGTTTAACGTTGTTGCAATGAACATGAAGTTGGTGGTTACCTGAAAAGTATATAAATTCAAGTTATGCTAGAATGAGTATATCAGCAGCAGCAGAAGTTGTACTAGACAATAACCAACGAATATCTGGAGAACCTTCTTATGATATGGAACCTGAAGAAGTCCAAATTCCCCACAAGAAAACTAAACTCACCTTCAATTGGATTGATGGAGAGCTCATCACGAATAAACCTGAGCAGTCGAAACCAAACTATTCCCAGTTCCACAACAAGACCGTGGTTGAAGTTTTCGAGACGTTTCTGGATGATGCTATTATAAATCTTCTTGTTGAAGAATCAAATAAATATGCGGGATTTATAAATTGCCCCCCTCCTAATATAACCACAGATGAGATGAGTTGTTTTATTGGCATACTCTTTTTGACTAGTTATGTTGTTTTACCGGAAAAAGGGTTCTATTGGGATACAGGTAACGACATGCACAATAAATAAATATCTGAGGCTATGCGCAGAGACAGATTCATACAGATAATGAGGTTTTTACATTGCGCTGATAATAACAAGATTGATAAGAAAGATAAAATGTGTAAACTTCGACCATTCATTGATATGCTGAAAGCAAATTTTTTGAAGTATTTTGTACCTGTTGAACATTTGAATTATGATGTAGCAATGGTAAAATATTATGGACGCCATTCTTGCAAACAATATATAAAGGGTAAACCCATTCGTTTTGGCTATAAGGTGTGGTGCCTCAATACTGATTTTGGCTACCTGGTAAATTTTGAGGTCTATCAGGGAAGTAGCCCAGATAAAAATGAGCTGTATTGCTCTCAATACGGAGCATGTGCAGCTCCATTAGTGAAAATGCTCGACGAATTACCGAATCAGGCGTATCGTCACAATATCTGTTTCGATAACCTTTTCACTGGATTTCCATTACTCACTCATCCAAGCGAAAGGGTTATGGAGCAACAGGAACGATGAGAGAAAATCAGTTGCCCAAATCTTGCACTCTTACTGATGACTAAGAAGAAGATAAGGGGAGCACACGAATCCAAGATTTGTGCTGAAAATGGGGTTTTGATCGCACGCTGGAATGACAATGCTGTGGTGACTGTGGCTTCTACCGTCCATGGCATCCATCCGCTCAATCAAGTAAGAAGATACTCATAATCAGGAAAAAATATTGTTCAAATCCCTAGACCGTTTTTAGTTTCTGAATACAATAAACATATGGGAGGAACAGACAGGACGGATCAAGATATAGCGCAGTACCGAATCTCCATTAGGGGAAAGAAATGGTACTGGTCTATTTTTACATGGTTCTTAGATTCTGCATTACATATTTCGTGGATCATCCATAAACAAGCATCAGGAAGTAAACTCACTAACCGTGAGTTTCGTTGTGAATTGGTTCTCTCCTATCTAACTCGATACAAGAATCCACCCAAAGGACCTGGACGAACATCTTTATCCAAGAATAGTACCTCTAACAACAGGGTTTCGGACGATGTGCGACATGATCGTATGGATCACTTAGTGATAGCTGTTCCTAATAATAAACGCTGGAGATGTGCAGGTGAAGGTTGCAGTTCGATTATCAGAACATGCTGTAAAAAATTTAAAGTGGGCCTTTGCATTCCATGTTTTGAAATTTTCCATTCAGTTACTTTTTAGAAGTGTATAATTAGGGCTGTTTTTAATTCCGAACCATTTTTGAATAAACTTTCATTCAAATTCAATATCGTTATTATGTGTACCCTAAAAGCCTAGCGTTGCCATATGGCAACGTTTCTAAACTTCTTTCCCAGGAGTAGAATTCCTTCAATATTGCATTTTTGTGAATGTATGAGGTCCCTGTGTACTGACTATAGTGAAAAAAACAATCATTTCCTAAAATTATTAATTCAGGCTTTGGAGGGTTAAACCAAAGGTTGATAGTTAGGTCTCGTTAACTCATTGCTCGCACAAGTTTCGACTTCTGAGGGTTACGTTAATAGGGGGAGGTCAGGGGCCTGTTTCATAAATGTACAAGTCTTGTAGCTACCAGAGAAAGGCAATGCAGGTACAGGTAAAAAACGAGTAAAAAACAATTATTTATCATCGTCTTTCTTTGTGTTTCTCTTGTAGCTACAAGACTTGTACGTTCTTGAAACAGGCCCCAGGTACGTAATGTAAAACCCCATTAAAAATTCATTTTCAATTATTACGTCGATAATAAAAAATATGTCATATGGAAGTAGTTCCATATTTTCCAAAAAATAATGAACTTGAAGCCTCTGAACCTAGCCACTCGCGCCAGCGAAACGTCAGGAAGAAATTCCAAAAAACGACGGCCTTCAAACCGAGTTCAAACCCGAACCAAAATAGTGATACTGATAACCTCGGCCGCGAAAGCCTCAACCATTTTGTCAAAATCCCATTTGTTGAACACTTCATGGACCACATTGAATGGAAGCTATGAAATAGAAAGTGGTATGATCAGTTGGATGGTACTGGTTCGAATTTACATTGTTAACATCATTAAATATAATTGGACTTGTCAACAAAATTGTGTGAAAAACAAAAGTAATATATCGAATCAAGAAAATATAAACGAAATAAAGAATAAAATATTCAAATCGAAATAAAAAATCGACAAGGCAGATGAAATAGAAATGAGCAGGAACAAAATAAACCACAGATACGATCAAAAATCTACCAACATTCAAAAAACACTTTAACTAGGGCCGTTCAATCCACTTGAAAGTTCAAATGTAATTAATTATCAAGACTGGCAAGACCTCTGCGTTGGTCTTTGTAGAGCGATAACTGAGAACTTCTGAACGGTTTACGGTGCAAAATGTTGTGAGCAGAAATTTATTTTAGTTTCAGGCGTATTATCTACGAAATATTACTTAAAATATTGAATGACTTTCCGCAGACAAAACGAAAACATCTCGCACAAGGATTGATTTCCGAAAATACTATACAGTGTGGTCCACTAAGTCTGCAACAAATGGGAAACTTTTTTATTATCGATTTCTCAGAAAATTGTATTCTTGACAAAAGTTGGTGCATGTTCCAAAACTATACCAAGTGTACCTGAAATGGCCTTATGACAATCACCATACAGGATAGGCCAAAAAATATAAATTTCGTTCAAGAGTAAAGTACCCTTATTTCAGAAAATATAGAAAAATGTTGAGGAGAAAAGTTACTTAAAATTAAAAGTTATGTTCAGATACGAAGTCATGGCCTGCTATTCGATTTTTTTTTTCTTTTGGAAAATTTTGAATTACCCCCGTATGATACATATTTTCACTATTTTGATTCAATATGTATTTGAAGTAGCTACAATCAAATCGGTTTGGAGTATTTCCTATCAAATTAAAGTGAATTTGTATAATTAACCTGGATTTGTATTTTTTTAAGTGACCGTCAACTTCTTGTTTGTTGCAAGGATATTTAACAGAACTCTAAAATAACACAAATACTTTTTTAACGAGGCAAATACTTTACCAACTACATAAAAATGTTTGTGTTATTTTAGAGTTCTGTTAAATATCGTTGCAACAAACAAGAAGTTGACGGTCACCTACAAAAATACAAATCCATGTAAATTATACAAATTCACTTTAATTTGATAAGCAATACTCCAAACCGATTTGATTGTAGCTACTTCAAATACATATTGAATCAAAATAGTAAAAATATGTATCATACGGGAATACGGGGGTAATTCAAAATTTTCCAAAAGAAAAAAAAAATCGAATAGCAGGCCATGACTTCGTATCTGAACATAACTTCAATTCTAAGCAACTTTTCTCCTCAACATATTTCTATATTTTCTGAAATAAGGGTACTTTACTCTTGAACGAAATTTATATTTTTTGGCCTATCCTGTATGGTGATTGTCATAAAGCCATTTCAGGTACACTTGGTATAGTTTTGGAACATGCACCAACTTTTGTCAAGAATAAAATTTTCTGAGAAATCGATAATAAAAAAGTTTCCCATTTGTTGCAGACTTAGTGGACCACACTGTATATCATATTCAAGTGTGCGTGAAAAGCATTTTTGTATTTTATTTGGTCGAATCGTGAGGAGTATTACTCCTCCAGCTTGGGAGCCAAAACGTCTAACAAATAATAACATCTTGCTCGCGGTTTAGTTTTCGAAAAGCGACAGTGAAAAACTTTCATTTCAACAAAAAAGAATAATTTATTCAGAGAAAAATTATTTGTTATGAGAACCTTCATACGATATGGTCACGAATATTGGCAGACTATTGATTTAGTCCTCTGGTACACAAAAATTTGATCGTTTCCAGGTATTTATATTCCGTAAACTTTGTACATTCCTAGTGTGTCTATGTCTAGTTTGTCAGATCGATAAAAAAAGGTACAGTTATTACGAAATAGTAGTTTGTACTCGAGTTTGTAAAACAAGAGTGGATATGGTGGTTAGATCGCACGAGGACGATGTGGCCAATATCCATTCGAGATATACAGTTAATTTTTTCTTCGACTAGGTATATATTTCAAAACTCTTTCAAGTATCATATTGTTTCGATATTTCCTTGAGTTCGTTTATCAAAACTCCAAACAACCCAAACTTCTTTTATCACAACTCTCTATCACAATACAATAAAATCACTTAAATTTCTCAGCTAAACTATTCAACGCTCTGTACTAAAACTCTCTGATAAAAATTCTTTGATAAAACCTCTTTACTTCTGCACTTAGCAATACCAAAGCTGTCTCTACTAGAAACTCTGAAGAACTTTCCACCAAGCTAGACACTCCGATAAACTCTGGTGTCGTGATGAAGTGTTTCCATTTTCATACTTGCGTACGCCTATGGGGAATCTTCCAGAGAGGTCTCGATGATGTGTATCGAATTCTCGACGCCAATCGGGATTTCTTGAAAAATGACTTTCTCTCTTCGACCCCTCATATCATTTTGCGTTTACGAGCGACAGGGCGCTAGGAGATTTCGTAACAATATTGATAATCAATTTTAGACAGTATATTTTCGATATTCACAAACACTCAAAGGAAAGGAACTTCATCAAATTCAATATTGAACGATACAAATTAAATTGGTAATGTCAAAGTAAAAAGTAAAAAAAAAATGGTATTGGTGAGACTCGAACCAACGACTATAAGTGGACTGTCTCAAAGACGGTGCGCCTTAACCAACTAGGCCATTTTACTATACAATTTCAGTTAATTATTGGTGTGAAGAGTAGATGCAAGTCCTTCAATTCCACAAAAAAAAACATCAATTGTGACAATCCAAAATTGACCCAACAAACTAGAGAATATTTCAGATATAAATACATTTATTTATGCTCAGATGAAACAACTGAGATTTCGTAATTGTAAGCAGACAGATCAGAATTGTGACGGTTCTACAAGGTTTTTCCTAGTAATACCAAGTATTTTTTGCTGGAATTCATACTATAACCTGTGAGACTAGGAAATCATAACGATTTTGTATACTGGAATCGCCTACTTATCCGTTTAGTAAACTATAAATAAATGAGCATATTTACAGGTGGAAAAAGTCATTTTTCGTTACGCTACTGATGCGGTTGATATGGTTAAATCAGTTTTCATTCTAACAGAGGTTTCGTAGGATATTTGAAATTCAAATTTGAAGACAGATGATCGAAATCGTTACAAATTGCAAGCATGCTTGCGAAAAATCTGACAACTGTTAGATGAATATATTTGTAGAAACAAAACAAAAAACGGGAAAGAATGAAAATGCAATTATTGCAATATAAACAGGACTCAATTATTACTAGCTCGGTCTATAGCATCTTCAGAAGAAAATTGATACTCTGTTCTGTATCAATTTTTGTTTATAATTGCACGAGTGCATAAAAAAAACGATTATTCTGCAAGAAAGCGTGATATCTAAAAATTGCATATTTATTTTCATATTTTGGCGAAAGTGCCCGAGTCCGAAGGACGAGGGCTCTTTAACAAAATATGAAAATAACCGAATGCAATTTGTATAAGATATGAAGCTTGAATGCAAAATTATCTGGTAATTTTTATGCACGAATGTGATTCATTGGAATATTTCACGAATAAAGAAATTCTCAAGGAAATGTTATTTTTTGTTCATTTATACTTTCCTCTATAGATTGTACGGATTTTTTAGAGAAAAATGACACTAAAGCAATGTCTGTCTGGAAATGATTTGTAGCGTTTCTGTTACACCATCTTAAATATAATATCGATACTTTCGTTCACTTGACAAAGCACGACAAAGTTTCCTTCTCTGCGGTTGAAATGGGTGCAGAGTTATGTGTGTCAGTTTGACCATTGTTTATAGAGAAATGTCAATGCCTGTGTAAAAAGAATTTGAAACATTTTTGTTACGCCATCTACAGAAAAGTGTCGATATTTTTGTTTACTTGACAATACACGACAAAGTTTCCTACTGCGGAGGGAAAAATAGGGGCAGAATTCTCTCTGTCACTTCGTCTGAAATGTTAAAGGAAAGATAATGGAGCTTCAAAATAGAGTTGACGATAAAAGAAATAAAAGAAATGAAAGTTTAGGCATCAAAATAATATTCAAAACATTAATAATGATCTACGAGATTGACAAAAAATGATCCTTCTGTTTCTGAATTGACTGCCATCTTCTAGTATTATGTAATTGAGAAAATGTGTGATTTAGGTCCGAAATAAGAGCGAAAGAAAAGACACGACTTGGGAACGAAAACACTAACGCCATCTTTCCGTAGTATCCATCCCTTCAAATGATATCTCCATACGGTTGACTACTATACAAAGAATGGTTTGACTGAAATATTGAAAGATAGCACAAATGAAGCTTCCAAATAGAGTTGACAATAGAAATATGGAAGTTCAGGCATTGAAATAGTCTTCCGAAATATGAAAGATCTACAATATTGATAAAGAATACTACTTCTGTTTTTGAATTGATTGCCATCTTCTGGCGTAATAAGTGATTAAGAAAATATTGAATTTCTACTTTATCTTTTGAAGGGGTCAACTCAAAAAATTGAAACTCGGGATAATGAAATTGATCCAAAAATACTATATTTTGAAGTGAAATTGAAAGATGAAAATCTCAAGAAAGCGGCTGGACGCCATCTAACAAAAAAATTAAATGGAAAGGAGGTCTTGTGATACATCATTTTGGAGCTCCTGATGAATACTTTACAACCCTTGGATATCAAGTCAATATCTTCACCACAGATCAAAGAAAACAGGAGATGGAACATGAATATACAAATCAATGTGCGCTGAGCCTGCCAAATATTCAGAGTTGAATCCTAGGAGTAGGGAGCGGTACAGAGTAGTATTCAGGAAAAATATACTTCGTTCAACCATCCTTTGCCGTTACGTCATAATCGGTGACGTATTCTGCTGTTTTACGTTTGTCTTATATTGTTATTTTACACTCAACCTCAAAATAATTATTGGTATGTACCTACCTGCAGAACACATCGCATACACTCGTGTTCTTATTGCATGTTGTATGATATAAATTGATGATCCTCGAGCAGAAACATGTCCGGCATGAACTTTGATTTTGTAGTCTTTATCTGTTTCCATTCCACTGGTAGCCTCTTTTTTTATTAGTTCTAAGAGATATTTCTGGAGCACCAGCAACACACTATAGAATTCAATAAAATCAAATCAATAAAAACTTACATTTTGCATAACATAGGTAGATACATTCGTTGTAGACTGTATTTAAAGGTAAAAGCGGCACTCCAGCATCTTTTTCTCAAGTAGTCAAATAACTTCAAAATTAAGCTTTGCTCTTTCTTATTATACCGGAAAGGCATTTTGACAATGAAAAATCAACTAAAAAAGGCGAAAATGATCAAAAATACTGAACAAATCAGCTATGACAACTGAACTGTCAAAAATAACAAATAAAATTCACATCGACATTAGACATACGTTAATGACGTCATAATTCCGTCTCATCCATTTCATGAATGAGAGATAAAGTTGGACAACGTATGACGTAACGGCAAAGGATGGTTGAACAAAGTATATCAGTATTTTGCCCAAAGTCGTATTTGCATTGAAATGAAGATGGTTTTTCCAAATTTCATATACTTTGAATAGTTCATATAACCATAACCAGGAACATACACTTTCACAATGAATAGTTCATATACCCACGACCAGGGGCGTGCAATTTCATAATGAATAGGATTCCATATCAGTCAAATAAAACTCACCTTAGGTTGCAAATTCATTTTCGAATCTATTGAAGATTCATTGGTACATTACAAATTTTCTAGGCATTGTATAATTATATATTATAATCCAATAGTATGCTACTGCCAGCAAATTCAGAAATATTACGAATGAAAGTAAAGAATATACACAAAATTGGATTATATAGTTTATTTCATAATTCATGGTGACACTTGAAACTCCAAAGCTATTGACCTTTGTATAAGACATGTTTATTAAGCACCGATCTAACACTTTAAGATTTATCAAAAGAATGCTTATTGTGATGGTGTACTCTAGTATTTATATAAATTGAAGATATATAAGTTTTATCAAATTACTGAAATGGGAAGACGAAAACGTTTGTTCCCTGAAATGTTCACGAAGTGATTTAAATAAATCACGACACAGCAACATATTCAATACTTGTATATTAAGGAATTTCACATTGCATGCAGGATTATTTTCATTCAAATAATTTTGCATTATTTTTCCTGCAGTTGTGCAAATGGTGATCACATCGTCAGAGGGATATTCCAACGAGGCACATCTATCGCAATATTTGAGATGGCTTGTGGAAATCAAAACGCAATATTCGAACGATATGGAACGAGGGGGAAACAACTAGCTAAAATCTGTACAAGATTTAAAATCTTTGAAAGACTTAAAGACTTAAACGCATGACTTAAAGACTAAAAGCTCGACTAAAAGGCATGACTTGAAGACATTAACGCATGACTTAAAGACTTAAAACGATGACTTAAATGACTTAAAATTTTTATGTGTACAAGATTGAAAGAAGATGTTTCCCCCTCGATATGGAATTACCATCGCGATTTATCCCGTTGGTCTCATTCATCGGGGTATGGAAGAAAACAAATTATTGTCAACTTCGACTGTGAAACAACTACGGTCCTGGTGCCTTGACCACTCCCATCAAAACCATACTGCACTCATAACAGACTTACTGGAATAGATGAACAGATTTCATATCCTTCTTATAATTTGAACTGAAGTAGTATCTGCATCGATTCACAACACACTGTGACATTTTTTACCGAAAAAGTTAACGAAACACATGTCAATACTTAATAACAAACTTTGACAAGCGTGCACATCCTTCAAATCGGTACGTTGGTGGGGATATACGATTTGATTGGCGGACCTTAGGAGTGGGAATATCAGGGGAAATTGGCAGAGTGCGCAGTTGACCATGTTCTATCTCCTGTTTTCTTTAATCTATGATCTTCACCTACTTCAAAATGGCGGAACATTCAATAATTACGTGGATACAAACACATTAATATCGATATCGCTAGAAATATTCGTTTTTCTCTGCAATATAGCAATCATGACAACCCGATAAGGTTGAAAGGTTATTTTTTGTTCATAAAAAAAGGAAAATGTCATGTTCTCATGTAGTATCCGTTTTTTCAAGTAGATAGGTACCACGTGAACTATCTCCAAAATGGTTAATTGAACATTAACAGGGGAACTGTACTTATTCTTATTTGAAAATGCTGGAAACTACTTTCACCTCTAATCACCGAAACTGTCGAAGTGAATCCTAACGAATTCGATATGGATATTTTTATTCCAACAAGACGTAGCACTACCACATTACTCCAGACAAGTGAAAAACTATTTGGGTAATACTTTCCATGGTCTTGGATTGGCCATTGAGGTCCTACGGAATGGCCAGCCCGCTTGCAAGATTTGACACCTTCGGACTTTTTTATGGGGCCATTTGAAGCAAAAGGGGTACGAAAATGAACCTGCTTCAATATTGAATATACAGCAGAGAATAATGAATATTTGTAGAAATATTGACGCTGCTGTGTTCGAAAATGTATGACGTGAAATATTGGAAAGGCTGTTCTTATGTCAAGACGTTTAAGGCAACCATTTCGAACATCTGAACTGAACTCAACTTATTTCCCAAAGTATGAGTTGAACTTCGATGTATCCAGGCAATTATTAAATATTCCGCCATTTTGTAGTAGGTGCAGATATTGACTTCATATCCTAGGGTTGTAAAGTATTCGTCAGAAGCTCCAAAATGATGTATTACAGGACCCCCCTATCCATTTAATCTCTTTCCAGATGGCGTCCAGTCGCCATCTTGAAATTTTTATCTGTCAATATTACTCCAAAATATAGTATTTATGCATCAATTTCATTACCTATAACAAGTTTCAATTTTCTGAGTCGACCCGTTCAAAAAAAAAAATCAAGAAATGCACTGTATATAATGCAACATGGTATCTGTAGAATCGATTCACCTGTTGAGGTTGGTCTATGGACTATTTGCACAGTTATTATGCAGTAGCGAACGCAAACGACTAAAACTCGTCAGAAGTGTATTTATTTCATCTTTCTTCAAGAAGTTGGTATGCATATCATTATGTATATACGCACGTTGTAGCGTTCGTTGCTCTGTCAAACTAGTAATGAAATTATTCATGAGTGCGGTGTTGTTTGCAGAGCTCACCCAGTTCCGGTTGGAGAAGATGACTTGATTTACTATTACTCCGCTATCATTTTTACTCAGTTGAATCTTTCACTATACATTTCTCCAAGGGTCAGTTTTAGAAAATGAAGGTCTCATTTACGTACTGAAAACCATGTTTTTTTACTCCCACCCGTAAATATGCTGATTTCTTTGTAATTTACTAAACGCATAAGGCGATTCCAGTCAACTGAATCATTATAATTTCATATCCACACAAGGTAGGCTATGAATTTCACCAATCACCGAAAACAAAATACTTGGTTACCAGGGACAACCTTGCAGAAACCTCACAAATCTGATGTCTACCTACAAACACGAAATCTGAGTTGTTTCATTTGAGCATAAATAAATGTTCTTATATCTGAAATATTTTCAAGTTTATTGACTTAAGTTTGAAATGTCACGATTGATATTTTTAACTTGATTTTATCTGATATTATACGGTACAAGTGGATTATGTGGATAGAGCATTAGCCCTCTGAGACGATAGTCGTGGGTTCGAACCCCACCAACAGCTATTTTTTTTGTCTTTTTCAAACTGACACTACCAATTTAATTTGAATTGTTCAGAATTGAATTCAACTAAGTTTCTTTCCTTAAATTTTTTCATAAATAATACTCTTATTTCTAAAATTGATTATCAATATTATACCAGAAGAACAGTTCTGAAATATTCACCAGGTCTAAGGAAAAATCAGCTGTACAACTCGAATGGATATTGACTTCGTCCTCGTGCGATATGGCCACCATTAACTCTTGTTGTACAAACTACTATTCCAAAATAGTTATTTTTGTACCAAGGGTATAAAGTAGATGTTCAAGCCCTGAGGGGCGACTTACAAAGCCGAGGGCATAATAGTTATGTGAATAGGAGGATAAATACGAGGAGAGAAAAATTGTGGGCACAAGGCGTTAGCCGAGTGCGGTTATTCAGGAGTGCACGTAATTGGCCTTATTCCCGAGTTGCGTACTGTACTTTTTCTACTCCCACCATATACTTGTGCGGTTATTTCTGGTAGTGTCGTACAAACTTCTTCGTTATCACTCATTCGCAATGATCAACGAGACACCAAGCAATGACAGCGAGTATGTGGAACAATTGCTTGTCGATGCATGGATAAAAATAGATTCAGTACCAATCAACGAATTCTTGAACAATAAATTTCCTAAAAGTGTGATTTTTTTAATTCGATTCCACGGACAATTTGGAGCAAAAATTCGCTGAATTTCGCTTCTAGGCAATTAAATGTGAGATAAAATTTATCAGGTTGAATGTTATATATCGAGCTAAACGATGAGCTATAATACTCGAGGAGTAACACAATAGATCTGTGAAGGTCGTAGTGAACCAGGCTAGGGGCTAGCTCCCCGAATAATCCAATCTACCCTGACTGCATACAAAAGGTTTGTTTGACTTTTTGCTATAACCGTTCGAGAACCGCCAGGAGCATGAGCAAAAACCAAAACGTGTTCGAGTTATGCCTGTACTGGTTATGGATTGGTTCGCAAATCAAGATCCTGTCTTTGATTTTTTCGAGGGGGAAACATCTTCTTTCAATCTTGTACACCTAAAAATTTTAAGTCATTTAAGTCATCATTTTAAGTCTCTAAATCATCGTTTCAAGTCTTTCAGTCATGCGTTTAAGTCTTTAAGTCATGCGTTTAAGTCTTTAAGTCATGCGTTTAAGTCTTTAAGTCATGCGTTTAAGTCTTTAAGTCATGCGTTTAAGTCTTTAAGTCATGCGTTTAAGTCTTTAAGTCATGCGTTTAAGTCTTTAAGTCATGCGTTTAAGTCTTTAAGTCTTTTAAAGATTTTAAATCTTGTACAGATTATAGCTAGTTGTTTCCCCCTCGGATTCTTTCTAGGATTTTTCTACGTGTGATTCTCGAACTATCAAACTAGTACTTGTTCAGTAGTAGAATTCTTTTTAGAACTTCCGTTTGTATATGCGCAAAAAGTGCTTGATTTGCTTGTTGCCCTTGTTGTTTTGATTTGAATGCTGACTAATAGCCATTTCATACGAGTTATTGTCGTTTCAATGTAAGTGTCGCTGTCAGTTGATAAACCATGAGCAACCAAGAAGCGTTCGATTTTTACTGAAATGGTAATGGTTCTGGGACTGTCAGTAAAAACTGAATGATTTTCTTGCGCAATTAGTTCTGCTCAGAACTATAAACTTACTACAACTATGCTGAGAGTTAGAAGTCGAACAAACGCTAACAGCCGATTGCACCGACTTTTTCTTATGGGAGCATTGAACTAATGGGCCATTGAAGGTGAGTCAAGGCACTGCAGCGATTACACAATAGTTTAAGAGTGGTTGGTCACTGAACCATAAGAACACAATAACAAGCTGGTAGGACAAAAAAAATTCATTTGAAAATTTACTGTAATGCCATCAAATTATTCTGAAATTATTCTGTGTACCTCACTGGGACAAATTTTCGAAGTGTATCACTGGGGAAATGCATGCGAGGCTCATTATATATGTGATGATGCATACATTCATGAAGCTCGAATGAATTAATTAAAAAATGTTTGGAGCGCCATTTTCGAATAGGATCAGATAAAACAGTCCATATGATGAGCAATATTGTGAGAAATCATTTCAATTCTGAGGGGGGGGGGGGGATTTCTAGTTAAGTGAATCTCAAAATGATTTTTATGAAATGAATCATAATGTCTTCGAAGGTTTTCAGTCTCTACACATTTTATAAGATTGAAAGCATGATAAAGGTAAGGAAGCGAACTTTTTTTAATCAATTGGGAATGGCAAATTAAAAGGAAGAGAGTATTTTTTCATTTTAGTATTTCATTTATACTTGATCAAACACTCTTTTCAGGCAGAGCCTTGTGCTGGCAATGGTCGGATGATTGTCTTGGGTGCCAAATGAACTGAGTATAAAATGGAAAAATTCATTGATAAAATTCGAAAAAAAAAATTCAGAATATTCTTACGAAATCTCCTAGCGTCGACCCTGTCGCTCGTAAACGCAAAATAATATGGGGGGTAGAAGAAAGAAACGTCATCTTCCAGGAAATCTCGGCTAGCCTAGAAAATTCGATGCACATCCTCGAGACTTATCTCGAAGGTTCTCCATACGCGTACGCAACTATAAATAGGGAGATACTTCATCGCGACGGCAGAGTTTTTCAGAGTTTTTATTAAAGAGAGCTTCGGTATTGCTAAGTGCAGTTGTCGAGGTGTAGAGAATTTTAGTACAGAGCGTTGGATAATTTATCTGAGCAATTTGAGTGATTGTATTGTGATAAAGAATAATTGTAATAAATGTAGTTTAATGTTGTTTGGGGTTTTAATAAACGAACCCAAAAGAAATATCGTAACAATATAAACAAAGATGAAATTAAAATAGAATTGAAAACGAAAATCACTAAAAATGTTTTAATGAATGGAATATAAAAAAAATAAATTAGAAATACTTTAATTATGAAAAAAAATTAAATCGAAAATCACAAAATCGACAACGAAATGAAAATCAAAACAATTGAAATTAATTATAAATAAATTCCAAAAATTCATTGAAAAATAGAAACAAGTACCCATAACAAGAAAAAATTAGACAGTGACCTGCTCCAGTAGGTATTGTACTATGCATTATGACAATCAATGGCGGAAAATTATGTGCTACCGTATAGCAAAAACTAGTCGAGATCAAAAAAAAAAGGTGAAAAAGATAGACATGAGCAAAATTTGAAGATGTAGCCAGGAGGTAAAGTAGGTTCGAAACTTTGATTTTTTTAAATCGAATCGAGTTGATTTAACCCAATCAACAGCATATTCTACTCAAACATAGTCTATTCAAATTGTTACCGGCATACACAATACTCATCACAAATATAACAAGTCTAATTTTTCAAATACTGCGCCGAAAAGGATCCAATGGCAGCAATGTCAGAAATTTCCCGAACTTTTCCTCGATAAGCCTGACAAGTGTCAATTTTCTTTAAAGTGTCATCGAGAAAAATTGCAATTTGATAGTTGAAAAAAAAAAACATTTCATTTTGAACCTACAACATGAAGAAGACTCTATTTTCATATTTTACTCGGCTTGATCCAGCGTCTGAACCGACTGAACCAGAAAAAAAAAGGAAAGAACAATCGGTGAGTCCAAAAATTTCAAGCGAAATTTGTTTTTTTGTTTGGGTAACATTCAATCCAGATCTTGTTTGTACTATTTTTAATTCTTGAGAATTATTTTTTTTAGGAATTGGAGGATTATTGAATTGAAAAAATTGATGAAATTGGTTGTTGAAAAATAAAAATTTACTAATGTTCAAATGTAGACTGCTCTTCAGTTTTCAATGGAATGTAATAATAATTATTAAAGTTCTTTAATTTTAAAGCAAAAAAATGTATTCTATTTAATTTTATGTGTTGCACATGTGATATTTTTTCGTTCCCTAACAAAATTTGGAAATTAGGAGCCGATAAAAATTGAAAAAAAAAAATTCTCATTTTCCCAATGGGGGGGGGTCCGGACCCGAACCCCCCCCCCCCCGTGCATCCGCCCCACTGATGACAATCATATATATGTTTGGAGTAACAACGTAAACAATTGCATAGTGCTATAGTTAGTACTCTCAATTCTAATTTATTATTCATCAAATTTGCGAAGTTATGACTGGAAATATTATTATCGAAAAATTTGTTGCTTTGTTTATTCCTACAAAAATGTCAAGTGTATTTCTGGTCTTTTTTTCTCCCACTGTTTTAAACCGTTCATTACGTATTTGACAACTGTTAGGTAATGGCTCATTTATATTACACGTGTATTATAAAATAATGGCAGCCGCTTCCGGAATTTTTTTTGCAAAATGATGGGATATGTAACATTTGACCTGATGAATTCGATCTCATGACTAGATTCAATTCCCTAATAACCAAATTCAGCGGATTTTCGTTCCAAATTATTTCTGAAAATTAAATTAATATGATATTTTCAGGAAATTTGTTTTTAACAGCTTGTGGATTGGTACTATATCTATAATCTGTCCATCCAAGCGAAGGAGTAATCCAAAACATTATCATGCATTGTGCACGTGAGCACTCAGACAAGGCTGCTCGTACAGAGTCGCACTAAGGAACGACCGAAATTGTATTCAAGGTGCAGTTTTTTTGGTTTTTTTTTGGAGTGGACTGTAGGGATGCATATTAGCGGTTTCTTCAGCCGTATCAGTACTTGACTTTTGAAAATTTCAAACGTCAAAATACCGTATATGTACACTCCACAAGCGTTAAAACGTAACTGACTACTCTGTTACTATAGCGCGAATTCCACCAGTCGATTGTATTTGATTTCGACTGGCCAGCGTTAGGAGGCGTGTTTATTCTATCCAATAGATGCAAATGTATGAGGTGATCACGCTTCGATCACGGGTTGATCACGCATCTATCGTTGTTTGGGTTGCTCTCTTTGTTGGATTGTTGGATGGATATAGTATTGTTACGTCCTAGCACCGGTCCTGACCAGATCGTAAACGCAGATGAGGAATCGCGTCGCAGCGAACGTCATTTTCCAAGAACTCGCAATGCCGCCTGGAGAATTCGAGACGCGTCATCGGGGCTTCTATCTACGATTCTCGATTGGCACGCAGATATATATACGGGACAGGCTTCGCCGCGGGGAAAGAATTGTTATTACAGAAAGTTAGTGATTCGGCAGTTTTATTCAGAGCTAAGTGACGAGAGTTTTGAGATCTGAGTGGAGCAAAGCTTTGTGCGGAAGTAGAATTTTTAGTACAGAGAGTTTAGTGCCGAGCATTGGAAAGTTATCAGAGCGATTTAAGTGATTGTGTTGTATTGTATTGTGATAGCGAGTTATAATAAAAGAAGTTTAGTGTTGTTTGGTGTTTTAATCGACGAACCCAGAGGAATATCGTAAGAGTGGTGTCAGAATTGAGATTTTCCAAGGGATAAATCGTAAAAGTATAGTTATATCCATGAAGCAAGCGATTGTTTCACCTACTTGCTGTCATCCTGTGTCCTGTTGATCATTGATAATGAGGGATAACGAAGAAATTTGTGTTACACCACCAGAAATTACCGCTCAAGCATGGTGAGAGTAGAAAAAGTACAGTTACAGTTAAGATTAGTTACGTGTACTCGCGTAATACCGCACTCGGTCAAGCCCTCATGCTAACAATTTTCGGTCGTGGATAATAGGCAACTCAACCTTCTCGTTACGTAATATACTATTCCACACCTAACTGTCGTTCCATGTGGAATATACTATGTTCCAAATTTGTTAGGTAAACAACTATATCCAAACAACGAATCACCTCAATCGTGGCAGAATCCATATTATCAACAGAAACGGTCTTTCAAAAATAATAAATTTCAATACATTTCAGAAATAATTTCACTCCACAGCAAATATTTTGATGAAAAACAAGATAGGTATTCAGGAAATGTTGACAAGCAAATTAATTGAGATGTCTCTTTTTTTGGCAATTCGTACACGAAACTACAACCGAAATCAATTTTAAAGTATAAGAAATTTATCATAAACCGAGTTGAAGAACATACAAGCAATAGTTGTGTGATAACTTTCAGCTTTGAATTGAAAACAGACTATAAAATAAACGAATAACTATATGAATGGGCTATTGTACAATACTCACCAAAACCACAAAAACATAAACACAGTGATAAGGAGTTTCAATGAATAACAATAGACATATTTTGGAGCCATAAAAAAGATTAATAAAAATGCAAATTTACTGGAATATGCTCGAAACACATCACGCAACAGTTCCTACCTACTTCCGAAATTATTTCAAGAGTACAAAGATCTTATCTTTTTTTTTTTATCCAACGAAAATAATATATCAAATTTTCAAATTGTGAGCACGATGCTTAAGCCGGTAATTCGCGAGTGCGTGTAATTGGCCTTATCCCCGAGTCGGGTACAGCTGCAACGTAATGGGTCATTTACAATACAATATTGTAAATTATTCGCTGCCGCTAGTGAGAGTAGAAAGACACAATTTACACTGCTTGATTGGGGTCTCGGTAACGATGATCGGTCAGGCGCGTATACAAGGGGGGGTAAAGGGGTAATTACCCCCCCATGCTCAGTCAGTCACATAACATATTACAATATATATTGAAAAATATAGAGAGATATCAAAAAATATAATGAATGAATGAAAAATTAATCACAATTTTATTTCACCTTTACTCCCTGTAACCCTGTAAGATCGCAGAATCTAGTAATTAAATTCAAAATTATTATCAAAATTATAGAATATCTCAGAAAATTATATTGTCTCTGGTATTTCGGGAGAAATTGATAAACCTAAATTTAAATTTATTATTTAATTTTTTTGTTGCATTATCTTGTATTCAGCAAGTATATACTTTTCATTGTACTCATATTGATATGTAGATGACAAATACATGAACGAATATCATTATAACGGTTTGTTTCTACTTACGTTGACAAGGTTAGTTATCTCTAAAGTCTGAAGTTTATTTTCATCTAAAATTATTGTTTCCTCTACTTTCCAATTTTATTTATGAAAAATATGAAGATTAAACAAAGCTGACGTTTTTATTCCACAGTTTCCTAATAATTTAAGTCATTATGAAAGGTAAAAAGGTGTTAAAATGCCAATATGCATTTGTGTTCTGATAATATGGTGGAAACGCATAATTTTCTCGCTGATTACCCCCCCTATAAACTTGAGCTGTGTACGCGCCTGTGATCGGTATCACTGCCACCAAAGGCTGATTTTTCAACCTGCTGCTTAGAAACTTAGCTAGGTTAAGGACTTAGCTAACAGCTAAGTTTTTTAACAGTAGCATGAAAAAAGGCTCTGAGACGTTGGCATTTGAATCTTATTAGCCTATCAAAACCTCAAAATCCTTTATAGAATGAACCAGTCTGTAATGTGTTTAGTACTTCAGTTCAGTATGCATATACTATTGAAGATTTACTTACGAATGAGTAAGTATTCGAAAACTGAATTTAGATATTCTTAAATGAGTTCAAATGTTTGCCGATTATTTTCCATCGCTGCACCTTTCCTATAGCCAAAAGATCAACAACAAGATGATATCCTGTGCATTTATTCTATGGCTCTGTAGTTATTGAATAGATAGTAGCAAAAATGAAGTTTAGTAAGTTTATCTTGGGTAAATTGATTTGATTGAATTTTCCTTGGTAAACCCTTTTGAAAAAGAGAAAAATTCCACAGAAACCAAGTACTTACATCGTTTTCTCCACATTAAATGTAAAACGATTCTTTTCATATTCTGCACAGATTGTAATTTCAATTATTGTTCTCTGCAATCCATAAAAATGTATTGACTGATTTTTTTCCCATATCATTTTTCGATACAATACCAATTACCTTGACCAATTAAGAAAATTGAAAAGTATATGATATAATTCAAACATATAAAAGCTAACGTCATTGATTTGGTGCATTCTGTATCCAAAGGCACCTACAACGCCTCATAGAGTTATTGTGATTTGGGTCAATAGATGGCGGATAAGGCGAAATTTTTATTATCTAATCGTGTGAGCTTGTTTGAATATTAGCCTGAAGATGTGACAAAAGGAATCACATCAATTTTTACTTCGCGCATACACTTTCAATGATTATTTTTATGTTACAACTTTTTTGATGAGCAGTAAGTAATTTATTTTTCGAATACAACAAAATTGCTATAATACTTGCCGGCAATAAAATTTGCCACGTTATTGCAAATAATAAAAGTGTAAAGCGGTCCAAGAGCTAGAAATGAAATTGTTTCACATAATATAAGAAACATCACGATCTTTTCAAAATTAGCAGTGTTCAAATATTGCAATCGAGGTGATTTGATTTATGATGACTTACTATATAGACAATTTAAATTGAGGAATGAATGGACTGATATTCAACCAACTAATCAATGTACAACCAAGTTATGCAAATCGAATGGTTTACCCAATTTGAGTTATCTGAAAAATTTGAATAAATTTAATATTAAACAGTCAATCATCACTAGAAAGCAATTTCGAATCTCACACTTAGAATTTGATCCTCAAATACATACCATTTCTAAGATATTTCTACCCAAATAGAGAAAAGTGTGTAAAAAAATGAATGCATCGGGATAACATTTCATTCTCAAACCCAGATAAACAAACTTGATGCGCTCAGAAAAAAAATTTCCTTCAATTAAATTATTTTTTATTTTATTTATTTTTTGTCTGAGCGAAACGAGCTTATTTGGGGTTGAGAAAGGGATGTTATCCCGATCAATTCACTTGTTTGGAAATGACTCTCTATTCATGTAGAAATATTCTATAAATAGATGTTTGACAGACATTTCGGGTGATTGTAATAGAAATCGAGAAAAAATGAATATTAAGTGATTCCAATAGGCAATGATGATGGCAAGATAGGCTGTTTCTTCCTTCACAAAAATATATTACAGTTTCCTGTATGATTTCCACTTACAAAGGGTTTACAAAACCGCGACACGTGTTTCGCTATTACAATAGCAAGATAAATATAACACTACTCTATAACACGCTATTTATATACATCTCGAACGTCTCTTACAATAAAGGTCCGACTTAGGTCCGATGTTCAAGCCGTCATTAATTTGTCCAAATATTAATTAATTACATTGGGTGGTTATTGCTAGAAATAGGCTATGTTAATTTTTGACCGGGAACATTTCTCTATTTATTGATTTTCTCTATTGATTTCCAAACTTCTAGAAGGTTAAGTTTCCAACCTTTCTGCTCAAAATGCCGTATTTTGAACTCGTGGTTGAACTCATGACCTTCTAGATCTAGATTCTTGAAACCTAATGATATTAATACAGCATTTCGTACTAATAATAAATTGGGGATATGTATCGAAAATAATAAAGACAAAAATGAATCGTCACAAAGATCAGGAGTTTGTCAATCAACATGTGGGTCATGTCCGATGTACTACGTAGGCCAAACGGGAAGATCTTTTAACACACGCCTAAGAGAACACAGAACTAGTTTTTCGAATGGAAAAACAAATTCTAATTATACATCTCACCTCATTATAGAAGGTCGTGAGTTCAACCACGAGTTCAAAATACGGCATTTCGAGCAGAAAGGTTGGAGACTTAACCTTCTAGAAAGTTTGGAAATCAATAGAGGGAAAAATTTAGAATATTTATTGAATGATCAGGTTGAATTAAATAACTCACCCTCGAACTCACCATTGTTGAATATGTCCCCGGCCAATAATTAACAGCCTATTTCTAGAAATAACCACCCAAGGTAATTAATTAATATTTGGACAAATTAATGACGGGTTGAACATCGGACCTAAGTCGGACCTTTATTGTAAGAGACGTTCGACATGTATATAAATAGCGTATTATAGAATAGTGTTTCATTTATCTTGTTTGAAGAAGCTATTGTAATGGCGAAACACGTGTCGCGGTTTTGTAAACCCTTTGTAAGTGAAAATCATACAGGAAACTGTAATATATTTTTGTTAATATGGATTTTCATCAAGTATCGGCCAGTTCATTTCAATGTTTCTTCCTTTTTATGAATGATATACCTACATATAAGTATATCAACAGAAAGTGTTTTCCAAAGATTTCATGTTGATTCTTATTTTCTTATATAGAAGTTTAGTAGATATTCATTTTGCATTAACTAGGAGAAGAAATGCAAAAATCTGAAGATGAACTGGCAATGAATATTTTGATTCATTGTTGGTAATTTTCAACGTCCTGAAATAAGCATTCAGGGGTGTTCTTGTGGGTCATTGAAAAATGTCAATCATTTCTTTGATATGTATCTCCCTACTTATATATTTAGTAGAAGTATTTACGAATTTTTTTCGAAAATTTGAATATGAAAGAGTATCTGTACTCCCACCGATTATTATTGATATTTGAACAATACGTATTTGAAGGTGAAAATTGTTGGTTTCTACCTGTGATACCTATTTACTTACCTGTCTAAATCACTTTATCAATACCAACGAGTACCTAGGTAAGTACCAGGCAGAATGAATTGACGACTGCAATAACTTGGTTTGCATTTGTGAAATGGAAATGAAAGAGAATTGCAACTTTACCGTTTCTCAAGACCACGTTTCTGGGATCATAATGTTGGCAAGGATACGCATTACAGTAGTTATAAGTTAGGAAAGTACAAAGCTCGTAGGAAAAAGACCGCTTGACGTGAGATAGCGACTAGATTACGGTACTTTAGGGAAGTAACACAAATAACTTTATACCAGGTTACAGAAAACGAAGTGGGGAGCCATTGGCCATTTTATATAGTTATTGTGTCGACAAATGGATGATTATCTGTATTCACTTGTTATTGGTGCAGTGGAAAAGATTTTTTTCAGAGACCCCGATACATCGGGTGTAATAAAACCTTATCACCCCGTGAGATGACATGACAAGCGAAATGATCTGTTCTAATAATAGCGAAACCAGAGTGAAAAATCATTGAAGAAAACGGCCTAGCAACGTTTCCAACGCCAGAACAAGTGCTGAGACCAGCCCAGTAGGCTTTTCTAAAGATAAAAGGCAGTCTATAAGGTATGGCGACCAAGTAAAATGAATCGTTTACAGGCTAGATTTACGTGAGACTTGTTACCCTCACTATGGCGTCTTACACGAGCAAAATTTGCCTCCAAAATGCACTTACCAGTTGCCTCGACGGTTGTCTTTTACCTTGCGATGTGTTACCCGACATTTTTCGCGTGTTTTTCACTAAAACTACGTAAATATCGAACTTAATCAGTACAAAATGCCACACTCCACATCCACACAATGCGCTATCCAAAGCGCAACTAAAAACGAATAACACCTTTACGTCAAGAATCGACGCGGTAGAGATGCTCTGTCCTTGTTTTCGATATCTGTTGTTTAACCGGTCGTACGTCGGTACTTGTTTCATTCAGTTTGACTTGTCACATTGCCGATTGCCGAGCCGCATGGAAGTTGGGGGAAACTTCTTTTCAATCAAGTTGCCTCATAGGAGGAGAACCCAGATGTTTTTTTCAAAAATCGTAGGTTCATCTTCACTCTTCTAAACCGAATTGCCATAAGTTAGTTATTGACTGTCGAACTTTAAAATGATATTTCAAAGTGAATTTTGTGTAATGTGTCCGTGCTTATCTATTTTTAATTGTTTAATGAAGGTATCAATAACTAAGTTCGAGTGTGAATACAAAACAAGTAGCAAGTCATATGATAAATAATAAATAGATAATGCAACAATCACATACATGCGTGTATTAACTTTTTTCGTTTACAGGGTGAACACTGTGAACAGTAATTATAATCATGAGCTAGTATTTGAGGTGAACAATATTTTGAACTGATGGGCGGATTCAGTGGCGGTTCTAAGAAGTAGGAGGTGAGAAAATGATTCAATTGAAAATTATCAAATGTAAATATTGTTTCAATATTTGTTGAAGAGGTAGAAATGTTCTGAAATCCATTTTTGAGGTTTCAGCTCCCTGGAAATTAAAATAAAAAAGCTTGGTTCTTATAATATCTGTTTTTAGGGCAAATTGTTAAGTAAGATAAGATCGGGTGTGAAAGCTTTTTCCATGAATGAAAGATATGAGCAACTTTTTTGTCATTTCTAGCTGTTCCGAAAATTTCAAAATGAAGTAATCGTCATATGCTAATATCTGTTTAGAAAGTTAGATATCATTATTATAAATGTTTTCGATTTTGAAAAATACAAATAACTTTTTTGGTCAAAAATTATAAAGTTTTGAAAGGTCGAAAACCAAAATCAACCAAAATGTCATAATTTTTTTTCTTTTCTATAGAATTGCTTCAGAAAGAACTTTACGAGTTCCAATACAACATCTAAGTCATTCTGGCCATTAGAATTTAGTTTTTCCATATTTCAGAATTATTCTGCTCATTATTTACTCTGTGGATGCTCATCGAACATCTTTTTATTTCTTCTACTGCATTGTCGAGGACTGCTCGAGAATAACTCGAGACCCTTTGGGTTTTTCGGCGATATTTTGCATCTGGAACGAAAACGAGTTCACACTTACCCCAACCTATGCGGTCAGACTAAGGTGGCTATATACAGTTGTTTTCACTCCATATAAAAAATTGTCAGCAAATCAGACGACCGATCTGGCGTACTTGAACAAGAATTGATGACGTAGACCGTAGTAATAACTCAAAAAATTCGCCAGGTATCGTCACTCTCGCAGTTGAGATGACAGTCATGTGCACGTCCTGTGTTGCCAAGTGGCTATGTCGTTGCGAATCCTGGTCTATGTGCTGAAAAAACTAGTTGATTGTTGATATTTTCATTTGAGCAATATAATATTGTGATCTCAATTCGAAAGCTCGGTTTAGAAGTAGTATCACAATTTAGCCGAATATTATTCACGTTAATACGTGTGAGCGAATAGGAGTGAGAATTGTGATCAAATTTTATGGATATGTGAAGTGAGAAAATATAATTTTCTCTGGTGAGTGGAATCATTATTATTTTTTATAATCTTCTGGGTTGAACTGAAAATTTCTAAAACATATATCACTGCATTTATAGAATATTCAGAACGCGTGCGCACTCTAGAATGTTGCCAGCAAACCTCTCTTGTGTTTTTTTTTTTTGATCACTACGAAATTTTTAAATGGTTATTGAATATACTAGAACGTGAGATTATTCTTGGAGGTATGTCATTGAAGATGAAGTTTGTTTTATCAGCCTCAGATTGATCTCACATTCTATTCTCTGTCCTAACCAAAAGTGATCTGTATTGGCAACAAAGTGTTCCATGGATCGAGTGATTTCGAAAATTTTTAGGAATTTCAACCACAAGCGAACCCTTAAGGCGTAATTTTGAACAACTACACCCCGTCTACAGGTTTGTCTGAAACAATATAGCAACACTGAAATCACCAGTATATAGCCACCTTAGGTCAGTCTTATCTTATAATGCATTTTCATCAGAGTCAGTGTGATCTAGGCCATTAAACTGTTTTTTATGAAATACCCATTGAATATAATGAATCCAAAATAAACTAGAATCCAAAATATACATGTTCACGTCATTTCAACACAGACTTTGATATTTCCAAAAAATTACTTGTTCGCTCATCGAGCGTCAAGTCGAAACAAATGCCTCAACTTTCCTGAATTAATCTGTTGAATTCCAGTATGCAGTGTAGCTTTCAACGTAGGTCAGAATGAATGAAAATTTGTGAATGTCTATGCCAGATAGCGCTGAAATTGGTTCATTGGCCGCTCATTGAATGCAATTGTTTACACTTGCCCTGTATTCACATTCACCAGAGCTCACTATATATTTGCCCTGATACGTAGCTACACTATAAAAAAGATGCAAATTCGAGTTACAATTTTATCACTATCGTATTTTTATCAATATGGAAATTCAATTAACAAATTTATTTGTAATTTAATGTTCTCGAAAATCTCAATGGAAGTGGTATTCAATAAACCTCAACATCGAAGTACCTACACTTTTTATCTATAAAAATACCGAAGTCCCTAATTTTCATTTCATATCGACTGAGTATTTTTAAAAACGTGAACATTGAAGCATATTTCTCTTTTCGTATAAAAAATACTGCTTATACCTAACATGCTTTTCATATTTCTGTTCCGATAGAAATGAGAAGTTTGAAATTGTGCTTTGAAGAGAATAATTTCATCCAGTAGCGGATGCACGGGGAGGGGGGTTTCGGGTGCAGACCCCCCCTCCCATTGGGAAAATAAGAGATTCTTTTTTCAATTTTTATCGGCTCCTAATTCCCAAATTTTGTTGTGGAACGAAAAAATGTCACATGACCAAGACAAATAAATAAAATAGGATAAATTTTTTTGCTTTAAAATTGAAGAACTCTAATGATTATTATTATTACTTTCCATTGAAAACTAAAGAGCAGGCTACATTTAAACATTAGTGAATTTTCATTTTTTAACAACCAATTTCATTAATTTATTCAATTCAATAATCCTCCAATTCCTAAACAAATAATTCTCAAGAATTGAAAATAGTACAAATAAGATGTGGATTGAATGTTACCCAAACAAACAAACAAATTTCGCTTGAAATTTTTGGACTCACCGATTGTTCTTTCCTTTTTTTCCTGGTTCAGTCGGTTCAGACGCTGGATCAAGCCGAGTAAAATATGAAAATAGAGTACTCTTCATGTTGTAGGTTCAAAATAAAATGCTTTTTTTTAACTATCGAATTGCAATTTTTCTCGATGACAGTTTGAAGAAAATTGACACTTGTCAGGCTTATCGAGGAAAAGTTCGAGAAATTTCTTACAGTGCTGCCATTGGATCCTTTTTGGCGCAGTATTTGAAAAATTAGACTTGTTACATTTGCGATGAGTATTGTGTATGCCGGTAACGATTTGAATATACTATGTATGAGTAGAATATGCTGTTGATTAGGTTAAATAAACTCGATTCGATTTAAAAATTTGAAAAAAGGAAAGTTTCGAACCTACTTTACCTCCTGGCTACACCTCCAAATTTTGCTCATGTCAATTTCTTTCACCTTTTTTTTGGATCTTGACTAGTTGTTGCTATACGGTAGCTAATAATTTTCTGTTTTATATATATATATATATATATATATATATATATATATATATATATATATATATAAATTTTGAGTTATAGACCCCCCTCCTTGACCTGATCCTAGATCCGCCACTGATTTCATCCTCTGCATCTTATCATGCAACGAAGTATACTTCAATGTTGAAGGTTGAAAATGGTTTTTCTCAGAAACCACGCATGTAATTTGTTTCTCACTTCATGAAGCTGCTTGACAAGTTTCAAATACTGATTAGAGGACAATGGCTTGCACCGCCAGATTTCCAACAGAAAATCGTTGAAAAGAGACTCTTTGTGTTCTATCCAATTATTTAGGTACAGAAAAATATAAAAAATTCACAATTTTGTTCCATTTCCGGACGATTCGAAAATGATATGAATTATTTCAGTTCAATTATATTAGTTATTTCACTCGAACACGAATGATCTAGATGTCGGGAATACTCAACTTGGTTTCAACATTCATTCCTAGTGATTCATATTTCTTTATTTAAATTTTCTTCGATTCTACTATTTTATTTTCAATATTTCCATTACTTTTTCGCAATGTTAATTTTTGAATCGGTTGAATTTCGATTTTTTTATCATAATCCGTTTCATTCTTTTTGTTTACATTTGGGTGGCTTATTTGATTAAATTTTCGACCGAATTATTTGACAACTTATTATTGCCTCTGTATTGACTTCTGCTCATTCATTTTATAAGGTTTTGCAACAGGTTTCTATAGAGTTAGTTACATAGACAATGTATGTACAAACCAAAACCACACTTCAATTCTTTCTTTGTTGATAATGACCATTATATATCTTCATTCCAAATATGGCATTTCCAACCTCACAAACAAATGGAATAAGGTGCCGTGTACACTTCGTCTGTTAGCCGATTTCCAAATTAATAGGAGTGAAAAAATGGTAAATTTTCAGTCCTATCACTAGTGTTATAAATGATAGAGACTTTATTTATTCATCACTGTTCGTCCCTTACAACACTAGGTACGTCCCAGTCATTAGCAGATATGGACCCAAAAAGGATATCAAAAGGATGTCGAAAAGATATCTTAGATACTGTTTGAAAGCAAATATTTTGTTGTGGATGGATCATCTTCGTAGTTTTTTGGGTTTTTACATACCACATTTTGGGAAAATTGAGAATTATTATTAGAATCCATACAAGTGTAAAAGGTAGACTTCTGATCTAACTAATGACGAATATGCCCAGCAATCTCTTTGAAGTATAATAAAATAAAAAAACACCTATTATATGTGTTCACTGTATTGGAATATATTTCTAGTAGGTGTTTTTTCTTCCGTCATGGTCTGCATCAGGGGCGCCGGAACCATGGGGGCAATGGGGGCTCGGGCCCCCATAGTGATGTTCTGGTTTGCGAAACTGTTACCGTGCTCTCATAGCAAAAATGTTTCGTTTAGAACAGAGTATGTATCGGTCTCATTGCATCTCCATAATTGTATCAGTCAAATATGGTGGTCATACCATGCGATACGCAACCTCAACATTCTCCTGCTAGTCCGCTTCGCTTACGGAGATTACGTGTATTAGTTGAATTAGTTGTTGTTGCCTTCTAATAATTATTTTTATTTCACTGTACATTCACTATTTACAAAAGTACCGTATATATTGTAATAAAAAATAAAAAGATGTGATATCTGATATATCGAATAAAAAACGTATTTACGGTCCACGATGACACAGCAAAAACAAAACGATTATGCTATTTTGAACTTCTACAAAGAGCTTCTTTTTTAAGAAGTTCGTAGTCACGAGCAAATATTTCCATTTTAAAAAATCACCAAAGACGGCAGACCTTCTATGAGTAAAATTATAATTTTGATCCTATATGTTACATATATAATATACAGTTCAGGTAGAAATTTGTTCTTTGTTTCTCTTGTAGTACTCAGACTCGCCATTTATTGGCATTTAAGGTTTTAAACTGGATGTGATTATCAGTTTTTTCGTTTTGTTTTTTCTTTACTCTACCGAAGTTTGGATATTATTTTTATTATTTTAAACATGTTTTACTTGAGTCTTTTGATTAGTATTCACTTTGCGTTTTTTTTGTGTATGTAAACATCACCTGAATATATGATGTTATAATACAATGGCTTTATTTAACCTTATTATTATTATTATTATTCTTGTTATTTTTGGAGAACGAGCCCCATAGTAATTTTGAAGTTCCGGCGCCTATGGTCTGCATTACCGGTGTGCAACTGGAAAAGTAGCTGAGTTTGTGACAGGATTGGAAAAGCTGTACCTTCCGACACCGAGCCACTATAACTACCCCCAGGAAACTGGTCAACTTTATAAAAAGTCTCAGTATTCAAAGCATCATATAGAATTAGTGTCTTGGAATTATACGTGCCATCCTCCCAAAGTGTACACCATAATTGAAATTTATTTATTAAGAGTTTTTCGATAAAAGTTATTGTTGACAAAAGTTTGTGCATCTACTAAAACTGAATATGAACCAAAAAAAAATTGGAAAACACAAGTAATATACGAGGAGAATTAAAAAATTTGATTTTGAGACACAAGAACCCTAATTTTAGGAAATGTCGGTAAATGTTATTTGGAGAAGTTGTTCAGCATTTAGAAATACATCTAGTGGAGTTTCATTTTTTAACCTCAATTTTTGAAAATGAAGACTGCGAAAAGAATTTGTGAAAGAATAAATAAGACAAAATGCCGTTAACCACGGTCTATTTGAAAAACCTGTGATATTACAAATAACACAACTATTGTGTTAACCACTATCAATTTTTTGAAGAGTGTAATAATTTCCAAAGTATTTGGCGCAGTCATTTTTATTTTTTGTTAACATCGAAAAATGTCGAACATTATAAAGTATTGTATCAAGAACTTAATGTTCAATAATGCCAAACCTTAAAACATCAAAGTAAAAAAAACGTATTTGCACAAACTGAGAATTATTTTGGACACGAATATCTCAACAAAATTTGAAAAGTAACGAGTTCGTGCCAAAACATGTATTCGATGTTTTGCGATTTGGCATTATTGAATATTAAGTTCTTGTTACAATACTATATAATTTCGAGCAATTTTCGGTATTAACAAAAAATAAAAATAACTGCACCAAATTTTCTGGAAAGAGAGAGAAGATCACTCTTAAAAAAATTTAGCGTGGTTAATACAAGAGTTTGGTAATCTCTGATATCACAAGCTTTTCAAAAAAACAGCATTATTTTCTACAGACTCTATTTTGAAAAATGGGTAAAAAATGATATTTTACCAAGATGGCTAAGACTTTGAATTTAGATATATATTTCAATGCCGAATGACTTTTCCAAAGAATATTTCCAGAGATTTTCCAAAATAAGGGTACTTTACTCTGCTCTCAAAATAAATTTTTTGAAAGCTTCCCATATATTAGATGTGTTTTACAATATTTTTTGGTGCATAGTTAGTTTTTTCAAGAATAACTGTTATCGAAAAACCCTCAATAAATAAATTTTGCATCTGGTGAATACTTTGGGGATGACACTGTAGATCTTATTGGTCGTAGTTCAGTTCTTCCTCTCATTCTACAAATCATTACCAGGGTCATATTTTCAGTAATCTGCAATGCTTATCATTCCCATCCAACCACCCTTTTCACTCTTCCTCAAGGAGGTTCTCATGTTGACCTTGAAAGTTAAGAAAAACTCATAAAAATGTCTCTTTGATTTATTTTTTAGTAACCAGTAAACATATTTCAACTAATTCAAATATAGTAATGTTTTCAGTCTCGTCAGAGGATTTATCAGCTTTCATACATATTTTGTGAACAAAAATCTAGACCACTTAGACAGCTGAATAGCGTCATAACATTTTTTATTCCAATTCCAACACTTAATTAAAAATATATTCGATAGTCAGCAACTAGTCAACTAATTAAAATCAATGTAGTTAAGGTAACCACTCGCTGTCAGGGCTAATCGTTTGGCTATCTAGTCTAGCTCCCTGCTCGTTTTTGCTATCAGACACCTTGTGGTAGACATCTTTGGCTTTTCCCGACAAGTATTCGACACCGTCTCCGATTTTATCACCAGCTTTTCTGATCACATCGGCAGCAGCGTGTGCTGATATCGTTTCGTCGTTGATGTTGATGTTGTAGCCCTGGTTGGGGTCCTTGGGGCAGTCATTCTGTTTGATGATGGACAGATCGAAGGGGTCGATTTGAGAAGAAGACAGTTTGTTTCTGATCTGAAATACAGTTTTCCGTAAGTAGTTAGTTTCGAGTGACGAAATTTCGTTAGATTTTCATCATAGATTTTTTTAATTCTGTTCTAATTTTGGTAATCCTGTGAATTGTTCCTCCACCGTTCTCTGATGACAGGAACGTGTCAATCATTATTAGACTCTGTCTCCCTCATGGTGAATGAAATGAAATACACGTCAAGAAAATAGTAAAATAATTCCTGAGAACTTCTTTCTCTTCACAAAAATAATTATGTTTCTGAAAGTCATACTCGTATTTCTTTTGAAAAATGTTTTCTCTATCAGTCATAATCGATATTCTAAAAATAGTAGATAGTAGTATAAAAATACTACTAAGGTTACTATATCCATATTGTAAACGGAATCAGTTTGCCAGAATGGAACTCACCTTGTCAATATACATTCTGTCAAGAGATCTGGTCCTAGACAAAATCGTTGCAGACTGCCTGTTGGAGAAAGTTATTTTCTGGCAAGTGAAGATACCGGCATATGTTTCATAATCTGTGGTGAATACAGTGAACGAAGATGAACCAGCAACACCTGAAAATTACATGAAACAATGAGAAAGCCTCTAGAGCAGAAAGCCAAGTGCAATATTTTTTCTTGAATATGGACTAACATAAATATCATCTCTTTAAATACTGGAACTTTCTGTGATGAATAAATCTATTGATTATCACAACCAAGGCAATATATGTAATGAAATAATGAATTATTATTACTTATTTTGTATACAATCTTTCGCTGGATGTAAATTCTCAGAGATGAAGGTTTTATATTTAATGGATGGAAAAAAGTTTTCTCAAAGAATATTCCGCGTTTTAAGGAAACCCTTAAGAAGAATTTGAATTGATTTTGAAAAGTGCTGGTGTTTGTGCACTCTGATTTGAATCTTTGTTTTTTCGTAAAATATCATTCAATATCAGATGATTGTACTGCTAAGAGATTTTCTTGCTCTTTCATATAACGAATTTTGAATCTGATAAGAAGGCTTCGATCCACAAGTGTTGTGAGACTTTGAATAGACTTCGGATATAGATATAGCAGAACATATATCTGCGAAATGTGTTGCAAGTGTTGTTAAAAAAAACTTTTTCATTTGCAAAAGTATAAAGGATAGCCTGCCTTTCAATTCACAGTTTCACAATACGCAGATTAATATATTGAAAATGGTTTTTCGACAAAA
The DNA here is from genome assembly GCA_032362365.1 of Zygogramma bicolorata. NCBI lineage: Eukaryota > Metazoa > Arthropoda > Insecta > Coleoptera > Chrysomelidae > Zygogramma > Zygogramma bicolorata. The sequence continues at coordinate 2,269,569 of JAVJAQ010005172.1, forward strand.
GCCATTATCAAAATTATGATCAATTAGGAAATTTGTTTTTTTTTACCATTTTCTTCGGGGGTTATATCAGGATTGCACCAAGTTTAATCGGAAAAATAAAAGTGTGCTGCACATATCCATGATTTTCAAAATGTTGCTTAGCAAATGACTTTAGTTACTTGATAAAAAAATATATTACAGTTTCCTATACGATTCACACAATTACAGGAAACTGTAATATATTTTCAGTTGAATATGGATTTTCATCGAGTATGTAGGAGGGATATGTATGATGAGATTATTTCTAGAAACAATTTAAACTCAGAAAACTTCAAAATCGAACACAGGGACAATATACTACTTGGAAAGTAAGCCAAAATCCAGGTTTATTTTGATCAGTTAATAATAATAATAATAATGGCTTTTATTGACAGGAATAATAAATTACAACCTATCAAAAGGCACGATTCAATAGACAATCCAGACATCTATGAAGTCTGAACTGTTTCTTGTTCTTCCATCCAACCGTTCAATCGGTTAAAAGGGTCTGGTGCATTTGAACGCTGTACAACTCTGTAAGAGCAGTCTATGCTTCAACTTTTCATGGATTATCCGCATTTAGGGAAATAATCGTAGGGAAAACAATTCTGATTATAGATGCAGTACGCATCTGGGTGATTGCCAAGTTCCAGTTTCTCAATTTCACCGAGCAATAATAGAAAATGTGATTCAAATTCAGCATTTTTCAGAACAACAAGTTTTCTCATATCCCAGAAAAACGGAGCACTCGGAAAATTTGTCAAGCATTCGTTTGTTCTCCATCCACCTGACCCAATATACCTTAAGAAATAATACTCACTCAGAGGAAATTGAACTTTCATTTTGGCAGGAACCGAGCTATCGGGAACAGTCAACGTTCCCTTGTAGTGGTAACCATGTCTGAGGGGAGTCAATGCCAACAAAAAGTGCTGACTGATTTCCTCAATCGAGTATTGGCCAGGCTCGTCAGTTTTCGTGATATTATACACGATGCAGCTGCTAGCTGTACTAGTTTTCTCTATCACATACCAAATGCCCAGCATCTGAAAAACAAATAGAAGTTTCTTCATTGTAATGTGCCTATGTAGATAGATGCATCTTTCGACAACATTTTTTTTGAAAATGCTGGTGGCCATAGTCGGACGTAAAAGAATCCAAAGTTCTTAGATGATATCAGACAAGAACAATAAGAAGTTTTGTAACTAGTACGATAGATAAAGGACTGAGACTAGTTGGTTAAATCACATTTCCGTGTCTAACTATTATTCTCCAAATAGCGTCCAATTTAAACGTCCAAATCTAACCATACGATGATAACATACATTGAGTATAATTGAGTAATAGTATATTACACACCGAGTTCTGTCGTGAGATCAGTCAGTTACTTTAGCTATGATCTCGAGACAGGAATGAAACTTACTACCAAGGTTTGTATACTATTTTATTTCATTTACAACCATCATATTTCGATTAAAATTAATAAATCTCGTTTCGTTCTGAACATATCTAAAATATTACATTTAACGACAAATGACCAAGAACGCGATTTTCAAGTAGATATATTGTTATCGTGACAACGGGGTATACAATTGTCACCAATATAAATAAATGTCAGATAAAGTCAATAAATGACAGATAAAGTCTACAATAGATGAAATGAGGGCGGGACGTAGAGGTGTGTAATGTGACACTTCCCAACCTTCAATGACGTTAGTAATGTCAGCATTACATATATGGTTGTAAATAATAGTATATTAAACACTTAGAATGAGAAGTAACCTATTATAATAGCTATTATATATGAGCGAGCTCTATAGAATAGCATTCTCAGGCGAGGTATATATAATTTTGTTCCCACTAGTAACACCGAAATATCAAAGTTTTTTTATCAACTCTGATTTCCAATTCCACTGAATCAATGCTCATTCACATTGTTTTTTGAGCACATTACTAAAATGTCGATATATGAAGTAGCCTAGGAGTTCAGTTGTCAAACAAACTGAAACGAAATTCGACTTTGTTGTCAGAAAATAGACGCTATATTGAAATTTCGTATGTACTTGTAAATGAAAACAAAACATGAGTGAGATATGAAGTGATAGTGATTCTGAAATAAGCATATGTACCCTGCCTGGAGTTAAGAAGATGGCAATGGATGCAAGTAGCGATTTTTGGCCTCCATCATTATTGACAGTTTTTCATCGTTTACCTACGTGAAATTTCTTTTTCATTATTTATCTAGGTTAAGAAAGTGCTACTTTTCATTAGAGCAAATGCTTCAATAGTGGTGATTTCCCAGGTTAGTAGTGGAAAATAGTATATTACGTAACGAGGAGGATAGAAATAAGCCTATTACGCACGAGCGAAAAATTGTGAGCACGAGGCATTAGCCGAGTACGGTAATTCGCGAGTTCACGTTTTTGGCCTTATCCTCGAGTTACATATTGTACTTTGTCTACTCCCACCATGCTAGTTCGGTAATTCATGGTCGTGTAGCTTTCTTTTTTATCAGCCATTTTCAATGATCGACAAGACACCATATGACAGCAAGTAGGTAAAACAATTCCTTGTCATTTCATGGATATAACTAGATACAGTACCAATCCACGAACTGTTGAACAGTAAATTGAATTAAAATCTATTTTTGATAACATACTGTATAATAATTCATTCACCTAGATAATGACAGTGACATGAACTTCGAGAGTAGACAGTAACCGTTTCTTGATTTTCGTTGAAGGTGTTTTTTTTATCAAAATGCACTATACTAAAAGTGTTAAGTGGAAAATGTTCAATCCAATCGAAAATTACTCTAATTAAATCCGTCAATGAATATTGTTTTTTGAAAGTGTCATTCTTCTAACTTGTCCCAGTCCTATCTATATATCACATATATTATTCACTAGAACTTTGTAATTGAATTTTTGCGTTCCTTCAATTAGTCAACGTCCCAACATGGCTGCAACACGCAATATCGAAAATTATTCTGAAAAAATGGAACAGGCATAAAAACTTTTGAAACTGTCACGTTCCGATCCAGAACTGTTGAAGCCATGCAAAAATATTGAAATGTACAGGGGGTTCTATTTGAATACCAAACAGGAGCCACTTCCGGTGAAACCAGAAATGACCGGAAAGTGTAAAAAACTCCGCTTCACAAACCATTACCAATACCGAATCATTTTTTGATACGCCTAATATTCTAGAAGTTCTACCTTGTTTAACAGATTCGTTGACACCTAGCATATTATAATGTCAACCCTCAGAAGTCGAAACTTGTGCGAGAAATTTATTAACGAGGCCTTAGCTTTTAACGTGTGAATCCAGCTACACTACCGGCGAGAACCACTACTAGACGACTGGTGTTGTTAGAGAGCTCGCCTCATAATCTTTGGGTCTGTGGATTTTTTCCATATATCCAGGTCATGTTCAGTTTATATCCAGTTCATGACCATAACAGGTTCATTTAGGGCCATAACGTCTAGAAAGACCAAGAGATAGTCCATTATACGTCCAGTTCGTTTTTCCATGTCCAATGGACGTCCAAGACGACAATGGCCTACGCATGGATATCCATGGAATATCCGTTGTCTTTCAAGGACGTCCTATGGATATCCATGACAGGTCCTATTTATGGCCATAACGTCCAGAGAGATCAAGAGATAGTCCATTTTATGTCTAGTTCGTTTTTCAGGTCCAATGGTCTGAGCATGGATATCCATGGAATATCCGTTGTCTATTCAAAGTCGTCCGATGGATATCCTTGATGTACGTTACATATATCTTTGTGTTGATTCCTGTACGATCTTTACACACAACGGGTTCACAAAACTGTGACACGTTTTTTCGCTATACAAAGGAACTTCTTCAAACAAGAATAATGGATTCCCAAAGATGTTCAAGTCCAATTTATGGCAGTCTCTTTGTTGCAAAAGTCACTGAATGCTGCTAGAAACTTGATTTTTCCATAAAAATATTTTAACTTGAGATGATATCTGGGATTGTATTCCAAAGTACTCGATGAATACAATCAACTGATTACTTCCGAAAACACTCTGTGTATATGTATATTCAAAAAGTATGTGACTCCTAGATACCGTTCAGTAAAGAGTTACAGATCATACTCGTATGTGTATCCAGATATCGATGTCAGTAGCATATTCATGGAAGAAAAACTTTGGGGACTTATCGCACATTCATTGTTATCTCTTTCATGATTTCACGTCGTGGATTTCATCATTTTGATAAACAAAAGTTGCAAAGACACTAAAGGGGTAAGGACCTAACTGGAAACTTTGAAACACCAGAGTTCGAAAATTCTATTTGCAAGTTTTTTTTTTCTGTTCGAAAAACTGGCATAGACTTTTTTATTATTTGATGAGTATCAAAAAAACTTACCCTGTTCATATTGAAGTCCTGTACTGGCTCAATACTGGGACATGCCCCCAAATGATAGGAATGCATTTGGACATGGCTGATAACCAAAAGTATCACCAAACCGCTAAAAACCCACTTGAGCATTTTTGATTCGCTTTTACGGCAGTTGTGATATCGACTAAGATAATCTAATTCAAAACATCTTTATATAGAATGGCCAATTACAGTTCGCCAGTGGTATTCTGTAGCACGTTTTTGACCACTTCGTTTCTTTGAATTGAACTGGACTCTACTAGTATCTTTATTGCTTGCTTTGAATGAGTGCGAGTTGACCACAGTAAGTAATGGTGATCTTGTGGAAGTAATAAACGGTATTTTTTTCGCTTGGCCGATTGTTTTATTCTGAGAGTTTCAAATGTTCAATAACTCGAAGATAAGAATTCTTGAAAGCGATGAATCATTGAAAAAGTCTGTGTCATTGATGGCAAGAGCCTTGCAACAATAACAACTCTTGAGAGAAGGGAAGTGATGTCGTTCTCGTAAAACTATGATGATGAAAAAAATTCTGGGGAAATTAAGATTTGGTTCTGAAAACTCTCAAACGAGAATTTCGATAACCGATTCGTAAATATGTATGCTTAATATGTGGAAGGTGATATCTAGGAAATGTTGAATTTTTGATGTGAAATTTCAATGTTTTTTGTAATAATAGTTATGAGTGTATTATTCAATTTTTTACAGTCTGACTTGAAGCTTAAACAAAAAAATTACGCACTGCGTGTTTTTCCTTTTCAAACCCATAGTTTTCTATTGATGGAACACACTCAACATTTCAACAGAAAAATGTTGATAATATCAATATCCTCAAATATACAATGTCCTGAAAGGTCTTAACTTTTGTACTACAAGTTGCTGGACATCAAAGTTTTTTTTTGTAGGACCCTAAATATTTTTGTAAAATTTTTAGGACGCATCTTCTACTCATTATTTCATATATTTTCCCTTTCAAAATTATTCTCTATAACAAGCAGATCAATATTTAAAAATGCATACTTTTTTAGCCTGAATCTGGGTCTGGCGACAGGTAAATGAATGATTTTTTTTTGCAAAAACCACACATTCAAGGTAAAAATCAGGAAACTAGATTTACCAAAATGAGAATGAAGATTTCAAAAGCAATTTTAGTTTAAGAAAGAGTAGTGGCTCTTTTTTTTAATAATTCGTCACAAAAGGCCTGTAAGAACAGCACTGAAAAGAAAAAAAATGTGTTGCGTACTGATGTTAATGGTTCGGACTTCCATTGTCTATATTTTTAACTCTATTGAAACCTGTTTGCTAAGGATTAGAATACAAATGAAGTGAGAAAATCAAATCGAATTCAAATTTTTGGCCAATAATGAAATTAGGGATTGATCGATGAAAGAAAATACTGTTGTTACAAAAAATCGAGATATCGATAATGAAATATGAGTCAAAAAAATTTAAATAACGAAATGAATGAAATAATATTGTGACAAAAAAATTGAGATATCGAATATGAAATACAAGTCAAAAAATGTAAATAAAGAAATCGAATTAAATATTATGAAAAAATGTTAAAACAAAGTTTCAAGTTCAAGTTTCGATTGCTGGTATGTATCCACAATCGTCTTCAGGTGAAGACAGCGGATAACATTGTCAAACACTTTCAAGCAAACGATGCGATCTGATGATAGGGTCCCAACGAAGTTACCACTTCAACATCCTGTAGTTTTCTCAATATTGACTCGATGAATAACATCCATAAGCATGTTATTAAGAAACGCTCTGTACAATACTGAGATTCATCATTATCACACGGAATACTGCATATTGAATATATCAATATTACAATCTCAATATAAACTGTATAAATATTTGAAACTTGCGAAGTTATTACACTTGTAAGAATTGGAGATGAATATTATTGAATAATTAGCATGAAGTTTAAGGAATGATCTGATTATATTTTAAAATTGTTTTTCTAAAATTTTAAAATATTATCAGATCAGATATATAACAACATTAAATATTAATGATCATCGTTCGGACTGGACAACCAAGGGAGCTCAAAACCTAACTGATATTTGCTTCAAACATCAGAAAAAACAAAAAACCTTACCGCGTTTCCTGGATGAAACAATTGCTGTGACATCTATGATCACAAATAGCAAACTCACATCCATCACTACAGAATTCTTCGAACTCCTGTTTATAGAAATACTGTCAACCATGTGAAAATATCATTTGAAGGAATGGATACTACGATAGATGGCGCGGAGTTATCTACATTATAGTGTAGATGGCGCAGCAGAAACGTCAAAAGATGGCTATCAATTCGGAAAGATGAGTGCAATTTTCTGTCAATTTCGTAGATCATTCATGTTCTGATGATTAATTTAATGCCTGAACTTTCATTTTCTTCGTAAACTTTCATCGTCAACTGTATTTTGAAGCTTCAATATATTTCTTTCAACATTTCAGTCAAACTGACAGAGAGAACTATCCACCTATTTTTTCCTTCACAGAGGGAAACTTTGTCGTGCATTGTCAAGTACACGGAAATATTGACATTAGAGTATAGATGGCGTAACAAACTCGCTTCAAATCGTTTTTACACAGGCATTGACTATAATATCTCCAAGATAAATAAAAACCCTGGTGCGTTGACCGATATGCTTTTGTTTAGCCAATTCCTCTCGACCTGAGAAATCGAAGAGTAAACTTACATTTTTTGACGGTAGGTGGTGTTGAGGTGGTGATACAAATGCGATTTTCTAAGGGGAATTATCAGCATACAAAATACGTAAGGTCAAGTTCGTCTAATAAAAAGTTATTAATTTTTTTGGAATGTTTGACAGTTCGATTAATATCCAAAATCCTGTACCTAGTTCTTGTTTCTTTTCACGATTTTCTTGTTTATATTCTTTTTAAGTGTTTATCGTTGCTGTTCTTGTATTTGTTCGATTTCATAGTAATAGTTAGATTCATTATGAACCGATTTACAAAGCTCAAATTAAAATGCTTGTGTAACGTGTAGGTACTACTCATCGACTGATAATCAGATTAAAATTGCATTTTTTTAACACTATGAAGAAAAAAGTACTCACCTTTCTTCGGTTCCTCAGAAAGTAGAAAGATAAGATATCAATACTTTCCAGTTTCACTCACAACTGTTGTTTGGGAAGATTTAAAATCACATCACAATCACTGAGTTTTTGATTTATTTTTCATCAAATTGAAAGCAAAAGGAATACCTAATAATCAGTCAAAATGTGACGACTGCATAATTTCTAGTATTTCGTGGGAAAGCAAGAAGTTGCATGCAAAACATGAGACCATGAAATAAACATAACCTATAAATCTATAAATAATCGAATGGCCGTCAAGCAGACGGATATCATGGCATCACAGTTTAAATTAAAATCACGTAAGGTGTGCCTCTGCTGGCAAACTCTCGATCAAAATCAGGATAGCGAAAAGTCGAGAAAATTTGCTTACAATCTATAAGGTATTAGTCAACACACCAGGGTTTTATTCATATTGAATCTCTCTATGAATAATATCATATAATATGCTTACCTATGAAAGTTTGGGATAAACGACGAAAAACGATTGTCAGGTTCCGAGATGAAGGAGGCTTTGAATTGCACTGTCAGATGGCGCTGTATGCTTTTAATTGATACGTTATTTCATTGGCAAAAAGTATGGAGAACGGATATCCGCCTAACGTCAAAGTTATGCGGAAACGACATTAAAATTCTAAAATATGACCCCTACAAAAAAACTGCAAATTTGTTTGATCGTCGCGTCGATTGTTTTCCACCTAGAAATTCTAAACAAAATCGAATCAATGGGCATATTCACAAGGTCCCAGCGGCCGAGACTGCTCAGTAGAAATTCTATCTGAATGGATAGACTTTTTACTAAGTAGTTGCAGCCGCTAGGACCTCTTGAATTTTTTTATATGCAGATTCACACGAAAGGGAAGCCCTGTAATGTTCGAAGGACACCGCGTGAATCAAGGGACAGGAAACACAAATTAACATTTACTTTGAATGTCTGAAGATTGTAAGCCTCAGGAAAAACCTCTTTTGGCAAGGAGTTCCAAAGCTCAGCTGTTCTATTGAGAAAAGATCCTTGAGCAAGAGAGGTTCTACAGGTTTCCAAATTCACAACGAAGAGGTGGGAATTCTGTACTCGTCGAGTCATCCGTTGTAAATATTGCAAAGGGGGGATCGCTTGATAACAATTTGGAAGAACATCGACTGTGAAAGTATCTATAGAAGAGAGACAAGTCCCCGCCCATTCTACGATGTTCCAATGAAGTGAGCGAGGAATCACCAACAAGTCGAATGTACCAAATGAATACACTTCGGGTTTTCAGATATCTTAATCTGTTCTAACTGATTCAGTCATTTAATTGCCCATTTATTTGGATTCTCAAAATTGCACACAGACGTTAAAACCTCGTGCGGGTAAATTACGGCTAATGTTGATATTTGAGGCGTACCCACGGGGGTTTGGAATATCATTTTCCCGAATTTCTGTTTTCTATAGGAATATTTTCGTCAGATCAAACGAAACCATTCGAAACATGAAAAAAAATTTCGTCCACAATAATTTCCCTTCAGAATAAATTCGTGGATACGCTCCTGTTATTCATTGAAAAACAAACCATTTTTTGAGGAAACTGATACTAATACTAATTGTGTATTCACAGTTCACACAAAAATTAGGTCCATTCAACACATAGATTAAAGAAAACAGGAGATGGAACATGAATATACAAATCAATGTGCGCTGAGCCTGCCAAATATTCAGAGTTGAAGCCTAGGAGTGGGGAGCGGTACAGAGTAGTATTCAGGAAAAACATCAGTTATTTCGCCCAAAGTCGTATTTGCATTGAAATGAAAATGGTTTTCCCAAATTTCATATACTTAGGTTGCAAATTCATTTTCGAATATACTGAAGATTCATTGGTACATTACGATTTTTCTAAGCATTGTATAATTATATGTTATAACCCTCTAGTATGCTACTGCCAGCAAATTCAAAAATGTTACAAATGAAAGTAAAGAATATACACAAAATTGGATTAAATAGTTTATTTCATAATTCGTGTTGAAGTCTAATTGACATACACGAGAATATTCTTGCCTCGATTGTCAAACCCCGCCTTCATGATTCTCTTCTTTCAATAGCAGGTCATGTTATGATATGATTTCGTCTAGCAGAACAGTTATATCTAGATGCAAACAAGAACAAACACAAAATTGCCGTAAGTATTAAAATTTGTGTGGGATTTCGTGTTCATTCTTTTTCGGATGACTTCCAACTCCATTTTGAGAAATTTTGACATAACCACTTTCATCGTTTTTTTTATATTATCACAGGGAGTGAAAACCAAGAGCAAACTTGCAGAGGAGTAACCTCATTACGTTTTATCAGAATATGAAGTTATCGACTACTTTGTTCACTTTTGAATCAAATCAATTCAGATTTGCAAACTAATGGAACTCCTTGTTATTAATTTTATTTGTTCGCAATATTTGAGATGACTTGTGGAAACCAAAACGCAATATTCAAACGATATGGAATTACCATCGCGATTTATCCCGTTGGTCTCATTCATCGCGCGGGGTATGGAAAACAAATTATTGTCAACTTCGACTGTGAAACAACTACGGCCCTGATGACCTGGCCACTCCCATCAAAACCATACCGCACTCATAACAGACTTACCGGAATAGATGAACAGATTTCATATCCTTCTTATAATTTGAACTGAAGTAGTATCTTCATCGCTCCACAACACACCGTGACATTTTTTGCCGAAAAAGTTCACGAAACACATGACATTGACACTTAATAACAAACTTTGACAAGCGTGCACATCCTTCAAATCGGTACGTTGGTGGGGATATTCGATTTGATTGACGGACCTTAGGAGTGGGAATATCAGGGGAAATTGGCAGAGTGCGCAGTTGACCATGTTCTATCTCCTGTTTTCTTTAATCTATGATTCAACAGTTATATTATAAATTATGAGTATTTATTACAAAAAACATTGCATTGAAGCAACGATTCTGGCCGACGCCATTAAATCTATATTCATCAATAGCATAGAACACCCTATCCACACAGAAGCGCCAACTTGAAGGCGGTCCCTTTGATATTTTGGGGTCAATTTTTCGTAACCTTGATTTAAAGCTTGGCTTATATAATGTCATTTCTTGGCGGTAAATTCAAACTGTCGGTTGATATACAGTTCAAGTGAGACACCTTTGTAAACTTTCTAGACTGGGCATTTCTGCTTCTGAACTGAAATTGGGGCAGTTTTGATTCCATTTGAAGATACGACCCTAGGAAGGTCTTGATAATTCAGAACTTACATTTCCCCTATCAAATTCGTCTAAATGCTTCGTTGATCAGCAATCTACATTCCCTTATTCTCAACAAATATAAAAGGAGAATTTGGATAATTACCAAAATAATTTCAGTGAATAGGCTTACTGTTTTTTGCACCTTTGAAAAAAAAGTAGATAGAAAAGTGGTGTAGGCAGCTATTTGATGTTCAAATAGTTTTAGAGTAATCAACTGAATTTTGCAGGAACGAACGTTTAAAACTAATCTGATCATGCTTTCATCCGATATTAATGAAATTTATCAGTAGTAATAACCCAATGACATTGATAATTGTTCGAAAATTTTATAACACCCTAACAACACAAATGTGAGGTTGACAGTATACAAGCCAAGCTTTCAATAGACGAGTTCCTCACAAGTTGCCAACTTACAAAATTCGTCGAAAAGGTCTGCCTCTCCAATTTTCATTATTTTAAGATAGTTGTGTAGAGAATCAAAAATTATATACGGTGGATTGTTTACTTTGAGTCAGAAAGCCTTTATTAAGTTTTTATATCACTTATGTCAATCATAGATTTTTTGTCTAAAAATAGGAACTGTTGGTAACGCAATTCCATGACAAAACATTTTCATTTTCCGTAACTGGCGATTGATTCAAAATAAATTCGAGATTGAACTAGAAAGTGAGGTTATTTATTATTGTTATGGGGATAGAAACTTTTTCCCCGAATTTTTTCCACGTGAAATTCATACTGACGATCAATACTAGTCAATAATGTCAATCACAATCATCTTGGTGTAAAAACCGAATGAAACCACAATAAAACCTAAGTAGATGGAGGCTTAAAGATCAATCATAATAATGAGTCGTCTTATTTCAGGAATTATGAACTATAAAATGGGGGTTCAGACCTCAAGAGTGTTAGATATGTATCGATGAAAATAGAGATTGGAAATAAGCTATTTTTCATGTTTGTGTCTCAACAAAGTTCTTCTCGGAAGACATTGTTGAAAATATAAGCTATGGCTATTGATCTTTAGGATGCTGAATAAGAGTGATCTACTGAATTACAAATTTTTCCAATTATGTTATCGGATATCTTCAAATGCCTGGACCACACAAAAAATTATATATACTATATACCTACCTATACTCGGTGACAAAAAATTTGACAAAGGTTTTGGAAACAGACAATAAAAAATCAGATATCAGAAGATGAGCCATTTACATCATCAGCACTTTTACCTAATTTGAAATGAATTTATCAAAAAACAATTATTATCTTGTAACGTGTAGACAAAAAATACCCTCAACAAGACTTTTGAAATGAAGGAGGTGAAAAATCTTCAAAATGAAAAGTTGCCAGATATATAAAAATTCATAACATATGTAATATACTCGATAAAGCTCTACAAACCCAGGGTTAGCCAAGCCTCAAGTATACTTCTGTTTGTCTTCAATAACCCTTACGATAGCAAGAAAATTTGATAACTGCAGTTTATAAATATTGACGATTATTAATAGTCACTACATTATCATTTTGGATTGTATGCTATTAGTACATTGAACACAATAGGTACCTCATTTGGCTGAGCTTTTTTTGTATTCTGAATGAAGAATGTTACCTTTTTTTTCAAATTATCATGCTTTCTATTGCTTTTTGATTGATATCTGCCCAGAAGTTTGCTAATTATTTTATGTTTAGTATACTTAAGACATCATCTTGGAGAAGAAAAAAAATCACTCATATTAAATCCAAAAGTGTCCTGTACATGAATTTTTTATTTCTGTATTCAGATATTTATTCTTGCTAATTCATGTCCTTTGACAGAAAACAATCATATATAAATGAATATAAATTAAATAATATTTTTCTATTAATTTTTGCCAATGAACCTGCTAGTATAAACACATGTTTTTTTATATATTATATTTAGAACCCTGCTTTTTCTCTCTAACGCAGACCCTTGGTGTGCAGTACGCAGATCTCCCAGTGGTCATGGTTATTTCTGTGTACTGTAGTCTTATAATACAAATCTCACACATCTTAATTATTAAGATGAATGTGAATACACTTTGTCTTAATTAAATAGTTGGCATAGTAACTTCATAATCTTCTTTCGCCTATATCTTGAGGTGAAATTTTCTTTCTGCCTTTCTAAGAGTATGTACCACTCCAACAATCTTTGCATCATAAAAATTTTGAATTGTTGCATATAAACTTCCCCTGCTTGTCATTTCGAACACCTTAATTTAAGGCCATTAAAAAGGTAGGGATATGTTTACTGTCTGCAGTCCCAGTCGACTTCCATGCTGAACACTGAATGGTGATACATTAATGGTGAAAATCTCTGCTTCATTTTCCCTTTTCAAAAAGACAAGCATATCTCATTCTCTCATTTCACCTTTTCCACAACCATTAATCATACATTTTTGATCGCTCCAAGAATAAAATGTAGAGCCTGTTCAATCATCTTTTCTGTAGCATTGTATAAACCCGGATTCCTTTCGAACAGTTTCATAGTTTTTCTTCTCGTCCCACAGGAATCACGTTCATTATACAAAAGGATTTTTTTCAAGTGATTATTACATGAACAGCATCCATCAAACTTTCTCTAGCTCTTGCACAAGTAGGTACAACAAACAATGCAGTGTATTAATTCCAAAGATTTAGCAATGTTGATATGTTCTTTATTGGTGAAAGGAATGCCTTGTCGTGTCTGAATGTTAAAATACTCATATCTTAAAACAACCCCGTCTCATACCTAAAAACACATTAGGTATTGTAAAGAAAACAATAATTCAATCTACCTACCTACATTCTCATTCAACAAGAGCATCATATAAACAATATGCATGACGAATGTGGATAATCAGGGAAAATTCATAAACATTCAAGCACAAATTACTTAATATTGCAAAAAATATAAACACAAAAATATCAGGTTATGTTACAAGAAGGAAGCACCATCAATGTTTTTGTCATGGAATTGCGTTACCAACAGTTCCTATTTTTAGACAAAAAATCTATGATTGACATAAGTGATATAAAAACTTTATAAAGGCTTTCTGACTCAAAGTAAATGAACCAGCGTATATAATTTTTGATCCTCTACACAACTATCTTAAAATAATCAAAATTGGAGAGGCAGACCTTTTCGACGAATTTTATAAGTTGGCAACTTGTGAGGAACTCTTCTATTCGGTCGGAACGCTTCAGTTGCGCTTCTGTGTAGATAGGGTGTTCTGTGTCAATAGTCCTCTAGGGACTGTCATCTGTCAATTTGCTGTTAAGCTGAATTCATATTGTACCGGATATTACATATACACAATCTGATATTTACATATTTACGTACTGTTTAATAAAATAGGTGGTCGTAGGAATCATATTACTTGTGCGAAAGTGACATTTTTTACACAAGTGCGGGAAATATTTGTAGCACGAGGCGTGAGCCTTTTTTATTAGGCACATGAAAAATGTCACTAAAGCTGGAAAAAAGATCTTGAAGTTTATTTTCATTATCAATTGACATCGATTTTGACTCTGGACTTTTCACCAATTTTCTATTTATGTGTTAACTATCATGTATTTTTCAACACTAAGAAATAATTTACTTGCGGTAGCTACTTAATATATTATGGAGATGGATATTAGATTCGGCCAAGATGCATCATCTTAGATTCGGCACTATCAACACCACAAACAAGGTATAAAAATCCACTCAACAATAGAAAAAGTGACGATAAAAAGGTTGGAAGTACAAAGTGGAATGAATTGAACCAAACTAAATGGAATAAAATCGAATACCTATTTATCGGAACTTCCAAACGCATACTCCGGTCAAACATTCGAAGCTACATAAATTCCCATCAAGCTGAAAATCAGTAAGGTTGTTAAAAATATGATTAAAAATAAAATTTGAAAGTTCCGCATCTTTCCCTGTATGGAAAAAATTTTATTCAAGGTCAAAAAAATGAGTTTTTCACGATTTTCAGCGAAACGGTAAGTTTTATCATGAAAATATCTCAAACAAAAATTGAAGATCATAAAATAATCTATCTAATAATAATCCTTTTTTTCCTGCGAGCCACCGTTTTTGAGATATAACGATTCAAAAAGTTGTACAGGTCGCAATCGTCATAATAAGCACACGTTTCCACGCCACCTATGAGAAAGCGTTTTTTTAACGTGGTTTCTCCCGTAGGCCTACTCCACCGGTCAGTTATGATCCTGTTTAATTTGAAACTGTTGCAAAATTACTGAAATATTGGAAAAGATAAAAAGCGATGTAAATTAAAAAGTAGTCTGAATTGTAACCGACAAACTCTTCTCGTTCTTCTTCTTCCTCATTCTGAGTGCAAGTAAATTGCGTTAATAGCAATTCAACATTGGAGCACTACTGGCCTTGACAGTTTGTACATGCCAGAGAACAAAACAGTACGACTTTTTTGCAACCACATTTAGCACTGCACCCCTTTTTGCAGTTGCAAAAAATTGTGTTCACCGATAGAAAAATATTTCAACATATATAACAACTCTAGATAAGAGATGTATATATAGTAGTTTTCACAATAAATGGTATTGACTGAAGGTTTATAATAAAACCAATTAGACCCTTAAGTTGTAAAATCCGCGAGAAGCACATCATAAATGTAAAAGGACCGGATTCAGGTAATTTTGTTTCTCATGAATGACATTCCTACCGAGAGTTAGAAAAGTTCTGTTAGTCATGTTATAAATGTTGCTAACTCGTACATTTCTGTAAAATCAATTGCGCCAATTATAATTAATTTAGATGAGGATAGCGATAGCGACACTGAACTAAATATAGAATAGAATTGTAACATTCAAATAAATTACTTGTATATCTCCTACATATTATGCAAAATTCAAATTTCTTAAGTTCGACCCTGTAACACATTTGCATCTTTTACCAGATGATTTTCTACACAAAGGGATTAAATCGGGTAGTTTATTGCAGTTAATAAGCCAATACCATTTACTGTGAAAAATACTATATGTGTCGCATTCATGCATATTATGACGATAACAGCCTTTTAAATACGTTATATCTCAAAAACGGTGGCTCGTAGGAAAAGAAGTATTGATACATTCTTTGTAGATCATTTCATGATCTACAGATTTCGTCCGAGATATTTTTATGATAAAGCTTGCCGTTTCGCTGAAAATTGCGAAAAACTCAGTTTTTTGACCTTGAATACAATTTTTTTCCGTGTAGGGGACAGATGGGGAACTTTCAAATTTTATTTTTAATTATATTTTCAACAATATTACTGATTTTCAGCTTGATCGGAATTTATGTACCTTCGCTATCATTTTTAGGTCTAGATTGACCGGATTAGCATTCAAATTTCGAATACTTCAACTCTAAGTATAAAACTTGTCTGTGAGGGTTAGCTTTCTATAAGGTGGCCTGTCTACACAAATTTTTTGAACTGATGATTCTATTGGTAAACGCAAGGTGCCGCAAGAGTTTAGCCAATGGGACCGTCGATAACGAAACTCTCTAGTGAGCTGTTCCTTGATTGAAATTGCACCTTTGAAAAATCGAATTTGCATCATCACCTACCGTCAACAAATGTAAGCTATCATTTCAATTTCTCAGATCGAGAAGAATTGACTAAACAAAAGCATATCAGTCAACGAACCAGGGTTTTCATGCATCTTGCAGTTATATAAAGAGGTTAAAATGATTGAAACCACATTATTAAATCAATATTTATATAATTACCATAACATAAAAATTTGCACATTCAACAATACATATTCACTAAAATAACTGAATATTGGACTTTTTTTTCCAAAATTTATACAATAAGATCAAAATGTGTAAATTGCTAACAAAATAAATACATTCAGATGAGCTGCAGATTCATTCATTCCCCAATTTAGATTCGACACAATTCATTTTGAACAAAAGAAAATATCGTAAACTGTAACGTGAATTTTTTTAGTGGGAACGACAAATCCACCACCTCGCACATTAATTACATTTCAACATTATAACAGAAACTCTTTCCACTAATAATCATTGTTGATGTCGATCCCAGCAATACCTGTTTGAAACTTTTTTCCGAACAGTGTATGTTTCGAACATAGAAAGAGAAGTAGAAAAAACAATTGAAGTTCTCACTTCAAATGTTCAAATTTATAAATTGAACAAAGATAATGTTTGATGCTTGGCAATTCAATTGAATCGAATTCTTTTCAATAGATCACAACGAAGTAATTTTGCAGTTTTTCTTACACATAATCAGTTTGGATCATCTTTTATATATTTACAAATCACTCATTCTTATGTCCTAATCATCACAACAAGAGAAATTTAGTACAAACATCTGTCCTCCCAGAAGATGAAAATCAGTCATTATTCATCGAAGAGGTGGTTCTGAAAATAAAGAGTAATATTATTAGCAAAACACTGTAACATTTGCTTCATCTACACTGAACACTGACTTCAAAAATCATTCAAAGAGATATAATTCTCAGGGTAACTCGTTAACAAATTACTATGTTGAAACTTTTTCTAGAGATCAATTACCCTGATATTCGCTGTAGCTGATACAAGGATGAGCGAAATTGAGAATGTCCTTTCAGCACTAAACAGCATGTTTAAGAGTATAAAACTGAACGAACAGAACAAAATAGAATTTGACATTTACAGGAGAGGAACGAACACGTTCAGATACATTCCCAATGGCTCGAATCTTTGTCCACGTCATGAAGTGGTAGCACTGCAATTTCTTATCGAAAGGTTGATAACAATTCATCCAAAGAAAGATAAGTATTGTCAAATATGGAAAGTTGTCATTAATTTATTCAAATTCATTCGAACAAATACATGAATTGAGAGATGTTTCATCCTCAACTAATATTCTAACACAGAAACACTCAGTATTTACAATTCCATACAGGATACGGGATTACAGGATATAGGAATATAAAACAATCTCCAAATTCGCAAACTTGCACGGGTGCGTGCTAAGCATTTCACCTTAGTACGGTGACCGGAGCAAGCTTGCAACCTCAGCATATGAATCTTTATAAATATTGAGGGAGGTCAAGATTCGGTATTCAGTATTCAGTTAATCAGTCATTATTCATTGATCACTCTTCAGAACATTTTTGAGAATGCAGCACATCTCCTTTTCGACAATCCTGCTCATTAGCAATATATTGTAAGTTTTTGGTGTTTTTTTTTGGTATTTCTCGTTAGCGCTATTCAATGTGAGTTCAAATGAGAGTTGCATATAAAACTTCTATAAATTACAACATTTTCTTGGCAATGCAGAAGATAAATTATAAAATACAGAAAAGTCGGGAATTTAGGAATTTACAAAATCAATTGTTAAGATTGTAACAACAAATACATCTACCAGAGCCGACGAGCTATTAAAACCGGTTTCAAGGAGCATTTTTCCCACATGAGATATGGAAGGGCAGATAAATCCAGTGTCGCATAACACGCTCCAGGCAATGACCAAAAATTCGTGAGCAATCTTGAAATGATTAAGCATGTGCATGACACAAGGCTACTTGGTGCATGTGAGAGTCTAGAAATAGCAAAATGTAAAAACCGCATGAATGGTGACAAGGGACCTACCCCTTCCAGCCCGTTTTTCAATCTATTGTTGATAAATCAATCAGAATAATCAGTGATAACAGTCCAAAAATCTCTGCAGGTACTAGTTTATCATCCAGAAAATACATTAGAATAATCAGCAGTAACAAACAAAGTCCAAATCGGACCGAAAAACTTTAGGTATATAAACAGCTAATCTTAGGTTTTATATTTAGTATCAATTTTCTTCTCCTGATGATGTTAACTTTGTAAGCGAAACACGTGTCGAGTTCAAAAATATCAGTTTGGTATTAGGTTAAAAATCTCTGGGAAAAGTTTCAACTTTTACAACAAAAAATGCTTTTTGAAAAGTTTAAAACGATGGAAAGATGGATTCTAACAACGAATGCCCCAAAGATTACAGAACTAAAACATCCTTTCCTTATGAAATCTCAAATAGAAGTCCTGGCATTCGTTTAAATACAGGAACGCTTTGTAACGTCAGTACCCTTATTGAACGGCGTGTGGGCATTCCGCAGCTGTTGTTTACCTGCTTCGAGCGCTGAGGTCATTCATATTAAGTTTGAATGTTCAAGTTGGAAATGTGAGTATTGGATGGCTAGAATTTGTTACTGTTAATAACAATAATGAAGTTAAACTCAAATAGTTCCATGCCAATGTATCTCTTATACAGGATTCAATAGCGATGGTTTTCAACTCTTTTGGCATTTCTACACAAGCATCATAATACACAGTTTTTAATAGAAATTATCTAATTTGAAGTATCAAAAAGACCCAAACACAGAACTGTCACTTTTGAATGACAATAATTGTCAATTGGTAAATAACAGACTTCAAACAAATTGCAGTAACATCGAGAGTGCTGCCAACCGAATGCCAAATAAAAACAGGCGCCAAATTCGAAATTCAATATGAACTTTCCAATGCATTTCCATTAATGAAATGACTCAAAGATTCCATTAGATTCCAACTGGTTACTAAAGTTGCTGGGGAAACACTGTTGAAGTTTGAATATTTACACGCAGAATTTACTATCCTTATGAAATTAAATGCATTGTAACATAGTTGGTTACCAAGTAATAGAAACACTGTGACGGAAATAAAAACACCAACCAAGGAATTCATGACTTTTGAAACAGATTAAATAGATATAATATAATAAATTCTGATTGAAGAGACGTATAAAGACAATTGAAAAAATATCAACTTTTCGCTTGAAAGTTACGAACAAAATAGGTAGTTTTCCAACACAATTGACTAAAAAGTCACAAAAACCTGTTAACGAGAAAGTTAAAAAGTTTGCCTCCCAGTTTCATGAGAAATTGTTCCAACTTACCCTGCTTGGCGTTATGTGACGCGCTCTCTTCGTTTTCGCTACATCCCTGAGTTTTTTTTCCGAAAGAAGACCTCAGGACTCTTTTCTTACTCTCTTTACTTTTTTCGTCTATTTTGACAAGTTTCTCCTCCAAATCGCACTGCTCCTTGCTCAACGTTTCGATTTTCCTTTTCCTAGCCTTCCTATTCGAAAGTGGTGATATTTTCGAATCTGTAGACTCTTTTACAACATGCCTTGCATCCATGTTACTTGTATTCGAGTTGACGGTTTCGTCTTCGTTTGCCCCTTTTTCAACGTCACTGTTACTTGTTTCGACATTATTTGTTTCGTCTTGCTTCGCCTCCACATTGATGGCTTCTTTTTTAATATGCCATTCGCTATTGCCATCACTCTCATTCATCTCAGTTGTCCTTTTTTGCCTTGCTTCAGCGTCACTTGTATTCGCAGGATCGGTAACGTCTTCATTTACACCAGTTCTCCTTTTTTTGGTATGCCTTCCTTTTCTAAGATGCCTTTCACCAACGTCACTTTCATTTGCAGTATTCGTTTTGTCCTCTTTTATATCAGCTGTCACTTTTTTGATATGCCTACCTTTTTTATTACGCCTTTCACCACCGTCACTTGTATTTGCATTGGTTTCGTCTTCGTTTGTCTCAGTTAGCTCATTCCCAATACGCTCTTTGTCCCTGTTACTTGCATTGGAATTATTGGCTTCGCCTTCATTAGTGTTGGTTGTCCTGGTTTCAAAGCACGTTTCGGTTTTGTCACTTGCATTGGAAATGTTGATTTCGGCTTCATTTGCCGACACATTTCTCGTGTCAACACGATCTGTTTCAGTCTTATCAATGTCGACCTTCATTTCTTGGAACAGTTTTTTCGACATACAATCTGTCCCTGTCGAAGGTAAACGGGACGTTCTACTGCGCAATCTCGGGGACGTAGATGTCCCTTGAATATCGGGAGAAAGTTGAAAATAGACGGGCTAGAAAAAAAAAAATAAAAACATAAGCCGAATGATAAAAAAATTATACATTTTTCAATTGAAGAAAAACGGGTTATGCTTTCGGTTAAGTACACCCATATGTAGTGAGTACCGTAAGGCGTAAAAATTGTAAAATCTCGGAATCCAGGGCAGGTCAACAAATCTTCATAAAAACTGTTGGAATGCATTGTTGAAAGCTCATACCAAAAAGTTAAAAAACAAAAATGTGCGATATTGATTAAAACAAATTTCAACAAAAATTTACAAAAAAAAATAATACGGACAATGAAAAAAATGTTTAAAGCAAATAATTATATCTATTAAATAATATTTTCAAAGTAACTTTGATATTAATTCAATCATATTTCGCAAAAAAAGTGAGTAACAACGAAAAAAATATTATAAACTATATACAGTGACTTTCTTCAATGTTCTCCCCCTTTTATTTTGTGAAAGGGTCAACCCAAAAAATTCAAAGTTGGGATAATAAAATTAAAAGTTGAATTGAGAGGTCGATATTTCAAGATGGCGACTGTGGGTCATCTGGGAAACAACACAAATAAATGTTAGATAGACTTCAAAAATAAAAAAACATTTCGCGTTTAGGTGAGTGCTCCATACAATCTATAGAGGAAAGTATTAATGAACAAAAAATATCATTTCCTTGAGAGTTTCTTCATTCGTGAAATATTCCAATGAATCACATTGGTGCATAAAAATGACTAGATAATTTTGCATTCAAGCGTGATATCTTATACAAATTGCATTCGGTTATTTTCATATTTTGGCGAAAGTGCCCGAGTCCGAAGGGCTCTTTCGCCAAAATATGAAAATAAACTCTTAGAGATCACGCTTTCTTGCAAAATTATCGGTAATTTTTATGCACTCGTGCAATTATAACCGACAATTCACTGGTACAGAAACCTGAAGAAGAATTCAATAAAATTCGAAACGTCGGCGAGAAAACAATTGCTGTGTCAACCAAAATTTGATCCTATTACCCAACCAACCTTTCTCAAAATATATTATCCTCGTTGATTATATACCTTCGCATCTTTGTCGTCTCTCTTCTTCCTCTTTCTCTCCTTCCCCTTTTCGAACTCCAAATCCTCCTGCAAGTGTTTTTTGGCGTGTTCGTGGATTTCCGGGTACGGGACGAGGTCGGTGCAGAACTTGCACGGTTTCGTGTGAGATCGCATGTGCAAATTCAACATGTAACCGGTGCCCAAGTTCACGTTGCAAATGTCGCATTTGGATTTGTGCGAGTTCATGTGCAAAACGTGCTCCTCGATCTTGTGTTTGCAGCCGCATATGAAACACATGCAGAAGCTAGAAAAAATAAAACGTCATCGAATCGAACATAAAAAATCATTATACTCATATGAATATTTGAAAAAAATGGTTATTTATTGACAAAAAAAAACATTCAAACAGAACAAGGAAGATAATATAAATAAGTTCCAAATACTTCAAAATGAAGGAAAAGTAACGATTTCAGCAACTTTACATATTCATTGATGAGCACCAGTATGATAGAAATTTTAGTTTAAATTCTATCAAGTAAATGTTTATAGATTTAGGTTTTTTAATATCGTCTGAAAGAATATTTTAAGTTTTTACTAGATTATAACTAGATACAGGAGTGTTTTTGTCTTCATTTGAATGAATGCTATTCAAGTGGAATATATTGGCATTTCTAATTTTATAGTTACGTGATTTTGATTTTTTTTAAGACTTTTAATTTTCTGTGAATTATTATTGTATTGAATTGTGTTTCATTGTGAAAGTTTTAGTATCTTTGTATAATTGTAAAGAAGGTGTTTCCCACTGTTTTTTAAATAACTTTTATTGTTCTGTTCATCAAACGATAAATTATATCTTTTTCGTTTTTACTACAAGATGACCATACTTGTTGTCAAATATTTAATATGTGGGACAATATGGGCATTATGAGATTGTGAATTTTATAATCTATAAAATCAATTCTTCTTATTGCTTGTATAATCGCTTTCTTAATTTTATTCACATGGCAATACAAATTCAAATTTTCATCAATCATCAGGCCTAAATATTTGTGTTCTACAATTTGTTTTGAAATCCCATTCTTTATTTTTATTCTCGATTTTATTTGACATATTTCTGTTTGAAAATCATGTATACAGTTATTTTCTGTATCAATAGTCAGATACATTACATCAATCCATCTTTCATACAGATTTCCTTTTCAATAATATCTTCTAAAAGTTTTGTTTTTTGACAGAATAATAAATCACAGTATCCTCTGCAAAAAAAATGTTTGCCTGCCTATTCACCTAGACCAAATAAAAATAAAAATGATTTTCGAAAAGTTTATAAGAGTGACCTCACACTCCTAAAATATTCAAAATTACTAGCAATATTTTTTGATTTGAATGGTAATGGTTTGGACTTCCATTGTCTATATTATTACCTGTATTGAAACTTGTTGCTAAGAACGAAAGGATGAAATTACAAATCACATAAGGTAATCAAATCCAGATCAATATATATATATATATATATATATATATATATATATATATATATATATATATATAACATTAAAATCACCTTGCAGCTTTCACTCCTGTGATCTCTGCTCACGTATAATCGAAATTTGATGCAAAATATGCTGTTTTTGCGTCTTCTAGCATTTACTTTCGACCGATGGTCGTTAAAAAATACCTTCCGATTATGATGTGACAATAATGAAAATTCGAGAAAAACATGTTTCAGTTAAATTTAAATTTCATGCAAATTTCAACATACAGCCGATTGCACCAACTTTTTGTTATGAGACCATTAAAAAAGGTGACTCTTGAAGTTAGGTGCGAGTTTATTGGTGGGCTTTCAATAATCTCTTGGTGCAATCGCTGCAGTATGTTAACCTACCTTTAAGAGCCCATTAGCCCAATGCTTCCATCACAAAAAGTCGGTGCAATAGGCTGTTAGTAACTAACCCAAGTTTGTAGATTTGGTATCTATTTTCTTCTCCTAAAGATTCGTAATTCATTTCAATGGTACATAAGTACAAAATGTATATACCCTTTTCTTAAATATTATTTTTAGGTATTAATGTTACAATTTTTTTTTCAATAACAATTATGAAATCATATTATGGGTATGTTTAAATTATTACTAAGATTCTATAAAGGAATATCATGAGCATTCAAACAGTTTCGAACTGGTATGAGACTGATCATAAACTTTATATTGATTACATATTTCATTGAATAAATTTTTTGCAGAATTACAAAAAAACAAACAGAAAAATAAAACAAAATATAGAAACAAAGAAAGAATCCATCAACTTTTATTTTCTCATTTGGAGAAAATATTTTTTTATTTTGATTTCAAATTCATTGATATTTCTACAATTTTTAATATCTTCGGGTATTTCATTGAATTCTGAAAGTGCTTCATGAGTGAACCTTTTCCGTCCAATTACAGAGTTTGCGGAATTAAGACACTAACCTTGCTTTCGGAACGCGAAAGCAATATGAGTTTGTTGTTAGGGTAAATGATCTCTAGGAAATGTCTCAACTTCAACACCAGAAAAAAGTTTCATTCTCTCAAAAAATAGATTACAGAAAATCAGCTCACCTCTGACCATTTTCCCTCGACACTATTTTGTTCCTTTTATAAGGTGTAACCAAATAATCGTGGTCGTTGATGTATAAGCCATCGTAGCTGTAGTTGGTGAACAACACACATATTTCCCTGTTGGGATGATGACTGTTGAAATTATTGTTTTCGCCATCACCAACGATTTGATCTTCATCCACCGGTGCTATTTTTACCCTACGCCTTCTCGGTTTCGATTCTGAAATTGAAAGCAGACTCAGTGCTCGACTGAAGCTTTGCGAACATTGAAACGATCGATGAAAGATAATACGGGTTAATAATAGTATATTGTTCACCAGGTAGGAAATATTCAACATTCCTGGACGACTGTGAAGATTGCACATAGTCCAATAATGTGGCTCTTCCTACGGGATAAACATACTCTTTTTTCGCAAATCGTTTGAGATTCGACCAAGATGAATAAAAACCCTGGTGTGTTGACTTATACCCAATAGATTGTAAGCAAATTTTCTCGACTTTTCGCTATCTTGATTTTGATCAATTTTAACTGAAGAGTTGCCTTCGAGAGTTTGCCAGCAGAGGCGCACCTTACGTGATTTTATTTCATTCTGTGATTCCATGATATCCGTCTGCTCGACGGCCATTCGATTATTTATAGGTTATGTTCATTTCATGGTCTCATGTTTTGCATGCAATTTCTTGCTTTCCCGCGAAATGCTAGAAATTATGTAGTCATCACATTTTGACTGATTATTAGGTATTCCTTTTGCTTTCAATTTGATGAAAAATAAATCAAAAACTCAGTGATTGTGATGTCATTTTAAATCTTTCGAAACAAAAATTGTGAGTTAAACTGGAAAGTATTGATATCTTATCTTTCTACTTTCTCAGGAACCGAAGATAGGTAAGTACTTTTTTCTTCATAGTATTTGAAAAAAAGGCAATTTTAACGTGATTACGAGTCGATGATATGAGGGATAAGTAATACCTACACGTTACACGAGCGTTTTAATTTGAGCTTTGTGAATCGGTTCATAATAAATCTAACTATCACTATGAAATCGAACAAATACAAGAACAGCAACGATAAACACTTAAAAAGTATATAAACAAGAAAAACGTGAAAAGAAACAAGAACTAGGTACAAGATTTTGAAGGAGGAACTTTCAAATGCATTCAAATTCAAATTGAACTGTCAAACATTTCAAAAAAAATTAATAGCTTCCTATTAGACGAACTTGACATTACGTATTTTGTATACTGATAATTCTATTGGTGAACGAAAGATCCCACTAGAGTTTATCCAATGAGACCGCCGGTATCGAAAATCACTCGTATAAGCTGCCGCCTCAATAAAATGTACCCTTAGAAAATCGCATTTGTATCACCACCTCAACACCACCTACCGTCAAAAAATGTAAGTTTACTCTTCGATTTCTCAGGTCGAGGGGATTTGGCTAAACAAAAGCATATCGGTTAACGCACCAGGGTTTTTATTCATCTTGGATTCGACATATATGAATTAATTTTGAAAAATTCGAGAACAATTCAATTCACAAATGAATGGTGCTTAAAAATTCGTAACGGAATTACTAGGGTTACTATGGAAACTGTTTTCAATCACTTATGTAGAACACTAACATCTGTAAGGGAATATTGTTTTTTCCCAGTAAGGAATATTATATTGTGCAACAACTGCAAAAAAGTGTTTACAATTGAATTGAATCACGATATTACAAAAATACTGTAATTTTCTTCCAAAATTCAATTTGAAGAATTCTTATCAACTGATAGACAATATTAAAGACATAACCCTTCCGGATAATTCAAAATTGATTTCGTTTGATGTGCAGAATCTATTTCCGAGTATCCCGCCAATTGATACGATCAACTTGGTCGAAACATTGCTCGAAAGAAACAATACCAACCCAATAGTGAAATAGGAAATTCTAGAACTACTTACAGTGTGTTTATCACAGAATTACTTTCAATTAAATGACACGTACTACTCATCCTGTAATGGCCTGATAATGGGAAACCCTCTTAAGTCCCCTATTAGCAGAGATTTTCATGGATACGTTGGAGCGTAAAATTCACTGTAATCCGTTAGTAGGATATTTTGTTTACTGGTATAGGTATGTTGATGGCATTTTGGTATGTTTCAAAGGTACAAACAGACAGCTAACCAAGTTTCTCGATTTCATGAATGGTCTTCCCTCTTCCATTGTTTTTACTATGGAGATGGAAGAAAATAGTGCAATTAACTATTTGGATTTGACTATCACAAGAATAAATCACAAACATGAGTTTTCGGATTACCGTAAACCGTCCCACACGGACATTGTCATTCACAATACTTCGTGTCATCCATATCAGCATAAGGTGGCCGCATTCAATAATATGATTCATAGACTGTTGAATTTCCCTTTATCTGATGTGAATTATGTTAATGAACTCAATATGATAAAACAGATTGCGATTAACAATGGATATGAGGGTCAGTTAATAGACTCACTTGTGAGGAAGAAATTACATAGCCATGCCCTCAAGTTGGTGTATCCAGTAGTCAATACCGAGCCGGATACTTACACAACCATAACTTATTTAGGCCAACCAAGCATAAATATTTCTAGATTCTTGAAAAATAATGATATTAATACAGCATTTCGTACTAATAATAAATTGGGGATATATATCAAAAATAATAAAGACAAAATGAATCGTCACAAAGATCACAAGTTTATGAATTAACATGTGGGTCATGTCCGATGTACTATGTAGGCCAAACGGGAAGATCTTTCAAAATTCGCCTAAGAGAACACAGAACTAGTTTTTTGAATGGAAAAACAAATTCCACTTATGCAAGTCACCTCATTCTGGAAGGTCATGAGTTCAACCACGAGTTCAAAATAAGGCATTTTGAGCAGAAAGGTAGGAAACTTAACCTTCTAGGAAGTTTGGAAATCAATAGAGGGAAAAATTCAGAATGTTTATTGAATGATCAGGTTGAATTAAATAACTCCCCATTGTTGAATATGTTCCCGGCCAATAATTCTGTTTCTAGGAATAATTTTCATATGTAATTAATTAGTATTTGGACAAATTATGAGTCGAATATCGGACCTAAGTCGGACCTTTATTGTAAGAGACGTTCGACCTACTTGTATATAAATAGCGTATTATAGAATAGTGATTCATTTATCTTGCTTGAAGAAGCTATTGTAACAGCGAACCACATGTCGCGGTTTTGTAAACCAACTGTAAGTGAAAATCATACAGGAAACTGTAATATATTTTTGATTGCTGCAATTGTGAGAAATTGCATTTCTGTTCGTGTTACACACTTCCTCTACAACACACTTTTTGCTAGATATAATACTAATCTATAAAACGGATTTAAATGTCAGTGACTCATTCTTGCTTTGATGGTGTCCAAGAGAAGCAAGAATATACTGACCATAGAGTAGAGGCTTTTCTTGATTTGAATAGTTCTTCAAAATATACCAGAGTTATATTTCCAGAAACACTTTTAGTTTTGTATTTTTTCTTCCAAACCATGAACTGTTTGTATGCAGTTTCATATTTTTCTCTTGAAGTTGAAGGTAGTAAATTCAATGACAATGAATTAACTTGTTCTCTTAGTTCTGGCGGAGTATTTTCAATTTCAGAACTGTCGCTGTCCATTTTAGTTCAATCTCATTTTTTTTTTAATTATAGGACAAGAATATTTTATGCTTGAGGTTTGTTGACATTAAAATGATTCGATACGTGCTGCTTCGTTGTCTAGCAATGGATAGTGTGTGTGGGTATTTGAGACAGCAGTAGTGATGGAAAAATTTCGGCTCAGAAATGTCACTTTTCGGTACAATAATGTCAAATTTCAATTATTGTGAGAAATGATCATATTTGCGAACGTAAAACTATGCAATAAAGTTTGTTTTGCAGTGTGGTTGTAGAAAATAGTATATTATGCAACGATCATAGAATGGTATGGTAATACACTCGCATCAACCATACGAAACTCACCTTCGGCTCGTTTCGTATCCCGGTTGATGCTCGTGTATTAATAACCATTACATGAGAGTTACATACGTAATTTTATCTACCGCCAATAATTAGTGAAGAACTACAAATATTATATTTATATTTGTATTGCACACAATAATACTAATTAAACGAACTTCTTTGAAAAATACTACAAAATTGTAATTAATGGTATTACTTCGAGAAATAAATCGATGAGAAATGAAGAGATCAAAAATTGAAAAAAAAAGATTACTCGAGGCCGGAATCGAACCCATGTCTCTTCTAACTAGATATTATAATCTCAGCGTCTTAGACCGCTCACCTACGGAGATCTCAGAAAATTGGGCTGAAAAAATAAAGAAATAAATCATGCATTTGTCAAATGAAAAGTTTGATCATTTTAACGGTATTTCTGCCGGTAAAGGTGTCGAAGGTGGTTCTCCCATATCGCTGGTATCAGACATTTTGTTATGGTTATCGAAGTTTGGCTATATTCTTCAATACCTATACCGATTTTGACTTGACAAACGTCAAATGCAGAGCATCCACATTATGCTTGATTGAAAAATAATGGGTTTCTATTGGTTGAAAATCTGTATCGTAATGAAAAATCTGTATCGTAATGTTACGATTTATCCTTGGAAAATCTCAATTCTGACACCACTGTTACAATATTTCCTTGGGTTCGTCGATTAAAACACCAAACAACACTAAACTACTTTTATTAAAACTCTCTATCACAATACAATACAACGCAATCACTTAAATCGCTCCGAAAACTTTCCAATGCTCGCTACTACAACTCTCTGTACTAAAAATTCTGCTGTCGGCGTCCGCACTCCCGCTTATATATGCTCGCTCATACAGCGGAGAATCATCTAGACAAATCTTCACAGTCGAATCCTCTGGATGAGCCGTGATCACGCGAGTATTATCGTTCCTGGAATATCGCACTAATTCGCATCGATAGGCGGCAGGGCCGGCGCTAGCACATTTCGTTACATTATCCCCCTCTTAATTTTGATCGTCCCGATCAAACAATACGTCATTATCGCCATTGTAACGTTTGAGTCTTTCTAGGTGAACGACCTTCATTTTTGCTCTGGGGCTACGTTGAATCCTGTACACCACGTCATTTATTCTCTTGACTATCGAATAGGGTCCTTCCCAGCATGGTGTTAGTTTGGGAGAAATTCCTTTTCTACGACGAGGGTTGTACAGCCACACTCGATCTCCTTCTTTGAATCCACCAGTATTTGCCTTGAGATCGTATCGAGCCTTCATCCTGTCACTAGTAATCTTCAATCTTCTTCTCGCAATTTCGTGAATCCTTATCAGGCTGTCTCGCAGTTCATCGGCATAATCCTGTACCTCTTTTTCCTCAGAACTTGGGGATCCGAACACCAAGTCACAGGGCAAACGAAGATCTCTTCCGAAGATGATACTGGATGGGGTGAGCTTTGTGGAATCGTGCACAGCTGCCCGGTAAGCCATCAAGAATAGTTGAAGGTGTCGATCCCAGTCTTTTTGATGCTCTTCTACTACTTTGGAAAGGTGTTCTTCCATAGTCCTGTTGAACCTCTCTACCATGCCATCAGACTGTGGGTGGAGGGCAGTTGTTCTGGTCTTGCTAATTCCCATCAATTCACAAACCTTCCTGAATAAATTCGACTCGAAATTTCTTCCTTGATCGGAATGTAGCTCCATTCACACTCCAAACCTTGTAAACATGTTGTCCACCAGGGCTCTTGCAACGGTGGATGCTTCTTGATTAGGCAAGGCGTAAGCTTCAACCCATTTACTGAAATAATCCATGGCAACGAGGATGTATTTGTTGCCATCATTCGTCATCGGGAACGGTCCAGCTACATCGATGGCAATTCGTTCGAAGGGAGCACCAACATTGTATTGTTTCATCTCGCCCCTTGATCTTGTTCTAGGACCTTTGCTTGCTTCGCATTTTGGGCATCTTCGGCACCATCTCTCGACATCTTCTCGACATTGGACCCAGTAGAACCTTTGCCGTATTTTATCCAAGGTCTTTTTAACTCCTAGATGTCCACCTGATGTACCACCATGAGTCTCTAACAAAACATCCTCTATTCTCGACATGGGCACAATCAGTTGGGAACTCACTTTCTTGCCATCGGCTGACTCCCAAGCCCTCTTCAGCAGGCCATTCTCCACAATCAAGGAATCCCATTGTGCCCACAGTGCCTTGAACGTTGGTGATCGATCTGAGATGTCCTTCCAGGTGGGTCTTTCCGCTCCATTTTCTTTCCATTTCAAAAATTCTGCAACGTTTGGATCATTCTCCTGGTCTTCTCGCATTTTTGCTGTCGTCCAATTGTCGTCTACTATCAATCTCACTTGGTTGATTCCTTGGCGACGTTCAATTCGCTCACAGTGTTTGCAAGTATCCGAACAAGGTCTTCTTGATAGGGCATCTGCGTTGTTATGCAATCGTCCTGGTCGATGTTTTATCCTGAAGTGATACTGGTTCAACTTCTCAATCCACCTTGCTACTTGTCCTTCAGGAGTCTTCATTTCGAGTAACCACTTCAGAGCTGCATGATCTGTTCTGATTAGGAACTCTCTTCCGTACAGATATTTGTGGAAGTGGTCTACAGCCTTGATTATCGCCAGTAGCTCTTTTCTCGTTACGCAATAATTTCTTTCTGGCTTCGTGAGTACTTTGCTGTAGAACTCGATTACTTTTTCCTGACCATCTTGCTCTTGTGATAGTACGGCTCCAATACCATTATTACTGGCATCTGTGTCCAAAACAAACAGGCCTCGTTGACGTGGGAAACTCAAAATGGGGCTGGAACATAGAGCAACTTTCAGTTTCCCAAATGCTCGTTCACTTTCGTTGGACCAGACGAATTTGACTCGATCTTCTGTCAACTTATGTAGGGGTGCCGCAATATCAGCAAATCCTTCTACGAAACGACGGTAGTAGGTGCAGAGACCTAGGAAACTCCTCACTTCATGTTTGTCTCTTGGCCTCGGCCAGTCTCTTATCGCCTGTATCTTCTTTTGGTCTGTTCGGATGCCGTCTGATGAAACTGTGTGACCTAGAAAATCCACTTCTTTCTGGAACAATGAACATTTCTTAAGATTCAATTTGAGGTTGGCGTCCCTGAATCGTTGAAAGACTTCTTGCAGGTTGTACAGATGTTCTTCGAATGTCTTTCCCATGACCAAAACGTCGTCGAGGTATACAAGACAAGTTTTCCAAGTGAGCCCCCGAAGGACCAGCTCCATTAGTCTCTCAAACGTTGCTGGAGCATTGCACAATCCAAACGGCATAACAGTGAACTGGTAAAGTCCACTCCCAGTCGAGAATGCAGTCTTCTCCTTGTCGTCTTCATGTATGCCTACTTGCCAGTATCCGCTCTTCAGATCTAATGTTGAGAACCAACGGGAACCTGCCAAAGTTGTTAATGTGTCATCTATTCTTGGCAGAGGGTAGCTGTCCTTCTTGGTGACATCATTTAATTTCCTGTAATCGACACAGAATCTCGTAGATCCATCCTTCTTGGAAACCAACACAACGGGTGCAGACCAAGGGCTCGATGACTCTTCAATCACACCGTCCTTCATCATCTTGTCGATAAGCTCTTCCACCTCCTGTTGCTTGGCGAATGGAATTCTTCTTGGTGGTTGCCGAATCGGATGAGCTTGGCCAGTATCGATTCTGTGTTTGACTAAATTAGTTCTTCCTGTTGTTGTCGAATCAAAAATGTCAATTTCACTCCTGATGAACTTCTTGGCAGCTTTCAGTTCCTCTGTTGATAGGTGTTGACATGATTTTTCCAGAGTTGATATAACACTCTCAGAGTCCGCCTTTATTTCTTGACGTTCATTTGAATTACAGTTCGCTACCCAAGTAACAGGTTCACATGTTCCAATGACATCGCCTGCCTTAACAGTTATTTCTCCAGGAAACACGTTGGCAACCCTCACAGGAATAGTTTTGTTCGTTTTAACTAAGGCTCGTGCAAACACCAAATTGCTGGGGGATTCATCACATGGCTGGACTACTCCAACGCAGCACCCAGGGTCTTCTTCAACTGCAGCACAAACTACTTTCTCCGAAAATCCAGGAATTCTCGCAGTTTTCATTAAACGCAGTTTCACAGGCATTGCCCTTTCTGCTGGAGTTGTAAGGACAAATTCTTCTCCTCCGAACCTCATAATCTTCTCCTCATTGTCGAATGAAAATCCATAGTCACTAATCAAGTCCATTCCGAGTATGAATTCATCTTCTATATCTGCGACGTATACTGTATCTGTGATGGTGAGTCGCCCAAGAACCAATGTAATTTCAGCCTCTCCTCGAATAGGTGCGTTTTCACCAGTGACTGTCCGAAGCACGACGTTGGAAGAAATAGGCTTCACGCTTCCAGGCCGAAGAATGTCGCAGCGTACCAAGGAAACTGCAGCACCGGTGTCTATGGTGCATATAACGTCGATTTTATTCAATTTTCCTGGAATGGTAAGGCTCTCAGATGTTCTTTTCAGCCTGTTAACATTGATGACCCTGGGGGCTCTGTTATTACTAGCCAGCATGCGCCCCGATATGCTGGCTAATTCTCGTTTTCCTGCCACCAATTAGAGGACTCGCTGGATGACCTTGTCCTCACAGGTGATTGCGTACGAGATGGAACCCTTGCAGGTGAGCTAGGTCTTGATGGCATTCTCACCCTACAGTCTTTGATAAGATGTCCTGGTTTTCCACATCGGTAGCACGTTCTCTTCTTCTGGGTGCTCATTCCACTTATCAACGATTTGATCTCCTCCAGAAATTTCTCAAATGAACCACTCGTAGCGCCAGATCTATGTTCGGGATCGTCAATTGTTACCGCTCGCACTTTCGGCCTCGAGGTGTTGAAGGCCGCCTCCACTTCTAGCGAACGTACCAAGGCATCGCTACTCCTTTTGAAACTTGTAAGTCGCAGAGTTCTTTGGATTTCTGGGTCTCTAAGTCCGTCAATAAATATCTGCACAGCCAACTGCTCCTTGAAATCTCCGGGTGCATCTGGGTACGCCAGCTGGATTAGGCGTCGAACATCTGCCTCGAATTCTTGCAGACTCTCACCAGATTTTTGGGTGCGAGTCTTCATTTGGGCCCGGTACAGCTGTTCTCGGTGTTGATCGCCATACCTCAACTCTAGTGCAGAAATCAGTTCGTCATATTGCTTCTGCTGTTCTATGGGTATCGTTTGTAATATACCCAAAGCTGGCCCTCTCAAAGCTACTATTAGTGCCGTAGCTTTTTCTTCGTCGCCCCATCCATTAGTTTCTGCCGCAGCCTCAAATTGTCGACGGTACATGGACCAAGACGACTGACCATCAAAAGTCGGTGGTTTCACGGAAATTCCTGACGTGGCAACACTGTCTCGGCGATCTCGGTTCTTGAGAAGAGCTATCTGTTTTTCTAGACCTCTCATTTCATTTCTCATCTCATTTCTCATCTCCTCCCGCACTACATCCACTTTCTTATTGACATCTTCCTTCAGTTCTACCTTTAGGTCTTCTTTCAGTTCTACCTTTAGGCCTTCTTTCAGTTCTTCCATTTGAACTTTGGTTTCATGTGAAACATGCTCGAAGAACTTTTCCTGATTTTCTAGAACTTTCTGGAAGTCTTCTTTTTGTTGTTTTTCTATTTGCTCTAATTCATTCTTTTGTTGTTCTAGAATTTTCTGGAGGTCTTCTCGTTCTTTTCTCTGTTGTTCTAGAATCCTCTGGAGAGCTTCTTCCCGTTCTTTCTTTTCATTTTCGAGAATTTTCTGGAGTGCTTCTTCTCGAACTTTCTTTTCATCTTCTCGTTCTTTCTTTTCATTTTCGAGAATTTTCTGGAGTCCTTCTTCTCGTTCTTTCTTTTCATTTTCGAGAATTTTCTGGAGTCCTTCTTCTCGTTCTTTCTTTTCAACTTCTCGCTCTTTCTTTTCATTTTCCTCCATCGTCTCGTAAGATGTACTTCTCGTATTCACCATCAATTGTTGTTATTTACCAGCAAAAATTCCACTTCCGACACCACTGTTACGATTTATCCTTGGAAAATATCAATTCTGACACCACTGTTACAATATTTCCTTGGGTTCGTCGATTAAAACACCAAACAACACTAAACTACTTTTATTAAAACTCTCTATCACAATACAATACAACGCAATCACTTAAATCGCTCCAAAACTTTCCAATGCTCGCTACTACAACTCTCTGTACTAAAAATTCTGCTGTCGGCGTCCGCACTCCCGCTTATATATGCTCGCTCATACAGCGGAGAATCATCTAGACAAATCTTCACAGTCGAATCCTCTGGATGAGC
This sequence comes from Zygogramma bicolorata, assembly GCA_032362365.1. NCBI lineage: Eukaryota > Metazoa > Arthropoda > Insecta > Coleoptera > Chrysomelidae > Zygogramma > Zygogramma bicolorata. Next base: position 2,304,240 of record JAVJAQ010005172.1, read on the forward strand.
CGCGATCACGCGAGTGTTATCGTTCCTGGAATATCGCACTAATTCGCATCGATAGGCGGCAGGGCCGGCGCTAGCACATTTCGTTACAGTAATGGATTTCATTTTGAAACGGGTTGTGGACATATAAGTGTATTATTAGAGTACGGGTGTAGATAAATGTCATTTCCAGTAAGGATGTTTTGTCTTTTTCTGTAAAAATTTTTGACAGGAATCTTTAAATTTTCTAGAGATTTGCGAAAAAATATATTCATCCCAAAGAAACATTTACACTTCATAAGGAAAATTGAATACAAAAAAAAAAAAAACAAAATATGGATTGTTGAATGATCTATTTAATTGAAGTCTATTGATTCCGTGTGATGTGGACAAATCGTGAACTTTTGTGGGACTGTCATTTTCTGCAACGCTTCAGGCATGAAAATTAGACAGAATACGATCATATGTACCGAGAACCGTGACGTTTTGACTTCACTGACGTTTGTGATGATGCAGTTATTTGAGTTTCCTCGCAGTGTTCGGTTGAAAGAAAAACCAGCCACATGAACAACGAACCGTTTTTCCACAATAGACCAAATGCTGATGATATTGCATTTTAGTGCATGCTTCATACTGAATGAGTGTCGAAGATTTCTCTTGGAGGCGTCAAGCTACCGACAGTTACTAAAACCAATGCGAGTCGCCCACGGAAGATTCTAATCTACGTTAGAAGACGGACGTCAAGGGAATTACCTGTCTTCTTCCAGTAACGTTGAAGTGGAAATTCTTTCAATTTTTTGTTTCTAAGCTCGTCCTGATATTCGAATCCAATGGTTTTTGGTGGTTCTAAAACAAATGATTACCTTGTATCGACGACGATTCATTACGGATCTGTTTTACAAATTACTGGTTAAAAAGTAAGCTATCAGCTGATGCATAAAAACCCTTGTGCGTTGACATATACCTGAAAAATCGAAAGCCCAAATACTCGATATCGCGCATTCTTGATTTTGAACATTTTCCACTGAAGAAATCCCTTCGAGAGATTGCCAACAGAGGCGCACTTCAAGAATCTAGTGACGTAACGTCACATTTCCTAAACGCCCGACGGCAGTTTTGTAGGTTATGGGCATTTGAGAACACTTTTTTGATTTTAGATCATTGTTTTTATCAATCAATCAATCTTTATTGACCCCAAAAAACATTAATATTTATGAAGATGGGATCTTGAAACTAAGGTACTAATACAATTCATGCATTCAAAAATAGGATATAATAATAATAATAATAATAATAAACGTCTTTTATTGCCAATAGAAAGAAAAACATTACAGCTTAATAAGACTGTTGGCGAAGTCTAGCTTGAGCTATTCTACTCAACCAACAGCGGGCAATTGCACAGGAGAATGAATAATAGTAATTTATAAAAATGATAAATACATACAGTAGAGTCACATGGGATATTTAGTTGTTGGCATCGTTTGCTAGATTTTTTGTACAAGTATAATTTTTGTTACTCTGAGGGAAATGACATTGATTATAATTATTGACATTGATAAACGATTAAAAGGTTAAAGACGTTATCGTTGTGCTTCAAATAAATGATTTTTTAATTTATATTTGAATTTATTGATGTTGAATTCTTTGAATTCATTAGGCAATTGGTTGTACATACGAATAGCATTGAATACAAAGGATTTCTGGAACATCGCAGTTCTATGCTGAGGCATGGTCAGGGTGGACTTATTTCGGACATTCTTCGAGTGAATTTTGAATCTAGGAATGAATTCTCTTATCAGAGCAGGAGGATCAGGATCTTCAAGAATTTTATGTGTGAAAGTACCCAGATGAAGTTACCTCCTGCTTTCCATGTTGAGTCAGTTACATTCTTTGAGTTTATGAGAAATATGATCAAACTTTCTGATAGAATAAATGAGTCTACAGCAGCTGTTTTGCACTTTCTGAATTCTGTTCTGATCTACTCTAGTTAAACATGGACCGTAGATGAAGTCACAATAATTGAAGTGGCTCAAAACCATTGACTCACATAAGGCTCGCCTCATTTTAATACTGAGAAAATGGCGGGCACTATAAATGAGTTTTAAGGATGCAAATGCTTTGCCTACAATACTTTTGATATGGCAAGAGAAACGCATATCCGTATGACACTAGGCCATGATTTCTGGCTGAGTTGCATATTTGTAATGTTGAATTATCAATTTGAACTGTCATATTGTCTGTTGAAAAGTTTCTATTATTCTTATTGCCAAAAAACAAGACCTTCGATTTTTCAGAATTTAATTCTAAGTTATGTTTATCAGAGGAAGTTTTAATTCTGTTCAATTCATTATTTATAGTTTCTTCGGCCATTTTCCAATTATCAGTACTAAATTCGAGATACATTTGTGTATCATCTGCAAATGCTTGAACTTCACAGTGTTCTATATTATTCAAAATATCAGCAGTGTATATAATAAAAAGCAAGGGGCCTATGAAAGTATATCTAATTTAGACGAGTATAGTCCATTTACTGATATAACTTGAGAACGCCTCAGAAAGTAATTCCATATCAAAAACACCGATGAATCATTGAAGCCATAAAATTTTAATTTTGCACACAGCAACTCATGATTGATAGTATCAAATGCCTTGGAACATTTCAGCATTTATATTATCCACCCCAAAAGCATTAGTTTCGATACTATGTAAAGTTTTATTGACTTCTTCAACAGTTATTAATCTGAATGAGAATTGCATATGAGGATTTCGATCATGAATCAATCCAACGTATCTTTTTTTACTAGGCACGTAACAACCATTTTCATTATTCTGGTAAAAATATATTAAACCGGAAAATTCTGGAAAACAATCAGTACGTCGCACAAATATAACTAGTACCCAAGTAAGTTGAGCATGGTCGTTCAAGGTGAAGTTTGTTTTCATTATCGTCAAAATATTCTAGCATTCTATTATCAATTGACATCAATTTTGGTTTGGGATTTTAAAAGCTATTGTTAGGATCTTTTCTTGGGTTCGTTTATTAAAACTCCAAACAACACTTCACTACTTTTATTACAACTCTTCATCACGATACAATCATTCAAACTGCTCTGCTAACTATCCAACGCTCTGTGCTAAACACTCTGATAAACTCCCTGTAATAGAAATTCTCTACTTCGACTTCTGCACTTACCAATACCAAAGCTCTCTCAGGTAAGCTTGAAACTCTGATAACTATCTCCGCATAAACTCTCAATAACTAATTCTCCCGCGATGAAGTAGGTATCTCTTTTTATACTTGCGTGAAGAATCTTCGAGTGAAATCTGGGTGATCGAATATTCTACGCGTGACGAGAAAAACGACGTTCTCTCTTCGACCCCTCATATTATTTTGCGTTTACGATCGTCAGGGCCGGCGCTAGGAGATTCGTAATACCAGTTTCGAAATATGTGTTGAAACTATCATATATTTTACAACACTAAGAAATAATTACCTGCGGTAGCTACTTAATATATTATAGAGATTAGGTATTATTAACACCGCAAACAATGCAAAATGCTCCGTTATAAAAGTAACTAGAGGTTGAAAATTCACTCAACATCAGCAATAGTTACGATAAAAACGTGGGAAGTACAACGTGAAATGAAACGAAAGGAACTAAATTGAATAGAATTGAATATTGAGTTTATTGGAACATCCGAACGCATTCAAATTCCAAATACTTCAAATCGAAGTATTAAAATACCAAACTTGTCTGTAAGGGGTTAGCTTCCTATAATTTCTATAAGGTGGCTTGTCTACACAGATTTTGTGTAGTGATGATTCTATCGGTGAACGGAAGATCTCGCGAGAGTTAAGCTAATAAGGCCATTGGTATCGAAATTCACTGGTGTGCTGTCGCTTGATTGAAATTGCAGCTTTGAATAATCGCAATCGCATCATCACCTACCGTCAAACAATGTAAGCTCTGTCTTCGACTTCTCAATTCGACAGGAATTGACCAGGATTTTTATGCATCTTGGCTGTCAGCTTAGCGCTTAATTGAAATATTCGATTGGTAGTTGAGGACTTAACTGACAGCAGAGTTTCTCAACAGTTGATTGAAAAACCTACCCTTTATGATATCATTTACTCTACCGAAACCATCTTTTGAGCCTTGTTTCAATAAATTTCCACTTTCAACGAAATATAAGGTATAAGGGAGTCGTGGTCGGTGAAGAAAAGTTCTGCCATAGACATTATAAAATACTTGGACATGAGAGAGAGATCATCGATCTTCCGCCTAAAAAATAGCAATATGACTAATATACCGGTATCGTCCGTTGCTTATAAGTTGAAGTCTTGGTCAAAATGGCGCTGCGATATTATTCTGAAATTTTGGAATATGATTAAAATTATTACTAATGTTCATCAAGCACAATTCATGATTAAAGTTCACATAAAAAGCAAAGAACATTTAAAACTGTCGCTCACAAAATTTAACGGTTTGGGATTTTCGAACAACGTCCATGTCCAGGGCCATGAAACTGAACAGTTCCACGGTTCAAAACTGGGAGGAAGCTCAGATAGTTGCACGCGCTTATCTACCGTATATCCCAAGAGTCACGGATAGAATTGGAAAACTCTTGGGGAAACACAACATTAAAACGGTTTTCAAAGATACAACAAAGCCTCAGGTCGGCTAAAGACAAAAGAGACCCATTATCAGCAGCAGGGGTTTACCGCATACCGAGCACCTGTGGGAAGGTATATATCGGTACCACCAAAAGAATACCATAGCCATACAGCAGAGACACTTAAATGTCAATCCTTTGTTCTCAAGGGGCAAATTGGTATGACCTTCATTCTGTGCTCGAGGTGTGGAATGTCATGTTGTGGTGGTAAATTTACATTCACGGGATACTGAATAGTAATCAGTATGCCATTTTGCATGGTAAAATGATTATTTTGTAAACAAACAATAGCGTTTGAAACAAATGTGAAATTTCTCAAGTACCTATAATAATGCCAAAAATATGCACTATTCGTTTACAAACACACAGAACGATAAAATCCAGTTGATTAATAACACCTCGAGATGTAAAAATGACGAAGTTGGTGTTCTGTGGCGAGTGTCTCTACTGTATAGCTATGGTATACTGTACCCATTAAAATATGAATGAACTACGATATTGACGAAATATTCCACGTCTGTTCCTTAATTGATTGCATTATGTATAAGTAATCGAGAAAATATGTGCTTGAAGCTACTACCCAGTATACCGTATACCATAACCATACAGTAGAGATACTCGCAATAGAACACCAATTTCAGCAGTCTGACATGCCGAGGTGTTATCAATCAACTTGATTGATGAGCGTCAATTCGTGTTGAAATATTGTATTTTGAATTATTTTGGCTGACTACCAAGGTGGAAAAGTGTGTGCTTATCGCGCATGTTTGTCGAACGCTAGAGACAAATTATCATCTCCTCATCACCTTAATATTAAATAACTCTTTCAGGTGTGAGGCATGGTTGAAGGCATGTAATCGAGAGAATTCACTTGAAAAATCTCCCGAAGCTCTCTATAACAACTATCGCTTGTGTGAATTTCATTTTGAGACAGAAATGTTCTAGAATTTTCTACACATTGAAATTTAATTGGAATTTGAAAAAAAATTAAAACTAATGAATCAAAGAACAAAAAAAAAACATTTTAAGTCATTTATAGTTTTTATTACATTGTTAAGAATAAATCTAGCTGATGCGAATAAAACATCCTCTCGAAAGCTTTTTATTTCCTGGTCATCAAATATACCTTTTCAAACAGACATGGACTGGAGGAAAAAAGCAACAGAAAAGTGGAATAGCTATTATAGGCACTTGAGGATTCCAGATTATTCACATTTATTTCAAACGTCATCCTAGACAAAATAATAATTTTATGATGTAAAATAACATACTTGGTATCCCGAACATTCAAATTTACCGCCACAAAATGACATTACACACGCCGTGCACAGAATGAAGGTCACAGAAATTTGACCCTCGAGAACAAAAGATTGAAACTTAAGTGTCTCTACTGTACGGCTATGGTATACTGCGGCTACGAAATCCGTAAGGAATGAATAAGAGAACACATGTCTTGGAAAAAAAAATCTTTGCTGCCTGTTTCCTGCCCAAGTAACCGATATCCAAACACCACAGTCGCTGATTTTTCTTACCCATGTTGTGGACATGCGCAGAGAAACTTTCAGGTTTCATAAAATAACGGTCGCGAGTTCTTAGACTATAATAATAGGGGAGCCCAAGCGGGGATTTCAGGATTTACTAAAGCGCGGCAGATTAATATACAGGGGGATACCTCGTACCCGGTTAAGTACTTCCACCATATATGAGCCTTATATATGGCCGCCCTTCAAGGATAAAGGATCAGATTAGTAAAAAAAATTGATCTTTCATCTTCTGAAATTCTCGAGCGCATCAGATTAAGAAGGTAGGGTGAGTTAGTAACATCCTGAAACGTGTATATTCCACTAATCTGACAATTAGAGAGTGACATAAAGGAGGAGGGCTACAAAGTTGTAAAAAAAATAAAAAAATGTCACCTCGACATTCTCGAGCGTGGCTAGTTTTATTTCAATTTTAAAGGGAATAATTCAAGAATTGCAAAATATATATAATCTAACGATATCCACAAGCCGAAATAATAAAAATTCATCTATAAAGTTTAATGCGTGCAGTTACGTGATGCCTGTATTTCCCTCTCCACGTTTCTATTACTTCCTCACCCTTTCTCTATCTATTTCTCTCTCACTTCTTCTCCACTCTGGTTTCTGTTGCCATGATGTCATGACAGTTGATCACACAGACTCGTTTAAAATTTAAAAAAATTCAATTGCCCTCGATTATTCTCTTATAACTACAAGTATTCTAACTAAAAGAAGCATACCCTTTTTTATTTGCATGGTTTTTCCTGAGATTTTCAATTGAGTTCATTGATTTGAAAAAAATTCAAAAAAAAATCAAATTGGCAGAATAGGCGAATTCCTCCAGATAATCGTCAGATTATGAGACTGCAACGTCTAGGGCGTAAGTATGAACCATATATATCTTAATCTGACGCGCTTGTGTATTTCAAAATGATGATTTTTTTTCGCGTTCTAATAACGGCCGCGAGTCTGCGTCACATCCAAACCGTTATACAGATTATTATAAAAGAGCTTTTTTTTAGGTTCACTTAAAATCCCCTCAGAAAATCTGAAGCCCTCGAGATTTTTTTTTTCATTTTCAACTCTCACGTACGACCACCCCCATCATGGAAACAATCAGATTAACATACGTACACTTTTAAAAATATGCAGGACATAGATGATATCAATATCTGACGCGCTCGAGTATGTCCATGGAAGAGTTTTGTTTTACATTTTTGAAAGTCTATAGTCGCTCCCTCCACCGATGAAAAGGTATATATTATATAACATTTTTTCTTTTTATCATCTAAGCTTCTCAACCCAATAGTTCTCTATGATGCTCAAGTAAATCCCGATTTATCATCGTGGGCTCTCCTACTCTAACGCTCCTTTCACGCAATACGATTGTGGTCGTACGGTAAAAAGTCGGACGACCGTTTACTGGCTTTCACACATAACGACATATTATCGTTAGTATTTATCGTGATGTCGGAGAGAGCACAGGGCGTCGAATCAAATCGGGCAAAAATGTGGGCATTATGGTTAATTTATCGTCGTAAAAAAAGGCAGAAACGTAATCGACTACATTGGGTGCATCCAATCAATAGGAGAGAAGAAGCAGGTTTATTTCGTATACTCTTGGAAGATTTAAGAAATGACCAAACCAAATTTTTTAATTACTTCCAATGAGTTCCTTCGATGAATTACATGACAAACTGAAGACTGTTCTTCAACGGCGAAATACAAAAATGAGAAATTGTATTCAACCTATAGAAATGTTGGCTGTCACTTTGGGGTAAATTCTGATACTATTTCACAAACCAATTTTTATTCTATACTCTTAATGATAATCTAAATTTTGTCGTTTTTGTTTTTCATTAAATAAACCCAAGACTTATTTGTATGGAAAAACGAGATGTAGAACAAGAAACAAACAATTTATAAATTTTCGTTAAGTCCTCAATTGTTATAATAAATTTATAAGAAAGAATTTTGTTTCGATTGTTATAATTTCGTATAGTTTTTGTTGATATTACTTAAACCGATAGACATAGGCCAGAGTTGGTTAAATATTTCTAGCATATTAAAACCATCATTAACACAAGTCATTTATTTTTGCTCTGTAATAACAAAATAAAGAAAATTCCTGAATTTTACAGTTTTACAAATAAAGACATTAGAGGGAAGTAAAATCTGCACTATCAACTGTGCTGAAGTCCTGAGAGAGCGGAGTGGAACTGTCCCTGGGATCTGTCATTGGAGATGTCATTCCAGATGATGCCCCGCAATCTTGATAATACTGACGTGTTGATTGTATTTGGTAATTATTAGTTGAAGAAGATTGAGTGGGAAAAAAGTGAGTAAATTATGGTGTAGATGATTGGGACTGAGTAAGTTGCGAATGTTGAGGAAATGGAGCAAGATGGAACGCAAACTGCTGCGAGTGAGAGTGTGTAGGAATAGATTGAGGAAAAGGAGGAGGGACCCGAGGAACCATCTTCTTTTTTTCATTGATGTCGCCAATTTGGAACTGAAGTGATTTATTTTCAACAAATCTATCAAGGTGGGGCAACAATTTCTGGAAGAAAGACATTTTACTATTTTGTTTTTCAGGCTCTAATGCCTTCAACCCCATCTCTGATCAGAGTGTATAATACTTTAAATGCAAAATAAAGTAAAAATGCAACTTACCAAATGTGTTTTTTCTTTATCCTCCAGCTCTTCAAAATCTGGTTTTACCTCCAGGATAATTTCACGCCACGCATTTTCAGTTACATTTCTATCTTTGTAACTTTCGAGGATTTTATCCCAGAGTACTGGTCTACTTTCAACTAGTGAAATTAGAAATTCCACATCGATATTTTCAGCCATTTTACTACGTGCCACTGGATTCAATTGATACGGCAGATATCACACGACTAACAATCGTATTGTGTACGAACATCCATTTGATGCCGTTTGTCCACTGTTATCAGAAAACGGCACGACCGTCGTCCATTGCAGTGGCAGTGGACGGCAGCTGTACGACCATGACACAACAATAAGTAGTTGTCGTCCTGTGTGAAAGATTTCGTATATTTCCGTATTTCTAATGGAATATGTGGTCGTCCGACTTTTTACCGGACGACCACTATCGTATTGTGTAAAAGGAGCGTAAGGATACATACTGAAACCGTACTCACCCGCTACTCGAAGACCGGGGCTGACGTCAAAGTTTTCTCGATATCCGACCGACGATTCCCTCCCGACGGCCGTACTCAACCCTTTCGGAGACGTCATCGCCGGCTGCGTAGCCAACAACGCTCTCAAATTGATATCCTTTCGGCTAGCTCGATCGCCCGCGGCTTCCCGGGGGATCCGCCGTTGCCGCTTGAGGTTCTCCAAGTCGCTCAGCGTGAAATGGTTGATCTGGACGAATTCCGGAACGTCGACGTACTGCGCACTCTCGGACGCTTCCAAAGAATCGAGCAGGCCTTCGAGGCTGTGATACGAGGCCGATTCGGAGGCGGTTAAAGTCTCTTCGTCGTCGTCGTCTTCGGGAAAATAATTGAACACTATTTGCCCTTCTTCGATCTCCATTTCGACGGGTTCTTTTTTTACGACGACGGGCGGATCGCCGTCTTTCGGGTTTTTATCGACGGGCCGGACGGATGCAACGAAATCGGATAGTTTGATGAGACTCGACGAAGGTGGTTGTGAGCTTTCGGTGCACTGAGAAGGAGCGACGAAAGACGATGGTTTGAGGAGGCTTTTAGAAGAGGAACCCATCGAACGCGATTTTTTATACTTGCGGACGACGGATTCAACAGGTGGAACGGTCGGTGGTTTTTGAGAGACGATAGGAAGATACGGGGGTACCGCCAGATTGGATCCCTGAGTCTTGCACCCGACAGATTCAACGAGTTTTTGAACATATTCGGGAGCAGAGGATACCGTCACGTTTGCGCTTTCAGTCATGCACTCGAAAGATCCAACGGGAGTCGGCTTCTTCGGCAGTATTTTAACGTATTTGTTTCGCACTGCCGGGGATGCTGTCGGATTCGAGCTAGTGACCTCGTTCTCAGCAGCCGATGGCTTCTGGAGGTTCTTATCGGATGGCTGTAGTTTTGGGACTGCCTCCTGAGAAACTGCGGGATTTTCAGCGGCTCTGTCGACTCTTTCCGCCATTTCCTCGATCGTGCATATATCGGTGATCTGAAACAGGCGTTCGCCTCTTATTTTCGCCTTCTCTTTCTCCGCCTCGACTTCCCGACCGCCCAGCGGCTTTCCGTCTTCCGTGAAGTATTCTCCTTTGGAATTACGCAATAAACCCGTTTCTTCGCAAATATAAAGAGCGTCGCAAGTCTTCGCTTTCGCCTTCAAATCTTCGACGTCTTTCTTGGTCATCGGTTTCAGTGCGTCGCTGAAGTATTTGCCTTCTTTATTCTTGAACAAACCGGTTTCTTCGCAAATCGTCAATTGTTCTCCCAAGTCGATGCCGGTGGGTATAGTTATTTTTTTCAAATGTTCAGTTTCCTCTAATTCTTCGAGGTTGCTCAATCTGTCTTCCGTTTCGACTTCTTCTTTTTCTTCTCCGCTTTTGGTGCGATAACCTCTTCTATTTGTTAAGAAGTATCTTCCGTTCGGCATAATTTTAATGTATCTCGGTGTTCCTTGATTCCGGAAGGGCTGAAAATAATGAAAGTAAATGGAGTATTATAATAATACTTCAATGATCCCAAGAAACATACATGTTTATACAGGGAATTAAAAAAAGACAAAAAAGTACATATATACGAACAAATCAAGAAACAAATTAAATAAAGTATTATGTCAGATGTATTTACTTATATTTATGGAAGGAATGATGGATATGAAATAGTATAAATTAATCAGTTGAATCAGGCATTATCGATACATCATAAAAATAATTTTGTGAAAAATTAGTCATTATTATTGATAGCTATGAAATATCTTTTGATATCTATTTTCAATTTCGCAACGAAATTGTCATTTTTCATGTGTATAGGTAGACTGTATAAATCTTTATACCAGAGAAGTACAACTTTTTTCCATAATTGCTTTTTATTTGTATGGTTTACAAATTATCTAACTGTCTGGTTAGATAATTGTGGCTATCAGAACATATGATGAAGGAAAGATTTGAATATTCATGTTTACTCTTAAAAAGTCAACATTAAGAATTGTGAAGAATTCCGCCAAAAAAAAAATCACTGGAGCTATGTCCCTGGTTCTAAGCTACTTCCTTTCAAGAGAGAATTTCTAAGACATTCCCGAAAAAATGACAAACCAGCACTCATCCAAATCATGAGACCAAACATGTAACTTCTTTAGGGGTACTCACACGATGATGAATCATATTTATCGTAGAGTTTTCTTCGTCGGAAACGACGATAGTTTCCGAAATTCCGTCTTCGGCTATTTTCGTGGGCTGTTTTTCTATGGGATTCGCGTTCAGGTCGGACGATTTTGCGCTTTCCAACCTTCTACTTCTCGAAGGAGGAGATAACTGTGACTGTGAATACTTGACGTCGTGTACGCGCCGATTGAGATTGAGATGCGGTTTGACGTGCTTTTTCATGCGCAATTTGACATTCATCAGTCTGTACTTCAGCCAATTCTCGGCATCTTCCTCCATCTGAAACAAAGATCAGGCGAGTATTCGTATTGTTTGAATAGATTTCCGTTTGTAGGACTAAACAGCTGATATTTCAAAAGTCACTGTGGGCTTAACCGCACTTTTGTTAAATTTTCATTAGTTTCCCGCACAATTTCAAAATAAAATCATCTGAAAATATACACATTTTGTTGCCATTTGAGACACACATCGTTCGACCACTAATGGCTGATATTCACCTAGTTAGACGATCATCATACTTTATTTGAATGTGCAATATATTGTGTACAAGGGCTCTATGATTTTATTGTGAACTGTCGAAAAATCAAAAAAATAGAACAATAGTAAAAGAAATGTAATGAACTACGTAAAGAATAAAAAAAATGGGGGTGATCAAAATATCAAAGTTCAAAAAAATATAAAAATGTAATAGAATGATAAATAAGAGAAAAAAGGAAAAAATATTCGAAATATTCAATTCGAAAAATTCAAAAATATTCGAAATATTCAAATTAAAAAATTCAAACTAAATTTAAAAATACAAGAATTGAAAAATGAAAATGTTTCATGAAAAATATTGAAAATATTAAACCTCGAGTTAGATATAAAAAAAAATTAATAATACATATATGAAAAAAAGTACAATTTCCCAAAAATACTGCCGATAAAAATTTTGACCGCGGATTATTGCTCATTAATTTATATATTGGAAGGCCAACATGGGCGTGTCTTGCGCAAGTCTTAGTACCAGTTTTAAAACGTATTCCCAATCAACTGGGAAAATTATAAATATCGTCCTCACAGCTCTAGGAAAATCTTTTTTCAAATTCGAAATATTTTTTTTAGTTAATTGTTTATAACTCTTGCAATTTTAGCAAGTGGCAGCTGAATTCAGATGGAAGTGGGTTACATCTCTCAGAAAAAAAAATAGCATCAAATATTTTAACGTCGTATGTAATGGCTAAAAACAAATGGAAAATCTGTCCTCACCTCGTAGATGATACAGAATTTCCTCTGGAGACGATGAAAATCGTCTGTGTTCTACGAAAAATAATAATAATAATTAAATAATAATCAAACCAGTCAGAGAAAATGGACACGCAATGGGCGAAGCCCATTACACAGTGCCATCTCATAACCAGATGCACACTCATCAGTTGTATTCCAATAGCCGTCGGGGTATCAGCTCGGGAAGTAGTTGTTTTCTGTTGAATATTAGCTAATTTTCCATAATCATATTTTATTGTTGTTCTTTCGGAATTCTTTCAGTTTATTTTGTGTTTTCAAGGTCCACGACCATTTATTTTTATCAATAATTTTTTTTCGTAACGCAATGCTAATTTTTTTTCTGCGAATAACTTAACCTTTCTGACTTGAGACGCAGCTTGGTAAATAGAAATTATCGACATCAATCAACATTAATGAGAGATGAATATTTTTTAGAAAGAAGAAAATGTAATTGAAATTGCATTTGCTGGGCCATGTATTTCAGCGAGACAATCCTGTTACCTCTTACATTTGACATGGGAACATCTGTCTTTTCTTTGCATCTACTTTTACCATTCATGACACGTTGTTGCATTGCACGGTGCACTTTTTCTTTAACGAATCTGCCTTTCCAGCGAAAACTATTTTTAGTATTTTCAGACATATTCATTTACTACGAGATACGCGAATAATCATTTTTTGATTATGTATTATAACACTGACGCTACAAAAAAAGCCGCAATCAGCTCTCAGGCTAGACGCAGGACAGCGTTGCCAGATATTCTCTCGCCAGCTCGCGCTCTGTTACTCTGTCCTTCTTTTTCGCCCCCCACCAAGTCCCGACTATCGAACCTCCTCAAAATTTGGTGAAGAAACATTCAGCTTAGGCTGAATAATTAGTGATTGAGAATGCAGTTTCTTGAATATACTAGATTCAAGTATCGACTGTTTCCATCAGTAGGAATCAACTTTCATCATCTTGAAAGTGAAATTCAATAAGAATAGTAAAATATTTATTGGTATTTGATTATTATTTCCAGAAACTATATAAAAACCCAATTACATTGTTTGGCTGAGAGCCGATTGTAGATTCCCAATCAGGTATATTCTGCGGTGGCCTATTGATTCTTGACTATAATTGGATTACTGAAAAATATTCAAGAATGAGACAGTAATGCAATTATGGTGCAAATCGTAATTTTTCAATAGACAATGTTTTAGAAATCTTCATTGGTATATGTTCATATTCTTATTATTATTATATTATTTTCAATAATAACCATTGCAATATTCAATAAAGCTATTCAAGTTTCACCAGAATATAATGTAATGGAAAATCCACATAATTTAAATAGAATTGGATTACTTCAATTGTTCATCTCAGTGGAGTTCTGTTTCATTACTACTCTGAATCGCTATTCAATCCATAGCGATGTTTGTATAGTACTTTGAAGCTTGGAAGGAACCACCTTCCAAAACTGAAATTGGTTCATTTAAATAAAATTAATTTTATTCATAACAAAACAATATTTTGTTCAATAAAAAATAAAAACATCCTAATCCTAATAAAGGTACTAATCTCAGACTTTTTGTTTCGAATAACATTTTTGTTCAGGAGTCGATACGCTTAAAATCTCGAAATCTGCGCAAAATCCTCACAAAAGTCCTATTAATCCACGGTTATTTCGCAGCGATGAAAATGTTCACAAATGGAGTAATTAGTGGTAATAACTCACAAAACGGCAGCACCGGTTAACAGTAACGTCATGTATGGTAGCGCTTCAACTCAATTTCATGGAAACCCGTAAACGTTATATTTCGTACGTTAAAGTCTACGTTAGGTCTACGTAGGGCATTTTCCAATATTCACCGTAAATAAACCGGTCGAATAAACCGGTTTTTTTATGGTCAATGTAAGGTTCTCTATGGTTTCTGTGGAATATTGAAACGCTTTGGTAGATGACCGGTGTTTTGACATTTCAATTTGTTTGTTTAATGGTTAATCTTTAGATTGTTTATCATTATGAATTTATTAGCCAATAAAACAGACCAAAATAAATTGAAATAATATTAAATTTGATTTAGGTAAATTTTAGTAATTATTTTACTTATTACTCATATTTTGAAGGACAATATTATTTCCGTTCAACATTACTTTCCCATTCTCATCAAATACCGGTTTCCAATTTTCCATTTTTTATAAAAATATTTATATTTTAAAAATGCCAATCTGACACAAAAACTCGAATTGTATCAAAGGTTAGAAAAAACACCGAAATTCCAACCCAAAAACCTGGTAGTTGCGGTGCTTGACCGGTAGAGTTACCGGTGAATTTAGAAACACTCACAAAGTCAGGAACGGTTAATTTTGGAACGCTTCGGTGTGCAACCGGTTGACACCGTGGCATTCACCGGTGAATACTGGAAAATGCCCGTATTGCAATCACTTCATTTCTATCCTTAATAAGGGAAAAATAGGAAGGGTACCTGAGCGCATGCTCAGAAGTCAAAATAAGGGCGACGTTAATACTGCTCTTCATACAATTCCGGGACTTACGTTGAAATGATCCTCGCAGCAAAATAGACTGTGGGACTTCGCCGACGGGATTATTTTCAATCCTACCGCAGCGCTCCAGCTTCTTCTCGCCTCCTCCGACTTCGGGACGCTTATCAGAAGTTTTTCGGAATTCTGAATCGAAACCGGGCACGTCGGAACGAAACATTTTTTCGAACCGTCGCACTGCGTATCCTGAAAAAGTTCGGGTCAATCGGAACTATTGAAAGGAAAAAATTGTTGGTTTCGATTTTACAGGAGCAGAACAGCATTGGTTCGAAATTCTATTTCCTACGCCAATGAATACGGAAATGATTTTTTTAACATTGGTCTTCCTGCCCGAGATTCGGAAGCCCCGAAGGCGCTGATCAAGGACATCAAACATTATTACAGAGGACGGTCAGTTCCCTATACTTCAATGTAATCCTGTCAACTGACGTCACCGCGATACCTTCCGTAGTTCATATTTCTATTTCGTGCTGAATTTGAACAAATGCGAAGAAGTTTGAACTCTTCCAACGAAGTTCCCTTAAATTCGTCTTCCTTTCAGTCTTTTTTATTCACATGCCTTTTCGTTAATGCATTTTGCTTTGTGAAATTCAATTTTTAGTGCTCTACCCGTACTTTTCACTTGAAACTCACTGTAATCCCAATGTAAACAATAAAAATGAATATCAATAATACAAAATTCATGAACTCGAAGAAAATATGTTTTTGGATGTATAAGGCCTCGCACTGACGTCACTGACACGATAAAAAAAATAGCGAATCGGGCCATTCTCTGTAATGATGTTTTATGTCCTTGGGCGGTGATGGCGGTAATTTTCTTCCAACCGAGAGTGAAGTGCTGAACGCAGGATCATATGGTGATGTCAAAATTGAAGTTTATTCGGCATATAATCATGAAAGGCGTTTTTGAAATTTTGAATGCTGTGCAGCATCAGTTCCGAATTTATTAAAATTAAATAATAAAAAGGTCCGTAGAAAAGTCATCGTTTTTTCAAAGAATAGCCCATCAGTGATGTTCAATACTTCGATTTATTAAAATATCTCAGCATAAGTATTTAAGAAGCTATTATTATACTTTTTTTGGGGTTTTCAGCTTTTAATGTGTATGTTAGTTGACTTGATAAACAGTTATAATTTTAATCGTGTTCCAAAATTTCAAAATAACAATGCAGCGCCACTCTGACCAAGTCTTCAACTCAATTGCACCACTTTGACATTGATTCGAACTGACAATAAAAGGAAGTATCGCTCCTCTTGAAACCCCAATAAAAAATGATGAATTTTTTTGGATTGCGTCATATAAGGTAAGTCTGCTTAGGATTCGTGACGCTCCATATTTTGAACATTACTGTTAACAGAAACGGAAATATCGACATTATAGTATAGATGGCACAAAAATGCTTCAAATCCGTTTTAGACAGTCCTTGGCTAACTATCCTATTTCTCCATAAACAATGCTTCAACTATACAACCATTGTATATATGGATGGATGATACTACGGGTAGATAGCACTACTGAGTGCGTTTCATGTATTTTCTTTGATTTTTCTAACGGGCGTCTTAGCTTGAATCATGCCTTTTCTTGATCACTTATACAAAATGCCAGAAGATGGCTATCAATTCAGAAACAGAAGTAGAATTATTTGTCAATGTAGTAGATCACTCATATTTTCATTTCATCTATCATTTTCCTATAAACTTCTATTGCCAGCTGTATTACAGCCCAGCTCTTCAGGTTGATTGACAGTCATTCGATATCTGAAGTTAAGCAACGCCGAGCGCGGTTAGTACTTGGATGGGTGACCTCATGCAGGGAAATACCGTGTCGAAAGCCTATACAACTGCAGCTAAATAGCATATCATAGGTCGCAGACAATATATCAATGAGCACAAGATATATTGAGGCTATGCCGTCCTTCGGAGGGGACGTTAAGCCGTCGGTCCCGAGTCCATGGATGTTGGTCTCGTTAAAGATCCCTACCTCTGGTTGGAATACCAGAGGGTTCGACAAAATTTCCGGTTGGGGGAAGTGTGCTCACCGGCGTCGGTGATTGGCCTTGGTAACGGAAATAGGCCTACGTTAAATACAGAATTTAAAAAAAAATCTATATTACAGCGTATAGATGGCGTAACAAAATGCCTCAAATCCTCTTCACACAGGCATTGGAAAACTATCCTATCTTCAAACAATGATAAAACCATTGTTTATAGAGATATATAGTTAGCCAACCATACAGAAATATCAACTGAAGGGATGGATGCTAAGGGTAAATGGCACTAGTGATTTCAAATCATCTTTCGAACAATCTGTTCAGGCCAGTCTCAAATTACCTACACAGTAGGTTTCGGCTGGCACCTGTCAGAAAACAACTACTCCCCTGGCTAATACCACGAAGGGCATTGAATTATATCCGACCAGGTGCCAGTGCAGGTTTCTTCACAGAAGTAAATCCTGCATTTGCTTTCGTCGATACAAATGAAGGAACTGATCTTCAATTATAGGGACGGACACACTTGCAGACCGGAAAATGTACAAGTATGCCCACTGACAATGTCAAGTATTTTTACATTTTCCTCGCAGGAGGAATGGGCGAATTCGGTTTGCTTTTGGAATACCTCGTCCATTGGTAGATGGCGTAATAACTTCGTTGTTCGCATCAGCTTTGGCCGGGGCTTGATACTCGTGAAGGGGTTTGATTTTTAATTATGGGAAATCATCGACTTTATGTCGATGATGGCACTGCCTTGCACTGACGAGTGGCCAAATAGCCCGAAACCGGTCTGCAAGTGTGTCCGTCCCTATAATTGAAGATCAGTTCCTTCATTTGTATCGACGAAAGCAAATGCAGGATTTACTTCTGTGAAGAAACCTGCACTGGCACCTGGTCGGATATAATTCAATGCCCTTCGTGGTATTAGCCAGGGAAGTAGTTGTTTTCTGACAGGTGCCAGCCGAAACATACTGTGTAGGTAATTTGAGACTGGCCTGAACAGATTGTTCGAAAGATGATTTGATTTAACGCCAGTCTTCAAGTATGCCCACTGACTATGTCAAGTGTTTTTACTAGTGATTTCGTTTCCAAGTCATGTCTTCTCTTTCTTTTTTTACGGACTTCGTCTTCGTAGCCTGATTCACACATTTTCTTGATTACCTATACACAATATCAAAAGATGGACCAATTCAGATACAGAAGTGGATTTTGTGGATTTTTTTGTCAATGTAGATCACTTATATTTTGAATATCATTTCAATGCTTATACTTCCATTCCCTGCATAAACTTCTATTGCCAACTGTATTTTTGAATTTCTTTCATATTGCAGGTGAACCATTGTTTATAGAGATATACAGTTAGTGTAAAAAGCATTTGAAGCGTTTTTGTCACCTACCCTATAATATTGATATTTCCGTTTACTAGACAATGTGCGACAAAGTTTCGCTGAAGGGAAAATAAGTGCAGGTTTTTGTTTGTCAGTTCTACCGAGTTGTGGAAATAAAGCAATAGAGCTTCAAAGCAGTGTTTACAACAGAAGGTTTTACAGGAAACCGGTTCAGAATTTCCGAAGATTTACCCCCACGACAAACGAACAAACAAAGTTGGAAACTCCACCTCTTTATAATATATGTATAAACACCAGGTCGACGTCGTTTATTCCGCTTTGAAATAAGGGTGGGCCCAATCAAAAGAGGTCCCGCCTACTTTTCGAGTTATTGCATGTATTCTGGAAAGCTTGGAACAGATGGCGCTACATAGGATGGAGGTTGTGATAGCAGTCATAAGGGTACTTTTTTTATTGATTTGATATCACCGTTTTCCATAATTTGTCTCCCAAATCTAACAAACTGAAAAGTAACTAAATACTACGCACAATTTGTTTTTGTTTGTTGAGTTAGTTTGACACACAGAACTGATAGTATTCACAGAATTGTGTTGATACCAAATTTCAGTAGCGCCACCTGACGGGAGTAAAATCAGACACATTTGCCATTGCAATAGAAGCGGTTCTACAGTGTCGTATCATATAAATGAATATTGGAAGAAATATATTTGAATACAGCAATTACATCATAAAATGAGTCTACAGAGGCGCATACTTAATTTACACTTCAATCATTCATAAATTTGGAATTGAAAATGTAAGGTTATGTTGTCTCAAGTAATGTGTTTGTTTCTTGTGATCTATGGATTTGGTTGGTTCTCTTCATTCACCAAAGTATAAGTTGATAATAAAATCATAAATTTGAGAAACCAACCTTGACAAGTTTACAAAAAACTCAAGTATCAATGAAAATCTAGGTTGGCAACCAGAACAAACGTTTATTTTGACAACTGTCATTTGTCATCAAGACACCAGGGACATCTACTGGCTTTTCACACCGAACATTCCACACCTATAGAAAATAACCAAGTCTTGTTCTTGTTACTGCCTAGTAAAATCAGTAGATGACGATGATAACTGAGATTTCTAAACGAATTCAAATCATTCATCTTCAGAATAGTCAACAATTCATTGCTCAAGAAAAAACCAGCATGACTTTAGTGGATTCAAAAATAGTAAATGCGCTATGCACATCGCTCAAAATCCAAAACTAATCTCACAGATCGAAAGGCTTCATATTCGTGAAGAGAAACTATTTGCACTAATACATCGACTATTTAGATTCTTGTCAATGATGAAAAACTGACTGTTGAGTTAGTGGGGTATGGATAAACCAAGAAATGATAAGCAACACGTAGAAATCCAAACATCACTCACCTTTTTCTTCTCAACTTCTTCGACTGATTCATTTTCTGAATCTCTTGCGTTGTCCCTACTAGAATCATCTTCCCATTCGGAAATTATGTTATGTACAGTCTGCTGATCTTTCTGACTAGTCTTCGCGCTATAGGCCAAAACATCATGCAAGTCAATAGTACGTGCAGTACACTTGGCATTCTTCAAATATGTTCCTATAATAGTTTCAGTTTCTAGACATCGCTTTCTGAATGAATAAGTTGTTTGTACACTTTCTTTGCATTCAAGACAAATTTCTGGATTGACAGTTAGGCCCAAGTACTAAAAAAAGAATTTTCAATTAGCAAAACATAAAACATCAATCTGAAATTAAATCCATTCCTGAAATGTTCGAGACTTACCAACTCAGGGACAATGAATCCGAGAACTTCCGATATTTTCGTTTCATTCTTGTCACATATATCTTGAATTTTGAAGGATGGTCCGGCAACAATTTTCAGGCAAGTTCTACAAACAAATTTTTCTCTGTACCCAGGTTGGATATCACTTTCCATTATTATTGTTTTTAACGTAGCCTAGAATCAGAATCATCCATTAAGGTTATTGACCTCAGCTGTTCTGACATTTGACATTCAATTGATATACGTCAAATGTCCAATACGCAAAAATTTGGATTGTGCGCAGCTTGTCAATGCGTACGCAGACGCTCTATGGGGAATTCACAATGTCTATGTTGGTAATGATAGATGTTTGTGACAGATCTGTCAATGGTAAGAAATAGTGCGGGAAATATGAATGCTGTTGAGAAAAATAGGACGATATTGAAAACCCGAAAGCGTTATTTGAAAATATATGTGCTTTGGTTTGTGTATCCCAGTAAGAGGTAATAAAAAATCCAGTTACCGACGCATGTAATTAAATTCGATAAAATTCTGGTTAACAATTCCAATCGTTGAATGGCGACACAAAGATGGGACTTGCTAGCACCCGAAACTAAATTTCGGGCTCTTATTAGTAGTAGTGAGTGTTTCTCTTGCTGCAACCAACACTGGGCTGTACAAAGGCGACCTGAGCTACAGACAATGTAACAGGGACAGAGACAGCTCGACACGTATTTTGCAAATGTGAGGCTCTGGATCACAAAAGGCAAAGGTAAAATTCCATTTGTCGGGCGTCACCTGTTTTTTGAAAAATTTTTGGTGGAACTTACGTATTTCGGTCTCCTGAACAAAAAATTCTTATGAAAATTTTGGCGGTCTCAACTAGTTTCGGAGATACGGCCCCCCAAAAACAGGAAAACGGGGTGGACGCTTGTTTGTTTTTTCAGCCAATTCCGCTCGTAATTCCTCCTTCTTTATAATAGCACAATATACACATTCTGTTCCACCTTCTTCATCACTTTTCAACCGAATTAAAAGCATTTTTCGCTACAAGATTGAAAAATATTTCTTGGTAGGAAAGTGAGGTTAACAACATAACTAAGCATTCCAGATCAGGTTATGTCTGGGGGGCAAATACCAGTTTTAACCAATCACACACTTATAAAAAAGAAAACAAACGAAAGTTCCTGTGGGGCAGATGCCGCTGATTGGTTCATTTCGATTCATTTGACATTTTTGACAAGTATCTGGGGTACTATTTTCAAATGTATGCGAACAGAATTCTATGCGAGTAGAATGAGATGGAGCTATATGGAATACGGTTGCTGAACTGCGAAACAAAATCGGTTTCGTATACGAATTTGATTTGAAAATAGCACCCATGGAATGCCTAACTGTGGAACTCGCATCGGCGATGCCTTGCGCGTTCGACTGTTTTGTTAACCTCACTTTCCTATCAGGATATATTTTTCAATCTTGTAGCGAAAAATGCTTTTAATTCTGTTGAAAAGTGATGAAGAAGGTGGAACAGAATGTGTATATTGTGCTATTATAAAGAAGGAGGAATTACGAGCGGAATTGGCTGAAAAAACAAACATAAGCGTCCACCCCGTTTTCCTGTCTTTGGGGGGCCGTATCTCCGAAATACGTAAGTTCCACCAAAAATTTTTCAAAAAACAGGTGGCGCCCGACAAATAGAATTTTACCAAGGCAAAATATATATGGAAAACCAATTTTGGATCATCAATCATTTACAGAACTGTTATGTGAAGGTTATGTTTTGGTATATTTATAAACTGCTGTGTGCATTGGTGATACAAATCAATGTTTATGTACTTTAATTTATCATGTAATCATAATTACCTCGCAGCTTTCACTCCTTTGATCTTTGCGTGCTCACCTGAAATCTAGATTCGATGCAAAATATGCTGTCATTTGGTGTCCTCTCTTGCTGCAACCAACACTTGTGCCACGATATGCGAAAATATGCAAAAGGACAAAAAACGTTTGGTCACTTTTATTGTTCGTTTAATAATTCCTTCCATACTTGTTTAATATCCACATCATGCAGATTCCTGTTTTTCATTTACTCAAGTTATATATAAAAGTAGAAATTACTATCATACAAACAAGATGTGAAATTTGACATGACAAGTGACATTGTGACATTAATGACAAATAAACAGAGCAGCCAACACAAAAAAATCAAATGTTCCAAATGGAACGGATTTTGAAAACTTTAACATTTTCACTTAGAGCAAAATGATATCACCCGTAGTTTACTCGTGTTTTGCCAACAAAGTTATCAACTTGAAGGGAGAAAATGTATACTTAAAATGCTAACTCTGTTGGCAAAACGCGCGTTGAGAGCAGGAAATAGAATTTTGGTGTTAGAGTAATATCCCTCTTTGAAGTTTTCACTTTTACGCCAAAGGTTCCAATCTTACCGATAAAACATGTTATTGGAGCACTTTCATTTCTTCAGGGTTGGCTACTCTGTGTATTTGTCATGGCTGTCAATTTTCACGTCAAGTGTCATGTGATATTTTCAGAGGTGCCTTTTCTAGCGTTTCAGTATTAAAAACGTATTCGTCTATTTCTCACAATAATTTGGTTGGTTGTGATGAGAGAGAAAGAGACACACGAATACGCAACAGATGATTGACACTTAACGTGATTATTAGCAAACATAAATACACAGAAAAAACGAAGATTCGCCAAATTTCTATCCGATTTACTGTCCAAGTTAATGATAATGATAATTTTAATGATTTCGAAATCACAATCCATTCATGTATTCAACCGAGCTTCATTTTCTGAATATTCATAGAAGAGCCAAAGCCAATTATAACTTGTTGTTTCTCATGTTATCGCTCAGCATAGGCTGGATACCCTGAGTAACTCTGATCATTAAATAAAGAAGAGGAAGATAATTGTGAATTTTATTGTCTGAATGTTCTAGGGGTCGTGGCCAACAAAACTAAGAAGAAGTGATTTGTCAATGGACATCAGCTTATGACATGACATCACCACTTGGCTACTTCAATATAAATGTTAGATTGGCTATGTTAGACTTTGATAACACATTTCTGGAAAAAAAATTGAAGTACAATAACATTGAATATTTCCCTCATATATAAAATATCCCATAAGAACAATGCAATTATCGAAAACTTAGAGCGGTAATTGCATTGTATCAAGTCACCATAACAACACATTTGAAACCGTATCGCTAGACGTCAGTAAACAACACAAATAAATGTCAGATAGACTTCAAAGAGAGAAACATTTCGCGTTTTGGTGAGTGCTCCATACAATTTATAGAGGAAAGTATAAATGAACAAAAAATAACATTTCCTTGAGAATTTCTTTATTCGTGAAATATTCCAATGAATTACATTCGTGCATAAAAATGACCAGATAATTTTGCATTCAAGCGTGATATACAAATTGCATTAAACTCTTGCAATATTTAGATATCACGCTTTCTTGCAAAATTATCGGTAATTTTTATGTACTCGTGCAATTATAACCGATAATATCATCGTTCGAATGAGGTTGACAATGTTCCTAACTGAATATCAGTGGTTCGATCTCCAATTATTTCAGTATTGTAACATACCAGGATGCAAAATGTATAATTTATCTGGAAGGGAATATATCCTTCACCCAGGCCGTTAGTTGCAGTAAACAATTTCTCGATAGAGATATTAAAATTTTGGTGCGGTTGTATATTATTTCATTCGCAATTATTACAAAAAATATTGAATAACAAAAACTCAATTATTCCATGGTTGATTTGAATAGATTTTGTGTTCCAAATAGGCATTGCAAATAGGCGAACCATTCTTTGTGAATGCCATTCGTCTACGAAGAAATTGAAAACTGTAGATTTTGACATGCAAGTTATAGCTTATAAATGTCAGTGACAAATAAATGCAGAGTAGAAGTTCGGAAAAGTGTCAATCAAGAGATCAGCAAGTACTTTTTTCCCTTTCAATTAACAGTGGCTCGTTTCCCAACCTAGATTAGAAATTAGCTTATTTCGAATGATTCGAAATATTATCTGCTATTTTGAAACTTACCCAAAATTCTTATTGAAGGTGAAAACACTGAAGGAATAGCAGCAAAACCAATTCAGAAAATTGAATGAGTTACCAAGTTTGATTTGAAAAAATTTATTATCATGTTGATAATTGCGCAATATTTATTTATGGTTTATTGTTGTTTTTTTTTTTAGAACAAACAACAATAAACCATAAATAAATATTGCGCAATTATTCACAGAAATAGAAATCAAGAAGATCGAACAATTAGAAAAAAAAATACAATTGAGAAAAATATCAAACAAATGTTGAAAAAATGAAAATAATTGTGCACTATGTTTTTGACAGCCAGTATCTGGAAGCGTGACTGAAGAATGACAAATTTTCGAGGTGAATTTGCTTATATTGGCCAGTGTTCATGATGGGGAAACTAGGGAATATTGGCACTATGTTTGAGCGCAGTTACTTTTTGGTGAGCCGTTTCAGGTTATGAACAAAAAACTTTGTTTTCCATTATATAGGGAAGCTACCATTTTTTTTTCTCTTCTATAAAATTGTAAAACCTGTTATATAATCAGCTTGGCCTACACGTTCAAAACTCATTCAAATACATTTTATGGGTAAGTGTATCTCGATGAGTGGTCATTACCAAATTGAAATAAACTAACGAATATCAAAAAACTGAATTTTGTCGCCTGCCCTTTGGCCTCAATAATCCTACCGATACTTGGCAGTGATTCACTTATTCCGAGCAAATACACATATAGGGTGTAAATCGAAATGTACGACCCTATCAATAATCACCTAGTATTATAGTAGATAGAATAAAAGTAGATTCGAAAAAAATTTAAAGAAATCAGTAAAAAAAATTAAATATATTGAAATTTCATCTCATTTATATTTTGATATTTAAATGTTTACTCCCAAAATCTTGTTTCAACCAAATCAGTAAAATTCTTTTTGACTTTCACATTTTATTCAATATACTTTATTTGATTCATTTCTTCATAGACATAACTGCATTATCAAGTCAAAATATGTGTCTGAAAAAAATCGTTCTGCATCATTCCAAACATTTAAAAATTCTTCATCTTTATAAGTAGTAAATATGAACTCGAATATATCGATAGAAGGCTAAACGTAAATAACGGTTTTATACAGGGCATAGGGAGACATGAAGTATTCTGCGCACGGTTTGGGATACATCAAAGGACATGTCCCGTGTTTGTTTACTCTGGGCGTCCTGCCCAAACATATATTCAGTTTTAATAAAATTGTTATTCTATCATGGAAGATGCTAACAAACCTTACAAATATTTACTGATAACACGCAATGACTTCATTGCGTTACCGTTGTAGTACCCAAAACGATGGTACGGAATCACATGAGGAACTGGCTAAGAACAAAACGTGGAAATTAGTGGAAAAACATACCTAGTATAGCGCTCACAGGAGAAATTTCATAAAATGACCGTCGAGGAAAAAGACTGATGACCTGCTTCCGTGTAACATTAAACAGATAAGGGTAATAACAGGGCTACTAACTGGACACTGAGCATTCAAAGGACCTGAATAAGATAGGGCTGTACAAAGGCGACCTAAGCTGCAGACAATGTAACAGGGACAGAGACAGCAGCCCAAATAGCACAAGTACGTCCAGTGGACGTACTGCATATGTACGATGAGGATGTATTGTACGTATTTAGGACGTACTTTTGTCTCCGACAGACGTACATAAGACCTCCCTGCGACTTACCGTTTCCGCATAGTCGGTAATCCCAGGTACGTACTTTTCTAGTCCACACAGGACCTGAAATGTACAGAAAGGGGAACTGTTTGGGACATTCCGAAAACGTACATTTTCCATTCTGTATGCGCTATCCCAAGTAGAACAAACATATTTGTCCAATATTGGTTCAATATTACGGGAATATTAACCTTATATTGTAGATGATATCAATAGTGGCCACAAAAAAAATGTGAACATTCGGCGATATTAGATCAATATTCGAAAACAACGTAATGATATATCATTTTATATCACTTAATGAATCTAAGTTTTCATATTCAGGATTATTCATTTCTTTTTTACCAAATAGTCAAGTTGGAAATTTTACTCATTCAAGTGTACTAACCATCTAACCGAATACTTACTTGGAAAAAGACCTGGCTGCTGCGGGGCTTGAACTCTCGACCTTTTCTATGGAGATATTATTGTCGACCACTGTTACGCTCTACGGCACGGAGATACTTATTTTTAAGAAGGAGTTGGGTGCTATAGATGTGATGACTTCAAGTTAGTTTTGTTCGAGATAATATTAAAATTTTAGAAAGTTCAGTAACAATGAAAATATATTCGAAAAAAGACTAAAGGATCACTGTCTCATGTGATGGCGGTTTTGGAATATCAAACTTGCTGTGCAAAAAATTCTGTATGTAATTTTCTGGTATTTAAATTCACCACATGTCGATGTTTCAATTTTTCCAAATTTTTTTAGGAATAATTCACCATGAATATTGCATTACCAATATTGATATATGTTTGAATACACTAAGTGATCACTCTCAAAATCCCAATACCCCTGGAACCGAAAGGGACCCAATACGTACGTACTTGGGAGGTCCAAACAGTATGTACATACTAACAGAAATGTAGAAAATGAAAGGAACCCAATCCGTACGTACTTGGGAGGTCCAAACAGTATGTACAAAAAAGTACGTCAACGAGACGTCCAGATAGTATGTACATACGATTTCCAAAAATGTACGTCATTACTATGTCCCGCAAACGTTTCGAAAGATACGTATCTGAAAGGGACTCAATATGTACGCACCTGGAAGGTCCAAATAGTACGAACATAGTTCTTCCAAACATGTACGTAAATGATACGTCTGAGCAGTACGTACATGGGATTCACTAAAAAAACACGTCATTGGTATGTCCCTAATTCATTCCGAAAAGTACGTACCTGAAGAGGAGTTAATGTAAACGTATCAGGGACACTCAATAAAGTACGTACATAGTACTTCCAAGCATGTACGTTTTTATTACATTCCGATTGGAACGGGACCAAGTATGTACCTACATGGGACGTCTAACCAGTACATACATGGTACATCCGGTAACGTACGTTCTTCGAATGTCTCCTATACGTCCCGGGACGTATCGACGTAACTGGGACATAAATGGTTCGTCTTCAGGACGTCGTGTGCTATTTGGGAGTATTTTGCAAATGTGAGGCTCTGGGTCACAAGAGGCAAAATATATATGGAAAACCAATTTTGGATCCAGAAGAATATGACAAACACCCAGCCATCAACCTGCGCAAACTCGTGTATAGGGAAGAAGGTTCTTATAGAGTGGGTGTCATAAAGTATATGGAAAGAAGGCACAATGAGCCTTAGATGCAGTAAAACACGCGAAGAAAGGAAAAAAGGTTGTAGAATGTCTTCAATTAAATTTTCCTACCTGATGAAACAGTGACTTCATTTGTGTTACACTTGTAGTTATTATCACACAATAATTCAAGTCTTCCATGGAATGTCAAATTTCAAGCGATGACAGTCCTATTTGCTTATTCAATTGTACCTCAGTGATAATTTTGAATGACATTGAATTTGAAGTTCATGTTTTTTGTTAAATCATTTACACAACTGTTATGTGAAGGTTATGTTTTGGTATATTTACAAACTCTGCTGTGTGCATCAATGTTATGTACTTTAATTGATCATGTAATCATAATTACCTCGCAGCTTTCACTCCTTTGATCTTTGCGTGCTCACCTGAAATCTAAATTCAATGCAAATATGCTGTTATTTGGTGTCCTCTGATGTTAGATTCCCTTCAGATCAATCGTGACGTCTCTTGTGAATTCCCTTAATTTTCACTTTCATACGATATTTAATGGGTTCGAATAAGAACTGAATATGAAAAAAACTTCAATATATGACCATCTGTATCTGTAGAGTAGGGAGGGTGTGTAGACCCACAGCACTTAGACCACATGTGACCCATTGTACATTCTCCCGAGGAGTTGTCCTCCTAGTTCATCGTCCATCCTGTCCTTTTCAGGAATGTGGACAGGTCACTAGGAGACATCTCCTTTATATCGGCCGGTGTAGGCCAAGACTCACCGAACACACACTCTCTTATTGACGATAACTCTGGACACTCGCATAAGACATGCCTGACAGTTTCATCTTCCTGTTCACACGTCCTGCATAGAGGTGTGTCAACTAACCCCAGAGTATGGAGGTGTTTTCTTAGTTGACAGTGACCTGTCAGAAATCTGTTTAGGGATTGAGCATGGGTGTGACTTCTGGCTATTTCCGCAAATGTCGAGGTCATCAGGCCGTGGGTGTCACTGGGCCGTAAAAATTTAGTCCAGCCGCTTCCCTGGCTAAAAAATCGGCAATACGATTGCCTTTGCTCCTGAGATAACACGTTGTCTGTTCAAGGCTACTAAGGCTTGTCTACTATCAGTGCAGATTATTATGTTTTTGCCTGAAATTCCTTTTTTGGTTAGTTCTCTTGTGGCATTCCCCACTTAATCTGGCTCTGCGTTCTGTTTTATTTGTATTCTGTAGGGTTTGTTAAACACAAACCTGGGTTCAATTGCATCGCTGGCTGCTTGTAGCAGATGTAGCTCAGTAAGCGCACATGCTTGGCCTCAATTGACCCACTCCTACCTCGGGGTTTACACCAGCCGTGCGCAATTGTACCATGACCATTAGCGCAACCTCCTTAAAGTGCAGTTCCAGAGTGGTCAGACCAGTAACTAGTTCCATTGCCGCGGTTGGTGTTGTTCTCATGGCTCCTGTGGCGTTTGAACAAGTCATTCGATGCATTTGATATAATTTTTGGATGGCCGTTGCTTGTAGAATCTTCGGTCCCCATATAATGGTTCCGTATGTTAACATAGGTCTTATTATCGTAGTGTAGATCCAGGTTACCACACGGGGCGAAAGATCCCATGTGCGTCCCACTGTTCTCCGACACTTCTCATAAGCCCCATATGCTCTTTTTGCTCTGCTCTGTAGGTGAGAGTTCCATGTTAAATTCCTATCGGGGGTAATACCAAGGTATTTCACCTCTTCAGAGAAGTCTAGTTTGCTTTTGAAGATTTCGGGAGCTTTTAAGCCCGACATGCTTCTTTTCCTGGCGAAAAGAACCAAATCCGTCTTTTTGGGATTAATCGACAGTGAGTGTTCCTTACATCATGTTTCTATCAGTTTGAGCCCATAATGCGCTCTATCGCAAAAAATGTTCACAAATTTACCGGTCTGCAAGATAACTATGTCATCTGCGTATGCAGTTGTGTAGAATCCATTATTGTTGATTAATTGGGGTATCCAGGAATATATGTGACGATATTAAAGATTCGAGAAAAATATTTGAGACAAATTCAAATTCTATGCATTTTTCCCATTGTCAAATGGTCTTGTTTAATAAATACCCTATTGTTTCCCAAATTTGCACTTAATTCGCAATTGAGACGAACAGAATTCAATAATACGGAGTCAAACGGTTTTGTCTTGCTTTTCGTCGCTTGTCTATTTCAGATAAACAAGCTTTGCTTATTTGTTTCAGATGATAAATTATCCGAATGGTTTTAAGTTCTGTTCTTCCACTCTGAAATCGATTGGTGCCCGAGCGTACCAGTTTGTATTGGATCGACATCATTGAGATATCTCTAATTTGTTTTGGGGACGTTCCTAGTACAGCTGTTCTCGGAACATGGTATATACGGGGCACGTCCCTGGGACATCTGCTTTCCGACAAAAAGGACATCCCAGGGTCATCCCTCTGGTAGATCCTAGGGAAATACCATATCAGTAGAGGGCTTAAGACGGCAGTTGACCTCCCCCCACCACTTTGACTTTGAATAACCTTGACGAGTCATCTTGAATGACCTTTGGTGTGTGGTGGGTGTACTACCAAGCGCATGCAAGTTTGAACTCGAATAACCTTGATGACGAGTCACCTTGAATGACCTTTGGTGTGTGTACTACCAAACGCATGCAAGTTTGACCTTGAATACCCTTGAGTGTTGGCGTGGTCTAGCTTGATCAGCGTTGCCCTTGAATGACATTGAAGAATATATTCTTGTGACCTTCAATAACTTTGAGTATTCCCAATATCGAATGACTTTGAGCAATGTCAAATTCCAAAGAGTGGAAAGTTTAGAGACTATATTCACGTAGAATAATTTTGACCTAGAAATAACCTTGAACATTCTCATTTGTGGATTCCGGTCCCAAACGTGTGTGCAAGTGGAGAGTGTTGAAACTCAAACCCCCACTCCTTTAGTAATTTCTTTATAAGCTCGGAAGATTGTATTTGCAGCCACTTCAGATTTTTTCAACGAGTTCCCTATGCCCTGTCGGTCACGACTCGGTGGGTCATTTATAACTGAAATGGCAAATGCGCTACCAAAAAAGACGCACCAGAGAGGAGACATTAGACGCCTCTTGTCCGTGCTGAGAGCACTCGAAGAGTGTTTGAAAAACTTAATAAAATCAAATCGGTATACAAACAACTTACCAGAATTACGTTGCATTCGATTAATAACATTAATCATGGCTCTTAATATAGCTTTTCACATTCGAATCTATTTATGGGAATCTCGGTAAGTTCTTGTTGACCTGAAAAAAATTGTTATAAAAACATACATACAATGGAGTCAGTCCTAAAGCAGAACCACGAATGTGCAGATACCTCATTTTGAAAAATCAAGATCTGAAGTTTCTATTGACTTTCAAAAATCAAGTTGCATATACTAAACCAGCGGTCGGCAATCTTTTGGTAGGCAAGTGCCACAAGGAGGTAAAATGAGGTTAAGGCGGGCCGCATCCTTGATATGAACCCTAGGTCGAATCCCATAGCCATAGAAAAAACAAAAATCCTTTAAAAAAATTGTTCAAATGTAGGCAAATTATTTCATACAAGTAATATTTCGGCTTTATAGTTTTTCATTATACTATTTTTTAATTTTATCAATCAGTAGAAATAAGAGAGATTCACAAAATTAAAAGAAAACTACGAAGTACATAACTGATTCTATACAAAGGTCAGTGTGATTCTTGAGGTTGTATTCGGGAGGCTATTTCTTGTAAGTTGACAATCATATTTGTAGTTGAAATACGTAGATTCGCTCTCAAATGCTCATCTTTGAGACGAGAAGCATATATATTTTTTCTGTAGTTGATGATTGAGAAAGTTCGTTCGCATGAATAAGTGCTACCAAAATTGTAATGAACTTTCTGAGCAAACCTCTTCAACTCGTCAAAATCAGCTGGCAGGATGCTATAAAATTTAACAAGATCATTGATTTCATAAAAAAAACTTTTGAGGGCATCATTAGATTGGTTATCAATCACTTTCATTTGTATATGACTTGGTACATCCTCAATACCACACGAAAATGGGTTTGCAAAAATCTTCAGTTGGCTCGAAACTTTTTCAAAGTCACTAAATCTGTCGCTGATTCCTGTCTGAAGGTGTATTGAAATATCTGTCATTTTATCATTTTTCCAATGGAAATTAATTCCAGCTTCCTCGACAGCCTTTTTTGATCAATTTGGATATTGTAAAAAATGATGATGAAAGTTTATTGTTATTACATAAGACGTAGCATGTAAGATGCGTTAGAAAAATAGTATTGCTGAACTGTGAATTGTTAAACATGACTGTTAGCATTAACATCACTACCTCGCATTAAGTTGTAACCACTCATTCTGTAATTTGAATCTTTATTGTATCTCTTAGACTTAGAGGATACTGCTTTGGGTCCCGACCTGTTTGTATCCCGAAATGTATAAATAATTAAAGAAATAAATAAATTTCTTAAATGCATTATTTAAATACTTATACCCAGCCAACACATCTGTGACATGACATACCTGCGATGTCACTATCAAGTAACACTGAGACATTACTTTTGTTAGGTCGCTGCGATGTACACATTTGGCATGTAACTATTGCGATATCGAGTTGATGTGATATTTGTGACATCCAGTAGATATCGCTCTTATGATGTCCAGTAGATGTCGCTCTTATGATGTCCAGTAGATGTCGCTCTTATGATGTCCAGTGTATATAATTCTGGTAATATCCATGGAATATCAATGATACAGAATACAGGCCGGGCAATATTTCTGGATAGATTCCAGAATATATCCCACATATTAAAGGCAGAAAGTACGTCGCAGATTGATAGCGAAATAAATCGCAGAGTCATCGCAAGCTTGTCGCAATTACTTCGCAAAATTGATCTCAATTTTGTCATAAAATTTGTCGCAATTTTGTCACAAAACTTGTTACAATTCCGTCACAAAACTTGTTGCAATTTTGTCACAAAACTTGTCGCAATTTCGTCACAAAACTTGTCGCAGTTGTTTCACAGGCGATGTCGCCTGAGTGTGACATCGCGACATGTGAGCGACGTGAATGCAAGTTCCCTGCGACAAGTTTTGGGACGTCACACGCCTCGTCGTGATATCGCAGGGACGTCTCTGCGATGTAACTGTGTTGGCTGGGTACTAGTCACTCACGGGTCGCAAGTAGGAAGTATACGCGGGTCGCGTGTTGCCGACCGCTGTACTAAACCCCAACTATATTCTCTTATCGGGAGAAATTACACAAGTGCTTCAAAATTACCGATAATTTTCCATGAAAGCATGTTGTCTTAAAACTGCATGAGTTTATTTTCATATTTTGTCGAAAGAGCCCGACTCCGAAGGAGGAGGGCTCTTTTAGCAAAATAAGAAAATAACCGAATGCAGTTTTTTTACTGACAAAATGGTTGAATGGAAAATTATCAGGTTTATTTTGATGCACGAGTGTAATTCGGTAGAATATTTCCGGAGTTGAAACAACGACGTTTAAAATTCAGTATTTATGCCTGTAAAGATGACAAATATACATTTTAACAATCGTTACTATAGATACACGGACCGAGCGGGTATTTTTCGATACCTACCGGGTATTTACCAGCCCGAAAATGTCCCGCCGGGAATTTATCGCTGTAATTGATCGAAAATGTCCCGCTTCATATGGGATTTTTAACTACGATGGAAATATTCGATGATATTGTTTCATGACATATTTAGTGAATTAGAATGAATATGTGTACAATTACCCCTTTAGTTTTCTTCACATTCCTTCAATTTGTGTAACTGCTCAGTTTTTCATGGCTTTGCTATTTGTATCTTTTATACATTCTGATGATTCTGGTTGAACAAGCTGTAACTTTTTGTTGGACTAAAAAAAAATTGTTAGAAACACACATATATTGGAGTCGGTCCTAAAGCAAAGCCACAAATGTGCAGATTCCTCATTTTGAAAAAACAAGGTCTGAAGTTTCTATTGTCTTTCAAAAGTCAGGTTGCATATACTAACCCAATCAAACCCTGACCATCTTCGCTTATGATGTTGTTTCATGACATATTTAGCGATTTAGAATAAATATGTGTATAATTAATAATACCCCTTAAGTTTTCTTCACATTGGTGTAGTTTGTGCAACTGTTCAGTTTTTCATCATGGATATCCTATATTTGTATCTTTTACACATTCTGATGATTCTGGTTGTACATGCTGTAATTTAGTGTTGACCTGAAAAAATTGTTAAAAACATACCTACATATAGTCGGTTCTGAAGCAAAACCACGAATTTGCAGATTCCTCATTTTGAAAAAACAAGGTCTGAAGTTTCTATTGGCTTTCGACCATCTTCGTTCATCGATGATATTAAGTGAATTAGAATGAATATGCATATAATTACCCATTTAGTTTTATTATCTTCGTGTTTTGCTGTTGGAGCGAAAATCTTTCGTGAGAAGGAACTGATGAACTAGTTGCCCAAATTCTTCCTAGTGTAAAACTCCTATACTTACTATTTAAATATCCTAAATAACTCTTTAATAGTAGCTCATTGAATAGCGGACGCAAAGCGATCAACCCTCTCTAAGAATAATCATGCTCTTACTAAATTCAGCTATTTACAGACTTTTGTATGCATAGATGAGGAACCTATTCTCGTGTACATTTAACGAATTGCTTTCAGTGATCCTGTGATAAATATCCAGAGTATGCTGGGTGAGAGACTATTTGGTGTGCCATATTGTCCTTTGAAACGAGTTCTCATAGCTATAGCCGACTCTGACCAATGTTTTTTTCGTTTATATTCAAACGCACCTCCATCAGATAATTCATTTCGATTTCAACACCCAAAGCACCGGAAAAAATGAGGTATCTATTTTCAAATACTTCATTCCATACCTTTTCAGGTACATTAGCACTCCTGAACTGCCCAGTTTGAGTAATACATAAAACATATCGTTTTTATAATATGCAGTTGAAAAAGATGTGCTAATAAAGCATGTTCTTTTTTAATATTCGTCAGCGCATCGTATATTATAGCACAATATTGCTTGAGGTACATACTAAGCACATTCTTTTTTTGATATTCTTCAACATATATAAGCATAGAATATATTAAAAGTACATTGATGTTATCTAGGTAGTGAAAATTCGTTTCAAAGGGAATTTTGATAGCGTCTGATTCATGGAAAATCGAAAAAAAGTTATTGTTGCCCAATATGCTCTGGATATAAAGATCATAGAATCGATGAAGCCAGTTTGAGACGATGCTTATTATTACTGTTCAGGAGAATATTTCCCTCATATATAAAATGTCCCATATAAGAGCAATGCAATTATCAGAAACTCACAGCGGTAATTGCGTTGTATCAAGTCACCATAACTACACATTTGAAACCGTATCGCTAGACGTCAGTAAACAACAGAAATAAATGTCAGATAGAAATAGAAAAACATTTCGCGTTTAGGTGAATACTCCATACAATCTATAGAGGAGAGTATAAATGAACAAAAAATAACGTTTCCTTGAGAATTTCTTTATTCGTGGAATATTCCAATGAATTTACATTCGTGCATAAAAATGACCAGATAATTTTGCATTCAAGCGTGATATCTTATACAAATTGCATTCGGTTATTTTCATATTTTGTAAAAGAGCCAAAATATAAAAATAAACTCTTGCAATTTTTAGATATCACGCTTTCTTGCAAAATTATCGGTAATTTTTATGCACATATCAAGTAAACTGACGACGCTAAGAGTGCAATTGAAAACACAAACTGATTAGTATTACCTACAGTGTGACCACTTAACACCGGAGCACCCTCATAAAATCGACATTTTCCGACCGATTGAATTTTTTTTTGAGCAGGAGAAGTGTCGTTTGCACCGAATTTGCAAAATATAATTCCAAATTTCAGGACGCACTATGATTTTTTGTGTGTTCTACATTGCTAAATTTCATTTAGCTTATCTAACCTACCATCAGAAAACATAAAAATTAATATTGGACTCTATACAAGTGTAGAAGGGCAGATTTCTAATCTACCCCAAAAAATTGCTGCTTATTTACACCTGATTTATGCAGCAGTTTTAAGTAATAAGAAATAAGTGATGAACTCTTAAGTAATAAAGCTTTGAGAAGTCCAACCTCCACTTTTCAATGGAAATTTTTATGCACTTGTTGCGCAACACATTTGACCGTTTGGAAATTGGTCTGAAGCAGTCAGAGGCACGCGCAAAATGAATTTCGCTCCCCAATTAATCATCTTGCGCATGCCTCTGACTGCTTCAGACCAATTTCCAAACGGTGGAATGAGTTGCTAGAACAAACCTTATATTAGTCAGGCAACTTTTGGGCATGAACAATATCTAACAAAAACTTTTGTTCCTAACTCCCCCACCAACTTCAACTGTGTCCTATGGTCCCCAACATCAAAAATTCAATTTTAACATATCAAACTTCATATCAGATAAAATTGAGTTTCCCGCGCAAAAACTCGGGTTGAATGGATCAATAAGGATAAAAGGGATTTTCTGGCGCTCATGTATTCAAAACGTATTCGTCTGTCTCCTGTCACTTACGGGTGCGCTGCGTTGCACCCACATTTCGTAATACCCACAGTGCGTAACACCCACATTTCGTTATGCCCACATTTCGTAACACCCACACTCTCCGAGCATACCCGAATGATGCACTGTTGCAAAATTTACCGGATATTCTGAAATTTTCTGTTAACCCAATCTAACTTAACCTAACTAACCTAACCTAAAAGAAGGATGAAATTGGCAACAGCGCATCATTCGGGTATGTACGGCGAGTGTGGGTGTTACGAAATGTGGGCATAACGAAATCACAGATTAGAGAATTATGTGACGAAATGTGGGTGTTACGCACTGTGCGTGTTGCGTGTTACGAAATGTGGGTAGAACGAGATGCTCCCTCACTTACGGCCAGCAAAATAATAGTGAGAGAGTCTGAGAGATAGAGGATAGAGATGAAGAGACGAATAGACGAATACGTTTTGAATACATCTTGACTTTTGTATGTGTATGAGAGTATTGAGAGTTGAAACGTCGAACAGTTCAACATTTGACACATGGATTAAATCCCAAAAGGACCACTTCCTACATTTTGGCTATTTTGTATAGGAAACAGCTGTTTCACTTCGAAACCACATGATTAGATTAAAATTGTATGAATATTTGTAGGACTGAATACTGAACTGAAATGTCTAAAACCAAAATAATCTTGGTAACTGGTGGTACAGGACTTGTAGGTAAGGCGATTGAACAAATTGTTGAGCGAGACAAAAAACCAGATGAAAACTGGATATTCTTGGGCAGCAAAGATGGAAACTTATGGTAAATGAATGGAATAAAACATTGATTGAGAGATAACAGTATTGATTTCAGCGACTACAATGAAACCAAAAAAATATTTGAAAGGTATCGTCCTACTCATGTTATACATTTAGCAGCAATGGTCGGAGGCTTGTTCCATAATATGTCCCATAACCTAGATTTTTTGGTAAGGACACATTTCAAGCTGTTGGATATCATATTATTATTTGATATTTTCAGAGAAACAATTTGCATATGAACGACAATATCTTACAAATAAGTTATGAATTTGGCGTTGAAAAAGTTGTTTCCTGTCTTTCAACCTGCATCTTTCCTGATAAAACGGAATATCCGATCGATGAAACCATGGTTTGTTCATTTCACTTACTCTCATGAGGATTTTATCGAAGAATTACATCATATATTATGTTTTCCAGGTGCATAATGGACCCCCACATCCATCAAACTTCGGGTATAGTTATGCCAAAAGACTGATTGATATACAAAATAAGGCATATAATCAACAACACGGATGTATGTTCACTTCAGTCATTCCTTGTAATGTTTTCGGACCTCATGATAACTATAATTTAGAATCTAGTCACGTTATACCAGGGCTCATAAGAAAGTTGCATGACATTATAGAGAAAGGTTGAACACAATCGTTGGTTCTTGCTTTATATATGTTACATCAGTTATATCCTTCAGGAGGAGATACTTTCACTGTAATGGGGACTGGAAAGCCATTGAGACAATTCATTTATTCCTTGGACTTGGCAAAACTGTTCCTGTGGGTTTTGAGGGAATATCAAGAAGTTGAACCCATTATTTTATCAGGTAAAGTTGATCTTGTATGATTTACTTTTCTTTTTCAAATTAACATTATTTCTTTGTAGTCGATGAGAAATCGGAGGTAACAATTAGAGAACTTGCAGAAGAAATAGCAAAAGCATATGATTTCAAAGGGAAAATAGAATTTGATACCACCAAGGCTGATGGGCAATATAAAAAGACTGCTAGTAATTCTAAATTGCGAAAATACCTGCCCGATTTTGAGTTTACTACATTTTCTGTGGCCATAAGGGAGAGTGTTGACTGGTATAAGAAAAATTATAAAATTGCAAGGAATTGATAATGATGGAAATATCCCTGAAATGATAACCTCAAAACAATTCAATTTTTATGACAACATATCCCAACTGATGATCATAATATATTTTTTTTTTAATATCAGATATTATATTAAATGCATATGAGGTGTTATTATAATAGCAAAGGATGTTCAACATACAAAATGAAAATGTCAACTGTTTATTCACCCAGAAAGAAAACATTTGATTAGAACTACTTTCAAATTCAAATGAAAGAATTGATTAAAAAATCTTTCACAAAGTTGTTTTGTCAATAAACATATTTTCTCCAAATTAATCTCAGAATCTGATACTTTTTGAAGTTGGAAGTCATTATTATTCCAATGGGGAAGTTTCCTGAGTATTTGTAAATGAATAATTGAAAAATATAATCAAACAATTATGAGTTTGAAATCCATAATCAACTGGATCTCTCAAAATTATTTTTCTTCGATGGATTTTTCATATTCATTTTTCTAGGAAACCCCTGAACAAAAAATCTCAAGACGGAATTTTCCAGAAAATCTATTTTCTATAAAGGTGTTATCACATATAATGGATTACCCACTGGAATAAAATGTTTTTCTCAAATGACCAAATTCAAATTTGCTATGAAGCGTTATTTGTTAAAATAATTTTTTTTGAAAAATTATTTTAAATTATTATTTAAATTATTATTTTAATTTCGAGTGATAAACAATTCTGATTGAGCTTTTTAATAAATGTATTATATAAATATTCCCTATATATAAACTGTAGTTGGGAATAAATCACTGTTATTGTTATTATTATGATTTGAGAATTCGCAAATTATTAAATGAAGATATTATAATGGGAAACTAC
This sequence comes from Zygogramma bicolorata, assembly GCA_032362365.1. Classification (NCBI taxonomy): domain Eukaryota; kingdom Metazoa; phylum Arthropoda; class Insecta; order Coleoptera; family Chrysomelidae; genus Zygogramma; species Zygogramma bicolorata. The sequence continues at coordinate 2,343,419 of JAVJAQ010005172.1, forward strand.
AGAAGATTCTCTCAACGGAACCATTATTTTCAATGTGTTTAACACTTATCCTGTTGAAAAAATTCTCCCTCTGAGGTAGAATTCTACGTTGAATTCGCATATATAAAGGGATATTTGATAAAAGTCTGTTATCTCTACACCAGTGCCTATTTTCGTTATTTCGTAGAATACGAATTTGAAGTAAAAGTTGGCTAACTATCATATTTCACTGCAAACAGTGATTGATAATTAGGACAGTTGGCCAACCATTTGAAAATATAATTTGAAGGGGTGGAAACTACCGATAGATGGCGATAGGGAGTTCATTTCCAATTTAAGCTGAATTCAGACAGATCCGAAATCCGATCGTACGACGATCCGATACTTTCTGATTGGCCTGAATTTGAATTTAGACCAATCAGAAAGCTATCGGTTCGTCGTACGATCGGATTTCGGATCTGAATCCAGCCTTAGGCATATATTCAGACAATGATCCTGGCTTGCCTCACGCATTTTCTTGATAGTTATGACATTGTATATAGAGATATAGTTAACCAATCATTTGAAGGGATGGCACTAGTGATTTTGTTTCCATTTACAAGTTATGCCTTTCGTTTTGATTACAGACGTCGTAGCCAGAATCACATATTTTCTTGATCACTTATACGTATTACCAGAAGATGGCAATCAATTCAGAAACAGAAGTGGAATTTTTCGTCAAAATTTATGTTTTGAAAATTGTTTCCGTATCTGAACTTTCATTTCCTTCATAAACTTTTATCAACTCTATTTTGAGGCGTCATTATCTTTCTGTCAATATTTCCGTAGACTGCACCTAATTTTCTCTTGAGAAGGAAACTTTGTCGTGTATTGTCAAGTGCACGGAAATATCGACAATATACTGTAGATGGCGTAACAGAAACGCTTCAAATCTTTTTTACACAGGCATTGACCAACTATATCTCTATGAACAATGCTGTTAGACGCAGCCATTGGCTGAATTTATAGCCATCTCTTGGTATTATATATAACTTATATAAGTAATCACTATCTCTACAAACAATGTAGATAAGATTGGGAATGTCGTAGATCATTCATTTCTTGAAGATTATTCCAATGCCTGAACTTTCATTTCCCTCATAAATTTTTATCGTCAACTCCATTTTGAAGTTTCAACATTTCAGTCGAACTGAGCTCTGGACCTATTTTTCCCCTCAAAGTAGGAAACTTTGACGGGCTTTGTCGAGTAAACGGAAATATTGACATTATACTATAGATGACGTAACAAAAACCGCTTCAAATCCTTTTTACACAGGCATTGACTAACTATATCCCTATAAAAAATGCTGATATCATTGTTTATAGTGAGTTAAGTCGTTAAGTATTTGACATTTCATTATGGAAAACTGCCAAAATTTTTAAAAGCGGCTTCAAGCGCTGTAAGCTGTTAGACGCGTCCATTGTCTGTGTAAAATAGATTTGAAGTGTTTTTGTTACGCCATGTACCCTATTATGTTGATATTTCTGTTCGCGAAGTTTTCTTTTCTGAAGAGAAAAAATAGGTGCTGAGTTTTTTCTATCAGTTTGACTGCAATGTTGAAAAAATATACGGTAACTTAAAAATAGAGTTGATGATAGAAGTTTATGAAGGAAATTAAAGGCTGGGCATCATATCTAGGCATTAAAATGATGGAAACGAAATCACTAGTGCCATCTACCCGTAGTATCCACCCCTTCAAATGATATTTCAATATGGCTGACTAACTATATCTTTATAAATAATGGTTTGACAGAAATTTTAAAAGAAAGCTTCAAAATAGAGTTGACAATAAAAGTTTATAGAGGTGATGAAGATTTAAGATAATCATCATCCTATACTCGATCTGTCTGGTTTCAGCAGGAAAACACCATTTAAAAAAATCGTGTCTGAAGTATAGTATACTAACTAACGGAAATAATGATTATAAATTGTTTGTTAGCAAGTTGAATAAAAACCCTGGTGCGTTGACCGATATGCTTTTGTTTAGTCAATTCCTCTCGACCTGAGAAATCGAAGAGTAAACTTACAATTTTTGACGGTAGGTGGTGATATAAATGAGATTTTCTAAGGGTACATCTTCATTGAGGCTGCAGCTTACGAGTGATTTTCGATACCGGCGGTCTCATTGGATAAACTCTTGCGGAATCTTCCGTTCACCAATAGAATTATCAGTATACAAAATACGTATGGTCAAGTTCGTCTAATAAAAACTATTAACTTTTTTGAAATGTTTGACAGTTCGATTCGAATTTAAATGCATTTGAAAGTTCCTTTCTTTAATATTCAAAATCTTGTACCTAGTTCTTGTTTCTTTCCACGTTTTTCTTGTTTTTATTCTTTTTAAGTGTTTATCGTAGCTGTTTTTGTATTAGTTCGATTCCATAGTGTTAGTTAGATTTATTATGAACCGATTTACAAAGCTCAAAGTAAAACGCTCGTGTGACGTGTAGGTATTCAGGGCTATTCACTAAGTAAAGTGGTTATCGCAGTTGCTAACCGTCGTAGCAACTCTGATAATAACTTGCCGTAATGACGGTGGTAAGCTGTTTTTCTTAACAAGATATCTAAAGCAGTTGCATGTGAACCACTACTCACAGCAACTGGTTATTATAGTAGCAACTTAACTTGAAAAGTGAATACCAATTTCTCGCTTAGCAACTGACCTTGAACATAACGACAATATTTAGTCGCTATCCATAACAACTCTGCTTAGTGAATAGCCCTGAATAATTATCCCTCATATCATCGGCTCGTAAATCACATTAAAATTGCATTTTTTTTAACACTACGAAGAAAAAAGTAATTACCTATCTTCAGTTCCTCAGAAAGTAGACAGATGAGATACAATACTTTCCAGTTTCACTCACAACTATTGTTTCGGAAGATTTGAAATCACATCACAATCACTGAGCTTTTGATTTATTTTTCATCAAATTGAAAGAAAGCAAAAGGAATACCTAATAATCAGTCAAAATGTGACGACTACATAATTTCTAGCATTTCGCGGGAAAGCAAGAAATTGCATGCAAAACATGAGACCATTAATTAAAATCACGTAAGATGTGCCTCTGCTGGCAAACTCTCGAAGGCATCTCTTCAGTTAAAATTTATCAAAATCAAGATAGCGAAAAGTCGAGAAAATTTGCTCACACTCTATTAGGTATAAGTCAACACACCAGGGTGTTTATTCATCTTGGTTGTTAGGGTATACATTAGAATGGAATCCATGTGATATTGAGGGGTGGGGTTCAAATAAGAAAATATACGTCGCTATGGAGAAATTTATTAGCAAAAAAAATCTTGCAAACATTATTCTTATGTGATGAAATGAATGTACAGATCTTAAAACAAATATACTTATACATGTAACAAAAATGATAAATAAACGTAACAGTCACAATGTACATTATAGTGTGTCTCATTCACAGTAACACGTACAGTATAAAAAAATATATTATGAAACGTGTAGGAGTTCACTAGCAAAAAAAGTGATGGGGTACTATCTAGAAGGTATATTTACAAAAACTAGATATTCTTCGAAGCTTAGTCACATTTTTTACAGTATCTCCTAATGAGTCGAAAGGATGAATAAATTTGGTCAATTCACTATTATATCATTTAACATTTTTTATTTAATATTTTTACTATATTAATCTAATTTATACTTATTGTTTTGACTTCGACTCAAAAATTGCTTTCATGTCCTTGATGCAGTATGTAGGTGATGCTTTTTCTTTTCTGAAAAAAAAAAAATTTTTTTTGAAAAAGTGAAAGTCGTTATGAGCAAGTAAACCTAACATTCAAATAATATATAATGAGATGAGATATAATTTATAATGATGATGTGATGAGATTTGTATTTGGCCAAACGTTTTGAATTCTTCTCAAGCCTGTTAAAAAAATTGAATGCTCCGAGAAAAAAAAAAAAGCTCTGGCAGCATGAAACTCCGGAAATTGAAAATCCGAAAATTATCAATCATTATTTTCACAAATACAATTTAGTTTTTATTATAGCTTCCAAAGGAGGTAGATATTAAGTGATAGTTGCGTAAATCATAAATATAACTTGATGGTTGCCTGGTTTCCATAACTCAGAAGCTTTCAAAGAAATCATTGGGAAGGAGTTTTATGACACGCAACACACAAATATCAAATCTCTTGAACAATTTATTTTCACAAAAAATATTTGTAGATTCTAGTGGAGATATAAGAAACATATAATTATTCTTGAATAAAAAAGAGGCAAAATATCACAAAGTGCATTATCAACCAATGACTCAATCTGATATAATTAGCCATTTTTCTCAATCAAATTCAATGAAAATATTTTTGGAATAACTTAGAATCATAATTCATTTTCTGTTTTTAGGAACTTTTCTTGGACCTTTTTATTACCTTTATTTTATTTATTTAGAAACATCATATTTCGATTAAAATTAATTAATCTCGGTTTCGTTCTGCACATATCTAAAATAGTACTTTTAACATCAAATTACAAAGAACGCGATTTTCTCGGAATAATCAAGCGTGATGTCTAAAAATTGCAAGAGTTTATTTTCATATTTTAGCGAAAGTGCTCGAGTTCGAAGGACGAGGGCTCTTTTACAAAATATGAAAATAACCGAATGCAATTTGTATAAGATATCACGCTTGAATGCAAAATTATCTGGTCATTTTTATGCACGAATGTAATTCATTGGAATATTTCATGAATAAAGAAATTCTCAAGGAAATGTTATTTTTTGTTCATTTATACTTTTCTCTGTAGATTGTATGGACTACTCACCAAAACGCGAAATGTTTTTCTATTTTTGAAGTCTATTTGACATTTATTCGTGTTGTTTACCGACGTCTAGCGATACGGTTTCAAATGTGTTGTTATGGTGACTTGATACAATGCAATTACCGCTGTAAGATCTCGATAATTGCATTGCTCTTATGGTACATTTTATATACGAGGGAAATATTCACCAATATAAATGAATGTCAGATAAAGTCAATAAACGACAGATAAAGTCTAGAATAGATGAAATGAGAGCGGGAAGTAGAGGTGTGTAATGTGACATTACCCAACTTTCAATGACGTTAGTAATGACAGCATTACATATATGGTTGTGAATAAAAGAATATTTGCTGCCTGTTTCCTGCCCAAATAACCTAGATCCAAACTCCGTAGTCGCTGATTATTCTTACTGTTGTGGTAGTATAGGTTCATTCTGAAAGATTTTCTTAGTGACAAATGTTTCTATAGTATTGATGAATTGGTAGTTTTAGTACCTTCTAGGTATGATGTTTGACGATTATTATGAATATTTCCCTCATATATAAAGTGTCCCATAAGAGCAATGCAATTATCGAGATCTTACAGCGGTAATTGCATTGTATCAAGACACCACAACAACACATTTGAAACCGTATCGCTAGACGTCAGTAAACAACACAAATAAATGTCAGATAGACTTCAAAATAGAAAAACATTTCGCGTTTAGGTGAGTACTCCATACAATCTTATAATTTTGCATTCAAGCATGATATCTTATACAAATTGCATTCGGTTATTTTCATATTTTGTGAAAGAGCCCTCGTCCTTCGGACTCGGGCACTTTCGCCAAAATATGAAAATAGACTTCATCTGTCGTTTATAGACTTTATCTGACATTCATTTATATTGGTGAATATTTCCCCTCATAAATAAAGTGTCCCATAAGAGCAATGTAGTTATCGAGATCTTACAGCGGTAATTGCATTGTATCAAGACACCATAACAACACATTTGAAACCGTATCGCTAGACGACAACACAAATAAATGTCAGATAGACTTCAAAATAGAAAAACATTTCGCGTTTAGGTGAGTACTCCATACAATCTTTAGAGGAAAGTATAAATGAACAAAAAATAACATTTCTTTGAGAATTTCTTTATTCGTGAAACATTCCAATGAATTACATTCGTGCATAAAAATGACCAGATAATTTTGCATTCAAGCGTGTTATCTTATACAAATTGCATTCGGTTATTTTCATATTTTGTGAAAGAGCCCTCGTCCTTCGGACTCGGGCACTTTCGCCAAAATATGAAAATAAACTTGCAATTTTTAGATATCACGCTTTTTTGCAAAATTATCGGTAATTTTTATGCACTCGTGCAATTATAACCGAAAATTTACGTTTGTTCAAGGGACAACAAAGGAAATTATTATTATATTACTACCTACCTCGGACTTCTGCTCTCCAAACTGATCCTTCTCAATCTCTCAGCTTCCGTCTCTCTCTCCCTCGTATCGAAAGTATGCCTGCGTCTCTCTTCCCTCAAAAAATCGCCGTCCCTCTTGTTCCTTATGAAATCCATGTCTCTCAAATCGTCGATGCTCTCCTTATCTATCCGACCGTAAATCTTCTCGCGAGTATCTTGGAAATTTTTGGCGTACGATTCAGTCTGTTTGGTAGCGTCTCTGAAGGAAGATCTGTTCTTGTTGATGATCAGCGTGGTGGGGGGTTGAGGTTTGTTGGTGTTCTGTTCGAAAATGGCGGCGCGCGACTTCAAACTCTCCTTCATCGGTTTGACGACGTCTTTCTTCACGAACTCCGACACCGTAGCGTCGTCTTTGGTTGGGCCGCAGTTGGTTATCGCTCTTGTCGGCTCCTCTACCCTGACGGTGGGCTCTTCTACCTTCGAAGAGGTCTCTTCTACTTTGGAAGACGACTCGTGATTGTCTCCGTCTTCGCTTCTCGAACTCTTTCTGCGACTTCTCGGAGGCCGTTCTGTTTCGGTCGGTTTCGGCGATTCGACCGTTTCGTCCTTCTGCTTGAATATCCTCAGACGGGTGAGAAGCACCTCCTTGTCTTCTTTGAACGATTCGGATCTGGAAATGAGAAAATAATAGACAGATGCTGAGATAAGCAGGAGATATTAATGAATCACAAAATTATCGTCCAATATCATTGATTTCAACATTAGCAAAAGTTTTTGAAAAAATATTGAAAATCAGAATTGATGAATATCTTGAAAAAAATAGTATTCTTTCTGAAAACCAGTTTGGATTTTGCAGCAACGTCTCAACTGAGCATGCGTTATGCCATCTCACAACTCAAATTTATGAAGCCATAGAAGAAAAATCCCCAATTGTTTGTTTATTTCTAGATTTAGCTAAAGCTTTCGATTCAGTGAGTCATGAGTTATTACTACAAAAATTAGAAAAAATTGGATTTCGTGGATCGAGTTATAAATTGATAAAAAGTTATTTATAAAATCGAAAACTATGTGTCAGGATAGGTGACTATATTAGTTCAGAAAAAAAAAAATTGAATTATGGAGTTCCACAAGGAACACTTCTAGGTCCTGTTGTATTTAACATATTCCTGAATGACATTTTTTATGTGAAAACAAGAGGTTCCATACATAGTTTTGCAGATGATACTGTTATAATCTATATATCAAATACATGGCAATCTCTTAAAATACTCCTACAAAATGACTTTGAAAATATAAAAAATTGGTTTGACAATAACTTATTGACTCTCAATTCCGAGAAATCACATTATCTCCCCTTTACTTCTTATAGAAATCATGTACCTTATCTTGGACCTATTGAAATAAATGACTCATATATAAAAGAAGTCGACCATATCAAATATTTAGGCATCATGATAGACAGACATTTAAAATGGAATTTCCAAATTGATTATCTAAAAAAAAAAAACGCCCTCTATTGCCACAATTATAATTTTATAAAATTCCTAGTAAAAAACACATGGATATGATTTATTTTTCTTTATTTCAATCTCAAATAAATTATGGTATACTGTCATGGGGGAGAGTTGATCAAAATTATCTGAAAAATTTGGAAAATTTACAAAAATGGTTCTTAAATATCTTGTATGGTAAAAATATTCGGTATTCCTCCAATAAATTATTTAGTGAAAGTGAAAAAATGGATATCAGACAATTATTTTGTCTTAATATAATAACTTACATATTTTCACATAAAAACTGCTGTTGAGTATAATAAACATTTATATAATACACGAAATAAAAACAAAATTACTGCTAAAAATGAAATTTTCAAAGCCAAATCACAAAAAAACTTTTTATATTTACCATCATTTATTCACGATAAATTACCAAATTCGATTAAAGTAACAAAGCCAAAATATTCTTATAAAAAACTGGTAAAAAATAGATTCTTGAAACTCCCAGATTATTTTTTCAGAATCTTATAGAATTGAAATTTTCCATGTGACTGCCAGTGTGCTGATTATACTGTCATTTTCATTTATTGTTCAAATGTTATTATATCATTAAATCATTTATTTTTAATCCATAATAATTATTCAATAAAATATCTAACCCTTACAACAAGTGCAATAACTTCGTAAGGTTTAAATATTTATTCACATATTATTTATTTCAAAATTGTAATATTGAGATTTATTGTGGATAAATTGTTATTATTATTGAGAGACAAAAGGTTACTTTTGCCGAAAAAATACTATAGCACCACAAATGACGAGGGTTTTTGAAAAAATAGTAATTTTTACCTGTATTTATCCTGCAATATCCTCCGCCTCTCCTCCTTGTATCTCTCTATCCGTTCCCTCTTCTTCTCATCCTCGTCGGTCAAGTTACTCCGAATATTCTCCGTACTGTGGGCGAGATGGATGGAACTCATCCCCCCGTCGTCGTCCGGTAGAGTTTTCGGCAGATTCAGCGTCTTCGGCAGAGAATTCGTTTTGTGGCCGAGCGTCTCGTCGTACGACGTCCTGTGCCGACCGAGATTGTCTCCGAACTCTTTCTCGAATTCTTCCTCGTCCAACGAACGCGTCTTCAATTGATGCTTCAGATTTCTGGCCCGCAAGCAGGGCGGCAAACCGTCCTTCTCGTAGAACCTCCTCAACTTAGGACTAACATTTTTATTTGTACTATTCTCAGTTTCGAACGAGTCTATTCTCTCTACATCTACGGCTAATACTGGTTTCTCGCTGGACACGACGAAGTTTTCTTCGATAGCTACCGATTGTTTCGTGTCACAGATTGGTTGCTCGCTGCTGCCAACTCCTTCCCCGGAAGCTTCGTCGTTTTGCACTGTAGATTCAGTCTTTTCGTCGACCATTCCGACATTTTCATACAACATCCCTTCACGCAGATTCTCGCCGTCGATATTCTCGTACACGTGAGATACTTGCGGCTCCAGAGAGTCGTAGTTTTCTTCGAGCTCGACTTTAACGTCACTCCCTTCGGTGACTTCTTTTTCGGAGCACGAACTAACCGTACAGTCTTCCTTCGCCCTAACGTCCCCATTCTCGACAAGAATATCTTCGTAAACGTTCTCGCTACCCTCGTTATCTTCCTCGGACGTCGCTAAACCGTTCTCGAGATCCAACATGGCGTTCACCTCGTGAATCGACCTTCTGAAGTACTTCACTTGCTGGTAGATGGCGGCGTCGTCGTCCAAGTACTCGGTATCGTCCGACTTTCTTTTGTCGCCGTTGACCGACCTACTGGGACTCGGCACGGGCTCTGCTGGATTAGCGAAGTCCTCCGCGTGGTTCTCCTGGCGTTGTCCCGTTTGCCACGAATCCGATTCGACATTCAAGTTTTCGAGATTCTCTGTACTCAAACCGTCGCTGGTGTTTTTCGTTTCCGTCAAAAGTTCCTGCGAGGAACAATCGAAAACCTGCGTGGGACTAACGTTAGGACTCAGGCTGTTCTTGGAAGGGCTGACGGGAGAACTGAGCGACGTGCGACTAGTGGAGAGGTTCTCGGTCGAGCTCTCCACGACCTCGCTGAGACTTAGATCCGAAGGACTCAACCTCTCCGAGTTCTCGATGAAGTGGTAAGGGGCGGAGCTGATGCTAGCCGTGTACTGAATATTCGACCCGGAAGACTGGTTAGAACTGAGAGTCTTTTGATCGCTAAAGCTACCGATCGACAATCGCTCGCTAGTGTCGCAGATGGCGCTCGAACTGAGATTGGCCTTGATTGTCGAGTCTTTGCTGGAGGCGAGGTCTTCCAAAGCCCCCAGACTCCTGGGGCGTTCCTCTGTCAGATCCGGCTGACTGGCTTCTTGAATCGGCAGCGACGCCGTCGAGGTCGGTATGCTGACCCTTTCCGGGTTCAGGATGACGTTTTCGTAGATATTAGTCGCCGGGCTTTTGACAGGTGACGTGGCCAAGCTGCGCGGCGGAGACTTGTAGGTTATGTTGATCGTCGTCAGGATATTCTCGTAGTTGGGCGTGGTAGATTTTCGGAGCGGTTTCGAGTCGTTTTTGATCGAGGGATGGTAAGTGTCTTCGGTGGGGGAGCTGTCGTACGTAGAGGAAACTCCCGGGGTGGTGTTAGCGCTGCTCTCGCCCAATTGTTTGTACCCCGGGGAACCAGGGGTGGACGTAGTGACGAGGCTTGTAGGTCTTAGACACTTCCGGTTCAGGTCGACCTCGGTGAGAGACTTCGGGATGATCGCTTTGGACGGTTGGTCCAAGTTCAGCGATTGTCGTTTGTCCAAGTTGTCGGAGTTCCTCGGCGATTTGTTTTTCGGTTGGTACGATTCGAAGAGCTGTACGTTGTGCTGTACGTTTTTCTGGACGACCGGGCTCTCGGGGAAAGAGTGGATCATCGCCGTCGTCGAGACTACGTTGTCGGGGGTGTTGCAGTCGATGTATTGGATGTCGGACAGTTGATCTTCGAGCCGCGTCCGTTTGCGGGACTGAGATTCGGGAGACATGACGACGCGAGGTTGTTTTTTCGGAGAGGGGTTGCCGGAGTTGGCGGCGCTGTTGTATTCCTCTGGTCTGGCTCGCGTGAGGATTCTTCGCTGAGTCTGCAAAAAGAAAATCATAGACATGAAATTTCCCAAGACATAAAATAATAAGAATAAAAAATATTAATACAAATGCAAATTCCCACCAAGTTAAACTCGTGGTATATTTGAATAATTATCGGGTGTAATTACACAAGTGCTTCAAAAATACCGATAATTTTCCATAAAAGCATGTTGTCTAAAAACTGCATGAGTTTATTTTCATACTTTGTCGAAAGAGCCCGACTCTGAAGGAGGAGGTTTATTTAGATGCACGAGTATAATTCGGTAGAATATTTCCGGAGTTAAAATAACGACGTTTAAAATTCAGTATTTATGCCTGTCAAGATGACAAATGTACATTTTAACAATCGTTACTATAGATACACGGACCGAGCGGGTAATTTTCGATACCTACCGGGTATTTACCAGCCCGAAAATGCCCCACCGGGTATTTATCGCTGTAATTGATTGAAAATGTCCCGCTTCATATGGGATTTTTAACATTCGATGGAAATATTCGTGATAAATGGAAAATAGTACTCATTACCCATCAAAACAAGTTACTAGATTCTAAAATTGTAGTATTCACTATTTCATGAGAAAATTTTCTGTTGGAGAGGAGTATAAATTCCCCTCAGTTTTCTTTTGTAGTCCGTAAACAATTTGGTGTCAATAACAACCTTCTTTTTTTGATGTAACCATGCCTTTATGTTTAGTTGCATAGTAATTAATTTCACTTTTTGACGAGATCTACTTTCTATCAAATAAAATAAATGATATCCATTTTATTACTCCTAAAATAGGTCAGAAGATTATATAATATTTTTCAACATATAATTATGGAAAATTCTTTAGAATTCCTGAAACTTTTGAAAAAAATAACTGAAGCCAGAATGTAATAAAATTATAAATTCAAACATCATTATCTAAAACACTTACCCCCTGTTCAAATAGACTTCATTCCTTTTTGTGAATTAATGAAATCTTCATGCATGATATTCACGTACCTATGAACAGAGACTACTTGTTTTTTTTTGGTTACTTCTTTCATGGAAATTATCTAGGTAGTTGATACTGACCTGAACAAATTGGTTATGGACGATTTGAGTTTTGTATTCTTATAGCCAAAAAAAAAGTTTCACGAAACTTCGTTTTTCCCACAAAAATAAACATGTTTCTTAACGTGATAATCAGTAATGGTCAAGTTGTATAATGAAGTACTGGAACCAAAGCAAAGAATGGATTGAACTCATTTTACTATGGCGGGCACAATTCTCTTCTGTTATAGAATTACCAATCAACGATGGTACCAATTGTTGGGGCTACCCTTTGATTTTTTTGGCATTTTTCAGAATGAATCAAGTATAATTATGGCTATGAAATTATTGTTTCGAAAAACACACTTTGCGAGATTAAATTTGAAATGTGTACCAAAATACAAAGTTACCAGCCTCTAATTTGAATTATCGACTGATAAATATGAGACGATTATTTTTATAAACACCCTTGCTTCACCTTAGTTAAGAGATGAAAAAGCCGAAAATCGAATATGTTGCCAACCACATACCAAAGAATAACAGAAGCGAAATTTAAAATTCAATACAATCATATCAGTGCCTTTTAACAGTATTCATTTTATATGAGTTATATATCAACAACGCTCCACCAACTAATCGTTTGAAGGATTTATGTAACAGTAATTTGCACTTAACATTTTCACTTACATTTCAACTTCAGAAAATACCGCTAATCGAAATGAAAGTGTGATTTTGCTTTTGCGCAATTTACAAATGATAATAGAGCTAGAACTTGGTTCATACACCAAACTTTAACTTTTAATTCATTTTTCACTTGTACTCCCAAGGGAATTATCACAATGCTAATCAAGCGTTCATACAAGACACTTTTACTCTCATTGATTAGCACTGTGAGAACTTTCTTCAAGTAAAACAGAGAAAAATTAAAAGTGGTCCATGAAACCACCAAAAAACTTCTAAACAGTTGAAACTGATCTGTTAATCATTCATTAATCCAACTCTTTAAAGTGAGAGAATGAGATAGAACTAGAACTCTGAGACCACCAACCAGATTTATGATAATAATAATAACAGCTTACATTGTGGAACAGGGTAAAAATTGAAGAATAAAAAGGAAAAATTAATCATAAAAATCGGAAACGCTGTTAAATATTTTCTGTATCAAATATTGTTTGAATTTCTTCTTGAACTTGTATTTGAAGTCTTCTGAATTCTTGAGGAACACTGGTCAAAATTTGATACACAACATTCTGCTGTATTTAGGCAAATTTCATTTGGGGTAATTTCAGTTTGAGTAGGAATGATCTGTTTCATACTGGTTTATGAATTCTTCGTAATTTGTCATCGTAAAATACCTCCCTGCAACTGTCTTCCTTCTTGAGATTGAAAATACTTCTTATGCACATTTCATTTTGATTAAGGCAGCAACTTTTCGGGGTGGATTTGAATTCTGACTTCAATATTGATTCTTGATTTTTTTCCAGATTGTGGTAGGTTACCAACCAAAAAAAAAAAACTACGAAGAAAACATTCATCCATCACAAAGTAATGATTTTCAAACAGTAACATGAGAAGTTATGTGAAAATAATTCTCCTCAGAAAAATCAGTACTCATTGTTTATCGACTAACTGATCCCAAGAAGCTAATGCTTGTAAAGAGATATACATGTAGGAAAATATTAACAAAATAAAATACATACAGCAAAGAAACGAAACCTCAAATTGACGAAAAAACAAATTCATACATGTACTTAAGTTTTTTGGCTTTACTTCTTTCAATTTATATCCATAAACACAAATTGAATAGAAATTTCAATAATCATATTTATAATACAAGGAATAAAAATAATATCACATTGAAAAATATAGTTAAAACAACAATGTCTCAGAACAATTTCAAATATTTATTGCCATTCTACTATGATTTGATTCCAAATCATATAAAAATGGTCAAGTCATTAGTATCTTTCAAACTACAGATTAAAAAATGGATTCAAGAATCACGTCGAAATTCATTTCATGAAATCTCTCACTTCAGTTAAAAAAATTAGTTTATCTTTCAATATTATTTTTTTGAATTCTACAAATTCATCAAATATATTATACATAAATGTAATTCGTATCTCTCCCAACAAGTTTTTAACTTCGCGGGTGTAATTGAACTGTTTATTCACCTTTTTACAAATTTATTCATTTTATTTATTTATTTATTTAATTCTACAAACTCAACAGGCATGAGCCCAATAACAGAGCAGGAGAGGTTACATACACATCAGAACCTTACATATACATCTATTCAGCAACACTAACACTTAATAATAGCGTTTTTGAAGGTACTCAAACTTTGAGCAAAAATATCAATATCGTTGTTAACTTGTATTTCATTGAAGGCTTTGCACATAGCATTTAGAGGAGCACTACTACAATAATTCGTACGAGCAGATTCAACATAAAAAGTAAGAGTCGATCTTGTTTTATATGCAGGTACATTAAAGTTTATTTGTGACAGAAAAGAAGAATCATCAATGCCATTATTTATAAGCTTGTGAAGATATATTAGGTAAGCCACTACTCTTCTCCTCTCCAATGTTTGCAAATTATATTTCTGAAGCAATTCAGTTTTAGAGATATCCGTGTCATATTGTCCCGTTTCTTTGAAATTTAAATATCTTATAAACTTGTTTTGAATCCTTTCAATACTATATTTGTGACATTGATAATATGGGCTCCATATGATCGATGAATATTCTAAAATGCTTCTAATAAATGTATTATATAAGTTTTTTATACAGTTAATATTGCTAAATTGTCTGGAATTACGGACAACAAATCCGTACATCTTTGCCGCCTTGTTCGTTAAATCTATCATGTGGGATTTGAAGGACAACTCACAGTCGAAAATAACTCCAAGATCTCTCATCTCCTCTGTTCTGCCCAATATTTCACCATCCATATTGTAGCTATACAAAATGTTCAAATCTTTCACAATCCTCTAGGGATTTGATTGACGAGTAAATTTTTAAGTCGTCAGCAAATAATAAGCAGTGAGTAGATTCAATTTTTTCCACTAGGCTATTGATAAGAAGTAAGAACAACAAAGGTCCGAGGTTGGAACCTTGTGGGATACCCGATTTGGCTACAAATGGCATAGATTTGTGACCCTTGATTATAACAATTTGTTTGCGATTAGCCAGGTAAGATTTGAAAAATTTTACCAAGTTGCTATGGAACCCAAATTCGTATTAAAGAGTTTTTAGAACGATTGGGTAAGATACTTTATCGAAAGCCTTTGCAAAATCTGTATACACAATGTCAACTTGTACCTGATTATCCATGGTTTCTGCTATAAATTGAGTGATATTGCTAATATTGCTTATTGTGCTTCTTTTTCTCATGAATCCAAGTTGAAATTAATTAATAAATAAATCACAATAATTGACTCGAAGAGTTTAGCTGGTGCAGACAACACTGCCACCGGTCTGTAATTGGATATATTAGTTTTATCGCCTTTTTTATTAACTGGACAAATTTTAACTTCTTTCCAAAAGTTTGGAAAAGTTTTGGTTTTCAAACATAAGTTATAGATAATTTTCAAGGGATACAACAAGAAATCAATCAAATATTTGAACATGTATGGTGGAATATTACATGTTCAAATTGATGTATATGCTCTTTTTTATGAATTTTGAATAAACTTTATTATTATTATCAATTTCCTGAGTACTTATGGAGAATGAAACAGTTATTTATCAACAAATAAAACTACAATTTTATCGCTTTGATAATCGTGTTCAAACTTTTCCCTCATGCTATATAGTCATCATATCTACTCTTCTTACCTCCTTGTGTATTCTCGGAGAGCTGACCAAACTCTCGTCCTCGGAAAATATCCTCATCTCCGACTCCTCCAACTCGAAGTTCAGCTGAATCTCGCTCAAATCCAAAAGCGAGCCTTCCGAATTGTTCTGCGAGTTTTGCAGCACGTCGAAATAGGAATCGTGCGACACCGATCTGTTGTGGCCCGGCGGTTTGACGAGCGAGTGCAAAGGACCTAGAATGTCTTCGGTGCTCGCCGGTTCCGAATGACCGGACGTCAGACTTTCGGCGGATTTGACGCTGCGCAGTTTACGTTTCATGTCCGTCAGGTCGGATTCGGTGATGGACTTTTCCTGAAAGCGAAGCGAGAAATAGTATATTACGTAACGATCATGTAAGAATCTTTACATGAGAGTTGCATACGCTGTCTTTTATACAAACGATAAACGATGAGGAACTATTAATATTATTGTTTATTGTTCAGTTTGAAATAGTATATTACATTACTAGTGCGGAAAGTGACATTTTCCTGACGAGTGTGAAAAATAACTTTGGCACATTTTTATGTACGCTACTTTTTCTACGACCACCTATTTTGTTGAATATGTGAATATCAGGTAATGTATTTGTAATATAAGCTACAATATGAATTCACCTTAACAACAACCTGACACTCCTAGAGGGGTACTTGCAAATGACTATTGATGAATATAGATTTAATGGCGTAGGCCAGAATAGTTGCTTCAATGTAATAAATTTTATATGCGTACACATTTATTTTTATTATTGAAGTTTAATCCTGATATATGCTTAGTGTTACCAATCTTAGATTCTTAAAATTTGCCGCGCCTTCACTGGTGAGCAACGTGATGCCTTGGTCTAATCTACTTCAAATTTTACATTGAAATTCTTTTACAGAATTGATGGAAGACATGTTTCGTATTTTATTGAAATTCATCGTCTAACGGAGTTGAAGAGGAGTAGAAAATTATTTCAGGGGTTAATCAAGGCACAGCCTAAACCACTGATTGTTTAGTTCTGGAACTTGGAGGGTGTCTTCTATGTGTGACGTAGGTATCCGATAAGGAATATTTTCCAGAAATTCCACTTCTAAGAGGGTGAAATACGGGTTCAAAGTTTATATGGGACAACGTGATTCATAGGTCAATCTATTTCAAATTTTGCATGAAAATTCTTCAACAGAAAAGATGGAAGTCGTGTTTCGTATTTTATTGAAATAAATCGCCTGATGGGGTAGAAAGTTATTGTAGGGTTTAATCAACGCACGGCCTATACCACTGATCGTAGAGGTCTGAAACTTAGAGAGTGTATCCTTTATATGATGTAGGCATCCGATATGGAAAGTTTTTCCAAAATCCAAGCTTAAGGGGGTGAAAAACGGGATCATAGTTCGTATGGCACAATGTACTTCAAAGTTTGCAAAAATATTCTTCAACTGATTTGATGGAAGACATGTTTCATATTCTATTGAAATTCATTGTCTATCGGATAAAAAAGGATTCAACATTTTCGACTTCTTTCAAAAGCTCTTTCGAGTTCGCCTAGAACTCAAAGCCGTTATGAACCCAATAAAAGTACTACACAATATAATAGCATCACAAAAATGATTAATCCCCAACGAAGTGGGCACGGGTCAGCTAGTTGTTTCTATAAAAAAGGCACATGAATTTACAATAACTTTTATGGTCAATTGAAGAAATGATGATAATTAACGTTTATTTGAAAACTTGACAATAAGTAAGTACTTATAATACAACACTTCTTTTCCTTTTCATTATTTCTTATGAGTAATTAGTTACAGTTTTTACATACAAAACTATAGAGAGGAGCAATAAATAACTGCATCTGTATCTTACAGGATTCAAGGGTTTGACGGCATATTGAGAGCCGTGCGGAAAGTACTTTCCGCACGAGCGAGAAAAAAGGTCATTTTCCAAGGGAGTAGAGAGTGCGATATATGTCACTTTCCAAAGTGGTCGTAGGAATTATGGTCGTTTAGAATGGAACTCATTATGAAACAGATTATGAGCATAAGGTGTAGTGGTTAGCATATCTGCCTATCAAGCGGAAGGCCGGGGTTCGAATCCTCGCCGGGCCACCGTGCTGGGTAATCGCACAACAATTATTGAAGAACGGCTGTAGAAAATAGTATATTTCAGAACGAGGAGGTTGAGTAGCCTATTATATACGAGTGAAAAATTGTGAGCGGAGACGTTAGCCGAGTGCCGTAATTCACGAGTGCACGTAATTGGCCTTATCCTCGAGTTAAGTACTGTTCTTTTTCTACTCCCACCTTGCTTGTGCGGTGATCACTGCTGTTGTAGCAAATATTTCTTTGTTATCCCCCATTTTCAATGATCGACGAGTCAGAAAGTATGTCAAACAATTGCTTGTCGATTTATGGATATAACTAGATTCAGTACCGACCCACAAACTCTTACACAATTTTCTGAAAATATGAATTTTAATTGAATTTACATAAAATTTGAAGCCAACTTCTCTTTTTCAACATTGATGTCTCTCCATTCAAATTCAAATAGTTTCCAATCAAATAAAACTTCAAAGAGTTAGAAATTCAATATTTACTACCAAAGGACTAGCAACACAATGGTACTGGTATGGCGAATGTTAGTTTCAGTGCCAACAACCGCCATTTTGTATCACGTGTTATGGAGTGTCTTATAGAATGACAGGTATTCATATAGTAGAGTGCAAGGTTGGGCTGATTGAAATCAAGTGATTAAAATCACGATTAAATCGCTTGATTTTTAAAATTAAAATCATGATTTAAATCAATTTAACAACATATTTTCAGTCTATTCATTTTCGATATACAATTTAAACAAAAAAACGAGTTTTCCTCCTTTTTCTATGCCTAATCTGTTTCTAATATCCGAGTATACAACTAGCGAAATGCGTGAAATTGTTGGGCAACGTCAATTTATAGGTTGAAAAGGAAAACAAGCCTCGACAGGAATATTCTTGCAAAAAGCACAACAAACGCGTTCGTGTTCGTGCCTCACTCGGCACTGTATAGCGAGTGTATAGGACAGAAGGAAAACAAATCGCGACAAGAATTTTCTTGCAAGAAGCACGAAAAATGCGTTGTTACAAGTTTTTGAGCCGCAAATTGTATTAAAATTTTTAGACTTATACATTAAAATAATCAACAATAATTTCAAAGAATCAAAATGTTCAAATTTTATATTTAAATTTAAAAAATCAAAAAAATCAATGATTTTTTATTTTTTTGATAAAAATTAGATTTTGCCCCACCCTGGTAGAGTGTAACCTCCGATTCAAGTAATGTACACTATTTTATGTGTATAATAGAAATTTTATACATACGTTTATGGTGATAGGAGTGGAAGCTTTTCTGTTCTTTGGCAAGTTAGTTTGGGAAGTGTTTCTGGATTTCGAGAAGAACAACCGCCACCCTAAAGGAGACCTCTTCGTATGACCCCTCTTTCTTGCACCTGTAAATGAAAATCATTTTAGTTTTGTCGGATTTCAACTACATTCATGCCGATTTTTATTATTGAATTCAAAATTATTGTTCATTTTATTGTAAGATAAAGTTTCTTAAATGAGTGAAATGAATGTAGAAATTATATAATTATTACTTTCTTCTTCCAGCTTTTTGAGCTCTCAACCCACCACAATTTGAAAAAAAAAGAAATTGATATTGGAATCTTTACAAATGGCAGATTTTCATTCTACCCTGAGAAGTTGCTGCCATAATTCAAAAATAGTGCCTTTTGAATGGAACACGTTCAATTAGATAGCAACGTTTTGTATATTTCAAATTAACTTTTATGTTCACTTTCCGTGAATGTCAGAAATTTGATTTTTCTTGTATTTTTTTGATAGGCAAATTTGAGATATACGAAAAGTTGCTGACTAATTGAACGTGTTCCATTCAGAAGGAAGTATTTTTTAATTATCGCAGGAACTTCTCGGGGTAGATTGAAAATCTGCTCTTCTACACTTGTATAGATTCAAATATTAATTCTCATTTTTTCAGATTGTGCTAGGTTACAACCTCTTAAAAGCTAGAAGAAAGAATATATCCACTACAAAATAATGACAATCAAATAATTATAACTTTCTTCGGAGTAAATGATACAAAGAAGAAGAAACAGACATAAAAAATAGGGTAGGCGAAGCCAAATTTACAAATGAGGAATACTGTTAAAGGTCAGGAAATGAATTTTCTGATAGACCAAATTCATTGAAAACATTTGAAAAGACGAAAATCGATATCTCACCTGAAGGCAATTCGAGTATGGTATGATACTTCTTGGGTAGATTTTTCGGCCCTCCGCCAACTTCGATATAATTGCATTCCTCGATCTTGTGCGGCAAATGTTTGCTTCTCGCCTCTTCCAGAGTTATCAGTTTCGTCGGCGTCGAGATCGCCAAACTGTTGGGCCGGCACTTTTTCATCAGCATGTTTTCAGACGCTACCAAGGGATGGTCCAAGCTCGGCAGGTGATCGCAGAAGATGAGGTCGGCGTAGCAAATCAAAAACTCCGTGACTACAGCCTAAAATAGTCGTCAATTGATAATAATTGACCAGGTTTCGTTTTGATAGTACAAAAATAGTAAATTCCATTATTTTTCCTAGGACCACATATTTTATTTAACAATATGTAAATATCAGATCGTTTATGAAATATACTGTAACGAAATGTGCTGGCGCCGGCCCTGCCGACTGTGGATGCGAATTGGTGCGGCAATTCCAGGAACGATTATACTCGCGTGATCGCGGCTCACCCAGAATGTTCGATTGTCAAGATTTGTCTGGATGATTCTCCACTATATGAGCGCCTATAAAAGCGGGAGCCGCTCACGTCGACGGCAGAATTTTTAGTACAGAGAGTTTTAGTACCGAGCATTGGAAAGTTATCGGAGCGATTTAAGTGATTGCGTTGTATTGTATTGTGATAGAGAGTTATAATAAAATAAGTTTAGTGTTGTTTGGTGTTTCAATCGACGAACCCAAGGAGTATCGTAACAATACGTTACAATATGAATTCATCTTAACAGCAAGCTGACAGTACCTAGTGGGGTACTTGCAATTGACTATTGATGAATATAGATTTAATGGCGTCGACCAGAGTCGTTGCTTCAATGTAATTATTTTTGTAATAAATACTTATAATTTATAATATAACAGTCGAATGGACATTACTGTTTTGTGAACTGAGAATACACAATTAGTATATTGAGTTGCCTGACTAATCTCAAGTTTTTTTGTTTGAATATTGTTTCTATAAAAATTGCAGATGAATTTGCAATAACTTTTATAGTGAATGAAGAATAAATTGGACATTTCAAAGGTAGAATCAAAATATGGGATTACAATTCAGAAAATAACTAAATGAATTTACTGATGCCACTTTGGAAAACGATCTGAGAATGATAATGCTTTTCTTCTATCATATGATGGATAACACAACACCAGATATTCAAAATTTAAATTACAACAAACATGAACAGAAGAATGTTGTTGATCAAGTTTTCAGAATTTTTAAACAATGTTCCCAAAGATTTCAGAAAACTTCCAAAAAACCAATTCAAACTCAAGTTCAAGCAGTATTTATCGAAGAAAGCATTCTTTTGTGTTTTAGATTTTTATCATTGAATTTATTTTATTCATACATATTCTAATTCCACACTGTGAAGTATCATGGAATAAAGTGATTAGGAATGTACTATTTCTTGAGAATAACGAAGTCTAATCAATATTCCAACTTTGTAGCCAACTTATTTGATCCAGACTGAAATTCTCCTATTTATGAAGGCGCAAAATGAATAACTGTAGAAAATGTACCACGATTCAGTATCAACTAACCTGCACCCCTACGCCTTGCAAAGCAGCAACACCTCCCACTTCCAGAGCCTCGCATCTTAGCAGATTCGGAGCCCACACAATGGCAACATTCCTTGTCGTCATTCCCGTTCTAGATCCGTGCTTTGCCACGCGAGCCAAGTGCCTCATGAGGTACTCGAGTGTTCTTAAAAAAATCATATGTCTTCAGTTATTTCAAATAGACACCGATTAGGTTATTGAGGGCAACTATATGTGAAATGTCAAATTTTGTGAAGCAGCTTTGAGTGCTGTAAGATGTTAGATGCAGCACTTATTTCTATTGTTTCAATAATCACTGAGTATCAGAAAGAAGAAACTACAGTAGTTTGTATATAGCAAATATTCAGTATGACCATGACCCATGTAAAGATGAAGCACCCTCATAAAACATATATTTTTCGATCGAATGGAAATCAGAATTTTGATGAAAGATCTGAAATTGAATTGGTGAGATATGAAATGGTATAATAAACTAATTCAATCAGAATTATTAAAAATATGAAAAAGTTCAAACACAATCCCAAAAAATATATTTTATCATTGAAATGATATATTTGGAGTTCAATTATAAATATATATCATTCAACATTTCCACATTCGTTTTCCATGTATTCTTTCTACAGACATATTTTGTTCTATTTCACTTAGTATGTATTCAATATCAATACTAATATACTTTAAATGTTTCTTGGGGTATTTTTATTATTATATTTTTTTTATATGTATTCACCTATAACGTTTTAACTTTAGGAACTTTAAACAGTTTGAAGTTAGTGCTTGAGGAAGCTATTGTATAGCGAAACACGTGTCGCGGTTTAGTAAACCTTAATTTGTGAAAATCTTACAATCAACTGTATATTATTTGTTTAATATGGATTTTCATCAAGTAACGGCCACTTCCTTCAGTTTTTAAAAAACACTAGCATTTACCTGTAGTGTGGAGGCGGTAGTTTCTGCACAGCTTCCCTCATTTTCAGCAACCTTTCGTGGTCCGTTTCAGAGTTACGGATCGCCGTGCTGCAACCTTGAACGGCGTTTACGAAGCTTTGGTACAGCTGGTATGTACACAACGGATTAGGAAGTTCTCTGAAAAATGGAAATTAACTAATTAAACCAATGTCAATCGTATACAATGTTATCAACGATAATACGAATCAGTATAAATAGTGATGGATCAAAAATTTTTAAATCTCGGAATCGAGGGCAGGTCGATGAATCTTCATGAATACTGTTGGACTGGATTGTTCAAAGCTCAAATAAAAATGGTAAAATGTGCGATCTTGATTACAACAAATTTTAACAACAATTTACTTAAAAATGAGAACATGGGAAAAATGTTTAAAGCAGAGAATTATATCTAATAAATAATATTAGCATATCTCGCAAAAAAAGGAGTAACAGCAAAAAAATTATTATTAAAAACTATATACAGTGGCTTTCTTCAATGTCCCTCCCAATTTTATTTTTCGAACGGGAAACTAAAAAAATTTAAAGTTGAGATAATGAAATTGATATATGAATACTAAGGTGGCTATATACTGGTGTTTTCACTCCATATAAAAGATAGTCAGCAAATCAGACGACCGACCTGGCCTACTTGATCAAGAATTGATGACGTAGACCGTAGTAATAACTCGAAAAATTCGCCAGGTATCGTCACTCTCGCAGTTGAGATGACAGTCATGTGCACGTCCTGTGTTGCCAAGTGGCTATGTCGTTGCGAATTCTGGTCTATATGCTAAAAAAATTAGTTGATTGTTGATATTTCCATTTTAGCAATATAATATTGTGATCTCAATTCAAAAGCTCGGTTTAGAGATAGTATCACAATTCAGCCGAATATTATTCACGTTAATGCGTGTGAGCGAATAGGAGTGAGAATTGTAAAATCAAATTTTATGGATATGTGAAGTGAGAAAATGCCATTTTTTCTGGTGAATGAAATCATTATTATTTTTTATAATCTTCTGGGTTGAACTGAAAATATCTAAAACACATATTATTGCATTTATAGAATATTCAGAACGCGTGCACACTCAAGAAAGTTGTTGCCAGCAAACTTCTCTTAGGGTTACGTATCCACAATAAACGAACCAACACGACTCCACTCTTGTCTCGATCACATATTCATCAAGTCAAAAATGAACATTTTGGACCAAATAATTCCCTTAATTATAAAAAGCGGTATTACAGATCACGACACAGTGATCTTGCAAATACTTTTGAATTCTCCCAAGGAACTTGTAAAACCCAATAATTCTTTCAAATTCATTGATAACACAAAGCTCCAGAGACTCCTTTGTGAATCAGAATGGAATACAGTACTCAATGAACAAAATCCTGAATCTGCAACAACAGAACTCATCAATATCATTACCAGAGCCATTGAAAGATGTAGTGTAGTAAAAAAAACTAGAAAAAATCATAAGCTGACCCCCTGGATTACCAATGGTTTAATGAAATTAATTCACGAAAAAAATAGGCTTCATCAAAATGTTCGCAACAACCCTAATAATATTGAAATAAGAGCATCGTATAAAAAACTCAGAAACAAAGTAATATCACTCATACAGAAAGAAAAATATAATTACTACAAAAGAAAAATTGATTCGAATGCATCTAATTCAAAAAAACTATGGGAAGTCATAAATTAAATAAGTAACACAAAGACTAAAAAACATGGAATAACTTCAATAAAAAATGATGCGGATGAAGTGCTAACTGAAAAACAAGCTATTGCCGAACAATTCAACAATGTTTTTGCTACGATTGGAAAAACATTAGCAGATAAAATAAAACGAAATCCAAACTACATTTTCCCAAGAATCTCTACGCTCAACTCGTTTGTACTACTGCCAACAGATAGCAACGAAATAAAAAATGTCATAGGAGAATTGAAAAATAAAAAATCTGTCGGCGTAGACAACATAACTGCGGAAACTCTGAAGGCAATTTCTCCTCACATAATTCGACCTCTTGAACATATCATAAACAAATGCATGGAATTAGGAGTTTGGCCTTCTGCTCTGAAAGACACTGTAGTTATTCCTGTGTTCAAAAAAGGTGATAAAAGCATAGTAACTAACTATAGACCAATCTCTTTGATAACACACCTATGCAAGATATTTGAGAAAATTATCAAAAGTCGATTGCATTCATATATTACCAAGTATAAATTACTCTCTGAGAAGCAATTCGGATTCCGAGAAAAAATGTCAACGCAAGATGCTATTATTAATCTAACAGATGAAATTCATGATGCCCTCAATCAAAATATGCCGTGTCTGTCATTATTCTTAGACTTATCAAAGGCGTTTGACACGGTAAGCCATGAGCTACTTCTACAATCTTTGGAAGATATTGGAGTTCGAGGTAACTGTCTTCAATTATTTGAGAACTATCTCAAAAATCGAAAACAATCCGTGAAACTGAACGATGTCATAAGTGAACCCAAAAAAATAGAGTATGGGGTACCCCAAGGTACAGTATTAGGACCCATATTGTTTAACATTTATATTAACGGAATATTCTCCTTGCAAAGCCAAGCAAAAATCGTTGGTTTTGCAGACGACACGGCTTTGTTTTACAAAGCATCTAACTGGATTGACCTCAAAATTAAAGTGGAGCATGACTTCGTTCTTATTAAAAACTGGCTGGAAAGTAAGCTCCTGACAATAAATGTTGACAAAACCAACTACGTACCCTTCTATAGCAGTAACAAATGTATCCCGCTATTCGACAGAATCGAAGTAACATTACAAAACGAGGTAATAACAATCTTTCCTGAAACAAAAATCAAATATCTAGGTGTTATAATTGACTCTTTCTTGAGGTGGGATTTTCATATAAATTATGTGGTAAGAAAACTGCAGACTATTTTGTTCAAGTTCAAATTCCTGAAGAAAGTTATACCTGTTGAACACTTAAAAATACTCTATTATGCCCTAGTTGAAAGTCATCTGCGGTACGGTATAATAGCTTGGGGCGGAGCATTGAAAACGCATCTCAAACCATTGGAAGTCATCCAGAGAAGATTCCTTAAGCTGATTTTCTCCAAAGAACCAAAATACCCAACAGACCGACTATATGAGGAAGCAAAGGTCTTTGACCTGAAGCAATTACATTTTTATATCGTTGCCATTAAATATCATCAGACGAAAGACACCGCCCAACTACCATCACATAATTATAATACACGACAAAAAAATCAGTATGTAATACCACATATGTCGAAGTCACTTGGCCATACACTTACATTGGACCAAAACTATACAACACTCTTCCCGAAACAATACAAAAAATCAAAAGTTTGTTCCTGTTTGAAAAAAGGTTGAAATCGTACCTCATAGAGAATCAAGTGTAACAGTAATTTCTAATTACAGTTATACATTCATATATGAGAATTTTCCCAATTTATTACCTCTATTAATGCGTGTATTATTCATCATTACACTATCGAAGTCGTATATTTTGAATTAGCTATAATTTTACACATCTTAAACATAAGAATGCTAGTCATATTATTGAATGATACTCTCCCATCCCCATTTCAAAATCCACATTTTACATTTTGATAATACAGTTTCATATTACAAATTTTGAATTTTGTGTTTCAAGTCTTGACTTTTAATTCTGAATTTTGTATCTTGTGCTGTGGATTTTGAATACTCAATGTTGTGTTTTCAATATTATATTTTGAGTTTCAAAATGTGGTTTTTAAATTGGTATTGAATTATAAATTTTATATTTTACAACCCAGTGCATGTAAGTTTAAAGTAGGTTTTAAGTTTGATATTTTACATTTCCCGCACTTCGATTTTATTTTTTAGCTTGTATTACTCCCAGTTATACATATTTGATCATTTATTCGCGAAACAAGTGCTTTGCACTTATCGCTAAAGTACTTTATTCACTTCCACTATGAAATCGCCCAATTACTTGTATTAATTTTTTATGTGTGAATAAAGATATATTATTATTATTATTATATTTTTTTATGACAACTAGAAATTTTTAAATGGTT
The DNA here is from genome assembly GCA_032362365.1 of Zygogramma bicolorata. Taxonomy (NCBI): domain Eukaryota; kingdom Metazoa; phylum Arthropoda; class Insecta; order Coleoptera; family Chrysomelidae; genus Zygogramma; species Zygogramma bicolorata. The sequence continues at coordinate 2,370,009 of JAVJAQ010005172.1, forward strand.
ATTGAATATACTAGAACGTGAGATTATTCTTGGAGGTAGGTCATTGAAGATGAAGGTTTTCATCAAACGTCATATTGATCTCGCGTTCTATTCTCTGTTCTAACCAAAAGTGATCTGTATTGGCAATAACGTGTTCCATCGAGTGATCTCGAAAATTTTTAGGAATTTCAACCACAAGCGCACCCTTAAGGCGTAATTTTGAACAACTACACCCTGTCTACAGGTTTGTCTGAAACAATATCTCAACACTGAAAGCACCAGTATAAGCTATCTCAATGAATACTATTTTGAAGTGAAATTGACAGATGAAAATTCCAAGATGGCGAATGTGCGTCAAAAATTAATGGAAAGGGGCGTCCTGTGACACATCCTTTTGAAAGTGCTGACGAATACTGTATAACCCTAGAATATTAAGTCCATATCTACACCTACTACAAAATGGTAGAACATTTAATAAATGCCTAAAAATATCGACGTTCAACTTCATAATTTGAGGAAATAAGTTGAGTTCAGTTCGGAAGATGATCGAAATGCCTTGAACTTCTTGACATAAGAACAGCCTATTCGATATGTCACGCCGTACATTTTCGAACAAAGGAACGTCGATATTTCTTCTACTCTTCATGAATTTGAAGGTCGATATATTCAGGCAATAATTAAATGTTCTGCCATTTTGTAGTAGTTGAATATCTTGACAAAATAAACTAGGGTTGTACAGTATTCGTCAGCAGCTTCAGAAAGATGTGTCACAAGCCCCCCTCCCCTCCCTTTCCATAAATTATTTTCCCAGATGACGCACAGTCGCCGTCTTGAAATTTTCATTTGTCAGGTTCACTCCAAAATATAATATTCATGCATCAATATCATTATCCAAGTTTAAATTTTTTGAGTTTACCAGTTCGAAAAATAAAAGGGGGAGGACGATATTAAAGAAAGCCACTGGATATAGTTTATAGTAATTTTAACTGTCTGTAACTCGTTCTTTTTGCGAAATATGAATGAATTAGCATTGCTAATTCTGCAGATATTATTTATTGGGTGTAAATCTTTGCCTCTACCTTTTCTTTCCTTTGTCCTCATTTTTCAGTAAATTGTTGTTAAAAATTGTTGTATTTCAGATATTTTTTGTTTTATGACCATTTTATTTGAGCTTTGTACAATGCAATCCAACAGCTTTCATGAAGATTCATTGACCTTGCCTAGATTCCCAGGTATAAATCTTACGGCGATTCCACTAAAAGAAAATCTTAATGCCCAAGTTCCTAATTAGTCTTTTTTCTCCTAGGAAAATCTCGGGCGAATCTCAAAGCAAATCATTCGGAATTGTTTTGGAAGAATTTCAAGGTGACTGATTGACTCACGAGAATGAAAATCCTTTTAATCCCTTCACGTGAATGTTTTTTTTTTCAAAGTGTAACAACGTCACGACATCCATAAAACGAAAGCTCATGATCGTGATAGATAAGAATTTAAGATAAAAGACGGATTCTAACACTCACTGATATTCATTACTGCATCATAACGCAATTTGTGGTTTTGCTCGGTAGACTTACAACTTTATTGTAAAGTGACCAAAGTAGAATCAGGCGTTCTCGAAAAAAAAGGCGAAGATACGGCAAACCACTAGATTCTTACATCATGAAGTCACTAATAATTTTCGAGGCAGTTTTCGTGGTTATGATTGTGTTTTGTAGTTTAATGGCAGGTAAGCATACATAGTATTAAGGTGGATTTATGCAGCTTCAATTATCAAGGAACAATTAACAAGTAGCAAGTAACAATTATCAATGATGAGTTTGACTGCCTAATTTTCTGCGGATGATTCATGCAACCAAATTATCAACTATCAAGTAACAAGTAAGAGTTGGCCAACTTTTAACTCTTTTACCTTAATTGTAAACTACGTGTCTCTAATGTGCAGGTTATAACGGATTATATGATCATAACTATATTTTTCTTCAAATAATTTGTTTTTAGCGATTGTTTTTCTGATCAAGAAATTTGAGCGAGTTGAAATTGAAACTGTAGATGCGATTCTGGTGGACTTTCTCAGGAAAACAATGATATTTAAATTTCAATCTTCAACTCTCCAAAACGAAGCTAGGGTATATAAAAATGAATAAAAAATGCTGCTAAAAAGTTTATGTAATGTTGAAATTGATTCCCTTCCACAAGCTTTGATCATTGTTGAATTCCATTACTTTCTACTTGATAATTGTTAATTGCTACTTGTTTATTGTTACTTTCTAATTGAAGCTGCATGAATCCACCTTTAGATTCCACAAATACATAGTTTAGCTGATAAAAGTGTTATTTCTTATACTGCAGTTAACTGGAATGAACTGTAAATATATAGTAACTTAGATTAATTGAAAATGAAAAATGGTTTGATAAAAACGTATCAACAACAAATTTCGAGGAAACATCTTATTTGCCATTCATTAGTTACAAAAATTCATTACCAAATATGGGTTCACTCAAAATAAACAGCGAGTTTCAAATTCATGAAACTGAATGTATTAAATATTTAGGTATCATGGTTGATAGGCATCTGAAGTGGGATTTTCGAATTTTTCATATAATAATAAAAATATAATAATATCATGGTATTCTTGAGTGAGGAGGTGTTAAACAAAATTTTCTGTACAATCTCAAAGTCATCCAATTTTCAATCACAGTTATGTGTATTTATCTTATTTTCTTCATAAAACTTGAAAAATTTCATGTATATTTATTTTTTCACAGAATATTGATTCACTTTACCCAAAAATAAAAAAGTTCGAATTTTAACAATCATTCATACGATACAAGAAACAAACAAGAATTAGTTCAAAAATGAAATAAATTAAGAATTGGTGCAAAACCTCATACATATGTAATGAAAAAATTATTTGATATATTACCAGATATACTTGTATGAAAAAAGATCGACATATGATACGTAATTTACTAAATACATAAAGTTCTTTTTTTCTGAAAACTATCAAATTAATACTATTCCTCAATAATATTCTCTTGTTGAGTTGAAATTGTTATAGTTTCACAAGTTTTTCACTTCGTGAACTTTTCTTTGAGTTTGGTTGAACTGTATGTAGATTTATGAACGTACATAGCAATTTGAAATTATTTTTGAATAAACATTATTATTACCTAATAACATATTAGTACACTCTTCAACTAATGATTCCACTAACAAAAATAATATTTCTGCGTGGAAACTACTGCCTAGTTGAACACATTTAGCAGTTTGGTAACATATTTTTGCACAATCCAGCTTTATTGATTTCTCACGATATCCCTGGTCAAGACGGTAAGTTTTGTTTACCAGTTGTTAGGCCAAAGGAGTTTGTAAGTTATTACGTAGCCACGACTTGATAATATTTTATTATGATAAATTCAACAACTGATTAGGTTTGTCAATAAAGCTAAATGATGTCATGGAAACGTGTCCGAGAGTCACCTTCATTTTCGGTAATAAATGCAATAAGTTGAATGTCACTTTTCTTTTCAGTTATTAGGTGGAAACTGGTTTAGTTGAATCAAGGAGAATTGGCTAGGGTCGTTCAAAAAAGGCTACAAGCGTCATGGACGTTAAGCACAACACTAAAATGTGCTTACCGTTCTCGATACTTAATATAAGTACTATTTTTATTGAGAATTTCAACCCTGTAAAGTTCAAGCCTATCTGATGCGTACACTTGAGCATGTTGCTATGACAATAAGTGGAAATCACACTAGCCTGATACATTGATTCGTGTCATGATCTGTCAAATCAGTTGTAAATTCAGAACAATATCTTTGAGTGAGTGATACAAGAGAATGATTTCATCAATTTGATAATTATAAATGCCGATAGTTTTGCTTTAGATTGTGTTGGCACGAAATTTTCATACCAAATCTCCCTCGAAAATCCGGAAAATTTTTTCAATTGGGAATATGCATAACAAATATTTTTTCCGGAATCATTTTTATTGTCATATTTTATTCAAATGGTATTTTTTCATTCAGTTATTATTTAAATCCATTAAATATCATCTATATTCCGAAATGGGTTAGGTTAGTGTAAAACCAAAATATTCCACTGCCAAATACCTAATGCAAAACTCACTTCTGACTAATTCACAGTGAGCTGTATATAAATATGACAGACTTATGTTAGAATGACCTTCACAAAAATATAAACACGATTTTGGAGATCCACGATCCCTTCTCATCTTACACCATTGTTTTCATACTTGAAAAAAAAAAACACTTTATCAGGTGTATTTCTAGAGCGTTTTTTCAGCTTCTTCCATGTCTATCCATTCATTCCAATTGAACCGCTTTGAATAAACAAACATGGCAAACGTCACTTGACATTATCTAAAGCGAGATCTAAATAGTAGTGTTTGAATAACTCCAATAATAAACGTTTTGAATTTGACTATGTAAAATAGTTTGAATATTTTCAAGACTATTTCTACGTCATGAAGATGTAAATGGTAAATTCATGACGTGACAGCAAATTCCCTATTAAGTTTTAAGACATGATCCTACCCGTAACAAAAAATGCGAAAATAATCCAAGCTCTGAGTAATTTTTTTTTATTTATTTCAACTGACAGCTTCCAAACAGAATGGGGTTCTGGTATAAGGAAGCTAAAATACTAACAATGATAATTATATAACATAATAATACATTTACAATTGTTGCTTGTACTTTGATGAACATCATTATTCTAGTAGTTTGTTTTTCAATTTTTTCGAAAAAATTTGTAATGATCTGGAAGATTTCATTTCTTCTGGTGAAATATTACTTTTCTGAAGTTTTTTCGTTGATTTGTATATATATATATTTGGCTTTTTCGAGTTTTATCAAACAGTTCAACGTCATGTTATTAGTCATTTTGTATAATTCCGACGATGGAGTGTTCTATGGTTTTTTATAAATTACTTTGAATGCTTCGTTCATTAAATGATAAATTATATTTTTTTGTTTTAGATTGCAAGAAGACCAAATTGTGATTAGTTACCTTATATATGAAAGAATATATGAAATATATAATAGAATTTGTACATATTTTTTCAAGTAAGGTATTCTTTTGATTGCTCCTAGAAACGGAACAACCGTTTTTTTAATTTTATGTTTTTCAAAATTCAATTTATTATCGATGATCAGACCTAAATATTTATGATTTTGAACTTCTTTAATTAGCTTATTATTTATTTTTATATCAAGTTTCACATCATTCATATTTTCCTGTTTGAATATTATATAAACCGTTTTTTCTGAACTAATTGTAAGATTGATGTTTTTTGTCCATTTTTCTATCAATTCCATGTCATGTGTTACCTACTTCCTGTTTTAAGTTGGTGATATTTTTTCCAGAGTGAAATATAGCAATATCATCTGCAAAAGAAAAGCGCTTTCCATTAAAATTGAGTTTCTTAATACTGTCTACATATAATAAAAAGAGAATTGGAGCCAAAACCGAGCCCTGTGGAACTCCAATTGTAGATAATTTTTCATCACTTGTGCAATTATTGATTTTAACATACTTTATACGATTTTCAAGATAATTTCGAAATAAATTATGTGTATGACCTCTTATACCAGAGTTGTACAGGACATCTAAGAAAATGTCATGGTTAACTGTGTCGAACGCTTTTTTCTAATCCAGAAATATTGTTATCACACAGTTACTTCCATCTAGACTTTCATAGATGTGATTCATGAGGTCGGTCACTGCAGATTGTGTTTGAATTTTTTCGAAAAGCATATTGAAAGTTGTCAAAATTATTATTATCACTAATGAAATTTATAATTTGAATTATCAGAACTGTTTCGAAGATTTTGGCAAATAGATTCAAAAGAGCTATAGTGATTTTCCACATAAAACTGTATTAGTTACTGAATATATCTTCCCATCAAGAATCTGTAATTCAATGTGATTTCATAGACCTGCCATGACAGCTCCATCTCATTTCCAGAATCCAAAGTTGTGAAACAATGCTGGACGGAAGACGAGAACCTACCACACGAATCAAAATGCAATTTGTATTATCGATGCGTCTACGGAGTCAAAGTATTGAAATCATGCCCCGGCAGAAAACTGTACAACACCGAGCTGAGAAACTGCGACGACAGTTACAACGTAGCTTGTGGCTCCCTCGAAACCAGTCAAGACGAAGAGGAAGGAAGGTTCTACATTTCTGATGACACGGCAAATAATGACGACGAATGGAACGAAACGAGCCCTGACAGCGAATCGGACGCCATAGTGACATACGTCGATACAGTCGTCTCTACCGTACCGAGCCAATGTCCGTTGAAAACCGATCCTTTCGAAGAATCCGCAGTGCTTCCGCACGAAAAATGGTGCAACGCTTTCTACAAATGCTCCAACGGCAAAAAATACTTGATGTCGTGTCCGGGAATGTTGCAATTCAACCCGAAGGTTCTAGGTTGTGATTGGCCGGTAAACGTGCGATGTATCGAGCAAGTACCGTCTACAAGTACTACTGAAGCGCCTTTGATGAGAAGACCTCCGAAGATCAGTCTATGAAGAGTCGATGGCTTTTATAATATTTGAAATTCTATACAGATTGGAACACGTGTGAGACATAAGGATGGCTGGAGGTGAATCCGAAGAATATATGAGAGTATTTATGTAAAAAAGACTGATTATACTATACAAAAATACATGTTGAATACATATCAGCTGTGTTTGAATCCAAATAATAATAATAATAACAATTTATTCACAATGAATCCCAAGATTACAATTTTAAAATAAATAATATGTGAATAAATATTTAAACCTTACGAAGTTATTGCACTTGTTGTAAGGATTACATATTTTATTGAATAATTATTATGGTTCAAAAATAAATGATTTAATAATATAATAACATTTGAACAATAAATGAAAATGACAGTATAATCAGCACACTGGCAGTCACATGGAAAATTTCAATTCAATAAGATTCTGAAAAATAATCTGGGAGTTTCAAGAATCCATTTTTTCACCAGTTTTTTATGAGAATATTTTGACTTTGTTACTTTAATCGAATTTGGTAATTTATCGTAAATAAATGATGCTAAATATAAAAAGTTTTTTTGTGATTTGGTTTTGGGAATTTTATTTTTAGTAGTAATTTTGTTTTTATTTCGTGTATTATATAAATGTTTATTATACTTACAGCAGTTTTTATGAGAAAATATGTAAGTTATTATATTAAGACAAAATAATTGTCTGATATCTATTTTTTCACTTTCACGAAATAATTTATTGGAGGAATATCGGATATTTTTACCATACATGATTTTTAAGAACAATTTTTGTAAATTTTTCAAATTTTTCAGATAATTCTGATTAACTCCCCCCCATGACAGTATACCATAATTTATTTGAGATTGAAATAAAGAAAAATAAATCATATCCATGTGTTTTTTACTAAGAATATTATGAAGAAATTTGAATTTTGGCAATAGAGGGCGTAATTTTTTTATTAGATAATCAATTTGGAAATTCCATTTTAAATGCCTGTCTATCATGATGCCTAAATATTTGATATGGTCGACTTCTTTTATATATGAGTCATTTATTTTAAAAAGTCCAAGATAAGGTAGATGATTTCTATAAGGAGTAAAGGGGAGATAATGTGATTTCTCGAAATTGAGAGTCAATAAGTTATTGTCGAACCAATTTTTTATATTATCAAAGTCATTTAGGAGTATTTTAAGAGATTGCCATGTATTTGATATATAGATTATAACAGTATCATCTGCAAAACTGTGTATGGAACCTCTTGTTTTCACATAAAAAATGTCATTCAGGAATATGTTGAATAACACAGGACCTAGAACTGTTCCTTGTGGAACTCCATAGTTCAAATTTTTTTCTGAACTAATATAGTCACCTATCTTGACACATAGTTTTCGATTTTCCAGATAACTTTTCATCAATTTATAACTTAATCCACGAAATCCAATTTTTTCTAATTTTTGTAGTAATAACTCATGACTCACTGAATCGAAAGCTTTAGCTGAATCTAGAAATAAACAAATAATTGGAGATTTTTCTTCTACGGCTTCATAAATTTGAGTTGTGAGATGGCAGATTTCAAATCAGATATTGCATTATTATCAAACGTGCTCAACTGTTCAAACACGATTATTGTTAGAGTCAAAGAACTCCCAACTAACTAATATTGATGAAAAATGTTCTATTGAAGAAATGTAAAAATCTCACCTGAAATACATTTTCAAGAGTGAAGCGACCGAGTGTATATCTTGCAGAATATCCTCTGTATATAAATTTGGTACTCTATCCTCGTCAAAGGCATTCCTCAGCTTCGAAATATTAGACGTTACTCCGGACAATCTGAAATATACAAAGATAATTTAGCAAACTTCGTTCATAGATAGAGAATAACTTTCCTGTATTGATGATGAAAAATAATGTAACGCATTTTCATTGTTGAACACTACGAAAATAAGAAATAAATATATTCAAATAAATATAAAAACTAATTTTTATGTATGGGTTCCTTATTGATACAGCAAGTTGATTCTTGACAAGGCTAGTAATACAAAAAAACAGAATTTCAATTTCTAAAAATTTGGGACAACTGGTAATGATCTATTCATGTAAAATATTTTGAACTAACAGTTCCGATTATACTGGAAGTTGGAAACAACTTTCTCAGTGAAATTAGCTTTCGCCTCTCTATCATCGTTGAGCCCTAAACTTGTGCAATAAGAATTAACGAGGTCTTACTTTCAAACGTGTGAGTGTGGTTCCTAACAAATGGAATATTCAGTATTTTTAATGTTTTTCAATTCTGATTTTGAATTTCTTCATTTAGAAAAACAAGATTTTTTTAAAATTGTGTAAGGCTTCTGAAGTCAACAATATTTATAAAAATCTTATATCTATACAAAATAGATATGAATATGAATAAATTTAAAGAAAAACACAAATCACAGAGCGCTTCATTCAAAATAAGAAATTGTTGCCAAATTCTGGGGGATATTCTGTATTGAAATGAAGTGATTAGAACTTCCACTGATTGAAACATGAAACAAACTTGTTTTGTTGAAACGTGGATTGAAAATTGAAAATGAAAATGAACTAATTCAACAGAAAAAAGGTTAAAATATAGAAAAAATTTAAAAAAATCTAAAAAATGTAAAGATGAAAAATTGAAAATTCTCAGTAATAAAAATATTGAATTTGATAAATCAAATGAAAATAATAAAATACCTAAGTGGAACAAATGAATAAAAATTATAAAAAAAAATCACATAAAAAAGGGGTTAAACTAAAAATTTTAAATTGTAAAAAATAATTGAATTAAAACATACCCATTATGAAAAATGGAATACTTTTAAACGAGAATGAAGAAAATCATTCTCAATATTCAAATATTGATTAATAAATACAATATTAAAATTCAAGTGGATACTATCGTGGCTGTCAAACTCAAAAGTAGAAATGCAGAAAAGTTTAGAGCATCTTGTAGTTATTAACATATGGGTGTAGAAAAAAATCACAAATGGAATCTCCTTTTATTTTCATTGAAGTGAAAAATAATTCACTTAGGACAATAATTTGCTGTTGAAGTATCCATAATATCCCAATTATTATTGGTATTTTCTCTATTTGTCTGGTTCTGTCTTTAAAATATTTTCCTTCTTCTATAATATCTTGATGTGAAGAAGGTTGAACTATACAAACCGACAAGCGATATGATGATACTTGGAAATTTTGTTGAGTAGTCCATTTCACTCTTTTTTTTTTCAAATTTATTTATTTATTTATTCGTAATTCATTCAATGCATCATAAGTACAAAATGTATATACCCTTTTCTTAAAAATTATTTTTAGGTCCTAATGATGTTACAATTTTTTTTTTCAATAACAATTATGAAATAATAATAGGGTATGTTTAAATTTTTACTACTAAGTTTCTATAAAGGAATATCATGCATGAACAGTCAAACAGTTTCAAACTGGTATGAGACTGATCATGAACTTTATATTGATTACATATTTCATTGAATAATTTTTTTTTCAGAATTACAAAGAAACAACAAACAGAAAGATGAAACAAAATATAGAAACAAAGAAAGAATCCATCGAATTTTATTTTCTCATTTGGAGAAAATATTTTTTTAATTTGATTTTGAATTCATTGATATTTCTACAATTTTTTATATCTTCGGGTATTTCATTAAATTTTGAAAGTGCTTCATGAGTGAACCTTTTCCGTCCAATTACAGAGTTTGCGGAATCAAGGTGGAACAAGTTATGTTGTCTTGTAAGGTGATTATGAATTTCTGAATTTTTGATTAATATAAAATTAGATTTCATCATATTATTAATAATAAGATATGATACTTTCAGAAAATGATAAAACGACATTTTTTATCAAACTCATAAAAAATCGCGGTCATTATACAAAATATAACCTTCCCTAACCGATTAGGGTGGATCTATTATAAAGACCTAAGATTTATGACTTATCATTTAAGACTCATCACTTAAGAGAGATGGAACATAGGAATGACATAGAAACTGTTATAAAAATACTTATGGCTTAACATTTTACATTTAAGATTTGAGAAAATGGTCGACATCCAGCTTTAGAATTGTTTGGTAAATGAAATAGGATGTGCGCAAGAAATTTACGCATGTACCTATTTTGTTCACAAATGTTGATGATAATTGAGAGGTTATGTTATGCAATAACTTATTTTCATATGCAATAACAAATATTCATAATAAGCCATTTTATTGTCATAGGCAATGTTCAAATGTCAGTATTGACAGATGACAACTTATCTCTTAAATCTTAGTTTATAAGTCTTAGGGCCTGTTGCACCGCTTCAACTCAGCAGAGATTCAACTAAGCTTGGCTCAATCGTTAAGGAACAAGGAAGCTGATTGGCAAATCCATAGCAATGAAGCCTGGCTTAGATAAAGCACAACTTAAGAAAAGCGGTGCAACTGGCACTAAAGGTGATAAATTTTGAATGCTAAATGTTGAAATGTTCAATAAATACACCCTTACACAAATAGATATGATACTTCCGAGTGAGTCACTCATCCAACCTTACCTGTATATCCCGTCGACGATACCGTTCTTCTCGATGAGCTCGGCGCAGCACTTGAGCACCATCGGTATGTCGTTGCCGGAATTCAAAAGGTGTTCGCCGAGATCGCAGCCGAACACGCGCTCCTTCAGTATGCCCGATTGCTTGAGCCTTCTTCGGGACGGCCTGTTCAAAAGAAAACTCCTAAAGAACGTGATCAATTTGCCGTGTTTCCTCAACACAGGCTTTATCGGTGTTAATGCTAACGACCTACAAAACGAGATAGCGCAACGTTAATGTCATACCGCTTATGGGTCTTTACATATAGCCTAAAAGCCCGCGACCGCCAGAGATTCGTTAATTTTTTAAAAGCTGGAAGTTTCTCTGCGCTTGTCCCCAACAAAAGTTTGGATCTTGGTTTCTTGGACAAGGAACAGGCAGCAAAGATTTTTTTCCAAGTCATGTGTTTTCTTATATTACTCCAGTAAATGAAGTAATTTTTTTAGTAAAATGAAGGACTGATTCGAGACCACTCAGATCAACTAAAATTTTTTTGGAATTTGCCAAAAAAAAGGTGTCAAGTATCCGAGTAAACAAGTTTGGTTACCGGGCAAAGCTCCAAAATGCTGTAAAACTTGGCCAAACTGTTTTTGGCCCAAAATTTATGAATATTTAATATCTCGGGCAATATTAAATGAATTTCCGTGAAAATAGGTACCGGGGGTTTTTTTGGGTCACTGATTACGGTTTTGATGTCAGAAATTTCTGAAACACCCTGTAAACCGTAAAAACTACCTTTTTTTAAAAATATTTTTGAATTAAAGCTAAAATTATCAAATAAATGCCATTTTTTCAGGAAAATTAAGAAAGATATTTTTTTTATATTTTCCCGTATATTTACTATTATGAAATTGATCAACCTCCTTCCCTCCTGGGGGGTGAAAACTACCCCTAAAAAAAAAAACGTAATTAAAATTGAATTCAAAGATGTGTTTTGTATATTATATATATTTTTATTATATACTATATTTATATATTATAGATAGCAGACAGCAGAATTTAATTGGCTTATCATCTAGACATACAGTACTGCACGAAAAATGTTCATAAAACTTATAAATAGAGGGTCCCAATGGATTAACTATAAAAATTTTATGTGATTGATGGAAAAAAAAAGGTTTTTTAGCCATAACTTTTTTTGGCTAATGATAACGAGATGTACCAGGAACCATTTTAAATTTAAGGTTATCGCCGAAATTTTATGTCATATGCAACATTTGAACTGGATGGGCCAATTTTTTTTATTTCTCGACAAAATAGAGCATTTACCGTTATAAACATAAAATAGGCAATTTTAAACGGACAAATTTGCTTACAGATGAAAAATTATAACAAAAAATTGAAATACAACTATCCTGGAATAAATGCTGAAAAATTTGGCTGTTTAAAATAAATGATGTTCACGCTGCTGGCCAAAAACTGAAAATGTTTTAAAAAATACATGATTTTACCCAACTTCAGCAGGCCAAAACATAAACAATAATTACCCGATAGGGCCAAAAATGGCTGGACATTTTTAGGACGAAGTGTTCTGACTTTTCACCAAAGAATTTTTTTTCCGAGCACTTTAGCCCATATGGCGCTATAAAATTGGCAATCAAAATTCTTGAAAAAACATTATTTTGCCGATAACTTTTTTCTTCTTATTTTGAACGGTTCTGGTTGGTCTCAAAATTTTCCCGATTTTGTCATCTTGCAAAATGATATGAATCATTTTTTTTGTAAAAGTTATATTTTTCGAGATATTTACGCCAGAACGATCCGGTTTCTTCATTTTTCGTTAAGCAACCATTTTTGCCATGTCATATCTCCTTCAAAATCAATCGTACAAAAATAAAACAAAAACCACTTCATTTGTCAACTAAAATACTTCATACAAGTGATATATGATATTTTTTTTGAATACTAACATATTTTCAGTACATTTAAAAAGACTTTTGATTTTTTTTTGCAAAAATCACACTTTTCCTTGCGCTATTACTCGAAAGGGGTGCATTTTTATGAAAAATTGCAATCAATGTTTTAATGTTAAAAAATGATAATTGGTGATTGGTTTCATTATTTTTTTTAACCCCCCCCTCACCCCCCGCGCTTTTTCCCAGTAACTCGGATACTGGGCACCTTTCTTAACAAAATTCAAGTTACTCCAAGTATCTGCAATTGGTCTCGAATTAGTCCAGCCAGTTTTTACTTCCTTTACTGAAGTATATTTGCCGTAGTATTGAGCGCACATTTTTTTTACTATTCCTTTATTTATCCCAAGAAACAATAGTGATGTTTATGTTAGGGAATGAAATTAAAATAAATAATATAACAAGATACATATAGTAAAAAAAAATAGCAACTGTTTCAAAAAAATCTGTTGAGAGTAGTATTCATTTGGTTAGTAAAAATTCCTTCTATTTCCTCTTGAATTTTTCTATGGAATTGATATTTTTTATCGTTGTTGGTAGGTCATTACTTGGCCATTATAAATAGCTACACCTTCATGTGATATTGATTTACTGCCAAAATTTGATTTGGACTTCTTTATACTCAAGAAGTCGATCTGCCTTGTACTGTAGCTATGGATGTCTCTATTCTTTTCAAATTCGATATTTGAACGTTTGTGGCCAGTGATTACAAAGTGAATAAATATGCATATTCTGATTTCACGAAGGGTTTTAATATCTAGAAGTTTTTTTGGTCGATATAAGTTAAATGTAGGTTCCAGATGGGATAGATTATAAATACATTTGACAACTTTATTCTGCAGTTTTTCTAGTGGTTTGAAAGTTCTTTGTGAAGAGGAGCACCGGATCGGTATCATGAAATGAAGATGGGAGTAAACGGGAGAAAAGTAAATATTTTTCAAACAGATGAATGGAATATACATCCTAATTTTGTAGAGAATACCTAGTAGTGGAATGATTTTTGTTTTCATTTTGTCTATATGTGCCTTCCAATTCAAAGTTACATAATATAGACCAAGTAATGGAGTTGTTTCTTTATATGATATGATTTTGTTCAAGAGGGATAGCAGAATGGTTGGTTTTCTTTTTATAAATATACATGTAAGACGATTTATCATAATTCAAAGCCAATTTACGAGCTTGAAGCTATGTTGATATCATGGTTAGATCATTTTGGATACATACATGTAAGACATACATTTTATTCCCGTAATACAATAATGTGGTATCGTCAGCATAAAGTTAAATGTGTCCTCTCAACTTCAAATTTGATATCGAGTTGATATATATCAAAAAGATTGTTCGACCTAAAATTGATCCCTGGGGCACACCGCAGCTAATATTTTTCGTATAGCTTTTACTGTTATCAATTTTCAGAAGTATTTCAGATATTATTTTATGTATAAACTTCTATTGTCAACACTGCTTCAAAGCTTCATAACCTTTCTGACAATATTTCAGTCAAACTGACAAATAGATATCTGCACCTATTTTACCCTTCAGAGAAGATAATTTTGTCTTACATTGTCAATTAACAGGAAACATTATATAGTAGATGGCGTCACAACGTAAGTAAAGTTATGATTTAATAAAGTTTAGGAGTGTCTGGCAGCGGGTTGAAACCTTAGTAGGTGTCTGGCAATGGATGATGTGATTTCTTATATCCTAAAGAGAGTACGAAAAAAACATAGCTTTATACTTTGACAGAAGTGAGGTACTATTTATACACCTTCGCTACCCGGTATCTGACAAAGTAACCATCATCCAAACTTCATAGTCACTGATCGTTCTCATCTGTGTCGAAAGTTTCTCTATGAAGGGGACATTCAGATAAAAACTTTTTAATGAAATAACGAAGGTCTGGCGGTCGCGGGCTCTTGCTCTAATAAGTTCATGCTCAATGTTTATCGTTCGAGGAAGATGGGGTTTCGCTCCAGTCGAATCGGTCACCGTTTACAAGAAATTATCGCACTCTACATTTGTCTTCGTCAACAATTGACCATGCTCGGGAGCACAGAACAAATATTGAGTTACCTTTTTCTTCTAATCAAACTGCATTCTCTTCAATAAAATATCCAACTTAAAACGATGGCTGGTTTGGTTATCACGAAAATGAATGAACTGAAATGTCAGTTAAATGATGGTGAAAAATGTTTGAAGCAGAGATTCACACAGAATAAATAAAATTTGCATAGTAAATTTGATATCAATTTATTCATATTTCCAGCATTACTATTTTTCTTCGGGTTTAAAGGCCGTCGTTCTTTGGAATTTCTTCCTGACGTTTCGCTAGCGCGAGTGGCTAACTTCTTCAGATGCTCACTCATCTTGACTATTATTCCGATGATATTCAGTCATAATAATAATAATTTTTTGCTGTTGCTCGTATTTTTTGCGAAATATAAATTAATCAATATTAAAGTTAGTGTGCCAATGTTATTTTTTCTTGTCCGTCTCATTTTTTAATAAATTCTTGTTGGAATTTGTTGTAATCAATATCGCAAATTTTTTGTTTTTCAACTTTGTTATTTGAGCTCTCAACAATGCAGTCCAATGAAGATTCATCGTCCTGCCCTGGATTCCGAACTTTTACAATTTTTAAAAGTCCTTTGTGATGAGATTATATATTTCTGCGACCGATGAATACGGAATACTGGGAATTATTGATACAGTCGTTCTTATTACTTTGATAAGACGAATACCTATTTTATACTATAATGCATCATGCAACAGGCATCTTTGAATAATGTACTCACCCAACGACTGGAGGGGGCAGGGGCATATTTCTAGGCACCTTGTCGCCAATAATATGAACGCAGTGCTGCGGAAAAAATCCGACCTGGAAACCCCTTTTGCCCCTCCACCACATAGATTCCCCTGGACTGGCCATGTCGATGACAGAAATCATGTCTCCTACTTCCAAGTTCAATTCGTCTCGAGCCTACAAAAAAAATACGTGTAACTAGTCCAGTCCGTTGAAATGGTATCAGAATATAATTTGATGGCCAAAGAATGTAATTCTTATTGACGAATTCATCCTCGATATATAAAAATGCGATAGTAACAAACAAATACAACAGTTCAAGCTGGAATTGTCGAATGACCTCAGTTAAAATTGTTATACACGAATTAAAATACAGTCCCAATTCAAAAAACTGTATGAAGTTCACAAATCATAAATATCTTATAAAAAAATATAGAAATCACAAACGATTCGAGAAGCAAAACTTGATTTACGACAATGTACACTTGTAAAAAATTCAAATTGAATGTCCAATACCCAAATCAATCGGGGAACTATATCGTTGGGTCAAAAATATATCGGTGAAACGTTTCGACCATTGGAAGTGCGAAAGAGTGAACACAAGATGTACATCAGGAACAGACAGATAGATGGAATGGAACGACAATAAAATTATGACAAAAGAGAGCAATGGGAGGAAATGAAAACTAAAGGAATATGCTTTCATCATGCTATGTGGTGAAGACTGCATCTCCATGAGTTCGCTTGATATGGATCGCTATTGGCTGCCCCTCCTGAAGGATAAAATGTTGACAAATGTCAATTGCGAAGACTGTCAACAAGAAATATTCGCATTTAAACAAGAATTTGCGAATGAGTTTTGAGAACGAAGCGGATTTAGTTTCCGAAGCGTTAACGATAAGTATTTTCATATAAATTTGAAATATACAAGAAGTTGCTCACTACTTGGAGTTGTTCCATTCAGAAGGAACTGTTTTTCAATAGACGCAGCAACTTTTCGGGGTAGATCAAAAATCTTTCCTTCTACACTTGTATAGATTCCAATATAAATCCTTTTTTTTTCAGATTGTGGTAGGTTAAAAACACAGAAAACTACGGAACAAACTTATTTGGTATTTTAAATTCCTCCAAACTATAAAAAGTTGTCATAAAGTAACAAATTTACTTCTTTCCAAAAATAGTGTTAAATATTTATCTTAGGTCGTACTAAGGAGTAGGCAGATTGAGACCTTAGAGAGAACGCCCCGGCGTCAAGTTACAAATACTTCCCACTATGACAACACCTGAGCAGTAGGCAGATTGAGACCTCAGTGTGAAGTCACATCAACCACCTTGAAAATGACTTCAAAATCGGAGTAGAAACGTCGAACACAAAATTCCGGGGGTAATCTTCGGAAATATTCATCCGACTATGAAAATTCTTTCACTAATGGAAAGCTACACTATTCAGGGGTAATATAAGCTATATAGACGTAAAATGAAAGTTTTGATGCAATTTCAATGACAAGTTATGTGTAGGTTATTTTATGGTATATTATAACTGTGTGCATTCATGACAGAAATCTATGATATGGACTAAAATTCATCATATAACATAATAATTACCTTGCATCTTTCACTCCTTCGATCACGTCAAATCTAAATTTTATGCAAAATATGCTATCGTTTTGTGACCTCTGACGTAACATTTCCTTTCTAGTGGTGACGCGTTTTGTGAGTTTCAATTTCCCTTCATTATTTTTCACTTTCATATAATACTTCACGGGTTTGAATAATAACTAAATAAAAAAAAATACCTTTCGACCATAATATAACGCCAATGAAGATAAGACATAAATTTAAATTTTATGCATACTCCTTACTCTGTAACTTGCAAACTCAAGCAGTTTGAGCACGATATTCGAAATTCAAATAGACAAGGAGAATGAAAAGAAATTCGGATCTCTAGGAGCTTCAATTTCTTAGAGAAGCAACCAGATATGGTAAAGAATGCCTCCGTTGGAATCGATGTAAATGAAAATTGAAATATGGAATTATGTCGAAATGCAAATAAATTACTTGAGTCACGGTTCTAAAAAAATTGTTCGTTTCCGTTAACCAGCTGACGAACGTCAACCCTCAGAAGTGGAAACTTGGGCGAGCAATGGATTAACGAGGACTTACATTTTAACGTGCCATTACCCAGCAAGGGATTTCAACCCTAGTCTTCCGCTTGAAAGGCGAACGTGCTACTCTACACTACTGAGAACCACAGGTACAAATCAAAGTCGTAAATTTGATAAGATACGAAGAAATGCTTATAATTTCACCACAGAATAGAGTTTTATTATTATATTATGCTCCTGCTTGAAGACAGTATGATACAGAATCACATTCTAAGCGATCCGCTATGAAGAGATAAAAGGACCGCCTGTTACCAAATCGCCGGTCACACTTCTAGAGCCAGACGACGTGAAAAAAAAACAAGGTTGAATATTTTAGTGGAATGCACGAAATTAGAAAATATTCATTTCAACTCTGCAACTATTGAACCGAGGCTAAGTTTTCACCTGTCCAGTTCCTATGACCCAATACAATTTTTCCCCAATCGTAATCCACAACTTACCGAATTTCTCGTTTTTTTTTCCTCACATTTAATGGCATGTTATCGGATTTGGCGTCAAACTATTGAAATAAGTGAGTTCTATCTGTTCTGTGAGTCCAACAAACTCAATAGACCAAAATAAACTGTTCGTGACCTATCAGTTACTAGACATTTTGTTAAATTTGGAAGACTGACAAAGCATTGATTTATGGATTAATGAATACAAAGTGAATAACTTTCGTACCAAATCAATGGTGTGCCCCAAGGAACCGTTACGAGGCCAGTCTGTACCAGTACCTACTACTCACCTGCGAAACGTATCTTCTGACGCTATAGGCCGCTGCCACTGCCGGAGTATTGATCGATCTGCTCTCTTCGCTCGGCACTAGCAACCTGTGACCTTTGTTGTCCATCTGCAGCCAGTTCAGAACCGGTCCGCAGTTGACAGAGTTGTCGGCGATTTGGCTGAACCGCTCCAAATAGAGAAGGAGTACATTCTGAAAAAGAAAGGGCAAATCCATTACTCTGGTCGCATCAGATCAATTCACGATTGATGTCAAAATGGGTGGTTATTTCAATATCGAATTATATTCCTAGGCTGGACTATTACGGAGTCTTTATTCTAGAATCGGCATATTATTGGGATGACGAGAGGAGTCAAATGGTACTTCATAATGAAAAAAACTTGAGGTGACGTAGACTATGCTGGGGAGTCACTTATCAACTCTGCTCGGAAAATGTGTGAAACAAGAGTTTTTAACTTTCCACGTGCAAATTGTTACGTTTTACGTGTAATAAATGACACTCGATAAGAACGTGCATATTGTTACGTTTTACATGTAATAAATGACACTCGGTAATAACGGAAAGAATTTATCCACTGAATCCTAAATAACACAGAACAAAAAATTCCGCAAACAGGAATACATTACTCTCTTCAGAGTAGTTTCTCTTCCCATATCGGCACGAAAAACAAAAATTGAGAGAAGTATTAGCGTCCGTAATATTAACGATGACTTGGCGATAATAATAGAATGGGGTAACATCAACAGGCTGGGAAAACCTAGGCACGTCTCATCTCAAAGAAAGCCTTTATACCGTAATCAGATGTCAGGAGTTACTATTCCTACAAAGTCAAGTATATCGATGCTATGTTCGAAGAACACCGCGTGAATCACGGGACAGGAGATACGAATTAACATTCACTTTGAATTTTTGAAGTTTGTCAGCCTCAGGAAAAACCTCTCTCGGTAAGGAGTTCCAAAGCTCAGCTGTTCTACTGAAAAAAAATCCCTGAGCAAGAGGGGTTTGACAGGTCTCCAAGTTCACAACAGAGGGGTGGGAATTCTGTACTCGTCGAGTCATCCGTGTAGATATTGCCAAATGTGGAACGATTGATAACAATTCAGAAGACCGACCGTGAAAATATCTATAGAAGAGAGGCAAGTCTCCGACCCTTCTACGATGCTCCAATGAAGTGAGCGAGTCTGTGAGACAACAAGACGGATTGCCTTCCTCTGAATAGAATCGAGAAGCTTCAATGAATGTTTTGGTACCGAACTCCATACAGGAGAACTATATTCCAAGACAGGTCTTATCTGAGCCTTGTAGATCATCAGAAGCTGACGAGAAGTGAAGTATTTCTTTGCACGAAATAGAAATCCAAGTTTATGGGAAGCACCTTTAGCTATCGATCTCACACGGTATTCCCATGAGAGATTATTACTGATCGTAATTCCAAGCATCGAGATACTTGACTTTGTAGAAATAGTTACTCCTGACATCTGAATACTAGATGATGATAGATCGGCTTCTCCTTGAGGAGAGACATTCCTGGGTTTTGTCAGCATTAAATTCCACCAAGTTCATGTTACCCCATTCTGTTATTTTACCAAGCCATCGTTAATTTTATTGAGGTGAATGTTTCTTTGAATTTTTGTTCCTCGAGTTGGTATGGGGACTGTGGAAGAGAAGCTAGTATGAAGAGTACTCTGTCGTCCGCGAAACTTTGTACTGAACAAGAGGTTTTCTCGAGCAAATCGTTGATATAAAGTAGAAGCAAAGCGGGCGCCAGAACTGAACCCTGTGGAACACCTGCATTTATTGGCAGAATATCAGATGATACTCCATCAACAACCACATACAGAGACCTATCAGACAAGAAACTCTTCAACAAAGCACACAACTGAGGAGGCAGACCATAAGACGGCAGTTAAGAAAGGTAAAAGCTTGTTCGAAAATGTTGGTGCAACTCATATGAAGTTGAGAGAGCAATAAAATTAGAGTCCCTCTGTTGATGGTTTCATAACAAAAAGTCGGTGCGATCAGCTGTTTAGTATCTCTATGCCCGGTATAGAGCAATGACCCACTTTTCGAATACTTTCGGAACGACCTCAGAGACTACAGACGCCGAAGATCCAGCAGGTCCGTATCGTAATTCATGTGATGTAAAAAAACTCGCGTCCCTCGGTCATCCGCTTTGGGGGTTAGCGGGTGACCTATATAGACTCCTGGCACTGCAGCCGTGCCCCATATTGATCAGCAATAAATATCAGCCAGTACGCCAAGAACGATTAGAACAGGACACCGGCGCACATGGGGATTCATCAACAGTTCGATTTCGTACAGGGTATTTCGGTTATAGTGAGCACACGAAATTGAGTTTTCCTGGTGTTTTATAATTTCTAATGAATATTGTTTTCCGCAAATCTCTAGGAAATTTTGGAAGTCCAGGCAAAATTTCTTTTAGAAAAAGTCAATATTTCCTCACTGTAAGGAAAAAATATTCCCTTACTGTAAGGAATAGTGTATTATGTAATATACGCTACAATATGAATTCACCTTCACAGCAACCTGACAGCTGACAGGCCCCAGAGGGTACTTGCAATTAACTAGTAATGAATATACAGGATGTAACTGAATAAGTGTAAAACATTTAAGGAGGTGATTTTTCATCGAAAAAAAAAAAGAAAGGATCTTTCATATAAAGAAACTTCACTGAAGCACCCCTTGTTAAGATACAGCCTCTTAAAGGGTTTACATAATTATTAAAGTAACAAATTAGGAACAGAACAACAACACACAATTACAGCGTCATACCAATTTAATTGTCACTATTGGTAATAGCGACCTACTAGATAGATTAGTTTTGTATTTTCGCATTTATGACGATGTATCTCTTTGGTTGTTCGTAAAATAATTTTTGCTGCGAACTGGTCCATTTTGGGCAAAAAAAACAAGAAACATTTTTTGTTTAGAATGAAACAGGCTATCGGAAATACATTTTTAAATGGTAAACAAATAATAAGAAAAAAGTTACATTGGAAATAAATTTTAGGGGTTGCGTTTTCCACCCCTTACAACCATGGGGTAAACAAAATAAATTACTGGCTAAGTGTCTTTTCGGTAGTACAAAACGTCAGGTTAATTTCCATATTGTAACTTTCTCAGTGCTTGTGAAAAAAATTGTTATACAAATTTTGTGTACCCCCTTTCAGGGGCTGTATCTTAACAAGGGATGCTCCAATGAAGTTTCTTTATATGAAAGATCCTATTTTTTTTTCGATGAGGAATCACCTCCTGAAATGTTTTACACTTATTGAGTTAACCCTGTAGATTTGATGGCGTCGGCTTGAATCGTTGCTTCAATGTAATGACTTTGGTAATGAATACTTATAATTTAAAATATAACTTTTGAATGGACATAATTGTGCGACTGTGAATACACATTCAGTATATTGAGTTGCCTGTCTAATCTCAAGTTTTTTTTGTGTCAGTCTATGTTTGAATATTGTTTCTATGAATGAAAAGTACACATGCATTTGCAATAACTTTCACAGTGAAATGAAGAAATAACAATAATTAACGTTTATTTGAAAATGTGACAATAAGTAAGTACTTATTAGAACACTTCTTTTTCTTTCCTTTATTTTTTATGAATAATTAGTTGCCTATCAGTCCAGTTTTTATATAAATCATAACAATAGGGAGAAGCAAATATTAATTGCATCTGTAAATCTTACAGGATTCAAGGATTTGACGGCTTATTGACAGCCGTGCGGAAAGTACTTTCCGCACGAGTGAGAATAAAGGTCACTTATCATGGGAGTAGAGAGTGCGGTATGTGCCATTTCCCAGGATTGTAAATTTAATCATCAAATTTGACAATTCAACCACAATAAGTTTCCATAGTGATTTCGTTACGAATTTCAAAGCACCAGTCACTTGTGAATGAAATCATTTGCTATTTTTTTCAAAATAAATTATTATCTATCGAATTTTGAACGATTTGCGGAAAAATAGTATGTTTTCCTCGTGAGAGAAGCCACATTTCTGGACTCTGTGTTAATTCACAGTCGACCAGGAATGTAAGGCTTTTCCTACCTGGATTGAATGTTTTTCCAGGAAGTAGAAATGTTTTGGAATTCATTTTTTCGGTTTTCCCTCCGCTGGAAATGAAAAAAAAAACTTTAAGATCGTATAATTTCTGTGTTCAGGGCAAGCAAATTGGAATATCTGCTCATATTGCAATATTTAAAAGAAGCAAGATTGACTATTTTGAGTTACGTATCGATTTTTCATAAATGTGGAGATTGAAGTAAAACGTAGATTGAAAATTGGATATATTTCCCCTTGGCAACGTTTAGGTAGCTATTTTTCCCTCTTTTTCAAGGCTCTTTCGAAGATTTTCAATGAAACTTTGCAATTTTTGGTGCGTAGAATCAAATTGAAACAATGGCAAGACTAAGCCATGCTAAGTGTTGATTTTGACACAAGCTTCTTAGAATTGAATTTCCCCATTTCAACTTCGCTTTCGAGAAGAGGCATTCAACATTGATCCATACTCAATAAACAAGTAGCAATCTTTTAATTTCCGTTTAACAGAATGCAAGCAGCCTTCTTGAGTTTCTTTTTTGTTCCAGTTACGTATTGGGGCAATTATACCAAATTGTCCTGAAAACAGATATTATAAGAACTCGCTTCTTTTTTTCCTTTTCCTTTCCAGAGAGCAGAAAAGCCAAAAAATGGATTCCAGAGCTTTTCATTTACTAATGCATGTCAAGTAAAAAAGTTCAAGGCGACTTCTCCAAACCAATGCATAGAATACAACTCTTCTGAGAAAGAACTGACATAAAAAAGTTTATTAATCGTAAACATTCGATTCCTTCACAGGAAAAAAACCTACTATTTTCGGACTATAAGGCGTAACATATAAATCACTTTTTCCTACTCAAATTTTATACCAAGCACAAAAAATTTGAATCGATGAAATGCATGTTCTTTGATGTTATTGTTATTTGTATTCTTTTTGTTCTTTCCACAAAATGATCATGTTTCTGAACATCATCACTGAAGCTTCAATGAAGTTTCAACTTTGCATGAAGGTGGAACTTTTTTTAAGAATGCTAATATCACTTGCTGTTTTGGGAAAATTTGAAGAGATTCATTTGCTCCATATTCAGAGGATTCATCTTCCTTTTTGTTAATTTTGAGCGGTGAAAATCTGATGAGACTTTGAAAACGATCGCCGTTGTGCATAGAACAATTTAATTTTTCCAAATTGCTTCACATTTGACTCGTTTCAATTGTTATCGTCTCAAATCAACAAGTTTTTCAGGAACATTCGAACCTCAACTCGTGCACAAAGTCAGTTTATAGAAACGCCAGTCCGCCTGTCATCGTGAATGTGAACCATTTTTTGTTGTTCATGCATGTTTACATTGCCGTTGCCGCTTGTAGAATTCCAATTTGGCAGCAAAGTGAAATACTTTGGAAGGTGGCCAGAGAGATTCCATTATCTTTTCGTCGCAGTTTTCTTGAAGCCGAAACTACTTTTGGAAAATACTTCCTCGTTTATATAACCTAGTAAGTACCACGAGAGTCTGTAATACGAGTCAGACACTACGGAAAATTGTGGACAATTCGCAAAACTATTGACTTTCAATAATGGGTAATTGTTCTGTTCGGAGTTTCTGTTCGAGTGGTTGTGAAGTTCAGAAATTTGTTGAAAATAAATTCAGATTGAGAAGGGCCAAAAACATTACTTGTTGAAATGAAATGAATCAAAAATTGTATGAAAATGGATAAAAGTTTGCGATTGCATAAAAATTACCGATAATTTTGCAAGAAAGCGTGATATCTAAAAATTGCAAGAGTTTATTTTCATATTTTGGCGAAAGTGCCCGAGTCCGAAGGACGAGGGCTCTTTTACAAAATATGAAAATAACCTAATGCAATTTGTATAAGATATCACGCTTGAATGCAAAATTATCTGGTCATTTTTATGCACGAATGTAATTCATTGGAATATATCACGAATAAAGAAATTCTCAAGGAAATGTTATTTTTTGTTCATTTATACTTTCCTCTATAGATTGTATGGAGCACTCACCAAAACACGAGTACACTCAACTTAGAATTTGGTTCAACATTTGTTCATATTGTTTCATATTCCTTCAGTTGAATTTTGTTTGATCAATTGCATTTTTTACTTAATTTTTCGACTAAAATCCATTTGAATTTTCTTGTTGAGATTTATGCGTAAATATTGTGAAATCTCGGAATCCAAGGCAGGTGAATGAATCTTCGTCAAAACTGTTGGGCTGCATTGTTGAAAGCTTGAATACAAATGTTAAAAAACGAAAAATGTGCTATCTTGATTACAACAAATTTTAACAACAATTTACTTTGAAAAATGAGACGGAAAAGGTAAAAAATGTTCAAAGCAGAGAATAATATCTAATAAATAATATTTGCGTAGTGACTTTGATATTAATTCATTCATAATTCGCAAAAGTAACAGCAAAAAAAAAAATATTATTACAAATTATATTGTTCTGAAAATTGTTCTAAAATGAAGGAATATACAGTGGCTTTCTATAATTTCCTCCACCCTTTTATTTTTTGAACGATCAAATAAAAACTGAAAGTTGGGTTCCGTAGTTTTTTGGGTTTGTAACCTACCACAATCTGAAAAAATAAGAATTAATATTGTAATCTATACAAGTGTAGAAGGGCAGATTTTCAATCTACCCCGAAAAGTTGCTGCGTCTATTGAAAAACAGTTCTTTCTGGATAGAACAAGTCCAATTAGTCGGCAACTTCTCGTATAACACAAATTTTGCCTATCAGAAAAATAATAAGAGCTGATATATATGAAAATACTTATCTGTTAACGTTTCGGAAACTAAATTTGTTTCCGTTCTCAGAACTTCTAGGCGAATTTTCCTTTTCAAGTGCAAATACCTGGTAAAGATAGTTTTCGTGATTGACATTTGTCAACTTATTTCAAATTCGACATAACATTTTGTCCTTCAAAAGGGGCAGCCATCCGCAATCCATATCAAGCGAACTCATAGATCTGCATTCTTCACCAGACAGCATGATGAAAGCAGATTCCTTTAATTTTCGTTTCTTGCCATTGCTTTCTTTCGTTATAATTTTAGTGTCGTTCCATTCTACTGTGTGGTCTCCATCGGCAGTAAGAATGTGTTCTGATAACTTAGAACCACCTATCTGTCTGTTCCTGATGTACATCTTGTGTTCACTCTTTCGCACTTCTAATGGTCGAGACGTTTCACCGATATATTTTTGACCGCACGAACAAGGAATTTGATAAATACAATTTTTTGTGTTTTCTGTTGGGTTATTCGGTTTGGTATGTGTGAGTATTGATCTTAAAGTATTCGTTGTTTTGAATGTTGTTCTAATATTATACCTGTTGCCGAACCGTTTTATCTTTTCAGACAAACGAGGGACATAAGGTATAATGTTTGACACAGGTTGTTTATTTTGTGTAGGATTGTGAACTGTGTTCGGATTTTCAATTTCTGTCAAAGCTTTTTCTATGAATCTTTCTGGATATCCATTTTCTTTTAATACTAATTTTATGAAGTTTATCTCATCATTGATTTTTTCTTGTGAGTTACATACAATTTTTGTTCTATCATAAAGACATTTTACTATACCTTTCTTGACACTTGTGTGGTGGTTTGAGGTGTAGTGAAGATATCTGTTGGTATGTGTTTTCTTTCGATATACACTTGTATCTACATGGCGTGTCGATTTCTTTATCATTACATCTAGAAATGGAAGTTCATTGTTATTTTCTGTTTCTAATGTGAATTTCATTGTTGGTTCTTGTTATTTTATCAGATTGTGGTAGGTTACAAACCCAAAAAACTACGGAACAAAAAGTACATTTTTTGTTTTTCAACATTTTTATTCAAGCTTCGAACAATGCAATCCAACAGCTTTTAAAAAGATCCGTCGACCCGCCCTGGATTCTGAAGTATAAATCTTACGGAGCCCTACTATGAAAGGTCTGCGATCATCAGGGTACCAATCCTGTCCTGTTACATAAACTCGTCTTTTTCTAGAGTTTCGTCTGCAGCGTTCGCTTTCGACGCTCGACAACTTATTCGGAGAGCGGATGAATCAGAAAAGAAAGTCCTTCGTCTGCAAAGGGGAACAACTTCATGAGTCACACTTTCGAAGAGTTGGCGTGCACGCAAAAAATCGATACGGCTTGAAAAGAAAAGTGTGGCAGACTGTAACCCCTTTTTTATTAAAATCAGATGTGTAGATAACTTGAATGCATCGGATGCGAATTCAGGTAACGAAGTCGAGTGTCGTTTGAACAATGTTGTGCCAAGATAATTTGGCCAGGTGGCAGTGAAATGTTTTTCATTTACAACCAGTGGCGGATCCACGGGGGGGGTTCGGGTCCGGACCCCCCCCCATTGGGAAAATAAGAGATTTTTTTTTTCAATTTTTATCGGCTCCTAATTTCCAAATTTTGTTAGGGAACGAAAAAATGTCACATGAGCAAGACAAAAAATAAAATAGAATAAATTTTTTTGCATCAAAATTGAAGAACTTCAATAATTATTAAATATACATTTAAACATTAGTAAATTTTCGAGATTTCTTGAAATCCAATTCCTAAAAAAATAATTCTCGAGAATTAAAAATAGTACAAACGAGATCTGGATTGAATGTTACCCAAACAAACAAATTTCGCTTGAAACTTTTGGACTCACCGATTGTTCTTTCCTTTTTTTTCTGGTTCAGTCGGTTCAGACGCTGGATCAAGCCGAGTAAAATATGAAAATAGAGTCCTCTTCATGTTGTAGGTTCAAAATAAAATGTTTTTTTTTTTATATCAAATTGCAATTTTTCTCGATGACACTTTGAAGAAAATTGACACTTGTCAGGCTTATCGAGGAAAAGTTCGAGAAATTTCTGAGAGTAGTGACAGTGCTGCCATTGGATCCTTTTTGGCGCAGTATTTGAAAAATTAGACTTGTTACATTTGTGATGAGTATTGTGTATGCCGGTAACGATTTGAATATACTATGTATGAGTAGAATATGCTGTTGATTAGGTTAAATCAACTCGATTCGATTTAAAAAAAGTAAAGTTTCGAACCTATTTTACCTCCTGGCTACACCTTCAAATTTTGCTCATGTCAATCTCTTTCACCTTTTTGGATCTTGACTAGTTTTTGCCATACGGTAGCTCATAATTTTCTGTTTTATATATATATATATATATACAAGATGAATTTTTCTGGGTTTTTATCCGTTAGGTATTTTCTGATTTGTTCGACGTTTCGAATTCCATTTTGAATTCATTTTCAAGAACTGTGAGACGAATATCTGTCCATACCGTCCTGGTCAATCACTCCCCTTACGAAGCAACCAAGCAAGAGCTAGCAAAGACTTCAATTGTCTGTTCTCCACGGAAACTGGTATTTATAATGACTCTCCTCAGTCATTATCCGACTGCATCCGATGTTAAGGCTGCATCCTGCCCATCCAGGTATTATGTAGAAATTGATGTTTTCACGGATCTTTGATATACAAGATGAATTTTTCTGGGTTTTTATCCGTTAGGTATTTTCTGATTTGTTCGACGTTTCGAATTCCATTTTGAATTCATTTTCAAGAACTGTGAGACGAATATCTGTCCATACCGTCCTGGTCAATCACTCCCCTTACGAAGCAACCAAGCAAGAGCTAGCAAAGACTTCAATTGTCTGTTCTCCACGGAAACTGGTATTTATAATGACTCTCCTCAGTCATTATCCGACTGCGTCCGATGTTAAGGCTGCATCCTGCCCATCCAGGTATTATGTAGAAATTGATGTTTTCACGGATCTTCGATATACAAGATGAATTTTTCTGGGTTTTTATCCGTTAGGTATTTTCTGATTTGTTCGACGTTTCGAATTCCATTTTGAATTCATTTTCAAGAACTGTGAGACGAATATCTGTCCATACCGTCCTGGTCAATCACTCCCCTTACGAAGCAACCAAGCAAGAGCTAGCAAAGACTTCAATTGTCTGTTATCTGACATTTATTTATATTGGTGAATTGTATACCCCGTAGTCATCGTAACAATATATCTACTAGATTATTCTGAGAAAACCGCTTTCTTGGTCATTTGTCGTTGAATGTAATATTTTAGATATGTTCAAAACGAAACAGATTAATTTTAATCGAAATATGATGGTTGTGAATAAAATAGTATACAAACCTCGGTAGGAAGTTTCATAGCTAACCTCGACGCTTTGCGTTTCTGTTAACTAACTGATCTCACGACAGGAATGAATCACTTCCCACCTCGGTGTGTAATATATGATAGGATATATGTAGGATATGAATTCCATCAAGCACAGAGAACAAAATACTTGGTTACCAGGGCCAACCTTGTAGAAACGTGACAATTCTGATCTATTTACCTAATTATAAATTATTTGCCCAGAAAACATTTTCGAAAATCTCAATGATTTTAGCGAATTATCTTTAAAAGAAAGAAAAATCTATGGCAGAAATGGATGTTAACAATAATGGTAATATAGCGATGTTCCCGTCGTATTTAGGTATTAGGTACATTTCATCTTCAAAATTACTACATCCATTGCGAATTCCTAAACTTCATTACTGTCAATCTGATATCAATTTCATTGTAATTATCAGTTATCAGTGTTTAATGTAATAAATTAATTCACACAAATAGTGATTCTAGGGATGAATCTATTAATCAACTAATAATTAACTGGAATTGTACAGTCCAAATGGCCTCGTTTGTTAAGGCGTACGCACTCTGATACGGTCCATTATACAGTCGTGGGTTCGAGTCCCACCAAAACCGATATGAACAATGAACATTTCAAAAATTTCATAATCGCGCTATAAGAGCCATCCTGATGTGCAACAAACGTACAGCAATCCAGAAAATGCTTGACAACATATCATTAATGAGTGTGAAACAAAGAATACATTACAATGTAATCAATTTTGTATACAAAATAAAAAATCATATGCTTCCATCTTACATATCGAATGATATGGTCTATATCCAAGACATTTACTCTCATGACACATGAAATAGAGCTGCAAATGAAATTTATATCACTAGAGAAAATGCCTGTTGTGATACGTTGTTCAATAAGGGGTTATCATTATTCAATAGTCTACTAGGGATATGAAAGAATGCAATTGTTTTAATAAGTTTAAATTAAAATGTTCAGAATATGTCAAGTCAACATACTAATGTTTTGTATACATTTAGGTTTATAGTAGTATGTGAGTGTAAGTGTTTTTTTTTACATTGTAAGAGATATTTGCTGATAAACAGTTATATAACTTATTTGTGATTTAAAGAAAAATGAGAGCGTTGTGTAAGTCTTCTTCCATTGTGAATTTCGGAGAGAACTGTATCATGAACACAAAAATGTAGGTTGAAAATTGGATTCCGAGAGATGTTTATAGTTTGTTGGTTTGACTGATTCGATCCAAATCTAGAAAATCACTGGGTTATTCTGGGTATAAACGATGACTCGTCCGCGAAGTTATTCTGCAGGGTGTTCAAAATTCCAAAAACGCATAAATGTCAGATAGACGTTGTCAATTGAAACCACCATAAGATCCAGTATCTTCACTCCCAAGGCGGCCGTTATATTTCAAAATTTATTTCTGTGTTCTTTGGTTTCCATTTTGAATTCCCAACCAAAGGAAGTAATCTCAAGGCGCCAATGAATTAATTCCATTATTATCCATCAAAGCTCTGCAGAGGAAAAATAGTGTGCGGTTCGCTCTAACCCGTCCGCATTGTCTGCGACGAACCGATCGTTCCATATCAATTATTCAATCTGTTCGACAACGCGAAGCGTAACTCCGACATCCGCATCCGAGAGCTTTAATTGAGGAACAACGGTTTTTAGTTACGGCAATCGCGGTAGGATGGCGAAGCGCCTTCGCCAATTTTTAGGAGACACTACGAACAGCCGAATTCACCGGCATTTTGTTATGAGACCATCAACGGAGGGACTCTTTAATTTTATGGTTCTCTCAACTTTATATGAATTGTTCATTATTGGGTGTTTGATGATCTCCCAAACTATGGCGCAATCGCTTCAGTGCGTTATCTGACCTTTAGCTTAATGCTTCCATAACAAAAAGTCGGTGCGATCGGCTGTAAGATGCCTAAAAACCCTGGTGTTGAGACTTACACCTGTGATAGTTTGAGGTGAAATTTGCGACACATGCCTACAATGATAAAAGATATCAGGGCCTCTTCCATGGAATCAGTTCAGATGGCGTTTGCAACGAGAAGAGTTACAAATTTCCTAGGAAATGTATAAACACCCGACCAGTCGGCTGGCTACACTTTCGGAAGGTGACCGATCGACAGCCTATATTATTTGTTTAGAATAGCGGAATACATTTCAAATTACCCGTAATCGTATTCCTTTCATTTAACTTCGTTTTTTATAAATATGACATTAGATTATGCTATTTCATTGCCTGCTCGAATCAAAGAGTATATGTAATTTGTCGAACGATCGGTTGACTGTGCACTCGCAACTCCACAAGTGAACGTCAAAAAGAATTTCAAAACGAGGTCTCTCCAAGAGAAATGGGAATATTTGTAAAAAAAATGGTTCGCAGCAGCAAGTGCAAGAATGATGAAGGTGATGAGTAACGTGTGCTTCTTTGGTTTTATGATACAGAAAAGGTAAAATAGGCCTGCCTTCCCAAATTTGAAAGGCGATTACTTCTGAACTAGTAAAAAGCGCCGCGTTTTTTCCTCATTTGTATTCTACAGATCGGAATACAAATTTTTGTGAGAATGATTTTTAAACGTGGAGATATTTGAAAAAAAAACTTTACCTCGAAAAGAAAGGCAAATCGCCCACTCTTCAAAAAGAAACAAATTTCAAACATGTTTCCATTATGCTTCAAGATCATTTCGTTAATGATAATAGATATTATAGATTACATGTAATATCCTTCCGTACTGCACACCGCAAGTCTTATCTGTGGCTTATTTCTTAGACTTTTGGTAAGTACGAAAAGCGGGAATATAGCACGTTTCAAATCAACAACTATAAGCTCCACTGAATAAAAAACGAAGTAAACTATAAATAATGAATCAACTCAAAACTACGATGAACAATAAGAGAACTCAAAATCAGCAGAAAGTGGGACCCATCTTCCAGAAAAAAAATTAATCAACATCAAATCATCTGAGGTTGTTTATAATGGCTGACAATTGGCGTCAACTAGCTATGAAGAGATGATTGAGAAACACTCCACGATACGTGAAAATGACATAAAAGTGTCGCCATATAATTCCAAACAATATCGCATCAATTGCAACACCAGGGTTTTTGACATCTTAGACACATTTGGAGATTTATTGACCCCCAACAACCACCGAAGGCGCTGTCGACTGATTTCGGGGATTAAACTAGAACTTCATATCCTAAGTATTGAAAATTACCAATTAGTATCTGGAGATTTTGATTTGAACATGTTTTGAACAGGAGTTGAATTATTTTCTGTCGCCGCAGTATTTTGCCGCTGCAAAAAACAGCTGGACACAGTAGTTGAGATGTTTGCAAAAATCTGACCAGAAACGATTTTTTTTCTTGTTTACCAGGCGTGAAAAGCTCAACATTGCTGAACGACTTTAAACCCTTGATGTATAACATACTATTAAATCAACCTCTTCACAACCAGTTTCACACTTGGTTAGGGAATAATTTGCACTTCAAAAATAAGGTTGGTTTCTGCAAGAAGGAATGTTCGAAAAAGTATGATATTTTTTTTTTAATTGAATACCTAAATTCACAAAGAATTCGATACGTAACTGATAACTGCTTTTTATTAATATTGCACTCATGTATCGCGACAAATATACCAATTTTACAATATAAACAGATATTATAAAAACTCAAAGCCTTCTTTTTCCAGGGGGAAGAAAACCAAAAAAAACAAGTTCAATACTTATATACCTCCTCGAATAACATCGAATAAAATCCACTCAATAAGAGGCTATCAAATCCACAAAAAACATTTCCTGGACAGGTCATAATATTCATTTCCTATAAAATATTCTCACGGTTCGCTACTGAATTGTTGATCTATTTCAGGTATCCATTGTTGACGGTATAAAGCAGCCATCGATGCTAGAATTAACGATAATTTTGTTCTGTAACCTCGACCTTTCAAACTGTCATATCGCTTTGAAAAATCGAAGTCGATGAAAGGAAAGCCAAAAAGCCCATCAATGACATGAAAGAAAGGCAATCAGTTGATATAAAAGGGGTATTATGTGTCTTTCCTTTTCAGGAAAACGATGAGACCAATTCAAATAAAATACGACTGAAAACATGGTTTCCGTTTTAGGCAGAGACATTATTACTAGATTATACCACTAGTCTATAGTGATAGCTATTATTCTCGAGGAATTTTTACCAGGGTTGAGCTGATTAAAATCAAGTGATTAAAATCACGATTAAAATCATGATTTGAATCGCTTGATTTTTTAAATTAAAATCATGATTTAAATCAATTTTTGTTTTTTATATTCAGAACCAGATAACAACATAATATAAAAGTTTTCTCGAAGATCAGAAGGAGTATCTGCTTTCAGCAAAAAACAACAAAAAAGAAGAACATAATTCCAAATTCTTAAACTTAACGTAACACCTAAATTTTATTACTGTATATTTTCAGTCTATTCAGTTTCCTTATACAATTCAAACAAAAACTAGCGAAATGCGTGAAATTGTTGGGCAACGTCAATTTATAGGTTGAGAAGGAAAACAAGCCTCGACAGGAATATTCATGCAAAAAGTACAACAAACGCGCTCGTGTTCGTGCCTCACTCGGCACTGTATAGCGAGTGTATAGGACAGAAGAACAACAAATCGCAACAAGAATTTTCTTGAAAAATGCGTTGTCACAAGTTCTTGAGCCGCAAATTGTATTAAATTTTTTAGACTTATACATTGAAATAATCAACAATAATTTCAAAGAATCAAAATGTTCAAATTTTATATTCAAATCAAAAATGAAAAAAAATAAAAAAAAATCAAATAAATTGTGAAAAAAAAAATCAATGATTTTTGATTTTTTTAATAAAAATCAGATTTTGCCCCACCCTGATTTTTACGAACCGAGCCGCGTCAACTGCGAGGGAGTAATATTCCGAGAGAATAATAATAGTCATTATTGCGAGTAGTATACTCTACTTTATTTACGACTAATTCATTCATCATAATCAAATGATTCTTCAGTTTCATTCACTCAATACGAATACACAAACACTACCTGCGTTGGTGTTTGTTTCGTTTCCATGGTAATATTCAATTCAAGAAATTTTGTGATAGGACTACAAGAGACTATTACTATTAATATCTCGCCATTATACCGTGAGGAAATAATATATTGCATTATACTGCAGAAACCATTAGTATAATACTTACCTTACGTATAAGTCGTAAATAAAATATATTATAATTTGGCTATTTGTATTACAATTCTATATGTTTTGCAAGTCGACTTTCTGCATGTGTACATTTGATTAATTTATCGATATTTCATTCAATTGAATAGATATTGTGACGAAATGTCCCAGCGCCGGTCCTGTCGTTCATAAACGCAGAATAATATGAGGGGTCGAAGAGCGAACGTCATGTCTCCTGGAACTCTCGTCACGCGAGGAATATTCGATACCGAGATTTTATTCGAAAATTCTCCATAGGCCTAGGCAAGTATATAAGGAGACACTTCAACGCGGAAGGGAGTATTTTATTCGCAGAGAGAGTTTAGCAGAGTTGGCATAGTTATTTGGATAGTTACTGAGATAGATATTTATCAGAGTTTCTAGCTTAGTGGAGAGGCGGAGAGTTTCACAGAGTTTTTATCGGAGAGAGCTTTGGTATTTCAAAGTGCAGAAGTCGAAGTAGATATTTTCTATTCCAGGGGGTTTTAGTACCGATAATTGGAAAGTTAGCTGTGTTGTATTGTCTTGTGATAAAGAACGTAACATTTTGCTCACTTCTGCTCAAAGTGGGTAAGTGACGTGTTATGTCAAACAAAATAATATTTTCTGCTAACGCAAAAAAATGTCCACTATAATCCGGTGTAGGTTACTCCTACGAGAAAAATACTCCGACAAATACCTGGGTTACCACGGTAACGCGAGAAGAAATACGCATTTCATTGGTCGAAAACCGTTGGCGTGAAATTTTCATGGGAATAGTTCTTTCATTCAAAAACGAGAAAGATATGTGACTCACCTCCAGATCTTCATCGTTCGGCGACTGAACAGAGAGATCTTCAAGTTGAGAAATCTTCCTATCGAATATGCACTGGTGCAGTTGATCGTCCAGCATCTTGAAATTCTCGAAATTCCTCTGGATGATCCAACAGGCGTCTCCAGACGTGACCTGAACCATGAACCATTCGGTGTCGGTGTCTTCATTTGCTGGAAATAAGTACGGATGGATGAGAGGAGACAGATATAGACAGTCGGTTATTCGAGGTCAAGAAACGCTCCGAGCGACTAAGATGTGGATGGGTGACCGAATTTAGACTGACTTCCACTACTTCAAAATGAAAAAAATGAAAATTGTTTACCAGGTAGGGAAAGTCTAACATCCCTGGACGACTGTGATGATTGCTAAGTGGAGGCGCAAGCAGAGACTTGAAATTCGTAATGAAATTACTTGGGTTACTATGGAAACGTATTAAGGTTTAATTTTCAAACGAAGCTCATAAATTAATTTGATGGCGTTCTCGAAAGTAAAATGATGAGTGGTGATGAAATTTCCATTCGTGGGACACCTCCAGCGATGTTTGAGGAAGTGGAAACTGCTTCGTTAGAATTATTGACAAAAAAAATCAAGATGAAAGTACGAATATTATACATATAAACGTTTTATGGACTATCACAAAAGCACTAACAACTGTAAGAGAATATCATTCCCTTACAGTAAGGAAATCTTGACTTATTCTTTGAGAATTTTTTTCCTTAACGATTTGCAGAAGAATTACTTTCTTAATTCTTTTAGTATTCAGGCACCATCTTTGAAAACAAAACGGTTTCTAGTATACTATTCATTTAACACCTGAATTCCAAAATGTAATTTGTAGGCAAAGCCGAAGTTCAGTTTCGTATGGTTTATGCGAGTGATAACCATTACATGCGAGTTCCATACGCTATTTTATCTAAACCCGATAAATAATAAAGAACTAAAAATATATTAATATTTGTATTGAACACAATAACAGTAATTAATGAAATATCAATAATGAAATTGTAATTGAATAATCAATAGAAATGAAAAAAAGCAGATGTCCGAGACTGGTTTGAAACCCGCGTCTCAATAATAATAATAACAGTTCATTTTCAAGATTCACGATACTAAAAATGAAAAAATCATGGTGGTACAAAAAAAATTACGATAACTAGCTGTTTCATCGAAAATGAAGAGATACCGTTGATGTAGTTTTTCGTGAACTTTCTTAGATTTTTGGGATAAAATATTCTTCTATATCGCTGATATCAGACATTTTGAAAATATAATTATCGAAGTTAGCTATATTCCATGAAAATTTAATACCTACTGATTTTGACAAACTCAAAAAAATGCACAGCATGTTTGAATGAAAAATAATCGGTTTCTATTGGTTGAAGATCTGTATCATAATGGATCTCATTATGAAACGGATTACGGGCATATCAGTGTATTATTATAGTACGGACGAAGTTAAAAAAAAAAGAAGAAAAGAAAACTCACTATGTTGAGAATGGAGCGACTGGTCCATGTTGGTCTGGAGGGTGACGCTGAGTTGGGGTAGTTGCACCCTTTCGTAATGGAAATGAGCGCATTCTTCGAGTTTCGGAAACCGACAAGGTTCCGCCCCTGGGGCCGGAGCCCCGCCCGCCGCCTCGCTGATCTGCATGTCGTACACTTCAGTGCATAATGCCTGAAACGAAAAACAATGTGAAAAAAAAAATTCGAATGCGGTTGACGATGGTTCTTGTTGCGATATATGTAAAAAACAATGAATAATAAAAATGAAACGGAAATGAAAAAGGTAAAAATTTATAAAATTAAAGAAAATATTGGAAAAAAGTTTAAAGAAAAGTCAACGCACACAACGTTTCAGATGAAGATATACAGTATTTTTTTCTATTATAATAATTGTTTCCAATTGATTTCGTTTCTTGACCATCGCTCTTCGATTTTTTGTTTTATCATCCGCTAATTTATAATGCTTTTTCTACTTGTTTTCATTTCTGCTATTTGATTTCACTAACTACTCTAGAATCCACAGCAATATTCCGATAAATTTCATTATATAACCTCAACTGTTCATTTTAATTTTTCATTCAAATGTATCACGTCCATTCCAGTTTTTCGATTGTTTATAGACAAATTCCAAAGGAGTAAATAGTATTAAGAATGGAGATTCAAACCAACACCACTTGATTAATGTTTTCCAGAATTCCATTGGAAAAATCATATAAAATCCCCGACATATAATAATAGTAGTGTATGTCTTTGTTCATCGCTGATTTAACTCAAAACAAGTATGCGTACAAATTCATAATCTCCACAAATGATCATATCATATATAATTGGGGGTCATATCTCGACTGCACTAAGTTTAATCGATTGAAATTTGTGCTGCACACCCAAGATTTTCGAGATTTTTCTTATCAAATGACTTGAGCGTATAATAAATGGATGAAATCCCAAGACCGCAGGTGAGGGTAGCTTGTTCTGTACAGCTGCATTGAGATCTACACGTTAGCGGGAAAAACGTCTTCTCGCACAGGAAATGTGTTGTAATTGGTGGCGAGATAAATTTTTATTATTGATTTATTTGTATCGAACGACCAAGTATGGATAATCCGTCATCAGCCCGCCGATAATACAGAATCCTGCAATTTTACTTCCTACAGTTTTTTTTAATCCATGTAATTTTGTTGAATACTTGGGGCTAACAACCGCCATAGGAATTGCGCCACATACTTTTCATGCTGTTGCCTTTCAAAACGCGTTTCTGTAATCTGTGAATTAAACACCTCGTGAATCCCGATGAGAAGAATGACGTTTCGGATAAAAGACGAAGAGGTTGGAAAGTTTCATAAGAGGTCAGGGACGTTATTTCCCAAGTCGTCTTATTATGAGAGATCAATTGGTTAGTTTCCAACCCGAAAATAGGTGAGAAACAATCGCATTCTCGGATGATTGTGAATGAAAATATTTCTATATTGTTCAACCACTCGAAAAACCACACAATTTTCCGACGAACCTATTTCAATTTCATTTCGCAACTGTCGCGCCGTACCTAAAATTAGAATCTCGAATAGTTCGAATAGCTTCCTTATACTAGAATGAAACCAATGAAACAGCGAACAGATGTTGAACTGAGACACTGAGAAATTCATTACTCACAGATGAGAAATGCGGTTTATTTTGGTGAGATGCAGTTGCGAATAAAACGGCTTCGGAGGAGAGGACATTCGTTCAATTCGATCGAGCGTGCCATTTTGATTCGGGATTCGGGTTATTGCAATCACAAAAAAAAAATATGAAATAGTACATTGATTCTAGGGATTTTTTTGTGTTCATTTGCCGTGGTCCACAGGTTTTCACTTCTGACGTTTCGCCTACAGCTGTGAGAAAGTTGTCTATAAACTTATAGAGTCGAAAAATTGGAATGGACGTGATACATTTGAATGAAAAATTACAATGAACAGTTGATGAAGTTATATAATGAAATAAATCGGAGTGTTGCTGTGGGTTCTTGCGTAGTTAGTGAGATCAAATAACAGAAATGAAAACAAGTAGAAAAAGCATTATAAATTAGCGGATAAAACGAAAAATCGAAGAACGATGGTCAGAAAACAAAACTAATTGGAAATAATTATATTATAATAGAAAAAAAGAACTGTTTATCTTCATCTGAGACGTTGTGTTTTCACTTCTGACGTTTCGCCTACAGCTGTGGTAGGCGAAACGTCAAGAGTGTAAACCTGTGGACCACGGCAAAGAAACCCAAGAAACACCCTAGTATCAGTTACCTCTTCCGTGAAAGTTTACGTTGTTTGAATACTATATTGTTTGCCAGGTGGGAGAAGCCTAACATTCCTGGACGGCTGTGAAGATTGTTAAGTCGAGGCAACACAGAATACAGGAATGTGGCTTTTCCTACGAAGTAAAAATCCTATTTTTCCTCAAATCGTTTAAAATTCGACAGATATAAATTCATTTTGAAAAAATCGCCAATAACTTCATTCACAAATGAATGGTGATTAAAAAAAAACGTAATAAAATTACTTGGGTTACTACGAAAACTGTTTTCGACCATTCATGAAGAACACAAACAACTGTAAGGAAATATCATTTCCTCATTGTTCAGAAATCTTGACATTTTCTTCAAGAAATTTTGTCTGGAATGTCAAAATTTCTTAGCGTTTTTCTGAAACTGTTTCTTTTAATGAAAGCTTTCAAATGATTTTTGACATATATGGTCATGATGGCATTCGACAAATTTGACGGGGTAATTGAGGGCGTTTGAGAATTATAGTACTTAATTGATTTTTTCGCCTACCTCCATCCAAGTATACATACATTTCCTGGCCTCATTGTAGGGAGCAAAGTCGTACTTTTTCTCCCTAGGAAGGAAAAGTTAAAGTGACGTCATGGTACGTCTTATATGGCATTGGCGTTCTAACCTATTTTCTATTGTATTAGTATAAATTTTAACGTCTATGTCCACGTATTTTGCAAAATGGTAAAAATCAGAAGGGTAGGATATTTTCAAGAAGTGAATATATTGAAAAAATAAAAGGTAATCGGCAATTATTATGATAAAGCTACAGCAATACGCTAGGTTCAAGATTCCGTAAAAGTTGCCTGTGAGTCCCGGTAGCGCAACGAGTTGGTGAACAGCTCACTGTACATGATAGGCTTGTAAGTGTTGGTTCAATTTCCGGCGTTGACAGCCTTCTTTTTTTTTCTTAATACTTTTTTTTGTTCTGTAGGTTCTCCTCATTTTCAAGATCATACTATACTGCACCTTTTTCTTAGTATTAGTTCTTCAATAATTGTTCCGTAGTTTTCAGGGTTTGTAACCTACCACAATCTGAAAAAATAAGAATTAATATTGGAATATATAAAAGTGTAGAAGGGCAGATTTTCAATCTACCCCGATGAGTTGCTCCGTCTATATATTGTTCTATCCAGAAAGAACTGTTTTTCAATAGACGCAGCAACTTTTCTACACTTGTATAGATTCAAATATTATTTTTTAATATTGTGGTAAGTTACAAACCCAGAAAACTACGGAACAAATATTGATCCACCACAAAATAATGACGTTCAAACAGTTCTTAATAAATTTTGATTGTTAGTTTCATGAACAAATTATTTAAAAATGACTCGTTTTTGAGGAAAGCGGAAAAATCATATGTATTACATGGGGGTAAACTTTCCTTCCTTGTTATACAAATAGCTATTGTCTGCATTCAATTGTATATGCTCGTTCACTTCAATGAATATTATTTGCCGTTGAAAGTTTGCTCTGCTCTATTGTTGAATGTATACAGGGTGACTCTTCGGGACCTCCGTCGATAGTTACGAATCATTTGATATTTTATATATAAAATTACATTTGTTGGACATTTTCAATTTCAATACATTTCTCAGTGGGATTCTCAGTGATCTGCAGATTTTTTGGGCCTGACGTGATAATAGATCTGAAATGAAGTGAATTCAAGAAGAAATATTAACGAATGGAAATTTCGAAGTTTATGGCACAAACAATCCCAATCAGAATGTACCTTAGCAAAGAAAATCATCATGAAGTTGATGAGCGTTTCAGCACGTCTTGGACATTTTGTGGCTAATAGATCAGCTATTGATTACAAGATGAATATTATACTAAGACTAAACTTGAATAGTAAAATGAATGCAATTCGATACTCAAATACCAATCGTTAACTCATGTGATGCAACAAACGCATAAACAACGTGACTCTAATAAATGAAATCCGAAACGATGTACTGTTTTATGTAAGCGGCGCCAAAATGCAACTCGTTTTGCCACCGGTCGTATCTACGTGTGCGGAGATGCATCAAGAATATCTATGAGCGGAATAAAAAATAACCAAGTCAACGATTCAGTGGATTATAATCGTGATGATGATAACAAACAATTATGTTTGTTTGGATCGGACAAACATTTCTTCAGTCCAAATAAACCTCGAGATTGGGAACTTTGGTGTCAAAGTTTGAACTTTTTGTAGAGATCAATTGCCCTAACACCAAACTGATACTATTTACTCTCGACGCGCGTTAACTGAACTAGGGTTGACTTTTTTTTTTAATTAACACGCTTTTATTAGCTTGGATTGTAACTATGTATGTAACGGAATCTTTGAGCATAATTTTCACCAATTTCCAGAAGTCTGATTAATTTGAAACTTTGCATACGTATCAAGGACCGATGACAATGCAATAATTTGATCATAGTTTGCCATTATCCTTATAAGGACCACCAGGATTAAATTAGCTTGGGTTGTAACTATGTATGTAACGGAATCTTTGAGCATAATTTTCACCAATTTCCAGAAGTCTGAATAATTTGAAACTTTGCATACGTATCAAGGACCGATGACAATGCAATAATTTGATCATAGTTTGCCATTATCCTTATAAGGACCACCAGGATTAAATTAGCTTGGGTTGTAACTATGTATGTAACGGAATCTTTGAGCATAATTTTCACCAATTTCCAGAAGTCTGAATAATTTGAAACTTTGCATACGTATCAAGGACCGATGACAATGCAATAATTTGATCATAGTTTTCCATTATCCTTATAAGGACCACCAGGATTAATAAATTCTTTTATAGATCCTCTGTAGTGGAGTAAAAAAGATAGAGCT
The DNA here is from genome assembly GCA_032362365.1 of Zygogramma bicolorata. Lineage (NCBI taxonomy): Eukaryota > Metazoa > Arthropoda > Insecta > Coleoptera > Chrysomelidae > Zygogramma > Zygogramma bicolorata. The sequence continues at coordinate 2,411,714 of JAVJAQ010005172.1, forward strand.
AGCACGCATTCTGCGCATGCCTGCAGTTTCGGACTTACTCTTTCGTTCTTTCGTTCGGGCACTCGGCACAGCACAACGGAGGCAGAAACGTTTTCAGGGTAATTGCGTTCTCACAATGTTCATTCCTTATCGTACATGCGTAGGTGTACATGAGTCTGATACATGCAAATTACTGTATATGATATTTATGTAACATATAATATGATAACCGTGATTTACAAAAGGCATCTAAATTATAACAAAATAATCAGAACACAAATTTCAATCTATTTATATTATGGAACAAAATTTGGTAAACAATAATAAAGCTTTAATTCCTTATCTTACATGCGTAGGTGTACATGAGTCTGATACATGCAAATTACTGTATATGATATTTATGTAACATATAATATGATAACCGTGATTTACAAAAGGCATCTAAATTATAACAAAATAATCAGAACACAAATTTCAATCTATTTATATTATGGAACAAAATTTGGTAAACAATAATAAAGCTTTAAAATTTAATTAGACCTTTGGAAAAATGGCTGATCGGGTCTTAATTGTGTTAGTATATTCCACGGTTACCACTCTCTGCTCCAAGAATATCTCCCGCAATTACGGCCGTTCAAGGATTACGTATGTTCAAGGACAATTTCTACACAGCTTTAGTTTTACAGTCGGTAAAAAAGGAATTAGTTATAGTTAAAACATATTCAATCATAAATTCTCACCAACTAAAATAAAGTTAACAAATTTCAATTTAAATGAAATGATGAGATTGCGGAATGATTCGTAAGAAATATCACATTTCCACTAGAAACTAATTGATAAATTGAACTAAAAAATGAGAAATAAATAATAGTTTAAAAAACTAAAAAAACACGCTTTTATAGCTAACCGAACTGAAAAATTGAAAATAATTTTTAATTACAAAGAGTTTATATTACGGTAGTAGAAGGCTAAACAATCATTCATAGTCAATCAGCTCAAAATGAAATTATAATAAAATTAAAGTAATTAACAGAATAAAGTAATTCAGAGTAAAAAGCGTGGGGTGCATTTTACTACATTTCATAAGTCTCCTCTCAAAGATAATTACCGATAGAATGATTGTAATATATAATATATCAAGCACCCCACGCTTTTTACTCTGAATTACTTTATTCTGTTAATTACTCAAATTTTATTATAATTTTATTTTGAGCTGATTGACTATGAATGATTGTTTAGCCTTCTACTACCGTAATATAAACTCTTTGTAATTAAAAATTATTATATGTTTAACAATGTAAGGTAGTGCAAAAACTACCAGCAAAGTTTTAGGTCCGGTATGGACTTCGTTTTTTACTACTTATTATGCTGAGTAATTTCTTAACTATAAACTAAAAATCGGACTAAAAAGTAAAGGATCTTTGTCACCATTCATGCTATTCTTGCGTTTCACTATTTCTAGACTCTCGAATGCATCGAGTACCCCTATGTCATGCACATCCTCAATCAGTTTCAGATTGATTCCACCAATCATAGGATCATTGTCCGAAGTATGTTGGGCGACAATGGACTTTTCTACCCTTCCGTATCTCATGTGTGCATAATGCTCTTTCAAACGGGTTTCCATAGCTCGTCTGCTCTGAATTATGAATTCATTGTTGTTTCCCTAGTCAACGAATTTTCTCAATGACGCGGAAAAAAATTTATAGCAGATGGAATTATTGTAGAGATTGAAGTGATCAACACCTGAAAAAAACTATATTCAACAAAATAGTTATTTATCTAACATGTGCGTAAACTGATACTTTTTTGCATGTGACGGCAGTTGACAGAACGAAACTCAGTAAATAACTGGAAAATATTGACATTTCTGACAAGATATTTGAAGAAAAATGACAATATTTCCATGAATCTAATGGTTTTGAGGCAAAGAGGAATAACTGTTGAATAATAGTTATTTGTTTGAGGGCCAGTTTTTCAAATCAAAGATCATCTGTCAGACAGATGGAAGAAATGAGAGGGTTCGCGCGAGTAAAGTTTGGCAGTGATAAGGGACTGTTGGCTATCTCTATCCGATAGATATCTCACATTGAAAAACCGATCCTACTTAGTATAGTTTTCACGAACTCAGTTGAGACAGTACAGCACCATATCCCAGCTTATAAGATTAGTAATAATCCGCAGCAAGTGTTTCATCGAACATACGCCGACTGAAAATTGAATTTCAGTTTTAATGCTGTCTCAAGCGACTTCGTATAGACTATACAAAAAACGCATATTTTCGAGTTCAAGTTAGAGAGTCTGTCAATCTTACGAGTTCCGAAAATGCATTATTTGTACCAATTGAACACAACATGTTTTCTACAATCGCTGGATTCTGAGACTAGTCGATAAATTTATTTGAAACTAAAAGCAGGTAGGTAGAAAGGGTTCGCATATCGAGGGATTCTATCTTAAATAATTATACATGAAGGTGTTTGTTTATAAGCAAAATTTTTAAAATTAAGGAAATGCACGCATTTTAATCTATTAAGCTCGGTGAAGGAAGGATATATGTTGTGATCATTTCCAGAAAAAATGTTAACTCAGAAAACTTCAAAATCGAACACAAGAACAATTCAGTACCCGAAGAGTGAGTCAAAATCCAGATTTATTTTGAACAGTTTAATCGATTGAACAGGTTTAGTGCGATGTATCGCTGTGAAACTCTGTGAAAGCAGTCCACCCTTCAACTTTTCCACGGGTTATTCACATGAGAGAAATAATCTTTAAGAAATGACAATTTCTGAAAACCGATCTTCTGCCATCCCTACCTACGAGACGGCGTTCTATTACAAGTGATTGAAGCCCGTCTCCCGTTTACCCAGACGCGCCACAAAAAACATAGCTGGCCGTGACTGCAATTTTCCATCCGATATTACCACCGTAAGTTTTCCGTTTTTCGATCCGATAATCTCACGATCCGATAGTCTCAGTACATCCGAATATCACCCGGGATATGAACGTGTTCGGGTGTAGGCGAGAGAAAAAAAAGTTCTATCCACGATGAGCTTGAGAATATCTCTTTCCCGGAAGTCGTTACGGGTTAGATTATTCCGTAAGCACACCCCATTTTCTTTGTTACTCGTGCCGTTTATATGGAAACCGGAGAAGATGCTCCACTCGAGATTTGCTCTGTTTCAACGATTATTCGAGATAGGGGATGTACGTGAATACAATGCCCGTTCTTGAGGCAAGTGTCACAAATTATAGTGAGCTTAATGGAGACTTGAGCCACAATTCTAATCAACTCTTGGGATTTTGAATTACGAACGAAGCGTCTGTTAATTTTCCACTCCGTTTTTTTTTGCTTCTTGGAAGCCGTCTGACCGTCCTTTATTATTGCCAGGTCTCCGACAAACACTTCAGCTTATAGGACATATTGCGCTTTGCTTCCCTCTACTTTATGACACCCATTTCAACAATCTTGTCCCCTGCACAAGTTTGTGCAGGTTGATTGCTGGGTGTTTGTCATATTTTTCTGGATCCAGAACTGGTTTTTCAGTTTCCATATATATTTTGTCTTTTGTGATCCAGAGCCTTACATTTGCAAAATACTTGTAGAACTGCCTCTGTCCCTTTGTTACATTGTCTGCAGCCAAGGTTGCCGTTGTATCCTATCTAATTGAGGTGTCCTCGGAAGAAGATGATCCAGTAGTATCTCTCTCATTACGCTTATCTGTTTCCTGTTACACTGAAGCAGGTCATCAGTCTTTTTCCTCGACGATCCTTTCATGAAAGTTCTCCCTTGTAGCGCTACTAGGTAGATTCTTCCAGCAATCTCTATGTTCTGTTCTCACCCAATTCCTTATTTGATTGCGTACTATCATTTTGGATACCCCCACTGCTATTCTACTCAATTTATTTTAGTCGTTTTATTTCATTGTAAAAGATCTTGCCTATAATTAATAATTTGGGTTTGATGTTATTCATGAATTATTATTAAGGTTTCAGTATTCACTATCTTCGCGGTACACCCTGTGAATAAATTCAAGTGTTCAGTCTGTCAGACTTGCAAACCCCCATCTATTGACGATCAGAGAGAAAGTATGCACTCCAGACACACCGAGTACTGGAGGTCTTCAACAACAGGCACATCGTACAGCAAAATACTGTAACAAACGAGTTTGGATCTTCGATCATCTAGTAGATAGGTTTCACTTTTGATAAATTAGCAGTGAAGACTAATCAAGACTGGCTATGAATCAAATCGTATAACATTCCGGCAGTTGTATCGCCAAAAGCATATGCAGGAATTTCTTCTGTAAAGAATTCTACACTGACACCTCTCAGATATAATCCAACGCCCTTTGTGGTATTAGCCAGGGTAGTAGTTGTATCAATCGAATAAATTTGATGATCCCAGAAAATCAAACCATATTGAACAGTTGATTGAGCCAGTCCGTTTTATCTTCAAGGTGAACACTTTTCCAACAGATTTAGGATTTTATTTCATTTCAACAGACGGTTTGAAATGTATGGTGTTCGCAAGTCCTGCCGAATTTCACTGATGAGGCTTATACTGGGTCGAAACAGCTGTCTGGTATTGAGTTGGTGAATGTTATCGTTTCGAACATCGATATTCTGATCCCTTTCTATGTTGCAACCTTTTCTGCAAGCATACCGAATATTTGCTTATTGTTTGTACGAGAGTACAGTCTGTAATTGGTTTTTCTGATTCCTATCATTACTTGAAAGAAAAGTTTAATAGCTTCCCATTAATAAATAATCGATGGTTGATTAATTCTGTCTCTTACGGTATTAATCGTGAAATTAGTTCTTATCTCCAGGAATCGAGTGAAGAGGCACTAGGGCAGGCTCCTCAACACAGTAACAACACCTAATTTGAACACGAGATTGACAACGAAAGTAAACTGAATCTGATCCCGATAAAAAATTGGATAAGTCCTTGTAAGTTGTATTATAGTTTTTTTTTTGCTCAAATAGAAATCCATTTGAAATCAGTTAATTCGAAGTCATCTGATCGAACACAACGAATCAGAACAAAATTATACTGAATATTTCCCTCATATATAAAATGTCCCATAAGAGCAATGCAATTATCGAAAACTTACAGCGGTAATTGCATTGTATCAAGTCACCATAACAACATATTTGAAACGGTATCGCTAGACGTCAGTAAACCACACAAATAAATGTCAGATAGACTTCAAAAATAGAAAAACATTTAGCGTTTTGGTGAGTGCTCCATACAATCTATAGAGGAAAGTATAAATGAACAAAAAATAACATTTCCTTGATAATTTCTTTATTCGTGAAATACTCCAATGAATTACATTCGTGCATAAAAATGACCAGATAATTTTGCATTCAAGCGTGATATCTTATACAAATTGCATTCGGTTATTTTCATATTTTGTAAAAGAGCCCTCGTCCTTCGAACTCGGGCACTTTCGCCAAAATATGAAAATAAACTTGCAATTTTTAAATATCACGCTTTCTTGAAAAATTATCGGTAATTTTTATGCATTCGTGCAATTATAACCGAAAAGATATCATGGGCTCTTTTCACTTTATTATGTATTATGTTATTGCCATGGATACATACAAATTGATTCATTTCGATTTTGACGTTTCAAATTTTTGATATTTCAAAATGTCACCATTTGAACTTTTGCAATGATAGAAAGTATCACTTAGATGGAAATCGGGAGGCGGAAGAATTGTCGTCAATTTTAAAGGCTTGTGCTGTGAACATGAGAACAAAGATGGTAGAAAGTTCATGGTCAAAACCATATGGAACTTAGCAGGATGAATTGGTTTTTCTCTTGATTTTTATCAAAAATTAGCAAAACATTTTCTATCCGAATAAACCCCGAACACTGATAAATGCCCAAAAATGTTATAACAACTTTCTCAAGCTTTCGAAATATTATAAAATGTTCGAACAATTATCAATGTCTTTGGGCTATATTACTACTGATGAATTATCAATCTGGGTGTTAAACCCACAGCGGACTCAATTTATCCCGATGAAAAATCTGCAATATCACGTCGTCCATATCGTAACCAAATACCGACGTGATAACGAATTGAACAACAACGTCGTTCGGTAGAGCTGTATGAATGGAACAATAGGGCAATAAGATAACAGCGTTGACTTTGGATTCCATCAGTTTAATTCGAGGTCGGTTTTCGGAAACACAATGTTTAAATTAACCGGCACAACTATTGTCGCTAAGTCGGACTGCAGGGAAATCGAACGGATTAGTTCCCAAGTTCCCCAACCTCCCATCGACCGTCCGATACCTGATCCTGCCATAATTACTAATGAACCCTTAAATCCCACCAACCTTCAATCCTCGATCTCCAGTGATGATAGCCAGCTAGTAAGACAACTCAGACCTAGACGCAAGGTCACTCAGTCTTGAAAATGGCTCCGAAATGGGAGCCGAAACGTAGACAAGTAAATATTTCCAGACGCGGATCAACCGGAAGTTCCAGCCAGCACATTTCTAACCGCGGAAGCCTAGCCGATCAAATATATATATATATATATATATATATATATATATATATATATATATATATATATGTGAAATTAATGTGAAACCTGAAACCTAGTCCTGGAAGGAACTACCTTCAAGCTCATGCAAAGCTATCTACACAACAGAAAACAGTGTGTAAGGATCGACGATACTACGAGCGATTTCAAATATGTTGAATATGGAGTCCCACAAGGAACAGTTTTAGGGCCAATACTATTCAATTTATACCTGAATGATCTTTTCCAAATGGAAACGTTAGGTAATATTGTGAGCTTTGCAGATGACACTGCAATCACATATAGAGCTGATAATTGGGACACGCTTAAAGAAATAGTCGAATCAGATTTCTCTAATATCATAAAATGGTTCGATGCAAGACTACTTACAATAAATATAAAGAAAACTCACTTCCTACCATTCGCTTCATATTCAAATAGTTTACCAAAATATGATTCTCTAACTGTGAGAGTTGGAAAAAATGTAATGAATATACAGGCGGTTTCAAACATAAAATATTTGGGAACATATGTTGATGCACACCTGAAATGGGATGCTCACATTAACTTTGTAGTAAAGAAATTAAGAGTGATTCTCATCAAATTGAGATCTTTAGTGAATATTGTCAACTTACACTAACTGAAGATCATATACTATTCCTTAATCGAAAGTCACTTATCATATGGAATAACAGTATGGGGTGCAGCTTATCAAAATCACATTAAAAAACTCGAGGTTATCCAAAAACATACAATTAAAATAATGTACAAAAAACCCAAACAATACGATACATCCAAACTTTATGAAGAATCTAAAATTTTTGACATCAGACAGCTCTATTTTTTAAAAACAGTTATAAACCGATATAAATATGGAAACCAAATGCAACTTGTAGAACACAAATATGAAACCAGATATAAATCAACTATTGTATTTTCGATCACGAGACCAGAAAAAAGCATCAACCAAAGAACTTTCATTTATCTAGGCCCGAAATGTTATAACCTTCTTCCTCAAGAAATAAAATTAACCAATTCATTGCCACTTTTCAAAAAACGTACCAAACATTGGTTGAGAGGGATGCCAAGATTGGAGATCCATACATATATCTGTGTATAACTTTTTAAATTTTGTTTTGTAATAAGTACTTGTCAATTTGTTCCTTTATTGTTTATATTAATTTTCAAATATTACAAATATTTTCTTTATGTCTCATATACTTTTTGTAGGTTTAGAATATTCACATGTTTATACTATGAATTTATTCAATAACCCACGCACAGACTAGCTCTTCTGTGGGTTTACCTATATTTATTTCCGAATGATCTGTTTTATCCATGTTCATATATTTTACGGGTAAATAAATATTTTAAAAGATTCACCACATATATATATATATATATATATATATTTTCATAAGTGACACCAAAAATGCTAAATGATAAGCTCTAGTGAGTTATCAAGTTTTCACGATCAAGTGTTGGAGCCATGGAAATTGAATAACTATCAATCATATACATCGGTTGAAAAAAAATCATCGTTAAAGATGCAACACAAGAAGTGTTAAGATGTTATAGTTTCATTAACAAAGTGAGATTATTGAGATTCTATATGAAAGTTAGGTGTAAAAAATCAGAGAACTATTGATATACAGGTTTTCCTTGTCCTTAATGAAATAAAAATTCACATCAATTTGTCATTTCCTTATGGAGAACCCTCTTTGGATTTTTTTTTCAATCATCCTGAAATGATTTCTTTTGGTTCTTTCCCCTGGGAAACAGCACTACTTTCTCAACTACGCAGATCTTTATTTTCCTTGCGACAGATCATTTCTGTGGACTCTCAACTAGTAGTTTAAACTTTGAATTGAACTGACCGATACTTGATAAAAATCCGTATTTAACAAAGATATCACAGTTTCTCCTACGATTCTCACTGGCAAAGAAATTTTATTATTCATTTATCCTGCTCGAGGAAGCTTTGGTATAGCGAAACGCGTGGCGCGGTTTTGTTATTACGTGTTCAAATTTTTATAGGTAGTTCAAATGGAATTATTCCACCTTAATCATTGCTATTGTTACGAATCTCCTAGCGCCGGCCCTGACGAGATCGTAAACGCAGATGAGGGATCACGTCGTAGCGAACGTCATTTTCCAGGAACCCGTAAATGGCGTGTAGAGAATTCGCAAAGATTCTTCATGGGCGTACGCAGGTATATATACGGAAAAGACTTCGTCGCGGGCAGAGTTTTTATTCGGAAAGCTAGTTATTCGAAAGTTTTGTATTCAGAAAAGAGTTAGTTATTCGGAAGTTCGTATTCAGAGCTAAGTGGAGCGAGTTTAGTGGAGCTAAGTGGAGAGAGATTTGTTATTGCTAAGTGCAAGTAGTCGAAATGTAGAATTTTTAGTACAGAGCGTTTTAGTACCGAGCATTGGAAAGTTATCAGAGCGATTTAAATGATTGTGTTTTATTGTATTGTGACAGAGAGTTATAATGAAAGTAGTTTAGTGTTGTTTGGTGTTTTAATAAACGAACCCAAGTATAAATCGTAACACTATTATAGGGGGAGAGCATTTAGAAATATCGATACCGCTTGTTAAATACATAATTGTCATATGGGTTCTTTTTGTAACTGCCAAGCATTATTTACTGCCAGAAATAGTTTTGTTGCGTAAGTTCTTGCCATTACGGGTTTTCTGAGTCGATATCATTCCTTATATTGATAAATTCAGTCATTATTTCGAGGTCTTATTTGCCTTTGTTGAAAATGTCTTCAAGTTGAGGATTAAATCTCAAGACGTGAATTTAGTAGTAAGGAAATACTTTGTGGGTTGATTTACATTTCTTGTTGAAATCATCCTGTTGAGTTTGGTATTACTCCTCTAGCTATCGAGTTAGTCGGATATTGTTCTTTTTTGTGTTAACCGGCATTTTGTTCCCCTGTCCTTGCAATAGGACAGCTACGTTTCAAGCCATCCTCCATCCACGTAAGTTTAATATTCTTATGTTTCCACCTCTTGTTTTTCGAAAATCTATGGGTAATTTTTTTTAATGGTTTTTTTTCTCTAGGGCTTGTTCTTCCACGCCTAGATCGTCTGGGGCCTTCCACCCTTGAGTCGAGTCCCCTTTGACACCGGGATTGAGTCTCGATAGGCTTGTGTTATCCTGTGCTCTCGCTGGCTCTCGCCGATCATCCCTGAATAGATCGCTCCAGTCCAGGGAAACTGAATATTGGTCCCGATTTACCACCTTGTTGCTGAAAGGAAAATCAGATTCATCCCTCCTCACAACGGACAGAGTCAGATAAGTCTAGCCAATAAGGAAGTTTATTGAATATTCTTTAATTTTATGAGCCCGTGAAAATATTTGTATGCGGTTGTGTTACGAAAGATTTATTAGAGTATTTTTATGCTCATATCATTGATTATTTTATTGTGAGGCGCAAGTGAGATCTCCCTTGAGTACCAACACGAATTTTCATGTATGGAACTGATTATTTCTACTTTGTTCAACACGGTTTATAAGCTACCCTTCATTGTTTTGCGAGAATTTGATGATCGAGAGGCAATAATAAATAAGGCGAATTCATATTCCTGTTTCGTTTATTTTACTGAAACTTCATAATTTCAGAACCTGTTATACAGAGAACCTACCCCCAAGCTAGACAAAAACTCATGTTTTAGTTTTTCAGAAATAAAGTTGATAAGGGGAGGCACTAGAGCACGTTAAATATTTTTCTTATTATTCGTTTCAGGTAAGAACGAACCCCTGATAATAAGAACGTTTCGATAACTCAATAAGTGTTATCGGGAGTAATTACACAAGTGCTTCAAAATTACCGATAATTTTCCATGAAAGCATGTTGCCTAAAAACTGCATGAGTTTATTTTCATATTTTGTCGAAAGAGCCCGACTCCGGAGGAGGAGGACTCTTTTAGCAAAATATGAAAATAACCGAATGCAGTTTTTTTACTGACAACATGCTTGAATGGAAAATTATCAGGTTTATTTTGATGTACGAGTGTAATTCGGTAGAATATTTCCGGAGATAAAACAACGACGTTTAAAATTCAATATTTATGCCTGTCAAGATGACAAATGTACATTTTAACAATCGTTACTAGAGATACACGGACCGAGCGGGTATTTTTCGATACCTACCGGGTACTTACCATCCCGAAACTATCCCGCCGCGAATTTATCGCTGTAATTGATCGAAAATGTCCTGCTTCATATGGGTTTTTTAACATACGATGGTAATATTCGTTATAAGATATTCTCACCGGAAGGTAATATTGTAAACCCATTGTCAGTGAAAATCGTACAGGAAACTGCGATATTTTTGTTAGTAGTTTGAAAAGTGCTCAAGCTTAAGAAATTTCGATATTCACATGCAACTATCAAATGAACATATAACTGTTTCTTTAGTTAGTGAAAGCTTTGTGATTTTAGGAGATGCGACCATCGATAAATCGGTTTCTACCACGAAGCACATTTCCTGCCCATCCGAGTCACGAACACCAAAAGAATTAGTGGGAGTAGCACATTAAAGCTCCAAACAATGGATTATTATCGTTCGATAAAATCTCCATAATTTTTATATCAGTCAATATAACTAACGAGGCATGATGAGATCGATAAAAACATTAGTTTGAATGAATATTCATACAATCTCTAGAGACCTGATACAGGTTATTATTACACCTCAGCCGTCGTTCGATGTGACTGAATATAATAAAAAATTGTTCCGCAGTACTAATTCGAATGATTTGATGTGTTATGAGAACACTTAATCTCCGCATATATTTCACGGTTGAACCTATATTCTCAACGGGCGATTTTTTTGAAATTTCATACGAAACGAGTTTTTTTTTATATGCAGAATCACACGAAAGGAAAGCCCTGTAATGTTCAAAGAACACCGCGTGAACCAAGGGACAGGAAATACGAATTAATATTTACTTTGAATTTCTGAAGTTTGTAAGTCTCAGGAAAAACCTCTTTTGGCAAGGAGTTCCAAAGCTGTTCTATTGACAAAAGCTCCCTGAGCCAGATTTCAACGAATATTCCCTCATATATAAAATGTCCCATAAGAGCAATGCAATTATCGAAAACTTACAGCGGTAATTGCATTGTATAAAGTCACCATAACAACACATTTGAAACCGTATCGCTAGACGTCAGTAAAAAATACAAATGAATGTCAGATAGACTTCAAAAATAGAAAAACATTTCGCGTTTAGGTGAGTACTCCATACAATCTATAGAGGAAAGTATAAATGAACAAAAAATAACATTCCCTTGAGAATTTCTTCATTAGTGAAATATTCCAATGAATTACATTCGTGCATAAAAATGTCCAGATAATTTGGCATTCAAGCGTGATATCTTATACAAATTGCATTCGGTTATTTTCATATTTTGTAAAAGAGCCAAAATATGAAAATAAACTTGCAATTTCCAGATATCACGCTTTCTTGCAAAATTATCGGTGATTTTTATGCACTCGTGCAATTATAACCGAAAATTTTACATCTCTACTCTCCAACCAATAAGATGCCTCAATTTTGACTAGTTACTATGGCAACTAAAAAAAATCCGGAAATATTTTCGAGGCGCCACGATATTTAGGTGGAAATTATTGCACAGTTCAAAAAATAAACAAATGTTGTACAACCCTGAAAGAATCTAGATATACCATTGAATAAAGTCAAATACATTTCTACCAACTTAGTGACCAAAAACTATGAAAGGGCGGTAACTAAAGCTGGTATTTTTTTATTCATCGAAATATGGTAGATGGGATTCCTGCGAATATGTCATCAACATATCTGATCCAGACCCTAGGGAAGTAACTGAAGTCTTTCCTAGCAACCGTCTCCATTTGAAGCGAACCTGTTCATGGGTCGGTCTGAGAAGGTCATAAGTTATCAAATTCATATATATTAATATTGAACCCTCGATTAAACCTTAAAAAATGCCGTTAAAATGCATTGTCAATATTAAACCAATATTAATATTGAAATATCGTTATTTCAATATTGATTCATATTAGTTCAACATTCAACATCAATTTTTCCACTTACGACATATCTATATTGGACCAATCTGAAATCGGCGTTCAGCAAATATGATGTGCCACTTGGGAAATAAGTATTTCATTTTCGAATGATTGTTGTAGTAGGAGAGCCCACGATGCTAAATAGGTATTTACTCGAGCGTCATAGAGACCTATTGGGTTGCGAAGCTTAGTGATAAAAAGAAAAAATTTTATATTATGTATACCTTTTCATTGCTGGGGGAAGCGGCTATAGATTTTCAAGAAAAAAAAACTATTGCATGGACATACTCGAGCGCGTCAAATATTGATATCATCATCATCTATGTCCTACATATTTTTGAAAATGTACGTATGTTAATCTGATTGTTTCCATGATGGGGTGGTCGTACGTAAGGGTTAAAAATGAAAACAAAAATGTTTCTCGAGTGCATCAGATTTTCTGAGGAGATGTTAAGTGAACCTCAAAAAATCTCTTATATAATAATCTGACGGTTTGGGTGTGACGCAGACTCGCGGTCGTTATTAGAATGTGAAAAAAAATCGTCAATTTGAAATACACAAGCGCGTCAGATTAAGATATATACGGTTCATCTTTACACCTAGACGTTGCAGTGTGATAATCAGATGATTATCTAAAGGGATTCGCCTATTTTGCCAATTCGAAATTATTTTTTTATTTGTTTCAATCATTGAACTTAATTGATCGAAAAGCTCAGGAAAAAGCATGCAAATGGAAAAATTTTATAATTTTTTTAATAAAATACTTGTATTTGTGAGAAAATAATTATGAGCAATTAAATTTTCAAAATTTTAAAACGTTGGATATTCGTTGTAAACAATGTCATGCCACCAACGAGTCTGTGTGATCAACTGTCATGACATCATGGTAACAGAAACCAGAGTGGGGACGGAATAAGAGAGCAATAAATAGGGAAAGAGTGAGAGAGAAATAAAAACGTGAAGAGGGGAGTATAGGCATCACGTAGCTGCACGCATTAAACTTCATCGATGAATTTTTATTATTTCGGCAAGTGGAAATCTTCAGATTATATATTTTTTGCAATTCTTGATTTATTCCCCTCGAAATAAAAATAAAATCAGCCACGCTCGAAAATGTCGAAATGACGTTTTTTTTACAACTTTGTAGCCCACCTCCTCCTTTAGGTCACTCCCGAATTGTCAGATTAGTGGAATATACACGTTTCATACATGCAACAAACTCACCCTGCCCTAATCTGACGCGATCGAGAATTTCAGATGATCAATTTTTTCTTTACTAATCTGATCCTTTATCCTTTATATATATATATATATATATAGGGCTCATATATGGTGGAAGTACTTACCAGGTACAAGGTATCCCCTTGTATATTAATGTGCCGCGCTTTAGTAAATCCCGTAATCCCCGCTTGGGCTCCCCTATTATTGATGAATGAATAGGACATAAACGTCGGTAAAAGTCGAAATTTCTCCTCCCGCCTCGGTATGTAATATACCATTTTGGAGTGTTGAAAAATGAATCTTGAGTGTTTCCATCAACAGCTCAATGAGAACATACTGTAAGATATTTGTCCACATACCGTTTGGCGATTAATGACATCTGCACACAAACGTCTGAAAATTCAGGACGAATGATATAAACGATCATCAATTGAAACTGAATAAACGTGGGTAAAAACGAAATGACGCTGCATTCCTCGAAGTCCAGATATACTCTTACATTCACCAACATCCGACAAAAAAAAAGAATAATTACCCAGCAGTTATGACTCGCAGTATGTCATGGAAGCTTCAATAGTTCCGAAAAAATCTAGATGAAGTCAAGATGATATTACGAAACGCAAATAAAAAGCAATAAAATACGTACGTCTTTTATTAGACACATGGCTGCCATATACGTCCAACAATAATTTAATACTCGATGCGTGATATCAGTGGCGTGCGGTCTTGAAAGTAAGTATGGAGAATAATATAAATTTTGCATTGGATTTTCAGAGAAACAATACGTCTTTTGGATAAATTTTCAATGTCAAAGTGGAGGAATTTAGGTGAGGACTCGGTCAAAGTGGCGCTGCGATATTATCATGAAATATCGAAATATAATTGAAGTTATAACTAATGTTCATCAAGCACAATTCATGATTAACTTCACATGAAGTGGAAAAACACCAACAGTCGGTTGCACCGACTTTTTGTTATGAGACCATTAAGCTAATGGAAAATTAAAGGTCAGTTAAAGCACTGCAACGATTGCACCATTATTTAAGAGATTATTGAACACTCATTAATAAACCCTCACCCTACCCGGCATATTATCTCCTTTGAACATACTGTTAAAAATCCCCTAGCGCCGGCCCTGACGATCGTAAACGCAAAACAATGTGAGGGGTCGAAGAGAGAACGTCATCATTTTTCCAGAACTCTCGTCGCTCGTGGAATATTCGATCACCGAGATTTGACTCGAAGATTCTCCATAGGCGTACGCAAGTATAAAAGGAGGCAGTTTCACTATTCGCAGATAGTTATTGAGAGATTATTCGGACATAGTTATCAGAGTTTCTAGCTTAGTGGAGAGAGCTTTGGTATTGCTAAGTGCAGAAGTCGAAGTAGAGAACTTCCATTACAGAGAGTTTTGGTACCGAGCGATGGAAAGAAAGCGGAGCAATTTAAGTGACTGTATTGTATTGTGTTGAGGAAGAGTTGTAATTAAAGGAGTTCAGTGTTGTTTGGAGATTTAATAAACGAACCCAAGGAAAGATCGTAACAATATGTTAGTGACAAAATGGTTGAGGCTTTCGCGGCCGAGGTTATTAGTATAACTACTTCTCTTCGGGCTTGAAGGCCGTCGTTCTCTGGAATTTCTTCCTGACGTTTCGCTAGCGCGAGTGGCCAGCTTCATCAGAGGCTTATTCATCTCCGATGACAGTCATCGGAGATGAATAAGCCTCTGATGAAGCTGGCCACTCGCGCTAGCGAAACGTCAGGAAGAAATTCCAAAGTACGACGGCCTTCAAGCCCGAAGAGCAGTAGATATACTAATATGTTAGTGGTTCGTTGCCTTCGTGAGGGTAGGTTTATTCTGTTATAATGGATTATATTAATGTTGTGGAAAGTGATTTGACTCGAGATATATCGGAAAATGATATAGAACCAAGATTTTGGGTTTCACGCAGGTTAAACGAGCGACCCAATTATTACGAGGAACTAACCTGGATTTTTTTTAGAAGGTTCCGCCTTACAAAAGGTGAAGTAATGCAGCTGTTGGAGCTGATTGAAAATGAACTGGAGTATCCTGATGATCGGCGAAATATGTTCAGTTATTTATTGTTTCCATATATGAATGTGTCAACTCAAAATCAAGCTGCGATCCCTTTAGTGTATACGTAAATTTTCTTCGGTACTAGCTTGTTCGAAAATATATGGGGCAATTCATGTAAAGTTGAGGGATCACTAAAATTAAAGAGTCCCTCTGTTAATGGTCTCATAACAATCGGCTTCAAGGAAAAAAATGTCAAACTTCTCACCTTTATAGATGAGTAGTAGTAGCCAAAGTGGTGAGAAATTAGTTGCAAGCTTTTTCCAAAGTGGCGCTGCTTTGATACATCATGCCGTCTTCTCCCAATAAATACAGGTGTTCCACAGGGTTCGGTTCTGGTGCCCACTTTGTTTCTGCTTCATATCAATTATTTGCTCGAGAAAACATTTTGTTCAGTACATATTTTTGCGGACGACAGTACTCTTCATACTAGTTTCTCTTCTAGAGTCCCCATATCAGTTCGAGAAACAAAAATTCAAAGAAACATTCACTTCAATAAAATTAACGACGACTTGGTGGAAGCAATAGAAGGGGGAACATGAACTTGGTGGAATTCAAGTCTCTTCACAAGAAAAGCCGATCTACCCTCATCTAGTATTCAGATGTCAGGAGTAACTATTCCTACAAAGTCAAGAATCTAGATGCTAGGAATTACGATCAGTGATAAGCTCTCATGGGAAAACCATGTGAGATCGATCGCTAAAAGTGCTTCCCAGAAACTTGGATTTCTATTTCGTGCGAAGAAATACTTTATTTCTCGTCAGCTTCTAATGATCTACAAGGCTCAAATACAACTTGTCATGGAATACAGTTCTCATGTGTGGAGTTCGGCGCCAAAACATTCATTGCGGCTTCTCGATTATATTCAGAGAAAGGCAATCCGTCTTGTTGGTGATTTTTCGCTCACAGACTCGCTCACTTCATTGGAACATCGTAGAAGGGTCGGAGACTTGCCTCTCTTCTATAGACATTCTCAAGGTCGCTGCTCTTCTGAATTGTTATCGATCGTTCCACCCTTGGCAATATCTACACGGATGACTCGACGAGTACAGAATTCCAACCCCTTCTTTTCAATAGAACAGTTGAGCTTTGGAACTCCTTGCCAAGAGGGGTTTTTCCTGAGGCTTACAAACTCAAAAAATTTCAAACTGAATGTTGCTGTCCCTTGATTCACGCGGTGTTCTTTGAACATTACAAGGTTTCCTTTTCGTGTGGATCTGCATATAAAAAAAAGATACAACTTGTCGCCAAAGTAAATGAGAAGTTTTTCCCAACCTTATGTGAAAACAATAACACGGCTACGTTCTCCTCCCAAAGCTCCGCCTCTGTCCAAGTTCACGACGATAAATATGGAGCATGAATTCTAAATTGAATGACTGTTTATCAATGTCAACAATGTCTTTGCCAGCGTTGCATACATTTCCATGGTAAAAAAACTTCGCGTCTCGTCAATACATTCTCTTTCATGAGAAAGCGAATACGGTTTCCACTCGAAAAAAAGGATATTTACGATTTCTGATGCGTGCCGTTTTGCTCGTTTCTCCCGAGAGAAACTCCCGTTAGGTGCGGGATGTCGTTTCAAAATTCATAGTAGTTTGTACAAGAGTAGATATGGTGGCCGTATCGCACGAAGACGAAGTTTGAGAACGACGCCGTAGTCGATTGGATATTTTTTTTCATATATCTGAAAAATAAACACTTTTCGCCAGAGTTTCAATTAATTTTCCGTATTTGGGTCAAGTATCTTCAGGTGAAGAGACACCTAACTCAGTTGACAACTTTCCCAAAACTCATTAATGCATTAAAACATCTCCAAAATCTCAGGTTATTTTTTCTCAAACTTGAGAGATGAAGTGTCAATGAGTTTGGGACTCATTTTCAATAAATTCACAAGAATTAACAAAAAAAAAACGATTCAAAAATCATTAGCCGTCAACAAACTTTGCAGATATTTTTTGCACTACCTTACATAGTGAAGTATATAAAAAGCAATATCAGTTATCTTCTCTTGAAAATGACAACGTTGTTAGCGAAACGCGCGTCGAGTGCTGAATATATCAGTTTCTTGTTGAACTAGAAAAAGTCTCAACTTCCACACCAAAGGTTGAAATCTCATCGTCTAGTTGTTATTGCGTTTGCTTGTTGCGGATAAGTTGCCAAGTCTCTGACATAATTGCCTAATAAATTTCAACAATTGCACATTAGAAATAAATATAAAAATGAATACGGATTTATCGGGTCGAGTTCGAAATATTTATTACAATCCAGTTTCTCTGAACAATAGACGCTTTTAGTCGTCCCAAGACCCATAGCATTCCAGTTTTCACATTTTACGTACTAGCTTCCTGCTATGAAGGAAACAATCGATATAAAACGAATAGAACGTGCTTTAATTACTTTGATATCATCAAAACACTTGCGCAATGCAAAACATATGAGTCACAGGGCAGAAGTCTAGCAAATAATTATTATCCAGCAAACAAATAATGTATTTCTGAATAGCTGCTTCCCAGTTATGCAATAATTATGAAATTCATTTATGAAAACCAAGAACCACGCGACCCCTTTTAAAAAAATTGATGGTACCCTCTTGACACTAGGCCACGTGACGACAATGATTTTCATGCCGAAACGCAGTAAAAGTAATATCTTTTCAGCTGAATTTTAAGCGACCTCGATAGCTTGTTCCGTTCAGAAGTTAAGGGGGGTAAGGACTTCTAACGTCCTCACTATATACTATATATAAATCTGAGGAAATTCAGTACTTACTCATTTCTTGAAAAAGTAATTGTATCAAAAGTGATATTTTATTACCTGTCAACATAGGTAAATGTCAAATTTCCTTCCAGTCACAGAAAAATGTTTTTTAATTCCGTTTTCATGGATTTTCATCCATTCTATCGGCTATTAGTAACTGTTTTAATTTTTCTGAAAGCCATTACTTTATGCCCAGGCAGTACAAAGTATATATTACGGATATTCTCATATAATTTAAAAAAATTGCACCTGGAAAATATATGAATTAACACAACAAATAGCGGTCAATATAAAACTGATTGAGCATGCCTTAGTCATTTCATCACTAATATAAACTCGATTAGACAATTCAAAAACATTTGATGAATCAGCGAGCTAACGTATACAACATTCAAAAACATACTATTTCAAGCGTATCCAGTTCCACTCCCACCTATGCAATATTCCTATCGAACGAAAATAACGAAATATCCTGAAGAATAACGGTAATGTGCAGAAAATTTATATTTGTCTCAAATTCTTTTCGAATCTTCATCACAGTAACATTACAGTTAAGAGGTATTTATCCACGACTATTGTATAATGCACCCATAATACGTTCGTTTGCCCGCCCTTAATGATACCCATTATTCACTAGTGAATAATGACTCATTATTCACTGCTGTCAAATACTTTCATGATTCAGCTATAATATTATATCGTTTTGCTACAAAAAACCATATTTAAATACATATATAAAAATTTGAAGGAAAGGAGCATTTACTCTGAGTCATCACCGACTATGAATGTGCGTGTCATATCGAAATAGATTTCGAATCCAAACAAATTTGACTGAAACCTGTCAACAGTATTGTATGAAATATTTGTTAGTATAAAATCATGGTGTTTTTAAAAATATGTATGCAATGTAACAAAATTTTAAAACAAAAAAAAACTTCAACAATTTATGTTATTAGTCGTGGATAAAGAATACCATTCCACTCGCGTATAATGGCTACTATTCTCTCGGTGATTTAGTAAACCTCACCACGTGAATGAAAGCCATCATTATAGGGTCGTTGAATAATATATTATTCTTCATTTACTTATTTTTTCGAATACATAAAATATTATAAAAGCAAAGAATGCTGGAAAATATTCACACTTACAAAACGCGCCACCATTGGTCGAAACAAAATGTGACATCAGTTAATAGTTCTTGTAAAAAAATATTTCAAACCTGTATCCCCGTGGTTATTTTTGGTGAATCTTGATTTGAAATGAATCTAGGACGATAACTGAAACTGATTTTGTCTAAGCACAATCGACAATTCAACGAAAATAGTTACATTCATGATGACAGCATATCGTGCATCAAATCTCGATTTGACGTACGCAGAGATCAAAGGAGTGAAAGTTGCACGTTACCATTATGGTATATGATGTATTCGAGTCCATAACGTATGTTGACCTTCACAAATGCTCACAGCAGAGACTTATATTATGAATCGATATTCCGATATGTCAGTTAACTAGATTAGGTTAATTTTTCACTGCTAAATAGCTAATGCACAACTCACCTCTGTCTAATCCACATTGAGCTGTATTTAAATTACTCTATGTATTTAAATTACTCCAGTAAAGAAAGTAAATTTTTTAGTAAAATGAAGGACTAATTCGAGACCACTCAGATCAACTTAAATTTTTTTGGAATTTGTCAAAAAAGGTGTCAAGTATCCGAGTAAACAAGTTTGGTTACTGGGCAAAGCTCCAAAACGCTGTAAAACTTGCTGTAAAACTTAGCCAAACTGTTTTTTTTTTTGCCCAAAATTAATAAATATTTAATATCTCGGGCAATATTAAATGAATTTTCGTGAAAATAGGTATCGGGGGTTTTTTGGGTCACTGATTACGATTTTAATGTCAGAAATTTCTGAAACACCCTGTAAACCGTAAAAACTACCCTTTTTGGAGACTTCGAAGTTAACTACCCCTCGTCACATGATAAAAAAAAACAACACAATTTTTTTTACTTAATAATAACAATAATCTGTACCTTTTTTGGAACTTATTTTTGGTTTGACGGCTATTTGACTGCTGTCAAGAGTCGGGATTTGAAATTTGACAGCAGAATTTAATTGGCTTATCATCTAAACATACAGTACTGCACATAAAACTTATAAATAGAGGGTCTCAATGGATTAACTATAAAACTTTCATGTGATTGATGGAAAAAAAAAAGGTTTTTTGGCCATAACTTTTTTTTTGGCTAATGATAACGATGTACCAGGAACCATTTTAAAGCCAAGGTTATCGCCGAAATTTCATGTCATATGCAACATTTGAATTGGATGGGCCAATTTTTTTTATTCCGCCCGACAAAAAAGAGCATATACCGTTATAAACATAAAATAGGCAATTTTAAACGGACAAATTTGCTTACAGATGAAAAATTATGACAAAAAATTGAAATAGAACTATCCTGGAATAAATGCTGAAAAATTTGGCTGTTTGAAACAAATAATGTTCACGCTGCTGGCCAAAAACTGAAAATGTTTTAAAAAATACACGATTTTACCCAACTTTAGCAGGCCAAAACATAAACAATAATTTCCCGATAGGGCCAAAAATGGCTAGACATATTAAGGACGAAGTGTTCTGACTTTTCACCGAAAGATTTTTTTTTCGGAGCACCTTAGCCCATATGGCGCTAAAAAATTGGCATTAAAAATTTTTGAAAAAAAATATTTTGCCCATAACTTTTTTCTTCTTATTTCAAACGGTTCTGGTTGATCTCAAAATTTTCCCGATTTTGTCATCTTGCAAAATGATAGGAATCATTTTTTTTGTGAAAGTTATATTTTTCGAGATATTTACGCCAGAACGATTTGGTTTCTTCATTTTTCGTTAAGCAACCATTTTTGCCATGTCAGATCTCCTTAAGTATTAATCGTACAAAAATAAAACAAAAACCACTTTATTTGTCAACTAAAATACTTCATATAAGTAATATATGATTTTTTTTGGAATACTAACATATTTTCAGTAAATTTAAAAAGACTTTAAAAACTTTTGAATTTTTTTTTGCAAAAATCACACTTTTTCTTGCGCTATTACTCGAAAGGGGTGCATTTTTATGAAAAATTGCAATCAATGTTTTTATGTTAAAAAATGATAATTTATCGATTGGTTTCATAATTTTTTTAACCCCCCCCCCCCCCCAATGAGTTCCACCCCCCCCACCCCCCGTGCTTTTTCCCAGTAACGGAAGTTGTTCACTCGGATACTTTGTACCTTTCTTAACAAAATTCAAGTTACTCCAAGTATCTGCAATTGGTCTCGAATTAGTCCAGCCAGTTTTTTTTTTCCTTTTCTGGAGTAAATATAGTATACTGACGTTTAAAAGATCTCCACAACAACATAAACAAGATTTTGGAGATACATTAACCCTCATAATCTTGCGCCATTGTTTTCGTATTTTAGCATCGCTTGGAATACGAATAAACAGTTTATCTGGTGCATTTCTAATAGTGTTTATGCAGTTCGGTACTCGAGTGAAAATGTATTTTAGTTTCTTCCATGATCTGAATAACAGGAATTGTAAATGAAACGCTCAGGGTAAACAAACACGGAACACGTCATTCAAAATCTCCTCAAATTATTCAATTATTTAAATTTCAATTCGAATATTTTCATCGTATTTTTTCTGCGACATAAAGATGGAAATGAAGAATTAATTCGTGCCAACATTTTTCAATGTCCAAATTGCATTTATCATGAAAACTCAAGGCGAGTCTAGGAGCCATTTTCATGACATCATTTAGCTTTATTGACAAACATACTAAGTTCTTGGCATCGGTAAGAGAACTACTTACTGAGGTTTTTGGCTTAGCAATCACTAAAAAAGACTCACCGTTTTGACAACAGATTCAGCAAGTAATCAATAAAGCTGTATCGTGCAAACATAAATAAAAATTGAAATTGAAGTCACGATTTTTCCACGAACAGTAATAGCCTTCATCACTCCCGAATCTCGCTTTAGCACTTAGGGCCCGTTTATCAATGCCAGAATAGATGAATCATTTAATAGATAGAGACAGAAAGTGAGATGATGTGCTCGACTATTGTTTGCTAGTGACGAGGATAGAACAGCCGGTTAATTTTATCCCTGCATCTATAAACGGACCCTTGAACCGTCCACTTTCGATCGGCCTCTTTATCCCGTTGGAGAAAAGGTCAATATGAAAGTGTTTGAGCAAGCATTAACCCATTAAAGCATAACGTTCGTTTTATTGGACGTTCATATTTTTTTTGGTATAACTGATATGAACTGGATATAAAAGATGTTAGTGTCGTTAATATATCATTCAAGATTAGGCAGAGTACTTAACTACCCACAACTATACCAAATGGAAATTATTGATGGACGAAGATAAATATATTGTCTCGTTTATTGTAATCTTTTTTTTTTGTTTCAAAAGGGCATTTGAAACTATAGATATTTCAATTTCAATATTGAAACTACAATATTATAGATTCGATGATGATATTTCAATATGGTTCACAGACTGTCATACTAATCGTTTTCAAGCAACAAATGTAAATGTTGTAAAATCACAAAAAAATCGGTCATCTCTAGAGTACCGCAGGGTAGCGTAATGGGACCACTATTATCTATTCTCTACCTGAACGATATTAGTCACGAGAAAGAATGTGAGTCTTTTTGTAAACGACACTATAATAACTGCAAGAGACCAAAATGTAAATGTGCCAGTTGAAAAGATTGATAACTCTTTTCTCTCAATTACCTATATAATAACTTATGAATAGTGATGGATCTCGGATTATAAAATAGAAGGCGCAGTGGGTAGGTAAATTGAGTGGTATTCTGTTCCTTTTAACATTTCTTCATGAAATTTCAGAAGGGTTTACTCTAAAAATCATGTTATTGATCTCCGTTACTGGCAATATTTTGATTTGTTTTTCATGAAAAAGGTTCATTTTCATTTCATTTTCGTTTCATAGAACTTTATGCATCATGTCCACTATATTATTCTTATTTGCTCATGATATTTTGTTTTGTTTTACACTGTCACTTTCGGTTTGGGAGTGTATTGTAGTCAATCTGATTGACATAGCTTAAATATCATCCTACAGTGGCTCATTGGGATACTACAGCTCAGGAACTGTGAGAGATGACAGATTAGGAAACTGCCCACTCAGAAAAAAACAGCGAAAAAGAAACGTGGTACACATAAATTCTCAAGTACTGAGGACCAAAAAAAAAAGCTGAGGTGAACGGTTTTAACCCGGAGATAGTTAGTAAGATAATTAGAAAATGTAAATTTAGCGAAACACTTCGTAAATCTTCGACTTTTCAAAAAGATGAGAGAAACGAAAAGTTTATAGTAATCCCATATGAACCTCAATACACTAGAGGACTCCAACAAATATTTGACGAAGTAAATATGAAAGTTGCATATGAAACTTTTTACAAATGACAACAGCTTCTTGGTAACCCAAAAGATAAACTAGAAAACTCAGAGGAGTCGGGAATTTACGAGATCAGTTGTCAAGATTGCAACAACAAGTACATTGGCCAGAGCCGACGAGCTATTAAAACCCGTTTCAAAGAGAATTTTGCACATATATAATATGAAAGGGTAGAAAAATCCAGTGTCGCCCAACACGCTCTAGACAATGACCACAAAATTGTTGAAAGCAATCTGAAACTGATCAAGCATGTGCATGACACAAGACTACTCGATGCTGTGAGTGTTTCGAAATAGCAAAATGTAAAAACAGCATGAATGGTTTCAAGGGACCTATCCCTTTCAGCTCGATTTTTCAATTTTTGTCGAGGAAGTTATCAGAATAATCAATACTAATAGATGACGGAACTTGCAGGTAGTGAGTTCATTATCGAGAAATTAATTAGAATAATTAACAGTAACAAACAAAGTCCAGATCGGACCAAAAAATTTAAGGTATATAAACAACTAACCCTAGCTTTAGATTTAGTATCAATTTTCTTCTCCTGAAGATGCTAACCTAGTTAGCGAAACGCGCGTCGAGTGCAAAAATATCAGTTCGGTGGTAGGGTAATATCTGATCTCTAGGAAAAGTTTCAACTTCCACACCAAAGGTTCCAAACTTATCGTTTATTAGTGAGGATCAAATTGAAAGAACTAAAAAGCGTCGGAAAGGGAATTCGATGACCTTTAAATGCGGTATCACATGCACCTTAATCCCATCGAAGATTTAAGGGTTGGAGCTGACCCCCTCCGAGGGGCTTGGAGTGACAAAGTTGAAAATATGTACAAAAGATGTTTCCTTGCAATGAATAATTCCATCGTATGTTAAAAATCCCATATGAAGCGGGACATTTTCGATCAATTACAGCGATAAATCCCCGGCGGGACATTTTCGGGCTGGTTAATACCCGGTAGGTATCAAAAAATACCCGCTCGGTCCGTGTATCTATAGTAACGATTGTTAAAATGTACATTTGTCATCTTGACAGGCATGAATACTGAATTTTAAACGTCGTTGTTTCAACTCCGGAAATATTCTACCGAATTACACTCGTGCTTCAAAATTACCGATAATTTTCCATTCAAGCATGTTGTCACTAAAAAAACTGCATTCGCTTTTAGACAACATGCTCTCATGGAAAATTATCGGTAATTTTGAAGCATTTGTGTGATTACTCCCGAAAATCGACCAGTCCGAGCGGTTTTTTCTGTGATAAATATGAAATATCGGTCTTGTTTCGTTTTTGCTGGGCCACCCTGTATATCCTTTGACAATTATTGAGAATCAATTTTCGTAACCTTATGCACTGATGCACACTCCACTGTTATAAAACCACTTGAGCAAATCACCAAACTGACGCTCGACAACACATATTTCTCAAGTAGATATATCGACAAATTGCCTCCACCAGAGCAAAAACCCGACTAAGAAACCACCCCCGAAGATGAATAAAAAAAAGGTGTACCTTCGCGAAATTGACGCAGAACATATCATAGCAGGACAGCGTCATCTGGAGGAGACGGTTCACCCGGACACCTTCGTCAACGGGAAATCCCCAGGACGGGACACCACACACACTCACATCGCACGCTAGAAAATCGAAAAGGGGTAGTGTGTAGTACACACCCCTTTCGCCGGAATGTAGGTTAGGCGGCGACCGACGGCGGCCTTTCGGCTGGCTGAAAACGCCGTCGTTTCAGCTGAAACTGATCGAGCGACGACGCTGAAATCCCGCAAAAGCGAAAGCTGCTGCGTGGAAACTGAGGACCGTCGACTTGTATATCGGGAGCGGTCCGTGTGGAAAGTTACGACTGGGATGTTTAAAGGCCGCTTTTTTGTTAATTCATCAAAATTTACTTTTCAAAATGATCACGTATTACGAAACAAGGCGGACAAATCATTTTTCTCAGGAAAAAATATTGCCCGTGTTTGTTTACTCCAAGCGTTTCAGCTTCAATTGCTATACAGATCGTGAAAGAAGCTAAAACAACTCATTACTCTAGTATTGTCTGAAATCTAAGTGCAAATACACTTTAGAAAAAAACACCCTGTAAAGTGTTTTTTCATATTTCGAGCGATAAGAAAGTACGTAAACAATGGTGTAAAATAAAGAGAAAGGATTATGTATCTCCAAAAATTTTGTTTTTATTATTATGAAGGTCATTACAAAGTGAGTCTGCTATATTTATATACAAGCTGTAACTGTATAGGTGTAAAACATTCAAGGAGGTGATTCCTCATTGAAAAAAAGATGGGATCTTTCATATAAAGAAACCCCATGGGAGCATCCATGTTGAGATACAACCCCTTAAATAAGGGGGTACATCAAATTTAAAGTAACAAATCAAGAACAGAACAACAACACACAATTAGTATTAAGTCAATTTTGAAATTTCACAAACTGACAGCGTCATACCAATGTATTTGTCACTATCGCTAATAGCGACCTTCTAGATAGATTAGTTTCGTATTTTCGCATTTATGACGATGTATCTCTGCAGTTGTCAGTAAAATGATTTTTGCTGCGAACTGGTTTATTTTGGGCAAAAAACAGTAGATACGTTTAGAATGAAACAGGCTATCGGAAATCAATATTTGAATGGTTGAACAAATAATAAGACAAAAAGTTACATCGGAAATAAATTTTAGGGGTTGCGTTTTCCACCCCGTACAACCATGGGGTAAATCAAATAAATTACTGGCTAAGTGTCTTTTTGGTAGTACAAAACGTCAGGTTAATTCCACTATTGTAACTTTCTCAGTGCCTGTGAAAAAAATTGTTATACAAATTAATTGTATGTACCCCCTTTCAGGGTCTGTATCTCAACAAGGGAGTTTCTTTATATGGAAGATCCCTTCTTTTTTTTGATGAGGAATCACCTCCTTGAATGTTTTACACTTATTCAGTTCAGTATAGCTGATACAATTTAAAATTGTTGCACGTCATCATAGGCGTGGTTGAATTTTGAGGTGCCCTGGAGCCAGATTGTAATAGAATAATGAGATTTTAGATATAAATCGTCATTTGAATATGAAAGAAGGAAAAATTGAACATTTTTTTATAGGTACATTTCTATCATTCATTGAAATGTGGAAGCTCTCCATGAAAAAGTTCTTTCCTAGTTCTCCAATAGGAAATAGGAGTTATTTGACCTTCCGAAAGTTCAAATCAGATATTTTGGATACATCGAAAATATTTTGAAAAATCGAGATATGCCCATATTTATAAACTGTAATGCTTACTGCGTTCCTTCATAGCTAGTATAAATAGCATTGTTTTGTTTGGTTTGTGAGCCTTGTTTCCTCCGATCTTTTGAAAAATCGCACTGACAGTATACATACTCGATTCCAAATCTGCTGCTACAAGATAAAAATGGTAATACGCTATGAGCACTGTTTTTTTTTGTGGAACTTACGTAATTCACATAATTTCTCGCATCAAATTTCTGTTGTTTGAACACACAAAATTCGACTTTTTTTTTCTACACAACATCACACAAGTCCTGATTTACTCGTTTTCAACATTTGTTAGCAGACAAAAACATTACTGTTTGAAAAATGTTTCTTAAAAATTCAACATAAATATGTTCAGTTTTCGACAATCACAAGGACGGCGGTAACGCCGGCAACATCGCAAATAAATCCCGAGCTATGACGTCCCAACAGAATAATGACGTTTAAAAAAAAAATTATGTCTGCTTAAAAATGTTGAAATGTGAAAACGTGTAAATAAGGACTTGTGTGATTTTTTGATAAAAAAAAACAAATTTTGGGTGTTCACAACAGAAATTCGATGTGAAAAATTGTGAAATTTAACTGTTACAAGGGTTTCTTGTAGAGGATACCGAGTCACGTGAGTTCCACGAAAAAAAGGAAAAAAGTTGCTCATAGCGACCAGAGTAATACCAAATGAATATCTGACTGTAAATTATATATATAACTGAAAAAGCTTTAGCGGGGTTGCAGTCACAATTGTTAGGGCGTCAAAGAAGAATCTTTGTTTTCGTCAAGCTTTCGGTATTTTATTGCTACCTTCCTCAGGACAAAAACGTGAGGTTATCTTATAAAATTGGAATGTCTATTTAAATTCTACCTGAGGAAGTTGGGAAAGGTCATTCGAGGCGAAGTTTGTTTTCAACATCGTCAGAAAATCTCGCGTTCTATTACCAATTGACATGAATTTTGATTCTGGGATTTTCAAAATCATCTCTTATTAAAATATGTGTTCAACCCATTCTGTTTATTCTGATACTAAGAAATGATTTACATGCGGTAGCTACTCAATACATATATTATGGCGATGGATATTAGATTCGGCACTATTAACACCCCAAACAATGCAAAATGCGTCACTTTGAAAGTAACTAGAGGTAAAAAATTCACTCAACAATAGCGATAGTACCGATAAAAACGTGAAAAGTGACATAATAGAGTATTGAGTTGAAACCCTGGTGCGTTGACTGATATGCTTTAGTTTGGTCAGTTCCTCTCGATCTGAACAATCGAAATGAGAGCTTATTTTTTTTGACGGTAGGTGATGATGAGATTGCGATTTTTCACGAAGATGCAATTCCAATCAAGTGACAGCTCACCTGTGAATTTCGATACCGACGGTCTTATTGGCTTAGCTCTGTCTAGATATTTCGCTCACTAATAGATTCTTTAGTACACAAAATCTGTGTAGACAAGCCAGGTTATAGAAAGTTAACCCCTTACAGACAAGTTTGACAGTTTTATACTTCGATTTGAAGTATTTGAAATTTGAATACGTTTGGAAGTTCCAATAAACTCAATATTCATTCCACGTTATACTTTCCACGTTTTTATTGTTACAATTGTTGTTATTTTTGAGTGAGTTTTTCAGCCCTATTTACTTTCATAAAGGTATTTTGTATTATTTAAGGTGTTTATTGTGGCGAATCTAATATTCATCTCCACAATATATTAGCAGTGTCTACTAGAGGTAGATGATACGTTCCAACGCATATTTCGAAATAGAAGGTAGTTTTCAAAATCCTAGAATCAAAATCGATGTCAATTGATCACAGAACGCGAGATTATCCTGACGATAATGGAAACAAACTTGACCTTGAATGACCTTCCTCAACTTACTTGGGTAGAAGTTATATTAGTGCGATTTACTGATTGTTTTCCAGAATATCCTTGTTCAACATATTTATACCAGCATTAGTGGAAATGGTTGTTACGTGCCTAGTGAAAAAGGATGCAAAAGTGATAATTTGAAATCATGGAATGAAAGTTTTTTCAGGGCAGTGTTTTCGAACCTAGAACCTACAAAACTGCCATCGGACGTGCAGGACATTTGACGTCACGTTACCAGACCCATGAAGTGAGCCTCTGTTGGCAATCTCTCGAAGGGATTTCTTTAGTTAACATTATTCAAAATCAAGAATGCGAGAGATCGAGAACCTGGACTTGAGATTGTTCAGGTATAAGTCAACGCACTAGGGTGTTTATGTATATTGCCTTGAATGTAAAGGAGTATGTTGATGATATCTCCCTATTGACCGACGCCTAATCCTGAGAAAATATTACACTTTCTACTGAAAAAAAATGCTTTCAATTCAAACGACAAAGGCGTGATACGAAATTTGGGTCGCTCGCTAATTAACAGTTAATCAATCAACTTGATGTGTGGAGTTCGCCCTACTCCCGCACAGGCATTTAATTAATTGGCCCGAAATCGATCTTGCTCTCGACGCGAAGTGTTGATTTCGTGCTTCGAGAGGCGGAAATTTGTTTACATTCGCCGATTACATTGTGTGTTGCAACGATTTGTTTATAGAAAGGCTCGACGTTCGTTCCGATTCGATATTTTCGGAGTTCGTTTGATATGCAAACACTGACTGCGAAGAATATTTCAGTGGATATATCTTATGTTTTATCATTTGACTTTCAGCTATAGCTGATACAATTTGAAAACTGACTGAAGTCTTCAATATAAAAGAAGAAAAATAGAAAAGTTTCACAAACCTTTTTTGTTGAATAGGTACGTGTATATCATTCATCGAAATATGGAGGCTCATCCATGGAAAAGTTTTTCCTGGTTTTCAAATCGGGAACTTACAGTTATGATGTTCTTCCGGAGGTTTTAATTGTATATTTTGAAAATACTCACTGCTTTCCAACATGGTATAAAAATTGTCAAGCATAACACTATCCAGTACTGCAGTATTTGTAAGCCTCTTGATGTTTGATAAGCTTTGTTATCTTCAATCGAGAACGAGTCTGTTACCTCACGGACTTTGAAAATGCCCACCACAGATGTGGGCGAAATGTCAGAAATAAAAACCTGTGGACCATGGCAAATAAACCCGGATAACTCCCCAGTACCACTTACTTCCGGCCGTGAAAGTTTACGTTCTTTGATCTGACTGTAGATTATAAATATTACTTGCTATGTTGTATTAAATTAAGCTCTCTTACAGCCGTTGGGGGAAGCGAAGGGACATCATTGAACCGATCTCTTTCGAAATAACTAATCGAAGAAGTCACCAACTCTTGGCAGTGATAGTTTTTAACTCTTTTATCAGTTTAACGAAGGGCCTCGGACTGATACTTTCTATACACAGTTTTAGATCACAATTATCTGATTTGAAGTATTTGAATGACAATAATTGTCAATTGGTAAGTAACAAACTTCTAACAAATTACGGCAACATCGAGAGTGCTGCCAATCGAATGCCAAAGAATAACAGATACCAAATTTGAAATTCAATATAAACGTTCCAATACATTTCCATCAATGGATTGGTACTAGTGCGTTGATTTCATGTCGTCATCGATGACGTGTAACAGTTTCTAAATTGTATTCACCTTATATTCATTGATTCTGAGAAACTATTTGCCAAATATCTGGAAAATATAATAATGATGGTAATACATTTAGTTTTTCTTGGACAAACATCGTAGAACACCTAGAAAGTACTACAAATATTCTGAAATCAAACGAATTTATCAATACCATTGTTAGAAATTTCTCCGGCATGTTCCGAGTAAAACTATGATACTACAGTTCCATTTTGTTGATTGGCAATAAATTAAAATATTTTAGGTGGCATACAGAGTGGTCCAACGAAAAGTATACCTAGCTTTTGAGCTTGATTTGAAGCACATACACACTATCCATTGATAGGCAACGGAGCAACATCTATCTAACTATCTAATCATTCGAAAGTCAACAAACGTCAAGCATATAATATTTGTAAAATATTCTTGTCCCATAATTTCTCGAATGAGATTGAACTGAAATGGATAGCTACAGTTCTAAAATTGGCAACTCCGCCAGAACTAAGAGAATAAGTTAATTCATTGTCGTTGCATTTCACCTTTAACTTCAAGAGAAATTTATGAAACTGCATACAAAACAATTTATGGATTGTGAGAGAAAATACAGAACTCAAAGTGTTTCTGAAAACATAACATCAGAACTATCAAAATCGAGAGAAGCCTGTACTGTACCGTATGGGCAATAGGTTCTTGCTTCTCTTAGGCACCATAAAGCTTAGAATGAGTCACTGTCATTTAATTCCATTTGATAGTTTGGTATTATTCTCTGCAAAAAGCGTGTTGTAGTAAAAGTATAGTGTGTAACATGAGCAGAAATGCAATTTCTCACTCGTTTGAATTGCAACACTCGCTTGCGCTCGTGCCGCAACTCGTGAGAAATTGCACTTGTTGCACAATATAGGTACTATTTGGGTATCGAAACATTCACAATTAGTGGTGGGTTTCAATGTTTGTTGTACTTTGCAACAGTGCTTTGTGAAGAATGTAAATATATTGTTGAATTGATTTATTGAACTCACTTCAAAAGAGCATTTGAAACTGTTAATAGTGATATTTTTTTGAGAAATTTGTACAAAATGGGATTCACTGATAAGGTAATAAACTGGTTTGAATCTCATCTCGAAAATAGATTACGAATTACAAAATGCAATGATAACATATACAGTCATGTTTTGTCAGAACATGTTTTTCCACAGGAGTCTGTTTTGAGACCACTATTATTATTAATTATTATAATTAATTGTCAAATACAATAATTGTTCGCTGATGAAACCTTAAATATATGTTACTGGAAAATCGATAGATGAAATTAATAATTCTTTAGAGAAAGATGTCTAATATATGGAAACCTGGAAAAATTTCAATGAATCCAAACTGAACACAGGCAAATCGAAATTCATGCTACTTTCAAATAGACCAGTTCGGAATCCAAATGTCTAGGTTTGTTGTTACATGATTCACTGAATCTTAATGAGCACCTCACATTTATTCCAGAAAAAATTGCTAGAAAAACTGGATTACGATATCTTTAGATCTATCATAGAACCCCATTTTCAATATTGTTCAACAATATTATTCACTCTGAATAAAACTCAGATGGAAATTCTACAGAAATTAAATTGCAGAACAGGGCTTCGAGAGTAGTTTTAAATACAGATATCTATACCAAAGTATTATGGATACATTAGACCCTCGACATTTCGAGTGTTGAACAGAGGTTATATCTGAATACTTATATATTTTTATATGAATTGAAAAATGACATGGTTCCCAAATACCTAAAAGACAACTCAGAACTTTCAAGCTACAATACAGAATATAATACAAGGAAATCCACTGATATTAAATTGAAAAGGTATAATACAAGCGTTGGACAAAATCAACTTTTATGTAAAGGCTTGAAACTTTCAATAAATTGCCATCAGAAATAAAGAATTGTAAAAGTTTAACAAATTTTCGAAAAATATGTAAAAATTTTGTTGAAACAAACTTCTAAAAAAATTTGGATTTTTTGTCTCTAGAAGAAATGAATCATGGACTGAAATAATAATCTTCATACATTTTTGAATAATTTGATTGAGTTTTATACAAAATGTACTTGTGAAAATAATATTTTCCAATTTATTTTTTTATATCAACGATAGATAGTTGAATTTTATACATTTGATGTTATAAGATAATTGTAATAAGTAGCTTTATAGCTGAATATACTCATTATTATTATATTGTTTTTATTACAAGAGTTGAAGTGCGATCTCTTCCATTTCTGAAATTTTGTTATAGGGATCTTGCAGTTAGTGTTTCACATTACAGATGGATCAGATGTCGACAAACTTTCTAAAGAAACAGCTTCATTCTTTAATCCCTATTTTCTACAAACAATGAAATTTTCCATTCCATCTGATCAAAAAATTTGATCAATAAGTGATCAAAATCATTGCAAAAGTTGCTATAGCGATGCTCTTCACACCCGATTTGCTTCCGGTCGTGACATCGTCGTTAGGATTCGATTAATTATGTAAATATTACAGCTTTCAGTTTTTCGATTACCGATCACTTTCACTGAAGCGTAAGCGGTATCGCAACAACCGTTTTCCCAAATCGGTGCCACACCTTGCATGACCGAACAAATGAGATGCACTGCCGTGGGGACGTATCATGATTGTATTTACGTAGCATAATACAATTGACAGTCGTTTCGTGACTATCAAGATACATATATTCCTGGTGAAATGACGTCTATACCAGTACAATGTTAATGTCTTCGTCAAAAACGCTAGACCTACGGCTCACTTGATAGTGACTTCCAAGGAAATTCACATTCTTGATATTTCTTTACAGATGGCGTCAAGCCATTATGAAGTCTGACTAAATTTCTATTAGCGAATTCTCTAGAACAACTCGTGTGGAGTCAGTGTGTTTCTTTATTTTTTCAACACTCTACCTGATAAATGATAAAGATACTCGAATTCTGTCAGGAATTGCACGAGTTCTTACCTAAGAATTCACTATATTTTTCATGTTTGTTTCTGTTTAGACGTAAATACAGATATGCATCTCGATACATATATTACAGATAGATACATTTACTTCATATTCTGGATATATGTTATGAGAAATTGATATCAGAATTCATAAAAATTCTTACCATTCGGTGCTGCTTCAGATAATTTGATGATATTCTTCGAAATATCGGTATCGACGTGAGAGGTAGTGGAGTTTTGGACTACAAGGAAAAAAATAGTACGTCAATATGCAGTTTATTGAACACTATAGTGTTTAATTTGAAAGGAATTGGACCCTCCATAGTCCAGATCAACCTGAGTAATTTCAATTCATTAGGAAGATTGCTATAGTGTAGGCTATTATGGCGCTGTACAAGATCGTATTTGAAAACACTCTCCCGAAAAAATATTTATTTCATGATAATAAATTTCTGTTATTGCATCCTTTTACTGGACATGTAACCATTGTCACTAATGGTAGAAATTGAAATAACTTCTTGAAATTGGAATAACTATGTTGAACTGGGAAATTCTGAAAAGCAATCAGCAAATAACTCGAATATAACTTCTACCAAAGTAAAAACTGAGCAAGATGAACTTTGTTTTTATCAGTGTCAGAATAATCTCGCGTTGTATCGACCAGTTGAACTTGAGTTCATGTGTTTTGAATGTTTTGTACTAACCATCAGAACTTGATATAGATGAATAATTATTTCGTCCACAAATAATACAACAGCGTTTGACATCCATTATGAAACACTATTCAAAACAGCACTTAAATTAAATACTGAACAAACGGAAAACAACTAATAATTGAAAGCAACGGCGGATAAACGACAGATAACTAAGAAAACTACGGTAGAGAATTGATCTGGGTACGACAAATAGCTGGTTGAAAGGAGCAGCAAAATTATGGAAAACTTCTAGCAAAATTCGAATAAATTGGAATGCAAATGTCAAAAGATGACAGATTTCTATTCTCACCATCTACTAGAAATCGCAGAAAATTAAAACAACATCTCAATCAATTACTAAACAAAGGGAAAACAACTAAAGCAACGGCAGACGAATAACTAAGAAAACTACGGTAGATAACTGAATTTGAAAGGGAAGAGTAAAATTATGAAAAACTTCGAGAAATATCCGAATAAACTGGAATGCAAATGTCAAAAGATGACAGAATTCGGTTCTTGCACTATCTACTGGAAATCGCAGTAAATTCCGTGGATATGATTGATCGATCGTGTCTAGACTTTTTGACGAAACGTTATCGAATCGGAGATTGCACCAGGAATATATGCATCTTGTTGACGATGAACTTGAAAGTTGAATTTGAATTGAACTTGATTGAAAGTTGACAGAAATGCTTTGTTGTCATGAAACTAGACTGCTCTACTTTTGAAGAATATTTCTTGACAACCGTCCGGAATGTACGTACTTTCGCCGAACTGTATAGTGCATACAATTTACCACTCAGCTGTTCTATTGATAAAAGATCCCTGAGCAAGAGATGTTCGACAGGTCTTCAAATTCACAACAATGGGGTGGGAATTCTGTACTCGTCGAGTCATCCGTGTAGATATTGCGGGACGAATGAAAACATTTAAGAAGATCACCGACCGCGAAAATATCTATAGAAGAGAGACAGGTCTCCGACACTTCTACGAGGTTCCAATGAAGTGAGCGAGTCTGTGAGCGAAGAATCACCAACAAGATGGATTGCCTTTCTCTGAATAGAATCGAGAAGCCGCAATGAATGTTGTGGTGCCGGACTCCACACATGAGAACCATATTCCAAAGGCAGGTCGTATCTGGGCCTTGCAGATCATTAGAAGCTGACGAGAAGTGAAGTATTTCCCCGAACGAAATAGAAATCCAAGTTTCTGGGGAGCACCTTTAGCGATCAATCTCACACACCCTGAATATAACAGAAAAAAATCGAAGTCCAAAGCCGACAACCGTCTTCCTTTTGGTCAAATCAAGTTTTTCCAAGTGCGTTAATGACCGATCATTACCAACCTTCAGAACAATAATTACTCTTTATTAATGAAACCGCAGGATGCGCTGAACACCTGCTATACGCGATAAATCGAAACCAACACCCGGTTATAATTCGATAGTTAATTGATCAATTGCCGGCTAATGTTTCAGCTACCAAACGTTTTAGAAATCGACTGGATGTGTTGCTACACCTATACTGGATACCGTTTCGCTCATACACCACATGTCGTAACAGTATTTTGGTTTCGATGTTTTCTAATTATATATTTTCGAATAATCGTGTTGTGGATATAAACGATACAGTTCGAAATATTAATATGAATGAATGATTTTTGTGGAGCAAAAGAGGTTTTTAGGAAATGATCATTATTAACTCTATTCAAACCTGTTGCTAAGAACGAGAGGATAAAAAAAAAACAAATATTAGGGTAATCAAATCCGAACAAAAGGTTGAAATGGTTCAAATCTGAAATAGAAGGATTGATCGATCAATAATGTGATAGAAAAATTCAGATATCGAATATGTCACAACATTATTTTCTTTGATCAATCAAACCTTCAATTTTTTTTTCGGACTAAAAAATCTATTTCAACCATTTGTTTGGATTTGATTACCTTATTTGATTTGTATTATCATCCTTTCGTTCTCAGCAACAGGTTTCAATAGAGTTGATAATATATACAATGGAAGTCCGAACCATTGCCATTGAGCAAGGAACATTGTCAACCACATTTAAGGGTCGGATTTACCAGAAGAAATATATGACGAAACAATGAATTTGTGCTTTCTTCTAGGAGATGAACGGCAAAAGACATAAAGCTGATTTTTTTGGTGGTTATTAACAGAAGATGATACTACAGAATGCGTATGGGAATTTCTTCAAAATATATTATACTTTAATGAAATGATACCAAAAATATTATACTTCTACTTGATAAGTAATGATCAAAGTTTAAAATAGTAATTGCAAAACTTGATGCGCATATCGTAGATCAACATGTTAACAGATGAACTATTCGAAAAAAAATCGATTGAAACTTAGTTATAGTCCGCAATTTGTAAGCACATTAATGTATACTTCGCGAAATTTTCAACTGTTCGGATGCTACCTGAGTCGGAATAATTCTAGCACCGCCTTCATACAGTCCGGAGAAAAATGTCAGCCCCTCGCGTTTGCATCGCACCGACAAATGAATTTTATGTGTAAATGCAATTTTATGAGTTTTTTTGATCTTTGCCGGCTAACTAGCTAGGGACTAGGAATAATTTTATTTCTTCCATGTAGGCATTCGGCATTCGGTTGATTTGTTTTTCGTCTACAATTGTGGTAGCGGGAATTTCGAAGTTGTATGTGTTTTGAATTCAATTGTATTGTTGTGAATACTTATATGATTGACAGAGTTATTTTACAAAAGTGTGTAAAGTGTGTTTGATTGTTGTGGAGTAGACATTTATTTGTATCATTTCACCATGGGTAGACGAAATATTTGAAGACAAAAAGTGACGTATAAGAGAAAAAATCGATCGGGAAAAAAAAATCTTCTAGAGTACCATAGAAGAAAGCGTCTTGGCCACATAAAAGGTGAGTGAGATAGGTATACAGTTGAGTTACAAATGAAATTGGTCGAGGGTGGATTTTCTTCTGACGAACTCAGTTGCGATTATTGCCATTTCATCATCACTTAGAGATTATAATGATAGCCTAAGAGACGGCCATTGTTTTGTTTTTTTTTTTCTACTGAGTGAGTATAAAACCACCGACTCGCCGAAAAGAAACTGTTATATTTGTTTTTTTACAATATATAATTATTATTATGGAAGGTGAGTTTTTCTAATCAATTACTTGGCAGCAGTGGCGGATCCACGGGGGGGTTTCGGGTCCGGACCCCCCCCCCCATTGGGAAAAGAAGAGATTTTTTTTCAATTTTTATCGGCTCCTAATTTCCAAATTTTTTTAGATCAAATTGCAATTTTTCTCGATGACACTTTAAAGAAAATTGACACTTGTCAGGCTTATCAAGGAAAAGTTCGAGAAATTTCTGACAGTGCTGCCATTGGATCCTTTTTGGCGCAGTATTTGAAAAATTAGACTTGTTACATTTGTGATGAGTATTGTGTATGCCGGTAACGATTTGAATATATTATGTATGAGTAGAATATGCTGTTGATTAGGTTAAATCAACTCGATTCGATTTAAAAGTAAAGTTTCGAACCTACTTTACCTCCTGGCTACACCTTCAAATTTTGCTCATGTAAATCTCTTTCACTTTTTTTTGGATCTTGACTGGGTATATATATATATATATTTATATATATGCATATATATAAATTTTGAGTTATAGACCCCCCCCTTGACCTGATCCTGGATCCGCCACTGCTTGGCAGGCTATAAAAAGAGTGTTATGTAGTAGGTACCTACCTATGTGAATTCTGGAGAGAAGTTACACTGTCGCCTTATGCTCGGCCTTATCAGGCCCATTGTGGTGTCTCCAATCTACTTTTGTTCGGTTATAACTCATTCAAATCATTTATCAATCAAATTATTAACTAGCTGATATAAATGTGTTTCAACTGCAGAATGGTGTATTATTTAACGGGCGTGTAATGAAGACTATTATTCAAGAGAGAATAATAGCCGAGTGGTACTGCTTAGGACTTCCATTGTCTATTTCATTACCTCTATTGCAACCTGTTGCTGAGAACTGAAGGATAAGAAGTTATAGAAATACAAATCGAATGAGGTATTCAAATCCAAACAAAAATTAAAATAGATTTTTGTTTTTTGGTCACAAAATTAAATTGAAGGTTTGATTGATTGAGTAAATGATGTGACATAAATGAAATAATATTATTTCATTCATTTCTTCATTTACATTTTTATTCTACCATTTTATATACATTTTTTGTCACATATGTCTATAATTTTTTATCCTTCAATTCTCTGCAACAGATTTCAATAGAGTTGATAAAAATAGACAATAGAAGTCCGAAACAGTACCACTCTGCTATTATTCTCTCTTGAATAATAGTCTTCACTACACGTCCGTTAAATAATACACCATTCTGCAGTTGAAACACCTTCATATCAGCTAGTTAATAATTTGATTGATAAATGATTTGAATGAGTTATAACCAAACAAAAGTAGATTGGAGACACCACAATGGGCCTGATGAGGCCGAGCATAAGGCGACAGTGGAACTTCTCTCCAGAATTCACATAGGTACCTACTACATTACACTTTTTATAGCCTGTCAAGTAATTGATTAGAAAAACCCACCTTCCATAATAATAATTATATATTATAAAAAAAACAGTTCCTTTTCGGCGAGTCGGTGGTTTTATACTTACTCAGTAGAAAAAAAAAACAATGGCCGTCTCTCTTAGGCTATCATTATAATCTCTAAGTGATGATTATATGGCAATAATCTCAACTGAGTTTGTCAGAAGAAAATCCACCCTCGAACAATTTCATTTGTAACTCAACTGTATACCTATCTCACTCACCTTTTATGTAGCCAAGACGCTTCCTTCTATGGTACTCTAGCTCTAGAAGATTCTTTTTTCCCGATCGATTTTTTCTCTTATACCTACGTCACTTTTTGTCTGCAAATATTTCGTCTGCCCATGGTGAAATGATAAAAATAAATGTCTAATCCACAACAATCAAACACACCTTACACACTTTTGTAAAATAACTCTGTCAATTATATAAGTATTCACAACAAAACAATTGAATTCAAAACACATACAAGTTCGAAATTCCCGCTACCACAATTGTAGACGAAAGACAAATCAACCGAATGCCTCCATGAAATAAAATTATTCCTACTCCCTACCATAGTTAGCCGGCAAAGATAAAAAAAACTCATAAAATTGCATTTACGCATAAAATTCATTTGTCGGTGCGATGCAAACGCGAGGGGCTGAAATGTTCTCCTAAGGACCGACTCTGTACAGCAAATTAATTCATTTGTAAAATACGGTACACCCTTCTATTACCATTTATAACATGACCCCGTAGCATTGATACAAATTTTGTTTTTAAGACGACATATATTTGTCACTCACGGCGCGGCAGCTCGCCGAAAAATCATATTGGTATTGCATGCATCAAATCAAAGGGTGGCGATTATCAAAAAACGAAAGCTATTGCAAAATTTTCAATTGTCAGCCGCCACTGTACGAGAGTGCGGCGTTCCAATAAAAGATAGAGTCGAGTACCCTTTAGCCTGAATTTAAACACTAGATGACCATGAGCCTTCACAGAATTTTCGCGTTGAGTGTACTCCTTGCGATGGGGACTGATATTGAAGAGAGAAGGAAAGTAACGAAGCCGTTCCCACCGTGTTACCTCGTCCTTTTACCCGCAAAAACTCGAGATGGTAGGTGATTGGTAAATCCGGCCGTTAAGCAACCGATCATTGGTTTTTGCCTCTCCGAAAAGCTGCAAGAAGTATACAACTTCTGTAAAAGAATATTCAACGAATTTTCATATCAGTAAATCTCTTCAAACCACAGATAGGATAGGTGACGGCATACTTGTATAAATCAAAAACTATTTGCCGTATTTATGTAGCGGTTATTGACCACAAAATTGGACGGATTGGAGAAAACTGTAGAAACTACAAATGCAGAATACTGTATTATCGACAAGCTGATGACGGATTCTTCATACTTAGGTAGTTCGATACAAACCAATGATAATAATTCATCTCTACCAAATTATAACACATCTCCTGTGCGAGAAGTAGTTTTATTCGGAATATATGGCGTCACACCCTTAGACGACTTACATTTTATGATGCAGTTCGAAAGTATACATTATTTTTTGAAATTTTCAAAGAAATGGGAGCGTTATGTGAGTCTTTTTTCAATAGTGGCAGCGTGAATTCCGAAAAAACCTGTACTTTGAACACAAAATATGGCTAGAAAATTTGATTCCAAAGTGATTTTTATAGTTTGTTGGTTTGACTCAGTCGATCCAAGTATAGGAAATCACTGGGTTATTCTTGGAATGTACGTTGACTTTTCCGATCATTTTTTTAGAACACATGGTCTTCATCTACTTTCACAATGGAAACCAGCTCGTAACTTGCAGAAAACTCCGTTGAGATTAATTTGAGAGTTATGCTTCAGAGTATTCAAAATTTCAAAAACGCATTACGTGTCAGATAGACGTCATAGTCAATTGACACCATCATAAGATGTCAGCGATCCAATATCTTCACTTCCAATGGAACAAAGTAATCGACATCAGCGCCTTCGGTAGTTGTTGGCCATAAGCTTTCGAAATTTAAGCGGGAAGTCGGCTGTTACATTTCTCAATTTATTTCTGTGTTCTGTGATTTGAACTTTGAATCATTCACAGAAAGTAAGTAAGAGTCTATCTAGAACAGCTACTCTCGTACCATAATGGAGTGACAGACACTGAATCACATAGAAGTAACTTTTTCTTGCTCAATTTGTATACCAATCTCACAAAACTTGAATCGAGTAGATGGCATTTACAGAATAACTCATCTCCAGGGCATGGCCCAATTCTTCAGGTTGACTGACAGCCATTCGATGTCTGAAGTTAAGCAACGCCGGTTAGTACTTGGATGGGTGACCATACAGGGAAATACCGTGTCGAAAGCCCGTACAGCTGCAGCGGAATAGCATATCATAGCTCGCAGACAATATATCAATGAGCACAAGATATATTGGGGATATGCCGTCCTTCGGAGGGGACGTAAAGCCGTCGGTCCCGAGTCCATGGATGTTGGGCTCGTTAAAGATCCCTACCTCTGGTTGGACTACCAGAGGGTTCGGCAAAATTTCCGGTTGGGGGAAGTGTGCTCACCGGCGTCGGTGATTGGCCTTGGTAGCGTGAAAAGGCCGACGTTAAATGTATAATAAAAAAAAACTCATCTCCAACAGAGCAGTTCGTGATAAAATATCAATAATAATAATAATAATGATAATCGTCTTTATTTCGGAAAATAAAATTTAAACATGAGACTGGTAAATTGAGGATGATCGCTGATGAGGCGGGATTTAGCTAAAGCTACTCTTACATCCAACCCCATAACGATCCCCATACTTAACAGTAGTGTAGGAAACATTTGATATAAGATATATTAAACATATTTTGAAAACTAGACTATACTAAGCATAACAGAAATAAGTGAAAATAGGACGTATTTATGAATTAGCCAGGAGATTGTCTTTATACCAAAACTTCAAATTTTGGCTTTACTTTTTTCTCTGATATTGTATGGTAAATTATTGGCGAGTTTGATGAAATTATAAGGAAATCCTTTTTGAAATAGAGTTGTGGAATGTCGAGGTATAGTAAACGTGTCTGTGTTTCTGATGTTTACCGAATGCACCTGTGATCGAGGCACCAATCTATTTTTTATATCCTCTGGGCCTTCAAGTAGAACTTTATGCAGGTAAGTAGCCAGATGGAGTTTTCTTCGATCTTCCATTTTCAGCCAATTAATTGAGCTCTTCGAATTTATCACTGACATGGTCATATTTGCGAAGTCCAAAAATAAATCGAACACAATAGTTTTGTACTTTCTGAATTTTATTTCTATAGTTGGCATCTAGAAAAGGACCATAAAGAAAATCGCAATATGTAAATTGGGACAACACCAAAGTCTCAGCCAACTGCACTCGTAGCTTGAAATTGAGAATGTCTTCATTTGAATATGATAATTTGAGTGAGCAGAAAGTTTTTTTCATTGAATTATTTATGTGATTTTTGAAACTCAAATCATCATCAAGAACAAGGCCTAAGTTTTTGACTGAGTGTTCGATATTTACTATTGTATCATTGATATGAATTGCAAAATTTGATTTAATATGATTATAATGATTACGATGACAAAAAATAGGAATTTTTTATTTGGATGGATTTAATTGAAGGTTGTGAGGATAACTTCTATCTACGAGATTTTGTAGTTCTTGATTCAGGTCAACTGCGGCTTGTTGGGCGTTATTTGAGCGAAATTTAATCGATACCTGTGTGTCATCGGCGTAAGCATAAACGTTACAGTTATTAACTCTGAGTAAATCAGCAGTGTAAATAATAAAGAATAACGGACCGACAATACTGCCACATATCACTCACCAGAATAACATATCATAATCAAACCTATTCAAGCTTATTCTTTGAATTATCACCTGAGCAGCTCAGTGGGCATATGGTGAAAGTATAGATCCTTCTCAGTAGAACAGTAAACATTCTCAAAAATAAATTCGCCTTCTATAATAGGAGGATATTGAAAATCCACAAAAAAACACATTATGGATCGTCGTGGGAAAAATTTGGGTAATAATAAGTTATTCTGTTTGTTACTTCTTTTATGGAAATTTTCTGTTCAATTTGCATGGACATGAAGAAGAAAAAGGGCAACAATCATTTTCTCGGAACTTCCTCTTCTTCGCAAAAAGAATTATATTGTTTTACGAAATGGTTATAAAAAAAAACACAATAAAAGATGGCAACAAAAACTAAAAGTGTTTTCGTGAATGAACGATAGTCGCTTAGGTGGTCCTACTTATTCGACATCTACTCATTGTTAGTCGAAATCTATGCTCTGAATGGAATATCATTTCTTTAAATAAAATATAAATATAAATTTCATTATTGAATATATTTCCGATCAAAAAAAAAATAAAGCAACAAGAGAAAGCATCATGTGTTGTTAGGTTCCATCAACGACATTGAATTATTATCTATAAAGGCCATGGTTTATAATATTTGTTCATGATAAGAGACCAAATATATAAATGTGCAAATAATGACGCACGAACCGTGAGAATTTATGTGGATGAAAACGAATTCTTTTGATAGAAAAACATTTACTTTGCAAACAATAAAAGTTCATAGGAAAACATAGTGCTCCAAAAAGTATTTCATTAGCATTTTGTGATTAACGTTATGTAATGTTAGGAAAAGAATAGTTGCCATTGACCAGTATCCTTGCATCGGTAATCCTAAAAAAATATGTGGATCAATTTTCAATTATTAGTATATTTTTTCAGATGTTCTTTTACGTGAAGCTACGTG
The DNA here is from genome assembly GCA_032362365.1 of Zygogramma bicolorata. NCBI lineage: Eukaryota > Metazoa > Arthropoda > Insecta > Coleoptera > Chrysomelidae > Zygogramma > Zygogramma bicolorata. Next base: position 2,455,763 of record JAVJAQ010005172.1, read on the forward strand.
AAACAAATGATCTATCATTATATCCAGTGAAAATGAATGCTGCTAATATAACCTACCATTATTATTGTCCCTTTCACAGATAACCTTTCAACAGTTACGCACCTGACCTTCGTCTGGGATTGTTAACGGTTAATCAGCATACAATTACCTCTTTATGGCCGGTCGGTCGTAAGGCACCCGTACAACGAGTATTAGTACGGGAGGTAACCTTGAAATTCTGTCAGTGATTCCATCACAATTACCTAATTCATTGCATGTGATACTAAATATTAATTTGGGAACCGCCTGGTATGACTCATTTTGTAAAAAAAAAGCTATTCCATGATACTGATTGGTTGCAATGGTTATTGTACCCAAATGTGAAAATTTCGACCTAGTACAAATAATGAAATGACTATTCAACCACCGAAGAAAAATATCTCGCCGGCAATTGTCGGTATCTGTAATGACTTTCAGTTCTTCTTCAATATTTTTAAATTCTTACTATCGAATTGAACTTGGTTTATCCCGTTAACGTAAAGTTGGCCACGCCGGTGATCTGTCCCAAGAATTCAACATAATAAATATTTGAATTCAAATTCATTTGTTCAATGAATATCGATCACAACTTTTTAAGCAGAATATTCTGAATATTTACTTATGGATTCAAAAATGTACATTGATTCTTCTTCCAACGAAATCAATTGTCCACCTCCTAATATCAGAGAATCGGTGAATATCGCCAGCATATAACTGATACCTACCTGTTTCAAGTGTTGAATTAATTTTTTAACAAATCTCAAAATCAGCCAAAGGAGAAAACATTCAACTGGAAGAAAAAACGCGTTTTTCGAATTCGTCTGACCCAACTTGGCCTGAAATCGTGCATTTTTTGTACTAGTTACACAAATAACTTAAAAAAAAACTGAGAGGTATCTAGGTATATGGAAAGTTGAGAAAAAAGTACCTGCAGAAACTGAAAACATGGAAGATTCATACCTAGAAACCGTGCTGGGTAATCGCACGTTAAAAGGTAAGGCCTCGTTGATCCATTGCTCGCACAAGTTTCGACTTCTGAGGGTTGACGCTCGTCAGCTGGTTAACGAAAACGAACAATTTTAGAACAATTTTTTAGAACAATTTCAGATTGGTTGGTGTAGTAGTTCACTGAGCCAAGAGTCTGCCAAGTCAAACTGGGGGGGACGAAAGCAGTGCTGGGCTTTTAAAGAAGTCAAATTTCGTGTTATTTTTTCTAACATATCTCCTAAATCAAATATTCAAAAAATAATTCACTCAGACCTAATCTGAACAAATAATTCAAAAACTAAAATGAATGAACTTATACCACCACAAGTCAGGCCCTGATTTTATTTATTTATCTTCGTTATAGAAAATTCGCAGAATAATGAAAGTCCGTGAACTGGTTTAGTTTATTCATTCAATTCATCGGTCCTCCACAACAATACATAGTCCTGTAACTTTTCCCATTGAAAGTATCATTTGACATTTTCGGAGATGTTTAGTGCGGATAAATCGCATCTCTGTCGAATATCTGAGGCTGTGATCCGGATGGGTGACCGGCTTCACCTGGACAGACTTTCACTTCATCCTCGACCATGCTAGGAATCACACGTGAAAGGATAAGACCTCGTTGGCACTCGGAACTCATTTCAAACTCATACAAAAATCGAGTGTTATGAAATGGATCCCAAAATTACGACGCAGCCTCCCGGCCTAAACTGCATCCAGGCGCACGTCGGCTAGACGTTTTTTTTTCCTGTGCTGTTCCAGTTGAGGTCGTGTCGAAAAATCGCCGTAACTGTTCTTCGGATTACAATTGAGCCGTGTGCCGTTCGGTCTAGGTTATGGCACGCATAACGACGCCCACTTACGAATCGTAAATGGGTGAGATTACGAATCGAACGGATTAGGATATATAGTAATGGAGTTACTTGAGGCGGTTATAGGCATGAAAGTTGGACGAATTACCAGAAGAATTATAGAGTGGGTTCCGAAAAAGAAAATAGTTTTCCGCAAATCGCTAGGATCGTTGGCTTCTCTAATCTGGTTAACAATATACTATTTATTTTTTCAACTAGTACAATAAATGCATCTTTTCGGGGCAAATTGGAGAACCGGCCATCTTGAGTCCAGAAAACGCGTTTTTTGTAACAAAAAATGTTTTCTCCAATCGCTGATTCAATAAAACAGCTAGGTAGCAGTTTTATGCTAGCATTATTCTCCGATTTTCTGATATAAGGTCAGGGTGGGGCAAAATCTGATTTTTATTAAAAAAATAAAAAATCATTGATTTATTCAAAAAAAATCACGATTCATTTGTTTTTTATTTTTTAAATTTGAATATAAAATTTGAACATTTTGATTCTTCGAAATTATTGTTAATTATTTTAATGTATAAGTCTAAAAATTTTAATACAATTTGCGGCTGAAAAACTTGTGACAACGCATTTGTCGCGCTTCTTTTAAGAACATTTTTGTCACGATTTGTTTTCCTTCTGTCCTATACACTCGCTATACAATGCAGAGTGAGGCACGAACACGAATGCGTTTGTTGTGCTTTTTGCAAAGTTGTACACTCGGATATTAGAAACATGATTTCAATTTTGAAAATCAAGCGATTTAAATCATGATTTCAATCGTGATTTTAATCACTTGATTTTAATCAGCCCAACCCTGTATAAGTACAATTGACAAGAGGAACCTCTGTCAATATCCATTTTTCAGTCAGTTAGTAAATATTCCGGATATTCTGCTACAAGACTTCAAGTTATGACCAATATTTATCAAACAAATGAATTTGATTTCAACTAATGTCAAATTTATGTGACTAACTTGTGGTCTCGGTAGTGTAGTGTTTAGCATATCTCTATCAAGCGGAAGGGTTCGAATCCTCGCCGGGCCACCGTGCTGGGTAATCGCACGTTGAAAGGTTAGGCCTCGTTGATGAATTGCTCGCAAAAGTTTCGACTTCTGAGGGTTGACGTTCATCAGCTGGTTAACGGAACGAACAATTTTTTTTTAGAATTACAGGAGTGGCCAACCTTAAGTTATAGCAATATTTCTGTATTGTTACGAATCTCCTAGCGCTCTCCTAGTGCCGGTCCTGACGAGAATGTAAACGCAGATTAGGAGTCGCGTCGTCATTTTCCAGCGTGTGGAGAATTCGCGAAGATTCTTCATAGGCGTACGCAGATATATATACGAGAGAGTCTTCGTCGCAGGCAGAATTAGTTGAGTGGCGAGTTTGTATTCAGAGCTAAGTGGAAATAATTTAGTGGAGCTAAGTGGAGAGAGCTTTTGTTATTGCTAAGTGCAGGTGTTGAAGTGTAGAATTGTTAGTACAGAGAGTTTTAGTACCGAGCATTGGAAAGTTAGCGGAGTAATTTAAGCTATTGTATTGTGTTGTGATAGAAAGTTGTAATAAAAGTAGTTTAGTGTTTTTTGGAGATTTAATCATCGAACCCAAGGAAAATCGTAGCGGTATGAATGAATATAATTCACATTTCAATGAACATGGTCGACAAATAGAGATGCATCTATTAACAAACTAATCAATTGTCAAATCTAATCACAATCACGACTTGTACATCTGGAATGTTTATTAGTGCAGCAATGAATGTTCGAAATAATTACAGCAGTAATCCCGATTCCACCCACAGTATATATAAGAAACTTTTATTCATTTCAGGTTTACCCGAACACGAAATCTCTGCAAACATTGAATGAAATAAGTACCGTGTAACGGAAATAAATCAAAGACCTAAAAGTCAGGAATTCAATGAACAATAAGGCTACACAGGACTCGTACTCGCAGCAACAAAGAATTATTGCTAAATTAGTGCCAAATTTGAACGTTACATTTCGTTTACTTCTGCTCAAAGTGGGTTAGTGACGTGTTATGCCAAACACAATATTATTCTTTCCTTACGTCAGAAAAATTCCACTTTAATTCGCTCTAGGTAACCCCTACGAGAAAAATTTCCGATAAATACCCAAGTTGCTATGGCAACGCGAGACAAAATACGCATTTTATTGGTCGGAAACTATTGGTGTGAAATTTTCATTCTCAATTTTCAAAACCAAAGTGAACAATTTCGAAGGTATTTTCCACTCACCTTTCATTTTCTGTGAAGCACCAAGCTTTCCACTAGGCATTCTGAAACAGAAAAATAAGCACACGTTACAATTCGCATTGATGAAGAGTCCAGTAAAGCATTTCAAATGAATCACGTGAGGAAATATTTGAAACGTCGAAAATAGAGGTTTCAGCAATGTACTAGGAACGTTCAAAATCGAAGCATCAAAGCAATGTCTCTGACATATTCCAAAAATTTGGGGCATATATAATATGTCATCAAATGACGCATGCTAGAAATATTTTAATAGCAAATAAAGTTGTCAGTTGTTAGTGCGAACAAAAAGACATGCGCACAAATCATCGATGCATATAGTTCGTCTCAAAGCATCCATCCATCTTGTCTCGTGTCACTTTTTTATGTTTTTTTGTTTTTCAATGCGGTGAAAGTCTACCCTGTGCTTTTTAAATATGAGCATTGTACAAGGCGATGGTTTAATGAATGATCAGAACAGGTTCAAATTGTATAGGTATTTGCATGGAAAAATGAGTATTTTACAATCTCTTGAACAATTTCCAAGTAATTTATACTTGAACATCTTTCAATTAAATGCCTAACAACGCATTGTTACAGTGAAGGACAGCGATTTCAAGAACTTCACAAAAGAATAAATAAACGAGCATATGTGGCTGTTCTAAGAACACTTCCAAATAGGTTCACGTATTTTTAGAATGAGCAATGATAAAATGTATATTATTCTGTAGATTCTGCCTGGAAACGATTTTTCCCGATGACAGACACTTTGAAAGGTTCACGTCGTAATGGTTCCACCACCAGCCTTCATAACAAGGAAACGTGATAGGCTGTCATTTCGTACATAGATTTCAATTATATGATTAATAAAAATGATAGAAAACCTAACCCCTTCTTTAGTATTCCACAATACCTTCTCATCATACAAGGGATATCTGTTGAATTTCCCATATTTCAAAGATGCTATTCAACCAATGTTTCAGATACGCGTTTTTTCATGTTTTCAAATGCAGTTTTATTTTATTATCAGGAACGTTTCGCATGAAACATTGCCTGTAAAACGTTTCATATTGTTACGGAATAGCGCTGGCCCTGTCGCTCGTAAACGCAAAATAATATGAGGGATCGAAGAGAGAACGTCATTTTTCCAGGAGCTCTCGATTCGATTGGAGATTTCGATCACCGAGATTTGACTGGAAGATTCTCCATAGGCATAAGCAAGTATATATAAGGAAGCAATTCATCGCTACGGCAGATAGTTATCAGAGTTTCTAGCTTAGGGAAGAGGCGGAGAGTTTCACAGAGTTTTCTTTGGTATTGCTAAGTGCAGAAGTCGGAGTAGAGAATTTCTATCACAGAGAGTTTTAGTACAGCGTTTTGGATAGTTAGCGGATTAATTTAAGTGATTGTATTGTATTATAATAATAATATTTATTTCTTCGGTTGAAAAGTAAAATTGAAAAAAATATTAAATGCACAATAAACAAAGAAAATGTCAATGTCAAGTTCAAAAGTTAATATAAAAAACATATAAATGTAAGTTATTACATATAACCATATTTTAAAAGTCAGTCAAAATAATATCAACAACACAATAACACAAACAATCCAAAAGTGCCAATAAACATCCATAAGCGATAGAAGTATAAATGTAAAACAGGTCAATATAATAAAATCAACATACAATTTCTCAAGCATTAGATGATTCAAGGCAAAGCACTTATAATAGTAAACAATATATATTTGCTGAAGCTGAAGATCTCAGGTTGGTTGATCCGTGAACTCTTGAATGGTGTAACAAGTCCTTTGAAGCAGCATTTTTTTCAACTGACTCTTGAATACATTAATATTTGAGGAATTCTGAAGAGTTATTGGAAGCATATTGTATAATTTACACCCACTGTACTCTACACTTTTTTCATACATTGAATTCTATGAGCGTTTGGTAAGACCATCTCCTTAGAACGAGTATTGTGGTTATGTTTTGGAGGAGAAGACTGAAAACTGGATTTATTTTTGTAAACGTATGCACTAGCCTCCAGTATATATGTGCTGGCTACTGTAAGAATTTTCAGCCTTTTAAAAGCATCTCTACATGAATCTCGGTACCCCAGCTTAGCTATCATTTTAACAACATATTTCTGGAGGAGAAATATCCTTTGGACAGAAGCACTCATACTCCAGTTGAGAATACCCTATCGAAGGTGTGAATGAAGTTAGCATGGTACAATGTTAAGAGTATACTAGGGCTGCAATGATTTGACATGAATCTAATAGAATAACAGCTTGTTTTTAGTTTATTACATAATGTATCAATATGTTGATTCCACAATAAATTTTTATCTAGAACAATTCCCAGCATAGTTACAGTTTCTACAGGACTAATTGATTTATCACTACTTTCATATAGTATCACATTCGATTCCCCTTGTCCTCGTCTGCTAAACAATATGGTAATGGTTTTAGATTTGTTGAGTTTTAAATTGTCCTTTTCAGCCCACATTATTATTTTATCATATATATTCTCAGCAGTTTTCTGGAGTGCATTCATGTTGTCTTCAATAATGAGAATATTTGTATCTTCAGCATAACTTGTAACAAAAGCGGAGTTGGTTTTACTTATATATGAAATTAGATCATTAGCAAATAACAAGAAAAAAAGGGGCCTAAATTCGAACCCTGGGGAACTAGGGCTGACAAGACTATTGTATTGTGATTAGGAGTTGTAATAAAAGTAGTGAAGTTTCATTTGGAGTTTTTGATAAACGAACCCAAGGAAAGATCGTAACAATACCTAGGTCATTTCTGGTTTATGTCATGTTTCAGGAACGTGTCTGAGTCAAGAGACAAAACGTTTCAAATGGAAAACGATCGGTTTCAGAAATATTCCCAGACACATAATATTTTGGTTTATTGGGAGTAATCGACGAAACCTTGAAAGGAATCGTATGAATCGCTTTCAAGGTATCGCGAATGACCCCAAGTGGGATATAACGGGTACCATAACTAGAACCGCCATGTCATGCGAACAATATAGGTTCCCTTTCCGTTCTTTCAATGTCGAATATCGCGGCAGACCCGATTAATTCGTACACACACACACACGGACCTGTTCCGTTCCGAAGGAATAAAAAAGATAACTGTCTCGCCGATCGTAACTGGAAACAAATGAACGCGTTCCGAAATCATGGCCGACTTGTTCGGAACAATCGACGGCAAAGTTATGTTGCGTATCAAATCGGCGTTGCGTGAATCATAAAAATCTTGTAAGGCATTTCGATTGAATGTTAACACGATAATTTGATTTGATACCAATTAAAATTGTATTACATTTGTACTGCAAACGGCAGTCGCAACTATTAGATACATAAATATTTATGGAATGTAAGTCGTGTTTATTTGATTATTATTCTGTCAAGAGAAGCATGGGAAAATGAAAAATTGGAACAAATGGGTGCTGTGAATGAGAATAAAGTTTATACTTAAGTCCGAGCTAATTTTCGGTTATAATTGCACGAGTGCATAAAAATTACCGATAATTTTGCAAAAAAGCGTGATATCTAAAAATTGCAAGTTTATTTTCATATTTTGGCGAAAGTGCCCGAGTCCGAAGGACAAAATATGAAAATAACCGAATGCAATTTGTGTAAGATATTACGCTTGAATGCAAAATTATCTGGTTATTTTTATGCACGAATGTAATTCATTGGAATATTTCACGAATAAAGAAATTCTCAAGGAAATGTTATTTTTTGTTCATTCATACTTTATAGATTGTATGGAGTACTCACCTAAACGCGAAATGTTTTTCTATTTTTGAAGTCTATCTGACATTTATTTGTGTTGTTTACTGACGTCTAGCGATACGGTTTCAAATGTGTTGTTATGGTGACTTGATACAATGCAATTACCGCTGTAAGTTTTCGACAATTGCATTGCTCTTATGGGACATTTTATATATGAGGGAAATATTCAGTTCAAGCTAGCGGGAGCGTACGCGAAGACAGCGCCATCTACTTTTGGAACATTTGTAAGACGTTTATGCATTATGGAGATTCTTTGAAAAACTGCGAATACTCACAAGAAACCTAGAAAAAACGTTCATCATCAAAATTTTTGTAAATACCCTCAAATTGCTCTTTAAAAAAAACATTGCATTTTTTTATTCCCACCATTTTTAATCGTTCATTACTTATATGCAACTGTCAGGTAATGGCTCATTAAAAATTGACCTGTATTCTAAATTATTGGCGGCCGCGTCCGGAAGTTTTTTCGTGAAATAATAGGATATGTAACATTGAACCTGAAATTCGATCTCATGAATACATCAAATTGTCCAAAAGCAGAATTCAGCGAATTTTTGCTCCAAATTATCTGTGGAGATGAATTATAAATCAAATTTCTGGGAAATTTATTGTTCAACAGTTCAACAGTTGATTGGTACTGAATCTGGTAAGGATATCCATGAATCCACATGCAATTGTTTTACATAGTTGCTGTCATGACTTGCTGTCTCGTCGATCATTGAAAATGGGTGATAACGAAGAAATGTGTGCTATACCACCAGAAAATCTGCCATTGGTGAACTAATTGACATTGAACCACATATTCAGCCCAATGTTGAAGCAATTTGGATCTAGTACTTTTAATGACATTTTTTTATCATCTCCATAATCAAAACAATATTTGTACTGTTCGGAAGTCATCATCAAAGTGAATTCTTAATAATTAAAAACACTTGTGATGCAGTCTCTTTATTCAGCACTGGACAAATATTTGATATGAATGATAAGCAGGAATAACACTCTCGGTAAACAGCTCAGTTGTTTTGGATTTTTCACCTAAGTCATAATTGAAAACTTTTCCTACCCTAACACCAAACTGATATTTTTGCAGTAAATGCGCGTTTCGCTAACAAGGTTAGCATCTTCAGAAGATTTTTTTTTGATAATATAACGTTCATTGCTCCCAAGAAATAACACGTATTTATAATAGGGAACATCTTGATTTCAATCAGTTAAATTCAGTGCTTCATTAACAAAAACAAGAAGAAAAAAAAACTTATACATGATATAGTCATGGTTGAGTTATAATAAACTGATAGAGAAAAGAGTGAACGAAGTTCAAGATAATAAGCATTTTTTAAAGTTTTTCTTGAATGAATTAGTATTTTTTGTATTTTTCAATGTTTTCGGTAAGTTGTTATAAAAGATGACGCCTTCATACATAATAGATTTTTTACAATAATTTGTTCTAAATTTAGCCAGAGAAAAGTCATTTGCTTTTCTTGTTGAATAGTCATGGGTATTTATGGTAGATTTCAAATTCTAATTTTTCACGTTATTTCTGATCAAATGAATGAATACTAAAAGTGTGTATTTGAAAAGAGAAAGAATATCTAATAATCCTCTAGGTTTATAAAGATTAATTGTTGGTTCTTGCTGCTCTAAATTGAATATACATCTTATAATTTTGTTTTGAAGAGTTTGAAGTGGCCTAATAGTTGTTTTATTTGCTGTTCCCCAAATTGAGATGAGGTATTGGATTCTTGAATAAATTAATGAAAAATATATTGTTTTTCTATAATGTATTGGAATTTGATTTTTGATTCTATATAATATTCCCAAAATTGGCGATATTCGCTTTCTCAAGACTTCTTATGTGTTTTGACCACGATACATTTTGATCGATATATAACCCCAAAAATTTTGTGTTTGTGGAATATTCAATTGATTCTTTCTTGAATTTAATTGAAAGTCTCAAAGAGTTGGGTATTGATTTTCCCGAAACAAACATGAACGAAGATTTAGTATAGTTCAGACTCAATTTATGAGAAGACATCCAAGACGATAAAAGTGTCAGATCATCAGCTATATCTTTTTTTATTTCTTCAGAGTTATATCCTGAATAAACAAGAGTAGTATCGTCTGCAAATAAGAATGACTTTCCATTCAGAGCTAAATCTTTTATAGAATTTACATAAACTAAAAAAAGAATAGGGCCTAGAACTGAATTGACACTCGCTAGTAATTGATCTCTGGGAATAGTTTTCAACTTTTACACCAAAGCTTCCAATCTCATCGTTTATTTATACTAATTCATAATGTCTTCTTCGTACTGTTTGAACGTCATTATTTCGTGGTGGATCGATAATTGTTCCGTAGTTTTCTGGGTTTGCAACCTACCACAATCTAAAAGAATAAGAATTAATATTGGAATCTATAAAAGTATAGAAGGGCAGATTTTCAATCTACTCAGAAAAGTTGCTGCGTCTATTGAAAAACAGTTCTTTCTGGATAGAACAAGTCCTTTTGAATTGGAAATATTTGACAGATGTCAATTACCAAGATTACCTACAAGAGATATTTGAATTTGTACAGGAATTTGTTTAAAAGTTGTGAGAACGGAAGCGGATTCAGTTTCCGAAACGTTAACGATAAGTATTTTCATATATATATATATATATATATATATATATATATATATATATATATATATATATATATATATATATATATATATATATATATGTATGTAAATATATATATATATATATATACATGTATGTAAATATATATATATATATATATATATATATATATATATATATATATATATATATATACAGTGTGGTCCACTAAGTCTGCAACAAATGGGAAACTTTTTTATTATCGATTTCTCAGAAAATTTTATTCTTGACAAAAGTTGGTGCATGTTCCAAAACTATACCAAGTGTACCTGAAATGGCTTTATGACAATCACCATACAGGATAGGCCAAAAAATATAAATTTCGTTCAAGAGTAAAGTACCCTTATTTCAGAAAATATAGAAATTTGTTGAGGAGGAAAGTTGCTTAGAATTAAAAGTTATGTTCAGATACGATGTCATGGCCTGCTATTCGATTTTTTTTTCTTTTGGAAAATTTTGAATTACCCCCGTATGATACATATTTTTACTATTTTGATTCAATATGTATTTGAAGTAGCTACAATCAAATCAGTTTGGAGTATTTCTTATCAAATTAAAGTGAATTTGTATAATTTACAAGGATTTGTATTTTTTTAGGTGACCGTCAACTTCTTGCTTTCTCCATTTAAGTCGGAAGCAATAGCAATAAAATTTCACTTTACAGGATAACATTTCCTTCTCAAACCCAGACAAGCTTGTTCCACTCAGAAAAATAACCCTTGACCTCATCGGAGGGCATATAGTACTTCCATTAAAAAAGTAACATTACATAATTCATGCGAGGATAAATTCAAACGATGATTCATTCGAAGATACGTCCACAGAAAAATATAGGTCAGAATCGTTGACCCCATAAACAACTTCCAAATTCCAGATAATCAACTTCCCAAGACTATCTTTCTCATTGTTAAACGCTGACATTTCTACCATAAAATCGATTACGTCATATTTATGTCCGAAACCCCAGCAGTAGAAAATCTCCTAGGTCAGTATCATCAACTCTGAAATGTCGGTATATTCAATAATAACAGTTCTCACGTAGCGTCCCAGAGAAAACACACTATACAAACATTGTTGCTAGTTGAGTCATCGATAGACGCATCGACAATGAGGCTTTTATGGCGACACGTCCACGGCCTACTCTCCAGCGGTACTTCGGTTTAATTGATAATACACGCAGCAGCAGATAACTTCTGCAATTTTGAATTCTTTTGAGAGCCGTAATTTTTCGGCAATCGTCCAGGAGGTTTTCCACTTTCCAGACGCTTTTCTTTTGAAAAAGTACCTTTTTTTTTCGGCCTAGTACAGAAAGAATCACATCGTGGTTGTCACTGTGACAATTCCAGCAAATTGAATCACTCCAATATATGCAACTGCTCGATCATTCATATAATAATAATAATAATAATATGCTTCATTATCATAAGACATAATCTTGTTGACAAAGCTTGGGTAGTAAATACTTACTTAAAAAATGCGATATATACCAAAAGATAACAAAAATAAAACTATAAAAATACATAAAAAACATGGTAAAATGAAGGTTATAAAAAGTATGTATATATAAAAGAGTGGAAGTTAAATTCATATAAGAATAGACAAAGAAAGTGAAACTTAAAAGCTCCTTGATGACGATAAAAAACATGAGCTAGTCAAAAAATTCATTCAAAGTATAATAGGGTCTCAGACAGAAATTGTTTGACTAACTTCCTGAATCGGAAGTCATTTGTATTGGCAGATCTTATGTACAGAACATTTTTCCACCATTGTAAAATATGGAGTCTCTGGCGATGTTTTTAGTTGGCTCTGTGAGTTGCAGAGTGTGTCTGCTGTTCCGGGTGTTATAATGGGAGAAGGATGTGGCGAAGTTTAATATATGCTTATTTGATAAACACACAGATTCCAGTATGGATAATGCTGTTACCGTTAGGATATTATGGGTTTTGAAGAAGGTTCTACAGGACTCTCTTGGTTCAAGGTTTCCTATATACATTATTGCTCTTTTCTGTAAAATTAGAAGACTATTGAATAAAGTTGGACTACATGCTCCCCAAAACGGTATTCCGTAGCGTAAGTGAGAATCTATGAGTGCATAGTAAGCCATCTTTGCAATGCCGAATCACAATTTATTGCGAATTACTCTAACCGCATAACAGCCAGAGGCAACTTTGCTAGTGAGTTGTTTGACATGATCCACAAATTTTAAATTCTGATCAATGAACACTCCTAGAAATATAGTGTTATTTTTAGATTCCAATGATCTGTCTTCAAAAAAAAGTTCGTTGATCGAGCATCTACACGATATTAAATTTGTTATGAGTTAAATTGAAAGATAGGCTGTTTGATTCACACCAATCTTCAACTTTTCTCAAGTCAGCAGATATTATTTTATGTAACTCACAAGTGTTTTTATTATTCCAAAGTATGGTTCTGTTAATGTAAGAATCAAAATTTTTCTGTTCGTACATATCTTCTATACAAATGAGAGTTGAATTATTCGAAATTTTGTAAATAATGAATGAATATAATTGAAAAATGGATCTCATCGATTTGTTATCCTGTAATGTCGCTAAAAAAAACTGTACACAACACGTCGGAAAACGTTTTTTTGCGGACTTGTTATGTAAATCACTTCATCTACACTTGTACTATAATAATAGACGTTTATGCCCTACATAAGTTCCATAATGAGATCCATAATGATACAGATTTTTCATCACGATACAGATTTTCAACCATTATAATTCAATCAATCTTGCTGTGCATTTGAAGTTTGTCAAAATCAGTAGTAAATTTTCATAGAACATAGCTAAACTTTGATAAATATCTGATATCATCGATATAGAAGAATAACCATCGACTCCCCCACACATATCAGAGAGAGCAGAAAATGAAGTACAGAATAGTTCACCCAAAAAATCTAAGCGTTTTCAAGAAACTTCATCAACGCTATCTCTTCATTTTCGCTAAAACTTAGTAAGAACGTGGAAAAGCCAGCAAAGGCACTTGATTCGAACTGGACCACAATGTGAGACTCGGGTTCTTTTCTTCATTCCTTATTTTTCTATTTTTTTTTTCATAATATTTATATAGTTCATCATTTATTGGGTGTAGATAAAATAGCGAAGGCAACTCTCATGTAATGGTTATTGATACACTCGTATAAACCATACGAAAGTAACCTTGGGCTTTTTTCGTATCCCGGTTAATGCTCGTTTATCAATAACCATCATTACATGATCATTACATAATATACTAATTCAAAAAACTAATCAAAACTTGAGCATATCAAATAATATCAACGCTATGTTAAATCCATTCTATTATATGATCTCCATCGGCAATGAGAATATGTTCTGATAGTTGAGAACCACCAATCTGTGTGTTTTCGATGTACACCTTGTGTTCACCCTTTCGCCCTTCAAGAGGTACTGACATTTGACCGATATATTTTTGACCGCACGAACAAGGGATTCGATAAATAAAATTATTGGTGTTTTCTGTGTCAGTTTTGAAAGTGAAGTATTTGTTGTTTCGAACCTGTTTCCAATCCGTTTTATCTTTTCAGACAATTGATGGAATAATTTTTAATGTTTTTTACAGGTTGCATATTTTCTGTAGTTTGTAGGTCTTCACTGTGAGGTATTAAGATTTTCAATTAAATCAATGAAGAGATCAACTCCATAAAATCAACATCTCTAAACTTTTATGGAAAAAGAATTGATGGAAATTGAAAACCGTAACAAACCCCACAGTGAGCACATGCAACCTATACAACCACGTTTCGAACATTATATCCTATATCCCTAGACTGCCTGAGAAGATAAAAGGGATCGGCAACAGGAATAATATTGGAACAATATTCAAAACAACAAATACAATACGTTCAATACTGACACATACTAAACCAAATAACACGACAGAAAATGAACTGTATTTATCAAATTCCTTGCCCGTGTTTTCGAAATATATCGGTGAAACGTCAAGACCTCTTGAAGCCGGAAGAGTGAACACAACCTGTCATCAAGAACAGATATATTGGTGGTTCAAAATCATCAGAATACATTCTCACTGCCGATGGAGATCACACATCAATACATTTTCACAAGGATTATTATTCAGTGATGACATTTCATGAACAAAACAGGCCAACTCTTCGAAACACTCATAGGATAGGAGCTGACAAGAATTAAAATGGAACTTTTTGTAGAGATCAATTACCCAATCACCAAACAGATGGATCATATCAGCTTGATGTTAAGGTAATCAATCTTTAGTAAAAGTTTCAATTTCTACACCAAAGTTACAATATCATCGTTTATACGAACTAAAATGCTAATACAATCAAAAAATCTATAATCCGAAATGAAAACAACGACACATCAAAGGAATATACCGAACACGTTTCCAAGGCTCCGCTTAATGTCATGACAAAAACGAAAATGTGTTTGCACTTAGACTGCTCATGTCTCGAGGAAACCAGAAGAAAACAACCAGAGCTGTCGCATTAAATTTTTTCCCGCACACGATCCGATGAAAGACACTCGGTACAGACTTAGGCCAGTCGTCAGAGGAATGAGTCCGGAAAAAATACATAATAGTGCTTTATTGGCTTGAAGTTTTCGTCGTGAAATCAACTACAGGAATCTCGATTTGTGGGCGCCATTACAGCTCAGTGTGAATAAGTCAGGAGTAGGTTTTGCATTAACTATTAAGCAGTGGAAAATTCGGGTTTGAAAAAACCTAATATAGTTCAAAAATTTATCAGAATACATATTTATAATAAACATTTCTCTTGTGGGCATTTATGAATACCAATCAATGTTATGGATTCAAAAACATACAAAATAATGTTTACGTAGCAACTTTCACTCATTTGATCTCTGCTTACGTAAAATTGAGGTTTGAGATTTGCAAAATATACTATCATCATAAATGTATATACTTTCGGTGAATTGTTCGAATATGCTTGGAGATACAACCACTTTCAGTTATTGTTTTAGATTCACTAGAAATCAACACAGGAATACAGGTTTGAAATTGTTTACCACCAACACAGTATGAATATCGATGCCGATAAATCCGATGTTGTGTCGTCTGATGTCACAATCGCTTCGGCCAATGGCGACGCCATTTAAGTTTGAATACCTGTCCCCTACCCCCTCCCCCCGATTCATCAAATTTCATATTTCATATTTCAAAATTTTCCGGGTTTTAATAATAACTAAATAAAAATCCTGTTTATTATTATATGATCATAATGAAGATTCCAGAAAATAGATAATCGAGACAAATATAAATTTCATACATATTTCCCAATAGTACATTTTTAATGAAAGTTCAACTCGCTCTATTTTGGTAACTAATTGTTGTATCGAGGTCCGGTCAGCGTCATTTTCGTCAACACGAATAGAAGGAATAAGTAGAACTTTTTTCATATGTTCAACTCTTCGACTAATTATCACAGGGTATTCCGCTTTATCACATTTTTATTTCATACAGTTTATGATAATTGGATTGCATTTTCCTCTTCCAAGGCTTCAAGATAACTAAGAGCCCAAAAATAAAAACCACCACATAAGTGTGAAGAAAGGAATAGTAAAATGACTTTACGATATAACAAAAATTGTATGTAACTCACATGAGAAAATCAATGATGAGATAATCTTCATAAAATCAGTATTGAAAGAAAATGGATATTCAGAAAAATTCTTGGAAAAAACTTTGACAGACATTGAAAATCCGAACACAGTCCACAATGAAGACATACAACCTACACAAAATACACAACCTGTAGGAAACATTATACCTCATGTCTCTCGTTTGTATGAAAAGATAAAACGGACCGGCAATCGGTATAATGTTAGAACAACATTCAGAACAACAAATACTTTAAGGTCAATACTGATACATACCAAACCATATAACACAACAATTGTATTTATCAAATTCCTTGTTCGTGCTGTCAGAAATATATCGGTGAAACATCTCGACCATTGGAAGTGCGAAAGAGTGAACACAAGATGAACATCAGGTACAGACAGATAGGTGGTTCTAAATTATCAGAACACATTCTCACTGCCGATGGAGATCACACAGTAGAATGAAAAGAAACGAAAATTATGACGAAAGAGAGCAATAGCAGGAAACGAAAATTAAAGGAATCTCCTTTCGTTGTGCTATCTGGTGGAAAATGCATACCTATGAGTTCGTTTGACATGAATCGCGGATGGCTGTCCCTCCTGGAGGACACGATGTTATGTCAAATTTGAAATATTCGACAAATGTCACTTACGAAGATTGTCTGTAAGAGATATTTGCATTTAAACATAAATATGCGTATAAATTTTGAGGAACGGAAGCGGATTAAGTTTCCAAAACGTTGACGATAAGTATTTTCATACATATATATATATATATATATATATATATATATATATATATATATATATATATATATATATATATATATCAGTTCTTACAATTTTTTTGAAAGGCAAAATTTGAGTAATACGAGAAGTTTCTGACTGATTGGTCTTGTTCTATCCAAAAAGAACTGTTTTTCAATAGACGCACCAACTTTTCAGGGTAGATTAAAAATCTGCCCTTCTACACTTGTATAGATTCCAATATTGATTCTTTTTTTTTTCAGATTGTGGTAGGTCACAAACGCAGAAAACTACGGAACAAATATTGATCCACCACAAAATAATGACGTTCAAACAGTACTCAAAAGTAGGTGTTTTTTAGTGATTTTCGCCATTTTCAGGTCGATCTTCCACAGTTCTCATCTCGACTACTAATGATTATACTTTATAGTCCAGTTCATAATAATTGCCACAGAAAATATTGTCCAAAAATCAAAATCTTTGAAATTCAGATCACAAGGACCACTTCAAGCCAAAAAAAAACACCGTTATGTATTTTTTTATTCGTACCATTTTTTGAATCTTCGACGACTGGCCTAGCTCGTTAAACACTTCCGTGTACATCGCAGAAGGCGAAATTAAAATTAGCTACTCGAACACCAAGAACAGGATGCATCAATTCTAAACAAAAACGATGCGTTTCCGGGCCACCTTCGTAATATTAAAATGCTTCGATTTTTCATTTATTTTTCTAGAAAAAACACTTTCCGAAAACATATTTCATAAGCGTTTCTCTGTGATCTGGATTTCGGCGCGGTTTATGGATCGTGAAATTGAAAGTTTGTTTATTTTAGGCGTCGTAAGGTTTATGGAGCTGTCCCAAAATACAATGTTTTAATGTCTGGGTTCACATATGCAAGAGTGGCAATAAGATTCACAGCTGGTCCGTTCTGCAAAACCGGTGCTGAAAATTAGAAGTTCGGCAGGTCTCTAGGTGCACAATGAACGGAGAGAGAGGATGTAATAGACGGGTCGACCGCGACGTAACAACCAGAAGTCGGACGACTCATATTTCAGAAAAGGAAAGTCCATGGAAATGTCAGTAATACATATCCAACTTTATTGTAATTGTTCGGATAACTGCGCGAGTTAATTGATGAAACAAACGACGAAACGATATTCCTCAACGGTGCTGGAATTATTGAGGAGGGAGGTTTTTTTAGCTCGTGCCTATAGGTTTTTACCAAGATGCATATATTCCTGGTGCGATTTCCAATAGATAGTGCAAGAATCGAATAATAACATCTTTTGACATTTGCAGTCGTTTATTCGAATATTGCTCGAAGTTTTTCATAATTTTACTGTTCCCTTTCAAATTCAAACAGCTATTTGTCGTTTCCAGTTCAGTTCTCTACCGTAGTTTTCTTAGTTATTCGGCTGCCGTTGTTTTCCCTTTGTTTAGTGATTGATTCAAGTGTTGTTTTAAATAGTGTTTCATAATGAATATCTAAAACTGTTGTATTATTTTTGGGCGAAATTATCAACTATCTATTCATCTGTATCAAGTTTCGATGGTTAGTACAAAACATAATACACAATATACATATACTCAACTTTAACTGGTCAACAAAAAGCGAGATTCTGACGCTGATATAAACAAAGTTCATCTTGCTCAGTTTTTACTTTGGTAGAAGTTATATTTGTGTTATTTGCTGATTGCCTATCAGAATTTTGACGCTGATATAAACAAAGTTCATCTTGCTCAGTTTTTACTTTGGTAGAAGTTATATTTGTGTTATTTGCTGATTGCTTATCAGAATTTTCCAGTTCAATATAGTTATTCCAAGGTCTAGCATTAGTGACAATGGCTGTAACATGCCCAGTAAGAGGATGCAATAACAAAAATTTGAAATCATAGATTAAAATTCCTTTAGAAAGAGTGTTTTTGAAAAAGGATCCTCTTGTACAGCGCCATAATAGCCTGCACTACAGCACTCTTCCTAATAAATTGAAATTACTCAGGTTGATCTGGACTATGAAGGGTACAATTCGTTTGGAATTAAACACTACAATTCTCAATAAACTCTATATTGACGTACTATTTTTTCCATGTAGTCCAACTCCACTAAAATAAAGCATAAGGAGCCTTGGGTGACACCAGGAATCAAAGTATCTTCAAGAAATATGCGCTCCTTACAATACATAAGGAAATTTACAAACAATCCAGGCATACATGACTACTTTCGTAGATACCGAAGTACTTATAGAAAAATTCTCAGGTCAGCGAAGGAAAATTACTTTAAGAACAGAATTGACTCATCGTCTAATAAAATGAAGGAATCATGGTCTATTATGAACGACTTACGTGGCAACACTAAAAATAAAGGAAACTCTGAGATACCAATTAGTGCGGATGAAATCAATAATTTCTATTGTACAATTGCTAAAAAACTTAGCAGTAACATTTCTGTGCCATATGACCCATGAGTTCACCTTCAAAACTACTACATAAACGAAACTTTCATATTGCATAATATCAATACTGAAGAACTTATAGAAGTCACCAAAGATATAAAAAATAAAAAAGCAACAGGTTACGATGATATTTCAAACAAAATTATCAAAAATCTTCCAATAGAGGCACTTGAAACTCTTGTTTCAGTAATAAATCACTCATTTCGTAGTGGTGTGTTTCTGTCGTTTTTATAAATATCTGTTGTTATTCCTTTGCACAAGGGCGGCGATCTTGAAGACCCCTCAAACTTCAGGCCAATTGCCCTTGTACCTACACTTGCAAAATTAATTGAAAAACTCGTCAAAAACAGCTTCAATGAGTTTCTTGTCACCAACAAGGTAATAAATGAAAATCAGTTTGGATTCCAAAATAATACTCACTCACGACGCAATTTTCTCTTTCCTTCATGAAGTTTACTAAAACATCAATATAGGAGATGTGGAAGCGGCAGTCTTCTGCGATTTAACAAAGGCGTTCGACTGTGTGGACCACAAAATACTTTTGCAAAAGCTGCTTCGATATGGCTGCAGAGAAAAAACCTATGAGTGGTTTGAGTCATATTAAACGGGGAGAAGTCAGATGGTGAGGACAAACGAAATGTCCAGAAAATCTTATATTGATTCAGGCGTACCGCAGGGTTCAGTCTTGGGGCCAATCCTCTTTCTTGTATATGTGAATGACTTGATAAATGTTGGAATATCGGGTAAAATCACTCTTTTTGCGGACGATACCACAATTTTGTGGCATAGTAAATCAGCACCTAGCCTGCACGAGATGATTTCTAGAGATATAAAAATCATTAAATCCTGGTGTAATTCAAACCTTCTGACATTTAATATAAAAAAAACGAATATAATTCCATTCAAATGCTCACTAGACGATTTGCCTATGCAAAATGAAACAATTGTTAGTAAAGATTGTACTAAGTTTTTAGGACTGCATATCGACAAAGATCTTAAATTTGAAAATCACATCAAATTTCTGAGAGGCAAGGTATCTACGGGATGCTATGCATTGAGAATCATTTCCAGAGAACTTGGAACTCCAATAGCAAAAACGGCATACCATGCTCTCATAGAGTCACAATTGAGGTATGGCATTCCTTTTTGGGGGGTATGTAGCTCTAGTTTATTACAATCAGTTTTGAAATTACAAAAAAGAGCTATCAGATATATGTATAAAATGAAACCACTTGACTCATGTAAACAGATATTCAAAGATAGTAAAATTTTGACAGTTATAGCTCTTTTCATCTTAGAAACTGTTTGTCTTGTGAAAAAACATATATTGAGATTTAAGAACACCCCTTCTGCCCTCCTCTGAACTGATCAAAGATTCATTTTTTTATAATGGGTTGAAAATGTATAATCACTTACCAGAGAATACCAAGGAAACCAATCAGAATATTGTCTACTTCAGAAAAAACATAAAACATTTATTGATGAGCAGACCCTATTATAGTTTGCATGAATTTTACGACGATCGCTTCTGAAGTGAAGTATTTTATCTTGTATTTATTTTATGTTGTATATATGTTATTTTGTTTATATATTTATAAAGGCAATTTTAATATGTATGTGTATGGAACCTGTATGCCACGTATATGTGTTTGTAAAAGATGTCTGTGTTTTATGTATACATGTATCCAATTTGATGCTTTGTCAACAAGATTCAATCTTCAGACAATAAAGTATATTTATTATTATTATTATTACCTCTCACGTCGATACCGATATTTCGAAGAATCTCATCAAATTATTTGAAGCAGCTCCGAATAGTGAGAATTTCTGTGAATTTTGATATTAATTTCTCATAACATATATCAAGAATATGAAGGATATATAAGGATATATGTGTTTACGTCTAAACAGAAACAGACAAACATAAAACTTATAGCGACTTCTTAGGTAAGAACTCGTGCAATTTTCGACAGAACTCGTGAATCTTTATCCTTTATTAGGTAGAGTGTAGAAAAAAGAAAGTAACACACTGACTTTGCACGAGCTCTTCTAGAGAGTTCGCTAATAGAAATTTCGTCAGAATTCATAATGTCATGTGTCTAGCCGCTTGACGCCATCTGTAAAGAAATTTCCAGAATGTGAGCCGTAGGTCTAGCGTTTTTGACGAAAACATCAACATTGTACTGGTATAGAAGTCATTTCACCAGGAATATATCTATCTTGGTTTTCACGTTGATTTCTGAACTCAACAGGATATAAATTCGGAGTGAACAAGATATTTGAAAAAGTTATTTGAGAGAATTCAACTGATTCGATGCTTTCCATTTGTTTATCATTGATTTGCCTTCGAAAAGTATTCTCCCTTGAAAAATAATGGCAATATTTCTCTTCATTTGACGCAGGGTCAGTTTCCCAGGTGACAATGATTTTACTCCTTTCATAAAAGCTATACTTAATTTCTATTTTTGAATCGAACAAGAAAACAGCCAAAGAATAATTCATTAAACTCCATTCTCTTCACAAAAATATCCAAGTTCCTTTTTATTCTACACATCTGTATGAACACATAACGACACAAAGTGTTAGATGAATCTCTGATGTTTTCTTTCGCAAAAATTTAGTGATCTCTTCACAATTTGTAGAAGAGAAAGCAAAAATAAGCTCCTGAATACCTCATTTTCTTCACAAGTACTCAAGTTCCTCAAAAAAAAGCATTTGTTATCAAATTTCGCTGGAGAGTGACCTATTATTTTTGTATGTTATAATTAGAAACTTAGGTATTTTTGTATGTTATAAAACTGACCACCCACATGTTTTTCAGTGTTTACAGTTTTTCGTTCGATCCGAGAGAGGTCTGGTTCTCCATTACTGAAACCTTTGCCTTGAGATTACGTTCTAATTTTACAATATAATGCAAACAAACAACGAAACTATTTTATAATAGACGAGAGCACCCACCATCTCGCCTATTTAGACACATTCTCTTCTATGCGGACATCTGTTAATTTGTTGCTTACTATAATTCACGCGCGTGTTCACTTTTTATTGATAATACGGAATTCTTCAAGGAAATTTATGGGTGTTTCTTATAAATGCGCCCGAACATGTGTTGAGGTTTCGTAGAGCTTTTTTATTCAAATGTCATGGCAGTTTCCCGAATTAAAAAGTTGAAGTGAAAAGCGATTGTGGTATCAAGCTATTCATTGTTCTAATTCACAACTGAATTGAATGAAACGAAACAATTGAAGATATTGGGTGGTCTGAACAAATAGTACAGTGTGCAACAAGAGCATTAGTTTGAAAATTCGAACGAGTGAGAAATTGCATTTCTGCCTGTGTTACACACTATACTTTTTCCACAACACACTTTATGCTAAAAATGATACTATATTATAAAACGGAATTACATGTCAGTGACTCATTCTTAGCATTATGGTTGCCCAAGAGGAACAAATAGTTGATTTTAGCATTGAATATATTGACCATACAGTAGAGGCTTTTCTTGATTTGGATAAATATAATTATTAAAATCGTATCAATCAATACATCTCTCTGTAGAATTAATCCTTTCAAATCATCATAGACATGATGGTATGACATTTGTCAAACAAAATTTTACAAATCACATGTATACACTGTTTTTATCAATTTATATGTGTAACTTATGGTTTTTACTCATTTTTACTGTAAGTATAACTTGTAATGTTATTAAAAAAAGGAAAAAACAAAAGTTATAGGCCCTGAAGAAGCTTCTCAGTAGAAGCGAAAGCTTGGCGAAGTAAACCAGAGTTTTTGATCTTCAATGAATGAGAGACCCCGTTATCCCCGAACTGATAGCATAGGTTTCAATATCAATTAGGATTTTTTTCAGATTGTGGTAGGTTATCAACTCTGTACTCAACGAGATGTGGATGTTGAAAATTTGCATTGAACAGCAAAGGTAAACAACAACCCAAAGCAACCGTATTCGTCTTCTTGCCCTTTCACTAACTACTTGGAGACATGTTTCTCATAGTCTGAACATTTTCGCGTACGGAACATTGCAGGTGTTTCACATGAAAGGCTGCATTCCGTACCTACGCATAAGTTGCCTGACGTTCATTAATAGTTCGAAAGACACATATTACACTAAAAGCATCTCGTCTGTCGACACAGCCAACTACCATCCAAATTCCGACATTCACGTCACCGTCCTCTCTTCCTAGTGAGGATGCAGGGTAGGCCGTGACAATAAAACAAACGCGGCACGTGGAAGGAATAACTAAATTATTTCGTATCCGGCATGCCCCGCCATATTCCCAGTGATGAGGATATATACAGTTATTTTTTCTGAATCCGTACTTTGATAATGTTACGATCTTTCCTTGGGTTCGTTGATTAAAACTCCAAACAACACTAAGCTACTTTTATTACAACTGTTTATCACAATACAATACAATCACTCTCTCTAATACAAACTCTCCTCGTCGACTTCTGCACAAAGCTCTCTCCACTTAGCTCTGAATGAAACTGTCTCTGCTAATAACTAACTCTGCTCTGAATAAAAACTGTCTGTCCGCGATGTCCCTTCTGCTTATATATCTGCGTACGCCTATGGAGAATCTTCGAGTCAAATCTCGGGTATCGAATATTCCAGGCGTGACGAGAATTCCTGGAAAAATGACGTTAGCTCTTCGACCTCCCATCATTACGATCGTCAGGGCCGGCGCTAGGAGAGTCGTAACATTAATATAATTTTACGCCCATAATCCTTTTCATAATGAGATCCTTATGATACAGATTTTCAATTTTTAAATCAATCGGAAATCTAATTCAGTGGCGGAAAGCTCATGGAAAATTCGGTCGAGAATGAAATCAGCATTTCCAATATATTGTTACGATATAACCTTGGGTTCGTTGATTGAAACTCCAAACAACACTAAACTACTTTTATCACAACTCTTTATCACAGTACAATACTATTGAAACTCCAAAAAACACTAAACTACTTTTATCACAACTCTTTATCACAGTACAATACAATACAATCACCTAAATTGCTCAGCTAAACTATCCAACGCTCTGTACTAAAACTATCTCTACTAGAAACTCTGATGAATTCTCCACTTCGAATTCTTCACTAAGCAATACGAAAGGTCTCTCCTCTAGAAACTCTGAATTATTTTCCGTCGTAGCGATGAATCGCTTCTGTATATATACTTGCGTACGCCTATGGAGAATCTTCCAGTCGAATCTCGATAACCGAATTTTCTACGCGAGCCGACATCCCGCAGGTGAATAATCTTCCTTCGACCCCTCATATTATTTTGCGTTTACGAGCGACAGGGCCGGCGCTAGGAGAATTCGATACAGTATTGAGACCAGCAATAATGAAATAAATGTAAATATTCCTTCCACCTCCAGATCAGTGAGGCCTGGAATAAACTTTTCAATCTGCACAATAAATCATAATCTTGATATTTTTTTCTACACCCTTATTATGATAATACGCTCATACTCCCATAATCTTTTTCATAATTGGGTCCGTTATAAAACGGATTGAAAATCTGTATCGTAATGAGTTCATCAAGATACAGATGTCATTACGATGGCAGATGTTTAATCATTTGGAAATGCAATACAGTGGCGGAAGGCGACATTTGGTTCAGAATGAAATCAGCATTTTCAATACAATATTGAAATCTATCGAGAGTAACAATAATGAAATAAATGTATATATTCCTCCCACTTCCATATCAGTGGGACCCACAATACAAATATGAAAATAATATTCATAGTTCTTCATAAAAAAAAAAAAAAAAAAAAAAACAAAAAAAAAAAAAAAAAAAAAAAAAAACAAAACAAAAAAAAAAAAAAACCAAAAAAACAAAAAAAAAAAACAAAAAAAAACACAAACAAACAAAACAAAAAAAACCAAAACAAAAAAAAAAAAAAACAAGAAAACAACACACAAGGGACAGCAACCACACAACAAAGAAACACAAACAACAAACAACCCCACACACGGAAAAAAGACAGAGAACCGACGAGGGAAAAGAGGCCAGACCAACAGACGCACCAGGAAGAGAACACAACCCCGGAGCAACCACCAGCCCGCCAGAACACAAGGAACAAAAGACCGGAGACCACGCCACACAAAAACACGAAAACGACGGACAGAGACCACACCGGAAACCCAACACAGCCACGACCCGGAACAAAAAAAAGACAACAAAGAGGGAAGACACAAAAGACAAGACACACAAAGGAACCCAGAGACAAAACAGAGAACAAGACGAGAAACCCACCCAAAGAGGGGACCAGGGCAACCAGACGACAACCAAACAACCAAAACGCACAAAAAGGGAAAAACACAACAAACCACACCAAGGAAGACGAGACCACAACAAACCCCAACCCCAGCGCCAACAAAGCAAACACAGACGGGAAAAGGGCAACCCCCACACCAACCAACAAACACACACCAAACACCAACCAGAAAACAGAACCAACCACCAAGAAACACCCCCGAAGGGCAGAAGAGAGAAGCAAGGACAAAACAGAAAACAAGGGAACCGGGAACAACAGGACCACCAACAAAAACAAAAAACACAAAACAACAACAACCACCCCACCAAGCCAAAACACAAAAGAAGGGGAACAAAACCAACAAACCAAAAAACACCAACGACAAAACAAAAAAACAAAGAGACCACACAAAAACCCAGGCAACGGAAACACAAGAAAAACACAACAAACAGCAAAACAACAACAGAACAGAACAACAAGAGAAAGGAACCGACACACACCCCAAGACAGAGACAAAAAAAACAAAACCAAAACAAACAAAACCAAAACGAACGGGAGAAAAGACACAAAGAACCAAAAACAAACCAGCGCAGCGGACCGGGGGGAGCGAGAAGCGGGGGCGGAGCCGCCGGGGGCACCCCAGACCAGAAAACGCACGAAAAGGAGCAACGAAAAAAAAAAAGACACAAGACAGCACAAACGACAAAACCCCGCCCACAGAGACAAAACCCAACAACACAAGAAAAAAATCGGCCACGACGCGAGAACAACAAGGACAGACAACGACAGACGAGCAGGCAGACACAACACAACAACGGACAGACCCCCCCGAACACACCACAAACCGGACACAAAACGACCCAACAACAGAAGACCACCACACAAAAACACCCCCCAAACACAACAAAAAAGAAAAACCCCAACCCAACAAAAGAGACACCACAAAGCCCAACGAAACCAACACCACAACAAACCAAAACCAAACCAGACCACCAACCAAAAAAAACCACCCACCCAAAACCACACCACACAACGGAAAACCAGACAAGACACCAGAAAAAAAGGCACAACAAACAGAAACACCCAAAAAGTCACACCCCGAAAGACACAAAACAAAGAGGACACACACCACAAGACAGAACAACAGAAACCACCACACGAACACAGAAAAAGCGGAAAAGACCCAAAACGACAAAAACACCAGAGAACACACAACACCAAGAAAGGGCAAGAAGCCCAAACCACAAAAAAGACAACACAACCACAAAAAGACAAAAAAAAACAACCAAAAAACGACAAAACACACAACCAACAAAAAAACCAAAAACAAAAAACCCAAAAAAACCCCAAAAAACACAAAAAAACAAAAACAAGAAAGCAAAAAAAAACAAAAAACAACAAAGAAAAAAAACAAACGACCAAAACCAACAAACCAACACAACAGAAACAACAACCACAAACAAACAGAAGAGACAACAACAAAAAAAACAGAAAAACAAAACGACCGAACAAAAAGAACACACCAAAAACGAGGGACACACCAACAGACAACACCACCAAAAAGAGAGAACAACACACAAACAAAAACACCACGCAACAAACCCACAGAAAACAGAGACAAAACGGGACAAAAACACAAAAAAAAAAAAAACAGACAAAACAACAACACACAAAAAACAAACACACACAAAACAACAAACACGAAAGACCAACACACAAGAAAAGAAAAACAAAAACAACCACAAAACGAGAAACACAAAAAAGACCAAAACAACCACAAACAACCAAAGACACAAACAAAAACGCAACACAGACACCAAAACGACAGGCACGGGCCCAAACGCAACCCAAACAACAAAAAGAGAGAGACAACCAAAAACAAGCCACAGCAGCCCACACACAAGAACGGGGAAAACCGCACCAAGAGAACCACAAACACAACACCAGCCAACACACAAAAACAAAAACCAGAGACAACACCAAAAAAGACGAAAAACAGAAGGGAACAAACGAAAAGAGAAAACCCAGCACCCCAAAAAAGACACAAAAACAGAGCGAGAAACAACACAGAGCAAACCAAGAAAACACAAAACCCAGAAAACCAGAGACACACAAACACACGAAGAAAACACCCCAAAGACACAAGCAAGAACGCCGCCACCCCCAGACCAAAAACACAAACGAACAGGGAAACGACACAAACCAAAAACACAACAACCAGAACAAAAAAAACAAGCCACAAAAC
Organism: Zygogramma bicolorata; assembly: GCA_032362365.1. Classification (NCBI taxonomy): domain Eukaryota; kingdom Metazoa; phylum Arthropoda; class Insecta; order Coleoptera; family Chrysomelidae; genus Zygogramma; species Zygogramma bicolorata. The sequence goes on from JAVJAQ010005172.1 coordinate 2,483,717, forward strand.
AACAAACACACAACCCACAACCAGAACACCGCAAAGAGACACCCCCCCAAACACAAGCGCAAAGGCCACAGCAGAGCGGACAACGACCCCACGACAACAAGAACCACCGAACGGGAACGGAAACAGGCGGCAAACAACACCACGAAACAGCACCAAGACAACAACAAGAAAAAAAAACCGACACAACAAAGACACGAAACGAAAACGAGCGAAAACAGGGACAGAACGAACGAAAAAAAAAACCAAACGAAAAAAAGAGACAGGGAGAGCCACAAAAAACAGGCAAACCGACAACCCAAAAACCCAAGAACAACAAACAAGAAACCAAAAAACACCAACCGAAAACAAAAACAACCAACACGAAAAAACAGAGACAAAAGAGACAAAAAAGAGCAACAAAAAGGGGGGAACGGAAACACGGGCGAAACGAACGAGCGAAACACAGGCAGAAGACAACGAACCCCAAGAAGAAAAACCGAACGAACCACAAACACGAAACAGCGGAAACAGGGAACAAAGAACAAAAAAACCGAAGCGGGAGAACGCGACCAGGCGGGAGCCACAAAAAACAGGCAAACCGACAACCAAAAACCCAAGGAACACAAACAAGAAAACCCCGAAAACCCCACACAGCCGAAAACGACAGAAAAAAAGACAACAAAAAGAGAGGAACGAAAAGACAGGGCGGGCGAAACGAACGGGCGACGAAACACAGGCAGAAGACGAAAAACAAAAAAAAAAAAAAAAAAAAAAAAAAAAAAAAAAAAAAAAAAAAAAAAAAAAAAACAAAAAAAAAAAAAGAAAAAAAAAAAAAAAAAAAAAAGAAAAAAAAAAAAAAAAAAAAAAAAAAAAAAAAAAAAAAAAAAAAAAAAAAAGAAAAAAAAAAAAAAAAAAACAAAAACGACAAAAAACAAAAAAAAAAAAAAAAAAAAAAAAAAAAAAAAACACAAAAAAAAAAAAAAAAAAAAAAAAAAAAAAAAAAAACCAGAAGAAAAAAACAAAAAAAAAAAAAAAAAAAAAAAAAAAAAAAAAAAAAAAAACAAAAAAAAGAACAAAAAAAAACAAAAAAAAAAAAAGAAAACAAAAGGACAAAACACAGAAAAGGAGAAAAAAACAACAGAAAAACAAAAAAAAAAAAAAAAAACAAAAAAAAAAACAAAAAAAAAAAAAAAAAAAAAAAAAAAAAAAAAAAAAAAAAAACAAACACAAAACAAAAACAAAAAACAAAAAAAAAAAAAAAAAAACAAAAAAAAAAAAAAAAAACAAAAAAAAAAAAAAAAAAAAAACACAAAAAAAAAAAAAAAAAAAAAAAAAAAAAAAAAAACAAAAAAAAAAAAAAAAAAAAAAAAAACACAAAACAAAAAAAAAAAAACAAAAAAAAAAAAAAAAAAAAAAAAAAACAAAAAAAAAAAAAAAAAAAAAAAACAACACAAAAAAAAAAAAAAAAAAAAAAAAAAAAAAAAAAAAAAAACAAAAAAAAAAAAAAAAAAAAAAAAAAAAAAAAAAAAATATTTATAGGATGTAGAAAAAAAAAGCGCATGCAACCCTCATGTGATGGTTATTAATCCATGATCGATGCATAATATACTCTGAGAACAACGATACCGACAGTTTTCTTTTCAGAACGCTTGGAGGTGGATTTATGCAACAGTAATTTTCACTTCAGCCCTCACTTTATAATTCTCACTGAGACAGTAAGGGGATTTCATGCAGCACTTCTTTTAGGAACTACGCATGTGCATCTTCCATAAATATGATTGGATTGAAGGTGGATGTTTTGAAAACAACTTCTTTCATTGGTAGGACTTGAAGTTCTAGTTCCATCGTCGTTCGTTCTGTAATGTGCGCATGCACAGTCAAATTTCTCAAATAAAGGAATCAGAGATGTAGTTCAATCACAGAACACCCTATCTACACAGAAGCGCAACTTGATGGCGGTCCCTTTGATCTTTTGGGGTCAATTTTTCGTAACCTTGATTTGAAGCTTGGCTTGTATAATGTCATTTCTTGGCGGTAAATTCAAACTGTCGGTTGATATACAGTTCAAGTGATACACCTTTGCAAACTTTCTAGACTGAGCATTTCTGCTTCTGAACTGAAATTGGGGCAGTTTCAATTCCATTTGAAGATACGACCCTAGGAAGGTCTATTAATAATTTAGAACTTACATTTCCCCTATCAAATTCATCAAAATGCTTTGTTGATCAGCAATCTACATTCCCTTATTCTCAACAGATATAAACGGAGAATTTGGATAATTACCAAAATAATTTCAGTGAATAAGCTTACTGTTTTCTGCACCTTCAAAAAAAAAGTAGATAGAAAAGTGGTGTAGGCAGCTATTTAATGTTCAAATAGTTTCAATCAACTGAATTGCAGGAACGAACGTTTAAAACTACTCTGATCATGCTTTCATCCGATAATAATAACATTTATCAGTAGTAATAACCCAAGGACATTAATAATTGTTCGAAAAATTTATAACACTCTAACAACACAAATGTGAGGTTGACAATATACAAGCCAAGCTTTAGATTCGGTCGGAACGCTTCAGTTGCGCTTCTGTGTTGATAGGGTGTTCTGTGGTTCAATTCATTTTATTCTAGGACAAAGAAAAAGACTATAAAAATAAATTATGAATAGGGTCAAAAACATGTTATTAGACGACTAAAATGAAATAAGATCAAGTCTCAGCTTTCTTGACAATTACTTTTGTGTTTTGTGCAAAGTTCTGGGAATATAACCTCTTCTTCGTTTTGACTGTAGCCAACCACCAAATTGTTGAGATTTTGACACATTGAATTTTGATTCTGTTACATAATATATCAAATATTATCAGTAAATTATATTTTTAGGTTTAACTTTCTTATTTTATTTTATTCTGTTCCTTATTTCATTTGCCCCTCAAACTCTCCCGAAAAGCTGTTGTTCCTATCAACGTGGAACCAATCTTTCAAAAGCTCTTTAGAGATGAAGAAATACAGTACCAGCTAGCTGTTCCACAACTGAACTGATAACGTAACTTTCGGTTGTTTACCGAGCAAGGATTGATATACATTTTCAACTAGTATTTTTAACAAAAACTTGCTTTAACACCTTAAGACAACTGTATCCGAGTCGAGATTTACTCACTAAAGAACTTAAATTGAAACTATGCGAGGCACTGATTATATCCAAAGTTTCATACTGTGACAGCATATATGGTCCCGCCTTACTTCAATCTGATTCTCTACGTCTCCAACGCATCCAGAACAGCTGTCTCCGATTTTCTTTTGGCGTTCGAAAATACGACCACATATCAGCTGTTATGAAGGAATCAGGGTGGCTGAAACTAGAGAAACTCAGAACACTCCATTTACTCACGAGCACTCATAAAGTTTTAAACACCGGGTTGCCAGATTATCTAATGAAAAAATTGAAGTCATTCTCTAACATCAATAGTTTTCCCACAAGAAATAGGTCGGTTCTGGTTATACCTAAGCACAAAACTTCTGCCTTCACTCGCAGCTTCTCATACAACGCAGCGAAGCATTACAATACACTGCCCAGTGAATTTCGATCATACTCAATACTTAACTTCAAGAAAAGACTGAAATTACGCTTGGCTGATTAGCTTAGTGCTCTCATGTTGACCGCAGCTCATTCACACAGGCAAGCCGATTGAAGCAATTTTAATAATTGTGTGTTGATTTTAGGGAAAAAAACTTTATCGGAATAAGAAGATGTGATCGATTTGGCTCTCGGGATGTATTTATAGTAGTTATTTTTTTTTTCACTTTTTTCAGGGTTGAGTTTAAAAACAGCCTAGGCTGACACTCCGCCTATTCACCTTATAATTCGAGTACATGTATATTATATTGTTTTACTGTGTTATACAATACGAGGGTGAATAAAGACGTTTTATTATTATTATTATTATTAAGTTTGCAGCATGAACCGTAGGCGATTGCTGCAAATCATACGAGTGGGAAATCAGCATTCCGTGCGAGTTATACACTATACTTTTTCTAAGGCTATAACATATAATAGCGAAATGATATAACATATAACATGAACTTCGAATTAAATGTCACTCAAAAGTTCCATTCAGGAACAATTAAATGAGTAAATAGAGCTGTCATTGCTTGAAATTTGACATTCCATGGGAGACCTGATTTATTGTGTGGTAATAACTACAACTGTAACACAATGGAGGCAATGAAATTGAAGACATGCAATGTACCTCATTCTTCTATCAAGAGAGTTGAGATAGAGGAGTTTTGTGTTACAGCCGTAGAATATAATTTTTTTTTTTTCAATAAATCACGAGAAGTGCTCGGGAAACTACCTTTTTCAGGTTCTATTCAGTTAAGCTTGAAATCCTTATTTATGGATCGTACATTACACGCTCTATTAAATATTTTTTACCTTCCTGAATAAAATATAAATATCATCCTAACCGAAAACAAATATTAAATCTCGCAGGTGAACAGTTATAATGAGCTGAATAGCACCATAATTTTATTAATATTTTGTTGTTGTTTGGTAACGCGTGACCGAATCGGTGACATGCATCAATTGAATACACAGGATGTTGCGGTTTAATGCAGAATATTATTTTTGGTTATCGTCCAATGAAAAACAACTGAATCATCGAAGCGGCATCCGAAATCCATCTTCAATATTCACTGAACGTCGAGTAGGGAGATAGATTTTTTGCGGTTCATGTCCTATGTTTACGTCGGTCAAACGGGAAGAACATTTGATACAAGCGTAAAAGAACACAGAAATAGTTTCCGAAAAGGAAAACAAACTCTACGTATGCATATCAACTTATTACAGAGGGATATGAGTTCAACCACAAATTTGAAATCCTTCATTTCCAAGGAAAGGGTTTGAAACTCAATCTCTTGGAGAGTTTGGAAGTTAATAAGTGTAAACATTCACAGTTCCTAATGCACGATCAGACGGAGTTGAATAATTCGCCTCTGTTGAATATGTTCTTTCCAGGAAGTTTTGCTAATAAGGACGTGGTAAATAATAATAATGTCAGGGTTGGGCAAAATCTGATTTTTATTGAAAAAATCAAAAATCATTGATTTTTTTTCAAATCACGGTTTATTTGATTTTTTCGATTTTTCAAATTTGAATATAAAATTTGAACATTTTGATTCTCTGAAATTATTGTTGATTATTTTAATTTATAAGTCTAAAAATTTTAATACAATTTGCGGCTCAAAAACATGTCACAACGCATTTGTCGCGCTTCTTGAAAGAAAATTCTTGTTGCGATTTGTTTTTCTTCTGTCCTATACACTCGCTTTACAGTGCCGAGTGAGGCACGAACACGAACGCGTTTGTTGTGCTTTCTGCAAGAATATTCCTGTCGAGGCTTTTTTTCCTTCTCAACCTATAAATTGACGTTGCCCAACAATTTCGCGCATTTCGCTAGTTCTACACTCGGATATTAGAAACAGATTAGGCATAGAAAAAGGAGAAAAACTCGTGTTTTTGTATAAATTCTATAACTAAAATGAATAGACTGAAAATATACAGTAATAAAATTTAGGTGTTACGTTTAGTTTAAGAATTTGGAATTATGTACTTCATTTTTGTTGTTTTTGCTAAAAGCAGATACGCCTTCTGATCTCTGAGAAAACTTTTATATTATGTTGTTATCTGGTTCTGAATAAAAAAAACAAAAATTGATTTAAATCATGATTTTAATTTTAAAAATCAAGCTATTTAAATCATGATTTTAATCGTGAGTTTAATCACTTGATATTAATCAGCCCAACCCTGAATAATGTGAAAAAGTTTATTTCAATAACATAATTTATTGTTTATGATGCTATTATTTATTGGTTTATTAATTTTTTACGAGAAACGAAACGACAAGAGTGTAAGTGCATTTATGTATAAAATAGACCATGTATCTCAGCACGGGGTATAGATTTAATATATATTTTCAGTTGTTTTTTGAATGCATTTATGTTTTTTATATTTTTCATAGATTGCTATATAGTTTTGAGCTTTGATATTTGATATTGATATTAGGTATCGGACTATTGATATTATTGGCCGTCGGATATAAATTTTGCATAAATTCGAAATCTAACAGTGTTAGAAGTTCCTGCTTGGGGAAGCTATTGTATAGCGAAACACGTGTCGCGGTTTAGTAAACCCCAATATGAGAAAATCTCACAGGCAACTGTATATTATTCTTCAAATCCAATAATGATAGAACTCACAGATATTGCATACTCATATTAGTGAGTGAAGAGGTGTTATTTTATCAATAATTGAGTAAATCTTCACCGACTCGATTTTTCGAATGGAAAATGAATGAACACATTCCCAACAAAATATTTACATACTAAGCTGGAATTAATGTTTTTTTTTGGCGTAATCATAGGTCATGAGCAGCGATGGACGGGGGATATGTAATAACTGAAGCAGAATTAAATTAGCATCAGTCACGAAGACTGCGAGTGCAGAACCCAATTATTAATGCCATATTATGCCAGACGGCTGGATGCATCACTCGTTATTACATATGTCATTAATCACGCAAAACGAAACGCGAGAGTTGACAGATCAGAGGAATATACGAAGACTTCGATCTACATTTAATCACTTCCTGGTAGGATTTGTGATAGATAGATAGATAGATAGATCCTTTATTTTCCAAGACAATACATTGCAGCATCGTATAGAAATTGTCAAACAAAACAAAACACTAAGAGAACTAACATGAAACAAGGCAAATACATCATTGGAGAAGCATCTGAATTGAATTATAAAATTATAATTGTAAAAAACACATTGATCATAAAACGGTTAATATATAATACAGAACAAAGAATTGAATATTTTGAACACACTTTGCTCAAGTCATGTAGTCCGTTAAAATATAAAAACATTTTTCAAGTAGATAATTTTTAAGATTTCTCTTAAAAAGTCCCTCAGACTGAGTAGATTTTAAATCTGCAGGCAACAGATTGAAGATTTTTGGTCCCAGATATTTTGGTGTATTGATTGTGATATTATATCTACAGAATGGAATATGAAAGTTGTTATCCTGTCGAGTTGATCTCTCACGTATGCAGTCATTGGTCGGAAATAATGTTCTATTTTTGAATACATAAACAGACATTTCAGAAATAAATAAACATACCAGAGGCAAAATCTTATATTCTACAAATAAGGGTTTACAGGAGCTGAGTTGAGAGACACCTGCAATAATTCTCACAAGTTTTTTCTGTGCTGTAAATACGTTAGCAGCCAAGGACGTATTTCCCCAAAATGGGAGGCCATACCTCAAGCGAGACTCTACTTGAGCGTAGTACAGCATAACTAGTTGTTTCGAGGTTAAGACTGACTTCAGATTTCGAAACAAGAAAGAAAGTGAATTCAATTTTCGTACAAGTGACTCACAATGAGCTCTCCAGTTTAAGGTGTCATCCAACATCGCTCCCAAAAACTTGACCGAATCGGACTGAGCCAAGGGTTCATGACTGTTACGTATACTAATATCTAAGGGTTGCGCATACTTTTGTCTGTTATGGAATCTCATGATTTGAGTTTTATTCGGATTTAGATATAAACTGTTTTTAGAGCACCAATCCACAGTACGATTCATAATATCTGAACAATTATTATTCAGGATGTTATGGTCTTTATCACTAACAACAATAGAAATGTCGTCCGCATATAGAATACAAGATTTATCATGTCGTAATCTGTTCGTAGTTTGTTATCAATGGGAAGAGCAAGAAAACCTCATAATATCAGAATTTCTGTCGTTTTCCAAGAGTAGAATGAGATACCAAGGGTGGTTTTGTTCGTGAATATTATTATGATACGTAGTCGAAAGATCAAGGGATGAACGGGAAATTTCCAACAGTAATATCTCTCTTATTTTTCAAGATACAGACCCCAAAAAACAGTCGAATGTTTTTTTTTATATGCAGATTCACAAAAAAAAGCTCTGGAATGTTCAAAGAACACCGCGTGAATCCAGGGACAGGAGATATAAACTGACATTCACTTTGCATTTTTGAAGTTTGTAAGTCTCAGGAAAAAACCTCTTTTGGCAAGGAGTTCCAAAGCTCAGCTCCTCTATTGAAAAAAGAGCCCTGAAGTTCGACAGGTCTTCAAATTCGCATAAAAATGGCTGGGAATTTTGTACTCCTCGAGTCATCCGTGTAAGGAGGTAAGGAAGGATTGATAACAATTGAGGAGAGCACCGACAGTGAAAATATCTATGGAATAGAGAGACAAGATTCCGACCCTTTTACGATGCTCCAATGAAGTGAGCGAGTTCGTTAGCGAAAAATCACCTACAAGACGGATTGCCTTTCTTTGAATAGAATCGAAAAGCTTCAATGAATGTTTTTGGTGCCGAACTCCATACATGAGAACTATCTCCACCATATCTGTATCATAAAATAAAATACCGAACTGATGTACATACCCTTAACTGAAGACATACAAATACTCTTAATATACCTCACCATCACACGGAGTTATTCAAACGATCGTTTTCTTATTGTATTGCTAACCGTCTCAATCACTCACCTCACGCTTTCAGTTACTCATCACTACATAAACTCAAACGAGTTCTTTTCGACTATTATTTTTCTCAACAATAATACAATATTCGCATCGAAGTATCTTCCCTTGATCAACGAATCGCTAAACTTCAATTATTTCTCTATTAGTTGAATAATTTTTTGATTCATTTTTCTTTTTGCTGTTCTTGACTTCTTTTTTGGGGTTAGATGGAAGAGCAGATGTATGTTAACTGTTATATTATATTTCATATCGTACAGTACTCATTATTACATACAAACTGAATCTCGCCCTGACTGCATGAACAAAATGTGATTTATCTTCAGAATTGGTACTAAAGACGTTTATAATTATTATTATATTCCAAGACAGGTCGTATCTGAACCTTGTAGATCAGAAGAAGCTGACGACAAGTGAAGTTTCTTGGAAGCATCTTTAGCGGTCGATCTCACATGGTTTTCCCGTGAGAGAATATGAATGATCGTGATTCCTAGCATCAAGATACTTGACTTTGTAGGAATAGTTACTTCAAACATCTGAATACTAGATGTTGATAGAATTGCTCACCTCGAGAAGAGACAACCTTGAGTTTCCCCAGCATTAAATTTCACCAAGTTCATGTTACCCCATTCTATTATTTTCACCAAGTCATCGTTAATTTCATTGGCGTGAATGTTTCTTCGAATTTTTGATTCTCGAGCTGGTATGGGGACTCTGGAAGAGAAACTGGGCGCCAGAACCGAACCCTGTGGAGCACCTGCATTCATTGGGAGAATATCAGATTATACTCCATTAACAAACAGAAACCTATCAGACAAGGAACTCTTCAACAAAGCACACAACTGAGAAGGCAAACCATAAGACGGCAAAATGGTTGAGGCTTTCGCGGCCGAGGTTATTAGTATAACTACTGCTCTTCGGGCTTGAAGGCCGTCGTTCTTTGGAATTTCTTCCTGACGTTTCGCCAGCGCGAGTGGCCAGCTTCTTCAGAGGCTTATTCATCTCCGATGACTAAACGGTTCGATTTCTCAAGGCGTATTTATATTGATGCAGGTAGTCTGGAGTGTTAATTACTTCTGTCGGGTTCGGGGAATGATCATCATTATTAGTTGCCGCACTACCTGCTGTGATTTCAATAGTTATTCTTGATTTCTTCAGAATCGGATTCCAAATTCTGTTTAGAGTCAACGCTTCTTCCTTTCTGTTAAAATTGTCCGCGTGTTTTTGGATCTCTATTGCCTCCCGTACCAGTCGGCTATGGTAACCCTGGTTGGGGGCAATCAGTGTTGCATTTTCGAACAGAATCTTGTGGTCGCCCTCACTCAATGCGTGTTCCGCCACCGCCGATTTGTCGGTTTGCCCCAGCCTGCAGTTCCTTTGATGCTCTTTGAGCCTTGTACCCATGGATCTTTTTGTGGTACCGATGTAAACCTTCCCACAGGTGCACGGTATGCGATAAACCCCTGCCGCTGACAGTGGGTCTCTTTTGTCTTTAACCGACCTGAGGCTTTGCTGGATCTTCTTGGTCGGTTTGAAAACTGTTTTTATGTTATATTTCCCCAAGAGTTTTCCAATTCTGTCAGTGACCCTCGGGATATATGGCAGATATGCATTCGCAACTACCTAAGAGTCATCCCTGTTATGAACCGTGGGACTCTTCGGTTTCATGGCCCTGTTGATCTCAGATACACTGTACCCATTCGACCTCAAGGTCACTTGAAGATGTTCCAGTTCCTGCCCTAGATGTTCTGGTTCACAAATTCTTCGAGCACGTTCAGTTAGGGTAGATATGACTCCTCTCTTTTGACTCCTCTCTTTTGAAACACCATCCCAGCCTCAGGTCGGTTAAAGACAAAAGAGACCCACTGTCAGCGGCAGGGGTTTATCGCATACCGTGCACCTGTGGGAAGGTTTACATCGGTACCACGAAAAGATCCATGGGTACAAGGCTCAAAGAGCATCAAAGGAACTGCAGGCTGGGGCAAACCGACAAATCGGCGGTGGCGGAACACGCATTGAGTGAGGGCGACCACAAGATTCTGTTCGAAAATGCAACACTGATTGCCCCCAACCAGGGTTACCATAGCCGACTGGTACGGGAGGCAATAGAGATCCAAAAACACGCGGACAATTTTAACAGAAAGGAAGAAGCGTTGACTCTAAACAGAATTTGGAATCCGATTCTGAAGAAATCAAGAATAACTAATGAAATCACAGCAGGTAGTGCGGCAACTAATAATGATGATTATTCCCCGAACCCGACAGAAGTAATTAACACTCCAGACTACCTGCATCAATATAAATACGCCTTGAGAAATCGAACTGTTTAGTCATCGGAGATGAATAAGCCTCTGAAGAAGCTGGCCACTCGCGCTAGCGAAACGTCAGGAAGAAATTCCAAAGAACGACGGCCTTCAAGCCCGAAGAGCAGTAGTTATACTCATAAGACGGCAGTTTAGAAAGGATGCCAAACTCGATCAAACGTTTTTGAAATATCGAGTGCAACAGCTATCGTTTCTCCGAATTTTTCGATTGTATGCTGCCAAATATGAGAAACAAGTCAATAAGTCACTGGTTGATCTTCGATGATGAAATCCGTATTTTCGATCAATAATTATTCCTGATTCGTCTAGATATTTCATATTGATTGCTTTTTCCATAACTTTGGATGGTGAACCAACGATTTTGCAGCTCAAGTAAGTATCTTTAATTTTTTAGTTATTTCGAAAAGAAAACTCATTATTTCAATATGCAGAACACTGAAAGGTTATAGTTCGGAATTCTATTGTCTATACTCTATTAGCTTAGTATCGTCTTGAGTACACTCAACTTGAAACTTGGTTTCAACATTTTTTTATACTATCTCATCTATTTCCTTATCCACATTTTTTGACTAATATTTCACATTCGATATCTCAATTTTTTGACAAAACATTATTTTCTTTTATCAATGAAACCTTCAATTTCAACCTTTCGTTTGGATTTGATTACCTAATTTCAGGTTTCGATAGAGTTAATATTATAAACAATGGTCCAAGTCCGAACCATTACCATTCAGCAAGGGACATTGTCAACCACATTCAAGCAAATGATAACTATCATTGTAACAATTGTTTTCAAACAACTCCCAGCATCGATTCTGGAATAATATAGATCTAGAGAATTCTCCTGTGATCCGATGTGGTGATATATATGTAGGCCAGACCAACAGACGTGTCACCAGTGGAGTATGAGAACATCAACCTGCTGTCCGTGAGTCATATCCATCTTCAGCCCTGTCCAGATATCATCAAGGATACAATATAGACTTCGCGAGACCATCGCCACAGCAAAAACATCTGAATATACGACGGACAGAGACTTTCACTACCTGGAAACCCTAACTTTTACGATGTCCACTGACCGTCTGGATACAAAAATATTATTTAGAGTTTTCATATTCAAAGATGGGAAGGATCGATTTCAATATAGACAATTTTGACTGATTGTTTCACTACTAATGGAACCCAGAGAGCTTTGTTATAATATTTTCAGAGAACAAGACTTGAGAAACTTCCACCTCAAAGATGGGGACCATGGGCAACCATTTTGACGACTAACGCAAACTAACCCAATGAACTGGCACCTATTAAGTAATTTGCCGGAGTAAAACACAACATAACGCACACGCTATTAGTGGTAATGACGGCTTGAGGTTACTCACCTAACCTAATTACCCTTCAACCTGCTGTTCAGTCCTGCCATACAAAGCATAACATCGTTATGATCCGGGAAAAGGGTCAACCCTTCCACACGCAATTCTGCAACAATACGTACACATCCAAACACTCAACGTTTCTAGAAAACTAGATTAGCCCTAATCCTTGCACCGTTGAATTGAAACTACCCCTTCGAAGGGCAGAAGAGATGATAGTCAAGTGACAAATGTATTCAGAAAGTTACAAGGGATTACGCTGGGAACTAATCTAGTTTTGGTGATCTCTACCCAAGTTCAAATTGATGACGAAAAAACATCAATAATTCAACATTTACATAGCTCACCCTTCACTCAAGCCAATTATGATTCTTCTACATAAAGAAGGGGAACCCGGGGATTTATCAACCCTTCCTTTATAGCTATTATACCAGCTTATTGATATAACTAGTTTTTCCCAATGGTTTCTGTTGACGTCTTTAGTAATTATTCAAAAATATACAATAGGAGATCCATGCATCAAGTAAGATGTTCTCTGTCGTTACTTGGTCAACTGGATATGTATTCAGCAAGAAAAATTTCTGCCTACATTAGTTCCGTAAACATGGTTCAATAACTGTATTATCAACAGATATTTCAGAACAACTTTATTTTAGGAGTAATATTTGGAACTTCGTTGACATTTTTCACTATTTCGCCCTTCAAGATTCAGGATGACCGTTTGAAATTATAATAATCATTGAAATTTTTGTCGTTCATTATATAGCCTTAATATTTTCAATAATTTTTTTCTCAAAACTGATTATCTTGGGAGGTAAAGTAGACACGTTTAAAGTGAATCCAAAGTTTTGTTGTATATCAAGTATCTTCTTTATGCGTTCAGGCGGATCTTCTTGTGGTTTGGGATGCGAGAAGCGGGTTTGTTGGCGTTGGATGGTTCTCTGTCTCTGGGGGTTCCTACCCTCAGATCCAGAAAACTGTCACTGATAAAGTGAGCCGAATTCTGAAAAAAAAAAAGACATCAAGACAGTTGTCACAGTAAGCGATCAAATATCCTCTTTCCTGCGCTCACCTAGAGACATAATACCCAACGAATCACAAGGAATATATTAAATTCCTTGTTGCCACGACTGCTCGAGAACATACATAGGACAGACGAACCGACGAGTATCGAGCAGGTCCTACGAGCACGAACTAGCAGTACGTAATTCGGACATGACCTCGTCTCTCTTCGAACATCACCACGAAACCGGACACAAAATCGACTCCAACAACATGAAGACCATTGCCACAGCAAAAACACTCCGCTCCAGAATCATTCGCGAAGCAATAGAAATTGAAAAACGTCCTCAATGCCTCAACAAAAGAGACGACTCACAAAGGCTTCCCAATTCCTGGAAACCATTACTATCCCATCGAACAAACCCTTAATTAATCCTTTTCAAACCAGACCATCGTCGGAATCTCATATATTTATAAATACCATTCCTCTATCCGCAAAACCACAGTCTTCACTTTATCAACTTGGGAAGTAACCTTTTTTTCTGTAGGTACAAGATCTGTACTTTCATGAAAAAGATTGTAGGGCGTCTTACAATTCCGAAGTTTATTCAGTGAGTAACTACCCCTTTAAGTAAAGTCACTTATCTCGCTCTGTGCGAGTATTTACGAGCAGCAAATACAAATGAGGACACCGATTGTCGACTTTCATCGATGATGACTAGAACAACGAGAAATTGTGGTTTCTTTTCCGACGTCGATCGTTATTGTTTCCCGGTAATCTACGTCGCGAGGTAAATATTATGGTTTCGGAAGAATGATCGCTCGTAAAATTGTCTTCGACAGTGTAAATACACCATGAGAGTATCGTTTACGATCATACGAGTTCGTCTTCAAGTTAAATGGGTCAAGAAGTCGCGCAAACCACTATAAAAAGACGAGTATCGTACATTTACCAGCAATGTTCTTCGAGATTGATGCGACAAAAATAGATATTTTTGTACAACTGTCAAAAATACTTGACAAATACTTTCTGCATCTTTATTTCAACTCATGTACTATTGTATTATGAAAACCAATAAATTCTTATCTTATTGCTGCGTAAATGTTTACTTTTTTTCGCCATAAATAAACCTTTCTCGCTGCCAAAATAATTCACAAAATAAACATGATATATTACTTTATGAGGTTGATAGAGTCAATTATTAATTGATAAATCATAATGAAACAATTTCAATTATTGGAATAATAATTGATAGCAAAGCCTGACCAATAACTTCCAACATGAATTCCCGAACATGTTCCATGTTGCTGCTGATCAGAAACGTTAGATGTTTCCTGAGTTGATTCCACAATTTTATCAGATATTTCTATTTGTTTGAATTGAGACAACTAACAAATAGAAAATTCAGAAAATTACTCTTATACTAACTTGGATTCTTCCGGTAACATAATATTAGATACTATTGCATTTGCTTCCTCAAATATATCTGATGGGTGATCACGACCATTATCATGATCAACATCCAGCTTCTCGAAAATATTTTGAGATTGAAGCAACTACAGCAAACATAGTTAAACACGCATCTTGCCAACAAACCGTTTTTCACAGAAATACTACTGGATGCTGCGACATTGTGCGATAACTTTTCGGGACAAAAATCTACGTCAAAATGTAATTGAAGTATTTTTTTAAATATATTTCAGACGATGTAAACTAACAATCACAGTTTCCCGAAAAATGTTTTGTATTTCGTGTATTGAATCCGTGTTTTCGAGCACATTCAAAACAATTTCAATATTTTCATGTGCCTTGTGATTATAGACCAATTGCATTGTTTCCTATCATTTCGAGAATTATAGAAAAAGCAATTAATACGAAGCTCATCAAATATCTGGAGAAATCACTATTAAATAATGATCGCAAATACGGATATTGCCATCAAAGTTCAACCAGTGATTTATTGGCGTACAGTTCAAATTCGAAGAAACGTCAGCTATTGCACTAGACATCTCAAAAGCGTTTGATCGAGTTTGGCATCGGGGTCTCCTTTCCAAACGGCCTTCTTATGGTTTACCTCCTCAATTGTGAGTTTCTTGTCCTAACAGGTTTCTATAATATGTGGTTATTGATGGAGGATCGTCTGATATTCTTTCAATAAATGCAAGTGTTCCACAGGGTTCGATTTTGGCGCCCACTTTGTATCTACGTCATATTGATTACTTGCTGGGGAAAACGTCTTGTTCAGCGCATAGTTGTGAGAACCACAATACTATTCATACTAGTTTCTCGAGTCTCCATATCAGCACGAAAAACAAAAACTCAGAGAGCAACAGCGTCATTTGTATTTAAAATGACTTGGCGAAAATATCAGAATGGGGTAACATGAACTTGTTGGAATTTAATGCTGAGAAAACCCAGGCATGTCTCTTCTCAAAAAAGACCGACCTATTTTATCTAATATTCAGATGTCGAGAGTAACTATACCTACAGAGTCAAGTATCTCGATGCTAGGAATAACGATCAGTAATGAGCTCTCATGGAAGAACCATGTGAGATCGATCACTAAAGCTTTGATTTCCATTCCGTGCGAAGAAATAGTTCACTTCTCGTCAGCTTCTAATGATCTACAAGGCATAGATACGGCCTGTCGCACCTCTCTTGCTCAGGGATCTTTTTTCAATAGAATCACAGAACTTTGGAATTCCTTGTAGGGGAAGATTTTCCTGATGCCTACAAACTCCAAAGAGTTACTATCAATTCAGAGCTTTTTTTCATGTGAATCTGTATATTAAAAAATCAAGCCAGCTGCTAAAACGAACTTGTAAACATCGAGTTCGAACCCATCGAACGCCTTGTAGAACATCGTCTGCCAATTGTAGAGACACTCCGTCGCCCGCAAATTGCACAAGCCGGCAATTTATTGGTCTCACTATGCAGAGGCGGACGTAACGACCGCCCGATTCGGATCATTTCTAGTTTTTCCCGAAGGAACTTCATTTCGCGTCGATATCGGCTGGAACGGAAAGTTCATTTGGGCGTTGGCCGAAACGAACTGTTACCTGTTCTATTCGATAACTATGGCAGCGCTGAATTGACGGTTATTACCGAACTTTTCGTACGTAGAAAATAAAAACTCGCTGAGTGCTGTCATTTCGAAGTTCCATTGTCTACTATTTGATCTACTGAAACGTTGAAAACGAGGTCGAAAACCTTATTGGGACATGAATCTGAACTGAATTGAATTAAAAATACTCAAAGCCGTGAAAAAAAGAGATCAGTTGTCGAGATTGCCACAAAAAGTACATTGGCCAAACTCGACGAACCTCAAAAACTCGCTCTAAGGAACATTATTCAAACCTATTAGATGTATAGTTTCCTCTTCTGTCCCGATTAAAAATTCTGTTACCAGTTATCTTCTGAAAATCCAAAATACGAGTTACTTGTTCAACTAGTTCGAAAAAATGCATGTTTTCGAGACAATTGCTAATTTTGAGATTCGTTAAAAAATTGATTTGGCAACAAAAAGGGGTGGAACGGAAAGTTCATTTCGGCTTTTCTGGCCGAAACGAACTGTTGCCTGTTAGGTTCGATAACTATTCCAGTGCAGAATTGACGGTTATTATCGAACCCTCCGTATGTAGAAGATAATAACTCGCTGAGTGCTGTTATTTCGAACTTCCATTGTCTATTGTTTAATCTACTGAAACATGTCGGAAACCTTATTGGGAACTAAATTGAATCAAAAAATACTCGAAGTCGTGGATGAACGCGACCAGTTGTCGGGATTGCCACAAAAAGTACATTGGCCAAACTCGACGAACTTCAAAAACTCGCTTCAAGGAACACTATTCTAACCTATTAGATAAAGTCTTTTCTTTCTGTTCTGATTTAAACCTCCATCATTCAGTTGTCCTCTGAAAATCTGATTCTTATTGAAAAATTAATTTGACAACAAAAAGAGATGGAACGAAAAGATCATTTGGGCGTTGGTCGAAACGAACTGTTGCCTGTTCGATTCGATAACTATTCCAGTGCAGAATTGACGGTAATTACCGAACCCTCCGTACGCAGGAAGATAATAACTCGTTGAGTGCTGTTAATTCGAACTTCCATTGTATGCTGTTTAATATACTTAAACATATCGAAAACCTTATTGGGACATGAAACTCAACTGAATTAAATTGAAAATACTCAGTCGTGGAAGAAAAGATCAGTTGACAAGATTGCCATAAAAAGTACATTGGCCAAACTCGACGAGCTTTAAAAACTCGCTTCAAGGACCATTATTACTGAGAAACTATGAGGGAAAGCTCGTTTTGCATAACTGCGTTGTGTGTAAACTACACGTTAACAGGTATCGAAACACGTAAATTGCGATGACCGAGAAAATGCCAAAAGGTCGGCAAAGTGTTTTACCAACTTTGTCTTCTTCTGAGAAAACAATTGCCCACTACCAACGTTAGAACGAGCACATTTTCGAGTGATTGTGAATAAGCAGTCTACCCATTGTTAGCATTTCTGGAAACCCTTTCCAGAGATCCATTACCCTGACACCGAACTGATATTTTCGCACTCGACGAGCGTTTCTCTCATCTTTTTTTAAAGTCGAAGATTTACGAAGTGTTTCCCTTAATTTACATTTTCTAATTACCTTATCAACTATCTCTGGGTTAAAACCGTTCACTTCAGCTACGTACTTAATCACTCTCATTTCATTGTTTGAAATCGATGCGACCAATAGTATCAGCAATGAATTCGCCCTCATATAATATTGCTAAATGGTTAACAAAAGAATTTGAAAATCTCCCCATCGGCCCAACTGACGCGAGTGTTAAAAATTCACAAGAATTCATAGAAAAAAAAAGATATTAAATTAGAAGATGTTAGTTCTTTATTCCCAAGCGTCCCGATACCACAAGCTCGAGAGTATTTGAAAGATCTCAAATCGAATAACTTTGCAGACGACACTGTTGAAGAATATATTCAACTCACCAAGCTTTGCATGGATCAGAATTGTTTTCAATATAATGGCTCATATTATGCACAGCACGAAGGGACAGCCATGGGTAACCCATTGTCCCCATTTGTGGCGAAACTGTTCATGGGCAGGTTTGAGACAGATGCTAGGTAGGAACTCAGTTACTTCCCTAGGGTCTGGATTAGGTATGGTGATGACATATTCGCTGTGGTGGATACAAGGATTGCCAAAATTGAAAGTGTCCTTTCGGCACTAAACAGCAGATGTAATAGTATAAAATTCACGTGCGAAGTAGAAAAAGAACGGAAGTTGCCATTTTTAGATGTATTGGTTATAAGGAACAAACAGAATGAAATAGAATTCGACATTTACAGAAAAGACACGAACACCTTCCAAATGACTCAAATCATTGTCCACAGCCTAAAATGGCGGCACTGCAATTTCTTGTCCATAAGTTAATAACTTTTCCTTTGAAAAAATATAGGTAGGACAATGAAAGGAGAGTGATTAAGTACGTAGCTGAAGTGAACGGTTTTAACCCAGAGATAGTTGATAAGATAATTAGAAAATGTAAATTTAGGGAAACACTTCGTAAATCTTCGACTTTTAAAAAAGATGAGAGAAACGAAAAGTTTATAGTAATCCCATATAAACCTCAATTCACTAGAGGACTCCAACAGATATTTGACAAAGTAAATAAGAAAGTTGCATATGAAACTTCTTACAAATCACAGCAGCTTCTTGGTAACCCAAAAGATAAACTAGAAAACTCAGAGAAGTCGGGAATTTACGAGATCAGTTGTCAAGATTGCAACAAGTGCATCGGCCAGAGCCGACGAGCTATCAAAACCCGCTTCAAAGAGCATTTAGTACATATAAAATACAGAAGGGTAGAAAAATCCAGTGTCGCCCAACACGCTCTACACAATGACCACAGAATTGGTGAAAGCAATCTGAAACTGATCAAGCATGTGCATGACGCAAGACTACTCGATGCGTGTGAGAGTCTCGAAATAGCAAAAAGTAAAAACAGCATGAATGGTGACAAGGGACCTATCCCTGTCAGCCCGCTTTTCAATTTATTGTTGAGAAACTAATCAGAAATCAATACTAACAGATGACGGAACTTGCAGGTAGTCAGTTCATTTGCATATTTATAGGATGTAGAAAAAAAAAGCGCATGCAACCCTCATGTGATGGTTATTAATCCATGATCGATGCATAATATACTCTGAGAACAACGATACCGACAGTTTTCTTTTCAGAACGCTTGGAGGTGGATTTATGCAACAGTAATTTTCACTTCAGCCCTCACTTTATAATTCTCACTGAGACAGTAAGGGGATTTCATGCAGCACTTCTTTTAGGAACTACGCATGTGCATCTTCCATAAATATGATTGGATTGAAGGTGGATGTTTTGAAAACAACTTCTTTCATTGGTAGGACTTGAAGTTCTAGTTCCATCGTCGTTCGTTCTGTAATGTGCGCATGCACAGTCAAATTTCTCAAATAAAGGAATCAGAGATGTAGTTCAATCACAGAACACCCTATCTACACAGAAGCGCAACTTGATGGCGGTCCCTTTGATCTTTTGGGGTCAATTTTTCGTAACCTTGATTTGAAGCTTGGCTTGTATAATGTCATTTCTTGGCGGTAAATTCAAACTGTCGGTTGATATACAGTTCAAGTGATACACCTTTGCAAACTTTCTAGACTGAGCATTTCTGCTTCTGAACTGAAATTGGGGCAGTTTCAATTCCATTTGAAGATACGACCCTAGGAAGGTCTATTAATAATTTAGAACTTACATTTCCCCTATCAAATTCATCAAAATGCTTTGTTGATCAGCAATCTACATTCCCTTATTCTCAACAGATATAAACGGAGAATTTGGATAATTACCAAAATAATTTCAGTGAATAAGCTTACTGTTTTCTGCACCTTCAAAAAAAAAGTAGATAGAAAAGTGGTGTAGGCAGCTATTTAATGTTCAAATAGTTTCAATCAACTGAATTGCAGGAACGAACGTTTAAAACTACTCTGATCATGCTTTCATCCGATAATAATAACATTTATCAGTAGTAATAACCCAAGGACATTAATAATTGTTCGAAAAATTTATAACACTCTAACAACACAAATGTGAGGTTGACAATATACAAGCCAAGCTTTAGATTCGGTCGGAACGCTTCAGTTGCGCTTCTGTGTTGATAGGGTGTTCTGTGGTTCAATTCATTTTATTCTAGGACAAAGAAAAAGACTATAAAAATAAATTATGAATAGGGTCAAAAACATGTTATTAGACGACTAAAATGAAATAAGATCAAGTCTCAGCTTTCTTGACAATTACTTTTGTGTTTTGTGCAAAGTTCTGGGAATATAACCTCTTCTTCGTTTTGACTGTAGCCAACCACCAAATTGTTGAGATTTTGACACATTGAATTTTGATTCTGTTACATAATATATCAAATATTATCAGTAAATTATATTTTTAGGTTTAACTTTCTTATTTTATTTTATTCTGTTCCTTATTTCATTTGCCCCTCAAACTCTCCCGAAAAGCTGTTGTTCCTATCAACGTGGAACCAATCTTTCAAAAGCTCTTTAGAGATGAAGAAATACAGTACCAGCTAGCTGTTCCACAACTGAACTGATAACGTAACTTTCGGTTGTTTACCGAGCAAGGATTGATATACATTTTCAACTAGTATTTTTAACAAAAACTTGCTTTAACACCTTAAGACAACTGTATCCGAGTCGAGATTTACTCACTAAAGAACTTAAATTGAAACTATGCGAGGCACTGATTATATCCAAAGTTTCATACTGTGACAGCATATATGGTCCCGCCTTACTTCAATCTGATTCTCTACGTCTCCAACGCATCCAGAACAGCTGTCTCCGATTTTCTTTTGGCGTTCGAAAATACGACCACATATCAGCTGTTATGAAGGAATCAGGGTGGCTGAAACTAGAGAAACTCAGAACACTCCATTTACTCACGAGCACTCATAAAGTTTTAAACACCGGGTTGCCAGATTATCTAATGAAAAAATTGAAGTCATTCTCTAACATCAATAGTTTTCCCACAAGAAATAGGTCGGTTCTGGTTATACCTAAGCACAAAACTTCTGCCTTCACTCGCAGCTTCTCATACAACGCAGCGAAGCATTACAATACACTGCCCAGTGAATTTCGATCATACTCAATACTTAACTTCAAGAAAAGACTGAAATTACGCTTGGCTGATTAGCTTAGTGCTCTCATGTTGACCGCAGCTCATTCACACAGGCAAGCCGATTGAAGCAATTTTAATAATTGTGTGTTGATTTTAGGGAAAAAAACTTTATCGGAATAAGAAGATGTGATCGATTTGGCTCTCGGGATGTATTTATAGTAGTTATTTTTTTTTTCACTTTTTTCAGGGTTGAGTTTAAAAACAGCCTAGGCTGACACTCCGCCTATTCACCTTATAATTCGAGTACATGTATATTATATTGTTTTACTGTGTTATACAATACGAGGGTGAATAAAGACGTTTTATTATTATTATTATTATTAAGTTTGCAGCATGAACCGTAGGCGATTGCTGCAAATCATACGAGTGGGAAATCAGCATTCCGTGCGAGTTATACACTATACTTTTTCTAAGGCTATAACATATAATAGCGAAATGATATAACATATAACATGAACTTCGAATTAAATGTCACTCAAAAGTTCCATTCAGGAACAATTAAATGAGTAAATAGAGCTGTCATTGCTTGAAATTTGACATTCCATGGGAGACCTGATTTATTGTGTGGTAATAACTACAACTGTAACACAATGGAGGCAATGAAATTGAAGACATGCAATGTACCTCATTCTTCTATCAAGAGAGTTGAGATAGAGGAGTTTTGTGTTACAGCCGTAGAATATAATTTTTTTTTTTTCAATAAATCACGAGAAGTGCTCGGGAAACTACCTTTTTCAGGTTCTATTCAGTTAAGCTTGAAATCCTTATTTATGGATCGTACATTACACGCTCTATTAAATATTTTTTACCTTCCTGAATAAAATATAAATATCATCCTAACCGAAAACAAATATTAAATCTCGCAGGTGAACAGTTATAATGAGCTGAATAGCACCATAATTTTATTAATATTTTGTTGTTGTTTGGTAACGCGTGACCGAATCGGTGACATGCATCAATTGAATACACAGGATGTTGCGGTTTAATGCAGAATATTATTTTTGGTTATCGTCCAATGAAAAACAACTGAATCATCGAAGCGGCATCCGAAATCCATCTTCAATATTCACTGAACGTCGAGTAGGGAGATAGATTTTTTGCGGTTCATGTCCTATGTTTACGTCGGTCAAACGGGAAGAACATTTGATACAAGCGTAAAAGAACACAGAAATAGTTTCCGAAAAGGAAAACAAACTCTACGTATGCATATCAACTTATTACAGAGGGATATGAGTTCAACCACAAATTTGAAATCCTTCATTTCCAAGGAAAGGGTTTGAAACTCAATCTCTTGGAGAGTTTGGAAGTTAATAAGTGTAAACATTCACAGTTCCTAATGCACGATCAGACGGAGTTGAATAATTCGCCTCTGTTGAATATGTTCTTTCCAGGAAGTTTTGCTAATAAGGACGTGGTAAATAATAATAATGTCAGGGTTGGGCAAAATCTGATTTTTATTGAAAAAATCAAAAATCATTGATTTTTTTTCAAATCACGGTTTATTTGATTTTTTCGATTTTTCAAATTTGAATATAAAATTTGAACATTTTGATTCTCTGAAATTATTGTTGATTATTTTAATTTATAAGTCTAAAAATTTTAATACAATTTGCGGCTCAAAAACATGTCACAACGCATTTGTCGCGCTTCTTGAAAGAAAATTCTTGTTGCGATTTGTTTTTCTTCTGTCCTATACACTCGCTTTACAGTGCCGAGTGAGGCACGAACACGAACGCGTTTGTTGTGCTTTCTGCAAGAATATTCCTGTCGAGGCTTTTTTTCCTTCTCAACCTATAAATTGACGTTGCCCAACAATTTCGCGCATTTCGCTAGTTCTACACTCGGATATTAGAAACAGATTAGGCATAGAAAAAGGAGAAAAACTCGTGTTTTTGTATAAATTCTATAACTAAAATGAATAGACTGAAAATATACAGTAATAAAATTTAGGTGTTACGTTTAGTTTAAGAATTTGGAATTATGTACTTCATTTTTGTTGTTTTTGCTAAAAGCAGATACGCCTTCTGATCTCTGAGAAAACTTTTATATTATGTTGTTATCTGGTTCTGAATAAAAAAAACAAAAATTGATTTAAATCATGATTTTAATTTTAAAAATCAAGCTATTTAAATCATGATTTTAATCGTGAGTTTAATCACTTGATATTAATCAGCCCAACCCTGAATAATGTGAAAAAGTTTATTTCAATAACATAATTTATTGTTTATGATGCTATTATTTATTGGTTTATTAATTTTTTACGAGAAACGAAACGACAAGAGTGTAAGTGCATTTATGTATAAAATAGACCATGTATCTCAGCACGGGGTATAGATTTAATATATATTTTCAGTTGTTTTTTGAATGCATTTATGTTTTTTATATTTTTCATAGATTGCTATATAGTTTTGAGCTTTGATATTTGATATTGATATTAGGTATCGGACTATTGATATTATTGGCCGTCGGATATAAATTTTGCATAAATTCGAAATCTAACAGTGTTAGAAGTTCCTGCTTGGGGAAGCTATTGTATAGCGAAACACGTGTCGCGGTTTAGTAAACCCCAATATGAGAAAATCTCACAGGCAACTGTATATTATTCTTCAAATCCAATAATGATAGAACTCACAGATATTGCATACTCATATTAGTGAGTGAAGAGGTGTTATTTTATCAATAATTGAGTAAATCTTCACCGACTCGATTTTTCGAATGGAAAATGAATGAACACATTCCCAACAAAATATTTACATACTAAGCTGGAATTAATGTTTTTTTTTGGCGTAATCATAGGTCATGAGCAGCGATGGACGGGGGATATGTAATAACTGAAGCAGAATTAAATTAGCATCAGTCACGAAGACTGCGAGTGCAGAACCCAATTATTAATGCCATATTATGCCAGACGGCTGGATGCATCACTCGTTATTACATATGTCATTAATCACGCAAAACGAAACGCGAGAGTTGACAGATCAGAGGAATATACGAAGACTTCGATCTACATTTAATCACTTCCTGGTAGGATTTGTGATAGATAGATAGATAGATAGATCCTTTATTTTCCAAGACAATACATTGCAGCATCGTATAGAAATTGTCAAACAAAACAAAACACTAAGAGAACTAACATGAAACAAGGCAAATACATCATTGGAGAAGCATCTGAATT
Source organism: Zygogramma bicolorata (assembly GCA_032362365.1). Classification (NCBI taxonomy): domain Eukaryota; kingdom Metazoa; phylum Arthropoda; class Insecta; order Coleoptera; family Chrysomelidae; genus Zygogramma; species Zygogramma bicolorata. Next base: position 2,508,360 of record JAVJAQ010005172.1, read on the forward strand.
GAATTATAAAATTATAATTGTAAAAAACACATTGATCATAAAACGGTTAATATATAATACAGAACAAAGAATTGAATATTTTGAACACACTTTGCTCAAGTCATGTAGTCCGTTAAAATATAAAAACATTTTTCAAGTAGATAATTTTTAAGATTTCTCTTAAAAAGTCCCTCAGACTGAGTAGATTTTAAATCTGCAGGCAACAGATTGAAGATTTTTGGTCCCAGATATTTTGGTGTATTGATTGTGATATTATATCTACAGAATGGAATATGAAAGTTGTTATCCTGTCGAGTTGATCTCTCACGTATGCAGTCATTGGTCGGAAATAATGTTCTATTTTTGAATACATAAACAGACATTTCAGAAATAAATAAACATACCAGAGGCAAAATCTTATATTCTACAAATAAGGGTTTACAGGAGCTGAGTTGAGAGACACCTGCAATAATTCTCACAAGTTTTTTCTGTGCTGTAAATACGTTAGCAGCCAAGGACGTATTTCCCCAAAATGGGAGGCCATACCTCAAGCGAGACTCTACTTGAGCGTAGTACAGCATAACTAGTTGTTTCGAGGTTAAGACTGACTTCAGATTTCGAAACAAGAAAGAAAGTGAATTCAATTTTCGTACAAGTGACTCACAATGAGCTCTCCAGTTTAAGGTGTCATCCAACATCGCTCCCAAAAACTTGACCGAATCGGACTGAGCCAAGGGTTCATGACTGTTACGTATACTAATATCTAAGGGTTGCGCATACTTTTGTCTGTTATGGAATCTCATGATTTGAGTTTTATTCGGATTTAGATATAAACTGTTTTTAGAGCACCAATCCACAGTACGATTCATAATATCTGAACAATTATTATTCAGGATGTTATGGTCTTTATCACTAACAACAATAGAAATGTCGTCCGCATATAGAATACAAGATTTATCATGTCGTAATCTGTTCGTAGTTTGTTATCAATGGGAAGAGCAAGAAAACCTCATAATATCAGAATTTCTGTCGTTTTCCAAGAGTAGAATGAGATACCAAGGGTGGTTTTGTTCGTGAATATTATTATGATACGTAGTCGAAAGATCAAGGGATGAACGGGAAATTTCCAACAGTAATATCTCTCTTATTTTTCAAGATACAGACCCCAAAAAACAGTCGAATGTTTTTTTTTATATGCAGATTCACAAAAAAAAGCTCTGGAATGTTCAAAGAACACCGCGTGAATCCAGGGACAGGAGATATAAACTGACATTCACTTTGCATTTTTGAAGTTTGTAAGTCTCAGGAAAAAACCTCTTTTGGCAAGGAGTTCCAAAGCTCAGCTCCTCTATTGAAAAAAGAGCCCTGAAGTTCGACAGGTCTTCAAATTCGCATAAAAATGGCTGGGAATTTTGTACTCCTCGAGTCATCCGTGTAAGGAGGTAAGGAAGGATTGATAACAATTGAGGAGAGCACCGACAGTGAAAATATCTATGGAATAGAGAGACAAGATTCCGACCCTTTTACGATGCTCCAATGAAGTGAGCGAGTTCGTTAGCGAAAAATCACCTACAAGACGGATTGCCTTTCTTTGAATAGAATCGAAAAGCTTCAATGAATGTTTTTGGTGCCGAACTCCATACATGAGAACTATCTCCACCATATCTGTATCATAAAATAAAATACCGAACTGATGTACATACCCTTAACTGAAGACATACAAATACTCTTAATATACCTCACCATCACACGGAGTTATTCAAACGATCGTTTTCTTATTGTATTGCTAACCGTCTCAATCACTCACCTCACGCTTTCAGTTACTCATCACTACATAAACTCAAACGAGTTCTTTTCGACTATTATTTTTCTCAACAATAATACAATATTCGCATCGAAGTATCTTCCCTTGATCAACGAATCGCTAAACTTCAATTATTTCTCTATTAGTTGAATAATTTTTTGATTCATTTTTCTTTTTGCTGTTCTTGACTTCTTTTTTGGGGTTAGATGGAAGAGCAGATGTATGTTAACTGTTATATTATATTTCATATCGTACAGTACTCATTATTACATACAAACTGAATCTCGCCCTGACTGCATGAACAAAATGTGATTTATCTTCAGAATTGGTACTAAAGACGTTTATAATTATTATTATATTCCAAGACAGGTCGTATCTGAACCTTGTAGATCAGAAGAAGCTGACGACAAGTGAAGTTTCTTGGAAGCATCTTTAGCGGTCGATCTCACATGGTTTTCCCGTGAGAGAATATGAATGATCGTGATTCCTAGCATCAAGATACTTGACTTTGTAGGAATAGTTACTTCAAACATCTGAATACTAGATGTTGATAGAATTGCTCACCTCGAGAAGAGACAACCTTGAGTTTCCCCAGCATTAAATTTCACCAAGTTCATGTTACCCCATTCTATTATTTTCACCAAGTCATCGTTAATTTCATTGGCGTGAATGTTTCTTCGAATTTTTGATTCTCGAGCTGGTATGGGGACTCTGGAAGAGAAACTGGGCGCCAGAACCGAACCCTGTGGAGCACCTGCATTCATTGGGAGAATATCAGATTATACTCCATTAACAAACAGAAACCTATCAGACAAGGAACTCTTCAACAAAGCACACAACTGAGAAGGCAAACCATAAGACGGCAAAATGGTTGAGGCTTTCGCGGCCGAGGTTATTAGTATAACTACTGCTCTTCGGGCTTGAAGGCCGTCGTTCTTTGGAATTTCTTCCTGACGTTTCGCCAGCGCGAGTGGCCAGCTTCTTCAGAGGCTTATTCATCTCCGATGACTAAACGGTTCGATTTCTCAAGGCGTATTTATATTGATGCAGGTAGTCTGGAGTGTTAATTACTTCTGTCGGGTTCGGGGAATGATCATCATTATTAGTTGCCGCACTACCTGCTGTGATTTCAATAGTTATTCTTGATTTCTTCAGAATCGGATTCCAAATTCTGTTTAGAGTCAACGCTTCTTCCTTTCTGTTAAAATTGTCCGCGTGTTTTTGGATCTCTATTGCCTCCCGTACCAGTCGGCTATGGTAACCCTGGTTGGGGGCAATCAGTGTTGCATTTTCGAACAGAATCTTGTGGTCGCCCTCACTCAATGCGTGTTCCGCCACCGCCGATTTGTCGGTTTGCCCCAGCCTGCAGTTCCTTTGATGCTCTTTGAGCCTTGTACCCATGGATCTTTTTGTGGTACCGATGTAAACCTTCCCACAGGTGCACGGTATGCGATAAACCCCTGCCGCTGACAGTGGGTCTCTTTTGTCTTTAACCGACCTGAGGCTTTGCTGGATCTTCTTGGTCGGTTTGAAAACTGTTTTTATGTTATATTTCCCCAAGAGTTTTCCAATTCTGTCAGTGACCCTCGGGATATATGGCAGATATGCATTCGCAACTACCTAAGAGTCATCCCTGTTATGAACCGTGGGACTCTTCGGTTTCATGGCCCTGTTGATCTCAGATACACTGTACCCATTCGACCTCAAGGTCACTTGAAGATGTTCCAGTTCCTGCCCTAGATGTTCTGGTTCACAAATTCTTCGAGCACGTTCAGTTAGGGTAGATATGACTCCTCTCTTTTGACTCCTCTCTTTTGAAACACCATCCCAGCCTCAGGTCGGTTAAAGACAAAAGAGACCCACTGTCAGCGGCAGGGGTTTATCGCATACCGTGCACCTGTGGGAAGGTTTACATCGGTACCACGAAAAGATCCATGGGTACAAGGCTCAAAGAGCATCAAAGGAACTGCAGGCTGGGGCAAACCGACAAATCGGCGGTGGCGGAACACGCATTGAGTGAGGGCGACCACAAGATTCTGTTCGAAAATGCAACACTGATTGCCCCCAACCAGGGTTACCATAGCCGACTGGTACGGGAGGCAATAGAGATCCAAAAACACGCGGACAATTTTAACAGAAAGGAAGAAGCGTTGACTCTAAACAGAATTTGGAATCCGATTCTGAAGAAATCAAGAATAACTAATGAAATCACAGCAGGTAGTGCGGCAACTAATAATGATGATTATTCCCCGAACCCGACAGAAGTAATTAACACTCCAGACTACCTGCATCAATATAAATACGCCTTGAGAAATCGAACTGTTTAGTCATCGGAGATGAATAAGCCTCTGAAGAAGCTGGCCACTCGCGCTAGCGAAACGTCAGGAAGAAATTCCAAAGAACGACGGCCTTCAAGCCCGAAGAGCAGTAGTTATACTCATAAGACGGCAGTTTAGAAAGGATGCCAAACTCGATCAAACGTTTTTGAAATATCGAGTGCAACAGCTATCGTTTCTCCGAATTTTTCGATTGTATGCTGCCAAATATGAGAAACAAGTCAATAAGTCACTGGTTGATCTTCGATGATGAAATCCGTATTTTCGATCAATAATTATTCCTGATTCGTCTAGATATTTCATATTGATTGCTTTTTCCATAACTTTGGATGGTGAACCAACGATTTTGCAGCTCAAGTAAGTATCTTTAATTTTTTAGTTATTTCGAAAAGAAAACTCATTATTTCAATATGCAGAACACTGAAAGGTTATAGTTCGGAATTCTATTGTCTATACTCTATTAGCTTAGTATCGTCTTGAGTACACTCAACTTGAAACTTGGTTTCAACATTTTTTTATACTATCTCATCTATTTCCTTATCCACATTTTTTGACTAATATTTCACATTCGATATCTCAATTTTTTGACAAAACATTATTTTCTTTTATCAATGAAACCTTCAATTTCAACCTTTCGTTTGGATTTGATTACCTAATTTCAGGTTTCGATAGAGTTAATATTATAAACAATGGTCCAAGTCCGAACCATTACCATTCAGCAAGGGACATTGTCAACCACATTCAAGCAAATGATAACTATCATTGTAACAATTGTTTTCAAACAACTCCCAGCATCGATTCTGGAATAATATAGATCTAGAGAATTCTCCTGTGATCCGATGTGGTGATATATATGTAGGCCAGACCAACAGACGTGTCACCAGTGGAGTATGAGAACATCAACCTGCTGTCCGTGAGTCATATCCATCTTCAGCCCTGTCCAGATATCATCAAGGATACAATATAGACTTCGCGAGACCATCGCCACAGCAAAAACATCTGAATATACGACGGACAGAGACTTTCACTACCTGGAAACCCTAACTTTTACGATGTCCACTGACCGTCTGGATACAAAAATATTATTTAGAGTTTTCATATTCAAAGATGGGAAGGATCGATTTCAATATAGACAATTTTGACTGATTGTTTCACTACTAATGGAACCCAGAGAGCTTTGTTATAATATTTTCAGAGAACAAGACTTGAGAAACTTCCACCTCAAAGATGGGGACCATGGGCAACCATTTTGACGACTAACGCAAACTAACCCAATGAACTGGCACCTATTAAGTAATTTGCCGGAGTAAAACACAACATAACGCACACGCTATTAGTGGTAATGACGGCTTGAGGTTACTCACCTAACCTAATTACCCTTCAACCTGCTGTTCAGTCCTGCCATACAAAGCATAACATCGTTATGATCCGGGAAAAGGGTCAACCCTTCCACACGCAATTCTGCAACAATACGTACACATCCAAACACTCAACGTTTCTAGAAAACTAGATTAGCCCTAATCCTTGCACCGTTGAATTGAAACTACCCCTTCGAAGGGCAGAAGAGATGATAGTCAAGTGACAAATGTATTCAGAAAGTTACAAGGGATTACGCTGGGAACTAATCTAGTTTTGGTGATCTCTACCCAAGTTCAAATTGATGACGAAAAAACATCAATAATTCAACATTTACATAGCTCACCCTTCACTCAAGCCAATTATGATTCTTCTACATAAAGAAGGGGAACCCGGGGATTTATCAACCCTTCCTTTATAGCTATTATACCAGCTTATTGATATAACTAGTTTTTCCCAATGGTTTCTGTTGACGTCTTTAGTAATTATTCAAAAATATACAATAGGAGATCCATGCATCAAGTAAGATGTTCTCTGTCGTTACTTGGTCAACTGGATATGTATTCAGCAAGAAAAATTTCTGCCTACATTAGTTCCGTAAACATGGTTCAATAACTGTATTATCAACAGATATTTCAGAACAACTTTATTTTAGGAGTAATATTTGGAACTTCGTTGACATTTTTCACTATTTCGCCCTTCAAGATTCAGGATGACCGTTTGAAATTATAATAATCATTGAAATTTTTGTCGTTCATTATATAGCCTTAATATTTTCAATAATTTTTTTCTCAAAACTGATTATCTTGGGAGGTAAAGTAGACACGTTTAAAGTGAATCCAAAGTTTTGTTGTATATCAAGTATCTTCTTTATGCGTTCAGGCGGATCTTCTTGTGGTTTGGGATGCGAGAAGCGGGTTTGTTGGCGTTGGATGGTTCTCTGTCTCTGGGGGTTCCTACCCTCAGATCCAGAAAACTGTCACTGATAAAGTGAGCCGAATTCTGAAAAAAAAAAAGACATCAAGACAGTTGTCACAGTAAGCGATCAAATATCCTCTTTCCTGCGCTCACCTAGAGACATAATACCCAACGAATCACAAGGAATATATTAAATTCCTTGTTGCCACGACTGCTCGAGAACATACATAGGACAGACGAACCGACGAGTATCGAGCAGGTCCTACGAGCACGAACTAGCAGTACGTAATTCGGACATGACCTCGTCTCTCTTCGAACATCACCACGAAACCGGACACAAAATCGACTCCAACAACATGAAGACCATTGCCACAGCAAAAACACTCCGCTCCAGAATCATTCGCGAAGCAATAGAAATTGAAAAACGTCCTCAATGCCTCAACAAAAGAGACGACTCACAAAGGCTTCCCAATTCCTGGAAACCATTACTATCCCATCGAACAAACCCTTAATTAATCCTTTTCAAACCAGACCATCGTCGGAATCTCATATATTTATAAATACCATTCCTCTATCCGCAAAACCACAGTCTTCACTTTATCAACTTGGGAAGTAACCTTTTTTTCTGTAGGTACAAGATCTGTACTTTCATGAAAAAGATTGTAGGGCGTCTTACAATTCCGAAGTTTATTCAGTGAGTAACTACCCCTTTAAGTAAAGTCACTTATCTCGCTCTGTGCGAGTATTTACGAGCAGCAAATACAAATGAGGACACCGATTGTCGACTTTCATCGATGATGACTAGAACAACGAGAAATTGTGGTTTCTTTTCCGACGTCGATCGTTATTGTTTCCCGGTAATCTACGTCGCGAGGTAAATATTATGGTTTCGGAAGAATGATCGCTCGTAAAATTGTCTTCGACAGTGTAAATACACCATGAGAGTATCGTTTACGATCATACGAGTTCGTCTTCAAGTTAAATGGGTCAAGAAGTCGCGCAAACCACTATAAAAAGACGAGTATCGTACATTTACCAGCAATGTTCTTCGAGATTGATGCGACAAAAATAGATATTTTTGTACAACTGTCAAAAATACTTGACAAATACTTTCTGCATCTTTATTTCAACTCATGTACTATTGTATTATGAAAACCAATAAATTCTTATCTTATTGCTGCGTAAATGTTTACTTTTTTTCGCCATAAATAAACCTTTCTCGCTGCCAAAATAATTCACAAAATAAACATGATATATTACTTTATGAGGTTGATAGAGTCAATTATTAATTGATAAATCATAATGAAACAATTTCAATTATTGGAATAATAATTGATAGCAAAGCCTGACCAATAACTTCCAACATGAATTCCCGAACATGTTCCATGTTGCTGCTGATCAGAAACGTTAGATGTTTCCTGAGTTGATTCCACAATTTTATCAGATATTTCTATTTGTTTGAATTGAGACAACTAACAAATAGAAAATTCAGAAAATTACTCTTATACTAACTTGGATTCTTCCGGTAACATAATATTAGATACTATTGCATTTGCTTCCTCAAATATATCTGATGGGTGATCACGACCATTATCATGATCAACATCCAGCTTCTCGAAAATATTTTGAGATTGAAGCAACTACAGCAAACATAGTTAAACACGCATCTTGCCAACAAACCGTTTTTCACAGAAATACTACTGGATGCTGCGACATTGTGCGATAACTTTTCGGGACAAAAATCTACGTCAAAATGTAATTGAAGTATTTTTTTAAATATATTTCAGACGATGTAAACTAACAATCACAGTTTCCCGAAAAATGTTTTGTATTTCGTGTATTGAATCCGTGTTTTCGAGCACATTCAAAACAATTTCAATATTTTCATGTGCCTTGTGATTATAGACCAATTGCATTGTTTCCTATCATTTCGAGAATTATAGAAAAAGCAATTAATACGAAGCTCATCAAATATCTGGAGAAATCACTATTAAATAATGATCGCAAATACGGATATTGCCATCAAAGTTCAACCAGTGATTTATTGGCGTACAGTTCAAATTCGAAGAAACGTCAGCTATTGCACTAGACATCTCAAAAGCGTTTGATCGAGTTTGGCATCGGGGTCTCCTTTCCAAACGGCCTTCTTATGGTTTACCTCCTCAATTGTGAGTTTCTTGTCCTAACAGGTTTCTATAATATGTGGTTATTGATGGAGGATCGTCTGATATTCTTTCAATAAATGCAAGTGTTCCACAGGGTTCGATTTTGGCGCCCACTTTGTATCTACGTCATATTGATTACTTGCTGGGGAAAACGTCTTGTTCAGCGCATAGTTGTGAGAACCACAATACTATTCATACTAGTTTCTCGAGTCTCCATATCAGCACGAAAAACAAAAACTCAGAGAGCAACAGCGTCATTTGTATTTAAAATGACTTGGCGAAAATATCAGAATGGGGTAACATGAACTTGTTGGAATTTAATGCTGAGAAAACCCAGGCATGTCTCTTCTCAAAAAAGACCGACCTATTTTATCTAATATTCAGATGTCGAGAGTAACTATACCTACAGAGTCAAGTATCTCGATGCTAGGAATAACGATCAGTAATGAGCTCTCATGGAAGAACCATGTGAGATCGATCACTAAAGCTTTGATTTCCATTCCGTGCGAAGAAATAGTTCACTTCTCGTCAGCTTCTAATGATCTACAAGGCATAGATACGGCCTGTCGCACCTCTCTTGCTCAGGGATCTTTTTTCAATAGAATCACAGAACTTTGGAATTCCTTGTAGGGGAAGATTTTCCTGATGCCTACAAACTCCAAAGAGTTACTATCAATTCAGAGCTTTTTTTCATGTGAATCTGTATATTAAAAAATCAAGCCAGCTGCTAAAACGAACTTGTAAACATCGAGTTCGAACCCATCGAACGCCTTGTAGAACATCGTCTGCCAATTGTAGAGACACTCCGTCGCCCGCAAATTGCACAAGCCGGCAATTTATTGGTCTCACTATGCAGAGGCGGACGTAACGACCGCCCGATTCGGATCATTTCTAGTTTTTCCCGAAGGAACTTCATTTCGCGTCGATATCGGCTGGAACGGAAAGTTCATTTGGGCGTTGGCCGAAACGAACTGTTACCTGTTCTATTCGATAACTATGGCAGCGCTGAATTGACGGTTATTACCGAACTTTTCGTACGTAGAAAATAAAAACTCGCTGAGTGCTGTCATTTCGAAGTTCCATTGTCTACTATTTGATCTACTGAAACGTTGAAAACGAGGTCGAAAACCTTATTGGGACATGAATCTGAACTGAATTGAATTAAAAATACTCAAAGCCGTGAAAAAAAGAGATCAGTTGTCGAGATTGCCACAAAAAGTACATTGGCCAAACTCGACGAACCTCAAAAACTCGCTCTAAGGAACATTATTCAAACCTATTAGATGTATAGTTTCCTCTTCTGTCCCGATTAAAAATTCTGTTACCAGTTATCTTCTGAAAATCCAAAATACGAGTTACTTGTTCAACTAGTTCGAAAAAATGCATGTTTTCGAGACAATTGCTAATTTTGAGATTCGTTAAAAAATTGATTTGGCAACAAAAAGGGGTGGAACGGAAAGTTCATTTCGGCTTTTCTGGCCGAAACGAACTGTTGCCTGTTAGGTTCGATAACTATTCCAGTGCAGAATTGACGGTTATTATCGAACCCTCCGTATGTAGAAGATAATAACTCGCTGAGTGCTGTTATTTCGAACTTCCATTGTCTATTGTTTAATCTACTGAAACATGTCGGAAACCTTATTGGGAACTAAATTGAATCAAAAAATACTCGAAGTCGTGGATGAACGCGACCAGTTGTCGGGATTGCCACAAAAAGTACATTGGCCAAACTCGACGAACTTCAAAAACTCGCTTCAAGGAACACTATTCTAACCTATTAGATAAAGTCTTTTCTTTCTGTTCTGATTTAAACCTCCATCATTCAGTTGTCCTCTGAAAATCTGATTCTTATTGAAAAATTAATTTGACAACAAAAAGAGATGGAACGAAAAGATCATTTGGGCGTTGGTCGAAACGAACTGTTGCCTGTTCGATTCGATAACTATTCCAGTGCAGAATTGACGGTAATTACCGAACCCTCCGTACGCAGGAAGATAATAACTCGTTGAGTGCTGTTAATTCGAACTTCCATTGTATGCTGTTTAATATACTTAAACATATCGAAAACCTTATTGGGACATGAAACTCAACTGAATTAAATTGAAAATACTCAGTCGTGGAAGAAAAGATCAGTTGACAAGATTGCCATAAAAAGTACATTGGCCAAACTCGACGAGCTTTAAAAACTCGCTTCAAGGACCATTATTACTGAGAAACTATGAGGGAAAGCTCGTTTTGCATAACTGCGTTGTGTGTAAACTACACGTTAACAGGTATCGAAACACGTAAATTGCGATGACCGAGAAAATGCCAAAAGGTCGGCAAAGTGTTTTACCAACTTTGTCTTCTTCTGAGAAAACAATTGCCCACTACCAACGTTAGAACGAGCACATTTTCGAGTGATTGTGAATAAGCAGTCTACCCATTGTTAGCATTTCTGGAAACCCTTTCCAGAGATCCATTACCCTGACACCGAACTGATATTTTCGCACTCGACGAGCGTTTCTCTCATCTTTTTTTAAAGTCGAAGATTTACGAAGTGTTTCCCTTAATTTACATTTTCTAATTACCTTATCAACTATCTCTGGGTTAAAACCGTTCACTTCAGCTACGTACTTAATCACTCTCATTTCATTGTTTGAAATCGATGCGACCAATAGTATCAGCAATGAATTCGCCCTCATATAATATTGCTAAATGGTTAACAAAAGAATTTGAAAATCTCCCCATCGGCCCAACTGACGCGAGTGTTAAAAATTCACAAGAATTCATAGAAAAAAAAAGATATTAAATTAGAAGATGTTAGTTCTTTATTCCCAAGCGTCCCGATACCACAAGCTCGAGAGTATTTGAAAGATCTCAAATCGAATAACTTTGCAGACGACACTGTTGAAGAATATATTCAACTCACCAAGCTTTGCATGGATCAGAATTGTTTTCAATATAATGGCTCATATTATGCACAGCACGAAGGGACAGCCATGGGTAACCCATTGTCCCCATTTGTGGCGAAACTGTTCATGGGCAGGTTTGAGACAGATGCTAGGTAGGAACTCAGTTACTTCCCTAGGGTCTGGATTAGGTATGGTGATGACATATTCGCTGTGGTGGATACAAGGATTGCCAAAATTGAAAGTGTCCTTTCGGCACTAAACAGCAGATGTAATAGTATAAAATTCACGTGCGAAGTAGAAAAAGAACGGAAGTTGCCATTTTTAGATGTATTGGTTATAAGGAACAAACAGAATGAAATAGAATTCGACATTTACAGAAAAGACACGAACACCTTCCAAATGACTCAAATCATTGTCCACAGCCTAAAATGGCGGCACTGCAATTTCTTGTCCATAAGTTAATAACTTTTCCTTTGAAAAAATATAGGTAGGACAATGAAAGGAGAGTGATTAAGTACGTAGCTGAAGTGAACGGTTTTAACCCAGAGATAGTTGATAAGATAATTAGAAAATGTAAATTTAGGGAAACACTTCGTAAATCTTCGACTTTTAAAAAAGATGAGAGAAACGAAAAGTTTATAGTAATCCCATATAAACCTCAATTCACTAGAGGACTCCAACAGATATTTGACAAAGTAAATAAGAAAGTTGCATATGAAACTTCTTACAAATCACAGCAGCTTCTTGGTAACCCAAAAGATAAACTAGAAAACTCAGAGAAGTCGGGAATTTACGAGATCAGTTGTCAAGATTGCAACAAGTGCATCGGCCAGAGCCGACGAGCTATCAAAACCCGCTTCAAAGAGCATTTAGTACATATAAAATACAGAAGGGTAGAAAAATCCAGTGTCGCCCAACACGCTCTACACAATGACCACAGAATTGGTGAAAGCAATCTGAAACTGATCAAGCATGTGCATGACGCAAGACTACTCGATGCGTGTGAGAGTCTCGAAATAGCAAAAAGTAAAAACAGCATGAATGGTGACAAGGGACCTATCCCTGTCAGCCCGCTTTTCAATTTATTGTTGAGAAACTAATCAGAAATCAATACTAACAGATGACGGAACTTGCAGGTAGTCAGTTCATTACCAAGAAATTAATTAGAATAATTAACAGTAACAAACGAAGTCCATATCGGACCGGCAAACTTTAGGTATATGAATAACTAACCCCAGCTCTAGATTTAGTATCAATTTTCTTCTCCTGAAGATGCTAACCTTGTTAGCGAAACGCGCGTCGAGTGCGAAAATATCAGTTTGGTGTTAGGGTAATTGATCTCTAGGAAAAGTTTCAATATTTACTTTATCGAAAATTTGTTGAAGTCCTTCAGTTTAGTGTATTGAGGTTCATATGGGATTACTATAACCTTTCTATTTCTCTCATTTTTTTGAAAAGTAAAAGATTTACGAGGTTTTTTCCTGAATTTGCATTTTCTAATTATCTCATCAATTATCTCTGGGTTGAAACCGTTCACTACCAAATCCTTCTCTTGGTATTGTCGTACTTAAAAAAGTTATCAACTTATGAACAAGAAATTAAAGTGGTGCCATTACATGTTGCGGACTGAATTGCCTTACTGAAAAAAAAAGTTACCCCCCTTCAATAAAAACGACCTAGATTCAAGTCATCGCCATCACACCATTTCCAAATGCGACATTTTTCCTTCTCGCGCGTACGACATTTCCCAATGGCATTCGAGTCCCGCGGGGGAAGCTGCCATAACCTAAAATAAATTTCGAGCGAAGGGTTTTGCCTCTCTTCTTCCGTCGCTAGCTGCGATCTCGAAACGCCAACGGGTAAATTTAATCTTTTAGTCGATAAAATCGTTCGGCGAAATATTCAATCAACCCATTTACGATACGAGCGCGTAGAATGGAAATTTATTAGCTGTAATAAACCGCCAATCTTGGCTAGTGGTCGTGATCGATGCTAGCAATCGAATAAAAAAAAACGGAGAAATACGGAAAAGAACTAAACGTAAACTCCTAATGAACTTCGGGCTGATGAAGCTGTATTTATTCGGTAGAATTCGAATAGATGGTCCTCCGTGCATTCGAATGTTACAGAAAAAGAAGACTATCGAATAATGTTCCTTGAAGCGAGTTTTTGAAGCTCGAGTTTGGCCAATGTACTTTTTGTGGCAATATCGACAATTGATTTCGTTCATCCACGACGCTGAGAGAACGGGAGATTTATAGATTTTGTTGGACGAGCGAAAAGAGTGACGGGGAAAGCGATATCATTAATTATTGAGAGTCGGTGCGGTTTTTTTGGCCTTAGTGGAAGCCGTATGACTTGCCTTTCCTTCCCGAATCACTGAAAGGCACAACAGCCTCTTGCACTTCCAAACCATGTATTGTTGATTCAATACAATCCCAACGACTCCAATAATTGTCCACAACCTAAGATGACAGCACTGCAATTTCTTGTCTATAGGTTAATAACTTTTCCTTTGAAGAAACAATGATAGGAGACTGATTGGGTACGTAGCTGTAGTGAACGGTTTTTACTCAGAGATAGTTGATAAGATAATTAGGAAATTTAAATTCGGAAAACTATTTCGTAAATCTTCGACTTTTCAAAAAGATGGCAGTAATGAAAAGTTTATAGTAACCCCATATAAACCCCGAAACATCAGAGGACTTCAACAGATATTCGATAAAGGAAATATGAGAGTTGCATATAGAACTTCTTATAAAATACAACAGCTTCTTGGTAATCCAGAAGATGAATTAGAAGACACAAAGACGTTGGGAATTTACGAAATCAGTTGTCAAGATTGCAACAACAAATACATCGGCCAGAGCTGACGATCTATCAAAATCCGTTTCAAGGAACATTTTGCACACATGAAATACGGAAGGGTAGAAAAATGCAGTGTCGCTAATACGCTTCAGATAATGACCACAAAACTGAAACTGATTAAGCATGTGCATGACACAAGGCTACTTGATGCATGTGGGAGTCAAGAAATAGCAGCATGACTGGTAACAACAGACCTATCCCTTTCAGCCTGCTTTTCAGTCTATTCTTGAGAAATTAATCGGCATAATCAGTAATAACAGTCGAAGTCCAAATCGGACATGGATGTCGCTTCTTCTCGCTCAATTTGTGAACCAATCACTCGAAACTTGAATCAAACAAGAAATCATTTATAGGATTTCTGGAGGAATAAGAAGTACTCTGCAAAAAGCTCATTCGTCGGGATTACATTTCATTATCAAAATCACACAAGCTTGTTTCTATCAAGGAGAAATATTCCTTGGGCATTGTGGAAAAAAATGAGCAAGAAAATTGAGCAAGAAAAAGTGACTTTTTTTTAATCCAGCTGTAGCTATTTTAGATAAACTCTATCAATGATTTGAATATATCAACAAAGATGGCTACTAGTTCAGTCTATAACCTTTCATAATTTCAGGTCATAAAGTTGGTAAAAATGCATTGCATTATTCAGAGGTATATCTACATTGAGAGTTTCTCTGATTTACCTCGCAGCACAAGAATTCACAAGATTCTCTCTAGAGAGCCGACTGCTGAAATTGGGTCGCTGAAACGACCCGATGGAACTTTCACGACCTCTAGAAAAAAAACGTTAGAGCTTTTAATAGAAAACCACTTTCCTGGAAGTCTGACTCTTGATAACAATGGACCTCCCCCTTTTGAGGGCGCTAAACGCCCTAAAAAGAACGACTGGAAGGTCGTCAAGAAGGTTATCACAGCACCGGCAGTTGAATGGGCTATAAAGTCGTTTCAGCCCTTCAAATCTCCTGGAGAGGACGGCATATTTCCAGCTCTGCTTCAGAACGGACTGGAAATAATTCTACCCATTCTCATAAAATTGTATAAAGCAAGTCTGGCGTGGAACTATATACCACCTAGTTGGTTGGCAGCATGGGTGGTATACATACCTAAAATGGGTCGGAAAGACCCACACCCTAAATCGGTACGACCAATCAGCCTTACATCCTTCCTGTTGAAAGGACTCGAGAGGATACTGGACGAACATATCAGGAAGGTGGCTTTATCTTCAGCCCCCCTGAATAACCACCAGTATGCTTATCAAACTGGCAAATCGACAGATTCAGCACTAAATAACCTCATCGAGAAAATTTCCCAATCCCTTGATAACAAGGAGATTGCGGTTGCCGCATTTCTCGACATTGAAGGAGCATTTGACAATGCACTACCTAAATCTATAGGATCAGCCCTGACTGAAAGGGGCACAGAAACAACCATAACGGGTTGGATCTATGCCATGCTGGTGAACAGAATTGCAACTACGACTCTTCAAGACGAGGCCATTAGGTTCGGGGTCACCAGAGGCTGCCCTCAAGGTGGGGTACTATCTCCTCTTCTGTGGTCACTCCTGGTGGACAGTCTGCTTAATGCCCTCGAAAGAAGACAAGTGGATCTGCAAGCTTATGCAGATGACCTTGTCATTTTGGCAAGGTTTACGTCGAGAAGGGTAGCTTGTAATATCCTTCAAAGCACTATGGATGTTGTTCACGGTTGGTGCCAGAGGGAGCAGATGTCTGTAAACCCCAGCAAAACTGTGATAATCCCCTTCACCAGGAGGAGAAAATTGGATGATTTAACGCCACTCTCTCTCAATGGTGAGGTCATTCCATTTGGAACGGAGGTGAAATATCTTGGCATTGTCCTTGATAAAAAACTCACCTGGAACGCCCACTTGGAAAAATTTTACACAAAGCCAAACTGTCCCTATGGACTTGTCGAAGGATTTGTGGTGAATTTTGGGGTTTAGGTCCCAAACAAATTCATTGGATTTATGTGACTAGTGTCAGACCAATGATTACCTATGGGGCAATTGCCTGGTGGCCGAAGGCTTCTCAGAAAACGGCTCAGGCAAAGCTCTCTGGTTTACAGAGACAGGCCTGTTTGGCTATCTGTGGTGCCATCAGTACCACACCGTCAGCGGCCATGGAGATCCTTCTAGATCTACCTCCTCTCCACATTTTTCTGGAGAGAGAGGCTAGATGGACTGCGTATAGACTTGTGCACATCGCTAATTGCACAGAACAACCTAATGCAGAGCATACTAGACTGCTGGCTGACACTAGAAGTCACAGCATTCTGGAATGACCTCTGACATTATGACTCCAACTGTAAACTATGAACTGCCTTATACAGTTCTTTTCCCGAGTAGAGAGGACTGGATCCTCCGGGAGAAGGAAATAATGAGAGCAGATAGTTGTTGGTTCACAGCGGGATCAAAAGCACCTTCTGGTTCCGGTGCAGGTGTTTTCAGTCGCAAACCCAGGACAGAGATATCAACCTGCCTAGGGACCTATGCGACCGTATTTCAAGCGGAAATTTATGCCATTGAACTGTGTGCGGAGAAATTTGCAGAATCCAACCTCACACACAAGTCAATAAAAATATTCTCGGACAGTCAAGCGGCGCTGAAAGCCATTGGCTCTTACCGATCAACGTCCAAACTGGTAACAAATTACCAAAAACGACTCTCCTCAATAGGAAGATTTAACAAATTGTCTCTGGTCTGGATTCCGGGCCATACTGGCCTGGAAGGCAATGAGGCTGCTGGCTCCCTCGCAAAGGAGGGTGCTGCAATCAGCTTCATCGGACCAGAACCTAACATTGGCATCGCCTTAGGCTTTGCCAAACAAACATTGAATACCTGGATGGCAAGAAGATTCATGGACTTCTGGCAGAATCTTCCAGAATTGGCGTATTCCAAGGCGTTTATTCACCCTTCGAAGTAGGAAACCAAACAGTTGATGGACTACATTAGGGACGATCTACGATGTCTAACTGGCCTTCTCACAGGTCACTGTCATTTGAATCATCATATGCAGAGAATCGGACTGTCAGAAGACAGCCTGTATCGTCTCTGTCTGGAAAATGGTGAAACAGCAGTTGTGCCTGTCCCGCTGCGGACCGAATCAGGTTTTCAGAGTTTGGCAAGGCTTCACTCATACCATCTGACCTGAAAGATCACTCACCATACAAACTAATCGGCTTCGTTAGGAAGCTGGGTTTATTTGGTCGAGTTTGAATAGGTGTGAGCCACAATAAACCCTTTTTGGTTGCAGTGGAGGGCCGAACAGACCCACTCAATTCTGACCAAACCTAACCTAACCATATTTACATTTAAGAGTTGTAGATTGAAGGTTTATTTTTTGAACTGTCAACAAACTTCCACTTGAATATCGTGGCGACTCGAAAAAATTCCGGATTTTTTTTCAGTTGCCATGGTAGGTAATTAGTCAAACTTGAGGCATCTTAGTGGTTGAAAAGTATAGGTGTGAAATTATCTTGAAAACATTCATTTTGCCGAGTGTTAAGGGGGCGCGTATTTTCGTTGGGACACGCTGTATAATATGCATCGCGATAACCGTAATCGGCCTGAAGAAGTAGCTCGAACGTTTCGGATCCCCTCGTCGACCGTTAACATCGACATTTCATTGCTGTCAATGCCGAATTTAATTGCGAAAGTGAAAGTTCACTGACACATGGAGTAGCTCGCGTTTGTTTCTGTTCTATTTCCAACGCACGCCTCGACTGATTGCATTTTTTAAGGGTTCCTTTTCGCGTCCGGCACGCTTCAAGAATGTTTAGATGTATAGAATCCCCTGGTGATCAGAAACTTGGGAATTGTTGTGGATATAATAAAGTTTAATGAATCATTCATTTATTGGCTAGAAAATAGATATTACCACTTCTATAAAAAAAGTCAAATGAAAAAAAAAACACTCTCTGCTGGTAAGTACGTGTATATCATTCAAAGACGTTTGATTCATTCGCAAAAAAAAGAGTCCATTTAAAAAAGCTACTGCACTGCGTATATGGCACGGCAGGCACTGAATTACATAGAAATCACTTTTCTTGCTCATATGCATACCAAGCATATGAAAACTTTATCAATTATATAGCAATCATAGGAATATCTACACAAAGCATCTTACCAGGATAATGTTTCATTCCAAACCATACAAGATCTTGCTTCGCTCAGAGAAAATTATGTCCTGAGCTCGTCAGTAGGAAAGAGGGTAAATTACTGAATACTTCGCGTTTGTAAATTTTTTAATTTTACTTCTTCAGTGGAAGTTGTTATTTTAATTTTTTTATTGTGAGAAAAAATCTCCGATTTTATATTGTTTCGTAGAAAGCTCCAGACATGATCAGTGAGATTGGGTCATTTATTGCAAATGTTGGTAGATGTGGCAAGAATCGAATAATCGGAGAAAGATTAGCTATTGCACTCGATATTTCAAAAGCGTTTGATCGAGTTTGGCATCGGGGTCTCCTTTCTGAACTGCCGTCTTAGTTGTGTGTAATTTATTGCTAGGATAACTCAGGCATTTCTCGAAAGCCGATCTATAGTTATCATGCGGATGTCAGGGGCCTGTTTCATAAGAGTACAAATCTTGTAGCTACACGAGAAACACAATGTAGGTACAGGTAAAAAACTAGTAAAAAACAATTATTTAGCGTCGTGTTTTTTTGTGTTTCTCTTGTAGCTACAAGACTTGTACTTTTATGAAACAGGCCCCAGGAGTGAATATTTCTACAAAGTCAAGTATCTCGATGCTAGTAATTACGATCGGTAATAATCTCTCATGGGAAAACCATGTGGGATCGATCGCTGAGAGTGATTCTCGGAAGCTCGGATTTTTATTTCGTGCGAAGAAATATTTCACTTCTCGTTAGCTTTTAACGATCTACAAGGCACTTCATCATCTGTCATAGTATCAAGCCTCGAACAAACCTGATGCGAACAACACGAAGTCATTGCACCATCTATGTTTGACCTTTAATTACGAGAAGTCATCAACTTTATGCTGACGATGGCTCTACCTTGTACTGACGAGTGGCCGAATAGCCCGAAACCGATCTGCTAGTGTGCCCATCCCAATAGTTGAGAATCAATTCCTTCATTTGTATCGCCAAAAGCAAATGCAGGATGTCCGTCTGTGAAGAAACCTGCACTGGCACCGGTCGGATACAATGCAATGCCCTCCGTGGTATTAGTACTGGGTAGGTAGTTTGAGACTGGCCTGAACGAATTGTTCAGAAGATGATTTTGATTTAACGTCAGTCTTCGAGTATGCCCATCGACTATGTCGAATATTTTTTCATCGGAAATAAATTGTGAGAATTTACTCTCATTTATACCTCAACGTCAATTATATGGCACTGGCAAGTTTATGAGTGTTTGATAGTGATAAGATGCCTGAAAACCCTTGTGTGTTTGTTTACTTATACCTGTAGAAGTTTGGGATAAAAGTGGCGAAATCTGGATTGCTTGATTTTTGGTGGATAATTGAGCTTTTGGAGGTTTCCGTACAATATGTACAGATGTCGCCGACACGCTCTTGTCAGTCTTGTCTGAAGCTAAATTTGCACTAAGTGAAAATAATGTGCAGTCGGGTTTTCCACTTTTATTTGATTGGCTAGCGAGAAGAGATCGCAACCTAAAGGATAATGGGTGGACAATGAGATACCAGTAACAACTTTTCGATATTTAAAAGCAATGAAATCAACAAATGAACACGATAAAAACATCGTACACATCAAAATTTCAAACTGACATGACAATATGACAATTAACTTGTCACTTGTCATCAAATTCAAAAAATGGGAACATAACGCCCTCTACCATAAAAATAGGGGAAACCTTCAAAAGCGTCGATTGTTTTTTTCGCCACAAAAATCTAAACAAAATCTAATCAGTTTAATCACCAGGATTTCTAGGCATCTTAGATAGTGATATCTATTTGAATGCCATTTCTTCGACCATTTCCTATGATGTTCGATTAGAAATAAGTTATTGTAAGAATTTATTTTATGTACTGAAATTCAATATTCAGGTAGGTACCTAACGAGATGAACGGAATAGGTGAACCACCAAACTGAGTGTTCCTTCTAGAAATGAATCGTGAATCGGACCTATAATTTTAAACTGTTTGTTTGTCAGAAGGAAATAATAAAAAAAAATCTATATCATAGATTGAGGAAATTCAATCTCAAAAGCATCCTATATTTATATATATATATATATATATATATATATATATATATATATATATATATATATATATATATATATATATATATATATATATATATATATATATATATATATAAAGTGGATTATTATAGCGACTGGAGAATTGTACACTGAAATGGATAGCGGGGTCTCTCAGTCAGTCCAAATGAAAAGTCCTGTCTTACTTTGCCAAGCTTTCGCTTCTATTGTGAAGCTTCTTCAGGGCCTATAATTTATTGTTTTTTTTTTTTTCATCAACATTATTAACTATACTTACAGTAAAAATGGTGTAAAAATATTGAATTAAACATAAATTGGTAAAAAATTTGTATATATGTTTGTAAAATTGTTTTTTTTGACAAATGTCATATCCTCACATATGTCATTTTTCACGTCTATGATGATTTGATCATTAATTCTACAGAGAGATGTATTGATTGAGAAGATTTTAATTATTACGTTTTTGATGTAGTTCCAGTAAGTTACTGTAAATGTTGCTGAGGTTATCAATGTCATTCCTTTTATTCATACAATTTGAAGATTTATTTATTTCGACCATTTCAAGAAACAGGACATAATAATAATATTATATTATATTAATAGATATATTGAAAATTTGGCTTGGCAGTTAGTTTGTGCTTGAAAAATTAGTAAAAAACAGCCTCTTTCCTTTTGTCATGTGATAGGTACTCTAAACCTGTCAAATTTGACAGACTTGTATCCCATTAGCTGCAGATGAGTTCCAAATATTTTGATGCAGTTTAATCTATTAAAAAAAGAAATACGAGTGTAATAAGAATGAAGAGGAATGCGTTTATTCGATTACTGACATATTAACGTCCATACATTGAAAAACCGAATCAGTTTAACAATGAAATGAAAAAACTAGATGAACTTTGCAACAACAAAGACGAATTTCTGGAGGTGTATTCATTTCTTTTTCTGGTAACAGGCCAATGCGGGTATTTTCTGGGCAAGATATGACATTGAAGTCTCGTATTCATCAAAATTATGAAATTTGAATCATGTTTCGTTCGAATCGATAGAGCGAAAGATTCGAAAATTAAAAAAATTGGAAAAAAGTCGAAGTGACAGTAAAGAGTCCAAATTTCGAGCAAAGGTATAAAATTGGAAACTGAGCACTTTTTCTCTTGGCATTTTTCGAAATTTCCAAAAAAAAAACTGATTTTTTGAGGATTTTCGAAAAAAATGTCAAATTTGACAGGTTTAGAGTATCACATGACAAAAGGAAAGAGGCTGTTTTTTACTAATTTTTCAAGCACAAACTAACTGCCAAGCCAAATTTTCATTATATCTATTAATAAAAAAAAAAACTTCCATATGTCGCGAACTTTATGTGTTACACTGTATATATATATATATATATATATATATATATATATATATATATATATATATATGGTGATCAATATTTGTTCCGTCGTTTTTTGGCTTTGTAACCTATCAAAATCCAAAAAAATATGAATTTATATTGGAATCTGTACAAGTGTAGAAGGGCAGATTTTCTATCTACCCCGAAAAGTTGCTGCGTCTGTTCATTTATAATTTTTGACAAATGTCAATTACGAAGATTGCCCACAAGAGATATTTGGATTTGTAAGCGGATTAATTTTCCGAAACGTTAAAGATAAGTAATTTCATATATTAGTTCTTATTATTTTTTTGATAGGCAAAATTTGAGTTATACCAGAAGTTGCTGACCAATTGGACTTGTTCTATCCACAAAGAACTGTTTTTCATAGACGCAGCAACTTTTCGGGGTAGACTGAAAATGTGCCCTTCTGCACTTGTATGGATTCCAATATTAATTCTTATTTTTTCAGATTGGGGTAGGTTACAACCCAGAAAACTACGGAACAAATACTATTTATGTCAGAAACTCGCACGGATTCAGTAGGTATAAAAACAATTCCTGTTATTTCAATCGGAAATAGATTTGTCATGTTTTTGCTATCGTCGAGTAAGTTGTATGGTGCTCATTTCTCCGATTGGCATGATTGGTTCGTTACGAAATTCGACAATACCCGATTCGGCTTTTTATTATCGTGTTCTACCAAGAAAGTATTGAGCAACTGCTGGCTGCAGAATGTGAAAGTTCGATTAAACTCGACGTTGCGAGTACAAATTCGAATTTCTTCTCGAGAAGACGTGAAACGTATCCGTTTCGAAGTGAATTCGATTGTAGAATGTTTTTTTTTTGATCGAAAAACATCCCATGAACCAAGAGAAATGATAGACACATCAGCATTTTTCTTGAACCTTCGAAAAAAAAAAAAGGAACCATACAGAGGTTCGACATGTCTCTTGGCTCATAAAAAAGGGTGGGGGGACTGTACTCGTCAGGCCAACAATGACGGAACTGTATTCTAGAACAGACAGAAAGGAAAGTGGTTCCAACTTCCACCGTTAGAATGGTATCAAAATAAAAAGGAAATAAGCTAAGTAATTGAAATTATGGAAATTTAAATAATGAAATAATGTATGTAAAAACTCGAGAAATATCAAAAAGGGAACTGAAGAAATAAGAACAGTTACTAAGAAGAAAGTCCACAATTCTATGAAACCAAATGAAGCCGAAAAAAATCTGAACTGCAATTAAAACAAGAATGAAAATAACATTTGAAACGAATATTGAATTAAGAAAAAGGAAAATTCCAAATATAATAGGGTGGGGCAAAATCTGATTTTTATTAAAAAAATCAAAAATCGTTGTTTTTTTTTTAAATCATGATTTATTTGATTTTTTAAATTTGAATTTTAAATTTGAACATTTTGATTCTTTGAAATTATTGTTAATTTATGTCTAAAAATTTTAATACAATTTGCGGCTCAAAAAGTTGTAACAACGCATTTGTCGCGCTTCTTGCAAGAAAATTCTTGTCGCGATTTGTTTTCCTTCTGTCCTATACACTCGCTATACAGTGCCGAGTGAGGCACGAACACGAACGCGTTTGTTGTACCTTTTGCAAGAATATTCCTGTCGAGGCTTGTTTTCCTTCTCAACCTATAAATTGACGTTGCCCAACAATTTCACGCATTTCGCTAGTTGTACACTCGGATATTAGAAACAGATTAGGCACAGAGAAAGGAGGAAAACTCGTATTTAAATTGTATAACGAAAATGAATAGACTGAAAATATACAGTAATAAAATTTAGGTGTTACGTTTAGTTTAAGAATTTGGAATTATGTACTTTTTTTTTGTTGTTTTTGCTAAAAGCAGATGGGTACTACTTTTGATCTTCGAAAAAACTTTTATATTATGTTGTTGAAATTGATTTAAATCATGATTTTAATTTTAAAAATCAAGCGATTTAAATCATGATTTTAATCACTGAAATATAATAAAATGACAGAATCAGAGGAGAGTATCAAAGGAATTTAAATTGGTGAAATATTTGAATGAAATGAAAAATAAGAAAAGAAAAAATAAAGAAATATCGAAAAAACGACTTATAGATTTGGATCAATAGGTTGGAAAGAAAAAAGGCATCAATGAAAACATTGTACTATTGGATAGGGAACATTGTTGAGCAGATTCAAACAAAAGGATAATTTAGGGGATATTTCTTTCAAATAAAACTCAGTATATATTGGGGTAGAGATACTCAGAAAATTGAACAATTCTTCAAAGAAATGTCCAGTATTGATTCGGCAATTGTTTTCATGAACACTCTGTATGAGCACAAACACATTCCGATACAATATTGACACAAATGATTATGAAAATGTCATATCTGAAAATATGGTCATAAAACTATGGAATATATACTTAATAAAAATTGATTTATAGTACGTTGAGAGTGTTTGAAATGACAAAGTGGTGGGAACCAAACATACTCAGTTCAGCCTTATCTTCACGTTCATCATATGTTGCTATTTTTTAACAGAAATAACCAAAAACTTAGAGCGAGGGTTGAAGAAACTGAAGTTTTTTATCAACTATACTTTGATGAGTCTATTACAAAAGTTTTTAGCATGTACACACACATCTATAATACTCGCACCTATATATAACAAAATTCATCTCCTTGAAAATAATTCAATGTTGAAGCCTTATATAAAGAAAATAATAAAGTAAGGGGAATCGAATAGATAATAAGTAATTGTTGATGAACAATTTCTTCCAATTCCTTTTATCCTAGTAGACAGAATATGACATAAAAGTTTTGAAGTATGTGAATGCAAAAAAAAAATATTTACAAAGGATACTCCAGAAATTGGAATACTTGCTTGTGTAAAAATTATTGGGTATTTAAAAATGGTGCAATTATTAACAATTGGCTACTTCGATAGGATATGACCGAACAAGACAACCTGAAATCAATTTCAGAGTTTTCGTTAACTCAACTCGAAAGTAATGATTTTTGAGAATCATTATTTCGAGCTGACTTCTCGTTTATTTTTAGGTGGAGTTGGTCATAGTTGAATTGGCAGCGATCAGGTAGAACTATGAGAATATCGAAACCAATGAATTGGTGAAATATATCTGAGCGAATGACAATAAGGCAGAATGAAAATTGAAATGGCAATTATAAATATGTACTCGAACAGCCTGCCTCGTATTGCCATCAAGGCTAGTTCAAGGTCTCTTCAATTGATTTTTACTGACTGCAGTCACAAAACTGAATGTCTGCACTTACGCTTCGCGTTGCTAACGAAAAATGAGAAAATATTCGTTGACCTAAAGCCAAAATACATTCCTGAAATAACTAAAAATAAAAGCAAACTGAAAATGTAAGCCTGAAAACCACATCCATTCAATTTAAATTTGAATCGTAAGTAGAAACAGGAAGAGGAATGATTAATAGTAGTCTCTTCTACAACTAGATTAGCCATGCGTTCAAAATTAATTATTAAATTACTTTGAAATGCTTTGGAATTAATCTGAACGCAAGTTGGCACTTTGTGATATATCAACCAATTTATCTCATTTACTGGCTTGTAGAAAACATTTTGAAGATGAAGACAAAACAAGGGGAGTGCCATCGCAAAAAGAAGATGAATGAAAATAATGCAATAAGATGTGTATAGGTAGGTATGTGTACTGAATACAAAATTAGTGTCGCTTGAAATATCATACAGCTTCATAATCAGTGGGGCATAAAATATCACAGTTATACAGTTAAGAATAGAAAAATTCTGTAATGCATTATTCCTTTTTCAGGAATAAACAAATGTTAGCCCTTTACCACTTTCAAATGTAAATAAATATCCTAGGTGTACGGCGTAAGAATACTAGAAATTTATTCGAAACGCGTAAATATAACAAGGAGAACGTACTCACCAGGTAATATATTTCCTTGAATCATCACAGGCCAAGTTTGTAGCACTCTTTCACACACAAATAAGGATTTACTTGCAATATTCAGCACAGATGCATCACGAACCGACTACTATTATGAATTTTGACTGCCATTTTAGAATATTCAGCAATTTGACAGATCTGTCTTCTGTCATTTAGACTCTGAACACAGAGCACAGAGCACCGACCCTACTCTGACTTGGAGGCACAGACCACAGAATTATGAATACAGAATGTACGAATCCTAAATAATGCTGTTTTTTCGATACAAGGAGAAATGAGTATTTCGTACAGATGGACGGAGTGAGAAGGTGTGTGTGAATAATTTTGACAGCGATAAGGAAGAAAACTGTTGGTTATTTTTATCTGATAGATATCTTGCATTGAAAAACCGGTCCTGACTCGTTCTCCATTGAGATTTAGTTCATAAACGGTTGACCGAGTTGACGAAGAAATGACTAAGTTTTTGACAGAGGCATCCGGTATTTTCCAGGTGTGAATGAAATAAAAATACCAATATACCACTTGAGTAATGCCAAAATGAACAGAGAAACGACTTTCTTATTATGTGCATATGTTGTAAAGTGACGTGGCGAGAAAATTTCGTAATTTTCATCCGAAATTTTAATAATATAGGTTGTCCAATGAAAATGAAACATTGACATAATTTCAGTAATAACTTCCTCGCAAGCGGTCCGCCTTCAGTAATTCACGAGGGCTTCGAAGTGGCTGACATCTGTATTTCATATTTGTAACTAATCAGTAGGTAAACTGGGCGGATGGTAACGGTGGTGTTCTATACACTGTACGAAATTCGTAAACAACAAGCCTATATATTGTTGCATGTCATTTGAACTTCATTCAGTATATTCTGTTGCTCAGTTGAATTATTGGCCGTGTCTAACAGCTTATAGCGGTTGTAGCCATTACACAAAATTTGACATTTCACCATGGAAAACTGTCAATTTTTATGCAGAGGTTTCAAGCGCTGTAAGCTGTTAGACGCGGCCATTGTTATATAAAGCTGATGAAACATGAAACTCCAAATCAGTCCTGGCAATTTTAGTTCGTTGTTTGTTTTAGATATGGAAATTTAAACGTCTGAGGCTGGATTCAAACACATACGAATCGGATCTGTCTGAATTCAGCCTAACTAATAAAAATGTAAAATATGTTTTTGAATAATTGGTCATCTTTGTAGGTGTAGAAGTGATTGAAAAATGGCTACGATCTACGATGTCCGA
Organism: Zygogramma bicolorata; assembly: GCA_032362365.1. Classification (NCBI taxonomy): domain Eukaryota; kingdom Metazoa; phylum Arthropoda; class Insecta; order Coleoptera; family Chrysomelidae; genus Zygogramma; species Zygogramma bicolorata. Next base: position 2,535,475 of record JAVJAQ010005172.1, read on the forward strand.
AAAAGAAAAAGGATAAACATGACTTTGAAATGAACTCTTATTGCCATCTATCGCTTATAGAGAAATATAGATAGTTACATGTGGTTACCAAGCTTTAATGCATTCTTCATGGAATTTACATTTGAAAGGATGGACACTACGATAGATGGCATTGGGGTGTTTGTTTCTATTCAAGTTTGTTGTTACGGACGTCGTGGTTTGAATCTTTGTTCATAGAGATATATATAGACAATAAGGAAATTGGTAACTAGTATTTCTGTCAGTGTCGTATGGAAATATCTTTTGAAATGATGGATACTACGGATAGATGACACTAGTGATTTCGTTTCCAAGTCGTGTCTTTTCTTTCATTTTTCTGACAGATGTCCCCGCTTGGTTTCCATATTTTCTTGATTACTAATACATATTGCTAAAAGATGGCAACTAATTCAAAAGTAGAAGTTTTTGTTTAATTTAATTTAGCTCAAAATATTCGTTTATGCTCCAAAATTTTACTATTTCTCATACTCAATCCATGAAAAAAATGTGATACTCAGGGCTAATTGCATCGCATTGATTTAATTGTGGCTTATCTAAGCTAGGTTTTGTTGTTATGGATTTTTCAGTCAGATCCATTGTTCCATAGCGATTGAGCCTAGCTTAGTTAAACTTTCGTTAAGTAGTTTGGCTCTTAAAATCAAGGTAAGTGCAATATTATCTTGTCATCAAGTATCTGCTTCCAATGAACTGCATGGTACACAGCCAGGCCAGTATTTGTTTTCCGGCAAACTCGTACTCGAACTGCAATTGGTAGTGATGTAACGGGAAGATAACAGTAAGAAAAAAAAAGCTCATGTATTTTTTGTTTATAAAGTATATTTCTTGTATATTAGGCTGAGGAGATGTATGAAAAATCGAGTATGATTACGTGTCAGTATATAAAATGATGAGTAAAATTTGTGAGCAGTAATGTTCATTGAAATCAGTTACATATTATTGTCTGCTGATTGCATTCCACCAAATTTCCTTCTAGTTGGTTAAGAAGGTTCTCGGCGGTCACTCAATTGTAAAACCAAGCTACCTATCGAATTTCTCCAGTAACACGTCACTACTAGTAATTTTTTTCGTATAATTCGTAATCAACTCCCAACATGAGAGTCAATTGCATGCCTTTATAAAACCATACTTTGAAATTTCGAATTCTGGTAATCACAGACATTCAATTTACTTATATAATCTTTGTGGACAATTTTTATTTTTAGAACAAAAATCCCTAGTGACCATGTGAGATGTCTTATTCTATACTTTGTTCATGCGAGTTCAGTAGACCGGGATATTCCGTGTCTCACGTAGGGCTATCATTAGAATATAACTTTCTGCCGAAAACACAGTTACAAAAGAACCTCATTCCCACGCTTCTTTCTCTTCTTCGTCTCGTTACTTGTTGAATCTTCAGCGGAGGAAGCTTCTGCAGGTGATTCTCCATCCGTAGCTGCAGCTGCTTCTGTAGGTGAAGCTTCATCCGTAGCTGCAGCTGCTTCTGTAGGTGAAGCTTCATCCGTAGCTGCAGCTGCTTCTGTAGTCATAGCTTCCTCCTGAGGAGTAATTCCTGCTGCAGGTGTTTTAGTTGTTCCCTGGTCGGCAGTCGTTGTAGCTTCTTTTTCGGTTGTAGTTTGCTCTGTCTCTTGAGCTGTTCCTGCAGGAGTTGTAGATGACGTAGGCGGCACAGTAGTTTTTACAGCAGCTGTTACCATTGGTACTGAAGACTTATTTTCAGTAGGTTTCCTAGTTGCTGGTGCTGTCGATGATTCTGATAGTGTGGAAGGAGTATCTGGAAATATATAACATCATTTGTAGTATGTACTAAAACTATATGAGGTAGGTATACGAAGACATATCTAACATTCATGAAAAATCAAGTCTGTGTTCGATCTTCTCAAGAAACGAAACAAGTAATAGGGATTCGTAAATATAAGTCAACATCCACAAAACATAGTATATGATCAATGACAGCTATTCACATATTCTTTGTTGCATCTACAAAAGTATATTTTTTGTTTGGATGAAAGAAGCTTGAGAAAGTGCTTATGAAAACATCAACCTGTTTCTAACATATTTGGTTAAAACTTTTGTAGAGAGAAATTACCCTAACACCAAACTGATATTATTTCCACTCGACGCGCGTTCCGCTTACAAGGTTAGCATCTCCAGGAGAAGAAAACTGATACTCACAGTATCACGCCATCTATTTGATGTAGTAGGTGTTCGAGTGTTTGGTTATCCAGCAGATGGCGTTTTGCACAAGAGTTTTTGTGAATGCAATCATTTCGAATATCGAAATTCTGATTCAGTGTAAACTGAAACCATTGACTTTACAGCTAATGGACTGGCCATCATGTCAGTTTTTTACATACCGTGATGCAGAATACGTATACGAGATAAAAATTTTACACGCAATCCTTGGAGGCTTATTGTTTTCATCGTGAAACCACCGAATCAAAGTACTCGCCTCTTCGAAAGTCTAGACGCCCCCTGGCGGATAAATCAATAACCTACTTTGTGAGTGATCTGATCGTAACTGTTTAGGACTTGTTTGCTCTCCACGAAGCACCTACTGTCATGTGTTGCATCCAAATATGCAAATACAGTGCTCAACCTCCTGGTTTTCCATTACTGTTGATAACTGATAAAGGATCTGATTTGATACCTATGTTGAACCATTGCAAAACGTTATATCACCTCACAGTTTGTTATTTTCCTTCACACACTACAATCAATTGTCTAAAACACACACAAAACTCCAATATAGTTCGCGAATAATTAAAACATACAACTCAACCACTAAGTCCGTATACAAACTGACACCATAAACAAAGAGATTACTCACAATCCTCCATATTTGTTTACGTCTCGTAGCGCCCTCAACGGTGGTCGAAATCGCGAACATAAGTCGCCATCTGTCACTCGGTAGCTATACTCATCCACAGATTAACGCTAAATAGGATGGCATTTCTGTAATGTCAGTTGTTCACTAGTTCATTGAAGGAATTTGGTAAAATTACTCTTTCTAACAATATTTTCCTGGAGAGTTGCGAATTATTTTCGTTTATTGTAGTATTATAAAATCGGTGAACATGGAAAATACGCCACTTTGGAATATGGTTCGAGGTTTGATATGGGTTTTATGTTGTGGTTTCACAGTGGAACCACTGTGATAAAAAAAATGAGTCATAAATAGTTTTTCCTCTCAAATCATTCCCTTGTTTTCAGATTGATAGAGAAAGTCCAGAAAATGGTGGCATCGATTATTCTGGCATTTTCTGGACGTCGCATTTGTCAATTCCTTCATTTTATATCACAACTTTTATAATAAAAATTAGTTTGCTACACTTTTGCCTAAGTTTAATTCCTGGACTCATCGGTGCAATGGAAGAATCTATATATATGCAAGACAACCTGTCATGAAGGAAAATAGATGGAAGCTACATTGAGTACCTGAGATGAGGGAAATTGATGCGCTTCATATGCTTATATACTAGCTTACGGCTCTTCTTGACGTACTACATCACAACCACATTGCAAAGATGACTTGTGCTTGAATAAGGATAAGAATTGTTTTTTCGACTGTCATAAGCGAATATAATGTTATTTAGGCAATTCGATCAAATATTTCATTTGAAATCATATCCTACAGGACAAATTCTGAGGAATGTAATTGAATATCATCATTGAATATGTTGATTGGTCAATATAAATCATATTCCTGAAAGAAATGAATTCATACCAGGAACTTCTTTGTGTGCTCTGATCATCCCTAAATAAATATCTAGAGGAGAGGTGTTCACTACTGAAAATACATTATATGTATTTTGTTTTTTATTATTAACATAAAAATTGAGGTCTCAAACATTATTCCCTTGTATTGTACCACTGCAATCATAAAAAAAGATGAAACATACGCACAGGCTTTGTCTCCTGTAGACCCTTCAATTTTTTGCCCTTGATTTAAGTGTATATAATAGCTGATCAACGGAAAACCTTTACCAACATTTTACTAATTGTATTCAGATCAGTGTTTTCAATTGATCTCACTATTTCATTGGATTAATCTTTAGTGTTGTATTTATACAAAACTCATCCCACGCATAGGGTTACCTTCTGTGGGATTCCCATATTTATTCACTATATGATGGTTGGATTCATGTAAAACTAATTCAAAATGTAATACTACTTCAAAGTGAATACATATTATTATTATTAATATCAGGCGTACGACTGCAAGCGCATAATTTGAATTAGGATTCACTCACTGGTCATGTTTCCTTGTGGTAGCGGGGGTGGCGGAGGAATTCGTCTTCTATGAATAAATATCCAAATGCACGGATGAACTCGTTGATCTTCTAGTTTGTTGCGGAGGAAGAAAGACAGCTGGAAAAATATTACTTTATCAGAAACCGATTCGCTCTTACAACTCATTCGTCCCTGTTGGTATCGATATGAAATTTTGGTGGTTGATGTGCTACCAACATTTAGAATCACTGTCTGTTAACATAGTTCTACAATGGTTCTAATTTTTTGGTTTTCCTCTCCTCCGAACCAAAACATAGAAATTGCAACTTTTATGAAAGAAGTAAAATAAAAAAATTACAAACAGTTCCTGTTGGTAGGTACCTGAACGGTTAACAGTAAACTCATCTCATTCTGATTCCCTTGATATTAAGTGTGGAGTACCCCAAGGTTCCGTCCTTGGGCTTCTCTGTTATTTCTGTTATTTATCAACGATATAACCGTTTCAGTTGATGGTGGAAGCCTTGTTCATTTTGCAGACGATATCTCCTATTTTTATAAAATAGCCTTTCAAGGTTAACCTCAATATTTCAAATGAATGTAAACAACTCAGTTCTGTGGTTCGATGAAAACAAACTAATAGTCAATAAAGAGAAAACTGTCCTTGTAAATTTCACTAGTCGCTTGAGGGATATGTGACAGAAAGTTGTCTGGTATAAACGTATGTGGTAGATCAATAGAGCAAGTTAAGTCTACAAAATTCTTAGGAGTACATGTTAACAACTCATTGAACCTGAAAAAACATATCAATTTTGTCTGTAAAAAGCTTGCCTCTGCTTGTTTTCCTCTGTATAGGTTAATACACATAAGAAATAACTCGATTCTACTATCGTATTACTATGCACATTGTTTCTTTCAATTGAAATATGGAATCATTATCTGGGGACCCTCTAGTTTTGTACCACGGGTTTTTATTTTACAGAAGAGAGCTGTAAGAATCGCATCTTTGAAAGTTAGGCAGTCGTGTAGAGACAAATTTAGAGAACTGGGAATCCTACCATTACTTTGTATTTACATCCTAGAAATGATGATGTATGTGAAATAAAACTTCAATACATTGATACAATTTTAATCACAACTATCACACACGAAATTGTAATGATTTGTTAATCCCATCACACTCTCGTGCATTTTATGAAAAGAGCCTGAGGTATGTGGGAATTATCATATATAACAAGCTCCCTAATGATTTGAAAACAATTACAAGCCTTAAACTGTTCAAATACGCTGTGAAAAAAATGCTATTAAACAGCTTAATTTATTCTGTACAAGAGTACCTAGATTTTACCTTTTAGTGTTTTGACTCTTTTATTTTATCTTATTGAGTGCACCTATTTTATTTATATTCTGTTTTATTTATATTGTATAGATGAAAGACTTTGTTCTCAAGACACTTTTCTGACATGCCTTCATGTAAATGATCTAATAGACAATAAAGCTACTATTACTATATTATTCAAGCACATGAGACTTTTGAATCAAATAGACAAAAAAATAGAGAGAGAGCTATTTGTGTAAAAAATCTCACTAACCAGGATAATATTTAATAATTAATAATCATAATGAAAATCAGAAACTTAGGTATTTTTGTGGAGAAAATGAAGTTTGATGAATCATTTTTTCGCTTTCTTCTACTCCGATCAATTAATAGAAACTACAACTTATTCTATATGAAAGAAGTAAAATAAAAAAAAATACAAACACTCTCTTTTGTCAATATTCTTCCATTTTGTCAATGAATCAAACGTCTTTGAATGATATACAGAAGAGAGTATTAGTAAATTTGTTCATTTTACTCTTTTGATAGAAATATAATTTTTATTTTTTGATTCTGAGAAGAAGGAAGGATATGAAATTCCGTTGTAATCATATATTAAAATATGACCATTTGAGCCTAAACTAATTACAAAGCAACTAATCTGAAGATGAGTTGAAATCGATAAATGAAATAGAAGTCGAAACGACCTCTGACCTCATAGCTCATATCAATGACAGTTTATTTACCTTTGAAGTGTGGTTTTTGTGGTAAATGGATTGTATTTTTCCGATTCCATCGAGAAATACTGTCTGCATTTTCATTTTGAAGTCATAAAACGCCCTCAGACGGGTTTGTGAAACTATTATCAAACTATTTACCATTCATAGACATTTTCATCATGATGGAATTCATAAAGTACGAAACACCGAATTTCTGAAATTTGGGAATCCCAATAGGAACACCCAGTATATATAAACAGTTTCAAATTCAGCGAATAATTCCGCAAACGAAGTCCTATTTTTTATGTATGATTACTGCGGTGTTGAATCTGGTGATCGTGTAGGCCAGGATGGTGAAAAAACTAGTAATAAGCCACTTACACTTGTTGTACACAGAACGATGAGGACAAGTAGCACAAATATTTTCCTCAACATTTTTCCGTTTCAACGAGGCACACAATCACATGAAATAACTCCACCAAATGACATGTGAATTGCACACTGACTCGTTTGGTCCAGTTCATTACCAGAACTTGATAAAATCTGATCGAATATATTTGGCACACGATGCAAGGTGAATTTTGTCATTATAAATCTAATTATCCTTTCGAAATGAGGATTTTTACTGTTCATTCCATTGTTACCAACAATGGATCTATAACTATGGAAATAATACTTCCTCTGCGAATCATTGTGATGTTACTCATTAGTGACAAATTTGTCTCGAATTGGCACAAATCTGATTTGCATGCGGATCACTGAAATTGTGGATTAACGACAAATATGTTTTGATGTTTCGTTTCCTACGAACAGAAAAAGTCTGTACTGATCAGTGAATATTATTGTCGTACATGCATAGATACGCAGGACGAATATTGGTATCACAAACATCATAGACGGGTACTACTTCGAGCCCTGAAAGTAGAATTATCGAAATACAAATTTTTTGTAAAATTAAATAGTATTTTCTATAAAAATATCGGTCCTCAACCCAACCATTAGTGAATATACCGGATTATTCATGTCTTAAATTAATCATTCACATGATTATAACACAGAAGAAAATATAAATAGGCATGAAATTATTCAAATCATTGTTCAAAGTGAAATGTAAAACACTGAATCAATTTGAACCGTTTAAACGCTATTATGTGTTTGTTTAGTCGAGTGTGTCATCGTGTTCATATTAGTGTCAGGACCATTTAAATGTAAATGTGCTACATTTAAATACAGCTCAGTGTGAAGTAGCCAGAAGAAAGTAGTGCATTAGCTATTCAGTAGTGAAAAATTCAGTTTAAAAGGAATCTAGCCCATATCGATTTGTCACTTCTTATTTATCTGATATTGACATAAACGTAATATACTCGAGTGAACGTATTATGGATACAATATTATGATATAGACTCCCACTTTGGAGCCATAATACTTCTTGACTTGTTGGCGAGGCCTAAGTCTCCTTAAGCCCCAGCTCTCATCTTGACCAAGTGAAGATTGTGGTTTTGTGGATAGAGGAATGGTATTTATAGCTGTATGAGAATCCAATCTTGTTGAAACTGTAGGGGCTAGGAATTCCTACCCCCAGATCCAGAGAACCATTCAACGCCAACACATCCGCTTTTCGCATCCCAAACCACCAGAAGACCTGGCTGAACGCCCGAAAGCTTACCTTCCTTTCATCCGGGGAGTCACTAATGAAGTGAGCCGAATTCTGACAAAATACGACATCAAGACAGTTTTCACAGCAAACAATCAAATATCCTCCTTCCTGCGCTCACCTGAAGATACAATACCCAACGAATCACAAGGAATATATAGAATTCCTTGCCACGACTGCCCGAGAACATATATGGGACAGACGAACTGACAAGTATCAAACAGGTCCTACGAGCACGAACTAGCAGTACGTAATTCGGACATGACCTCGACTCTCTTCAAACATTACCACGAAACCGGGCACAAAATTGACTTAAACAACACGAAGATGCATTGCCACAGCAAAAACACTCCACTCCAGAATCATTCGCGAAGCAATAGAAATTGAAAAACGCCCTCGATGCTTCAACAAACGAGACGACTCACAAAGCCTTCCCAATTCCTGGAAACCATTAATCATTTCAACAATTAACTTGTGAAAAGTACAGGGAAATTGTGAAAGATGTCACAAAGTGAAAGTATATACCAGAAATATAACCACTAAGATATAAATATACACCTAAATACACTGATTGATACATTGAATTGCACATACATGAAAAGCATATTGACTACATATACATTTAAAATTAACGTTTTCTAGTTAGAAAATTCTTCTATGGTGTAGCAGTTTTTGTGCACTAGGTGTTTTTTCAGCAGGTTTTTGAAAATTCGCAAAGAAGCTGCATTCTTTATTTCATCTGCCAGAGAATTAAAACATTTGCATCCAATATATTCGAAGTTATTTTGATACCGAGCGGTGCTATGCCGGTGGGGTAAAATCAGGTGTTTTCGTCTGGTATCATGTTCATGCTGTGTTCTTATCGCATTATAAATGGCCTTATTTTTGAAAATTAAACAACACGCTTCGAGAATGCATGTGCTCATGACAGTTAAAATATTGAGGTTTTTGAAGGTCTCTGATTCTCTTCTACTTAGTTTTGCAATTATTCTAACTGCGTATTTTTGTAATAAAAATACTCTTTGGACAGAAGAGCTTGCTCCCCAGTTTAAAATTCCGTATCTCATATGAGAATGGAAGTGAGCAAAGTATAAAGGTAAAAGAATATGTTGACTGCAATGACTCGACATGAATTTGAGTGCGTAACATCCTTTCCTGAGTTTGCCGCAGACAATGTCAATATATGAATTCCATGAAAGTTTTGAATCAGAGGTAATTCCCAGCATTTTGACAGATTCAGAAGAAGACACGACGTCTTTAGTACTTTCAAACAACAAAAGCTGGTGGTGTTCTCGACTATTTGGATAAAACAACAGGGCATCCGTCTTTGACTCATTTATTATCAGATGGTTTTTTCTGACCACGTTATCACTTTAGCATAGGTAGTCTCAGCTAATAATTTTAATGACACTAAATCTCTCTCTATAATTAAAATGTTTGTGTCGTCTGCATAACATGTTGTAATAATTTTATTGTTTTCGTTCAGGTATGATATGAGATCATTGGCAAATACTAGAAATAAAAGGGGGCCTAATATTGATCCTTGAGGGACGCCTTGACTAATGCCTAAGGGATTAGCGCTTTTGTTGTTTATTTTTACAATTTGGTGTCTGTCAGATACATAAGATTCTAGCAAGCTATACGGCGTTACCCTCAGTCCATACCTTGACAATTCTGATAATAAAATCTCATGACTAACACAGTCAAACGCTTCAGAAAAGTCTATGAAGAGGCCCAAAACAAGTTCATCATCCCTCTATCCACCAAACTACAATCTTTACTAGGTCAAGATGAGTGCTGGGGGTTAAGGAGACTCGCCAACACATCAAGAAGTCTTGAGAATGTCTCCAAAGTGGGAGCCGAAACATCGACAGAAGAATAATTCCAGACGCGGTTCATCCGGAAGAATATATATATATATATATATATATATATATATATATATATATATATATATGTATAAAGGTAGAGATTTGAATCGACTGAACAGATTATGAAATGAGAGATTGTGTCGGGTTTCGCAGTCTGAGGAATAAAGTGTACTCTTTATTTCAGTTCAAGCTTTCGAGTCTATTTGGCTCTTCTTCAGGAACGCTATACAATCAAAAATCAATTCTCAAATATCTAAAATACAGTATAAGGGAATTAACTTACGAAATGTGGGATTAAAATAAGAAGCTGCAAATTCGATATTTATCCATCACACTTGTATATCTTGTAATATTGTATAAAACTAGTAAAATATATATATAAAATTGGGTAGAAGGGGTTTAGGGTTCTCAATCGTTAAAATATACTGATATAAGTGACATTGGCAATGATTGATATGTATCGGGACACTGACATAAAACTACTGGTTTTTGAATAATCTATATGAAAACGAAGTTGAAAATAGTATATGAACCTTGCTGAATTTTATGAAAATGAAATTTGATGTTTCTCAAATTGAATTTGTACGAAAATTAGTGAATTATTTGAAATCTGTTGTTATTGTCTAGATGGAGTAAGTAAGTATATATTACGTTGAGACTTTCTATGTCTCTTCTTGAATTTATACAATCAGAATGTTTGAAAATATTAGTCATTTCTAAGGAAAGTCTTTTTTGTGAATTACTTGAGGAATCTAAAATTGTAACATTATTGAAATCAAATTTATGATCTTGATCGTGACTATGTTTCGTTAACATGCAAGTATTTTTATTTAATCTTATATCACTCTTATGAGAAGTTATTTTGTCTTCTAAATTTTTATGCATATTCCTTATTATTCACAATGACTCGAAAGCTTGAACTGAAATAAAGAGTACACTTTATTCCTCAGACTGCGAAACCCGACACAATCTCTCATTTTATATATATATATATATATATATATATATATATATATATATATATATATATTTGGTATATAATTACCTTGCAGCTTTTACTCCTTTGATCTCTTCTCACGTAAAAAGAAGATTTGATGCAAAATATGCTGTCATTTTGTGTCCTCTGACGTGATACTTCCTCTTGACCAATGGTGACGCGTTTTGTAAGTTTGAATCTCCCTCAATAATTTTCAATTTTCACAAATATTTCATGGATTTGAATAATACCTAAATGAAAAAAATATTCCCTCATTGTAATGTGACGATAATAAAAAAAAAATTGCGATAAACCTAAATTTTATGCATATTCCCTATTATTCACTAAAATCGTTATTCAGGTCGGCGGACCATTAAAAAAATATATAAAATCCGTGATATCGAGAGAGGACAAAATAACAATCTTTATATACGCCTTTTGCACCATACATTAGCATCTTCAGTCATATTTCAGTGAACTCCTAATATAGGTGCAGTACTATAACACGACGCCTGATAAAGTATTCTACAGTTAAACATGTGTGGCGTTTTTGTCAACTATTTAGTGAATATCACATAATGAACTTATCTCAATAAACTCTTGGTACTTTGAAAAGAGTCACTGGATCCCTCAATGCATGATTGATATCATTATTAAAAAAAAGATTACAATTCCCCTATATATGGCCCTGTACGAATCGCATTACAAAATCTTTCCAGTATCCAAATACGAGTATATCCAAAAACCAAACAACACCTATGCACACGAGTTCTTGGTTATTCTTATTTCAGCTGACTTCCTCAAAATCAGGAATTAATTCCCATCAACTGACGTTTTTTCCCGCTGACCCGCTCGTTAATCTCCAAACATATTTGTTCAGTCTGAAGAAATACTGCTTATTCATGTCTATCCAGTTATATGTAAGACAAAACTTCAACTGAAACTCTCATACCTCTTGGAATAAATACGGGGTGTGAAAATTATATGAATTCCTTTTCCAATGACCTGTATTACAAGAACGTATTAATTGACATCGACTTTGGTTCTGGAATTTTCAAAACCATCCTCGATTCTTGAAATATGTGTTGAAAAAATAATATATTTTCTGATACTAGAAATAATCCACCTACGGAAGCTACATTATATATTATGGATATAGGGATACTAGATTCTGCATTATTTCCACCATCAACGAATACTTTATCAGAAATATTTCTGCACCACAGATGGGGTAAGGGCCACTTTATACATCCCTGTTTCAAACATAATCTTTATTTCATTTGAAAAGAAGGTGAATTAAGGCAAAATCATTCGATTTAGTCGATGGGCAGACTTGAGACTGGCGCACAGTGGGGCAGAATCCGAAAAAGCTGGCCAAAAATCAAATTTTTGAATTGTATGTATTCGTCTATATACGTTAAGACCTGGTTTACAGGTAGTCTTAGCATGAAATTCCGGACCTAGCAGGTATATACCTGCTCTAGGGTCGCGGTCGCCTCGGCTGCTCGGCATCAGTCGACATTCAGCCGTCGTTCGGTACGCACTGAACAAGTATACGCGTCAAAAAAATTCTTGCCTGTTTCAAATTGCTGTGAAACGGGCGAAACTATCGCAATTTGGATTCTGCAAAATGGAATTACTTTCTGAAAGTATGCAGAATATATAGTTATGCACAGTTATTGCGTATTGTATGTTAGAAATATTTAAATTTTGCAACAAGTAAACATAAAAAATTGAACTTTTTTTTTCTAAAATCGATTTTCTAATAGAGTTTTAAAAATGTCTTCGCGAGTCTCGGCCTCGTTTCGACAAGGAACTAATAGTGTATAGTATAAAGTATAATATAGTAAAAAACTGGCTGCTCAGGAGTGCTCAAAGAATAGTTACACTAATTTTTTGGGAGAAATACGTGGCGTGACATCAACGGACGTGTATCTTCAGAAAATTTATCATATTTTTTGTGGACACCAGTTAGCAATCTAACATGCATCATTCATATTAAAAATATTCGTTTTCGAACTACGTACAGATTATATCATTCTAGAAAATGATCTAGAGAATCGAATATGAGAGACATTTTCAATAGGCTTCTCGTAACATCAGATCCATTTCTCTCAAGCATCGGGAAATTGCCCCAGAGACCGGCGAAATCTCTATATAAAGAAGCTAGAGAGATGTTTAAACAACCTGAAGTCATCAGACAAGAGACAAGGAACGATTCCGATTTAGTACAAGTGGGTCAACATCAGAATCTTAATCGAATGATTCGAACATCGAAGATGACATTCAAGATTTTTGTTACTAGAAATAAATAAGAGTTATTCAATTTGTTGCAAACTTTGTACTCGAAAAACTTTTGATAAATAAATACATTGCTCGAGAGATTTTTTACTCATTCAAACCTAAAAAAATCATGAAATATTTTCTATTTCAATATATTAAAAATTGAAAATTTTTACGGAATCGACCATATATCGCGGCTGCTATTTCAAAAATTAACATTTCAATAACAAATTCATAATCAGCGATCCCAAAAACCCTTAAGAAATACGATTGGGTATTTTTTACTGAATAATTTGACTAATCAGTTAAATTATTTCTGCCATTTTGGGTCCGCCATTTTGAAAATCGTGGTTCTGATAACAGATTCGTAATCAGCGACTCCGGAAACCCCCGAGGATAGAATTCAATATCATTTATGCCACTTTCTGATTTTTGGCCAGCTTTTTGGGATTCTGCCCCACTGTGTGGCGGTAAACAAAAAAATCTTTCGAACAATTCGATCAGGCCAGTGTAAAACTACCTACACAGTAGGTTTTGGTTAGCACCAGTCAGAGAACAACTACTCCTCTGGCTAATAACACGAAGTGCGTTGCATAATATTGGATTTGAAAATCAATTCCGTCATTTTTATCGCTAACTGTGATTCAAGCATTTCGGACTAGAACAAAGATGTATAAATTGTACCTAAATCACCAAGTCCCATTCCATGGACAGTACCGGAAACGGAGCCATACGTACCCTCTTTTGTTCATTTACATTCCATTTGGGGATTTCCCGTTGAATTTGAAAGATGATATTTTTTTGAGACATATATATTGTTTGTAGCATTTTACTCCTCTTCCTTTTCATTAACCCGATGTCACACCTACTAGGAACATTTTTTATAACATCCCATCGTCAATCTCTACTGTTTGTTGGTATATTTGATGACCATCATATTTTCTGAAATTGGTGCAAAATTACTGATGCACATGTCTCGTATGGAAAATTAAATGCAATTCGTCAAGGGTAGGTAACTGTATTGTTGGCAAATTGTCCAGGAAGTCATCGGGTAGATTTGTAATGGTCCATGGCTCTGTCGGAAGTAAATTAGATGTCATAAATTTCAACCTGTTTGAAGTGCAAATTGGTAATGACTGACCATTACTTCCAGTACCTAATGCGAAAGATAATTGAGGTCTGCTTTTTATTCCCAGTGATTGAAAACCAGAACATAATTTGAGGCGTTTGTTGCAAAAAAATAATATCAACGTGCGCTATTTTCAATCACGCGAAGTTTTTTTTATATGCAGATTCACACGAAAAGGAAGCCCTTGATATTCAAAGAACACCGCGTGAATCAGGGCACAGGAGATACGAATTAACATTCACTTTGAATTTCTGAAGTTTGTAAGCCTCAGGAAAAACCCCTGAGCAAGAGAGGTTTGACAGGTCTCCAAGTTCTTAACAAAGGTGTGAGAATTCTGTACCCGTCCAGTCATCCGTGTAGAAATTGTCAAGGGTGGAACGATTTATAACAATTCGGAAGAGTATCGACCGTGTAAGTATCTTTAGAAGAGAGACAAGTCTCCGACCCTTCTACGATGTTCCAATGAAGTGAGCGAGTCTGTGAGCGAAGAATCACCAACAAGACGAATTGCCTTTCTCTGAATAGAATCGAGAAGCCTCAATGAATGGTTTGGTGCCGAACTCCATGCCGAACTCCACACATAAGAACTGTATTCCATGACAGGCCGTATCTGAGCCTTGTAGATCATCAGAAGCTGACGAGAAGTGAAGTATTTCTTCGCACGAAATAGAAATACAAGTTTCTGGGAAGCACTCATAGCGATCGATCTCACATGGTTTTCCCATGAGAGATTATCACTGATTGTAATTCCTAGCATCGTGACACTTGTTTTTGTAGGAATAGTTATTTCTGACATCTGAATATTGGACGATAATAGATCGGCTTTTCTTGAGAAGAGACATACCTGGGTTTTCGAAGCATTAAATTCCACCAAGTTCATGTTACCTCATTGTATTATCTTTATCAAGTCGTCGTTAATTTTACGTGAATGTTTCTTTGAATTTTTGTTTCTCGAGGTATGGGGACTCTGGAAGAGAAAATGGTATGAAGAGTACTGTCGTCCACAAAACTATGTATTGAACAAGATGTTTTCTCGAGCAAATCGTTGATATGAAGCAAAAACAAAGTGGGCGCCAGAACTGAACCCTGTGGAACACATGCATTTATTGGAAGAATATTAGATGATACTCCATCAACAAACACATACAGAGACCTATCAAACAAGAAACTCCTCAACAAAGCACACAACTGAAGAGGTAAACCATAAGACGGCAGTTTAGAAAGGAAACTCCGAAGCCAAACTTGATCAAACGCTTTTGAAACATCGAGTGCAACAGCTATCGTTTTTCCGAATTTCTTGATAGAATGCTGCCAAATATGAGAAACATAAGCCAATAAGTCACTGGTTAATCTTTGATGGCGAAACCCGTATTGTCGTTCATTAATTATTCCTGATATCTCTAGATATTTTTTTGGAAATAAATTATCCCTCATCTTATTTCAATATTTCTGAAAGGCAATCAACGACAGTGAAATGGTAAAGTAGGCTATGAAACAATACATGATTGTAGAATTCTTCATCAAATTTCACTAATTTTAATACCAGTGTTTTTGTCAAGATATTTCAGTGGAATTTGATCTCAGTAATGACGAATGTTTATATGCTTTTGCTGGGCCCCCATGTATAATACTTGTTAAGCACACTATGTTCCGTCATTTTGTAATAGGTGAAGAAATCGACTTCGTCTTCTAGGGTTTTGAAGTATTCATCAGGAGCTTTTAAATGATATATCACAAGACCCCTTTCATTTAATTTTTTTCCCAGGGGCGCCCAGTCGTCATTTTGAAATTTTTATCTGTCAATTTTACTCCAAAATGAATTATTTGTTTTTCTGAGTTGACCGCCGTACAAAAAATAAAAGGGGTATTAGAGAAAAGCACTGTATATATATTTTTGTTTTGCTGAAGTATTATAATAATCGACTTACTCATCTATGTTGTATGGAAATTCTTACAAATTCTCGAATCATTCATAGCATTATAACTTATTCATCCACCAGAATTATTCGTACATTTTGAACACACATACGTGATGTGGT
This sequence comes from Zygogramma bicolorata, assembly GCA_032362365.1. Classification (NCBI taxonomy): domain Eukaryota; kingdom Metazoa; phylum Arthropoda; class Insecta; order Coleoptera; family Chrysomelidae; genus Zygogramma; species Zygogramma bicolorata. The sequence continues at coordinate 2,551,730 of JAVJAQ010005172.1, forward strand.
AGTTTCTTTCATCATTATTTCAAATTCTCATGGATCATTTCTCATAACTATCGCATCTTCAACTTCACTAAGAAAATTCCATGTTTCACCAGTAAAAATAATATAGCACACAGGGTTTTCTGTTAGCAAAAAGTATTTCATGCGATTTTTTTTTTATGGAAATATACATTGAAAAATACTTGTACATGTTCCTAGGATTTTTACCTTAGATTAACATTGATATAATGTTGGAAGCAAGGATTATTATCTTGAGAGTAAAAAGGGGTTGATCGAACAAAGACATCAACTTCAGAAGTGCAATCCAGCAGTTTTTCCAATACTGCAATGGTGGAGAGGTTTTATCAAACAACAAACTGAAACATTGAAGAAAACACAAATACCGTTCAATATATTTTTATTTGATTTCTATCTTTGATCGTTTCAGCCCATTTGTCCATTAGACTGTCCCTTTTGGCCACCTTGTCCTCCTTGGCCTCCCTTTCCTGGTGGTCCTCCCATTCCTGGTGGTCCTCCCATTCCTGGTTGTCCACCCATTCCTGGTTTTCCACCCATTCCTGGTGGTCCTCCCATTCCTGGCGGTCCTCCCATTCCTGGCGGTCCTCCCATTCCTGGCGGTCCTCCCATTCCTGGCGGTCCTCCCATTCCTGGTGGTCCACCCATTCCAGTCCCATTATTAGAACCTCCTCCCATTCCACTACTCATTCCCCTGCCCATTCCATTCTTTTGACCAAATATCTCCGCCTGCAATAAACGGAAAAATAAAAACTATGTTTGTTTCAGTATGGAATACCATTCTTTTTTGTGATGGTTATAAGATCATTAGAAAAATTTAAAATCTTGAAGGAGTCGGTTAGCCAAGCGGTCTGAGGCAGTCCTTTCACTACTGGTTCAATTCAATGGACTGGATATACCATCCGACCCGGTAGCACTGAGGGTTTTCTTTGTTTCACAAGAGTTGAAATAGCGAATGCGCTACAGTAAAAGTGAGTGAGACGCCCCAGAGCGCTTCGGCTCCCAGGACAAATAGCCGACCCTTGCCCGCACAAGGCTCTGAATACTGAATATTCGAAAGATGGAACTGGTATATTATACACGAGCGAATAAAAGAAAAACAGTTATTGCCAATAGTTAAGAAGAATATGTAGGGAAAACATTAGATTTTCTGAATACTGGCATGTACGATATTCTTCGAAACGCCACCTCACCAATATGTTTCGAAAAGAAATCAAAGAAACTCTGAAATCAGTTCAGTGCATCATGAATGAAAAGAAAAAAAGGTAGATTGCTGGTGACCACATAGGACCGGTAGTTCCTTTTGTAACAGCTCCATTGGTGAAATTATCAGAAAAACCGATAACCATCATCAAAAATCATGGTAATGTTTGATAGAAATTAGATAGAAGTTGTACCAACCTACTAGCAAAGCAGGAAATTTTTGACCGACTTATTGTGTGTCTGTCACAGAATTATTTCCAATTCAGCGACACCTTTTACTCATCCTGTGAAGGTCTGATAATGGGAACCCCACCGTTGTCAAAAATTGTTAGGGATGATTTATAACAAAAGTTCATAGTAACCGGCTGGTCGGAAATTTCGTATATTGGTATAGGTACGTGAACGACATTTTAGCATGTTTCACAGGAACGAATAGGCTGGATGAGTTCTTTGATTTCATCAATTCCATTCACCCTTGCATCAGATTCACCAAGGAGATGGAAGAAAATAATGCAATCAATTTTCTGCATTTGACTACAGCAAAAATTGAGGATACAGATATTGTAATTCACAATTCATACACCCATCGTCACCAACATAAAGCGGCAGCATTTAACAATATGATTCACAGATTGGTAAATGTTCCTTTATCAGATACAAATTTCAAAAAAGAACTGAATATTTTGAAACGAATTCTTAGTGAAACTTATTCAATATGATTTGATGGGTAAATATAAGTTATGGCGTAACGAATAACGTAGGTTTTTAGGAAACCCCTCAATGGATAACCGAGATAATTCATGAACTAGTCTACCATAATTGTATTGAGAATGAACTCCTCTGAAATATGTAAGACTACAACAGTTCCTCTACTTCGAACTTTTTACGATTAACTTCCTTTTGGACTTTGAATAAGCCTATCGATCCCCAAAAGTATAGCATCTTCGAAGATTGAGGGCTGGTACTCTACAAGCTGATTAACACTCTAATACTAAAGTAGGTATGATCATGTCAAAACCCAAAATGCAACACAAAAATAAAACATTCAAATATAAATACAAATATTATAACATTGGATATTGCATTTGATGACAAAAATATATCACACTAAAATGAATTCACGATGATAAAATATAACTCACCAGACATGCAGATAAAACAAAAATTGCAATGATGTACTTCATTGTGGATGGTTTATCGGTATCCACAGTCTGTAGATAATCTACCAAAATTCACATTTTATAGGACCCCTGAACAATAGTAAAAAATATTTTGTAGAAAAAACGCTGTGTTACGATGCTCATGATATGGTTCGCTGGATGATAACTCTTTAGAAAATGGATCCAATGACCATGAAATTTTGTGTACATGGAGGTCCACCATACATGGCGGTCCAGCGAATAGGTAACAAATAAATATATTCTTTGCATCTGAAATAAAAATATCTGTGAGCTATTTTTGTTTTTCTAGGTTTGCTATCCCAAAGAATTTTGTTTACAACAAGCAAGAAAGTGACTGGATCTCGTTCAATTTAAATATACTAACTATTTCTTTATACAATGATACTAAATATATGATAATTATCCCAAAAGAAAACCATTTAGCTCTATAGTTCATTCAAATACAAGGTTCAGTAGATGTAAACGAAATCACGTGCACCTAATTTTTCACCAGGGCCGCAATAAGGACAAGATATTATTGTAATGTAGTTTTAATGTATTTGAATTGGGAATTTTAGGAATATGAGGGAGCAACTAAGTACTTACTTCGAAAGTATTTAAATGAAATACAATATTCAAACTGAAATTGTTCTATAAGATGCAATTCAAACAACACATTGTTCGCACTGAATCTGTGTACCCATGTGCATTAAAACAGTGAAAAGCGTTAGTAGCAGTTTATGGTCGTTTGACCAATTGCATTGCAGATTCCAGAAGGCCACGAGGTGATCACGTTCTGATCATTGTTCCAATCTTGGATTGGAATTTTTTTCTACTCGCATCCTCATTTCTAATTGAAAACCCTCAGAACTTGGTTCAGGGGGAAAAAAGTTGAGCTCGGGAGAATGCAAATTTTATTTTGACGGCTTCGTAGTGAGGTTCTGAGTGATAATCAATGACTCGTGAAATTTTTTAGGTTCGGGTTGTACCATCTGGAAGACTCATGTTCCTATACTGATCTTGTGAGAATTCATTCTAAGAGCAAATTAACTTCCTGCAAAACGTGAGAACAATTTGCAACTTTCATCCAATGCACAAATTTGCAACCAACGATACTGCATTTACTGGTTTCTTCTGTAGATCTTTGATATCTGCTCATGATACTAGAAGTCATCAATGAGTAAGATATAAAATGAAACTGGACTTCAAAAATGTTCAAAAATGCAGTTGGATGATTAGAGTTCAACGTTGACAGAATTCAAGAATCTCCTTGATATCACTATGCCAAGAGTGATTGTGCGTATCAAGAAAATTATAAATATCGATGTTCATTGCTTATCATTTGTACTCTCTCACGAGTAAACCTCGTGAGATCAATTACCAAGAAAAAACTATTGTCCAATAACTTGGTTATCTTTTTCGTGTCAAAAACCAAAACTTTCACCTTTCGCTATCCCCTTGAAATTCATAAGACGCAATAAATCCCTTCTAACTTGTCTCTTCTCATTAGTCGTACAAACCATTGAAAGGTAACAAGCCTGGATATCCGTCGACATTTTATCTTTCTTCTGAGTAATCATCAAACAATAGACCGGCTATCAAACACATTGATGAAAGACGTTTCCAATTATCAAAAACTCAAAACAAACTCATTTCCTTGTTGATATTCACGGTACTCCAAGAACAATGATGTGTTTCTATTGGTCAAGTCCAGAGATATGAAAACTGTGACTTTCGACAAAATGGTTAAGGCTTTCGCGGCCGAGGTTACTAGTATAACTACTTTTCTTCGGGCTTGAAGGCCTTTGTTCTTTGGAATTTATTCCTAACGTTTCGCTAGCGCGAGTGGCCAGCTTCTTCAGAGGCTTACTAATTTACGATTACTAAACGTTTCGATTTCTTAAGGCATATTTATATTGATGCAGGTAGTCTGGAGTCTGAAGAGTTCCACGGTTCAAAACAGGGAGGACTCTCAGGTAGTTGCAAAGGCATATCTGCCATACATCCCGAGGGCCACTGACAAAATTGGGAAACTCTTGGGGAAATATAACATAAAAACGGTTTTCAAGCCGACCAAGAAGATCCAACAAAGCCTCAGGTCCGCTAAAGACAAAAGAGACCCACTGTCAGCAGCAGGGGTTTATCGCATACCGTGCACCTGTAGGAATGTATACATCGGTACCACGGAAAGATCCATGGGAAAAAGGCTCAAAGAGCATAAAAGGAACTGCGGGCTAGGACAAACTGACAAATCGGCGGTGGCGGAACAGGCACTCAGTGAGGGTGACCACAGGATTCTGTTTGAAAATGCTGAACTGATTGCCTCCAACCAGGGTTACCATAGCCGACTGGTATGGGAGGCGATAGAGATCCAAAAACATACGGACAATTCCAACAGAAAAGAAGAAGCGTTGAGTCTAAACAGAATTTGGTATCCCATTCTGAGGAAATCAAGAATAACTAATGCGGCAACTAATAATGATGATTATTCCCCGAACCCGACAGAAGTAATTAACACTCCAGACTACCTGCATCAATATGAATACGCCTCAAGACATCGAAACGTTTAGTCATCGGAAATGAGTAAGCCTCTGAAGAAGCTGGCCATTCGCGCTAGCGAAACGTTAGGAAGAAATTCCAAAGAACGACGGCCTTCAAGCCCGAAGAAATTTGTTATACTGTCAATTTCAATAATCCTTTGTCTTTATTTATATTACTTTAGATCAACCGTACCAACAAGAGAAAATTGTGTAAACCATAAGGGAAGCAACTCGTATCCTACCGAACACCACTTCTATACCACTTCCATGGAGGAGAGCTCCTAAAGAACTACAAGCCTATAAGACTTTTTCAGATGGATTGCGTTAACGTACAGAGATCCAAGCGCCATTTCGTATAATCCCTGTTTATTGGGATAAGGTTTCTGACATTCCAATTTGCACGATCTTACAAATTTCCAATCTCTTTCAGTACATACTGCGCCATCTATTGACAAAAGACCTATCTTCGTTGCTTAAATTTAACAAATATTCATTTTGAAAGGAATAACCACATAATATATGTGCTACATTTCTTTCTTTCTTCTTATTCGATCAAAACAGAAAAACTGCGCGGTTAGAACTTGGATGGGTGACCTCATGCAGAGAAAGACCGCGTCGAAAGCCCATACAACTGCAGCAAAATAGGATATCATAACTCGCAGGCAATATATTAATAAGCACAAGATATATTGAGGATATGCCGTCCTTCGGAGGGGACGTAAAGCCGGCGGTCCCGAGTCCATGGATGTTGGGCTCGTAAAAGATCCCTACCTCTGGTTGGAATATCAGAGACTTCGGTAGAATTTCTGGTTGGGGGAAGTGTGCTCACTGGCGTCGGTGATTGGCCTTGGTGGAGGAAATATGCCGACGTTAAAAGAATAATTTAAAACTAAAAAACTTCATTATTTGGCGATTGGTTCTTTGTTCTTTAACATTATCCAATTGATTCAGCATGATTCATGTTCAGAACGTTGCTGCTATATGAAACAATAACTTCTAGCACTATGCTAGAAAATTCTGTTTTGAACCTGTATACATCCTATTATATGGCTGAGAACAGACGACAGAGTTCCAGAAATTTCGTATTTGTTTTGTGTTTTGGGTTTGTGATTTACTTTTATTTGGGTTTTGAAAATATTCTTGATATTTCACGCCCACTCCAAATATTCCAAACGTGTTATTAAAAATAAACCTGAAGCAGCTTTTTAACCCTCAGATATTAAATATAGAAAATAAAACTACACAATATTCAAATGTGAAAACTTATTTTTCTTGTTTTTTCGAATACTTATATCAAAACCTTATGATATTTTTCACTTTTTCGAATCTTATAATTTCTAATGAGTGATTTTTGACTCACTAATAGATATGAAACGTTTCAGTTTTCGAGTTCGGTTATACGATTTTTCAACTAACTCAATGGATTTCACACCTCAAGAATGAAATTGATGAATATATTTCCACAAATAAAATAGTGGTACAAGGTGCAGTTCACTTTATTCATGCCTCAAGAATATTTGTACTTCAGTGTTATAATATATTCTATACACGATCAACAGAATCCATACTGTCCACCGGCTTTATTGACTGAAACCCTAAGAACGTCCTGAACCTCCTCCGCTTGCTCCTGCTTCACCCCCTCCTCCGATTCCCCCTGCAAAGCTGAATTCTCCTTCTCCTGAGGCTCCCCCTGAAGCTCCTCCAGCACCTCCGGGTCCTCCTTGGGGGCCCTTCCTAGGAGGTCCGTCAGCCTTACAAACTCCGCTCTCTCCCTGGAAGCAAATTAATCTTGTGACAGAAACTCAATTCATACATTTTTTCGATCAGAATAATCTTTACGAAGAGATTAAGGACAGGAGATACGAATTGACATTCACTTTAAATTTTGGAAGTTTGTAAGCCTCTGGAAAATCCTCCTCTGGTGAGGAGTTCCAAAGTTCAGCAATGACTTCTTGAAACACAAAATGCATTGAAAACAATTTCGCCAATATTCAATTCTTGTTTACTATTGGAATTAGTTCGAATAATTGAAAATGAAATAGTGAAAACCTTGGCAATAGATGAAATTTCTCTTTCCAGAATAGAGAGAGAGAGATTCTATATAACTATAATCAACCTATTTTCTAAAAAAATGAGTCAGAATATCTCCAGTTCAATGCATATTAACTGGCTCAATTTTTTTTACATTCTTGGACACCTGAACTATCATGCAGAATCATCAGACTTATTGAGTGGTTTATGATCGGTGTTCCATTGTCTATATTATTAGCTCTATTGAAACCTGTTACTAGGCAAAGAAAACTTGTTATATCCAATACGATCATCATCTGTACTCGGAACTTGGTCTCAACATTTGTCCATATTACTTTTGATTGCCTTATTCGATTTGTATTTTTATAAGTTTTGCGACTTTTTTGCTCAGTAACTCAATAGAGTTAATAACATAGACAATCAGGCGCGTATACAAGGGGTGGTAAAGGGGGTAATTATCCCCCCCATGATCAGTCAGTCACATAACATATTACAATATATATTAAGAAATATAGGGAGATATTAAAAAATATAATAAATGAATGAAAAATCAATCACAATTTTATTTCACCTTACTCCCTGTAACCCTGTAAGATCGCAGAATCCAGTAATTAAATTCAAAATTATTATCAAAATTATAGAATATCTCATAAGATTATATAATCTCTGGTATTTCGGGAGAAATTGATAAACCTAAATTTAAATTTATTATTTAATTGTTCTGTTGCATTCATTATCTTGTGTTCAATAAGTATATACTTTTTATTCTACTCATATTGATATGTAGTATGATAAATACATGAACAAATTTCATTATAACGGTTTTAATTACGTTGACAAAGCAAATGTAAGTTATCTCTGAAGTCTGAAGTTTATTTTCATCGACAATTATTGTTTCCTCTACTTTCCAATTTTATTTGTGAAAAAAATAAAGAATGAACAAATCTAATGTTTTTAAAGATGAGTTTGTAAAAAGGCTAATATGCATTTGTGTTTTGATAAAATGGGGGAAACGCATAATTTTCTGTCATTACCCCCCCCCCCTATAAACTTGAGCTGTATACGCGCCTGTAGACAATGAAAGTCCGAACCAATACTATTTAACAAGGAACATTGTCAGGCACTTTTAAGCAAACATCAGACTTAGTGTACAAATTTCTGGATTCGTTCATATCCACTTATAGACCGGGCAGCAGTGACAGATATTTTGGACCAAAATTTTTTTTGCATGATTATAATTCGTTTCAGGTTTGGGTATATCCAATTCCAAAGAAGGCTGTGGAAAATTGGTCCGAAAAATCTGTCGCTGCCGCCCGGTCTTATAGCTATTTCCAACAACTTTCAAATTTAGCGAAGTGAATTAATGAGAGAATATACTTACCACGATTAGAGCTAAGGCACAAAAGACGATAAAAACCTTCCTCATGTTGTGTCGATAGCGAATATTGAATATAAAATTGGATGAAATGCTTTTATATAGCTGGGGTTAATTTTCAATATGTAAAAAATCACCATGCACACATAGATATTCACATCCTGATACCATGTTACTTCCATCATTAAACAGATGTGACATGATCACCGTGGAAATTGATATAAATAATTATATATTTAACAATGCGAAAGTATTCAATATTTCCGAAGCGTATTATTTGTAACTATGATCATGTGAGATGTTGCTATAGTAAATTATCATTTGATATCCAACGTAATACGCTTGATTATTGTGTTGAAAAAAAATGAATTACCTTTCAAAAGTAATATTTTGTGGTTGGTGGCTGAATTATCTTCATTGTGTTTTTTCTGAATAGAAAATCAAGGATTATCTAGCGATGACGAAGTTATTCATCGAAGAGCTGAATTTTTTAACACCATGCAACAAACACAAAAGTGCATTTTTGATAGCCAAATAGTTAATTTACAAAAAGTTGAAGGTGGAATCATGCTATAGTGATTTTCAATTCCACTTCAACTCTGTAATTATAACTAAGAAAACTCAAGAAACTATTTCCCATATTTCATGGATTTGAAGTGGAAGAGAAAATGTTGGTGGATAAAATGGTATATTGACAATAGGAGGCTTACCTTTCATAGTGAAAGAAGTATGGAGTGAACCAATTTACGGAAATAGAATTAACGACGGATTTGTTACTTCGTATTTCATCAATAATAATATAATACATGAACTGATTCAGTAAGCAAACACAATCACTTCAAAAAAACAGTTTTCTGTGATACTTGTGGTGATAGCTTGGTTGAAAGAAGTCGAAAATGTGATAAACCCTTTTTTTACCCCGTCAGACTATGAATGTCAATAAAATATTTGAATTTGAAGTAGATTGAAGTACGTTGTCCCATACAAAATTTGACCCCGTTTTCACCTACCTACCTAGGGGTCGAATTTCGGAAAAAGCTTATACTACTTCATATCATAAATATATATAGAGGATGGGTAGTCGTTGCTGACTAGTTAGGAATGGAACTAGTAAATAGTGGGACTATTCAACAATGAAAAGCTTTCGGAAATTTTATTAATCATTTCCATCATCAGGGAAGCAACAAATTGTAAGAGTGAGATTTCTATAAAAATCAATGGATGTATTAACTCACAAACTCACAACTCTGGTGAGGATGTCTAATGAGACGTTAGTATGAAACATATAACACATGTCATCCATTGAACAGGACATTCTGGACAGATATGTATGGACAGATATTTGTCTCATATATATATATATATATATATATACAAATGAAGGGAAGACTTTACTATTTTATTATTTTCCCAAAATAATCCAAATACCAAGAACCAATCAACTACTAAATCAAACAAGATTCAAGAACCTACCAAAACCTAATATATATATATATATATATATATATATATATATATATATATATATATATATATATGGAAGAGAGGAGAGGAAGTCATTGTCCCAAATATAATTCACAAGTTTTGTATATATATATATATATATATATACTGGCTGGAACTTCCGGTTGATCCGCGTCTGGAATGATTTTCTTGTCTACGTTTCGGCTCCCATTTCGGAGCCATTTTCAAGACTGAGTGACCTTGCGTCTAGGTCTGAGTTGTCTTATAGCCAGCAAGTAAGACAACTCAGACCTAGACGCAAGGTCACTCAGTCACTCAGTCTTGAAAATGACTCCGAAATGGGAGCCGAAACGTAGACAAGAAAATCATTCCAGACGCGGATCAACCGGAAGCTCCAGCCAGCACATTTCTAACCGCAGAGCCTAGCCGAACAAATATATATCTATATATATATATATATATATATCTATATATATATATATATATATATATATCACAATGCTCAATTTCTAAATATTCAATATGATCACAAGAAAGACAGCTCTATCATATATAAGAAAATGAGGTTGTATAATGAAAAAAATAACGATCTTTTCAGTAAATACTTGTCGAATATAAATTGGAATGACCTTTACAATACCGATGAAATTAATGATTCTTTCAAGATATTCTATAATCTCTTCAATTGCTGCTTCCACAAAGCATTCCCTATTAGGAAAGTGAAGCTCAAAGAAAGCAATAACTTCAGGGGTTGGATAACGACAGGTATAAAAAAATCGTGTAAGAACAAACGTTTTTTATTGACACTGAAAAAACATACAAACAATCCTCGCATACTAGAGTATATATATGACTATCAGCGCATTTTGAAAAATATTATAAACCTTGCAAAAATAGTATATTTCAATTCCACAATTATTAACTCCGAAAATAAGAGCAAGAGTACTTGGAACCTTGTCAACCATTTCACCAGAAAGGAGTACAGGGGCATCGAAAACATATGTATCAACAAAAACGGCACTGAGTTACATAATCCCCAGTTAGTTTCTGAAGTATTCAAAGACTTTTTTTCATATGAACCTCTTTCAATGGATGTCGACAGCACCCCTAAAACCAGCCAAGAACTCTTGGAAAAAGTTAAATTTAACTCTGTCAAGTCTTCTTTCTTTTTGCCATTAACAGAAGCTGATGTGAAATGCTCTATATTATCTCAGAAGCCCAAAAAATCCACCGGCATTGATGACATACCCATGACAATAATAAAAAATAACGTTGATATACTTATAAAACCTTTAACTTTTTTATTCAACAAATCCCTGTCAAACGGAGTTTTTCCTGAAATATTCAAAACATCCATTGTTATACCCATACACAAGAAAGGCGACAAATCAGAGGTGAAGAACTACAGAGGTATTTCGCTACTACCAAGTTTTTCGAAGCTTTTAGAGTGGATTGTGAATAAACAGCTAACGACATACCTTAAAAAAATGAAAATTCTTACAGATTCCCAATTCGGATTCAGAGAGAATTCGAATACAGTCGACGCAACATTCGCCTTGTTAGAACATGTCAACCGAATAATAGAAAATAATGAACATCCGCTTGGCATATTTTGTGATCTTTCTAAGGCGTTTGACTGCGTGGACCACAATCTACTTTTGCATAAGCTAGGGTACTATGGTGTGCGTGGTATCCCCAGGAGATGGTTTGAAGATTATCTTTCCGAGAGAAGGATGCGTGTAAGAGTTCAGGCAATTCTTAATGAAGAAGTAACGAACTTTTTCTCTGAAACAAGTATGGTTAAAAGGGGCGTACCTCAGGGATCTATTCTCGGCCCAACACTATTTTTGATTTACGTAAACGACATTGTAATCAATTTTCCAGAAGTAACCTTTTCACTTTTCGCTGACGACACCAGCCTCATTGTCAATCATAAAAATCTACAATCACTACTCACCTTTTCGCAAGATATTGTGAACGGTATGATCAGTTGGTTCAGAGCCAACAAACTTTTGCTGAATGTGAGTAGAACTCAAAGTATTTACTTCAACCCCTATAGAAAAAAAGAAGATATAGAAATAGTCGTTGATGAGGAAACAATAAACACAACAGATTCTTCAAAATTCTTAGGTCTCTATATCGACTGTGAACTAAAATGGTCAACACACATAAAATCATTGAATCAAAAACTCAGCAAAGCAATTTTTGCCATTAGAACTATCAGGATGCATACAGACGAGAAAGTTTCCAAAACAGTTTATTACGCGTATTTTTTTAGTCTATTGCAATATGGGATTGAGTTTTGGGGCACATCTGTAGATTCAACCTCAACATTTCTGATTCAGAAACGAGCAATAAGAACCATTTTCAATTTGAAGTATAGGGATTCATGTAGGGATTTTTTTGCGAACCACAAAATATCCACACTAACCAACCTGTACATATACAAAGTGTCACTTCTGATCCATAAAAACCGCGATTCCTTATTACGCCCAGAAAATATTCATACCTATCCAACACGGGACCAGTCAGTCATTTTGCCCAAATACAATTATAGTAAAACCCGCAGAGGGCCCCTATATACAGGTATAAAAGTTTATAACCATATTCCAAATCCTATAAAATCACTCAATATGAACAGATTCAAAAACGCGCTAAAAAAATTGTTACACCAACATGTTTTTTATACACTCGACGAATTTTTTTCGGAGCGTTATGGTATGAAATAATAACACAAAATGTAACATTCACGAAATTATTGTACGTGTGTGTGTGTGTGAGAGTTAGTGCTCATGTATACGTACATATTAAGCAGTTACAGCTAGTTCTCTTTCCCAAAGCTTTATGCAGCGTAACCTGTCATTTAAATGTTCTTATGTCAACTTTTATGTATCAAATGTAATTTTGGTTAATGGGAAATAAATCTCATCTTATCTTATCTATATATATATATATATATATATATATATACATATATATATATATATATATATATATATATATATATATATATATATATATATATATATATATATATATAGATAGATAGATAGATATATATTTGTTCGGCTAGGCTCTGCGGTTATATATATATATATATATATATATACAAGATGAATTTTTCTGGGTTTTTATCCGTTAGGTATTTTCTGATTCGTTCGACGTTTCGAATTCCATTTTGAATTCATTTTCAAGAAATGTGAGACGAATATCTGTCCATACCGTCCTGGTCAATCACCCCCCTTACGAAGCAACCAAGCAAGAGCTAGAAAAGACTTCAATTGTCTGTTCTCCACGGAAACTGGTATTTATAATGACTCTCCTCAGTCATTATCCGACTGCGTCCGATATTAAGGCTGCATCCTGCCCATCCAGGTATTATGTAGAAATTGATGTTTTCACGGATCTTCGTTATACAAGATGAATTTTTCTGGGTTTTTATCCGTTAGGTATTTTCTGATTTGTTCGACGTTTCGAATTCCATTTTGAATTCATTTTCAAGAAATGTGAGACGAATATCTGTCCATACCGTCCTGGTCAATCACTCCCCTTACGAAGCAACCAAGCAAGAGCTAGCAAAGACTTCAATTGTCTGTTCTCCACGGAAACTGGTATTTATAATGACTCTCCTCAGTCATTATCCGACTGCGTCCGATATTAAGGCTGCATCCTGCCCATCCAGGTATTATGTAGAAATTGATGTTTTCACGGATCTTCGTTATACAAGATGAATTTTTCTGGGTTTTTATCCGTTAGGTATTTTCTGATTTGTTCGACGTTTCGAATTCCATTTTGAATTCATTTTCAAGAAATGTGAGACGAATATCTGTCCATACCGTCCTGGTCAATCACTCCCCTTACGAAGCAACCAAGCAAGAGCTAGCAAAGACTTCAATTGTCTGTTCTCCACGGAAACTGGTATTTATAATGACTCTCCTCAGTCATTATCCGACTGCGTCCGATATTAAGGCTGCATCCTGCCCATCCAGGTATTATGTAGAAATTGATGTTTTCACGGATCTTCGTTATACAAGATGAATTTTTCTGGGTTTTTATCCGTTAGGTATTTTCTGATTTGTTCGACGTTTCGAATTCCATTTTGAATTCATTTTCAAGAAATGTGAGACGAATATCTGTCCATACCGTCCTGGTCAATCACTCTCCTTACGAAGCAACCAAGCAAGAGCTAGCAAAGACTTCAATTGTCTGTTCTCCACGGAAACTGGTATTTATAATGACTCTCCTCAGTCATTATCCGACTGCGTCCGATATTAAGGCTGCATCCTGCCCATCCAGGTATTATGTAGAAATTGATGTTTTCACGGATCTTCTTTATACAAGATGAATTTTTCTGGGTTTTTATCCGTTAGGTATTTTCTGATTTGTTCGACGTTTCGAATTCCATTTTGAATTCATTTTCAAGAAATGTGAGACGAATATCTGTCCATACCGTCCTGGTCAATCACTCCCCTCTCACATTTCTTGAAAATGAATTCAAAATGGAATTCGAAACGTCGAACAAATCAGAAAATACCTAACGGATAAAAACCCAGAAAAATTCATCTTGTATAACGAAGATCCGTGAAAACATCAATTTCTACATAATACCTGGATGGGCAGGATGCAGCCTTAATATCGGACGCAGTCGGATAATGACTGAGGAGAGTCATTATAAATACCAGTTTCCGTGGAGAACAGACAATTGAAGTCTTTGCTAGCTCTTGCTTGGTTGCTTCGTAAGGAGATATTCGTCTCACATTTCTTGAAAATGAATTCAAAATGGAATTCGAAACGTCGAACAAATCAGAAAATACCTAACGGATAAAAACCCAGAAAAATTCATCTTGTATAACGAAGATCCGTGAAAACATCAATTTCTACATAATACCTGGATGGGCAGGATGCAGCCTTAATATCGGACGCAGTCGGATAATGACTGAGGAGAGTCATTATAAATACCAGTTTCCGTGGAGAACAGACAATTGAAGTCTTTGCTAGCTCTTGCTTGGTTGCTTCGTAAGGGGAGTGATTGACCAGGACGGTATGGACAGATATTCGTCTCACATTTCTTGAAAATGAATTCAAAATGGAATTCGAAACGTCGAACAAATCAGAAAATACCTAACGGATAAAAACCCAGAAAAATTCATCTTGTATAACGAAGATCCGTGAAAACATCAATTTCTACATAATACCTGGATGGGCAGGATGCAGCCTTAATATCGGACGCAGTCGGATAATGACTGAGGAGAGTCATTATAAATACCAGTTTCCGTGGAGAACAGACAATTGAAGTCTTTGCTAGCTCTTGCTTGGTTGCTTCGTAAGGAGATATTCGTCTCACATTTCTTGAAAATGAATTCAAAATGGAATTCGAAACGTCGAACAAATCAGAAAATACCTAACGGATAAAAACCCAGAAAAATTCATCTTGTATAACGAAGATCCGTGAAAACATCAATTTCTACATAATACCTGGATGGGCAGGATGCAGCCTTAATATCGGACGCAGTCGGATAATGACTGAGGAGAGTCATTATAAATACCAGTTTCCGTGGAGAACAGACAATTGAAGTCTTTGCTAGCTCTTGCTTGGTTGCTTCGTAAGGGGAGTGATTGACCAGGACGGTATGGACAGATATTCGTCTCACATTTCTTGAAAATGAATTCAAAATGGAATTCGAAACGTCGAACAAATCAGAAAATACCTAACGGATAAAAACCCAGAAAAATTCATCTTGTATAACGAAGATCCGTGAAAACATCAATTTCTACATAATACCTGGATGGGCAGGATGCAGCCTTAATATCGGACGCAGTCGGATAATGACTGAGGAGAGTCATTATAAATACCAGTTTCCGTGGAGAACAGACAATTGAAGTCTTTGCTAGCTCTTGCTTGGTTGCTTCGTAAGGGGAGTGATTGACCAGGACGGTATGGACAGATATTCGTCTCACATTTCTTGAAAATGAATTCAAAATGGAATTCGAAACGTCGAACAAATCAGAAAATACCTAACGGATAAAAACCCAGAAAAATTCATCTTGTATAACGAAGATCCGTGAAAACATCAATTTCTACATAATACCTGGATGGGCAGGATGCAGCCTTAATATCGGACGCAGTCGGATAATGACTGAGGAGAGTCATTATAAATACCAGTTTCCGTGGAGAACAGACAATTGAAGTCTTTGCTAGCTCTTGCTTGGTTGCTTCGTAAGGGGAGTGATTGACCAGGACGGTATGGACAGATATTCGTCTCACATTTCTTGAAAATGAATTCAAAATGGAATTCGAAACGTCGAACAAATCAGAAAATACCTAACGGATAAAAACCCAGAAAAATTCATCTTGTATAACGAAGATCCGTGAAAACATCAATTTCTACATATATATATATATATATATATATATTTCCCGTTTTTCCCTACGGTTCAGCTGTAGGTATTGTCGTTTCAATATTTCCGTTTCATCAATCCATAAAAAAGCATTGGATAAGTCACATGAAAAAACATTTCGAAAATATGAATTAGATTCGATAAATATTATTCCATGAATCTATAAATTCTGAAAAATTTAAAATAATTTAACCAAATAGCGACTCGACTCTAGAAGCATTTTTCTATTTTTTACCTGAACAAACTGCAAGACATTATACAGTCTTGTACCAAGAGGACCTAATTATTTGAAGCAAAATGTCAAACGGGTTACTGGTATAAGTATATCTATCTATTCTGACATCGTAATCATAAAATGATTTTTTTTTTAATTCGACACATTTTTATGCATCCATAATAATAATCGTGATATATAAAGGCCAGCAGAAGGCAAAATGTTCAAGTCTTCTGAATAAATCTCGATAAGAAATCATCGGTAATACAATGATTTTTTCCCATACGCGGTAGTGGAATTTTCCCAAATAATAAGGCCAGAATTCTCTCGAAAAATAAAAATTTCTGTTCTATTTAGATTATTACTAAGTTTATAGCAATGAGTATCA
This sequence comes from Zygogramma bicolorata, assembly GCA_032362365.1. Lineage (NCBI taxonomy): Eukaryota > Metazoa > Arthropoda > Insecta > Coleoptera > Chrysomelidae > Zygogramma > Zygogramma bicolorata. Next base: position 2,568,516 of record JAVJAQ010005172.1, read on the forward strand.
TATAAGGTCACTATAAATATTAATCACTACAAATTTCACACCATTTCATATCTCCACAAACTCATTGACAATTCTCATAGCACAGACACTTCCTTCTTTATGAACATTCTCAATGATATTATTATCTTATGACGCTGCAGAGGGATTGTCCTCAATATCAAGGAATGAATAATTGTATATTAAAAAGAACTTTGGTAATAGTTTACTTTATTATCGTCAATAGAACAATACAGTTTCCTGCAAACTTTATTTCTTCTCGGATTTTGTTCCCGTCGAATCAGTTCCAAGTTTCCATGAGCTTGCGAAATTACCACTGACTTCTCCTGTTGGAATGGCTTTCGTCATCATCTCCATTGCTGTTTGTCCCAATTGCTGCATCTGTTCCAAATTAGGAACTTGACTGTTAGCAAGCATTAGCTGACTGCTCTGAAATTAAAAATCATCTTTCATCAATGCAGTTCTCCTTTCTCCTCACAATATTTTTCTGTGAAGTTTTGTACATGGAATCTATGTTGAGATACTGGAAACTATAAAAACTTCGAAGGGAAAGCAATAGTTCACCAAAGAAAATGATTTGACAGGGAGTTCACAGTAGACTGAGAATGAATCATATGTGAGACATTTAAAGTGAATTTTGAACAGCTAGGAACAAAAACTTCAACTAACCCCATTTATATATTCAAGAAATAAACAACACTCACAGTAATTGAATGGCACTATCAAACTCATAATGAAAATTCAGCCAAATAAATATTAATATTTCAAGTGTATTTTTTATATCTACAAATTTCTTGAATGAAAACATTCATATCGGGTAATGAAAATATTTCTACCTATTCATTGAGTATGGATCAATGTTGGATGCCTTTTCTGAAAAAGGAAGTTGAACTTGGGGGATTAAATTCGAAGTAGGTCAAAAACAAAATTCAACTCTAGGTATAGCTATGGATGAATAAGTCATTTGAAATAGGGGAAGGAAAACTCTGAGTCTTCTCCACATATGTAGAGGAGACTTAGAGTTTTCCTTTCCCTATTTCAAATTTTGATACTCCATTTTGATATACGTCTATTGAAACAGTCATGCCAAAATGGGCTTCAAAAAGGAGGCAGACTAGTTTCCGAAACGTCGCCATGGAAATTATAAGCATTTTTTAAATAAATTCGTTAATAAAATCTCCAAATTCATAAAAATACTATAAATAACTTACAAATTAGTCACTCAATTTTGCATCTTTTTAATTTTGCAGTTACGTATCAGGGTAATCATACCAATTTGCACAAAAAACAGATATTATGAGACGAAACTTTTTCCTTTTCATTTCTAGGGGGGAGAAACCCCGAAAAATGAATCCAAGAAATATAAATGCAATAATTGTAACTTACCAAAAGCAGTACGGAGATTGCTACTGCAAACATTTCAATGAATACTTATAACAAATTTATCATTCCAGAAATTATAACATACCTCTTTATATATAAAAACTATGAACTGAAAACCCCGGAAATATATTTCATAGGAATTTCAAATGAATAAAGAGTAATTCACATGATTTCATTTGTAATATTTTTTTTGTTCGACCATGCTATTATTTATCGAAATTTGTGAAGTGTGTGAAAAATCATAGATAATAATCTGCATGATTACCATAATTGATTGTAATTGGTTGATTTTCTGACAGGAAAAAATATGGTGAAACCAGAGTAATATTTCAATATAAGTTTTCCTGTAGTGAATATTATTCCTGAATGATTTTTGTGGTCCATACAAAACAAAACAGTTGAAAACAATGAGTATATATGAAAATGACAATAAAAAATTCAGATACATTTGAGCATTAGAAAGATTGTCTCTCTGTGATACTAAATATATCCAGATCACAGTTCATAACCATCTTCTTGATGGTCTCGAGACCATGAAGAAGAACACATTGTTCCAGACACGAAATAGATTGTCTCTCCTTATCAGTTCACTGTCAGATACATGATTAGAGTTCTTCGAAAATAGAAGTTCCACTCTCAAACAAATAAGAAATTCCACTTTGACCATAGAGAAAATATCGAAGTTTGATTTAAGATTGCAATAAGAAATCTAGTTCATGAATATTTATATGTGCCCAGCGATCTCTGTGGAGTATACTAAGATAAACAAACACCTATTATATGTGTTCACTGTCTTCAAATTTATTCCTAGGTGTTTTTTCTTTCTTCATGGTCTACACTCTACACCATCAGTGTGCAACCGGAAATTATTCAAGTTTGTGCCAAGATGAATTGGATGAGGTATATATGTTCATAGTAATTATAATTTGATAACATTATGGACAGTGATAGCGACTTACTCCTGCTTACTTTGCTGCCTAGGCTGGGAAAGTAATACTTGACTGATTGATATGTGCAAAATCAATATTTGCTGTCAATCGAAAAAAAACTTTTTCTAGTTTTTACATGTAAATTGGCATTTTTCGATATTTTCGAGAATGTCATAGCGCATTACTTTCATATACTTACTTTTCATAAGGATCTCTTAAATGATAATTGAAGAAATGATTCACTCAGGACATTTATTTGGTGTTGAAGTAGCAAAACAGTAACAAAACACAATGGCAACAAACCTAAACCTTCAGTATTCCAATTATTAGGATGATTGTGATCACAGGTATTATTTTCAGATAGTATTTGACATAGTATCTGTATAATATGTTTCTACCTATAAAATATCTTGATGTGAAGAAGATTTCTTCGTGTCTTCGTAGGTTTTTGGTTTTCTAAACTACCACAATCTAAAAAAATAGGTATTAATATTGGAATCTACTATAATAGAAGGGTAGACTTCTATCTACCTCGATAAGTTGCTGCATAAATTGAAAAACACTTCCTTTTGGAATGAACAAGTCCAATTGTTAGATTGTGCTACGTTAGAAACCCAAGAAACCACGAAGATAAGATTCATCCACTACAAAATAATGACATTCAAACATTATTCCTTTATGTCTTTTTACGAGCACCAACAATCCTTACATCCCAGAAATATTTATATTTCCAAAGAATCTTTACCTTGGTATTTGCTTGGTATCCTTCGGAATGTCCTGGAGAATTGCTATAAGGTTGTAACGCATTTGAAAAAGTATTTTGTGTTATTTTTACTGGACAGTTGTTAAAACCTCAATACAAGTTTCACTATACAATATCTTCTCAAAATGTATTTTCATTCTACATATGTGAAAGTGGTAGTTTTGCATTGTCCTTATAGTTTTGAAAACACCAATCTGTGAATATCAATAGGTCAAATTTTATGAGCTGCCAAGACTTGATAGAATTATAAAATTCAAGTCATCAGCATTTTTCTTGTGGCGTTCACAAAAAAATTTGAATAAAAATGGTCCTGAGCGACTTCCTTGTGGTACTTTTGAAATCACCAAAACTTTCATGATCGGTTGTGAGGAAGTTAATGAAAATACTTATGGGACAGGTGTTTCAAATTTGTCAATTATTTTTTCGTAAATATTGTCTGAATGATTTTCAAGGGAGTAGATGAGTTATGAAATCCATTTTTGGGGGTCTCTTCTCTGGAAATGAAGAAGAACATTCTTGAGTTCTTATGTTATCCGTTTCAAATTTAAAATATGTCGCGATAGGTAACTGACATGCCATAAAGGAGCTAAATTGACTATTTTGTATCGTTTTTTTGAATTTGGAGAATGAAATGAAAATTACATATATATAAATATATATATATATATATATATATATATATATATATATATATATATATATATGAATCTGCTTCCTTTTTCAAGTTTTTTCGGAAATTCGTTATACGATTCGAGTTTCTGGTGAGTGTCAAAATGTGACTAATTTGAAAATAGTTCTACCAAGTGTTGATTTCGATACAACCTACTTCAAACTGAATGTTTCCAATTCAACTTCTTTTTTCAGAAGTGGCATCCAACACTGATTTATATTTTGAAGAACTGGAGAGGTGAAGGAGTGGCAATCTCTTCATTTCAGTTTAAGAAAATGCAAGTACTCTTTGAGTTTCCCTCTTGTTCAATTCTGTTCTATCACGAGTAAATTGATGTTATTCCACTCGGCCATGTGTGTAACATTTCTTGATGATATGTGTTCAGCTCATTTCGAAGTATCTATTTGTCGCCTTCTCGAGTTGTTTTCATGTTCAGCTGTTCTTATTCTTAATGACCTTGACGTTTCACCGGTATGAACACTGCCAGTATTCACACACACCAGTGTAAACATGATTTTTGGAATTCTGTTCTGTATTTAACGGTTTGTGTCGACTCACTAGGAATCCGACCGTGTTCTGTGTTTCGAAAATTGTTGTTATGATCAATCAATATTAGTTATACGTTTGATTTTTCTCGATAAACCTTGGATGTAAGAAATGATCATTTTCATCTGAGGATTTTGTCGAATATTGGTGTTTGGTCTATACGAAACCCTTTCAAACTTTTGGATGGTTTCATTGAAATATGGATGTCATAATTTATTTTTAGGTTATAAATTCAGTCGTACACACTTTTATGTTTCATGAAATAATAATACAAAATTATTTTGCTAGTACCTATTTATTCATTCATCCATTGTTTCTAAACACAATATCATTGAAGTTATTGTTTTTTCAACGAGATGCAGAGGTTGTTGCTGCAGTTGTAGAAGGGGCTGGTGATGGGGTACCTGAAACCAATTGAATATTGATCAGTGAGATGGGCTGTATCAAAAAAATTGCATACACATAACTAAATAAACGATGAGTTCGGAACCGTTGGAGTGAAAGTTGAAAATTTTTGTAGAGATCTTAACCTAACCTAACAACAAACTAATATTATTTGAACTCATCGACGCGCGTTTCGCTAACAAGATTAATATCTTTAGGAGAAGAAAATCTATATTTTTCTTCCACTTTGGTTGAAATGAATGAGATTAACAAAATGAACTGAAGAATCATTCATGTATGAATTTTTTTCCTGAAAGTTCTTAGACTTTTTTACTCGTACACAAGATTTTCTATTGATGCAGATCAGGTTATTATGCATTATACGAGTATATGAAGATGAAACATAGTCTCATCGGAAATTAACTTGTGTACCAGTTTTTTTCCTAAGCGAAAAAATATAAAAAATGTTTCAAATGAAAGTTATAAGATACCAGAAAGGCTACATTTCAAAATCAATTTCAGATGTTCAGATGTTGTTTTCTGTGAATACAATGATCCCGTAGTTCCCTATTCAGCAATGATTTTCATCCTGCAACGCCGTTGCCAAATTTGAATGTTCTTTTGGAATTTTAGAGTAAAGCTGGCTCTGGTTAAAACAACTGTTATCAAGTTGTTTGATTGAATATTTGAGTTATTTCTTGAGGTGGCTCAGATAACATCAAAATACATGTAATGGTCTTGATACATTTGTATTTTTACAGGTTGCTTTGAATGTTACTTTGATTTTCATCAATTCAGTTGAGTTTCATGCAATTTCTTCAAACAGAATACCCTGTATATAAGTCTGTATTCACATTCTACATGATATTACCTATCAGGGGATACCAACGTGTTAATCTCATCCCTAGGCTTTCTTTCATCCTTGCATTTTTCAAAATATGAAGGAAATTAAAACATATTCAACATTTAAACCTTAAAATGAAAGAACCGACAATAATCACATTCATAATACAACGTAGAACGTTCAGTTCGTTTCTATTCTGTACATTTCAGATTGATATATTCAAGAGAAGATTCATACATAAATGCAAAAAATATGGTGATACTTCGGTCGCTGTGAGCACCTTTTTTATAAATTTTTTTTGTGGAACTTATGTAATTCGGTCTCCTCTACAAAAAATCCGAATGACATTTTCGGCCTCGTATATTTTCGGAGATACAGGTCCATTTTGTTGTAAAACTTCATAATTTTTCACATCAAATTTCTGTTTTATGAACACACAAAATTCGTCCTTCTGATCAAACACCACTCACTCTCTTATGCATCCGTTTTCAATATTTTTAATCAGAAAAAACCATTAATTAAAAAAAAATCCAACTTTCCCCAAATGTCAACATTGATACATTCAGTTCTCAACAATAACAATCAGAGCGGCCACACTGCAAATACATCACTTTCGACTGTCATTGTTCTATGACATCACAACAAATTGGTTATGGTTTGAAAATAAATGCATTTTTTGAAAAACTATTGGTTTTTTCTGCTTAAGAATGTTGAAAACGAGTGAATAGTGTTTGATTAGAAGAAAAATGAAATTTTGAGTTCAAACAACAGAAATTCAATGTGAAAATGTAAGTTTTACAACAAAATGGATCTGTATCTCCGAAAATATACGAGACCGCCGAAAATTTCATTTGGATTTTGTGGAAGAGACCGAATTACATAAGTTCCACAAAAAGAAGGTGCCTATAGCGACCGAAGTATTACCAAAAATATACCCACGCGGAGCTTCCTCCACCAAATCGAAGAAACTGCTTGAATTCCTTAGCGCCTTCACCATATATCAAACATCCCCCTCGTAACAATATTACTTTTATTTGCAGATCAAGATTTTGAAAAATTTGAGTTCCCAAAACGAATATTTCAGGGAATATTTGTGTTTCTTTTTGATTTATGTGTACGAATGCTTCGTAAAAAGTAAAGCACAAATTGAATCCGCCATAAATGTCTCAATTGTGGATAATACCTCGACCACCTCCGAAACATGAGGCAGTGTGTTGATGTACATCTCTCGTGTTGATTCCACCGCCATGAGTCAGAGTTCCTTCATTCTCCACGGATTTTGCAAATGTTGGATGTACCTGCGGTATAGCGTCACACAGAATCTAAAATATGGCACGAAATATTGTTTGAACGTCATTATTTTATGTTGGATCAATATTTGCTCCGTAGTATTCTGGGTTTGTAACCTACCACAATTTGGAAAAATAAGACTCAATATTGAAATCTATACAAGTGTAGAAGGGTGGATTGAAAATCTGCGTCTACTGAAAAACAGTTTTTTTTTGGATTGAACAAGTCCAATCAGTCAGCAACTTATCGAATAATCAAATTTAATTTTGACTATCAAAAAAATAATAAGAACTAATACATATATATGAAAATACTTATATTTAACGATAAGTATTTGTATCCAAAAAGAACTGTTCTTCTTCAGATTGTGGTAGGTTACAAACCGGAAAAACTACGGAACAAATGGCACAAGAATATTTAATAATGGGTTTGGTTGCAGAAATACTATTTAGACCCTCAATTCTATTTCATTATTTGAGATATCCTTTGATTATAATTTGCTACTCGTGCATGAATTGTCAGGAAAATCTCAGGTACGAATATTTTCTCTTTGAGTTCATGAAAATTGGTATACAGAGTGGTCCATTGAGAAGTATCCACCTAGCTCTTTTTTTTGTTTGCAATTTGAAGTAAAAATGCTTGAATACATAAAGTAAAAATCAAATCAAATGTTCTAAAAAGCGAACCTATTGATGGCCCCCAAGTGAAAGAGTGCAAGAATCGTCTTGATATTCTTTTTACAATCAGTAAAAGAGATAAGCGCTATTATGAACAATACATACAAACCAAAAAAGAATATAACAAAAAATTGTTACAAAGCAGATCTTAAAAATATCAAAATGAAATCGCAAACTCTGATGCTAAGTCAAAAACAATGTGGAATATTGTGAGAGATATTAAAGGTTCTAGTAAATCTGAGACATGTATTGAAATAGAAGGCAAAACAGAAAACATAGCTGAAGAGTATAGTAGTTTTTTAACAGATACCGTGAAAAGTTTGGAGAAGAGAATCGATAAACAAAACATACAGTTTGTGAATGAACTTATACGTAATGATAAGTCGATGTTTATAGAACTTATAACTGACATAGAAGTAAAGGAGATTGTGAGAAATTTCAAGAATAAGATGAGCAGTGGAGATGATCAAATACCAACCAAAATAATAAAATTAATTATAATATATGTATCAAAAATTCTGGCTTACATTTTAAATGATTCTTTTCAATATGGCATTTTTCCTGAAAATTTGAAAATTGCAGTAGTGAAACCAATTTATAAAAAGAAGGGCGATCCCAGTAAAATCTGCAATTATAGACCTATAAGCATTCTACCTTCTTTCTCAAAGTTATTTGAAACAGCAATGTGTAACCGCCTCATGAATTTCTTAGTAACGAGTGAGTTATTAAGTAATTCCCAGCATGGGTATCAAAAAGGAAAATCAACGACAACAGCTGTATTCCAATTTGTTCAGTATATACTAAATGCTTTAGAGAAAAAAAAATTAGCAATAGGTCTGTTTCTAGATCTTTCAAAAGCGTATGATTGCCTAGATGTGGTCTCGGTAGTGTAGTGGTTAGCATATCTGCCTATCAAGCGGAAGGCCGGGGTTCGAATTCTCGCCGGGCCACCGTGCTGGGTAATCGCACGTTAAAAGGTAAGGCCTCGTTGATCCATTGCTCGCACAAGTTTCGACTTCTGAGGGTTGACGTTCGTCAACTGGTTAACGAAAACGAACAATTTCAGAACAATTTTAGAACAATCATAAAATCTTACTGGACAAACTTGAGGCATATGGAGTGAGAGGCAAGCCTTTAGAGTGGTTCAAATCATATCTTTTCAATAAAAAACAAAAAGTCTCTTTTCAAAAAGACAAAGAAACTATTACATCACAACTATCTAAAATCAACATGGGTGTGCCCCAGGGTAGCATTACTGGCCCTATTTTATTTATAGTATATCTGAATGATATGTTCGATACCCTGAAAGACCTTTCTGATTGTAAATTGGTTAACTATGCTGATGATACTAACATCATGATTGAGGAGAAAGAGTTAACATCTCTGTTACTGCATTCTGATTTCGTTTTCAAAAAATAAATAACTGGTTCTCAGAAAACAAACAATTCGTTAATGAAGGAAAAACGAATGTAGTTCTTTTCACAACTAAAAATTGCGGTTACGAGGTGCCTGGTTACATTACATTGAATGAGCAAAGTATAGAAATTGCTCCTAGCACAAAATTTTTAGGGATAAATATAGACCGTTACCTGAATTGGAATTTCCATGTTAACGAAGTAGCAAACAAATTGAGTAAAGTGAGCTATGCGATGAGAATACTATCCAAATACTTAAATCAATTGAGTCTCAAAGTAGTGTACCATGCAAACTTCGAATCATGTTTCAGATATGGTATATTGTTCTATGGCAGCAGTAGTTGCGTAGAGCACTTATTCATTATTCAAAAAAGAATGTTAAGAATAATATACAATATGAAGCATAGGGAATCGTGTAGAAGTAAGTTCCGTTCTGCAAAAATACTAACAGTTAGTGTAGTATATATTCAAGAATGCATCTTATTCTTTGCTAAAAATGAACAGTTTTTTTCAACCCCAAAACATTTATAACACCAGAAACATAAACTACGATTATCCACTGCATAGACTGACGGTGACAGAAAGAAATGCTTTATATACTTCTCTAAAATTCTTCAACAAGTTTCCAGTGAGAATTAAATCGGTCTCTTCTCCGAATGTTTTCAAGCAGGAAATTTGGAAATTATTGATAAATTTAGAGCCATACTCCATAAATGATTATTTAGAGTCACAACTCGAATGATTTTCATATTGGTCGTTACCTGTTTGTACTAAATGGTTATATGTGTGCATTATTTTTTTATACCTACATAATTACAATTCTATAAAAATATTGATAACTGTTTGTGTAATGGTTTTACTTGTGTGTTGACGCCCGTTTGTTTCAAACACCCTTTACAGGTTGTTCATGTCTGTATTTGATTGTTTTTCACAAATAAAGATCATTATTATTATTATCATGATTATGAGGGGGCACATCTTTGACATATTCCTCAACATAACCCAATGAAACTTTTTGTAGAGATCAATTACCCTAACACCAAATGGTTATTTGCACTCGGAGCGCATTTCGCTACCAAGGTTAGCATCTTCAGAAGAAGAAAATCGATCGATTAATAACCCAATGCTTTTGGTATTGATGAAAATCAAATAAGTTTTAGGTATAAGGAATCAAAACATTCACAATTAGTGGTAGGTTTCAATTTTTGTTATTCGTAACGGTGCGCTGTGGAAAAATGTAACAAGTTGATGAATAGATTTATTTATTCGTAGAATTTTGTTCTGATGGGGCGAGCAATGAGTCTACGAATCATTTTTTTTTGAAAATAGAAATTAACAATTTTAATTCGTTCTGGAATGGAATAAACCATGTTTCATGATGAAGATGGAATACTTTTTCAAGAAATCAAACTGAATCAGTGACAAGACAGAAATAAACATTTGCATAAATTATTTTTCTACTGTCATCTGTAGCTTGTTTCAAAAAAAAAAAAAAACGATAAATGGAGAATTTGATTGTAATGAAAAAATTCAACACTGAAATCTTGCTTTTGTCAAAATGAAGTTATTTAGGAATGTTTGTATTTATTCTTGATTCTCAAATCCCACAATTTTTTTTTTCGTCAGTACCAAAATTATCGGGTAGATATTCTTAACGCCGATTTTGCATTGAATGTTTGGGCATATTTCGATTAAAAGGGTTTCTTTTATAATTCTGTACCTTTTCACATGATATATCACTCGACCCCACTTTCCATTCGAAATCTCAGGGTTTTGATACCCCTTAGCTATGAGTTTGAAAGATAATAGCTAGGTATGTATTTGCGAAAGAATGAATTTTGAATAATAATCGTTCATGAAACTTCCGGTAAGATGCAGTGGGAGACCCGAATATTACCAACTATTGAAGCAAGTTACATGGAAAATCTCTTACCAATCCAGCAACGAACAAAGCAAAAAATATAATTACGCTTCGACACATTTTGAGGTTTTCTGTATTGAGGTTGATTTGGAATTTTCCACTTTTATATAGTAATATTTGAAAGCATCGTACGCATTATTTCGGATGGAAATGGAATTTGTAAATGCTTCCGTGTTTTTGTTGAATAATCAAGGCACAATACATGAAGTAATTTCAATTATATGGTAGCGTCAAAGCATAAAAATAATTATGGAATAATAAATTGAAAGTCTAAATTAACGGTCATATCTCCGTTGACTGTGTTAGATCCAATTTCGTTATTATAGAAAATGATCAAGAAGACCTGACCATAAAATCCCCTCTGAATAATTTTTTGATGGAATCCATCTATCAAATCTAGGGTTCTAGAGGCCCTAACTCAAATATCTTTTCAGTAAATGAGGATGATTCCTCTATCATTTTAGTTTTTGAACATGCAATTTACCACAAAACTAAAACAATAAAACTCTATAATGCCCTGCATTGGCTGGCATACCGGCCAAGCCTGATCTTGTATGCTGATCTGATTTGTTTTTGTTTTATTGGGTTTTGTGTCAACATTTACAAATATGTTGAAATTTCTGACTATTTTGGTCGAAACTTGGTTGATGCTTGAGTAAAGAAATTATTTTTTTATGATAATATTAGTGAAAACTTAGATTACTTTCTCGAGTCATTCTCTTTCGCTTTTGAAGTGATTTCATTTTTGTCTCTTTATTGCAGTTTTCCTTATGCTCTATAAATATAAAATCGAATCAAGAAACATTTTTGCTGAAATTTTCCAATCAATTCATTCTGAAATTCATTATTTTCAATCAACTGTCAACTGACTACATCGAAATGTTTTAAATGTTTTCCTATATGAGAAATAGAGCGGAAAGATTTTTCTTTTGGTTGCCTCGTCTATTGACAGATGGCGCGAAGACATCTTATTTTGCTTGTTAGCTTCAGCCTTTTCCGAAGAAGATGCCTCTGCACTGGAACCTGCCCGATATAATTTAACATCCTTCATGGTATTAGCCAAGGAAGTAGCTAGTTCCCGACGGGATTCAGTCTATCAACCTACTGTGTCGGTATAGTGGAGACCTGAACGAAAAGTAACTTTGGATAGTTTGATTTCTAGCCGGTGTTAAAGTCGAAAACTCCACACCTGGTATAAAAGGGGTAGCATATGACTGGATTCAATCGTTTTTAGAAAGCAGACAACAGTATGTGAGTATAACACATAATAATGAAAATACAACTCTTAGACATCACTCCGATTATGCGGAGATTTCCATGGGTGTGCCACAAGTCATGAGAGATACTTTCGTGACGATGTATGCAGATGATACTTCACTGATCGTGTCCGGCAAGTCAGAAGAAGTATTAGCTGAAAAATGTAAAAATGCGCTACAGAAAATTACCAATTGGTGTGGACTGAATTCTTTATTTCTCAACGCCGGTAAAACCCAATTGATGAGATTCCACAATCGCCAGAAACAATGCCCTGATATCCGAATCAGTATAGGCAACCAAATACTCGAAAATTCAGAAGAAATTAAATTTTTAGGTATGACTATGGATCCATGCCTGAATTGGAGGAAACACTGTGAACTCCTAATTAGTAAAGTGAATTCCTTGTGTTATCTATTCAGAAATATAAGGAATTTCTTGACAGAACAACAACTACTTTTTTTATATCACTCCCAGGCTGCATCCAGGCTGAGGTATGGCATATGCATGTGGGGTAACTCTACATTGGCATCTGAAGTATTTATAGTACAGAAACGGATTTTGCGAATAGTAGCTGGAGTTAACAGCACTTTTTCTTGTAGAAGTTTATTCAGGCAGTTCAGGGTTATGACTCTTGTAAGTCTTTATATTTTTGAAATGTCCCTATATATTTTCAAGAGTAAAGATAAGTTCTTGCTGAATTCAAATGTTCATAATGTAAATACGAGGCAAAAATCAAATTTTCATATTCCATACTGCAAATACAAAATTTCATCAGACTCTCCATCTGTGATGGGAAAAATAATTTTCAATAAGCTGCCAAAATATATAAAGGAGGCACGCTCCTTCAATGAATTCAGTAGAGAGCTGAAAATATTTTTAATACAGGGATGTTTTTATAGTTTGGCCGAGTTTTTTAATGTATGACGTTTGTAAATGTATTTTTACGATTGCTCATTTTGTATTCGATCTGTTTTTTATATATCTTTATTTTTATAATCATTCATGTGTATTGATTTGTATACACGTATGTGTGTGTGTATAAGTATGGGTATATATATACATCTGTTGTGCGTGATCTTATGATCATATGTGGGAAATTTGACGATTCCTATACATGTATTATATATGTCTAATGGAAAATAAAGATTATTATTATTATTATTATTATTATTATTATTATTATTATTATTTCCTTTTGGATAAATATTCTCTTTAGAAGTCCTGAGAAAGTTGCTGAGAAAAAAAACTGGCTTTTCAGTATTTTTATATTTGGAAAAGTCGAAATTTTACTTTTCCCCAATACTTTTCGCATATTAAAAAATGTATCATGGGGTTCCCATTAGGACATGCTGAATCTGAATATACAAAGTATTCTCATTTAAATTATCTCCTCATATCATTATTAATATTAATTTTTTCAGTGTTGGTAGCTTCAATTGCAAAACTTTGTATTTCGGTTCATAGGTTATCCACAATATTTTATGAAGTATAATTCCTGAGGAATTAAAAAAAAGATAGAAAGAAAGGAATTGAACTCTGCCTTTTGGCATGACTAATTCATAAGTTTTTTCTTAAAATGTTTTTTGTATTTATATCACGTCAATAAAAACGATGAAAAAAAAATATATAATGCAGACTTTTTAGCGGTCATTTGAAGTATCATGTACACTTAATTTACAGATGTTGCTTGATATTAATTTGAACGTTTTTTCATATTATGCTAACTCACCACCAAGAAAATCAATAATATTGAAACGTATCGGTCTAATTCAATTTGTCAGTGATTTGCGAATAATTTCGATTATTTTTTTCACTTGTCAAAATGTGACGTTTTTGGCATTTCAACCAATAGTAGCGGGTTGTTCTATTGTTATTCTGGCCAATCATTCGGTATTATACTGATAAAACCGCCTGGACCTTGATAAAACGTTGTTTGCCTTTGAAGTGTCAAAACTATGAGGTTTACCGCGTCGATTCTATTGAACTGGCTCATATTTATATAAATTATCATGAATGAAGAGTTACCTTATTATTGATAGTCATTCACTTTTCACTATTTCAGCATAATAATAACATAAACAACACATTTCAATGAACACTCGAACACGTAAATAGCTCATAACCCCAACTTTATGACAGATATAGCGAACGACCGATTCAAATATTTAATGTTTCCTGAACTCAAATGAAGATGGCGTACAATTAGTTTTTATTAAATACAATTCATTTTTTGTGGTATGAGAAGAAACCGTTGTATAAAGATTTTGATACAACGACATAACGAATGATTTTATGTTCCTTCTGGCGCGATTTTCATTTCATAAGAAATTTTCAATTATCAACCTTGTGTAATGAGAGGTGTGACGCAATCTCTTGGTATCGTCAGCAAGCATTATCATATGCACTGCGTAAGTATCATATCTCTTCTGGATCATAGAAGGCATACATCGTTATTTGACATTTCAAATTTGTAAAATTTTCACCAATTCTCCTTTTCCCTCTTATGTAAATGAAATACTGATCGATTGAATTCTTCTTCCTTCTATTTGTTCAAAAAATAATCTCTCCCAATACAACTCGTTCTTCAAATTTGAATAAGATAAATTTTCATTTTCGAAACACTCAAACTTTTTCATTTTGAGGCAAAAGCATTCAAACAAACCGAATTAGATGAAATCACTCGTCTTACGGACTCATGATTTTATCAATCGGTTTGTTTTCATACTTTTGCCAAATAACAAGGTTTTTGTGGAAAATGAAAATTTATCGATTAAATTTGAAGGACTCGTGGTATTACCTTTGATTATTCGGCTGAATTAATACAAAAATTTGAGGAAAACCAAATATTTTTATAAGGGACAGTCTGTTGTATTTGCATACATGTCATGTTAATGATTTTAGTGTTTCGATTTCGAATCTTCTTTTATTATTTCACCCACTTCACTGCTGAAATTGTGGTTATTTAAATTGAGTTTTGGAATTCAAAAAAACTCGGGTACTTTATTATGTGAAGAAATTTACAATTTTTGACGATTCTCCTAAACACAAAAAAAATTGACTTCTCCATTGCCTTACGGGTTGAAGTCAATGCAAAAAAAGAAGACACATTACAACATTTATTAAAGAAAAATCAGACCAAATTAGCATAAATTTGAATAGTGTAAGTATTTGTAACAATTTTTTTAATAGTTATTCCCAAGAATCATTTTTAATTACATTGAATTAGAAATCTGATGAACCATGCTCTGTTTATGGTTCTCTGGGATTTATGGCCTCTGCCATTGTGGTGGTGCTAGTAGTGGTAGTCGCTGAAAAAGTAATAAAAATATCTACCCAGTCAACACCAGATATCTTATGGATATCCACTTTATGTCCAATTCACGTCGGAATATCCCTGAACCTATTCTGGACATCCATGATATATCAAAAGCAGGATGTCCAAAAGATATCCGGAAATGAAAATCCATAAGATATCCATCCACCGAATATCTACCTCTGGGCTTATTGTGGACATCCATAAAATATCCAATACTGAATATCCTAAAGATATCCTGAACTGAATATCATAAGATATCTTGAAGTAAATATTCTCATGATATCCCAAAGTGGTCATCCATAAGATATACATTAACTGGATAATCTTCAGAGGAGCTATTCAGGATATCCCATAAGATATCCAAAACTGTATGTCAATATTGTTGAATATTCTCAATTTTGAATGGCCTACTTCAAACTTATCCTGATAAGTGAGGTGATGTTTGAAAGTGGAGTCTCTATGTATCACTCACATTATATTAATAATAATGAATTATAATCAGCTAGTCAAAGGTTATTTTGAAACCACAACAGAGTTTATGGTGTATGTACAGTAGTTACCCTGTCTACTGTGAATCAAACTATAAACCTGCGTTGTTCAATATTGAGATTAACTTATGCGAATATTCATAAATGAATGGATATATCCCTGAATACTATCCCATGGATATTACCCAATTATATCCACGGACGTCCATAAATATCCACTGGATACCAAATAGATGTCCTCTGGATATCTTCGATATCCAAAAACCTTATAGATATCCGTGAACAATAACTCATGGATATCCTTGAACGATATCTTATGGATATCCGGAAGGATATCTTATGGAAGTCCAGCTTCTTGCGCTCGGGACATCTATAAGATACCCACCGGATACCAACTGAATGTCCTCTGGATATCTGTGAACAATATCTCATAGATATTCCTGAACGATATCTTATGGATATCCCGGGAGGATATCTTGTGGAAGTCCAGCTTGTTCCACTCGGGCAATCCATCAGACGTCCATAAAATATCCACCGGATATCAACTGGACGTCCTCTGGATATCTGTGAACAATATCTCATGGATATCTCTGAACGATATCTTATGGATATCCCGGAAGGATATCTTATGGAAATCCAGCTTGTTCCACTCGGGCAATCCATCGGACGTCCATAAAATATCCACCGGATATCAACTGGATGTCCTCTGGATATCTTCGAAATCCCAAATGAATGTCCACTGGATATCCATAGAATGCCCGTGTGTTGACTGGGTATATTCATGGAGTTTATTAAGGAATATAGAGAATATTAAGGTACCTATAGTCTAGTTCCAAAATTGTAGATAGTGACTCATAGGTTGTCAAGAAATGGACATAAATTGGCTAGGTACTTAGGTTTCATATTAAGTTTTACTTTGCCACTTTCTTACAACCTCTCCGCTCTTTCAAATACCCTAAAAACCTGAAAATGTACGATGTGTCACCATCTACAATGCAGGAATTGACTATATAGTAGGTTATCAACTGGCAGCTACAAAAAATTCTCAACCCAATGGTGGACTACGAAAAATTAGAAACAGTCATATTGTTCACTATCTAACTCCAAGAAGCAATTGAGCTGCCTAGGACACCTTCTGGACGAAGAAAGCAACGAACTGATCTCGGTAGTTTGACCATTCCAACTATGGATGCCAATATCATTATAATTATTCATTTAATTAAAAAAAAGTGTATGTTAACAAAGTAAATGATGTTACGTATACTATTTTACTCACAATTATTCGAATTCATTTCATATAGTGAACAAGAAAAGAATATTTGCATAGATTTTCATCAAGTATCGTCACATTTTATCAGTTGTTAATAATAGTCCAACCTTTTTTTCTGTACCATATAATGGTTCCAGTATTGTACTAATGCATCCAATACATCCTTACATCGTTTCAAATATTGTACCAATATCGATAAATATGCTCATTTTCTGGCCACTATAATTTTTGCAGCATTAAGTTGATATAGCAGAAGAGACAGCAGAAGGACATCCAGTGGACATCCGATAGATATCCTATGGATATCCATAGGACGTCTGGATAGAACACGTTGGAAGTCCAGACGATATATTTTGTGGGTACAGAATTTAAACAGAACTTAAAGGTGTGAGCGTATACGTTCATTTACTTATTTTTTTTGCGACAAATGTTGGGGAACTTTCCTCAACCTTTGGCGAAAATCATTATTTGATCATTTATTTCATATATAAAATGGAAACTCTTCATATATTCATCACAGATATTCAACGAATGTCCATAGGATAACCTTGAGCCAGGAAGAAAACGGGAGCAATAGCCGATTAGTGAGGATATCCTTAGGATATATGTTAAAGGATATCCTTAGGATATACGTTGAAGGATATCCTTTCCATGTCACCTAAAGGATATCCTGCGGACATTCAATTCACATACGAGAATATTCAGTTCTGAAATGACTTTGAACTGGATGTCCATAGGATATTCTGTGCCATCTGGGAGTTTAACAAGAAAAAATCTTGCCACATTTTGAGGAATCACTCCCAAAATGTAGCAATGGACTTGCAATTGTTATGAATGCATTCAAGGGTCTTTCCACGTACCGGTAGTGGGAGGGGGTTGGCGGCGTCTCCTTCCGTAGCATCCAGGGGCGTCGTTATATGCTTGCCTCGTCAAACGTTTCATACTCATTCCTCTACGGCTCATTTGTGAGTTCCTTCCGTAGTTTCCTCCGCTTAGTCCGAGACCAATATTCAGGCCCATTCCTACCCCCATTTCAGACATCTGACTCTGTTGTTCTTGTCCCATTCCGCCCATTCCCATGCCCATCATTTGTGGAAGACTCGTCACAAGACACTGGAATCAATTGACGGATTTGTGCTAGGGGTAGCTCTGAGAGAGGAGTCAACGTAAGGTAAGATCCAGGTAAAGAGTTATACCTGAATGAGGTCCATTTCCAAAGAGCACAAATACGCCTTCTGCATATACCAAAGATCTCAAATATTCAAAGATTCATTTATGGAATATTTAAATACCTTTGATATATTCATGGAATATTTTATAATGAGTATTAGTTTGAAATTCTCAGATATTATAATTTGGATTTTCCATACATGATATTCCTTCGTGAATATTCTCGAAATATTACCGAAAATTCCAAACGGTATATTATCGGAATATTCTCCACGGCCTATCTGCAGGATATTGTTTATGGTATATTTTCAGAATATCCTTCACAGCATATTTTCAGAATATTCTGCACGGTATATTCATAGTATATATTTTTTGGTATATCAACGGAACTTTATGAAATTCAGACTAGCACTTGTCAGTTGCTATTGTTAAAACTCTATGAAGTGGAGTAAGTGTCAAAGGAGACATGCACTTTGTGCATTTGTTTTGGGTTATATCATCAGTGGAATGAGGAGGAAAGCATTGAATTATCATAAGCCTTCATTTTGGAAACTGCTCATCCCGTCAGTGTACAATCAGGAGAGTTGCCTGCTTTTCGTTGGAAGAATCTATCAGAATTTCAGCAGCAGTATTTCAACATTTCGCAGTGATTGTTATGAAAGGTTCATGCAAGGTTCTCAAGAACTAAACCTACGATTGAGAACTGATATCTGAGAATTCATCAACAGGAAATTAACGAGGGCGTTTACGTAATCAATACTTAGGATGACCTAAGAGTTGACCAACTTTCAATTAAGAACTAAGTTCTCAGTCAAAAAGATGGTAGGCATGCGCCAGATAGAAATAGAAATGAATTATAGCCTTCTTTCACATTCTGTCGAAAAGTACTGATTACCCTTAGATAAAAAAAAATAAGCTCTTCGAAAATAAAGCAGACAGGCCAATTAGAATGTATTTTGAGCGTTTACGAATTTCTTTCCTAAAAACTAACAAGAAATTGTATAAACACCACAGCTTTCTCAGTTATACTGCTTAGTTAGGTGTTGGGAAAAATTGCATAAACCTTCCATTACTGCTCAAAGTTACCAGATCGAAATTATAAACGAATAATATTGAATCGTTGCAAGGTTAAATTTTAAAAATATATCATGCATTTTATCATTAGAATCCAAAATGAAATCAATAAACATATATGGAATGATATTCATACAATGTATATGTTCATAATTGTATATTCCAAGAATATCTGGAAAATTTCTGGTATATTCTTAGAAAATACTCTTATAAATATTCCTCGCATATTCTATTTGAATTTTCCTGAAATATGCATGGTATATTCTGAATATTCTATGAATATTTTCTCAATGATATTCTTGGAATATATTCAATCTGGTATGCTACAAAAATTCCTAGAATAAGGATAATCATGTAAAATTTGTGAGAATTATTATCAGAATACCTCGAAGGTTGGTCAGGAGGATTCCAGAGGAAAACTCTCTAAAGTATACACATATAAAAAAAAATTGTTCCGTTAACCAGCTGACTAACGTCAACCGTCTGAAGAAGAAACTTGTTCATATCAGGAACGTAACTTTTTAGCCCATACATGACCTGGAGTTCACAGTAAGGGGATGCTTTCCGGATATTCATCATGTTCATGTTCATCTCTCATTTTGTTCAACACATGTTGAAGATCCGATTATTTCATTGAAAAAATTATTTCTTCAATTTTGTTTCTGAATTGTCTTTTTATAATTTTTTAGAAATGATATGATACTTGAGTTGTTGAAATTTTTTTCCATCAGCAGTCAGAACAAAAAGTTTAAAAAGTACAAAAAAAAACAGTCGAAGGTGAACCAGTATTGAAAATAGAACGGTCCCAATCTATAAAACAAGATGTAACAAGACCCTTTTCTCTATTTGGATGAAAGTAATATAGCCCTTATGAGTTCAGTCCCATAATTGATTTTCCCAAAATGTTTTTTTGTTATACTTGGTATCCAGTCCCTTTCAAGGTTACCCCGTAGGTTCATGTAATGAATTCCATCCAAGAGTACCATTTGATATTTTGCTCGGGCCTATTCATAAAATTGATACCAAGGGTAACTGATCTAATCGATCTCTAGATGAAGTCCTTCAAATCCACCAAAACCCACCAAACTCCTAATGAGACAGTGAAAAGAAAAAAATCGCTATATCCTTCCGAAGAAACACAATACACTGTTGTTACTCACTGTTACAAACATACTTTTCAACTTCAACGTGACTTATTGCGATACTTACTGGAACTGCGAACGATAAAGATAAAAAACAAATCAAGGTAATCTTCATCGCTTTGGATGCAACACGAGAACAAATTAGCTTTTTGATGATATCTCGTTTTGTGACGTTTTTATATGCATTTCTATTTTTCATAAATGTAGGAAATGAATTATTAAATGGAAAATCTCCGAACAGATGCTTATCGTAATTTAAAGGCTATGATAATTCAAAGAGTCATGCTCCAGTCAGAGGGACAATATTCTTCATACCAGTTTTTCTTCTTGAGTCCCATATAAGAATATTGGCTCTTACCGATTAACGTCTAAACTGGTAACAAATTGCCAAAAACGACTCTCCTCAATAGGAAGATTTAACAAATTGTCTCTGGTCTGGATTCCGGGCCATACTGTCCTGGAAGGCAATGAGGCTGCTGACTCCCTTGCAAAGGGGGGTGCTGCAAGCAGCTTCATAGGACCAGAACCTGTCATTGGCATCGCTTCAGGCTTTGCCAAACAAACATTGAATACCTGGATGGCAAGAAGATTTATGGACTTCTGGCAGAATCTTCCAGGATTGGCTCATTCCAAGGCGTTTATTCACCCTTCGAAGTCGGAAACCAAACAGTTGTTGGACTACAGTAGGGACGAACTACGATGTCTAACTGGCCTTCTCACAGGTCACTGTCATTTAAATCATCATATGCAGAGAATCGGACTGTCAGAAGACAGCTTGTGTCGTCTCTGTCTGGAAAATGATGAAACAGCAGAGCACATAATTATTTGTGCCTGCCCCGCTGCGGACCGAATCATGTTTTCAGAGTTTGGCAAGGCTTTACTCTTACCATCTGACCTGAAAGATCACTCACCATACAAATTAATCGACTTCGTTAAGAAGCTGGGTTTATTTGGTCGAGTTTGAATAGGTGTGAGCCACAATAAACCCTTGTGGGTTGCAGTGGAGGGCCGAACAGACTCACTCACTTCTGACCTAACCTAACCTAACCCATATAAGCACGAGAAACAAAAATTCAGAGAGGCATATGCGTCTTTAGTATCAACGATGAATTTGTGAATATATATGGAATGATGGATTGAGGTGGCCTTTACTTGATGGGAAAACCATGTGAGATCGATCGCTAGAGGAACTTCAGTTCTCGTCAGCTTCTGATGATCTACAAGTCACGACATGACCTATATCAGAATAAAGTTCTCGTGTATGGATCTTGGCACCAAAACATACATTGAAACCTCCCACCCCTTTCTTGTGAGCTGAGCTCTTGCTCAGCTTTTTTTTTCAGAAGAATAGCTGAACTTTCAGACTTCAAAAATTTAAAGTTGATGTTAATTTGTATCTCCTGTCCATTATTTCACGTGGTGTTCTTTGAACATTACAGGGCTCGTACGAATCTGTATAAAGAAATATCTTCAAAATAATCTCTCGTACGATGGAGTCTAATTCGATTTCCTTTTCTCTTGGTTCAAGATCACGTTTCCTTACAATTATCAGGCAG
Organism: Zygogramma bicolorata; assembly: GCA_032362365.1. Lineage (NCBI taxonomy): Eukaryota > Metazoa > Arthropoda > Insecta > Coleoptera > Chrysomelidae > Zygogramma > Zygogramma bicolorata. The sequence continues at coordinate 2,590,608 of JAVJAQ010005172.1, forward strand.
TCATAAATATATTGAGAAGGCAATGTCACATTGGGGGATTCAGATGGTAGGTAAGAGATGACCCTCTGTTGACCACTTTAGATGCCAACCTAATTGTTCATTGTGTGATGAGGAATAGGACTCCCTGTATGTAAGTCGAAAAAGGCGCCCCATCTACAAGGATGAAACTTTGACGCTCGATTGAAAACGTTCGACGATTGGCCAGTGGATCTTCAACAGCAAACCTACGATATAGCTGAGGCAGGATTCTTTTACATCGGCAGAAATTATCGGTTATAATTGCACGAGTGCATAAAAATTTCCGATAATTTTGCAAGAAAGCGTGATATCTAAAAATTACAGGAGTTTATTTTCATATTTTGACGAGTGCGAAGGACGAGGGCTCTTTTACAAAATATGAAAATAGCCGAATGCAATTTGTATAAGATATCACGCTTGAATACAAAATTATCTGGTCATTTTTATGCACGAATGTAATTCATTGGAATATTTCACGACTAAATTCTCAAAGGAAAGAAGAAGAAAATTCTCAAGGAAATGTTATTTTTTGTTCATAATTACTTTCCTCTATAGATTGTATGGAGTACTCACCTAAACGCGGAATGTTTTTCTATTTTTGAAGTCTATCTGACATTTATCTGTGTTGTTTACTGACGTCTAGCGATACGGTTTCAAATGTGTTGTTATGGTGACTTGATACAATGCAATTACCGCTGTAAGTTTTCGATAATTGCATTGCTTTTATGGGACATTTTATATATAAGGGAAATATTCGAGTCAATTGCTTCTACTGCGGACTCGAGTTGAAAGATTGGCTCCCTAAAGATGAAGTATGGACTTAGCATCAAATTTACTACGAATAATGTGAATCTTGAAAACGCAAAAATCTAAGTTTCAAACTGAAAAATCTTCAGAAATGTACATTGGAGACTATTGATCAAACTTATATTTGCAAAAATGTGTTTGGCAATTGAAAGAATGTAGTGATCTTGCCTTGTAAGAATTCAGCATAGTGTGTTGATTGCACTGTCTCTTGTGATAATTATACGAACATTCATATCCTATTTTTTGAGAATTTTCGTATCATAGATCTATCGCTGTTTGTTTTCTGATATATATATATATATATATATATATATATATATATATATATATATATTATGAACTTTCTGAATATTTATTATATTTATTTCACCTCCCAATAAGGGATGTGGTGGTTGAAAAACTAATCTATTAGCAAGGGATATGAATGGATGTAAAGAATTCTAGAGTGGAACTTGTCGGATATAAAACAACGCCCTTCGTGACAGTAGTCAGATGAGTTGTTGTTTCGTGACAGATACTGACTTCAGTACATTGGATATTGGAATATATAGAATCATTCACTCTTTTTGTTTTCTCACAGAAGGAACTGGGAATATGCCCATTTTCGCCCAATAAGAACAGGAGTTCTTCTTAAAAAATGTAGTTATACAGTTGATGACGACGATATAGAAACGAGTAAAGAGTTTTTATGGTATTTAAGACTGAAATTTTTGTTTTCGTACTGTATTTAGAAACACTGTGAAAATTGAACTCCATTGATGACCCCGTACCATCGGATTCAAAACTAGACATCATCCTGTATATACTGCGTGACATTTTCAACACCCATTCAGTTGCGCTCTGACACTCGTAATAGCTGATTCAGAATCGCATCGGTGAATTCCTAGAATTTCCCAAATTGAATAATTGCCGTGGAAACAGTTTCCGTCCCCAACTGTTAGGTATTACATTTAATTCCAGTACAGATCAATGCATCATATTTCATACACCAAATAATGTACATGCTCATAAATAAACGATATTCGGAATTTTCATATTACTCGAAAATGTTCGCTATTTTGATCTCAGTTGTGAGAAAACTGCCTCTACAAAATTTAGAAATATAAGGATATGAGTGAAATATATATGAAAAAAGAAAACGGCATGCATATCCATGTAAACTTCTTATATGTAGATCAAAATAGTTATATATGTATGTATATATGTGTCATGTATGTATATATATACATCTATTCATAACCGTAGTGCATACCAACTTTCATGTTATATCAGTTTCTTATTGCATCAAGATATAAATATATGCAAAAATCAATAACTCTAATGGATTTTAACTAGATACTATTGTTGCTAGGGAACAATAAAAATTAAAACGTCAACATGCAGACAAATTTTGTGTCTTCACAGCCCATGTGGGCCAAAAAGTGAACTTTATGGCCACATGGGCATAAAGTGAGCTGTTATGCAGTTGGTAACTAAGGAATAAAAACACAATAATGAACTAATATGATATAAAATACTTCAAATCGGAGATTGGTTTACTTATTAGGTCTCAAGTAATACAAGTCTCTCCTACTCGTGGTGTATGCGAAATGAAACACATTATACCGTGTGTCACAGACTCATAATACACCCCCGTTTTCTCCTTTGTTTTTCTAGATATATTTTTGAAATTCGGAACATTGAATATGCTCACTGAACAGCATTTCTCGACATATCTGAAAGAAAAAAATAACTTCCAATTTTTCCGGAAATGACATTAACTTTCGATTCTTGAATGGGACACCCTGTATATTGTTACATGATCTGCTAGGGATGATCATGAGGAATCCAACGATACCAGGTTTGATGATGTTATCTCCAATGACTGCGGAGATATCGCCATTTATTTTATCCATAAGCTCAACGAGTAGGAGAGAGAAACTTTTTCTGGCGGGTCAATCCAATTCTCTCTCCCACTCATTGAGCTTATGAATAAAATAAATGGCGATATCTCCGCAGTCATTGGAGATAACATCATCAAACCTGGTATCGTTGGATTCCTCATGATCATCCCTAAACGTTCATGTAACAATATACAGGGTGTCCCATTCAAGAATCGAAAGTTGATGCCATTTCCGGAAAAATTGTAAGTTGTTTTTTCTTTCAGATATGTCGAGAAATGCTGCTCAGTGAGCATATTCAATGTTCCGAATTCCAGAAATATAGCTAAAGAAGCAAAGGAGAAAACGGGGGTGTACCCAGAGTCTGTGACACACGGTATATTGTTATTATCTACTGTTGGATCTCGACAAACGCATGTGAAAACTCCTTCAGAGGTGTCTTCGATGTAAATCTGTCTACCAATCCACCGCAGATCAATCACTTCAGTCAGTCTGAAGTGTTTTAACTCTCATCAGCATATTCACTTATGAGTATGAGTTGTTATTGCTTTCATCAACAGAAACGACTTCACACCAAAATCCATAGGTACTCGTCGAGAACACTAACTACTCTGAAAAAGCTGAGTATAAAATCAGTCGAATTTCATTGGCCCCAAAATCTTAAATCGCATACCAGAAATAATAAAATCCAATACTTCAACGAAGTGTGAAGTATTTTCTCTTTGGGAAATATTTTCAAGCACTCAATGAGTTTTTGAACAACCCCCCTGTGAATACAAAGAACATATTATATTTCAAGTCTTGTATCTCTTTGGTATATTTTAGATTATATCGCGGGTTGTTTGTCATTGTTACCTAGTTTCAAGTATTTCTTCAGGATATAAACTGAATTGTATTGAATTGAAATATACCAAGCAAGAGATATTGGTCTGAAATGTCGTAGCAATTCTTGGTTTTGAACAATTTCAACGGAAAAAATCCCATAGAGAGATTGCCAACATAGGCGCACTTCTAAAAATCTGGTTACGTAATGTCACATTATTTCCTGTACGCTCGACGGCAGTTTTGTAGGTTATAGCCATTTGAAAACACTCGCCTCAAAGAACTTCTATTCCATGATTTTGAATTATTGTTTTTGCATCATTTTTAACTAGTCACGGAACAACCAACAATTGTCACTTATGCTGGAAAAAATGTGTAAACTGGGAAATTCTGGAAAACAATCAGTTAATCATCTTCTATTTTCGTAATATGTGTTGAAACCATCATATATTTCCTATATCCAACGGTAGCTACTCAATATATTATGGAGATGAATATCAGATTCGGCAATATCAACACCACAAACAATGCAAACTGCTTCATGATAAAAATATTTGAAAGTAAAAAATTCACTCAACGATAGCAATAGTAACGATAAAATCGTAGGAAATGAAATGAAGCTAACAAACTAAAAACTAAATGGAATATTGAGTTTATTAGAACTTCAAACGCAGTCAAATTTCAAATACTTTAAATCGAAGTATCAAACTGTCAAACTTGTCTGTAAGGGTTAGCCCTCTATGCAGTGGCCTGTCTACACAAATTTCGTGTACTAATGATTCTACTGGTGAATGAAATATCTTGACAGATTTTATCAAATGAGACCGTCGGTATCGAATTTCATTAGTGAGCTTTCGCTTGATTGGAATAGCAGCTTCATCACCTACAGTAAAAAAAGTAAGCTCTGGCTTCGATTTTTGAAATCGGCAGGAATCGACTAAACAAAAGCATATTAGTCAACCCACCATGGTTCTCAGGCATCTTGATTAAAATAGTTATTTCCTTGATAAAATGTACATATATTGCAGAAGAAAAAAAATACACACACATTTCAATTAATATTGGTTTGGATTGCATAAATCAATTATTCAAGCAGCTGCAGTCGTAGTAGTAGTAGCAGCGGTTGTGGTCGAACCCCCTGAAAAATAACAATTGTATTTATAACTTGATGATATGAAACAAAATAAAAATATTTCTGTGGTGAGACCACGTGCGAGACAGATATTCTTGAGGTACTCTCAGTTTATCCGACCAAAGAAGAATAAACAACGAAGCGAAGTCACGAAATCGGGAATAGTAGACAAGTCGAAACAATATTAGATGCTCTAAAGCTATGGTCGTATATAAGAAGAAAAATTTTTCGGGGAGACAATCACGACAGGTGTCTACCCCTAGACAACGATGCATCAATCAGCCCAACGAAGAAATTTGAAACGCATTTGTATCACTTCCTCGACAGCTGGACCAACTGCGACTCTCCGAAAAAAAATAGTTTCACACCAATACATTTAGTCCATCTGCAACGTAACGGCGCTCTAGCTCATTTTACCCACCTCTTCACACCATGAAGAGTTGCATCGCGAATTTTTTTTTGAAAATGGTTAGTTTCGAAATTATCTGCTTCATTGATATTTTCCAAAAGTACCTTACAGAAAATATCCAAATGTACAAAAAATTATATTGTCGAATCGTTACGTACTGCCATTGGTAGACTTACCCCTTCTTCCATTGCAGTTAGCCCTTTGTTGGTATCCGTGGGTCTTTGCTAACAGCCCAGCAGATTGCATGAACGAAAGAGGATTATTCAAAAGCGTTTGTTTTGAATTATGAGGCTTGCACTCAACGTTGATCTGAAAAATGGCAAATAAGAGCTGTAAGTGGAATTTCCACTTTACTTTGGCATCAAAAAGCTATCAAAAATTGATCATGAGCCCATTATACTTTTTTCTACACCCGTACTCTAATAATACACTTATATGCCCTCAACCCGTTTTATAATGAAATCCATTACGATACAGATTTTTCATTACGATACAGATTTTCAACCAATAGGAACCCATTATTTTTCAATCAAGCATGATGTGCATGCTCTGCTTTTGACATTTGTCAAGTCAAAATCAGTATAGGTATTGAACTTTTAAAGAATATAGCCGAACTTCGATAATCATAACAAAATGTCTGATACCAGCGATATGGGAGAATCCCCTTCGACACCTTTACCGACAGAAATACAGTTAGAATGATCAAATTTTTCATTTGACAAATGCATGATTTATTACTTAATTTTTCATCAATTTTGAGGGCTGTCCGTAGCCGAGCCGTCTGTGGCGCTGACATTGATTATTCTAGCTGGAGGAGACATTGGTTCGATTCCGGTCTCGAGTTATCTTTTTTTTTCTTTGATTTTTGATCTTTTCATATCTCATCGTTTTATTTCTCGAAGTAATACTATTAATTACAATTCTGTGAAGTTTTTCAAAGGAATTCGTTAAATCAGTATTATTGTGTGCAATACAAATATAAATATAATATTTGTAGTTCTCCACTATTTATCGGGTGTAGATAACATAGCGTATGCAACTCCCATGTAATGGTTATTAATACACTCGCATAAACCATACGAAACTCACCTACGGCTCGTTTCGTATCTCGGTTTATGCTCATATATTAATAACCATCATTACACGATCGTTGCATAATATACTATTTTCTACCCTCGTACTATAATAATGTAGGTATACGACTATAATCTTTTTCATAATGAGATCCATTATGATACAGATTTTTCCTAACGATACAGATTTTCAATCAATTGTAAATCCAATTCAATGGTGGGAGGGGACACTGAAAATTCGGTTCAGAATAAAATCTGCATTTCCAATACAATATTGAACTCTATTGAGACTAGCAGTAATGAATTAATTGTAAATATTCCTTTAAACTTTTCGAACTGCACAATAATTAATCTTTATATTTTTATTATTTTTAAATCGGATTAATTACAATTATTATGTTCAATATAAATATAAATAGAATGTTTATAGTTTTTCTACATCCATGGTAAAACCCGAGGTAATACCATCAATTGCAATTTTGTATTTTTTTAAAAAAATACGAGTTATTATTATTATTGTCAATACTAATTATTGTTCAATACTAATATAATATTTACAGTTCTCCATTATTTACCGGCTGAAGTAAAAAATAGCTATACATCTCCCTTGTAATGGGTGCATAATATATTATTATAGAAGAGGTTACCTAAATTGAACCGAATTTTTATTTTAAAATTTTAAATAAAAATACAGGTTTATATCTCGCACGTAAATTTTTTTTATGGCAAAAACAATCATTTTCACGCACTTAATACAAAAATAACTATTATCTTTCCATTGATTCAAATTTTCATTTCCACTGAAGGATCAATGACATTTACTGTATATGTATCAAGCATATTACTAAAATTCGATATATCAAGCAGCCTAGGAGTCCAGTTGTAAAACAAATTAAAAGGAAAATAAAAGCAAGGTAGATTTAGGCGGCTTCAACTATCAAGCAACAATTAACAATTATAGCAAAGTTGGGTGCTGATTGGTGAGAAATATTTCCTGAGCCAATCAGCATTTATATTTGCCTCAATTGTTGATTGTTACTCAATAATTGGAGCTGCATGAATCAGGCTTAATTTAAGTGATAGTGATTTTTGGTATAGATGCACGTCTGGAGTTAGGAAGGCGGTAATATGTTTTGGTTTATCATCATTTACCTAGAATGTCGAAGTGTTTCTTCTCATCAGAGGAAATGCTTGAAAATGATTACTATCAGCTTAGTGGTGAAAAGAAAAGAGAAGAAGATAAGAAAAGAGTATGTACTCACCATGAAAGCGACCAGTAGAGAGAAGCAAAGCATCAAAGTGGTTCTACCCATCATTGCAGTTTCGAAATTTATCAAATTTGATACAAACCCAAGTGCAGAGTCAATTTATAAGGTTTTTTTTCTGTGAAAATCAATTGTCACTTGGGTAACTGTATCTCATTTCCGGTTATACTTCCGAAGTGTTATTTCCGAATCATACAAATTATTTTAATTCACATTACACTGAATGGGAGAACAAAATTATTATAATTTCATTTTAATCAAACCATGTTGATTACTCACTGCCGGTTGAGTACAGTAGCAGTTTTTTGGAGCTATTATTTCCAGCCTCATAATATCGAAGAAATGAATTGGTCCAGTTTTTGAAATATGGGAAACTCATTTGGGTAGGGCAACAAAGTAAGTGGCAAAACATTTCCCAAAAATACATGTCTATAGAATAGTCGGTGAGATGGGAGATTATAGAGATCCATTACCCTAACACACCAAAGTGAGTTCACTTGACGCGCTTTCAACTAACAAGGATCTATATATATATATATATATATATATATATATATATATATATATATATATATTATTGCTCGGATATGTGATTACTGGAACTTCCGGTTGAACCGGCGTCTGGAATCGTTCTTCTGTCTACCTTTTGGCTCCCAATTTTGAAGCCATTCTCAAGACTTCTTCGCGACTTGGTGCCAAGGTCTAAGTCTTCTTAACCCCCAGCTCTCATCTTGACAAAGTGAAGACTGTGGTTTTGTGGATAGAGGGATATTTATGGCTATAAGAGAGTTCGACGTTGTTGAACCTGCGGTCGGAATTTATGTAGGTCTGGTTTGAAAAGGATTAATTAAGGGATTTGTTCTCGTTTGTCGACGCATCGAGGACTTTTTTCAATTCCTATTGCTTCGTGAATTATTCTGGTGTGAAGTGTTTTTGCTCTGGAAATGGTCTTCGTGTTGTCGAAGTCAATTTTGTGTCCGGTTTCAGCAAAAATACTCCACTCCAGAATAATTCGAGAAGCATCAACAAACGAGACGACTCACAAAGGCTTCCCAATTCCTGGAAACCATTACTATCCCATCGAACAAATCCCTTAATTAATCCATTTCAAACCAGACCTACATGGGGTCTTACCGTATGTTCAACAACGTCGGACTCTCCATCCACAAAAGTACAGTCTTCACTTTGTCAAGATGAGAGCTGGGGGTTAAGAAGAAATAGGCCTCGGCACCAAGTCGCATTTGAAAGAAGTCGGAAATGATATAATCCTCTTTTTTCACTCCGTTAGGCGATGAATTTATATGAAATACGAAACACGTCTTCCAACAATTATGTTTATTTCTCCAAAATTTGAAGTAGATTGGACCTAGAGATCACCTTGTCCCATACAAACTTTGACCCCGTTTTTCACCCTGCTAGGGGTCAGTGAGTTATTCAGGACAGAGCATTTTATGTGTAGATTAACAAAAACACCTTTGTAGTGATTCAAAAATGAAAGCTATCTATATAGTAGAGCGGCCTTTTTGTAGAATTGATAGAGACCAAAATTTTTAGTGAACATTGTACAAAATCGTTAAAGTATCACATCTCGCCCGCTTTTCTCCGACTTGATTTACTTATACTATTATTTTTCATTGAATTTTTTGTTGGATCATAATGAAATATAACTGTCTATTAGTGAAAGAATTTTCATAATCTCATCAGTTTTCCGAAGATTACACAGTCAACAACGAACCTCATTATAATATTAGTATAGATAATGGAAGAAATGAATGCAGCCCCAAGTTAGAACCTTGAAGGACTCCCGATGTAATAGAATAAGTTTCGGAATCAATTCCATTATAGGAAACTTATAGTTTGTTCATAGACCAAACTTTTAATTTATCTTTCACTCCAACATTTGAGGACGTTGTCACAATACTAATCAATGGAAGCTTCCACTGATTAGCATTGTGAGAACTTTCTTGAAGTAAAAGTGAAAAATATAGTGAAAGTGTGGTCTATGAACCAGGCAATACTGTTTACTACACGATATGTAAATTTTGAAAGGTGTTGAGCGATGTTTGGAAATCAAAGCCACTCAATTGTTGGAGAATAATGAATTTTGATTCATTTTCTATTCTGAAAAATATACAAGACCTTTTATCATGATTCAGTTTTAAAAAGTTTCATTTGAAATTTTTTATATTGTTCTCAGGTCAAACTTTTTCATTCCGTTCTGATGTTTTCTATCAGATATCAGAAAATCTCATTATTGAATAAATAAGAAATCGGTATGTATGTATTCGTTAGCCTTCTCCTTAGTTCGATATTTATTCCCAAGTTGATAAACCTTTTCCATTTCCCAGATTACAATCAAGGGCAGAACATCGAATCAAATAAAATATGTTTAAAGTAAAACTGTGTAAACTTTTTTTGTTAAATGGTGGAATGTACTTAATTGTGCGGATTGCTAATCAACATCGTTAGTGTTCATCATCGTAGTTTTTCTACAATTTATCAGAGGCGGGTAGATTTTCATGAACAGACAGCGATACAAGTGCAGATATATGGAAAAAACGTCGTCTGTCACGATTGACTCTAAGCAAACAAGAATCGTCTTTGGTAACCCCTACATCCCATGAATCCACAAATCGAATAGGTCTCGTCAGTGGCACATGGCAGGATTCGAGAATATAATGCAATTCGATTATTCTGTCCCTACAGTGAGTACTTCCTAATCATATTTCATATCTTGTCAAATATTCATGTTAGAGAAACCTAGAATTAAAATATACTCTTGAATTTTGTTAATCATAAGACGTTGCAGGAATCTCCAAAGATGAAATTATATTGTAAGCCCACTAACCTATGGACCAGAGAGTGTTTTTAACGTATTATTACGATCTTTCCTCTGGGTTCGTTTATTGAAACTCCAAACAACACTAAACTACTTTTATAAAACTCTTTATCATAACACAATACAATACTATCACTTAAATTGCTCCGGCAACTTTCCAACGCTCGGTACTGAAACTCTCTGTACTAAAAATTCTCTACTTCGACTTCTGTACTTAGCAATACCAAAGCTCTCTCCGACAAACACTCTGTAAAACTTTCCTAAGCTGGAAACTCTGATAACTATCCGAATGGCTGTATGCATCGGAATAATCGCTTCCGTATATATACCTGCGTACGCCTAGGAAAAATCTTCGAGTCAAATCTCGGTGATCGAACATTCCACGCATGACGAGAGTTACTGGAAAAATGACGTTCTCTCTTCGACCCCTCATATTATTTTGCGTTTATGAGGGACAGGGCCGGCGGCGGCCCTAGGATATTTCGTAACAGTATCGTTCAGATTTCCCAATTTATTTATGATGGTGCCAACTTGGCTGGCTGAAAGTGCACTTCAGTACATGAAAGAATGGATTTTTATTCAACCCTAACTACGCCACTGAAATGTACTACGCACCATGCATTTAAATTATCACCAAGGTTTATTTCCATTTCACCGCCAAATCAAAGTCTGCTGGAAAGTTGAACTAATTCGCAACTTCAACACGTCGGTTATCGACAACGAGGTTCGAGAATAGATTTCCAATCATTGATATTTTCATTTTTGTAAACTCCAAATATCCTGAGAAAGGGTCGGGAGGAGTAATATAATGCGGTTCAAAGAAATATGCGTCAACGAAGTCTACGAGAGGGACGAAAAACTGAGGAAGGAAGATGTGATCAATGTGATGAAATGGGTTGAGCAACAGCCCCATCTACCAGATCTGAGTGGTAAGTATGGAATTTGTGAATGAAAATTGTTTTTTTTATCGACATGGTGATGGTTATTCACCGATTTGATGGTGAAAAATACCTCTAATGAGCCAATTTTACTATCGTTTCAAACCATCATACAGCGTCAAGAATGTTTCACGAACGAGTATAATATTTTTTTTAACACGTTCACGACGACGTGTACCACCGGTGGTACATTTCGATTCTTCCCTGCAGCCGTCATGTACCACCGGTGGTACACTGGTTCGAATAATTTCTAAGCGTTCTGAAATTCAGCGTTTATAAGATAGGTGTTAGATATCCGGGTAGCGGCTGTAGGAATAGTAAACGAAGAATAGTGTATCATCGTTCGCTCACCCGTGGTACACGACGCCCCCAAGGAAGAGTTTGGTATCAGGGTCATCGTGTACCACCGGTGGTACTTTCAAAATGCTACTCGAAATACAAAAAAAACTCAAAATTAGTAATAGTTATCTTTATTCATCCTAATAATACAAAAACAATATAAAAAAATCGTGTCCACCGGTGGTACACGACGCCCCCAAGGCAGAAATACGCGTCAGGGGCGTCGTGTACCACCGGTGGTACATTCAAAAAAATGCTAAAAATATAAGAAAAAAACTCAAAATGGTAGTTACTAAAGCCTTTACTCACCATAGGAATACAAGAACAATATAAAAACAAAAAATAAAAATTCGTCCCGAAGACTGATTTCCGGATTTATCAGTCGTCGCGAACGTGTTAATTTCACAGACAATGAAATACAGTTTCATATGTTCATAGTTCGATGTATGGAGAAAATAACGTATTTACGAAATTAAACAAAAGTCACATAAAAAATCGTACCTGAACTCAAAAAATCTCAATCGAAGATACAGAAGAGGATTTTTGTATCTACACATATATATATATATATATATATATATATATATATATATATATAGCAGCAAAGTAGTGGATTGACTGCCGCGGCTGATGGTTTATAGCCGAGTTGAACATATAATTTTTTCTCCGATTATTCATAACAATATATGTAGGGTATTGTATTTGCAAATCATAACAACTCTCATAATCTTTTTAATTTTCCTGTAGTGATTTAAACAAAATTTGAGAGAAATCGCAAGTGTTGGATCAATAAAATAAGAAGTTTGAATTTAGTAATCCCCAGGTCGTTCAGTGAGACATTAAAGTGGAGAAGATTGACGAATATGTAACTTTTCAATGAAAGACCCCGTATAATTCTATTCACTTCGACACTGATCTGTTAGATAGCTTTCATGAATTATGTTTAATAAACTTTTTTATATCTGTCGGGACAGTCAAACTTATTTCTACATGGTGAAAAAAAGTTTTTGTTACACCCCGTAATAACATGTTCACTTCTCCTATTTCGAATTATTCTTTCAGAATTGGAGACAGCCATATTTCTCCATAGCTGTTACTACAACAACGAAATCGCTAAAATAACGATAGATACCCATTTTACCGTAAAAACCTTATGTTCTGATATTTTTGGGAGAAGGGATCCCAAAGATCCACAGGTGCAGAAAACTATCAACACTTAGTAAGTTTGTTTACGGTTTTTATGATTTTCCTTATGAATCAACTTGGTGCCAAGGTCTAAGTCTCCCTAACCCCCAACTGAATGAATTTTCTGGGTTTTTTATCCGTTAGGACAAGGACGGTATGGACAGATATTCGTCTCACAGTTCTTGAGAATGAATTCAAAATGGAATTCGAAACGTCGAACAAATCAGAAGATACCTAACGGATAAAAAAAACAGAAAATTCATCTTGCATTCGAAGATCCGTGAAAACATCAATTTCTACATAATACCTGGATGGGCAGGATACAACCTTAGAGAGCGGTTGATGATATAATCATCAATAATATCGGACCTAGTCGGATAATAACTGAGGAGAAACATTATAAATACCAGTTTCCATGGAGAACAGACAATTGAAGTCCTTTCTTACTCTTGCTTGGTTACTTCGTAAGGGGAGTGATTGGCCAGGACGGTCTGGACAGATATTCGTCTCACAGTTCTTGAGAATGAATTCAAAATGGAATTCGAAACGTCGAACAAATCAGAAGATACCTAACGGATAAAAAACCCAGAAAATTCATCTTGCATATCGAAGATCCGTGAAAACATCAATTTCTACATAATACCTGGATGGGCAGGATACAACCTTAGAGAGCGGTTGATGATATAATCATCAATAATATCGGACCTAGTCGGATAATAACTGAGGAGAAACATTATAAATACCAGTTTCCATGGAGAACAGACAATTGAAGTCCTTGCTTACTCTTGCTTGGTTACTTCGTAAGGGGAGTGATTGACCAGGACGGTATAGACAGATATTCGCCCATTCCTCCTGCGAGGAAAATGTAAAAACATTTGACATAGTCAGTGGGCATACTTGAAGACTGGCGTTAAATCAAATCAATTGAACAGATTGTTCGAAAGATGATTCGATTTAACGCCAGTCTTCAAGTATGCCCACTGACTATGTCAAATGTTTTTACATTCTCCTCGCAGGAGGAATGAGCGAATTCGGTTTGCTTTCGGAATACCTCGTCCATTGGTAGATGGCGCAATAACTTCGTTGTTCGCATCAGCTTTGGTCGAGGCTTGACACTCTGAAGGATTTTGATTTTTAATTATGGGAAGTCATCAACTTCATGTTGATGATGGCACTGCCTTGCACTGACGAGTGGCCAAATAGCCCAAAACCGGTCTGCAAGTGTGTCCGTCCCTATAATTGAAAATCAATTCCTTCATTTGTGTCGACGAAAGCAAATGCAGGATTTACTTCTGTGAAGAAACCTGCACTGGCACCGGTCGGATATAATTCAATGCCCTTCATGGTATTAGCCAGGGGAGTAGTTGTTTTCTGACAGGTGTCAGCCGAAACCTACTGTGTAGGTAATTTGAGACTGGCCTGAACAGATTGTTCGAAAGATGATTTGATTTAACGCCAGTCTTCAAGTATGCCCACTGACTATGTCAAGTGTTTTTACATTTTCCTCGCAGGAGGAATGGGCGAATTCGGTTTGCTTTTGGAATACCTCGTCCATTGGTAGATGGCGTAATAACTTCGTTGTTCGCATCAGCTTTGGCCGGGGCTTGATACTCGTGAAGGGGTTTGATTTTTAATTATGGGAAATCATCGACTTTATGTTGATGATGGCACTGCCTTGCACTGACGAGTGGCTAAATAGCCTGAAACCGGTCTGCAAGTGTGTCCGTCCCTATAATTGAAAATCAATTCCTTCATTTGTGTCGACGAAAGCAAATGCAGGATTTACTTCTGTGAAGAAACCTGCACTGGCACCGGTTGGATATAATTCAATGCCCTTCGTGGTATTAGCCAGGGGAGTAGTTGTTTTCTGACAGGTGCCAGCCGAAACCTACTGTGTAGGTAATTTGAGACTGGCTTGAACAGATTGTTCGAAAGATGATTTTTCTTTCTTCACATGTATAGATTTTGATATTAATTTCAAATTTTTCCAAATTGTGTTAAGTTGAAAACCCAAAAAACTACTGAAAATGTTTATAATATAATAATAATATTTGTGCACCCCAAGAAAAAAAACGAGAGAAATGAGGAGTATCAAATGTAAAGAGGGCCATAATTTGTTTGCAGCATAAGTACCCCACTGCCAAAGCTGTGTCCTGATGGATCAGTTGTGTTGTTTGTGAAGTTTATGGACACAAACCCCGACAATTATATGTTTCCTGTATCGGTGAGGTGTTTTGACATGATAACGATGTTATATCTTCATCAAAATGGCCCCCGTGAAGGGCTCATTATAGTTTTCGATATGGCGGGTACCACGTTCAGCCATTTCTTGAAATTGAACGTCGTAGCGATAAAAAAATTTATGTATTACCTTCAGGTGAGTAAAAAATTGATGAATCTGAATATTGTTATTGTATTGCATGGAGACATTTTTTTTCTGGCGAAAAAGAGTTCGGTTTCACAACATAAAATTTTCACTCCGTACATTTCTAGAGTAAAATTGTCAAACATCTCTGGCACCTGTTAATGATATAATATGGATTTTATATGTAGAGGTATTTTCCACTGATTTTTTATGTTCAGTCATTAAAATAAAGCCTGTATCACTCCATAACATTGTAGCTTTCTGTTAGCAGAAGAATTTTCATGATAGGATCAGTATTTCCGAAGATTGCACCTTTAAAACGAATAAAGAAGCTTTATGCTTTTATAAAAGTGGTATAAATGTATTCACATTTTCATGAATAATATCGAGGTATTTTACATGTACTACACCTTTTCCAATTGTAATTCAGATAATATAAGGTGTTACTCAGATTAGTCAAATGTAGTTCAGAAGATATCAGTTGTAATTCAGATTAGTCAAATGTAATTCGGAAGATATCAATTGTAATTCAGAATAGTCAACTGTAATTCAGAAAATATCAATTGTAATTCAGATTGATCAAATGTAATTCAGAAGATATCAATTGTAATTCAGATCTTGTCAATTGTAATTCAGAAGATATCAATTGTAATTCAGAAAATGAACGATATGCAGACGTATACGTTTGATCAAGAACACAAAAGGCATTCAGTACTGGCACGACAATTCCAAGAACACTGCGAAAACACCAATAGGGAAGAAAATTGATATTTACTGATCTACGGAATATATAGGTACAGGATACAGGGCGTGTCTCATCGAACTGCCATTCTGACTTCGAAGTGAAGGAGTGAAATTATCGAAATATATTTCATTTGAAAGTTTTATGTATGTACATCATACATAGATATTTATCAACGGATTTAGGCTTCTCAAATTGTTTTCCAATATACAGGGCACTGATTGAAAACGTGGCGTATAAAAATGTTTTTTGAATAAAACAACCTAATTATTGGGAAAAGGAACACGAAGTCTATGTACTACATATGTACATACTTTCGTATGAAACAACATAAATATACCGAGAAAAAAAGGATTCGAAAAATTGTGTCTGAACTCCCCAAAAAATGGGTATTTTCATTACGCAGAATGAAAATTAATGATGAAATTTTTCCAAAGCTCATGTTCCTTTGATCTTTTTTATGCGTCAAAATATCGAATATTTTTAATTCGAAATAGAGGACTAGCAACCTGAGTGTCACACATGACCATATTACTTATGCATGAAAAAGCTGCAAAATATTATAGAAATGTTTATATTATATGAAGTGTTATCATTAACTTGTTAATAATGATATCTTCATTCGGGTATCATTCCTACTTAGGTATATTATAGCTTCAATAAGTTTGAATATGAAATATTTGGGTATTTTTTGCTAGTATTCGATTTGATAATATAAATTAATGATATTTATTTATACAACACAAAGAATATACAGAAAATTCACAATTATAATGGACATATATGAAGAGAAAATAACTGATACACTGCGGCTGCCCCAAGCAAGAACACAGTAATTTTATTTCAGTGTATATGTGGGAAAATTGGCGCCGAACTCATTTCATTTCTGTTTCGGAAAATTGATTTCATCATATGTTCTCCCCAGGAGCCACGCGTAAATTTCCCTTCATTATACTTAGAATCGATGTCCTTTTCAACCCTATTCGAGGCTTGTATGCGAAAATGGGGCACCAAAATCTGTCGCTATCTAACGGTCCGATTATCTCCATTGAATATATAATCTGAATTACATTTGATATTTTCTGAATAACAATTAACAAATTCTGAATTACAATTGATATTTTCTGAATTACCGTTGACTATTCTGAATTACAATTGATATCTTCTGAATTAAAATTGACTATTCTGAATTACAATTGATATCTTCTGAATTACAGTTGACTATTCTGAATTACAACTGATATCTTCTGAACTACATTTGACTAATCTGAATTATAATTGATATTTTCCGAATTACAATTGGAAAAGGTGTAGTTATGTAAATAAAATCAATTCAAGACAAAAAAGTCATCTCCATATCCGATACGCCAGATATAACTTCACTACGAACTCATCTGATATTATAATGGGACAGAAAATTTTTGTTTGTCCACCTTCATATGCCAAAGAACATAATTTCTCGAGATTCAAGGAACAACTTTGAAATAAGTGGGTTGAATTAAAATGGAAAAGCTCCACAGAATAGAACAATTTCGTTGAAATTACGGAAATATGTAAAAAAAATTAGATGAATTTTGAAATAAGATCCGATGAGATCCGAAACGTGAGCGATCGCAGAGGAAAATCAACTTCCTTGATTTCCAAAAGTTTGATTCAAATGAAGTCGGGAATGAACAAAAAATCAACGAAATAAACATACTGAATTTGATATTCATATGCCCAGATGAGGATTGCGGATACAAGAGATAGAAACGTCGTTATTACATTTTGATATTTGATTGGAATTATCATTTCATCCTCATATTGTTTGAAAATGTATTGTTCATTCATTCTTTTTTGATTTCCATCATCAATATTTTCAAATTTCCCATTGAATTTTATTTATTGATTATTTTCCACCCATTCACTGATTTTTTTCAACCCTTTTCCAAAAGTTTTCATGCTCACCAGCCTCATCAGCCCTTTTTTAATATATAAGTCCTCTTTCACATATTTTTATTCATTTGATTTGATTTTCTCGGAATTTATTTTGGGTTTTTTAAAATTCATGGAATTTTTGGTTTTTATTCTTTATTCATTTCTATTTTCTCTCACGTACATATTTTTTTATATTTTTCAAATATTTCATTTAATTGTAATAATATAATTTATACTCGACTCAAATACGCAAGGCGAAATATTTTGTAAAATTGTTTTATAAATATTCTCTTCCCTAAACAATTTGATTCGTCTCACTATGGCTAGGTTTTCAATGTGCTTCAATCTTATTTCATATACCATGACCCGGAACCAATTTCCCCCCCTGTATCTACTTTCTTATTTTGTATGGATATTTCATATTTGCTACCTAGATTTGAAGGTATGAGTGTACAATTTAGCAAGTATCAAACGATATATCACACCTTCGGTTTGATCGGAAGCGCATCCAATTTTCATATCTCAAAGAAATCAAATTTTTTTTGGATTATGATTCGGTATAGAATTACCTTTACAATGATATATCATAAAATTACTTTTAACTCACAATCTGCTGGCATAATCGAGATTTTATAAAAAAATCATGAAAGTATGCTATGAAATATTGAACAATATCATGTAACAACAATTCATGGCCAAACTCTTCACACAATAGCGGAACAGCTATTTTCATAATTACTATTTTTTTCATATTTCAACATCTCTCATTTCTTAAATACCAAGGTAGGAATTTTTCAAGTTGGTTATGAACTCAAATACAATTCATGTGTTGTATTTCAATATATATTTGAGTTTTCCACTGAATTTAAAAATTCCTTAGCATTCTAGAAATGATAGACTTGATGTTGAAAAATGAGAAAAAATTGTTTTTTTTTATTCCATTTTCAATAGCATACTTTCATGAAGGTGTTTCGGTACGATGAGGGGGAATACAGAAGGTAATATTTATAACATATCAACTATATCAGCAGATTGTGAATTGGGAGAATGATTTTGATATATCACTGGAAAGGCAATTCTATACTCCATTTGAAAAATGACATCGAATCAAAATACCGAATTTGGAATATTACTACAAAATAACAATGAAGATACAGGGGGGTGAATTGGTTTCGGATCACCCGGTATATATAAATAACTAGAACAACGAATGACCTGCTTTTTTCAGGAAGGCATGCCGATTAGGTTGAAAGGATTACATTTTTGTAATACAGTACCGTTCATGGACAAGTTTTTGGCGCTCATAAAACCCTTCATGAAAGAGCAGTTATTGAGTGTGGTAAGTATGTTGGGTAACTACTGCTTATTCGGCACTGAATCCTCATGTCGTTAGAACATCGAAATATTGTGTTAAGTTTGAAAAGGTATGTAGAAATATGTCCCATTTTGAATTCAATATTAATCAAAAAATTCCATCACCTTCCTACCACCCCAAAGGTGCCTTCCAAGAAACCAAAACAACTGCAAAATATTCATCACTTTATCGCAACTGTTTCTCTGATAGATTTATCTAGGAGAGTCTGAGAAGAGCATTCAGTAATTCAAAAAAATAGGTATTTAATATATAAAAAACCCAGACTGCAATATAATATTTTTTCCGTGTACAATAAATACAAAAATTCTTTTATTGACGGAAAAAAGTGGCAATTTAATTATGGAATATATTATACAATATATTGAAGACAGAAAAATATCGTTGGGAATTTTGAATTTTTAAACTGGGATGCTGTTGTACCTTTATTGTAAGTTGTAATCTGTCAATTTAATTTTGTAATTTGATTCGAGAATTGTGATTGTTTATCAGATGTTTTGAATAATATAACGTCAAAAAATAACTGATTTCGAGTTTTCTCTGATCTAGCTTTGCCTATGTGTATATCCAGAAAAAAGTGGGTACTTTTTGCCCAGGAAAAGAAGCAATTTCGTTAGAGTAATATTTTTTACCTTGCTGAATATTCCTTCCGTCACATAATAGTTATTTATGATATAAGTGCTAAAAGTGATATTTTATTTTGTGAGAAGGGAAGTTTGGGACACGACGCCGTCTACAAACACCATCGAAAGTCCAAATAAACGCATACCTATTTTACATTAATAAATTGATAAAATAATAGCCTCGAGATTATCAGTTTTGAATCCAATTTCGTCTGATCTATTCATGAAACAAGTTGCCAAGGTAATCAAAAACAGAATTTGTTGATTTGTCTTTGTTGACAACTAACGTCAATAAATCACGAATTATTCTTTCTCGTTTCTTCGTTCCTCGATGGAAAGGGCAGATTTTTAATCTACCCCGAAAAGTTGGAACGTTAATTTGACCTGTTCTATCCAGAAGTAACTGTTTCTCATTTCCAGAAAATTGACCTCTATTACTGAATATTTCGCTCATATATAAAATGTCCCATGAGAGCAATGCAATTATCGAAAACTCACAGCGTTAATTGCATTGTATCGAAAACTTACAGCGGTAATTGCATTGTATCAAGTCACCATAACAACACATTTGAAACCGTATCGCTAGACGTCAGTAAACAACACAAATAAATGTCAGATAGACTTCAAAAATAGAAAAACATTTCGCGTTTAGGTGAGTACTCCATACAATCTATAGAGGAAAGTATAAATGAACAAAAAATAACATTTTCCTGAGAATTTCTTCATTCGTGAAATATTCCAATGAATTACATTCGTGCATAAAAATGACCAGATAATTTTGCATTCAAGCGTGATATCTTATACAAATTACATTCGGTTATTTTCATATTTCGCCAAAATATGAAAATAAACTTGCAATTTTTAGATATCACGCAACATTATCGGTAATTTTTATGCACTCGTGCAATAATAACCGAAGACATATTGGCAAATTGCGAAAATATATACAAACTTGTTAGTGTCAAAATATTGAAATTTGTAAATTCATATTTACCAGTTACCCACTTATCTTCCAGATGGGCTTGCATACAGGAATGGAAACTGTATTTGAACATGTTCCGAGAGACATTTTTCCACAAGAATACGGTGGCACATCAGAACCGTTGGCAATCATACATGGTAACACAATTTTATTAGTGATCGTCGAGGCATATCCATTTCCGATATATTTTCAGAGCAATACAAGGCCCAAATCAACGGCAATGAGGAATTTTTCAGATATCAGTCAACACAACTAGTGGATGAATCGAAAAGGCCCGGAAAGCCGAAGAATATTGGTGACATTTTCGGGGTGGAAGGAACTTTCAAACGATTGGAAGTGGATTGAAGAATGTGTAGTGTATACAGTATATTGCGGAAGTAACGCATGAAATTATAAAAATAGATTTAGAAATAAAATGATTTGGATAATAATAGGGATTTGTAGTATCAACAAAATAATTCAATCCAATGTATTCACAGATGAACAGGTTACGTCATTTACACAACATAACATAAAATCACCTTTTGAACAATTCGTTCAGACGACGGCGTATAAGTGCCATAGCAAAAATATAAAATCTCGCAATTGCGACTTTTAATATGGGGCCGTTCATAAAATACGTTCGCATACAAGGGGGCGGAGGGGTCTGGCTGAGTGTGACAAAATGTGACAAGGGGGGACGGGGGGTATACGGCAACGTGACGTTCGCCGTTTATTATTTTTTGAAATCAGTAGATTTTGGTAGAAATCTACATGTGCGACATCTTTTAACGAATTCCTAAACTCGTCAGATTTTTTAATCAAATCTATAGTGACTCCATCTTTGCGAATGAATTTTCTATTGAGAATGCGAATTAATCTTGTTACAGTACACTGTATTTCACTATACGAATGAAACAGAATAAAGCGATTTTTTACTGTTTCATTGTGTTATTGAGCATTCAATTTTCTGATTATGTAATTAGAAAATCCTTGGACTTCGGAATAATAGAAATATTATTTATTATTTATATGTTCGTTATGAAAGATATTTATTAATTTATTTAAATTTTATTATAATAACTAAATGAATATTTTTAATTTTCAGAATTTATGTACTGTCATTTAGAATTTATCATACCCAGCAGGGGGGGGGGTGTCTTATTTTTTGTGACGAAATATTTATAGGGGGGGTCACAAAAAGTGTGGCACAGCGTGACAATGGGGGGGAGGGGTCAAAAAAAGCTGATTTTAGTGTGACGTATTTTATGAACGGCCCCTATGTCAATTGACAGGTTAAATGTGTCAATTGACAGATTAGATCTGGCAATTTCGACTAAAAAAAAAAAATTGTTCGTTATCGTTAACCAGCTGACGAACGTCAACCCTCAGAAGTCGAAACTTGTGCGAGCAATGGATCAACGAGGCCTTACCTTTTAACGTGCGATTACCCAGCACGGTGGCCCGGCGAGGATTCGAACCCCGGCCTTCCGCTTGATAGGCAGATATGCTAACCACTACACTACCGAGACCACAATGAAAGATCTTGATTGGGGTTCAAAATGTTCAGTTGAAATAATGTCACATTATCATCAAACAAGTATTAACGTCAAATTACCTACGATGTAAATTCCAACTTTTCATGGATCATATGAGCAGTGCTTGGAATTTTATAACATATTCAATAATCTGATTCAAACTAATTCGAAGCTCTCCGACATTGAACGTTTTCATTATTTAAAAAGTTCCATTCAAGGTAATGCAGCCGAAATCATAAGCTCATTTGAAATTTCAGAAAAAAATTACATTGAGGCTTGTACTTCCTTCACCCAAGAATCGTTATGAAAACAAAAGGCTCACTTCATTGAGTCACATTGATTCATTTTTCCACCAGTAATGTAACAGTCTGCTTAACAACTCAGAAAATTATTGAATATAGTCAATATTTTTCGGGCTTTGAAAATTTCAGGACAAGGAGTCGATAAATGGGATTTGCTTTTTATTCAAATGTTAGGAAATAAATTCGATTTCAGTGGTAAAGGGGATTGGTAAAAGGATTATTCAAGCAATAGTTTTCCAGAAATGGAAAACTTCTTGGATTTTTTGGAATCAGAGGTCGACAGAATTGTCAATTCAATTCATTTGAAATTAATTCAGCGAATTCAAAACACTGAATCCAATTCATTGGCTTCAATTCACTTTGAAGAAAAGTATCAATTGACAGATTAAAAGTCGGAATTGCCAGAATAAATCTGTCAATTGACCAATTGAAAGTCGCAATTGCGAGATTTTTCATTTTTGCAATGGCACTAATAAGCCGTCGTACGTTCAGGTCAGTCTCAAACTACCTACACAGTAGAGTTGACAAGCTGACAGATGACAGATGGTTGATATTTCGAGGCAAAGAAATTTCCCGTCATTAATTTTGCGGCTAGCTAGAGAAACTTTCAGTAGAATCGAATCTTTGCCATAGCGATAGGTCAGAATGGTAACATTCTATTGGCTCAAATTCACGGGCATAAAGTTATCAAAATAATTTTTTTCATTCAAGGTTTATAAGTGTATAACGATTTCCATGGAAGACTTAAAAAAAGGAAGACAGCATGGGTTCAGAACGATGCTGCTATTTGAAAAATAATACCTCCAGCACTACAGGTATCAGTTTTTAGCGATACAATTGACTGTTGTATACGGGAGATAACTAAAATTCACACCTTGAAATAGAAAAGATCGCTAAGACTGGAATATTTGGTGGTAAAGACCAATTACTTTTTTCTTACAATGCATGTTGATGTTTCAATTTTACAATGTTTCTCTACTAACCATAGTATCTAGTTGATATCGAATTACATTTTCGAGCAGCAGTGGTAAACGTGATTTATGGTATTCCATACCAAACGCCATCGACTTCTCTCGAAGTGCGACCATAAAATTCACTCTTTGACCCACATGGGCTATAAAGACACAAAATTTGTCTGCTTATTAACTTTTCAATTTTTACTGTTCCCGTTGCAACCATTATCTGGTTGAAATCGATTGGAATTGTTGATTTTTGTATATATCTCTCCCGATAAATGCAGGTGTCCACAGGGTTCAGTTCTGGCGCCCACTTTTTTTCTACTTCATACCAATGATTTACTCTAGAAAACATCTTGTTCAGTACATACTTTTGCGGACGACACTACTCTTCATACTAGTTTCTCTTCCAGAGTCCCCATGCCAGCTCGAGAAAGAAAAATTCCCGTCAATAATTAACGATGACTTGGTAAAAATAATAGAAATGGGGTAACATGAACTTGGTGGAATTTAATGCTAAGAAAACCCAGGCATGTCTCTTCTCAAGGGAAAGCCGATCTATCATCATCTAGTATTCAGATGTCAGGAGTGACTATTCCTACAAAGTCAAGTATCTAGATGTTAGGAATTACGATCAGTGATGATCTTTCATGGGAAAACCATATGAGATCGATCGCTAAAGGTGCTTCCCAGAAGCATAGATTTCTGTTTCGTGCGAAGAAGTACTTCACTCCTCGTCAGCTTCTAATGATCTACAAGGCTCAGATGCGACCTGCCTTGGAATATAGTTCTCATGTGTGGAGTTCGACACCAAAACATTCATTGAGGCTCTTCGATTCTATTCAGTAAAAGGCAATCCGTCTTCTTGATGATTCTTTGCTCACAAACTCGCTCACTTCATTGGAATATCGTAGAAAGGTCGGAGACTTGTCTCTCTTCTATTGATATTTTCACGCCGATGTTCCTCCGAATTGTTATCAATCGTTCCACCCTTGGCAATATCTGCACGGATGACTCGACGAGTACAGAATTCCCACCCCTTTGTTGTAAATTTGGTGACCTTTCGAACCTCTCTTGCTCAGGAATCTTTTCTCAATAGAACAGCCAAGCTTTGGAACTCCTTGCCGAGAAAGGTTTTTCCTGGGGCTTACAAACTTCAAAAATTCAAAGTAAATGTTAATTCGTATCTCCTGTCCCTCAATTCATGCGGTGTTTTTCGAACATTACAGGGCTTCCCTTTCGTGTGAATCTGCATATAAAAAAAATATTTCGATGCAATGATGAACTGGTATGCTAATTATTGTCTTATATAAATATTGATTATAGGGCTTCAAGACGCAAAGACACACACACATTAAAATATCTGGTCACATATAAAATCTTGCAGCGGACCTAAATTGAGTGAGATTGGGAATATAGGTAGTGTAGTAAAATAGTTTATGTCAAGGTAAGCCATTTTAAGTGCGTCTGTCTGAGAGAAACGTTGTGCGTTGTTGAAAATACATTCCTAGTGATGTTTTCACTTGAGGTATTTTTGATATGTGAAATAAAAAATTGAATGATCCTATGAACGTGCCCATGTATGAATGGACTGTGAACTTTGACCAGCTTTTAATCAATTACAATTCCTTGTGCATCCAATTGTTGCTAATAAAGGAATAGAAATTACTTTTCCCAGTTAAGGTGCCTTCAGTGGCGGTAAGTAAGCATTTATTTATTAGATATATATTCTTTGCCTATGTTTATGAAATGTTATTGAATTGGTGAACAGGCCGTAATTTCTAGTGCAGTGTTGCTTTTGAGCTAATCCTATGAATTTGACTACAGAATCACGCTGTTCATAATTTTGAATTATTATTATTACACGTACTTAAGTACAAAGCTTTATATATATACAGTGTATATGCCACTTTTCTTATTTCCTCCTATAAAAGCCATTTTTTTTCAAAGCTGACACTACTATTGCTATCTTGAAAACAAAAACGTACAAAATCGGTTGAATTGGACAAACATTTTCTATTTTGTGAAACTACAATAAACTCTTTTCAGATCGAGAATGTCAAAAGTTGACTAAGAAGTATTCTCCAAAAACTAGTATTGTTGAATTTTGTTTTTCGGCTGTAATGATATGGAAAAAGTCAAAGGGACTAATTTCAATAGTGTTTCTCATTCGTTATAATCTGATACGAACCAATTTTCAATGCGACGTTTCGTTCATTACATTTCATCATCGAGTTCATTTTTTCGAATACGAACTATTTATTTATCGATTTTCATAGCCACTCTCATAAAAAAATCAGCTATGTGTTAGGATACATTTGTTCGATGATTAAGAGTATTTTGAGTTAATTTGCTTCTGTTTTCAACTTGGTATATTACATTTTTTCCGATAGATCGAGTTCTAGATCCAAAAAATATTGCTACCTATTTTTTTGAGATAGCTCTGACCGGGAATTGTGTAACCATATTATGGAAAACCTATACAGATATATTTATTATGATAGGTGCTACGAAAATCGATGAACATGCTAAAAGTACCTAATAATAATAAAGGTCATGATGGAATCTAATGAGGTACGACGTACACTACAAATAACAAAACAAAACATGTCTTACTTTTTTTCACATTATCAAATCTGAGAAACCCAAATGAATATTGAACATTCTGAGAAAATATCCAGTTATAAGAACTTTCGCGCAAAAAACGCAATTTGTAACTGTTTCCCTCAGCTTAGTGTCCGAGACTTTTCAAAATCATTTTGACCAAAGGGACTTTTTTGAAATAGTCTGAGCTAAAGAGACATTTTCATTAAATTTAACCCATATACAGTTCCCATATATGAAAGCGAGACAGCGTTTTTCATTTTTCCGCTCTTATATGTCACGTTTTAAAAATATGAATTCACCAACTTCAGGAAGTTGTTTTTCAAGGATCTGAATCTGTAATTATTTCACAGGTTCTCATAATTTTAGTGGTTTTCCATATCTACTGATTTCATGTGTTTGTTCGTAAATCTATTTTTGAATCTACAAGGAACTGTTTAATGTCATGACCAATAATCGCTACTTAATATTTATTTATGTAGAAATATATAGGAACGAATTGCTAGTGAAAATATGTTCCAAGGTGATCTCCATAACAACCAACACGTTGTTATAGAGATCAAGGCGATTAAACGATGACAAAGTTGAGCTAGGCAACCAAAGCAGAGTTGTACTTCGACAAGAATGATATCTCATTTAAAGTTGAGAATTTTCGAACACTGAATTTCACTTGAGATTGAATATTTTTGCAATTTTTTTTTTAACAGAAGCTTCTAATATTTAGGAACAGGTGTTTTTATTTTATTATCATCAGACAGTGTTTGTAAAGTTTTATTTAATCTTATTTCTTTCACGGAAGTTGTAATTTCTGAATCTTTATTTGAAGATAAAAGGCGATAATAGTTCCTTGAACTTCGCGTACTCATTTCTTTATTTTTGAAAGAGATTCCGTTGAAAAATATTCAAAGATATTATTGATATTGGTTCAGACTTCCTCTGTTCACCTAATTCATTGCATTAAAATGAAAAAATTGAAATTAAGAACTAATCTAGAATTGATAATTGAAAACAAATATGAATAGAGAAAATATTGTGTATTAGCTCAAACTGAATAAAAAATGGAACATGTCATAATCGTCTCCAGGTGATGTCTGTATCCATTTCTAATTATTAAATGCTCATTCAAATTTTGATCCATTCCATTTCCATTTGATAAATTGTCATTAGTGTTAAGATATTTATTCGTTCCAGCATCCTTTTCCACTCATGATGCAAAATTCGTGCAGAAAATATAGGCTTTCTGCACTAGTTACTTAATAATCTATTTTGTTAAAATGTGAGGGAAATGTACTTCCTTGAAATACATTAATGCACATGAATATAAAAAATCACTTGTACGAGAATATGGACAATTTTTGCATCTGCTTGTAGGAAGGGAAGATACTAAAGCTACCAATAATGAAGGAATTGGACCTGAACGACGTGTACAGTAAATATCATGATTTGAAAAAAGAAGATGTGCTATATCTCATGGAATGGGTGGAGAAACAACCTCATCTTCCCCAAGCAACTGGTAAGTTAATGTAATCTAGCAGACAATTTCAAGAATATAAAAGTAGCAATCATTGTAAAGTTATTCTTACTGATACAGACAATGCAAAAAAAATAGTCATAATTGTATCTGAATACTTGAATCTTAGAAAATGGAGCTAGATATGACCTTCTCAACGTCCCGATTTGAACCCAATCGAGCGATTATGAATTCTAAAGGGGATTATACTCAAATAAAAATTTGCATAATTTTTAAAAGTGGATTCGATTTCTATTTGAATTATTTCGATTAAATCTGACCAAATAATCAACTGTATGTCGTTGCAGAATCTCAGGTGGCGTTATTTCTTCACAGCTGCTACTACAGTTGCGAAAAAGCGAAAATTGCAATAGACAAATACTTCACAATAAAAACGATGTGTCCGGAAATGTTCGGGAATAGAAATCCAGAAAATCCTATTATTCAAGCTGCTATCGATTGCGTGTAAGTGATTTTTACCATAATTCAAAGTAAGTCCGAGTTGGAACTATATAAGCAGGAAAAAAAACGATTCGATTGGAATGTCCTTTTTTAAATAAAAATCTAGCGTTTTTATTTTATCAATTTTATTTTATTAATTCTATTTTATTATATTTTATTTTATTAATTTATTATATTTATATAATTTATATAATTTATTATATTTATATTATATTATATTATATTCATTTTATTTTATTAATTCAAAGTAAGTCTGAGTTGGAACTATATAAGCAGGAAAAAAACGATTCGATTGGAATGTCCTTTTTTAAATAAAAATCTAGCGTTTTTATTTTATCAATTTTATTTTATTAATTCTATTTTATTATATTTATTATATTTATTATATTTATTTTATTTTGTTAATTCAAAGTAAGTCTGAGTTGGAACTATATAAGCAGGAAAAAAACGATTCGATTGGAATGTCCTTTTTTAAATAAAAATTCAGCTTTTTTATTTTATCCTACTATTATAGGAGTTATAAAAGTTCACCTCTTTGAACGTCTGCTACTGCTTCAATCCCCCAGAATACGATGGCATACTTCACTTCTCGTCAGCTTCTAATGATTTACAAGGCTCAGATACGACCTGTCTTTGAATATGGTTCTCATGTGTGTAGTTCGGCACCAAAACATTCATTGAGGCTTCTCGATTCTATTCAGTGAAAGGCAATCCGTCTTGTTGGCGATTCTTCGCTCACAGACTTGCTCACTTCATTGGAACATCGTAGAAGGGTCTGAGACTTGTCACTTGGGTTCGTCGATTAAAACTCCAAACAACATTGAACTTCTTTTTTTTATAATTCTTTATCACAATACAATACAACACAACCATTTAAACCGCTCGGATAACTTTCCAATGCTCGGTACTAAAACTCTCTTTACTAAAAATTCTCTCTAATACAAACTCTTTGTTAAACAAATTCTACACGTCAACTACTTGCACTTAGCAATAACAAAACTCTATCCACTTAGCTCTATGAAACTCGCTCCACTTAGCTCTGAATACAAACTTCCGAATAACTAACTCTTCAAATAACTAACTCTGCCCGCGACGAAGTCCTCTTCCGTATATATACCTGCGTGCCTATCGAGAATCCTCGAGAGAAGCCCTGATGACGTGTCTCGAATTCTCCAGGCAGCAACCAACAGTTCCTGGAAAATGACAACGCTACGACGCGATCCCTCATCTGCGTTTACGATCTCGTCAGGGCCGGCGCTAGGACGTAACATTTTATTCACGGCCGGTGCTCTTCTGAATTGTTATCAATCGTTCCACCCTTGGCAATATCTACACGATGACTCGACGAGTACAGAATTCCCACCCCTTTGTTGTGAATTTTGAGACCTGTCGAACCTCTCTTGCTCAGGGATCTTTTTTCAATAGAAGAGCTGAGTTTTTGAACTCCTTGCCGAGAAAAGTTTTTTCTGAGGTTCACAAACTCAGAAATTCAAAATGAATGTTAATTCGTATCTCCTGTCCCTTGATTCATGCGGTGGCTTTCAACATTACAGGGCTTCCCTTTCGTGTGAATCTGCATATAAAAAAAATTGATTCAGTACTCTACTGTACCAATGTATCTTTTCCAAGTATGAATTTTCCATGTATCCCGTATTTTATTTTTCTTTGCTATTCCAGATTATTCATGCCCCTTCCGAAATCAACTCCTGATGGCGACCTGGTACTCTTCGTGAGGATGATGGACTTTGACCCCAAGAACTACATGTACCCTGCACAGGTTAAGTGTTTCGATATGATAACCCTCCTCCATTTACACCAGCACGGTCCTTACAACGGAGTCGTCATCCTTTTTGATATGGAAGGATTCGCATTCGGACATTTCCTCAAAGTTAACATTGTTCTGATGAGGACGTTTTTGTATTACCTTCAGGTAGGAACGGATTTTTCTACTGTACTATTTCTAAATGGAGAATAAATCACCAGATAGCAATAGATATTCTTCCAAAGGCATATACCATCGCGGATGTTTTTTGTAGACCTTTTCAAGGTATCAAATCTGGAAAGCGAGCTGGCCCTTCCTTAGTATCTTGGTGATTAGAGGATCAACAGTAGTTACCAGAATATTCAAATACTAAATTCCCCTGTTGAATATTGTTCAATTGACAATTTCGGAGATAGTTTACGTTGTACCCATTCACTTGTAAAATCGAAAACTAAATGAGAATATTCGAACTGAACAATGATGTTTGTTATACTGAAATATTTGTGTTTTTTATGGACAAAAAGTAACCTATCAAACCTTATCAGGTTGTTGGGACTGTAATATGACAGAGAAAAACGAATATTTCTAGAAATATCGATATTAATGTGTTTGTTCTCAGTTAATTATCAAATGTTCCGCCATTTTGTAGTAGGTGAAGATATTGACTTCATATTCTAGGCTTGTAAAGTATTCGTCAGGAGCTTCAAAATTATGTATCACAAGACCCCCCTATTTCTATTTAATTTTTTTTCCAGATGGCGCCCAGTCGCCATCTTGAAATTTTCATGTGTTACTTTTACTCAAAAATATAGAATTCATGCATCACTTTCATTATCACAAGTTTCAATCTTACGTAAAACGTAAAGATGATTAGCAGTAACATGTAAATCATAACTGGAAATATCTTCAAAATGTCTGAGAAATAAGTCATAATCATTTCCCTTATTTTCAGGAAGGAATGCCGATACGATTCAAAAGCATACACTTCTTCAACATCGTTCCATTTATGGATAAAATTTTAGCAATGATGAGGCCCTTCATGAAGAAACATGTTGCGGACTCGGTAAGTACCCTTCAAGCCATTTTGATCACATTCAATGCAAGTATCCGATAATAGAGTCTATTTTTTTTCTTCATTTGCAGTTGGTTATGCATCCCCATATGGATACTCTGTTCAACATTATTCCAAAAGAAATTTTACCCGAAGACTATGGTGGATCATGTGATTCACTGAAATCTTTACACGGTGAGTTATTTTACTATACTCTTGTGACTGAATTTTAGAGTAACTGATGCAGCTAGACTCATGAGTATGAGAAAAAAACGACATGAATTTCGCAATTTTTCAATTGTTCTGTATAAGTAAATATCAAAATCTATCCGGCTAAGTAGAAAAACAAGACAAGGTTGTAAATGCAGCAACATGGAGGAATATGAATATTTCTGAAAGGCAAAAAGGAGAAAAAAAATGGACTGTTTTACATATTCTAAAATCTTTGGAGATATAGTTCTTCCATGTATCCCAGGTACAGAAAAAATCTAATCGAATGCTTGTTTCAGAAAAATACAAATCTCTGATCAACGATAATGCAGAATTCTTCATATTTCAAGATTCTCAAGTAGTGGATGAAAACAAAAGACCAGAGAAAGATGAGTATGCCAGTGAAGTGTTTGGAACAAATGGTACTTTCAAGAAGCTACAGCTGGATTGACGAGTGAATAATCGCCCACCAAACGTATTCAAACCTAATAGTGTATTTCTACTTTTACTATGTAAAATCATGCTACTTGTAATATTTACTTTAGAACAATAAAAGTGTAAACCTGCTCTGAAATTTGGGCAAGAATGATCCTTCCTGCTCGGGGTTTGTATAGCGAAACACGTCGCACGTCGCATTCATGTTAAAGATAGAGTACACGTCAACAAATCAACAAATTCACGTCATGGATCAGGTAGATCAGGGCTCTTTTGGGTTGGAGAATGTCACGAACAAATCTAAAATACACTGGCTTTACATACGCATGTATGACTGGCTTCTTTCGTAAGAATATGATCAACCAAACTTTCGGGACTTTCATGCACTTCGTCTCTGTATACTTTGAGATCATGTTCTTCTAGATACTACTCACGTAGTATTTAGAAGAAGATTAGCATTTGATTCGACATTGTTATCAAATTCATCCATATCTATACTGGACATATTGACTTAAGTAACACATTCACTCCTCATAATAAGTATGAAAAATAATATTCATTACTAGACTGTGACAGCCTAATATAACTCCGTGCGTTCTTCAACATCATAGCCAGCCAAAAGAAACGCGGGGACTAACCGTCCACGTGCTGATCACGCTAGATGCATTGTTTACGAGCACTCTATCTTTAACGTGAATAGACTATAATGTTTTGGTTTCAACTGAGGACGGTTCTGGAAAGGTTTTAAGTGGTCGCATAATCGAAAAAAGTGAATTGATATATTTTTCAAATATGGATTTGTATCCTCCACTTCAATTAGAAAATAATACTGTTGAAATAGTGTGCAATTCAGTTATTTTGTACCGAGCCTAAAACATTTTTCATACAACAAAATACCCTTTACATATCACATGTCACCTCTGTGATATGGGAACCAAGCAACAGGCATATTCCAGTGCTGATCTGACCAAAGAACAATATAAAGTTGTGAGGATATTACATGACAACTCTTTACCATTTCCCATTCTAAATACTAACATTTTACTTTCCTTTGCAGAAACATTTTTGAAGTGTGTTTTGAAGTTCAGTTGCTGATCTAAAGTTATCCCAAGGTCTCTTATTTTTTTTACCCTGTCGAGTACTTTTCCATTAATATTATAGTCAGGTACGAGTTGTTTCTTGAGGACCAATCATATACAATATCTAATTCGTTCTGAAGAATCTGACTGTCCAAGATATCACTAACTGATGAATATAACTTCAAATCATCTGCAAATAGTGAAAACTTTGCATACTGTGAATTATTTCCAATGTCATTTACAAATAAGTTGAACAATAATGGTCCACAATGTGATCCTTGTGGTTCACCGGAAGATACTGGAATTGTTTATGAAATGTAATTATTAATTGTAACACACTGAAAACGTTGTGTTAGCAAGCTTTTTATCCGATATAGCATACCAGTACCAAAACCAACAGTAACAAATGATTGACCCTATCAAATGCCTTCGAGAAATCGGTATAAATAGAATCTATTTGATTACCCTTATCCAAGGCATGTAACAGATGTTGTTCATATGTTATAAGATTTGTCACAGTAGATCGTTCTGAACAGAAATCATGTTGTTGTGGATTTATTATATTCTTGCAGGCCCAGGTCAACTGACAAGTTACTAGTTTATCCATCAAACTTAGGTATTACACACTGAATGCAGATACCTCTATAATTTGTGACATTTTTCCTAATCATCTTTCGAACAATTCATTCAGGCCAGTCTCAAATCTACCTACACAGTAGGTTTTGGCTGACCGGTGCCAGTGCAGGTTTCTTCACAGAAGGAAATCCTGCATTTGCTTTTGGCGATACAAATGAAGGAATTGATTTTCAATTATAGGGACGGACACACTTGCAGACCAGTTTCGGGCTATTTGGCCACTCGTTAGTACAAGGCAGTTTTATCATCAACATAAAGTCGATGACTTCCCATAATTGAAAATCAAAATCCTTCATAGTATCAAGCCCCGACCGAAGCTGATGCGAACAACGAAGTTATTGCGCCATGTACTTATGGACGAGGTATTCCAAAAACAAACCGAATTCGCCCATCCCTCCTGCGAGGAAAATGTAAAAACATACGACATAGTCGATGGGCTTCGCTTTGCGTAGATGATATAACTTTTTATAGCTCAGATACCAAAATCAGTAAACTACTTGGGAGGGACGAAACCACCCTGTGTAAGGCCAAGGAATGGCTAATATCAAACGAACTAATTGACAACCCAGACTAATCTCAAAAAATTCTCTCCACTACAGATTCTATAGTTTTCAAGTCCAATTGTCATGGAGATAACATTGCATGTAATCATCTAAAAGACGGGTAAGTGCGGTCCTGTGCGCGAGTACAATGTGATGGAAAGGAGATGATGTCAGTTAATGCACGGGCGCCGGAACTTCAAAATTACCATGGGGGCTCGGTCTCCAAAAATAAACATATAAGAATTATATATATATATATATATATATATATATATATATATATATATATATATATATATATATATATATATATATATATCCCATAGTGAGCTAGATAAAATAAAGCCAGTGTATTTTAATATCACATATTCAGGTGATGTTCACATACATGAAAAAAAACACAAAGCGGGTACTAGTCCAAAACGACCTGAGTACAACATGTTTGAAATGATGAAAATAATTTCCAAACTCCTCGGTAAAGTATATAAAAATAGAAAAAAAACTAATAATCCCAGCCAGTTTCAATACTTAAATGCGAAATGGCGAGTCTGAGTACTACAAAAGAAACAAATAACCAATTTCTCCGTGAACTATAAAATTTATATGTAACAAATAGAATCAAACCTATGACTTTACTCATGTTAGAAGGTCTGCCGTCTTTGGTTATTTTTCAAAATGAAAATATTTGCTAACTCGTGATTACTAACTTCTTCAAAATGTAGAAGTTCAAAATAGCACAATCGTTTAGTATTTGCTGTGTCATCGTGGACCGTAAATACGTTTTTGATTTGATCTTCAGATATCACAACTTTTTTTTTATCAGAATATACACGGTATACGTATGTACCTTTGTCAATAGTGACTACGGCTTTGAGTAACAAACTCCGGCGGTTTTGTCACTGACTCTGTTGCCAGCGTGATAATAAAAATCTTTATCTACACCCGTACTCTAATAATACCCTTATATGCTCACCACCCGTTTTATAATGAAATCCATTACGATACAGATTTTCATTACGATACAGATTTTCAACCAATAGAAACCCATTATTTTTCAATCAAGCATGATGTGCAAGCTTCGCATTTTGACGTTTGTCAAGTCAAAATCAGTAGGTATTGAATTTTTGAAGAATTTAGTCAATTTTCGATAATCGAATGAAAATGTCTTATAGCAGTGCTATAGAAGAATTACCAGCAACTCCACAGATGTCTTAGACAAGAAAAAAATACAATCGAAAGGATTATATTTTTCATTTGACAAATGCAACACATATGTTGTTATTTTCGAACAAGTCGAATGTGCTTTCATGGCCGAATGGTCAGCGACGCGGGCAGTGATCACAGACGTCCCGGGTTCAATTCCAGACCCCGGCAAAGACTTTTTTCGTTTTTTTTTCTTCTCATTGTTGTATTTTCGGTGGTTATATCATTAATTATAATTCTGTCGAATTTTTCAAAGAAATACGATTGATTACCCACTATTATTGTGTTCAATATAAATACCTAATATTATAATATTTTCAGTTCTTCATTATTTATTGGGTGTAGATAAAATAGCGTATGCAACTCTCATGTAATGGTTATTAATACACTCGCATAAACCATACGAAACTCACCTTCGGCTCGTTTCGTATCCCGGTTTATGCTCGTATATTAATAACCATCATTACACGATCGTTGCATAATATACTATTATCTACACCCGTACTCTAATAATACGCTTATATGCCCACAACCCGTTTTATAATGAAATCCATTACGATACAGATTTTCATTACGATACAGATTTTCAACCAATAGAAACCCATTATTTTTCAATCAAGCATGATATGCAAGCTTTGCATTTTGACGTTTGTCAAGTCAAAATCAGTAGGTATTGAATTTTTGAAGAATTCAGTCAATTTTCGATAATCGTATGAAAATGTCTCATAGCAGTGATATAGAAAAATTATCAGCGACCCTCCACAGATGGCTTAGACAAGAAAAAAATTCAATCGAAAGGATCATATTTTTCATTTGACAAATGGAACACATATATGTTTTTATTTCCAACCAAACTATTTGTGCTATCATGTCCGAGTGGTCAAAGGCGCCGGCAGAGGAAAATTACGTCCAGGTTCAAATCCTGACCTCGGCAGAGTTTTTTTTTCATTTTTTTTCTTCTTTTCATTTCTCATTCTTGTATATTTTCCGTGGTTATACCATTAATTATAATTTTGTAGAATTTTTCAAAGAAATACGATTGATTACCTACTATTATTGTGTTCAATATAAATAACTAATGAAATAATATTTTTAGTTCTTCATTATTTATTGGGTGTAGATAAAATAGCGTATGCAACTCTCATGTAATGGTTATTAATACACTCGCATAAACCATACGAAACTCACCTTCGGCTCGTTTCGTATCCCGGTTTATGCTCATGTATTAATAACCATCATTACACGATCGTTGCATAATATACTATTATAACCCGACACCAATGGGACCGATACACAATTTGTTCTAAACGAAACATTTTTGCTACGAGAGCATGGTAGGTAACAGTTTCGCAAACCAGAACTTCACTATGGGGGGTCCGCCCCCATAGCCAATTCTCTATGGGGGCTCGAGCCCCATTGCCCCCATGGTTCCGGCGCCCCTGGTTTGATGGGAGGATTTTTAATTAAGAATCGAAAGCTAAAGGCCGAATTGTTGATAGTTATCGGCAATTTCGATTCAAAGAAGCAGCTGCGCAGTATCGCAGTGTTTGTCCTGGACCAATTGGTATAACAAATTTCAAACTGTTGTCGAAGCTGTTGTCGGAGCCTGAAAGTTCAAATTCGAGGTAGGAGATATCCTTATTATTATTAAAGATTTTGCAGTCAGCGTTGTAATCACACTGCGCAGTCGGAATCTCGTCACGCAACTCCAGTTATTCTCATTGAAGATTTTCTTGAATAGAACTGTTGAAGAGGGGTTGTATTTACGGGCATTCGTATCTGAAAGATGGCATTAATAGAATTGAGAATATTTAATTTTCTGGGTAATGTTAAGTTTATTGGGCACCAAGCGATAAAAAAAAAATTTTGCGTGAACTTACGTATTTCGACCTCCTGAACAAAAAACTTAGATAAAAATTTTGGCGCTCTCCAATAGTTTTCAAGATACAGGGCATTTTTTGGGTAAAAAATGGGATTTTTGAATACACGTTCCTGCATCAAAATCACACTTGAAATTCATCCTTCTTTTTTATCAGCACAATGTACAGGGTGTCCCAAATTCGAGCCTCATCATTGGGATCTCGGAAACTAGAAGAGATACGAGGTCGGTTAAATGGAGGCAAAGTTGCGCAATTTGGTGCTCATCAAAACGCCGCTTTGATATTTGAAATATTCCGAATACTTACGAAGATTTTTGGAAAAAACCGAATATTCGCGATTTCATTTTTATTTTTTTATGACTCTGTTTGAATAGATATAACAAAACAAATTACACATTCTCATTGCTACTTTTTCTGTTCTACAAGATGGTGTTATCAGATTTTCAAACAGACGTTTCGTATTTGAGCTGCCATCATCAACTTTGTTTTTTTAAATACGGCCCTGGATTTTTTATTATGGATTTCAAAAGCTACTAATGTCCCAAAACCAATGATGTATCGCACTTATTCAAAAAGTTTATATCAATAGCATTTTCCATAAGAACTCATGTGTTAGAGAGAGAAAGAGAATAGATTTTTGGTAAGATCTTGGCAGGACATCGTTAAAATGATTTTTTCGAAAAAGGACGATACATCATTGGTTTTAGTACCTTAGAACTCTTAGAAGCTCCTAAAAATTGAAATAAAACAATGTGTGACAATAGGCATGATGTTTTCATTATTCCAAAAAAAAGTCAAACGAAAACTATTAAATTGAATACCCAATGAAGGTTAAAGCAAATATTCAAATTGCAATCCACCTGTATGAATGCATTTTCGTGTTAGTCTGTGAAGTTTATGGATGGCACGCTGAATGGTCCTTGCAGGGATAGCCCTGATCTCCCTTAATAGGTCTTGTCGTAAAACTTCAAGATTTTGTGGCGTGTTTCGATAAAGACGGTTTTTGAGAAATCCCCAAAGAAAGTAGTCTAGAGGGTTTAGGTCGGGGCTTCTAGCTGGCCAACGTACGGGACCTTGGTTTCCAATCCATTTATTAGGGAATAATTCGTTTAATAAATTTTTAACACGTCTCCCATTATGAGGTGGTGCACCGTCTTGTTGCCACCATAGTTGACGTAATCCTTCCAAAGGTTCTTCCGTTAAGGAATCCAATATATTGGTCCTTATTAATTCTGCATATCTATCGGAATTTAAGTTTCCTTCAAGAAAAAACGGGCCGATAATTTTATTGTGCCACATACCGACCCATACGTGAAATAATTGTCGTCCCTGAGGTCTTACTTCTTGATTCTGCCTTGGGTTTTCTATTGACCAATAGTGTTCGTTATGTCTATTGAATAGTCCATCTGTTGAAAAACTGCATTCATCTGTCCATATAGTTTTATTTAGGAAGTCGTCATTTTCATTAATTCTATTTTGCAACCAGTTACAAAATTGTAATCGTCTCTCAGCATCGCCCGGTCTTAGTGTTTGACTAATATGAATTTTGTAAGGTTTATATCCACGCTTATTTAAAGTTCTCCAAACTCTCATTCGCGGTAATCCTACTTCTTCTGCGAAAACTCTAACCGGAGCTCGGGGATTATTATTGGCCTTAAAAAATAATTTAAAATTATTCATTTTACTTTCTACTTTGTAATAGTTTTCAAACTTACAGTGTTCAAGATAATTTGTTCCTCTTCTGGATCGATTCGTCTTCCATATTCAACTCTTGGCTTAACAAAACTTCCGTACTGAGCTAAATTATTATCAATATTAGCAAAATAACTATAATGCGGCTGCCGTCTCTCTGGATATTCCAACAAATAGCGCTCACAAGCCTTTTTGAATTTCGATTCGAAATATAATAAATCCTTATCATGTCTCGTTTTTCTTCGTTAGAAAAAGTCATTTTGGTTTAATAAGCGTTAACGATTAGTGAACGCACAGTGAACTGTCAAAATATTGGATAATTTAAACATTAACAAATGAACTAAGATAGCCGAAGTGCACGATGCACCGCCACTTTGATAAAATGCAATTATTTTTGTAAATATAGCCTAGGGCCTACAGTTTGAGGGATGACACTTTAATTACATTATTTATTAACCACCCACTTTTATGTTAGTTTTTCAGTTTTATGCAATGCGCTATTGCAAAAAAAGTTTGTTTTTAATCCTATTAAACATCTAATTTTTGTCTCTCTCTAACACATGAGTTCTTATGGAAAATGCTATTAATATAAACTTTTTGAATAAGTGCGATACATCATTAGTTTTGGGACATTAGTAGCTTTTGAAATCCATAATAAAAAATCCAGGGCCGTATTTAAAAAAACAAAGTTGATGATGGCAGCTCAAATACGAAACGTCTGTTTGAAAATCTGATAACACCGTCTTGTAGAACAGAAAAAGTAGCAATGAGAATGTGTAATTTGTTTTGTTATATCTATTCAAACAGAGTCATAAAAAAATAAAAATGAAATCGCGAATATTCGGTTTTTTCCAAAAATCTTCGGAAGTATTCGGAATATTTCAAATATCAAAGCGGCGTTTTGATGAGCACCAAATTGCGCAACTTTGCCTCCATTTAACCGACCTCGTATCTCTTCTAGTTTCCGAGATCCCAATGATGAGGCTCGAATTTGGGACACCCTGTACACATCCCTAATTATCCGTTCCACACTTTTTTTCATTCGGAAACACTAGTTTTATAACAAAAAAATGCACTTTTCCTCAACAACAACAAAAACATTGAAAATTCGGCATGTCACTGCTAAATGTTTAGTGTAGTTTTTATGAGGGGTTGGTACCTTGGAGAACCAGAGCACACTATTTAAATTAAAAATATCGCGAATTAATTCTCCTTCATTTCACCATCGACAATTAGCAATTGTTTTATTATTCTTGATTGTTGAAATTGAAATGGATCTCAAAAATAAATTTAAAAAAGCATACGAACCTGCATACAAACCAAGTAAGTGTGGATGTTTTCGAACCAAAATTAATTAGCGATATTTTAAATTTGAATAGTGTGCTCTGGTTTTCCAAGGTACCAACCCCTCATAAAAAAAATACACTAAACATTTAGCAGTGACATGCCGAATTCTCAATGTTTTTGTTGTTGTTGAGGAAAAGTGCATTTTTTTGTTATAAAACTAGTGTTTCCGAATGAAAAAAAGTGTGTAACGGATAATTAGGGATGTACACATTGTGCTGATAAAAAAGAAGAATGAATTTCAAGTGTGATTATGATGCAGGAACGTGTATTCAAAAATCCCATTATTGACCCAAAAAATGCCCTGTATCTTGAAAACTATTGGAGAGCGCCAAAATTTTTATCTAAGTTTTTTGTTCAGGAGATCGAAATACGTAAGTACACGCAAAAAAAATTTTTTATCGCTTGGTGCCCGATAAACGTATTACCATTTTCTGGAATTTGTTCTCTTCAGAATAGTAAAAATCTCTTGAAAATATTGTCTTCTTTTTCGTGCGATCAATCAACCAAAAAGAACTTTGAGATAGAAAGGCTAGTTGCGATTGATACATTATATCTGGTCCCTTTGTTTTAGAGATATACAGAAAATATTCAAAAATCTAATTCTTTTTTTTTACTGAGTTCAGGTTTAATTGAATATATATTTCCAAAAACTGTTTCCACATTATCATTGCATTGATGGACCGTAAAAATGCGCTCAAGAGAGTACTGTACAGGGTGTTGTTTTGGTAAAATTCCGTTAATCGGGCTCCGCCTCGAAAACAAAAAATTTTTAGTGGAACGTACGTATGAACAAAAAATTCAAATGGAATTTTTGGGGCTCTCAACTCGTTTCGGAGATACGGCCCCCCAAAGACAGGTCGGGGTTTTACACCTATGTTTGTTTCTCAGCCAATTCCGCTCGAAATTCCACCTTCTTTCTATCAACACAATATATACATTGTATACCAACTTCTTCATCACTTTTTGATCGAATCATAAGCATTTTTCACTACAAAACTCTAAAATGTAAATCGTCTTAGGAATTCGAGGTTAGCAAAACAGTAGAACGCGCGACACAGAAAGCCTGTTTTTCACATTCTGTCCCTTGAATTCGATTGAATACGTATTCAGACCTCAGCAGAACCAATTAACGCCTGGTAACAAAATATAATATTGAATACAGCATTATAATTTTTTTTTACTTTCAAAGAATCATCGATCTTGGAATATCTCGATGATAGGAATTACGTTCACTAAAAATAATCTCTCGTGGGAAAACCATGTGAGATCGATCGCTAAGGGTGCTTCCCAGAATCATTGATTTCTATTTCTCGCTAAGAAATACTTCACTTCTCGTCAGCTTCTGATGATCTACAAGGCTCAGATACGACATCTCTTTGAATATACTTCTCGTGTAGGTATGGAACTCGACACCAAAACATTCATTGAAACTTCTTGGTTCTATTCAGAGAAAGGCAATCCGTCTTGTTGGCGATTCTTAGCTCATAGACTCGCTCAATTCATTGGAATCTCTGTAGATATTTCCACGGTTGGTACTCATCATGACCAGATGAGAGCGTAATTTCCACCTCTTTGTTGCGAGCTTGGAGACCTGTCGAAGCTGAAAAGCTGACAAAAAGGCAAAAAATTGAAATGGCAGGAATTACTCATCTTGGTATTACTTGAACTCAACATTCATATTGCTAAAACTGGTGCAGATGGTGTGAACTTCCAAGAGGCAATGCCATCTTAGGGATGGCGGCCTGATACCGGAGCTGATACTTTATATTGGAACAGGTATTCGTATTTGGATCAGTGGACTGATCCGATCCTGAAATAAGTCGAGTACTATTATAAAAGACGGGCATACATTATGCCATTTTCATGCAATGCAAGTTCCATGCAAGTCCAAAATTGAAAACGCGCTTGCGCGCGTGCAATTTCCGTGCAAGTTTTGAAAATAGCATCGGCTCTATTTTTCTTGCAAGTTTTATACAATTCTAGTAATTTTTATGGTGGTAACAGTTTTACCAACCTGAACTTCAAAAGCACTATTAATATTAATTGTCTTCTTCCAAGCCCCAAGCCAAGCTATTTATGCTATGTTTATCGTTTGATTATTGACAGAAGTGTTACCATTTGCAATAATAATAATGTTTTCCTTTTTTGACAAGGCATCATTGATAAATAGAGAATTGTTTTCGAAACAACTGGACCAAAGACGAAACAGAGTATGATGAATGATGAGCAAACTCAACCATAACCTCACATAATTATTAATTTTAGTGATGTTGGCTGCAATGTCATAACAAATCACAATTGCACTGAAATAGCATAGTGTATGACCGATGGCAAGAGGCATGCAAGTGCCATGCAATAAATTTCTTGCATAGCACCAAACTTGCATTGCATGGAAATGGCATAATGTATGCCTGTCTTAACGCTTCGATAACGTTCCAGTTCACAGGGTGCGTACTACCAAAGAATATTTACGTATACACGAACAAGAAGCGAATCTGACAATGCGACAAATACACCCTGAATGCGCATGTCTATCAGCAGTGTCAGCATTCTGCAGTCGGTCATTCATATCAACAAACGAGTACTGGTGTTTCTTGTCAAGTAGATTACTGGATCACTGTTTTTGCTGGCAGTCATGCGTAGTCGCAACAAAAATAGTTTGGAGGTCATGAAATATGGCAGTGGTGGGGACCGCAGGAATAGCGGCTGTGTAGCGGCAAGTGTCGCTTCTTGTTCGTTATACGTAAATATTCTTTGGTACTACAGACAGATGGGTATTAGTACACCGACTGCTACTTGACTATGTAGTCCGACGGGATTGGTAAACTGGTCCAACGTACCTATTACGATAGAGAAGTGTGTATGGATCACGATGCATTATGGACTGCTCGGTCGGACTTGGATATACGATACGGTACAGATTCTTTTGACGGAACACATATAACTCAGACTGAATAGAAGTGGCCGTTACTTGAAAATCCATACTAAACAAATAACTCATATGTATAGTACAGATAATTAAGCTAAAAAAAATGGTAAAACCTCGCATCGCAATTTTTTCGTCCAGCATCGACTTGTACAAAAATTTAGGATTGGGCTTATTACACCCCCTAGTTCATTTTCTATATTGTGCCGTTATAAGCTTTTTGTTTTTTAGGGGTGAAAACTACCCCTTATTGTCAAAAATTATAAAATAACATTCAAAACCTAAATATGGGTAAAAATAGTTGAATAATGATTCTTCCATGCGTTAGGATACAATTTCACAATCTTTCAACCTATCCTTTTTAAAAACTACCCTTGAAAACATTGAAATTTTTATTATGTCTTCTTTCTTTAGAATACACTGGTGAGAAATCAACGAAATATACACTCACACACGCAAGCAGATTTTTCTTCTCCAATATGAATGGAAAAAGTGGAACATATAACGTATAACGGCCGAATATAAAGTTTATTACTACGCTCCGAAGCGGTAATTGAAATTTTTCAAAAAAAAATTGATCGTTTTTTTAACGGCCGAATATAAAGTTTATTACTACGCTCCGAAGCGGGTAATTAAAATATTTCAAAAAAAAATTGATCGGTTTTTTAAGCATAGCTCCTTAATTTTAGGTGATAGAAAAAATTTTCACAAACGATTTTGTAGAGCTTTTCAAGAGCTATAAGGCTATGTAAATAAAATCACTTAAGATCCCTTAATTTTTGAATGAGGAGAGTTTGAAGCGCTTGACTTAGGTGATGTCCGATCGTAAATGTTGGTGTTAAACGGCTATATCTCGCCGAATATTCACTTTACAAAAAATCTACACAGTAAAATTTTTGTCATTAAAAAAGCTACAATTTAGTACTGTATGATTTTTTTCGTATCTTTATTATTTTGAGAGATATAAGAAAATGGTTAAAAACACGAAATTGAAAAAAATCGTTTTCTCTTCAAACTCCAATTTTTCTAAAATAAGGCATTTTAAATTGGTTGAACTTCGTGGGTGTATTAATAGTACATATATAAAGAGAATCACAGAAGGGTGGCAATCAATTTTCGTAAGGGGGTACTTTAGAGGTTGTTTTCACAGATTTTTTTCGTAGAAAAAAGCGGGTACCGATCTTTTTCTGATCATAAGTCGGTCAATTTCCATGCTA
Source organism: Zygogramma bicolorata (assembly GCA_032362365.1). Taxonomy (NCBI): domain Eukaryota; kingdom Metazoa; phylum Arthropoda; class Insecta; order Coleoptera; family Chrysomelidae; genus Zygogramma; species Zygogramma bicolorata. The sequence continues at coordinate 2,634,647 of JAVJAQ010005172.1, forward strand.
GGAAGATATTTTTTTATTTGTTTGAAAGCTCTAATTGAATAGTTTGAAACAGATTCCATAAACTTTTTTCGAAAAATCCAAATTATTCTCGTTATTTCGCTTTAAATCTTCCAATTTATACATTTCTCGAAAAAAGCTAAGCATTAATTGACTTTATCTCAGTTCGTATGTGTCGTAGGAAAATTATAAAGAAAGCATTGTTTTTTTTTTCAAATGCTACAATTTGCTTCCTGCCCCTTTTTTTCATAAAATGCATAGTTTTAGAGTTATTTGCAAAAAACCATTTAAAAAAGTCGATTTTCTCGTCAAAAAACTGTTACTTTCAACTTCGAATAACTCAAAAAATATTAGTTTTACGAAAAAAACGTATGGAACTTTTTTTTCTTAGAATCACTTTTTCCGTCGATTCCCAAAGTTAAAATGTAATAAAAAATTTCCATCCCCCAGATGGGGTGGCAACCACCCCCAAGGCTCTAACGTACAGCGGCATTATATAGAAAATGTTCCTTGAGCTATTCCCTAACTTCTGTGAAAATTTCAAGTAAATCCATGGTGGCGAAAAAATTGCGAGCCAAAATGCTTCATTTCCTGAACTAGTATTTTGATCCTTCAATTTGTGAGTGTTGATAAAAAACAGATACACATTGGAGGATTAGATATTAGATTGTGCACTAGTTCTGCAGGAACTGAGTAGTACTATGTTTGAGTTTGATCAAATAGTAAAATGTGTTTGATTATTATAGTGAGCAGTAGGTAATAAATAGTCTACAAAAAAAATATAAAATCGACTATCTTCTATTATTCAGACAGAGGAGACCTCGGTAGGAGTTTGAGACTTTGGTCGTCACCCAGCAGATGACCTTGCCTCTTGGAGCTTTACACCACCTGCACCAGTTTCAGAGATTTAGGAGTAGATAGTTCGAAATGGTTATGTTCACAGTCCAGCCAAATGTCGCTGATGGGACCTGGTGGGTCGAAACAGCTGTCTGGCATTGGATTTGTGAATGCAAACATTTCGAACGAGGAAATTCTGATTCATATTGCTATATGATTGAAATAAACATGCAATAACAAAGATATTTCAATAATTATTATTGAACTAGAATAGAATACAGCTTCATTTAAAAAAATCCATAATCACAATAACAAACACACCAATTTTGTGAGTGTGAAGGCAGAGCCTTGTTCGGGCAAGGGACTCTTATATTCTTGATGGCCTCTTGGACGAGTTACCGATTTTTCGGTAGCGAATATGCTATTTCAACCATAGGGAAACCCAGAAAAACTCACAGTACTACCGGGTCTGTTGGTGACCTTACATACTGAGATTGGTAGCTGAGCAATCAACTATTGCCCAGAGCCAGCCAGAAAAAATCTGCGATGACCTGGTCGCGAACCGGCAGTGAGGAAAGTGAACTCATAGTCATAGTGACCTAGAATGAGGAAAACATTGCCGATAAAATAATAAAACTATGCCTACCGTTTCACCATCATTTTGGTACAGGACAGCTTACTCAAATCAGAATTACAATCCATTTTTCAAGATCTTTATCAGTAAATAATGGCATGACATTACCTTGGAATAAATTCACATTGATGATCAATCATTTCAATATCAATTGTCGCATGCATGATGCATGTTATGAGAACAAATTGCACGTTTGAGTCATTAGAAATAAAAATAATTGTTGGTTTTGATTACCGTCAATTTATTCCACGGGATATGTGAATATGAATATGAACTCTGGGTGCATCAGTGAGTCTGCAAAGTGACCAAGAGAGAGTTTCATGATAAATCAAGTATAAATGACATGCAAGATTCATATCTAGAAGTCAGAAGGGGGAAACAGAGCGCAGTGGCGGGTGCTCAAATCGGTAAAATTTCTCGTTTTTTTTCGAGGCTATATATACCGAGTGCATCAAGTTTAATCAAAGGTAATACCACGATTCCTTCAAATTTAATCGATAAATTTTCATTTTCCACAAAAACTTTTGTGTGTTTCGAAAATGAAAATTTATCTTATTAAATTTGAAGAACGAGTTGTATTTGGAGAGATTATTTTTTGAACAAATAGAAGGAAAAACAATTTAATTGATCAGTATTTCATTTATATAAGAAGGAACGGAGAATAGGTGAAAATTTTACAAATTTGAAATGTCAAATAACGATGTATGCCCTCTATGATCCAGAAGAGATATGATCAGTGGCGGATTTACCAGTAGGCTGAGTAGGCTGGAGCCTAGGGCGGCAAATTTTGAGGGGCGGCAAATTTAGTTCATAAGTTTTTTATTTTGATTGACAAAAAAAAATATACACACACAAAATACGAATTTCGAAAATTGGAGAGAAATTAAAATATTCAACGGCTTCTCTCCAGTCAAATGAATATATATATATATATATATATATATATATATATATATATATATATATATATATCAAAAAAAAATTGAAGTGAAAAAATTAGGTTTTCGAAAGTTATGGTATTTTCTTTTTTTTACATAAAAAGTAATAAATCATAACAGAAAAAATAATTTTAATGGGCTCAGCGATGATTTTTTTCTGATAAGTTCTTTTTTAAATTATATACATGTATATCGTATTTGTTAGGTACGGTTTAATGTGAGAAAAGATCGGATTTAGATTTTCAGGCAGAAGTAGAGCATACCTACGCGCTTAAGACATTCTATTGCGTACTTGTATCTGTGTAGTAACGCCAGAACAAACAACATGACCATTTGCATTACGATATGCACATTGAAGTGATATTGTGAATAACAGAATGATAATCTATCCTTGAATGACTCTATCCTTTATAAATCTCTCTACATCTGCTACATTGAGGAACGAATGCGCTTTGAGGTTACACTTTAAGTATTCTATCTTGCTCATTCCTCAGTCCTCTCTCTTAGGGCCAGTCCATTAGAACAAGTGTAGCGCGATCGGGTTATACTACCTGATCCGAAGCAGGGTCCTGACGTATACAAGTATACATACGTTGCGTCGAAGTATTGAGTTCGAGATTAAATTGAGACAGATATTTGCGTGGCGACACCAACGAGAAATTCACGTCTCCTATTTAGTTCAATTTCAAACCCTGCAATTTTTAATACTGTATTAATGTTAATATTTCAGGGAATCCATATTTCTAGTTCTGTACTATAATATCTTGTAAGTATTCAGTGGATTTTGTGAATATTCAAGTGTTCAGTGGATTTGGGTTAACACATTTTTCGTTGTCGTAGATAGACTCATATCTGAGTTGAGAAAACGGCAAGAGGCTTATCACGAATTTAACGAGAAATTTTCATTTCTTACCAAAACGAGTGAGTTGATACCATCAGTTCTGACTGAAAAGCCAGCTTTTTGGAAAAAATGTATCCTAATGATTTAGAAACAGACTTTGTTCAGGAATGCATCCACTTCCAAAGCTACCTTTTGTCTGGAAGAATTTCATTAAAACCAAGTTCTGGATCATCAAAAAGTCGGTCTTCATTCCTGCAAGAACAGAACCTAGGAAACATTTATCCAAACTTGGATATAGCGCTTCATACGGCTCTTTGTACACCAGCAACAAATTGTTCAGGTGAAAGAAGCTTCTCTTTCTTGAAGGGAGGAAAAAATTACCTACGATCAACTTTGAGTCAAGAAAAGCTAAACGCTTTAGCTCTCTTGAGCATAGAGTCAGAGCTAATGAACAAGATTTCGTAGGACGACATAATAAACGATTTTGCTAATTCAAAGTCTCGAAAGAAAGTATTGTAATGCTTTCAAAATTCAACATGAATTATTGTATTGCTTTCAAACTGTGAGTGTAGTAATGAATATTTATCAACGTTCGCCAAATGTATACTTTTTTATGCAGTCTTTATTCATATTATGTAAGTATTTTATAGTTTCAGGACATACCATATCTCACTTTGAAAATAGTACATGATCGAGATATTTTATGCCTAAAATAATGTTTTTTGATAATTCTTTGCTGTAAAAATAATCAAGGATCTAACACGGTACCATGCATATTTCTGAATGATACAAACCATACAAGAGAATTTGATGTAACGAGGCTGATGGAGAACAAATCATAAAGTTGGAATTTTATTGATAGAAAATTGATATGATTTTGGACTAGGATATAAAAATTTAGAGGCGGCAAAAATTGAATAGCCTACGGGCGGCAAATCTGTAAATCCGCCACTGGATATGATGCTTACGCAGTGCATATGATAATGCTTGCCGACGATACCAAGAGATGGCGTCACACCTCTCTTTGTACAAGGTTGGTAATTGAAAATTTCTTATTAAATGAAATTCGCGCCAGAAGGAACATAAAATCATTCGTTATGTCGTTGTTTCAAAATCTTCATACTTACAACGAACGGTTTCTTCTCATACAACAAAAAATGAATTGTATTCAATAAAAACTAATTGTACGCCATCTTCATTTGAGTTAAGGAAACCTTGATTATTTGAATCGGTCGTTCGCTATATCTGTCATAAAGTTGGGGTTATGAGCTATTTACGTGTTTGAGTGTTCATTGAAATGTGTTATGTTATTATTATGCTGAGAAAGTGAAAAGTGAATGACTATTAATAATAAGGTAACTCTTCATTCATGATAATTTATATAAATATGAGCCAGTTCAATAGAATCGACGCGGTAAACCTTATAGTTTTGACAGTTCAAAGGTAAACAACGTTTTATCGAAACAATCGAAAGGACCAGGCAGTTTTATCGGTATATTAGCCAAAGATTGTCTAGAATAACCATAGAATAACCCGCTACTATTGGTTGAAATGCTAAAAACGTCACATTTTGACAAGTGAAAAAATAATCGGTTAAAAGGTGTGCTGCTTTTCCGTGGTTTTCGAAATTTTGCTAAGCAAATTACTTGAGTGAATAATAATTTGAAAAAAATATTTCATCTTAAGTTATTCAGAAGTAGAAACTTGTGCGAGCAATGGATCAACGAGGCCTTACCTTTTAACGTGTGAATCCCAACAGAGTGGCCCGGCGGGAAATCGAACCCCGGACTTCCGCTCAAAAGGTGGACGTGCTAATCTCTACACTACCGAGAACCACTGCACACATTTTGGTCGATTGAGCTAGGTATAAGGGGGAAATTTGTTGAGATTATTTACAGAAAAAATGTAACCTCAGAAAACTTCGAAATCGAACAGCGAACAAAGGTATGATTTGATTGAAATGTGGGCCAAAATCAAGGTTTATTTGGATCAGTATAATCGGTTAGTCAGGTCTAGTGCAATTTAATCTCTGTAAAACTATATAAAAGCAGCCTAACCTCCAACTTTTTCATCGGTTATCGGTTGAATATAATCGTATAAAAAACTCCTATATCGAGTATTTTAAGAAAAAAGGTTAATTTCCCGTTTCGTTTTCGTTTCACCTTTTTGACGGATGGCAAAGAAAATAACACAATTTCTAATATTTTCATATTATTCTTTGGCGTGCGTGACACTTCCGTTGATAATTTTTTAAAATTTTATCGCAGGTGTTAGGACAGTAGATTTGCTAAACTGAAATGACTTTTTCGAAAAATATTGGTTTCATACACAATAGGAGCGTGTTTCGCTGAACAATCTACTATCTTCAGGGGAAGAAAATGAAACTGAACCCAGAAAATACCGAAGAATCGAAAAACTAGGTAACTGCAAAATCATTTCTGCAGCATACATTGTATTACTTCTTGATTTCTATACTAATGCTCTGTTAGTGTTTATTCTCCTTCATATGTTATTTTCAAAATGAGTAATATTGATTTATGTAAACGTGACAAATCATATAGAATTCTTGCCATTTTCTGTTATTCATTTCATTTTATTTATATACGAACATTTCTATATGGTGCGAAAGTACTGTGCATAATTTTTAGTGCGTAGTTTTTATAAATCTATCTAGGTTTATCTTCTTTAGTTTTCCGTCAGCTAATAATAAAACTCCTGGAATATGTGAAATCATAAATCGATAAAAGCATTCACGTATACCTGAGATCAACAAGTAAATTATACAAACCGAGGAACCTATCAAATATAGATTCTTTGTTCAAGTCGAGAATTTGTGTTTTCAACAATTCAACTAAGAGTAAATATAAATAATCAAATCTTTTCTACATAATATGTTCTGATAGCCATAATCATCTAACCAGACAGTTAAATAATTTGAAAACCATACAAATAAAAAGCGATTTTGGAAAAAAAGTCGTTGTACTTCTCTGGAATAAAAATTTATAACAGTCTACCAACACACATAAAAAATATCAATTCTGTTGCGAAATTCAAAATAGAGATCAAAAGATATTTCACAGCTATCAATAATAATGACTAATTATCCACATATAATGTGTCGATAATGCCTGATTCAACTGATTCATTTATATTATTTTATACCCATCCTTTCATTTATATATGTATATGCAACTGATATAATACTTTATTTCATTTGTTCCTTAATTTGTTCATTTTTATGTATTTTTTTTCGTCTTTTTTTTTCAACTCCCTGTAATTACATGTATGTTTCTTGGGATCATTGAAGTTATTTGTATTATTATTTTATAGATTATATGTACAAAGGTTCTCTTTGTTCATATTATAATAATACCATTTTGACACGATTATTTCCCACAATACCGATAACCGATACAAAAGTTGAAGGCTTTTACAAAGTTTTACAGCTTTCCATTGCACTAGTCCTGTAACCGATTGAACTGATCAGAATAAACCTGGATTTTTGCTTTATTTTTGAATATTATATTTTTCCTGTTTACGATTTTGAAGTTTTCTGTGTTTATTCCTGAAAATAATCTCAACTTATATCCCTCTTACACCTAGCTCAATCGACCTTAATACCTTTAAATATTTTGTTGATAAACGCTTTCGTGTATTCAATTCAAGAAAAAATCAATTATACAATCGAGTCATTTGCTGAGCAAAATTTCGAAAATCATGCATGTGTAGCACACAATTAAACCGATTATTTTTTTTACTTGTCAAAATGTGACGTTTTTGGCATTTCAACCAATAGTAGCGGGTTATTATATAGTTATTCTAGCCAATCATTGGGTATTATACCGCTAAAACTGCCTGGTCCTTTCGATTGTTTCGATAAAACGTTGTTTACCTTTGAACTGTCAAAACTATAAGGTTTACCGCGTCGATTCTATTGAACTGGCTCATATTTATATAAATTATCATGAATGAAGAGTTACCTTATTATTAATAGTCATTCACTTTTCACTTTCTCAGCATAATAATAACATAACACATTTCAATGAACACTCAAACACGTAAATAGCTCATAACCCCAACTTTATCACAGATATAGCGAACGACCGATTCAAATATTCAAGGTTTCCTTAACTCAAATGAAGATGGCGTACAATTAGTTTTTATTAAATACAATTCATTTTTTGTGGTATGAGAAGAAACCGTTGTATGAAGATTTTGATAACGACATAACGAATGATTTTATGTTCCTTCTGGCGCGATTTTCATTTCATAAGAAATTTTCAATCATCAACCTTGTACAATGAGAGGTGTGATGCCATCTCTTGGTATCGTCGGCAAGCATTATCATATTCACTGCGTAAGCATCATATCTCTTCTGGATCATAGAGGGCATACATCGTTGTTTGACAATTGAAATTTGTAAAATTTTCACCTATTCTCCTTTCCTTCTTATGAAAATGGAATACCGATCAATTAAATTGTTCTTCCCTCTATTTGTTCAAAAAATAATCTCTCCAAATACAACTTGTTCTTCAAATTTAATAGGATAAATTTTCATTTTCGAAACACTCGAACTTTTTTATTTTGAGGCAAAAGCATTCAAACGAACCGAATTGGATAAAATCACTCGTCCTACGGACTCGTGATTCCATCAATCGGTTTGTTTTCATACTTTTGCAAAATGAAAATGTTTTTGTGGAAAATGCAAATTTATCGATTAAATTTGAAGGACTCGTGGTAATAATATGATAAAACTTGGTGCACGCGGGATATACGCGGGATTATTTCCCTCAATGCGAATAAACGATGAAACAGTTGAAGGCTAGACTGCTTTTACAGAGTTTTACAGCGATTAAATGCACTAGACCTTTCAACCGATTAAAATGTTCGAAATAAACCGGGCGTTTGGATCACTTTTCAGGTACTATCTCTGGTACTATATTGTTCCTGTGTTCGATTTTGATGTTTCCTGAGTTTACATGTTTTCTGGAAATAATCTAAACATATATCCCTCCTTCACCAAGTTCAATCGACCAAAATGCGTGCATTTCCATGATTTTCAAAATTTTGCTTTCAAGCAAATGCTTTCGTGTATAATAATTCAAAATAAAATCCCTCGACCTGCGGTCTCGGGATTTTATCAAATTATCATACATTCAAGTCATTTGCTAAGCAAAATTTCGAGAATCATGGAAGTGCAGCACACATTTTAACCGAATAAACCTGGTGCACTCGGGATATAACCCCCGAATAAAATGTTATTGAATAGATGAAACTGCTTCAAAAAAATTAATGAAAAATTAAAAAAAAAAAACTTACCCAAAGAAGTCAAAAAGACCTTTGAATTCAATGGAATTTAGGTTTTAGTGAATGACAACGTTTCGGGATATATACAGTGTGTCCCTAGACCAGTGGGACAGTTGAATATCTCTTGAACCAATAGGAATTTTCAAAATATTTTAAGTTCACATTATATCGCATTATGAGAGCAAACTTCAGGAATTACTGTTTTTTATACGAGGGGCGCAAGAAAGGCTCACAAAATCGAACATCAATTTTTTCAAATGGAACACCCCATATATTTCAATATATCTGAACTCTCATTCCTTTAGGCTAATTATTGGTTTTTTATTTTTGAAAATCCGACAAGGCGTTGCCAAGTTATACCAGTGGTTCATGAAATGCAGAAATTTTTCCAGACAAACCCATTATTCATCCTACAAAGAATTTCTGGAATCATTCAAGACTGTTGATAGTCGGTAGCATATTCTATCATATGGAATACTCATCTTTTTCGAAAGTTATACAGGGTGGTCAGAAATATTATATGATTTTCACGAAATTCAAACTTTCTTCACATAAATTTTTCAAATATTTCACCCTACAATATGAATGATTTTATATCCCATTGGTGATTTGATTGCTAAAGGCCAATGGTTGTGAAAGAGACATATGAATTTCATCATCAGCAAATGCAAATAAAAAAATGCAGTAAACTATTTATTCATTCAACTGTCCTAAACGAAGTCTCAACAAGAAAAAAAACTGTGTTGACAGATAATTAGGGACGATAATATTAATATAAATGTTCGAATTGTCTTCCGTTTGCTGCAAGGCACATTTCGAAATTTTTCATTACATGATTTCTTGTGACGTTCTCCAACATTTGCGGTGTTATACTTTGGCAAACATTTACAATTCGATTTTGAAAATCCTCCAGATTCAATGGTTGAGTAGTATACACCTCTGATTTTTGATACCCCCACAAAAAAAGTCCAAGGGGGTCAAGTCTGGCGAACGAGCCGGCCATTTTATTAGTCCGTTTGTTCCGAGTCATCGTTGACGAAAAAGAACGTTCAACTGGTCTGTCACGATCCCAGCATTATGAGGCGGCGCTCCATCCTGCTGGAAGAACATTTCTCTGAGGTATCCAAGGGGAACCTCATCAAGATGATTACTGAACTCATTTCGAAGAAAACAAAGGTATCTTTCACTATTTAGAGTATCTTGATAAAAATATGGTCCAATCAAATCATTCTTGAAAATTCCACACCAAACATTCACTCCCCAAACCTCCTGAAAATTGGTTTCTCGAACCCAGTGCGGATTTTCTGCAGCCCATTAATGTACATTATGACGATTAACTTTCCCATTATTGTGAAAGCGGCATTTATCAGACCACATAATTTTTGACAAAAAATCACCATCATCATGAATTCTTACCATCATCTCAATGATGAAATAGTTAATACACTAGAATACCACTAGAATACCTAGTTTGATGTTTTTTTTGCATTTCCTGATGATGAAATTCACATCTCTTTCACAACCATTGACCATAAGCAATCAAATCACCAATGGGCTATAAAATAATTCATATTGTAGGGTGCACTATTTGAAAAATTGATGTGAAGAAAGTTTGAATTTCGTGAAAATCATATAATATTTCTGACCACCCTGTATAACTATCGAAGAAGATGAGTATTCCATATTATAGAATATGTTACCGACTACCAACAGTCTTGAATGATTCCAGAAATTCTTCGTATGATGAATAATGGGTTTGTCTAAAAAAATGTCTGCATTTCATGAACCACTGGTATAACTTGGCAACGCCTTGTCGGATTTTCAAAAATAAAAAACCAATAATTTGCCTAAAGGAATGAGAGTTCAGATATATTGAAATATATGGGGTGTTCCATTTGAAAAAATTGATGTTCGATTTTGTGAGCCTTTCTTGCGCCCCTCGTATAAAAAACAGTAATTCCTGAAGTTTGCTCTCATAATGCGATATAATGTGAACTTATAATATTTTGAAAATTCCTATTGGTTCAAGAGATATTCAACTGTCCCACTGGTCTAGGGACACACTGTATAGTCTGCTTCTTTTACAATCCTTTTTTGTAAATTTAAGTAGTGTCGAAATGTCCGGGTCACATTTTGACAATACTTACCAAATACTGGAATCTTAAAATGAATTTCCAAGAAAGAAGAGGCTGACTGGCTTCCGAATGTCGCCGAGGGCGACAGAAAACCCAAAAAATGGATGTCATGGCACCACAAAAAACATTGAAACAATATTTACACTATTTTTCCTCGACTTGTGAACCTTCAAATAGGGAACGGTCGTACAGGTTGTTTGCAAATTGTGAGCACTTGAGATGCAAGGCACCTGAAAGCACTCTGCAATTCATTCAAAATATCCATCTTTCCGTGTTGCAAGGTTCATTCATCATAGCTATGTTCGTGCAATTTCAGTCCGAAATATTCATTACCTGTCCTAATTACCTCTGACGATAGTGATTTCTTCAGATCATTGCGTGACTGGTGACTATTAAATTTAATGATTGATCACTGTATCAATTATTTTTGTTCTCGTATAAAATTGAATTGTTCAGCTTGATGCACGCTCGGCAGAAAATTTTAACATTTCAACAAGTAGCAGGTAAAATGCCCGTCAAAGAAATAGAAGTGTGCAAACTTTACGAAAATGATGCCAGCCTGAAGAGAGAAGATGTTCAAAATTTGATGGAATGGATTGGAAAACAACCTCATTTGCCTCGAGCAACAGGTGAGTAAATTAAGAAATAAATCGTCATTATTGCGAGTAGTGTACTATTTACGACTAATTTATTTATAATAAATAAATGATTCTTCAGTTTCATTCATCTCAATACAAATTCACAAACACTACCTACGCATTTGACACAGTTTGGAGTTTGGTTATATCATTTCCATGGTAATATTCAATTCGAGAAATTTTGTGATACGACTACAAGAAGGAATAAAGACTACTATTAATCCCTCGCCATTATTCCCTATGAGAATAATATACGGCATTATACTATAGAAACCATAAGTATAATACACACATTATGTATTGGTCGTAAATAAATACCATGAAACTTAGCAAAGTTAAGCTATTTAATATAACAATCAAGGTCCAGTACCAATCGTAGCGATTATATGTATGTATTTAACCTGTTTGAGGGAAATTGTATAGCTATAAACACAACCAATTGCTATCCAAGAAACCGTACTTTTATAAATCGAACTCTCTTTTTTTGAAACCCTTATTAAAAAATACCAAAATAGATAAACATCATGGTTTTCACTCGAAATCGATAATATCGAATAATAATAAAATGTCTCTATTGATGATGAATACAAAGTTCTTGATACAAATCAAATTGAAGATAGGTACCTCAATTCATATGACCCGGAGGTATTGAAAAATTATATAAAAAATACAGGATGGTATCAATAAATTCAAACTTTGAGTTTTCGCAATGAAAACAACATCCAGTAAATCTTTCAGGATTTTTTTATAACCCATTGAAAGTTGCAATGAGAAAAGTGAATTCTTGGAAATTTTTGAATCAAACCAGTTACACTTGTTTTCAGAATTACAAGTGGCCCTATTTCTTCAGAGCTGCTACTATAGCAATGAAATGGCAAAATTCACGATAGACACCTACTTCACAGTGAAGACTTTGTGCCCCGAAATTTTTGGAAATAGAAATCCCAAAGATCCACTAATACAGCAAGCTATAAATTGCGTGTAAGTATTGATTATAAGGGATACACATCCAATTTTTTCATGTGTTTTTTATTAGGTATACAAGAAGATAAAGCATTTCATCGTCGAATATAATCTCAATATTTTTTCTATAGCACAATTTTTGCAGAAGAATAATCGAATTGATACTCTACCTGCCCTTGCAGATAAAGTGCAAATAAATGAAACCTTGTTTCATCAGGTACATCCAAAGCATCTAAAGATCAAAGCATCAAATAGAACATATCAGGTCTAATTTGGGTTCAACCTTGCAGAGAAGTATTTTCCAGTCGTATAAAAATCAATTCCTTTAGTGTGAGGTGTTCAATGTTATAATTACTAAGATTCAGATTTGATTCAACATGTGTAGCAGTAATTGGTAAATGTATAATGAGGCTAACGTTATGATAACCAGTTCTGTGAATAATAGTTTGCTGCTAGTTCTGCTTATACCAGCAATGCAACGAATAGCCCTTTTTTGAAGGCACAGTGCAGGATATATAATGCTTTTATTCCATGTTTCCCCCTTTTATTTTTTGAATAGATCAACTCAAAGAATTGAAACTTGGGATAATGAAATTGCTGCGTAAATACTATATTTTGTGATGAAATTGACACATGAAAATTTGAAGATGGCGACTGGGCAGCATCTGGAAAAAAAATAATGGGAAGGGGGGTCTTGTGATACATCATTTTGAAGTTCCTGACGAATACTTCACAACCCTAGAATATGATGTCAATATCTTTACCTACTACGGAATGACGGAACATTTGATAATTACCTGATAATTATAGTATATTATGCAACGATCGTGTAATGATGGTTATTAATATATGAGCATAAACCGGGATACGAAACGAGCCGAAGGTGAGTTTCGTATGGTTTATGCGAGTGTATTAATAACCATTACATGAGAGTTGCATACCCTATTTTATCTACACCCGATAAATAGTAAAGAACTACAAATATTATATTCATATTGCACACAATAATACTAATTTAACGAATTTCTTTGAAAAATTCCACAGAATTGTAATTAATAGTATTACTTCGAGAAATAAAACGATGAGATATGAAAAGAAGATCGAAAATCATAGAAAAAAAGATTACTCGAGACCGGATTCGAACCAATGTCTCCTCCAGCTAGAATAATCATTGTCAGCGCCACAGACGGCTCGGCCACGGAGAGCCCGTAAGATCTGATGAAAATATAAATAATAAATCATGCATTTGTCAAATGAAGAATTTTATCATTCTAACTGTATTTCTGTCGGTGAAGGTGTCGAAGGTGATTCTCCCATATCGCTGATATCAGACATTTTGTTATGATTTGGCTATATTCTTCAAAAGTTCAATACCTATACCGATTTTGACTTGACAAATGTCAAATGCAGAGCATGCACATCATGCTTGATTGAAAAATGATGGGTTTCTATTGGTTGAAAATCTGTATCGTAATGAAAAATCTGTATCGTAATGGATTTCATTATAAAACGGGTTGTGGGCGTATAAGGGTATTATTAGAGTACGGGTGTAGATAATAGTTATTTATGTAATAAGGATCATAAAGACGATCATTATGGTACAAGTCGTGAATGTTATCGGGCGAGGCGTAGCCGAGTCCGATAACACGGCGTGTGCCATAATGATTGTTTATGATTCGTATTACATACAAAATTTTATCTGATGGCATTTATATCAATACATTTGAATAAACTTTTTTGATCAAACCATTACATGTTTTCCTTATAGAATTTCATTATGGTACTTTAGTACCATAATGAATTCATTATGGTACTTAGTCCCATAATGAATTCATTATGGTACTCAGTCCCATAATGAATTCATTATGGTACTCAGTCCCATAATGAGCTTCCTTATGTCATCAAAATTGAGTGACATAACGTTGTCATTATGACATGCCATCAGATAAACACATTAATATTTATATTTCTAGAAATATTCGTTTTTCTCTGTCATATGGCAATCCCAATAGCTTTGATAGGTTATTTTCTCTTCATAAAAAAGATTAGAATGTCAGTACAACGAACATCATCGTTCACTTCAAATATTTTCAATAAGTAATATTATTATGTAGTTGGTTTTTACCATTACTCGAATGTGTACAATGGAACATTGAATTTTTCATCCCAACAATGATGGATCCTCAAAAAATAATCACAATTTGAAGAACATGGTCATATACGAAAAAAACAGTAACGGAAAATTCCCGATGAATTTTCGTAATTCTAATTGTTTGCTGAACATTGGAGAAATTTCTTTCCAAACAAATCCAGACACTAAAGACTATATACTATCATTACATATGGACCAAATAACAATGGTCATACTGTTTTTATTCCTTCCACAGACTGATCACGCCTCTCCCAAAACTGACGCCTCAAGAGGATTTGATAATCTTGGTGAAAATGGTGGACCTCAACCCTGATAATTACAATTTCGCTGCAACAGTCAAATGTTTCGACATGATTACTCTACTCCATTTGCACCAGAACGGACCACCCAAGGGCATTATAATTATTATGGATATGAAAGGAATCGTTTTCGGACACTTTCTGAAGCTCAGTGTAGTGGTCATGAAAAAATTCTTATATTATCTACAGGTGAATTAATCTTTCCTTTTTGAATACGTGTTATGAGTTAGGTGTAGGGCTCAATCCAATTCAACACATAAAAATGGTACATTATCTCAAAATTGATAATAATAATATGACAAAATGGTTAAGGTTTTCGCAGCCGAGGTTTGCAGTATCACTACTATGGTTCGGGTTTGATGGCCGTCGTTTTTTGGAATTTCATACTGACGTTTGGCTGGCGCGAGTTAGACTCCGATGACTAGATATTACGACTTCGTAAAGTGTATTTATATGGATTCAGGTAGCCAGCTTTCTCTGGATACGAAGAATTTTCATTTACACAATATGAAAACGGTTTTCAAACCCACCAGAAAGATACAACAAAGCTTCAGGTCGGCTAAAGACAAAAGAGACCCACTGTCAGCAGCAGGGGTTTATCGCATACCGTGCACCTGTGGAATGATATACATCGGTACCATCAAAAGATCTATGGAAACTAGGCTGAAAGTGCATGAAAGAAACTAGACTAGGGCAAACTGACAAGTCAGCTGTGGCGGAACACGCACTCAGTGAGGGAAACCACCGGATTCTGTTTTGAAACGTGGAACTTTTTGCCCCCAACCAAGGATAGCATAGTCGACTGATACGGGAGGCAATAGAGATCCACAAACACACGGATAATTTCAACAGAAAAGAAGAAGCTGTGAACCTCAACCGAATATGGACTCCCATTTTAAGAAGATCAAAAATAACAAATAACATGCCTGCAGTGCAGGTAGTGTGGCAGTTAATACTGATGATACTTCTCCGAATCCAGAAAAAGCTGCCTACCTGAATCCATATAAATACACTTTACGAAGTCGTAATATCTAGTCATCGGAGTCTAACTCAATATGTATGAGCCTCTGAAGAAGCTAGCCACTCGTGCCAGCGAAACGACAGGAAGCAATTCCAAAAAACGACGGCCTTCAAACCCGAACCAAAGTAGTGATAGTGCAATAATATATTATAGCGATCTTTTCGATTTCTACCTACCTTCATTATCTCATTGGAAAAGGCCAATGTTCAGTTTTCGCACACTTCATTTCAAGAACACGCATTTCTTCTCTTTCTCTATTGTTATCTGAGCAAAAATTGCATTTTACTGTTGAAATAATTGAAAGATGAGTATGATTTCCCTTCGAAACAATTTGACTGGTTGGAATTCATAACAAGTCTTTCATCTTTGAGCTCCATCGTTTTCAAAATAAGCAATTGTTTCAGGAAGGAATGCCGATAAGATTGAAAAGCCTGCAATTCTTCAACATCGTTTCATTCATGGATAAAATTTTAGCTCTCATGAAGCCATTCATGAAAAAGGAATTGATAGATTCGGTAAGTTTTCTATAATATGCGCAGGATTGATGCAGTACACACCTAAAACCATTGTCCTGATATTAGTACCTAGTAGCAACTGTAAAGAATAAATATATATATATAATTCGTTCCGAAAACAAAGACGATGTGCATTTATGTTAGTTAAAAAAACAATATATCAAAATGGTTGAGGCTTTCGCGGCCGAGGTTTTCAGTATCACTACTTTGTTTCGGGTTTGAGGGCCATCGTTTTTTGGAATTTCTTCCTGACGTTTCGCTGCCGTGCGTGGCTAGCTTCTTCATAGGCTCATACATCTTGAGTTAGACTCCGATTACTGAGTGTTACGACTTGGTAAAGCGTATTCATATGGATCCAGGTAGCCAGAATTTTATGGATTCGGAGAATTTTCATCATTATTGATTGCCGTAATTACTGCATTCGGAGAAGTATCATCAGCATTAACTGCTACACTACCTGCAGGCATGTTATTTGTTATGGGATTCCATATTCGGTTGAGGTTCACAGCTTCTTCTTTTCTGTTGAAATTATCCGTGTGTTTGTGGATCTCTAGTAATTAATTGCAACAGAGAAGAAGGAGTCATGAACCTCAACCGAATGTGGATCCTATTTTGAGAATATCAAAAATAACAAATAACATGACGGTAAGTAGTGCGGCAATGCTGATGATACTTCTCCGAATCCAGGAATTACAGCAATCAATTTTAATGAAAATTCTTCGAATCCAGAAAAAGTAATTATCATTCCAGGCTACCTGTATCCATATCAACACGTTTTACAAAGTCGTAATACCCAGTCATCGGAGTCTAACTCAGAGGTATGAACCTCTGAAGAAGCTAGCCACTCCCACCAGCGAAGCGTCAGGAAGAAATTCCATAAAACGACGGCCTTCAAACCCGAACCAAAGTAGTAATACTGAACAATATAATATCATTTACCTAGGCAAAAACCAAAAAGATACTAATAAGTTGGGCAGAGAGGTCTCCCGCCTTTTTTCTCGAGATCACGACTTCTAATCATTTCGACTTATTTTCTCGAGATCGAAAAAGTCGAGATATCCAGAAGTGAGGCCAGATCTTCATTGAAAGAAAAGACTTGAATATTTTATGATATTACCGTTTGTCGTTTCAGTTGGTGTTACACACAGACATGGATTCTGTATATGAATATGTGCCGAAGGATAATTTACCTCAGGAATATGGTGGATCTTGCGAGTCTATGCAGATTTTACACGGTACCTGAAAGTTCATCTGAAGGATATAGTATGATGGAAGAACTCATTGTTTTTCTTTCCAGAAAAATATAAAGCTCGGATGAATGATAATGCAGATTTTTTCAAATTTCAAGAATCTCAAGTAGTGGATGAAACCAAAAGACCAGGCAAACCCAAAAGTGTAAGCGATGTATTTGGAATGGAAGGGACTTTCAAAAAATTGGAGGTTGATTAAGGAAAATAAAAGAACATATTCCTACTATAAATAATATACTGTGTGAAATTTCTTTCAATAAAGTATCAATACATGTATGAAATAATATGTACTTGTTACTTTTGCAATGTTACATTTATAAATGAGCTGCGAAAATAAAAACACTATAGAAACATAAGTGTAACCTTACTGAAAAAAAATGTCAACTGTCAACATTACATGTTACAAGAAAAAACGTTTTATAATATCTCATGAACAGTACTGAGGGTCATTTTCATAGGGCGAGTTCCAACTCCCCAAACCATTTGAACTGAACGTAGCAGGTATGAAACTAGTCATCAGTGGTGCTAATGAAATTATATGTATTTGTTACTTTTGCAATATTACATTTGCAATGTGCTGCAAAATTAAAAACACTGTAGAAATATATATGTAACCTTACTAAAAGGAAATTCTCAACATTACATGTCACAAAGACGGCTTTTAATAATATCACATAAACATTACTAAGGGCCAGTTTCAACTCCTCAAACTATTTGAACTTAACCTAGCAGGTATAGAACTAGTCATTAGTGGTTGAGTATAGACCGCGGGCATGTAACGTCACACGCATCAGCCTGCTGGACAAACAAATCGTATTTCCATAAATAACAATGATGATTTAATGAGATTATAATTTCATTTCTGAGATACAAAATTCATGAATATACCATTGGCCATTTCAACTTATCAGTACTTAAATTTGCTCTTCTAGTTGCTTGAATCCACAATTCACGTCTCTTAACAGCAAGACGATTAATATTCTTTCTATTGTCGAAAATAGAAAGGAATCGATGGATTGAAACTTCACAATCACTCAAAATTGAGTTATTACCGAGAGAAAATATTTTTAAATGTGACACAAATGTACAATAAGCCTCTTTAGATCGGTTTGTTTGTCCAGCAGGCTGGATTTACAACTGTCAGATTTACTGTCGTCTGGCAGATATGCCCGCGGTCTATATGAAAAACAATACAGTCGACAGTCGAGTTCGGAGTTCGAAACTCTGGCGTTTTCTGGCGCTCTTGTATTCAAAACGTATTCGTATCTCTGTCTCTCTCTCAGTATCTGTTTGGCCGTGAGTGAGAGAGAAGGAGAGAAACGAATACGTTATGAATACATGAGCGCCAGAAAACGCCTTAAGACATCACCTAGATGGGACTTTGCTATATATATATATATATATATATATATTTAATCGAATACGGAACAGGTATTGAGTCGCAGCTCAGCAGCCACATTCCATATTGAATATGCTAGCCTACATTCCAAACTAAAGTACCCTTGTACCTGAATTCCAATCGAGTACTCGAACACGTATTCGATTCTGACTAAAATTGCAGTTTTGTGTTCTGTTATCTTCCATGATATCGACAGATTTCAACACACGCGCACACGCGGGCAGAGAGCGCTCTGTGCAATCTTGACGTGACGTACATCTAATAATTAACATACTCTAAACGTTTGTTCCAGTTTGCTCGTGTTTTCTTCACTGGATTAATCGAGAAACGTATTTCTTAGCGTTTGACACACTTTAAAAGTCATAAAATGACAGTTACGCCATTGCCAAAAATTTGAATAAATAAAAACATAGATATAAATGTTCTTATATATGTGAGAAGAAATAATTTCATTATAAGTTGAAAGTTTATGTGTAACAATAAGCAAAATGCCTGCATCTATAGGCGTAAACCTGCGTGTTACAGGGCACTGCCGTCAAGGTGGTAGGAAGTATATGGAAGACTTTTTTTCAGTGGCATATCAACAAACAGAAGATGAAAAGGATTTAGAATATGCATTTTTTGGTATATACGATGGTCACGGAGGGGCAGAGGCAGCCGCCTTCGCTAAGGACCACCTCATGGAAACTATTATAAAGCATAAAAACTTTTGGTCTGATGAGGACGAAGATGTTTTGAGAGCAATCAGAGATGGCTATATTGCAACACATTATGCTATGTGGAGAGAACAAGGTATTACCAGGTTGAAACTCTTCAATTGGAGAACACTAAGCTGATAAATGAAACATTGAAATCAAAATTTTATTTTTCTGAGGTTAGGTGGTCCTTGTTTAGATATTACTACTCTTTTAGAAATTTTGAATATATCTCCATTGCTTCACTATTTACTTTTTGGTATACATTCTTGATATGTAATGTTGATTATTCTCTCCTAGAAAAATGGCCTAGAACAGCTTCTGGTCTGCCAAGTACTGCGGGAACAACTGCAAGTGTAGCATTCATAAGGCGTGGTAAAATTTATATTGGTCATGTTGGAGACTCTGGTATAATCCTTGGTAAGATTCTCATATTCTGAACTCACTCAAAATATTTTATGAAAATTTTTTCAGGATATCAAGAACCAGGTTCGTCTGAGTGGAAAGCAAAACCTCTGACGAGGGATCACAAGCCTGAAAATACAGATGAGATGTCTCGCATAAACAGTTGTGGTGGAAAAGTGGTGTCAAAGTCTGGTAAAACATTCTGTTTCAAATAGTATCATCTATTTAATATGAAAATTGTGTGTTTTTGCATCTATATTTTTTTCATAATATTATTTCTAGGGGTTCCTCGGGTGGTTTGGAATAGGCCGAAAATCGGTCATAAGGGACCTGTCAGGCGCTCCACGCCAATAGATGAAATACCATTTTTAGCAGTTGCTCGAAGCCTGGGCGATTTGTGGTCGTACAACTACCAAAGCAATAGATTTATAGTTTCACCAGATCCAGATTGCGCAGTGCTTAAAATCGACACCGATGTTCATCGTTGCCTTGTATTTGGAACAGATGGACTATACAACATGCTCAGTCCTTCAATGGCGGTAGGTTTATTTTTGATATTTGAGCTAGTTGTCCCGTGTCTACATGTTGGAAACGTAGAGTTGTGTCACATATAAAGTCCTCACCATATGTATGCTTTCTTCAATTACAGATATTGTCGCAAACTGACCTTGCAGATAAATTCTGCTTGAAAAATAAGTGCAAAGGGGCCCCACTTTAATTATTATTTTCTATGCTGGATCTGTCAATTTCGATATTTTCAAAAAAAATATATCAACAATCAGGTTTTTACTGGATATTTTGTATAATGCCTCAGGAAAAACTTGTTCAGTGTTCAGTTCTGAAAAATTTTAGCAAAATATTGTTTTTTTCATCGTGAAGACTATTTCAATTTAAGTGTGCTATATTTATATACAACTCAATGTGAATAAGTCAGAAGTAACTTATGCGTTAGCTATGTAGCCGAGGAAAGTTTGGTTTTACACCAACCTAATCTAGGGAACGATCATATCAGAATATAGATTTATAATATACATCTCTTCTGTGGGCATTTGTGAATACCAATATATATAATAACAGGTTTACTCGCAGCTTTCACTCATTTAATCTCTGCGTATGTTGAATCAAGATTTGATGTAAAATATGCTTTCATTATAAATGTATCTATTTTCGGTGAATTGTCCGATTGTGCTTGAATTAAAGAACTTTCATTCATTATTCTAGATTCAGTAAAAATCTACTTTCGATCAATGGTGACGGGTTTTGTGAGTTCCAATTTCCCTCCCCAATCCTTTGATTTTTGTATGATATTTTATGGTTTTAAATAATAACTAAATGAAGAAAAATTATTTATTATATGACGATAATGAAGCTTCGAGAAAATTATATTTGGGACAAATTTCATTTTTCATGCATATTGAGATAACCATAGAAGTCTGCGTTTTGGTATCTTCACTTTGATTTCTATTTCCTGCGAAGAAATACTTCACTTCTCATCACCTTCTAATGATCTACAAGGCTCAGATAAGATCTGTCTTGGAATATAGTTCTCATGTATGGAGTTCGGCACCAAAACATTCATTGCGGCTCCTCGATTCTATTCAGAGAAAGGCAATTCGTCTTGTTGGTGATTCTTCGCTCACAGACTCGCTTACTTCATTGGAACATCGTAGAATGGTCGGAGACTTGACTCTCTTCTATAGATATTTTCACGGTCGGTGTCTCTTCTGAATTGTTATCAATCGTTCCACCCTTGGCAATATTTACACGGATGACTCGACGAGTACAGAATTTCCACCCCTTTGTGGTGAAATTGGAGACCTGTCGAACCTCTCTTTCTCAGGGATCTCTTTTCAATAGATCAGCTGAGCTTTGGAACTCCTTGCCAAAAGAGGTTTTTCCTGAGGCCAGTGGCGGCCTTACCCACTGCGAGGCTCCGGGCGGCAGGCCCTTTGCGAGGCCCTTTGCTCATCGTGAAATGTATGTGATGCGAAAGTAGGTCTGGTTTAGGTATTTATTGTCATGTTTGACGACAAATGCTAAAGTTATACAAATGAATAACATTTGAGTTTTTAAATATTTATATATTTATACATAGAAAGATTTAACAAATACAGAGATGATAAACTTTAAAATTGATGTTTGCGGCTTTTCCAAAGACTGAAATCTTTAATCAAAGCACAATAATCCAACGAAGGAGCTACGTCATTTTCGAATGGAATGTTTTCACTTGCATCAGGACTTATAGTCACTTTCAGTCAATAAATGTTTTGTAGAGGTTTCTTGATCATCACTTTATATATTTACATAAAGATCCGCGTAGATTTTCTTGTACATACTTTCTTATGATAGCTCGTTTCTTTTTTGAACTACCTGACTCAAATTTTCTACCGGCATCACAATCACGCGAACTCATTTCGTAAATCAATTCGTAATGTTTAAGTATCACACAGTTTTTAACACTTTTTCAACTAACTCAATACTTCAAATACTGTAATTTACACTTTTCCAGCTCACTCAATATTTTGAATACCATAAGAACGTAATAATATTAAGGAATTGATATGTACGATGCCTACCTAATTACTTTTGAACTCTTATTGAAAGCTAAATATTTCCAAGATGATAAAAGTTGACGAACGAAATAAAACACGGGGATTCCCCGAACGATAGAAGAGGCTACATCTAGCGGACTTCTCATGTAGCGTCTAGTCACAGGGTATAGTAGTTTTCACAATAAATGGTATTGACTGAAGGATTATAATAAAACCAATTAGACCCTTAAATTGTAAAATCCGAGATGCACCTCATAAATGTAAAAGGACCGGATTCAGGTAATTTTGTTTCTCAGAGAATTTTGTTGCTTTGATTGTAGAGACTTATGTTTGTGATACAATTGCAGAAGAATTGGGACATACAGTGTTACGACTACCTCTCTACTACTGCGTGTTCAATCCCATAGAGCTTATGTGGCACCAACTTAAATCGAGCGTGCGCGGAGAAAATACTTCTCCGACTTTAAGTGGTAGTGTGGTAGAATTAATTAGGAACTGTATGAATGACATTCCTACCGAGAGTTGGAGAAGTTCTGTTAGTCATGTTATAAATGTTGAAAACTCGTACCTTTCTGTAGAATCAATTGCGCCAATTATAATTAATTTAGATGAGGATAGCGATAGCGACACTGAACTAAATATAGAATAGAATTGTAACATTTAAATAAATTACTTGTATATCTCCTACATTATGCAAAATTCAAATTTCTTAAGTTCGACCCTGTAGCACATTTGCATCTTTTACCAGATGATTTTCTACACAATGGGATTAAATCGGGTAGTTTATTGCAGTTAATAAGCCAATACCATTTACTGTGAAAAATACTATACCTAAATCATACAGAGTCCAAGCTTTCCTAGCTTAGCTAGGCCTAAGCGGGGCGACGGCGCCGAGGCGCGGGATATTTAAAATTTGAATGCGATACAAGCGATACAGAAAGACTGAAGACTTCGAAGCTCTCTTACTATAGTGGCTGAATTTTTATTGAATCGAACCTCCTAGCTCGTAACAATAATTAAGGATCAAAATCAAAAGTTTTAAATAAAAAAAATCTATATTTTTTAAAATTTGCTGTGGTGGATTGTTGCGCGAGGCCTCTGCAAGAGCGAGGCCCCGGGCGATTGCCCTGTTCGCCACCCCCTAAGGCCGCCGCTGCCTGAGGCTTAGAAACTTGAAAAATTCAAAGTGAATGTTAATTCATATCTTCTGTCCCTTGATTCACGCTGTGTTCTTTGAACCTTACAGGTCTTCGCTCTCTGCCATCAGCCCTAAGGTGGTTGTCGACCTAAGTATCGAGTGGTCATCACAATGCCATTTCTAAAACTTACGCAATCTCAAGACACTGCATTAATGCATATACATGGCTCACTGCCGACATCCTTTTGCAAGAACATGGCACAAGTTCAATGATGTGAGGCGCATATTCTATTTTATGAACAGGGTGACACTTGATCACAAATCTTAGGTAGTTCTCAATTATATTCCGGGGGAGATTTTTATACTTCATATTTTTTAGTTATTGTTTTTAAATTGTTTGTTCCATTGGCATTTAACTTCTCCATCGCCTACCAGTCCAAATGAAGGAGGTCATAGCGTACAATGGATTCATAAGTGCGGTCAAAATTCCACTTGTTGATGGGGCCTATTATACAGTTCAGGAGTATTTTGATGATACTTTACACTCTTATTATACTCACGAACCTATATTCATATGCTCAGTATTCCTATGCTTGCTGTTGTATTTATTTCTTCTATTTCTGCTCATTTACCTTCCGCCCATCTGAATTATGTGTCTCACATCTTCATTTTTATTATTATCGTGTTCCTCTTATTTATTCACATGTCTTGAGAGCTTTTAATTTGTAAAGTTATTGTTTGTTCAAGTAATATCAATTTATAAAACTCTGTCTATGAGATGTATCTTCTTCAGACAATGAAGTATATTTGATTGATTGATCATATTTTTATAAACATTATCATGTCTCCGGCAGGTTCACATCGTCCAGCAAGTGGAAAGACACAACGAGAACGCCGCTCTGAGCGATTCGACGTACAAAACCTGGTTGAATCCGAGCAAGTTGTTGGTGGAAAGGGCCCTCGAAAGGTGGCACGCCACCAAGATGAGAGCTGATAACACCTCTGTGGTTACGTTGATGCTTGATCCACCAGGTCCTCCCAGGGCGCAGGTTTTGAAGGACCGCAAGAAGAATTTGCCAGAACGAGGTGAGTTTGACATCAACTCCTGATTTGCACTGAGTAGTGAAAACAAGTCAACGGTGGATTTATGCAATAATTTTTTTGCTTCCACTATGATAAAAGATAAACATCTCATTTTCAATGAACTATTTTATACACCCACATTTCAATTTTCACTTGAACCTCAGAAAATTCAACTGTCGACTTGAGAGCATAATTCGTTCCTTCACATGCACAAATTGTTGAAATTACACAGAGCCAATGACAATAGAGTGAGAGCTCCTAAGATCCACCTATGTAAGAGAATAATTTTAAAAGACCCAATCGCTACTCAATAGATTAATTATTGTCTAGTTTATGAAGGAAGTGCTTGCATGGAATATCAATATTTTCCTTCACCACCTAAACACTAATTGGTAGCCATCTTTAGGCGTTATGTATAAGCAATCAATAAAAAATGGATTTCAAGCTACGACTTCCGTAAGGAAAGTCAAAGGAAAGACGACTCGGAAACAAAATAATCCATTCAAATGATATTTTCATATGGTTGGCTAACTATATATCTCGATAAACAATGCTACAACAACTGACTAATGACAGTGACCGCTGACACAGAACAAAATACTTGGTTACCAGGAATTTTTCAAAAATCAATGATTTTAGCAGATTATATTTAAGAGAAACAAAAATTAATCGCAAAAATGAATGTTAAAAATTATTGTACCACATCGAAAATCTCATCATATTTAAGAATAACGTTTCATCTTCAAAATCACGACTTCATTTGCGAAATCTAAAACCTCGTTACAGTCAATCTTTTATCAATTTCATTGTAATTGTCAGTGTATCAGTGTTTTCTGTAACAGATCAATTTACCAAAATCCACCAATAATTAACTAAAATTGTACAGTCTAAATGGCCTCGTTGGTTAAAGAGTACGCTCTCTGAAACGGTCAATTTCAGCAAAATATTGTTTTTATTGTCGTGAAGATTATTTTAACTCAAGTGTGCTATATTTATATACAACTTTATGTGAATTAGTCAGAAGTAACTCATGCGTTAGCTATTTAGCAGAGGAAAGTTCGGTTTTCGCTAACCTAATCTAGGGTACGATCATATCAGAATATAGATTTATTATATACATCTCTGCTGTGGGCATTTGTGAATACCAAAATATATAATAGAAGGTTTACTCGCAGCTTTCACTCATTTGATCTCTGCGTACGTTAAATCGAGATTTAATGTAAAATATACTGTCATCATAAATGTATCTATTTTCGGTGAATTGTCCGATTGTGCTTGGATAAAACAACTTTCAGTCATCATTCTAGATTCAGTAAAAATCTAGTTTCGATCAATGGTGACGAGTTTTGTGAGTTCCAATTTCCCTCCCCAATCCTTTGATTGTTATATGATATTTTATGGGCTTAAATAATAACTGAATGAAAAAAAAATTATTTATTATATGACGATAATGAAGCTTCGAGAAAATTATATTTGGGAAAAATTTCATTTTTCATGCATATTGAGAGAACCATGGAAGTCTGCGTTTTGGTATCTTCACTTAGGTTTCTATTTCGTGCGAAGAAATACTTCACTTCTCAGCTTCTTATGATCTACAAGGCTCAGATACGACCTGTCATGGAATACAGTTCTCATGTGTGGAGTTCGGCACCAAAACATTCATTGAGGCTTCTCGATTCCATTCAGAGGCAATTCGTCTTGTTGGTGATTCTTCGCTTACAGACTCGCTCACTTCATTGGAACATCGTAGAAGGGTCGGAGACTTGTCTCTCTTCTATAGATAATTTCATGGTCGATGCTCTTCCGAATAGTTATCAATCGTTCCACCCTTGGCAATATCTACACGGATGAAGTAGAGAATTCCCACCCCTTTGTTGTGAATTTGGAAACCTGTTGAACCTCTCTTGCCAAGGAATCTTATCTCAATAGAACAGCTGAGCTTTGGAACTCCTCACCAAAAGAGGTTTTTCTCGAGGCTTACAAACTTCAGAAATTCAAAGTGAATGTTAATTCTCGTGTCCCTGATTTACGCGGTGTTCTTTGAACATTGCAGGTCTTCCCTCTCGTGTGAATCTACATATATAAAAAAAAATTCAAATTTGACTCAAGAAATCAGAGAATATTCTAGATATGAGTATATTTATTTATGCTCAGATGAAACAACTTGGATTTCGTGTTTGTAGATAGACAGATCAACATTGTGACGTTTCTACAATGTTTTCTCTGGTAACCAAGTGTTTTGATCTCTGTGATTTGATGAAATTCATATAATACCTTGTGTTGATATGAAATCATAACGATGTAATAAAATATACTGATTCAATAAAGTTTTTGGGACTACATATCGATCCTACTCTTTCGTGGTCGACTCATACCCAAATACTGAGAAAAAGTATATCTCTAGTAATCGGTATTCTATATAAAATAAGAAATTATATTCCACGAAAATACTTGAAAATGATCTATTTCAGTTTAATATATTCAAAATTACAGTATTTGATCACAGTTTGGGGAACAGCATCTAGTTCTTCATTGCAACCATTAAAAACACTACAGAATAAAGCAATTAAGTGTATTTACAAATTGCATTATCGTGAACCCACTGTGAATTTGTATACACCAAAAAATTTACTCAATATAGAAAAGATATATAAACTAAAGACCTGTTTATTTATTCATTTGACATCATTCAACAATAAACATTCGACCCTAAAATTTACTCCAAAGTATTCATAACTATAATACAAGACAGTTAAATGATTTCGATTTGATTAAAATCAGAAGCAATTTTGGTAGAAAATCTCTGCTTTACTCAGGAGCTCTTACTTACAATATCTTGGCAAAAAACTTGAGAGAAATGAAAAATATAAATAAATTCAAATCAAAATCAAAAAAATATTTCTTGAGACAATAGAATAGAATTTCCAAGTATATAAAATTCCTTTTTCGTCATTTTTATGTTATGATCTAACGGTTTAAATTATTCTGTGTTTGTATCTTGTTAATGTTTTGCTATATGTATATCCCTGTATAAGCATTAGCTTCTTGGGATCAGTTACTCAATAAACGAAAAACAACAAAACAACAATTTGAGTGGAATAGCCTGCTTATCCGTATAGTAAACTATAAGGAATGAGCATATTTACGAGTGGGAGTAAAAACACTACTACTATTTCCATACATTACAAAAGCTATAGGCTTTACTCGACGAAACAATTGTTTCAGGATTGACGATAATGACGAGGTTTTGCGGAGAAAACTCGTCCCAGGAAACCAACAATCCCGCCGCCACTTGTGATAACCGACCGAACGAAGAAGCCGAAAACCAAACGACAGCTCAAACCATCCTCGAAACAGTGCCGGAACCGGAACCCACGCCCGCGGAACCGCTAACCGCCATCCCCGTGCCCGTCACCGACAACACGGACGCCGACGGGGGCGCCACCGTCGTACCGGAAAGCGCGCCTGTCTCCTCAAGTGACCTTACAGCGAACTTTCCTCTGAAAGGTAGGGACTTAGTTTATCGTTCGTATTTTATATGTCACTGAATGCTCGGTGTGCGTGACTTATAACAGAATGAAAGAAACGCCAGTTTCATGTTTTACTGCCGATTACCGACTTTTGGTTATGGGAGCATTGAGAAAATGGGCCATTAAAGGTCGTTTATGTGAAATTTTTCGTTCTGTTGACGACGAATGTCAACCCTCAGGAGTCGAAACTTGTGCGAGCAATGGATTAACGAGGCCTTACCTTTTAACGTGCGATTACCCAGCACGGTGGCCTGACAGGAATTGGAACCATAATATAATATATCTTTAATTTCAACATTAGCGAAAGTATTTGAGAAAATATTGAAAATCAGAATTGATGAGTATCTTGAAAAAAACAATATTATTTCTAAAATTCAATTTGGATTTCGTAGTAATGTATCAAGTGAACATGCATTATGTCATCTAACAACTGAAATTTATGAAGCACTAGAAGAAAAATCTCCAATTGTCTGTCTATTCCTTGACCTAGCTAAAGCATTCGATTCAGTAAATCATGTTATTAGAAAAATTAGACAAAATTGGTTTCCGGGGAATGAGTTTCAAATTACTACAGAATAATCTTGAAAATAGAAAACAATGTTGTAATTTCGATCTATCTGTTATTTATATCTGTATCTGTTCTTTTTTATATATTTTGTAATCTTATAATCACATCCCTTTATAAGCACATGTGTTTCTTGGGATTTAAATAAATAATAATAAAGTAGGAGAATCTGTAAGTTCAGAAAAAATATTCAATTATGGAGTTCCACAAGGAACTGTTTTAGGCCCCATATTATTCAACATATTCATCAACGATATCTTCCATTTAAAAGCAAGTGGACTCATACAAATTTTTGCGGATGATATAGTAATTATTTACAAGTCAAAAACATGGAAATCTCTCAAAGAACTTATTCAGAATGACTTCAATAATGTTGGATATTGGTTTGACCTTTGACCACAATTTGTTAACATTAAATTTTGAAAAATCTAATTACCTTCCTTTCACTTCTTATCGAAATCATATACCCAATCTTGGCCCAATTGGAATGAAAATTCATGCATTAAAGAAGTAGATCGGATAAAATATTTAGGAGTCATAGTAGACAGACATTTGAAATGGAACTTTCAAATTATTATTACCTAAATTAAAATTTTTACAGAATATTTTGGATAGAAAACACATGCAAATGATTTATTTTTCTCTAGTCCAATCTCAATTAAATCATGGTATTTTATCATGGGGGGGAGGAGTTGACCAAATATATCGTAAGCCTTTGGAATTATTACAAAATTGGTTTTTGAAAATCATATTTAATAAAAACCTAAGATATTCTTCTGATAAATTATATTCTGACTGTAAAATAATGGATATTAGGCATTTATTCAGTTTCAAGATACTCATACATTTTCTCATAAAAATTGCATTAATTATAGTAAGCATACTCATGATACACGAAATAAAAATGAAATAACTGTGAAAAATAACATATGTAAAGTAAAGTCACAAATTTTTTTTCTATATTTAGCTCCATTCATTTATGATAAATTTCCAAATTCATTCAAAATTACCAAATCGAAATACACTTATAAGAAAAAAGTGAACACATGGATTACTGAAACTCCTAGACTATATTTCAAAAATATTATTGAAAGAAAATATCCAATATAGCCTGTGTCATGATTATATTGTATCTATTCATTTTTACACTACTATTCATCTTTGATATTTATGATTTTTGTTTTTGTTCATATTCTCATTTTCACTTGAATTATATAAAAATCTAATATAATGTTTCCTCACAACAAGTGAAAAACTTCGTGAGGTTCAATTATTTATTCCAATCTCAATTAAATTATGGTATGTTATCATGGGGGGGAGTTGACCAAATATATCTTAAGCCTTTGGAAATATTACAAAAGTGGTTTTTGAAAATCATATTTAATAAAAACCTGAGATATTCTTCTGATAAATTATATTCTGACTGTAAAATAATGGATACTAGGCAATTATTCAGTTTCAAGATACTCACTTATATATTTTCTCATAAAAATTGCATTAATTATAGTAAGCATACTGATGATACACGAAATAAAAATGAAATAACTGTAAAAAATAACATATGTAAAGTAAAGTCACAAAAACATTTTCTATATTTAGCTCCATTCATTTATGGTAAATTACCGAATTCAATCAAAATTACCAAATTGAAATACACATATAAGGAAAAAGTGAACACATGGATTACTGAAACTCCTAGACTATATTTCCAAAATATTATTGAAAGAAAATATCCAATATAGCCTGTGTCATGATTATATTGTATCTATTCATTTTTATACTACTATTTATCTTTGATATTTATGATTTTTGTTTATATTCTCATATTAACTCGAATTAAATAAAAAATCTAATATAATGTTTCCTCACAACAAGTGCACAACTTCGTGAAGTTCAATTATTTATTCACATATTGTTATGTTTTTTTTGCATTGTTATTGATATTTATTGTGAATAAATTCCAAGACCAAGAAGAAAAATAAGGAAACCCTGCAGATTCGCAGATTCTGTTTGACATTCATTCAACTGTTTGTCAGAATAATGAATTTGTTTCGGGTTTCTTTTTTTTCGGTTATTGATGATTACTTTGATGAGAGCGAGGACGCTCTTGTCAGGATAGCCGAATGTTAGCTATTTTTATATCTACTGACCTAGGAATTAAGAAAGAGATGCGGTAGTTAGGGAAACGGAGAATAATACTTTGGATTGATGTTGACTGAGGTGGCTATATACTGGTGTTTTCACTCCATATAAAAGATTGTCAGCAAATCAGACGACCGATCTGGCCTACTTGATCAAGAATTGATGACGTAGACCGTAGTAATAACTCAAAAAATTCGCCAGGTATCGTCACTCTCACAGTTCAGATGACAGTCATGTGCACGTCCTGTGTTGCCAAGTGGCTATGTCGTTGCGAATTCTGGTTTATGTGCTGAAAAAATTAGTTGATTGTTGATATTTTCATTTGAGCAATATAATATTGTGATCTCAATTCGAAAGCCCGGTTTAGAAGTAGTATCACAATTTAGCCGAATATTATTCACGTTAATGCGTGTGAGCGAATAGGAGTGAGAATTGTGATAAAATTTTAAGGATGTGTGAAGTGAGAAAATGCCATTTTTTCTGGCGAGTGAAATCATTATTATTTTTTATAATCTTCTGGGTTGAACTGAAAATATCTAAAACACATATCACTGCATTTATAGAATATTCAGAACGCGTGTTGCCAGCAAACTTCTATTGTGTTTTTTTTTTAGATCACTACGAAATTTTTGAATGGTTATTGAATATACTAGAACGTGAGATTATTCTTGGAGGTAGGTCATTGAAGATGAAGTTTGTTTTCATCAGCCTCAGAATAATCTTGCGTTCTATTCTCTGTTCTAACCAAAAGTGATTTGTATTGGTAATAACGTGTTCCATGGATCGAGTGATCTCGAAAATTTTTAGGAATTTCAACCACAAGCGCACCCTTAAGGCGTAGTTTTGAACAACTTCACCCTGTCTACAGGTTTGTCTGAAACAATATCGCAACGCTGAAAGCACCAGTATATAGCCATCTTAATGTTGACAAATGTAAATATAAAAAGTCTCGAAAGTTGTAAAATTGGTGATTTTCGGAAGTTATTGCTGCATGCAACAGAATAGCTTACATTATGTTATTTTTTTAAGGAAAGAATGTGGGGGGAAGAAAATGATGTGACAGAAAAATTAATATATCGAATTTGAAATATTAATCAGAAAAATGCAAGTAAAGAAATGAATGAAATAATATGAATAAATGTTGAAACCAAGTTTGAGTGTACTCACGACGTTTCGATTGCTAGTATCCGCAATCGTCTTCAGGTGGTGACTGACATTATTTTCTTTGATCAATAAAACCTTTATTATGTTTGACCAAAAAATCCAATTCAAGCTTTCGTTTGGATTTGATTTTATTTGGATTTGACTACCTTATTTGATCTGTATTTTTATCCTTTTGATCTTAGCAACAGGTTTCAATAGAGTTAATAATATTGACAGTGGAAGTCCGAACCATTACCATTCGGCGATTTCCATACAAAGTATATTG
Organism: Zygogramma bicolorata; assembly: GCA_032362365.1. Lineage (NCBI taxonomy): Eukaryota > Metazoa > Arthropoda > Insecta > Coleoptera > Chrysomelidae > Zygogramma > Zygogramma bicolorata. Next base: position 2,667,112 of record JAVJAQ010005172.1, read on the forward strand.
TCTAGAAGACATAATAATAATAATAATAATAACAATTTATTCGCAATAAATCTCAATATTACAATTTTAAAATAAATAATATGTGAATAAATATTTAAACTTTACGAAGTTATTGCACTTGTTGTAAGGATTATTTATTTTATTGAAAAATTATTATGGATTAAAAATAAATGATTTAATAATATAGTAATATTTGAACAAGTAATGAAAATGACAGTATAATCAGCACACTGGCAGTCACATGGAAAAATTCAATTGTATAAGATTAAGGAAAAATAATCTGGGAGTTTCGAAAATCCATTTTTTCACCAGTTTTTTATAAGAATATTTTGACTTTGTTACTTTAATCGAATTTGGTAATTTATCGTAAATAAATGATGCTAAATATAAAAAGTTTTTTTGTGATTTGGCTTTGGAAATTTTATTTTCAGTAGTAATTTTGTTTTTATTTCGTGTATTATATGAATGTTTATTATATAATATAAATAAATTATTATTATTGTTAAAGAGAGGAACTTCACGACGAAAGCGAGGGAAAGCACCAGCTTCGATCCTCGAGAACCTATACCTGCGAGTCTTTGCGCCGATAACGAGAAGGAAAACTTGAAGTCCGCCGATAGTAGCGACAACACCATCCAGTGTAACGAAGTGTCTTCGAGCAACATCGAAGTCGACAGCGAAGAGTCTCCGGGGGACAGGCCGGTGGCGAGTTCGAAGCGGAGTTTGCGCAGTGGCAGGAAAGGGAACGGCGAGGCTCCTTTGAAAGGCAGGGCGAATGAGGAGGAAGAAGAAAAATCAAAAGTGAGTATTTTTGTTGGGATGAATGTTGGAATACCGGAAATAGATGTTTCGGGTATTGATCTGTATGCATAGTGTTGAACTGTTCGACGTTTCTACTCTCGTCCTGTAATCATTATCAAGAACTTATGGTTTCATAAGATCCAGTGACACAGAACCTGCTGTAATTGACTTGATAACAAATATTCAATTAAAATTGGATCAAGACTTCCATTGTGGATTGTTGTCACTGGATTTATCAAAGGCTTTTGACACAGTCGATCATAACATTCTGTTGAAAAAATTATTCAATATAGGCATAAGAGGTTTGATTCATCGATGGTTTGAAAATTACGTGAGCAATAGACAACAGTTTGTTTGTATGGGAGACAAAATGAGTTCACTTAGAAGTGTAACATGTGGTGTCCCACAAGGTTCAATTCTGGGACCTGTTTTGTTATATATGTAAACTCGGTTTCAGAGCTGAATTTGAGGGGTGAAATAAAATTATTTGCAGATGACTTTAAATATTGGAAAATCCTCATTTATGTTATTAGGGAAGAAAAAACCAAATCATAGTAAGAATAACATTATTTTTAATGGTCAAAATATAGAATATTTAAGAGTAACAAAATTTTTAGGATTATACATTGATGAACAACTCTCTTGGAAAAATCATATTGAATATTTGAGAAAAAAAATATAACCATTAATTGGTATTTTGTTCAAAATTCGCAACTATATTTGTTTGAATTATCTCAAATTAATATATTACAGGTTTATTCATTCAAAACTACAATACTTGATATCAGTATGGGGAAATGCTAATGCTTCAATCATACGTCCCCTAAAATCTCTGCAAAACAAAACAATCAAATGCATATTCTAATTACCTTTTCGATATCCCACTTCCGATTTATATGTGAAAAATGAGCTCTTAAGTATGACCTCTTTATATAAATTGAAAATTTGTTCTTTCATCCATTTCGTAAAAAATACATTTCTAACCTTCAACACAATTGAAACAATTCATAAATATGAAACTAGGCAGTCCAAAAATCTGAGTACAATCAGTAGAATCAAAACAAACTTCGGAAAATAATCAATTTTATACAATGGAGTGTTAATATATAACAAACTACCAAAGAAATTAACTGAAGATTTTTTTGACAAACGCTTCAAAAAAAACTTGAAAAAGTATTTGATCCAGTAACACTTCTCTTTTTCCATCTGACATTGGATTGATTCATGATCGAACTCTTCTTTTTAATGGATGAATTGTAACAGTGACTTACTTTTAAGATCCCTTCTTTATAAACATTCATGTTTCTTGGGGTTAATAAAGATTGATTGATTGAGAATATAGTTGATACTAAGATGTCTAAAAACCCTGGTGTTGCAATTGATGCGATATTGTTTGGAATTATTTGGCGACACTTTTACTTCATTTTTACAAATGTTTCTCAATTCCATCGCTAGTTGACAACGATTGTGGAGTACCTCAAGGATCGATTTTAGGACCGGTTTTATTCCTCTTGTATACCAATAATTTGCCACAAGCAGTATCTCAAATGGTGAATATGTTTGCCGATGATAATTCACTAATAATACGGAAACAATCCAATGACAATTTGTTAGAAACAATTCCTGTAACTCTAGAAATTCTGGAAAAATAGTATAGTGCAAATAATTTCAAATTGAATATTCCAAAATCAAGTGCTATCAAGTTCAGTTTTGGAAAGGAACCGTCATTGAAAATTACCCATGAGAATAAAACAATTGAAACATGTCAACGTACAGAATTTCTTAGTATTGAAATTGATGCCCAGCTAAATTGGAAAGAACATATTAACAGCTTGACAAAGAAACTTTGGTCATTTAAATTTGCATTGCGAACAATTAAATCATTCGTTAACCAAAATGCAGCCATCAAAGCATATTACGCTTATATATATTCCAGAATGAAGTATGGAATTATATTTTGAGAAAATTCTGTCGAAATTACCACAATGTTCAAAATACAAAAATCCTGCATAAGAAGTATCTTTCACCCTAAAAGAAGAGACTGTTGCAAGGAAATCTTCAAGGAACAGGGAATACTCACTCTGCCATGTGTATACATATATGAATGTGCATATTTTGCAAGGAGAAATTATGAGGAATTCATGGAGAAATATGAAACAGTAAATCTTTACAACACCAGATATAAAAAACTTAAATTACAACAGACACGATATGCCCAAGTTCAGAAAAATGTTGTTAATCAAGTTTTAAGAATTTTCAACAATGTTCCCAAAGAATTCAGAAAACTGCCAAAAAACCAATTCAAACTGAAATTCAAGCAGTATTTATCAGAGAAAGCATTTTATTGTGTTTTAGATTTTTATAATTGATTTTTTTTTATTTATTTATACATATTCGTTCCACACTGTAAAGTATTATGGAATAAAGTGATTATTATTATTATTATTATTATTATTATTATTATAGGTTTGTTCATCTTAAACTACTTTTATTAACTTCACTTTAAAATACAACTACTGCACTCCTAATAATTCGCTCAAAAAACACTTTGACTTCTCAACTGATTAAAACATCCAACACTCTACTAAAAAACTCTCCCGTCTGTCAATGAAACGCATTCTCATATACCACCTCTTCAATCAATCAATCAAAACTGCTTTATTGCCCTAGAATTAGTATAACTAAACATGTAAGTATACAATTCAAAGTATTAAATGTAATTTATATATTAAAATAATTCTTGTAAAATGATTATTAATAAAAAAAAGGGGAAAACAATGAGTTCTGTTCATTACCAATCAGTAAGATTGGGTTATATCGTTATAACACATACAAAATGGAGGCCAGAAATTTTCATTATAGTATTCCTGCAGGTTGTGTATGCCTTTGGCATGACAAAGTCCTTTACTGCCTTTCTGCAGTTCTTAAGATTTTTCAATACTCTCAAATATGGTTTTATATTTTCCTTCTTTCATATATAACTGAATTTTCGGTAACAGTCGATTTTGGTATAGGCATGCAAAGGTTATTACTAGGTATTACTTCTGGTGGTTACATAAGTGCGAGTCAAATTAATACTTAAAGACTATTTGTTAAAAGTCAAACAGACATATTCCAAAATGAAAATACCAGTTATTGTAAGAATTTCTTGGGATATGAACAGCGGTCTACAGTGGTCTCTTGCTTTGGCCTTAGGTGTGTCTAGCGATGACTGGACCAAGTTCGTTTGACACCACTCTAATCGCATAGGAGCCTGATGCTAATTTTTTTAGTGACAATATGGTCTTCAAATTTGTTTATTATCAACGTGTATGCCTAGTAAATGAAAACATGATTCATTTTCCACATTATGTGTTTCAGACAGATATTTTTCAATTCTTACTTGAAAGTTGGGATGTTATTTAGGAGAATCTTCCAAATCTATGATATACTTTGTTCAACCTGCCTTTGCCGTTACGTCATAATCGGTGACGTATTCTGCTGTTTTACGTTTGTCTCATATTAGTTGAATGTTATTTTACACTCAACCTCAAAATTATTATTACCTACCTGCAGAATACATCGCATACACTCGTGTTCTTATTGCATGGTGATGTATGATATAAATCGATGATCCTCGAGCAGAAACATGTCTGGCATGAACTTTGATTTTGTAGTCTTTTTCTGCTTCCATTCCACCAGTAGCTAATTTTTGAACAGTTCCAATAGATATTTCTAGAGCATCAGCAACACGCTATAGAATTTTATAAAATCAAATCAATAAAACCTGCATTTTGCATAACATAGGCAGATATATACGTTGTAGACTGCATTTAACGGTAAAAGCGGCACTCCAGCATCTCTTTCTCTTGAAAAGTAGTCAATCAACTTCAAAATTGAGCTTTGCTCTTTCTCATTATACCGGAAAGACATTTTGACAATGAAAAATTAACTGAAAAGGCGAAAATGACCAAAAATACTGAACAAATCAAACTATGACAACTGAACTGTCAAAAATGACAAATAAAATTCACATCGACTTCACGATTAAATAAGACATACGTTATTGACGTCATAATTCCGTCTCATCTATTTCATGAATGAGAGATAAAGTTGGACAACTTATGATGTAACGGCAAAGGATGGTTGAACAAAGTATATCTCAGAATCGATGGTCTTAAACGAGCTGTGCTTTTTTTAGTGTAATCAGCGGCGTAGTTAGGTGATTTCGTAACAATACAGCTTGTTTCGCTTTCGAGTCGCTAGGGGTAGATTATTAGATTAGTCAAAAGCATTGCTCGATTAAATCCCTCGCCTCAATCGAGCAATGCCGTTTGACCGACGAAACTGCAAGGAGTTTTCTCAACAGTCAGACCTATTTGTGAGAGGGGTATTTTATATTCCAATGACTCGAAGGCGAAACAGGCTGTCGAAGTTAGTATTGTGATTTGGCTGGTCAATCCGTAAAGGGGTTGATTGGTTGGATTGCGTTATTTTCAAAGATGTGTCTGTAATTTCTTGATAATAACTACAGTATGAGAGTCGAAACGTTGAACAGTTCAACATTCTGCACATAGAAAGGACTATTTTCTATAAGTATTTTGCGTTGATTTGCTAGTTAGTGTAGTTTGGAGTGGGTGAACTTTGGTGATGGCAAAAGATCAATTGAAGAATTGAAGAGGAAATGATTAGTTTGTTTTGGTTATGAATTTGGAACTGATTCAGAATCGTTCCGAATGCGAAGCAATATGTCACTTCTTTCGCAGTTCTCAGTTATGAAAAACCGAACTAGTAAAATTCTGAGAACCGACGTGGTAACACGGTTTTCTTTGAAACCCTATTTTTATTGGGGGGTTATATCCCGAGTGCATCAAGTTTAATCAGTTGAAATATGTCGATAATTTTCAAAATTTCGCTTAGCAAATGACTTGGGTGTGTAATGGTTTGATAAAATCCCGACACCGCAGGTCGAAGTATTTCATCTTACATCATTAAACACGAAAGCAAAATTTTGAAAATTATGGAAATGCACGCGTTTTGGTCGATTGAGCTTTGTGTAGGAGAGAAATATGTTGAGATTATTTCCATAAACAATGACACCTTCAAAATCGCTGAAAAACTCTGTAAAAGCAGATTAGCTTTCAACTTTTTTATGGGTTATCCACATTGAATTGTCAACACCAAAGATTCCGTTTTCATTGATAATTTTTGGTTTCTGTTCCGATATACAATGGGTTTTCAGTTATTTTTTTTCATTTTACTCTTCAACTTGACGTATCTCAAATGCAATATTTCATTATTACTTCCTCTATTCCTTGCATGCAATTTGATCTCTATCCAATTACCGAGATATATTTGCTATCACCAAATGTTGATGGAAGTAAAACTGTTTGTGTAATTGAAAAATTATGAAATCCTATATTTCAAGAAAAACATTTCCAACAGAAAGGCTTCTGAGTTAACAACTCGCAATTTACTAATAATAATAAAATAGAAATAACCTCTCGTTTTTGAAATGGCATTAAAGTTAATATTTTGTGGTGGATGAATTTTTTCTTTGCAGTTTTTTTGGGCTCTTAACCTACCACAATCTGAACAAATAAGAATTAATATTGGTAATCTATCCATGTGTAGAGTTAGATTCCAATATCAATTATTGAATTTTTCATATTACGGTAGTTTAACAACCTCAAGAACTACGAAACCGTAAATAACTCCCCTAACTATAAATTCAAGCGTACTGTTTCTTTGTAATGATAGAATGATCACTTTCCTTATCTTGAAGAATAAACTGATTTGCCCCGAAATTCAGCATTTTCCGTTAGGAACACTTTACAGTTGGCAATTTACATTTATTGCAAGTTTTGGACGGTATTGTACTTGTATAGCAACAGCTGATCAAAGCCCATGCGCATAACAAAAAATTGTTGCAGTATCAGAATCGCTAACTGGAAGATATCCCTAACATCTGAATTGCTTCATATTCAACAAAAAATATATCAGTTTCCTGTACACTACACTAACAATGGGTTTACAAAAACGCGACACGTGTTTTGCTTACAATAGCTTCCTTAATAGAATTGTACGGGGAACTGGTATTTTTTGATAAAATAAATTGAATAGAATCGAATCAATTGAAGGAATCTTTACTGATATCGTAGCAGCACAAACTGAAAACAAAGCAGAGCGCTTGGTGTTAGATTCACACTATACAGGTCCATTATCAAATAGATATCATCTTTCTCGAGATTTTGCATGTTCTCTTGATCAAACTATTGAAATTCCTTCAATTGTCCCTTTTGATTGATGAAAATATTGGCATTCAAAAAATTTTGTATGTCTTGAAGTATATCCGATGTTAGTTACGGCAAGAAAACCATTTTGGCATCATAGCTGATACCAGTTATGCATTCAAACTTGTCATTCGATGATTTGAAGAGAGATTATGATGCAGGACTGCGAGTTACTAAAGAAAAAAATGGAATGCACGTGAAAAACAAAAATTTGTTGTGCGTTTTTACTAAAAAAAATTATAAGTTCGTTTTTCTTCAACCGGCCTTCATCATGACAGCTGCAAACAGTGCTTGTCTCTGGGTTTATCATCTTTGAAAACAAATGATGACAACCAATATTCATTTGCAGTTTCAAGTGAACATCATTTCACATTCTCAAATATTATGAATAGTCTCACTCAACAGCTTCACTTAGATTGAGGAAACGAGTATATTTGTAGTGAATCAGAACATTTTCATCTGTTTCTGCTATGAATATTTTTATGAATTGAAATATGTGTGATTATTGAATATTTTCAAGTTTGGATTTGTTTGATAATCCCACAAAGTGTTAACATGTTTAAAAAACTGCTGAGAGTGAACTCTATTTCATCTGACTGTTTATTTACCGGACTGAATAGTGTCAAAACAATGTTTATTGATTAATTGCATGAAAAATATCGTGCTGCAAGAAAAAATGGTAACCCAAACAATGAAAGAAATCCTATTCCGCCATCCCGATCTTTTCCTGGCTCCCGCATGCTCTTTTGAGATCATTGAAGGGCATTTTTTTCAATAACTCACTAAGTATTACTCCGTACGTTTGTACTAGTAAGAATCAAGTACAAAAAAAATAAGTTCGAGGTTTTTTTAGATATCCAAAAGGAAATCAGAAGAGCCGAGCGTATCCCAACCAAGAAAAAGTCTACGGATCGACAGTACCAAAAGAAAGGCTGAGGAGGTGGTCGAAAAAGAGAGAAAAGCTTTCGAAGCCGAAGAGAAATTGAAAAGACTTGCTGAAAAGGCTGATCTAGCTAGGAGCAGCAAAGCTGCCAATGTGAACCACAAACCGAGTCTTGCCCAGAAGATCTTAAACGTTAAAAATGCTGCTGCGAAGAAGAAAACCCGCGTTCTGAATAAACCGATCACCAAGAAAAAGATCCAGGTTGTACTGAAGAAAATGAAGAAATCGGCTATGCTGAAAACGCAACGGGTAAAGCCGGAAATGGAAGATAAAAAGAAGGGTAAAGTTCCAGTATCGTCGAAGTCTCCAGAAAATTTGAACCGAAGAAACTCTAAAAATATTTCTCGCCGACGGCATATACAACTGAGTAGAGAAGGAAAAAATATGGTGAATGAAGTTGTTGATAAAAGTAAGACCAAAAATGCTGAAGTCCAAAACAAAGATATAACGAGGGAAAGGAAAATGAAAGAGGCTGCATCTAGCAGAGAACGGATTGAAACCAGAAAAGTTGTCGAAAGTGATGGTTCACTTTCAGCAAAGGCAACCAATGGAAATAGATCTACAAGAAATAGCAGTATTATAACGAAACCAGTGAAAGGTGAGAAATTTTCCTACATTCCAGAAAACCATTTTTTGCAATTCATCCAGGAATTGTACACACACACACATATATATATATATATATAATATATATATATATATATATATATATATATAGTATATATATATATATATAAAACGAGTATGATCTTGACTGTGCAATATCTAGTGTATTGGGAGTATTGGGGATGCAGTCAGTAGATTGTTCTTCAAAGAAAACTCTTTGTTACTTTGTCAAGCTTTCGAAAATTTTTATTTTCTTCTTCAGGACAACTACAATATGATATATTATTAACTAACAAATACGGATGTACAAGTACTTACTCAACGTGAGAAATGCAAATTTTATGAGTGAATCATAAAAATCAAAGTGACTTTTTATATATATATATATATATATATATATATATATATATATATATACATACACAGGGCCTACAAATGAAAATCGTTTCATCTGAAATTATTATAACACTTATTTGTTTGGTACGAAATTTGCAGGACGTTTATAAACGGGTAAAACCAGTCATATTATTTTCATTATAAACAAAAATAATGAACAATGTAGTTTTTCCTATCACTAGAATACAATCATACATGGGGTGTAACTACTAATGTTCATTCATTTATAGTTTTCAGTAATTTACAGTTTTGATAATGTTAATTTTTTTCTTCAACTGTTCTTGATAATATTGATTTGAACTTCCAATGTCTGTGTAATTAACTTTATTGAAACCTACCAAAAAAAAAATATCGAAATGATATAAATTTACAAAATAAAATACAACAATAGAGATGAAATACACAATAAAACAAGCAAATAAAAAAAAAATTGAAAAGATCAGAAGTTAATCAAAAAGCAATAATAACTTGTTGAATGATTTGATCAAACAACTAAATCAAAATGAGGCAATCAATTTGCAGTTACAGATTTAGTTTTATTTCTTTTTTGACTATTTCAGTTGTATTTTCAGTCTATCTGTTATTTATTTCTGTATGTGTTCTTTTTCACATACCTATTTTAAATTCTCATACTTACATCCCTTTATAAGCACATGTGTTTTTTGGAATCAAATAAATAAACAGTAAAATCCGAACAAGAAAAGTTAAATGAATTTTGTTCGAAGAATGAAATTCAGAAAATTCAAATAGTCAAAAATTCCAATGGGAAATAAAAATAATATTGAGATAAATATAAAATGTAAAAATAGTAAAATCAAATGAAATTCAGAATTATATCAAAAAAATTGTTGAAACAGAATTCTAAGTTGAGTGTACCCACAATGTTTCGATTGTTTCATATTTTTCAATTTTTGTTTGATTTTATTATTTTTACGTTCATATTCTATATTTATCTCAATATTATTGTTTTGCTCTTTTTTGCTTTTCTGAATTTTTATTCTTTGACCCGAATCCATTTCAATTTTCTTGTTTGCATTTGAGTACTTGATTTTTTATTTAATTCGACCTTATTATTCATTTAAGTTCTTTTTCGTTATTTTATGTCAGTTTTTAGGTTAGTTGGGATTTTTGATTTCTCTCAGTTCATGATCTTATTTTAGATAGTTTTATATAGTGTCCAACATCAAATCTTTGTGGTGAAGAAAAATTGTATATCAGATTTTTATTTTATCCGTGGTTCTTGGAATTCATGTCAATTTCATTGATGCTTTTTTTTATATAAACTGATTTCGGGCGATATTTCAAAAAAATATGTATTTCTGTTTTAGATGCTGTTTCTGTGGAAAAACCAACTACTAAAAAAGTGATGCCAAATATTGAAAAAACCTTCAAGACAAAAGCCTTGAGAATAAGGTTACAACAGAAAACTGAATGTCTGAAAAAGAATGTGTTACGTAAAAAGTGAGGATATTTGACTGTATCGCAAAACTGAAGGAATATCAGTCTATTTTGATTATGCCTTTATTTTTTCGAGTATCATAAGTTTGGTGGTATCTTCGTTGATAATTGAATTTGATGAATTTCATATTTTAACGATAATTTGTTGGTTGCCTGCAATTAAAATTATTTGTTTTGACAAGGTGTGGTACCTGTTGAGTTAGAACTTTTTTTTCAGGTTGTTGAAATACCTTTATATTCGATTATTCAAGGTATTCCTTTTTTGAATACTTTTTTCATTAGTAGTCAAGCGACAGTACCTTTGATTTATTTAGTGTTGTTTTTAATTTGGTATCTACTCTACCAACTTTGTTTATATCTTATTTCCAATTCCATCTTTAGGATTTTCAATAATACTCAATTTTTTTATGTAATTTTCATCCACAGAATCGTCGGTGGGTATTTTTCGATTTTACTGTTATTATTGAAAGTCCTCAAGAGAAGCGTTCAATATTATATTTTACACAATTACTTTTGAGTTGTGTGTAACGACAAAAATTTTGTGCCTTTGTTACCAAAAATAATGAGAAATGTTACATATGTACACTTGGCAAATGAGATATATTTATAAGAAATTTATTATTTTCTCAAAATACAATTTATAGTTATAAAAAGTGTGTTTTTTATGTCCAGATTTTCTTACCTTGATCATATCAATTCACATATGGTACCTGGTACGTTTTGAGGCAATGTACCTCAAAGTTCTGGAAACAAACTAGGGTGAAATCCATCAAATGGATTCTCAAAAATGGACCGATCATCATAAATAAAAAAATTAATTTGATAGAAGGAATTCTGAATATTATATCTCCAACCGCTAATTTTGAGATTTGTGGAAATTTCAATTTGACACTCAAAAGAGGCATGCAGCAGTTCGATTATTAGAAGGTTCACAATTCATCATCACAAGGAATATTACGAGTTTCTTCCGTATGCCCTTTGGGCTGAGGAATGCACCCAGTACTTTCCAAAGAATGACAAAAGAAGTCTTAAAAGATCTTATTTATTATATATGCATTATTTACATGACCTATACTACATGCCCGAAACCCTACACATTGGCAACAGCTTTCTCCTCAATATACCATTGATGGAGTTCTATGCCCAAATGACCAATCTATTTTCGCAAATATTCATGTGTATGCTTTAAGACTGGCTTTAAATCAAATATTCGAAATGAACAATTTGTTCAGGCCAGTTTCAACTCACCTACACTGTAGGTTGACGGACTAACACCTATCAGAAAACAGCTACTCCCCTGGCTAATACCACGAATGGCAGTGGATTACACCCAACAGGTGTTAGCGCGGGATTCTTCACAGAATGAATTCCCGCATGTGCCTTTGGCGATACAACTGCCAGAACGAATTTTCAATTATTAGGACGGGATACACTTGCAGACCGGTTTCGGGCTATTTGGCCTCTCGTCAGTGCAAGGCAGTGCCATCAACATAAGTCGATGTCTTCCCATAATCAAAAATCATATTCGAACAGAGTAAATAACGAATATTATTCGTTATTAGTTAATGTTTTAAGAAAATTATCACTCGCCGTCGGATCGGAATTATTATATTCGTGAGGTCGAAAATCTTTTCGGAAATAATTCAAGGACTAGTGGTATTACAATTGAAAATTTGCTATTAAATCTATTTCTAGTCGTGGGTTTCGAAATAACCAATGAATCCGACTTTACACTGATAACTAACCATGGGCTCTTTGTACGGTTAGTTATCACTTATAATGTTATGATTTTGACACAAAGTGTTTGACATTTCTTCAATTCACTGTCTTGTCAGAAAAAATTCTCACCGATTTTCCGTCGAACATTGATAAATAGTTGATGATTTCATCACAACTTCCTCAGGCACTTTAGGAAACAGCCCTCCGCCTTTGGCGTCGGTCTGTTGCCAAATAACGTGCTCTCGAAAACTGTGATGAAATTATTTCGCTAATTATCAATATCCTTGGAACATTACAACTGAAAATCATTTTATTTAATGTTTTTATTTCATTTAACACATAGAACATCCAGTGGATGTTTACTGGGTACGTAGAACATAATTTTGGTTCAATAAAAGTGGAAACCGATGTCGTCCACAAACAAGGAGTGTTCAATGGCTGGTATCGTGTGAAAATCTTCAATGTTTGACATCAACATATAAGTGGAATGCAGTAGCCCTAACTGTATTATTAAAAAAAACGCATGAATCAATGTTCAGCTGTTCAATTGAAAAAGGATCTTTGAGCAAAGGAAGATTCGGCAGATCTCCGAGGTCACAACAGGGGAATGGGAATTCTGCACTCGTCGGATCATCCATGTTGATAATGCCAAGGGTGGAACGATTGATGGCAATTCAAAAGAGCACCGACCTTGAAAATATATATGGAAGAGAAACGTCTCCGACCCTTCTACGATGTTCCAATGGAGTGAGCGAGTCCGTGAGCGAAGAAAAACAAGACGAATTTCCTTTCTTTGAATAGAATCAAGAATTTTCAATGAATATTTTAGTGCCAAGCTCTATATCTAATACAGACCGTATTAATTGCCTCGTAGACCATTGGAAGCTGACGAGAAGTGAAGTATTTCTTCGCACGTAATAGAAATCCAAACTTCTGGGAAGCACCTTGAGCGATCGATCTCACATATGGTCCTCCCATGAGAGATTATTACACTGATAGTAATAATAATAATAATAACAATTTATTCACAATAAATATCAATAACAATGCAAAAAAAAACATAACAATATGTGAATAAATAACTGAACCTCACGAAGTTGTGCACTTGTTGTGAGGAAACATTATATTAGATTTTTTATATAATTCGAGTGAATATGAGAATATAAACAAAAATCATAAATATCAATCTATAATTCTATAATTTAAAATGGCTTCTAACTAACCACTGTCTTCAAAATTGTGTGAACTGGCAAACTTGTCTAATATTTGTTTGAATTGTCAAACATGTTTAATATGCCTATTATCTGTTTATTTCAACTACTTTAATTTAATTTAAATTTTCTTTTTTATACTTAATGTTGTAAACACCACGGAATATTGTATGGATACTATTGTGTATGCCAATGCTTACTATATTTTATATATATTTCATGTTTTTAATACCACTGAATATTGTATGAATAATATTGTGTATGCTAGTGCTTACTATAATTTATATATATATATATATATATTTTTGTATATTAGGATGTCTATTTCAATGAATATATTTCTATTTCTATTCTAAAAGATAAATAGTAGTATAAAAATGAATAGATACAATATAATCATGACACAGGCTATATTGGATATTTTCTTTCAATAATATTTTGGAAATATAGTCTAGGAGTTTCAGTAATCCACTTTTTCCTTATATCCCAACTAACACAAGGACATCCACTGTATGTACAATGGATATACGTTAATGTCCAAGAGGATATCCACTGGACATCCATTTTTTTCCACAGGACAGCCATAGGATATCCCATGTATATCCAGAAGAGACACTTTTGGATGTCCACTGGATATCCATCTGGGATATCCACTGGATATTCGGAAACGTCCGAATGGATCCCATCGGACATCCGATGAATATCCACTGGACATCCATTTTTTTCCACTGGACAGCCATAAGATATCCGATGTATGTCCATTTGAGACACTTTTGGATGTCCACTGGATATCCATCTGGGATATCCACTGGATATTCGGAAACGTCCGAAAGGATCCCATCGGACATCCGATGAATATCCATCCTCATGGTAATTGATTTCCAAATTTCCAACCTGAAATGTTACAGTATATAGAAAAACCTACAATATATAAAACATTTTATTTTATAGGTATATAATGTAAAAAACTCTTTAAACATAACATAAATCCAATAATAAATACATTTCTTCAATCAGTACAAAAAACAAAACAAAGGATAAAATCTAGCACTCAACAAAATTGAAATTAAAGTTCAGTATTAGGAATATAATATACATGGTATTGAATTTAACTTTGTAAGTGGTTGATTTTCATTCACGCTACGCTCTTTGGCCCTGCGTAGCCATTTTTTCACTGATTCTTCAGTATCTTTTCTGTTCTAATTTTGACGGTCAGCAGCTACTACAAAAATAAAATTTGATATAAATGTAGGTTGATTAGATAGGAAGTTTTTAGATACAGAACAAAAATAACTAACAAACAACAAAAAGTTCAATTGTGAAAATTTCTGATAGTGGGAATATCTACACAAAGCAAAATAGAGAGTTATTTGTAGAAAAATCTCACTCACCAGGATAATAGTTCATTCCAACCCAGACGAATGAAAGTAATGAAAGTTACTGAAATGTCAATATGAACTGTGCCTCATTGGAAGCTGTTGGAGTTGGAACAGCGTCATATCTGAAGTCAGGTGCCACAGATATTCTTGCCTCTTCAGTTGCCTTTCTATAATATTTATGAAAAAGCTTCCTTTTTCTATTTTCCATTTTTCTCACCAGAGTCGATCAATAACTGTTCGGTAATCGTAGAGTAGGTTCTCATCACAAATAGCTACTTACTCAAGCGGAATTCAAAAACCGGCGATCACAAATTCTAACCTACTACTTCTTCTTCTGATTTATTGGCTCTGCTCGTTCAAGGGGTTACAACGTAGAACTAATGAGAAATATATCGGCACGACTAATGGCATGATATTATCTTCGGAATTTGCACCTTGCACAATTAATGAGAAATAATTCGGTCATCTTCGGAATGACATGAAAATGAACATAAATATCGAAAAAGATCCTTATGCATCATAATTCCTCATTTTTTCCACAGAAATCAAACTTAGATATTGCTAATTTTGCATAAAATTTGCAGAATTCTCATGAATGAGATCTGATGAAGAAAATAAATGAAATTTTATTGAGTTCATGCCTCTGAAAGAAAATTACTTTTTTCTACTGAAAAAAGTGCCATTTTCCACGATGCATATGACATGATCTAGGTGATCTATACTGTTGCATGAGTCCACCTATATTTATTTTCATTATATAATTATTTTTCATGAAAGATCCAGTAATGGATATCCTATGAATATCCATTGAAATCCAAGCCTAAATCATGTCCACTATTGATATCCCATGGATATCCATTTATGTCCATCCAAAACATGTCCTCTGATGGACATTCTATGTATGTCCATTTCGTGTCCACGGATATCCGTACATGATATGGACATAAACTGGATATCCATAGGATATTCGGTGCTACTTGGGATGTGTATTTCGATTTGGTAATTTTGATTGAATTCGGCAATTTACCATAAATGAATGGAGCTAAATATAGAAAATGTTTTTGTGACTTTTTACATATATTATTTTTTACAGTTATTTCATTTTTATTTCGTGTATCATCAGTATGCTTACTATAATTAATGCAATTTTTATGAGAAAATATATAAGTGAGTATCTTGAAACTGAATAATTGCCTAGTATCCATTATTTTACAGTCAGAATATAATTTATCAGAAGAATATCTGAGGTTTTTATTAAATATGATTTTCAAAAACCAGTTTTGTAATATTTCCAAAGGCTTAAGATATATTTGGTCAACTCCCCCCATGATAAAATACCATAATTTAATTGAGATTGGAATAGAGAAAAATAAATCATTCGCATATGTTTTCTATCCAAAATATTCTGTAAAAATTTGAATTTAGGTAATAACGGTCGTAACTTTTTTATGACATATTCAATTTGGAAGTTCCATTTCAAATGTCTGTCTACTATGACTCTTAAATATTTTATCCGATCTACTTCTTTAATGCATGAATTTTTTATTTCAATTGGGCCAAGATTGGGTAAATGATTTCGATAAGAGATGAAAGGAAGGTAATTAGATTTTTCAAAATTTAATGTTAACAAATTGTGGTCAAACCAATATCCAACATTATTGAAGTCATTCTGAATAAGTTCTTTGAGAGATTTCCATGTTTTTGACTTGTAAATTATAACTATATCATCCGCAAAACTATGTATGAGTCCACTTGTTTTCAAATGAAAGATATCGTTGATGAATATGTTGAATAATATGGGTCCTTCAACAGTTCCTTGTGGAACTCCATAATTGAATATTTTTTCTGAACTTATAAATTCTCCTACTTTAACACATTGTTTTCTATTTTCAAGATAACTCTGTATAGTAATTCCGATCATCGATTTTGTAGGAATAGTTAATCCTTTGACATCTAACTATTAGATAAAGTGGATCGGCTTATTTTGAAAAGAGACATGCCTGGGGTTTCCCAGCATTAAATTTCACCAAGATGAGGCTACCCCATTCTATTATTTCTCCCAAGTCATCGTTAATACTATTGACGCTAATGACCCTCTGAATTTTTTTTTCTCGTGCTGATAAGGGGACCCTGCGAAAGAAATTAGTATGAAGAATACTGTCATCCACAAAACTGAGCACTGAACAAGATTTTTTCTACAGCAAATCATTGATATTGAAACAAAAAGAGTGGTTATGTTAAGAATATGTGGAAAGTGTCATAAAAATTCAAGGAATGCTGTTGATTTGTATACCCACAGATTACTCAGTGGGCAACATCTAGCCCATAAGAATTTTACGTATGTTGAGATATAGACAATTTTATGCATTATGGCTACCCATAGCACACTTGATAAAGTAAATGAATTACCATAAAATAGGAGGATCAGATTCCTGGAGACTTCTTCCTTTATTTTGGGGGTAACAATGTTATCCGTTCCAGCAACTTGAGCCTTTTCCAGAAAAAAGAAAAAATTATCGGCGCTGCTTACTGTAAGCTTGATGTGGTACCTCCATGGACAGTGCCCCGTGAGTAGCCCACTTTTTTATTCATCCCTAAGAGCTGTTCATCATTTTTGGGCGGAGGGCTGATTTACGAAATCAGTTGTCAAGATTGCAACAACAATACATCGGCCAGAGCCGACGAGCTTTTAAAACCCATTTCAAGGAGCATTTTGCACACATGAAATACGAAAGGGTCGAAAAAGCCATTATCGACCAACACGCTCTAGACAATGACCACAAAATTGGTGAAAGCAATCTTAATCTGATCAAGCATGTGCATGACACAAGACTACTCGATACATGTGAGAGTCTAGAAATAGCAAAATGTAACAACAGCATGAATGGTGACAAGGGACCTATCCCTTTCAGCCCGCTTTTCGATTTATTGTTGATAAAGTAATCAGAATAATGAATAATAACAGATGACGGACCAACAAACTTTGCAAGTGATGACTGCACTAGTTCATCATCGAAAATTAATTAGAATAATTAGCAGTAACACACAAAGTCCACATCGGATCGGAAAACTTAAGGTATATGAACAACTAACCCTAACTTCGAATTTAGTATCAGTTTGGTATCCGGGTAAGTGATCTCTAAGAAAATTTTCATCATACTAGTCACTTTTTCTAAATCCTTAGATATGTTTACGTCCGAACACGGCCACCTAGGTGAAATATTAAAGGAGACTCAATAAAAATGAGGTAGGCGTGAAAGCTTAAAATAAGTTACAGAATTGTCTCACAGTAGAAATATATTGTAGGTGTTTCAATTTATAAATGCAAAACCTGAGCCATTGATGTTCCGTAAAAACATCAATTTCTACATACCTGGATGGGCAGGATACAACACCTTAGAGGGAGGTGAATGATATAATCATCAATAAGATCGGACCAATTTCTACTCGGATAATAATTGAGGACAATTATTATAAACATCAGTTTTTTTGACGAACAGACAATTGAACGCTTTGTCTTGCTTGGTTATTTCGTAAGGGAAGTGATTGACCAGGACGGTATGGACAGATATTCGTCTCACAGTTCTTGAGACTTGTTTGTCTCTCTTCTATAGATACTTTTTTTATATGCATATCCACACGAAAGAGCAGCCCTATAATGTTCAAATAACACTGCGTGAATCAAGGGACAGGACATACGAATTGACATTCACTTTGAAGTTTGTAAGCCTCAGGAAAAACCTCCCTCGGCAAGGAGTTCCAAAGCTCAGCTATCAGGTCTCCAAGTTCACAACAAAGGGTGGGAATTCTGTACTCGTCGCGTCATCCGTGAAGATATTGCCAAGGGTGGAAAGATTGATAACAATTCAGAAGAGCACCGACCGTGAAAATATCTATAGAAGAGAGACAAGTCTCCGACCCTTCTACGATGTTCCAATGAAGTGAGCGAGTCTGTGAGCAAAGAATCACCAAGAGGATGGATTGCCTTTTTCTGAATAGAATCGAGAAGCCTCAATGAATGTTTTGGTGCCGAACACATGAGCACTATATTCCAAGACAGGTCGTATCCGAGCGTTGTAGATCATTCCCAAATAGCACACGACGTCCTGAAGACGAACCATTTATGTCCCAGTTACGTCGATACGTCCCGGGACGTATGGGAGACATTCGAAGAACGTACATTTCCGGATGTTTTATGTATGTACTATATAGACGTCCCATGTAGGTACATATTTGGTCCCGTTCCAATCGGAATGTAATAAAAACGTACATGCTTGGAAGTACTATGTACGTACTGTAGTAAGTGTCCTGGGTACGTTCATAATAACTCATCCTTTTCAGGTACGTACATTTCAGAACGAGTTAGGGACATACCAATGACGTGCTTTTTTGATAATTCCTTGTACGTACTGTTTATAAGTATCATTGACGTACATGTTTGGAAGGACTATGCACGTACTGTTTGGACCTTCCAGGTGCGTACATATTGGGTCCCTTTCAAAATCGTATCTTTTGAAACTTTTGAGGATCATAGTGATGACGTACATTTTTGGGAATCGTATGTATTTGGACGTCTCCTTGACGTACGCCAAGAAACCTACTTTGTACATTCAGCTAGATCCCCTCAAATCTAGTGTGGGCCGAAAAAGTACGAACTAGAAACGTCCCACATACGTACATTACTGTCCCTGTCAGGTAGGCCCAACGCGCTATCCCAAGTAGCACATCATATGGTGACTTCAAGTTAGTTACCTATGTTCGAGACAACATTAAATTTTTTTTAGGAAGTTCAGTAACAATGAAAATATATTTGAAAAAACACTGAAGGATCACTGTCTCATATGCGATGGCGATGTGGAATATCACACTTGCTGTGCAAAAAGTTCTGGCCGTATTTTCTGGTATTGAAATTCACCACGTCGATATTTCAATTTTTCCAAATTTTTTCAGGAATAATTCATCATGAATATTGCATTACCAATATTGGTATATGTTCGAATATTTTAAAGTCATCACTCTCAAAATCCCGATACCCCTTTCAGTTGTGATTCGAAAATGACGAGTTGAATATTTTCATTTTACTTTGAAAACGATATTCAAGCATTATCAGAATTTGCATATCTATATTGCAGTATTATGCCAATATGCCACCTAATGTGATAAATCAATATTTTATTCTACGCTCCCAATGTCGAATGCACATCTATACCACACAACTCTTCTTTAGAAATAAGTCTCTCCGTACCGTAGAGCGTTGTAGTGGTAAACAATGAAATATTCAAAGTGAAGCTCCGGGTTCAAGTCCCGCAGCAGCCAGAGTTTTTTCCAGGTTAGTATTCGGTAAGTACATGTGCATGAGTGAAATTTGCAAGTTGACTAATTGATAAAGAAGAAATGAATAATTCCGAATATGAGAATTGAGATGTGACATCAATTGAATTTATTTTTTTCGTCGATATATCATTAACAAGAAGGTACGTTTTTGGAATGTCCCAAACAGTTCCCCTTTCTGTACATTACAGGTCCTGTGTGGACTAGAAAAGTACGTACCTGGGATTACCGACTATGCGGAAACGGTAAGTTCCAGGGAGGTCTTATGTACGTCTGTCGGAGACTAAAGTACGTCCCAAATACGTACAATACATCCTCACCGTACATATGCAGTACGTCCACTGGACGTACTTGTGCTATCTGGGTTAGAAGCTGACGAGAAGTGAAGTATTTCTTCGCACGAAATAAAAATCAAAGTTTCTTGGAAACACCTTCAGCGATCGATCTCACATGGTTTTTCCCATGAGAGATTATTACTGATAATCCCGATGCTCCTATGAATTGTCGTCAATGGTTCCACCCTTGGCAGTATTAGTACGGATGACCTGACGAGTGCAGAATTACCACGCCTTTGTTGTGAGACCTGCGGAACCTCTCCTGAACTGGGATTTTTTTTCAATAGAACAGCTGAACTTTGTGGAACTCCTTGCCAAGGGAGGTTTTTCCTGAAGCTTCAAAAATTTTAATTTAATGTTAATTCGTATCTCCTGTCCCATGATTCACGCGGTTGCAGGGCATGCCTTCAACAACTACAAGTCGCAAGTTACAAAAGAAAATTCTGAAGGGTTTAGAATGCAATGGACAACATTTCCAGCATTCATTGTAAAAATGTGATAGTTTGTTTACAATTTTGTTATTTTGCATCATCCTATTTTGTTATTGTCTATACTTTCACATGTTTTAGCCCACAAAATCTTATTTTTTACTTAGAAATGACAGATTTTTGGTACAGTTGTTTCCTGGATACTTTGAGCCATTGTTAAGGAAATTATTTTGTAACCTTACAAACTTCCTCTCGTTCATTGGTGTTAATTCAGGATAAATTTGTTTGAATTTTTTACAAGTTCTGACAATGATTTGATCACTTTGTTCACGTGTAATAAATAATTTCATAAGAACTTCGTTTGAATAATCGATATTTGCATTCATTTTGGAAGGTGATTTGAAACACCGTCGATAACTATGAGTAAATTACTTATAAAAGTAACCGAACGGTTATAAGCTTGATAATTCTACTGCTACTGCAAATTCTAAAAAAAATAATGTTTGTAGAAGAAGCGACTTTATTGAAAAAAAACTTGGCGATTTGGGTATAGGGACATGCGATATATATCATCTTGAAGCATTTTTCACCATCTTTCAATTTATCGAGTAATATACAAGGGGTTTCATTTGAAAAAATGATCTTTTGATATGGAGTCGATTTCTTGGTGTTATTTGAATATTTCGAGTTTGTTCAAACTATCATCAATATATCAACTTTTCATGAATTGAGAATACTGATGTACTCAAGTTCAATTAAGACTACGTTTTGGACCATATTTAGCACAATTTTTTTTACAAAATGGTTGAGGCTTTCGCGGCCGAGGTTATTAGTATAACTACTGCTCTTCGGGCTTGAAGGCCGTCGTATTTTGGAATTTCTTCCTGACGTTTCGCTAGCGCGAGTGGCCAGCTTCTTCAGAGGCTTATTCATCTCCGATGACTAAACAGTTCGATTTCTCAAGGCGTATTTATATTGATGCAGGTAGTCTGGAGTGTTAATTACTTCTGTCGGGTTCGGGGAATAATCATCATTATTAGTTGCCGCACTACCTGCTGTGATTTCATTAGTTATTCTTGATTTCTTTAGAATCGGATTCCAAATTCTGTTTAGAGTCAACGTTTCTTCCTTTCTGTTAAAATTGTCCGCATGTTTTTGGATCTCTATTGCCTCCCGTACCAGTCGGCTATGGTAACCCTGGTTGGAGGCAATCAGTGTTGCATTTTCGAATCTTGTGGTCGCCCTCGCTCAATGCGTGTTCCGCCACCGCCGATTTGTCGGTTTGCCCCAGCCTGCAGTTCCTTTGATGCTCTTTGAGCCTTGTACCCATGGATCTTTTCGTGGTACCGATGTAAACCTTCCCACAGGTGCACGGTATGCGATAAACCCCTGCCGCTGACAGTGGGTCTCTTTTTTTATTTCGAAAACAGATAGAGATAGGTATAGGACATTATTAACAAAAGAATATTGAAATACTAGAGCGATTTCAGAAATGTATTACTATACGGGGTGTTCCAGTTAAAAAGATAAAGTTGCTAGGACTTTTTGAGGGAAATGGCAACGCCGCAATGCTGAAAATATTTTAGATCGATAGAACAGGTAAGGAAATGTGAGAGGTGAAATTTTCAGAAAAATCATGCGATGTTTTCCAGAAACGTCTAACCTACCATCGACCGTGAGTCACTCTATATATATATATATATATATATATATATATATATATATATATATATATATATATATATATATAGCTAGCACCAAGTAGGAGCGGTAACATAAACGGATAAACTCCCAGTAAACCAATTTCGCGCATACTCGAGCATCCGTGAAAACCTTCACTGTAACATATATATATATATATATATATATATATATATATATATATATATATTTATATATATATATATATATATCAAGTTCGGAGGTCGAAACTCAATCATCACCTAGAAGATGGCAAATGAGACTTATATATATATATACACAGCGTGACTATATATCATGTTGTTACACCTAATATTGAGTAATGACTTCAATAGATTCGTTACAAGGAGAAAACATTGTTTTCATATAGCCGTGTAATCAGACTTTTTTCTGAGAAATGAGGATATTTACTGGGAAAAGAATCAAACAAGATGGAATGAAGTGTGAAGGTCATATTTTGATGAAAAACGATGGTGCTTCGATATAATTCAATGATGCAAAAATATGATGGAAAATGAACTATTTTCCGAACTCTGAAGAGTAATAACATTCGAAAGACCGTGCGATTCATGTTGTGTACATCGCAAGACGTAAGCTCGACCAAAATTTTTTGAAAACATTATGCTACTGAAACGATACCACGGAAAAACCCAATCGCAAACCAAATATAAAAATGACATTATTTAAATATCGATATTGAAATGTTTGTGCCACTTTTTGCTCCTTCACTTCAAACATCTGACAGACGCGCTAGCTTCAGAACGAAAAAACATGGCACACCCTGTACAAAGGCAACGCAGAGAGGGAAACCCAAACTATCAATCAGCAATACGCGAAGTAGGTGTACCTACTAGTACACAATTCGAACATTATTCAAAACATCGAACGAACACGATTCACCACTCTGTGACGGCGGCCGCCTAGATCAACCGAATCTGTTGATCGTGCCAGCAATACGGCGACGCGAGCCGCCGCTCAAAATGGCCGGCGTCGCGACGTCTGCCCTCGAACAGCTGGTCCCAGAAATGGAATCGGTTTTTGTGACGTTCCCCAGTGAAAGTGCGTGATGTGATGTGGCGTGGTACATTTTTCCGCGAGAAACATGAGGAGGAATCAACAAAGCCAATCGCAGTTGCAGATCGAACAAAACGACAACGATTGCTCGACGGTAGGTTTCGCAATGTTTGCCGTGAGTCATTTGTTTAATTTCGTAGCAACGTGAACGTAATACAGAGCAGGCCGGTTGTCAATAAACGAAAACAAAATGTTTTTTGAGTTATGCGTTGTCGCATGCAGAAAGAGCGCATTGTGTTTAGTACCTATGCCATTTTTTGATTGTCTTCTCGTGGTTTTACTGATTGCTTGATTTTCATTATCTCTTACGCGATATATCAAGGACTAGAATTTCAAACAATCGTTATAGGTACACACAGTAATGATAACAACGCCAGGGGAAAGTAAAGGTCAGAAATACAAGTTTTATTGTTATTATATGCGGACACATTTGTCAATGGTTATGTTATTAGGCATATACAGGGTGAATTGAGTAAAATGATTCTAGGTTGGAATTTGAAATGTCCTGTATTTTTCCACTCATCACTTTAACTAAAGAACTATCAGATATTTCGAGTGTATAGGCGGATTCAGTAAACGCATAATGCATAACTTAATAAAATAAAAAATCTTTGAATTTTATTTGAAATGATAGCAGTATTGAAATCCATTTTTTGTTTTTTTCTACACTGAAAATGAAAAAGCTTCAGATTCCCATAATTTCAATAAATCAAATTAGGAAAAATCACATTTTCAAGCTGTGAATGGCACTTCCGATTCATAACTGCTTTAGTAAGTTGAATAAATATTATTTAAATGGGAGATGTAATTTTCCATTCAGTTATGCATTATGCACTTATTTGCCTCTGTTTCGAATATTTGAAACATCCTATTATTGATTATTTTTCACTCATATTTTGTTTGAAGCCTATTGCGTAAATAGATTTCAATGTCTTGATTGTTTCAGTCGTATTTTCTGGACCATTTTTTTTATTTGCTCATGAATCTGAAACAAATCCTTATCGGCACAAAAAATTTGGACTGCGGGGTGCTTTCCACAGTATATCTATTAAAACTTGAAATATTTTCTCCGTGAGACTGACGAAAATGTACGGATCATACTCTTTGGATGTATACAGGGTGTTGCAACAAATACAGATTCTGGGTTTTACATGAACGGATATATTTTTTGCTCATTACGATTTGAATGTTTCTTGAGGAGGTAAAAATGTTCTGGAACCCATTTTTTATGTTTTATCTCCCATAGAAACGAAAAGGAAAAATCATTAAGTTTTTATATGATGTCTGTTTTTATTTTCCCTTGAAGCTTTATCCTTTCCATTTATAGATTCCAGAAGACTACGTTTATTTTGAACTTTCAAGTATTATCGTCTTTCAATACAGACTGGTGAAAGTTGGTCGAAAAATATATCACTGCTTTCCAGACTACAACTATGTCTCAAGGATTTAAATATTTCCATTCGTTTCGGAAATATTCGGCGTGGAAAGTTTTGCTTGGCATACCCTGTATACTAATTGTACTAGCTGATCATAATTTAGATTGGTGAACTCTTGTTATTGTCCATTTCATGTAGATTTTATTCCAAAATGTAATGAACTATTTTTTTAGCGAATTTTATGAGTGAATGTACTCTTATGTAGAACTGACTTGCTGCAAATGTTATCGAACATAAAGTGGTTAAATAAATAAATACTAAATACTAAATACTCTGTATCATCTATACAGTGAGTGGTTAAATTATGGAACTCGTTATGAAACAGGGAGCTACTTCGTAAAAAAAACTTTTAACAAAAATCCTGGAATAGGACGTTTTTATATATTCTTTGAACATTTTTGGGGAGGGAGAAATGTCCTGATATCCATTTTTGGGGTTTTCTCTCCCCTAAAAATGATTGAGAAAATGCTTTGAATATTTCGAACACCAATATTTAACAAATTCCTCAGTTAAAATCATCATTTCTTATATACAAGGCATATAGGAGAAAAAAAGTACATTCAATGTGAGAACAATATTCGATACTGAGAACACAATCAGATCCATGTTGTCTCGAAACAAACATTTAACTACGGAAGAGAATTTAAAAAATTATGCTTATAGTATCCCATGTGTTTATACTGGCGAAACGTCAAGGCCATTAAAAATAAGAACAGCTGAACATAAAGTCAACTTGATAAGACGATAGATAAGTCGAAACTCGAAGAGGCTACAAGCATTTTGTTAAACGAAAATGAAGAGATTGCTAATTGTGTGCCTGTGTCACATTTTGATACTACTTTACAAAAATTCTAATCCATTACAAATATTCATGAAGTCTTGAAAAGGGGCGCAGGACTAGCTTCCGAAACGTCGCCAAGAAAAAGTACAAGCATTTTTGAATAAATATCTTCAAATAAATCTCCAAATTCATAAAAAATACAATATATTATGTAGCTGACAAAATAGTTGTCAATTTCGCTTATTGCAGTTACATAATTGGGCAAATATATCAAATTTCTCTGAAAACAGATATTAAAAGAATTCGAAGCTTTTCTTTTTCATTTCCAGGGAAGAGAAAATCCAAAAAATGAATTTTAGTCGATTTTTATCTTTGAATGCCGATAATTTAATTTATTTTTTCGATTTTGACGTGGTGACGTAAATGATAATTTTGTCACTCATACGAGAGCTTTTTTTTGTCGAAGAAAACTTGACATTTCGATGAGAATTTTGTTGCCTGGCAACTCAACGAAAAAAATTGCCTCTAAAAAAATTACGACTCCTAGGACGAGTAATTTTTTCTGCCATTTTTCTTAGTTGATTTGCCGGAAATCAGCTAAACTCGAATTTAAAATGTCAAGTTATCTTCTACAAAAAAAATCTCGAGTGTTATTCGGTCCGACAATTTAATGAATACAGTTTAGTTTATTCAATTCAACGGAAAAGGACAATTGTTAAAAACACAATTCTTATATTACATTTTCACAGATCAGATATACTCTTTTGGCAACGCAATTGAAAAACTGACAAAGACGCCGTCAAAGATTTGTTTACAATTCCGGTTGCCATACTTTTGAGAGTTAGTTCCGTTTTGTCGCTGAAAAACTCAGGGCAAATTTTTTTCGCTGTCATGACAAAATCGCTTATGGAATATTTTATACGTGAGTTAAATGACTAATTCCGTGATACCTCATCTGAAAGTTTCTATCAATAACGAATTCAGTAGAAGCCCAATTAATTTGATTTATTTGTACAGGGTGAGAAGAAATTTATATTTTACTTCAGTTCGAAAAGTGGTTATTATTATTATTATTATTATTATTACTCTGTTCTGAAATTTTTTTTTTCAAATATTCGAGCAGGAAGGTCATTTATGTCATTTTCAATCCTCCAAATAAAATGAAATATGAATTTCTAAAAATAATTCACATCTGGAAAAAATTCCATTGTTCTATAATTTAGCCGCTCACTGTATGTATAACGGAATAGGTTTTTTTTATATTCTTTTCGCTAGATACAATATTTTGAATCCGTTTTTTCAACCTTTATAATAGTCTGAGGACATCTTCCTGATTAACACGTTCAAGTCTAAGAATTATTCTGGTGAAAATTTCAATGTCATTTTCCAATGTTACGGTGTCGCCATTCGAATAAATATGCCAATATTGGCCTCTTTTATTAGCGGAATACTGACAAGAGATTGTGAACATAAAAAACTGGAACGATAGAGTCATAAATTAAAGTTTTCAAGAATATATTTTCGTCGCTTCGAAAAGTGTTAATTACTATATCGCAATTTGAATTCAATAAGAGTTGAAATTAGGTATCGATATGGATGGACTAATTCCCTTTTGATCACACCAGTATGGTAATAATAGTGGATTAAATTCACACTTCATATCCCAAGGCGAAAAATTTGTCGAGAAATAAAAAAGGGACTTCAATCCAGTGGTTTATACAATGTTTCATCTACGACTATTGGATAAAATATTCACAATGCACGTTTTCTTTAAGAATTTTCTCCACCATCACTCTGATGGGAGTGGATAATGATTTCATCAATGGATACCGTAATTCTTGAAGGAACACAAATATTTTTTATTTTCTGTTCAATTTTTTGATATCGTTATTTCTCAGCTATTCGAACTCATGAATTTTGATTCTGGTGAAGTATAACGATCTTTTTTCCAATATTGCTTTTGAAATGTTTGGTTTGTACAATAATCGTGGACAAAGTATAGTGTTATACTCACATATAATGGCTATTATACGCTCGTTGAATAATATCCTTTTATGCACTGTACGAGAAGTGAAAAGAAAAGGAATACGTATTTTTTTAAACAATTTGATAGCACTCTTATCGGGAGTAATTACACAAGTGCTTCAAAATTACCGAATATTTTCATCGTATGTTGAAAATCCCATATGAAGCGGGACATTTTCGATCAATTACAGCGATAAATTCCCGGCGGGACATTTTCGGGCTGGTAAATACCCGGTAGGTATCGAAAAATACCCACTCGGTCCGTGTATCTATAGTAACGATTGTTAAAATGTACATTTGTCATCTTGACAGGCATAAATACTGAATTTCAAACGTCGTTGTTTTAACTCCGGAAATATTCTACCGAATTACACTCGTGCATCAAAATAAATCTGATAATTTTCCATTCAAGCGAGTTGTCAGTAAAAAAACTGCATTCGGTTATTTTCATATTTTGCCAAAAGAGCCCTTCTCCTTCGGAGTCGGGCTCTTTCGACAAAATATGAAAATAAACTCATGCAGTTTTTAGACAACATGCTTTCATGGAAAATTATCGGTAATTTTGAAGCACTTGTGTAATTACTTCCGGAGTTGAAACAACGACGTTTAAAATTCAGTATTTATGCCTGTCAAGATGACAAATGAACATTTTAACAATCGTTACTATAGATACACGGACCGAGCGGGTATTTTTCGATACCTACCGGGTATTTACCAGCCCGAAAATGTCCCGCCGGGAATTTATCGCTGTAATTGATCGAAAATATCCCGCTTCATATGAGATTTTTAACATACGATGGAAATATTCGCTGCAATTGATCGAAAATGTACCGCTTCATATGGAATTTTTATCATACGATGGAAATATTCATGATAAGAATTTTGATGTACAACGTACGTTGCAAGCACCTCAACTGCAACAATTCCATTTCAAAACATGTTTCAACTAACATCTCCAGGTATTAATAGTGATTTTCATTCCCTAGAGATTGAAAATGAACTTTTAATCCTTAGGGATTGAAAATGCCAATTTAATCCTTGAAATCAGGGATGTAAAAGTGCATAAAATAATGTTCATTCATACATGAACTCAAGTCATATTCCATAACCATATGCATTTGTATAAATCAATCAATGGGATTTTTTTCGAATCAACTATAAATCATAAATTTTGTTTTAAGGCTGACATTGTTTTCTGTTGAATGATAGGTAACCAGTGGTTCGAACTTCTATATTTTATATACAAGCTTAATTAGCTGAAAAATAAAATGATAGGGCTCTGATAAATCAGAATGAGAAATATTTCCAAATGAAAATATAAAATACACATAGGAAAATATTGTGATAGTCAGGATTCAATTCCTGATTGGTCTTATCGAAATTAATGAAATTGAGCAAAGTGTAAAAAATGTATCTTACAAAAATTTTTTTTTTTGTTGAAGTAAACAATTTTGACCAGAGATCAGTGATTGCCCTAACTTTGGAATAGGTGTTCTAGATCTAGATTCCAGACTTGAGATGCTTATTTGGTTGACAAAAATGTTGTGAAGTTATCTTTGCGACATGTTTCGATACACCATATATTTTTCAAGCGAATGTAGTAAAACACTAAAATATAATTTTCAGGTAAACATATCAGAACAAGTTGAATGAAGGCAAATACTTTCATACAAACTGAAATATTCCAAATCGATATAGAAAGTTTTTGTTTTGTATTAGATAAAGTGTTTTAGAACTAATTCCCTATTTAGATAACCTTTTTGAGCTTTAGAATGAAAAATTGAGGCGATAGCTATTTTGCTATTAGGTCAGGGTTATCATTGCACAAGTAAGTCAATCCCAAAATGCAGTTATCACTAAATGATCAGTTCACGCATCAAAAAGAAATTTAAATCCGAATAATTTTCGAGATGCATTTTTTTGAATTCCTGCGATTTTATTGTTTTTTTATTATCCTAGATTTTATTGAAGTTTTTCAATTTGCCTATTGATTTCCGTCTTTATTTCATTGTTTCCACAACTTCATTTCCATCAACATCTCATTTCGACCCATTTAGGTTTCAGTTTTTCCAACAGGTTCAAAAGGAGGTGGATAGTTTACTCAATGGAAGTTATAATCACTGTACATTGAACTCATGCTTGTTATTAGCAATTGATTCTTACAATATTTAAATTCAAGTGATGCATCGATCTCCTTCATTTCCAATCAGTTGACCTCAATCACAAAGAGTTACTTCTGTTACTGGTGATAGAGAGTTGGCCTTAGTAAGGAATGTTCACAATAATGCCCAGGAAGATTCTCAGAAATTCTCAAGATGTTTGTTAGAAGGTCTACATGTATACGTTAATAGAGTAACTGATAGGCCGAAATCCATTATGAGACAGATTGATGATGGTGAAAAGGCTCGAGAGTTGGTCGAAGGACAGACAATTCCAAATTTGTTGATATCTTCGTTGGACAGTTGAAATCTACATTAGAATGTTCAGTCCCCTTTGATCCATTCTGGCATTTTTGCAATGATTTCGTCACTAAAAAAATGTGAAAGTTTGATAGCTCTTCCTTTCCTGAACAAAAAGTACATAATTAGAACGGAAATGTGAAATTTCTTATACCTCCTGCATTCATGGAACTTCATTTCATCAATTTTTATTTATTTGATTTTTCTTACCTTCGTTGATTTTTTATTTTATTTTCAATTTTATATATTTTCATTTTATTTTTCTATTTTTTTTCGACTGTTTCTATTCGATTTCTCTTCTATATTATTCATCATTATATTCTATAGAATTGCGAGTTGAAGTTATGAAATGCAGTCGTCCCAACAATAAATGAAGCATCTGCACAATTTTCAAAAGGGTCCCCTTATGTGTCATAATTAAAAAAAAAATGAAAAATTAGAGTTATATTCATCTTGAAACATCCACAGTACACTAAACTATAACATTTTACCACTATATATAAGTACGTGGTTCCACGGAAGTTCTTATCACACTTCTGTTATAATTATTCTGTTATTGAAAACTAATAATGGTGAATATTTCCCTCATATATAAAATGTCCTATAAGAGCAGTGCAATTATCGAAAACTTACAGCGGTAATTGCATTGTATTACCATAAGAACACATTTGAAACCGTATTGCTAGACGTCAGTAAACAACACAAATAAATGTCAGATAGACTTCAAAAATAGAAAAACATTTCGCGTTTAGGTGAGTACTCCATACAATCTATAGAGGGAAGTATAAATGAACAAAAAATAACATTTCCTTGAAAATTTCTTTATTCGTGAAATATTCCAATGAATTACATTCGTGCATAAAAATGACCAGATAATTTTGCATTCAAGCGTGATATCTTATACAAATTTTTAGATATCATGCTTTCTTGCAAAATTATCGGTAATATTTATGCACTCGTGCAATTATAACCGATATTTTTTTTATCATCGAGGTTCATGAAGGCGGTACTAGGTGAAATTTCAGTGGATGTAGTATTGTGATAGATTGGTTCAGTTTTCATTTTAATATTCTGTAATCTAATAAGTTCCGATTTTTTTTCCTATTTTTTTATACAGATTCACACGAATAGGAAGCCCTGTAATGTTCAAAGAACTTCGAGATTTTTGAATAACATCACACACCCAAGCCATCATGACGATAGATTATTCAACATTCTTTTTCAATTCCTGCATAATGCTAAATGCTACTGCTACGCGTGATAACACCAATCTTGTTATAATCACAATTACAGTTAGAGTAATTTTCAAGTGATTCATAGAAGCTTATAACGGATTAGTCATTTGAAGGTCTGCATCTTTTCAATTAAAAACGCATATGAACGTTTGTTTTGACATGAATGAAAATCTGCTGAAGTTTTTCCTTTGGGGTCGACTACTTTTCTGGTTAATACCACACCGGATACAAAACTTCATATGACATACTGTGTTTACTTATATTCGATCTCAGTGTCATTCATGGTGTTTCCTATATTTCAAACACGCAATTTCTATCTGTATGAAGTGGAAGCTATCTCTTTTTCTATTTGAAATTTTTTTCTCATGTTGAGTTTTTTCATTTTTTTGTTTCACTAACGAACACAGTAGAAAATTAGAAGTTTCATATCGTAGGCAGTTTTCGCTATGTATTTATCTATTGATAATCAATATATTTATTATTTAAACGGTACAAAATGAACTTCTCTTTCTAAAAACGTACAAGTTATACTGCTTAGGTGTGAAAGTGAAAGCTTTTTTATCTGAACACATATTTATAATCATTTTGCATAGACGAACGTTTCACTTCTATGTTGGCGGCAGCAAGAGAAAACACTATGACATATACTTGAGAAATTGAGTATACCAAATTGATTGGATAAACACGAGTTTTTTCAGTTTCATTCACTTGTTAAAAAAAAGGTCGCAGTAACTAAATACAGACTGAATCGTTTTATCAATATCACAATTTGAAACCTAGCAAAAGGTTATACCCCGTAAACAAGAAAAGAATTGAAAAAATATTGAAACTGATCTTATTGAGTCTTTGATAATCCTAGCTTGCACAAGCAAGAGTAGAAAGAGGGGGCTGGATACATATACATACCCCCTATTAAATTCAATGAGTTCCCTACAATTTGATGTTTGCAACCCTTTCAGAGTGGCTCTTTTGATATTTTATTCATTTGTTTTTTTTTTCCAATGAATGAAAAAGATGAGGGAAACGTTGAGAAATTATTATTCAGGTACCGAAATGACAATGGTCAGAGCCAATAATATGAAATTGATCCTGGAAAAATCAACTTGATATATACTTTTTTAGAGATCAATTAACCTTACACCAAGAAAGCCATTGTCCAGAGCATACTGGGCGACACTGGACTTTTCTTCCCTTCCGTATATCATCTGTGAATAATGTTCCTTAAGGCAACTTTATATAGCTCGTCGAATTTGGCCAATGTATTTCTTGTTGCAATCTTGGCAACTAATTTCATATATCCCCGAATTGTCTTTTTTCTTTTGAATTACCACAAAGAGCTGTAATTCAAGAAGTTTTATGGGCAAGTTTTATATTTCCTTTTTCGAAAATCTGTTCCAGTCCTTGAATTCCATCACCTGGCGAGTGGCCAAATAGCCCGAAACCGATATGCAAGTGTGTCCGTACCTATAATAGAAAATAAATTCTTATATTTCTATTGCCAGAAGCAAATACAGGATTCACTTCTGTGAAGAAACCTGCACTGGCACCGGTCGGATATAATTAAATGCCCTTCGTGGTATTAGCCAGGGAATTAGTTGTTTTCTGACAGGTGCCAGCCAAAAGTTACTACGTAGGTAGATTTGAGACTGGCCTGAACGAATTGTTCGAAGGATGATTTGATTTAACGCCAGTCTTCAAGTATGCCCATCGACTATGTCGGAGGCTTATGTTTAAATCAGGCACAAAATCAGGGGAGTTAATCCGAAATTCACCTGTGAATTCGGTAGTCGTGACCGATAATGCTCCATACCATAACATTCAAATTAGTCCAGCCCTCAACACAAATTCTGGGATACAAAATTGATGAGGTTTTGCTTGAACACGAACATCACGTTTTGCGACTTCCACCCTACCATCTGGATTTGAATCTCATTGAACTCATTTGGGCTATTGCCGAAAACAACGTGTCCCACAAAATGTAAATTTCAAGTTGGAAGATGTGAGGAAACTGGTGGAGCACGGTTTGATCAAATCACTCACGAGAAATAGAAAAAGTGTTGCCGACATGTAGTAGATATAGATCGGAAATATTGATGAAAAGGAAACATTCACAGACGTTCAAACAGAGGTAGATCCTGTGATTATAAATTGAAATGATCATATCAGCACAAGCAGCATAGCAGAAAAGATGAATAAAATTTGCATTCAGATAGTGACCAAGAGCCAGTAATGTAAAAAATGACCCTAAAAATTCAACTCTTCAATTAACTTCTCACCGAAAAAACCATTCCGTATGTCATGTGTGAATAATGTTCCTTAAAGCGGGTTTTTATAGGTCGTAGAATTTGGCCAATGTATTACTTGTTGCCGATTAAAGTTTATTTTTGAATAAATGTATCATCATATAACATTTCGATGAACTGTACTTCTATCTATATTACTGAATAAAATATGAAAAAAAATAACAAAGAAGTGATGTTCCATTTGCTAATCTATCTAATAGTTATTTAGTTGGGAGAGTCTATACCTGCGTGCCCTCTCGCCATCAACTGTGGCGTGTATTGTACGGTTTTTTCTGCATTTCCAGTCACAAATCCTGGAAAGAGTTCAGTCGGACCGGGTCACGGTGACCAAACCCGAGGAAGACCGACGTCGGCGGACCATCATCGTAGAAAAAAAGAACGGCTCATTCGGATTCACTCTACAAAGCTATGGCATCCACTACAAGAAAGAAAAGGAAATAGAAATGATTACCTACGTGGACTACGTCGACTACGACGGTCCAGCTTACAGAGCTGGGATGCGGGAAGGAGATGTCATCTTATCCATAAACGGTACTGATATGGAGAAGGCTGATCACAAAACGCTGGTGAATTACATCAAGAATTGTGATACTAGGATGAGAATGGTTGTTTTGTTTGAAGACTGTGTGAGAAAGGTAAGGTTTCAATAAATAACTATTGAACTATTTGTAATATCAGGTGCCTAGGGAGTGACAGCAGGCAGATTTTGAATATGGTGCCACTCTATTTTTTCTTCGTAGTTTTTTGGGTTCTCAACCTACCAAAATCTAAAAGAATAAGAATTAATATTGGAATCTATAAAAGTGTAGAGTGGAACACGTTCAATTAGTTAGTAACTTCTCGTAACTCTCAAATTTGCGTATCAATAAAATACAGCAACTAATATTAATCAAAATAAAAACCAAATCCGCTTCATTTTTAAAAAATCTTTCGCAAATATTCTCTTTGAGATTCGTTTTCTTGTGAAAGTCAAAAATTTGAGATTTGACATGTCTTTCAAGAACGGCACCCAGGTGCCATCCATATCAGTCGAACTGTTTGAGATGCAAGCATTCGCAGATAGCATGATAAAATCAGACTCCTTCAACTTTCTTTTCCCCACTTTTGCTTTTTTTGCTTTCATTTCAGAGTAATTCCATTCAACTGTATGATCCCCATCGGCAGTGAGAATGTGTTCTGTTAATTCAGAACCACCAATCTATCTGTTCTTGACGTACATCTTGTGTTCACTCTTTCGCACTTCTAGGGTTCTGGACGTTCCACCGATATATTTTTTACCACACAACGAGGGATTCGATAAATACAATTTTTTGTGTTTTCTGTTATGTTGGTTGTTTCAGTGTGTGTCAGAAATGAACGTAAAGTATTTTTTGTTCTGAATGTTTTTCTAACATTATACCTGTTGCCGATCCGTTAACCATTATACCTCATGTCGAAGGACATGAGCTATAATGGTTATTACAGGATGTGTACTTTATGCAGGTTGTATGTCTTGGCTGAGCGGTGTGTTACAATTTTCAATTCCATTCAATGTATATTATTTTCCATACTATTTTTGTTCTATTAGAAATACATTTTACTATACCTTTCTTGACACTTTTATGCTGGTTTGAGTTATAATGATAATAATAATAATAATAATAATAATAATAATAATAATATACTTTATTCTCTTGCCAATATACAAAATAAAATTCGAGTTTTTGCGTTACAAGCAATTGAAAGGGCGAAGTTCAGCATTACAACAAAGTTGCTTGCTGTTCTTCCACTCAACCCGGGTAAGGTAGAATCACATCCGAATGAGACAGACAAAACACAATACTTTCTCCTTTTTCTTTTCCTGGCTACAAAGTAAGACCACTCCTGGCTACGAAGTAAGGAATTTTTTGTATTTCTTTCGGAAAATGGGGCTAGAAAGAGTTTTCAATAGTATGGGTAAAGAATTAAATTGTTTCACTATATTATATGAGAATGATCTAGTGAAGATTGCAGTTTTGTGGGAGGGAGGAGTGAGATTTCCTTTAGATCTAATATTTACATTATGTACATCAGTTCGAAATCTTATTCTTCTATATAGACATTTGGGTATACCTGTATTAATTATTTTGTGATACAAAATACCACAATGAAATGTTCGTCTATTTTTCATGTTGAGCCAGTTGGTTTGTTTTAATTTATGACTGACAGGACGACTTTTTTTAATGCCATATATAAATCTCAAGCAATAGTTTTGAATTTTTTGGATTCTTTGTTTTGTATGGTCTGTAATGCAATGCCCATATACAGTATCACAGTAATTAAAGGTTGACAAAATCAATGAGTCACACAGCAAAATTTTAGATTCTGTGTTTAGAATATGTCTTGAATTATACAACAGTTTCAACTTGAAGATAGATTTTTTAATGCATGAAGAAATGTGGCTTTCAAATCTCAAATCGTTATCAATTGTTAAACCTAAAACTTTGGCCTCTTTCACCAATGGAATATTTACATTATCGATCTCTATATCGACTAAATCAGAAAATTTCAATTTGTCAATTTGTCTTCCAAAAAACATTGCAGAACATTTTGTTGGATTCAAATGAAGAGAGTGTTCTAGTGATATGTTAAAGAGAGTTTCAAGGTCATTGTTAATTAATTTACAACTTTGTTGAAGTTCATTTGGATCAAAAGAGAACATTAGCTGAGTATCATCAGCATACATTTGAACACTAGAATGATGTATGTAAGATGGAAATGAAGATGTATATATAATAAACAGGATAGGTCCTAATATAGACCCTTGCGGAACCCCACTGTTATTATATAATGATTCAGATATATTGTTATTGTATACCACTCTTTGTTGCCTGTCTTTCAAGTAATTTTCTAATAATTTTATCGCTTTATGATCAAACCCAATGAATTCCAAAATTTGTAGTAAAATATGATGCTGTATAGTATCAAAAGCCTTTGAATAGTCCAATAACACTAAAATTGTACATAGACCTTTATCTATTGAAGTTATGATATTATCAGTCAAATTAAGTAGAGAAGTTACGCAACCATGTCCAGCCCTGAAGCCTGATTGCTGTTCAGGTAAGATATTATTGGAATTTAGGTGATTTACTATTTGTTCTTTCATTACATGTTCGATAATTTTTGACATCACCGGTAGAATGCTTATAGGTCGGAGTTCATTTACACTTTTTGGGGAATTAACCTTGGGAAGTGGAATTATGTTCGCTAATTTCCACTGGCTGGGAAAAACTGAATTCGTGAGACAAAAATTAACCAAGTGAGAGATGAATTCTAGTATAAATGGACAGCACATTATCAAAAAGTTAATATGTATGCCATCTGAGCCTACTGAATCAATTATAGTGAAGATATCTGTTGGTATGTGTTTTCTTTCGATATACACTTCTGTCTACACAGGTGTTGATTTCTTTCCTATTACATCAAGAAAAGGAAGTTCCTCGTTCTTCTCTATTTCTATTGTAACTGTTTTGTTGGTTCTTGTTGATGTGTTCCAAAAAAATGTCAAGTTCATTTCGACCATGACTCCATATAGCAAAAACATCATCAACATAGTATCACTACTTATGTTCGGGTTTGAAGGCCGTCGTTTTTTAGAATTTCTTCCTGGCGTTTCGCTGGCTAACTTCTTCAGAGGCTCATTCATCTTGAAATTCACTCCGATGACTGGAGATTTTTTCTTTGCAAGTTGTATTTTTATGCCGATTCAGGTAGTTTGAGGTGCTTATTATTCCATTCAGATTAGGGGAATTGTCATTAATATTGATTACCTTGTTTACCTCATCTGGGTTCGGAGAATAATCATCATTATTATCTGAAGAACTACTTGCAGTTAATATCGATTTTCTTAAAATGAGATTCCATATTCGGTTGAGGTTGACAGCTTCTTCTTCGGCTATGGTATCCCTGGTTGGGTGCAATCAGTTTTGCATTTTCAAACAGAATCCTGTGGTTACCCTCACTAAGTGCGTGTTCCGCCACAGCCGACTTGTCAGTTTGCCCTAGTCTGCAGTTTCTCTCATGTTCAAAAGAACATGAGAGAAACTGTATGATACAGATACAGATGACAATTCCCCTAATCCGAATGGAATAATTAGCACTGCAAACTACCTGAATCGGCATAAATACAACTTGCGAAGAAAAAAATCTCCAGTCATCGGAGTGAATTTCAAGATGAATGAGCTTCTGAAGAAGCTAGCCACTCGAGCCAGCGAAACGTCAAGAAGAAATTCCAAAAAACGACGGCCTTCAAACCCGAACAAAAGTAGTGATACTGAAAACCTCGGCCGCGAAAGCCTTAACTATTTTGTCATCATCAACATATCTCCACTGGTACACTTGTAGAGGTTGGTTGGACACTGGCAGCTGAAGCAGTGCGCAGGATACATTTTTAAAATAGTTTTGACATTTTTCTCCTCACAGTGAATGTCTACCGTTATTACACTATATTCAATTGCCAACCCTACCCAGAAATACCGCCCTGCTGCTTGTAATGTCCAACTATTTCTCCCCTCTTCATACCAAACTTAGTGGTTTGCCTCTCCTACAAATCATTGGAATACAATTTCATCGACATTTGGGTGCATCATACAGTAGTGGATCTGAGATGACTGCCATTTGGTTTGTCAGCGGACCCCTTTGGTCAGATCCATCATTATCAATAATTGTTTGCTCTTTCCTGTACGATACTTGTTTCGCTATACAAGAGCTTTCGCTAGCAAGAATAATACAGGATTATATCTTCATACTGTTGGGAATTGTACGGGAAACTGTAGTATGTTCATCAAGTATCGGCCAGGTCAATTCAATATCTATTAAGGTTAGCCTCTTTAGGCAACTGATAATTGCACAATTCAGCTTGATATTGCCGATAATTACCTAAGTGAACATTCCGTAACAAGAATGAATTATTTCTTTCAAGGTCGAGTTGCATATGAGGTACATCAAACTCCAAAGAATACTCCAAACGAAGATGGAAGAACTGGAACGTCTTTGCGTGAGAGAGAGGCAACTTTTCGAAGGGAAGTGGAAGACCCACAGTCTGCCCGCAAGAAAAAAGGCATCGCAGGCAAATAATGGTGGCCCGCCGACACCTACTCAATCATCCTATTCATATTGTAGGCCGACAGTTTCGACGGAGGACGTTGCGAAGGTTGCTCAACAGCAAAAACAGCCAACGCCTCCTTTGGTTTTTTCCTATCAATATTTAGACTCACAATATAGGTGAGTACATCTTCTTTTCCCAAGTATGTACCTCGATCCCATAATATATTCAGAAAAAATCATTTTATTTCCTGGTGTAAGCACTTTGGGTCCATAGAAACCGAAAACAAATCTGCCGACTGTCACAATCCTTGCAAATTCTGTATTATCGATTTTAACCTGCAGGTTAGATAAATACAATTTTTCCCACATATTGTGCATCAGAGATGTCCAGAAAGTAATGAGTAATACACTTATCAAATCGTTGCTCCAAAGATTTCTAACTTGCATCCTATCAGAT
Source organism: Zygogramma bicolorata (assembly GCA_032362365.1). Lineage (NCBI taxonomy): Eukaryota > Metazoa > Arthropoda > Insecta > Coleoptera > Chrysomelidae > Zygogramma > Zygogramma bicolorata. The sequence goes on from JAVJAQ010005172.1 coordinate 2,706,526, forward strand.
TGTTCCTCAGAATTAACGTTATGATGTTCCAAGGATCGCTTTTACCATCTTAATGTCAGGTGAAGTCCAAAGAGACAATTAAAGAGTTTTAAAATGGACAGTCAAAACATAAGTCACTCACAACTACATTTGTTACAAACTCAGCAAAATTAGAAATGTCTTTGGTCTCATCGTATATAGAGCCGAAATCGGCGTACAAATAAATTAGCAAAACAACCTAACATCAGCCTGGAAACCAACTGATTACCTACCGTTTTTCACGCTCGATTGCATCACAATCTGCTAGTCAATTAGATCATTATTCCAAGTAGTCAAACAAAATATTGTAAAACGTCATATTTCGACACGACGTGACTAAAGGTGGCGAAAATCAGCCTTGACAAGTAAGGAGTCTGAGTTTTTTATTTCTGGAAAGGTACAATATCGTTATTTATCCCAAATAGATGTGGTATTCTTTTTTATTCCACTCCTGACACCACGTAATAATAAGATAAGCGTATGGGGAAATTTCATTGAATAGGTGACCCACAACCTGTATCTTTTTATCCCGCTTCTGACACCATGTAATAGCATAATCGTATGGAGAATATATCTATTTCATTCAATAGTTGTTCCAAAACATGTTGTTGATTATAGTTAACTATGAACAGCATTTTCTATCAAGTAGCAAGCCCTTGATGTAACAATATTTCCTGAACATTTGCAGAACTTGGAGATAGTTACACTTTAATGATCCACATTTCTTCATACCAATAAACTGGTACTACAAAACAAAAATTTCAAGAATTACAAAATATCTCCACAGACACATACATCACCTCGTTTCATTGAACATGACCTTGAGTTGTGAACCCACTGCAAATGGAATTGCACTTTTTCTGTGGTCAAACAATGTCTGATTTTTTAAATTCAAGCTTCAATAATCTCTCGAGCAATAACCAATTAAGGACTCGTTTTTATAAGCAGAAATCACGAAATATTTTGGCGATGTAACACGTAAAATTTCTTTTTTAATTGCATCACAAACGACTTCGTAATAATGCTGATTTAAAATAGTTTGAACAAAGTTCATCGCGGTATTTTGTGAAGGTTAAATATTTTAAAATCCGTCATCAGATTTCACCCAAAATGAAAAAGAAACGGAACTAAAAATGAAAATAATGCTGGTATTTATGTATGAATTGTACATTTATTCATGAATTGTACTATAATTACCTACTATTATTCATAACTAATGATTTCAATGTAATTTTATTTGAATTATAACATCTTATTTGTTTGTATTCGGCGTTTTACATATTTTTGAAGCCAACCACTCCATCATGACCTGTCACTGTGATAGGTTAATTATAATATGACCTGCTACAAGTGTTCATGTTCACAACGTGGCCAATAAAGTTCCCTAGTGTACAAAAGCATCGCCGCTCTTTAAGGTAGTACCTTCATTTGGTCGAAATTTATAAAAAAGGCTGAAATACATATAATTGTTAGATTTAGTAATAACACGCATTTTTGCGAAATTTGAGCGAGATTGACCTTTTCGTTACCGAGATAATGAATTCAACATTTGCATGGGCTCTTATGGGAAATCGGAAAATTTGACGCAAAATTGCGTTTTTAGTAAAGAACGAATTTATAGCCATGCGCAAAAAACCGATTGTATTAAACTATAGCAAGATTGAAAATTTCGTGCGAAGTCTGAATGCATTTCACCTTCTAGTTATTGAACTATGAGACAGAGAAGTTTACATTATCGCACTCGCCGCAGTACCGAGCCGGACTATGTATAGCAACGTCGCACGAGTTGCTCTGTCGAAATGATTGTCAAGTACTCGGCGCAACAAACTAAAGTCCCGTCTCACGATAATAAAAGAATAAATAAAAAGAAATTATAAAGAATCACGAGAAACTTATAAATGATGGGGCATAATAAATTTATGACATTGATGATGAATGATGAATGAATTAGAAGAATGTCGAACTTATGGAAATTTGGGAGTAGTGATAAAAACAAATTATGGCACGTAATCAGGTCGTCAATATAAATTTATGAGAACTTATGAAAATCGATAAAGAAATCAATGGAAACGGATGAAAATAAATATAAAAAAACTAAAAAAACCATCATCTTATTTAAAATCTGTATTATCTCTGGTCTCAAACCGCCAATTTGGTGATGCCGTTAGGATCAAAACATTGAAATTTCGTTGTAATCATATTGTAAAATATAAACATTTGAGTCTTAACTCATTGCAAACCAACATTTCTCTTTATTTTTTCAGTTACATGAAATTGTGATAAGTAGAAATCGAATTCAAATAGAAGTCGAAACGCAAAAATCTGACGTTAGACCTTTATCGATGACAGTTTGTTAACATTTGAAGTATGGTGTTTGTGACAGTTGGATAGAATGCCTTCAGAGGAGTTTGTGAAAGCATCATCGAACACTTTATTATCAGTAGACATTTGATGGAATGATGGAATTCATAAAGAACGACGGTAGTTTCAATGAAACTAAATTTCGAAATGTACGAGAAACAGCTAAGTACTGAGACACTTCGGAATAATAATCATTATTGCGAGTAGTATACTCTACTTTATTTACGACTAATTTATCTATCATTAATAATATTCTACAGTTTCATTATTCGTCTCAATATAAATACACAAACACTTCCTAAGCGTTTGCACTGTCCTTTTTGGAGTTTGGTTATATCGTTTCTATGGTAATATTCAATTCGAGAAATTTTGTGATAAGACTAAAGAAGGCTACAAGAAGGAATAAAGACTATTACTATTAATCCTCCGCTATTATCCCCTAAGGGTATAATACTTATATTATGTATAAGTCGTAGAAAAAACACATTTTAACCAATTATTCTTGCTGCACTCGAGATATAACCCTCGAAGAATTACGCGCCCAGTGACTCCGATATGAGGAGTGACGTATGCCACCCCTTGCAAATAACTTGGCTACAAACTTTTTATTTTTTTTGTATTCCGTGTGATTTGTTGTTGGCCACTATATAAAAAAAAAATGGAAAACACGGAACACTATAGCCTAAAACTTCGAAGTTGTCGCCATCTATATATTTTTTTGAACTAACCGGAAGGTGACCAACAAATATTAATTATATGTATTCTTAGGAGTGTTGGATTTAAAATCATTATTTTGGAAATATTTTCAACTTAATACAGTACAGAAGTGCGAAGAGAGAAATAGATATGAAGTGTTGTTGTGGTTTACAAACCGAAATGCAGCGAATTCTTTGAAGTATTCCTACAAAATCGAGAAATATGTGCTCGGTGTCTCAGTGCTCATTATATAGATAATACTCGTACTATTTCACTACATAAATTCCCCATTAACGACGAAAAGCTTTGTCTCAGGAGGAAAAATATTTTGAAAATTAGTAAACCAATAACTGAAAATATATTTGTAAGTAGCCCCCACTTTCTAGAGCGTCTGAAAATAAAATTTAGTGGACGTTTTCAGTTCCCACTTTGAAGCCATTTTCAAGACTTTATAATATAATATTTATTAATATATAGTTAAAGCAGAGTATTATTACGTTTCGTTACGTATTGTAAATAAATCATAGTTTTTTAGTCTGTTTTTTATCCCTTCACACTATCCCCCAATTGATCAATGTAGAATAACTGCCAAGAAAGAATTGTATCTCCTTGGTTAGACACATTTTTTTGAAAAGCGCGATTCATTCATGATTGGTAAGATTGGAACCTTTGGCGTGAGATCAGTTACCCTAACACCAAACTAATATCACTTGATATTATCAATTTTCTTCTGAAAATGATAACCTTGTTAACGAATTGAATAGTTACTCGAGGGATATCAGTTCAGCGTTAGGGTTGTTTATCTCTTTAAATCAATGATTCATTCCTCTGATTCATTGGCATCCATTGCTTCAACTCTTCGAAAAACAAGTTTCGTGCGTTGGAAGAGGAGTACCCAACCTATTCCTTCAGCTTTTTTTTTCAAATAAACCTTATGTTCTATAAGTTTTCTTCAAAATACTCCGTAATGAATCATACAATGTTATAAGTACAGAAAAAGGTTTTGTAGCAAAACAAAAAGCAGGTTTTTCTCATGATTTATTCGAATAGTAAAAATAAAGCATTTGTTGAAACACTAATAATCGGTGATATGTTTCATTAAATCTGATATATTGATCCTTTATTTAGCACAAAAAGCTAATTACATGCAAAAATTTCATGAAAATCAACTCACTTCAATACAATATTTAGGAAATGAGATTACCTACTTATTAACATAATATAAGGGTTGCAATATGTTTGCAGAACCCAGATGAACCCGCTTTGCAGGAACATTGGCATTTCCGTCCCTCATCAGCCAGCAATATATTGATTTCATGTGGATGCTCTACTAAAGCTAATGTTCGCAAACATAAGCTACTTATTTTTATGGTTACTTTCTTCCACTCCACATGATATGATATGCCCTGCTTTGAACACAGATCCACCTCTTTCAACGGTCTAGTTCTGCTTCCCACGTTATCCAGAATACTACGTAGCTCCAATTCTCTAAAAGACAATTTGATCTGGAATGTAGGTAGGTGAAGTAGTTCAAATTATAACACTTACGAGTAAAATGAGGCTGTAATACTAGCCAAACATGTAACTACCTTAAGACACAAAGCAACTGAAGACGTTTAGACGGTAATTATCACTCAACAAAACCTCAAGAAAGCAAAACATGAACTAATGGTACCATTACTTCAAATTGCCGAAATTTGTTGTTCACCCTAAAGTGAAGCCATCTTGAATTTAGCAACGCCATCCAGCGGTTGACGATTTTCGTCTATTCCAGATACATGCTTCACCCCTCCGCCAGCAGCAGCGGGGAGTACCTCCTGACCTTCGAGCCGCCTCGCTGCAAGGACCCGCAGAACTTCATCGTGAAGACCCCCTGCGACCAGAGGCAGTCCCGAGGCAACCAGACCCACTCCAACTCGGAAAAGCCGAAGAAACCGCCCGCCCTCTGCCAGAGCTACGCGGGGCAGCTGTGCAACCCCTGCGTGCAATCCGGCTCGAGCAACGGGGACAACACCAGCCTGGACGCCTACGACCTGGCGAGCTCATGCTGCGACCCCAGGTGCGTGCCTTCCAGCAGGAGGAGGTCGCGCAGCCACAAGGACCACAGGAAGAGAGACTCGAAGACTGAGGAGACTCAGACTGATCCTCCGCAGACTAGATCTCGGCCACATTCCCAGGCGTCGCAGACGGCAGCCAATCCGCAGAGTTTCTCTGCGCCGAGGAGGTAAGATTCAGAGCACGGTTTTCGTTACGGTGTCCCCAGCCGTGCGCAGAGAAGTGGCAACGCCGCGTTATACGCAACCGGGAGTCCGATGTCGCTGTGTTGAGTTATGACTTTCTATAACAAATAATATTATTTTGAAATGGAAGTTTGAAATGCTTGTGAAAAAGAATAATTCCATGAAAAGACACGACGAAAGGAACAAGGAAATTTATCTATTTCGAAGATTTTATCCGATATTATTGGTTAGAAAATGATTGAGTTGATTTCTCTAACATTTATTTATCGAGAAAAATATAGGAGCTGAAAAGCGAGAAGCAACTTTGCGTTTATGCTGAATTTATGTTTTGTTTTGAGCAATCACATATATAATTATTATTATCAAAATAATTTGCTGGAGATACATGCAGATCAGCAGAAAGTCGCTGGAAATTGTTACGATTTTTCCTTGAGATTCGTTTATTACAACTCCAGACAACACTAAACTACTTTTATTACAACTCTTTATCACAACGCTATACAATACAATCATTTAAATTGCTCCGCTAACTTTCCAACGCTCGGTACTGAAACTCTCTGTAATAGAAATTCTCTACTTCGACTTCGCTTCCGTATATATACCTGCGTACGCCTACGGAGAATCTTCTAGTCAAATCCCGATGATCGAATTTTCTCGGTGAGCCGTGATCCCGCAGGTAACAATCTTCCTTCGACCCCTCATATAAATTTGCGTTTATGAGCGACAGGACCGGTGCTAGGAGGTTTCGTAACAATATCTTATTGGATCAAACGAAAAAAATTCTAGAAAGTTCATAAGTAGACTGAGGAGGTGTAGGTATCATGAAAGACATAATACTCAGTTTTGAGGAACATATAGCACATATATTATGTTTCAATTGATCTCTTGAAATTTCAAGATTTTAGGAATACGAATGTTCCTCCTCGCAGGATATATTCAAGGATTCATTGAGATGACTCAAGCTGTTCTCCATAAGATTATCGAAAGAATCGAGAGCAAGTGAATACTGATCTGTCTCAATCATTTGTTTATAAAAGTTTAATTCATGATTTGTTTGGTGCACTTTCCAACTATCAATTTTTTCAAATTTTCGTTCGCTAGCTGGTTGGAAGTTTCAATTATATCAGGTTTTCGAAACTATAGAAATCAATTTGGTTTCGACGTCTTTCATCCGGACCTTTTCTACTTGAGACCAAAGGTTTCGAAAGATATTTGGGCAACTTTGGAATTTGGAATTGATGGAACTACATTATTAATTAGTTTTAAAAATTGAAAAAATGTTTTTGAAATATCATTTTTTTGAAAATGACTGAATACCGTGGTAGAATCCAGTCATTTAGTATACACCCATCACTTATTCAATTTCAATCCTCTCTGGAAATTTAAAAATTGATACATTCTATAAGCCTTATTCAGATTCAGATCCCGACACAAAAAAAAAAGACGCGGCATATATATCAAAATATTAGAATATGATATCCAAACGTGAATAACTTAACCCAACTTTTCAATGAATTTCCTTGAAATTGTATGTAAAAACATTTTCACACGTTAGCACTGAATATCTACATCACTGATAAATACTTTCAACTGATTTACACTACTACTTCCTAATTCATAATAATTTAATTTGTAAACATTGTCAATCGGACTCTCTAGCGCCGAATTACTTGGATGCGGCTAGGATATATATCAGAGGCTGTGTTCAGAGAAATTTTATTAGTGTCAGTCATTTTTGGACGATCCAGCTATCATGATTACTATATTATTTGCTTAGAATGCCGGCCGAATTCTCCATACCTGTGTTTCTTTCATTTGATTTCGTTTTCCATAAATCTGACAGTAGATTTTGCTTATTTTGTTGACCACTAAACTGAAAAAGAAAATGAATTGTCAGGTGTTTCCGGGATCAGCTGTCATCAGGACGGTCCATGTACTTTCGATCGCTGGCATCCATGTTCTGTGGATGTTGAGACTTTCTTCTTTGCGGTTGAAGTTTATAAATTTCTATTGCCTTCCTATAGAGTCGTGGGTAATAGCTTTTGGCTGCATCCAGTTCTTGGGTTCTGTCGAAGTCAATATCATGACCCTCCGACAGAGCTTGTTCGACCACTGCCGATTTTTGTGTTTGCCATATCGACAACTTTTTTTGTGTTCCGTTAACCGCGTTTTAAGGCTCCTTTGTGTGGTTCCGATATAGACAGAACCATAACTGCACCGAGTAGATAATGGATCGCGTGGGTCTTTTGCAGATTTGAGACTTTCCTGATTTTTTTTCGTAGTCTTGAAGATGGCTCTCATCCCATGTTTCTCAACAAGTTTTTCAATGCTGTCAGTCCATTGATATAGGAAAGTCGGGGCCATTCAACACCCCGGTTTTGGTCGTAAGGCTCGGTTAATTTCTTCTTTGCGGTAACCATCATTTGAGAAGGCGTTTTCTAAATGACGCATTTCTTTCTCGATATATTCTGGATCAGAAATTCTACCAAGGTTTTCATTACTCCGCTTTTCTGCCGCGGACGATGGTTGGAATTCCTGTTCAGGTATCGGTGTGAGCGGCCTTCCAGAAATGTAATCCTCTTTTATTTCTCCGTGTCCATCGTGAACTGAATGCTTGGATTCCAGGAATTCAGAAAATCTAGAAATTTCTTATCTTCCTCTTCTCCGTAACCCCAAACCACGATTCTGTCGTCAATATATTGAAGCCAATAGGATGGTTCGACCAGCCAACGTTCTAGAATTTGTTTTTCAAACTCTTCCATGAAGAAGTTTGCCACTACAGTTCTCAGAGGACTTCTCATAGCAACTTCTCTTTATCATGAACTTTCCATCCCACTGGAAATACATCGACGTCAGACAGTGCTCGAACAGGGCGGTTATATCTGGAGGAACAAAGGTTCAAAGTTTCATTTATCGGAACCTTTGTGGATAGGGATACCACGTCGAAGCTCTCTAGCATATCATTCGAGTTCAATGTCAAATCTTTCATTATACCGATAAAAGATGTAGAGTCTTTGATGAAAAACTGAATGTTTCCCGCACTGGATGTAGTTGGCCCGATAGGTGAGCGCCAACCACAGCCAACTATCGGCTTGAGAAATCCCCTGCTTCGTGTATTTTAGGTAGTAGGTTATATGGACTACACTCAGAATATTTTGTTGAATTGGTTGTCCTTATCATTTTTCCTGAGGTTCTCAACTTCCAATAATAAAATGTCAGTATTAAGTCATACGTTCTTTTCCTTTCGTGCAAATCTGAAAATAAACAACGCCTTTGATGAGTAAATTAATCAATTTGACATTCACAACAGGAATATTTCCCAAAATTTGCCAAGGTTAAACCACTTTACAAACTGGGAAAAAAGATGTCATGATAAATTATAGGCCAATTTCGATTTTGCCTTGTTTTCTAAAATTATCCAGAAAGTGGTACCTACATTGCAGATTGCTCGACTATCTTGAGAAATCAGAATTGCTTTATAGTGGGCAGTATGGATTTCGCAGGTCTAGTGATACTGAATCAGCTGTAATTGATGTTATTACTCAATTTCAACTTGACGTAGATTGTAATGAAAAATGTGGCCTATTATCACTAGACCTTCGAAAAGCATTTGATACTGTAGATCACAAAATTTTGCTGAATATACTTTATCAAATAGGAATAAGAGGAACCACTTACAGTTGGTTTCGAAATTATCTTTATAATAGACAATAGTTTGTTTGGATTGGATACAAAAATAGTTCACTTGAAACAGTTGTATGCGGTGTTCCTCAGGGATCTGTTCTAGATCCGTTGCTTTTCCTCATATATATAAATTCCCTGTCTAATTTGAAAGTAAATGGTAAAATCAAAATGTTTACTGATGATACTACAATAATGTACACCGGGAATAACTTTCTTGGAAACAAAACTTTTATGCTCAATGACCTCCATGAAATATCATCATGGCTGGTGAGTCATAAACTAACTTTGAATACTGAAAAATTCTCGTATATATTCATCTCAAGAAAATCCACCTCCATCCATTCAAAAGATCCTATCAGATTCCATAATGAAAATATTATGTAGTCTCCTGTAGTGAAATTTTTAGGAATTTCAACTGATGAACATTCAGTTTGGAACAAACGTATTGAGTATTTGAGAAAACAAATTTCTCCAATTATTGGTATTCTTTTTAAAATTTAACCTTCATTATGTCTTATATCAATTTATTTTTCTTTAGTATATTCCAAAATTCAATACTTGATTTCGATTTGGAAGGCAGCTCCAAAAAATAATGAAACCATTGAAAACATTACAGAATAAAATTATAAAGTGTATATACAAACTTGATCGAAAAGAACCAACAGCTAATTTATACAAACAAAGAAAACTTTTAGATATTTCTTCATTATACATGTTTAAAATTTGCACATTTATTCACCTGGTCAAAAATAAATTCAAGCATTCCAATTTTATGTTCAAAATGAATAGTAATCAACACAATCCCTCAACACGATTTTCAGAAAATTTGGCACTGATGAAAATTAAAAAAAAACATAGGACAGAATCTGTTTAACACAACGGAATGAAACTATACGATGGTCTACCGAATTCATTGAAGAAATATAAAAAATTTCGTTTCAAAAATATTTAAAAAAAAACATTCATTATCATAATTTTTTTCTTTTTATTGCCATATGAAGATCTGATTTAATTATAATTTTTTTTGTATTCTCTATTCTACTTTTATTGTATGGCATCAGTTTAATTTTCCCATGTATATGTTTCTTGGGAAATAAATCGTTATTATTAAAAAAAAAAGTAGGACAATGTCTAATGAAAATAACAGTAGAGTTTTTCTCCGGTTATAGATATTTCCACATCGGAGCGGGCCTAGTGAGCCAGTGCAGCCTACACTCGTGCACCTCCAGCGAGCTCAGCAACGTGGTGCCCACCACCGTCGCCGAGAGCTCGGCGAACAGCTACACCACCTCCCTTAGCACCGACACCCTCTACTGGGACGGTTCCTGTGATACTTCTAGACAGTTAAGCGTTAAGTCAAACAAATACGGCGATCACCAAAGATACTCGCAACAACCTCAGCAGCAAGACACCATCTACGTTCAGTATAACCAAGCGAATAAGCCGAAGTCTTGGGACAATTTGACGACGAAGGCTTTCGGCGGTTACGGGTTCGGCTACGGTTACTTAGACACTTCCTCCAAGTGCGCTCAGAAGAGCAATCGGCCTCATAGCAAAGCCCAAGGTACTCAGTACGTTAGGGTGGATAAGCAGAGCGGTGGTAGCTGCTCTGGACAACCTCAGTATACTCCGCATACCCATCGGAGGTGAGTTCATAATAATAATAATAATAACAGTAGCCTGCAAACAAAAACTTTTCCCTCCATGCTTGTTTGAGGATAATCTCAATATTTATAAATGGAAATATAGTACGAAAAATTATGAAACACGTATGATTTTTTCAAAAGATTTTTGAAAAAAAACTCATATTCCTCCAAATTTGAGTCATTTATTCAGAAAATCAATACGATATTGAATAAAATCTGTCAAGAATCATCAAAAACGATAATAATAATAATAATAATGAAGTTTATTCAAGAATAATTATAAATTACAATGTACAATGATAAATAATAAACAGTTGCTTGACTAAACTTAAAAAAAGCTCACGAAGTGTGAAACTTGTTGTGAGACAATAACAATTTCAATAAAAAATATCATTAAGTAATACTATTATTTCAATTGCTATAAAAATAGAGCTTTATATATTCAATAAATTACGAATAATATGTCGATCCTGTTCAAAAACAAATTTTTTATTTTGAATTTATACGAGTATATATATTGATTTTTGTATTTTTGATTTCATCTGGTAGTATATTAAACGATTTTTTCATTACATATGTATAATGTTTCGCACCAATATTTTTATTTGTTTTATTTTTAGAAGAAATTCTATTTTTGTTTTGTGTATCATATAAATGATTGTTAAAATTTATACTTTTTTATTTTCAAAAAGATGGATCAATATTCTGTACACAAATAATTGTACAAATATCAAATTTTCAATATTTTTCATAAAGGAAATCAGATGAACACGTGTAATTTTGATTATATATTATTTATTACATAAAGTAAATACTTTTTTTTTAGTAATATTCACTTTGTAGATTTTTTCTTTTCATATTTTCTGTATGTGTTTCACGACAATTCGTCCAACAAAAATCGCCAAGCATTGCTTCTGACCGTTTTTCGTTGTAGCGCCTCTCTATAAGAAATTTATTTTGGTGAAACCTTTCACCATGTTCATTTGATACTGCGCCAATATTTTCAGGAAAGAAATCTAAGTGAGAGTCTAGAAAATGAATTTTAAGGAGCATATTTTATAACCTAAAATGATATTTGCTTTTAAAGTCAGAATAATATTCTACTTATCTGATTTTATTTTTGCTCTTAAGTTGAAAAAAAAAAAATTTTTTAATGAAATTCCTAACTTACCAAAATATCCCGTTTAAATTGAAAAATATTCACTACACAACTTTTTAACGTAGTGCACGCTACGAAATCACAACTACAACTGCTATGACGAAATCATTGGTATTAAAACACCGTAATATCGATCTCTCTTTTTATTAATACAAACCGTTTTTGTGAATTTTAATTTGACCTGAATTGAATAAAACATTGTTAAAGCAGAAATGACGGACAAAAAATACATAATCTTGAGCTGATAAAAACATTTAAAAAAATATATAAGTAATTGCAAAAAATTTAAAGCAAATCTTATTTCATGATGTTCAACTCCTTCTATTCATAAATAGGTAATCCTAATCTACATTTTTAAAAAGTATAATTATACATGAAGCAATCGCATTAAACCAATTTACCCCCCTGTATCTACGTTATTATATTGTTTGGATATTTCATATTCGGTACTTCGATTTAAAGCTACGAGTGTACCATTCAGCAAGTACCAAATACTCCAGTCTGTGACGGTGAAAAAAGTGCAAACTGTGGATTTATCCCATACAGCACCGATTCGTATGAAAATTTGGATTCAGGATCAACATACCCTCTTTTTCAAAATCTACCCTGTGCCGAAGGTTGCTTTCTCCCTGGGGGTGGATGCCACCCCTTCTTGGGGGTGAATAATGTTTTATTGGAAATAAGTACGGAAATCAATAGATTGACTAATTCTAAGCACTTTTCGTTCAATGAAGTTTTTTCTGAAAAGCAATACTTTTCGACTTATTCGCGAGTGAAATTGTCGGTTTTCAGGTAAAAAAACACGTTTTCAGATCCTTTTTCGCGAATAACTGAAAAAATATGCATCTAATCGAAAAACCTGCGGAAACCAAAATTATAGCTTTTGAAAAAACAGAAGAGATTGTTTTTTTGTGATGTATGCAAACCCACTACAAACTGAATAATTGCTTGTTGAAAGTTTATTGGTATTTTCAATCGCCAAAATGGAAAGTTTCTACGTCCAATAACCAAAAACCAATGCATTTTCCGGGAAAAACTAATCGGACCTCTTTTGAAGTCCTTCGAGAATCCTTTATTTTGTTATTTATAAAAGTTTCTAGCATCAAAGTTGACCGAGGTATGAAGGAAACAATGTTGAATCCAATTTTTTTGTTGAAAAAAAATTGTGAATAACTCATCCTCTCTTCCCCCCCTTTGAAAAAAATCGTTGTTACTCCATAATTCACTTCATTCATGTTCTCATAATGAGTTCTTCATCAATTGAAAGTACGTAGTTTTAGAAAAAATTGAGATTGAAGGAAAAAAATCATATACGTAATTCAGCGAAAAATCACTATTTCATCGAAATAACTCGAAAAGTATTGATCATATGCAAAATTTTCTGGAGTATAAAATTGAAGGTTATTCTTCTCGGATAATTTTGGTGTTTCATTTTCTTCTGCAGGATGGAAATAGAGTAAGATATGGCCACTTAAATATTGTGAGGGTTCGCGAAAAGTACCTTTTTTGAGCCCGTTCAGCATGAGCCTTTTCAAAATTATAATCTGGAACATAAAACCATGTGAATGACATTATAGCTCTTGAAAAAAGCTACAAAACGCTTTTTTGATGGATTTGATTGCTTGAATACTAAGCGAGTTATGGGAAAAAAAACAAAAACATTTTTTTAGAAATTAGAGTATGTACATTAGTATATTGAAGAATACACAGAGTAACAACTATATTTAAGGCCAAGTGGACGAATAAAGGCAAAAGGTCCAATTAGTTTTTCCCGAAACGTAGAAACTTTCAATTTTGGCGTTTGAAATTACCAATCAACTTCCAACAAGCAATTATTCAGTTTGTAGTGGGTTTGCATACATCACAAAAAAACAATCGCTTTTGTTTTTTCAAAAGCTATAATTTTGCTCTCCACAGGTTTTTCGATTAGATGCATTATTTTCCAGTTATTCGCGAAAAAGGATCTGAAAACGTGTTTTTTTTTGCCTGAAAACCGACAATTTCACTCGCGAATAAGTCGGAATGTATTGCTTTTCAGAAAAAACTTTATTGAACAAAAAGTGCTTAGAATTAGTCAATCTATTGATTTCCGCACTTATTTCCAATAAAAAAAAATTCACTCCCCAGGGAAAAAGCAACCCTCGGCACAGGGTAGATTTTGAAAAATAGGGGATGTAGATCCTGAATCCAAATTTTCATGCGAATCGGTGCTGTATGGGATAAATACACGGGAAAATCATAGACTGGACTAAAACCATACATGACACTTCCGGTTTGATCGGAAGCGCATCCAATTTTCATATTTCGAATGGAATCTATGATATTTTTGGAAATCACGATACGGTATAGAATTGCCTTTCCAATGATATATCATAATAATACTCCAATTCACAATCTGCTGGTATAATTGAGATTTAAAAAAAAAATACTTTTTGTATTCCCCTCATAACGAATCATCTTCATGAAAGTATGCTATGGAATATTGAACAATATCATGTGAATAACAACAATTCATGGCCAAACTTTTCACACAATATTTTTTACGAAAATTAAATTAAAATTTTTAAATTTAAATTCTTCTTCTTATTTCAAGATCAAGTTTATCATTTCTTAAATGCTGACATGGGAATTTTTAAAGTTGGTTATAAACTCCAATACAATCCATGTTTTGTATTTCAATAATCATTGGAGTTTCTCATTAAATCTACAAATTTCCTAGTTAACATTAAGAAATGATAGACTTGATGTTGAAAGATGAAAAAAGATCAAGTTTTAAAAATATTTAATCAGCTTAAAAAATATTATGTGAAAAGTTTGTCCATGAATTATTGTTACTCACATTATATTTTGAAATTTTCAAAGTCATACTTTCATGAAGATGAATCGTTACGAGGGAAATAGAAAAAGTAATATCTATAAGATACCAAAACTATACCAGCGAATTGAAAGTACGATTGTGATGTATCATTACTCTCTATACTGAATCGTTATTTGAAAATGAATTATTATACTTTCCATTTGAAATAAGAACATTGGATATGTGGTTTGATATTTGCTCAATTGTACATTTATTACATCAAATTGAACTACCGAATTCGAAATATAACTACAGAATAACAACGAATATACAGGGGGGTGAATTGGTTCCGGGTTATTCCGTATGAAATATGTAGTAGCTACTGTTTGAACGTCATTATTTTGTGGTGGATCAATATTTGTTCCGTAGTTTTATGGGTTTGTAACCTACCACAATCTGAAAAAATAAGAATTAAATATTGAATCCATACAAGTGTAGAAGGGTAGATTTTCAATCTACCCCGAAAAGTTGCGCGTCTATTGAAAAACAGTTCTTTCTGGATAGAACAAGTCCAATTGGTCATCAACTTCTCGTATAACTCAAATTTTGCTTATCAAAAAAATAATATATTCCATAATTAATTCTTATTTTCTCAGATTGTGGTAGGTTACAAACCCAGAAAACTACGTAACAAATGTAGCAGCTCTTTTGATAGTATATTAACATATATTGTTTATTGTTTATTGAGTAACTGATCACAAGAAGCTAATGCTTATACAGGGATATACATATAGAAAAACATTAACAAGATACAAACACAGAATAATTTAAACCGTCAGATCATAACATAAAAATGACGAAAAAGGAATTTTTATATACTTGGAAATTGTATTCTATTGTCTCAAGAAATATTTTTTTGATTTTGATTTGAATTTATTTATATTTTTTATTTCTTTCAAGTTTTTTTGGCAAGATATTGTAAGTAAGAACTCCTGAGTAAAGCAGATATTTTCTACCAAAATTGCTTCTGATTTTAATCAAATTGAAATCATTTAAATGTCTTGTCTCATAGTTATGATTATTCGAATTTGGAGTAAATTTTAGGGTCGAATGTTTATTGTTGGATGATGTCAAATGGATAAATAAACAGGTTTTTAATTTATACAGCCTTTCTAAATTGAGTAAATTTTTTGGTGTATACAAATTCACAGTGGGTTCACGATAATTCAATTTGTAAATACACTTAATTGCTTTATTCTGTCGTGTTTTTAAAAGTTGCAATAAAGAACTAGATGCTGTTTCCCAAACTGTGATAAAGTACTGTAATTTTGAATATATCAAACTGAAATAGATCATTTTCAAGTATTTTCGTGGAATATAATTTTTTATTTTATATAGAATACCGATTACTGGAGATATACTTTTTCTCAGTAATATGGATTTCAAATTCAAAGGTCGCAAAGAATCGATTTGTTGGGTGTTGTGTGTATGAATGTTGTTTACACTGAAAAATTTCAAATTGGAGAATTTGATTTCATTTTTGGCGAAATGAATAAATGCATATTTTTATTTTATGAAGAGAATCAATATCAAGTATTTTATTGGGTTTATATATGTTTTTAGTGGGTTCTAGATAATTCAATTTATAAATACACACTGCTTTGTTCTGCAATTTTTTAATTGGTCTGATTATTGTTTTGTTATTATTTATTTATTTATTTTATTCATTTATTTATTCAATATACAGCTTCCAGACAGAACAGGGTTCCGGTATATGAGGAAGTCAAAAAAAACATCATAAAATTATGTATCACAAATAATGAATTGGAGTATAATATTCATTTGCTAATTTGGTGAACATCATTATGCAAGCAAATATTTTTTTAGTTCTTTTGAAAAAATATGAATGGATTTGGATGATTTTATTTTTTCTGGTAGTTCATTGAAAGTTATTAATGCTGATGAAATGGGGTTATTTTTTCCTTTATTGAAATGAATCATATTCAAATGAAAGTTATTTGATATTCTGGTATCGTGGCCATGTAAATCATAATTTTTTGACAGTTTTATATTACATTTCTGAAGATTTTTTGTTAATTTATGTATATACTTAGATTTTTTATAATCAATTAGATGATCCAAAGTCATATTATCTGTTACTTTATATAAATCTGCAGGAGTATCCCACGGTTTTCTGAATATACCCTTTATTGCTCTGTTCATTAAACAATATATTATATTTTTTTGTTTTTTAGAGCATGAAGACCAAACTGTAATGAGGTATCTGATATGAGAAACAATGAAGGCATTATATATTAGAATCTGAACGTTTTTGTTTAAAATGTGAAATCTTCTAATGGCCCCCAGGAATGGAACAATAGATTTCTTTATTTTTTCAATATGATTTTCAAAATTTAATTTTGTGTCAATTAATAAACCTAAATATTTATGGTTAGGAACTTCGGCTATCAGTTCATTATCTATCTTCAAGTTTAATTTTATATTCTTCGTGTTTTTTTTTCGTTAAAAAATCATAAAAATAGTTTCTTCCGAATTGACGGTTAGGTTAATGCGCGCACGTCCATTTTTCAATAAGGTCAATATCATGTTTCAATGAATTTTCCAAAATGTCAAGATCTTTCCCAAAGTGAAATAATGTTATATCATCTGCAAAAGAAAAGTGCATAGTCTTTTAATATTGTCAGTATAGACATTTTAATATTGTCAGTATAGATTAAAAAAACAATTAGAGCCAAAACTGAGCCTTGAGGGACGCCAATTTTAGAAAGTTTCTCATTACTTTTATATTTGTTGGTTTGTACATACTGTTTGCGATTTTGAAAATAGTTTTGGAATAAATTGAATGCATGACCTCTATACCATAACTATATAATATATCCATTAAAATATTATGGTCAACAGTGTCAAAGGCTTTTTTCAAATCTAAAAATGTTGTTACTACATAATCACTATCATCTATTATTAAGATTTTGTTTTAATTTTCAGATACTTTCAACCAACCAAATCGACCGAAAGTCTGCTCTCAGTCCCGAAATACTCGTCTGAAGCGTTATCGGACCCCAGTCTCTCCTGTGAATGCTTAGAAGCGTCGTCTCCAGGCCCGGATACGTCCGAAGGCCGATTCTTCCAGAGCCCACGGCAGAGCGTCATCAGCCCAACTGATCCGAATTTCGGTTATTACAGTGCCCGCCGAAACCCCAGGAATGAATACCAAAAAAATGTCGTTTCTACCAGTTCGGAAGCTACCAGGCTGTAATTTTTCATTTTTATAACTGTTGCCATTTTTAGCTATTCAACTATAAACGTAAGATTATGCAGAAAACATGACGAGTGATTATTGTGAATATATTACTTGGTGCACTTTGGTCTTTCATTTGTTTTTGAAACATCACTGTAGTTTTACTCTTATTGTTTCTAACGTCGTTGAAGTATCTAACTTGAGGCACTGTTTGAATGTCATTATTCTGGGGTGGATGGATTCTTTCTTCAGGTTTTTTGAATTTATACTATTTTTGTTTTATCGAAAAGGCATTTTACTAAACCTTTCTTGACACTTGTGTGGTGATTTGAATTATATAGTGAAGATATCTGTTGTCAAAAAAGGTATGGTAATCAGGTGAACGAAAATATGTTTCAAATTACCGTTCAATAGCTCTTTTGAATATATTTGCGAAAATATTTGAAAAAATTCTCAAAATTCAACTAACAAATTTCATCACTGACAATATTAAGATAGACAATTTTCAATATGCTTTCCAACCAAATACGGAGACCCAATCTATAATAACTGATCTCATGAACGAAATTTATGAAAGATAAGATGATAGTGATTATGTAGTAACAACATTTTTAGATTTGAAAAAAGCTTTTGACACTGTTGACCATAATATTTTAATGGATATATCATATAGTTATGGTATAAGAGGTCATGCATTCAATTTATTCCAAAACTATTTTCAAAATAGCAAACAGTATGTACAAATCTAAAAATATAAAAGTAATGAGAAACTTTCCAAAATTGGCGTCCCTCAAGGCTCAGTTTTGGCTCCAATTCTATATTGACAATATTAAAAGACTCAATTTATATGAAATACACTTTTCTTTTGCAGGTGATTTAACATTATTTCACTTTGGGAAAGATATTGACATTTTGGAAAATTCATTGAAACATGATATTGACCTTATTGAAAAATGGACGTGCAGCATTAACCTAACCGTCAATTCGGAAAAAACTGTTTTTATGATTTTTAAACAAAAAAACATGAAGAATATAAAATTGAACTTGAAGATAGATAATGAACTGATAGTTGATAATTTTGAAAATCACATTGAAAAAATAAAGAAATCTATTGTTCCATTCCTGGGGGCCATTAAAAAGAATTCACATTTTGAACGAAAACGTTCAGATTCCGATATATAATGCTTTCATTGTTTCTCATATCAGATACCTCATTACAGTTTGGTCTTCATGCTCTAAAAAACAAAAAAAAATATAATATATCGTTTAATGAACAGAGCAATAAAAGTTATATTCAGAAAACCGTGGGATACTCCTTCTGCAGATTCATATAAACTAACAGATAATATGACTTTGAATCATCAAATTGATTATGAAAAATCTAAGTATATAAATTAACAAAAAATCTTCAGAAATGTAATATAAAACTGTAAAAGAATTATGATTTACATGGCCACGATACCAGAATATCAAAAAACTTTCATTTAAATATGATTCATTCCAATAAAGGAAAAAATAACCCCATTTCATCAGCATTAATAACTTTCAATGAGCTACCAAAAAAAATAAAATCATCCAAATCCATTCATATTTTTTCAAAAGAACTTAAAAAATATCTGCTTGCATAATGATGTTCACCAAATAATCAAATGAATATCATTCTCCAATTTATTATTCATAGTACACAATTTTATGATGTTTTTTTTGTTGACTTCCTCATACCAGAACCCTGTTCTGTCTGGAAGCTGTGTATTGAATAAATAAATAAGAAAAATTTCAAGAGAACAAAAATAGTATGCAACTCATTGGAAAAAATCAATGAAGAGGTTGATTTCATAGAATTAATATTGAAGGAAAATGGATCTCCAGAGAATTTTAAAGAGAATATATCAGCTGAAAATGAAATCCTAACACAACCCATAGTGAAGACATACAACCTGCACAAACTACACATCCTGTATCAAACATTATACCTTATGCCCCCCAACTATCAGAAAAGATGAAACGGATTGGCAACAGCAGTTATAATGTTAGAACAATATTTAAAAAACAAACACTTTACGTGCAATACTGGCAGACACTAAACCGACTAACACAACAGAAAACACAAAGGATTGTATTTATCGAAACGCTTGTTCGGGCGGTCATAAATATTTCGGTGAAACTTCCAGACCTCTAGAAGTGCGAAAGAGAGAACACAAGATGTACATCAAGAAAAGACAGAATATTGATGGTTCTAAATTATCAGAACACATTCTGTCAGAAATATATCGGTGAAACGTCCAGACCTCTAGAAGTGCGAAAGAGAGAACACAAGATGTACATCAAGAAAAGACAGAATATTGATGGTTCTAAATTATCAGAACACATTCTGTCAAAAATATATGAGTAAAACGTCCAGACCTCTAGAAGTGCGAAAGAGAGAACACAAGATGTACATCAAGAAAAGACAGAATATTGATGGTTCTAAATTATCAGAACACATTCTGTCAGAAATATATCGGTGAAACGTCCAGACCTCTAGAAGTGCGAAAGAGAGAACACAAGATGTACATCAAGAAAAGACAGAATATTGATGGTTCTAAATTATCAGAACACATTCTGTCAGAAATATATCGGTGAAACGTCCAGACCTCTAGAAGTGCGAAAGAGAGAACACAAGATGTACATCAAGAAAAGACAGAATATTGATGGTTCTAAATTATCAGAACACATTCTGTCAAAAATATATGAGTAAAACGTCCAGACCTCTAGAAGTGCGAAAGAGAGAACACAAGATGTACATCAAGAAGACAGAATATTGATGGTTCTAAATTATCAGAACACATTCTGTCACAAATATATGAGTAAAACGTCCAGACCTCTAGAAGTGCGAAAGAGAGAACACAAGATGTACATCAAGAAAAGACAGAATATTGATGGTTCTAAATTATCAGAACACATTCTGTCAAAAATATATCAGTAAAACGTCCAGACCTCTAGAAGTGCGAAAGAGGAAACACAAGATGTACATCACGAAAAGACAGAATATTGATGGTTCTGAATTATCAGAACACATTCTGTCAAAAATATATCGGTGAAACGTCCAGACCACTGGAAGTGCGAAAGAGAGAACACAAGATGTACATCAAGAAAATACAGAATATTGATGGTTCTAAATTATCAGAACACATTCTGTCAAAAATATATCGATAAAACGTTCAGACCACTGGAAGTGCGAAAGAGAGAACACAAGATGTACATCAAGAAAAGATAGAATATTGATGGTTCTAATTCATCAGATCACATTCTCAGTGCCGATGGAGGTCACAGTAGAATGGAATGAAACTCAAATGATAGCAAGAGCAGCAGAGCAATAGCAGGAGAGGAAAGTTGAAGGAATCTGCTTCAATCATGCTGTCTGCGGATGTTTGCATCTCAAACACTCCGTTTGATATGGATTGCACCTGACTGCCACTCTCGAAAGACATATATGTCAAAACTCAAATTCCTGACATTTACAAAAAGCAAACATAAAAACGAAACTGGAAGAGAATTTTTGTGAAAATTTTGAAAGCGAAAGCAGATTTGGTTTCCGAAAAGTCAACGATAAGTATTTTGATAAATATTAGTTCTCGTAAACTTTTATAGGCAAATTTGGGATATAAGTACAGAAAGTTGTCGACTTATAGAGCGTGTATTCCAATCAGAAGGAACTATTTTTCAATTGACGCAGCAACTTATCCGGGAAGAATTGAAATCTCCCCTCCTACACTTGTATAGATTCCAATATTAATTTTTATTTTTTAATATTGTGGTAGGTTCAGAACCTAAAAAAATTAGGAAAAAAACGAGGCGTTTTCTGGCGCTCATGTGTTCGAAACGTTGTCTCTCTCCTCTCTCACTTTCACGGACAACCAAATAGTCAGAGTGATCTCAATCACTCGGTGTCTGAAGTTTCAGTCTTATTTGGTCATCCGATAGATGGCGATTGTTGTGCCAAAATGTGTCACATTTTGACCCAACACCGAAAACTAAAATTTACGGAAGAATTTTTGAGAAAGGCCTGAAAAAGGAAGCGGGGTAGTTTCCGAAAAGACAGCGACGGGAAGTATAATGGCTATTTGTATAACAAGTGAGGAAAGTACTACTTTTCTTCCCGAGGGTGAAGTTTACTGCCGACGCGTAGCAGAGGGCAGTAATCATTTAAGGGAGGAAAATGCACTTCACCCCCATAGAATTTTTAATTTCATTCACAAATAAGCAGTACTTTAAAATTCGTAATGAAATTACTTGGGCTACTGTGGAAAAGTATTGAGGACGAATTGTCAAACTTGCCGTTTATAAATTCAGTTGCTGGTGTTTTCGAAAGTAAGATGATAAGTGATGATTCCTGGGACTCTTCCAGAGCTGCTTGAGGCAGTGAATACTGCTTCATTAGAATTATTGCCAAGGAAATCGAAAGAAAAGTACGTTTTATGAATTATCACAAAGAAAGGGATTATAGTTTGTTCAACGAGAGTGAATATTGTGGCATTTTCGCACTAGGGCGATGTGGCAAATATCCATTCGAGTTATCAGTTAATTTTTTCTTCGACCACGTGAATACTTCCGACCTTTCTTTCGAGTATCATAATGATAATAAATTTTAGATATAGAGTATTCTTTCGATATTTATAAAATCCTCAAAGGAAAGAAACTTCATTAAATTCAATATTCATTTCTTGCCGACGACACCCTTTGGAAATTCAAGAAATTAATAGTACCTGAAAAAGTAATGAAATTTTAATCGTTGAGAAAAGTACAAAAAAAGGTTTTGGAGAGACTCGAACCAACGACTATAAAGTCTTACGTTTCAGAGTGCGCACGCATTAACCAACTGTTAAATTTCAGTTAATCGTTAGTGAAAGGCCGTTAACAGATTCATCACTCTCATTTCTGTGAATTAATCTGTCACAGAGAACAATGATAGACTGATAATCACAATGAAATTGATGACAGATTGACAGTAACGAAGTTAATGTTGTACCAAAAGACGGGAATATCGAGATACTACAATTATTGTTAACATCCTTTACGATTTTTTTTTTTAGAACAACAATTTTTGTTTCTTTCAGAGATAATCCGCTAAAATCATTGATTTTTGAAAATGATTTCTTGAAAAATTTTCATAATTTGGTAGACAGATCAGAATTGTGACGTTTCTACAAGGTTGTCCCTGGTAACCAAGTATTTTTTTCTCTGTGATTGGTGAAATTCATATCCCAACTTTGGGTGGATATGGAATTATAACGATTCGTCATCCAATAATTAACCTCTATTTTCCTAACCGTATCCTCGATGTGAACTCTATCTACATATTTCAAGTCTGTTCTTTCATTCATGGCTGTAGATTTTCGAATATTCATTCAAATTTACAATTGACATATAACAGGAACATCCATGATCATGAATCCTGAACCACATGAGGACAACATTGGCCAAGACTTCCATGGGACAAAAGTCAGTTTTATATGATGGATTCAAACTCTATAATAAACTTCCTCAAGATATCAAGACTCTGAGAATGAAGCCATTCAAGTTAGAACTTGAAAATTTGATATTCAACAATTTCTTTTAATATGACTTAATTTCATTTCATTCGTTTCATATGTTACCTTTCATTCAAAGTGCCCACATAGCTTTTGGCTCTGGGCAACAATTTGTTACTAATTCATTGTTGTAAATTGATCTTAAATAAATTGGATAAATTATTATTATTCATCCGTTTAGTAAACTATAAAGAGCCTCTGAGCATATTCACGGGTGGGACCAGAAAAATATCATTTCTTTACAGTATGGAGATCTTGACTATATAAACAAACACATATGCTTGTTTTGTCACTATGTGAAAGACTAGTGACATTACTGTTCATTTTTATATATTTTTTGTTATGTTTATAAGGAAAAAAGGATTTGGTTTTGGGGAATTATATAATTTATTGAAAAATATAAACATCCTACCATCTTCGTGGTCTGTATAAAACAAGGAATACTAATACAATTTGAATAGAAATTCAGTAAAGGTAAAATATGAAAGATGTAAAAAAGTTAAATATAAACTTAAAAACTATATAAATATTAATTGTTATTATTATATGATAAACAAATTTTGGTTATTTCGGATAATAAATATGGCACCTCAAGATTTTTATAGAGTCTTTCAAGGATTCCAGTGCAATAAATTTCAGTACATTCATTGAAATTTTGAATTTTTTCGCAAATTCAACCAAGAATTTCGAAATTGTTCCTGTTGCACCTACAAACAAACCAAATATTTCAATATCTCCCGTAATTTTGAATTTTTCTTTGAAGAAATGGATTGTAGGTTCGTAAATCATCTTTTTTTCCAACTGAACTTCTCCTGGTTGTTTCTTGGAGTACTCGAAACGAATTGTCGGATCAATGATGAACGCCTTGTTATTTATTCGATCAATCGCAATTATGTCTATGCGTCGTACACTTCCAATATCGGCAGTGCATTTTACTTCTTCATGCACTTCAGAGTTTTGCCAAGTTCTATTGCTAACAAGTGCTGGATTTTATTATGTCTTGTATTTCTCAAGAGTTGTCCATGATGACATGATCCTAAGACATGAGGAAGGGTTTCTTTCTCAGGGCAATGTCTGCACTGGGTACCATCTTGGGATCTTCCTGGAATACCTCTCAAGTTGACAACATATCCAATCATCTTGATTACTTCTTTCCATTCCGCTATGAGGTAGACACGATTAAATTTCCACAAAATTTATTGTCTTCGCGACATGTTTCGATACACTGTATCTTTATCTACCTTATAGCGTGATAACTATGGATTTCCATCAAGTAATAAGGCCACCTCAATCCAAAA
Organism: Zygogramma bicolorata; assembly: GCA_032362365.1. Lineage (NCBI taxonomy): Eukaryota > Metazoa > Arthropoda > Insecta > Coleoptera > Chrysomelidae > Zygogramma > Zygogramma bicolorata. The sequence continues at coordinate 2,731,254 of JAVJAQ010005172.1, forward strand.
AAATTCTTTCCATTCTGTTGAAGTTAGTCCTTCACTTGTTCTGATCCAAGAATTTGCTGGGGTATATTCTTGGTATAAAGTATAAACTTACTCCCATTCCTTTCTGTGTAAGTGATTGCCACTTTTCATATTCACGATCTTTGAGAATTTCTCTTTTCCTGAATATGACCATATATCGTTCTCCAGATTAATTTTCAACTTTTCGAGACATTTTTCAGCATCTTTATCGAAATTTCTAGTTCTTTCCAATATCTGATTATGATTCCTCTTTAATAATTTACAGTTATTGAAATTTTAGATAAAAACTTCCCAAGAAGCTTTAGAGACCAAGGCCTTTCATTTTTTGACTCGAGTATAGCATACTATCTGGAATATCAGAGGGAAGATCTAAAATCTCTTTCATGGATGATTTTATTATTTTATCCAAGTCATTTAAAAATTTCATCGTGAATTTTTCCAAAGGCGTGCATTGAAATGAATAAGTGAGAGAGGGATATATGGAACAATTCAGAATCTGAAATTTTTGTTTACATTTCAGGAGAGGAGAGGACACTAAATTTTGAAGACTATTTTTGAGATCTCTTATGATTTTTTCTTATTCAAGAGTGTTTTCGTCATTGAATGTGACTCCGAGGTACTTAATTGTATCGTTACTCCTAGAGATTGTTGAGGATTGTCGAAAAAAGACGTAGGAATGAGTTTTCCATTTTTTACATTGATGATTTTGGTTTTCCTATGGTTCAATGTGAGTCCAATTTCGGAGAATTTGCACTTTGTCAATTCAAAAAGAGATAGAGCACATTTCTCGTCTTTTCCAATCAAGACTGTATCATCAGCGAAACCAAGGACAGATGCAGGAGGAATTTCATCAGAAATTGAATATCCATATGATGAAGATATTTGGGGATCTGATAAATCTTCGATTATGAAATCGGTAGCTAAATTATATAGTGCCGGGAATCAAAACGTTCCACCTCAAGCGACTTCATCGCATTGAGAAATTGCTCTTCACAGTTTTTGAAAAAAACAAGAGGTTGTTGAATAATTTGACTGGACTATTCGTTCGATGTAGTTACACGATATTACACCTTCCTCTACCGTTATAAAGGTGGGAATGCGAAATAAACTGGTTAACGAGATCTTTCATTCTTCGTGTCAATCTATGATTATCCATTTCAAGTATTTATTTCACGATGCAAGCTCGATATCTTTCACTCAATACACTTTTAACCTTGATTAGCATTGCGCACTCGGTGAAGTGTAGTGATTCTGGTACGTATTCGTAAATATGTTTCAAATCACTGATAATGACAAGAGGTTAGAGGATTCACCTAAAAATCAATTGTTTTAGTTCCCGGCAAAATGGAGTCGCACGAGGTTGTTCCTGATGTTATTGACGTAGCACCGACCGAAAAAGTAGAGGTAGGTATAGGTAGAATCTTGTTTTTATTATCCATATAAAATAGTTACCTACAATTACATATTTCCAAGGTCAGTAGTCAGTAATATATTCACCGTCGATGTGTTGATTAGTGATGATAATTGATAAATTATGTAACATAATATAGTAACGTCGATTCAAATCAAGACTCCAATAATGTCAACAGCATTATTTGATTAATTTGTCAATTTATTTCAGTTAGGTATTCCTAATGTTGCAAATGAAAATGTTAATGATGCTGATGATTGCCAATATTGGTTGATAATATATACTTAGCAGTTGCTTCATATTAAAATGTAGTGTTAGTAGTTGTAATTTGTTTTCAATAGTAGGATTATATATTATAAATAGTTATTTATCATACAAGACGATGAAGAAATACTTATTTATCGACGCTTGAAAGATAAGTACACAAGCAAATTCATCGACTTTCACAAGTCAATAATAGTTATTTATAGTACTAGTGTATTATGTTGAAAATAAGTCACGTGATAATAATTTTATACCAAAAGGCCGTCAGGGACTTAAGAAACATATAACACACGAGTGGCATACAAGGTTTTATCAAACACATGACAGTTATGACTGTCATTAATCATGTCATTTTATACAAGTAAACTATCAAATAACACACTAGTGCGTTATTCGATAGTTTACTTGTCTAAAATGACATTAATAATGACAGTCATAACTGTCATGTCGTGGATAAAGAATTTTTTCGTCGAGTAGTATAACATTCTATTATTTTCTATAGCACACGTTTTGTAGAAAAACTTGAGAAAAACAATAGACAAACACCTACTCTGCCAACTTCTGAATCGTTTTAATAATACGGTCTGCTATGGGTTGCTACGTGATTTGTTTATCATCAAAATTAATGATTTCGCGCCAAAAAAACTGCATGAATAAACGATGATGTGTGAGAAAGATATAAAACTGCCATTTGGCGGTCGGCAATGGGAAATGTCAAATTAAAATTTTTCCAAACAGTTAGAGCAAGAGAAGTGCAAGAGTTTTGGTTAAATTATTCATCTCTAGAATGTAATTTAGTGTTCTATGATGAATTTTGAAGAATCAGTGTTTTACCATATATATGTGGTTTATTGAAAATTTAAAATTGTAAAATACTATCTACCCTTGCGGAAGAAGTTCAACTTAGTCTACTCTCTTGAGTTGATAAAAAGTCATTTCAGTCTGTGTGCTATAAAAAAAACACTTTTTGTTTAATTCATACATACTATTAGTCTTCAGACCTGGAAAAGGTGCTATAAATGAATAAAAAATGTCGCTTTCACTCCCTGGGACGAAGAATGTCAACTTGATCAGACATTTTCAATGTTTTTGTAGATAAGTAATATAGATCACCGGAAGACCATTCACAGAATGAAAAATTGAAGCTAGATGATTTTTACATATGCTCTTCTCTGGGCATTTACCAGAATAAAGATTCATTCGTCGACAATAGATTCTTTAAACAGGGTTTTCTTTGATATAACTGATATTTTCACCAACAGGTTAGGTATCCAAGTAGTGCTGTAGTGGATCTTGGAAATGAGTTGACGCCAACGCAGGTCAAAGATCAACCAACCGTCAAATGGCAAGCTGAAGATTCTTCATTTTATACCATTGCGATGGTTGGTAAGTCATCTTAAATATTCATTTTTATATTTCTCATTTTCAACATTAAGCATATCCACACATTTTTTTTTAAATATTGAAAATTGAAATGGGATGCCATAACTCTGTATTTAGGTATAACTTTTGATTTTCAACAACTTTCTAAAATATAATTATATATATTGAATCTCTCTAAAAAAAACTATATAGTCGATTGAATTTAAAAAGTGTTGCACGTCTTGAATATGAAAGAAGAAAAATCAAAAATTTTGAGAAACGTGTATATCATTCATTGAAATATGGAAGCTCATCCATGAAAAAGTTCTTTTCTAGTTTTCCAATAGGGAACTTAGTTATATGCCGTTCCGAAGGTTCAAATCATATAATTTGAATGCTACATCCAAACTTTTTTGAAAATTCCCATATTTATGAACTACAAAAACTGCGTTCCTACATACCATATTATTAAATATTGTTACGCATAATACCTTCATCCGATACTGTAGTATTCGTAAGCCTCTTGGTAGTTTGTGTGCTTTGTTATCTTAAATCTTTTGAGAAATCACACTGACAGTATACACACTTGACTTCAAATCTGCTGCAACACGATAAAAAAAATATTTGACTGTAGGTTATAAATATAGTTTACTACGTTGTATTCAATAAAGCTCTCTAACAGCCGTTGAGGAAAGCGAAGGCACATTTTTCTCCCTCTCTCTTTCAAAATAACTAATCGAAGATGTCACCAAACTCTTGGCAGCGATAGTTCTTTACTCTTTTGGCATTTTTACGAAGAGCCTAATACTGATACTTTCTATAGAAGCATCGAAATACACAGTTTCTGATCACAATTATCTAATTTTGAAGTACCTTAGAGACATAAACACAGAACTGTCATATTTGAATAACAATTTTCAATTGGTAAATAATAGACTCCAAACAAATTGCGGCAACATCGATAGTGCAGCCAATCGAATGCCAGATAATAACAGGCGCCAAATTTGAAAATAAATATAAACGTTCCAATGCATTTCTATCAATGGATCACTACTATAGTGCGTTGATTTCATCTTGTGCAACAGATTTTTAATTGTATTCACACTTCATTCTTCGACGAATTTGATATTTTTTGACCTCCCCTCTATGCTTATTACCTTGAATCCATTCTAAGTACATTCAATATAAGGTTATCAAACTTCACTAGCTTTTGGCGGTCCTCAAATATTCATTGTGCAAGCAATAGAAGAAAAATCAATCGTTGCATACTTGAGGCCTTTTTCGATTTATCTCGCAATATTTTCTGTCTAGATCCCGATGCACCCAGTCGTAAAGAACCAAAAATACGCGAGGTACTCCACTGGCTGGTCGGAAACGTTCCTGGCCTGGATGTAGCAAAAGGAGACGTGATCGCGGAATATCGAGGTTCCGGTCCTCCACTTGGCACTGGGCTGCACAGATACATATTCCTCGTTTACAAACAGGATGGAAAAATCGATTTCAGCGAAAAGAAAATTGTTAAGACGTGAGTATCGATAACTTGGATATCTATTGAGTTATTTGATTTAGTAATAAATAATATATAATGGATCTATGGATATTGGCCTGCTCGCTCCCCGGATTTAACGCCTTGCATTTTTTTTCTGTGGGGCTATTTGAAAGAGTTGGTGTATCATGATGGAACAGTAATTACTCTGGGAGAACTTCAACAGCGCTTTCGAAATCTTCGTGATTTAATTCGTTGACACTAGGATTTTAATTTAGAATAGGGAATTAAAAGTCATTTCAAAGAAAGCTCCCTTCTTCTATACGAAAAAATTGTCATTTTTACGACGATTGATGGCACATAATTTTCTTTTTTTGTGAAATCAACATTAATACAATTTCAAAAATAATAAAATATAACTGACGTCACTTCAAATGTATTTTTATGATCGATTCGGTTCTCTCTGGTACTGTGAATCGGAACCTTATTATGAGTGAATTGTAAAAAATTAATGAAAAATAATTTACGATTCATAGGTCAACAAGAATTGAACGAATCTCAATTCACTTTTTTTTTTCATAAATCGAATTAATTCCATGGAAGTAGCCAGTATTCTGCTTAGGAAAGTATTTTTTTCAATCTCTTATTTGGTTTTTGAATCAATGTGATGTATGTATGTATGCGTTGAAAATGTAGGGGGAAACTATTAAAAATGGTCGTCAGAATTATGGAACATACTGAATAATGACGACCATTTTAAACCTCTCTTCAAAAAATTTTATATGTTAACTCTGCGATATAGGAATGTTTGTGTTATGCCAAAAAAATTATAGGTGAGAATGAAGTGACTAAGCAGGAGAATATTATCATGGTACCGAGGCCAAAAAATATATAAGGATACCCAAATATAGATTTAGTGAATCACAAAACTCTCATCTTTATCTATAATATCTTTAACAATTTTCAAAGTGTCACATAACGAGTTCTAGACTGTTGACATGAGTATACTTTTAAAAATTGGGAATATTCTTTAAAAAAAAATATTTTGACTATATCACTAATTTTAATCGGGTTTAAAGGTCGTCGTTTTTTTGGGATTTCTTCCTGACGTTATGCTGGAGCGAGTGGCTAGCTTCTTCTGAGGCTCGTACATCTTGAGTTTGACTTCGATGCATGAGCCTCTGAAGGAGCTATAGCCACTCGTGCCAGCGAAACGTCACGTCAGGAGGAAATTCCAAAAAACGACGGCATTCAAAGCCGATCAAAAGTAGTGATACTGAAAACCTCGGCCGCGAAAGCCTTTACCATTTTGTCATTCCGACTTTTTCTACTATTTGAATGATAATTTGTTGCCAGTATAAAATTTGATATATTTTCGTACCGTTACATTTCTGTAATTCACGTTGAAGTAACATATGGGTTGTTTATTGACTGTATACAGTGTGTAACAACGAAAACTTAACAGAGCCGTTGTTGAACATAAAAAGTAAGATTTTCAAAAAAAGCTCGGACACGTCGATTTTTAATTAAAGGGGGACACATTTCCGACTACTCAAATTTTTTGTAGTACGCACCCCCTCGGAGGGGTCCATGTTATCCATGTTATTTCGTATTTTTTGATTATTACGAGGAGATTTTTTCGGCGGATGGGGTTGGTTACCAATCGTTACAAAAATTTTCTTTCAACAGAGTTGTAAAGGTATTCGAAAGACCTTTAAAACAAGGTGCCACTCGACCTACTTCCCCTATCTAAATAAGGGTCGTCGGACGCACCCCTCCTCGTCGTTACACATTGTATACATTATGTATTTTGATTTTAACATAATACGTATCAACTTTGACGTACTTATGCAAACATAATTTATGTATGCACCGTACCAATATTCTATTCTATCCCTACCCCCTCTGGACATGCCCTTGACTAATTTCATATAATTTTTTTATCCACACATCAGTTCCACTCTGATGGGTACACTATATTCTACTGAATTTTTGGTGTATAAAATTTGAGAGACCGTGTTAACCGCCTATATAACTTGATGTTTTTTTTTCATAGGTCCAGAGAAGGTCGCTTCAACTTCTCCGTTAGGAAATTCGCTGACAAGTATAATCTAGGGCAGCCAATCGCTGGCAATTTGTATCAAGCGCAATTCGACGATTACGTTCCAATCCTCCAAAAAGAAACGACAAGCTGAGGATCAATAAGCAGATGCACTTCCATTAAGTTTTATTGCATTCAACTGCTTGAGTTCAAACTGTTCTCAATTATAAATAATTGTTATTTCTTGGAATCAATAAACGTTATATTATATTGAAGCAGTCAAACAATTACATGATTTGAGAAATCTTCAAGAATTCTGTTTTGAAGGGGGTATGTGCAAATTCAAATAGAGGGATCCCTCACAATGATGGGAATAGGGTACCCTCTTTTATTGTTTTAAGTAGTTTTAAACTCGTTTTATTATGTATTTTTTTTGTGTAAAAAAATTTAATTAGTCTCTGAACTGAAGACACTTATAATTATTATAGAAATCCAATTATTTGATAAATGTTAAGAACCACATAGTTGATATGGAGCAAATTGAATCTTCATGTGAAGGGTATTATTAGATCTGTAAATATAGACATTGCTCACCCTAAGTGTCTGCCAACAAAAATGCAACAATTTCTTATAGTTTCACGTGAATTTAATTCAACGAAAACCACATACAAATAATTTCTACACTTGGTATGGCTATCGATGAATTAGACATGCTAGTGTCACATTTTGAAAGTACTCACCAAAAATTCCAATCTCATTAAAAAGAGGCTTGAAAAAGGAGGCAGACTAGCTTCCGAAACGTCGCTAGGGGTAAGTATAAGTATTTTTTTATATATATTTTTCAAATTCAATCTCCAAATTCAAAAAAATACGATACCCAAACTTAAAAAATTGTCAGTTATTTTGCTTCTTAATAATATTGCAGTTACGGGGCAAAAATACCATTTGAATAAAAACAGATATTATAAGAATTCAGAGCTTTTTTTTTAATTTCCAAGGATTTCTTTCACATTTTCAAGGAAGAGAAAACCCCAAAAGTGGATTTCATGAAATTTCTAATTAACATTCACCTCAACAGGCTAGAATTTTTGTCATATTTCAGAAGTTTAGAATTCCACGTCCTACACCAATAAATTCAATTGATTTCTAGAATTGTTCCTCAAATTTTCAGCCCCTGAAAAGGAGAGATAGTTGAATTCTTATATTTATTCTCCAAATTGGTGTATTTGCTTCAAAGCCTTATTTTTACATAATAATTGAACTCTTTCTCATATTAGGGAAAGCTTAAAAACAAAAACCGAGAAAAGTATTCACAGTTTTGTGAAACTAATCCCAACAAAAATATTTCCAATTATATATTGAGCTCAATGCACTAGGGTCTTATCAGGCTCTATTCAGGTAAAATTGTACAGTACATAAAAAGAAGGAAAGGATGGAATGCAACTTCCTGTTGACTTTCAACATCCTACCACAGAAAGAACTAAATATATTCAATCGCTAATTACATATGACAATTACATATTATACACGCTTTCTAAGTATAGCTCGGGCTTGTCAAAGCCGAGCTCTTCGGGAGTGCTGATGCCCAATTCCTTCAAAGTAGGTTGAATTTCCTGAATGATGTAAGGATAGATTTCGTTGACCTTGCTTCCACATTTATCCTTAACAGCTTCCAGAATCCTTACTGCCAAAGCGAAGTCATTCACCCTTCGACAAGCCTTGAGAGCAGCAATGAGGATTTTTGGTTCTGGAACCAAGTCGTGGCCCCAAAGGTCGTTGATACCCCTTCTGATTTCCCAGCCGTCAATGTCTTTGCGGTTGAAGAAATTCTCAAAGCGAGAATCGAATTGGTCGTCCGATTCGGTGCTATGGCTCGACATCAACCTTTTGAATGTGAAAGGACAAATGATATTGTGTGTATTGAAAGCAAGCATTACGTTCTCACCTTGTGGACGATGCTACATTTACTTTTGGTGCGATCATAACACTCCTAAGAACTGACTGAGCACGAATTGCTGTGGATCTGAACATTTTGGTAGGTTTGGATGAAGACTACACAGGAAATTTCGAACAGGTACAAAAATTTCAGTTACGTAAAATGAACCTAACCCTGTTTTTTAGAGTGATTAATTTTGATGACAAATGACATAATCTGAGATCAGTGTTGCCGGTTGCACTGGTTACAGTGTAGCGGCCTCATATATCCGAAATTCGTATTTTTTTACGAAATCAATAATTTCTGTAATATTTTTCATTAAAATTTGGGAAAATTTTGCAGACACAATACAAAATTCGCGTGCACGAAATATGGAAAGATGTAAATTATATCACTGCATCGGTAGATTTTTGCCGACTATTCACATTGAGTTGTGGACGCAGCAATGAATGATTTGAACTTGATACTGGATTTCAAACTTCAATTCTTGAACCAATCGATCACTGAACGCATACGTTGTTGCTAAGCAGAGAGTGCAGAGACCGATCAGAAATGACGTAGCTTAAGGTACCCCTTCACGTACAGTCGTGGCCTTCGCGCCAGGACTGACGGCTAGGCCTGTGCTCCTGGACTGATGGTATGGCAAGGGCCTACACGTTCAGTCCAAAACTGTCAGTTGATTTTGAGAAGTGGTGGCATCAAAGTGAAAATTCATTGCTCACTGAAAGAAACCATAAGCCTTCTCCATCAAATGCTTGTTAGCGTATTGTGAACTTTTAATTTTCCATAAACATGGATATCCTCTATAAATTTCTAAAACAACAATAATTATAATTATTATACCTTATATTGTATTGCAATTAAAATATCCTTCAGAAGGCACTACCTACTGACTTGCTATGGACGAAACTGATAGTGTTTACGCACGTCTCGCTTTCGTCCACTCAGAATACCATAGTCGCCCTCTTGCTAATCGGCAACTGACAACTGAAGCGCACCTTCATGCTCCGATCTTGCCTGATTCGCGTTTCAGGCCGCGCCTAAATATTTGTTCGATTTGATTTCTACAGTCCGCGCCGGGACTGAGACAGGCGGGAACTATTGCATACTTCACGTTCAGTTTCGGCCTGAACTGATGGACTGACAGTCCAAAACTGACGGAAAACTGTATGTGAAGGGGTACCTTTAGCGTAGCTGACCTCTCATAAAAAATTCGCTCTGAATAAAGCAATACAATGAATCTTCTCTGATACCACTTGAATGAATAAATTGTGTTTCAAATCAAGTAGGCAGCAACAAAAGTTGTATAATATGTACTTCAATATGACATTCAGATGATAAAAAGCTAGTTTGGTTCTAGGAGAGTGTCGTTCGATTAAGGCGGATCTTCACGCATTCGAATTTCGGATGTTTACTCCGAAATTCCAACAAAATTGTCGAAATAACTATGAAAATCTGACAGTTTTGACATAATGTCGGCCAAAAAATAAGAAATTCGGATAAACGAGGATCCGTCCTTCTATGCTGAATTTATACAGGTTCATTTTCGGAGATAAAATGAGATGGAGCTCCAAATTTAGAATATTATTGGTCATTTTTCAGTCCGGTGAATTTTATGATGTTCGTAGCCTTCAAAGGCGGTTTTTCATGCCACTGAGTTTCGTATTTTTCTTGCGGAATTCTCAACGAAATTTCCATTGATATTACGATTTTTTCTTCAATATGAGGATTATTGAAAATGAAATAGAGCGCCGGTATATTAACTCAAAAGCGCCGGCTAGTCCAAATCTCAAAAATAAACCACTGTGTTGATAGAGAATTTATACAAAATCTTGGACACTAGGTAAAAGCCCGCCAGCCCTATTACATTCATTTATTTTTCCATAAAATCAGACTCTATATGGAGTGACCTCGCCTTCCGACCATCAGGAAATACTTATTGTGATTGAATATTTTGTGTGCTAGTAGTAATAGTAGTCACGTATTGCTATTCTCTTCAAATGACTCTGCATGAGTTTTAGGAATTAATTCCTAGTTACGACCTAAGATATTATACTTTTTTTGTGCAAGTTCGGTAGACCGGGATACTTATACACTATTTATAACCTACAAGAAAAATGAAAAAGAACCGTCGCATATGAGATATATAGAAACTTTTTTGGAGATCTCAACTCTCTCAACTCTGTTTTTCCCAAAAAAAAAATGCGCTCGATCAACAACTGGTTAAAACAGCCAGTCGACTTCTTTGTTATGAGACCTTTAACAAAGGGACTCTTCAGTATTGTGGGGGTTTTATTAATAGGTGTTCAATAATCGTTTGAATTATGTTGCAATCGCTGCACTGCGATAACTGGCCCATTAGCTTAAGGCCCCCATAACAAAAAGTCGCGGCAATCAGCTGTAAGAAGCTTCGGAAAATTGGCTGGAGGCAAAAACAAACTATAATTACCTTAGTATAAAAGTCTTATAATTGAAAACCACAATTCTTCCAAAACTCTGCACAGAGCAAGTAAAATACAAAACTTTGAAAAAATATATAAAAAACTCATTGAAAAATGTCATTGAAATAGCGAATTCACATAATCGGAAACAATTTCAATCAAGTGTGTCATATCGTAAAAACAGTATGAAAAGGAGAACTTCTAGTCATTTAAAAACGAATATAATGTCTTCATCAGTTCCATAGCTCTTTCGAGCAAGATCCATTATTTCCATTGATATGGTGCAAACATCTGAAAAACAAAATTAAACGCTATCGAGTGAAAAATAAGCAGTATTCGACCCCTTACGATCTCCAAAAGATGGATTGCGACAAAAAAATTTCCTCGCATGTATGTCATAGCCGCATATAACTACGTAGTGCCCTTGATAAGAAGTTGGCCACGGGAGGCATTTTCTGAATTCACTAGATATCTTATTGAACTTGCAAATATCACAGCTTAGAATTTTCGCATTCGTTAAAACTATAACCGGGCCGTTGACTAGATGGGTCACAATTTCTGCTATCGACAGAGACAATTTTCTCACGAATATTCCTAGGCCCTCTGCTTTCTTGAATCTAGCAGTTATTCGTTGTTCATCCTAAAAAAATATTGAAAATGAAATCATTGTGTACACAACTCACTTAATAAGTAAAAAATTTCAATTAACACTCTGTACATTCTTGTCGACCATTGGATAGAACAGAAAATATTTTTCTCCAAATGGCGGCATAGGAGCTAGTTTTGCCCAATATGGCGGCACATGAACTCATCTATGGAATTATTACCAAAAACTTGATGGTATGAGAAACTGAAGACGAAATTTTTGACCAATTCACACCCTTTTTTTTAAATTCAATTTTCATGAAAGTCTTAGTAGGAAGTAGAATGTTACGAACTTGAAACCTTGCATTAGGTATACTTTTCTCAACAAAATGTTATCATCCAATTTCTGAAACTGTATGATTGAATATATAAAAAAAATGACATATTTCCGTATAAAAAATGCCGAATATAGTGTTTCAGGAGTCGAGAAATTACTATGAAATATCACAACTACAAATCTTGAATTTGTGTCACTGGAACAGAAAAATGACGCATAGGATAATCAGCATTTTTTCTACGAAAATATACCTCAACCTCAACATAATAGTTCAAGATAAAATGATTCTTATTGAGACTCTCGAAAAAATTGAAATTTGTGGGAATAGGTCAAAAATTTAAATTTTTGGAGTTTTCATCAACAACAAAGAGAGTTCATTGTCTATTTATTACTGCAAGTTGTTTCAATAGGTTAATAGATGACGTCATAGTGCCGTCATGTTAAATTTGGGAAAAATGGACCCTACGCCGTCATTTTTAAAAGAAATATCCAATCATGATTTACATCGGTGCTTGCGAAAGACCGGGTCAATTTGGATTTTTTATATGTTGTTTGGACCTAAACCAATATTTGCAATTTCCAAAGTGCTGTGCGAGCGGCAGTGTACCCGAAAAAATTATGAAATTTTTGGCTTTTTTCAGTATTTTTTTGTATATCCGTGAAGGAAGGGTCTGACCGGTTTAGTCACTCTATCTGCTTAAAAAAAGACGTAATTTGCTACTATTTGAGACTGAGGTGAGCTCTATACAGTCTGGTTTCCACGAAACAGCTCTTCGAAAATAGGCCGTTTTATGAAAAAAAATTGTCTCTTATATATGAATGACAGGTATCAACTAGAAATTTCCCTTTCCTAAAAATTCACCTCGAGATGAATATCTATTCCCTAAAAATGAACTGGGGTGGAACAAAGATAAACCACTGCTCACTTCCAGCCAAATAAGTATTTCTGAGAAAAAGCTTTGCTTTGCGCCATTGGTTTATCAGTTATACGAACCTTAGTAAGTATGACTACTTTTCTTCGGGCTTGAAGGCCGTGTAAGCCTCTGAAGAAGCTGGCCACTCGCGCTAGCGAAACGTTAGAAAAAAATCCAAAGAGCGGCGGCCTTCAAGCCCGAAGAAAAGTAGTTATACTGTTATACTAATAACCTCGGCCGCGAGAGCCTTAACCATTTTGTATACGAACCTTATTTAAAACATTATGATAAAAACTATTTCCACGGTATCCTGCGTGGACTCCTAAGGTGATGGTGTAAAAAATATGTTGAACATCGAATTTCTTTAGTAAGTAGCACAAATCGATGGTCCAGGTACTGAAACAAATTTTCATCAATGACAGTCATCACCCGAGGACGATTGCGGATACCAGCAATCGAAACGTCGTGAGCACACTCAAATTGAAACTTGGTTTCAACATTTTTCCATAATATTTCATTCAACTTCTTCATTCACATTTTTTGACTAGTATTTCATATTCGATACCTCAATTTTCTTGTCACAATATTATTTCATTTATTTCGTTATTTAAAAATTTTTTTGACTCATATTTCATATTCGATATCTCGATTTTTGTAACAACAGTATTTCCTTTGATTAATCAATCCCTAATATTATTATTGACCAAAAATTTGATTTCTTTACTTGATTTGTATTTTAATCTTTCCGTTCTTAGCAACAGGTTTCAATAGAGTTCAATATAGACAATGGAAGTCCGAACCAAATCAAATCAAATCACTTTATTATCTTCAAGACAGAGTTCACTGTATAAGATTCGTCAAAATATGTCTGAGTAAAGATGAATATTTACAAAAACTTTCTAAGCTATTAGAACACATGAAACAATAACAGACAAAAAAAAGGAAATATACAGACTAGTACGGAAAAACATATTAAAAGTATTCATCAAGGGAGTATGGACATTTCTCCACCAATAATTGCTTAAGTTTCAATTTGAATGTGCTCTCATGCATCGATTCTCTTAGCGAAACCGGGAGATTATTGAAAATCTTCGCACCAACCCTGCAGGGAGCTTTAAAAGAGGCCATAATTTTGGAAATGGGTGTACGTAGCTCTTTCTTACGACGAGTTTCATACACATGAAAATCTTCATTGCTCTGGAACTTATCTCTATTTTTGAAAACAAATACACAAATTTCGAAAATATATATACCAGTGATGGTCAGAAGGTGGAGAACTCTGAAGGCGTCCCTACATGAATCCTCTTTTTTGAGGCCAAAAATGCACCTGATAATTTTTTTTGTGAGATGAATATGTTAGGCGATGACGTCGAGTTTCCCCATAGACACACACCATACCTGAGTCGGCTCTCGACTTGAGCGTAATACAGATTTATCAATTGTGGTCGAGTTAAAATCAATTTGAGGTTCTTAAACATATAGTGAATCGAAGATAATTTAGCGATGAGGGACTTGCAATGATCCTTCCAATTCAAATAGGAATCTATGTAAATACCCAAAAAGTTACAGCTATCATTAAAAGTCAAGCAAGTATTATTCGCCATGATATCCATTTTTTCTGGCATCCGTTGAGGTGTCCGAAATTGGATTACATTTGTTTTCTCAGCATTGAAATAAAGGAAAATGCTACTAAACCAAGCTATTAACTGATTCAAAGTCGTTTCACATGCTTCTTTCAATGCTGGTTGATTTTTATGCGATATAAGCAGTGATGTATCTTCTGCGTACATTGTCAATTTTATATTTGGAAATAAAGTACTCAATTCGTTGATGTACAAATTAAAGAGCACCGGACCAAGGACAGAACCTTGGGGAACTCCCATATAAGATTCGGTGCTGGATGATCTTACATCTCGAAGGTAATTATTTTCGAGGTAACTGAGACCCACGAATTGTGAACGACCCTTGATAAAGGATTCAATCCATTTCAGAGCAACTCCCCGGATTCCATAACTGTTTAATTTACATATAAGTGTATTTTGATCTACGCAGTCGAAAGCTCGACTCAGGTCACAGAAAATTCCTATGGGTGATTCACCTTGGGCAAGAAAATGTATGAGACTATCATGAAAATCGTGAATTGCTGTGATGGTCGACTTACAATTCCGAAAACCATGCTGTGATGTGGAGAGAACATCGTATTTATTTAGAAAGTTGTTCAGTCTATCTAAGAATCCATATTCCATTACCATTCAGTAAGGAACATGTCAACCACTTTCAAGCAAACGTTACAGTTTGAATTATGCATTCAAATTTAAGGAAGTATAGAATGAAAAATCAATATAATAATAATAATATTGCTTTCATTGAATAGGTAGCAGTTACATAAGCGATAATGAACACATCCAAGAGTAGCACCTATTCAATGGCAGAGTTCAAAATGCTTGTTCTAGGAACGAGATTTTGCTCTTCCACTCAACCAATCGAATAAAGTAAGTATGTTGGGAAATTTATTGTTTCGAAATACGTCCTTATGTTTATAGATTATATTATCTGTTTTTTCCACATTATCCAAAAATGCGAATATATATTCTATTCGGAATTCTTCTCATTTCACAGATTGAATACCTTTTGTTGAAGCCTTCGTTTTCACAAATTTGCGTGAAATTTTTCAGGAAGGTCTGCTTCTTTTTTTCCGGTAATACCATAAGTACACATGATATTCCACAGTCCCAGTTGTACTTCTGTTTGAAATGAGACAGCTGAATGTGTAGTTTATCTGGGTGTCCTGCAATAGAAAATAGTGCTGAGTGAAAAATCGAATATTAGGCAATAGCAATTATACAGTGTGCTTGATGGATGTGGTCTAACTGATTTCCGGGATATTTTTAGGAATATTTCCATCGTATGTTAAAAATCACATATGAAGCGGGACATTTTCGATCAATTACAGCAATAAATTTCCGGAGGGACATACCCGGTAGGTATCGAAAAATACCCGCTCGGTCCGTATATCTATAGTAACGATTGTTAAATTGTACATTTGTCATCTTGAAAGGCATAAATACTGAAATTTAAACGTCGTTGTTTCAACTCCGGAAATATTCTACCGAATTACACTCGTGCATCAAAATAAACCTGATAATTTTCCATTCAAGCATGTTGTCAGTAAAAAACTGCATTCGGTTATTTTCATATTTTGCTAAAAGAGCCCTCCTCCTTCGGAGTCGGACACTTTCGATAAAATATGAAAATAAACTCATGCATTTTTTAGACAACATGCTTTCATGGAAAATTATCGGTAATTTCGAAACACTTGTGTAATTACTCCCGATAATCAATCAGATGAAAAATATGGATATTCCAAAATGATTTTTTATCGTGTGAGTGATCACCCAATCAACCTATAACTATAGATTTAAATACCTCATAGTAATATTGAACTGTATTTAAAAAAAAATTGAAATTTGCCTGATAGTTTTTGCATGAGACAATTGTTGAGTAAATACTGCATATATATTATTTTTCTGTCGATGTCAGGGTTGGACTCACACGTATTTTTTGACGCAGTCTTTTTATACATTGTTAGTTACATAAACTATGATAGCAATCGTTACAATATTCATTTTGTTATCATGAACTATTTTCAGCACTGTTTGAAAAAGTTGTAATAGTAGTTTACCCAACAACATGTATTATTAAATACATCAACAAATTAATTACTAATAATATTAATATTTTAGGTGCAATTTATTGCATATGCAAAAACTGCAGAGGTTTAAAAGTTTTCAAATGAAGTCAGATTTCGGTTTTTCACTGTTTTGTCAGCAACTTGACTGGAAGAGGTCATAGAATTGATTTTGACAAGGTCGTGTTTCATCGTTTTTACGGTAATTCAAAGTAACAAATCAAAAATGTCAGATGTTTATTATTATTTGACATTTATTTAATGATGCTTATACCAGGGCCATTAAAATATTATTGGACCTGTTTGAACGTTATTATCTTATTTACAGAAAAGTTCATAGAAAATACTTTGACAGAAATTGAAAATCCGAACACAGTCCACAATGAAGACATACAACTCAACAAAATACACAACCTGTATCAAACATTATATCTTATGTCCTTCGTTTGTCAAAAAAGATAAAACGGATCGGCAACAGGTATAATGGCAGAACAACATTCAAAATAACAAATACATTACGGTCAATACTGACACATACCAAACCAAATGACACAACGTAAAACACAGAAATTGTACTGTATTTATCAAATTCCTTGTTTGTGCGGTCAAAAATATATCGGTGAAACGTCTCGACCATTGGAAGTGCGAAAGAGTGAACACAAGATAAGTGATTCTAAATTATCGGATAAGTGGTTCTAAATTATCAGAACACATTCCTACTGCCGATGGAGATCACACAGAGGAATGAAACGACACTAAAATTAAGACGAAACGAAAATTAAAGAAATCTCCTTTCAACGTGCTGTCTGGTGAAGAATGCATATAAATGAGTTCGCTTGATATGAATCGCGGATGGCTGCCCTTCCTTGAGTACAAAATGTTATGTCAATTTGAATTATTTGACAAATGTCGATTGCGAAGATTGCCTACAAGAGAAAGTTGCATTTGTATAGGAATTTGCGTATGAGTTTTGAGAACGGAAGCGGATTTAGTTTCCGAGTTGCTGACTTATTGGACTTGTTCTATGCAGTATAAGAACTGTTTTTCAATAGACGCAGCAACTTTTCGGGGTAAATTAAAAATCTGCCCTTTTACAAATTTCAATATTAATTTTTATTTTTTCAGATTGTGGTAGGCTACAAACCCAGAAAACTTCAATTATTGAACATAGTTGAAATTGAAAATTATAGCAGAATTCTGAAAACATTTCTTCATTTGTCAGTCATTTTTGAACAAGAACCATACAAATATATATTTTGAATATTCAAATGTCAGTATACTCCCCCAAAACTCAACAAATTTACTTTTCCGCACTAGTGCGGGAAAGTGGACTTTTCCGTATGCTAGTAGAAAAAAATTTAATCAATATATTTTCAATTGAAACAGTAAACGTATTTCCGAAAAATCCTGTTTTTTTATGCTCCTCCACCCTAAAACTCATCTTGGATCCGCCACTGGGTCCCTTGTATTGCCCGGAACTTCATTCCCTTGCGGCTTCACCAATTTTTCGATTTTTTTGAATCGCGATGGACTTTATTGATATTAATAAAATATATATTCTTATGATTCCACTTGATAGTCTAGAAGGTACAATTTAACGAGTTTCACCCTGGCATCTAAGCAAAAAAAATAATCCATGTTCTAATTTTTGTGAGCGTTTGCAATTTTCAGAATATTTGTGAAAAATTTTAAAGCGTGAAATGCTGGTCATTCAGCTATCAATGCAAAAATTTTGCAATTTGCCTAGGTGTGTGTCTAAATTAAAGGAAACTTTTATTAGAGATCAATTACCATAATACCAAACTTATCTCAGTCGAACTCGACGCGTTAAAAAATTAGTTATTGCTGGGATATCAAATTATTTTCCTGAAGATGCTAACCTTTTCCACTTCAGAGGTTACAATCTAGCCGATCAGAGACACTTTCTTCATTATGAGATATATCACATAAGACTAATTTCTCAAAAGCTTGGCAGTTACAAATTTTAATCAGGAGAAGTGATTCATTATTTGAACAGAATTATGACACCAGTTTTCTTTGAATTCAATGCAAGTGAAAAAGATAAGGAGTTATTAATATGCGGTTCACTGAAACATAGAAAATAGTTAATGTATGAAATGTTCGACGTTTCAACTCCCATGATTGAAAAATCGTCATAATATTTACGGTAATTCAAGTATTCGCGACATTTCTTTCTGCGAACATTTTGAGGAAATTTTTAGAAGTTTTCATGAATATTCGAGAAAGAAAAATCAAAGGTGTCTCGACAATACAAACAAGAAGGAATAACTAACTTTCAGCAATGTGTTTCGAAGAAAGAAATCACCTTACCGAAATATCGTCTGGAAATATCTCAGTAGGGATAAAAAATCAATTCACTGTAATGATTTGTATGATAATCAAGTAAAAATATAGTCAGATAACACAGTGATATCAGCAACACCACTTCAGGTAAAGATTCAGGCATTACCTGAATTTAAATTGCAGCAATTTTCCATGAATTCAATGTGTATGAATGACACACCATATTCAAAACAAAAGGTTATTTTTTAATTCCAGATATTTTTTTGGAGCTTCATTTCCCAGTTGAAAAAATTCAATTCGGTCACATGAATAATTTTTATTCGATATACCAAAGCAATAATAAGTATCAAAAGTTGCAGTTTTCAGATGGTAGATTTGATTTTCCTTAGTTTGAGTTATGCATTATCTACAAAATTATGCATTATGTGTTCACTAAATCCGCCTTTAGATACCTGCAGACATGGTTTATGATGAATCACAAATCTATTAATAGGCTATATTTTTTTATATAACTCGAAGTTATGCTCAAAGATTAATGTCAATTGAATGTCTGTGTGTTACCAGAATTCGAAATTTACATTTCAATCCATATACAGTGCGGTCCTTAGGTATGAAATACATTAATTTTATGCGTTATTATGAATTTTTTTCAAAAAATCCTGAAACAGGTCAATTTGACAATGTACACTATGACAATATTACCCCCTTCTTGCACCAAATCTTAATTATAAGCACCCCCCCAAAAATTTTAAATAAGAAGGGGGGGTCGTGTGGCAGCTTGCTCGAAAGGGATTTTTATTATCTGCAATAATGAGTTTTTTATATTTGGTGCAACCATAACGGAGAAAATTTAAAAATTTTGACATTGTAAATTATGTATTCGTGGAAAAAACCTGAAACAGGTGGATTGCTATTGTCAATTTGACAATTCACATTATGCAATCGACTACTTATATACAATATACTAATAGCGATGTGATTGGACGAATTCAATACCTATTTATTATCAGAAACAGCACCTGCTGACACCCCACCTTTTCTCAATTGAATAAAGACCTTTTATTATAACTATTATGATTTTTACGACTCAAGTGCGACAGACCATCTCAATATCCAAACTACAAACTGACACAACAACAACATATGAATGTATTCATCTCATACCAGAGCCTAGAGCGATTTTTCTTCCCATGTCAACCGAAAAAAACACTGTTATCACATATTTCCTTTGACTTCACAACACATCACAGTTGAACACGCTGCTTCCACTCTCTTCGGAAATAAAAATCGATATATGAATAGAAAGAAATGAACACATGAGGCTTTGTGTGAACACATAAAAGATAATATGATTAATTAATATGCAACAGCAGACTCAACTGGAGCATGGCCCATAAAAGATAAGGTTTATCCGTTCGATTGTTTCATTTCAGATAAGAAGAAAATGTGCCAGTGGAAACGGTATTATCTCTGCGTTGTGTACATGTGCTAAAAAGTAGAAACTGCGTAGTCTTCAGTGAGCGAACTGATAAAAAAGATGGACACATTCAGATCTGAATTCTTTGGATACTTGATGTATTGAATAATATATAGCGATTAATCAGCAGATACAAGGAAATCTAGTTATTCTTATAATAAAATGCCACTTTTTTCTCGTTTCAATGAAAACTGGACAAAGCGATTAGCCATACTGACCTCAAACGAGTGCCTTGTATAGGTACTTAATATTCAATTACGAATCTACACACATTCCGATAGAAATATTATCAATATTAGAAGGTACTCTTTGCATTTTACAATCTCTATCAACCTTTGAATATATGGCATTTCTTGTGAAACTCTAAGGGATTTTTCGCCAATGGGCACATCAAGTTTAGAATCTCATTTTATCTTTGGCTCTCTTTTCTATTGTCTGAAGAGATAATTACTCCAGTCATTACGTCGGAAAAATCGGGTTAGAAATGCAAATGAACCGAGAAAGCCAAATTGTAGATATTATGTTGGGGGGGGCTAGAAATGCTTAAGTTCAAATTGTCGACCAAAATAACCTTGTGGGTTTTCCGCCATCTTGAAAAAGGGTTAAATTCAGTTTTTTCATGATTACTCGGTTCCCCGTTGAGATACGAAAATTTTTATTGAATACTTTTTTGTTGCTTTTTGCACGATCTACAATTAAGGTTTCACACATTTTTCACGTATCGATCATCGTTATCGAGATATCGATGAAAACAACCATAAATTTGGGGAGAACAAATTGTTTTTCGCTATTTTCTTTTTTCTCGTGAAAGATATCGAGAAATGTTCGAGATTAAACTTGTAGAGCGTGTCCAGACCTACAAATTCGTTTTTTAATTTTTTATTTCCGACAAAAGTTACGACCTCTAGCGCGCCACAAAGTCAGTAAGACTGTGTCCGGTTTTTATGTAGCCGCTCGCACGGTTCTATCCACACGTCAGGGAATTATTGCAATACAAAATAAATCAATAAACCAGCCAAATTATATATCAAATACATGAAATTTATCAATCAGATAATTGTTATGCAGCAAAAATAATAATTACGGGCAGTCATTTTTTTCACGTGTTTTTCGGCGTTTTGATGATCCTGGCTGTTCAAACTTCTCCTTGGTAGACTTTTTTGCGATTGAGATACATAAGCACAAGGATAACTTCAACAGAAAGGAAGAGGGACTAAATTTGAACAAAATTTGGTATCCAGTTCTCTAACTCTAACGGTCGCTTTATGGCGAGGCGCACATTGCAGCGTCGGGCGCGCTGTGGCCCGCTAGAGGTCGTAACTTTTGTCGGAAATAAAAAATAAAAAAACGAATTTGTAGGTCTGGACATGCTCTACAAGTTTCATTTCGAACATTTCTTGATATCTTTCACGAGAAAAAAGAAAATAGCGAAAAACAATTTTTTCTTCCCAATTATGGTTTTTATCATCGATATCTCGATAACGATGATCGATACGTGAAAAATTCTATAGAACCTCAATTGTAGATCGTGCAAAAAGCAACAAAAAAGTATTCAATACAAATTTTCGTATCTCAACGGGGAACCGAGTAATGATGAAAACACCATAAATTTAACCCTTTTTCAAGATGGCGGAAAACCCACAAGGTTATTCGACAATTTGAACTTAAGCTTTTCTAGCCCCCCCCCCCCCAACATAATATCTAAAATTTGGCTTCCTCGGTTCATTTGCATTTCCAAATGTATATAATGACTGGAGTAAATACACTTCAATGAGAATTTGAATAAAAGCTACAATAGAAATAAAATCAAAAATTGATGACATTACAAAGGTTGAAGCTACAATTTCAAACAGCTAAAAACTGTCGATTGGGAAAACTAGAAACAACACTACTTTCATTACAACTCTTTATCACAATACAATACAATCACTCAAACTGATCTGCTAACTATCCAACACTCTGTACTAAAACTCTCTGTACTAGAAGTTGTACTTCGACTTCTGCACTTAGCAATACCAAAGCTCGAATTTTCTCGGCGAGCCGCGATCTCGCAGGTAAACAATCTTTCTTCGACCCCTCATTTTATTTTGCGACTACGAGCGACAGGGCCGGCGCTACGAGATTTCGTAAAATATCATGCACCATTTTATAAATCAAAAAGGCAAAGATGTTCAATGTTTATCCGACTCTAAATAACTTCAGTAGTTCAGTTCGCATTCAGTAATCGCGATCACCTCTGGTCCTCAGAGGCGCTTCAAAATTTAGTGAAAACAAAGGCTACTTGAATATTGAATGTCTTGTTGATGAGTGATGTTGAATTATGGAAAATAATAGCAGATTATACCACGGGTCAATAAAGATAGATATTATTCTAAAAGAACTTTTACAAACCGAGAGAATAATAGACATTATTGCGAGTAGTATGCTCTACTTTACCTTATACATACCTGGGTGTTTGTCACTTAGGAGTTTGGTAACATATGGCATTATACTGCAGAAACCATCATTATAATATACTTACATTACATTATAAATTAGTTGTAAATAAAGTCCATTTCTGAAGTTTTCGAGCTAATATCGTGATAAATCTGTTGCAAAAGTTGATTTGTAGGTACTATACTCAACTATACTACTTTCTCCAAATAAATTCTAAACGAATACCGAACTCCTATAAAAGAAGTAACATCAAATATCAAGAAAACCTGAATGAATGAATTCATTATTCTGAATGATTTTTTCAAGTTTGCAACAAACGGAATTTTTTCCATAATTTGAACAATAAAAATTTTAGTGGATACAGCCAAAATTCAATGCATGTTCGAAAAACTCATGAATGGCTTCAAGTTTATCAGTAAATATCAAATTCGTCAAAGAATAAAGCACCTTATTTTTATAGAGATACAATATGATGGTATTCGGAAAAGTTGTTTAGAATCAAAAGTTATACTCAAATACAGAATCATAGCCTCCTCTTCTAATTTTCCTTATTTTTCGAAAAAAAAAATTAATTTCTCCTGTAAACGATTTTTGAGTATTCTGATTTTATACTTATTCAAATTAGCCACAATCAAATCATTTAGAAATGATTTTTTCAAGTCGAGGAATATTTGTAAAATTTACTTGGATTGTTACTTCTTCAGGTAACGGAAAATTTCAAGTTATATATATTCAATTCAAGTTATATAATATTCAATTTCAAATTATATATATATATATATATATATATATATATATATATATATATATATATATATATATATATATGCTGGCTGGAACTTCCGGTTGATCCGCGTCTGGAAAGATTTACTTGTCTACGTTTCGACTCCCATTTCGGAGCCATTTTCAAGACTTAGTGACCTTGCGTCTAGGTCTGAGTTGTCTCACTAGCTGGCTATCATCACTGGAGATCGAGGATAGAAGGTTCCCTTCTATCCTAGAAGGTTCCCTTCTATCCTCGATCTCCAGTGATGATAGCCAGCTAGTGAGACAACTCAGACCTAGACGCAAGGTCACTAAGTCTTGAAAATGGCTCCGAAATGGGAGTCGAAACGTAGACAAGTAAATCTTTCCAGACGCGGATCAACCGGAAGTTCCAGCCAGCACATTTCTGACCGCGGAAGCCTAGCCGATCATATATATATATATATATATATATATATATATATATATATATATATAATATAAAGAATATATGATGCGTTGTTTTTCCGGGTTTCATTCCGTGTTCTGTGGTTTTGATCCTCTGAAGGATAATTGTCACGTTTCGGCGCAAAGTCTCATTTGCCATCTTCTAGGTGATGTCTAGAGTTTCGACCACCGAACATGACCTATCAGTGAAAGGAAAAGTCACCACATCTTCCATCTTCCAACATATATTGGAGACAGGACATAACATCTATTTCGAAAACACAAAAACATTAGCGAGCGATGAAAACTTCTACGCTCGAACAATCAGAGGCTATCGAAATTGAGAAGCGACCGAGTACTACGAACAAGAGAGATGACGCCCAAAGATTACAAAGAACGTGGAAATCCATCCTATCACTAAACAAAAACAAGCCGATCACACCAGAGGAACAATGTCGGACCTTACCACGTAATTATCCAGACATAATAACAAATGCAGTCGGACCAACGAAGAAAGTGGGAGGGGCCCAGATCAAAGATACCATCAATAAACACCCCTTCATATTGAGAAGCAGAACTCGAATTAATTAGTCGAGTTCGGAGTTCCACCCCTGAGGGGGTGAAAAATGGGCGTAAAATTTGTATGGGACATCGTGATGCCTTGGTCCAATCTGCTTCAAATTTTACATACAAATTCTTTTACAGAATTGATGGAAGACATGTTTCGTATTTTATTGAAATTAATCGCCAAACGGGGTTACGAAGGGGTAGAAAGTTATTTTAGGGGTTAAATCAACGCACAGCCTAAACCAATGATCGTAGAGATCTGAAACTTGGACGGTGTGTTCTTTGTGTGACTAGGGCACCAGATGAGAAACGGTTTTCCGAAATTCCACCCCTAAGAGGGTGACAAACAGGGTTAAAGTTTGAATGGGACAACGTGCTTCAATCCACTCAAAATTTCGCAGAAATATTCTTCAACAGTATTGATGGAAGACGAGTTTCGTCCTTTATTGAAAGTCATTGTCTAACGGGGTAAAAAAAGGGGTTTATAACATTTTCGACTTTTTTTAAACGCTCTTTCGAGTGCGCCCAGAAAGAGCTGATAAAACTGAGTAAGAACTAAGAACCACACAATATAATTGCATCATAAAAATGAATAACAACCACAAAATAGGCACGGGTCAGTTAGTTGAACATAATTCTAAATTTTCGCCTGTATGTTATAACAAAGGCTTACGCTTATCATCTATTCAGTTTGTTGACTGATTGTAAATCATTATGATATACAAACAATAAGGAAGATATATATTCAAATGAAAAATGAGTATAAAATAAACGACAGATAATTTCATAGATAATCACAGTGAAAATCGCACTCACCATTCTGCGAGATGATTTCTTTATTTTCGTTTTCCGTCATGCTGGAAACAAAACATCACCAACAACAATCTGCGGGGAAGAATGTAGCAACATTCGTGCTTCCCCCGCGTTGATTCTCATTCTAAACTTGACCATGAGACCGAAAAATATCGGTCTTTCGGAGGTTAACCGACCTTGTTATATTCTGAATCGAAGATAATTAGCAGAAACTTGTTTCTAGTATCATTATACCACTACTCTCTAAGGTCGGAGAAACACACACACACAGGACAGAGACAGAGTTTGAAAAATGGATTACAAAATAGATTCATGCATTACTTTTGACAATGGGATCCAAAACTGTTTTACGTTGTGTTTCAGGCAGGTGTTTTCAAGTAAACGATTATGGAGTTCCTTCAGATTCTTCCAAATAAATGATAGTAGGTTATCAAGAGTGGGTATGGCCAATATCCGATCGAGTTGTACAGTTGATATTTTCTCCGACCAGGTAAATAATTCAGAACTCTCCTTCCTGTATTATATTGAATATTTCCATCGTATGTTGAAAACTCCATATGAGGCGGGACATTTTCGATCAATTACAGCGATAAATTCTCGGCGGGACATTTTCGGGCTAGTAAATACCCGGTAGGTATCGAAAAATACGCGCTCGGTCCGTGTATCTATCTATAGTAACGATTGTTAAAATGTACATTTGTCATCTTGACAGGCATAAATACTGAATTTTAAACGACGTTGTTTTAACTCCGGAAATATTCTACCGAATTACACTCGTGTATCAAAATAAACCTGATAATTTTCCATTCAAGCATGTTGTCAGTAAAAAAACTGCCTTCGGTTATTTTCATATTTTGCTAAAAGAGCCCTCCTTCGGAGTCAGACTCTTTCGACAAAATATGAAAATAAACTCATGCAGTTTTTAGACAACATGCTTTCAGGGAAAATTATCGGTAATTTTGAAGCACTTGTGTAATTACTCCCGATAAATTCCCGGCGGGACATTTTCGGGCTGGTAAATACCCGGTAGGTATCGAAAAATACCCGCTCGGTCCGTGTATCTATCTATAGTAACGATTGTTAAAATGTACATTTGTCATCTTGACAGGCATAAATACTGAATTTTAAACGACGTTGTTTTAACTCCGGAAATATTCTACCGAATTACACTCGTGTATCAAAATAAACCTGATAATTTTCCATTCAAGCATGTTGTCAGTAAAAAAACTGCCTTCGGTTATTTTCATATTTTGCTAAAAGAGCCCTCCTTCGGAGTCAGACTCTTTCGACAAAATATGAAAATAAACTCATGCAGTTTTTAGACAACATGCTTTCAGGAAAAATTATCGGTAATTTTGAAGCACTTGTGTAATTACTCTCGATAAATTCCAGGCGGGGCATTTTCGGGCTGGTAAATACCCGGTAGGTATCGAAAAATACCCGCTCGGTCCGTGTATCTATCTATAGTAACGATTGTTAAAATGTACATTTGTCATCTTGACAGGCATAAATACTGAATTTTAAACGAAGTTGTTCCAACTCCGGAAATATTCTACCGAATTACACTCGTGTATCAAAATAAACCTGATAATTTTCCATTCAAGCATGTTGTCAGTAAAAAAACTGCCTTCGGTTATTTTCATATTTTGCTAAAAGAGCCCTCCTTCGGAGTCAGACTCTTTCGACAAAATATGAAAATAAACTCATGCAGTTTTTAGACAACATGCTTTCAGGGAAAATTATCGGTAATTTTGAAGCACTTGTGTAATTACTCTCGATAAATTCCAGGCGGGACATTTTCGGGCTGGTAAATACCCGGTAGGTATCGAAAAATACCCGCTCGGTCCGTGTATCTATCTATAGTAACGATTGTTAAAATGTACATTTGTCATCTTGACAGGCATAAATACTGAATTTTAAACGAAGTTGTTCCAACTCCGGAAATATTCTACCGAATTACACTCGTGTATCCAATAAACCTGATAATGTTCCATTCAAGCATGTCGTCAGAAAAAAAACTGCCTTCGGTTATTTTCATATTTTGCTCAAAGAGCCCTCCTTCGGAGTCAGACTCTTTCTACAAAATATGAAAATAAACTCATGCAGTTTTTAGACAACATGCTTTCATGGAAAATTATCGGTAATTTTGAAGCACTTGTGTAATTACTCCCGATAAATTCCCGGCGGGACATTTTCGGGCTGGTAAATACCCGGTAGGTATCGAAAAATACCCGCTCGGTCCGTGTATCTATAGTAACGATTGTTAAAATGTACATTTGTCATCTTGACAGGCATAAATACTGAATTTTAAACGTCGTTGTTTTAACTCCGGAAATATTCTACCAAATTACACTCGTGCATCAAAATAAACCTGATAATTTTCCATTCAAGCATGTTGTCAGTAAAAAAACTGCATTGAATGAACTCATGCAGTTTTTAGACAACATGCGTTCATGGAAAATTATCGGTAATTTTGAAGCACTTGTGTAATTACTCCCGATAAATTCCCGGCGGGACATTTTCGGGCTGGTAAATACCCGGTAGGTATCAAAAAATACCCGCTCGGTCCGTGTATCTATCTATAGTAACGATTGTTAAAATGTACATTTGTCATCTTGACAGGCATAAATACTGAATTTTAAACGAAGTTGTTCCAACTCCGGAAATATTCTACCGAATTACACTCGTGTATCAAAATAAACCTGATAATTTTCCATTCAAGCATGTTGTCAGTAAAAAAACTGCCTTCGGTTATTTTCATATTTTGCTAAAAGAGCCCTCCTTCGGAGTCAGACTCTTTCGACAAAATATGAAAATAAACTCATGCAGTTTTTAGACAACATGCTTTCAGGGAAAATTATCGGTAATTTTGAAGCACTTGTGTAATTACTCCCGATAAATTCCCGGCGGGACATTTTCGGGCTGGTAAATACCCGGTAGGTATCGAAAAATACCCGCTCGGTCCGTGTATCTATCTATAGTAACGATTGTTAAAATGTACATTTGTCATCTTGACAGGCATAAATACTGAATTTTAAACGACGTTGTTTTAACTCCGGAAATATTCTACCGAATTACACTCGTGTATCAAAATAAACCTGATAATTTTCCATTCAAGCATGTTGTCAGTAAAAAAACTGCCTTCGGTTATTTTCATATTTTGCTAAAAGAGCCCTCCTTCGGAGTCAGACTCTTTCGACAAAATATGAAAATAAACTCATGCAGTTTTTAGACAACATGCTTTCAGGGAAAATTATCGGTAATTTTGAAGCACTTGTGTAATTACTCTCGATAAATTCCAGGCGGGACATTTTCGGGCTGGTAAATACCCGGTAGGTATCGAAAAATACCCGCTCGGTCCGTGTATCTATCTATAGTAACGATTGTTAAAATGTACATTTGTCATCTTGACAGGCATAAATACTGAATTTTAAACGAAGTTGTTCCAACTCCGGAAATATTCTACCGAATTACACTAGTGTATCAAAATAAACCTGATAATTTTCCATTCAAGCATGTTGTCAGTAAAAAAACTGCCTTCGGTTATTTTCATATTTTGCTAAAAGAGCCCTCCTTCGGAGTCAGACTCTTTCGACAAAATATGAAAATAAACTCATGCAGTTTTTAGACAACATGCTTTCAGGGAAAATTATCGGTAATTTTGAAGCACTTGTGTAATTACTCTCGATAAATTCCAGGCGGGACATTTTCGGGCTGGTAAATACCCGGTAGGTATCGAAAAATACCCGCTCGGTCCGTGTATCTATCTATAGTAACGATTGTTAAAATGTACATTTGTCATCTTGACAGGCATAAATACTGAATTTTAAACGAAGTTGTTCCAACTCCGGAAATATTCTACCGAATTACACTCGTGTATCCAATAAACCTGATAATGTTCCATTCAAGCATGTCGTCAGAAAAAAAAACTGCCTTCGGTTATTTTCATATTTTGCTCAAAGAGCCCTCCTTCGGAGTCAGACTCTTTCGACAAAATATGAAAATAAACTCATGCAGTTTTTAGACAACATGCTTTCATGGAAAATTATCGGTAATTTTGAAGCACTTGTGTAATTACTCCCGATAAATTCCCGGCGGGACATTTTCGGGCTGGTAAATACCCGGTAGGTATCGAAAAATACCCGCTCGGTCCGTGTATCTATAGTAACGATTGTTAAAATGTACATTTGTCATCTTGACAGGCATAAATACTGAATTTTAAACGTCGTTGTTTTAACTCCGGAAATATTCTACCAAATTACACTCGTGCATCAAAATAAACCTGATAATTTTCCATTCAAGCATGTTGTCAGTAAAAAAACTGCATTGAATGAACTCATGCAGTTTTTAGACAACATGCGTTCATGGAAAATTATCGGTAATTTTGAAGCACTTGTGTAATTACTCCCGATAAATTCCCGGCGGGACATTTTCGGGCTGGTAAATACCCGGTAGGTATCGAAAAATACCCGCTCGGTCCTTGTATCTATAGTAACGATTGTTAAAATGTACATTTGTCATCTTGACAGGCATAAATACTGAATTTTAAACGTCGTTGTTTTAACTCCGGAAATATTCTACCAAATTACACTCGTGCATCAAAATAAACCTGATAATTTTCCATTCAAGCATGTTGTCAGTAAAAAAACTGCATTGAATGAACTCATGCAGTTTTTAGACAACTTCGTTCATGGAAAATTATCGGTAATTTTGAAGCACTTGTGTAATTACTCCCGATAATCAATTTTAGATATAGTGTATTTTTTCGATATTCATGAAAAACTCATGAAACTTTGATGAATTCAATATCGAACGATACAATTCAAATTAGTAATGTCAAATTGAAAAAAACAAAACCTTTTTTGGTAGGACTCGAACCAAAGACTATAAAGTGGACTGTCTCAGAGGGCATACGCCTCAACCAACTTATTGACTTGGTCTGAATTTGGTATGGTCAACTTGGTCAGAATACCAAGTTAGCGCACGGTGTGAACGTGGCCATTAAATGAATGCTTTACTTTGAGGGTTTCCCCAGCATTGAATTCCACCAAGTTTATGGTACCCCATTCTTCTATTTTGGCCAAGACATCGTTTACTATTAACGCTAATGCCTCTCTGAATTCTTGTGTCTTGTGCTGATATGGAAACTCTGGAAAAGAAACTAGTATGAAGATCACTGCCGTCCGCAAAACTATAAAATACTAGATCAGGGGTCACCAAATGGCGGACCTCGGTCTGCATCCGGACCGCAGACCCATTTTGTGGGGGACCACGAAAACACAGCAACTTTTGCACTACAGAGTACGACGGAGTACGTAATTTATAAAACTGTATCGGGTGCGTATTCCTACGTCGAATTCTTCCTACGGCGAATTCTTCCTACGGCGAACTTTCCACAATGGGGTGTATGGACCACCATCGGAAACGTTCGTGTTTCAATGACGTCAGTGGAGGGGATGACATTCGCCGTAGGAAGAATTCGACGTAGCAAGAATTCGCCATAGGAAGAATTCGACGAAGCAAGACGACCCGACTGTATCCCCCGCAGTATCTTTGTTGACGTCAATTCGAAAACGGCCGGGCCAGATGTAATGAAAATCTTATTTCCTATCACTGCATTATTCACCAAACTGTGCTTTGCTGCAAACTCAAACATAATTTTGAGCGTTTTATGCAAGAAGTGTTCTCGGTAGTGTAGTGGTTAGCATATCTGCCTGAAAAGCGGAAGGCCGGGGTTCGAATCCTCGCCGGGCCACTGTGCTGGGTAATCGCACGTTAAAAGGTAAGGTCTTGTTGATCCATTGCTCGCACAAGTTTCGACTTCTGAGGGTTGACGTTCGTCAGCTTGTTAACGGAACGAACAATTTTAGAACAATTTTTTAGTGATGAAAATAGTAAATTTTCTTCGTGCGAAATCATCACTGCAACATAGTGAATTGAAATCATTTCTTGAAGAAGTTGATGCACAATATGACGATCTACTGTTGCATAATAATGTGAGATGGTTAAGCAAAGGCAGCGTTTTAGAAAGATTCTTCAGCATTTTAGAACACTTGAAGACATTTCTTTTCAACAGTGATGGGATTTCAGCAAACGCCTATTCAAGTTTCCTAAATGAAAAAGAAAATGTAGCTGTCATTGCTTTCTTGACGGATATTTTTAAACATATCAGTGACCTGAACCTTAAACTTCAAGGCAAGGGAAAGCTTGTATGGGAGCTCATGTCAGAAGTAAAAAGTTTTTCGCGAAAACTCGATCTCTTTATTAATGATCTTGGCAATGAATGCTTACACTTCCCCAATTTGAATAAAATAATCAGTAGGGACGAGATTGACGTCGGCCAATACAAAACATTCATTACGGATCTTAAATCGGAATTTAAAACAGGTTCGCAGATTTTAAGAAAATCCTTAGCAGCATTTACTCTCTGCATCCTAATGGTGAATGGAGCAGCGGAGCTGCAATTCATCAAAGATTGAAGACTGCAATTGTTTTCGGGAGTGATAAAGCTACTCGGCACATGGAAATGATCGATTTTCAAGAAAACACAGTTTTAAAACACAAACATGCGGATGTTTCCAGTGAAGAGTTCAGGATAAAATTTGTGTGTGGTAATAAATATCCAGAACTACAAAAATTAGCTCTGAAACTTCTTACTTTGTTTGGGTCAACATATACTTGTGAAGCAGCATTTTCGAAAATGAACTTCATTAAGAATACATTTCGATCTCGACTCACAGATGAACATCTCCAGGATTTAATGTCAATAGCTTGCACCAATTTTACTCCAAACTTCAGACAGATAGTCCGCAACAAAAAATGTCATTTTTCTCATTGATATGTAAAAATACCTTTGTTATTTCTGTAATTAATTACATTTGTTTAATAAATATTTTTTCTATGAAATGTTGTGAGTACCGCGATGGTCATTTCATTTCTTAAAACAGACCCCGAGCCAATCCAATTGGTGATCCCTGTACTGGATGATGATAGATCGGCTTGCTTTGAGTAGAGACATGCCTGGGTTTCCCTAACATTAAATTCCACCAAGTTCATGTCACCCCATTCTATTATTTTAACCAAGTCATCGTTAATTTTATTGACATGATGGTTTTTTTAAATTTTCGTTTCTCGAGATGGTATGGGGACTCTGGAAAAGAAACTAGTATGAAGAGCACTGCCGTCCGAAAAACTATACACTGAACAAGATATTACCCAAAAAATCATTGACATGAAGCAGAAACAATGTGGGCCCCAGAACTGAACCCTGTGGAAAACCGGCATTCATTGAGAGAATATCAGACGATACCCCATCAACAACCACATATAGTGATCTGTTAGACCGGAAACTCTCCAACAAAACACACAATCGAGATGATAAACCATAAGACGGCAGTTTAGGAAGGAGACCGCGATGCCAAACTCGATCAAAAGCTCTTGAAATGTCGACTGCAACAGCTATCGTTTTTCCGATATTTTCAAATATACTTGTAGACTTACTTTGGCCAGAGCGAACATAAGAAAATCCAAACCAAATTCTCATAGACTGGCCTACATTGTTGTATCAAAAATTGATACAGCCTTCTCTTTTATCTGTTTGTTCAGGATTTACGAACAACACTGTGAAGATATAAATTTCGACCAAAGTCGAGCGAAAGTTAGTTTGGAAGTGACGACCCTGAAAATGTGTATTTTGTTTTTGCACGTGGACCCTAACCCTGCTGAAGGGCAGTACAGATTGATCGCAGCCACGAATAGGGACGAATCCTATCGCAGACCGGCCTTGCCTGCTTTCAAAAATGAAGAAACAAATGTTATCGGAGGTAATTATACTCCTATATGAAAATAATGAAATATCATTGGAATGACGTTTGTTTTTTGTTCGGTTTCCCAATGTGGGTGATGCATGAAGTCGATGACCTTACAGATAATGTATTGGACTCAATTTGAATATTTATAAACTATAAGATTTATTTTCTACGGCTTCAACCCAAAACTGATAGAGCTGTTGTTGATAGAACTATGAGGTACATATTGCGTCTTCAGATTTATTTCCTTACCTGATATCTCAATGACCTTACTGTGTTACAGTTGTAGTTATTATTACACGATAAAAAAGGTCTCCTATGGAATAACAGATTTCAATCAACTCTATTTATCATTGATTGAAGTTCATATCATTCATTGAATAATTTTCCTTTCATCTGTTATAGCCGTATAGTGCATAATTTGCATGTAATGCTAATTTTCAACCGATATAATTGGCAGTATGTGGGAAGTGACTATCATTTCTAGATCGTTGAACAATATACCTTTTTCGGCAAGCGTCCGGGAAGTACCCACTTCCCGGACACTTTTTCTTTGAGAAAATAGCATTTTTCCGGCCTAGTCCGGAAAGTACGTACTTCCCGGACTAGGCCAGGAAAATGCTACTTTCTCAAAGAAAAAGCGTCCGGAAAGTGGTCGGTTGCCGAAAAAATAGTGTACGCAACACGACCGAAAACAGTTTTTTTGGACTCGCAGACTTCCAGTACTCGCCTAAGGCTCGTCCTAGAATTTTGTCTACTCATCCAAAAAAATAGTATTTTCCGGACTTGTTACGTAAATTACTATTTTTCTACCTCCATCCGTGAATATCATTTCTCTATAGTTTACTAAATGGATAAGTAGACAGATTCCAGTAAGATTAGTATCTATAAACACGAAATCCAAGTTGTTTCATTTAAGCATACTTAAATGTACTTATACCTGAAATATTCTCTAGTTTATTGAGTTAAGTTTGAGTTGTCAAAACTGATGTTTTTTAGGTGGAATTGAAGGAATTACATCTACTCTTCACACCTATAATTTAATAACATTGTACAGTCCAAATGGGCTAGTTTGTTAAGGCGAACACCCTTTGTGATCGTCCACTATATTGGACATGGTTCGAGTCCCACCAATACCGATTTTTTTGTACTTTTATCAATTTGAAATCACTAATTCAATTTGTTACGTGCCACCATATCCACTCTTGTACAAACTACTATTCTCACACCGATTACCATAGGAAATCACTTCTTGTCTAGTGAAAACTATACTATAAGAAACTCTTTGAGGAATTTTATCTCTGGGAGCAACGAGGAATAGGTAAGCAGAGGCTTGTGCTAGAATATTTCGAAGCAAACCTATTCGTATAAACGATGAGATTATAACCATTTCTTGTAAAAAGTTGGGATTTTTCTAAGAGATCAAGCTGATATTTCTTGCGCTCGACGTCTGTTTCACCAACAAGGTTAGCATCTTCGGGAGAAGAAGATTAATACTGAATCTAAAGACTAGGGTTAGTACTATTTATATCTTACAATTTAAGGTAGTGCAGGCAATCACTACATGCAGAGGTCTTCTTCAGTCCAACCAGGACATTAAACTAAAAAGCGGGCTGAATAGGATAGGCCCTTTGTCATCTTTCATATCATTTCTACATTTTGCTATTTCTAAACTTTCGAACGCATCTAGTATCCTTGCATCTTGGACTTCCTCAAACACTGAACTTTCCCACCATTCCGTATCTTATGTGTGCATAGTGTGTTCCTTGAACCATGTTTCCATAGCTCGATGACTCTGGCCAATGTATATTGAATCTTCTGGGTTACCAAGGAATTGGTGTGATTTATAAAAAGCCTTATAAACCACTTTCATATCTACGATAAAATGGCTGATATCCCGGTAACTTTTCATTTCGAAAAACTTATGTGATGAAGTAGTTATTAGAGAAGTTGAAGGTTTTTAAGGGCGAAACCAAGTACCTATATCTCTCATGTACATGTTAGTGAGGATTTGAAGACGTCCTAAATTTCGATGAGCAACCTATCGATACCAAACAAACCGAGATGACGATAACAGCTCTTACATCTCTAGGTTTGTCAATGACATTTATTTTTCTTTTCTAGGGATCGACATGGAAAAAGGCAGAGAGGGAGGAATGTGGCTTGGATTCACATCGAAAGAACAAACAAACAAAAGAAGCAAAACACACTGTTTCTCTTGTTTGCTGAATTTGGGTGGAGAAAATAACGAAAGTGCTTCTGGAAGAGGGTCCATCGTTAGGGACTATCTGGAAACGTCTGAGGATTTTCCGCATTATGTGGAACGATTGGAAGAGAAAACGTACAATGGATTCAATTTGGTAGGAGTAGAATTCAGGTGAGACATTCGAATCATCCTCCGTCCCACAACTGGGATATTTCACACTACCATAGTACCATAACAGGCCTTAAGAAGCTATTGTATAGTGAAATACCTGAAGCGGTTTTGAAAACGGGCTAGTGGAAATCACACACTGAAGTGTTTTTTTTTAATACGTTATTCGATTAATTACTAATTTTTTCAATATTTATTTTCGATTTTTTTCATTTACATTATTCGAAATTACTATTTTCAATTTAATTTTTTTAATTCTCTCATTTATGTTATTTTTCAATTTTGCAATTTTTTTCAATTTTTTGTTATCATTTACTTTATTCAATTATTGATTTTTATGTTTAGGATTTTTCTTTGATTTTTCATTGATTACCGTTTTTTATAATTTACTTTCATTTCATCATTTCTATTTTTTTTCTTCAATTTCATTTATTTCCATTTCGATTTAATTTTTCATTATTTAAATCATTCACCTATTTTAATATTACATTATCATTTATTCCATTTTTTTACCTCCTTGTTAATATATTTCATTTAATTTTTGTATTTTTCACATATTTTATTATAAAAAAGTAATGCAATTTCTCCAAATCCTCAGTTCTTATTGAATTTTCAGACAGTTTTTATAACCAAAACAAGCTTGTTTGCGTTCGGAGAGTAAACTGCTTTAACCTGAGATTATTAAAATTTCAATCTAAAAAAACATTTCTATTGTCCTCTCTGTCCTGTAGAGCTGATTATCATATGCTATCTATATGATTCAAGTTAGTGTGCTTGGAATATAAATGAAGTAAGAAATAGTAACTTCTGCCATATATAATGTAAGAATTAGTTGTTTTGAATAGATCTCACTTCGTTTTTGTGTATGATAAACACATACTAACAGAGAATTTTTGCTACCATTTCTTCTTTTCTTTTCATTTCGATTCGGTTATGTAATATAGACTAAAGAAAATTTTAAAAACTCATACTTTCCACAGAAGTAATCATTTTTTTGAGGAGTTATACATGGTTTTCCATTCATAAAAGCGAAATGTGCCTCAGGAATAAGCTTCATTCAAATATAATGATGAATATGGAGCATTTAGTTCATTAGTTCATTTCGATTTCAGTTTTTGAATTCCATATTCTGTCGTTCATAACATGAATTCGATTGTTGTCAATGGAGGAACATTATGTTAAACGAATCTCCCATATCTCCACGGGTTTCGTCACAAATATATTCCAGTGAAACACCGACAATCACAATTTCAAGAACAATTCAAAATGTATATAAATAACTTGCGGTTGAGGAAAACAGTTTCAATCAATAATAACCGGATTTTTGTTATGCAATCAGACGGCAGATGAATAATTGCTATTAGTTTCCAGGAAAAATGCATTTTTATAAAATCACTCTCGAGTCGACTTTTATAGTTTTACTGGAAGTAGTAAAAAAAATCATATGGGTTTTTCCGTTAACTAACCGATGTCAACGTCGAAACTTATACTCAGGACTAACGAGGTCTTACCTTTCAGAGTGTGATTCCTAGCAATAATAAAAACGTTATTCGAGTAATCGTCAACGAGAGTAACCATTCCAACAAAGTCAAATATCTCGATGCTAGGAATTACGACCAGTAATAATCTCTTAGGGGGAAACCATGTGAGATCGATTGCTGAAGGTACTTCCCAGAAGCTTGGATTTCTTATTCGTTCGAAGAAATACTTCACTTCGCGTCTGCTTCTAATGATATACAAGGCACAGATACGGCCTGTCTTGATATATAGTTCTTATTTTTTTGGAGATTATGATGCTTTTATAGATTATATTGTTACCATATTTCCTTCGGGTTTGTTCATTAAAACTCCAAACAAAACTAAACTACTTTTATTACAACTCGTAACTATGCAACGCTCTCAACTAAAAATCTTTACCTACTCTTCGACTTCTGCACTCAGCAATACCAAAGCTCTCTCTATCAGAAACTTTGAAGAACTGTCTGTATCGAATTCTCCACGCGAATCAGGATTTATTGGAAAACGACATTCTCTCTTCGACCCCTCATATTATTTTGCGTTTACGAGCGACAGGGCCGGTGCTAGGAGATTTTCTAATAATATTATTAAGAACATCAGCACCAAAATGTGCGACATGGAGGCCGTTTTGAAGTCGCAGAAATTTTACAGAATCATATAATATTATTGAATACCGCAAATCTTTCTGTGGATTGTGAATATTCAAGTTGAATTCATGATGAGTGGAGTCTTGCCGAGAAATGGTAAACTGGCTCCTTCGCCACAAATTTCGTTACATTCGAAGTAGCTAGAAAACAAATCGTTAATTCTGAAGGTCCTAGTGAGGATATCAGGACGATTTTTACGTATCATTGTGTTGTCATCAGTCATTGATGAGTGTGTAGAAATTCAAATTAATCCGACGTTGCAAAGTTGGTCAAAACGGGGTTCAAAGTTTCTGTTACAAACACAGATACATACCAAGATAGTAAGAGCGTGTTCAAAAGTATACTCATCCATCAAATAGATACCACTTATAGAATATTTCCACAAAAATAAGGAGTAATTTGCAAATAAATCATCCTTCGGGATAACATCTCATTCTGAAACCCAGACGAGCTTGTTTCGCTCAGAGAAAAATATCCCTAGAGCTCAACAGTGAGCATATGGATGAGTTATAGAACTCCTATCATCCAGAACAATTTTTATTTTCAGTGAAGACAATCTGAAAACCTACCACTACAGCAATAATCCGCAAATAAATTGTGTGTACTCGGGAAAACACACGTTAGGATTTGGAAACAACCCTCCGTACAATCCGTCACAGAAAGTATTGAGAGGCAGAGGAAAGTTCGTTGAAATTATTGAGAATAAACTTGATGAGAAGACTTTAGAGGAAGAACTGATCAAACTACTAAAAGATACGACTAGGTGAGTAATGTATTGAGTGTCTTGTCAATGTGTTGTTACGTGTTTCGTGTTTCTGTTCCTATAGTGGACAATCTGAATGGAAAACATTCTCATAAGTATTGAGATTTAGTACGCCCTGAAACCGATTTATATGAAATTCCTCAAAAAAAGCTAATTGAACTTATTTGTATTGAAAATTTTCGATAAGTTAGTTAGATATGATTATTTTGATTTTCAGGAATCTACCAGACTTTGATTTGCAGAAAAGATATCCAGAAAATTATGAGCACCTGAGCTCGATATATGTTCAAGTGGGACAAAAATATGGAACAAGGTATAATGTCTTTTCATACAGCAATAATAGTAGATTATACCACGAGTCGATAATAATAGTAATCATTGCGAGTAGTATACTCTACTTTATTTACGACTATTTCATTTAACATAAATTAATGATTCTTCAGTTTGATTCATCTCAATACAAAAACACTACCTGCGCGTTTGACACTGACACTTTGCAGTTTGGTTATATCGTTTCCATGGTAATATGCAATTCGAGAAATTTTGTGATAGGACTACAAGAGGGAATAAAGACTGTTATTATTAATCCCTCGCCATTATTCCCTCAGGGAATAATGAATGGCATTATGCTGCAGAAACCATAACTATAATACTCACGTTAATCCTAGTATATTAGGAAACGATAGTAATGATGGTTATTAATACACGAGCACTAACCGGGATACGAAACGAGCCGGAGGGTGAGTTTCATTTGGTTTATTATAGTATATTAATAACCATTACATGAGAGTTGCATACGCTATTTTATCTGCACCCGACAAAATAATGAAGAACTATAAATATTATATTTATATTTGTATTGAACACAATTATAGTAATTACTCTTATTTTCTTGAAAAAATCTAAAAATTGTTATTGAAAAAAATGAGAAATGAAAAAAAGCTAATGCCTGAGTCTGGTTTCGAACCCGTGTCTCATATTGTGGTCTAAATAGATTCAAGCGCCATGAGCTATCTGACTGAGTTTTACCGAATATGAAGAGATACCGTTGATATAGTTTTTCGTACACTTTCTTAGATTTTTGGGGTGAAACAAAATATTCTGTACTGCATTTTCTGCTCTCTCCGATAACGGATTATGAGTATACAAGTATTATAGTACGGTGTAGAGAATGACTGACGTTTAGTTGTACAATATGACGATATATCCCTCACAAGTGTCAGTGTTAATCATATTGACGCCACCTTGAAATATTGATGGCCTCCAATACGACTCTGACTGATTTTATTTTTCTTGTCATCAATATTAATAATATACAACTTGCACGTTTAATATATATTGATCAAGAGTCACAAATAGCGCCATTCTATACGAGTGTCTTTTTTTTTCAGAACTCATACTGTGATATTGATAGATACGAATTGGAACTTGAAATTTATAGAGTACACTATGGTAGAACCCATCGATATACGTAATCCCAAATGGAATATCACTCGAATGGAGTCCAGGCTGTGAATAGTGATTGTTAATGTGATATATAGTGAAGGTACTCGTAATAAAGTTTTGTTTGATTTTTGTTTGAAATCGTCTCATTCCTCACGCATATTCCACTATAGGATTCTCAGATATTAAATGCCGTGATAGTAACTGTTTTGAAATCGTGACACGTTTGCGACAGCTCACCAGGGGCACTTGCCCTAATGAATGTTTGACAGGCCAGAGTATAATGACGTACACCAGTAGTAAAATCAACTATCAGTAGTTTTTATCTATCTATGAGTGTGGATTCTGGTGCTGCTCCAATCCCAAAGGGGAATACCTGCAATTTTGATATTATGCCTTTCGCCATAACCCAACTAAATCACTCTTTCCTCCTTAATATTGCACATAGTTTTCCTGTAGAAGATATTTCTTCTCTGTTGCCATGAGTTCCAAAGTAATTGTCGCAAATAGTGTAAATCAAAGTTCGCGATTTGCGTAAAATAAAGTACCAAACTTCAGACCATACTTAGTATGTTGTCTCAATACAAATACTCATAATACTGAGTACAAATACATAGTACTGATATCACGAAGTGACATGAATGTAAAGAGTACAGAACAATTGAATATCATTTAAATCTCTTAATATTTGCGATATAAGATTTTTTCTATGACTTGCAGACAGCACTAGTTATTCATAGAATATTCTCTATATATACCTAGTATAGATAGATACAGAATATTTTTTGAAATTACTAATGCTACAATAAAAAACATAAACTATATTTCCGGAAATATGATTCAAATATTATTAACTATGGATGTACTAGGCTGCATATTTTGGAAATATTCTTCGATGGTATATTTTTAGAAAGTTCTCTTATCATAATATCAACATACATTGTTGTATACATTTCATTCTCCGTCATTAATGAAATGGTCATTTCCCATTTTGAGTGGATATGAAATCATATCGTTCTTTCGAAATCGCCTACCTTCTATAGGTCCTGTAGACTATAAATAAACCCATCGTATTTATGGCAGAGATCAAAAAAGCATTTTTGCCTTTCATGTTCCATATTTATCAACAACCGCAACGTTAGCATGGTAGTAGACACGTCGATGTTATTACTGATTACACTGGCATTTCACAGGTTCAATTAATTCGGCAGATGAAAGTACACATAGCACTGATGGGCAGAAAAGAAAATAGGTAATTTGACGATCGAATCAAACTAAAATGACAAAAATTAAATAGATCGTCGATTGTGAGGTATAAGAAACGACGAACCTGTATATTTAATAGTATAAATACAGAACAGTTCTGAAA
Organism: Zygogramma bicolorata; assembly: GCA_032362365.1. Classification (NCBI taxonomy): domain Eukaryota; kingdom Metazoa; phylum Arthropoda; class Insecta; order Coleoptera; family Chrysomelidae; genus Zygogramma; species Zygogramma bicolorata. The sequence continues at coordinate 2,772,447 of JAVJAQ010005172.1, forward strand.
CAAAGTGAGTATCTGTAATTACATAGCAGAAAACAATAGATAACTCACCATTGTTCAAGATCACGCTTCTGTCTTTATTACTTGTCATATCTTAGGAACCTATGGACTGCTTCCACTCATTTTTACACAACTAGAACCTTCATGGTTCGTTTTTATTTTACGTCAAACCTCTTGGTAGGCTGAATTCGATCTTGGCCATGAGTCACACATGTTTTCGTCTGTTCGAGGAGAGGTTATCCACCATTTTCATTTTACGACCTTGACGGTTTTGAAACAAACGAACTATACCAAGTCCCCTTATCAATATTCTTCTATAATAGTAAATTTCTAGTTTTACGTTTTCTTAGGTTTTATGGGGATCAGCGATTTGATAAACCACAAACAAACAACTCGTTACTGAAAAATGTGTATTTTATTTTTGCACGTGGATCCTGAGCCATCTGAAGGACACTATAGATTAATTGTGGCAACTAACAGAGATGAATATTATAAAAGACCGGCAAGGCCTGCATATACAGATGAATCTAATATCACAGGAGGTAAGAGCTAGTATTCGAAATAAGGCACTGTCTCATATTCCGGCGCCGTACAATTTCGATTTTGACCGATGACTAGAGATTAGAACTAGGAATTGAACCTTGAATAGAGGTTTCATTAGTGTCAGAGTCTTTCTTTTTTTCACATTTTGCACTGAAATTTTGTAATGTTAAGAACTGACCTTTACGGCCCATTGGCCTGATGCTACCATAACAAAAAGTCGGTGCAATCGGCTGTTATTCCCTTTCCTCATCTATGAATGCACCCCGATTTATTTTAAACATATTTGGACAATAAGGATGTATTAGATTTTTTCTTAAACTTCAATAAACCACTTTCTGATATTCAAAACAATTTCAATTCCATTTAAGGGGTTGATTTGGAAACGGGTAGGGAAGGTGGTAGATGGCTCGGATTCACCACTAAAGTTCAAGAAAATGGCGGAGGTGAGATACACTGTTTTTCTGCTCTACTAAATATCACAGGAGCATTAACGGACAACCCTAGTGGAAGAGGACCTCTTGTGACAAATTATTTGAAAACGGCTCAGGATTTTCCTCATTACGTGAAACAGTTGGAAGCGAAGAGTTTCAATGGTTTCAATTTGATAGGAGTCGAACTAAGGTGAGAAAAGCATAATCTTTTGGTTATGAAATAGCTATGAAAGTACCTACTATATACGCTGGTTCGGTTCGGCAGATATTTTCGCCTCTGGGAAATATGAATGATATAAACAACACTTATTTTATGAACATATTCACACGAAAAAAAAAAGCCTTGTAATGTGAAAAAAACACCGCGTGAATCAAGGGACAGTGGATACGAATTAACTTTGAATTTTTGAAGTTTGTAAGCCTCAGGAAAAACCTCCTTCGGTATAGATATTTACAAAGTTCAGTTGTTTTTATTGAAAGAAGATCCTTGAGAAAGAGAGATTCGACAGGTCTCCAAGCTCACAACAAAGGGGTGGGAGTTTCGCAATCGTCGGGTCATCCGTGTTGGTGCTGGCAAAGGTGGAACGATTGATGACAATTCAAAAGACCGACTGTGACAGAGAAAGACAATTCTCCCACCGTTCTACGATGCTTCCGACGAAGTGAGTCAGTGAGCGAAGAATCACCAAAACAAGACGGATTATTTCCTTCTAAAGAGAATCAAGAACTTTCCATTAATGTTTTGGTGCCGAGAGCTCTATACACCAGACAGCCGTTTACAAAAACTCCAGAATCGGGCAATGAGAACTATATTATGCTGCCCTAAACGAACGCACATCCATAAAATGTTAAGCTCTTTGAAAGGGCTTCCAGTTGATAGGATGTTCTTATACCAAACAATGGTTTTTATTTTCAAAATAAGAACAGGCGATGCCCCGTTGTATTTGAGAGAAAAAATATCTTCCGTTTCTGAACATCATAATTATAACACCCGATCTAGAAATAATTCATTTATTGAGCATGTTAAATCAAAGAAATCACAAAATTCAGTTTTTTTCAAGGGATTGAGTCATTTCAATGACCTCCCAGATGAAGTGAAAAATTCCAATACGCTACCTGTATTCAAGGTAAAATTGAAGAACCTCATGCTGGCTGACTGCAACCCTTGACAGTGGTATCCATTGTTTTTTATTTTTTTGACTATGTTTCTTGGTGTCTGTTTGTGGCCAATGTATTTTAGTTGAGTTTATTTCATGTACTTGCTATTTTAGCTACTTGTGATATCTTTTATCTTTGTGTTTTTTTTTGTACATGTACGCATTAGTCTTGGACTAAATAAAGGATCAATATAATATATATCTGAGCCTTGTAGATCATTAGAAGCTGAAGAGAAGTGAAGTATTTTTTCGTACGAAATAATAATCCAAGCTGCTTGGAGAACGTTTAGCGATCCATCTCACATGGTTTTCCTATTTCTCCTGAATTCAACAACTTTTTTGTCAGTATTGCCGAGAGCATAATAAAATCTATGCCTGAAGTACCGCCATCTGATTTGTTCTCATTCAAAAATTTTCCTGCTCCTTCTAGCTCTTTTTTTCTGTATCCTGTTACTGAATATGAAATCGTTAATGCCGTCCAATCCTTGAAAAACTCAAGTTGCCTGGATGCTCAGAATTTGAATAGTTCTATTATTAAGGAAACACTCGACATTGTACTATGTTCTTTCACTGTGTTGGTTAATTTGATGTTTGAATCAGGCATATTTCCAGATTCTTTCAAGCTCTCTAAAGTGATTCCCATTTTAAAGAAGGGAGATGATTCTTGTTTGGATAATTATCGTCCGATTTCCATTACTCAATATTTAGTAAAATTGTTGAAATCATTAAAAAAAAACGTCTTTATGCCTATTTCGAAATTAACAATTTTTTCTCTCAATCTCAGTATGGATTTCGCAAAGAGCGATCCACTTCACAAGTCCTAGATGTGATTGGATCTGTTGTAGATGGCCTTGAGGAGGGTCTGCATACAGCAATAACACATACATTGTTACTTGAAAAATTAGAATACTATGGTGTGAGAGGAGTTGCTTTATCTCTATTCAAGTCTCACCTCATGGGGTAATTCTCCTAGCTCTTTGAATATCTTCAAATTACAAAAAAAGCGGTTAGAATACTGGGAGGCGTGGAATACAGAGAACATTGTCAACCAGTCTTCAAAAAATTACGTATCATGCCTTTGCCAACATTGTTCATTTTCCACGTCTTGCTGGAAATCCATAGAAAAGCAAGTACTTTACTTAAACAGGCTGATGTTCATCAACATCTAACAAGAAATGCTGATAAAGTCCTTACAAATCGGTAGGTACCGCTTAACAAAATCCCAAAAAAATTCACGGGATTACAATCTTTATAACTGCTTACCTGATGAATTGAAGAATCTTAGTATGAATAAATTCAAGAAATCTATCAAAAAACTGCTTTCAAATAGTTGCTTCTACTCTGTCTCTGAGTATCTAAGGCATTTCAAGAATGTGCGTTTATGATAAGCGGCCAAAGACATGTTACATACTCTCGCGACCAAGTTTAATTTGGAATTGTTTGTTGTTGCTCTTGTTTTTTTTTTGTCTTTTTTTAAACAATATACTCGTATAGGATTGTTGGATACTATCACGTTCAATATATTTGCTATTTTTTTGTTGTTATATGTTTCAGTATTTGTAATTGTATTGACCTGCTACAAACATTGTAAATGTAACGTAGTTAAATAAACTTATCTATCTATCTAGGAAAAATTATTTCCGATCGTTATCCTTAGCAACAAAATACTTGACTTTGTAGAAATAGTTACTTCTAACATCTTAATATTAAAAGAAGATAGATCGGTAGATAGATAGACGAGCCTGGGTTTTTCCAGCATTAAATTCCACCAAGTTGATGTTACCCCATTGTATTATTTTTGCCAAATCATTGTTAATACTATTGACGCTGATGCCTATATGTATTCTTGTTTCTCGTGTTGATATGGGAACTCTGGAAGAGAAACTAGTATGAAGAGTACTGTCGTCCGCAAAACTATGCACTGAATAAAATGTTTTTCCCAGCAATTCATTGATATGAAGCAAAAATCAAAGTGGGCGCTAGAACTGAACCCTGTGGAACACTCAAATTTATTGAAAGAATATCAGACGATACTTCATCAACAACCATATATGTCGAAAAACTGCTTCGAGCATTAAGAGGTTCGTCGGTAACGATCTGTTTAAAGCCACCCGTTTGGAAGAATCGGCCACCATTGAGAGATCTGTCGCTAGCCATTTGTTTAGAAGGCGCCTGGATTATAATATTTTTCACAGTAAATGGTATTGGCTTATTAACTGCAATAAACTACCCGATTTAATCCCATTGTGTAGAAAATCATCTGGTAAAAGATGCAAATGTGCTACAGGGTCGAACTTAAGAAATTTGAATTTTGCATAATGTAGGAGATATACAAGTAATTTATTCAAATGTTACAATTATATTCTATATTATTTTTTTCCCAGTCGTCTAGACTTTTTGTGACACCGGAATCTTTACGCTTTTTTCTTGATTCCATGGAATTTTCAACAATTCGTCTAACTGAAGTAAGAGGCACCTTCGTCAAATTACTGGTTACTTTTGCTGCAGCACCCGCGTTATATCCTTGCTGAAGCAAGGAACTATACACATTTTTTATAATGATTTTCGCGTCACGAGATAAGTGATTCTTCTTTAACGAACCACTGGAAGAAGCACTATTACTTTTTATCCACGGACGCCACATACTGCCTATTTCTGTACGTAGGGGTATAAAATCTTTGCTATTAATGTCTGTAATAACAAATAAATGTCATAAAATTATTGCACGCCGTAACACAAGTGAACACTTCCAATGAAATACAAAGACTAAAATGAACAAGAAGTGTAAGCTGTAATTCTCTACAATCCCTCTCTGAGAAACAAAATTACCTGAATCCGGTCCTTTTACATTTATGTGCACCTCGAATTTTACAACTTAAGGGTCTAATTGGTTTTATTATAATCCTTCAGTCGATACCATTTATTGTGAAAACTACTATACCTTCGTCGATAGCCGTCATCCGTTCAGACGGCAGGCTGACCCTGTTGGTGCGATGTCTGTCACAATTTAATGGATTCTGGAACATGAAAATGAGATATGAGTAATGTTTGAATGGATTTCAAGGTTCCGCCCTTACGAGTACCCCCGCAATCTGATCAGATTAAAGCTATCAGACTAGTGACACAGTATTTTATAATCTGGGATTTCGTTGCTATGACATTCAATTTATCTATATGAGACTACAGATTCCAATCAGCACTGTCATCTTTATTCTATTAATTTTCCGTGCACGACAATTATCTTCTTGCGTTTATTGATTGATAGTGATTCATCCTTGAATCGAGTTTATCTTTCTTCTGGAATATATACCTGATAACTTATGATTCATCTAACATATCATCATATCCCAGCCAAAAACTAATTAAAACAAGATTATTCAATAGTATAATTGTTTTTTTACACCTTTACTATAATAATACACGTATATGCCCATAATCCGATTCATAATGAGATCCATTTTGAAACGGATTGACAATGTATCGTAATGAAAAATCTATATCACAATGAGGTTATTATAATACAGTTTTTTTATTACGATAGAGATTTTTGATCAATTGTTAATCCATTTAAGCCCAGTAAACAAATATAACGCCAATAAGATATCGCAATGATGTCACGATGTGACTTGCGATGTCACATTTCATGTCGCAAGGATATAACAGCTACATCGCAGCAATGGAATTATTTCACACTCAAGTTACAAGTTTTATTTCTCGATTTAACGAAATAATATGATTTTTGCGTTATTGCAGTAGCATGAAATATGCGAAAAACTGTCCATTGTCAATAAATATAATGTGTGAACCCAACTTATGTTAGTTTGGAGTAATCAACTGAATGTATGAAAATATATAGTTATGCTTGATTTGTTGCTCGAATTTGACATATTCGCGATGTTCCGTAAAACACATCAAATAGAATGTTCCTTTGATATCTCAATTGTTACGTATATCACCATTTCATCCTCCAGATATCGCAGTGATGTAATCAAATGATATTGCAAGTGTTACCTCATTATTACATCTCGGATATGTTAAGATCACAGATGTGTTCGCCGTTGTTGTCAACAAAAGTGACAACAACACACTAGATTAATGGCAGAAAACTTCTGTTATTATATATTGAACATATCTCGGGCGCCAAATTATGAAATTGTCCATTGTCCTCGAATATGAAACATTATTTCTCAATACATTCAGGCAAGTTGTAAGTCTGTATTCTTTAAAACAGTACACCTTCATAATTTTTGTACTTTGAGCGATACTTTTATGTGTAACAAATGCAAGGCGTTCATCCAATTAATTGTTCAACTTAACGAAGTCGAATTCTTCATGTAGAGCGTAAATATTTTTGCAGATTACGATTCGTTTCACCTTCAATTTCTTGCTCGTTTCAAAGCGGACAGTGATAGCAAATTCTTTTGTAAGAGTTCGTGCAATTTTTGACAGAACTCGTGTATTTTCATCATCTAATATGTAGTGTTGAAAAAAAAAAGAGTGATAAACTGACTGCATGAGTTCCATGAAAATAATTCTCTGTAAGAATTTTCAAAAAATCGGTCACTGCTACCCGATCTAATTGTAGTTTCCTTGTTACCTTGTGTTTGTGAATTGTGACTCTTCCAGTGGACATTAAATTCAAAAAGATTCGTTGATTTCCAGTAAATCTGACGTGAAAACGTATCACTACAGTAATACTCCAAAAGTAGAATCCATCTACTCCGGACAACATACCCTTGGATTTGGGAACAGTCCAACGTTCGTTCCTTTGCAGAAAGTTGTTGCAGGAAGACACAAGTTTATTGAAATCATACAGAAAAATCCAGATAAAGACTGCCTAGAAAAAGAATTGATAGATCTACTGAAGGATACAAAAAAGTGAGAACTCTTTCGTATTATTTTTAATGTATCTGATGACTCTAATTGTTCAACCATGCATCTAAGTCATGAGTTTCATACGTTGATGGATAAAATGGATTGATTTTGTTTGATAGCAACAGTATTTACAGAAAAAGAAATTGGTGTTGCTATCATATACTTATCATTGCTTACGTAAACAGTAAGGCGCCCATTTGAATATATTATATTACATTACTAGTGTGGAAAGTCTTTGTTTCAAAGCCTTTTCAGCTTTTTAAATTCTCCGGGTTCTCTGGTTGCCTATCTTGGATACAGGTAGCTCGGATTGAAACCAGCTGCTAAAATAATTACAAATTGAGTTTTAAGTTTTCGTTGCAAAATAGCTAAATTCAAGAAATATCGTAATTAGATCAATTTAAACCGATTGACGAGATACGTACATATCTCTGATGTTAATTCAAATCTGTATTAGGTCAGTTGGTAGAGTATCTGGTAAGATAACCGCAATATTGTGGGTTCGATTGTCGGCATCAACACTTTTTTTTCTTTATTTTTTATAAATAAGTTTTTGGATTAGTTTTATGTAAATAAATAAATAAATAATGTTTATTAAACAATTCAAAAACAGGTATACAATATTAAAAAATCAAATTATTAATAAACTAAATGCATAATCCCACGAAGTAAAACTTGTTGTGGGATATTCGTATTACTCATGTAAGAGATGCGAAAAAAAAATTATTAGGATCGAAACATAGGTATAATTAGTGTGTTTTTAATATATCATGAAATATTTTTCTATTAGAAATAAGTATCCATTCCTTCAGATTTTTTTTGTATGATATAAATAATTTTGTGTTTTTGATTTCCTCTGGTACAATGTCATATAGATATGAACAAGTGAATGCATAATTTTTTTGGCCAATTGTTTTATGTACTTTTGTTTTCAGAGTTATTTTATCTTTATGTCTGGTTTCGTAGTGATGTACATTGTATTTGATTTCATTTCTATTTTTGAAGAGATTAATCATTATATTAAAACAAAATAGTTGCCTGATATCCATCTTATTGCTCTCTTTATAGAGTAGGTCAGAAGAATATCTAATATTTTTTCCATATATAATTTTTAGAAAATATTTTTGAAGAATTTCTAATGGTTTCAAATGAGTATCATTTACACCTCCCCAACTAAGAATTCCATAATTCATCTGAGACTGAATGAGAGAGTAATATAGTATTTCTAAATAGGGAATTTTGAGAAATTTTTTGAAGAACTTGAATTTAGGAAGCAAACTTCTCAGTTTTTTTGTTAGAAAGATTATTTGTAAATTCCACTTGAGATGTTGGTCAATAATTATACCTAAATATTTAATACTATTCACTCTTGAAATAATGTTGTCTTTGTCAATTTCGATTGATCCCAAGTTTTCATTTGAATTTTTATTACTAGTAAAGGCAATATATTTAGTTTTTTCGAAATTTATTGTGAGTAAATTGGAATCAAACCAACTTTTCAAATGTTTTAAATCGTTTTCAGCTTTTTTTTCGATATGGTTCCAATTTTCTGCGTGGTATGTTATAACAGTATCATCAGCATAGCTATGAATGTTCCCAGCTGTATTCATATAAAAAAGATCATTAATATATATATTAAAAAGTAATGGTCCTAATACTGTTCCTTGAGGAATGCCAAATTCAAATATTTTTGGTTTACTCAGAATTTTATCAATTTCAACATACTGTGTCCTATTTTTGAGATAATTTTCAAATAATTTTGTTATTTGTCCTCGAAATCCATAATCATGTAATTTTTTAAGTAGCAATTTATGTGAAACTGAATCAAAAGCCTTTGATAAATCAAGAAATACAGCTATGGTTGGTATATTTTTATCTAGTGATTTATAAATGTCATTCGTAAGGTGGACAATGGAATCTTGAGTTGATTTTTTTTTTCGAAAACCAAATTGCTTGTTAGACAGTATATCATACTTTTCTAAGAAATCTTCCATTCTTTGCTTCAAAATTTTTTCGAAAACTTTTGCCAAACTAGAAATCAATGTAATTGGTCTGTGATTGATTATTTCATTTTTGGGTCCAGATTTGTAGACTGGTTTGATAATGCCGATTTTGAATGCTTTCGGAAATATTCCCGATTCGAATATGGTATTAAACAGGTGAGTTAATGGTTGTGCAATCATTTCACTGATAGAAATCAGTATCTCAGAAGTTATTTGATCTATTCCTGGAGACTTTTTGCGTTTAAGAGATTTTATTGTTGCCATTATTTCATGATTATTAGTTTCATCTATAAAAAAAGTATTTAGGTTCCTTGGTATCATATATTTCAAATTATTATTTTTGTTTGATATTTTCTCGGCAAGTTTTTCTCCAACTTTTGAATAGTAATCGACAAAATGATTCGAAATTGATTTTGCATCTGTTATTTCATTACCATTTTCCAATTTTATAGTTTTTATTGGATTTTTTGATTTATTTTCTTTGGATAATTTTTTTATGCATTTCCATAAACTTTCAGATATCAATAAGAGCAACTAATAATTACATCTGTAAATATCACAGGATTCACGGGTTTGATGGCTTATTGACAGCCGTGCGGAAAGTACTTTCCACACTAGTGAGAATAAAGGTCACTTTCCATGTTACTTCACTACGTGGTCGAAAGAAAAAATATTTTAAACACAATTTAGGTTGGTCGCCACACGAATAAAGAAGTTCACTCTTGCTTTTACCAAAGTATGGAAATAGCAGAGGAATCAAATATTGTTTTTTTGCAGACATCTCCCTGATTTGGAGTTGCAAAAAAGGCAGCCGGAAGTGTACGAAGCTTTGAGTTCAATATTTGTCCGAACAGATCCTCCAGGATATGGAACCAGGTAATAGATTGAAGTAACCACAATTTTTCAAATAATGGATTGATCAGGTTTCTGATACCCATAATTTTTTTTTTCAGAACTCATACCATCATAACGATCGATTATAACTGGAATTTGGACTTCATTGAGCATACCATGCAAGACCCAATTGATTACTACAAACCAAAATGGATTGTAACCAGAATCAGATCGAAACTCTGATAGCACTTATGTTATGTCGATTTAAATGTGAATTTTATTTTTACAATATAATTATTCAAAATCAAGAAGTTTCTTGATACTCCAATCTATGACGGTGAAAAAAGTGTAAACTGTGTATTTATCCCATACAGCACCGATTCGTATGAAAATTTGGATATAGTTCTACTTACCCTCTATTTCAAAATCTACCCGGTGCCGAGGGTTGCTTTTTTGGAGGGGGGTAAAAACCACCCCTATTCGAAAAAAATATCGAAATTTTAGATTGGAGCACGTAATAAACTGAAATCATATTTATATCAGTAAAATCAATCAACTGATAATTTTTAAAATAATTTATGATTCAGTAATCAGGTGTCAGCCCTTAACACTCCCCCCCCTTATGACAGAATATCATCAGAAAATAATAATTAACATGTTATTTGGCAGTTATTCAACTTATTCAGTATCTATTTGCATTCAATTCGAGATTTAGCTTCTATCTACTTCAAAGCTGAGGTTGTGCCTGGGGTTGATTTTCATTCATCAGAGGTGATAACTACCCCTATTCAAAAAAAAATTACGAATTACTAGTTTTGAGCGTGCAGTCATCTGTAAATACGTTGAATTAACCTCGATAGACAGTTTCTGATCTATTAAACAGTTTCGACCCCTAAAAACCACCTTTATGATAGTTTTCATTAAAAAATTATATTGAAGTTGTTATTGAGTAACCGGGAAACCCAACTGTATGAAAATTCAGATTGAGACTCTACTTTAAAGTTACCTCTGTACTCGGGGTTGCTTTTGGTTTTTTAAGGGTGAAAACTACCCCATTAAAAAAAGGTTAAGTCTAGATTTGGATGTGTAATCGATTGAAATCATCTTCAAATGTATTTATATTTTTCAACAACTTTTTATTAACTCCACTTCAAACTACAGGTACCGACTAGCTTATAAAACATTTAGACTTTTCAATTGTCTCATCGAATTTTCTCGGCACTCCATTTATATATATAAATAGTTCCACAAGGCCTAAAATATAGTTACCATGTGAATTCTTCAATATACTAATGTACATACTCTAATTTCTAAAAAAATGTTTTGTTTTTTTCCCCATAACTAGCTTAGTATGAGCAATCAAATCGACCAATAAAGTATTTTGTAGCTTTTTTCAAGAGCTATAAGCTCATTCACATGATTTTTTTGTTTCAGTTTATATTTTTGAAAAGGTTCATGCTAAAAGGGCTCAAAAAAGGTACTTTGCGCGAACCCTCACAATATTCAACTGGCCATATCTTACTCTATTTTCATCCTGCAAAAAAAATTAAACACCAAAATTTTCAGAGAAGATCGAATAACCTTAGATTTTGTACTCGAGAAAATTTTGCATGTGATCAATACTTTTCGAGTTATTTCGAAGAAATGGTGATTTTTCTCTGTATTACGTATATGATTTTTTCTCTTCAATCTCAATTTTTCCAAAACTACGTACTTTCAATTGATGAAAAACTCAGAACTCCTTATAAGAATATGAATGGAAATAAGATTCAACATTATTTCCTTTATACCCCGGTCAGTTTTGATGCTAGAAACTTTTATAGATAACAAAAATAAAAGATTTGTGAAGGACTTAAAAAAAGGTCCAATGAGTTTTTCCCGAAAAATGTTTTTTGGTTATTGTACGTAGAAACTTTCCATTTTGGCGTTTGAAAATAACAATCAACTTTCAACAAGCAATTATTCAGTTTGTAGTGGGTTTGCATACATCACAAATGAACGATCGCCTTTGTTTTTTCAAAAGCTATACTTTTGCTCTCCACAGGTTTTTCGATTAGAAGCATATTTTTTCAGTTATCCGCGGAAAAGGATCTGAAAACGTGTTTTTTTTGCCTGAAAACCGACAATTTCACTCGCGAATAAGTCGAAAAGTATTGCTTTTCAGAAAAAACTTCATTGAACAAAAAGTGCTTAGAATTAGTCAATCTATTGATTTCCGTACTTATTTCCAATGAAAATTTTTTCACCCCCCAAGAGGGGGTGGCATCCACCCCCAGGGAGAAAGCAACCCTCGGCACAGGGTAGATTTTGAAAAAGAGGGTATGTAGATCCTGAATCCAAATTTTAATGAGAATCGGTGCTGTATGGGATAAATACACGGGAAAATGGTCATAGACTGGACTAAGACATTTTTTCGTATTTCTTGGTTGTCAACCTACCACAACCTGAGAAAAGTATGAATCAATATTTAAATATATAAAAGAGGAGGGGAATCCTTTACAATGAACTTCAACCTGTTAGTCAGCAACTTCTCATATTATTCAAACTCGGTATCGAAAAAATAACTCAACTCATTATAATATTAGAATATATACTGACACGAATTCAAATAACAGAAAACACAAAAAATTATCAATCATCCGAGAAGATTCCTACTTCTGATGGAGATCACATAGTAGAATGGAATTAAACTTTTTCCACACTTGAATACAGTTTCATCTGCAATATGCACCATATGGGAAACTCATCAAGGGTTATTTGACAAAAAGTTTGTCTAAGTTTGTGCATCCACTGAAACCAAATATAAACCAACAAAATATTGTAAAACACAGGTAATATACAAAGTCTTCAAAAATTTGATTTTGAGATAGAAATAAAGTACCATTATTTTGGAAAATCTTGGAAAAGTTGTTCAGCATTGAAAAATAAATTCAGATTTGAAGTTATGGCCATCTAAGTGAAGTTTGATTTTTTTACTCGATGAAAAAATATGATAAAAAGGTAACATCCTGTATACGACGGTTTATTTAAAGAGCCTGTGATATTACAAACTACACAACTATTGCGTTAACCACAGTCAAATTTTTGAAGAGTATTATGATTTCCAAAAAATTTGGTTATTTTCATTTTTTGTTGAAGCACGAAAATTGTTCATAATTTAAAGTTTTGTAACATTTACTTGGTATTCATCAATATCGAAAAAAGTATTTTGGCAAAAACAGAATTATTTTGGACAAAATTTCAACAAAATATTAAATGTATATTTATGCCGAATTACTCATTTTAATTTGATATTTTGTGATTTAGAATCATTGAATATACAGGTCTTGTTACAATACTTTATAATTTGAAACAATTTTCGGTGTTAACAGATTAAAATAAATGCACCGAAAATTTTGAGAATTATTTTTCTCTTAAAAAAATTGACCGTGGTTAAAACAACAGTTGTGTAACTTTAAACATCACAGGCTTTTCAAATAAACCGTCGTATACAGGATGTTGTCTAGATATCGTTTTAGCAATTTTTTTAGGGTCTCCATTTCAAGTGATCAATTTTTCCAAATAACCTTTCCTGAGATTTTTCGAAATAAAGGTACTTTTTTTTACTCTTCAAAATCAAATTTTTGAAGGCTCCTCGTATATTACGAATTTTCCAATTTTTTTTGTGTTTATTTTGTTTCAGAGTATGCTCAAAACTTTCATCAATAATAACCTATCAAAAAACACTCAATTAATAAGTTTTCCAGATTATGCATACTTCGGGGATGACACTGTAGATTCCAATACATATTTTTTTCAAATTATGTCTATTACTCAAAAAGTGCGAATAAAATGAATCATAACATTCAAACTGCATTTTTTCAAACTATACTCTTTTGACGTTTCCATTGATAATATTGAAAAATATTCAACACCGTTTCAAAACATTTCATTGTAGCATTGAAATAACGAAGTTGAACGAATAATTTCATAAAATTTTTGAACGAGGATGGCTCGAAGCCGTCAGTGATCAATGAATAAATTTATACAATTTTATGGTATAATATTTGTCAATATTTCATTAATTTCTATTTTTCCATTGTTTTTTTTTCAATTCATGGAATTTTATATTAAAAATTATTAAATTTATATTATTTTTTATAATATTTGTCAACATTTCATTGTTTTTTCAATTCTTCATAGAATTTTTATAAGTTTGATTTTTCATTATCAAACTTTATTTTATGCGTGAAAATACGTCTAGGTACGAGGACAAATCCAAAAAGGAAAACGAAACAAACTAATTGAATAAATAATTGTATATTCAGAAAGCAAGTATCGTATTTTGTGTAAACAATTTTAAAAAATGTAACAACTGAACCGTTAAAAAAGTTAACTACACTAAAACAGTTTACTCAAAATATTTTCGGAAAAATAAGTGGTGTAATTAAAAGTAAAATTCAATAATAAATATCTAGAACCCAATAATTTCACGGAGGCATTACATCGTAAAGGAACTTCGAATCTGAAAATTCAACTAGCTCAAGATCATTCACTTTTTACAAAATAGACTGTGAAATAAAAATAAACGAAGCAGAAAACAACAAAAAAAAATAACAACTATTACACATGTGAGTTAAACGTTGATTTTATCAAGGCCGTAAGCTGAAGACCCAAGCACTTGAGATGATTTTTGAAGAAAATTGAGTTGGTCATTACCCTGTACACATTTAAAAATTTTCAACAATATCTCACTTGATGTACAAAACAATCAACTACTCAAGTATATCACAAAAGAGTTGCGTGCGACGCACCGAATTTTAAAATTATAACCCTACTTAATGTTTACACTACTAATGAATACCTCTCAATTTTCTTGAAACTTCTAAAACATATAGAAGCACCGAAATAATAACCTCGATTTCTAAGAACTCAATGAATTAACAATGGTATCATTATCAACAATTTACAATTCCAAAAAAATACTTGTATATATATAAAATCTAGTAATAGGTCCATCTAGATCCGTCTAAATTTTCAAAAATAACTTGTTTTCAGCCATTATTATAATCAAACTAAAATATGACTTAGCTGGTTAACTATTTTACATAAACAAAGCGACTTTCTTCGAGTTTATGCAATTTGAGGACCACATCAAGTTGCACAACTCTGACAATGTCGACCTACAATTATTATCTTTTAAATAAATAAACATAGTTAAAGAGCTGACTTTAACATTGATATCTATTGTGGGTGCTCGAAATCAGTATGTTTCTGTTTCATGTGCCAAGGAATATTCAATTTTTTTTCACTTATCGATTTAAACTTATTATACAAAAGAAATGAAAACAAAATATTGAGAAAATAAAAAAAATAAAGGGAGAAGAGTGAATTGAGCAGAAAGAAAAGCAAAAGTGAGAAGAAAAAAATAACAAAAATTAAAATAAAGGACACTAGAATCTCAAGAAAAAAAAATGAGATGAAATAATCAGAAAAATAAATGTGAATAAGCATAAATTACACGAAAAAATATTGAAATAAATGTTAATAACAGAAATGTAAAAAGAGTACAATTAAACAAATTTCAAGAGGAAATTGAGAAAAATATCGAAATTGATAACTTCGATCATTCATCACTTGAAGACTAAAATACTAGTGATCAAGATGTCATGAAATACTCAATTTGAAACTTATTTCCAATATTCTTCTCGACTTTCTCTAAGATTTTGTTTTTTCACTGTTTTTCATATTTTTATGTTATTTTAATTTTTTCTCTGATTATTTTAAATTTCTCAATTTATTTTTAGATTGTTTCATTTAATATCAAGGCCGTTCATTTCAATTCAGTTTTCTGGACCTAATCAATTTTTTGACAGGTTTTCATACTTATTGAGTTCTTTGAATTTCTAATCACTTGAAATTTATTTTTTCAATTTTTAAATTTTCATACTTTAATTTCAACAGAGTGTTTTGATGATGTTATATGACAGGTTTCAGTAGAGTTAAATATATAAAGTGAATATTTGAACTAATAGCACTGGACATTTCCAATTATTTGAAAAATAATAAGATATAAAAATTGCAAAAGCACATTTTGTCCAAGTGGAATCATAATCAGTTGATGCATATGGATCATTATTCTATGTCCCTGAAGATATTCAAAATTTACATCGACAATTAAAAGAAAAACTAACCCTGGAATATAATAAATATTTAATCGAAATAATAAATAGTGTAAATCACAGCTCTTGAGTTCAACAAATTCCAACCCCAATATAAATTCTCGAAAATTATGTCAAAAAGTCTTTCAGAAATTCAAAATAATTAACCAACGGAAATTACTTGGAAACAGAACAGATTTAATTTTCCAAATTATTTCACTTTTTCAAATTAGTGACAATAATTCCAATTTTCAATTAAAAAAAGCATGATATTAAATTTTCCAAATTATTTCAATTTTTCAAATTAGTGATAATGATTCCAATTTTCAATTTTAGGTTCTTCAATTAAAAAAAGCATGATATTAAATTTTCCAAATTATATCAATTTTTCAAATTAGTGACAATAATTCCAATTTTCAATTTGAGGTTCTTCAATTAAAAAAAGCATGATATTAAATTCTCCAAATTATTTCAATTTTTCAAATTAGAGACAATAATTCCAATTTTCAATTTGAGGTTTTTCAATTAAAAAAAGCATGATATTAAATTTTTCGAATTATTTCAATTTTTCAAATTAGTGACAATAATTCAAATTTTTAAATTGGGATTCTTCAATTAAAAAAAGCATGATACAGACTTATCTGAACGTTAAACCACCACAAATTAATTCGATTCCTGATAAACTTTTGTTTTTTGAGATTTGATGGGCTTGGGAAATCTGTTGAAAGTCAACTCCAGCTATAATTTTTCAAATTAAACTCTTTCAAAGCTAGTTTTTCCATTACGCAATCATCAATTCACAAATCACCAGAAACACACTGTATGGAGCCGGAAAAAATAAAACCATCTACAGTATACGTGAAAACACCCCTCGAAGAGTATTCCGCAAATGCTAAATTATATCCGAGACAGCATCAGCATATAATTATATGTTCATACAGAAGAAAGCATACACGCAATGTGACATACATATATTTGTTTCCTATTATAGACACTTTTTACATATTTATATGATTTTTATAATTTTTATTTTATTTTCCAAAGAAAAATATTCAACAAAAAATAAAGGAATATCACCGTCAAGAAAGATAAATCAACTATTGTTGGTTTGAGTATCGTGCATCAAAAAACTTGATTGGGAATGGAAAACGAAACTTTGTATTTTTCCACCGAAATAAGATGACACACTTACTTTCCCTAGAAGAAATGATATAAATTCCCCCATCCGTTCCAATTTAGAGAGCACCAAACACAAAATGTGGACAAATACAACAATTTTTTTTCCAAACCACATCCAGTTACGATCATGCTCTTCACAACAAGACATTAAAAAAATAGTTATTTGACGATATTTCAACACCTTTACGCCTACATATAGTTGAGTTAAATAATAAATAACATGTTCTCGAGTTAAATAATAAATAACATGCTTCCTGCGGCTCCAAAACGTTTTGCACATCTTGGAGCCGCGATTGTTAACTTTTCCGCAGTATTGCTGGTTGGATACGAAACAAAGAGTCCACGTTTCGGAAAATTCGAGATTTCCTAGGAAACATTTTCACTTTTCGACCGACGTCGTTCCGCCACGATTTTCCTCGCGCCATTTTCTCTACAAGTCCACCTCGTAAATACACTAGATATTTAAGTTATCCCGGTGCAGTATCTATTTGTACAAACTTTTCAGTGTTTATTTTGACTAGTATTATCATTAAAGGTTGAAGTACACTAGGACTTTTCCGAGATTAAGACTCCTCCTTGTAGTACTGTACTTTACCGTTTGATTGGTTGACCACTGCTTCCCAAGCTGAAAATAAAAAAAAAAATTATCAGTAAACCGAAAGTTGCGATATTTCTTCTATGATGACGCAATTGAAGTTGGCAGAAAGTAAATTTTGCTTAAAAACAATGAGCCCTATTATAGTCGATTTGTTCATTTATAAACGGGCCATACAAGTTATTGGGCCAAACAATAAAATGAAAAAAATCGAATAACTATAAAAAAAAATTATCAGAAGTTTAACAAATCAAAGAAATATATTAAATAACTACTAAACACAAAATTGAAGAGGAAAATCAAGAAATATTGCGTCTCTTTGATTTTATTTGACTTTCCTTTCAAAATATTTTTTATATCAACAAAGTTATTGGGCCAAACAATAAAATGAAGAAAATCAAATAATTATAACTACTAAAGAGGAAAATCAAGAAATATTGCGTCTCTTTGATTTTATTTGATTTTCCATTTCAAAATATTTTTTATATTAACAAAATTCTTGGGCCACACAATAAAATGAAAAAAATAGAATAATTATAAAAATGAATTAACAGAAATTTAACAAATCATAGAAATATATTAAATAACTACTAAACACAAAATTGAAGGGGAAAATCAAGAAATATTGCGTCTCTTTGATTTTATTTGATTTTCCATTTCAAAATATTTTTTATATTAATCATCATTAGTATTATTTTTCTACCATTTGATTTTTCTAAAATTATTTCAGTTTTTTTGATCAAATGTTCTGCAATGCTCAATTTTTTTTCTGGTCAAGTTTTTCGAAAAAGTTTTTCACAAGTTTATCAGAAAAATTAAAAGCCACAGGGTGGACCTCAACTATTCGACCATGGATTCATCCATTTGAAAACTGTTTTGAATGAATGAAGTTAAAGAATTTGAATACAGTTTTGTAATAAAAAAAGTTAATTATTCGGCCACCAGAGCGTTTTGATAAAACCATTATTTGATGAACATTCGTTTTTTCAAATCCCCAAAATAGTCTTTGGAATTTCAATTCAAGTTTTGGGTTGAAAAATGGTTACGATAAAATAAAAAGTGGACTTAAAATGGCTAATAGATATTGTAGAGTTCGTCCAGTAACGGTCCGAGCGGTTATGATGTGGACGGGCAGCTGAGTTTGGAATCACACGTTAAAAAGTAAGACCTCTCGCACAAGTGTCAACTTTCGAGGTTAACAAAAAAAACCATCTTAATGAAGTGGGATCTGGTTGTTTTTTGGGGTAAAAAGTGGATTATAATATGAATGGTAATGGTTCGAACTTCTATTGTCTATATTATTTACTCTACCGAATCCGGTTGATAAGATCAAAAGGATAAAAATACAAATCAAATAAAGTGATTAAATCCAAACAGAAGGTTGAAATGGTGTTTTTTTTTTGGTCAAAAATAAAATTGAGATATCAAATATGAAATATCAGTCAAAAAATGTAAATTTAGAAATGAATGAAATAATATTGGGACAAAAATTGAGATATTGAATGTGAAATATTAGTCAAAAAAATGTAAATAATGTAATGTAAACAAATGTTGAAACCAAGTTTCAAGTTGAATGTACTCACGTGGCATTACCATTCATTTATTTATTTATTTACATTTTTTGACTAATATTTTACATTCTATATTTCGATTTTTTGTCACATTTATTTCTTTGATCAATCAAACCCTTAATATTATTTAGAGACCATGAAATCCATTTCAACCTTTTGTTTGGATTTGATTGACTCATTTGATTTGTACTTTATATTCTTATTGTTACGTTCTCACCAACAGGTTTCAATAGAGTTAATATTATAGACAATGGGAGTCTGAACCATTACCATTCAGCAACCACATTCAAGCAAAAAGATTTTATGCTGCTATTCCAAACTGTGAAGTACCATAATTCCCGAAAGAAAGGAGAACACAATTTCGATTGCAAACTTGTGTCCTTCACATCAAACAAAAAACACAGAGTCTCCTCCACAATTTAATATCACCCTCAGATGTTAGAACAGTAAAGTAAAATCATCAATCAGTACATGTTTCGAACCTAAGACGTTCATCATCAGCTACTTTTTATTACCAATTATGAAGAGGAAAATGTTTGATGGAGAAAAGAAATTTAACACACGTTACCAATGAGTAATTGGTTAGAATGATATATTGTTGATTGTAATGATTTTTTTGTTTTTTCAATGTAGTAATATGAAGGTTGTAACATCCTTGCTATAAACTTCCTTCATATTACTACAAATAAAAAATCATTACGATCAACAATATGTCATTATAACCAATTATTCATTGGTAACATGTGATCATTTTCTTCTCTCTAAGATGCCTAGGAAACCCTGGTGTATCTAGTGATTCGATATTGTTCAGAATTTCTTGGCGAAAAACAATCGACGATTACAAAAGCTTTCTAATTTTTATTTAGGGGGCGTTATATGAGCATTTTCGAAAATCTGTCAAATGTCGGTTTTGTCATATTGACGTAACTTTGAACTTTGATGTTTATTGTTGTCAATGAAAACTGAAATTATTTCTTCGCACTCAACAGTGTTGAAAAGTCTATATAAGTAGAATAAGTGTTGAAGTTATAACAAGTACTTTTTCACGATGTGTAGAAGATTTCGTATTTTGTGTGGTCAGTCAAAATCTGGGGATCCAAATATTCTTTATTCAGTACCTAAGGTAAGTACAAAACAAATCACCCCAAAATAATAAAATGAACGTAGCGTTGTAGCTAATTTTATTCGTTTCAGCTTGAGCGAAAGTCTTATATCGAGGAGGAAACATCTGTAGCTCTTAATAATGAGATATTGAAAACAAAGTAAATATAGGAAATATCGATGTGGTACGTATTTTGAACCGTTGTATAACTCATGTGTGTATCCCCAATTCCAAGACAGTCTATCACTTTCAATACATTAGCATGAAGTTTGTCGTACATTCTCAGGTGAATGGGCAAAGTATATTCTCTCGGAATCAAAGTCTAGTTTCACAACTGATATGAAAACATTGAAAACACTAAAAACTTGTAGAGGTAGCAGGTGACAGTATTGACAGGTTGTTAGTTGTTAACGGTAGGTTTCCACGTTACATGCACGTTCTCTGAAACGCATTTGATTGGCTGTCAGGGCTGTCAAAATCTCAGTAGGCAAATTATAAACAGTGGTAGAATATTTGGTTGCACATTCCTCTCTACTGAAAATTAAGCTTCATATGGTATATGACTGATCGCCATCTACAATAGCGATCTGAAGCTTTTGCGATCTCAGAAATCAAGCAATCGCTTTTCGCCAAGTTTATCCCAAAATTATTCAGGTATAAGTAGATATACCAGGGTTTCCTAGGCATCTTACTTCTCTCCATTATAAATTTTCCTGTCCGCAATTGGTAATAAAAATAAGCTGATGATGAACTTATGTAGATCCGAAACATGTGCTGATTGATAGTTTTGCCGCTCTAACATCTGATGGCGATATCGAATTGTTGAGACGACTTTGAGTTTTTCCGTATCGTAAAAATAATAAACATCGATGGAGTCGTAGAAAAACTATACTATTCTTCCCGCGTCGAAGCGTAAAACGACCGTTACTCGCTCTAAAGATACGAAAATCGTATATTCGCCGGCACCGCACTATTTTCTAAACGGACCAAAAATCCGTCGGCTACTCACACGACCCTATAAAGTTGACGATCTTGTCGTGATTGTGCGACGATCCGTCGTACACTTCCGGCACCCTGTATCTCGAAGCGAACGTCTCGCAAGCGTCCTCGTTCAACAATTGTTCGTTCACGTCGAAACCGAACTCCAAATCGGTCACGTCCTTGTTGGCGGCGGCCATGCCGCTCAGGATGACTACCGGCGGCGGCGGGGAACCCCCCTCCTCGCTGACCGTTCGTTCACTATTATCACAGTTGGCGCTATTCGAATGTATACTGTTGTCGGCCGAGGAGGAGCAGGAGGAGGAGGGGTCGCGCTGAGGAGTTCGCGGCGAATGGGCCGGAGTTGGCGCGCGTTGCTGCTGCTGTTGCCGGTGGGGCGGGGTGGGGGGCGGCGGCCGGTTGAAGAAATGCATTTTCTCGATCGTCTGCACGTCGGGGATGTTTGGAGGTAGCATCTGGGCGTTGAACTGGATGGATTCCTTTTCGTTCGAATGGATTATCTGGAAAAAAAGATAAGAATCTCTTTTATTTCAATTTTTTTTTAACATATTCACAAGAAATACAGGTAACATGATATCAAATGATGTCACATAATGTAATCGTTGTATATAGACAAAAATATATAAAAATAGATAGATACAAATGTTATTCAAATGAATCAATAAAAATTAACGGCAAAAAGTTATGATCATGGTGACATATATATACACATACATATATAAACATATACATACATAAATACCTAATCGTAATTCAGAACTTCGTTTATATTGTAAGGTTCAATGTCAAGTACGAGGATTTCAATTATTTTCGAGAACAAAACAAAACTAGTTGGGGTATACCGATATATTGAAAATTTGCTGTTGCCCGTGATTTAGAACGCGTAGAAGTCGAACCGAACCGTTTAGTCAGCGCATGCCGCTAGAGCATCAAATCTCGCCCGCTTTTCTCCCTAACTCGATTTACATATACCATTATTTTTCACTGAATTTTTCGTTCAATCACAGTGAAACATAACCTATATCACTCCTGAATAGTGCAGCTTACTGTTAGTGGAATAATTTTCATGATCGGATCAGTATTTCCGAGTGTTACCCCCTACAAATTTATAGACTTCACCTCTTTATAATAGTATAGTAAAGATGTAAATTAAGAACAGCTATCAAACATTCTTATTGATATCATTTTTGTCATACTAGTTCTTAGCTGCTTTTGTCGCTTAGTTACCAACTACATAATAGTGTACCAAATGCCCTTGCATTTTGACAGCAACGATAGTATCTACTTACATAGCATTATTGAAGGGTCAGTTTCGTAGTCATATTATTGTATATGTCACCGAAATGTCAATTAATTGATAATAGCAAAACAAGCTTTTCTGGTTTATGAGTGATATGTTATGAACTTTTTTTCTTGCAAACTACCCTCTATTTCTGTTGAAATATCCTGTAAATACTGTTTGATTCAAGTGTCGATTGAATTGAGTAAAAATAGGTGACATCTATATGTTTTATATTCTCTGCATTGATTTGGAGAACAAAAAGACACATATAAATTTCTTAAATTTTTGTTCTCTGCAAAAAAAATCATGTTTCTAAACTAAATTCAAGTTGAATAATCGGATTTTTAAAAAAAATTATATTATATGCAAAATGGACTGAATTTTTTTTTTGCTTTTTTGAGTAAAATTGTCCTGAAATCCATATTTAGTGTTTTCTTTTCCTCTGAAAAGAAAAAGCTTTGAATTCGAAAACTTTTGCTTTTTAATACAATTGCAGCTACGTATCGGGGCAATATACCATTTTTTCCTAAAAACCTATTATTATATTATGAGAATTTAAAGGGAGAGCAAACCCAAAAAATAGATTTCGTTATCTACGAACTAATATGACATAAAAGTTCATTTGCATCAAAAGAACATCTACTTTGTGAATAACCATCTATTAATTACAATCTTTTGGAAATATGCACATTTCTAACTTCCGGTTGGAAAGTGACCAACTGTTTATTTAAATGAGAAAGACACGATATTATGGTACACACTATCTCTGTACCGAAAATATATATTTTACTTAGTTTCTCGATTAAAAACATCCAACCTTTTTTCCGACTATGACCTCAAACCAGTTTCCAAAAATGGAACAGTACCGAATTATCAGCTATTTTATCAAATTCAGCACCTATACACCTATTCCTTCCTGGCGTCCATTTGTATCATCAGAAATATATCAGTAAAAAATTTCAACACCGCCGTTTCAAGTTAACCTTGAAAACCTTAATTTTTTGCTCATATATTTTTCGAATGATTCCTATTGAAATTGTATACAATCCTCGGAAAAAGTTACATTTCCCTCTCGAGAAATTGTTCAACTCGGCCTACGACCTCGGTACACAATATCTTTCTCTCGAGATATGACATAATATGAAATATAATTTCCGCTTTGGTTTGTAATTAATTATTTCAAAGAAGACAGGTTATGTTTTGATAAATAAAAGCGAGTTTTCGAATTCATCGACGTGTTAACCATCGGTTAGAGCAATCTCACAATTTTTTCCGCTCAATATTTATTCCTATGTTAGCCCAATCAAGGTCTGGCTTGAAAATATTAAACTTTCTTATTTCATCTATTTTTATGAAAACACCCTTACCATTATTTGCACGTCACTATCACTTCTAACCTTCAAATGTCGAATGTAGACGCAAGTTTTCAAAGAGCTAAAGATGAGAGAACAAACTTGACCCTAGGCAATACACAGCACAGAAAACTATTAAGATATAAGGGTCAGACTACCAGCTTTATCCCTGTCGAATTAACCCTACGATTCCAAGAACTATTATCGAAATTCCCTAATGACCATGACTCTTCTTAATGATACACACAGACGGCCTAATCTGCTACCTCCTTTTCCAAACGGATAAACAAAATAAAAATAATAAACGTATTTACTACCTTCAATTTACTAGAATCAACCTAATCCATAACAACTTCAATGCACAGATGAAAGTTGGAGTCATTGAATTCAATGCTCTGGTTTACTCATTACATAGTGCATAACTCATATGGAATATCTCATAATTGATAAGCTTGAATTCCCATTTTTTAAAGCATTATAAGATGCGCAGAAATTGAAAATGTGTATGGGCAGCCTTGGGAATCTAAAAATGTTTCTATTATGCCTTTGTCACAATCAGTAAACAGACAATGGCCAATGAACATCTACCATTTCAAGAAGAACTAAACGACCATTCTCTTTTGCATTGTGCATTAGAGATTTTAATGGATTATGAATTGTGCCTTATTTACTAAATTGTACTTATTCGTTCACTTAACCGGTCAATATTGGTTTTAATCGTTTGAAACAAAAACCGTTCAATCTTTGAAGGTGGAAAACTTTTGACTATTCAGCCACAATTTATAAAACAAGGATGGACAAGAAATTCCAATTTACTGTACTAATTTGAGGTCATAACTGTACAATTATGGCTATGAATTTTGCCAATCGTTAACGATCAACACTGGCATACCAGAAAATCACTCAGAAACGTCATCAATGTAATCAAGAAGAGATATTTCGAAAAATACTCGAAGAAAAGAATCTATTGTCCAACAAACATTCGACTGAAAATTCTTAAAATGTTGTCAAATTTTAATAAGGAACTTGGGTATTGTCGTGGTGAAAATGAAGTTTAAGGAATTATCTTTTTTCCCTGTTCTGTCATTGTCAAATTTTGATTGTTATTTTTACAACTTGAATAGAATTTCGCATGAGGATCCGCTTATGGATGTCAATAATTTGCAATCAACTATCATTATGTGAATATGGTATCATTTTTTAGACCCGACAATAAAAATCACTTGCACTTAAAATTTGGCATCATACTCGTCACTTTCGACATATTTTTTTCATAGTTATTCTTGAAAATGCTCTATCTTGTCTTCGTTTCAAACATTTCGAATCAAGAAATGTAAACTTCATATAACTTCAGGATTACTCATTTGGTTGACTATCAACTACCAAAAAGAATTGTGCTATTAACGTTCAATGGAATTTCACAATAGCCAACGATAGAAATAAGTTTTCAGGTCCAAATCCTTGAGGCTCTGTCAAAGGAATCAACCTGATGGTGTTTAGTAATTCATTGCATCTATCCCATTCTATTCCAATGCCAATAAATCCGCATCATTGCAGAATTTGGGTACCTGTTTATGTTTGCAGATGGAGGACACATTTTGATGAAACTTGATATTTGGATCAATTTTTGATTCAATTTCATCTCATACTTCGATATTTTTGACGTAAAAATAACTATTTCTAGGTTATAAGTATATACGTTGAAATCACTCATTAGATATATTGTTCGGATCATAAAAAAAAGCAATAGGAGGAATTTTTTCATATAATAATGATAATTTCCATCGTGCGGCAAGAATTCATATCTAAATATTTATCTAGAGATAAAATACACAAATACGGTAATGAGAAATGAATCGTTGAAGAATTAAACATTATCAACGAATGATAATATCAAACTGATGAACATTTTATTTCATCAAATTCACAAGAAACATTCGATCAATGTATATCAAAACTGCCAGTAAGTAATATTTGAAATGAATATTGGTAAGGGTCATCAACGGTTAATCTCCATTCAGCCTTTGCCAATCTAAAATACAAGTTTATCCGTGAAAGTACCGATCCCAAATGATCCTTCCAATGAATAATAGAGATGAGAATTATTTTATCTTGTTCCAGCTACCCCAGTAATTTCTCTTGTACCAAGATATCATTTTATTTACACATTGAAAAATGAAATTAAAAAAGGGGCAACCCTATTCACAGGAAAAAATTACTTTGAACTCTGAATGCCATAATTCAAATACATACGTAATACTTCTTCATATAATCAGTTCCAAAAATAGAATAGACCGCGGGCATATCTGCTAGACGACAGTAAATCTGCCTGCCTGCTGGACAAACAAACCGATCTAAAAAGGCTTTTTGTGCATTTGTGTCATATTTCAAAATATTTTCTCTCAACTCAATTTTGAGTGATTGTGAAGTTTCAATCCATCGATTCCTTTCTATTTTCGACAATAGAAAGAATATTAATCCTCTTGCTGTTAAAAGAGGTGAATTTTGGAATCAAGCAACTAGAAGAGCAGATTCAAGAACTGATGAGTTGAAATAGGCAACGGTATATTCATGAATTTTGTATCTCAGAATTGAAATTATAATCTCATTAAATTACCATTGTTATTTATGGAAATACGATTTGTTCGGACGTGTCACTACGTCGAATTCCCACTATGTCGAATTCCCATTACGCCGAATTCCCACTTCGTCGAAAAGCATCCCCACCACTTACGTCACCAAAACACGATCGTTATCGAAGCTGGATCCCATTCGACGTAATGGGAATTCGGCGTAATGGGAATTCGGCGTAGTGCCACACCATGCACTTTCAATATCAACAGCACAGCGAAATTCATCCTCCTTTTAGGTTAGGTTAGTTAGGTTAAGTCAGATTGGGTTAACAGGAAATTGCAGAATATCCGGTAAATTTTGCGAGTGCGTATCACTACGTCGAATTCCCATTACGCCGAATTCCCATTACGTCGAATTCCCATTACGTCGAATGGGATCCAGCTTCGATAACGATCGTGTTTTGGTGACGTAAGTGGTGGGGATGCTTTTCGACGTAGTGGGAATTCGACGTAATGGGAATTCGACGTAGTGGGAATTCGGCGTAATGGGAATTCGACGTAGTGGGAATTCGGCGTAATGGGAATTCGACGTAGTGATACGCACTCGATTTGTTTGTCCAGCAGGATGATGCGTGTAACGTCACATGCCCGCGCATGCAAACTCGAACGCTATTTCTGATAAGATTTCTTTTAAATTTTGTAGGAAATATCAATTCATCAATTTCAAAGAGTAAAATTGTCTACTCTACTGTGTCATTATTCTGTGTATAGGAAAGAAGTCACCTGAGATTGTTGGACTGCATTGTTGAAAGCTCGAATAAAAAAGTTAAAAAACAAAAAATGTGCGATCTTGATTACAACAATTTTCAACAACAATTTACAGAAAAATGAGAAGTACAAGAAAAAAAATGTTTGAAGCAAATCTTTATACCTAATAAATAATATTTGCATAGCAAATTCAATGTTGATTCACTCATATTTAGCAAAAAAAAATCGAGTTACAGCAAAAAAAAAAGATAAACTATATACTTACAGTGGCTTTCTTTAAGTGTCCTCCCCCCTTGTATTTTTTGAACAGGTCAACTCAAAAAATTTAAAGTTTGGGAAATTGATAGGTGAACATTTCAAGATGGCGACTGTGCGTCATCTAGGAAAAAGTTAAAAGGGGGGTCTTGTAACACATCCTTTTGAAGCTACTGACGAATACTGTACAACTTTATAATATCCAGTCAATATCTTCATCTACTACAAAATGGCGAAACATTTAATAATTTCCTGACTATATCGACATTTAACTTCATGAAATAGAAGAATATCGACGTTCCTGTGTTCGAAAATGTACGGCGTGAAATATCGAATAGGATGTTCTTTTGTCAACTATTTTGAGCATCTTCTGAACAGCAGCTTCAACAGGATGTGTTACAAAAACCCCCTTTCCATTAATTTTTTTCCAGATGATGCACAGTAGCCATCTTGAAATTTTCATCTGTCAATTTCACTCTAAAATATAGTATTCATGCATCAATTTCACTATCCCAACTTTAAATTTTTTGAGTTAACCCGTTCAAAAAATTAAAGGGAGGACATTGAAGAAAGCCACTGTATATAGTTTATAATAATAATGTTTTTGCTGTTAATATTTTTTTTTTGCGAAATATGAATGAATTAATATTGAAGTCATTATGCAAATATTATTTATTAGATATAATTCTCTGCTTTAATTTTTTTTCCTTGTCCTCATTTTTCAGTAAATTGTTGTTGAAATTTGTTGTAATCAAGATCGCACATTTTCTGTTTTTGAACTTTTTTTTTTCGGCTTTCAACAGTTTTTATGAAGATTCATTGACCTGCTCTGGATTCAAAGAATTAAAAATTTTCACTCCTTACGGCACCCCACTTGTAACACTTTGAAATTTGAATATTCTCAAGATGCAATGATTATTTGGAGTGCTTTGGAAAGGCAGTAATGAACTTTCTTCACACCAATGTATTATAATAAAATGAATATTGATAAATACATATTATAAAGATACTACGCCAAAAACAATTGAATAAAGAAAATATGTGTTTTCAGAAACATCATAATAATCAAGATTTTGGAGGTTTAGTTTCAGTTGAGGTGAGATTCTTATTATACAACTCTTTTGACACTTGCACAACAAATAATAATCTCGGGACACCAGCGTGATAAAGCTTTCAAAATGTTCCGAGTTGTGCATCTCGCAAACCGAAGCAACACAACATACAACTCGACCTTTGACCTCAAATCCCAAACTCGCCATATCACAGATGTTAATCACCTTATGTCAACTGTTTTTATTCTCACTCGAACTATGAATTTGTTAATCCCCGGAGAAATGTGGTACTCCTAATATACTCAACTCATATTCAGGGTTAGAGTCACAGTAACGTACTTTTTCTTCCATAAAAACTTCGCAACACAATTCAAATAAAAATAAGTGATGGATTTTTAAAATTCTGACACTCACGACAAAGAAGACAAAGCCATCGCATCAATTATCAGGTTTTTCAAACGCCACAGTTCAATCAGCAACTGTCTCTCTCTCTCTCTTCAGGTAGCTGTCAACAAACTACAAAACGATATCTCACCATTTTACTTTCTGCTGTCCCCCTTCCGCATGACAAGCATTTCATCGAACATCTCACTGATTCCGAATATTCTATTTTATGGATAGGAAAACGACGTAAATATCTGATTAGATAGGAGGTACACGGGCACGTTTCACAATCGTGGTTACCTATGTGTTTCAAGTGTCGGTTGTGTAAGTACCATCAACTATTAATAGCTATTACAACTACTTGAAAACAAACAGAATGATGTCAGGCGAAATAGGTGCTCACTAATGGTTCGGTAAAGAAACAGATTCCTTTGTTGGGATGTTGTGACATCGAATCATTTTCAATTTTTGTTGTTATCAGAATGCTATCCACTTTATTTACTAGCCTGGCAATATATTATTTCGTGATTCTATTCGGCGCAGCTGTAGCAACGATTATTTCCGAATTTCCGGTTTTCCAATGAGAGAAGGAGCATTATAGGAAGAGAGAATTGTCGTTTCTATTTTTGAATACGCGATAAACTAAATATATACTTTTGATTACTCCTAGTCGATTTCAACTGAAGTCAATTTACCAGAGCAAGGAACGTAGGTTGGGGACGTGTCAAAATAATAGAACGTTGTGCGAATATTGAGATAAATGATAACATTTATTAAAAAGTGTGAAAATTTGTTAGGGAGGGACCCGGAGTGAGTATGGAAAGTTAGGCCAGTGGAGACTAGTGACTTTCTCACTTGTTGAATAATTCCAATCTAAATATTGTTTGAAGGTTTTTTAAGGAGGTAAAAATGTCCTGGAATACATATCTTGGGTTTTTTGTCCACTAGAAATGATAAGGAAGACGCTTTAAGTTCTTGTAATTTGTAATATATGTTTTTTTTTTGGGCCAATTGGTATATTTTCCCTGATGCGTAACTGCAATATTGAAAAAATGTAAAATTGAGTGACTATAATGTCAGTTACGTACCGTATTTTCATAAATTTGGAGACTCAACCCATTTATTAAAATTCGTATACCCCCCCCCTTGCGACGTTTAGAAAGCTAGTCTGCCTCCTTTTCCAGCCTGTTTTTAGTTAATTGCACCAGTGCATAAAAATTACCGATAATTTTGCAAGAAAGCGTGATATCTAAAAATTGCATTAGTTTATTTTCATATTTTGGCGAAAGTGCCCGAGTCCGAAGTACGAGGGCTTTTTTGAAAAATATGGAAATAACCGAATGCAATTTGTATAAGATATCACGCTTGAATGCAAAATTATCTGGTCATTTTTATAATTCATTGGAATATTTCACGAATAAAGAAATTATCGAGGAGATGTTATATATTTTGTTCATTTATACTTTCCTCTATAGATTGTATGGAGTACTCACCTAAACGCGAAATGTTTTTCCATTTTTGAAGTCTATCTGACATTTATTTGTGTTGTTTACTGACGTCTCGCGATACGGTTTCAAATGTGTTGTTGAGGTGACTTAATACAATGCAATTACCGCTGTAAGTTTTCGATACAATGCAATTACCGCTGTAAGTTTTCGATAATTGCATTGCTCTTATGGGACATTTTATATATGAGGGAAATATTCGGAAATATTCAATGAGATTGCAACGTCAAAATGTGACACTTGCATGACATATTCATCCAAAGTTACACCAAGTGTTGATTTTTACACAACCTACTTCAAATTGAATCTCTCCAGTTCAACTTTCCTTTTCAGAAGAGGCATCCAACACTGATCCATACTCAATGAACAAGTAGCCACTTCTTAATTTCCGTTTAACAAAATGCAAGTAGCCTCTTTGAGTTTCTTTTTTATTCCATTCTGTAAATTGGTGTTATCCCACTCGACCATGTGTACCATTCGTTGATAATGTGTTCAGATAATCTACTTTATCTATTTCTCGTCTTCTCAAGTTGTTTTTATGCTCAGCTGTCCTTATTCCTAGTGGCCTTGATGTTTCACCAGTATAAACACTGCCACATACACAAGGGATACTATAAACACAATTTTTTGAAATCTGTTCCGTTTTTCGAGTTAATAGGGATCTGATCGTGTTCTCTGTTTTGAATATTGTTCTTACATTCTATTACCTAACGTTTGATTTTTTTTTGATAAACCCAGGATTATCTGAGGAATTTGTTGAATATTGGTGCTTGCTCTATACGAACCTCTTTCAAACTTTTGGATGGTTTCATCAACAAATTCATTAGGGTTTGCATTTTCTCTCAGTACACTTTTCATGGTAACTATTTCTCTGTCTCAAATCTCTGGGTTTGACGATACAATTTGTGCTCTATCACAGATACTTTTTATGACACCTTTTTTCACACGAATTTGATGATTCGAATCTAAATATAAGTAACGATTTGTCCGAGTGTTCTTCCTGAAAACACTTGTTTCGAAATTATTTAATGTTTTTTCAACTAGAACGTCAAGAAAAGATAGATGATTATATCTGAATATATAAATTTGACCAAAAAAATATATTTATAACTCGAAGCTTTTCCCTTTGCAATTCCTTGGAGAGGAAACCCAAAATATAGATTCCAATTATTGTTTAAAAAAAAATCTTATATTGTTCGTTTCGTTAACCAGCTGAAAGGCGAATGTGCTAACCTCTACACTACCGAGAACCACTGCCTAGAATTATCGAAAGTTATACCACAAAACCTTAAAATGGTACTAAAAAATTTTAATTTCCCAACGAAAACTTTGTTATATGCAGTACTAAGAGAAAAACCAGCAAGATAAAACCACGAGTCCGTAGGTGCTGGTTTCTCGATAAGTATTGCTCAAAAATAATAAGTAAGAGTTTGAGTTTGGAAAAATTGACATTTAAAATATTTGAAGGTCGAATGGTATGTATTTCTTCCTGAAATATTCTTTGCTGAATGTATCGATCTGAGATGACAATATCAGTTCTCAAATTAAAACGATTTCATCATCTGGATTGCATCAAGTATTGCATTTCTAATGATTCACAAATGATATCAAATTTTTTTAATATCAATTCCGCGTAACTTGAAATGTCAAAGTTACCACTGCTAGGAGGAAACAAATTATCGCTGTAATTGGTTACCTAGACTTGAATTTTTTCATCAGTTTTTTGCACTGAAAGAAATTATCGTTTCAAATCCACGACCAAGTTGATCATTGTTAAAAGTAAAAGACCTTGTATGGATTTTCAAATGCATTCATTCAATTTGATGAGGAAACGTTATTTACTTAACAATTGTTGTTTTAAAAAAAATTGTTGTTCTAAAATTGTTCGTTCCGTTAACCAGCTGACGAACGTCAACCCTCAGAAGTCGAAACTTGTGCGAGCAATGGATCAACGAAACAACATTTTAACGAGCAATTACCCAGCACGGTGGCCCGGCGAGTATTCGAACCCCGGCCTTCCGCTTGATAGGCAGATATGCTAAATACTACACTACCGAGACCAGAACTTTTATTACGTAAACTTTGTTGCGGCAGTTTTTATTGCCCGCAATTGAAACTGCAATTTTATTATACATTTGAAAAATGAATTAGCACGCTGTCAATAAGATTCTGTCACCAATCATTCTTGCCAGAATAGCACAGATGTGAAGAGAGTATAATAATTGAAAAGAAAATGAGCCACAATTATATTTCAACATGATATGGAAAATAAGTAAAAATGAGGGTGGCATTCAACAGATATTTTTTTCCATACAAAAATAACTATAAATAATCTGGGAATAACTATTTGAAGGACTGAGAACTATAAAGCTAACATTTGTAAGGTGTGGGTAATAAGTGTTAGAATTATTCAACCCATAATTGGAAAAGATGATAGTGTTTGGTAGATAGTTGTTTTTGCATCCTATTGATTTGAAAAATGGACAAAGAAATCACTGAGGCAAATTTCTATTCAAACACCACTGCTGAAAATAACCTGATGATGACTAAAATAGGGGAGTGGCATAGGGCCAGTTAGTCGAGGCATTGCCCTGAACGGGGGCATAAATTGTAAAAACTTCTTAGAAAAGCAGAAACTTTGTCGTCGATAGTTGTCGCCTACTAACAAAAAAAAATGGCATCATTGGCACCACCTGCCGAAAATTTCAATTTGACAATGAAAATTCTTGAGATGTTATATTATATACCGAAGGAAAAAGTGAGAGAAAAGTATAGCTTACCTAGAGAAAAGTTTCATCTTTTGCCTAGGTTTGTTTATCAACAATAATTCGAAATATTTTCGTTCAATGAACAAGAAATAAATATTTGCAAGATTAATTTCATACCATTTTATTTCAAGTAGGCATAAACGAATTTCATGACGCATCAACAAATGTCAATATTTCCATTCTTTGTAAATGTCATTTGCTCACGTAGAGGTTAAAATGTCTCACATTTGGGCTTCTTTAATTTTAATAAATGCGTTTGGCATTCGTATCTTATAATTATATATTTGTTATATATCACGAGGATTGTGGCAAATATAACATTTGGATTACTTACTGACATATTAACGTCATTTTTCGACAATAAAAATGGATGGGCCTCGGGTGACGAGAGCGCTGATTCTTGTTCTTGAGAAAATGGTTAATTAAACAGTAACTTACCATTTCTGGATGGAAGAGTTTTGTTGTTTTTCAGATGGAAACCGAGTATCTGTAAATTTTCTTTCCATTTGAAATTGAGAAATATGCATAAAAACCCTGGTGCTTTAACTGATATGCTTTTGTTTAGTGAATTCCTCTCGATCTGTGAGCTTAAATTTTTTGACGGTAGGTGATGATGCAAATGCGATTTTCGGAAGCTTATGTTTAACAATACCGGAAAGTACACCAACAAAAAAAAACAACTATATACAATGCAAAAAATGTTCAAACACTTGCCGATATAATACGTATTCCAATTCAGTACATAGATATTTTTCAAATGGGCGATGGAAAAAACTCAATCAGAATGTGAATGACAATAAATTTTAATTTTCAATTATTTGAGATTGACGAAAAAAGTCAGCAACGATACATTATACATGAAGAGCAATTCTTCATCGACTCATTTGAAAAACTTCAATTTTTTTTTTCAAACACTGCATATAAATTACATTAAAACTGTAAAAACTGAAGGAAGCAATAAGAGAAAATAGCCAATAAACATGTTTCACTTGTTGTTTCTTCCATCCCAATAATAATAATCGAAAGTTTTTACATATTTCAATGTCATTTGTAGGCAAGATGATAGAAAAAGTTTCAATCTCAAGTTGTAAGTACTCACGACTTTTCATTTTTCCAATTTTGTTTCGTTTCAAAAGTGTGTTTCTTTCTACACCTTTCAGACTGTCTTGATAAAGGAATTGAATATTTCTGAAAGCACGACTATATGACAGAGTTTTCTTCAACTTTTGCCCAAAATCAAAGTTATTGACTGCATCCCCAAGATTATCTTCTCTTATATGTCTTACATATATATATATATATATATATATATATATATATATATATATATATATTAATTGTGGTTGAGTGGAAGAGCAAAAACTTGTTCCCCGAATGAGATTTTTGAACTCTGCCTTTG
The DNA here is from genome assembly GCA_032362365.1 of Zygogramma bicolorata. Lineage (NCBI taxonomy): Eukaryota > Metazoa > Arthropoda > Insecta > Coleoptera > Chrysomelidae > Zygogramma > Zygogramma bicolorata. Next base: position 2,807,211 of record JAVJAQ010005172.1, read on the forward strand.
TACTGATTGGTGTGTCCTCATATTATAATTTCCTGTATTACTGTTTAACCCGTCAATGCAATAAAAACATTATTATTGTATATATATATATATATATATATATTTATATGTGTTAGCATGAAGATTCTCACGGACGAAGTATGATGGATTGTGTTTTCGGGTTTCATTCCGTGTTCTGTGGTTTTGATCCTCTGAAGGATAATTGTCACAACGTTTCGGCAAAGTCTCATTTGCCATCTTCTAGGTGATGATTGAGTTTCGACCTCCGAACTCGACTGTCGAGTAGCATAATTCAGGAATAGTAAGGGCCCAAGAATTGAACCCTGTGGTACCCCACATTCGAAATCAGTCAAATTGATAACTTTCTCACCAATCCTGATGCTCTGAACTCTGTTTTTAAATAGAACCTCATCAAATTCAAGGCAACATTTCCCGCTCCGCTGAACATAAAAGACAAAAAAAAACTCACCGTCAAATCGTTCTGGATGTCATTCTGGACGACGCCCGCAGACTCCGAAGCACCGACCTTCGCGCCATCGTCGACGTTACCGCATTTAACGACGTTCCTATCGCCAGGCGAAATGTTTTTGCTCTTGAAACTACCTACGGACGCGTTCCTGACGTTGTTCGAAATGACGGGGAAACTCCGGAAATTACCGACATCTGGCGGCGCGCAAGCGAAACTCTTGTCCGTCGGCATAGAAGGAAACGAACCGGCGTCTTCGACCGCTTCGATAGGATCGACGGGAAAACTTTTGCAGTCTTGATTCGGAGGAGGAGGGCTTTTGAGAACGGCACTTTCGGCGGGCATGGCCGGGAAGTTTCTGCTGTCGTAAACGTCGGGCGGTAAAGTCTTGGGAGCGTCGCATGATGGCGCTGCGGGGGACTTTCTCGCGTGCGGCACTTCGGCGGGCATTTTGAAGTGATTAGAGACCGGAGGGGACGAGGTTTTGACGTCGTTCGCGACTAGATGTTTCTCCTTGTCCGATTTCTCGGGAGTCACCTTTTTCTCCTTGGACCTGTCGTTGTTCTTGGCGATGTCCGCGTAAGAAATGGGCGCGTTCGAACCTTCCACGGGCAAAGAATGCACGGAATCCGCATCAGAGGAGTCGTTGGACTTTTCGCTGTGGGGGGCCGAACAGGCGGACTTCCCCCGCAGGTGGTCGGGGGAGGGGACGCGTCGCGACAGTTTCGAGTCGTCGCCTTCGAAGGACGAGTTCTGTCTGCGGCCGCTGCTGCTGGCGCTGTTGCGTCTCTTCTTGCTCTTCTTCTTCGGCTTGGTCACCACCCAGCTGTCGGCGGTCTCGAGGTTCTCGGTGGAGGGGTTGCTCGACAGGATTTGGAAGGGTGGCGGCTGAAAATGAATCGACAAGTTTTGACAACGGTGGGGATTTTCGTGGGGGAAGGTTTTCATAAAGATTCCTTTAAGGGGTAATTTATTCATATCTTAGGCCCTTGAAAGGAATTGAGTGGTTATTGATCATATGCTGCCCGAGTAACATTTTTAAGATTGAAAGCAGACTGAAACAGACATAGTTTTTCAAATGCTCCTATATGGACGTCTAAAATCAACGTTGATTTCAACTGAAATGAGGACTGAGATTCAAACAGCGATGTATAAATTAGCCCTCAGTTTCTTACAAAGAAATGAATTTAGAAAAGTAACAGCCGCCTTCCTGCCACCGAAGGCGCTGATGACGATTATTTTGTTCCAGTTGCGAGTAAAGACATTGTTTCATTGTTTATAGAGATATAGTTTTTCAACCATATGGAAATATCATTCGAAGGAATGGATACTACCGGTAGATGGCAATAGTGATTTAGTATCGTCATGTCTCTTCTTTCATTTTTCTAACGGACGTCGTAGCCTGAATCACCCATATTCTTGAATACTCGCACATAATACTAATAGGTGACAATCGATTCACGAACAAAAAGAAAATTTTTGGTCAATGTAGTAGATTATTTATGTTTGGAAGATTATTTGAATGTCTGACTTTTCATTTCCTTCATAAACTTCTATTGTAAACTCTATTTTGAGGTTTCATTATCTTCCTTTCTAGATTTCAGTCAAACTGACAGACAGAACTCTGCACCTATTTTTCCCTTCAGAGTAGGAAACTTTGTAGTGTATTGTCAAGTAAACGAAAATATCGACATAATACTTCAGCATTGTTTATAGAGATATAGTTAGTCAATGCCTGTGTAAAAGGATTTGAAGCGTTGTTATGCCATCTACAGTATAATGTCGATGTTTCACATAGACAAAAAATTCCTCTTTTGTTCCTGAATTGATTGCCATCTCTTAATATTTATTATGTATCAGTATTCAAGAAAAACATGTCTCAAGAAACAAAATAACTGGTGACATCTACCTGTAGTATCATCCCTTCAAACGATATTTACATATGGTCGACTAACTATATCTCTATAAACAATGATGAAGAAGCTGAATCGCAGACAACTGATGGTATTAATTGACTTTGACGTCTAATTGACATGCAATGAGATTTTGAACATTTGAATAGTTTGAAGCTTAAAATTTAACTTTATTTCGACAAAATGGTTCTCTGTGAGCTATGAGCTGTATTTTATTCTGGAAGTGAATGAGGACCAAATGTTGCCACAAAAAATGCGCGGAAAAGTCATCGTTTTTTCCAAGAATAACAAAGTGATTTTGAATTCTTTTGAACTGCATCATATAAGTCGTCTTAGGATACAAGACGCCATATTTTCCGAAAGAAACTGCTATTGTAAGTTAGGTCATGATATAGACTTTATCATTTGTTTGTTTCTATTGAATCATTCCAAGTATGGAAAATCTGCCCTCGCTTGTCGATAATACAGAATTCTGCATTTTTATTGGCAAGAGTTTTCTCTACTCTATCAAATTTTGTTGAATAATTGGGGTGAACAACCACTTCATGAATATGGCACATGATTTTTCTATTTATACCATAGACATAATAACTAATGTACTGGTCCTAAGAGAAAATACTGCAGAATGAGCAAGACGTAATACTTCAAGTAAGAGCATTCCTTCATCAATGTAGCAGTGAAAGTGAGGTCAGGAAGGATAGAATAATTCAAGAATAAAATTGTCATTATGTCATGCTATGCTATGTGATAGATTGTCATGTCCATTAGCTGTGGTCTATGATTTATACAGGTAGGGTTGATTTTCTGAAAATCATTTGATATTTTCCGATTTGTCATTGGAAAAGTTGGAGGGGGGCGTTCTCCGAAAAATTGTCGTCAGAGAAAAAGTGTTTTAATTTGCCCATTTAACCTGAAACAATCATTTTGGTGGCATTATTTGACTTTGTTATAATTGGGAACTTGGGGAATAATTTTTTGGCTTTTACTTATAATTTCTATAATTTCATTTGAAGAAGAAAACAAAAATATGATTCCTCCCACGCACGAGGAATGGGCTAAATCGGTTTGTTTTTGGAATAGCTGTCTATGGGTAGATGGCGAAATGACTTTGTGTTGTTCGCATCAACAATGGTCAGGGCTTGATACTATGAAGGTTTTTTGATTTTTAATTATGGGAAGTCATCGACTTTATATTCATGATGGCACTACTTTGTACTGACGAGTGGCAAAATGGCCCGAAACCGTTCTGCAAGTGTACCCGTCCCAATAATTGAAAATCAATTCCTTCAGTGGTATCGCCGAAAGAAAATGCAGGATTTTCTTCTGTGAAGAAACCTGCACTGGCACCAGTCGGATATAATGCAATGCCCTTCGTGGTATTAGCCAGGGGAGTAGTTGTTTTTTTTTACATGTGCCAGCCAGTTTGAGACTGGCCTGACGCTTCAATCGCACTCACTTCGACGTTGCCCCAAGACCGCCTCTCCTTGGGCCTGTCCCCCGCCTGCCCCTTGCCCCTGAGCACCACTTTCCCCTCTCCGTCGGCCTCGGAAACGTCGCAGCTAGCGAAATCGAACTCGTCCAACTTGGCGACCGATATTTCGCCCAACGAGTTGCTCTTCTTCAGCTCAGGACGGTTCTCCTTGCCTTTCGACGAGTGCGCCCTCTGCTTCTTGCTCCTCGAACCCTCGTCGGAGGTGTGCTGTTTGTGCAGCTGCTTCGACTTGTGGACGTGGTGGTGGTGGTGGGTTCTCGTTCTGCTCGAAGACGACGAGGAAATGCTGTTCTCGTTGTCGCCTCGAATGTACTGGATGAGCTTGTCGACGTCGTTTATGATGTCGCTGCGGTGACCTTCGACCTGGAGAAGAAGCGAAGCGGAAACTGCGTTATTCTCGAGTAAAAAATTTGGTAAACTATTTCTCGAAGGGGAAATGTAACTTTTGCCGAGATCTGCGAAGCGGAAACTACGTTATTTTCGAGTAAAAAAATTGGTAAACTATTTCTCGGAAGGGAAATGTAACTTTTGCCAAGATTTGCGAAGCGGAAACTGCGTTATTTTCGAGTAAATAAATTGGTAAACTATTTCTCGGAAGGGAAATGTAACTTTTACCAAGATTTGCGAAGCGGAAACTGCGTTATTCTCGAGTAAAAAATTTGGTAAACTATTTCTCGAAGGGGAAATGTAACTTTTGCCAAGATTTGCGAAGCGGAAACTACGTTATTTTCGAGTAAAAAAATTGGTAAACTATTTCTCGGAAGGGAAATGTAACTTTTGCCAAGATTTGCGAAGCGGAAACTGCGTTATTTTCGAGTAAATAAATTGGTAAACTATTTCTCGGAAGGGAAATGTAACTTTTACCAAGATTTGCGAAGCGGAAACTGCGTTATTCTCGAGTAAAAAATTTGGTAAACTATTTCTCGAAGGGGAAATGTAACTTTTGCCAAGATTTGCGAAGCGGAAACTGCGTTATTCTCGAGTAAAAAATTTGGTAAACTATTTCTCGAAGGGGAAATATAACTTTCGCCGAGATTTTTTTAGGCTAATTCAATCGTTCGAAAGTATAGCTGATACAATTTAAAAACTGTTGCACGTCATCATGGGCGTGGTTGAATTTTTAGGTACGCTGTAGCGAGAAAAAAAGATACAGTTTATCGAAACATGTCGCGAAGACAATAAATTTTGTGGAAATTTAATCGTGTTCTACCTTATAGCGTAATAACTATGGATTTCCATCAACTAAAGGCCACCTCAATCAAAAAAAAGTTCTTTCCTAGTTTTCCAATAGGAAACAGAGTTATATGCCCTTCGGAAGGTTTAAATCATATATACTGAATAGCCACATCCAAACTATTTTGAAAAAATCTCGATTTTTCCATATTTATAAACTACAAATAGTTACAGCGTTCCTACATAGTATAAATATTGTTACACATAACACCTATGTCCAACGTTTGCTTGACATTGGTTGACAATGTTCCCTGCTGAATGATCTATATTTTTAACTCTATTGAAACCTGTCGCCTCCGTGGTAGTACCACCCTTTCCCCCACCATAGGGAAATCGGGGGGCTTTATAACCGATCACACCTCGAAATATTGTTAGTCATCACCCGAAGACGATTGCGGATACCAGCAATCGAAACGTCGTGAGTACACTCAACTTGAAACTTGGTTTTAACATTTTTTCATAATGTTTCATTTAATTTTGTTATTTTCATTTTTCAGACTAGTATTTCATATTCGAAACCTCAATTTCCTTGTCACAATATTATTTTATTTATTTCGTCATTTAAAAATTTTTTTTACTCATATTTCATATTCGATATCTCGGTTTTTTGTAACAACAGTATTTTCTTTGATCAATCAATCCCTAATTTCATTATTGACCGAAAATTTGATTTTGATTTGACTACCTTATTTGATTAGTATTTTAATCCTTCCGTTCTTAGCAACAGGTTTCAATAGAGTTAAAAATATAGACAATGGAAGTCCGAACTATTACCATTCACCTATGTCCAGTTCTGCAATATTTGTAAGCGTTTTGATGGTTTGTGACCTTTGTTATTTTCAATCTTTTGAGAAATGACACTGACAGTATACATACTTGACCTTTCTGCAACACGATAAAAATGGAAATGTGACCGTAGATTACAAATATAATGTATTTTATCTACGATTATCGTATAATGTACTCATTATACGACCTTAATAATACCCATAATTCGCTAGTGAATAATGAGTCTTTATTCTCTGCTGTCAAATACTTCCTTGATTTAGCTATATTATATTGTTTTGCTACAAAAAATCGGTTTTTGGAATTTTATCCTGTAAAACATTAAATATTTTCAATTCAGTTGTGTACCTACATCAAATTTGGACTCAAACCTGCTAACAGTTTTGTATGAAATATTTGTTGGAATTAAATAATTGAGTTTTGAAAAAATCGGTTTTTGGAATTTTATCCTGTAAAACATTAAATATTTTCAATTCAGTTGTGTACCTACATCAAATTTGGACTCAAACCTGCTAACAGTTTTGTATGAAATATTTGTTGGAATTAAATAATTGAGTTTTGAAAAATATGTACTCATGTAATGTAACAAAATTTTCCAACAAAAAAGCTTCAACAAATTTGTTTAACAGTCGTGGATAAAGTACAGTATTCTACTCGCGTATAATGGCTATTCTTCTCTCGGTGATTTAGGCCACTCGCCTGCGGCTCGCATAAATTTCACCTCGTGAATAACAGCCATCATTATACGCTCGTTGAATAATATACTAGTGTTGTATTCAATTTAGCTCTCTAACAGCTGTTGAGGAAAGCGAAGGGAAATTATTATCCAGCTCTTTCGAAATCATTATTCGAAGATGTCACGAACTATTTGCAGCTATAGTTTTGAACTCATTTGGCATTTTTACAAACATTCTGACATTACCAATTGCTACAGAATGATTAAAGTACACAGTTTTTTTTATCACAATTATCTAATCTGAAGTATCAGAGAGACGTAAACACAGAACTGTCACTTTTGAATGACAAATTTCAATTGGTAAACTTCAAACAAATTGCGGTTTTACCCACTGGCCGGATAGTCTTAGTAGCTAAGGCCAACATGGAGAGTGCTGCCAACCAAATGCCAAGGAATGACAGGCGGCAAATTTGAAATTCAATATAGTTCGAATGCATTTCCGTCAACTAGTGCGTCGATTTCATGTCGTCATCGATGACGTGCGACAGTTTTTTAATTGTATCAACTACGTATCACATCTTGAACCAGAAAAAAATACTATACAACTCACTTTCTCTGCCGTGAAGGCTAGTACGTTCTTATCTGTCTGTATCTTCTTTTTCTTGGTTTTCGTTCCGAGATTTTGATGAAGTGCATTCCCATTTTCATCAACTTTCTGTAAATGAAATCGACAATCACGAAAAATGCAAATCAGTTGGGCCGAAAATTGTATGCCAATAGGGCATAAATGATGACTAGAGGAAGCAATGACAAGGAACCAAAAGAATCTGCTTCCATCAAAAAAACAAACTTTGTCAGATGTACCTAACTGTGATTGATGACTGATTTATTATACTTTTATATTATTCTAGTCTGTAATTTATAGATGTTTGAGTTTTGGGAATTTTTATTTGTAGTAGTGGTAGTACTAGTATCATATATTTGGTGCTAAAACAAAAATTTACACAAATCAAGAACAAGTTGAATGGGACAACTCATTTATCTAAAACTAAACATAAACATACAAGTTAAGTAAAATTTCAACATAAAATAGTTATATGTTAAATCTCAGATCTTTGACAGACTGTCAAAAACGGATATATAAACGGAAATTGTGGATAAGTTTTGGTGTCCGAAACGTAAACAAAGATAAGTATTCTTATAAATCAAGATGCCTAAAAACCACTCGTTCACCAATAGAATCATTAGTACACAATATTTGTGTAGAGAAGCCACCGTATAGAAAGCTAACCCTCACAGACAAGTTTGACAGTTTGATACCTCGAAGTATTTGAAATTTGAATGAGTTTGAAAGTTCTGATAAACTCTATTCAATTCAATGTTCCAAAATGGTGAAACAGAAATGAAACTTTGAATTTCAAATATTTTATTCTATAAGTCATTTTTTAATACTCATATTTTTTTTTCAAGAGGAAGATTGGAATGGTGTTTTAATGGCGACGTTTTGAAGTTCTCTTATACAATCTTGAGATTCAGCGGAAGTATAATACAATAGTGCCTAGACAGTGCAAGAAACAAATTCCATCATCTTTAGGCTCTTGCAATCCAATTTATTTGAAACATTCGAATTCCACATTTATTTCGGTTCACTTGTTTGTCCTTGTCCGTTAAATTTATCTACAGTTGTTTTCTCAGTTTTGTCGATTCTTGCTTTCCGTTTAGTAGTAAATCTTTCTGTCAAACAATAAAAAAAATGGCATCATTCATAGAAATGTCGGTTACCTTCAAATGACTACCATATGTTAAAAAATGTGAACTTCATCCGAATATCTCACAATGGTATTGAATTTTTTTTAAAAAGGAAGCTTGACAATATTTTCGATTTTGTGGAGAGAATACCCATTTTTATAGTCATAATCATGTGTGCGTTCAAAATCATTTATTAGAACAAACAATACAATATTTTGATATCATTCATAAATTGAGTTAGTATGGTGTAAGAGGCACTGCTCTTGACCTAGTAGGTTCTCATCTTCAAAATAGGTATCAATGTGTTGACGTTAAACTATTAAGTCAGATTTGAAACCAATTTGCCATGGTGTTCCTCAGGGTTCTGTCCTCGACCCATTGTTGTTCTTTATTTATATGAATGACTTGTGTAGTTTTATTGCACCAACAAAATGTGTTTTGTTTGCTGATGACACAACCCTCATATGTTCAAATAAATTACATTCCAGTTTACCTCAAATAATGGACACTAATAAAGATTTAGCAAACACTTGGTTTACAGCTAATAAACTGAAAAATAAACGATAAAAAAAACAGAATATTATATCTTTGAACTCTATGAAATAGTGTTAAGTTTTTAGGTATTACCATTGATGATTGACTCTGTTAGTCCAGCCACATAGAAGCAGTGACTTGGAAACTGTCAAGTGTTTTATTTGTTCTTAGACAACTGAGGAATACCGTAGGTTTGATGGCTCTGAAAATGGCATTTCATTCACTATTCCAGTCATCTCATATAGAATTTTGATCTGGGGACATTCCAAAAACTCCATCACTATTTTCAGATGCCAGTAAAAAGCTATAAGACTCATGGCAAATGTAGAATATAGAGAACACTGTCGTCCTCTTATCTATTCACTCTGGAATCATGCCACTTCCTACTTAATATAATTACGTAATACTATTAGAAATTCACAAAAACATTGGGATGTTTCCAAAACACTCATACAGTCATACTCACTCAGCAAGATCTGCAAGTTTATTGAATAGTACAAGACACAGATTAACGGTTTCTCAATGTTAGGCTTAGTAAATGCATATGACTTGCCATAAATGTACTTTGTATGTAAAGTGGTCAAATTAATTACTCTAGGAATATTCTTGAACCTACTGCTGGGGGCAAATTAATTTTCAAATTCGAAATGTTTATGAGGAGGTTTAATGTTGATGTGAAACGTTAACTAAAAATAATAATAATAAAAAAAAAAAATATGTGAATAAATAATTGAACCTCACGAAGTTGTGCACTTGTTGTAAGGAAACATTATATTAGATTTTTATATAATTCAAGTGAATATGAGAATATAAACAAAAATCATAAATATCAAAGATAAATAGTAGCGTAAAAATGAATAGATACAATATAATCATGACACAGGCTAAATTGGATATTTTCTTTCAATAATGTTTTGGAAATATAGTCTAGGAGTTTCAGTAATCCATGTGTTCACTTTTTTCTTATAAGTGTATTTCGATTTGGTAATTTTGATTGAATTTGGTAATTTATCAGAAATGATTGAAGCTAAATATAGAATTTTTTTTGTGACTTTACTTTACATATGTTATTTTTTACAGTTATTTCATTTTTATTTCGTGTATCATGAGTGTGCTTGCTATAATTAATGCAATTTTTATGGGAAAATATATAAGTGAGTATCTTGAAACTGAATAATTGCCTAATATCCATTATTTTACAGTCAGAATATAATTTATCAGAAGAATATCTTAGGGTTTTTATTAAATATGATTTTCAAAAACCACTTTTGTAATATTTCCAAAGGCTTAAGATATATTTGGTCAACTCCCCCCCATAAAATACCATAATTTAATTGAGATTGGACTAGAGAAAAATAAATCATTTGCATGTGTTTTCTCTCCAAAATATTCTGTAAAAATTTGAATTTAGGTAATAATGGTCGTTATTTTTTTTTATGACATATTCAATTTGGAAGTTCCATTTCAAATGTCTGTCTACTATGACTCCTAAATATTTTATCCGATCTATTTCTGTCAATATCTAATGTTTGCTTGGGACAGAATCTATGACATCTTGAAGTCGTTGGTATTACTTCCAGAGGAAATTAACATTGGAACAACTCAAATACAATTAACCGAGAATATAAGAACAGCAACTAAAAGAGCATGAACCACACTTACCTCTGAAAGATCCTGATCTACCACTACTTGCTTCTGAACTACAGGCAACGCGTAAGGTTTGATAATCCAAAACGGACACCCACCATGTTGATCTTTTTCGATTATCATCGATAATAATGACAGCACAAATATAAAATAATGTATATCCTGAACAGTAAAAAATGAAAATACGTCGACTTGAAATATTATTCAACACATACGATTCGCTACTTCGGTTTGCCAGGAATAAAGACAGTGGTGTGTTGACCTTTTCACTCTGACATTGAAAGTTACATACATGTTTATCATTAATGGTAATTACTGGGCATCCATAATAATAGGCATTGAAATTTTTCCATCGGTTTTTGCTTGGGAACTATTGCAACGAGCAGTACGAAATATTACGTTCAGGTCACAAGTTCTTACGTGTCGTGAGTGTAGCTGAAAGTGGCGTGATAAGTGTGATAAATGATCAAGATATAATGGAAAAGCGTGGAGGTGGTACAGATTCAACTTTCAAAAGGGTACTTTGTTCAGCTCTCCAACAACAATAACCTTATCAAAAATAAATATTATCTCCATATTATCTTTACATTCATGTATTGATTGAAGCTAATTGCAGTCCATTTGAATGAAATACCAGAATCAGTTTGAAAATAAAACGAATTTGTACCATAACTGAAATGTAATTTGAGAATTATTTCACATTTATTTCACATTTGTTCCACAGGTGTTCCAATATGGATTGATTCGTTTCAATTTTGAGAACAATTCACCAAATACAAGTGATTTTATTGGATTCATATATTGACAGTATTGAAGTATTAAAACATATTATATATTCACCTCTTTTTTTATGAACAGGACTGAAGATTATTCTTAAAGTATGGGTCATCAACATCAATATAGTGATTTAAAAAAAAATAATCGTTTTAAGAGTTTTTCATCAAATTCTCCATATTTCACAATTCAATTCGTTGAATCATAACATAGATTTTCAAAACGATTCAAGTGGTGTGATAATTCAGTATTTTGTGATTCATTTTCTAAGCTTAACACATTAAATGAATAAACAAAATTGATATTCAAAACTTCAACACTTCAAACTTGAAGAGTAACATTAATCCACTTGAATACCTAAAAAATGAAATAAGGGAAAACTTCTTCCTCATGCCTACTGATATTCATGAACTGAAAGACATTTTCAATGAAATCAAAAACAAGAAATCCGCGGGAACTGATGATATTTCTATAAGTATATTTGCAAATTTGCCAGATGGGGCTCTTAATATCCTGTCCGAATCTATAAATCAGTCCTTCGAATCTGGAACATTTCCCGCGCTCTTAAAAGAGGCTATCATAATTCCACTTTATAAAGGGGGCGAAGTTAACGACCCCTCTAATTATCGTCCCATCTCACTCCTCACTACATTAGCGAAAATAATAGAGAAAATTGTAAAAAAAACGAATGATAAAATTCCTACAGAAACACAATATTTTATCGCAGTGTCAATTTGGTTTCCAAAATACAAAGAGCACGACAGATGCAATTTTTTCTCTTCTTCAAAATGTCTATTTAAGTTTAAATGAGGGGGAGGTGGTTGCGGCAGTGTTTTGTGATTTTACGAAAGCGTTCGATTGCGTTGACCACGGGACACTGCTGGCCAAGCTACACCATTATGGATTCAGAGGGGTTGCACTCAAATGGTTTGAATCATATCTACTCGGCAGGAAACAATCTGTGAAAATTTTGAATGATCGATCAGAATTATCTGATATTAAATCTGGGGTACCTCAGGGATCGGTTCTTGGACCTGTCCTTTTTTTATTGTACATAAATGATATGACAAACTTACCTATCTCAGCTGATTTTACCTTGTTTGCTGACGACACCACCCTTTTATGGCATGGAAAAAATGAAGGGGAACTAAAAACGAAAATAGTCCAGGAAATAAACGACGTAAAACTTTGGTGCCATTCGAATTCACTTTGCCTCAATATAAATAAAACCAACATAATAACATTTAAATTCAAATTTGACGATCTAACCCTAGACGAACATCTAGTAGTAAATAAGCCCTGTACCAAATTTCTTGGAATATATATTGATGAAAAACTGAAATTCGAAGACCATCTTGCATCACTAAAGAAAAAGTTGGCATCAGGTTGCTACACTGTGAGAGTGGTATCAAACGAACTTAATCAAGGCATTGCAAGAAATGTATACTTTTCTCTTGTAGAGTCTCATCTCAGATATGGGATAGCATTCTGGGGTTTTTGCAATCAGTACTTACTGAATTCGGTTTTTATTCTACAAAAAAGAGCTGTGCGATACTTATGCAAGGCTGCAGCTAGAGACCATTGTAGACCATTGTTTGTCAACCAAAGAATATTAACTGTCACTAGCCTGTTCATTTTAGAAACTGTTTGCCTGATGCACAATAAGAAATTTTCACCACAAAATACTACTAGTCACTATATAGATACTCGTAATTGTGCTCGTAACAACAATAAACTTTGTTTGCCAATTCCTAAAATGACTCTTACAAAAAACTCTGTCATTTATGAAAGCAAGAAAGTGTACAATCATCTGCCGTCTCATTTTAGAGCTGTGAACAATTTGATATGCTTCAGAAGATTAGTAAAAGTTCTTCTTTTATCTAAAGCATACTATAACCTGCAGGAATATTATGATGATGATTTCAGAGATCCATATGAGCTGATGTAATGTAATGCGGCCTGAAACTCTAATTTTAAAATTCCCATATTTGACACTAATTTTATATATTATTGATGTGTGTGTGTATATATGTGTATATATTTTTAGATCTTTTGGTATATATTGTGCAAACTCGATTTCAAAATAATTTTATTTCACTTCTTGTACTTGTTTTCTTGACGTATTAATGTATTTTTATGTAAAATTGTATAAGGACGCTGTGGACATACACAATAATCTTATAATTTTATCTCCCTCAATGCTTTGTCGATAAGAAATGTATTCTTGGACATTAAAGCACAGTTTTGATTGATTGATTGAAAATGGAAATAGGTAGATTTTTACTTAACCCATTTGTGATTATATCAACATTTTTTTCATTATTGTTATCATTCGAACATATTAACCATTCTACAGGTATTTGAATCAAACATACCCTATCTTCCGTTGTCGTATTCCTATAGGTTGGAATATACACGCTGTACTTGCTGCGTAACACTTTGGTTTGTAAGGTCTCCAAATCATATGCCTTAGTTTCTGCGTTTTCTAGGTCCAATGGTACAGGATCGTCAGGAGTAGCAGCTAGAAAAAACAAACATGATTAATATATTTATAGTAACTCTATTCTACTCCTCTGATGTGTATGATCATACAAAAAACAATTCTATCAATAAACACTCAAGGTTATAATCAACCATTTTTCATATATGAAAGGTCCATTACAGTCTTCAATGATTATTTCTATTACTAGAATTTTCAGTCTGTTCTGAAATAAAATTCACATGACAAAAAAATTCAACATGAGTGGTAAACAATAATTAATGTAAGATATTTACCCTGACCTCAGAAATGTTCAAAAAGAAAGAAAAAAGTTCCTGTATATATAAGAAAAACAACAACTAGATTTTATTATCAAAAAAAAAATATTAATTTGCACAAGAGAGAGTATCAGAGATATCTTCCAAAAAAACACAAATGATAACATTTCAAATATTTAGAGAATTACATTAGTAACCGATCCCTCAACAATGAAAATTAACTTCAACATGCACTTTCAAAGAATACAGTGAGACATAGTAAACAAAATTCCAACTGGTGGAAATCCTTTTGAGTCTTGACATACATCTCCTTTTGGTCCATACACAGAGGAAGGAGGAAGAGCGTTACATTTCATCAAAAGAACATTTAAAAATAACAAATCTTGTTTTGTACTGAAGATATTCCGAATTTTTTATTGAATGTTATACATGCTTATTGAATGACAATAGACAGATTAAATGTATCAATTGACAAATTTAATCTGGCGATTGCGACTTCAATTCTGTCAACTTACAGATAGAAAGTATCAATTGACAGATTTAATCTGTCAATTGTGACGTTTATGAAAGATCTTGATTCAGGTTCGAATTGTTCAATACATAAAGCAATAACAAGTTACCTACGATGGAAATTCCAAGCTTTCATGGATCATATGAGCAGTTGTTGGAATTTTGTAACATATTTAATAATATCATTTATACTAATTCGAAGCTGTCCGACTTTGATTGTTTTCATTATTTGAAAAATTCCATTCAAGGTAATGCAGCCAAAGTCATAAGCTCAATAGAAAATAAAAAAAAATACAATGAAGCTTGTACTTCACCCAAGGAACGTTATGGAAACAATAATAAACCAATTTCATTTAGTCACATCAATTCATTTTTAAATTTTTCCCAATAATGAGAGTTCAAGCAATAGTTTTCCAGAAATGAAAAATTTGGATTTTTTGGAACCAGAGGTCGAGATTGTGAATTCAATTGATTTGAAATTAATTGAATTCTATACCAAAAGTGCAATGAAATTTCAAAAAGATTCGATCAACTTCCGATTACTTCAGTCACATTCAAAAACTAAACCACTAACACTCTGTGTGTTTCAGTAAAGTTTTTGTTTATCTTAATTATATTCTGTTTCCTATCAGTGCGTAACAAGATTTATTTCCCAATCAATTTGAATAACCATAAACAGAATACCGTTCGAATACTTATTCTTCATGAATTGAAATAAACTTACGACAGCCATCATGTCTTGAAATTCAAAAATTGATAAGTTATTCATCATTCAACAATATCATCCTTTGACATCATTTGGCCGAATAAACGTCTTATTTATTGTGGCACAAAATTCACGAAAATAAGCTTGAAACTGTTTGGAACACTTGAAAAAGACAACAAATGAAAACCCTATAGTGTACAAGAAAACAGGAAGATTGGTATTCAATTATGATCTATAAATGGTATATCGAAAAGGAATACAGTTGATTTACCTTGAAATCAATTGTTTAGTGTTCGGAAATGCCATCAGAACTCTTGTGGATAATCAAAATCATAGTTTCTATGCTATGGAACACAGTTTTCGAAAAACGAACTGGTTGAAAATAATGTAAATTTATAATGTCATACCTAGTAAATTACATAGCTTGATAATGTGTTGAAAGTTCATAATCTGGATTTGGAAAAATGTTTCCAATCTTCTTTATTCAAAGCAACAAATATATGAACTGAATGAGCCCTGTCTTCACCTGAGAAAGGAACAATATTATTGACCCAAAACATTTTTATATTTAATAGGTTTTGTTATCTCAGCTGCTGATAATTTAAAACCAATGCCGTATCACCATATTTATTTGTTGTTTATTTCGTGGTAACCATATTTTTGTTTATATGTGTGGTTGGTTCCAAATCATAGAAAAAAAAACAACACATGACGCGAAGTAATAATAATTGAGTAGGTACCTATTACTTTAATTCTATTAAACAAATAATTTAACTGTTCAACACTTCATAAAAACAAGAAACCTGTGTTCATCACTTTTTTATTGGAACAAGGAAAGAATCTTACCTTGCTGATTTCGATCATTCCAAGAATTTTCTTTGGGATAACATAAACACAATTTGCAAGGAGTTTTCGACGTTTCGTACAATTTAATTCACATCATCAGGGTCACTGGGGAATTTATTTCTTCTTCAGTTATATTGAGTTGATAAAACAGTATTCGATAATGGGAATGAAGATAATATTGGGCTGTTGTATCAAAGAAAAAAAACTTCAATACTCACTCAAACATCCCACTATAGTCATTTTATTCAATTCAAATAGAAAAGTGCAACCTTACCATGACAAATATTCATCAACAATTGATTGGAAGATCCCAAATATTGCAAAAAAAAGTTTTTTTGGCCAAAGAACAGAACGAGACACAAGCAACAACAAAAACAAGATTCAGAAAATGCACTTACAGATCTGTAATGTAGCCTTCGAAGTGAACGTGGGGACAATCGTTATGCCCTGTTGTTCCTGGTATGTTTGTGCCAACGAGTCATGATCGAGGAGTCTCTGAGCTTCCAAAGAAGATTCAACGTCATTTACCGAATACTTTTTGTCTTCCTTCATTACTGCATTTTTCTTGGCCTCTTCCAGAAACGTATAAGGACGATGACTCGATCCCCCAGAATTCACGTCGCACGGCAAGCTCCCTGTGGACAAAGACAAGATGTAAACGAAATGGACATGATTTTTTTGAATGGATATTCCAGAAGGGTTACCTAGTGAGTAAGAAAGCTAGATTCACTTTAAAAATGGATGAGAATATCTCACGCGAGTAGTCATTTTTTGGCAAAATTATTGAGAAATAATAAGGGATATTGCATCGATTATTAAATAGCAATTACAGATATGCAGTGGAAAATTCATAGTTACCAACACATTCCTAATCACTTGAGATAATAATTTGAGATAGATAAGTACTACTTATACATTCTAGTGAGCAATAGCTGAGTCATGCATTGAAAAGGTACAAAAAATACTGCGACCCCGCTGAATTTTTCAACAAAATAATACTAAAATATCCACAGAATGAGTGTGCATATCTTCTTTGAGAAAAAGGTTGCATAATTTGTAATAATACAACGAAACATAGGAGGTGGTGGCAGAAGAAAAATCGATTAAATAAACGGAACATCTGAACTTTATCATCGTAAAAAAACAACTTACAGCGGTAAGGATTTCCAGATAGTTTCAGAGACCCCATAACATTGAATCGTAGCAGTCGGTGCCTTCAACAAGTAAATTCGCGGTGACGTTCGACTATCTTCCAAAATGAACCTTCGATTTCGCCAACGTTATTTGTTATTTTTCAGGACGACTCGACATTCAGATTAGACGAGCATCGACGTTAACGTTCATTTATTATTTTAACAAGAACACGTAAAACATAAAGAGCACATAAGAAATAACCGAAACGAACAATTTACAACCAAAATCACAAAAAAACGGAATAGGTTATGTTGAACGCGCATAAAAACTGCACGACACAGCAGTTTCCGATAGGTCCGAGTTGGCCTTGAATCGCTTTCGATCCGAATTCACTAAAGCCGCCGACGAAATGTACACATCGATAGGCGATTTCAGTTCACATATTTCACATTTTAAATAATAAATAATCTCCCCGAGAATTACAAGTCACTATCAATGAACATTGGACAATAAAACGCAAACTCCAAACACCACCTCACTCACACGCCTATCAACGAAACCGATAAGCATGGGCGGCACCGACGGGCGAGAAAAGGGGATATACTTCGATAATAGAAAAGTATGTTTATGTGAGTGTCTGAAAGGAAAAGCGAAAAAAACTCATAGATTGTTATCCTCCGGTGCAATTTCACTCATTATCAAGTGCAGAAAAGTGCTAATTTCTCACGAATTTGAAAA
Source organism: Zygogramma bicolorata (assembly GCA_032362365.1). Classification (NCBI taxonomy): domain Eukaryota; kingdom Metazoa; phylum Arthropoda; class Insecta; order Coleoptera; family Chrysomelidae; genus Zygogramma; species Zygogramma bicolorata. Next base: position 2,825,172 of record JAVJAQ010005172.1, read on the forward strand.
AGTTGAAGGTAGTAAATTCAATGACAATGAATTAACTCATTCTCTTAGTTCTAGCGGAGTTGCCAATTTTAGAACTGTAGCTATTCATTTCAGTTCAATCTCATTTGAAAAATTATGGGACATGAATATTTCACACATATTTTATGTTCCTTTGCCTAACAATGCGTACTGTGTATGTGGGAGTTAGAATTTTGGCACAGAAATGTCACTTTGCGTCACAGAAATGTCAAATTTCAATTATTATGAGAAAAAAAATCAGGTTTGCGATCTCAAAACTATGCAGAAAAGTGTGTTTTGGAGTGTTGTATAAAAACAACAATCAAGCACTAGAATTTGTTGAAAAATACTACTAACTATATACCGTATACTACCCGTAGTCTCACTTTTTTCCAAAATAATACGTGCTATTATTTCCTGAAACGTGAACAATATCCATGTTACGAAATCTCCTAGCGCCGGCCCTGTTGCTCGTAAACGCAAAATAATTTGAGGTGTCTGCTACGGCAGATAGTCATTCAGATAGTTATCCAGAGTTTCTAGCTTATTAGAGAGGTGGAGAGTTTTACAGAGTTTTTATCGGAGAGAGCTTTGGTATTGCTAAGTGCAGCAGTCGAACTAGAGAATTTCTATTACAGGGAGTTTTAGTACTGAGCGTTGCAATTTGAGTGATTGAAATGTGTTGTGATAGAGAATTGTAATAATAGTGAAGTGTTGTTTGGAGTTTCAATAAACGAACCCAAAGAAATATCGTAACAATATTGAATTCAACTGGGACATGGCCATTTCTACTGCTTGAGCACAGAAATAGTAACTTCTAGTGCCGGCAACAGCGAAATTAGAAAATTAAAAATTTCATATTTCGGCCAAATCCCCCGTATTTGTTTTCCTTTCATTTGATTTCGTTATTCATAAATATGACATTGGATTTTGGTTACCTTTTTGACTGCTCAAATCAAAACGTATAGTTTGTCGATCGGTTGGTTGGTCGACTATAAACTTCCAATTTCATAACTAGAACGTCAATGATTATAAATCGACTTTTTTCATGTGACATGGAAATATTTGTAGATAAAATAGATTGAAGCAGGTTGAAAAAAAAAAAAGATGTGAAAAAGACGAGTAACGTGTGCTTCACTGCTTTTATGGTACAAAAAGGTGGAAATTCCCCCCTTGTCAAACTATCTGAGTAGTAGACAGATTGAGGCACCCGCGTCACATTTCTTGAAAATGGCTCAAAAATCTATCAAATTCCAATATTAATTGAATAAGAAAATCTTTATCATTGGGGCATATTTTTTTGCCAAAACGTATTAATACCATCGACTTCAATTTTATAAATAACCCGCAAGGGATCATGCCTACCTGCAAGATTTTTCTGTGATGATTTTTTGAACAGAATGAGGTTTTGCAATTTCTGCATCTTTGATTTCGATCAGGGGTTGTTGTCGATGAATATATGTCAAAGTCAAAGGCAAATTGGAACCAATTTGCAAACCTGTAATTAGTTACAGCCCATCGCAGTGACCTTTCTGATTTACATCAACTGATATTTTCTGAATCACAATTGTTATTTCCTGAATGACATTCGACTTGAGTTGCATTTGGAAATATTGTATTTTATTTTTAATGCTTGCTAGTGGTATACCTATTGGATCTTATTTCACAGAGGGTACTTTAGGTTTTTTGATCATCGTTCAGTGGAATTGGAACATATGGTGTAAAACTGAATCACCTTAACACGAAACTGACACTATTTGCACTCGACGCGCGTTTCGCTAACCAAGCAAGCAACGTCAGGAGAATAACTCAATACTGAACTCACAAACTTGAGTTCGCGATCTTTCTTACAGAACAAGGAGTTGAAGAAGCACCTGCAAAATTCCACCTGAGAAGATCGAGAGACTACGATCGGCCTTCTGTCATTATAAACACTACTACTACTATTTCTATACTTTCAATTATTCTGTGATCTTCATCTAGAGCACGCAAACCAATCCTTGATCTTTCCGTTCTTCCGTACCTTATGCGAGTATAATGATCTTTGAAGCGAGTTTTTATAGCTCATCGTCTATGAACAATGTACATTTTGTTGCAGTTTCTACAACAGTTTTCGCTAGGTAGTACAATATATGTCCTTTTCCATTTGCATGAATACAATAAGTATAATTGACGTAGTTTTTCATAATTACAAATGTCACCAAATATCACCTACAGCATCACAATTTAACTTACTTAAAAATCATTGAGAATTGAGAAAATTCGGTTCTTGAATATATGGTTCCTAAAAATCCAACTCGACTCAAGAAAATGGATAATTACCCTCTTCAGGAATCAACACTTAAGAAATGTGGGGCAGAAAACATGCCTAATTGTCGAGAGATTCATCTCCACCATCAACAGTTAATGATGCCCGGAAGGTCAGTCGACTGACCGGAAACCAGATTAACTCTTTGTAACCTTGAAATGATGTTCTCGTTCCCTTTGAGGGCGATTCCCCCTATGAGACGGCCCAATTCGAAACCCCAAATATTCGTATATATACACATGTTTTGAATATTTCAATTGATGTTATAGCACGAACATATCTCTGGTGAATTCACATTATTTGCAGATGGAGCAACAATACTCTGACACAGTAAAGATCAAGCTGCCTTAGTCAATTGTCTCAATTCCGACTTTGAAAAAGTAAAAATCTGGTGAGATGCGAATATGCTGCTGCTAAATGTATCAAAACCGAACCTGGTTACCTTCAAAGTAGAAACTAGAAAAGAATATTTGTGAGAGTTTTGAAAACTAAAGCGGATTTGGTTTACGAAACGTATTTTGAAAAATATTAGTCGGAGTAGATTGAAAATCTGACCTTCCACACTTATATTAATATAAAATTTTTTCAGATTGTGGTAGGTTAAGAATCCAAGAAAACTAGAACAAAGAATGCACCCACCACAAAACAAAGACATTAACCTTTGTAAACAAATCAGTGTTGTCTATCTATATGTGTTTCATTAAGATTTCCTCTTTTTATAAATTTATACAGTTTCACCTGTCCAAATATTTTATAAATACGTTTTTAAAAATGTTCTATTTCGACTGTGCCCATTCATTCCATTTGTAGTGTAGAATTGTAGTGACTTTGTGGACGGAATGTTTGCATTTCAGACAATAAAGCTTATTTATCTATAATTATTTGACTTTCTTCTCCAAATCAAAAAATCGAACTAACTTTTATGAAAGAAAAAATAGGAATGTGTTATATTAATCAAAGACGTTTAATTCAATCACAAAAAAGAGTCCATCTCAAAACAGCTACTCCCCTGCATATACGGAACGACGGGCACTGAGTTACAGATAAATCACTTTTTCTTGCTCGATTCGTATAGCAGGCCTATGAAAATTAAATTCAACAGATAGCATGCACAGGAAATATCTACACAAAGCAAAATAGTGTTACGAAATCTCCTAGCGCCGGCCCTGTCGCTCGTAAACGCAATATAATATGAGGGGTCGGAGGAAGATTGTTTACCTGCGGGATCTCGGCTCGCGTAGAAAATTCGATCAACGAGATTTGACTGGAAGATTCATCGCTACGGCAGATAGTTCTTCAGAGTTTCTAAATTAGTGGAGCTTAGTGGAGAGTCAGAGAGTTCTTCATTGTTAGTCACGAGTTCCTAGTGGAGAGAACTCTGGTATTGCTAAGTGCAGAAGTCGAAGTGGAGGATTTATCAGAGTTTCTAGTAGAGATAGTTTTAGTACTACAGAGCGGTGGATAGTTTAGCTGAGCAATTTATTTTTGTACTGCTGTATTGTGTCGTGATAAGGAGTTGTAATAAAAGTAGTTTGGTGTTGTTTGGAGTTTTGAAAACGAACCCAAGGAAATATTGTAACAAAAGAAGAGCTATAGGTAGAAAAAATCTCACTAACTACGATAATATTTCATTGCAGCCCAGACAAGATCTCGTTCCGATTAGAGAAAATTATCGGTTATAATTGGACGAGTATATAAAAATTACCGATAATTTTGCAAGAAAGCGTGATATCTAAAAATTGCAAGAGTTTATTTTCATATTTTGGCGAAAGTGCCCGAGTCCGAAGGACGAAGGCTCTTTTACAAAATATGATAGTAACCGATTGCAATTTGTATGAGATATCACGCTTGAATGCAAAATTATCTGGTCATTTTTATGCACGAATGTAATTCATTGGAATATTTCACGAATAAAGAAATTCTCAAGGAAATGTTATTTTTTGTTCATTTATACTTTCCTCTCTAGATTGTATGGAGGTCTCACCAAAACGCGAAATGTTTTTCTATTTTTGAAGTCTATCTGACATTTATTTGTGTTGTTTACTGACGTCTAGCGATACGGTTTCAAATGTGTTGTAATGGTGACTTGATACAATGCAATTACCGCTGTAAGTTTTCGACAATTGCATTGCTCTTATGGCTCATTTTATATATGAGGGAAATATTCTGTATTAGCTCTTCCACTAGAGACTCCAGACGTTTTCAAAATATTCATTTCGTGACAAGTCTGTCATCAGTTTCATTGACATTTCGGTGACATTCATTTTTTTGATAACCAAACACCAGCCATCATTATAATGATAATTGGGAACTTGGGTTTTTTGTGGAGATAATAAAGTTTGATGAATTATTTTTCGGCTTTCGTTAGCTGTTTAGATAGTCTTTTTCCTTATGTGATTGAATCAAACGTCTTCGAAAGATAAACACGTACCTATCTAAAGAGAATGTTTGTAACTGTTTTTTTATTTCACTTCTTTCATAGAAATTGTAATTTCTATTTTTCTATTCGGAGAAAAAAGCCAAAAAAAGAATTCATCTACTTATCTATGAATATCTCATTTATGTGCATCCAATTAGGTTATGAGAACAATATGACGAAAGAAGACCGTAAATTTATACTATGACCATAGGAAATCCCATCTCAACACAAAATGTTACAGTTTCCTATACGATTTTCACTCACAATGGGTTCAAAAAATCGCGATACGTGTTTCGCTATACAATAGCCAGGTAAGCTATTGTATAGCGGAACACGTATCACAGTTTTGGAAAGCCATTGTTAGTGAGACTTGTATTAGTCTCGGACTATACTGTACATTAGCGTACCCGGAGGGGAGGGGGGAACGCACCCCTTCCTCAGAACCGAAAAAATACGCAGAAACTTCAGAAACCCAACACTAAAGTCGTCAAAATTCATCAAAATTTCAATTTTTCTGATCTCAACCCCTCCAGAACCGATTCCCTGATTTCTGGGTACGCCCATAACCCTGTAAATTTCACCGAAATGACCGAACTAAATGAAGAAACCGTATCGTGTGAACGGGGCTGCAAATCCATCAAACTGTCCTTCCTCGTCTCCTCACTGCAAAGTTTCATAAGTTAGGAAAGTGGGGCGTAAGCTGATTATATATTATCGTAGGGCAGGGAAACAGTGGCTTGTTGAAATTATTTAACGAGGGTCAAGAGTAATATTTTTTATTTCTTTCTTTTTTTTAGATGCAGATTCACACGAAAGGGGAGCCCTGTAATGTTCAAAGAACACCGCGTGAATCAAGGGACAGGTGATACGAATTAACATTCACTTTGAATTTCTGAAGTTTGTAAGCCTCAGGAAAAACCTCTTTTGGCAAGGAGTTCCAAAGCCCAGCCGTTCTATTGAAAAAAGATCCCTGAGCAAGAGATGTTCGACAGGTTTCGATATTCACAACAAATGGGTGGGAATTCTGTACTCGTCGGGTCATCCGTGTAGATATTGCCAAGGGGGGAACGATTGATAACAATTCGAAAGAGCATCTATAGAAGAGAGACAAGTCTCCGACCCTTCTACGATGTTCCAATGAAGTGAACGAGTCTGTGAGCGAAGAATCACCAACAAGACGGATTGCTTTTCTCTGAATAGAATCGAGAAGACTCAATGAATATTTTGGTGCCGAACTCCACACATGAGAACTGTATTCCATGACAGGTCGTATCTGAGCCTTGTAGATCATTAGAAATTAGAAGCTGACGAGAAGTGAAGTATCGAATGAAAGCGGAATAACCCGACTGCACACTTTCACTTAGTGCCAATTTAGCTTCATATAAGACTAACAAGAGCGTTTGGGTGATATCTGTACATATTTTACGGAAATCTCCAAAAGCTCAATTATCCACCAGAAAGCAAGCAATCCAAATTTCGCAACTTTTTTCCCAAATTTTCACAGGTATAATAAGTACTAAGATGCCTAGGAAACCCTGGTGTATCTAGTGATTCGATATTGTTCAGAATTTCTTGGCGAAAAACAATCGACGATTACAAAAGCTTCCTAATTTTTGTATAGGAGGCGTTATATGAGCATTTTCTAAAATCTGTCAAATGTCGGTTTTGACAAATTGACGTAACTCTGAGGTTTATTGTTGTCAACGAAAACTCTGAAATTATTTCTTCGCATTCAACAGTGTTTGAGAGTCTATATAAGTAGAATAAGTTTTGAAGTTATCACAAGTACTTTTTCACGATGTGTAGAAGATTTCGTATTTTGTGTGGTCAGTCAAAATCTGGGGATCCAAATATTCTTCTTTGTTCAGCACCTAAGGTAAGTACAAAACAAATCGCCCCAAATTAATAACATGAATGTGGCGTTGTAGCTAATTTTATTCGTTTCAGCTTGAGCGAAAGTCCTATATCGAGGAGGAAACATCTGTAGCTCTTATCAATGAGAAATTGAAAACAAAGTTTTGTTTGAATAAAGGAAATATCGATGTGAAACGTATTTTGAACCGTTGCATAACTGATGTGTGTATCCCCAATTCCAAGACAGTCTATCACTTTCAATACACTAGCATGAACTTTGTCGTAAATTCTCAGGTGAATGGGCAAAGTAAATTTTCTCGGAATCAAAGTCTAGTCTTACAAATTGAATAAACTGATATAAACACACTAAAAACTTGTAGAAGTAACAGTGACAGCATTGACAGGTTGTTAACGGTAGGTTTCCACGTTACATGCACGTTTTCTGAAACGCATTTGATTGGCTGTCAGGGCTGTCAAAATCTCAGTAGGCAAATAATAAACAGTGGTAGAATATTCGGTTGCACATTCCTCTCTACTGAAAATCAAGCTTCATATGGTATATGACTGATCGCCATCTACAATAGCGATCTGAAGCATTGGCGATCTCAGAAATCAAGCAATCAGTTTTCGCCAAGTTTATCCCAAAATTATTCAGGTATAAGTGGGTTTCCTAGGCATCTTAATAAGTACACACCACGGTTTCTAGGCATCTTGAGAGAAATTGACCAAACAAAAGCATATCAGTCAACAGTCAACGCACCAGGGTTTTTATGCATCTTGGTTGTGACATATAAAACGAGAGAGAAAATATTCCAGTACTCTGATACTCGTTAGGAAGTATCTGTCAGATACCATTATGAACTGATAGCCAAATCGTCAAGATAATAAGTAAGGAAATGGACAGATTTATCTACATATTCATGGGTAAATCATTTAAGGACATGCCAAATGACTGTCCAGATAACATGTTGAAACATTACGATATCACCTCTTCAAATATTTCACTTGGGAACGTTAACACTAACTGTAATGAAGACAAGTGGTGTTTGTGTGTGTGATTCTATTTTATAGTTGATATTGTGTTTCTTTTTTGTCACAATAATAATTCGTTGATCAATCGAACTTTTTATATTTTGACCCTAACCCATTTCAATGTTTTTTGTTTGTATCTGAGTCCCTCATTTCATTGAATTTTTTGACGAAATTATATTACGCAATTTTTATTAGAGCTTGAGAGTTATATTCTTGTTCCACCATGTAAATCAATTCCATTATTTATTAATTGTTCTGGTTCATTTTTTTCCATTTTACAAGTTTTTTGCAACAGCATTCACTAGAATTAATTATATAGACAATGAAAATCAGAACCAACACCTCATTTCTTTCGGGTTTCGAACATCCAATTACTATTTTTTCAGAAATGATTGCCGAATAGTATCAATTTGAGTCTTGAGATGACCTAGTACAGGTAATAGAGATGCCAGCTACTCGTGTCCATAATGCATAATTAGGCAGGAGTTATTTCATTTCATAGATAGTTGCACTCTGACGTACTTAACCTAAAAGCACAAAATACTTACAAAAATGGCGAACGGAAGTGCCGCCATTTTGTGAAAAACCGTTAGGGCCTGTATCTCTGTAACCCTGCACTTTAGGCCCACAATTATGAGGACCTTTTTTATAGATAATTAAATTTCCTATCTTTTTTATTCAATGATTTTTTTCGTAGCACTTACCGTTCACGACTTATATCATTATTACTTTTTGTTTATTCTCTTTTTTACCGATATCTCTTTGAATAATTGTTTAAACAATAAATTGTTTATGATAAAACTTTTGAATCGATGAATTTTCTACAACTTTTATTCAAAACTTTTTTCTCTAAAGTTGATATTTTCGAAGTCACAACGCGTTAATTTCAATCGTCTTGTGTCTGGGAGATCAACTAGAGCCTGTGGGTGCCGAAAAGCAGGATTGGACTGTACGGTAATCTGTGAGAACTGCACAGAGGAAACGTGCACTAGTCAGCTGAAAGTAATCGTCAACAACACAGAATTGTGCGACATCGATGAAGATATTGGTGATGATTCTAACGACAAATTAATAGAGGCGTTACAATCTTTATATGCCACTGACGAAGATAACGAAGAGGAAGAGGAGAATGTAACCAACATCGAAAATTCACCACCCTCGAAAGGCCAAAGAGTCAGAGAAGACATATGATTCATTTTGGTGTACATTTGGAAAAATAAATTTCACATATATTCTTCAATAAATATTCCATTCTTTCATTTGCGTGTTTAATTATGGCAGTAGTTTTTAAATTAATTATAGTAATATTTAATTGTATAAAAGAAAATACGAAGAAAAAATTTTAATGGGTATTCGCTATTTCTTGCAGGTGAGAACTTGAATTATTGATTATTTATTAAATCAAAAAAATTCCAAAAATTCACATTTTTTTTTATTATGTATCGGATTCGCTACATCATTACGCTATGCATACTTCGTTCTTAATAACTTTGTACTCGGTAGTACAACATTCAATGCGTTGTAACTTCAAAAATATTAACTGTAGAGAAAAAAGTTCCAAATGAAAGTTGTAGAAAATTAATCGATTCAAAAGTTTTATCATAAACAATTTATTGTTTGAACAATTATTTAAAGAGATATCGGTAAAAAAGTGAATAAACCAAAAGTAATAATGATATAAGTCGTGAACGGTAAGTGCTATAAAAAAAATTATTGAATAAAAAAGATAGGAAATTCAATTATCTATAAAAAAGTCCTGATAATTGTGGGCCTAAAGTGCACGGTTACGGAAATACAGGCCCAAACGGTTTTTCACAAAATGGCGGCACTTCCGTTCGCCATTTTTGTAAGTATTTTGTGTGTTTAGGTTGAGTACGTCAGACTGCAACTATCCATGCAATACAATAACTCCTGCCTAATTTTGCAAAACAAAATCCTCTATTACCTGTATTAACCCCAAAGTTATTTAAATATTGCATCGATTTGTTTTTAGTTTTGAATTCAATTGTTTTTTATGAATAATTGCGATTTGCATTTCATTATGAATGATACAAATATATTTTTTTAAAGTCAGTGAATTTTTGCTTTTTCGTATTATTGCTGTTACGTATCGTGGCAAATATAACAATTTGTCCTGGAAACAGATTATATGAGAATTCAAACCTTTTTTTTTTCACTTTCAGGGGAGAAAGAACCGAAGAAATGGTTTTCAATAACAAATGATTTAAAAATAAAAACAAGCATCCGCGTAAACATTCAAATCAGCAAACTAATCTATAATTGAGGATCATCGGACCTTTAAATAAACAAAATTATTACATATGATCCGTAAACGTGGGTGTTACGAATAGAGCCAACCTTTTTCCAAAATTTTTTTTGTCGACAAAGTTTCAAATGAAGCAAACTACATTTTTCTACTCGATTCATCTGGACTTGCTGCATCAATTTTCGAACATTATACGTAATTTTTTTTTGGAATTGAAGTTGACAGAGAGTTTGGTGAAACAATTTATGAAACGTTCGTATTTAACTTCATTATTTTCACAAGTTGAATGTCTTTATTTTCGTTTTGTCAGAGCTCACCGACCTAGTCTTCTGTTCTATTTTCATATTTCATTTCACTAATCTCAATTTCATTTCGACAATTTTTTACTGTTCCACTCAAGATTTGATCCGTTAGAAAATATGTATTGATAAAATCTAATTCAAGTTGGTAAATAAATGGATAAAAAAATTGTTGATTCTTGATTTCTTTCAAATTCTCATCTCGCAATCCTGATTAGTATAAAACAATTGTCCTATGATAATGTTATTTGATTTTAAATAGTATCACTAATAAAATGAAAAATCTATCAATAAGCATCCACCAAAATACAAATTAAGAATTCAAATGAATCTGAAATGTATTTCTGTGGATTCTGTACGTTATAGTAGTTTTCACAATAAATGGTATTGACTGAAGGATTATAATAAAACCAATTAGACCCTTGAGTTGTAAAATCCGAGATGCACATCATAAATGTAAAAGGGCCGGATTCAGGTAATTTTGTTTCTCAGAGAGGGATTGTGGTAGTGTGGTAAAATTAATTAGGAACTGTATGAATGACATTCCTACCGAGAGTTGAAAAAGTTCTGTTAGTCATGTTATAAATATTGAAAACTCGTACCTTTCTGTAAAATCAATTGCGCCAATTATAATTAATTTGGATGAGGATAGCGATAGCGACACTAAACTAAATATAGAATAGAATTGTAACATTTAAATAAATTACTTGTATATCTCCTACATTATGCAAAATTCAAATTTCTTAAGTTCGACCCTGTAGCACATTTGCATCTTTTACCAGATGATTTTCTACACAATGGGATTAAATCGGGTAGTTTATTGCAGTTAATAAGCCAATACCATTTACTATGAAAAATACTATACCTGGAACATTTCAAACCTATTATTTCTTATTATCTTCAACAAATTCTCCGCCGACTGACTACCTGTCGACCTAATCTTTTCACGCTATTTTTCATCGGACCTATTTTATATTTCAATGGGACAATATTCTCAATAACTTTTTATATTCTCTGGCAATCAAGCATTCGGAATTCTGAAGTCATTACCTCCACATTACATTACCCCCTCCTTGTATCTTTGACGCCTGCTGTGTTTGTTCCGACTTGTATGCATAAACAATTTCAAAATCCTTGAAGAAGTTCTAATCTTATTCGATCATAAAATTATCATAATCATTTCGTAATTGGTGTCCGACAACGACTGACGAACATTTCGCACTTGAGAAACCTTTCCGGGAAGTTTCTTCCTCGTGGGTACTTTTATTTCGATAATCCGAAATAAAAGAATTTTTTTCTGCTTTTGTTATCAACAGATATTCCCGTATGAACGATGAGTATGGAACCTTTGGTCTGAAAGTTGAAACTTTTCCTAGAGATCATTTACCCTAACTCCAAACTGATATTTTTGCACTTGACGCGCGTTTCGCTAACAAGGTTAGCATCTTCAGGAGAAGAAAATTGATACTGAGTATTAGCAAATCGCGCGTCGAGTGCAAAAATATCAGTTTGGTGTTAGGGTAATTGATCTCTAGGGAAAGTTTCAGATATTCCCTTGATTAATTCACTCAAGATCACGCTGCGATATGGCCAATATCCATTCCAGTTAAACAGTTTATTTTTTCTTTGACCAAGTTATTACTTCAGAACTCTCTTGTAATTATCATATTGATAATCACTTTCAGATATAGAGTATTCTTTCGATATTAATGAAAACTCAAAGGAAAGAAACTTCATTAATTCAATATTTAATTCTTCCCAACAACATCCTCCAGAAATTCAAAAAATTAATAGACCTTGAAAACTTATCCGACCTTGTATGGATATGAAATCATAAAGATTCAGTTCAGGGAGAAGAAAAAATTATTGTTAATAATAAAGCAACAATAAATTCAATATTTTTGCAGGAAGGTAGGAAAGTTGGTTAATTTTCGGTTTTTTGTCCTGCACATATAACGGAAGGCTGTTTTTTGAATGACGAACACAGAGTTCAATAAGCATCATTGAGAACTGTTGCCCCAAAAACGAATTCCATATCTCAAATGTGAGTCATTTAACGCAAAATATGCAGCTTTCGCTGCTGAAAAATGGAGTTCTCTCGCAATATCCCTAGTTGCAAAGCAACATGAGGCTAATTTCTTGCATAAGGATGAAATATGGGTAGTGAGTATAAGGACAATGTTTACATATAGCCCACGAACTTTTTAGATTGTATGTCAAATTACAACAATTTGTCTCTTTGAAATTATCAATTGTAATTCGGATCAGTCAACTGTTAATCAGAAAATATCAATTGTAATTCAGAGTAGTCAACTGTAATTCAGAAAATATCAATAGTTATTCAGAATAGTCAACTGTAATTCAGAAAATGTGAATTGTCATTCAAAATAGTCAACTGAAATTCAGAAAATATCAATGGTAATTCAGAATAGTCAACTGTAATTCAGAAAATATCAATTTTTATTCAGAAAATGTTAATTGTAATTCAGAATAGTCAACTATAATTCAGAAAATATCAATTGTAATTCAGAACAGTCAACTGTAATGCAGAAAATATCAATTGTAACTCAGAATAGTCAACTGTAATTCAGAAAATATCAATTCTAATTCAGATTAGTCTACTGTAATTCGCAGAAAATATTAATTGTAATCCAGCATTCGTCAATTATAATTCAGAAAATAGTTGAAACTTCAGGAAATTACGATTTCAAGTCACGTTCAATCGAAAGTGAGTCAGAAATGTGAGATGTGGTGTTACTATGTACTTTTCAGGTCTGCAAATTACAGTAGACTAATCTGAATTAGAATTGATATTTTCTGAATTACAGTTTATCATTTTGAATTACAAAATGATATTTTCTGAGTAACATTCGACTAATCTGATTTACAATTGATATTTTCTGAACTACAATTGGAAAAGGTGTAGTGATTTGTATACGTATAGACTATACTCTGGCATAGTTTCAGTTGATTTTGCGAACCCATCAACATTCTTCATTGAGTACCTACTGAACTGACTGCCTTCCCGCAACATGACCCTGTACTGGATAATATCCGACAAAAGCAACTGGACAGCCACAGACGGATTCCGTTCTCTCCTGATAAATGCGTATTGAATAAAGCGTTCCTTCATTTTCACACGCGGTCTCAGCAATCGGAAACAACAACAAATTTTCAACCACACAAACACTCAACCCTCGACGAAAATATATCACGATCTAGCAACAATCGAAGCGCACCCAGTACTGATCCTAACAGAATCCTTCTTCGCGTTTCTTTCGTGTACCTGGTTTTCATTATCCGCATCTTTTTTCTACCGGTACGAAGCGAGATTAGGGGTCGGTCAAAATTCGGACCCCCCGTCGAGAGGTAAACAATCAACCCTCACCCACATTTTCCCCTGTCACTGATCGTAAAGTCTGCAAGTTTCGACAAAACGCTCGTTTGGTAGATCTAAAATGTCTGAAATCCCTGGTGTTGCAATTGATGCGATTTTGTTCAGAATTATACGGCGACACTTTTACTTCATTTTTACCAATTGTTAGCCAATTACAAATAACGTCAAATGATTTGATGTCACTTAAATTTTTTTCTGAAAAATTAGTTCAACTTCCAGCTGATTTTGAGTTATCTTATTGTTCATCGTCGATCTGAGTTGATTTGTTATTTATAGTTTGCTTATTTTTTTTTGAGTGGTGCTTGTAACTGTTGATTGAAAATATGTGAGAAATTCCCGCTTTTTGTACTTACAAGAAGTCTAAATAAGCCACAGATACGACTTGCGATTTGCAGTACCGAAGGATAATACATGTGATCTATAATATATATTTTCATTCACACAATGACCTTAAAGCATAATGGAAACATGTTTGAAAGGAGGGTATACTTTTCTGGGCCATCTGCTCCCGGCCATGAGATTTTGTACAATTTTAGGTCAATAAAAAAGTAACATTTTCCCAAAATTTCAGCTTGCAAACCATTCCGGAACATCTTCAAATAAGCTTTTCTTCAGCACAATGTTTTAAGGCAATACAATATTAAAATAGACATTTTGGCAACGCCGCTTATCTTATTGCAATCTGAGGTCTGTGGTTGCAACATAGGTAGAGATCATATAGAGAATCTTCTGTGTTTCAGAGATATCGGATTCTGCTTGGTGCAGAATCGATGAAATCTCTAGTGTTATAGAAGCGTTTTAAACTAGGCGAGGTCACAGATTAATTATTCTGTGGCGAGGTTTTGAACATATCAGAAGTTCTTGTATTGATAGCACTGATATATAGCGGGCGCAATCAAACGATATTGGTATTGGTATAATTGAAGATTGGTGTTATTATAATCACCTAATGGTCGGTTCATACACCACACTTTTACTTTATCTTTTACTTTTACCTTAAGAATGGAATTGGACCGTTCATACACCAGTGTTAAAGTAAACAGGACGCATGCGCAGTGATCAAAAACAAACGAAAAAGAAGTAATCGTGGGTTACGCCATTGTTTTGATTTGCAATTTGCTATTTTGTTTATATCTGAATTCACAGAACACCCATTTTATATCATTTCTGTAAAATATTCAGAAGAAGAACAGGGCTGCGTTTCCCTATAATGTTGGTGGCACTGCTTACTGTGATGACTTCACATGAACGCATGCGCAGTCCCTAAAATTATCTCATTCTAAAGTAAAAGTTCTCATCCTTAAACTAAAAGTAAAAGTGCCGTGTATGAACGCCTCGATTGATTTACATTCACAACTTTCTTAAAGTAAAAGATAAAGTGAAAGATAAAGTAAAAGTAAAAGTGTGGTGTATGAACCGACCATAACAGAAATGATTACTGTTGTGATTTTTCACTGTCACCAGTAAGATGCCTAGGAAACCCTGGTGTATCTAGTGATTCGATATTGTTCAGAATTTCTTGGCAAAAAACAATCGACGATTACAAAAGCTTTCTAATTTTTGCATAGGGGGCGTTATATGAGCATTTTCGAAAATCTGTCAAATGTCGGTTTTGACAAATTGACGTAACTCTGAGGTTTATTGTTGTCAACGAAAACTCTGAAATTATTTATTCGCATTCAACAGTGTTTGAGAGTCTATATAAGTAGAATAAGTTTTGAAGTTATTACAAGTACTTTTTCACGATGTGTTGAAGATTTCGTATTTTGTGTGGTCAGTCATAATCTGGGGATCCAAATATTCGGTAAAGTTTCAGAATGCTGGATTGCCTCGGATTTCGATAAAATTGTTAGGGGAGCTTCAAAATATCTAAAAATGAATGAAAAGTACAAAAATTCGGCGCGGAATCCACAGCAAGTTCCTTTTCGAAAGGAAAAAATGGTGAAATTTTAGGTTGTGTAACGAAAAAATCACTTTTGATTTGTCACTTTACTTACCATTTTCTGTAAGAAAACATATCTAAATATATTTTTCTGCAAGAAATGTCACCCGAATGTTCATTTATAACGTTCATTCTTTGCAGATTTCCAATTAAAATTTTATTAGAAATGACAACTAGCTGTATTAATTTCGGCTTCGATTGAATTGGAGCGACGTTGTCAGATTGTGAATTATATTCAACAATTTCATATTTGAATGATTCGTACAGTTTATTTATTGATCTTTCGTGGTGTTGGTTCTTAATTCCAATCAATGGAATCTACCTCTTTATGGTTAGTATAGATTTCATGAATTTTTTTTTAATATTTTAAACGTTTTTCCGAGAAAGTTTTTTTTTTTTTTTATATTTCAAATAGGTTTTGACTTCATCATTAATATAATTAATACTTCATTATTAATATAGTCAATACTTCATTCATTGATAAATTGTTCCAGATGGGAGCATCTCGTTCTACCCACAGTCTCCGAACATACCCGAATGATTCAACTTTTACAAAATTCATCCTTCTTGTCGATAGGTCCACGATGGATGTGTTAGGTTGGGTCAGGTTAGTTAGGTTTGGTTGGGAGCATGTCGTTGCACCCACATTCCGTTCTACCCACAGTCTCCGAACATACCCGAATGATTCAACTTTTGCAAAATCCATCCTTCTTGTTGATAGGTCCACAATGAATCTGTTAGGTTAAGTCAGGTTAGTTAGGTTTGGTTGAGATCGATTTGATAAAAACATTTGTTTTTCGCAAAGTTAGGTTTGGTTGGGATAGATTTAATAAAAGTATTATGTTTCACGCGAGTTTAGTAGTTTTAGCTACATTAGATATAAGTACTTGATTTTTCAATTTGGCAACGTTGTTTGAGATTCGAAACAGTCTAGAGCTGTCAAAATGACGGTACAAACTATAAACTATAGCTGTTTTTTCTTGTTTAACCGCATTCAAGTTTGATTTCGAACCGCTTTCAATCGTGACGTAAACATTCATGTACTCAAGAAAACATACCATTTTGAAACTAAATGATAAAAGTGTCAAAATAAACCGAACCGTTTTTATAGAAGCTTTCAAAACATAATGAACCGTATTCATTTTTGACGTCACTGATTCAACAACAAAATGTTTGGTTTCAAAACGCATTGAACACGGTTCTTCAAGAAAAAACAGCTATTATTGCTTTGTCTGTTTCTCACCACCTTGAAATAAAATACAAAAATAAATTCAAAGAATGGTGTGTGTGAATAATGATCTATCGGAAAATCGGGTATGTACACTGACAAAATAACAGTTCAGAGTAAAATTTCGGAATCTGGATTGAGTGCTTATAAACATTTTCTTATCGAAAAAATGACTTTTTCATGGTTTCCGCGCTAAATTTTCTATTTTTTTATTCATCTTGAACCTTTTTAAACGTTCTCCAAAATTTTTGTGGAAATTGGATGCAATCCAGGATTCTGAAACTTTTCCATTCTTCTTTGTTCAGCACCTAAGGTAAGTACAAAACAAATCGCCCCAAAATAATCACATGAATGTAGCATCGTAGCTATTTTATTCGTTTGAGCTTGAGCGAAAGTCTTACATTGAGGAGGAAACATCTGTAGCTCCTATCAATGAGATATTGAAAACAAAGTTTTGTTTAAATAAAGGAAATATCGATGTGATACGTATTTTGAACCGTTGCATAACTGATGTGTGTATCCTCAATTATTCCAAGACAGTCTATCACTTTCAATACCCTAGCATGAACTTTGTCATAAATACTCAGGTGAATGGGCAAAGTAAATTTTCTCGGAATCAAAGTCTAGTCTTACAAACTGATATAAACACACTAAAAACTTGTAGAGGTAACAGTGACAGTATTGACAGGTTGTTAACGGTAGGTTTCCACGTTACATGCACGTTTTCTGAAACGCATTTGATTGGCTGTCAGGGCTGTCAAAATCTCAATAGGCAAATAATAAACAGTGGTAGAATATTCGGTTGCACATTCCTCTCTACTGAAAATTAAGCTTCATATGGTATATGACTGATCGCCATCTACAATAGCGATCTGAAGCGTTTGCGATCTCAGAAATCAAGCAATCAGTTTTCGCCAAGTTTATCCCAAAATTATTCAGGTATAAGTAGATACACCAGGGTTTCCTAGGCAACTTAGTCACCAGTAACTTCTCTTTTTGCTTTTTAAGTTTTTGATATTGATGATGGCGTTGGTGATCAGTAACAGGGCAGCGAGAAAGAGCACAATGAAGTTCTTCAATGTTGCTAATATAAACATTGTTTTAGTTCACCTTCTCGCCTAAACTAAGCATAGCATTGAATACAAATGCGGGAGTTTTCTCCAGGCTCTACCCAGTCAACATCTCTGTGAGCTCGAATATTCAGTAGAAATTGCCGGTATGTTTCATTATTAGCCGCTTTTGAAGTACTTTTTTCATTGATGTACCCATTGTAATCAATTAGAGCCATATAAAATTAACAACTAGACAGATATAAAAAGTGTTAAAATTAAAAATATGCCGAATAATTCGATTAAATGAATGAATCGGAAAGAAAACGATGCATTTATTTGTTATCAACAACACTAATAAGAAAATGTCACTTCTGACAATTAATCATTGAAATAATCATCGAAAAGCAATATTGCCACTTCGCATTTTTTTTAAATAATTGATAAGAAGTAGGTAAATATTTTTCTATGCACAAAATAAATTCTTCTACATTGAAAAAAAAAAAAGAAAAGTACCACTACATGACTCATTTATAAGCATTCAAAAGCGTTTAAAAATATTTTCAGAAAAGGCCCAAATTTTACTATCTGAAGCATACCCATCTTCGTTCCTTTTTCAATAGTTGACGATTTGCTTTCGATCCGAGGTAAAGTTTTGTTATCATATATCTCCACGACAAAAAATATTCTCACGAAAACTTGTACTCCAATGTGTAGATTACAAATAAGGAATTAAAACGCGGAGCTTTTCCCTAGTTCAGTAGTTTTGACTTTTCAAATTTGGAAAGACAGACCTATTTCGCCTTTTTCGCGCCTATTTTACCTTTTCTGCATCATAAAATCAAAGAAGCACTCGTTACTCATCATATCCACACATTCTTGCACTTGCTGCGAACTATTCTTTTCACAAATATTTCCATTTCTCATGGAGAGACCCCGTTTCCAAATTGTTTGACGTTTAATTGGAGAATTGAAAGTGCATAGTCAACCGATCAATCGACAAACTATACTCTGATTCGAGCAGCCAACAAAAAGAGCAAGATCTAATATCATATTCATAAAAAAATCAAATGAAAGGAGAACAATTATTTTAAAATTTAGTAAAAGTATAGCCAGCTGACTAGTCGGATGTTTATACTTTCCTAGGAAATTTGTCACTCGTCTCGTTGCACACGCCATCTGAACTGACGTGATAGACGAGGCCCTGATGCCAATTATCATTGTGGGCATGTGTAGCAAATTTTATCCCAAAGTACTACAGGTAAAAGTTCCAACACCAGGGTTTTTATATTGGGCATCTCAAGTAGATCCTTCTCACTAACTCACAGGGCGTTTCAAAATTTGAACGCGTTCTAGAAAAACTGGTAGGTTCTAGGTCAAAATACTAACAACCGATTTGAAATTTATCTTGACGACAGACATATTAAACAGAGTGGTTCAACAAAAAGTATGCACCTAGCGTTTTTTAAGTTTGTAATTTCAAGCAAAAATGCTCAGACTACATAGAGTTTGAATATGAATTCTGAATTCAGTTCAGAACTATTTTTATTTCAACCAAAAAAACAATCGAATATTCAATATATAATATTGTTACGTCCTAGCGCCGGCCCTGACCATATCGTAAACGCAAGGCGAAGGATCGCGCCGTAGCGTTGTCATTTTTCCAAGAACTGTGATTGCCGCCTGGAGAATTCGAGACACGTCATCGGGGCTTCTCTGGAGGATTCTCGATAGGTGTGCAGACATATATAAGGATCGCGATATAGCGGCGGAGACAGAGTTTTTAAGTGGAAGAATTGGTATTACAGAAAGTTAGTGATTCGGCAGTTTTATTCAGAGCTAAGTGACGAGAGTTATTGCGATCTAAGTGGAGCAGAGCTTTGTGCGGAAGGAGAATTGTTAGTACAGAGAGTTTTAGTAGCGAGCGAGCATTGGAAAGTTATCGGAGCGATTTGAGTGATTGTGTTGTATTTTATTGTGATAGAGAGTTATAATAAAAGTAGTTCAGTGTTGTTTGGTGTTTTAATCGACGAACCCAGGGATATATCGTAACAATATGATTAGGAGTAGATCCAAATCGATTATTCCAAATGAAACCTTTCAAGTAAACCGCTGATACTTCATGAGATAGATCTATGGGAATCGGAAAATTGTGAAGGTGCAAATGCACGTAATTGGCCTTATCCCCGAGTCGCATGCTGTGCTTTCTTTACTATCATTATTTTAAACTCATTAAGTATTCAACAGCTGTTAGATAATGGGTCATTTAGAATACGCGTGTATTCTAAATTAGTAGCTGACGCTTCCGGATTTTTTTTTGGAATTTGATAAATCTAATACCTACATTCAATAATTGACCATAAACCAAAATTAACGAAATTCTGCTCCAAATTATTTTTAGAACGCAAGATTATTCTGACGATGATGAAGATGAAAATGAACTTCACCTTGAATGACCTTTTTCAATGTTTACTTTGGTAGATGTTATATTTGTGTGATTTGCTGATAACATTTCAGAATTTTCCAGTTGAAAAACCAACCAAAATTATGTTAAAAAAACAATCAGCAAATCACACATATATAACTTCTACCCAAGTAAACATTGAGAAAGGTCATTCGAAGTGGAGTTTGTTTTCATCTGCGTCAGAATAACCTCGCGTTGTATTGTTTCATCTACTTGCTGTTATTCAGAGTAGGGATACAACCAGAATTCTGGCCCATTTCAAGGTCACATCTAGCGATTGGAGTTGGAATATGACATCGGTACATGTGACGCCCTGCGCCCTGTTCACTCCAGAACATGACACGTACCCATGTACCGTCACATGTACCGATGTCATATTCCAACTCCAATCGCTAGATGTGACCTTGAAATGGGCCAGAATTCTGGTTGTATCACTACTATTCAGTGTCTCGTAGATCATTGAAAATAGGTGATAGCGAAGAAATTTGTGGTACACCAGCAGAAATTACCGCGCTAGCATGGTGTGAGTAGAAAAAGTACAGTACGCAACTCGAAGATAAGGCTAAATACGTGCACTCGTGAATTGCCGCACTCAGCTAACTTAGCTGGTTTGGTTTCCTATTACAATCTGAAAAACTCAAGAATAAATATTGAAATCTATAAAAGTATAGAAGGAAAAATCTTAATTCTTCTCCGAAAAGTTGCTGCGTTAATTTAAACCAGTCCTTCCAAATGACACACGTCCTGTTAGTCAGCAACTTCTCGCATGAGGTAAATTTGCCTATCAGAAAAATACAAGAACTAATATATAATATAAAAATACTCATCTTGAACGTTTTCGAAGCAGATTTGGCCTCCTAAGAATATATAGTATATATATATATATATATATGAAGTTTCTGTATTTTTGTGATAGCAAATTTACGTTATACAGTGTGGTCCACAAAGTCTGCAACAAATGGGAAACTTTTTTATTATCGATTTCTCAGAAAATTTTATTCTTGACAAAAGTTGGTGCATGTTCCAAAACTATACCAAGTGTACCTGAAATGGCTTTATGACAATCACCATACAGGATAGGCCAAAAAATATAAATTTCGTTCAAGAGTAAAGTACCCTTATTTCAGAAAATATAGAAATATGTTGAGGAGAAAAGTTGCTTAGAATTAAAAGTTATGTTCAGATACGAAGTCATGGCCTGCTATTCGAATTTTTTGGAAAATTTTGAATTACCCCCATATGATACATATTTTTACTATTTTGATTCAATATGTATTTGAAGTAGCTACAATCAAATCGGTTTGGAGTATTCCTTATCAAATTAAAGTGAATTTGTATAATTTACATGGATTTGTATTTTTTCAGGTGGCCGTCAACTTCGTGTTTGTTGCAACGATATTTAACAGAACTCTAAAATAACACGAATACTTTTTTTAACGAGGCAAATACTTTACTAACTACATAAAAATATTCGTGTTATTTTAGAGTTCTTTAAAATATCGTTGCAACAAACAAGAAGTTGACGGTCACCTAAAAAATACAAATCCATGTAAATTATACAAATTTACTTTAATTTGATAAGAAATACTCCAAACCGATTTGATTGTAGCTACTTCAAATACATATTGAATCAAAATAGTAAAAATATGTATCATGCGGGGGTAATTCAAAATTTTCCAAAAGAAAAAAATTCGAATAGCAGGCCATGACTTCGTATCTGAACATAACTTTTAATTCTAAGCAACTTTTCTCCTCAACATATTTCTATATTTTCTGAAATAAGGGTACTTTACTCTTGAACGAAATTTATATTTTTTGGCCTATCCTGTATGGTGATTGTCATAAAGCCATTTCAGGTACACTTGGTATAGTTTTGGAACATGCACCAACTTTTGTCAAGAATAAAATTTTCTGAGAAATCGATAATAAAAAAGTTTCCCATTTGTTGCAGACTTAGTGGACCACACTGTATATTACATATATTTTAGATAGAAATCAATCCTGACTTGTTGCCGCCAATAAACACTTCTTGTATATCTGTTTCACAGAAAGCGCACATAAAAATTGATTCGATATGGGAAGTCTGGAGCACATATATCTTTTCAGTAATTTATAAAGTAAAACCACTCCAGAAAGTACGTATCTGCATCATGGAAAGAGATATTAAATATCACACTCTGGAAGACATCGTTTCCTATGCATGTGTGCCCTTCAAAATTGAAGTTGACTATCTAATTTATATCATAGACATTACAACTAATGGACTGGCCCTAGGAGAGAAAGGACTGCGGAATGAGCAAGATAGAATATTCAAGTATAACCTCCAAGCGAATTCCTTCCTCATTGTAGCAGAGAGAGGCTATGGAGAGTAATTCAAGTACAGAATTATCATTCTGTCCTTCACAAATATGAAATGAACAAGCTGTACAATTCGGTATTTTGCCGGTTTTAGTAGTCCGAAAAACATAAAAATCTCAACCATTAGATTTTGTGACAATTTCTTAGGCCGTCATTACGGCGATAAACCGCCGCGTGTGTCTCTGCTCTTAGCTCCGACAAAAGTTTCGTCTCCAATAAATCAAGAGGGTATATCGCTATCTACCTAACTCGCATGAACAAAGTGTAGAACATGATATCTCGCGTCGTCATTAGGAACTTTTTTTCTAAAACTTCAAGATGAGAGTCAATTGAATGTCTTTCTATTACCAGAATTTAAATTTACATTTCAATCTTGAAATAAAAGTGATTTCTGCTCTCACTGAGTTCGAAAAACTATCAAGTCACTATTAATATATCTTTCGGTAGAATTCGTGGTCAACCCCCAAGATGAAAGCCAATTGCGTGCCGCCCTAAAGGAGCTGTGACAGTTAAAGCCCGAAAACGTCTATCGTTTCGTTGAAAACGTCTAAAGCTACTTCAAAAACTTGTATTATTTCTATAAAAACGTGAAAATTTTTGTTAAAAGCGTCTAAAGTTTTGTCAAAAACGTCTAAGGCGTTAGGAGGAGCGTTAACGTTTCGACGCATTGGACGTTTTTGACGAAGCGTTCGACGTTTTTAACGAAACGTTAGATGTTTCTGAAGAAGCGTTTTGGTCCCCACTCTAAAAAAGAGCGAACATTGCCATAATGAACCTCTATAAGACGTAACACGCGATTTGGGGCTACAACTGCCATAGCTCTCTACTTCCAGATTTTGAAATTGCAGGTTCTATTGAAAAATATTGGCTATTGAAAAGACCGTAAACATACCGTTGAATCACTGAGTTTGAAATATCGATATTTTTCAATAGAAACTGAAATTTCAAAATCTGGCAATAGAGGAGCTATGACAGTTCTAGGCCAAAACTGCGTGTTGTCTTATGAAGGTTCATTCAGGCAATATTGGTCAAAAATGTCTACCGTTTCGTTGAAAACGTCTTACGTTTCGTTAAAAACGTCTAACGTTTCGTTGAAAACGTCTAACCGTTTCGTCAAAAACGTCTAAAGTTTCGTTAAAGACGTCTTACGCGTCAGGCGGAGCGTTAACGGACGTTTCGACGCATTGGACGTTTTTGACGAAACGTCAAACGTTTTTGACGAAGCGCTCGACGTTTTTAACGAAACGTTAGATGTTTCTGAAGAAGCGTTTTGGTCCCCACTCTAAAAGAGAGCAAGCATTGCCATAATGAACCTCTATAAGACGTAACACGCGATTTGGGGCTACAACTGTCATAGCTCTCTACTTCCAGATTTTGAAATTGCAGCTTCTATTGAAAAATATAAGTTATTGAAACGACCGTAAATATGCCGTTAAGTCAATGAATTTGAAATATCGATATTTTTCAATGGAAACTGAAATTTCAAAATCTGGTAATAGAGGAGCTATGACAGTCCTAGCCCGAAATTGCATGTTATGTCTTATTAAGGATCATTCTGGCAATCTTTGCTCTTTTTTTTTGAAGTGGGGGGGGGGGGGGCAATTTAACGGTTCGTCAAAAATGTCTAACGTTTCCATAAAAACGTCTTTCGCGTCAGGCGAAGCGTTAACGGACGTTTCGACGGATTACACGAAGCTTTAGACGTTTTTAACGAAGCGTTTGACGTTTTTGAGGAAACGTTAGACGTTTTTAAGGAAACGTTAGACGTTTCTGACGAAGCCTTTGGTGCCCCACTCTGAAAATTGCCAGAATGAACCTTCATAAGACGTAACATGCGATTTGAGGCTAGAACTGTCATAGCTCCCCTCCTACTAGATTTTGAAATTGCAGTTACTATTGAAAATTAAAAGTTATTGAAAAAAACGTGAACATGCCGTTGAATCAATGAATTGAAATATTGACATTTTCAACTTGAGACTGAAATTTAAAGATCTGTTTCTCTAAAGACATCTTAGAGGTTGACCATGAGAAGTTTACCATAAAATATAGTACTAGTGACGTTATTAGACAAATTCGATGTCTCGTTTTTACGACTCGAACGCACCGAGACGGACCCCCTTAAAATCGTGTGCAAAAACTCACCGCCCTCCCGCTGCCTCGCGCTGACGCTCTTCGGCTTGTTGACGAGGTAGCGCGTCGCCTCGCCGCACCCG
The DNA here is from genome assembly GCA_032362365.1 of Zygogramma bicolorata. Classification (NCBI taxonomy): domain Eukaryota; kingdom Metazoa; phylum Arthropoda; class Insecta; order Coleoptera; family Chrysomelidae; genus Zygogramma; species Zygogramma bicolorata. The sequence continues at coordinate 2,849,998 of JAVJAQ010005172.1, forward strand.
CCGTACAGCTCCTCCTTGGCGAGATTGTCGAGGCTGCCGGCGTGCATGCCGTTCTCGGAGACGGACGACTGCTTGCGGTGGCGCTGGTGCCGGCCGTGGTGGTGGTGTCGACCGCCTCCGCCGCGGTGCCTGCGCGCCGCCGACGAGTTGTAGTGGCGCACAACCTCCGATCCGCCCGCGCTGGCAGCCCGCGCGATCCGCTCCGTCTCCTCCGCCTGGGTGAGCAGGTCCTGGAACGCGACGTAAGCTCCAAATTAGAAGAAGAGAGAGTGTAAAAGGCGAAATCTAACCGAATCACATTGGAAGGCAATATTGCCTAATCGTGGCGTTTTTCCCCAGATCTAGGGAAAATCAACTGTCTAGGAGAATGAGAAAAAAACACCTAAGTGAAGGTTTCCAGACTTACTAACTCTGCTTGGGAAAGAGGGGGAAAAAGAGCAGTCTCAAAGTTCAGAACCCCAGGAGAGAAAAATATTCCACAAATCTTCCAGGTTTTTTATGAATAAGGAATATGAGGAAAAAACAGCTGTCTCGAAGTTCATATTTTCAGAAGAGTAAAATATTCCCCAAATCTTCCAGGTTTTTCATGAATATATAGTGAATATAAATAATATTTATATCATTTTTGTTTTCTCAAATCTCATTCATTTGAAGGCAGTGTTGCCAAAGCGTGACGTTTTTCCCGAGACCTGGGGAAAATTAACTCTAGGAAAGTGAGGGAAAAACAGCAGTCCCAAAGTTCAGGTTCCCAGGAGAGAAAAATATTCACCAAATCTTCCACGTTTTCCATGAATAGGGAATATACATAATATTTATATCTGTTTCAATTTTTGTTTTCTCAAATCTCATTCGAAGGCAATTTTGCCATAGTGTGGCCTTTTTTCTCGAGACCTGGAGAACATTAACTCAGGGAAAGTGAAGAAAAAGCAGCAGTCTCAAAGTTCAGGTTCCCAGGGGATAAAAATATTCCCCAAATCTTCAACGTTTTCCATGAATAGGGAATATACATAACATTTATATCTATTTCAATTTTTATGTTTCTCAAATCTCATTCGAAGGCAGTGTTGCCAAAGCGTGGCGTTTTTATCATACCTGAGGAAAATTAACACTGCTTGGGAAAGTGAGAAAAAAACAGCAGTCCCAAAGTTCAGGTTCCCAGGAGAGAATATTCCCTGAATCTTCCAAGTTTTCCATGAATAAGGTTAATACGTAATATTCACATCCGTTTCAATATTTGTTCTCAATTTTCATTCCAAGGCAGAGTTGCCAAATCGTGGCGTTTTTCCCCAGATCAAGGAAAAATCAACTCTTGAGAAAATGAGGAAAAAACAGCTGTCTCAGAGTTCAGGTTTCCAGGAGAGAAAAATATTCCCCGAATCTTCCACGTTTTCCATGAATACGGAATATGCATAATATTTACATTTGTTTCCATTTTTGTTTTCTGAAATCTCATTCGTGGGCAGTTCTGCCAAACCGTAGCGTTTTTCCCCAGATCTAGGAAAAATCAACTCTGCCTGGGAAAATGAGGAAAAAACAGCTATCTCAGAGTTCAGGTTTCCAGGAGAGAAAAATATTCTCCAAATCTTCCACCTTTTCCATGAATAGGGAATATACATAATATTCACATTTGTTTAAATTTTTGCTTTCTCAAATCTCACTCGAAGGCAGTGTTGCCAAACCGTGACGTTTTTTCCCAGATCTGGAGAAAATCAACTCGGGCTGAGAAAATGAGGAAAAAAACAGCTGTCTCAAATTTCTGATTTCCAGGAGAGGAAAATATTCCCACAAACTTTCAGGTTTTCCATGCATAGGGAATATGCATAATATTTACATCTGTTTAAATTTTTTCTCGAATCTCTATTGTCGTCACATTATAATCAAAAAGTATTTTTTCATTCGGTTATTATCTGAACTCATAAAATATCACATGGAATATGAAAAATTAGGGAGGAAAATTCAAACTTATGAAACGCGTCACCATTGGTCGAGACGAAATGTGACGTCAGACGACACAACATCTGCGTTGATATTAACACTGCGTTAGTGGAGTAAGTGGAAAAAATATTTCGAACCTGCACTCTTGCGGTGATTTCCAGTGGATCTAGACTTGTAGTGAAACTAGGCCGATGATGGTTCTGTCCAATTCATCGAAATTACATACATTCATGACAGCATATTTTGCATGGAATCTCGATTTTACTCACGCAGAGATCAAAGGAATAACAGCAACGAGGTAATCATTATGTTGTACGATATACAGGGCGGCGAAAATTCGTTTGCACGCTATTGCTACATCGGTAACGGTAAAAGATGCAAAGTTGGTGAAGAGTGTAATCCCGACTATGCTATAATTTATATTTTCAGTAGGATGTTTCGTTTGTCACCCTAAGCTATTTTCTCAAATACGGACCTGATTTTTTTCAATACAAATTCCGATGCTTCCTTCAATCCTGCATCAACTTATCCATCACGCTTAACGTTCCCCTCGACATTTCAGGTAAAAAAAATAATCGTGACTGTTGATTGTAGCTGAAATTTGATATCTAGATCCTCTTTACTTTGTACTTGATGAGATGTCCAAAGTTCACATTCAACTATGAAATATTCATAAAGTTCCACCTCGTTTATTAGACGTGATGACATCACGCATATCAAGTTGCCGTACCTTTTTATTCACTCCATTAGGCTCAATTATTGGAAATCAATACCAAGTGAATATGATCAAAGTAATTTTTTTAACGAAGTAAAACAGTTTCAGAATACAATTTCATGTATCCCATGTGGGTTGTATGAAATACAGAAATATTAGCCAATTACAACTTATGTCAAAATAGAGTTCATTTCAGAAACAATAATGAAAACAGGGCATGGCCCAGCTCTTCAGGTTGACTGACAGTCATTCGATATCTGAAGTCAAGCAACGCCGAGCGCGGTTAGTACTTGGATGGGTGACCATACAGGGAAATACCGTGTCGAAAGCCCACACAGCTGCAGCGAAGTAGCATATCATAGCTCGCAGACAATATATCAATGAGCACAAGATATATTGAGGATATGCCGTCCTTCGGAGGGGACGTAAAGCCGTCGGTCCCGAGTCCATGGATGTTGGGCTCGTTAAAGATCCCTACCTCTGGTTGGAATACCAGAGGGTTCGGCAAAATTTCCGGTTGGGGGAAGTGTGCTCACCGGCGTCGGTGATTGGCCTTGGTAGCGGAAATAGGCCGACGTTAAATAAAGAATTAAAAAAAAAAAAAAATAATGAAAACAATATCATTTTCATCTATATAAAATGTTGACTGATATGCTTTTGTTTAGTCAATTCCTTACAAATATACACCTGAGTTAAAATTTCTAAAACGTAAAAAATTTCCAAAATATCGTTTCATCAAACAGAATAATCCAAGTTAAAATTTGACATGAACTCCTCGTGGCTATAGCCTCTGGAAATCAATCAATCAAGACTTTACTCTGTGTTTGAAAGCATTTGTATCAAACCATTATTGTTCTTGGTGGCCAACGTCCCGGTCCTCCAGTTCCAATCAAAATTATGTTTAGATAATCAATAATTTTCGCTGCAGTATGAGGTCCACAACCATCTTGCATGAAAAGCTAATATTTCTCAATGGAATTCATCAAATACCGCATCTAATTTTTTTCATTTTCATTTATATTTTCCCCTAAACACTCTATCGAGAGTGCCCAAAAGGCAGCCGAAACACTCTGGGGCGTCTTACTAACTTCTACGGTAGATTATTTGCTTTATTTCAACTGAAGGAAAATCCAGACAAACCCACGGTGCTAATAAAGAGAGTTACGTAGCATTCAGATTTCCATCTATGAAAACCGGGGCCTATGATCTTATTACAAATTACCACAAATTGACTGAGAATCACACTTGGGGTCTGACTTCTAGCGTAAGATGGGGACTTACTTTGGCATAATAATGTACCTGTTTTGATTGAATAACCCTGCATTGGTGAAGGTACAATCATCTATAATCTGTACAGTATGATCTACTAGTAAAAAGCATATCTACATTTAAATGCCATCGCAACCAGAAAATGTTCATCAAGGAACATTCTTGAATAACAGTCACATAATCGGTAAAAAACTCAAAACACAATAATACCTAATCGTTTACTGAAAAGTTTCTAGTTTTCAATTTTTAAACAATGTTTGAAGTATAAATAAAAGTCATTACCTCCCTTAGCATTGTTTATAGAGATAGAGTCAAGTCTGTGTAGGTATATGAAGCACTTTTGTGTTTTTTTATATGCAGATTCACACGAAAGGGAGGCCCTGTAATGTTCAAAGAACAACGAGTGAATCAAGGGATAGGATATACGAATTAACATTTACTTTGAATTTCTGAAGTTTGTAAGCCTCCGGAAACACCTCTTTTGGCAAGGAGTTCCAAAGCTCAGCTATTCTATTGAAAAAAGATCCTCGAGTAAGAGAGGTTCGACAGGTTTCCAAATTCACAACAAAGGGATGGTAATACTGTACTCGTCGAGTCATCCGTGTAGATATTGCCAAGGGGGGAACGATTGATAACAATTCAGAAGAGCATCTACAGGATAATGTCGATATTTCCGACAAAGTGAAATAAGTGAGTGTCAGTTTGACTGGAACATCGAAAGAGAGGTTATGAGGCTTGAAAGTAGGGTTGACACAACGTTCATATATAGGAAAGTTACGAAATGTCATCATATCGATCCCTCCATATTGCGGGGGCGTCAATGAGGTTAAGGTGAAATTCCACGATATACTAATATGCAAGTGGATTTCAGTTTCTGGTATCTGATTGGTAGATAACAACAGATACTGCAAAAAAATACCTGCTTCCCTAATAAGATCTATGAATATTCGAGTATATTGAAAATCTAACTTATGGTGTTCAATACTGAATGTCAGTTGAGAAAAATTGTGGATATTCTCTTCGTATTTGTGTTTGGTTTGACAGATAATTCAACTCGATCTGATCTCGATATATGTGAAAATTGAAAACGAAAGCAAATGAAAAGATGACTGTGTATGGTTGGTGAAAATCCGAAGGGAATACCCGTGTTTGAAAAAAAAGTGGGACTGTTCCTCATGCAGCAAGAAACTTTGCCAGAGTATGATAATTACTCCTATATGAAATGGAAAGTATTTGGGTTTACCAGTCGTTCAAGGATCTTTTTCCGAGGCCAAGAAAATGTTTGAGCTTTGTATTATACTTTGAACGTTATCTACGTCTTCTCATGTATAGTGTTAAATTTATATATGAATCCGAATGGACTTATGAACAAAATGCCTCTTCAAAGATATCGCTTTGTAATCATGCAACCAATTGTGATATAGTCCATTCTTACAAAATGAGTACTATGATTATTCGTGAATGAAATCTTATCCTAATAATAAACTTATCCTTATAGAAACACTTTAAAGCTAGTAAAATATTACTCTAAGAAACTCTTTACACTATTGAAAATTGAACAAACGACTTAAAATACTTGCATAATGATTCCCTAAACTCCACAAGGACAAGACAGAGTACAAAACGCAACGCAGGTTCAGGTATGCTGTGGGCTGTGACTACGCAACAAATCTTTTACTTTTACAACAGAGTAACGAAGACACCAAGAGACAGAGACAATCAGGAATCTGCCACATAGAACATATATGTTTGTGTGTTCTGTGACAATTTCTTTGCACTTTTTCTGTTTATCTTTGGTTCTATGGGGTTATGCCACCCATAGAGATTTTTAATTTACCCAATTTACCCCAGAATTGCCAACTTTGTTTTCCCCAAACCCTGTCCCTAGCCTCAGGTACCCCCTCGCCTATAAACTCGTGACATTTCGTAACTTTCCTATATATGAACGTTGGGTTGACAAAAATAAAGAAAATGAAAGTTGGGGCAATAAAATAATCTTCAAAATTTGAGTGATATACGAAATTGGCAGAAAATTCCACTTCTCTTGCTGAATTCAATGCTATCTTATAGCATTATGTATGAGAAGTAATAAAAAAATATGGAATTCAACCTACGATGTTCGTAAGAAAAATGAACAATAAGACATATCCCTCACAGAACACGTATATATAGAAGGGTATCTGCTATGAGACGCTCTGGAAATGAATTTTAGTTTACGGAACTGATCCATGCAGCGCTGGTGCACGGTTGACGGTTGAAACATATTGTTGCCAACAGATGGCAAACTTGTTGGAGCCGGACTAACAATTGACGTTTGAGGTAATATGAGGCTTCAGTAGCGACATCTTTTGACAACAAAGACTATAAAAGCGTGGCAATATGTTGAAAGTTAAAACTTTTTTCAGAGATTAATCAGCTCACCACCAAACTGATATTATTTGCACTTGAAGCGCGTTTCGCTAGCAAGTTTGTCATCTTCAGGGGGAGAAAATTGATAGGGAGATACGAATATCAATTTTCTTCTCCTGAACATACTAACCTTGTAAGCGGAACGCGCTTCAAGTGCAAATAATATCAGTTTGTTGGTAAGCTAATTAATCTCTGAAAAAAGTTTAAACTTTTACACCGAAGGTTGCAATTTCATCCTTTATTTCAAAAGTTGCCTTTCCTCTTCAATTAACTCAATGAATTCATGGATAAAACACGACTACATTTTGAATGCATTAGTCGACAACCCAGTTCCAAATAGGTAAGGGCGTAGTTGTTTTAGATGGACTGTTCCTTCTTTTTTGTGAATAAAGTAAGTCAATAATCAACAAAGTACAATATATAAGTTTTTATTACAGAAACAAAAACACTAAGAAATAAATCTTACCTAATTGTATTGTAGGATATGCAATTTCGTAGAGACCCCTATGGCTAACCACTTTGAACTCATCTTTGAAGTGAATATCACAAACAATATAATTCTTGTGAATTTGTGCATGACTTTTATTTGCAAAAAATGGATTCTTCACTTTATGCATCCACGTTTTAAACAATTCTGGTTCCTTATCTGGTCTAGGAAATCGATGGCGTTTACTAAACCAATCCTCACACTTTGGCACACATGTTTTTGGATGGGAACTTCTGATTCCGATCTCCATATTAAAATAATTAGCACTTCGATAATTCTTATACGAAGAACTGAATAGCATTGTCATTGCCAAATTCAAACGTCAAACGATAATTTTCCTTTCCCATCTTTTGGCAACAATATGTTTCAATCCGTGCACCAGCGCCACATGGATCAGTTCCGTGAACTGAAATGCATTTCTAGGACGCTCATTTGAGAGTTTTCTCTATATATATGTGCTTTGTGATATCCCTTCAGATGATATGTCCATATGGTTCGCTAACTATATATCTCTGTAAACAATGTCCTTAGTTACAGCATAGTTTATAGAGATATAGTTAGTCAATGCCCGTGTAAAAATGATTTGAATGGTTTTTGCTACACCATCTATAGTATAATGTTGATATTTCCGTTTACTTGACAATGCACAACAAAGTTTTCTACTCTGAAGAGAAAAATAGCTGCAGAGTTCTCTCAGTTTGGCTAAAATGTTGAAAGAAAGATAATGAAGCTTCGAAATAGAGTTGACGATAGAAATTTATAAAATAAATAAAAGTTCAGGCATTGAAATAATTCTCAAACCATGAATGATCTACGACAATGACAAAAAAATTTCTCTTATTCAGAATTGGGTAGTACTTCGTTCGCTATAAGCACCTTTTTTGAATTTTTTTTTGTGGAACTTACGTAATTTGGTCTCCTCTACGAAAAACCGAAATGGAATTATCGGCGGTCTCTTATATTTTCGGAGATACAGGGCCTTTTTGGTGTGAAACTTCACAATTTTCCACATCAAATTTCTGTTGTTTGATTTCACAAAATTCCTCCTTCTTCTGATCAAACGTTAGTCACTCTCTTATTCACCCGTTTTCAACATTTTTAAGCAGAAAAAAAAACATTATTTTTTCAAAAAATGCAACTTTTTCCAAAAGTCAACAATAATGCATTCAGTTCTCAACAATAACAATGAGAGCGGCAACACTGCAAATACATCACTTTCGACTGTCATTGCACTATGACATCACAACAAATTGGTTATGGTTTGAAAATAATTGCATTTTCTGGAAAACTAATGTTTTTTTCTGCTTGAAAATGTTAAAAACGAGTAAATAAGAGAGTGTGTTGTGTTTGATCAGAAGAAGGAGGAATTCTGTGTGTTTAAACAACAGAAATTTGATGTGGAAAATTGTGAAGTTTTACACCAAAGACCAAAAAGGCCCTGTATCTCCGAAAATATAAGAGACCGCCGATAATTTCATTCAGGTTTTTTGTAGAGGAGACCGAATTACGTAAGTTCCACAAAAAAAGGTGCTCATAGCGACCGAAGTATTACCCAGAATTGATTGCCTTCTAGTATTATGTATAAGTGCGAATCAGGCTACGACGTCCGTAAGAAAAACGAAAAAAAAACATGACTTGGAAACGAAATCACTAGTGCCATCTACCCGCAGTATCCCTTCAAATGACATTTCCATATGGATGACTAACTATATCTCTATTAACAAAGGTTATAGGGGGTGCAAATTAGTTGATTTTATCACCAAAGTGGCGCTGCGATCATAATTTGTGAGCCCAATAGCTGTGAGCCGCGTCTGAATGTAGAAAGGACCACTTACCTTGAATAGTTTACTCTTTCCTTCCCTGTCCTTCGGATTTTTATAATTGATCGCCTCGTCCAGCAAAGCTTTCAATTCTCCGTCGTTCAGGTTGGATAGCGTCTGCAACAATGATAATAAAGAAATTATTGACTTGTCGAAACTCTGCTTTGAACAAATCTTAAAGTTTTTATTTTTTGAGCAAAGGTTATTTGGCTATTCCTTATCCAAGTCAATGTAGAAAGAATACAGAACTTCTATAAAAGAAGTGGCATCGAAAAACCTTCTACCGTATTTTTCACAAAAACTTGGAGACCAGCTAAATATTCCATTTATAACTCTTGCTTTCGAAGCCCTCGCTCTTCGATCTTTCAATTAAACAGAATCAATATTTACTCATATAAATAGATTCTCTAAGCTCACAACGAAGGGGTGGGAATTCTAGACTAGTCGGTTCATCCGTCTCGATAATGCCAGTGGTGGAAGGTACTTTAATCAATAGTTTTGACCAAAACAATGTGCGCTACTGATTTTTTGAAATTTTTCTATTTTTTTTCATCTAATTGAGGCGCTAAAACTACAAACTTTTTCATCTCAATTTTTTTTTCATTATCTTGGCCTGTTTTTGAGAAAAAAATAAAAATCACTTTATTGCAAGTCCTTGGAACAACAAAATTTTTTTTTTCACACGATGTTGATATGAAAAATTATAAAAAACTTGAAGATGAAAATTAATATGACGTTGAAACCTGGTGACAGTTTTTAATGAATATATATGAATATGTTTAGTAGAAAAAGTGTCTCATTTAAAAGTCGTGTTTCATCGAAAACAATTCATCTCAAAACTTTGAAATATGGACTTTCGTGTTATGTCATTTGTCCAATCATGCATGTCCATGAAAATACACCCCGGTTGTTGATGGTTTGCTAGTTTTATTTTGTTGTACCAAGGGCACATGCAGTGAAGTGAATTCTATTTTTTTTCTCAAAATCAGAGCAAGATACAAGAAAAAATATAGAGATGAAAAAGTTATGGTTTTAGTAGTTCAATTCGAAAAAAATAAAAAAATGCAAAAAATCAGTGACATACATTTTGTTGGTCGAAAATATTAGTTGAGGTAACTCCTCATTACAATACAACTGTTTGATGGTTAGGAGAATTCTGACCTTAATTTTCTTGTTTACTAGTCAAGCCAAGTCAAGTATTTATTGGTTCTCAGAGGATCATACAAGGTATGAAATAGAACAAGTCACAACAGTTTAAAACAGAAACGTTAAAAAAAACTACTAAAACTACTTGGTATATAACTCTTCCATTATGTGAGTTTAAGACCCAAAAAAATATTGGTCCCTACTTTTTTTAGGTAGCTCTGATCCAGAATTATGAGCATACAAGAAAAAACATGTATTGTAATAAATACCATCCAAAATGGAGGTGGTTCACACATTGTTGTATATTTATCTCAATATCATTTTTGCCCAATTAGGTACATCTTACTTATTTCATTCTTCAAACAAGAATCCATTTCAATGTTATTGTTCAGATATGAGTGCCGAGATGAGTGCCTTAACCTAAGTAATTATATGAAAAGTTTTTATTCTTATTATTGCTTTTCAATTTGATATTGCTCCTACATGTTTACAATTTGAAATTCATGTAGGCCAGTATTTTATTCTTTTATTGTATATTTCAATTCTAATTTTCATAGGTCATTGCTGTTTGTTTCAGTTTAGATTATTTCCATTTTATAAGGTTTTCAACAAGTTTCAATAGAGTGACAATTGAGGTTCCAAGCAATACCATTCATTTAAGATTTTATCATATCTTCTAGTGGTGATATTCAACCTTTTCTCGGAATTTAACGTTGGAATTATTTGAATCGCAGTTCTCCTATACCTACTCAGTGAACCAAATATAACAGGAACAATATCGGGTCCAAAATGGATCTTTGGGGCACACCTTAAATATTTAAACGTTGTACAAGTGAAAGAAGGAAATCTAGTCTAGTATTCCGAAAATTTATAAAAAAATTGGATATTATCCATCTGTTATTACCTAAAACTTTGTACCAACTTATTATCTAAAACTGCTGCATAAATCCGGTGAAATATAGGTCATAATGATATTCATGAGAAATTACGCCCAAATGAACGTCACAATATCACGAGTGATAAGAATCAGTAACACAAAAGTACCTACTCCCCTTTTGTTGTTAAACAAAGATTGGTATGAAAAAATAGAACTCAATTTTCAACAAAACACAGGACAATGACTATTCCCAAAATAGGTTTTATAAAAAAAAACATTGGCACGTCATTAAGGCGCATTCTTTTCATTGGCAACAAAAATGATCCGTACTGTATACTTTCTTGCAAATAAAAATAGTAATATATATCACCAAATTGAGAACGATAATCAACCAAGTAATATCTATTTAGGTAAATGACACCAACCTTTTCATTTTTGTCCTTTTCATTGTTGACATCAGAAGCGATTGGTTTTTCACACTTATTTTTTTCAACTTTGTCTGGAGCTTTAGGGGTATTGTCGTCTTCAGGAGATGGGGCCATTTTCAGTGCAAAATTTTTTTGGGTACCTATCTGTGGTCACAATCACCTATTTTGGCAAACACATTTTTCCCTAGTTTTCCAGATATTTTTCACTTGAAAGAAAGGGAAAATAACTTTTGCTATGCTAGTGTTCTTGTGAGATTAGCATATTTTCTGTCGAAAAAAACACATTTTTTGGAATCCGCCATTACACTCTCAGAGTTAGATTTAGACGTTCTGTGTTTCAGAATTCAGACGAATCAGACGTTCAGACGAGACGTCCATAAAACATCTTATGTGTCATGCACAACCAGTGTTGCCAGATGGCGAGGAGTTGAACAAGGTATAGGGACCCTAGGTTTCAAGGTATCCAGAACAAAATGAAGGTACACCAAAGACACGAAATTTTTGTGATTATATGGGTATTTTATTATTTGTTCTATGGTTTTTTGGAAGGGCGTGCTCAGAATTTTTGAGTTTTGCATATGTTTTGCTGTCAAAGAATGTTGCTTTATGGTCGAAATATCTGCTTTTAATTTAACATCACATGCTGTACCTACAATTGGCTTTAGGGCCAGTTTTTCAATACAAGGATAAATGAGTTATCTGTCAGATAGATGGAAGGAGAGAGGAGGTGCGCGTGGATAATATTTGGCAGTGACAAGGAAAAAAACTGATGGTTATTTTAATCTGACAGATATCTTGCATTGAAAAACCGGCCCTCAGTGTCACAAGTTGGATCGGGTTTCAGGTTTTTTTCTGGCTCAAACTGCTGCATGATAAAAAATGGTATAAAATGACACAAATCTTTAGATAATGGTATTTTTGTTAAGGAAAAATGTAAAGGTACAATAGTGGTAATTCTATACCTCATATGTTAAATTTTAAAGCATGTTAAAATTTTCCTCCATACCATTTTACGTATGTTCAAAATTTTGACGTGCTTTTAAATTTAACATGGCCATACAGAATTACCCCTAATGTCTCTGAAAAATGTTACAAATACCTTTATATAGGTACGTCTGGCAACGCTGTGCACAACTGTCACTTGCGTTCAGAGTTCAGATTCAGATGCATCAAGGCTCAAGGTCATTTAACATTTACAGGGTTATCGTCTGAACCTCAAAGTAATGAAGGAAAAAGAAATGCTTTTTCTGTCCTTGTTTGATCGCATCAAGCTAGGCCTCGTGCCTCGTTTGTTTTGTTCGAACGCTGGGTAGAACCATGTGGGTAGAACCAACGTTGGTATATATTTGAACGTTGGTACTACCTACTTATATCCAAGCAACTGTTTAAACTAGAGCACTAAAAGTATAGGTATTATCGTCCTCCATTTTGTGTCCTGGCGATGTGAAGAAGCATATGTAAACATTGGGACCTTCACCAGAAAAAAGTTATTATCATCCGAAAAAATGGTGAAAATAATATCAAAGTGCCTCTGAGTGATACAACATCGTGTTTTCTCTTCGCCCGTACGCAGTAAGTAAACATATTTCTGCTCGAATATCAATATAATGTAAAGTAAAATCAGTGACATATTTCCGGAATTGCAAGTGTTTTATAGCAAAAAATTGCGTGAATTCAGTCGAAATTCTGGATCAAATCCCTCATTAGAATAAAACTGAATTCAACTTAAGCTGAAAATACCTCGGCTCATTCCAGAATGGAATTTTTCTTTGAATTTCCGACGCAATCATAACTTCTAACCTCAATTTTGGATTTGACAAATTTACTTACAAATAAGATATGTTGTATATAAGATGTCTGGTTGTATATAAACATTGGAATTTATAATTTATGGCTGATTATATACAATTCTCATCAATTTTTTTCAAACATTGAGACCATATTGTTTGTGACTCACAAAAAAATTATCATTACAGCTCCAAATGTATGTGTGGATCGATTAAACGATATTTCCAAATAAACTCTGAAAATGACGTGCTGTTCGGCTAACAACTGCAAGAACAGAACAGAAGAAGGATTTCGCATGTACCGATTTCCAAGTTTAAAGGACAAACGAAACATCAAATGGCTGCATAATATGCGACGAGGCGGAAATTGGAAACCATCAGCGCATTCCCGTTTATGTGAAGTAAATATTCATGTTGTTGCTGCATTCTACGTTTATTAAGGTTGTTAAATTATAAACAAACAAAAAGTTGTTTGTTTGCCAATAATTTTTTCATTTAAATTATATTTCTGTATGATATTCTTCAATGAAAAAAGTTGACTCAACAAAATTTTATAAGATACAAAAATATGATACTTTTGAGTGTTTATGGGCAAGATTGACTAACGATTATAATGATATCATGCTAATTTATTACTGTAATGGAGATTGATGGCCAAAATCTGATTTAAAAATCTGATAAAAAAATTGAAACCAAACGCCGTTCCAACATTGTTTGATGTTCCCAACCCACCACCATTGATAGACCCACCGCCACGAAAATCTGTTTACAACAAACAACAAAAGCAAAAAGAATATGGAAGTGCGTCCATGAAATAGTTGTAAGTGCATTTGTACATTGAGGAAGTGTTGTTTAATAAAACGAAAAAAGTAACATTGTGACATGATTTTATTTCATGGAAAGTACCGGTTATTAGGCGTAAAATCAGATTCATCATGCAGAAGACATGCATTACAATAAAATACAAATTTATTTCGAACTTTCATATAAATTTTGCTGGAGAAAAGTCACACAAAAAATACACAACTACATACTGGAAAGTTACAGACTACAAAGTTAGAAGGTAAGTAATTTTCAGATATTTAGAAACCCATAAATGCAATACATTTCTCAGAAAAATTTATAAAATTTTGCAACAGATTCCAGCAATCTTCAATAAAAAATTTTATAGTTGGTAATTTTGCAAGAAGATTTGGTAATGCTCAATTTTCTAACAAAAAAATTTCATAATTTGTTATATATTCGATAAAAAGTTTCCTAATTCGCTATTTTAAATTATAGATAGATAGATAGTTTATTTAACCATGTTACATATACAAGTACGATTATGGCAGGTCAGAACAATTTCAGAACAGAACAGAACGAACAATTGGATGATAACACTTTAAAGTGTCAAATATTTAACAAGTTAAATTATATTAAAAATATCAATGATAATGGTAATTGAGAAAGACAAATATCTCTAATATAATGAGAAATGGCAAGTGTATATAAGTTTAAAAATAAAGAAATGTCACTAGTACCTATAATATAATACAATTGCGTCAATATTAAAAGTAATAAAAAATGAGATTACATTAATAGTAATACATAAAATATTGTGAAGACAGAAAGATATGTATAAAATAGTGCGACGTAAGGTACATAAAAGCAAGCTTGAGTTCTGTGTGCTATACTACATAGAGCTAGAATCTAAGAGAGTTGGCTTTTTGGAGGTATTACGATACACTATAGAAGCAGTTTTCAAGAAAAAATCTTTTGATTGTAATTTTGAATTTTTTTGATTCTAATAGTTTAATTGATTCATCGAGAGCATTATATAAATTGAGATTCAAAGAATTATGTTGGCTTACAGCTAGTCTGTGTCATTGAAGATTCAACAAGTCTGCAGATTTGGTGTTGTAATTGTGTATATCCGAATGCTTAGTAAATTTGGTCTTGTTATTATGTATTTCCAGTAGAACTGTGAATATGTATAGGGGAGTGGCATTATGCTAAGTATATAATTCTAGAATCATACAACAGGTATAAATCACAACTTGGAATCACTTCGTGTAGTGTCACTGGTTCTATAGACTAGTACCCAAAATGTGTCACAATAACTGCAATTGGAGTTCCAAAAAATAATTCTGGCAATTCAACGCTAAAAGTTTTGACTATTTCGAGCCATACTTCTTAAAATATTCAGCAGCTTGCGGAGTTGAGGAATACATTTGTAGAATGAAACGCATCCTTGCAATAGTTTTCTTGAGAGCCTGATTTTCTGCGAAAAGGGTGACAATCTGTTCCTCACTTGGTATTCTTATTTTCGCGATTTTCCAACCCCGACATTATCACAGACTGCGATTCCCTGTTGAAAGAAAAAGAATATTTTTCAACATTTCTGAAGCGATGTAATCACAAAGTACACAAATTTTTTTAATTATTAAATACGCACTTTTACAAAACCCTTGTCGAATCCAACATCAAATTCGTAGCAGCTGTCAATCGTGCTTCTACTATTGATATTTTCACTCTCGGCACATTTTAGCAAACAAATAGTGAGTTGATTTGTCAGACAAACATACCACACAAGTATTTTACTCGGTTTTTGAACTAATAATTTTTTTTTAAAGAAAACAATTGAAACATTCGACTTCCTTCGATGTTAACATTTGATTTACATATGCTTCCCTTGTTTTGACAGGACACAAAATGGCGGATGATAATACTCATGTTTTTAGTGCCTTATTTAAACTACTTGCTGACTCGTTGATCATTGAAAATGAGGGATAATGAAGGAATTTGTGCTATACCAGCATAAATTACCGCACAAGCATGGTGGGAGTAGAAAAAGTATAGTACGATAAAGCTAGCTAGTTATACTCGAAGTCGTGAATTGTTCGCTCGTGCGTGATAGAATATTCATCCTTCTCATTACGTAATGTACTATTTTCCTTTAGTAGTCGATTGTGAAATGTTGAGTCTCCAAGTTTTCTGATAGAACCAGTGTAACTGAAATATTCTTTTACAAGTACTGAAAATAAAAGTACTACTACTACTGCTACTACTACTTACTACTACTGCTACTACTACTACCAGTACTACTACTACTACAAAAATCAATGTTCTATCCTTCTGGTTATTGGTTTTCCATTGTGAAACCAGTGCAATTTTAGTGTGTGTCTATTTCTTTTTAATTTTCTATCAATGAAAGATAGAGATAAAAAAATGTGCACCGGTTTCAAACATGAAAGCGCTATGTACCGCTCGGTGCACACGAATTCTAAAGACCAATAATCAAACAGTCGCGCGGATCGCGGATACGCGTTGAGCAGCAAAGCCAAATCAAATCACAGAAAACTGTTCTGTGTTCTGTGTCAAACCCATAAAACGAATCGCAAAAATCAGCACAGTAGACCTACCAACTCAATAGCACACCACTACGGACACAGACTTGCAAGCTGCAAGACAGTCTCTGTCCCCCGACGAAGCTTTTGTTATGTAACAGCCTGTTACATACCAGGAGGAGCACTGGTCTTAAGCGCCTGCTGATAGGAAGCTCCGACCATCCAAAATAGAGAGAGAGAGAGAGAGATACACAGGACACAGAAATAAATAAAACCATCGACATCCAAATCCACCACATATTCAAAATAAAATTACTAATTACATTATTTGAATCAATAATTCAGACAGTCGAATACACTATTCCTTCTAACAAGATGACTGAGGAAAATGTATTCCTTTTTGTGCCAAATATCATAGGTCTGTAGTAGATGCTTGTCTTTACATGAATAAATTTTATTTATTTAGTGCATAAATAACTATTTCATTCAATAAAATAGTTATTTATGCACTAAAGGCGGATTGAGCGAATGCCTAATTTTGTGAATGATGGATAACTCAACCGGTTGAAAAAATCCAATTTGGTCACTTAAATAAGTATTATATTCAATATACCTAAGCAATAAACTATCAGAAGTAGCAGTTTTCAGCTAGTAGATGTGATTTTTCGTCATTTGTATTATTCATTGAATTATGTATTCACTAAATCTCCCTTAAGGGCATCAGATAGATATTTATGCCCTGAGGACAATCATCCTCAAAACACGAGGGCTACAGGCCAGACATAAAATACTAAAATATCATTTTTAGGCTATGCCAGGATAATATTGGCCATAATATCATTTTATTTTATGCCCTCAAATTACATCATTGCTTGCACATGCTATGTGACATCAGCACTACTCGATGCAGTTGATGGACACGCTGCCAGGTAAAGACCATTGTGAAAAATGGAAACATCTCTCAATGAATTTTTGTAGATATTTAAAACAAAGTTCCAAGTTTGGTGGAATGCTCGATCAGCTCACTGACCGATGCGGCACAATGGGCTTAGTAACTGTTTTGGCGCATTTCTACCCGAAGTATATGTTCTTATTCATCATGTCCATGTGTATTGATGTGGCATGTCACTGGATATTCCTTCACACGTGAGTAATTTCCTTTGGGAGTGTTCTCTCTCTATGTTCTCCGTTTCAGATCTATACTGCAAGGGAAAACTAGTCACAAATTTGTTGACATGTCTGAAAATCCCATTATGAGCCTATATTATTCCAATAGGATGGTTCTGTTTTTCATGTGTTTGGGGAATGAGGCTTTCTATGCATCTCTGTACTTACTGTATTTCACCCAAGGACCACTTAGTAAGTATTCTCTATTCTCTCTCTACTATATCAAAGAAACAACTAGCCCAACAGCGATCACAATCTTAGGTGCTAACGAAAGTCATGTCAACTATTGAGCATTGTTCAATAGATGATCAATAAACAGCTAGGTATAGTGGCAATTCCAAGTAGGAAAAGTCTGTGCAAGCTGTCAGTGCAGCCCTGATAATTTAGATTTGTTACAATTACATTCAAGGATTTGAGCATCTACAGAAGAAAATGAAAAATTGGTTACCAACCAATAACTCTTAAAATATTGACTAATTTTCACCATCATTTTGGAGACATGCAGTTTTTGACAATGATATATAAATACCAAATGACCTTTCACGTGAATCTCCAATTGATTTATTGCTGTCTAAAATTTCTGTCTGAAACCTTACAGCTCATATAATTGGATTAATCTTGTTTCAGTTGCTGGAATGGGGCTATTCAAGATAATCCTGTATCTGTCTGCACCAATTTGTTTGGCAAAAACTATTATATCCCTGTTACATTGTGTTGTTGCTTCAAGAAATTTGGCCATAATCGATGTCAGTGAGAGAAAGATACAATGAATTTTAAAATGAAGAAAGGGTCTCCTCGGTTAAGATGGTCGAAATGCCCTTAATCACGAAATTTCGATTTGACCCTCGAATGATGTTACCCAGGTCTGATAAACATTCATCATATATTTTTTTTCCTCCTCCCCCTATCTTTCCCCCTCTGAGGGTGAAAAAATGGCATTTTTCATGTTTTATTTTTTTTCTCTCACACCAGGACTCGAAAAATATTGAAAAAATTCAAGTATATAAAAGACAGTCTGTTCTTCGAAATAAAATTTTTTGGGCCCCCGGGCCCCCCATGAAGGCCTTCAAAAAAAAATATAAAATTTTAAATTGGAAAAAAATGGCAGAAAACCCAGGTGTCCCGGGTGATATTATTTCATCATTTCAATGGGGCTGATATGTACTATAACAACTAGTATCGTTCATTTCGTTATCAGTGGTGGCACTTGAGAAAAAGGCATTTTTTGTGAATTTTTTATGAAAAATTGGCTGTAACTTTTTTGTCATTGATTTTATTGGAAAATTTCAGGGGACAAAAAATGTTTAAAATGCAATTTTACATAGGGTACACTCGAATTCAATTGACTTATTCTGAAATGTTGAGCTATTATACAAGTTGAAAAATTTTCACTTGGAGATTTTTCACATTAAATATAGCCAACAACTGTTTTTTATCAATTTTCACAGAAATCTGATACACACACACGAAAGCGTACCTTTTATTGTCATTTATTATTTTTTCGCCCCCCTTTTGAGAATGACCATTTTGTATTTTTTACGATTTATTATTTTTTCTCATAATCTATAATCTTGAAAAAATAATATCAATGGAAAATAGTATGATCTCCACAATAAAATTTCAGGCTATCTGGACCACTATTCAATTCACTTATACTAAAATGTTAAGCTATTATACAAGTTGAAAGATTTTCACTCAGAGATTTTCCACATTAAATATAGCCTATAACTGTTCTTTATCAATTTTTACAGATACCCAATACACACACACGAAAGCGTACCGCGTGTTTGTTACTTTTTCTTTTCTTCTTCTCCCCCCTCTTTCCCCTCCGGAGAGTTAAAATTTAGTATTTTTTACGTTTTATCATTTCACACTCACATTCGACATAGTCGGTGGGTGAACGAATTGTTCAAGAGATGATTTCTTTTATTATTTTCTCATAATCTATAATATTGAAAAAAATAATATGTATGGAAAATAGTATGGTGTTCAATATGAAATTCTCAGGACCCTCCGGGCCACCCATTGAGGCATTTGAAAAAAATTATTGCATTTTCATTCGAGAAAAATGGCATGGAATGTCTCGGGCGATAACCTTTCCAATATTTCGATAAGACTGATATGCGTTATCACAATAAGTAACGTTCGTCGTTTTCAGTGGTGATAATTGGCAAAGAGGTAGTTTTCAAGAATTCTCAATTAAATATTATAGGTAACTTTTTTATCATTCATTTTAACAAAAATATTCAAAAAAATAAATGACACACTATGAAAAGTTGAGCGACGTTTAAACGATGTTCACCAAGGCATTTCACACATTGAATGTAACTAATCCCTTTTTTATAGAAAACTGATAGACACGTAAGATTTGTTGAAAGGAAATTCTCAATGTCGTCGGTTACGAGGTTGAATAAGATATGTTGTACAAAAACACAATCAATAATATCATCATAATGATTTTTGATTGAACACAAAAAATGATTGTTTTGTCAATCCTCTTGCTTATAACCTTTCCTCGATTGGTGATCATTCGATTTTCCATTGGTAGTTTTTCAATATTATCAATTTCGCTCCATTTGAGCAGATAAAGAGGATTACAAAAATCCTCCATAACTAATAATGGAATGGTTATCGCCCGGGACATTACATGCCATTTTTCTCGAATGAAAATTCAATAATTTTTTCAAATGCCTCAATGGGTGGCCCGGAGGGTCCTGAGAATTTCATATTGAACATCATACTATTTTCCATACATAATATTTTTTTCAATATTATAGATTATGAGAAAAATAATAAAAGAAATCATCTCTTGAACAATTCGTTCACCCACCGACTATGTCGAATGTGTGTGTGAAATGATAAAACGTAAAAAATACTAAATTTTAACTCTCAGAAGGGGAAAGAGGGAAAGAAGAAGAAAAGAAAAAGTAACAAACACGCGGTACGTTTTCGTGAGTGTGTGTATTGGGTATCTGGGAAAATTGATAAAGAACAGTTATAGGCTATATTTAATGTGAAAAATCTCTGAGTAAAAATCTTTCAACTTGTATAATAGCTCAACATTTCAGAATAAGTGAATTGAATAGTGGTCCAGATAGCCTGAAAATTTTATTTTGGAGATCATACTATTTTCCATCGATATTATTTTTTCAAGATTATAGATTATGAGAAAAAATAATAAATCGTAAAAAATACAAAATGTTCATTCTCACAAGGGGGTCGAAAAAATAATAAATGACAATAAAAGGTACGCTTCCGTGTGTGTGTATCAAATTTCTGTGAAAATTAATAAAAAACAGTTGTTGGCTATATTCAATGTGAAAAATCTCCAAGTGAAAATTTTTCAACTTGTATAATAGCTTAACATTTCAGAATAAGTCAATTGAATTTGAGTGTACCCTATGTAAAATTGCATTTTAAACATTTTTTGTCCTTTGAAATTTTTCAATAAAATCAATGACAAAAAAGTTACAGCCAATTTTTCATAAAAAATTCACAAAAAATGCCTCTTTCTCAAGTGCCACCACTGATAATGGAATGAACGATACTAGTTGTTAAAGTACATATCAGCCCCATTAAAATTATGAAATAATATCACCCGGGACACCTGGGTTTTCTGCCATTTTTTTCCAATTTAAAATTTTAAATTTTTTTTTGAAGGCCTTCATGGGGGGCCCGGGGGCCCAAAAAATTCTATTTCGAAGAACATACTGTTTTTTATATACTTGAATTTTTTCAATATTTTTCGAGTCCTGGAGTGAGAGAAAAAAAATAAAACATGAAAAATGCCATTTTTTCACCCTCAGAGGGGGGAAGATAGGGGGAGGAGGAAAAAAAATATATGGTGAATGTTTTTCAGAACTGGGTAACATCATTCGAGGGTCAAATCGAAATTTCGTGATTAAGGGCATTTCGACCATCTTAACCGAGGAGACCCTTTGCTTTATCCTTTAATATTAGATAACTGTGAAATACCTATTGCTAGTCATCTCTTTTTTATTTGGAATATAGTATGAAGTTTGGCATTCCATTTTATAAAATGAAGCAAATACCAAAGAAACCTGAACATTTGGTTTTTACTTTTTATATATTTTTTACTTATACCAGTTATGTTATAAACTCATACCTGTCGTTGTGAATGTTATTCCAGGTATAAATTTTATCTGCTGTATGTGTAGCATCAATAAAAAATTAGCTGTTTTTCCTTTTCACTACTACATTCTGCATTGACAACTTCATTTTTTTCACAACCTTATCACTTGGGAAAACTTTTCACATTCATCAAAAAAATTCTTTTTTGCAAGGGGGGATAGTCTCAGCAACACTGATGAAACAGATTGAGACTCAAGCAAAAAATATACATCTGTTGTCAAAGATGGAAGGAGACACCACTGTGAAGGCGCTGTGATTAACCTGATTGAACCTAGTACGCATAGACTCGTTCACAGCTTTCCCTAGTTTCGGATCTCAGTTACTGGACTAACTATAATTGCATCACAAAAAAAATTTACGCCCAACAAGGTGGGCACGGGTCAGCTAGTATATAATAATTGCCAGACTCTTTTTTTAATAGATATTTTAATATTAGTCCAGTAAATGAAGGGACGAACTTGTGAATAAGTTAATGAGTTCTTCACTTGTGGCTCAATTTGCAGGTCGTCACAGATGTTTTCAAAGGACCCAAAACTTAACACGATTGCGTTCATGGAAATGGCCGAAAATGACCCCCCAAACCCAGAAAAATGGGTTTCCCGCCAATATCTGGCTTAATATACGAATTGGAGAATTTTCATTTATACAAAAATTAAAGATCGTCTCATTATATACAAAAATGACCCTTATAATTTTTTCCGAAAACTCAACAGTTTTCTAGATAAAGGGAGCCAAAACTCTCCTCATTTCAGCTGCCGCTTTCTCTATAGGAACTCTGTTGTCTATGCATTCGCTTGGAGGCGGGCGGACGAATTGTTTCACAACTCAGGCAAAAACTGATATTTTTCAAAGTTCAAGATAATGAGGAAACCTGTAGCTATCATTCTATGTATTTCGAAGTTCTTATCTGGCAAAAAGATTTAATAAGCTGCGATAGTTTTTTCCGCACCATTTCGACACTGTTTCATTAATTTGTTTACATTTTATTCAAAAATTGTCTTTTATCGGAAATTTTTCTTTATAATGGGTCCTTGGGGGTCTTGAATGATCTCTGAATTTTTTTTGTACTTTCCCCGCGTTCTGATAAATGATCCATTTGTTTATTTACATTTTTCATGCGATTTCGGAGTCATGTCGAATCTGCGGAACCGTGAATTAAAAAATTATTAGCCATTTTATCGACTTGTCATGCACATCGTTTTGTTTCCGAATACATATATATTTTTTATGGCTAATAATTTTTTAATTCACGGTTCCGCAGATTCGACGTGACTCCGAAATCGCATGAAAAATCTAAATAAACAAATGGATCATTTATTAGAAAGCGGGGAAAGTACAAAAAAAATTCAGAGATCATTCAAGACCCCCCAAGGACCCATTATAAAGAAAAATTTCCGATAAGACTATTTTTGAAAAAAATGTAAATAAATTAATGAAACAATGTCGAAATGGTGCG
Source organism: Zygogramma bicolorata (assembly GCA_032362365.1). Lineage (NCBI taxonomy): Eukaryota > Metazoa > Arthropoda > Insecta > Coleoptera > Chrysomelidae > Zygogramma > Zygogramma bicolorata. Next base: position 2,872,975 of record JAVJAQ010005172.1, read on the forward strand.
GAAACTTTCACAGCTTATTAAATCTTTTTGCCGAATAAGAAAGAACTTCGAAATACATGGAATGATAGCTACGGGTTTTCTCATTATCTTGAACTTTGAATCATTGAAAAATGTCAGTTTTTGCCTGAGTTATGAAACAATTCGTCCGCCCGCCTCCAAGCGAATGCATAGACAACAGAATTCCTATAGAGAAAGCGACAGCTGAAATGAGGAGAGTTTTGGGTCTCTTTATCTCGAAAACTGTTGAGTTTTCGGAAAAATGATAAGGGTCATTTTTATAGATAATGAGACGATCTTTAATTTTTGTATGAACGAAAATTCTCTAATTCGTATATTTAGCCAGCTATTGGCGGGAAACCCATTTTTCTGGGTTTGGGGAGATATTTCGGCCATTGCCATGAACGCAATCGTATTAAGTTTTGGGTCCTTTGAAAACATCTGTGACGACCTACAAATTGAGCCACAAGTGAAGAACGCATAGACTTGTTCACAGCTTTCCCTAGTTTTGGATCTTCAGTTACTGGACTATATTCAATTCATCCACCTTCAGTTTTGACCTCTAGTTCGTTGTGCACATAATTTTTAACCATTCATTTGAAGAATTTATTTAAACAATGTACCTATGTGATAAAAAATGTGTTCAAAAGTTTTTGTGAGCTCACAGATTAAAAAAAGGATAGAAATAAAGCTGAGCATAACTTAACAAAATTATTTATTATGAAATAAATTAAAGCCAAAAACATGCATTGTAAGCAAAAAAACTGGGCGATTACTAGAGGGAGCATTCACTTCAGCTCCTGAAAACATGACATTTTGACTTGAAATAGAAATGCTCCCCTTGTACCCTTGATGCTGAACATATCAATAAATAATTCACTGATAATTGAACAAATGTATTTCACACAAAATCAACATCAGTCCCTAATTATTTTGATTGGTACGTCCTTTCCAAAATTGAGATCCACTTTAGAAGGATACACAGTTTTCAAATGGGCATCGATGTCAGTTGTTTTCACTTGCTGAACTTGCAATTCCTCTTCGAAAAGAATTACCATGTCTTTCAATAATGCGTCCAAGACCTTTTTGCACGTGAATTGGGATACTGAGCTGGTCACCTCAATGAAAATCCTTGTTGTCCCAACTTCAATCTATAAGAAATATATATTCTAAAGATCAAAATTTTGGATATGTTATCAGAATACCTTTGAAATGTCTGAATTGGTAATGGGAGGAAAAGAGATGACTTCTTTCTGTTCATTCAACAGACAAGGATATTGAGGTTTTCCTTCGATAAGATAAAGGTATTTATGGATTCCGCTATAAGTGTTTCGCTTCTTTTCCTTCCTAAGGTTGTTGGCCTCCGTTTGTAACTTACTGAATAACTGTGCTCCACTCATTGAATCAGTCCTATTCAACGGTTTTATAATGAGCTCAGCAGGCAGAGCAGTTGTGTAAGTTAAATCACCAGGAGGCTGGAAATTGACATTTTTTCAGATATCTCCCCAATGAAAATGAATTAAATGACTTACAAATTTACGGAAATCGTGAGTAGCTATTGTGGCAGCATTTCTCTTCTCACAAACTGAATCATGAAGTTTATTTTGTAGTTGAATGAACTTCTTGAATAAGTCTTCTGTGAATTTAACATCCACAATACAAGCAGCAAAATGTTCGCGGACATTTTTAACAGCGTTCATTATGATCACCTAGAAATAAAACTTGACAAAATTTTTCAAAGAGTATTCACAGAGAAAACAACCTTGAAGTTCTCGTCAGCATGTTTGACTCTTATAGTATATTTGTGGTTACTATTAGACTCCTCTTCGTCAGATTCATCACTTGATTGTTTTTTTCCATTTTTCGCCTTCTTAGTTTTATTCTGTGTGGAGCTTGTTTTGATACAATGTTGTTTGATATAATCCAGAACTTGTTTTGTTCTACATTGATCGATCAATTTCAAAAGTCTGCGATCAGAAATAGGATTGGACCTCAAATTTAAGTCTGAAATTGGGTAGATCTAAGTGATAATAGAAAGTAATAATGATTTAGATGATTTTGCGAATTTAGTACCTATATCTCTTACAGTAAAATCTGATAAAACATACACCTGAATTCCATGATGCAATTTTGTGCCGCAACTTCAGAAAATTGCCTGTATTCATGCAGGTTTTTTGAGTAGTGAAAAGTTGCATCAACTTAGTTTGTTGTAAATTTAGCCGCAGACTACAAATTTCTGGTGACATCTTTTTGAATAATGGCAATTTTGAATATTTCAATCATTTTTAAAAACAGAAGAAATAAAAAAAGTAATAATGTGATTTTTTACAAAAATAAATATCATATATTAGTTGTGATAATGTAGCGGTCTAACTTGGTGACATTCAGTGCAATTAAACTGACAGATTGATATTTCTTGCAGAGACAAGTGGCTGAGAAAAATTGCAACATGGAATTTGGGTGATACTAAAAACATGCCCTCAAAAGGTTCATTAGGATGAGTTATTGATGAATATACATTGCATTTGCTCTAGTCAAAACATGGGTTGCCCAGATAACACAATTTGCTAAATTTTTTTCCTCTGCCGCCCTAGGAGTCTATACAAAATATTCTGCAGTTAATATTTGTGATCATACCTTTCAGTTTGTGACAATCCGCCAGTTCACCAGGAATAATTTTGATTTTATTAGAGCTAATGTCAAATACTTTAAGTGCAGGCAGCTGGTTGATTTGGTTTGGTATTTCTTCAATTTCATTCCCTATTAATTTTAATTCCGACAAGTTTGTTAGTTCTTCAGAACAAATATCAGGAAATTTCTTGAGCTTATTGTTTGATAAATCCAAAATGGTGAGTTTATTATTTTGTGTGAACTTCGGGAAAGATTCAAGCCTATTATTATTCAAATTGAGTGACACCAATGGTAGCTTGGCAAACTGCTCTGGGATACTCGTAATGGCATTTCTGGATAAGTCCAAGATCTTCAGTTTCTCCAATTTTGAGATGTTCTCGTTGATTTCTTCTAGTTCATTGGAATGCAGAACCAAAGTTTGTAAATTTACTAGTTTCGCTATTTCATCTGGAACTTGAACCAAATTGGTTTCACTAATACTCAAATAATTCAATCCAAATAGCTGAAAGATTGATAGATCTATGCCATTTTCGGCGATTCTAGCGGTTATTTCTCTTCCCCCAAGAACAAGTTCATGCCTGTTTTCATTTTTGGCAATCTGTATTTCTGGCCACATTTTCAATATTGAAATTCGTATGCAACAGACCACAATTTTCGAAAAATATATACGAAGAATAGAAAACAAAAAATATTACAACCTTGTAAAAAACTAGTTGAAAGTGACTGAATCTAAATATCTCATCTCATACCAAAATCAAAACTTGCTACAGGTTTCAAGCAAAGTAATAAAATAATGAAGTAAAAGTAAAAAGTAAATGAAGTTCAATTTAAATGTACAATTTTCCAACGTTGCCACGCATCGCCTTGAACATTCATTAGGATGAAGTTAGCCACATACACGTAACAAGGTTACATAAGCACAAAGTATCGAAAACTGAGTTCAATAAACATGTGGCACTCAAGGTGGAGAATCAGACAAAAATGTATGAGAATGAGTGAAAGTCTTGAACCGCTACATAGCGCCGAAAAATCCAATATGCCATCCGATAAAAGTGAATAACACTGATAAACTAATTCAAGTCATTTGCTAATTCGATGTGTATCTTGTGCTTATTAATATTTTTCCACATCTGGAGATGAAGCTTAAAAATTCGAATTTCTAGCCGTAACACTATCTCACCAAATTTAGTTGATTGTGTTGATTGATTATCCTTTTTCAAACCAGACCTGTATATGGTCCGACAGTTTCAACAACGTCGCATTCTCTAAAAGCTATAAATAGCATCCCTCTATCCACAAAACCACAATCTCCACTTTGTCAAGACGAGAGCTGGGGGTAAAGGAGACCGGGCCTCTCCACCAAGTCAAGAAGGAGTTTCGAGAATGGCTCCAAAGTGGGAGCCGAAACGTCGACAGAAGAACGATTCCAGACGCGGTTCAAAAGGAAGTTCCATTCATCACATATACGACCGCGGAAGCCTATCCGATCATGTGACTCTAAAATCCTCCACAAATTGTAGTGTTCTGTGGCACTGACGTGACCAACCTTAAGAAAATTGAAAAATCAACATTTTTCTTCTCGCCCTCTATCGGCGAGAGTTGTAACCTCGTTTAATTAAAAAGTCCCTAAATTTTCAGTGTCTTTGATATTCTTTTGTCACTAGAAATCAATGTTGGTAGCGAGAGCTTCTGTCGTTCTGTCTGTTAGTCAGTCCGCTGCAAAGTCGAATGGCGTTTGGCGTGTCAGTGTTCAGCTCGTTGTTCTTTTAATATAATATAATGCCGCGATCGAAAAAAGTTGTAAGTCGATAATAGTGTCGGTGGAAAAATTGAGCACATATATATTGCATTTCAAATATAGTTAGTTGCTTAATAAATCCTTTGCATGTTTGCGAATGAGTAAAAAAATGGTAATGTCATTTTTTCTTATTGTATCTTCTCTTGCCTGATCTGTTTATTTCTGCATTTTTCACTTTGAAATGGCCTGTATATCACTTCAAAATGAAGTAGATTGCTGTTCAACATTGTGAATTATCGATTTGGAAGTTTTTCTACATTTTTTCTTTTTTTTTTCGGGTGCAGCAACGTTAAAAATTCATAACCAATAAATAGAAAAAAACTGCTTGGTCTCCGATTTGTGGGCCCACTTGGGATTGAATATGGATGATTTGGATTGAGTGTGAGGTTTAATAGTGTGTTCTACTGTTTAAGGGCGTTGGTTCTCGCCATATTTGTGTAATTATAAAAAATTCAGCTTCTCTTACTCATACTCCTATATTGTCATTTCTCTACTCTCAGCATTTGTGTTGAATCTAATCTCTTTTGAAGAATTCCTCGTACGATAAATCACAGAATGTTGAATGGCTTCAGCAAGGAACTGTGGAAACAGTAGATTAGAGCAATATTCCTTTTTATTTTGCTTGCTAGTTTCTTAACTATGTGATGTTTGTATTACAGAAGTAAATTTACTTTACTGTTTGTTGTTGCTAGTCCAAAAAGATAATGGAGGAAGACGATAATATGTCTGACAGTGACTTCGGAGAAGATGAAGATCCCGACAAGATTGAAGTACCAGGTAATTTTTAAACGTCTTAATGTTGGTTTTCGCAGAGCACATAGTTCAATGTTATCGTAGGCGGGGGCAAAGATTTGGCTGCAGCAGCAGCCCTTATGGAGTCCAGAGAAAGTAAACTTAAGCAGGAGAATAAACTCAAGCAAGAAGTGAACTTCAAACCGGATGCTAGAATGGGGCAAATTCCGATGGGTAGTTATCCGAAAATGGGAAATCAAATGCACCCTAGCACCTATGATATGATGCGTAATCCTCCCAGTAAGTTTCTAATGAATTTAAAGCTTTCCAATTATAATTTCATCGAAATGTCCATTTATTGAGATGTAAATAAGCATGGTAAGTGTCTGTAATCCTCAAAAAGATGAAGATAACACACTTTTACCATAAGTATATAACGGTTCATGCAAATAAAAAAATACACAGTGGCCCATTTTAAAAGGAAGCACCCACACATATATATATATATATATATATTTTCATTAGGTCATTGAATACTCTTTTACTGAATATTTCCTTGTTTCTCGCAATATTGTATAGACAGAAATTGAATTTGTATCAGCGAAGGAGAAAATACCGAATATAAGTCGAGCCTGTTTCAAAGATTTTATATCTGATCCATTGGAAATAAAATAGGGTTAGAAACTGCATGGATTTTGATTTAATATACTCCTCTCCAGGTGTCTTTTCTATGAAAACCTAAAAAAAAAATATTTTGGGTTGAAATTATCAAATTTGATCTAACAACTCTATTAACTCCGTCTGAGTCTTCACTTTTTCCTGTGCTGTGTTTCTGAACCATCATTGTGATTATATACATGTATAACACCGCAGAGCAACTATAGGGCCACATATAAAACTGAAATTTAAGGTTGACTATTGTGTTTTTATGCATGAAATTCAATAACAAATGCCTATTGAGGTAGTTTCATTTGATTCCTCAATAAAATATCTATTTTCAACTGTAGGATCTCCTAGTGCTTGGAAAGTTTTGAGATTTCAAGGGCATATCTGAATGATAAACCAATGAAATGTGCTTAAATTGGTGGTTGGTGGCTGATACCAGCTGAGGAGTCTTCTGTCATGTATGTAATTGTAGTTTGGTTGTGCAAAAAATAAACAGTGTGTCCCCTGATTTAGTTTGCAAAAGGGCAAAGTTTTTTCATTTGTGGATTCATGAAAGGAAGCAAACTTGATGAAAAAACCTACTTCGTTGAAAACACCCCCTTATCATTTCTAATCACATCTGTATATAAACTAACGTAACGGAAATATAACATGGTTTTATTGAAATTTAGGTTACTATGTCTGACTATTCTTTTCTAAAACGAGTGATTGAGAGAAATAAATGATTAGTTGATTCTCGGATCATTAATAAATTTCCCTTTTATTTTCGAAAACCCAAGGCTGATGTTTCTCGGGGGTGGTGAGATTACAAATAATGGTTTTATGATGTGCTCGATAATTATTACTACTGCAATTGACAAAGAAATGCAATCAACCAAACATAAACATTTTTGACTAAGAAATTATATTTTTGGCCCAGTCTGAAATATGTTCAAATTGATACTGCTTGTATGAAATGATAACTTCTAGTACTATGGTGTCAGTTTTTGTACAATCGACTATATTCATGAGAAAATAATTTACCACCCTAAAATGGCAAGTTTTGATAGAATACTTGTTATATGGCTGTCTTCAAAATAATACTTCTGGGTCCTTTGCGATTGGTTTTTCAGGATCAGACATCGTGAACAAAGCACTGTAAGGATAAATTTAGAAATGAAAGCTGCCTTCCCGCATAAAATTTGAAATCTTAGGACCAAAAACCGCGGAAGGCGCTGATGATTGATTTATTCAGGCTGAGAGTGTTGCTACCAAAACTGAAGAACACATATCATGAAGTCGTTGATGTTAGCAACAGTAACTGACATGCAAACGCGATTTTGGAAATGTTGATAACTGAAATTCAATCTTTGCAGTCTTAATTATCGTCATATTATACTTAATATGAATTTTTTTTCAGTTTCATCCAAGCACAATTAGAAAATTCCCCGTACATAGATACATTTATGATGACAGCATATTCTGCATCAAATCGCGCTTTTACGTACGCAGAGATCAAATGAGTGAAAGCTGCGACGTAAACATTATGTTATACGACCTATCTGATATCATAACATATTCATATGTCTAAAAAAAATGTATCCCATAAATTTTTTGTTCTGAAGCAAGTGTAAACTAGGTAATAGGTTAGTTTCAAAACGAATTTTCCACTGCTAAATAGCTAATGCAAATCTTACTTCTGACTAATCCACACCTATATAAATATAGGACACTTAGGTTAAAAGAATTTTCACAACAATATAGACACGCTTGAAGTAAACCAACACGGGAAACGTCACTTGACATCATCTAAATCGCGCACTAAATGATCGCGTTTAAACGGCTCAAATGTATTCAATGTTTTGAATTTCATTTTGAAAAATAGTTTGGGATATTTTTAAGCCTATTTATATTTTTTCTACGTCATGAAGATGTGAATGATTGATTCAAGACATAACAAAAAATCATGCATATTCCCCATTGTACCAATAGAAAGTGACGGCTAGAAATTCTTGTTTCTTATAGCAGCACCCTTCTGAATATGTATAATGAATGCTGGGTCATTTGCCTCCCTTGAAAGTCTCATGAGCTCTTACTAGCATCCCATCAATGATAATCTGTGAAACTATACAGGGCTTTTCATGATGAGCGTTGATTAGCCGTTTCTGACAAACTGTTCAACGGATCAACCTGAAAATTTCACAATATGCATAAATCAGCTACACGCCTAAAATATTTAGACGATGCGGCGTTGTCGCTTCTACTATAAAGTAGGGGCTTCTTTGATTTTTCAAATGGAACACCCTGTATATAATATCATATTATGATTCATTATCGCTTTGTCAACAAATTCATATACCATTTCCCTATACCTGTCTATTACCGTTTAGAAGATATAAATTAATTTCGATATTTTTTTTTTACCAAACATGAACTTTTGTAAACGTTGATAATCTTGAACTCTCTTGCACTAAAACGATCAAATTTGAAATGGAGTGGAGTGATACTATGAGGATCTTCACTCCGAGTCATATTTTCATTTGCCTCATACAGGGTCTTCAAAAAATGCAGATACTTTGATCTCATGACAAAATGAGTGGAACTCAATTTTTTCAAATGGAACACCCTGTATATTTCAACATTTTTGTGCTCTACATTCAATTTTAGATTGACTTTTTTCAGAAGATACTATTTCTATTATGAACCGTTTTCGAGATAAACTGTTTCCAACGGAAACTGACGTGTTTTTTTTTGCCCGTTTTCTTGAATTTATCTCTTATTTTGAACATTCAACATTTTTTTCAAACTTAGTAATATTTCTTTTCGATCCAGTTTTTCAACTGTCTCAGATCAGTCAATTCGAAATTGGTATGTACCTACATTAGAAAAAGTTACCAATTATAATAGAATAATGTCAAGATTAGGTTACAGTAATGAAGATTTCTTGAATTTATTAATAATTTATGGTGAGTGCAATAGAATTGAAAGTAGAACATGCCGAGTATTTAATGAAAGATATCTACAACTTTCGAAGCTGAATAATAATGTGATAAATCGACTACTACAAAACTGTAAGTTGAATGGAATATATATGTATACATTTTGAATCTTTTTAATGACATTTTTATTGCAAATTTAGTTTTTTTGTTTTGTTGTATTGTATTTCTTTGACTTAATCAATATCATCTTTGATGATCCCACTGAATATATTTCATTATTATCATTATTATTATTACTGTCATTCAGATTGCCCGAAAACACCTGTGGCCTTGCAGTTGCTCTGTCGAAACCTTTTTTCTTCTGTCATTGTGTATTTGTTTACAGTGGGTTCCCCATACGGCATGGGCAGTGTGGCCGCAATGGCGAGCATGCTCAGTAGTCTGGGGGGCCCCATGAATATGGGTTCAATGTTCTCTCCCCAGCCGGCCGCCGGCGCAGGCTTCAACGCTGCACAATTTCTGCAGCAGAGTAAGTCCTATCTTAGGCGCTGTGAGTGTCGTAGATGTTTAATGTTTTGATTGACCTTATGCTTCTATTTTCGGTTGCACGTGTGTTTAGGATTTCGTGGTTGGCATCACTGACATTTCTACCTAGTGACATATAATGATTGAGATGAAGAATAGATGTCGCCACAAAATTTCTATAATTTTGACATTTGATCTTTTGGTTATTAGAAATTTGTTTTACTTCAGCAACTTCATTATTTCTTCTACTTATTTTCTAATTATATCTCCAAATCTAATTTATACCTGTCTAATGAAAAGATATGTGGAAAATTGAATTATTGCAAATATATTATACCCAAACAGTCGTGAAAGTTTTATAATAAAGTCATTGTTTATAGAGATTTAGTTATCAACCATATGGAAGGGATGGATAATACTGGTAGATGGCACTAGTGATTTCGTTCCCAAGTCATATGTCTTTACTTTCATTTTTCTTGCGGACGTCGTTGCCTCAATCACACAATTTCTTGATTACTTATACATGATACCAAAAGATGGCATTCAATACAGAAACAGAATTGGAATTTTTTGCCAATATCGTAGAACTATTCATGTTTTGAAGATTACTTTGATGCCTAAACTTTAATTTCCCTCATAAACTTCTCTCGTCAACTCTATTTTGAAGCTTCATTATCTTTCTTTTAACATTTCTGTCACACTGACAGACCTAACTCTGCACCTATTTATTCCTCCAGAATGGGAAGCCTTGTGTCGTACATTGCCAGTAGGAAACATCGACATTATAGTGTAGATGGCGCAACAAAAACGCTTCAAATCTTTTTACACAGAGATTGACCAACTATATCTCTATAAACAATGATCAAGTGTGTGAATCATTTGAGATATCAATAAAATATGTCAGAAACTTTTCATTCAGAAAGTGTATCCCAAGTATTTGAATAAGTTACAAGTAGTTATTTACATTTATACGTTTTTTATATTTACTTCTGGACTTGACATTGACATTTTCTTTGTTTTACCAAAGCCATCTTGATGGTTATCGGTGATCTCTGCTTTAATAAAATATCAAATACATTTCTTCTTGAATACTTAGTTGAAGTGTCTACCAATGAGATAAACCTTCGTTTCGTGAGTTTTATTGAGCTATTACTACGCCTATGTCCATTCCACACTGAACTATGGTCTTTTGTGTTTCGGAAACTGCAATAGGATTCAGGAGGTTCTTTTGATGCAAAAAAAAATTATCCGTACCATGTGTTTCAAAAAATGTCTCGACTCCTGTAAGCCACTGTTTGCAGATTTGAAAATTTTAACTGTTGTGTCGATGTATATCTTCAATTCCCTTATTTACGTCAAGACTCATTGTAAAATGTTCAAAAACAGAGACGATACATGTTTTCTCTCAGGGCATAACCTAAGACAAAATCACAATGTTCTAGTTCCCAATCATCGATTGACTAAAGTATCAAATGGACCTCATATCACATCTATAAAATTATATAATAAGCTCCCAATGTCGCTAAAGCAAATTGATAACATTAAGACTTTTGAAGGTGAAGTTAAAAATCTTCTCTATGAAAATGTTTTTTATTCACTCAGTGATTATTTTCAGGCGGATCTTGAATCATAGTTGATGTAAATTGCTCGTTCTGTGAATAATTTTATGTATTGCAATGTTGTTATTTCATATTCTATAAATTTGTGTATGTGTTTTTTTTAACGATATGTCGTCCCATGTGTTCAATTTTGTTAGTATTTAGTCTTATATTATAAACTTGATTGTTTCCATGCTTTTTGAAAAAGTCTACGGAAATAAAGAATTCGAATTTGAATGCAAGGGACACATATGCGTTTATTGTTTTTTTGTTCCATTGCAGTATTCTTTATTTGATAATTCATGATTTAGAAAACGTGAAACGTTTTCGGTGCATCATAAATATTATAAAGTCATATAAAAACAAATGTTTTGGAAATTATCGAACCTAAACACTAAAAACGAGGTGGCGACGTCTACTAATCAACTGAGAGTCTTCATGTCACGTGATAAAAATTTAAGTGATGCCAACGATTAAATCCTAAGTACGTGTGCAAACGAAAATTTATGCCTATGGTCAATTTCCGTTCTGTTGTTGGTACGAGTGAGCCGTTTGATTCAAAAGTAACGTATGCGCATGCGCACGCTTTTTTTTTACCGAACTTTGTAGCGGGCGAGTGAAATTGTAGTTGATGCACGGGGATCTTGCCAGTTGTACAAGCTACATTCGACCGTAGTCTGTAGTTCAGCTGAACCGAGATCAGAGGCCAGATTTTATTTCACGAACTCGATTGTCGAGTAGCTCAGACTGTGACTGTACCAGGCCCTGTACTGAAATATATGCATATTCTAAACAATTCGATTATCGTATTCGTGAAATAGAATCTGGCCTCAGGTGGTGAGCAACAAACTATTTTTTTGGATGATGCTTAGCGACTATGCCGAATTCACCCGACTGGGCTCGACTCATGGACTGGCCTTGAGAGAGGAAACTGCGGAAAAAGCAAGATGGAATACTAGTAGTAATAATTAATTCTTGGTTCAACCAAACTTCTTTGAGAAAGTCGTCACAATGTAAAGAATATGTGGAGGCGTTCACACGCAAAACGTTAGTGAAAGTGTTTTGTTCGAGCGCGTCCTTTGATAACCTAGCACTAAAGTAGAATATGATATGATATATTTATTTGATCAAGTTGCAAAGTAAGTTGTATCTCCTGTTCCCTGATTTACGTGGAGTTCTTTGAACATTACAGGGCTTCCCTTTCTTGTAAATCTGCAAATAAAAAAAACGATGAGACCTTTGGTGTAAAAGTTGAAACTATTTCTAGAGATCGATTACCCTAACACCAAACTGATATCTTTGCACTCGACGCGCGTTTTGCTAACAAGGTTACCATCTTCAAGATAAGAAAATTGATACTAAATCTAAAGACTAGGGTTAGTTGTTTATATACTTGAAGTTTTTTGGTCCGATACGGACTTTGTTGCTGCTGATTATTCTGATTAATTTTTCAACAATAGATTAAAAAGCGCACAGAGAGGGATAGGTCCCTTGTCACCATTCATGCTGTTTTTACATTTTGGAATTTCTAGACTCTCACATGCATCTATAGTGTAGCCGCTGAAAAGATAGAATGATCACGTGAACGGCACGCACTCTTTGAATGTTCTTCTCCTCAATGTTACAAGTCCGATTTACACCACTCAACAAAAACGTCGCCGCGTCGTTCTCCCATCAACTCTTGGGATGCTTTTTTATAAGTGTTCATTATTACACCTTTTTCCTCTACAGTTAAATGTCTTTTTTTTTATCTTTTTCTTGGAGGTGAAAGAGTGTTTCCATCCATATTATTTAATTAACGTAACACACGTGAATAAAAAGCACAAATGAGTACAGTATAGTGTAAACAGTTCTACATTTATTTCACTTTAGAAGGCGTGGCTACGCCGCGCAGGCTATATAAAGATGCAGGCATTCACTGTTCACGCGTCCTTGAATTCTATCTTTTGAACGGCCCGACTATAGTAGCCTTGTGTCCCAGTTTCAAATTGCTTTCACCAATTTTGAGGTCATCGTCAAGAGCGTGTTGATCGACACTGGATTTTTCTTCCGTATTTTATGTGTGCAAAATTCTCCTTGAAACGGGTTCTAATAGCTCGTCGGGTCTGGCTGATGTATTTTTTCCTGCAACTGACTTTGCAAATTAGCAACTCTTCTGTAATTTCTAATTTATTTTTTGGAACACCAAGAAGCTGTTATAATTTATAAGAAGTTTCCTATGCAACTTTCATATTCACTTTATCGAATATCTGTTGAAATCCTTTAGGGTATTGAGGTTCGCATGGTATAACTATAAGCTTTTCATTACTATCATCTTTTTAAAGAGTCGAATATTTACGAGGTGTTTTCTCTAAATTTACATTTTCTAATGATCTTATAATATTATTTAATTAACGTAACACACGTGAATAAAAAGCACAAATGAGTATAGTCTAAACAGTTCTTCATTTATTTCACTTTAGAAGGCGTGGCTACGCCGCGCAGGCTATATAATAGATGCAGGCATTCACTGTTCACGCGTCCTTGAATTCTATCTTTTGAACGGCCCGACTATAGTAGCCTTGTGTCCCAGTTTCAAATTGCTTTCACCAATTTTGAGGTCATCGTCTAGAGCGTGTTGATGGACACTGGATTTTTCTTCCGTATTTTATGTGTGCAAAATTCTCCTTGAAACGGGTTCTAATAGCTCGTCGGGTCTGGCTTATGTATTTTTTCCTGCAACTGACTTTGCAAATTAGCAACTTTTCTATAATTTCTAATTTATTTTTTGGAACACCAAGAATCTGTTATAATCTATAAGAAGTTTCCTATGCAACTTTCATATTCACTTTATCGAATATCTGTTGAAATCCTTTAGGGTATTGAGGTTCGCATGGTATTACTATAAACTTTTCATTACTCTCATCTTTTTAAAGAGTCGAATATTTACGAGGTGTTTCCCTAAATTTACATTTTCTAATAATCTTATAAACCGTCTCATCAATATTAGAAAATGTAAATTCACGGAAACACTTCGTGAATCTTCGACTTTTCAAAAAGATGATAGTAATGAAAAGTTTATAGTAATCCTATACGAACCTCAATACACTAGAGGACCTCAACATGTATTCGATAGAGTAAATATTAAAGTTGCATATAAAACTTATGAATTACAACAGCTTCTTGGTAAACCAAAAAATAAATTAGAAACTACTGAGAAGTCGGGAATTCACGAAAAAAGTTTTCGAGATTGCAACATTAAATACATTGGCCAAAGCCGACGAGCTATTGAGACCAGTTTCAAGGAGAATTTTGCACAGATGAACTACGGAAGGGTAAAAAAATTCAGTGTCACCCAACACGCTCTAGTCAATGACCACAAAATTTGTAAAAGCAATCTGGAACTGATCAAGCATGTGCATGACACAAGGCTACTAGATGCATGTGAGAGTATAGAAATAGCAAAATGTAAAAATAGCATGAGTGGTTACAAGGGACCTATCCCTTTCAGCCCGCGTTCTAATCTATTGTTGAGGAATTAATCAGAATAATCAGTAACAGTAGACGAAGTCCATATCTTACCAAAAACTTTGCAGGTAGAAGCTGCACTAGTTTATTATCGAGAAATAATTAGAATAATCAGCAGTAACAAACAAAATCCATATCGGACCAAAAAAACTATAGGTATATAAACAGCTAACTGTAGTCTTTAGATTTAGTAACAATTTTCTTCTCCTTTCTAATTGATTTCTAGAAAAAGTTTCAACTAAAGTAGAAGCAGAAGTAATAGTTTTGTCTTTGAAGTTCAAGTATATAATTATCAATCTGTCCTTCACAATCTCTCCAAGGTGCATGTGCTTTCTTCGTCTGATGTATTCTGCTATGTGGAGAAATATCATGAGGGCCAGTCCATCAGTTGTAAGGCTTGATCGTGTTCACTATGAAGGACGATTTCAAACCAGTCAAAAGCAGTAGCCCTTCTAACTTCTGAATATGGAATCGCGTGAAATTTGTCACAGTACAACTGACCAACTGAAACAAATTAAAATTTCAAAACAACAACCTATAAATTACTTTCTTGAGTAATTACTACGGCCTATTGAAATTTGCAATGTTAAAAACAGTTTTTGGAATACTATTCAATTAAAACAGATATAAGGAAAACACTGGTCGACTTTTTCCCATGCATCAACAATAATTTCGGACATGCTGTGAACGTTTTCATAGATTTAACTGTTTCGTTATTATTGGAAGGTACATGTTTGTTGGCTACGTGTAAGCAAAAAACCACATTCAATTGAGCACTTAATGGTGTCGATAACAAAAATAACTTGGAATTGAAAAAATAAGGAAAAACTTCTGTTCTATTTCATCTTTTTTCCATGCACTTGAAAGAATATGTTTATTCAAAATGTTAAGCCTATTATTGAGCCATTGAAATAAATCTTCTGGATAGGAATAATTTTCAATCGGGTGAAATTTCTTTTTCTTCTTTATCTCTTTCTTTCAATACGATAATAACATTGAATTATGACGTGGAGTTTGGGGCATATTGAAATGCGGCAGGTAGGTCTAACAAATGTCAGTTCCTTATAACGAAGTGTTTCTGATGATGTATCCAATAATGAGAAGTTTTTAGCAGTACCGGTAGAAGAGAAAGTGTGTGTGTGGATTGGTACTTTTGAATTAATCGGCACGTCATGGTTATTAAAGGGCTTATTTTTTCATGAATATCCCAGCGCCAGTTTCATGAGTGTGAGAACACAGGAAATTTGTCAGAGATGCCTCTGTTTGTTTAAAATCAATATATTTCAAATTACAGAAGCAACAATATTTACTCAACCGATTTCCGAAATTTGAAGATTATATTTATTTACGATTCAATTGATTTCATATTCCATAAAAAAACTTCGTTGGAAACGTGGGGACAATGGAATTGTTGAAAAAATCGACTGTTGCTTTCGTTTTATTGAAATAATTTCGAACAATCGATGGAAAATAAGCTTCTCTGATACCTGACAAAACGCATGAAGCATGTGATCACACCATTCAACAATTTTGCAACGAGGGTGAACTTTCAAAGGTTTTCTGTGTGTGCTTGTTGTAACAACTTGGATAATTCCCTCCGCTGATTTTAATTTCTTGAATACGAAACTGAAACCCTCGCGTTTGATCCAAAGACCAGGAGTTATTTCATGTCGACTTGCGAGTGTTTCAGTTTGGTGTTCGGGAAATAAACTCAATGAAATCCACTTTCACGTTAGACCACTAATACCTAACTGATAGTTTTGAGAGGTCGGAGACAGAAATTCCCTGAAGTGACGAAAGCTAGTTTTTTTTATAGTCCTGATGTACATGCAAATTCTCTGTTTGGTCAAGCATTCATTAGGATATGTGTTCACGGTGAACTGTCAAACATGTCGCTACTGGAGTTTGAATGTAACTAATTTACAAAGACTGAAAGTTTTATAGCGGGCCGAACTATTGCATATATTATATCTTAGCCAGCTAGGAGCGGAACTTTGTAAGCACAACATCAAAGCGATGTGAAAGTATTGTCAATATTGTGGTGCTTATTGGTTGAAGTCTTTTGTAATGGGGATATACTTTTCGAAGAAACGAACACAAAGAATAAATATTTTATTACCAAACTTTTTCAAAAAACAACTAATTCAATATCAATAAATATAACTATAACTACCAAAACATCAAGGAAAATATGATGACAAACACTGTATATCATCTTGAACACTCTCCCTCAGTGATGACATCCAATAGTTTCGTTGACAAATGAGAAAACTGACCTTTACTCAAAGGTTTTGTGAGTAGATCAGCAATATTTTGTTTACTTGAAATATAATCCACTTCCACATCTTTTTCAATTATCCTCTCCCGCACGTAATGAAAAAGAAAACATCAATGTGTTTGCTTCGAGGATGCAAAATTTGATTGGAAGAAATGTGAATTGCTGCTTGATTATCACATAACAAAATACTACGAACTCTGCTTTTCAAATCTTTCACTATGTATGACATCCACATCAACTGCCTACAAGCATGTGAAAGTGCCATATATTCGGCTTCGGTAGTCGAAACAGCAACACTTCTTTGCTTTTTTGATGTCCATGTAACTGCCGCATCTCCGTAAAAACCAACATATCCACTCTGTGATTTCCTGTCATTTATGGAGTTTGCATATGAAGCATCTGTGTGCATGACGATATTTGGATTGTCTGTCCTCTTGTACACTAATTTTCTATTCATAGTTCCTCTCAGATATCGAAAAATATGCTGAACCATGTTGGAGTGCTCAACTGACGGATCCGAACTGAATTGGGACATAACATTCACAGCATATGCTATATCGGGCCTCGTACTCATCGCAAGATATAATAACGAACCAATCATTGATTGATAAATGGTTTTATCTGTTCGTTTCGCCCCCGTTTTCGTTTTCTGGGGTGTTATTCCACAATCCATCGGAGTAGATTTTGACTGACACTTTGACATTTCAAACTTTTCAAGTATTTTAAATAAATACAAGTCTTGGCTCAGACTAACTTGATTTTCCGACCACATTATTTGGAATGAAAGTAGATATCTTGGAAGACCTAGGGAAGTGACTTCGAAATGTGAATTCAGTAGATTTTCTATTTCATTGATTTTCTCTTCTGTAGTTCCTAGCGCTAGAATATCATCCACATAAACTGCGACTATCTGTTGTCCATCATTTGAAACAAACATACAAGGATCAGCTGCTGATTGATTCAATTTGATTTGTTTCAAAACTGATATCAACTTTTGATTCCATTGCCGAGAAGACTGTTTGAGGCCATATATGCTTTTTTTTAATAAACATACTCTCCCTGGATCTACATTCAATCCGTCTGGTATTTTCATGAATACTTCATAGTCGATGTCCCCATTCAGGAAAGCTGTTTTGATGTCGAATTGTCTTGCTATCATTTGATTATGTATAGAATGTGCAAGTAGAATTCTTATAGTATCATATCTGACTACTGGGGAGAATGTCTCATCGTAGTCTATTCCTGGCACCTGACTGAATCCTTGCGCAACTAATCTTGCCTTGTGCTTTACTATCGTTCCATTCTCTGACAATTTCTTTTTAAACACCCAACGGCATCCTACAACTCGGGATCCAGACTGTTTTTCAACTAAATCCCAGACATCATTTTTTCTCATCGATTCTAGTTCATTACTTATTGCTTCAATCCATTTTTGGGAATCTGGACCAGAAACTGCGTCATTATATGATGAAGGCTCATCTGAAGCAAATTTGCAAAAATCCTCGAAATACTTTGGATTTGAACGTTCTCTCGTACTTCTCCGAACTGGTGTATTTAGACTTGATTCAGGCAAGTTTTCTTCTGGAGAAATTTTCACATCTGAGGAATCGATTTCTTCATCAATATCTTCCATTTTAGTTGTATCGATAGGTTTTTCGACTCCTTCACTTGCTACTGGTACTTTTCTTTCGAATGGATGAAGAAACTCTATAACATCATCAGTTTCGGATGAAAACTTGTAATCTCTTGAAATCACAATTTTCTTTCCGGTCCAGAAACGATACCATCCAATTTTTTCACAATATCCTACCATGGCACCATCTGAAGCTCTTGGATAAAATTTACTTCCTGGACGTCTTTCTTCTTCATTGATATGTATGAATGCCTTCTGACCAAAGCATTTGAAATGGTAAATTTCCGGTTTCTTACCGAAAAACAATTCGTAAGGGGTTTTTTTATGGAACGAATGAGGTAGACGATTTTTTACATAAGTTGCGTGAGCAACTGCCTCTGCCCACAGAGATTGAGGTAGTTGTGAATCGATTAAACTGGTTCTTGCCATAGTAGTTAGGGTTCTGTTCAAACGCTCAGCCAATCCATTAGTTTCGTGAACTCTGGGAATGGACTTCTCGACTTTGACACCATTTGATCGAAAAAAATCACGCAATGACTTTGATTTGTATTCGCCTCCGTTATCACTTTTGAAAATTTTGACTTTTCTCTCAGTTTGACGTTCCATCCTGATTATGTAGTCCTTAACAGCTGTTTCCACTTCATTTTTATTCGTTAAAAAAGTCACTTCGGTGTATCTAGAAAATTCATCGATGAAGGTAACGTAGTAATAACTTCCTCCAATGGATCTTGTAGAAAAAGGGCCTGCGACGTCAGAATGTACTTTTTCCAGTATATTCGAGCAGCAATTACCTGGTTCTTTGGAAATGTTCCTAGTTGATTTGGACTTTTCACAAGCTTCGCATTCTATCGATGTGTGAACTTTTGGTAAAACATGTGGATCAGCAACAACTCTTGCAACATCTTTGAAAGAGTTCACAGGAGTATGTCCTAAACGTCTGTGCCAAATCGCTGTAGATATATTGCAGAAATCAGGACTGAGTTCTTGAAAGACATGTTCTTTACTGTCAGAAATGATCCATCCAACAGTTTTTCCATTTTTCCATAGGGTGATTTCATTTTGAGATCCTTTCATTGTTATTCCTTTAGCCCTGATTTTTTCCCAGGACATGAGAGAGCATTTTAACTCGGGGCAATAAAGCACGTCATAAAGAGTTATGTTCTTCCTTTCTCCTGAAGGTAATAATGCCTTCAACTGTACTTCACCAATGTGCGTAACATTGATTTTTGTATTATTTCCAAGCCGAATGAAACCAGTATGTGGACGAAGACTAGAGAACATATTTTTATAACCAGTCATGTGTGAAGTTGCGCCGGTGTCAAATATCCATTTTGTGTTGGTATATGTAGATATTGTTGCTGGGTACGCAATATTTTCATCGTCGGAATCACAAACTTGGTTGGCATTTTCCTGTTTCTTCTTCAGTTTCCAACAGTTTTGGATAGAATGTCCTTTGAACCATTTGTTGTTATCTTTACAAAAGGAACATTCCAGTGGTTGCCTTCTTTGCTTTCTTCTATGTTGTTTACCAATGAATGCTTCATTTTCTTCCACTGAAGTTGTAGCAATAGATAGTTCCATCAAACGCGAACAGACATCATCGTATGTGAGATTTTCCTTGGTTTTTAGATTATCAACTATGTTGTCGAGCTCTTCAGGCAATGTGGTTAAAAATAAGGAACCTTTGGCTTTGGTAGAACTAGCTAACGGACGTAGTGCATCTTCTAGAGTATCCTCATCACTTTTGATCGCAGTTCTTTCAACAAGTCTTGACCAAAGCTCGTTGTACTTCGATATGTGGTCAGGTATGTCGTATTTTGTGTTGCACTTGATTCCAACGAGAGATTTTACGAGGGTGTGCAGTGAATATTCACATTTTTTATCGTAAATATCATTTATGGCTTTCCACATCTGACTTGCATGTGTGTAACAAGTTATTTGATTCACAATATCTGAATCCACGTTGAAGAGAATGAATGCTCGTGCTAATGAATGTCGATATCTCCAATCCTCACATTTTGATATGTACTGCTGTACTTTTGGTGGATCTGTTGGTGCTGGATCTGAAGCTGGATCTTTTTCTTCTGCGGTAACTAGCTTATATAAGTTGGTTAAATCCATATAAGCAAATACCATCGTCTTCCAGGAATGAAAGTTAGATTTTCCATGTAACTTTTCGAGTTTTGGAAACTTATCCATATTCAACTTGACTTTGACAACTTTTATGGAAAATATGACGATAACTGTTGATGGTAATTTTGGTCTTGATTTCGCTTCTTCTCAGTGTCGTCCTGGGCCCATAACCTTTTGTAATGGGGATATACTTTTCGAAGAAACGAACACAAAGAATAAATATTTTATTACCAAACTTTTTCAAAAAACAACTAATTCAATATCAATAAATATAACTATAACTACCAAAACATCAAGGAAAATATGATGACAAACACTGTATATCATCTTGAACAAAGTCTTGGTCAAAGTGCGATGTTATTTTGAAATTTTAGAATATGATCGAAATCACAACTAATGTTTATCAAACACAAGTCATGGTTAACGGTCACACAAAAAGTGAAAAAACACTAAAAACTGTAATAGTCGCTGACAAAATTTCACGGTTTGAGATTTTCAAACAACGTCATAGTCCTAACCCTGAATAGCAGTAGTTGTCAAAGTGGTGCTTATGGGGCGTTGAGAAGTTTTGTGAACAACTATCCTTATCAATAGCGGCAAATATGTCCAATTATCTTGATTTATCACAATCGGTAGTTATCGAGTGTGTGAGTGCTATAGTATTTTTATTGCTTCCAGAAAGCGATAGAGCCTGTATCTTTCTAACATATGAAAACAACCTGAGACTAGTGGAAACTGAATTTTTAACAATTTTACACCGCTCTACTTATTACTAATCCCCACAGATGTAGCTACGGTAACTACTTGTGCTATTCAAAATGAATGTAAACAAGGAAGAGCGATTAATGTCCCATTTATTTAGAGTAGAAAAATATCGGACCGAGGAGAATGAAAACAAATGCCTGTCACTGAGTGCATCTTATCGAGTTTTCTGAGGAGGTCATAACGAGATGTTCTTATAAATATTCCAACTTTCGATTATTCATAGTATAAGGATCAGTATAATATGTTTGGGAAATGGCAGACTTCTACAATTTCTTCCACCAAGTGAGTTAGCCAGCACCGTTTATTCTCATTGTCATTGCGATCAATAATTCTAAAGAGAACTTTGTTGAATATATCCATCGATAATTTTGTGATCAAGAATTCTATGGAGATCATTTTATGATGGAGCAAGATGCTTCATCATGAAATAAGGTAACTGCTGAAGGTGAAAAATTCACTGAACCATAGCAACAGTAACAAAATCCTCGAAAGAATGAAACAAGAACGAAACTTGATAACATTAAGGATATTATCGAGTTTATCGAAACTTGCAAACATTCAAATCTCAAATACTCAATCGAATTGTCGAATTTGTTAGGCGGCTTTGTCTACGCTAATTCTGGGTACTGATGATTCAGATCAAGATAATTTGGCTAAACAAAAGCTTATCAGTTAACGACCAGGATTTTTATGTATCCTTCATGTGTACACCAGTATCATTGTTTATAGATGGGATAGTTTGCAAATGTCCGTGTTAAAATAATTTGAAACGTTTTTATACGCCATCTACACTATAATGTCGATAATAACATGGATGCAGATTTTTGTCTATCAAATTTACTGGCATTTTGAAAGAATGATATGAAGCTTCAAAATCTAGTTTACAATAGAAGTTTATACTGAAAATGAAAGTTCAAGCAGTCAAACAAACTCCAGAGTATTAATGATGTTGGGAATTTATAAGCACCACTTTGACAACTATTGCTATTTAATGTTATGTCTTTGACATTGATTGAAAATCACCAACCGTAAAATTTTGTGAGCGACTATTACAGGTTTTGGTGTTTTTTCACCTTTTATGTGAACGTTAACCATGAATTGTGGTTGATAAACTTTAGTAATAATTTTAATCATATTCCAACATTCCATAATAATATCGCAGCGCCACTTAGACCCGATACTTCAACTAAAAAGCACCACTGACAATACTTTGACATTGTTTGAAATTTTCACCAGAGGGTGTATCGTTTATCTTGAAATCCCAATGTTTTTTCTGTTTCTGAATTGTTTAGTATTGTTTCTAGAAAAATAGGATAGTAGTCGATGGCTGTGATTGAAGGATTTTTGTTGAATTTTTTGTTAAGTCATCTGCACTATAATGTAGATATTCCCATTCACTTGACAATGCATTACAAACTTCCCTTCTCTGAAAAAAAAATAGGTGCCTATTTCTGTTTGTCATCTTCACTGAAATGGTGTAATAAAGATTATGACGCATTAAAATTATCTTGCAAATATGATTGATCTACAACTTAGTCAAGAAATTCCACATATGTTTCCGATTTTAATGCTATCGTATGGCATTATGTTTGAGTATTCAAAATAATATTCGATTCAAACTACGACGTCCGTAAAAAAACGATTTGGAAACGACCTCGCTAATGCCATCTATCCGCAGTATCCTTCAGTTGATACTTCGGAACCTTTGGCTAACGATCTAATATCTCTTAAACAATGCAAGTACTGCAGTAGATAGACTATGAAAAAACTAGTTTCCGTAAACTTCATAGAGTTTTTATCGCTCCGGACTCTCCATTTATAAGCATATTCCATAAAAACGCGCACGTTTCTGTTCTAACCCGCTTACGCTCACGCTGTAAACCTCCCTCCACCCCCCAATTCACTTTACGCATTCGTTCCACAGTGGAAATGGCGGCGTACGGCATGGGCAACCCCTACGGCAACCCCTTCATGCAAAACATGGCCGCCATGCTGTACGGCTCTCAGGGCCCCATGCCGCCGTGGGGCGGCCAGCTGAGCAGCAAGGCCGTGCAATCACTCTGGATGAACCAGATGGACAACAAACCGCTGCAGCAACAAGAAGAAGAAGAGGTCGACGACGAAGAACTCGGCGTCGCCGAAACGTACGCCGATTACATGCCGTCCAAGTTGAAGTTGGGGAGGAAGCACCCCGATCCCGTCGTCGAAACGGCGTCGTTGTCTTCCGTCGCGCCCGCCGACGTTTGGTACAAGCTGTCGATACCGGACGATACCATCCGGGGAGGGCATCTTTCCGCTCTGCAGTTGGAAAGCATCACGTACGCGTCGCAGGCGCACGAGCATATTTTGCCTGACGGGTCGAGAGCGGGCTTTTTGATAGGTCGGTATGAGTTTTTTTTTTCAATCATCTTTTGAATCATTCGTGAAGGCCAGTCTCGAACTACCCACGCAGTAGGTTTCAGCTGGAATCTGTCAGAAAAGAACTACTCCCCTGGCTAATACCACGACCGGTGCCAGTGCAGGTTTCTTCACAAAAGAAAATCCTGCGTTTGGTTTTGGCAATACAAATGAAGGATTTTCAATTATTGGGACGGGCACACTTGCAAACCGGTTTTGGGCTAATTGGCCACTCGTCGGTACAAGGTAGTCCCAACAACTGCCGTCTTATGGTTTGCCTCCTCAGTTGTATGCTTTGTTGAAGAGTTTCTTGTCTGATAGGTCTCTGTATGTGGTTGTTGATGGAGTATCACCTGATATTCTCCCAATAAATGCAGGTGTTCCACAGGGTTCAGTTCTGGCGCTCACTTTGTTTCTGCTTCATATTAACGATTTGCTCGAGAAAACATCTTGTTCAGTACACAGTTTTGCGGACGACAGTAATTTTCATACTAGTTTCTCTTCCAGAGTCCCCATAAGAGCTCGAGAAACAAAAATTCAAAGAAACATCAATCATTAACGATGACTTGGTAAAAATAGTAGATTGGGTAACATAAACTTGGTGGAATTTAATGCTAGGAAAACCCAGGCATGACTAGTATTCAGATGTCAGGAGTAACTATTCCTACAAAATCAAGTATCTCGATACTAGGAATTACAATCAGTAATAATCTCTCATGGAAAAACCATGTGGGATCGATCGCTAAAGGTGATTCCCAGAAACTCGAATTTCTCTTTCCTGCCAAGAAATACTCGTCAGCTTCTAATGATCTACAAGGCTCAGATACGACCTGTCTTGGAATATGGTTCTCATTTGTGGAGTTCGACACCAAAACATTCATTGAGGCTTCGCAATTCTATTCAGAGAAAGGCAATTAGTCTTGTTGATGATTCTTTGCTCACAGACTCGCTCACTTCATTGAAACATCGTAGAAGGGTCGGAGACTTGTCTCTCTTCTATAGATATTTTCACGATCGGTTCTCTTCTGAATATTTATCAATCGTTCCACTCTATATCTACACGGATGACTCGTAAAGAATCTCCACCTCTTTCTTATGCATTTAGAGACCTGTCGAACCTCTCTTGCTCAGGGATCTTTTTTCAATAGAACAGCTGAGCTTTGGAACTCCTTGCCGAAAGAGGTCTTTCCTGAGGCTTCAAAAATTGAAAGTGAATGTTAATTCGTATCTCCTGTCCCTTGACTCACGCGGTGTTCTTTGATTATTACAGGGCTTCCCTTCCGTGTGAGTCTGCATATAAAAAAAAACTTCTCATGATTGAAAATCAAACACCTTTCATGGTATCAAGCGTCGACCAAGTATACTGGCATACTGGTGTTAAATCAAATCGTCTTTTGAGACTGGTCTGAGCGA
The DNA here is from genome assembly GCA_032362365.1 of Zygogramma bicolorata. Taxonomy (NCBI): domain Eukaryota; kingdom Metazoa; phylum Arthropoda; class Insecta; order Coleoptera; family Chrysomelidae; genus Zygogramma; species Zygogramma bicolorata. Next base: position 2,897,966 of record JAVJAQ010005172.1, read on the forward strand.
ATTGTTCAAAAGATGATTTGGTTTAAAGCCAGTCTCCAAGTATGCCCATCGACTATGTCGAATTTTTTTGCATTCTCCTCTCAGAAGGAATGGGCGAATTCGGTTTGTTTTTGGAATACCTCGTCCCTGGGTAGATGGCGCCATGAGTTCGTGTTGTTCGCATCAGCTTTGGTCGAGGCTCAATACCATGAAAGATGTTTGATTTTCAATCATGGGGAATTCATCGACTTTATGTTGATGATGGCACTTCTTTGTACTGACTAGTGACCAAATAGCGCGAAATCGATCTGCAAGTGTGCCAGTCCCAATAAGTGAAAATTAATTCCTTCATTTGTATCGCCAACACACAATGGCACCGGTCGGATATAATGCAATACCTTTGTGGTATCAGCCAGGGGAGTAGTTGTTTACTGACGAGTGCTAGCTAAAACCTACTGTGTAGTTAGTTCGAGCGAACTGTTCAAAAGTATGCCCATGTCGAAAGTTTATTTTTCGTTAGTACTGTTTGAAAGTCTATTTTGTGGTAGATGAATCCTTTATTTGTAGTTTTTTAGGGTTATTCGCCTACCACAATCTGAAAAAGTAAGGAAGTAAAACTAACTAACTAGAGCATCTTGGCTTCAAAACGATGTGCATGGCAAGTCGATAAAATGGCTAATAATTTTTTAATTGGCGGTTGTTCCGCAGATTCTACATAACTCCGAAATCGCATGAAAAATGTAAATAAACAAATGGAACATTTATTAGAATGCGGGGAAAGTACAAAAAAAAATTCAGAGATCATTCAAGACGCCCCAGGGACCCATTATGAAGGAAAATTTCCCATAAATGACTATTTTTGAAAAAAATGTAAACAAAAAATGAAACAGTGTCGAAATGGTGAGGAAACAAACTTTCACAGCTTATTAAATCTTTTTGCCGGATAAGAAAGAACTTCGAAATACATGAAATGATAGCTACGGGTTTCCTCATTATCTTGAACTTTGAATCATTGAAAAATGTCAGTTTTTGCCTGAGTTATGAAACAATTCGTCCGCTCGCCTCCAAGCGAATGCATAGACAACAGAATTCCTATAGAGAAAGCGACAGCTGAAATGAGGAGACTTTTGGGTCCCTTTATCTCGAAAACTGTTGAGTTTACGGAAAAAATGATAAGGGTCATTTTTGTAGATAATGAGACGATCTTTAATTTTTGTATGAACGGAAATTTTCTAATTCGTATATTTAGCCAGATATTGGCGGGAAACGCATTTTTCTGGGTTTGGGGGGCCATTTTCGGACATTGCCATGAAAGCAATCGTGTTAAGTTTTGGGTCCTTTGAAAACATCTGTGACTACCTACAAATTGAGCCACACACACACACAGCTTTCCCTAGTTTCGGATCTTCAGTTACTGGACTACCAGTGACATCCAAGAGTTTGAACCTACCAGAATTCAAAATAAAAATGAGAAAACCTGTTCCTTTACATCTTCACACTAATTTTTTGTATTAGTCTAGTCTGTAATTTATAGATGTTTAAGTTTTTTGAAATATTATTGTAATAGGAATATTTCTGTTATTTTATTTATAATATACTTACCTACATCATAACCCCTAGCAGTAGAGGTGCCCTATGAAACAAATATAACTTAGTTTTTGGGTGAAATAAACGTTGAAAAGAAACGGTTCCTCCTGAATGAAACACTTGTTAGTCAGTAAATTCTTGTATAACGGAAATTTGACTCACACAGATACAAGAACTGATATACAAGGGTCACCATTTTTTAATGTAACAGATGAAATATCTTATTCCACGTTCATTTAAAGAAAATCGGGCTTACACGTACTTACAATGTTTAACACTGCAACTTTAAACCTCTAGACAGGGTGGGACCAACCCTTACTATTTCAAATGAAACGAGAAGTCAAGTGATTTTTTTTTAAAGACATTTTATTCTTAACAATATAATAGATAGATAGATAGATTTATTTATTTAGATATATTTTCACCATTTTACATATAGCAATACAATTATGGCATGTCAATAAATACTAAAAGTATACAATGCATAAAACAATACAACATACAAAATTTTAAAACTGTTACATTCATGAGTAAAACATTAACAAACATAATTAACATAACAAAATGGGAAATTCAGATAAGCAATGTGTTGAGTGTATGATTCAGTTGCTTTGTTGTGTGAAGGAACTCGTCAGTGGAGTAAAAGCAGTGTTCAAGAATATAATTTTTTATGCGTTTTTTAAATTGATAAAAGGTTAGTGTTTTAATTCTCTCTGGCAGGCAGTTGTAGAAATTAAAATTCAGAGAATTTTTCTGAGATTTGGTTAATCTGTACCTTGGGGTTTTTATCGACTTAGAATACCTTGTACTATGCTCGTGTATATCTGATTGGGTTTGTAGTTGGTTGGCATTTCTATGTATTTCTAATAAGGAATTGTAGATATACATTGAAGGTAATGGCATAATGCCGTACTGTATAAAATGTGGATGAGAGTGCTCCTTATATCCAGCTCCAGCAAGGATTCTAAGTGCCTTTTTCTGTTGTCGAAAAATGGTTATTGCATGGGAGGCATTTCCCCATAAAATTATTCCATAATTAATCTGCGAATGGAATAGAGAAAAATATGACATTCTCAGATTATCAGGTTGAATTGTTTTCTTTAGCTGCCTCAACAAAAATAGAGTACTTGATAATTTGTTACTGAGCTGTTATCAGGTTGAATTGTTTTCTTTAGCTGCCTCAACAAAAATAGAGTACTTGATAATTTGTTACTGAGCTGTTCTATGTGATTGGTCCATGTGAGTTTGTCATCGATAACTATTCCAAGCAACTTGACAGTGTTTCCCATTTGTAATACTATATGTACAAATAAAAATGTAAAGAAAACAAGAAGTGGGATTACATTTCAGTTTGTAGGTTTGTTGGGTCCTACGTTATTCATATAAACCCAAACAAAGATTAAAATTTCTTGATTGCTAGTCTACTCTGTTGGTATTGCTGGTCATTTTATTGAAAAAAATTATATATTTTTCTCCTATTGTAGGTGATGGAGCTGGAGTGGGTAAGGGCCGCACCATCGCCGGCATAATCTTCGAAAACTACCTGAAAGGCCGCAAAAGGGCTATTTGGGTATCGGTATCGAACGATCTGAAGTACGACGCAGAGAGAGATCTGAAAGATATCGGAGCGGGCAAGATCGACGTCCACCCCCTGAACAAATTCAAGTACGCGAAGATCTCGTCGGCGGTCAACAACAACGTCAAAAAAGGTGTGATATTCAGTACTTATTCGGCGCTGATAGGAGAAAGCAACTCCGCTGGCGGTAAATACAAATCGAGGCTGAAACAGTTGCTTCAGTGGTGCGGTCAAGATTTCGACGGACTCATAGTTTTCGACGAGTGTCACAGAGCTAAGAATTTGTGTCCAGTGGGATCGTCGAAACCAACAAAGACCGGTAGGTGTAGATAATTGAAATTTATCGAAGTAGGATTCCCTAATATGCAGGTTAGCTATCTCAAAATATACACCTATTTTTTCTTCTAGCTTTTCGGGGGAATTGATTGGATTTTCGCCATCTACTCTATTATATTTGCAAATTACTTAAACGAAAGAATACAACAAGTTAATATTGATGACACATTTGATGGTCCAAACATTTTTAAATATGGTGTACCACAGGGTACAGTTTTGTCCCTTGTTATTCAATATTTATCTAAACAATCTTTTTTTACCCAAATCCAAAGAAAAAATTCATGCGTTCGCGGATGACACTGTTACATTTCACACTGCTGAAAGTTGGACAGAGTTAAAAAAATAGTACAAAAAGATTTTAAAAATGTTAAAAAATGGTTCGATAACAATTTATTAACAATAAATTTCGATAAAACAAAGTATCTCCCCCTTTCTTCTTACAAAAATTCACTACCAAATTGGGGCCCTATCAAAATTACTAATACTGTACAAATCATGGATAGTGACTGTATCAAATACCTTGGCATAATGATAGATAGACATCTGAAATGGGATCAGCAAATATATTTTATAGTAAAAAAACTTCGAATTCTTCCCAAATTTCGACAATTGAAAGGATTTTTAACAATACCACAACTTGAAATTCTATATTTTGCTTTAATACAATCCCAAATAAGTTATGGAATATTAGGCTGGGGCGGGGTGTCTAAAATATATAAATATTAACTGGAAATAATACAAAAAATATTTCTGAAAATAATTTACAATAAGGACTGAAAATATTCAACTGAATCATTATTCAAAGAGAGTGAAAAAATGGATATAAATCAATTATATATTTATAGAATGATGATTTACATTCATAAAAATAAAAAAAAAATTATAATGAACATAAATATGAAACTCCAAATAAAACTGTAATCACATCTAAAAAGAAAATTGAAAAAAAAGTTGCACAAAGAAACTACAAGTTTATGATACCATATCTTTATGACAAAATACCATATGAAATCAAAAAAATTAAATCATTATCATCATTTAAGCAAAAAAGTAAAATATGGATTATCAAGACCTCTCGAATTTATCTTGACACATTTTTGAATAGTTTATGAAATTGGTTTCTTTAAATTGATGATTATCTAGGTATGTAACTTCAAATGTATTGATTGTAAATTGTTATTACCTTCAGTTAACCTTACAACAAGTTCTCTTCGTAAGGTTCGTTTTTCAGTTTATTCATAAAAATGTATATTCATAAAATTTTCGATTTGTAATTATTATTATCTAGTCATGAATAAACTTAAATTATTATTATATCGACAATTCCGATCACTTGACAATAAAATCAAAAATCAAAATATTCTTTATTATCCAAGATACACTCTTATTAACAAAGCTTGTATAAAGATGAAAGTGATTAGCATATATAATGCAATAAAAGTAAATGATTCAATATATATATATATATATATATATATATATATATATATATATATATATATATATATATTTATTATCGAATTTGAAAATTGTTATATCAAATTCAAATGATTCATGGCATAATTTGAAGATATGTATTGATGAAGAAAAGAAAATCTCCAAAGATCAAAATGCATCAAATATCTTGGACTATACATTGATGATAAATTATCATGGGAACAACATATTATCAAAATTTGTACAAAAATTTCTCCAGTGATAGGTGTTCTTAGAAGATCAGCAAAATTTATTGGCATCAGGTATCGCAAATTACTCTATTACACTCTAGCTCACAGTCAACTTTCATATCTAACGATAATTTGAGAAAATGTTTACAATAGCAAGTTACAACCATTGAGAGTGCTGCAAAATAGAGCTATCAAGAAGATATTCAAATTTCCAGTTTGTCATCCAACAATTAACCTCTACTTTCCCAACCGTATCCTTGATGTGAACTCTATCTACATATTTCAAGTCTGTTCTTTCATTCATGGCTGCAGATATTCGAATATTCATTCAAATTTACAATTGACATATATAACAGGAACATCCATGATCACAAAACAAGAATCCTGAACCACATGAGGACAACATTGGCCAAGACTTGATATTCAACAATTTCTTTTAATGTCTTAATTTTATTTTATTCGTTTCAAATGTTACCTTTCATTCAAAGTGCCCACATAGCTTTTGGCTCTGGGCAACAATTTGTTACTAATTCATTGTTGTAAATTGTTCTTGAATAAATTGGATATATTTTTATTATTATTAAAAATATTCCCACAACTTGTATTCCGATGTGTAGATCAAATAAGAAGCAAAGTGCTTTGCTTTTCTCTAGTTCAGAAATTATCTTGTTTCAAAATTGTGAAACCGGTCATATTTGACCTTTTTTTTACCCTAAAAGCAGTGAAGCACACGTTACTCGTCACTTTTACATCTTTTTCAGTCTGCTTCAATCTAAATTCCCTGAAAATATTTCCATTTTATTTGAAAAAAAGTCGATTTGAAATTTCTTGACGTTCTAGTTAGGAAATTGGAAGTTTATAGTCGACCGACGTATCGAAAAAATAGACTTTTTGATTTGAGCAGTCAACAAAATAAGCAAAATCCGATGTAATATTATTTATGAAAAATGAAAAGAACACAATCATGGGAAATTTAGCCGGCATTCTATACAAATAATATAGGCTACCAATCGGTCAGTATCCAAAAGTATGAATATAGCCTGCCTACTGGTAGGCTGATTATACGTTTCCTGGGAATTTGTTACTCTTTCATTGCAAGCGCCATCTATACTAATTTAATGAAAGCTGTCATGATGCCCGTTATCGTAGAAGGCATGTGTCGCCAATTTCACCCCAAACTTTTACAGGTATAAGGCTGGATTCAGACAGATCCGAAATCCGATCGTACGACGATTCGATAGCTTTCTGATTGGTCTAAATTTGAATTTAGATTTTAGAAAGCTATCGGATCGTCGTACGATGGGATTTCGGATCTGTTTGAATCCAGCCTAACACCAGGGTTTTTAGACATGTTAGGTGTGAATAAATTTCAAGAAAAGGTGAGAAATGAAGCATGTCGTTTATTTCAGGTCTGACCGTACTCGAACTACAAAACAAGCTACCGAAGGCCAGAGTGGTGTACGCTTCGGCCACGGGAGCGTCCGAACCCAGGAATATGGCCTACATGGTTAGGTTAGGAATGTGGGGCGAGGGAACCCCTTTCAAGGAATTCGCAGATTTCATTTCGGCCGTCGAAAAGAGGGGAGTAGGTGCAATGGAAATAGTAGCCATGGATATGAAGTTGAGAGGTGAGTGTGTCTGGACCATGAGCGACGTTAGCGCCATTTACTTCCGGAACTTTTGGGAAACTTTATAGTTCATTTCATACCCTAAAATCCTGTGCTTCCATACGTTTGGGTAAAAACAAACTGAAGCCTTCCTAGATATTCCAAAAGTTTATCGACGATTATTTTTTTCACTTGTCAAAATGTGACATTTTTGGCATTTCAACCAATAGTAGCGGGTTATGCTATGGTTATTCTAGCCAATCATTGGGTATTATACCGATAAAACTGCCTGGTCCTTTCGATTGTTTCGATAAAACGTTGTTTACCTTTGAACTGTCAAAACTATAAGGTTTACCGCGTCGATTCTATTGAACTGGCTCATATTTATATAAATTATCATGAATAAAGAGTTACCTTATTATTAATAGTCATTCACTTTTCACTTTTTCAGCATAATAATAACATAACACATTTCAATGAACACTCAAACACGTAAATAGCACATAACCCCAGCTATAGCGAACGACCGATTCAAATATTTAAGGTTTCCTTAACTCAAATGAAGATGGCGTACAATTAGTTTTTATTAAATACAATTCATTTTTTGTTTTATGAGAAGAAACCGTTGTATGAAGATTTTGATACAACGACATAACGAATGATTTTATGTTCCTTCTGGCGCGATTTTCATTTCATAAGAAATTTTCAATTATCTGGATCATAGAGGGCATACATCGTTGTTCGACATTTCAAATTTGTAAAATTTTCTCCTAAGTATTCTCCTTTCCTTCTTATGTAAATGAAATACTGATCAATTAAATTGGTTTTCCTTCTATTTGTTCAAAAAATAATATCTCCAAATACAACTCGTTCTTCAAATTCAATAAGATAAATTTTCATTTTCGAAACACTCAAACTTTTTTATTTTGAGGCAAAAGCATTCCAACAAACCGAATTAGATAAAATCACGAGTCCGTAGGACGAATCGATTTGTTTTCATACTTTTGCCAAATAAAAAAGTTTTTGTGGAAAATGAAAATTTATCGATTAAATTTGAAGGACTCGTGGTACCTTTGATTAAATTCAAAACCGACATAGAACGACGAGTCAATCTACCACACAGGAATCATTTTGTTTGATGGATTACATAATACCTTAAAAAATTATGGAAAACTCTGTTTTGAAGTCAACTCAAAAACATTCATTGAAATTTGATTTGTGTAAATACTTTCTATTTATTTGATTTAATTTCAATTTGCTTGGTATACAAATTGAGCAAAAATAAGTGCTGCAACACGATAAAAATGAATATCTTACTGCAGATTATAAATATTATTCACTACGTTGTATTCAATTCAGCTCTCTAACAGCCGTTGAGGGAAGCAAAGGGGCATTATTATCTTGCTCTCTTTTGAAATAACTAATCGAAGATGTCACCTCTTGGCAGCGATAATTTTTAACTCTTGTCATTTTCACAAAGAGACTGATACTTTCCATAGAAGCATCGAACGACACAGTACCAAAAAGACGTGAACACAAAACTGTCACTTTTGAATGACAATTGTCAATTGGTAAATAACAGGCTGTCAACCAAATGCCGCAAAATAACAGGCACCCAATTTTAAATTCAATATAAACGTTCAAATGCATTTTTTGAATTGTATTTAAACATGTATAATGAAGAAATATCTAAAAGTTTTCTTTGTATAAATTAGCTGTTTTTTTCGATCAAGTTTATATATATTATCACTAGACCTTCGAAAAGCATTTGATACTGTAGATCACAGAATTTTACTGAATATACTTTATCAAATAGGAATAAGAGGAACCACTTACAGTTGGTTTCGAAATTATGTTTATAATAGAAAACAGTTTGTTTGGATTGGAGACAAAAGTAGTTCACTAGAAACAGTTGTATGCGGTGTTCCTCAGGGATCTGTTCTAGGTCCATTGCTTTTCCTCATATATATAAATTCCCCGTTTAATTTGAAGTATATTCCAAAATTCAATACTTGATTTCGATTTGGGGGACAGCTCCAAAAACCGTAATGAAACCATTGAAAACATTACAGAAAAAAATTAGTGTATATACAAATTTGATTGAAAAGATCCTAGTCAATTTATACAAACAAAGAAAACTTTTAGATATTTCTTCATTATACATGTTTAAAATTTGCACATTTATTCACCTGGTCAAAAATAAATTCAAGCATTCAAATTTGATGTTCACAATGAATAGTGATCAACACAATCACCCAACAAGGTTTTCAGAAAATTTGGCATTGATGAAAATTAAAACAAATATAGGACAGCAATCTGTTTACCACAACGGAATAAAACTGTACAATGGTCTACCGAATTCATTGAAGAAATATGGAAAATTTCGTTTCAAATATAATTTAAAAAAACACATTATCATATTTATTTTCTTTCTTTTTATTGCCATATAAAGATCTGATTTAACTACCCATTTTTTTGTATTCTATTTCTCTTCCACTTTTATTGTATGGCATCAATTTAATTTTCCCTGCAATAAGCATGTATATGTTTCTTGGAAAATAAATCGTTATTATTATTATTCACTATAGACACCTGCACATTCGCTGCCTTATAGGCAAGTGAAAATCACCAAAGTCTTGAACTTTTTTTTGCTGTGATGAAAGAGAAATGAAACAGTCGTTTCAAAAAATGCGACATATATACTATTTTTATAAATGTTTTTTTTTACGTATTTTAGGTGTTGGTCTACTTTTCTGCATTTTTATTTATTTTCATATATATTTAATGTATTATGAAATCGACTTTATATATATATGATTGTGTGTAAACCTGTTCGGCATGCAGTTCAATTAAAATTTATCCCTTCAGGAATGTACATAGCGCGACAGCTGAGTTTCCACGGCGTAGCCTTCAAAATCGAAGAGGTGCCTCTGTCGAAAGACTTCGAAAAGGTGTACGACGCGAGCGTCAAACTGTGGGTGGAGGCGATGCAGAAGTTCCAAGAGGCCGCCGAACTGGTGGACGCGGAGAACCGCATGCGCAAGACGATGTGGGGCCAGTTCTGGTCGTCGCATCAGCGCTTCTTCAAGTACCTGTGCATAGCGGCGAAGGTGAATGAACGAATTAATGGTTTATTAGTAGGAACAACTTTGGATAGGCAATGACATACTTGTATCTACTACGAATGTGTCACATTCCTGAGACGGTTTTCGATCCCATTATTCTATTTTTGTCAAAATGGCTAAAAAACTAAACTTCATTCAGATGGCCCTGACTTTTTTTGGTGCATGTCATAGATTTCAGAATAAAGGCGGTGGTAAGTTCTCGCAGAAATCGGAACATGTCACTAAAAAAAAGATGAAGTTGTAAGCCAGGGTTGAAACCGAATAGTTAAAACCACATTGAAAAACCCACCGGTTATAACCTCATCATTTTTCTAATGACATGTTCCCATTTCCGTGGGAACTCCCGACGCCTTTGTTCATCTTTTAATTTCAATATGAAAAGTGCCTTCGAAAAACAAACAGCAACAGAGGCACGAACGTTATCGTAGTTTATTCAATGTTACGTTCATGCTGCATACTCCAAGCCCCAGTTTCGTTATTGGTGGATTCTGAAAATGGAATATTTAAAATATGAAATTTTCCATATCCCTCCAATAGAGCTTGAGATTGGATCCTCCGTGCATTTCAGTTCTCTGTTCTCTGGAATGAATAAAATTGTCCATACTGTTCAATGTCCCTGACATAAGATGGCACCACAATAGAATACACGTACCGTATGTAATTGATATGCCTGGTTATAACCGTTTGTGCCCGGTTGTAACTGGTTATAACCAGTGGGTTCAGGCTTGGTTCAAAACCCGGGTTTTTGCCATTCCTGTTATAACTGGTAGGTTTAAACTGTGGTTTTAACCACAGGTTTCAATCGGGTTGGTTTTAACCGTGCATTTCCTGACAGACATACATATACGGAGTGACCTACATTCGTTTACAACGGTTATAACCGTTTCGGACCGGTTGTAACTGATTATAACTAGTGGGCCGAAGTTTGGTTCAAAAGCCCAGGTTTTTTCCATTCCTGTTATAACCAGTGGGTGTTTCACTTTGGATTTAACCGGTTATAACCACCGGTTTTAATCGGGTTGATTTCAACCTTGCATTCCCTGACACACACGTATAAAAAGTGACTAACATTCGGTTACAACGGTTATAACCGTTTATGCCCGGTTGTAACTGGTTGGTCGAGGCTTTGATTCAGAAGCTCGGCTTTTTACCATCCCTGTTATAACCGGTGGGCGTTTCACCGTTGTGTTAACCGGTTATATCCGGGTTGGTTGTAACCGTGCCACCCCTGACATATAAAGAGCGCCTTACATTAGGTTACAAAGGTTTGTGCTTGGTTGTAACTGGTTATAACCAGTGGATTCAGGTTTAGTTCAAAAGCCCGGAGTTTTGGCATCTCTGTTATAATCGGTGAGTGTTTCACTGTTTTCAATCGAGTTGGTTTTAATTGTGCATTCCCTGACACACACACACATACATCTACACAGTACTAACATTCGGTTTTGCCCGGTTGTAACTGGTTATAACCAGTGGGCGAGGTTTGGTTCAAAAGCCCGGATTTTTGCCATCCCTGTCATATCCGGTGGATGTTTCACTGTGGTTTCAACCGGATATAACCACCGATTTTAACCGGGTTGATTTTAACCGTGCATACATACAAAGAGTGACTTACATTCGGTTATAACCGTGTATACCCGGTTGCAACTAGTTATATATTACCAGTGGTTTGGGGTTTGATTCAAAAGCCCAGGTTTTTGTCTTTCCTGTTATAACCGGTGGGTGTTTCACTGTGGTTTCAGTCGGCTATAAACACCGGTTTTAACCCGGTTGCTTTTAACTGTGCATTCCCTGACACACGTATAAAAAGTAAGTTACATTCGGTTATAACCGTTTGTGTCCGGTAGTAACTAGTTATAACCAGTGAGGTTTACTGTGGTTTTAACCGGTTATAACCAGTTGAAACCGGTTTTATCCGTGCTATCCCTGACACTTACACATACATGTACAGAGTGACTTACATCGACACGTTACATATAATCAGTCGAATCTTTTTTAATCAAAACTAGGTGCCGCACGCCGTCGCCGTAGCGCACGAGGCCATCAAGATGGGCAAGTGCGTCGTCATCGGGTTGCAGAGCACGGGGGAGGCGAGGACGTTGGAGCAGCTCGAGCGCGACGACGGGGAACTCACGGATTTCGTGTCGACGGCCAAGGGGGTGTTCCAGACGCTGGTGGAGAAGCACTTCCCGGCCCCCGACAGGACGAGGATCCAGAGGCTGCTCGGGTTGGAGCCGCCTTCGAACTCGAAGAAGGTGGCCAACGGCAACGACGAGGGCAACACGTCGTCGGGCAAGCGGAAACCGAGTGAGTAACGTTTGTGATTGACTGTGTCAAATGCTTTGCTAAGATCCAAAGACACTAGACAGCTTCTTTGGCCATCAATTTTTTGTTGGGATGACATCCAAAGCGGCCACCTACATGTCTTTAGATCTTCGAAATCCATACTGTCCATGGAACAAAAACATTTTCTTTTCAAAGAAATTGGTCAATCTGAAATTGACGATTTTTTCTAAGATTCTTGAAAACACCGGTAAAACAGAAATGACATACTTGTATCTACTACGAATGTGTCACATTCCTGAGACGGTTTTCGATTTGGCCTATAACTATTCCCATTGCTTGTCTTGCGACTTTCGAAAATTGGCGGGACTTTCGCTATTTTCCTTTCGTCAGGAAAAATACCACTCTCGAAAGATTCATTATTATTATTATTATTATCGTTATCAGTGCGGCAAGCTGCGGCGAGGGCCGTGAAGCGAAACAAATGGTCGACGTCCGACGACGAAGACGACAAGAGCGACGGCTCGAATTACGAGGTGACCGACAACGAAAGCGACATTTCGGAAGAGCATTCGGACTCGAACGGCAGCAGCGACTTCAACCCTTTCCATTCCGGCAGCGATTCCGACGACGACCCGTGGAGCAGGAAGAAGAAGGGCAAGAAACAGAAGAAGTCGCCGAAAAAACGGCCGTCGACGCAAGACAAGATTTCCATGTTGCTCAACAGAAAAACGAGTAAGGGTGAGTTAATAACGACATTATCAACCTCAATTAAAATTTATCAATGATTTTCTCACAAAACGTATTTTTTCTCCGATTGACAGCAAATATTAATTTTGCAAACATATCAATCAGCAAAGTATTCTCTTCTTCCATAGGCAGCAAAGTAAGGACTTTCCTTTGTAGGCAGCAAAAGTAATACTTTGCTGATTGATATGTGTTTGGAGGAGTAGGTATGTCTAGGTCGCAATCACTGTCCATAATGTTGTCAAACCATAATTACTATGAACATATTCATTTCCATAGCAACTGACCATTCCAACATTGCGATTTCTATCAAGTTTTATTTTAATTCATCACTACAGAAAAAATAAAAATATTGTGAGAATTGTGATAATCAGCAAATGCAGTATCCTACATGTCATTGTAAACAATCAGAGAAACAGAGAAAAATTCGTATATATGGGGAAATTTGAATAGAGGATGAGTAACATATCATGTGGGGTACCTCAAGGGTCCATTCTTGGTCCCACTCTTTTTCTCATGTATATAAATTCAATATCTGACTTAAATTTACATGGTGACTAGAAGTTATTTGCGGATGATACTACCTTGGTTTACTTCTCTGAAAATATTAATGATATCAGAAATAAAATAATAACAACGATTTATTTCCCAAGAAACATATACATGCTTATTGTAGGGAAAATCAAACTGATGCCATACAATAAGAGTAGAATAGAATACAAAAAAATGAGTAATCGAATCAGATCTTCATATGGCAATAATAAAAAAAAATAATGATGGCAAATGTTTTTTCAAATTACTTTTGAAACGAAATTTTCCATATTTCTTCAATGAATTCGGTAGACCAGTGTATAGTTTTATTCCGTAGTGGGAAACAGATTGCTGTCCTATATTTGTTTTAATTTTCATCAATGCCAAATTTTCTGAAAACCTTGTTGAGTGATTGTGTTGATCACTATTCATTTTGAACATCAAATTTGAATGCTTGAATTTATTTTTGACCAGGTGAATAAATGTGCAAATTTTAAACGTGTTTAATGAAGGAATGTCTAAAAGTTTTCTTTGTTTGTATAAATTAGCTGTAGGTTTCTTTCGATCCAGTTTGTAAATACACTTTATAATTTTATTCTGTAATTTTTTCAATGGTTTCGTTACGGTTTTTGGAGCTGCCCCCCAAATCGAAATCAAGTATTGAATTTTGGAATATACTAAAGAATAATAAATTGATTTCAGACATAATAAAGGTAACATATTTCGAATTTTAAAAATTATACCAATAATTGGAGAAATTTGTTTTCTTAATAACTCAATATGTTTGTTCTTCTTAATAACTAAATGTTCATCAATTAAAATTCCTAAAAATTTAACTACAGGAGAACATTATATTTTCATTATGGAATCTGATAGGATCTTCCGAATGGATGGAGGTGGATAAACATATACGAGGATTTTTCAATATTCAATGTTAGCTTATGATTCATCAGCCATGATGATATTTCATGGAGGTTATTGAGCATAAAAGTCTTGATTTCTAGAAAATTGTTCCCGGTGTATACTATTGTAGTATCATCAGCAAACATTTCGATTTTACCATTCAACTTTAAATTAGACAGGGGATTTATATATATGAGGAAAAGCAATGGACCTAGAACAGATCCTTGAGGAACACCGCATACAACTGTTTCTAGTGAACTATTTTTATCTCCAATCCAAACAAACTGTTTTCTATTATAAAGATAATTTCGAAACCAACTGTAAGTGGTTCCTCTTATTCCTATTTGATGAAGTATATTCAGTAGAATTTTGTGATCTACAGTATCAAATGCTTTTCGAAGGTCTAGTGATAGTAGGCCACATTTTTGATTACAATCTATGTCAAGTTGAAATTGGGCAATAACATCAATTATAGCTGATTCAGTATCACTAGAAAAAAAAATTGAAAGTGATCTCAGCATTATGACTCTGAATTCCTTGAAATCAAGTTTTATGTATATATCTAAGAGAACATAACCTACCTCTCTTGTCATAAATTTTGCAACAAACCGCAGTTTTAGAGGTGGTTGATTCAATTCAAGAAAAATTTTGGGATGTTGATTATGTGGTTGCTGTTTTTATGGGCCCCAAAAAAGCGTTTGATTCAATAGACCTTATCATATTTTTTCAGTAGTGTCGGTATGAGATGAGATGCATTTCAAATGATTTTTGAATTCATATTGAAACAAAGAGTATTGGTCCTGAAATGGAGCCTTGCGGTACCCCTATATCACTTATCAGAGTATCAGAGATATTTACCATGATAATGCCAAAAGAATGTTGAATATGTAAAACCAGTTTACATTAAATCGTGGTATACAAATATGTAAAGTATCGTTTGGTTTCCCCCCGTAGCTAAACCGAACGGCAGCGGATTCAAAGTCGCCGCCCCTCCAATGGATGCGATCGAACGCGCTTGCGGCATGAAAGAAGAACTGATTGCTGCGATAGAAAGGCTCGGCGACAAACTGCCACCCAATACGTTGGATCAACTGATCGACGAACTCGGCGGGCCAGAAAATGTTGCCGAAATGACAGGTAAGGAAAAAAAACACAGTTTGTTAATAATGTTACGATATTTCCTTGGGTTCATTTAATGAAATAATACTACGAACAACACTGAACAACTTTTATTAACTTCACTTGACAATACAACTACTTCCCGGACTAATAAATCGCTCACAAACACTTAGGATTTCACATCCAATACTCTTTACTGAAAACTCTATACGATTTCAACTCTATATTAAGCTCTGAATTCTCCAATCTCAATACTGCAGACTCTCTCTACTAGATACTGCCGTTGCGATGAATTACTCCCTATTTATACCCTGTGTACGACTATGGAAAATCTTCCGGACTTATCCATTCATGTGTCGACGACGGGTATCGAAACTACGCGACAGACAAACATTCGACATGTCCGGCGCTAAGAGATTTCGTACCAATAAGATACATGGGTTCTCTGAATAACACTGTAGAGCAAGAGCCCGCGTCCGCCAGACCTTCGTTATTTTATAAAAGCTGAAAGTTTCTCTGCGTATTCCCCTAACAGGTGAGAACGATCAGCGACTATGAAGTTTGGATGATAGTTACTTCTTCAGATACCAGGTAGCAAAGGCGTATAATATAGTACCTCACTTTCGTCAAAGTATAAAGCTCAGCTTTTTCATATCTTCTTCGGAATGATATTAGAAATCACATCATCCATTGCCAGACACTTACTCTGGTTCCAACCCCCTGCCAGACACCCCTCAACTTCATTAAATTATAATTGTACTTACGTTTGACAGTATTTGAAGGGTTTTTGTGACGCCATCTTGCCTATAATGTCGATATTTCTGTTTACTTGTCAATGTAAGAGAAATTTATCTTTTCTGAAGGGTAAAGTAGGTGCAGATATCTATTTGTCAGTTTGATAAAATGGTTTGACTGAAATATTGGCAGAAAGATGTTGAAGCTTCACAGGAGTGTTAACAATAGAAGTTTATACGGAAAATAATAGTTCAATCCTGAAAGTACTTATAAAAATATGAATGATGTAAGATATTGATGAAATTATTTCACATCTGTTGCTGAATTGCTTGCCATCTTTTGACGTTATGTATAAGTAATCAAGAAAATGTGCGCTTGAAGCTACGACATCCGTAAGAAATATATAAGAAAACACATGACTTGGATAGAAATCTTTGCTGTCTGTTTCCTGGCCAAGCTACCAAGATCTAAACTCCACAGTCGCTGATTGTTTTCACCTTTGTTGGGGACACGCGCAGATGAACTTTCAGCCTTCATAAAATAACGTAAGTCTGGCGATCGCTGGCTCTTAGGCTACTACAATAATTTAGTACTACAGTTTCGTGTAGGATTCTCACTAACAGTGGATTTACAAGACCGCGACACCAGTTTCACTATACAATAGCTTTCTCGTCCTGCTTGAGGAACTGCTCACTGTGCTGTATGGAGTGTAAAAAATCCGAGCCATATTACATCGCAAGATTTTCGGGCTTGAGGGGCGTGTCCTGGAATTTTGAGTTCCGGAGTTTTCGGCTATATTTGCGGCAGACATCTTCAGCGGCGTGGTCTTAGTTGAACTCCTTCCTGTGAGTCTACTATGACTAATGGCAAATCTAGAGGTACTTGTTTCTCAATATCTTGTTGTCGGACCCTGTTCCGTTGTACGTCGGATTCTGTACTTCCTGGTTTTGTCGTCAATGTCTTTAGAACGGGATGCCAAATTTTGTTTAAGGTCAGTCCCTCTTCCTTCCTGCCTGGAATTTTGAGTTCCGGAGTTTTCGGCTACATTTGCGGCAGCCATCTTCAGCGGCGTGGTCTTAGTGGTTTTATGAGGTTTTATCATATTGAATATTATGATTATCGAGAAGGGCGTGTTCGGCTACAGCTAATTTATCAGTTTGTCCCAGCCGACAATTTCGACTATGTTAATCCGCGTCTTAAAATTGCGTTTGGTGGTTCCTATATATACTTTTTCAAATGAGCACGGAATCCTATATACCCCCCAGCATTGGATAAAGGGTCTCTTGAATCTTCAACAGACCTCAGATGTTCCTGTATTTTCCTAAAATAATAATAAAAGTGTGGTTTTCTTGATAGTTGAACCTATATTTTCGATTTCATCGATAGTTGAGTGTCTGCATTTGTGTTTTGCAATCGTAAATTGCCTTCAGACGGGTTTGTGAAAGCATCATCAAACAACTTACATTTCATGGAGTGGAATTCATAAAGAACAACGATCGTTTCAATGCAGCTGAATTTCGAATTGCAAAAGCAACAGCATAAGTACTTGAACACTTTCGGTTTCTATGTTGAAATAACTCAATGTCCTATAGTTTTTATATGATGTGAAAAACAGTTTTTTAATTCTAGAGCTTATGTCATTCATTGTTAGGTTAGGTTAGATTAGCTTAAGTCATTGTTGGGTTACAATCACATCATGATTTGTTGTATCATTCAAATTTCTCATATCTGAAATGAATATCTGCTAGAAGGCTATTTGTGAGGCATACTGGGATAATACCCAGAGCACAGAGTGTGCCCCAAAAATTATTTTGTTCAACTTATTATTAATAAGACAAGACAAAGTTTCCAAGATGGTTGTAATCATGCACTTGAATTTGTGATGTGGGTGCACTACAGAAACACTTTTTACATTTTCACCAGAAAATAATTAGCAATTTGATTAAGAAACAAATTCATCTTATCTTTAGCTACTTTCAGGTCTTTATGTGCTATAGATAGTAACGTGTCGTCAGCAGATAAGTTTATAAAGTCACCAGTATGGTATGTGTTTGTCATTTATGTAAATCAAAAATAAGAAGGGCCCTGGAACACTTCCCTGAGGCACTTCAGAGACTTTGAAGTCACTGAAACTAGAACTCGATTAACTCGTCAACGCAATTTCAATTCCGTGATTATTATTATTTTCAGGCAGGAAAGGCCGTGTGGTGTCCACCGAAGACGGCGGCATCCAATACGAGAGTCGATCCGAGACGGACGTGCCGCTCGAAACGTTGAATTTGACGGAAAAGCAGCGCTTCATGGACGGCGAAAAGGACGTCGCCATCATATCTGAGGCGGCCTCTAGCGGTATATCGTTGCAGAGCGATCGCCGGGTGAAGAACCAGCGACGGAGGGTGCACATCACGTTGGAGTTGCCTTGGTCGGCCGACAGGTGAGTACCAAAGCTTTTTTTATTGTTACGATATTTCCTTGGTTTCATTTATTAAAACTCTTTATCACAATACAATTACTTAAACTACTAGCCAAACTATCCAATGATCTTTTCTAAAACTGCCGTCTGCTGAATTGCCTTCGTATTTATACTTGCGCACGCCTATGGAAAATCTTCTGGATTTATCCATTTGTGTCCCAAAAACGTGTATCGAAATTTCTTCGCGATTCAAGATTCCGCAGGTGAAAAATCTTTCTTCCATCCCTCATATTACTTCCATTTAACGACCGACAGGACCAGCGCTAGGAGATTTTGTAACATTATTTTTTCATTTGAGTATTGTTACGTTTATCAGTCATGAAATTATAATTTTGAAAAAATGGCGAGTGATTTTATTCACAAATAAATGGTGCTTTGAAATTCGTATAAAGTCCGACAACTAATTAATAGATTGATTAATGGTCCGACGTCATATCCTTATCAGTACAATTCCTGAAAAGAACATGTCCGAGAGAGGCGATTTATTCAACTCCGTCTGATCATTCATTAGGAACTGTGAATATTTACACTCGAGATTCAAAACTTTTCCTTGGAAATGAAGGATTTTGAATTCTTTGTTGAACTTTTGTCCCTCTGTATCGAGGTGGGATGTACACGTAGAATTTGTCTTGCCATTTTGGAAACTACTTCTATGTTCTTTTACGCGTGTATCAAATTTTCTTCCCGTTTGACCGACATAAAAAATAGGGCATCTACCACAATTTATAAACTCCTGATCTATCTGATACTGAACTTCTATCTTAGTTGTTTTTGATATAAGAGCTCAAATTATTCTTTGTTTTATATGCAACCTTCAAATCATTCTGATTCTAAAAATTAAAAATGTTCTTACTCGGTCGACTTAAATAGGTCAACGTTCTGTTATTCTCATCAAAATATGTTGTAACTGGGTAGATTTCTTTCAGGAATTGACTACAGCTTTTTGGACAATAAAGTGTCTACTAAATCACTATTATAACCGTTGTTAATAGCGATTTGTTTTATAATATTCAGTTCTTTTTCGAAATTTGTATCTGATAAGGGAACATTTACCAGTCTGTGAATCATACTGTTGAATGCTGCCGCTTTATGTTGGTGAGGATGAGTAGATGAATTACAAATTACTATCAATTATTTATTTATAGAATTATGATTTACATTCATAAAAATAAAAATATATAAATTATAATGAACATATAAATGAAACTCGAAATAAAACTGTAATTACATCGAAAAAGAAAATGAAAATTGCATGAAGAAACTACATGTTTATAAAATCACATAAAATCAAAAAAATCTAATCATTATCATCATTTAAACAAAAAAGTAAAATATGGATTATCGAGACCTCTCGAATTTATTTTGACACATTTCTGAATAGTTTATGAAATTGGTTTCTTTAAATTGATCATTATCTAGGTATGTAACTCCAAATGTATTGATTGTAAATTGTTATTTCATTCAGGTAACCTTACAACAACTTCTCTTCATAAGATTTGTTTTTCAGTTCATTCATAAAAATGTATATTCATAAAATTTGTAGTTATTATTATCTATTCATGAATAAATTTGAATTATTATTATATCTGTATGCAAAGGTTTTCTAAAAATTGAAAAATCATTTTCATCCCTAGTTTTTGTTAGTCAAATCCAGAAAATTGATTGCATTATTTTCTTCCATCTCCATTCGGAAAGTTACTTTCCACACAAGTGCGGAAAAGTGGCTCTTTCAATACCAAAATGAGTGCAGAAAGTGGACTTTTCCGTACACTAGTAGAAAACCTTTTTATCATTGTAAAGGCAGGCATCCATAGCAAAGAAAAAAAGGTCAATTTTTCCGACAGTCGTAGATGAAAGTATTTTCGATCGAATCGTCTCCCGCTCCGTTTCAGGGCCGTCCAGCAATTCGGCCGGACGCACCGCAGCAACCAAGTGAACGCGCCCGAATACATATTCCTCATCTCCGACTTGGCCGGCGAGCGTCGCTTCGCGTCGATCGTCGCGAAGCGTCTCGAAAGCTTGGGCGCTCTCACGCACGGCGACCGTCGCGCGACCGAAACGCGCGACCTCAGCCAATTCAACATCGACAACAAGTACGGCAGGTCGGCCTTGGAGGCGACAATGAAAGCGGTAATGGGGTACGAGCGGCCGGTCGTGCCGCCCCCCAGCGACTACAAGGGCGACTTTTTCAAGGACGTGGCGGCGGCGTTGGTCGGCGTCGGCATCATCGTGAACAGCGAGAGCGCGCCGGGCGTGCTGTCCTTGGACAAGGACTACAACAACATGTCGAAGTTCCTGAACAGGATTCTCGGCATGCCGGTCGAGTTGCAGAATAGGTTGTTTAGGTAATTATGATGATATTTTATTACTAGCAAATATTACATTAGGCGAATACATAAGTCACTTAAAAAATATACATACATTATTTCGAATGGAAAGTAAGTTCTCGAAAAACCCTGGTGTTGCAAGTAATGCGATATTCTTCAGAATTTCATGACGCTTTTACGGATAATGGTGTGTTTCGCAATTTCATCGCTAGATGGCGCTAACTGTTAGCCATTACAAACAACGTGAAATGATTTAGTTTTGATTTTTTTTGGTGGGTTCCACTTCCAGCAAAATTTGAATTCTCTTACTTTCCCTCGTAGTTTTGAGCCATTTCATTATTTTGACATTTGTTCCTTTTTGAAGAATTAACGATTTGCATTTCGATTCAAGGTACAGTTTTGTTATCACGTATAGTTATAAGCGATAAGATTGGAACCTTTGGTGTAAAAGTTGAAATTTTTTCTATTGATCAGTTACCTCAACACCACACTGAAATTTTTGCACTCGACGTGTGTCTTCAGAAGAAAATTATAGCCAGCCGACCGATCTTTTCATTGCAAGCGCCATCTGTACTAATTCAATGGAAGACAACTTGAAGTTATTACAGTAGGCATGTGTCGCCAACTTTACCCTAAAGTTTTACAGTTATAGGGCCGGTTGTATAAAGAAGAATTAATCATGTGATTAACTAACGTCACATCAAATTTGATGTTACGTTAAATATCAAATGCGTTGCATAAAACCTACTCCACGTTATATAACCAATTCATTTACTAATCAAGGGAAAGATGTGACAACAATAATAATGAGTTTATTTAGCTACAAAGCTACTGAATACAATTATCTTATAACATGGAATGTAAAATATCGATTATGAACATTAAAAATACAATGGAATATATTATTTTCACAAGTACACTCTGTATGAAATTCAATAAAATCAATCAATAAATGTAAAAATCATTATATCAGTCTATGATATTTATTCTGGAGACAGTGCAACAATCCTCGTATTTTCATGTTTCATGTCTCGATTTTGTCAAATTTGTGATTTTATAGGTTAGATTTGATTGTGGTTTCGTTGAGATTGAAAATAATAGAGAGAAATGGAGACTTCTACAAAAAAAATGGGGAGCAAATTATACGGAGGGAGAAAAAACTTTACTGACGGAAATTATAAAAAAGTAAGTACCTAGGTACCTATATTTTCAGTTGATGCATACATACCTATATGAGATGTGATCTTTCTTTTCACTTTTTTTCAGATAGGGGAATATTGTGAGGTGTTAAAAATTAGATACTATATCCATCAGTAAAAAGAGAGCAATATGGATGAGAATTCAAAATGAATTTAATAGCTCCTAGGGTTCCACGAGAGTGAAAGCAGTTGAAAGTACTATGGGATAATTCAAAAAGGAGAACGAAAAAATCCCTTGCAGATGAAAATGTAAGTAATGACTCACGAGACCGAATAAAATCAAAGAAAGTATATCTGTTCTCTGTAATTATGTGGGTTTGATTTCCTGATCTCTTGAAATAACTCACTTGAAACAAAAAATATAGTTTGTACCTGTAATAGGTAAGTAGATATGTTTGCAAAAAAAAGATACTTGGAAATGAAGATAATGATGTTGTAGACATGTTCTGTAATAATAAATATATATTCACCAACCTTAATTGTGTCTATATTTCATATACCTACCTTCCTTATATAAACTTATTCACATAAAAACTGAATATGTCGACAATTTTCACCGAAAATTCAAGAATATTCCAATTATTTCTGACAGAATTTTCATCTGTCAGTTCCTGATTGTACCTTAATCAGTGGAGCGGCGGTGATTAAGATAATGCCTGATCAAATTCGAATTGATTTGACATTAGCTCTTGATTGGCTTTTATGCAACAGAGATCTTATGTTGAATAACCATAATCATGAGTTAACGTGGCATCAAATTGATGTGTCGTCAAGTCACTGATCAGCATTTTTGTGCAACCCAAACTGGCATTTAACGTCATGTTAAATATTTAACGTGACATCAAATAGTTGATTGGCTTTTATGCAACCGGCCCATAGTCTCTAAGGGCCGGTTGTATAAAGAAGAATTAATCATGTGATTAACTAACGTCACATCAAATTTGATGTTACGTTAAATATCAAATGCGTTGCATGAAACCTACTCCACGTTATATAACCACTTCATTTACTAATCAAGGGAAAGATGTGACAACAGTGCAATAATCCTCGTATTTTCATGTTTCATGTCTCGATTTTGTCAAATTTGTGATTTTATAGGTGAGATGTGATCTTTCTTTCCATTTTTTCTCAGATACGGTAATATTGTGGGGTGTAAAAAATCAGATACTATATCCATTAGTAAAAAGAGAGCAATATGGATGAGAATTCAAAATGAATTTAATAGCTCCTAGCGTTCCACGAGAGTGGAAGCAGTTGAAAGTACTATGGGATAATTTAAAAAGGAGAACGAAAAAATCCCTTGCAGATGAAAATGTAAGTAATAACTCACGAGACTGAATAAAATCAAAGAAAGTATATCTGTTCTCTGTAATTATGTGGGTTTGATTTCCTGATCTCTTGAAATAACTCACTTGAAACAAAAAAATATAGTTTGTACCTGTAATAAATAGATATGTTTGCAGAAAAAAAGATACTTGGAAATGAAGATAATGATGTTGTAGACATGTTCTGTAATAATAAATATATATTCACCAACCTCAATTGTGTCAATATTTCATATACCTACCTCCCTTACATAAACTTATTCACATAAAAACTGAATATGTCGACAATTTTCACCGAAAATTCAGGAATATTCAAATTATTTTTGACAGAATTTTCATCTGTCAGTTCCTGATTGTACCTTAATCAGTGGAGCGGCGGTGATTAAGATAATGCCTGATCAAATTCGAATTGATTTGACATTAGCTCTTGATTGGCTTTTATGCAACAGAGATCTTACGTTGAATAACCATAATCATGAGTTAACGTGGCATCAAATTGATGTGTCGTCAAGTCACTGATCAGCATTTTTGTGCAACCCAATCTGGCATTTAACGTCATGTTAAATATTTAACGTGACATCAAATAGTTGATTGGCTTTTATGCAACCGGCCCTAAGGGCCGGTTGTATAAAGAAGAATTAATGATGTGATTAACTAACGTCACATCAAACTTGATGTTACGTTAAATATCAAATGCGTAGCATAAAACCTACTCCACGTTATATAACCAATTCATTTACTAATCAAGGGAAAGATGTGACAACGGTGCAATAATCTTCGTATTTTCATGTTTCATGTCTCGATTTTGTCAAATTTGTGATTTTATAGGTTAGACTTGATTGTGTTTTCGTTGAGATTGAAAATAATAGAGAGAAATGGAGACTTCTACAAAAAAAAGGGGAGCAAATTATACGGAGGGAGAAAAAACTTTACTGACGGAAATTATAAAAAAGTAAGTACCTAGGTACCTATATTTTCAGTTGAAGCATACATAAAACGTAAAAAATCAGATACTATATCCATTAGTAAAAAGAGAGCAATATGAATGAGAATTCAAAATGAATTTAATAGCTCCTAGCGTTCCACGAGAGTGGAAGCAGTTGAAAGTACTATGGGATAATTTAAAAAGGAGAACGAAAAAATCCCTTGCAGATGAAAATGTAAGTAATAACTCACGAGACTGAATAAAATCAAAGAAAGTATATCTGTTCTCTGTTATCATTAGGTTTGATTTCCTGATCTCTTGAAATAACTCACTTGAAACAAAAAAATATAGTTTGTACCTGTAATGTAGGTTGTAGATGTTTGCAGAAAAAAAGATACTTGGAAATGAAGATAATGATGTTGTAGACATGTTCTGTAATAATAAATATATATTCACCAACCTTAATTGTGTCAATATTTCATATACCTACCTCTCTTATATAAACTTATTCACATAAAAACTGAATATGTCGACAATTTTCACCGAAAATTCAGGAATATTCAAATTATTTTTGACAGAATTTTCATCTGTCAGTTCCTGATTGTACCTTAATCAGTGGAGCGGCGGTGATTAAGATAATGCCTGATCAAATTCGAATTGATTTGACATTAGCTCTTGATTGGCTTTTATGCAACAGAGATCTTATGTTGAATAACCATAATCATGAGTTAACGTGGCATCAAATTGATGTGTCGTCAAGTCACTGATCAGCATTTTTGTGCAACCCACTCTGGCATTTAACGTCATGTTAAATATTTAACGTGACATCAAATAGTTGATTGGCTTTTATGCAACCGGCCCTAAGGGTTTTTGTTAGTTGTGATGTCAAGGACTAGAGAGATTAATAATGTGTTTTCACAGGTATTTTACAGATACGTTGGCCGCCATCGTTACGTCGGCCAAACGGACTGGAAGGTTCGATTTAGGTGAGTATTGCAAGTTCATACTCCTGTTATAAGTGTAGTTCACTTTCATATTAATATACTATGCAACGATCATGAAATGATGGTTATTGATTCACAAGCATTAACCGGGATTTGAAATGAGCCAAAGATGAGTTTCGCAGGGTTAATGCGAGGGTAATAATAGCCATCACATGAGCGTTGCATACGCTATTTGTTCTATACCAGATAAATAATGAAGAACTATGAATATTATATTTATATTAGTATTGAACACAATAACACTAATTGATCGTATTTCTTTTGAAAAATTGTGATACAAAAAATACAATAAGGAAAAAAAGAGTGGATGCCCGATGCTCGTGTATTAATAACCATCATTACGTGATCGTTGCATACTTAACTATTATAGTTCTTCATTATTTATCGAGTGTAGAAAAAATGGCGTATGCAACTTTCATGTAATGGTTTTCAATACATGATTGTTGCATAATATAATATTACAACACAGCACCTCGTACCAAACTCTTTCGCCTAAGTGTAGAGCGTGCTGACCTGTATTTTATTTCTTTTTCCTCCCTCAGGTATATTGGACTTGGGCGCCGGAGGCGAGGTCGTCAAACGCGTGCGCACGGTGACGTTCCTGAGGAAACACGCGACGGGCACGGCGCCCACCGAGCTGCACACCGTCCACGTCGAGCGCGGCATGTCGTGGCCGGAGGCGTTGGAGAAGCTCTCCGACCTCGTGGGCGAAAACGAGGGCTTCTGGCTGTCGCACCAGGTGCGCAACGGCAAGCAGACGGCCATCCTCGCCGTCGCCGTCGAAAGCGGCGGCACGGTGGCGGGCGTGGGGTCGAAGGGGAAGAAGGAGAGCAAGAAGGACATGATGTTCTCGGTGTATCGGCCGAACACCGGGCTGCAGTTCAGGCAGGAGAGTTTGGCCGAGTTGGAGAAGAAGTATAAGAAGGTAGGTGGAAAATAATATAATGTATTCTCATAAAATCTTACGTTAGAATAGATGTTGACATCGTAAGGTTTATGGTTGGGCCTTGTTGATCAAGAAGCAGCAAGAATTTTCCGACAAAATCGCGTGTTATTTCTTATGAAGGTTCATTTTGTCAATTTTTGATCTTGGAGTGGAAGAACCAATCTAACGATTCGTCAAAATCGTCTGTGTTTTGTTAAAAATGTCTTACGTTTCGTCAAAGACGTCTAAAGTGTCGTTAAAAATGACTTACGCTTCGTCAAAAACGTCTAACGTTTCGTTGAAAATGTAAGGCTTCGTAAAAATCGTCTGACGTTCCGTTAAAAATGTCTTACGTTTCTCCAAAAACGTCAAACGTTTCGTTAAAACGGTTAACGCTTCGCCGAAAACGTTTAACGCTTTGTCGAAAACGTTTAACGCTTTGTCGAAAACGTTTAACGCTTCGTTAAAAACGTCTAACGCTTCGTCAAAAAATCTAATAAACGTCCACCCAACGCGTTATTTCTTGTGAAGGTTCATTCTGGCAATTTTTGTTCTTTTTGGGGCGAGTTTTGGGGTGGAAGGACCAATCGGTTACTTCGTCAAGAACGTCTCGTTTAAAATATCTTCAACGCTTCGCTAAAAGCGTCTTATGCGTCGAAACGTCCGCCTAATGCGTTAGACGTTCTTGACGAATGTTAGATGTTCTTATCGAAACGGTAGACGTTTTTGCCGAATGTTAGGCGTTCTTAATGAAACGTTAGCCAATTTTTTTTCAAGAAGCCTTGGACCTTTTTACTGAAGCCTTGGACGTTTTCACGAAGCGTTAGACGTTTTCGAAGTAACGTTAGACGTTTCAAACGAAGCCTTAAACGTTTCTGACGAAACTTTAGCCGTTTTTTGACTGAAATTGCAGAATATTAATGCTAATTGAAGGTCGGTTTTGATGTTTGTTATTGCATTTTCCAGGATCGAATAACAGAAATTCTGAAATGTAATTGATTCCATCTGATGAATTAGTAGAAATGTTCATGTGAGTTTCAAATTCATGAAACTGAATATATTAAATATTTAGGTATCATGATCGATAGGCACCTGAGATGGAATTTTCAAATTGCTCATATAATAAGTAAACTGACATGCCTCTTACCCAAATTCTACCATTTGAAAAAATTCCTTTCTGTCAAACATCTTGAAATGTTTTATTATTCTCTGATTCAGTATCAACTGAATTATGGTATTCTTGGGTGGGGAGCTGTTAAACAAAATTTTCTGTACAATTTCGGAGTCATCCAAAGAAAATTTTTGAAAATAATATATAACCAAAATTACATGTGTTCATCTGATTTCCTTTATAAAAAATATAAAAAAATTGATATTGTACAATTATTTGTTTACAGAATATCGATTCACCTTTTCAAAAATGAAAAAAGTAATTTCAACAATCATTTATTTGATACAAGAAACAAAAATTGATTTTTTTCAAAAAATAAAACAAATAAAAATATTGGTACAAAACATTGAACATATGTAATCAAAATTTTTTTTGATATAGGTACTACCAGATGAAATCAAAAATACAAAATCAATATACTCTTATGAATTTAAAAAAAAATATTGGTTATTTGAACAAGATCGACATATTATTCGTAATTTATTGAATATATAAAGCTCTATTTTTGTAAAAAAAATTATCAAAATAATAGTATCACTTAATAATATCTTTTATTGAAATTGTTATAGTCTCACAAGTTTTACACTTCGTGAGGTTTTTTGAAGTTCAGTCAAGCAACTGTATATTATTTATCATTATAATTTATATTCATTCTTGAATAAACTTCATTATTATTATTCACAATCCTGTTGATTTCAAGGTCGAATCCGGAGAAGCTGAGGAGGCCTGGATCCAGCAGTACGACGCTTCCGTGAATACGTGTTCGCACGCCTACTGGCGCGGAAACTGCCGAAACGTGACGGTGGGCCACGACTGCGAGGTCGGTCTCAGGAGGCGCACGTACAACGTAGTCTCCGGTTCGGTCCTTTCCGTGTGGAGCAGGGTGGAGGGGGTGCTCGCCGCCAAGACCGGCTCACACAACAAAATGCAGGTCATCCGGTTGCGGACCAAGGAGGACCTCAAAATTGTCGGTACGTATAACGAGTTTTTCACTAAATGATTCAAAAAATTACATTCATATCAATGGACTAAATATACGAAAAGCAGGGTTCGTAATTATCGAGATAATGTTTTTTTTGGATAATTATCAGATAATTATCAGATAGTTACCAGATAATTATCTGATAATTATCCATACTGACAGACAACTTATTTTCTTTATATTTTTAATTACAAATTATATTTTCAGTTCAAATATGTTGTGTATAAAAATAAGAAAGACATTTATATCAACTTTTTTATCATTTGAAACTACAAAAATAAAAATAAATGAATAAAACTATATATGAATTAAAAAAATAAATAAATTCAAAATTTCTTTTTCTTAGTAGTATAAAATTAAAATAATAATATGTTAAACAAATTAATATTCCAAACTTCTTGAACAAAAACAAAATAAATAATAGTACAAATACTTGAATGTTTTTTTAAGTCCATTAAGGATGCCTTGCATTTCCTTTTTGCACTTCCGGCACCTTGCCCACATACCACTGTTTTTTGTTTTGATACACACATATTGGCTCCACACAGAATCTTTAATTCTCGACATTTTTGTATATTATTTTTAAATTTTATTTCAACATCAAAATCCCAGCAAACCGTGGCCATGAACGAACTCTTTTGTTTTGACACAAATTTTGAGGTTATTTGTGTTCGGTGAGTTTGGTCGGATACGAGGGTGCGTTCCGAACTTACGCTCAAGTGCACTGGAGTGCGAAAGGGCAGTCCAGTGGAAAACGCTAATAATACAAAGTACAACTAGAGTTAATGTGGGTTTTCATAATTATCAAGATATTTATCGAGGTATAATTATCAAGATAATTATCTTGATAATTATCAATGATAATTATCACTCCGAACCCTGACGAAAAGTAAAAGGAATAAAGTATATGGGTGTATTTATTGACAATTGAATTTTTCATAGTATGCTGATTATGAATCAAAGAAACTAGGAATGAAAATGAATTTATTTCGAAGAATAAGCAGCAATATCTCGTACTGGACAAAATTATTAGTATATAAAATCATAATTCATTGCCATTTCAACAACTGTTCCTTTATTATATTTTCACTTGATGGGACACAAATTGAAAATTTTCAAAAAAAAACAGAATCGTGCATCGAGAATAATTCTCAATTGTGATAGATATACTCCCATCAAACAGATGCTAGAGAAAACTTAAATGAATCAGTGTCACTTACTATAATAATGAATTCAATGATAATAATTTACAAAATTCTTAATAATTTATATCCAACTCATTTTTCAAACAGTATCACTTTCGTGCATGATATTCATACCTTTTCTACTAAAGATGAAAACATTTATATTAATACAAGTAGGACAAATTTTCATAAAGGTCTTAGAATTTTAGATATTCTTCCAAGAGAATTGAAACAGTAAAAATATAAATATTTTCGAAAGATATTGTTACTATTATGTTCTCAAGCATATTTCTATTTGAAATGAGGTATGAGTAATTTTCAAGTGAATGATGTATTTGCTTAATGTAATGTAATTTAGCATATTTGCTAGTAATAAAATATTATTAGTATTATATTTGATTATCTTCCTCAATGTGGATAATCCATGAAAAAGTTGAAGGCTACACAACAGTTTTACAGGGATTATTTTTTTCACTTGTCCTAATGTGACGTTTTTGGCATTTCAACCAATAGTAGCGGGTTATTCTATGGTTATTCTAGCCAATCATTGGGTATTATACTGATAAAACTGCCTGGTCCTTTCGATAAAACGTTGTTTACCTTTGAACTGTCAAAACTATAAGGTTTACCGCGTAGATTATATGGAACTGGCTCATATTTATATAAATTATCATGAATGAAGAGTTACCTTATTATTAATAGTCATTCACTTTTCACTTTTTCAGCATAAAATAACAAACAACACATTTCAATGAACACTCAAACACGTAATTGCTCATAACCCCAAATTTATGACAGATATAGCGAACGACCGATTCAAATATTTAAGGTTTCCTTAACTCAAATGGAGATGGCGTACAATTAGTTTTTATTAAATACATTCATTTTTTGTTGTATGAGAAGAAACCGTTGTATGAAGATTTTGATACAACGACATAACGAATGATTTTATGTTCTTTCTGGCGCGATTTTCATTTCATAAGAAATTTTCAATTATCAACCTTGTACAATGAGAGGTGTGACGCCATCTCTTGGTATCGTCGGCAAGCATTATCATATTCACTGCGTGAGCATCATATCTCTTCTGGATCATAGAGGGCATACATCGTTGTTTGACATTTCAAATTTGTAAAATTTCCACCTATTCTCCTTTCCTTCTTATGTAAATGAAATACTGATCGATTAAATTGTTCTTCCTTCAATTTGTTCAAAAAATAATCTCTCCAAATACAACTGGTTCTTCAAATAATAAGATAAATTTTCATTTTCGAAACACTCAAACTTTTTTATTTTGAGGCAAAAGCATTCAAACAAACCGAATTAGATGAAATCACTCGTCCTACGGACTCGTGATTTCATCAATCGGTTTGTTTTCATACTTTTGCCAAATGAAAAAGTTTTTGTGGAAAATGAGAATTTATCGATTAAATTTGAAGGACTCGTGGTATTACCTTTGATTAATTGCACTGAATTTGTTTAACCGATTAAATCGAGGGGTTAACAACTTTTTCGGTAGGTGTACATCTTCTAATTTTCAGTATTTGGTGGGACCACCCTTACTATTTCAAATTGGTTTTTCTTTCAAATGACATATCATTTGTGAAATTTGGTCAGGCAGTTTCTGAAACAAGTATCTAATTGTGTAATGGTTTTTCTAATCCAATTATTTGACTAACAAAATACTAATAATGAAATGCGATACAAAACTTACGTAATTATTCACACAGATGTTCAAATCTATCTGTGGAACCATAAGTGTGTTGTATGAATTGAATTGAACTTGGAGGTGCCCAACAAACTACAGGATTATGTTTCTAGGTACCCTCATTCCTAAAAATTGCGTAGAAGCATTAATAGAAGCGCTTTCTTCGGATGCTGAAAAAACAGAAGAAAAAACGTTCGATGCTTAGAGACTGAAAACCGAGTTGTATGCGAGAAAGACGTCATAAAAGATCTTATGTCGGGATTACCACCAGCATTCATCACGTGTAGATGAACTGTTGCTAGTCCCCCCAGTGTTTTCGATCTATGACACCAGATGGAGGCGTGAAACATATACAGGGCAAAATAGTATTTTACGGCACTAAGGATGATTCGCAAGTGTGATTTGACACAATGTATTCCTAAAGAGAAAAGTTGTTCAGACACTAAGATTATTGAAGAAATCTGTGAAATAGTTTATTTAGATATAATGTATTTATATGACGAGTAGGAATTTATTATTGTATTTTTTTGTATAATTTTTGTTAGTGTAAAAATTCGAGAGGAAAGACTTGGTCTTTTTTAATCACTTTATTTAAGAAAAAAAATCATGTATATTAATTGATGTGTTCACAGTAAAACTTGTCCTCGAAACTGGTTTTTATTTTGACGACTCCGATTTTGTTGTTCAACTGAAGGGAATTTATTTTCCTCGTGAATTTTTGGATTTGCAAATGTCTGGGAGAAGAGGGGAATGAGCCAAGTGACTCCCTTTACCACGGCTAAGAAACTTCGAAGACAACGGCCGTGAAATCTTACACTCTGAAAAAAAAATGGTGACATTTTTTGTGCCAATGCTTGTATTTTTCTGCCAGTTTTGTATATTAGGTAAAAACAATTTGTAAAAAATTCCTAAATATTCTATTCAATTTGGTGTTATTAATTGCAATAAAACAATGAAATTTTTTAATAATCATGTTAAATATAAATAGTTGAACCCAACTCATTGCAAAGCAACAATTCTGTTTTTTTATTGAATTATATGAAATTGAAACTTTCGTTAAACTCAAGCAACGAAGAAAAAATAAATCTGTCAGTTAAAACCAATTTTATGACATATTCCAGCCAAGTTGTTGACAAAGCAGTGAAAAACCAAAATCTGACTTCATTATAAAAAAAATTATAAAAATATTATAAGGTAATATCATTTTGATAATTTTTAGAAAAATAGAGCTTTATATATTCAATAAATTACGGATATTATGTCGATCTTGTTCAAATAACAAATTTTTTATTTTAAATTTATACGAGAAGTTCTATTTTTGATTTTGTCTGGTAGTATATCAAAGAATTTTTTCATTACAATGTATGTTTTGTACCAATATTTTTATTTTTTGAACAAATTCTATTTTTGACTTATTCTTAAGGTGAATCAATATTATGAAACAAATAATTGTACAACATCAGTTTTTTTATATTTTTCATAAAGGAAATCAGATGAACACCTATAATTTTGATTATATATTATTTTCAAAAATTGTCTTTGGATGGCTTCGAGATTGTACAGAAAATTTTGTTTAACACCTCCCCACCCAAGGAACTATAATTCAGTTGAGACTGAATCAGAGAATAATAAAGCATTCCAAGATGTTTGACAAAGGAATTTTTTCAAATGATAGGGTTTGGGTAAGAGGCATCTTACTTTTATTATATGAGAAATTTAAAAAATTTCATATATTTTAATTTTATATTTTTTAATATTTAAAATATTCACTTTCATGAATTTGAAACTCACTGTTTATTATGATAGGACCCATATTTGGTAACGAATTATTGTAACAAGTGAATGGCAGATAAAATATATTTTTCGAAATTTATTTTTAATAGGTTTTTATCAAACCATTTTATTATTTTCTCCAAATCTATTTCAACTATGTCTTTCAGTTCATTCCAACTAGTTGCAGTATAAGAAATAGTTTCATCAGCAAAACTACGTATTTAACCAATATGATGTAGATTGTATAAATCATTTATATTAATACTGAATAGTGACGGGCCTATCATGCTTCCTTGTGGCACTCCATAACAAAATGTGTCAGGCTCACTTATTGTGCCATTAATTTTTAACATATTGAGTTCTATCTGTTATGTAACCTTCCATTAATTCATACTTGGTTCCTCGAATACCGATGACTTCTAGTTTCTTGAGAAGTGAATCATGATTTACCGAGTCGAATGCTTTTGTTTTTCGCGCAATTGACAGTTGGCCTTTCTGCATATATAAAAAAATGGAAAATACTTGATGATGAACAAATGGCTATTTTGGCTGTGAGAAAAATGTGCACGCCTAAATAACAACTGCAAAAAAGTAACGGTCACTCGTTTATTGGAATACGTTCATAAAAGTACAATTGTCACGCAGCACCAACACGTCACTTTGGTGTCAGATCATTTTGCTTGGATTCGGATTTCCCTAGCGCCGGTGCCACATTTTTCAATAAATACTCCACATCCTGCCTGAATTTGTCGGAGCATTTGAACTGCTGGGCTATCTCTTGTAAACGTTCCATCCCCTTTTTCATTTTCTGGATTTGTTCCAGCAAAGCGTTCAACTGATCTTTATCTGCAAAAGTAAAGTCAAGACGAATTGATGAGTATTGAAAAATCTTTGTTGATCAAATTTTCCATGGTAATTTTCGGGTGGGGTTCTTGAGGTCAACATCGTGTTTGATACAATTTGAAAATTATATTCATAATTTTAAATCTATGAACTGTTTATAAGAACATGACAGTTTTATAACAAT
The DNA here is from genome assembly GCA_032362365.1 of Zygogramma bicolorata. Taxonomy (NCBI): domain Eukaryota; kingdom Metazoa; phylum Arthropoda; class Insecta; order Coleoptera; family Chrysomelidae; genus Zygogramma; species Zygogramma bicolorata. Next base: position 2,932,178 of record JAVJAQ010005172.1, read on the forward strand.
CGCGAGTGCTTATATATACAGGGTGTTTCAAAATTCAGTATCAAGATTTCAGGGTCGTATGTTTTAGGTCAAAATAAGACGTTTTTATCTATAAACATGTGCCTGCAAACGCTTCGTTACCGAACTACAGAGCGTTAAAGTTTGAAGATTTTTTCAGTTTTTTTCGATGAGACTTTCAACTTCCAAATGATATCAAATGCTCCAAAACAAACCTAAATGTCAAATTGAAAATAGCAGTCGAAGCCCACTATTCACGTTTTCATTGTTTCGTTTACAAATTTAATAATTCTAGCGAATTACCAAAAAAATTACTTCGATTTTTTTCTCAATAACGGTCGCAGATGCGTGAGAATTACAAGAGACAGCAAAATTTATAAACAAAACAAAGAATTCCTTTCATATTTTAGAAACCACCAGCGGCGCACTATAAAAAAGTTTATGGGGCGAAAATGGGCTCGACACTTGAAAACATATCTTCCTGTAGCATGTTACAATCACTTGGATGATGTAAACTCTAAAACGTAACCTTTATTTCAAATTTGATCTCAATATCTCAAAAACTGAAAGAGCTATGAAGAAAAAATCTTGAAACTTCAACGCTCTGTAGTTCGGCAACGAAGCATTTGCATGGAAAACAAGTCTTATTTCGACTTGAAAAATGCGCCCCTGAAATCTTGATACTGCATTTCGAAACACCCTGCATAATGTATAAGTCCCAGCTAAGATCAAACTTACTTCAAATCAATTCTAAGTATAGACGAATCATACCTTATGTACCTCATAAAAGCTAACGAAGAAAAGGGTTTTTAGAAAAAAAAACAAGACAAACATCGATATATTCTTTGACAGTAGTCGACTAACAGATACAGTCTACACAGTTTAAGCAACTTTTTCCGCATTTATCCATATATGAATGAAGAGTGATTGTGACTATTGCACCATTTTTTATTCGTTAAAAATAAACGCCCTATTTAATAAATTACTCCAAATTTGTTCACAACGTTTCTTAGCAGATCTAACAATGGGGTTATCCAATGTAAGTATTATGTCACCCGGACCAAAGACTTGCATATCACCCCCAAAAAATCCGCAAGACGCCATCAAAAAATTGTCATTATGTATGGAGATCAGAATTTCAACTAGAGAGCAAACATTTTTTTAATTCAGATTTGAATTTTGTTGTTTTCGGAATCATATTCAATCTTTCTGGAAGATTATTGTAGATTTTAATACCAAAATGATATATTGATTTCTCTCCAAATTTAGAACCAAATGTATAAAATAACAAATTTTAAATTAAGAGGCGGTTTATAAAATTTGAGGTCGGTTCAAGATATGGTAAACGAATATTACCGAATTTTTATTCGAGTCTTATGAGGAAAATGTTTATAATTCGATAAAAGTGTTGACAAATGTGGAATCAGGTGTTTTATAATATGGAAACCTCACGAACATCCAAACTTTGAAGGGCCATAACATAGACAAATAATTTTTCTTTCTCTATGGGCCATAACTTCCTAACAAAGGGACAGCGCCGTCTTTTGACTTCGGATTCGTGTCTCGGACTCAAAATATGTAGAGAACAAACATTTCATAAAAGGCTCCGGTGACTTAATGACAGGTTCATTCAATTTTTACTTTTTGTATTCAGTGGCTGAAATAGGTAAACTGGTCCAGAAATGATTTCTAAACTAGATGCTGCAGTTCAAATGAACCTTTACCAGCAACTATAAATAGGAAATATTCAAAAACTTGGCCAGCCCTTGAGACTGGAATTAGGAAAGAATAATCTACAAAAGAAGTTATCAGATATCTTAACGTACATATCAAACAACAAAATAATTTCAAAAAATTCAATGATTACCTCTTTTCCACCTTTATACAGACCCCAATTTGAATTATATAATACTATAATATGCAACGATCATGTGATGATGGTTATTAATACACGAGCATTAACCGGGATACGAAAAAAGCTAACCATTACATGAGAGTTGCATACGCTATTTTTTCTACGCCCGATAAATGAAGAACTATAAATATTACATTTATATAGAACACAATAATGGTAATTAATTGTATTTCTTTAAGAAATTCTACAATATGGTAATTGAAAAATACATCAATAAAAAATGAAAGAAAATTTAAAAAAGGGGATATCCGAGACTAATTTCGAACCCGCGTCTTATACTGTGGAATAGTTCAAGTTTAGCGCCGTTGATATAGTTTTTCGTACACTTTGTTTTTGTGGTAAAATATTCTGTACTTGGTTATTATTATTGGTAATACTTCGGTCGCTATGAGCACCTTTTTTTTGAATTTTTTTGTGGAACTTACGTAATTCGGTCTCCTCTACAAAAAATCCAAATGAAATTTTCGGCGGTCTCGTATATTTTCGGAGATACAGGTTTGTTTTTTGTAAAACTTCACAATGTTCCACATCAAATTTCTGTTGTTTGAACAAACAAAATTCGTCCTTCTGATCAAACACCAAACACTCTCGTATTCACTCGTTTTCAACATTTTTAAGCAGAAATAAACCATTAGTTTTTCAAAAAATCCACTTTTCTTCAAAAGTCAGCATTAATACATTCAGTTCTCAACAATAAGAATGAGAGCGGCAACACTGCAAATACATCACTTTCGACTGTCTTGCACTATGACCTCACAACAAATTATTATGGTTTGAAAAAAAAATGCATTTTTTTTAAACTAATGGTTTTTTCTGCTCAAAAATGTTGAAAACGAGTGAATAAGAGTGTGTGTGGTGTTTGATCAGAAGGACGAATTTTTTGTGTTCAAACAACATAAATTTGATGTGGAAAATTGAGAAGTTTCACAAAAAAATGGACCTGTATCTCCGAACATATACGGGACCGCCGAAAATTTCATTTGGATTTTTCGTAGAGACCGAATTACGTAAGTAGCCCAATGTATCAATTTATTTATTAGTGTTATTATTTCTGGCAACATACACTGTGATGTTTCTATTTCTGTGTTTTATTGTATGTACTTAGGACGTTTCTATTAATTGCCCTTATGGAAATTAGGTATAAAAGCGTTTATTTCTGAGCGGGATATTATATAAGCTTATATCGTCATAGTTACGCTATCAATAAAGAGGGTCATAACTCCCTTGGGACATTATAGATTTTATAATTCCCTCTACCTTGCACAAGTAAAAATAAAATTATATATATATATATATATATATATATATATATATATATAGATGATAAGTATTCTCGACCGTCTATTTGTACACAAAGTTGTTTTTTCTATATCAGGGCTTCGGTCTGAAGAAAAAGATTACTCTTTTTAGCTACCCGAGCTTTCGCTAATTTTTATTAGCTTTTTCGAGGGCTACAATATAAAATGGACATCAAAAAGTATAAATATAAAAATAGAAGGTACATACTTGTGCTATTTGAGGTTTTTTTTGTGAATGAAATGTAAAGATAAAACATGAGATGTGTAAATTTTGACAATGAAAGGTGAAGTTATTGATTTGGAAATTCATAGTGTTCTTTTCACTGATGAAAGTTATATATACAAGATGTATTTATTTGTTTAATAGAAACGAATAAATTTTACTGAGGTTTTCAATATCTGATTTTTTGTTCATGTTGTTTTTTCTCGTTTTAATTTCAGTCATTTCCAAAAAGAGACGTTTGTTCAAGTTTTTTTCAATATGAAGAATTTTTGTGTTATTATAATCAATTGTATGATCATTTTCAATAGAATGTTTGGTTAATGCACATGAATTTTGTCTCATATTTCTACAATCACTTTTGTGTAGAGCTATTCGTGTTTTCAAATTATTTTTTGTTTGACCAATATATTTTTTGTCACAATCATTGCAAGGAATTTCGTACACTACGTGAGATTTTTCAAAAAGTGGATCTTCATCTTTCAATTTTGAATGTAATTTGTTCAAAGGTTTTATTTTTCTTTGTGAAATTTTGATATTGTTTTCTTGTTTAAATACAAATACATTTATGATTTTGCTTGATAATTCTGGAATATAAGGAATAGAACAGTATTTGTATGTAGAAATTTCATTGCGATTGTTTTCTGTAGTATCTATTATATTTGAAGTTGTATTATATAAAAGTTTTTTTAGAAATGTTGGAGGGTAAGAACAGTTTATTAGCATATCGTATATTATTTTCAAATTTTTATGGATGTGAAATCTTTTCAATTCTGTTTTTTAGAGCAAGTACCAAATTAATTTTCATTTTTTGTGGATGACTTGATAGATAACTCATGTATCTTCCTGAATTGGTTGGTTTGAAGTAGTAATCTAATACGATTTTGTTGTTTTCATTTCTTATTGTAAGAGTATCTAAAAATGGTACGGCATTATTTTTTTCTCTTTCTACAGTGAACTGTATCAGTGGATCATAACTGTTGAATACATCTTTGATATTTTCGATCTCATCAATAGGTACAGCATATATAATATCATCTACGAATTTTCTTATAAAAGGAAGCTGAAAAGATAATTTTGGGATACATTCGTCTAGTAAATCATCCATTACATATTGTGCCAAAATAGGTGAGATGGTAGCTCCCATTGGAGTTCCTAGTATCTGTTTGTAATAAGTGCCATTATTAATGAATACAGTAGTATCAAAGATGAATTCCAACAATTCTATTACAATTTTTTTTGAGAGTTTAGTGTGATCACGTATTATGTTCCAATGTTTATCGATACTTTGTTTGATTAATCTCAACGGAATATTAGTGAAAAGTGAAATTACATCCAGACTTATAATGATAAAATTAGCGAAAGCTCGGGTAGCTAAAAAGAGTAATCTTTTTCTTCAGACCGAAGCCCTGATATAGAAAAAACAACTTTGTGTTATATATATATATATATATATATATATATATATATATATATATATATATATATATATATATATATATATATATATATATATATAGTGAGTAGTAACATTTTTCCGTGTCAGCCAGTCCAGATATATCTTGTATTCTTTTTGGTATACGGCTTCACTTTTCGATGGAATTAATGATTCTCTTGCTTGTTCAGCTTTTTTCAAAATATCCTCCATTATATTTGGGGTAGAAAACACGTTTTTACCGCAAACACAGCTTGATAACAAAGTTCTGTTTATAAACAAGTAACATAGCAACAACCTAGCAACAAGAAAACTACTATAATCAACGGTACCTGGTTCAAATATACCGGGAAGGTAATGAATTGGTACATTTTTCCGTTTCAAAAATGACCAAAATTTTATTGAAATCGGTCAGAAATAAAATTATCTATGTACCACGGGAATTAATGAGCCTTAATAACCTCAGGCAATTGCAATTGCCATCGGTAATTAAGGCCCTTCTAATTCCCTTGATACATAAATAACTATTACCTTTTTCGATATTTTCAATTTCTTTCCTAGGAAGTTTTGCCAGCAATTCTCGAACATTCATCTTTGTATCTCCTTGTCTACCCTCGCCTCTCTCGCTCTCGTCGTTCCTTTGTTTTTCTTCCAGATCATTTGAGAAGGAAACCCTCTCACCGATCTGTTCGACCATTTCATCATTTTCCCGCCCTTTTTTATCATTTCTGCCAATGCTTTTCGGTACGATTTTTTTGTCTGTATAATGCCTGCAAGTGACAGTATCTCCATGCTCAGTCGTGATTTTGAATGATCCTGATGACTGTACTCTTTTGGTTTCGATAGATTTTAAGTTTTCTCTTTGTTTCCCATCAATTTCCAAATCCATGTTCAGTGAATCATCAGGGTTGGACCTCAGGTATATAACTGTGTTAGATTTTTTGTTATTGTATTCTTTATCGGAGTCGATTATATTTTGAATTAAACTGAAAATGCTACGTAACATTGTTCTATTGGTAGAGCATGGCCTGTAAAAGAAAACAGTGTACTTTGGATTGTAGTAGAGAGTTCAAGAATAATTTTGCTCAATTATTTCTTGTACTGTTTCATGCATTTAACTTAGAAAGTACTTACCAGAAGTTTCAGCACATTTTTAATTTTTAACGCTTGACAATTAATTTTTTCCATGAAGTATGTCAAAAGCAACGGCCACTGAGAATGTTTTAAAAGTACTGTTGCATGAAATCTATGAGAAAAAAATCAATTGTTTTATTGTGAGGCCAAACTAAATTACATTTCTTCGTAATTGTAATTGCATTTATATCGTTTTGAATGAAATTCTAGCAGCTTGTATGCTTTGGTATATTATTGAGAATTTATATTTATTAATAAATGTATTATAAACCAAAGATATGTAATAAATAAAAATGGAACCAAGTGTAAATCTGATTGAAGCAACTTAGAACTAAATAGATATTTGATAGACTAATAGAAAAAACATAGATTTTCGGGACACTGATAACAGGTATGTAGCAGTTCTATGCTAGCATTATTTGTCTATTCTCTAATATTAGGAGCTAGGTATACAATAGATATTTCGTTCGAAGAATCAATATCTATCTAGTCAATTAGTGAATGTTCTGCTGCAAGATTTCAAGTTATGATCAATATTATTAAACAAATGATTTTTTTAAACAGATTACCGGCGTCACAAATTTTATGTCAACGGCATGTTAACGTATAAATCAAGGTGATAATTCAAGTGTGGCTGAGCTGTTTGTTGATATTTCAAATTAGAAATGATTTCTTCTGAGAAAGAGTCATTACAGATACCAAAAATTGCTGGTTGTACAGCTTTTCCAACCCATCTGAGCACAAGATGGGTTGGATATGCCCAGCAATCTCTGTGAAGTTTACTAAGATAAAAAAACATGTGTTCACTGTGTTGAAATTTGTTCCTAGGTGTTTTTTCTTTCATCATGGTCTATACTACCAGTGTGCAACTGGAAAAGAATCTGAGTTTGTGCCAAAATGGATTGGATAAGGATAAGCTGTACCATTGATTATAGAGATATACAAGGCTATTCACTAAGTAAAGTGGTTATCGCAGTTGGTAATCGTCGTAGCAACTCTGATAATAACTTGCCGTAATGACGGTGGTAAGCTGTTTTTCCTTAACAAGATATCTAAAGCAGTTACCTGTGAACCACTACTCACAGCAACTGGTCATTAGTAGCAACTTTACTTGAAAAGTGAATACCAATTTCGCGCTTAGCAACTGACCTTGAACATAACGACAGTTTTTAGTCGCTATCCATAACGACTCTACTTAGTGAATAGCCCTGATTATCAGTCAAGTCTGCGTAAAATAGTAAAATGAATCTGAAGTGTTTTTGTTACGCCATCTACAGTGTAATGTCGATATTTTCCTTTACTTGACAATGCACGACAAAGTTGCCTACTCTGAACGAAAAAATTGGTGCAGAGTTCGGTGTGTCAGTTTGACTGAAATGTTAAGAGAAAGAAAATGAGGCTTGAAAATAGAGTTAACGATAGAACTTTATAAAGGAAATGTAAGAGTAAGCATTAAAATAATATTCAAAAGATGAATGATCTACGACATTGACCGAAAATTCCAGTTCTGTTTCTGAATTGATTGCCATCTTTTGGTATTATGTATAGGTAATCGAGAAAATGTGTGATTCGGACTACGACGTCCGTAATAAAGATGAAAGAAAAGACATGACTTGGAAACGAAATCACTAGTGCCATCTACCCGTGGTATCCATCCCTTCAAATGATATTTCCATAAGGTTGACTAACTATATCTCTATGAACAATGGTTCGGCCTGTACTAGGTCGAATCAGATCAAATCAGTATCCTGATATAGCCTACTTTTACGAAATATAAGGTCATATTCAGTTTCATAGATTTCAATTCAGATGTATTAACAAAAGTGGTTGTTTTTTTTCAGTTTTGTCTCTATGCTCGAAATACATTCCATTAAATATGAAATGGCTTTCAGAACTCTTATTTTTCTCTAAATTGACGTGAAAAGAATACATTTCCATATAAGTTGAATGAAAAATCGACTCTGCTGATACTTTACGTATATCATCCATATACGTTTAATTCATTAAAAAAGGGAAGAGTATTCGAAACTACTCTCCTGCCTAATAGCGCGACGGGCGTTTGATTACAAGTCACTTTTTTGCCAAACTCGAAAACCAAGCAAACAAAATTTGAATCAAATAGGTATGGGTTATTTCTGCAAGACATGAAGAAAAGTGGATAGCACTTTGTAATAAACCTTGAAGCACTGGAATTACATTTCATTCCCAGCTCATACAACTTGTTTCATTCAGAAAATCTATCCTTTGAGTTCCTCAGTTCATCAATAGATACCAATATTTTTGTGGAAAGAAAAAAATTGTGATATATTTTTGGATTTTTTCTTGTATTTTTTTTCACGAAACTAATAACGATTTATTTCCCAACAAACATTTACATGCTTGTTGTAGGCAAAATTAAACTGATGCCGTACAATAAAAGTAGAATAGAATACAAAAAATGAGTAATCGAATCAGATCTTTATATGGCAATAAAAAGAAAAAAAAATATGATATCAAATGTTTTTTAAAATTATTTTTGAAACTAAATTTTCCATATTTCTTCAATGAATTCGGTAGACCATTGTATAGTTTTACGCCGTTGTGGTAAACAGATTGCTGTCCTATATTTGTTTTAATTTTCATCAATGCCAAATTTTCTGAAAACCTTGTTAAGTGATTGTGTTGATCACTATTTATTTTGAACATCAAATTTGAAAGCTTGAGTTTATTTTTGACCAGGTGAATAAATGTGCAGATTTTTAAACGTGTATAATGAAGGAATGTCTGAAAGTTTTCTTTGTTTGTATAAATTAGCTTTTGGTTCTTTTCGATCAAGTTTACACTTCATAATTTTATTCTGTAATGTTTTCAATGGTTTCATTACGGTTTTTGGAGCTACCCCCCAAATCGAAATCAAGTATTGAATTTTGGAATATACTAAAGAATAATAAATTGTGAGATAGTATGCCCCGGGGTGTTGTTTGTTTTTTATAAATTCTAGGATTCAACCTGAATAAGACAGTCAATAGGTAAGTTAATAGGTAAGTATACAAGGATCTAGAATAAGCATACCTGAACAGAAAAGGAGAACCTGCACATTTCCCTTCTCCGTGGTGCGAATCCTATTAACGAAAGAACAGAATTTAGGTAATGGGACAACCAGAGGACAACATATACATCCCTTATGTTCCATAACACTCTCTTGATAGAAGAATACGTAAAGTTCCAGACAATGAGTAAGTTTTGGCGATTCTGAGTGCTGTTGGTACAGCACCTTAACTTCGTAGGGATATTGGGGATTTGTGATCAGCCGGACATACAAAATTCTCTGTGGGAGTTGTAGTAGATTCTTTTCTCACAAAACTGACACCATAATCAGCCACTCCCCGGTGCCCAGAAGAGCACCCAGGGGCTTTTTCCGAACACATGTCCTGTAGCGTTAGCTGTCAACAACCCAAACAATTTCAACTTTCGGGATGTTTTGTGAGAAAATGGGGCAACACTCGCTTTTCCGGGATGGTCATGCTGAAAGACGGGTTACCTCAGAACATATTGCATGAATTTCAGATCCTTGGTTCGCATGAGATAGAAGCTAGATTAGATTTTTCGGCAAAATACATCGACTTCTATGGGAAAAGACGGTATCTATGGAAACAACCTTTCTCCTATAAATACCAGACCGATTTCCAGGGTAAGGCAGTTCGTCTTGGACCTTCAACCAGGCAAGAACTCTTCCTTTGGACCTGAATTCTTCCCCGGTACCAGGCTCTGTCAGGATGGAGTCGCCGACAAGATCGGATGAAACACCGTTAGAATTGGAACAAGGAAGCACAGGTCCGTAAGAAATGGGAACCAAGTATCCAGAAGTCTCACACATTAACTTCTTTCAGAATTTCAAAACTAGTCTCTCAAACTTAGAGATTGTCAATGGGGAAATATCCAATTGCTAAGTAATAGAGAACTATGTTACAGTAAAGTCTCCAGTGTGTAAGATTTGAAAATGATTGTAGTAATAAATATACGGGGTATATTAATGAACTGCCGCTAAATGGTGAAATGGTTGAACTGAGTACGTTTATATTCACTGCAATGTTACTCATACACTAGATATGGTACCTCCCTCACTATAGGAAATCAAAAAGAGTATGAAATGAACTACCAACATTTTGCTGTGCACGAATAAGTCAAAAAGATGGGGAGAACGGTATCGGGTTGATTGCCAGATGGTGTGCACCCAAAAAGATGAATCTCGCTGAGACAGAACCTGGCCAACTCCATGGTTGTGGGGGTATAGGTGTACTAGATGCCCATTTACACAATTGGCGACAAAACATCTCTTACCGAGCTCTGATAATTACTCAAACTTTTACATTTTGGAGATCTTCATTATCAATTATTTCTAGAATGGATATTTTCCAAAGATAGGTATTTGCTCTTCCAAATCAGATGACTTTCCTATTTAAAAATTGGATTACAGTAAATGTAATATCAGCAGTTTCTAGCTCATATGTATGGTTTAATTGTTTCTAGGAAGTCAATAAATCTGTTGATCAATTTTTTGCGTTTCATTTCTCTACAGCTGGCAGAACTTTGTATCCCAAACGAACCTTACCAAAACCAAAACAAACACAACGTGGGAAAACTAGGTCATAAATTTATAGAAATAAAACTCTCAGATTCTTAAGGTGATACGATGGGGTTTCTTTCTGATAACAGGCTGGGTGACAGTTTTCTGCGGGAAGCCGACATCGTGATCAAGAAGCAGATAAGCATGACGATTCAAAGTGGCAGTATTTTAACCATACATATAAGACAGGGGTTGGTTCGGTTACAATTGATTTCAGACATAATAAAGGTAACATATTTCGAATTTTAAAAATTATACCAATAAGTAGAGAAATTTGTTTTCTTAATAATTCAATATGTTTGTTCCAAACTGAATGTTCATCAATTAAAATTCCTAAAAATTTCACTACAGGAGAATACATAATATTCTCATTATTTGGACAGATATATGTTGACTTGCTACTCAAGATTACTTCTACTAGGTATTTAGTGGCCAGTTTAAAAAATACTCAGTTTGAAAATTAAATATTTATGTACCAAAAACAACTTGAAAGAATAACTTAGTGTATTACTGAACTCAGCTATTAGAACCTTCTCCTCTTTTCTTCCCAGCTTCTTCTGCTCTCTTTACCATCATGTCTCTCTGTTGTTGGAGTGCTTTTTTGAATGTTTCACTTTCCTCAGCTGAAAAAAAAAGAATATAAGTTCGGTTTCTTGTTCTGTGTTGTTTCAAATTGTTGACAAAAAATTCAATTTGAATGTCAAGTTCAATCTAAGAAATTGTATCTTGATTTTGCACTGATATTGATTGAAATAATGAAACAATAGTAAGACAATGATAAACCATATGATGGGAGTAAAAATTATACCTTCAAATGGAGCTTCTTCTCCTTCAGAATCTGAACTACTATCCTCAGCAGAACGTCGTAAATAAACATCAGATAATTCTCTGCCTGCAGGAACTTCTGTTAATAAGGAAGATGTAGTTGCTTCTTTAGCAGTTTGTTTTTCAGATCTTTTTGCTTCCATTTCACTTTTTCTCTTTTCCCATTCAACCCGATATTCTCTGAAAATTTTGATGGAATTCATCAAAGTTTATCAATTTTGAAACTAGAGTATTTTCAATAAATCATTGCCGTGAAATAATGACGATTAATTATAATAGTTTCAATAAAAAAAAATGTCTACCTCTCATATTCCTCAGCAGCATCATCTACAAGTTTATATAATTCGTCGATTCCTTGTCCAGTTGCTGCACTAACTCCACACACCTTCAAGTTTTGGTAGAATTCATCTAGTGCCAATGCCATAGATCTCGTCAAGTTACTGATATAACTCTCATCTGCGTTCAGAGCCTCTTGGAAGGATTCAAAATCTGTCATCCAATCTTTTGCATATGAATGGTCAACAATGTCAATCTTATTCATGACAACAATAAACGGTAGTTGAGTTTTATACAAAATAGAGCAGGCATACAACATGTTAGACATAAAAGTTACAGGAGAAGTACTTCTAACACAGTCAACGACGTATAAAATAACTGTTGGAAAGGAAGATGCTAAGGTTTCTGTGATTATGGAACCTGATACAGACCAGGTGAATACCTCAATTTGTCCGGGGGTATCGAGAATACACAGCTCTTGTTTTGATTTCTCAATGAATCCAATTACTTCTGGAAACTTAGTAGCAAAAAGGTTCAGAGATGTAACAATTGCACCATTTGGGCCCAACGCATACTGTTTCATTACTTCTTTGTAATTGATTGTATCTCTTATATCTGAAAAAGCATGTAATAAATGTTATAACTTATGTTTTTTATGTTAGGCATACCAATTCATTATTGTGTTCTTATACCTTGGTCACCAACTACATAACAGTGTACTTTATGTGCGGGTATAAAGACTACTTCATGGCCCACGCAGGCATAGAGAATTTGTTTTGCATGTTCAATTTTTAGTTTCTCTCTAGCAATCCTAGTATCTACTTGTAGACAAATGGAATTTCAATTTTTACCACCTATTTATATAGTTGATGCAATAATGAACTAGTATAGCATTAAAGTGTATATGCACCGAGGTTATAAATAGATGTAGGTACATAGCCTCGGGTGACTTACAGACAGTAGTGTCCAGAGGCCCTCTGTGCCTCGGATTCTTGTTTTTATTGCCCCTTTGGGCATAAACGCCTACTTTATGCCTTTGCTACATAACTATTATTGATATCTCACCTATATTTGCTAAATATGGTACTTTCAGGCAAGCCGGATCCAAGTTGACTGTATAGGGCTTTTTCTCTGAACTAGCAAGTCTTGATACCAAAGAAGTTTTCCCACTACCAGCCATGCCCAAAACAATAAGACATACTGGTTTTTTGGATGAATCTTCAGCCATCTCTGCCATTATTCCAAAATATTAGTTTCACCCGAACTTTTTTGGGTTTGTTTGTCACTTTGTCAACAAACATAACCTTTTAAAAACATGAATTGTCTGAAGTTAGCAGCTAAAAGATAATTTCTTCTTCTTAATTGGCAATTCAAGATTGGATGCCAGCGCCAAATTGACAAAAGTTCGAACCACTCTCGAGTACATTGTTATCATTGTTGTCTTTGGGTTTTTACGGTTTATCTTTGAATATTTTCGTTTTGTTTCAGTTTTCAGTTTTTTCATGGACTATTTTTCATTTCAAGACTCAAGTGAAGTGATTTCTCCAGGTCGTACAACAGAATCATTTGTTAATACTCATTTTGAAGGAATCTTATATGTATTATTTAATCACCTTGCAAAAAACATTTATTTTGTGGGCTGGAATGATTCACAATAATAACAATTCTTTTCTTTTATTTCCAGGAACACTAAATTTGTCATTCTCTTAGATCACTAGCTAATAACCTACTACTTTTTCATATTGGATTTGACGTGAGTCAAAAGTGATGAAAAATGCCTTAATTGATAATATATGTTTCAGATTATTTCTTTGTAAGAAATAATGCCTGGAATATGGTTGAGTATGCTAGAATACATGGATTACGTGAATGGCAAATAGTCTTCCTCGGTATAATGACGAGAACAAACTTTCATGAAGTTATAAGCTTAATACTCACTCAGGCGAAATTCGCGGATTTTTGACATAATGTGTCAAATCCAGATTATTACCGCACATTCGCGTATTTCATCCATACTCACAAATGCGAAACTTTCCTATGCGAAAGTGCAGATAAATCGCAAAAAAGTTGAAATGATTTTAACTATTTTGCGAATTTCTGTCATCTGTCATTTATAGTGTCATTTTCTGATGGTTTGTGTACGGATATATAATATATTTTGTTGTTGTTGTGTGTAAAGATTGAAGTATCAAGATATTTGCAATGAATGTCGAAGAACTGGATGGTGATACACAAGTGATTCAAGACATTTTAAAAAGTTTCAATAAATAATTTTTGGTGTTTTGTAGATTTACTGCGATGTTTGTTGATGTAAAAATGTTACATTAAACGCCCTGTGCCAACATTTGCCTCTTATTGGTTGATCTTATACGGTTTTTATTATAGATATGAATACAAAGCATTAAATAATAATATCTTTGTAAATAATTGTTGTAATGACGAGCATCCATAATTATTTTCTTCTCATAAAAATTGCACAAACACCAACAATTCCAACAACTAATAATAAAAATTGTAGGTTATATTATATCCCTTCAATTATGACAAACGATACTTGTAAAAATCGCAGAAAAGTTAAAATTTCCCGCCGCGAATATTTTTAAATATGGATTTGACACATTGTCAAAAAAACGCGAATTTCGCCTGAGTGAGTATTAAGCTATAGTCTATAGACTCTCTTAATCCTAGACTGGTCTGCACTATAACGTTTCTTTCATTTTCTTGCAGAAAGAGATGAAAACTCATTCCAGTACTATTTTTGCCGTTTTGCCCGAGTCACATTGAGGTACACAACAATAATGGTTTGAACTTGAAGCACTCATTTTACATCTGAAAACTAGTAACAGTCAACAGAAACAGAATATCCTGAATATCCACCATATACATGTACAAGATTTTTATTACGTACCATATAACATATAATAATAATCACAAAAACAACGACCAGAATGCACAGAATCATAGGAATTTAAACGTAAACAACGATTTCAATGTACTTATAAATAGTTTCAAAATTTGACACCAGAGGGAGTACTCCTTATGTTGAATTCCCAATAGTTAGACACAGAACAACAAACCACGGGTGCGCTGCGTAACACCCACATTTCGTAACACCCACAGTGCATAACACCCAAAGTGCGTAACACCCAAATTTCGTTATGCCCACACTCTCCGAACATACCCGAATGATGCACTCTTGCAAAATTTACCGGATATTCTGCAAATTCCTGTTAACCTAACTAACCTAACCTAAAAGAAGCATGAATTTGGCAACAGCGCATCATTCGGGTATGTTCGGTGAGTGTGGGCATAACGAAATTTGGGTGTTATGACATTTGGGTGTTACGCACTTTGGGTGTTATGCACTGTGGTTAGAACGAGATGCTCCCCAAACCACTTAGGCTGGATTCAGACAGATCCGAAATCTAATCGTACGACAATCAGATAGCTTTCTGATCAGTCTAACTTGGTGTAAATTTAAATTAAGACCAATCAGAAAGCTATCTTATCGTCGTACGATAGGATTTCGGATCTGTCTGAATCCAGCCAAAGAGTAAGTGGTTTGTGCACAGAACACCTTACCTACACAAAGAAGCAACTTGAAGGGGAACCTTTGTTGATCTTCCGGTGTCAAATTTTCGTGACCTAAAAATGTCATTTCTGGGCGGTAAATTCAAACTGTCGGTTGATACACATTTCAGGTAACACGCTCTTGTAAACTGTGAAGGCTAGGGCACAGATTAAAGAATTACAGATAGGAAGGTTAGACAAGACAAACGAAATTAAACAGAGATAGAGTTGCACACCAATTTAAAACCCACTTTGAAAGCTGTCAGAATTATGACACAGATCAGCTGTGATTATGAGGTAAACAGATTACCTACTCTCCGATATTCGATTTCGTCAATCAAATCATTAATTATAATGATTATAACAGATTACCATCACCATCGGACTGTCGATGAAACAAATAATGTGTACGTATTCTGGATTATAGTGTCATAGAATATATTCATTCATTGATTAGTATCCTACGTATCAACAAAATTGTTTTGCGACGATTACACAGTAGATGTATACAAGAATTGATTGCGACAATGTGAAGTAAAGTTATTGTTGAATGGGAATGGTTCGGACTTCCATTGTCTATATTATTAACTCTAATTGAAACCTGTTGAATGAAAGGATAAAAATACAAACGAATTCAAATAAAGCAATCAATGAAATAATATTGTGACAAGAAAATTGAGATACTGAATGTGAATCATTACTCAAAAATATAAATGAAGAAAAAATGAAATGGTAAGATGAATAATGAAACCAAGTTTCAAGTTGAGTGTACTCACCACGTTTCAATTGCTGGTATCCTCAATCGTCTTCGGGTGATGACTGTAATCATTAGAGTTAATAGTAATAATATAGATAATGGAAGTCCGAACCATTCCCATTCAGCAAGGAACATTGTCAACCACTTTCAAGCAAAGTTATTGTTTTCTGTATCAAATACAACTTACATGTTACATTTCAGGTGCATGCGTTGGGTACAAGCTTGTGGAGGAGAAGAAATTTTGAATGTGATACCAGTAAGCGATTTCTACGATAAGTTTAGAGTTTGTAGCATGCATTTTGAAAATTGTATGTACAATAATCCTTCTGAAAAGTCACGTTTACTCCCTAGTGCAGTGCCTATCAAGTGTGAAGCTCTTCAAGTACAAGGTGGGTGCCAACTTATTTCCTCTTTGATGTTTTTTTCATTCTATTGAAAGCCTTTTCAATATAAATGACAGGAACCTTTGCATTCTCATTACTTACTAAAAATTTTTTTATAGATCATATGGATTTTGTAAGTGTACCAAGTCAAGCCAACCCTATACCATCCAAGAGGATAACAGTATTGCAGGATATCACAATTTACGCTGCCTCTGATACTCGCACACCTTCAACAGTACAATGCACTGAGGTACGGCAACCAATTTATTCGTCAGTTGAAACACAAACAACAAAATTTATTTCCAGCCATTCCCCAAGAAAACTGAAACTCAAGAAAAAAATTGTAGTTCTTCAAGCGGAAAACAAGAGACTAAAAGAAGAATTAGAAAAAGTTGTAGAGCCATCTGAAGAAGGCTTTTTTCAACTAACAGAAAAATATCTGTCTCCTGAAATAGCTCGATTCATTAAGGCTCAAGTTAATTTGACCAAAGCCAATAAATTTGGGAGACGATATACAGAGGAGTTGAAACGCTTTGCCCTTACCATTTATTTTTTGGGCCCTCGTTGCTATACATATTTACAGAGAATATTTTACTACCTTCTACACGATCCTTCTCATTGTTTGTGGAAAAAATCAAGTTTTCTCCTGGATACAACAAAGTTTTGTTTGACATATTGAAACTGAAGGTACAGCATATGACTCCAATGGATAGATTTTGCACTATATGCGTTGATGAAATGTCCATCAAGACAAATTTGTTTTATAACTATGCTTCTGATGAAGTGATTGGTTTAGAAGACAATGGAAGTACAAAGTCTGTCGTACCAGCTTCGTCAGCTGCAGTTCTCATGGTTTGCAGACTTAAAGCAAGATGGAAACAACCAGTTGCATATGTTTTATCATCGACAGGTTATAATGCAATTGACATGAAAAGTTTGCTAGACATTATTGTGAGAGAATTGGCTAATGTTGGTTTGAATGTTGTTGGACTTGTTAGTGATATGGGATTGGAGTTGGCGGAAGGGTTGGGTGTAGGCCAAACTAATTCCAAAATCATTTTAGGTGGGCAGCAGATGTTTTATTTTTTTGACGCTTGTCATTTAATCAAAGCAGTAAGAAACAATCTGCTCATGAATCAGTTCGGTTGGGAAGACAAATCAACTTCTTGGAAATATATAGAACTTTTTTATGGTAAAGATAAATCCATGATGAATAGATTAGCACCAAAGTTGACTAAGTCGCATTTGGAACCTACAAATTTTGAAAAAATGAAAGTCAAGCTAGCAACTCAAGTAATAAGCAACTCTGAAGCAGCTTCTCTTGAAACATATGTTCATTTGAAGGAATTACCAGAAACTGCTATGGCTACAGTGGAACTTATAGCAAAATTTGACAAACTCTTCGATATATTCAATTCGTCAACATTATCTAGCCCAAAAAAATTCAATAAGCCTTTCAAGGGAGACACTTATCAATTGGATTTTTTGAAAGATATGAAAATTTATTTTACAAGGATTGAAACGCATCAAGGTGAAATTCATCAATTGTTGGATTATTTCCATAAATTCTTTGATTGGTTTATGGGAATTATTAAAAAGTGAGGGTTTCAGTTTCCTTTTCACCAGAAAAATAACCCAAGATGCTTTGGAGAACTTTTTTGGGCGTATTTTAAATTACATTCATTCCAAATCAATGAATTGTGAAGAAGACTTTGGTGTACTTTTAACGAGTCTTTCTGATTTCAATTTTCAAAATTCATATTATTCACTTATAGATCAAAGGGAATGTGATGGTCATAACATTGAAGACTTTAGAATTGAAGAAGGCGATTATCAGGAAAAACCTGAGCCAGAACAAAATGCCTTTAAATATGTTGCTGGCTACTTAATCCATCAATGCTTGAAAATTCATTCTTGCCCAACCTGTGAGCATTATTCCAAAGAAATTGATGATTGCGATGAATCATATTTATTTATCCACTTGAAGGCATGTGATAATGACAAACATGTCTTTGGGGGGTTGAAAAATCCTCATGAAACCTTTTACCACTTCATTTACACATTGGAGAAAATATTTAAACATTGAAAAGTTTATAACAAATAGTCCTGCCAATCATTTATACAATTTATATAAAAGTCTTCCAAAATGTAACCACCCCTGTGAAAACTTTCCCTATGTTTATCTGATGAAATTGTTTATACGACTGAGAATATATTATGTTATGAAAAATAGTAATAGTAACTTCAGAACTAGTCAGAAGAAAAATAGAAAGTTGTCCATTTTGTTGAATATATAGGTACCTACTCTGCAATAAAATTTTATTATAATAAAATAATTTTTTATGCAAATACTTGTTTTCTTTTTACATAAAAGATTGTTCAGCGAATTTTTGTGCGAGCCTGGACTCTGATTGGAATACAAAGTTGATTGTTTGGAATTATTTAGATAACATCAGATTCATTCACTTCCGAAATCACAAATGGAAGAAATTTTGAACCATTTATGTAGTCACTATGAATGCATAACTCAAATTAAGGAAAATCACATCTACTAGCTGGAAACTGCCACTTCTGATACTTTATTGCCTTTGTATATTGAATAAAGCTTATTTAGGTGGCGGAATTGGATTTTTTCAACTGGGAAATGTAATTTTTTGTTATTTGAGTTATGCGTTCACTACATCTGCCTTTACTTTAATGAAAATGAAACTAACGATTTCCAATTCCAATAAAATATTACTAGTTCAGTCAGTCAAAGCACAGGAGAGTAAGAATTTCTGACACTAATTGTAATTGACAAATCAAATTCATACGTCCCATGAAAAGGCAACACTGTGTCCGGGATGTTCGTTTTAGAACTGGCAACACGGGTGCACACCAATTTAAAGGGACGAGGTCACAGAGCGGCAAACTCAAACATCAAAGGAAATGGGCGGAGCTTCCTATCTGTAATTCTGTAATCTGTGGCTAGGGGCTAGGTGTTATGTGATTCAGGTAATCGTGTCTTTCAGTTGGAAAAATTGAAGTGGCTGACATCTTTATTTCGCTTTCGCAACCAATCAATTTCATTTGGTTGAAGAGCGCCTAGGTACATCGTTCTGCAATGCATATTGCCAAATGAACCGTGAATATCGAATAGAATGAAGATTGGCAAAATCAATTACCTTAACACCAAACTGATATTTTTTGCATTACCCGCGCGTTTCGCTAACTTCAGGAAAAGAAAACTGAAATCAGTTGGAATCGTCATCAGGTGTAAGCGTCTATTCACAGTAGTCAAAGAAAAGGATTTCAGAATATTATACGTATAATTAATGAAGACAAGAAAATAACTGAAAACAAATATATACATAAAAGATAGATAACACATTAAAGTTAATATTTGGTATATACTTTTTGTTTTACAAAGCTTATAATTAAATACGTGTTTGTGTCTTGACCTTACCATCACAATCATGCATATGGATTTGCAGTGTCTCAGTCTACACAAGTGGATCTCAACTTCCTGAAAGGCACACTTTGTGGACTGATTTTGAGTATTAACATTACCAATATGAAAGAAGCGATCAAATGTACATTTCATAAAGAACTGATGGTTCAATACCTTATATCTCTGCAAATAAACAAACCTAATTGGTTCGAAACATTTTCAAAATATTCCAGTCAATTTAGGGAATCATAATATTGTCAGTTACAATCAGCTTTTTGAACTAATTTGAACTGAAATTCTTGAAATAACGAAATTCCAAGTTGTATATTGTTCGATCTCCCTCTTTCTATATAATTTACTTTAGTGCAACCTATCAAATAACTTATATGATCGAAAGATCCTAAACTGAGACACTAAAGTTTGAAAATGATGTAACTGAAATACACAGTGAAACAATCTGATATATAAATTCAAATATTCGAGTATGAAAGAGCAGAAATTAATCACCTGAAGGCGATTGTGGATACCAAAATTAAAAACGTCGTAAGTACACTCAACTTGAAATATTTGGTTATCAATTTGTATGGTTTTTATAGTTAATATTTTATATTTATTCCAGTATTTCAATGTTTGACCGGAGCCCATTCCTATTTTCTGGTTTTTGAGTGCCTTATATTGATTTAGTATTAATTATTGGACAAGCGTTTATTCTCATAATTGCTTTTCCACTTCTGCTTGATTCGACCTCGGAAGTTTTTCAACAGGTTTCAATAAAATTGATTTCATTATAGTGAATCACATCCAAATAAATAAAAAAATAACTTCTCTTTTTATCTTTGAGCAAAGTGGTATTGGTTAGGACATTCATGGACTCATTAAATTAAATCAGTTGAAAAATTTATGGTATTGAAAGAATAATCTAAACGAAACAATAAAATAAGAATAATGGAATTGAAATACGTAGTAAAACGATAAAAAATATAAATTTCAAAAAAGAATAAACAGAAGATAATGGAAAAGCTATAAAGTGGTATTGGTTAGGACTTTTATGGACTCATTAAATTAAATCAGTTGAAAAACTTATGGTATTGAAAGAATCTAAACTGAAACAATAAAATGAGAATAATGGAATTGAAATACGTAGTAAAACGATAAAAAATATAGATTAAAAAAAAAAAATAAACAAGATAATGGAAATGCAATAAAGTGGTATTGGTTAAGACTTTTATGGACTCATTAAATTAAATCAGTTGAAAAACTTATGGTATTGAAAGAATCTAAACTGAAACAATAAAATGATGATAATGGAATTGAAATACGTAGTGAAACGATAAAAAATATAAATTTCAAAAAAGAATAAACAGAAGATAATGGAAAAGCTAGAAAGTGGTATTGGTTAGGACTTTTATGGACTCATTAAATTAAATCAGTTGAAAAACTTATGGTATTGAAAGAATCTAAACTGAAACAATAAAATGAGAATAATGGAATCGAAATACGTAGTAAAATGTTAAAAAATATAAATTTCAAAAGAGAATAAACAGAAGGTAATGGAAAAGCAATAACAAAAATTCTAATTTCCTGTATGATTCCAACAAAACTGAAACCTTTCGCTGAACATGAACTATGTATTGCTAGTGAGAATCATATGGGAAACTGAAGTATTTTTTGTTGAATATGTATTTTTATCAACTATCAACCAAAGATTAAAATTTATCAAATTCAAATACTCTTTGTATTTTCGTGTATTAAATTATATTCAATCGATCAATATAAGTTTTTAAACAGGTTTCAATAGGGTGAATTATAAAGACAATGGAAATTAAAAACAAACAACTCAGCACGAATAACTCCTACCAATCTAATTTTTCAAGAGAATTCTTGAAAAAATAAGAAAATATCATTTATATTATTTCATTGTTAAAATGCTGCTTGAACCCACATAAATATGTTGTAATGGTAAGGAATTTATATTCTAGTATACTTTCCAGATCATACAGACAGGAGTCAATATGAAATGAAGACTGGCCAACTTAAGATCATTATTCAAGTAATCAATGTAAATACATGTAATCAGAAAAACATTATACGATGAGGCACTCTGTAAAGGTGTGCCCAAAATTGAATCCAAGTATATATCTTTTCTTGAGACCCTCAAATAACATATTTTCATAATTTTCAAATGGACAATAAAAATGGACTTTTCAGTAGAAAACTTTGCGATCAATGTTTCACTTTTCACCAGACCATTGCATTATTATTAAACCAAACAGAGATATGATGATAGTTTGTGAAATTATCAGTTTTTAATGAAGCATTTATGGAAATCTGAATTTGTTTATGAAATTCTGAAATCCAACAGAAATTTTGAGTGAAATTGCCAATTTGAAAATTTGTGTACAAAATTCACGTGTGTGAAATACCCCTTGCTATGTTACAAATATTCGAAATTCAACTACTCTGAATAAAATCACATGTAGGGTTACATTGGGTGTACAAAGCCATTTGGCCAAAAAATTCTAAAAAACACTATTATCGATAAAGTTTAGCCTCAATTTCTCTGTAACAAATGAGAATTGAGCATTAATTTTTCTCAGAAATGAGCAAATCACTTCTGAGCGCCTATTCAAGTAGGTGGATCCTTACAGATTTTAGAAGCCATTTCTGCTAATGGCTCCAACTCTTTGCTACTGACTAGTTCAAACTCTGTCACAAAGTAGTAAAAATGCTTGTAACAAGTGTTCACATGTGCTTCCTGAAAAAAAAACAATTTGTGTTAATTTATCTGATCAATAATGAAATTAGTTACCGCAGCTATGGTGACAATATTCTGGAAATGATGAATGTAGACATGGACAAATACTCTGTGTAATCTTGCCAAAATTTTACTGCAGTGAGTGGAAAAATTTTTTGGGAAAGGTCTTTCGCTTGTACAAGGAAACAAATCTTGATTATTTATCTGTATTTCAATCCAGTCCATGAGATGACTTATGTATTCTCTGGCAGGTAATGGCGTGGGCTTTTTGAACTTATCACCATCAGCCCATAGATATTCAAATCTGGGTCCTCCAGACATTGTAGGGCAAGTTTGCTCTGTGCAATATTCCGAGATGGTTCCATAAATCAAGTTGATTCGATTGAAAAAATCAACAACTGAAAGAATATCATGAAAAAATACTGCACACAGTCATGCATTTTTACAAACCATGGACAGCTATCCAATCATTCAGATCTTCGTTTTGTGGTAGTTTAACAGCGGCTCTTAGATTTATTCCTGAATTTAAGCTTGCTTGAGCTTGTTTATATAAACTGTAGCGAATCGTGCCATGAGCAAATTTCTTCTTTGGTCTGAAGGTCTAAAATTAGAATAAAAAAAACATCAACTGTAATTCCATAATCAGATATTGAAAATTATTTGTGAAGTTATTACCTTTCCTTTTTGAAAAAAGTCGAGGAAATTGTTAAACGCCATGCCTAAAATTTATAATAGATACGCAAAATACGAGCCAAATGTGATAATTTTTTGCAAGGTTAAAGAAACAGAAATGTCAAAGTTTTTCTGTTTTTCAACTATATGACTTCAACGACATCTACAAACGGTCTTCTGAAAGAAACGAATGCGGAATTAGGAATTAGAGACACCTGTGAACATTCTAGCAAATCAAAGTTGCGATGTTGCGAATTTAAAATGGCGCCGAAGTGTTTGTGAAAATACGACTGCAAAAACGAAAACGAGCTAAAAGCTTCAAAAATATTCATGAAGTAGTTACGTGAATGACGTTCTTTTTAATCACTCAATATCGTTCTGATGAGAATGTTAAAAAAGCACATACAATTGTAAATGAGCCTTTCATTCGAAAAACAGGTGTTGAGTCTCTATTATAAGTTTGGTTTCGTGATTTAAAATGTAGTGAAGAATGCCTAAAAATGGAAACAAAGTTGTGCCGGATCTGTGGAAAGTTGGGTCAAAACTTCATACAAATTTTCAAAACGGAAGGACTCAGGAGCAAGATAGAAACATGTTTGCCAATAATTGTGAGTATACTTTGTTTTCCATTCAGTTAACTGCTTTGATTCATCACAGAAAGCTGCAGTTCAATCCTGTGCATTGTTTTAGTAGGAATAATATGTATTTCTAGCAAACAAAAGAGTAACTTCACAATGGATCAAAAGCAGAAGAATGCTAAGCGACTTGGTGCAAACGAGGCTCAGAATGCTCGACACCTCACCAATACCAGCTCCGGAGTTCTCATGGTGGGCCCCAATTTTCGTGTCGGCAAGAAAATTGGCTGTGGTAACTTTGGGGAACTTCGCTTAGGAAAAAATCTCTATAATAACGAACATGTAGCCATCAAAATGGAGCCTATGAAATCAAAGGCTCCCCAACTACATCTAGAGTATAGATTCTATAAGTTGCTTGGGTCATATGAGGGAATACCAAACGTATATTATTTCGGACCTTGCAGCAAATACAATGCATTGGTTATGGAACTCCTAGGACCAAGCCTCGAAGACTTATTCGACATATGTGAACGTAAGTTTTCATTAAAAACTGTACTTATGATTGCAATACAGTTGCTTTGTTGCATTGAATATGTGCACTCAAGACATTTGATATATAGAGATGTTAAACCTGAAAACTTCCTAATAGGCCGCTATAGCACAAAAAGAGAAAAAATCATTCATATTATAGACTTTGGCCTAGCTAAAGAATATATTGAGCTTGAAACAAATAAGCACATACCTTATAGAGAGCACAAATCGCTGACAGGAACTGCAAGGTATATGTCCATCAACACACATCTAGGCAAGGAGCAATCTCGTAGGGATGATCTCGAAGCTTTGGGGCACATGTTCATGTACTTCCTTAGGGGCTCCTTGCCTTGGCAAGGGCTGAAAGCTGATACCTTGAAGGAGAGGTATCAAAAAATTGGAGACACCAAAAGAGCCACCACGATTGATTCCCTTTGTGAAGGCCATCCTGAAGAGATGGCAGTGTACATGCGATACGTTAGGAGACTGGACTTCTTTGAAACACCAGATTACGAGTACCTGAGAAAACTATTCACTACTCTTTTCACCAAAAAAGGATTTGTCGATGATGGAGAATTCGATTGGTCTGGGAAGACAATGAATACTTCTGTTGGTTCTCTAACAGCTACGACACATGACAAAGTGGTCTCACCAAAACGAGCTTTAGCCAAAACTAATAGAACAAGCACAGAAACGAAGCATCACACTTTGGGTAACTTGACACCTGCCGAGCGGCATGATTCCGTTCAAGTATTGAGCTCAACAAATAATGAATTAAATGCTGATGATGCCACTGCACATAGCAGTGCACCCATTGCTCAACCTCAAGAGATTGAGATCTTTGACGAAACGAAATGCTGTTGCTTTTTCAAAAGAAAGAACAGAGGTGTTATAAAACATTGAATAGTGATTCTTGTTGTTGAGTAGTAGTAAAATGTTTCTTGGTTTAGTTGTTGGAGTAGTTTCAATTTACATTTTATCGTTTTTCTTGAAGAACTGTTCTTGTAAGGACTGTGATTTTTTCAAAAGTAATGATTTGATCAGTTCTGGTGGTATCAAAATTGATGTTTGATAGTCAGGGTTCCCATCAATCAAGTTGTGCTCATATTAATGTTGTAATTATTTAAATTGTTGGGCCTTATCCTCAAAAAGCTTGGTACATATTTTTTGGAAGAAGTTTCAGAAATTCATTCAGATTAAAATGTATATTCTTCTGTTTTTTCTTGTTTGTTATTCAAACAGTTGTTTTCTTTATAGAATTTTTTAAGAGTTTTAGACTGATATTTTAAATGTCACTGTTGAGTTGTTAGTTGTTTTTCACCTATCCACTGCCTTGGAAACAAAAATGTATCTGCATGGAAAAAATGGAAATTTGGTGGGAACCCTGTATAATGAAGGTGAGTTCATAGTGAACCTAATGTATTTTCTATGCTCAAATGTAATTAACTACTACAGAGTGTGCTATGTGCTAGTCATTCCATTTAATAGTTGTTTTTTATATTAACAAATGAATAACACTCAACAGAGTCAGTCAAAGAACTGGAAAAAAAATCATAATTATGACAGTGATAAATTTTAAACTTATATTATTTGTGAAATTGTTGTATGACACTATCTTGAACTTATTTGGATATTCTAAGAAACATAAATAGCCCACTCTGTAAAATCTCCATTTCACGAAATATTGACAGACCAATACAACTTCTAAGCTAGTATTTATTGATTCTATTGTCAGATTTGTCTGTCATATTTATTTGTGAAATATTTCTAACACAGGATTATCAATGGCTCTAGCTAACTTTCTGTTGTACATATAATTTCTCATTTTAATAATCGTTACTTCAGCTGCCCTAAGTTTATAAGATATGTCTTCTTCTCAGTAATATATTTCGAATCCAACTCAATTTCGTTCATTCATTTATCCGATTTTAGATGCATTAACAAATAGTACGAATTCTCCGAATTTGAAATTTTAGTTCCACATTAAACATTGTCTGCATGATAGCTACAGCATTTCATCATCTGTAGAAAGTTTTGTAGCCAAAATATAAGCATAAGTAGGGGACATCTATATATGTTCTGATTGAAATCAGCCCTTCAAGAATTTGGAATATATAAATTTATTGTACAAACATTGGAAGTGGGTGCATTTGGATAAATGCAAGAAAAATACTAATCTGTGCCAAAAAAAAACAAAAAAATGCACTTATAGTAAATGATCATTTTAATCAGGGCCTATAGTTGTTGCTAAATTAACAATCTTAAGAATTTAGTCACGAAAACATTCAAATTTGAGGAATTTTTAATGAAATCAAAATTTTAATAAATGTGATAAATATATTTTTTCTAGACACTCTAGAATAATGCATTTGGTGTATGCCATTCAGGTAGGAGAGGAGGATAACATTATTCATCAAATACCTTCTGAGGTTTTGTGAGATTTCCACTCTTAGGTATACCATCATATAATCTATACAAAGTCACTTGAGACAGAATAAAAACTGAAGTTCCATTTACAGTCGGCGTATCTTTGATGAAATATTGGCGGCGGATGTTGTTTCACCTCTCAACCTTTTTGAAAAACGAAGAAATAGCTTGTTAACCATATCATGGGACGCCCGCTAGTTTCAGAAATAGATAAATTTCTTTTTATCAAGCACCATCATGGATTGAAAAAACGCGGCGCTCTCTCTATTCGGAAATTATCTCCCTTGATTTCCATTTTCTACACTGAAATCTATGAACTTTCGTTCTTTGTCAACATCTCACTTTCATACAAATATTTATCCTTTGACCTTTTTTCTGCAGTCTCTGACTTGATATGCTTTGTCAAATATAAACATACTATCTTTTCAAAAATATTGCATATCAACCATAAAGTTGACAGATTACTACAGTGATTTTTTCAATCAATGCATCTCCACTAAGATGTCTAGAAGGATGGTGTACTGAGTTATACCTGGGCATGTTTGGGGTATACTTGGCGACACATGCCTACTATGATAATAAGCATAATGGCTTTTCGACATCAAATCAGTTCAGATGGCGTTTGCAACGAAAAGAGTTATAGTATTTTTCACAGTAAATGGTATTGGCTTATTAACTGCAATAAACTACCCGATTTAATCCCATTGTGTAGAAAACTTAGGAAATTTGAATTTTGCATAATGTAGGAGATGAACAAGTAATTTATTTAAATGTTACCATTCTATTCTATATTTAGTTCAGTGTCGCTATCGCTATCCTCATCTAAATTAATTATAATTGGCGCAATTGATTTTACAGAAAGGTACGAGTTTTGTTTGGCGGAATGTTGGGTAACAGACAATTTTTAAACCAATCTTCAAAAAGCTCTGCTGTCGTATCTTCGTGATAATCAACACAAGAGTCCTAAATATTTTTGGCAGAAAGCCACATAGCGTTTGGGATCCAACCCTTTTCTGATCATGCGTGTAATATTGTGATTCTCTTCCCTTTATTTGATGGTGCTTTTGTTTTACACTTATCAGAGGAATCAGACCATCCTTTGGACGGGGTGTCATGCGTGTCAAACCACGTCTCGTCGAGGTAGAGTATTGGCCGATTTTCAGACCGGTATTTTCTTATTGACGTTATATATTCAGAACGCCAGTTTATTAAACGTGTGGATTCCATTATTACTTGTCTCTTGTCAATTTTGCGATATTTAAAGCCCATTGCAGACAGCTCGCCAAAGAGTAGTGAGGCCACAGTTGATGTGAGTTTCGTCATTGATGAGCCGCTGTTTCAGACTTTTGATTGTAGGGACACGCTGCTCATCGTACATAGTGTAGATTTTTCGCCTTATCAAATATTTTTCCCAGTCGTCTAGACTTTTTGTGACACCGGAGTCTTTACGCTTTTTTCTTGATTCCATGGAATTTTCAACAACTCGTCTAACTGAAGTAAGAGGCACCTTCGTCAAATTACTGGTTACTTTTGCTGCAGCACCCGCGTTATATCCTTGCTGAAGTAAGGAACTATACACATTTTTTATAATTATTTTCGCGTAACAAGATAAGTGATTCTTCTTTAACGAACCACTGGAAGAAGCACTATTACTTTTTATCCACGGACGCCACATAAGTACTGCCTATTCTGTACGCTGGGGTATAAAATCTTTGCTATTAATGTCTGTAATAACAAATAAATGTTATAAAATTATTGCACGCCGTAACACAAGTGAACACTTCCAATGAAATACAAAGACTAAAATGAACAAGAAGTGTAAGCTGTAATCCTCTACAATCCCTCTCTGAGAAACAAAATTACCTGAATCCGGTCCTTTTACATTTATGATGTGCATCTCGGATTTTACAACTTAAAGGTCTTATTGGTTTTATTATAATCCTTCAGTCAATACCATTTATTGTGAAAATTTCCTAGGAAATGTATAAACGGCCGACCTGACGGCTGGCTATACTTTCACTTTTGGACGCTGACTGATCAACAACCTATATTATTTGTTTAGAATACTGGCCAAATTCCCTATAATTGTGTTCCTTTCTTTCGATTTTGTTTTTTATGAGTATGACATTAGATTTTGCTCATTTTGTTGACTGCTCGAATCAAAGAATATACTTTGTCGATCGATCGGTTGACTATGCACTTCCAATTAGCGTCAACTGGCGATGAAATTGAGAAACACATCACGATACGTAAAAATGACACTAATGACAGAAAAGTGTCGCCATGAAATTCTAAACAATATCGCATCGGTCCCAGCACCATCCTTCTAGATATCTTAATCTCCACTAAGTGATTTCGCAGCTGGGTGGGGTGATTTCCAGCTGAATGGGATCGTTGCCATAGCAATAGGTATCTAAAACAGTTACTCCCCTTCCAATATAGCTCGAAGGGCGCTGTCAATTTTTGTTTAATTTGTAATCCAAGCAAGCATATGAACTTGAATCTAATGGATACCATTAATATATTACAGGAATAGAGAGTACTTTCTAAAAAAAAATTCATCGAGAGAACATTTCATTCTCAAACCCAGACAAGCTCGTTTTTCTCAGAGATAAATATTGCTTGAGTTCATCAGTGAGCATATGGAAAAATCAAAAGACTCACTAAATATACCAAACATTATCGGAAAAGTCAATCTGAAGCTAAATTACTCTGAATAATTTAATATTTCCAAGAAGAGGCGTATGAAGTTAGTAATAAAGTTCACGCGCTGATCGACGAAGACGATATTGTCTTGCTAAAAACTGATTTTTATTCAAGTCTTGGGCTGGTTTTCATTTGTTGTGGTTTTTTTTACGTAGTGCCACGGGGCAGCTGAATTAAAACATTTCAATAATCGAAACCATTTGCAACCTTTTGTGAATGTTTTCGGGCTTAGTAAAATACGTTTCGGACAAGGGAACTGAATTGTTGAATTTTTATTTGTTTCCAGGGAATGTGAGATCTGGTCGTGTTTTTGCAAAACTTCATTTGGTATCAAATTATTATTATTAATAATAATTTATATGACATTGTATATGTATTTTTTTTCAGACAATAATGTATGTTGGATTGATGTTTTCAATACTGAAAATATTACAGGAAACTGTAGTAGTATTTTTTTTATTTACCCTTGAATATCAAATAATTTCGGGTGATACAAGATAATTTTTTGGTACCAAACAAAGTTATCTTCCACAACAACTGCATTGCCATTTTCCAGTGATATTTGAACCTTCCAACGTTTTTGCAGGTTTCTCCTGTCTGTCTTCTACCTGATACAATTTGTGGAGAATGCACTGAAAGTATAGACAAATTTTATTTGTTTATCAAAAACTGCTTGCAGAACATTATAATACTCGAAAATCAGTATGATATTTTGGAATCGACTCTGAAATCCAAACAAAAAAGGGATAAAGGCTGCTATGTTGACTTCAATGACCGAAAAATTAATAAGGGAATACAAACTGACGACTATCTAGATGTTTTGTCTGGCAAAAATTGCGATTTGGAAAAATTCCGTTTGAATTTTCCTCAGACAGTTACATTTCTGAATAACGACGCTGTGATCAAAAAGGAGAATCTGAGCTTAGTTGAATACGATGTCGACACTGATTCCAGCTTGGAGGCTTCTGTAAACAACGGAAACGTTGTTTTGGGTGAAAAGTTACAATCGCTGTCAAGAATATCGAAATTTGTTGACTCCATAACAAAGATAAACCCTGTATCGACAAAGTCTCTGTATTTTGATGATTCAGAAAAGAATTTGATCGAGGAAATAACCCAAAGGAAAAGCTTGAAACGCAAAAATGACTGTATAGAAACTTACAAACCAAAAATCTTCAAACTACACACTTCAAATAGGAGAAAGAGTAAAGCACCAAAAAAAATTGATACTCAGGGTGTGGGCGAGGCCATTTCGGTTACTTTCGAAGAGGAACAATTCGATGCGCCTCCAAAACAAGCCGAAAATGGCGGTTCTGAGATTACAAACTCTTTACCTTCTCAGGTAACTGAATTTCTTCAATTTATTCTTTAGTAGCTGAAATTCATATTATTGCAGGATGAAAAATTGTTGTTATCTCTGCCACAGAATTGCTTACTTTGTGATACACATTTTCCTGGCCCAGCTGCTTTAGCTTCACATGTTTTTGAAACACACGGTATTGATATGGCTGAAGTTGTTTCTTCGGGGTCTGGAGAGTCTTGCCCTGAAAGAAGTAAGAAGAAAATTCCAAATCTCGTCAAGATCTCCGATCTGAAAAGAACCGATTCAGTGGGTGAGTATCTTTCCATAGAATATTCCTCGAAGAATACATATTATCATTTAGAATATGATTTCTTTGCTACGAAGCAAGATTCATGGTGCGTTGACTGTTATGCTTTTGTCTAGCCAAATCCTGTCGATTTGAGAAATCGAAGCGAGAGCATATATTTTTTGTCAGTAGGTGATGATTTAGATGCCTAGGAAACCCTGGTGTATCTAGTGATTCGATATTGTATAGAATTTCTTGGCGAAAAACAATCGACGATTACAAAAGCTTTCTAATTTTTGTATAGGGGGCGTTTTATGAGCATTTTCGAAAATCTGTCAAATGTCGGCTTTGTCAGATTGACGTAACTTTGAGGTTTATTGTTGTCAATGAAAACTCTTTAAAATTATTTCTCCGTACTCAACAGTGTTTGAAAGTCTATATAAGTAGAATAAGTTTTGAAGTTATTACAAGTTCTTTTTCACGATGTGTAGAAGATTTCGTATTTTGTGTGGTCAGTCAAAATCTGGGGATCCAGATCATCCAGATATTCTTCTTTATTCAGTACCTAAGGTAAGTACAAAACAAATCGCCCCAAAATAATCATATGAATGTAGCGTTGAAGCTAATTTTGTTCGTTCAGCTTGAGCGAAAGTCTTATATCGAGGAGGAAACATCTGTAGCTCTTATCAGTGAGATATTGAAAACAAAGATTTGTTTAAATAAAGGAAATATCGATGTGATACGTATTTTGAACCGTTGCATAACTGATGTGTGTATCCCCAATTCCAAGACAGTCTATCACTTTCAATACACTAGCATGTTTTTTTAACAGAAGGCAACTTTGTCGTACATTCTCAGGTGAATGGGCAAAGCATATTTTCTCGGAATCGAAGTCTAGTCTTACAAACTGATATAAAAACATTGAAAACTTGTCGAGGTGACAGGATTGACAGGTTGTTAACGGTAGGTTTCCACGTTACATGCACGTTTTCTGAAACGCATTTGATTGGCTGTCAGGGATGTCAAAATCTCAGTAGGCAAATAATAAACAGTAGTAGAATATTCGGTTGCACATTTCTCTCTAGTGAAAATTAGGCTTCATTTGGTATATGACTGATCGCCATCTACAATAGCAATCTGAAATTTTTATGATCTCAAAAATCAAGCAATCGGTTTTCGCCAAGTTTATCCCAAAATTATTCAGGTATAAGTAGATACACCAGGGTTTCCTAGGCATCTTAGTGATGATGCAAATGCGATTTTTTAAAGCTCAAAAACAACTATAAAATATTTTAATTTAGCGCTAGATTGGGAAATTATGTCAATTATGTAACAGTCTCTGAAAATGAGGAGAATTGACGTGAAAATCTAAACTGTAACCCACAAGCTGTCATCGAGCTCTCAAAATATCGCGTTTTCATGGATTCATGAAGTACGCCCCTGTTGGTAATCTCTTGAAAGGTTCTTTGTGTTGAATTTGTTAAAAACTAAGAATGCCAGATATTGAGAAATTGTGATTTCTCAAGTATAAGTCAATGCACCTGTGCATCTTGCGTCAAGCTATCAATGATGTTGTTTATCGTTGTTTCGTTTCTTTAGATGAAACTCAATTCTCAGATCGCCAGCAAGAACCACCAACGCTCCATCCCAGCTTCGTGTGTCCCAATTGTCCCGGCATCTTCACCAGCAAGCAGGACCTCATGATGCACCTTCGTCTCAAACACGTCAAGCTTGCCGCCTATCTTTGCGGTATCTGCTCGACCCAATGTACTTCCTACATGAATTTGAAGAGCCATCTCGAGATCTGCTCGCAGAAACACCAAATAACTACTAAATACGTTTGTCAGGTGTGCCACTACGGAGATAACAACTTCAAGTGGCTCGAGAATCACATATTGGCCCACGATTTTTTGTTGGAAGATTGCAAGAGGCAATTGAAAATGTTCGATCCTGAAGACTACATCGATACCAACGAAAATCTGCCGTACGTTGGTGTGACTTCCGCTTCCAAAGGTTTGAGTTGTAACGAATGTGGCATCAACGAATTCCAGTCGTTCAAAGAGTTCAGTTCCCATAGAAGGAATAGCCATTCTATATTTCACTGTGATTTATGTAATAAGTTTTACGGACGCAACTCCCATCTGTGGAAACACGTGAATCGACTCCACAAAGGGCATCCCAGTATCACCTGTCAACTGTGTTACAAAACGTCCGCTTCCAAATATCACCTGTCTCAACACTTCAACAAAATTCATTTGGCTAAAGTGCCCAAACCGAAAAACCAGGATTTCCCATCAATCGAAAAAGACCTCACGCTACCACAATTCCCTGACTTTGATGCGCACATTCAAGAGCAAAAAAGTAATGCGAGCGACCAGGATTACAACTCGACCAATCAACAGTCGGACGCAGAAGACCCGATCATAGAGAAAGAACTCCTCGAAATAAACGAGGAACCGCCTTCGGCTCCGAAGGAAATAGACTCCTCCCACGACCTCTACAACAACATCATAACAAACTACACACCCCCCGTGAACGAGGGCGACTACAAGTGCCCCAAGTGTTCGAAAGCTTTCCACAAGAGGGTGTTGCTCAAGAAACACAAAAAGAACTGCAGGCCGAAGATGCAAAAGGATCTCCTAACGCGTTGCAAGACTTGTTCCAGAATATTCAAAGACCGCCAGAGCTTGACCAAGCACTTGGTCAACTACCATTCGGAGTACACTTGCGAGATTTGCAGCGAAAAAGTCCAGAGCAAATGCGAAATCGTGTCCCACATCAGGTTCAGACATCCCGGCTGTCACTTGTTTTGTAAAATCTGCAAGAACATATTGAGGAGCAAGTATGATCTACAGGAGCATATGCGTGACCACTTGGATTCGTACATCTGCCAGTTTTGCGGCGACCCGTTGCCCAGCAAAATAAAGCTCAAGATGCACATCCTCAGCTTGCACCGCAAGATTTTGAGTCTCTCGTGCGGCATTTGTTTGAAGCTGTTCGAGACGCAGCACATTTTACGCGACCACGTTCGGTTGGTGCACAAGAACCAGTTGGTGCCGCTGACGTCTTGCCCGGTGTGCGGCAAGAACTACGGCTCGAAGTGGAAGACGTACGACCACCTCAACAAGTCTCACGGGAGGATATTCAAGGCTTGCAAGACTTGCTTGGACGTGTTCGAAAACGATGCTCAGCTGCAAGCGCACTGCGACGTTACGGGTCACGGTTCTCAAAACAGCAACGTCAGTGCTAATACCAGCAAAAAAATTATCAAACCTCACGTTTCTTCTGCTATAAGCGAAGCGGCGGCCAACAATGACGTGCACGATGCGGAAGAGAGCGACAGCGATGAAGAAGTCGAAAGCGAGAGCGAATACGAAGCTATCGAAAACGAGCAGTACGCTAATCCCGAACCGGAGTTCTTTCTGTCGCACGAAAAGAAAATGTCTCTACTGGAGAAACGGCTACTGGGAAAAAACGTAAACGAAGATGCTTGCCTTTCGAGAAGTGCTCCTCCAACTACTACTAAGAAAAACAAACCTTGTGGCGAAGCTAAGAAAGCGACGGCGGTTATCAAAAAAGAGGAGGAATCGGAACGCAATATGTCACCCTCTAATCCGCACACAAACTCTTCCAAGCGTACCGTGTACGTCAATAGCAACGACCCGTCTTACTGCGAGATTTGTTTCAAAACGTGGCCGGCCAAGAAGCATCTGTGGCAGCATTACATTCGCTGTCACAAAGCGGTCGCAGCTACTGTGTGCGGTATTTGTCTCAAAACAAACGATAGTTACGAGAGCTTACAGAGCCATCTGCGCGAAACCCATCCGACTTTGTTGCACGGCCAAGGGTTCGGGTCCAATTTCATCTGTAGGATTTGCGGCAGATACCACAACGCCAGTTCGAAATTGCGTCTGCACATGGTCATACACGAGAACTTCGATTGGAGGTTGGTGGAAGACGCGGGCAAGCCTTCGAACGGGTACAAAGACGTCAAAGAGGAGCCTAAGAAGGAAGACTTCGACGAAAGCATCAACTACGAGAGCCTGATCGAGCAAGTGGAGTGTTCCTCGCAATCCGAGAACGGGGAGTTCGAGAACGAATGCTCACAGGGCGGGATGAAAGAGTCCGAGAATGGAAGCTTTCAGGTTGAGACGAAGCGAGATCCGGAATCGTCTTCGGTCGATGAGGACAGCAACGATTCTGTAATGTCGGATGTGTCGTTACAGGCGGGGGATTTCGTGGGAAAGGACGACAAACAAGGCTACGTTTCCACTTGCGACGATTCCAGTTCCAGTTGTAGCGACGAGCAGGACGCAGCTAGTAAGAGCACTTCTTCCGACGACGACTGTTCCCAAGGATCTCAGTCGCTTTCTTCTCAGAGTAAATTCAATAATCATTCGGATTCGGTGGATTCCACGTTGCACGGTAATATTTTCTCGCGGAAACCCGAGGAATTAGATTCCGCTATAAAGTCGATCAGTTACGAATGTACGGTGCCGGCGAATTCTGATTCGGTACAGGATTTTTGTGAGATGCAAAGCAACTGTCTCAATGAGCACGAGATCGAATCGGCCGTCGGGAGTATACTCTGAATTTGATGTACATATTCCGTTTCGAGTTACAGTAGTATTTTTGATAATTTGATGCTATTTTGAGGTTTGATTGAGGAGTTGAAAGCTGGCGTATGGATTTGTGTTTGATGTTTCTCTTTATGCTGTTGGAGATGATTTTGAAAAGAAATAGAAATTGAATTTTCTATTATGGAAACTATCGCTTCGAATCCATCCTTTTCTTTCACTTATTGACAGATTGGTCTTGAGTAAATGCTATTTCCACGTTGGTTGGATTTGTATAGAGGGCGTTACAAAATTATCTGAAAAACAATTTAGAGTGTTTTGAGTTGTCGAGAGAGAGATTTTATTTTTTTGCCGAGGTTTGTTTCATTCACAATCATTCGAAATAATTTCAAGAAATGAACGTTGGCAGGGTTTATCTCAATACATTTTGTGTTTTGAATGGGCATTGCAAATAGACGGACTAATTCATGAATCTTTCAAAAAATGTCATTTGTCCTTATCGGTAAATGTCATTTACCTACGTATAGGTTGAAATATGTACATTTTGGATTCGTTCTTATGAATGTGTTTGGTACACAAAGAATGTTCCAAAATCCCAGTTGTCACGAGGATTGCTGCATATAGGCAATGTTAGAATTAGGTACTCGCATAGTGGCGTCATTTTGAAAAATCAAAATGGACTGACCCTGGTGAGCGACAGTATGACAGATGCTCTACTTGGAAAATGATCAATGATAATGTATTGTTTTATTTTTGAAATTTGGGTGAGGCTGTAGATATTGAGGAGGTTTGGAAGTTTCAAAAGAGAAACAAGCACATTTTCGAATGATTCTGAAAAAAAACCTGTTTTTCATATATACACAGGGTTAAAATTGCATTCTATCCAAGTTACTGAATTACGTTCCATTTTGTTTTAAATTTTATTTTCTATCTTGTCAATCATTCTTATTAGCGCCCCCAGAGCCTTCTGCGAGTAGGGGACGGCCAATGTTCTTAAGTGCTCTGAGGCGTCTTAGCGATTTTTCGGTAGCGTATTTGCTATTTCAGTCGAAAAAAACGGAAAAACGTACAGTGCTACCAGGTCGTTTGGTGTATTCTATAAATAGACCTCATCTACCATGATCTATAGGTCTATGCAACCAACAACTGGCTATCGCATAAATCTCGCCAGATAATTTTCTGAGGTGATTGAACCCACGTGCTAACCAGCAGTGAGGAGAGTAAATTCCCGAACCGGGATTTTCAATCTACTGAAATCTGTCAAACGTTTTGGTTTCTGAAACTGTGATAGTACATTTTTTTTTTAATTTTCAACGTGTTTTCAGATTAATCGTTTACGGCTCTATTCCATGTTTTTCTGTCTTTTATGCGACTTTAAATTTTAGGCCTATGTTCGCAGAAAAACGTTCTATTTTGACCTACTAACAGATAGTTTTGTAACACCCTGTATATTTTCATGGTGTTTCCTCATGTGGAATATCGACATTTTGTAGCAGGAGAGGATCAAGATTGAAGAGAAATAGGTTCTCGAAATATTCTGGGTTTTACAAAACATTTTTTAGTTTTATTTCATTTCTCAATAGTAAAGCCAATTTTACTTTATCTTCAAGACTGTGATGGAAGTGAGGTTTTGAAAAATTTAAAAAAAGATAATTAGAAAATTTAAGGAATTATCAAAAATAAACATGTGCTGGATGTAAATTGAAGGATCTATAATACGAGATGTCACAAGACCCCCCTTCGTGAAGTCACACCATTTATTCTATACCTACTAAAATTGATGTCTTTCCACGTACACTTTTTCAAGAGGCCGGGGATGGATAATTTTAAATAAATTATTGTTCAAACCTGCATCTGTTGAAGTCAACGGAATGAAAAGGTTCAACTGAATCTCATTGACATTGTTACCACATGATCCATGCAGAATTTAATGAGGCATATTTCCATTTTTTCGAATTAGGCATGTTTTTATACTTAATGAATATTGATAAATTGCTCCGCTGCATTTGACCAAAATTCACGGAAATTCTTCGAATTTATGAATTATGAAATTACAGAAATAATCAGGGCTATTCACTAAGTAAAGTGGTTATCGCAGTTGCTAACCGTCGTATCAACTCTGATAATAACTTGCCATAATGACGGTGGTAAGCTGTTTTTCCTTAACAAGATATCTAAAGCAGTTGCCTGTGAACCACTACTCACAGCAACTGGTCATTATAGTAGCAACTTAACTTGAAAAGTGAAAACCAATTTCGCGCCTAGCAACTGACCTTGAACTCTGCTTAGTGAATAGCCCTGAATGTGTTGTTGATTTTATACCTGGATAGTAATATTGGCAGAACGAGTGCATTCCTGTCTTTTTTCAACGTGAAGGATAAATATACACTGAATGTTCTGCTGAAAGATTTCAGTATAGGAATGCACTGAATGAGCACGATTCATGTCCTGCAAGATAGTACGAAAACTGCCTCTAATTTCATTCTTTTTTATAAATGCTGTAGCCCGCGAAGTTGCAATTTCTCTGTCAAAGGCAACTTTAAACTGAACTTCAACAAATGACAACACTCTATAACGTCATTGCCTCGTTTATTATAATAAACCTATTTATTGTTGAATGAAATGATGGTATTGACTGAAACTACACTTTTTTACATATATTCAATTTTCTTGCTCTAACCTTTCATCTTGTCATAAGCCTCCTTTGAATGTGTCAACCAAACCTTGTAATTTAGTATATTTGTGATGTGATGCCATATTACTCAATTTTGACTGTATTTTAATGTTTTGATCGATGGAAAATGGTCTCTGCTATTATCGTCATCTCATATCGGTATCTATTGTTAATTTTTGTTTGTAAATTTCGAGCTAGTCATTTTTTGGGGTCATTATTATATTTCCATAATGCAAGACGTGAAAGATCTTATTTATTCGATAAATTTTTTGTATTATAGTTTATTCTTACGATGTATTGCAGTATATTAAAGACTGTTTTCTTCACACGATGATCTGATTTTTCAAGCTGTTAGTAGATATATTGTACCTATTTTTGTATTTATTTTTTAGTATAGTCTTTAAACATTCCTTTCTCAATCGATTACTGTTTAGTTTATAACCATATATATATAAATTGACAGTAATAAAATATTTTTTAAAGAAATTGTATTTTTTCGATAAGTTTAGTTTGGAAAAACACCTTGAGGTAGGTACTTATCAGAATTTTTCGAATGTAGATGTGAAAGGATAAATCAAATGGATTTTATAGCTACAAAATCTTAATGAGCAGTTTTTGGGATGAGATATGAATGAATAGATACTGTATTGAATATTGAAAGTAAATTACCATATTCCTGCAATTTTCAAATGATATACAAGAAGCTCTAATTTTCAACACAAAGATATGTTGATAGCCAAAAATCACACTTGGAGCTATTTATGAAGTGAATGCAACAAAATTATTACTTTAAACGGTTTGAATTGAAAAACTCAATCTTTCAGCAAACAAGCTGCCCTGCCACTTGAAACATCCAGCCGGTTTCTCTGCAACGATATATGAGGAATAACATAAATGCCAAATGAGCCGCTATTTGACTAGTTCACTGCGTATCTAGGGGCGGGGCTATTTCAAACGCAATCTTATTTTTGGCAAGCTGTATAGCTGGGCATGTAGCAATCAATGTGCAAAATGACGTAGATATGCAGTTCGGAACAAGCAGTCATTAGTGATTAGTGTTTTCTCCGATATTCTGTCAAAACAACGTAAATTTCAATTGACCTAATTTCGGACGAAAAATACGAAATTCGGATGCTTTTGGATCCGCCTTCACAAATCTTTACAATACATCTCAGAAATGGAATTGAAATTATTTTATAAATACCGGCAAAATGTAAAATGAGAAAAAAACGATACGAAATTGAAATTGGCTGATTTCGCAAAAAAAAGTCGAAGTTCAGGGGCTCTATTCTTGAACCAGACATTCAGGGCTATTCACTAAGTAAAGTAAAGTGGTTATCGAAGTTGCTAACCGTCGTAGCAACTCTGATAATAACTTGCCATAATGACGGTGGTAAGCTGTTTTTCCTTAACAAGATATCTAAAGCAGTTGCCTGTGAACCACTACTCACAGCAACTGGTCATTATAGTAGCAACATAACGACAATTTTCAGTCGCTATCCATAACAACTCTGCTTAGTGAATAGCCATGATTCTTTCAACGTACACTTTATACTTTGTTGCTAGGTAGAGACCAATCATATCTGTTGCAGGCGTTGCAGCTTATCAACAGCAAATTCGCAGAACTGCGAGTGATTCAAGAATAGGGACCCTGCTGGATTCAGACAGATCCGAAATCCGATCGAACGACGATCCGATAGCCTTCTGATTGATCTGAATTTAAATTTAGACCAATCAGAAAGCTATCGGATCTTCTTACGATCGAATTTCGGATCTGTCTGAATTCAGCCTTCAGACAGATCCGAAATCTGATCGAACGACGATCAAATTTAAATTCAGATCAATTCAAACCAATCAGAAAGCTATCTGATCGTCGTACGATCGGATTTCGGATCTGTCTGAATCCAGCCTGACACGTGAGGTTGAATCAAATGCCTTGTCAGGAAGGTCTCGCTTGACTCAGGCCAAATGAAAATTGATGGAAAAAATGTAAAAAAGCAGAAACAAGATGGCGGAAGCCAACTTGACATTTTAGGGGTCATAATAAGAACTTTTTAATTTTTTACTTTTATTTAATTTTAAACGTATAAATTTGTACCTAGAACTAAAAATAGTGGTAATCGTAACGAAAACTAAATTTAAATGTAACAAAGGAAAATAAATCTGAACGTATAAAACAAAAGTAACCACTAAAAAGAAAAGTGATTTCTACATTTTCCAGTGCCTTTTTGTGATGATAATTTTACCAGTATAATATTGAAAAGAAGAGAATACAATAGAAAAGGTTCTGGTATTTTTACAGACCAAAATCATGCCTTTAAATGAATTCTGAAAGCTGAAACCAAATCCCAATAAAAGCCCACCTAGAAAACCTATCTATAAAAATGGAGGCAATGCAATATGAAACAGCCCGAAATATGACTCTTCTGTTTTTCTTTGAACGTTTACTAGATAAAGGAGAACCCAGAACTTTACATGATCTGAGTTGCCAATTTGGGTCGAAAGGATTCACTAAGGAAATGAGACAAATAGCAGGAGGGAGCCAGAGTGGTCTCAAAAAGTTCTTGGCTCAGTATCCATCGCTGTTTGCAATAGATGGAGATTATGTTACCATCAATATGTTTCAACACAGCAACAATAGGGATAGTTTAGGTAAGATGTGAGTAGTACAAAAGGGATTTTTTTATATTCCTAGTAGATGCATCAGTTTCCTTGTGTGTTCTATATTTTTTCAGGTTGTTTTATAATTACCTGAAATAGTGGATGGAAGAGTACAGTGTCAATTCTTTAATTTGTTGTACTTTGTGCTTAGCGTTGCTTTCAGGTGTTGGAACAAAAGTATTCCAAAGTTG
Organism: Zygogramma bicolorata; assembly: GCA_032362365.1. NCBI lineage: Eukaryota > Metazoa > Arthropoda > Insecta > Coleoptera > Chrysomelidae > Zygogramma > Zygogramma bicolorata. Next base: position 2,973,382 of record JAVJAQ010005172.1, read on the forward strand.
AAAATCACTTTTATCAAATCGAAGCCCAAATTACTAATATTCTTGTACATTATAGTTTCTTGTCATAGGTGGGAAAGATTACAACACACAGGCAATTGAATATTTTTCTGAAAAATTAGCCCAGTATGGTGAAGGAACTGAAGTGCCCATAAGAAGTCTTCTGGGACATCGGTCTCAGGCTAGCCCAGAGGTTCGTCATGTCTCTGGACAGCATTTCCACGAATTCCGGGATTTCCTTTCGAAACATCCTGATACATTCACTATCGATGACGAAAAGGAAACTGTAATCTTAGCTAATTTTGAATCTGTGAAAAGTCACTGTCCTCCAGATCTTCACTTTCAACCAGACGTAAAGATAGATCCACAAGAGACACAGACTTTGTTGGACTTTTTAGCTCAATGTATAGAGGTTGGTACACTTTATCTTTACATTTTTCACTGATATTCATGAATTATTGTTCAGGTGAAAGGTCCAATCCTGGTTGAGCAGCTGTTCCAGATTGTGAGTTGCAATCTTCCAGAGAACATATGGTCCAATTTATTCAACACTCCGACGCATTTTACCAGTTTTCTGCGGTTATTTTCAGACAGCTTCCACATCCATTCTAATTTAGTAACTCTCTTGCAACCACCAAAAATCAACCAGAAGCATATAATGACCCAAGTAACGCTAATCAAAGAACACAAGAGTACTAATGAAGAGGTGAAAAATGCCAAAAACTTGTCTGTAGACTCCAACAAAGACAACGTAGATAAACCGGAGAACATAGAGAAACCAGTAAAACCCGTGACTCCACCATTGCCACCACCGGAAAAAGAAAAAGTCCAGTCTTTGCAAATGTCTCCAAGATCTATAAGCGATAGGTTGAAACAGCCGAAACTTCAGCAAAAATTGAATGAGGCACAGATGAAATCGTTGAGCCCAGAGCCACCTCTGTCACCAGTGTCTTCCTCATCTTCTCCTTCCAATGGGCAGAACGAAGAAAAAAACGGAGTAAATTTCAAACTTGGTAAGGGAACATGTAGACTTTCAGGTGGTTTTCCAGTAATTATTCAGCTTTGTTGAGGCTGAGAGAAAGAAATGAATGTTGTACTGATTATATTTATTTATTTATTTATTTATTCACGGGCAGGCCCTTTTCAGATAAGAATATTACAGTGCTTTTAATGTAGATAATACAATAAAGTGGTTTGAAAGTAGGTTATATGAATAGTACAATTACTTATAACTTAAAAAACAGTGATATCCATATTTAGTAAAATTGATATGCAATGGATATGCAGGTCATGTAACACTAAACACAATACAAAAAACTCAAGCCGAAGGTATCACAACGCTAGGTCGAACAAATGATTTTTGAAGCGGGTAATTGTTAAATTGAAAATTTGGAGGTCATTCAAAGAGTTAGCTAATCGAAGGGTTCTGGGAATAAAGCTGTTGTAAGAGTAATTGAATCTGTGAAAAGATACATAAAAGGTTTGAACATGCCTAGTTGAACGACTGGGGACAAATAGGGAAATTTTGGAGAGAATCACGGGGCTGATACACAGTCCGTTGATAATTTTGAATAGAAGTATTAAGTCTCTTTGTTTTCTGCGTACCTCAAGAGAAGGTAAGTTCAGTATGCATTCTAATGCAGCATAGTCATAGTATACACGCATCTTACTGGCAATATATCTCAGAAAATTGTGCTGGACAGCCTCAAGCTTCAATTTATGTGTAGCGTAATGTGGGGACCAAACTGTGGAACAATAATCGAGATGGGTTCTAACCAGGGTGAAATAAAGGGATTTAATAGCAGCGATGTTAGTAAAATCACTGGTGGTTCTCTTTATGAAGCCTAGCATCTTCATAGATTTCTGTATTGTAGTTGAAATGTGTGATTTATAGCTAAGGGTGGAGTCTAGGATTACACCTAGATCCTTGGTTTCGGAGGAAGAGTGCAAGGTCAAGTTATTTATATTATATTCAAAGATGATTGGATGATGAGTTCGATGAAAACGAAGAATATGGCATTTGGATGCATTCAGACACATACCATTTAGCTTACACCAGTTAGATAGGCGATCGATATCATTTTGAAGACTCAATGTATCAGCCTTGCTTTTGATTATTTTGAAACATTTCAAATCGTCAGCGAATAACAAAGATTCACTCTCTTGGAAACAGCGTATTAGATCATTGATGAACAAGTTGAACAACAGTGGCCCCAAGTGAGATCCTTGCGGAACACCAGAGGTAACTGCAATGGTATGAGAATAGTAATGATTTACCCTGACAATTTGCGTTCTTTCCGTAAGATAGCTCTTGATCCGCTTCAATAGTAGCCCATCGACTCCATATAAGTTGAGTTTATAAATCAAGATGTTACTTCTTTTATAGAATTTTATATTCTTTTTGCATTGACTTGAAGAAAAAGTCAAGAACAACTTCCTAAAACTAATTTAAGTATAAAATGTAAACAGTGAGACGTTTTAATTTCACGAATTCTACACAAACCAAACGTCAACCAAAATTTAAAAAGATATTAAAGACAGGAATAGAGGTTGAGTAGCAGAACTCCCAACTCTTTTATCAAATAAGTGCACTTGGTCAATAGTTTTTATATCATATAGAAGACTTACTATACAATCTCAGTCCCAAAACATATATGGGACGCTTTTTGAGAAAGAGTCAAGAAAGTGTTTGCTACATGGAAAAAATGTTTTGAGCAAGTAATATAGCTATGAATTGAATCATTTGTAAATTTGAATCATTTTAAATTTCGTATTGTTATTATGAACGAAGACTAATAATTCGAAAGATGGGCGCCATCTGAAAAAAAAATTAAATGGAAAGGGGGGTCTTACGATACCTTATTTTGAAGCACCTGGCGAATACTATACAATCCTAGAATATTAAGTCAATATCTTTACCTACTACAAAATGGCGGAACATTCAATAATTGCCTGAATACATCTATGTTTAACTTCATACTTTGAGGAAATAAACTGAGTTCAGTTCAGAAGATGCTCGAAATGGTTGCCTTGATCTTCTCGACATAAGAACATCCTATTCGATATTTCACGCCGTACATTTTCGAACACAGAAACATCGAGATTTCTACAAATATTATTCTCTGCCGTATATTCAATATTGAAGCAGGTTCAGTTTCATACACTTTTTCCATAGTACCTCGATGGCCAATCCATCGACCGTGGTAATTAGTATCCAAATAGGTTTTTGACAAAATGGTTAAGGCTTTCGCGGCCGAGGTTATTAGTATAACTACTTTTCTTCGGGCTTGAAGGCCGTCGCTCTTTGGAATTTCTTCCTGACGTTTCTCTAGCGCGAGTGGCCAGCGCCTTCAGAGGCTTACTCATTTCCGATGACTAAACGTTTCGATTTCTTAAGGCGTATTTATATTGATGCAGGTAGTCTGGAGTGTTAATTACTTCTGTCGGGTTCGGGGAATAATCATCATTATTAGTTGCCGCACTACCTGCCGTGATTTCATTAGTGATTCTTAATAATGATGATTATTCCCCGAACCCTACAGAAGTAATTAACACTCCAGACTACCTGCATCAATATAAATACGCCTTAAGAAATCGAAACGTTCAGTCATCGGAAATGAGTAAGCCTCTGAAGAAGCTGGCCACTCGCGCTAGCGAAACGTTAGGAAGAAATTCCAAAGAACAAACGTCCTTCAAGCCCGAAGAAAAGTAGTTATACTAATTATCCAAATAGTTTCTTACTTGTTGCAATAAGAAAAGAATCAGGCAGAATTGAAACGAACTATCCAGTAAGATTAGTGTTGAAGAATTCATCCATGAAAAAATTGTGATTGCGGCAGTCCAGGCAATTCTTGAATATATTGAACTTATCCTTTTCTTGTATCGTTCCGGGAAGGTGATATGTTTTTCTGAATTGAAATAATCTTAATATTCGTAGGTAACCCAAGTAGACCATCTTCAGACAACCAAGAAGACCAAAGCATACCCCAGTCCCAAAACGAGCCTCAAAAATACGGCGCTAAACAAAACTCAACATACAATCAATCGTTGAAACAAAGAATAAATAACTTGGTGTTGAAAACGCTCCAAGAAAATACCGGCCGAGAACGGCAAACCCTTTTGAACCAGAACACGCCGCACACGGATTCGTGGAAAACGAAACTTTTTCAAAACACTCGCGTCATATGCAGCATTCGAGAATGTCAACTGGTTATCGAGGATATTTTCAAAAAAGCCAATAAATACAAAGAATCGACTTGGCCGTTTACCAGCGATAGAGTCGTGGTGGGATTTGATTGTGAAGGGATCAACTTGGGGCTCAAGGGGCAACTGACTCTCATCCAGATAGCGACGATGAGCGGTTTTTCGTATGTTTTCGATTTGATTTCGTGCCCGCAAATGATCGACTATGGATTGAGAACTTTGTTGGAGTCGCCAGATGTCGTTAAGGTAACTATGTGATTTGCTATTGGTTCCATCGTTATGCATAACAACCCTGATGCTTTGACTTATACCTGAATAATCGTTTGTACAAATTCTTGATATCTTGCATTCTTCATTTTGAACAATTTCAACTACGGCTTTGCGAGACCAAGAGAGTCTCGGTCTTGATACAAGATCAAGACTTGATAAATCTTCTCAAGACCAAGACTTGACTTCAAAACCAAGAGTCTTGGTCTCGAAATAAAAGTAATGAACTTAAATTTACTCAATATTGAGAAAAATATGATGGAAAATGATGTAGTAATTTATTTCAATTCTTCATATGATAGGTTTTAAATTTTTGTTCACTCAAAATCGGAAATACATTTTTTTAAATCATAGTTTTACAATTCACAATAAATAGGTGTATGTTGTAAAATCGCAGTGGTCCAAACCTCCTACTATTGAAGAACGAAAAAAAATACAAAAGTGATTTGAATTTGAAATTTTTGAAAATATATTTGATACTGCATTGTTGTCGCTTCCAGCTAAATTTGGCAACGATTTTTTAATTCAAATAAATTATCCTCTGTATTGATGCATACATATTTGATTTTAGGTTGAATATTTTGAAATAATGACAGGTGAAAAGTGATATTTTGGAATTTTTGACAGCCTATTATCGCAGCTTTATTAACTCACCCTGTATACGGGTTATATTTACATTTGAAAATACCACAGAGAAGGTAGATAACATATTTATTTATTGAAAATCGTTGATATTGATTAGTATAAGTTGCACCCACCAGAGTTCAATGCCTAATAAAAATAATATATTATGGCCTATTTGGTCAGCTACATATATGATTTTATCCCTTCCCAGATATTGCCAACAGAAGCGCCCTCCATGAATCTGGTAACGTAACGTGACATTTCCTGCAAGCTCGACTGCAGTTTTGTAGGTTAAAGCAAAGAAGATCTACGTATAACGAACAAGAAGCGAATCTCACAAATTCGACAAATACACCCTGAATGCGCATATCTACCAGCAATGTCGGCAGTCGGTCAGTAATAGAAACAAAACAAGTACTAGTGTTTCTTGTCAAGTAGTTTACTGGCTTACTGTTTTTTTTCTGGTAGTCTTGCGTAGTCGCAAGAAGAATAGTGTGGAGGTCATTAAATTCTGTAGTGGTTGGGACCACAAGGTTAGTGGCTGTGTAGCGGTAAGTGTCGCTTCTTGTTCGTTATACGTAAATCTTCTTTGGTTAAAGGCATTCGAAAACACTCGTCTGAAATAAATTTCATTCCACAATTTTAAATAATTGTTTTTGCATCCTTTTTTATTAGGCACGTTACAACAATAGCCACTAATGCTGGAAAAAATATGTTTAACTGGGAAATTCTAGAAAACAATCAGAAGATATCTCAGTATTTTTGTCACAACATTATTTTTTTGATCAATCATACCTTTAATTTCATTGTTCGACCAAAAATCCATGTCGAACTTTTTTGTTTCAATTCGATTACATAATTATTATCTTGTAATTTCATAAGTTTTCTTCCTTTTTGATTTTCTTAGCAACAGGTTCCAATAGAGTTGATACTATTGACAGTGGAAGACTACATTCAAGCGAACATCAGTAAAGCACACAAATTTAACTTCTACCCAAGTTGAGCAAGGTTGTTCAAGGTCAAGTTTGTTTTCAGTGGCAATAACCCGAGGACATTGATAATGGTGCGAAAAAATTTAATAACAGATTTAAAAAGCTTGTTGCTTGGAAACTGTTTCCAATAAGCAACAAGCTTGAGAAATCTGTTATTAAATTTTTGAGGATTTATCAATGTTTGAGGGTTATTCGGAAGATTTTTTTTTGCTTTTTTTGAAGGGCTGCTCGCGCTTCTTGAAAAACAACACTTAAACGGGTCAATTATAACATTCATTTCCTTGAAATATTTTTCTTGTAAAAGAAGCTTACTTGTTACATTCCACATAGTTTTGACCGTAGCTTCTTTAAAATGCGTACCATCTTTTCTTCTCATATTCACGGCTCAATCTTTTAAAATTGATGCTATTTCTTCTAACGTTCGTCTTCCATCTAATTCATAATTTCTAATACTGCAAAAGTCAATAAAAGCTTTCCAAACAAATTTCTTACTGTACACAGTATTTCTGTATTTGACTTCCCATCATTATCACAACCAAAACGTGACATGATGAATTTATATTAATTTATGAGAAACGTCAAAATTGACATTCATGCATATCTGTGAAAACAGCCCATGGGATCTGTTATCAGTGTAATGTTGCTCTAATTTGTTATTTTCATTCACATGACCTCAAATATATAAATTTCATTGGATTTATAAGTAAGAAAAAAATTTTCAGAATAATCTCGCGTTTTGTGATCAACTGACATCAATTTTGATTCTGGGGTTTCCAAAACTATCTTCTGTTTTCGAAATATGTGTTGAAACTGTCATATATTCTTTGATACTAAGAGATAATTTACGTGCGGTAGCTACTTCAAAATTATATGAAGATGAATATAAGATTCGGCACTATTAACAACACAAACAGTGCAAAATTCTTCATTATGAAAGTAACTAGAGGAAAAAAATTCACCCAACAATGGCAATAGTAACAATAAAAACGTGGGAAGTACAACGTGAAATGAATCAAACTATACAAATTGGAATAGAATTGAATATTGAGTCCATTCAAACTTCCAAATACATCCTAATTTCAAATACTTTGAAGTATCAAATTGTCAAACTTGTCTATAAGGGGTAAGCTTTCTATAAGGTGGCTTGTCTACACAAATTTTGTGTACTAATGATTCTATTGGTGAACGAAATATCCCGAAAGAGTTCAGCCAATAAGACCGTCGGTATCGAAACTCACTCGTAAGCTGTCGCTTAATTGGCATTGCAGCTCTGAAAAATCGCAATTGCATCATCACCTACCGTCAAAAAATGTAAGTTCTCGCTTCGATTTCTCAGATGGAGAGGAATATACTGAACAAATGCCTACCAGTCGGAGTACCAGGGTTCTTTTGCATCTTGATTTCATCAAATTTGTTTTCACGTAGATACATTTATTCTAAGGTGGCTGTTTACTGGTGTTTTCACTCCATATAAAAGATTGTCAGCAAAGCAGACGGCCGATCTGGCCTACTTGATCAAGAATTGATGACGTAGACCGTGGTAATAACTCAAAAACTTCGCCAGGTATCGTCACTCTCGCAGTTGAGATGACAGTCATGTACACGTTCTGTGTTGCCAAGTGGCAATGTCGTTGCAAATTCTGGTTTGTGTGCTGAAAAAGTTAGTTGATTGTTGCTATTTTCATTTGAGCATAATAATATTGTGATCTCAATTCAAAAGCTCGGTTTAGAAGTAGTATCACAATTCAGCCTTATATTATTCACGTTAATGCGTGTGAGCGAATAGGAGTGAGAATTGTGATCAAATTTTATGTATGTGAAGTAAGAAAATGCCATTTTTTCTGGTTAGTGAAATGATTATTATTTTTTTATAATCTTCTAGGTTGAACTAAAAATATCTAGAACACATATCACTGCATTTATAGAATATTCAGAACGCGTGCACACCCTGGAATGTTGCCAGCAAACTTCTCTTGTGTTTTATTTATGATCACTACGAAATTTTTAAATGGTTATTGAATATATTAGAACGTGAATTATTCTTGGAGGTAGGTTATTGAAGATGAAGTTTGTTTTCATCAAACGTCAGATTGATCTCGCGCTTTATTCTCTGCTCTAACCAAAAGTGATCTGTATTGGCAACAACGTGTTCCATGGATCGAGTGATCTCGAAAATTTTTAGGAATTTCAACCACAAGCGCACCCTTAAGGCGTAATTTTGAACAACTGCACCCTGTCTACAGGTTCGTCTGAAACAAAATCGCAACACTGAAAGCACCAGTATACAGGGCTTTTCATGATGAGCGTTAATCAGCCGTTTCTGACAAACTATTCAACGGATCAACCCGAAAATTCCACAGTATGCATAAATCAATATGACCTACACGCCTAAAATATTTTAGACGATGCGGCGTTGTCGCTTCTTCTATAAAGAAACGGCTTCTTTAATTTTTCAAATGTAACACCTCGTATATAATATCATTTTATGATTCATTATCACTTTGTCAACAAATTCATATACTATTTCCCTATACCTATCTATTACCGTTTAGAAGATATAAATCAATTTCGATATTTTTTTTTACCAAACATGAACTTTTATAAATGCTGATAATCTTGAAATATGGTTTACTCTACTCCAATAACAACAATGGAAGATATAGTCCAGTCTATGACCATTTTCCCGTGTATTTATCCCATACAGCACCGATTCGCATGAAAATTTGTATTCAGGATCTACATACACTCTTTTTCAGAATCTACCCTGTGCCGAGGGTTGCTTTCTCCCTAGGGGTGGATGACACCCCTTCTTGGGGGTGAAAATTTTTTATTGGAAATAAGTGCGGAAATCAATAGATTGACTAATTCTAAGCACTTTTTGTTCAATGGAGTTTTTTCTGAAAAGCAATACTTTTAGACTTATTCGCTAGTGAAATTGCCGGTTTTCAGTAAAAAAAAAACACATTTTCAGATCCTTTTTCGTGAATAACTGGAAAATAATGCATCTAATCGAAAAACCTGCAGAGAGCAAAATTATAGCTTTTGAAAAAACAAAGGCGATTGTTTATTTGTGATGTATGCAAATCCACTACAAACTGAATAATTGCTTGTTGAAAGTTGATTGGTATTTTCAAACGCCAAAATGGAAAGTTACAATAACCAAAAACCAATGCATTTTTCGGGAAAAAATAATTGAACCTTTTCTGAAGTCCTTCAAAAATTTTTGTTACTTATAAAAGATTCTAGCATCAAAACTGACCGAGGTATGAAGGAAATAATGTTCAATCCTATTTTTTCCTTGAAAAAAAATTGTGAATGACTCATCCTTGCTTTCCCCCCCCCTTTGGAAAAAATCGTTGCCTAGTGGAACTTTATGTATATATACATATATAATATACATATAGTTCCACTAGGCCTAAAATGTAGTTACTATGTGTATTCTTCAATATACTAATGGACATACTCTAATTTCTACAAAAATTGTTTTTGGTTTTTTTCCCATAACTCGCTTAGTCTTCAAGCAATTGAATCCACCAAAAAAGTATTTTGTAGCTTTTTTCAAGAGCTATAAGCTCATTCATATTATTTTTTGTTTCAGATTATATTTTTGAGAAGGTTCATGCTGAAAGGGCTCAAAAAAGGTACTTTGCGCGAACCCTCACAATATTTAACTGACCATATCTTACTCTATTTTCATCCTGCAGAAAAAAATGAAACACCGAAATATTCAGAGAAGAATAGCCTTCAATTCTGTACTCTAGAAAGTCTTGCATGTATCAATACTTTTCGAGTTATTTCGAAGAAATTGTGATTTTTCGCTGAATTACGTATATGATATTTTCTCTTCAATCTCAATTTTTTCCTAAACTACGTACTTTCAATTGATGAAAAACTCAGAACTCATTGAAAGAACATGAATGAAGTGAATTATGGAGTAACAACGATTTTTTCCGAAGGGGGAGAAGAGAGGATGAGTTATTCACAATTTTTTTTTTTCAACGAAAAAATAGGATTCAACATTATTTCCTTCATACCTCGGTCAGTTTTGATGCTAGAAACTTTCATGAATAACAAAAATAAAGGATTTTTGAAGGACTTCAGAAAAGGTTCAATTAGTTTTTCCCGAATAATGCATTGGTTTTTGGTTATTGCACGTAGAAATTTTCCATTTTGGCGATTGAAAATACCAATCAACTTTCAACAAGCAATTATTCAGTTTATAATGGGTTTGCATACATCACAAATAAATAATCGCCTTTGTTTTTTCAAAAGCTATAATTTTGCTCTCCGCATGTTTTTCGATCAGATGCATTATTTTTCAGTTATTCGCGAAAAATTATCTGAAAATGTGTTTTTTTTTGACTGAAAACCGACAAATTCACTCGCGAATAAGTCTAAAAGTATTGCTTTTCAGAAAAAACTCCATTGAACGAAAAGTGCTTAGAATCAGTCAATCTATTGATTTCCGCACTTATTTCCATTAAAAAAAATTTCACCATCGAGAAGGGGTGGCATCCACCCCCAGGGAGAAAGCAACCCTCGGCACGGGGTAGATTTTGGAAAAGAGGGTAAGTAGAACCTATATCCAAATTTTTATACGAATCGGTGCTGTATGGGATAAATACACAGTTTACACTTTTTTCACCGTCATAGACTGGAGTAATATGAAATCGAGAGTTACAACTGCTTTCAATAGTTTGACTACAGACTTGATCAGAAGCGCTACACATGACAATCTTTTGAAGAGATTACATGTTTGTTTAAGTAGAGGTGGATATGTGTTTGAACATATTCTGAAATACACTGACGATTAAATTAACTCATTAATTTATGGGTTTATTATTTTCAGTTCGTGTTTCAGCGTTAATAAAACTATTGTTTGAAGAGAAGTGTCATTCGATGGTTGAAGAGTATTTTAATAATTATCTTTTCATTGTATTATTCGTGATTAATTGAGAAACATCAAACGAAATCTGTTTTACAAAAATGAGTGATGAACAAGGAAACCATGTCAATTTCCGTTTGAAACAGTTTTTATCTCGACATCTAAATAGTATTATCTGCATGGGGACTCTGATAAATAGAAACGTATATTAGAATCGAAATGTGACGTCAAAATGACGTAAAATTCGACATCTCGGCAATGTAAGTATAGGACCGAGATGTCGAATTTGACGTCACATTTCGATTCTAATATACGTTTCTATTTATCAGAGTCCCCGTGCTGAACAAAGTCAATCTAAAATTGAATGTAGAGCTCAAAAAAATTGAGTTCCACTCATTTTTTCATGAGATCAATGTATCTAGATTTTTTTAAGACCCTGTATGAGGAAAATGGAAATATGACTCGGAGTGAAGATCCTCATAGTATAACTACACTCCATTTCAAATTTGATCGTTTTAGTGCAAGAGAGTTCAAGATTATCAACGTTTACAAAAGTTCATGTTTGGTAAAAAAATATCGAAATTAATTTATATCTTCAAAATGGTAATAGATAGGTATAGAGAAATAGTATATGAATTTGTTGACGAAGTGATAATGAATCATAAAATGATATTATATACGGGGTGTTCCATTTGAAGAATCAAAGAAGCCGCTTCTTTATAGTAGAAGCGACAACGCCGCATCGTCTAAAATATTTTAGGCGTGTAGGTCATATTGATTCAGCATACTGTGAAATTTTAAGGTTGATCCGTTAAATTGTTTGCCAGAAACGGCTAATTAACGCTTATCAGGAAAAGCCCTGTATAGCCATCTTAAATTATTCCAACGACACTGTAAACTTCGATTCTCATCGACAATTTTCGTTTCAGATCGTTCACGATTGCAGAAACGACTCTGTGAATCTCTACAATCAGTACAACATAACGTTGCGCACGGTGTTCGATACTCAATCCGCGCACGCGATTTTGACGTTCCAGGAAACCGGTAGACCCGTCTACAAGGCCAAAAGCGTAGCCTTGAACGCTTTGTGCGAATGCTACGGCGCTCCCGTCAACCCCATGAAGGAGCAGCTCAAGAACATTTACAGGAGGGATCAGAAATTCTGGTCTAGAAGGCCTCTGACCAGAGAGATGATCCTGTACGCTTCGGCGGACGTCTTGAGCTTGACCAACGAGAAACTTTACTATCAGATGATCAAGGCGATTAAAGAAGAGAATAGAGCGCTCATGTTGGATCTTTGCGAAGAACAGGTTATTGTTTGAAATATTTTTTCTATTACCGCCATAGGCAACAGTTTTTTTTTTGAATTGGGATGAAATAATATTCCTGCAATAATTGAGTGTGAATAAATGAGGTTTGGAACATTAAATAACCATATTATGCTTTAGTTGCAAAATATCCCTCAAATATCTGAATATTAGAATTGTTTGCTTTAGCTTTCAAGTCTCAAACTAAAATTCGATCAAGTTATTTCTGGTTATTTCAGATTTATATGCAGATAAATCCAGATACAGTCAAAATGAAGAAACGTCAAAGGAAAACGGAAACCGAAGTTGCAGAACTGAGACTTAAACTGGCTCAAGCCACAAAAAGCGTTGTTTTGAGTAATAGGGAGGTGAGGTTACTTAGGTAAGTGTATATTTCACATAAGGGTTTTTGGAAAGACCATCTAGATATACTGGTTAGCCGAGAACCATCCATAACGTTCGAACTTTTTTTTTCAATCAGTAAGATTGGAATCCCTCTGGTGTGAATGTATCAATCAATCTTTATTGACCCCAAGAAACATGAATGTTTATAAAGAAGGGATCTTAAAACTAAGTCACTATTACAATTCATGCATTAAAAAGAAGATTTCGATTATGAATCAATCCAATGTCAGATGGAAAAAGAGAAGTGTTATTGGATCAAATACTTTTTCAAGTTTTTTTTTGAAGCATTTTTCAAAAAAAATCTTCAGTTAATTTCTTTGGTAGTTTGTTATATATTAACACTCCATTGTATAAAATTGATTTTTTTCCGTAGTTTGTTTTTATTCTACTCATAGTAATCAGATTTTTGGACTGCCTAGTTTCATATTTATGAATTGTTTCAATTGTGTTGATGGTTAGAGAAGAATGTTTATTTTTATTTTTTACGAAATGGATGAAAGAACAAATTTTCACTTTAAATGAAAAGGTGATACTTAAAAGCTAATTTTTCACATATAAATCGGAAGTGGAATATCGAAAAGGTAATTTGAATATGCATTTGATTGTTTTATTTTGCAGAGATTTTAGGGGACGTATGATCGAGGCGTTAGCATTTCCCCATACTGATATCAAGTATTGTAGTTTTGAATGAATAAAGCTGTTATATAATAATTTGAGATGTTTCAAACAAATATAGTTTCGAATTTTGAACAAGATACCAATTAATGGTGATATTTTTTTTCTTAAATATTCAATATGATTTTTCCAAGAGAGTTGTTCATCAATGTATAGTCCTAAAAATTTTGTTACTCCCAAATATTCTATATTTTGCCCATTAAAAATAATGTTATTCTTACTATGATTTGGTTTTCTCTTCGCTAATAACATAAATGAGGATTTTCCAATATTTAAAGTTAACTTGTGACTATTCAACCATAACGAAAATTTCTTTAAATCGTCATTAATGTAACGAATTTCTTCCTTTTTTTCGCAATAAATCAGTGTCGTGTCATCTGCTAATAATTTTATTTCACCCCTCAAATTCAGCTCTGAAACCGAGTTTATATATATATATATATATTAGAAACAAAACAGGTCCCAGAATTGAACCTTGTGGGACACCACATGTTACACTTCTAAGTGAACTCATTTTGTCTCCCATACAAACAAACTGTTGTCTATCACTCAAGTTATTTTCAAACCATTGATGAATCAAACACCTCTTATGCCCATATTGAATAATTTTTTCAACAGAATGTTAAGATCGACTGTGTCAAAAGCCTTCAATAAATCCAGTTACAATAATCCACAATGAAAGTCTTGATCCAATTTCAATTGGATATTTGTTATCAAGTCAATTACAGCAGATTCTGTGTCACTGGATCTTCGGAAACCATATTGTCCACAGTAAACCTGTACATGGGCAGATTTGGGAAACATGCAAGAGTGCTACTTCGCTTTCCTGGGGTCTGGTTTAGATGTATTATCCTGGGGTGTGATGTATTGATGACATATTTACTGTGGTGAATACAAAAAAACGAAATGGAGAACGTTTTTCTGCAGGCGCACTAAACTTACGTACAAAGAAAAAAAAGGACCACGGTTGACATTTTCAGATATATCATGAAAAACAAACAGAATGATACAGAGTTTGACATTTGTATGAAAGGCACGAACGACTTTTTTGTTTATGTCAAATGTGATTGACATGGATACACGATATTTGAGAATGTAATCCAATCGAACTTATTAGTACTAGAGGACCCAAATAGATATTCAATAAAGTAAATAAGAAAGTTGCTTTTAAAACTTCTTTTTAATGACTACAGCTCCTTGGTAATCTAAAAGATGAATTATTATTACCTTTTCCAGAATCAACAATGAAACAATGAATTTATACAAACCGCACAATTCAATGGACTTGGATTCTCTCCATAAACTAAAAATTAGCTGTTTCATCCATTCTATTAGAAATAATAGTAAAAAGTCAGATATTACAGTCCAATTGCTGATATCTATAATTACACCACAAGACAAACAAAATTACTAGCAACAAATAAAACAATCAGATTTTGGAAAAAAGTCAATTCACATGGCATGGCATGACATCATAATATATAACTCAATTCCAGAAACAATTGAAGCATTTCGCTCAACAATGAAATTAAAGGAAAAATTCAAACAATTTTTAATCAGCTAAAGTACAATATATTTTGCATGTAGTCAACATTTATATGTTTTTTTCTTATCTTCATTGGTATTCATCAGTTTTGAAAGCCATTTCATTTTGAATGCTATATTTAATTTCGTTGAATGTATGGATTTTTTTTCCTTATATTTTCACATGAAAATTTCATTTATTTACTATGTACTTGTGTGTTTTAGTCCCTATTCATAAACATGTAATGTTTCTTGGGATAATAAAATTCAATTGGAAAACACAAAAGAGTCTTGAATTTACGAAATCAGTTGCAAGGATTGCCATCAAAAAGTACATTGGCGAAAGTCGACCAACTGTAAAAACACGTTTCAAGGAACATTATGCTATGGGACACGAAAGGACAGAAAATTATATTGTCGTTCTGGGTGATTACAATAGAATAAGTTGAAGCAATCTGAGAATTATCAAAGATTTTTTTAAAATTTATTTTCCAGTTAAATTGTAAGATACAAAAAAATCGTATATATACAATAATTGGTCAATACGTCAAAGTAGTACTACATAAAATAGCGTGATGCACGAAATGCAAATGTAGATGTAAGAGTAATGTATATGAGTCTAAAAAGTAAAACAGTAACATAAAATAAGTGACTAGTAAAAATTGAACATGAGATAAAATACTATGAAAAATTTTTTCTAAAGTATAACAGCATTTTTGGATGATGAACTCATTCAAGTTTTTTTCTGAAAATATGCTTATTACTTGAGCTCCTAATGTCAGATGGAAGGTGATTGTAGCATTTGCACCCGATATACTCACATTTTTCTTATAGAAAGATGAGCGGAGTGCATTCGGAAGTATCAGATCTCTGGCTCTCGTGAAATATTAATGACTAGCACGGTTTTTCATATGCACTGCCTTATTTACATAAATAAAGTGCAGGCTTTCAAGATGTATGTGGCCATTAGTGTCAGAATTTTATATTTTTTGAAAGCATCCCTGCAGTAGTCTCGATTCTTAATTCCAGTTATAATTCTTATGGCATACTTTCGAAGCATGAAAACTCTGTTGGCATATGAACTTGTACCCCAGTTAAGTATGCCATATATATTTACTTGATAGGAGACTTCCTAATATGTTCGAAAGTCTAGAAATAGCAAAATGTAGTTGAAACATGACTAGCGATAGAGCCTACCCCATTTAGCTCGTTATTCAGTCTCAAATTGAACAATTAGTTAAGATAATTGAAGGATGTAGCTCTTGATCAATTTTCTTCCCATGAAGATGCTAACCTCGTTAGATAGATATCTCTATAATAAGTTTTCTTTTCGTTTGTCGCAGATACATTGAACTCACCGACGACGAAAAAGAAAAACTAAAATCCTCGGCGAAGGTCGCCAAAAAGCTGGAAAAGCTAGAGAGCTTAGGTCAGGACCGCGAGGGGGACAGTTCGGACGAAGACGGGGATAACGACCAGGACTACCCGAGCCTGGATAGCGACGTGACTTCCCCGCGTAATTCGGAACCGACCAGCCTGACGGAGTCCATGCAGCTCGTCGATTCCATACTGAACGACAGCAAAATCGACCGCATCGAAAAAATCGACAAGCTGGAATCGATTTTGAGCAGCGCGGCGCTATTGCCCAGCGAGAACAGCTCCGGTAAGTGCGTCTGCAATTGCCACGGTAAGATCTACAACGGATACAAGCAGGAAAGAGTGATGTCGCCTACTAACGAGTACGTTAGTAGCGTAGAGCACCACGACCCGGGTATAGCTAAGGAGAATCACCGCAACTTTGGCACTCAAACGCTCAGCACGGGCGACATTGTCGTGACGAAAATTTTTTTCAATGAGAGCACGGAGTAGCCGGATTTTCGCAAGGTAGTTTCAGGCACTAATCGATAACGATACAAGGTATAACAAGTAGTTTCGAATGAAATTGCTCAATAACACGATTTTTTTATAGTAATTTTTTGAAACAAAGGCCTTATAACGTGTTTTGTTTAGGTGAATTGTATATACAAACATATCGCTAGGAAAATAACTAATCGAAGTGTCCCTTAGAGCTTTTCACTTAAGTGTACTTAAGTCAAAACCATATATTTATTTAGTGACTAGTTCGGACTGAGGTATATTTATTAATTAATGAATGCTTTTCGTTAAAAGTCACGTTATTAGATATGAATTGCCATGTTGCACGAATGTAGTCGGTCCTTTTCGGTTTGGGAAGAAATGATAAGAACCTGATCAATACTGGGTTCTGAGCAAAGAAATGTGCTGATTGCTACAAAACGCAAACTGAGTCAAATTCCAAGTGACTTTCGAGGAGAAGAATCTTGACGGAAAATGCAGGCAAGTTTTGGCAAATTCTTCTTGAACCTGGAGTTTGAACTGAGTTTTCGTTTTCGGTGAATTCGGGCCCAAGTGTCTCAACTGAGAGTTGATCAGGTTCCAGCCCTGAGTGTATCAATATGTGGGCCATAATATATTATTTTGGATTGTTATTTTATATTTATACGAGTTCATTGACTTACGCTATTACTTTAGGACCAGAATCACCATGTTGTGTAGCCATAGAACTTTCTTCATTTTTTCCGAAGTCGGTTCTTCGGATTTGTCGGACTGGAAAAATATATGAGAATATCTGGAATTCAAAATACCGTAACGTGTCTTGATCTTCATGCCTTACATTCCATTTTATTAACGAATGGTCAATAGTACTTGAATCTTTGATTGAAAGACAGCACACAGAATCTCTTGAAATTTCAACGAGGTAAAAGCAATAATTTTTGTTGAGTTTTTGTGAATTTTTTTATACAATTTTTGTTCCGTCTTGGAATCATTATCATTTTTACTCCAATATTTCTGAATTTTGTGGTATAGGGTGAACTTCAACTGATTTTAGCATTTAAATATCTGACACTTTTTTATTAATTGTTATATTTTCTATATTGTTATTTTTAGAAAATACTATAAATATTCAGACTATTGATTACTGTTCTAATTAAAATACTAGCAACACTTTTTTATATGTTGAAAATACCTATGGGGTGAGAAGCAATTTGCTTACCCGTTATCACAGCAGTTGTTCAAGCGTGGCTTCCAACTTATCTTAATTCTAACACCGCACTCGTAATTCAAAGTCGGAAGTCAACTTTGAACAAAATAAATTGGTTTATCGAAAAACGCACAACTACAAAAAATGTTCTGTTTACGAAACTCGGTAGTAATTCATTTTTTGTAGCTGTGTACAAGTATATGTCTGCTGCCATATTATATATCAGTTTACTGTTTTATACAGTGTGTAACAACGAAAACTTAACAGAGCCGTTTTTGAATATAAAAAGTAAGAGTTAAAAAAAAAGCTCGGACACGTTGATTTCTAATCAAAGGGGGACACGTTTCAGACTAATCAGATATTTTATAGTACGCACCCCCTCGGAAGGGTGCGTCCGACGATCCTTATTTAGATAGGGAAAGTAGGTCGAGTGGCACCTTGTTTCAAAGGTTTTTCAAATACCTTAACAAATCTGTTGAAAAAAAAATTTTTTGTAATAATTGGTAACCAACCCCATCCTCCAAAAAAATCTCCTCGTAAAAACAAAAAATACGATATCACATGGACACGTATCAGCAGGTTGTCATAAAAAGCAAAATTAATTTTTTTATGAAAGTTCTGAACGTAAATTGTACCTTAAAAACAATTCGATTTATTTCAAACAGCGTTGAATTCAATACAAATACCTTTAAAACTTTTAAGGAATTTTCTGTTAACAGAGTTGTAAAGGTATTCGAAAGAACTTTAACACAAGGTGCCACTCGCCCTACTTTCCCTCTCTAAATAAGGGTCGTCGGACGCACCCCTCCGAGGGGGTGCGTATTACAAAAAATCTGAGTAGTCTGAAAGAAGTCCCCCTTTAATTAGAAATCGACGTGTCCGAGCTTTATTAAAAAATCTTACTTTTTATATTCAACAACGGCTCTGTTAAGTTTTCGTTGTTACACACTGTATAGTTTACATTTTTAGAAAGGTATATATAACTACTAATAGTGATACAATTTTTATATAACAACGCAAATTCGGAAATTAAGATGTCTCTTATTCATATATGATTGCCAGTATGATGGAAACAATTCAAGATAGGGTTTTATGAAAAACTATAAACAATTACCTAGGGCATTATTTTTCCTTATATTGTTTCCAACAGTTTGACTGAATGGCCTTCAAGACCCTAGAACTTTTTACCACCCTCGGCTATAATAATATAAATTGTGTATGAGACATCTTACATTTTCTGAATCTTATGTGTTTACAGTTGATTTTTATGGGGTAACAACTATAGTTATTTAATCTGTAATAATACTTGATTAATGTAGGTGTATTTTCAATATTTATTTTTGTTGATATTATACCTTAGGTTGTGTACCATATATTTATATTTGCTAACTGATGAAGAATGATTTTCTTTTGCTTCATCAGACACATATATAATAATAATAACATATCCTAGCATAATTTTCATGGCGTATTCAAAGATATTAGCAAACGACTAATACAAAATCTTCACTAGAAATGGAAAGATATCAACTATTTTTATTCAGTCTCGAGTGATATAATATTTATCAGTCTTATTATCTTAAATCATTGTTAAGATGGCTAAGACTTATGTTCTAATCAAAAAGCAATATTCGTGTATTTCTAACATACATCATGTTTGCTGGTTATGGTTTTTTATTTATGTTTTTTAATTGAATAAAAAGTTATATATTTACCTTATCGACTTTTGATTGTTCCTTCCCCAGTATGGGTTTAAATATTATTTATTCACTTATTTCTTATAGGAATGCAGTTGATTAAATTCCATTTTTCAATTAATTTATTTGTGACTAAAGAGCTTCTGTTTGTTTACAATTTTGGGTCCACAATAATCATTTTGTTGTGAATACTGGGGCAACATCGTCGAAAGTTGGTTGAAAAAAATTGTCCGAATTCATGTAATTACTCCAAGTGAATTTATATAGAATGCACTTTTCTTTTGCAGATGATATAACAACAAAAGGTATTAACATTTTGGAA
Source organism: Zygogramma bicolorata (assembly GCA_032362365.1). NCBI lineage: Eukaryota > Metazoa > Arthropoda > Insecta > Coleoptera > Chrysomelidae > Zygogramma > Zygogramma bicolorata. The sequence continues at coordinate 2,993,341 of JAVJAQ010005172.1, forward strand.
AATTCATTGAAACATGATATTGACCTTATTGAAAAATGGACGTGCAGCATTAACGTAACCGTCAATTCGGAAAAAACTGTTTTTATGATTTTTAAACAAAAAAACATGAAGAATATAAAATTAAAGTTGAAGATAGATAATGAACTGATAGCTAAGTTCCTACTCATTTAGGTTTATTAATTGACAAAAAATTAAATTTTGAAAATCATATTGAAAAAAATAAATCTACTGTTCCATTCCTGGGGGCCATTAGAAGAATTCGCATTTTGAACAAAAACGTTCAGATTCTAATAAATAATGCCTTCATTGTTTCTCATATCACATACCTCATTACAGTTTGGGCTTCATGCTCTAAAAAACAAAAAATATAATATATAGTTTAATGAACAAAGCAATAAAGGTTATATTCAGGAAACCGTGGGATACTCCTGCAGATTTATATAAAGTAACAGATGATATGACTTTGGATCATCTAATTGATTATGAAAAATATAAATATAAATTAACAAAAAATCTTCAGAAATGTAATATAAAACTGTCGAAAAATTATGATTTACATGGTCACGATACCAAAATATCAAATAACTTTTATTTGAATATGACTCATTCCAATTAAGGAAAAAATAACCACATTCCATCGGCATTAATAACTTTCAATGAACTACCAAAAAAATCATCCAAATCCATCATATTTTTTCAAAAGAACTTGAAAAATATTTGCTTGCATAATGATGTTCACCAAATTATCAAATGAATATTATACTCCAATTTATTATTTATAGTAGATAATTTTATGATGTTTTTTTGACTTCCTCATACCGGAACCCTGTTCTGTCTGGAAGCTGTATATTGAATAAATAAATAAAATAGTTGTCTACGTAATTGAATAATTCCTTTTTCGTCTATCCTGAAGAAGGGTGAGAAATTCGAAAAAGTTGTGGATTGATTATTTTTTATTTATCAGCAAGTGAGCATTAAATAGATGAAGGTATGTTTACATGAGTTTTTTTCCGTAGAAAATGGAAATTCTAGCGATTTACTTTTCTTGAGAGAAGTCAGTTTCCTTATTTTTTTTCTCGATTGCAAAGGGCGACAGATTGCCCGCTACATGCATCTAGGGGCTAAGGTATGTTTGAAGAGCTAGTTGTATTTATTTCAAATAGCCCCCGGATGATTCTACTGCGAACTTTACTTGCAGAATATTCTGCAGCTGCTCATTTATATTTGCTATGCAAATAAATCCTGAATATTCCGTATGACCATTATAAGATCTTCGACTTGTTTTTCTAATAGGTGAATTCACGCAAAATTGGTCCCTCTCCTGAACGAAATCTTGGAAAGTGCCCTCCCTGAAAAAAATATTTAAACCGCCACTGTTCTCAGTGAATTATTCTTTCCTCTGGTCATACACTAGGTTGTTGGGTTCAGCGCAAAAAATATGCAATTCTCAAGATTTCAATGAAGGATCATTACCAAATATTGGAAAATATTCATTTTTGATGAATTTTATACCCTGGCACCTCTGCTCAAAAAAATTACACTCCCATATGTGAGTTTTGTGAGGAAGAGAAATTATCTCTGCCTTTTATGAAACAATTCAAAACAAACCCAATCCCCAAAAGCCAAGATGAATAGAATCCCAGGTGAAAATAATGTTCGATATTGTTTTGTCCATAACTAAGACTGTGGGGGCTTACAGAAAAATCGGTAGATGGTGTAAGAATCGAATTCCGTCCTCTTCTGACGTTTGCATATGGTTTATTTGAATTCTACTAGGTTTGGCGCCATCTGTGAAGATATTATAGGAATGTGGACTTCCGCCAATGTGTATTATATTTTGACGAAAACATTAACATCAACGTTATCCAAGTTATTTCACCAGGAGTTCTATGCAGCTTGCCAAAAACCGTTTTCAAAACAGATTTGATGTTGAGGATGCTATTTTTACGCCTGATGGACATGTTGAGTTTTTGTGATTGTCGATAGGACATATCTACAGGAGCTAATTATTTATTGACTATCGGTGGAGTGTTTTTCTATTTCTATACGAAGTCCAAACCTCGATATTCTCAACTGTAGTTGCAAAATCATCTTTAGGAATCTTAACCTAGAATATACATTATAATTTTCTTTTGAATTTTCGCAACTACCATTATGGATTTCCATTTTTCATCAGGCATTATCTGCAGTTTTCTATGGATAGTTTATAATTTCTTTGAAAAATTAAACTATTATTATTTCAGATTGAGAATATGAAAAGAAAGTGGCACATTCCCTTCAACTCATTACTTTTTTCTTGGATTTTTTATGACAATCACTAAATTTATCAATAAACATATAACTTGGAAGGATTATTAATGGACTACTGTGAATAGTTATTGAACAACTTCTACGATAGATAAAAGAATTATTTTTAACACGAATTCAGGTTAAGATTCTTGATGCATAATTTTCCAGCTACAAATCAGTTATGAAGCACCATCAGAATATCGGAAAATGAATTCAATAAATCTACAAAATGACATGATTTCAAGGTTTGTTGGCATCCACGCATCCACAAAAAGTCAAAATTTGGAACAGGTTTGTTAATGTTGACGACGTCAAAACGAGAAAGTGTGGTTAGGTCTTACTTTACATCATATCTTTACATCATATCTTTACATAATAGATATCTATACTTTCCCTATATATATAATATGATTTCTATGCTTTACATCAATTACATTGATATTTTTTAAGAAAAATGCAGTCAAATTTGGAAAAGAAAAAAACTTTGTTATAGTTGAATGAATGTTCAGTTTCTTTATTTCGATACATTCCGCAAAACTTCTGAGCTTCGGAGGCTGAAAATTATATATTAAGCTGCAGCATGAGTAAAAGAAAGGCCCCGTCTAGTGATAACAATCCTAACCATGATATTTGTGAAGTATTAACTGGTGTGTATGTGTAAATTGTTGAACCAGATGTGGCATTTTCATCATATAATTCCAGAATTAGCTGATTACGAGAAAAATGTTTCCAGAAACATATACAAGTACAATGCCTACAGAAAAGCAGCTGCAGCCCTAGCAGAACATCCTGTTCGTATTAGCTCAGGTGATGAGGCAAAAAAGTTGAAGGGGGTTGGTGAAAAAATTTCCCAGAAAATTGATGAAATATTAACCACAGGAAAGTTGAGGAAATTAGAAAATGTATGTTCTGTTGATTGTTGAACTAATGTTTATGAAAAGAAAATATTATTTTAGATTCATAGCGACTCCAAAAACTCTGCAATAAATTTACTAACAAGAGTAACAGGTATAGGTCCTGCGAAGGCACATAGTCTTGTCAATGATGGTATTACGACCCTGGAAGATTTGAAGAAAAACACTGATAAACTGACTCATCATCAAAAAATTGGACTGAAGTATCTATCTGATAATATGAAAGGATATTTTTCCAATTTTAACCAACATTTTTAAGGTATTTTGAGGATTTTGAGAAGAAAATCCCTCGGAAAGAGATTGAAAAAATAGAACAAATAATTGTCAAAGAACTGAAAGACTTCGATCCTGATTACAAAGTTACAATATGTGGCAGTTATAGGTGAATATTGTCAGTCTCCATCTGTGACTGATATTTTTTATATTTTGTATGAAGAGCTAACATGATGTATTTTTTTAGAAGAGGAAAGGTAGAAAGTGGTGATATTGATGCACTGATAACTCATCCCAGATTAACCAGCGATAAAATCGATAAGAAAATCAAAAATAACATGTTGACAAGCGTTGTTCAAACATTGGAAAAATGTGGACTTGTTACGGACACTCTATCTTTGGGGGAGACAAAATTCATGGTATGGTGTTGGCTGTTGAACCTTCCTCTTGTGAATCATTGCCTGATTAAATTTCCAGGGGGCCTGTAGACTCAGTTCAGAACATCCTGCTAGGAGAATTGACATCAGGTTAACACCACAGGATCAATATTACTGCAGTGTACTGTATTTTACAGGATCTGACATGTTCAACAAAGCCATGCGAGCACATGCGTTAGAAAATGGATTCACTTTGAATGAATACACTCTTAGACCAGTAGGAATAACAGGTTGGGTTGAAAGATTTCTACCACAACTATTTGAAATTCTTTGTCTGATTAAACTATAATTTTGTGTTGTTCGAAAATGTCTGAATGAGCAATTTTATTAATTTTAGGAATCCCTGGTGAACCAGTTCAAGTCAATTCAGAAGAAGATATCTTTGAGTGTCTAGATTTTCCGTATAAAAAACCTGAAGAGAGAAATGGCTGATAATTTTGTCTATAATAATCATGATCAGTGTATTAAAGATTCAATAATTTTATGTAATTTTTACCATTCCCAATAAAATCTCTTGGGGAGAGGATATGTTAATATCCCTTTGGTTTTCATTAGTTGATATCTGAAATGTTGATATTTCAGATCATAAATAAGGATTGAGAACGTTTTCGACAATATTCGCAATAAATTTCACCTGTAGGAAGTGCATAAAAAGAATAGGCGGAGTTACTGATATTGATCATTGGCCACTTGACATTTCTTTTCCAATATCTTGATTAAATTTTTATAAGCCTCATAAATTTATACATGGAATACCAATCTACTCAATTTTTCAACATTCAATGAGTAAGGGCATTGTTTATAGACCATATGGAAAAATCATTTGAAGGAATGATTACTACGGGTAGATGGCACTAGTGATTTCGTTTCCAAGTCACGTCTTCTTTCATTTTTCTTACGGATGTCCTAGCCTGAATCTAAGATGTCTAGAAGAATGGTGCTCACAGACCATATGGTCTGTGATAGTGCTGGGACTGATGCTATATTGTTAAGAAATTTTATGGCGACCCTTTTCTGTCATTAGTGTCATTTTTATGTATCGTGGTGTGCTTCTCAATTTCATCGCTAGTTGACGCTAATTGGAAGTGCATAGTCAACCGATCGATCGACAAACTATATTCTTTGATTCGTGCAGTCAACAAAATGAGCAAAATTTAATGTCATACTCATAAAAAACAAAATCGAATGAAAGGAACACAACTATAGGGAATTTGGCCAGTATTCTAAGCAAATAATATAGGTTGTTGATCAGTCAGCGTCCAAAAGTAAAAGTATAGCCAGCCGTCAGGTCGGCCGTTTATACATTTCCTAGGAAATTTGTAACTCTTTTCGTTGCAAACGCCATCTGAACTGATTTGATGTCGAAAAGCCATGATGCTTATTATCATAGTAGGCATGTGTCGCCAATTATACCCCAAACATGCCCAGGTATTACTCAGTACACCATATCCTTCTAGACATCTTACCTGAATCATACATTTTATTGATTACTTATACATAATACCAAAAGATTCAGAAACAGAAGTGGAATTTTTAGTCAGTGTCGTAGATCAATCATGTTTTGACGAATAGTTTAACGCCCAAACTTTCATTTCCATTAAAAACCTTTCTCGTCAACTCTATTTTGTAGCTTCATTATCTTTATTTCAACATTTCAGTTAAACTGAGAGACAGAACTCTGCACTTATTTTTGCCTTCAGAGTAGGAAACTTTGTCGTGCATTGTCAAGTGCACGGAAATATCGACATTATGCTATAGATGGCGCAACAACAAAAACGCTTCGAATCTTCTTTACACAGCCATTGACTTTATCTCTATGAGAATTTTTTACACCGAAACATTTGGAGGGATATATACCATGGGTAGATGGTACTAGCATTGTAATATACAATAATAATAGCTTCGTTAGCTTTCTGCCAGCATTTCAGAAAGAGCGATACAGAAATCTGCACCTACTTATTCGAGCCGCGTAGAAGAAAACTGTGCAGTGATTCGTCATATGAACGGAAATATCGACATACAAATGCAGATGGCGTCAAAAAAACGCCTCAAATTCTCAAATCCTTTTTACACAGGCGTTGCCCAACTATACCATTTCTCTATGAACAATTATGAAAGTACTGTTCATATAATATAGGATCGTTTGCCAATGCCTGTGTAAAAAGGATTTGAAGCGTTTGTTTCGCCATCTACACTATAATGCCGATATAACAAAAGTTTCCTTCTGTGAGAGGCGAAAAAGATGTCGAGTTCTCTTCGCCAGTTTGACTAAAATGTTGAAAACAAGCTCATATATTGACAATATGTTTCTAGAGGTATGGTATCGAGATGATAATAAAGCATTTACTGTGTCATAATATGCACAAAATTGACAATACCAATATCATTTAAAAATGATACTAAGCCCAAAGAACAAGTAAAAACATATGCAGTCAAACTGACAGGGTTAAAATTTACTAAAATCAATTGAGGCGTGCGTTTCCATAAGTAATTAGATCCATTTTTCACTAAATTTGAGAATATGGCGACAATACCTTCGTTGACAGCTTTGACTCATGCCTATAGAGTTGTAGTGGACCAAAATACTTCCAACGTAATACTATGATATTAAAAATAGTACGTTTCCAAAGCTAGCTGTAACTTATTAGTGTATTTGCGGTTTAAAAATAAAGCTAAGATATCTTTAACTGAGGGAAGATTTCCGACATTATCAGAGCCTGGTTAAGGAAGGAAAAGGATAAAGAATGAATCCAATTGGCAAAAAAAGGAGAAAAAAATAGAACGGTAAGAACGAAAATTTATGCCGATGGTGATCGAAAGATGAGGACTTGCATATTTGAAACATTAAAAATTCTGAACCTGTTTTTTGCTTGAATGAGAATCTGTATTTTTGTTCTGAAAGTTGAGTTAAAACACCATATTTGCATCACATAAGTCTTTTTCAACTTCTAACCATTCAGATGAAATTTTCAAAGCTGTCTAAATCCACAATACGTTTCCAAAACTCGTTTAATCCCACCTTTTTTTTCCAAAAACTTAGCAAAACATTCTCTTATATTTTTTTGCTGACCGTATATTAATAACCTACGAATATCAAACCAGTCACACAGACCTACTTGATTTCCAAATCAAAGTTATCAGAAAAGTTAGATTTTCTCGAAATCACTTCTGATGGATTTAACAAGATTCGGAAACGGGCGCTTCAATTATATTTAGCTGCCCATTCAAGAGAGCCTGTTTGAGATACTTCCTCAAAGTGAAAGCAGACAAATTCAGAAATTCTGCGAGCAAGTAATTAAGCAAATAAGCCACCAAATATAATAATGTGTATAATAAAACTGTTATATTTCAACCTCGTCTTCTTCCGCGTGAACGATCCGTTACTTCCCAACCTGAAAGTTGATTAGAAATAAAAACATTTTACCATTATTGTGAATAAAAAGTTTTGGTGCCAACTCTACAAGATAATCTTGATTATTTTTGTTTGTTATTTCCTGCGTAGTAAAAAAAAGCATTTAAAAGGTTTTTGTGACGCAATCTATTTGAAAATTTTTGTAGAGATCAATCAGCTTTTTCAGAAGAAAAGTGCATACTCAGTATCAATTTTTTTTCTCCTGAAGATTCTAGCATGTTTCAGCGAAACGCGCATGGAGTCTAAATGATATCAGTTTGGTGTTGGAGTAGGTACTAGGTCTCTACAAGTTTCAACTCTCACACGAAAGGTTCCAATCTCATCGTCTATATGCAAGCCACATCTGAGGGAAAAAGATGAATATGCATAATTTTCATCTATAGGGAAGAATATCGACCGATGAGGGCGATGGTGGTGGTTAAACTATATCCACCATTTTGAAATAGTTACCTTGTTTAAATTTGTGTAATAACGCGCCAAACTGAAATCCAGTCATCAGTTGCCCTCGCTAAACAAGATTTTGGTGTTCATTTTGCTATATTTTCATTGTACGAAATTTTTCTCGTGAAGGTTAATATAACTGTGTTCATGATGCTTTGAATAGCCGCACAATACTATTCATTGGAGGTGAACATAAATGCATTGTTTTTCAAAATACAATAATATTTGTTCCAGGACATTTTTTAGTTTTAGTGTAGTGTTAGTGAATCAAAGAGGCTTTTATTACATGGATGATGAAATGCGCCATAACTTCGCTTAAAAATAGACAAACAGACTCACCAGGTAACAAGAAATAATCTTTCTTGAAATGCAAGGAACACACTGAAGCCGCTCTAGGCGGTGATTTATGCAGTTTCAGTTTAATTTTCCAAGCCTTGTACCTGTCTACCTTTCTCTTTCAATCCACTTTCGTGATGTTTCCCACCAAAGATGTATTTCTCTTTGGAAACGTGTGGAAAGACAACTTTGGATTTCGGTTCCTAGAGTTGCGGCAACTTGGCACCCAACACTTTATACGGTTCACTGAGAGATCTGCATCCATGATTGTTTGTTATTATTAATCCAAAAAAAATTACAACTTCAGATGAGATTTCCTAAATCAACACCAAAGAACTCAATAAATTCACACACATAAAATGGAAGCCGTTTGTTTGTGAAATTATAGCAGTGCGTTATATTTCCGCCAGACGTCGTATAAAATTATGAACTTCCCAATACTACTATTATAAAGAGGTAAAGAGATATTGTAATGGAATATATAAGTACCGGATTTGTAAACTTTCTAGTGAAAATCACACAGTTTTTTAATTACGCTTCTTTGGATTTCAATTTGATATTGTGACAATTGGGAATTCAACATAAGGAGTACTCCCTCTTGTGTCAAATTTCGAAACTATTTATAAGTACATTGAAATCGTTGTTTACGTTTAAATTCCTATGATTCTCTGTGCATTCTGGTCGTTGGTTTTGTATATTTTTGTGATTATTATTATATGATACGTAATAAAAATCTTGTACATGTATATGGTGGATATTCAGGATATTGTTTCTGTTGACTGTTACTAGTTTTCAGATGTAAAATGAGTGCTTCAAGTTCAAACCATTATTGTTGTGTAGCTCAATGTGACTCTTGGGCAAAACGGGAAAGTAGTACTGGAATAAGTTTTCATCTTTTTCCGCGGGAAAATGAAAGAAACGTTATAGTGCAGACTAGTCTAGGATTAAGAGAGTCTATAGACAGACGGCGGGCCTGGATATATCTCCTGAAAATAGGAAAACCGGTGTCTAACTTCATGAAAGTTTGTTCTCGTCATTTCACCGAGGAAGACTATTTGCCATTCACGTAATCCATGTATTCTAGCATACTAAACCATATTCCAGGCATTATTTCTTACAAAGAAATGATCTGAAACATATATTATCAATTAAGGCATTTTTCATCACTTTTGACTCACATCAAATCCAATATGAAAAAGTAGTAGGTTATTAGCTAGTGATCCAAGAGAATGACAAATTTAGTGTTCCTGGAAATGAAAGAAAAGAATTGTGATTATTGTGAATCATTCCAGCCCACAAAATAAATGTTTTTTGCAAGGTGATTAATACATACAAGATTCCTTCAAAATGAGTATTAACAAATGATGCTGTTGTACGACCTGGAGAAATCACTTCACTTGAGTCTTGAAATGAAAAATAGTGCATAAAAAAACTGAAAACTATAACAAAATGAAAATATTCAAAGATAAACCATAAAAACCCAAAGACAACAATGATAACAATGTACTCGAGAGTGGTTCGAATTTTTGCCACTTTGGCGCTGGCATCTAATCTTGAATTGCCAGTCATTTCAGATGATCTTTCAGTTTCTGCTTATTTACGTTCATTTGACATGTTTTTAGAATATTTTTGAAATATTTATAACTGATATTGTCTTTATCAATTTTCTTAGTATTCCCACTCTTGTTATTGGGGAGCTGAGAGATAATATTGAAATTTATACTTTAACTCTTCGTTGCTTGCGTTTATGGTGACGAGATATCACCTGGTGGTACTGCACACTATCCTTGAACAGGCAACTTTATCAAATTACATTTAAAGCTATATTCTACCGGCGCATTCGCCAAATGTTCAATAACCACTGTCGCGTGCTAGGATTTCTCGACCACTCTAGAAAGTGGGAAATTAGGATGAATTTCCGAAGTGCCAAAACGTTCTATAAAATAAATGGCTTGAGTTTTCTATTCGCCTGTCTGCAGTCCAAGTCCAAGGAACATATCTTCTGAATTTTCAAATTATCCGTGCTATGACGACTTCAATGTTCTCAAAATTAAAATATTGAGAGGTGTGTAATATTTATGAACTATACAGTTGGCGGAATTGCCCCAAGGAATACAACATCCTCTAAAAAACTCTCCCTTTATCATTCTTCTACAGCACAAAAAGTGCACTTAGTTTTTGATAATTCATTTATGTTTTGAATATCAAATCAATCGAAATTCTCGATCTTTCTCGTATCTCTTGAAGTAAGAGTGTCCGCCCATATTTTTCAACATCATATTCATATGCTTCATGACAACTTTGCCTCCATTTAATCTTTCTGTATCTCATTCAACCGCTTCATACTGTTACGATCTTTCCTTAGGTTCGTTTTCAAAACTCCAAACAACACCAAACTACTTTTATTACAACTATCACAATACAATACAATCACTGAAATTGCTCCTCTTACTTTCCAACGCTCGGTACTAAAACTCTCTGTAATAGAAATTCTCTCGTAGCGATACATGGCACCCGTATATATACCCGCTCACAACCATGGAGAATCATTCCGATGATCGAATATTCCACGTAAACGATCTTCCTTCGACCCCTCTCAATAATTTGCGTCTATGAGCGACAGGGCCGGCGCTAGGAAGTTCCGTAACAATATCAAATTACATGAACTCTAGCTTCCTGATATCAAAATCGGAATATTATCTTCCATTTTTTCAAAATACAGATTCACACGAAAGGAAAGTTCTGTAATGTTCGAAGAACACCGCGTGAATCAAGGGACAGGAGATATGAATAAACATTCATTTAAATTTTTGGAGTTTGTATGCCTCAGGAAAAACCTCTCTCGGTAAGGAGTTCCAAAGTTCAGCTTTTCCAATGAAGTGAGCGAGTCTATGAGCGGAGAAGCACCAACAAGGATTGCCTTTCTCTGAATAGAATCAATGAATCCCGCATATTGGATCTAATTTCAATACATTTCAGTTCATGTGAACCATTACCTGATCTACCTACTCATGAACTGCATTAATTATTCAAAATTAAGTTTCTCATTTCAGGAACATGAACATACATAAATGTAGGCTGAAACGAATGGATGCCGCAAAATGTCATGGCCGAGTACATCCCACGCCTACGTCATAAAGTAAACTTATGTGATTACTCCCATAGGGTATTCGAAATTGAATGTTCTTACAGAAAAACAAATTCCATGGCATTAGCGATATTTTTATGGATGATATTTTCATTTCGTAATTATATTTCGAAGCAAAAGGATAAGAGTTATTTCATACAATAACAAATTTGAAAATTGTTTCATCATAGTAACCAGCTTGAAGTTCACAATAAAGACATAAAGGGATTCCCAAGAAAAAAATCCTACATTATCAAATATATGGAATCAAAAACTTTCACGAACTCCTGATTCCATTTCGATAGCCACTGCGGTAGGGTAGCGCCTATACTTCAATGAATTATATCGGTTTGTGGTTTTAGTGGTGAACATTGACATACATTTGAAAGTGTTAATATTGAGAAAATACTTAGGTTCGGTTTGACGTGAGTGGGTCTACACAACTCCTCCACTTCAACCCTGTAGAAATTATTGTGGCTCACACTAGATTCATACTTTACCAAATGAATCAAACTTCTTGGTGAATGATCTTTCTGGTCCGAGGGTAGGAGTGAAACTTTGTCAAACATCGAAAACTTGATTTGGCCGCGGCGGGGTAGGCACAAAGTATATGCTCTGCTATTTCATCATGTAGAGACGACATGCCGCATCTTCCAACAGCCCAAGTCTGTGAAAAAGCCTGTTAGATAGCGTAGACCATAAGACTGATTTTGGGGTGTTATCCAGGTTTGTTTGTTGTGTCTGGGTCTACAGGTTTTTATTCCTGACTTTTCGCCTATAGCTGTTGTAGGCATTATCAAAGTCTATGAGGTAACGGACGTGATGTTCTCGTTCTCACAGCACATACTTCGTTCATGTTTTGGTCCACTTTATATCTGCTGTCGTGTCAGACGTTCTATGTGTCAGAGATGGTCGTGGCTTTTTTTCTATCAGCTGTTTTGAGTCGTGTTTTTTTTTTCAGTGCAGGAAACCAGACCCTAATGATGTACATGCCTTCTTCTTTTCGTTTATGTTTTTGTATCCCTATTGCCTCTGTGTGTAATCTGGGCTAGTAGCTCAGAGTCCTGTCGAGCACTTGAGTTTCTTCAAACGCAATCACGTGACTGCCTTCTCTGAGTGCCGACTTATCTGTCTGTCCCAGGCGACAATTTCTCTTATGTTCGGAGAGCCGTGCCTGGATGCTTCGTTTGGTTGTTCCAATGTAGACCGATTCACAGCTACACGGAATCCGGTACACACCTGGTGTTACCCACGGCTCTCTTGGATCTTAAGCTGACCTCAAACTCTCTCTGAGCATCGTCCCTGCTGTGCTCTAACAAACGTTTGTTGCCATATACCGGAGAATTTATATAAATGCCTTGGGATGGGCCAATCTTGGATTTTTTTTTCATAGGTCTGAGACTCTTATTGCAGTCCAGGTAATACATGCCATAGACCACCAATCTGTCTGTTCTTGATGTACATCTTGTGATCACTCTTTCGCACTTCCAGAGGTCTGTACGTTTCACCGATATATTTTTGACCGCATGAACAAGGGATTCGATAAATACAATTCTTTGTGCTTTCTGTTATATTAGTTGGTTTACAGCCAACTGCTGCGACTTTTTGTTATGAGACCATCAACAAAGGGACTCTTTAATTTCATTGGTCTCTTAACTTTATATGAGTTGCACACTACATTTTCAAACAAGTTTTTACCAAAGAATATTTACGTATATGCGAAAGTGGTCACACTTTTATTTCAAGTTGGCACACTCATATATGGAAAAAGCTGCATTACTGTGGGTTTTGTTGAGCGGAATCTTCTAAAAAAATCCAGGTCACTCAGTTCCCAATAATAATTGGGTCGCTCGTTTAACCTGCGTGGAAACCCAAAATCTTGTCAGTCTACAACTTCTATATCATTTTCAAATATATCTCTAATTCAATCATTTCCTAAACATTAATATAATCCATTATAACAGAATAAACCTAACCTAGCAAAGGTAATGAACCACAAACTTTTCGGGGTATATTAGAAATCTGTCCTTTTACACTTGTACAGATTTCAATATCAATTCTTATTTTTCAGTTTGTGGTAGTACCAGAAATACTACAAAGAAACAACATATTCTGATTTTTCAACAATACCTAAATACTTCTGAGTTTCTTCATTGGATTCGTTTGAAATGAATGATGTGTTCTAAGTAAAACATGTTTCACGGTCATGGCTATATAATTAACACCAAGATTAGATATAATGGGTGGCAGTTTCTGGCGGAACAAAAACTATTAAATATCTTTTGAAGTTGATGTAGCATGAAGTCAGCAAACCGTGAAAGGTTGACATTATTCTAGATCAGTTTATATATGTATCATTCTCGAGTGAGAAAGAAAGTGATCATTTTGTTGATTTATCACTTGAAAATTTCACATTTGTGAGTTTCTCTCAGAAGAAAAATTTGATGAGCAGGCAGATTTGTCAATGCTCGCTAACTAGTAGACTTTTGGAATCAATTATTCCATGGGAAGGTCAGTTTCCTTCAGCGTCTGGAATTAAGGTTTTGAGTTCGAAAAAAACGGAATATCGTTCCTTCCTTTTCGCGCCAAAAAAATGACAAGAATACACACGTTTTCATGAATGAGGTTCCATCTTCCCTCTATTCCACCTTCAAAACATCAATGAAAGTCTCTAGGTGTGTATGATGAGGGTTATAAGTTCCTTTGTTTAGGAGCGACTAAAGGTGACTTTACCCAACAGTTATTTTCACTTTGACTTCGACTTTCACTACAAAAGTTGAACTTTTCGCTTTCAAAAGACCATTGTATACATAAATATTTCCATTTTTCCTTTAATTTCAGAAGATTAGTGAGCGTACGTAGTTTTTATAGAATGGGTTGCATATATTATCAATATTTTCTTAGTGAAGTTTACAAAGTTGAAGTGAAATTTGAGTGGTAGAAACTGTCGCATATATCCACCTTAACAAACTTGCAATGAAAAGCAATTTTGTCCAGTGGTAAAATCAAAGAATTGGTGTATTGTTGTTGTTGTTGTTCTTTCCATCAGAACCATAAGAAGTTGAAACTTGTGCGATCAATGGATTAACGAGGCCTTACCTTTTAACGTGCGATTACCCAGCACGGTGCCCTGGCGGGCACTTGAATCCCGTCTTCCGCTTGAAAGGCGGAGTGCTAACCTCTACACTACAGAGACCACTTTGCGATTTTTTGACAAACAATTATCATTCGTGTGTTATTCAATGAATGAACTCGTTTCATTGTCGTTATAACGATTGTCATTTAATTTACACTTCACAATGCAATTTGATTTTCCTTCGAGAATTCACTCGAATCATGTCAACCACATCCCGATCATGTAGAGCATGTGAGATCCTATTTCAAGCTCTACTTAACCCGATAATTCTGTCTGAACAAGAATGACAAATATTTTTCTTCACATTACAGTTCGAGTTAACATTCAGCAACAATTGGTCACGAATTAATAATAATAAAAATGTTCTTGAAGTTTATAGTGGTGGTTCAAATTTCTTTACTAGTTGAGTGTGATCGTTTTGATTTGAGTCCAGTCCATCGGAACCACGGAAAATCCAAATTGGATGACTTTTTCGTAAAACGTGACAGTGCAGAGAATGTGCACAAGGATCCACGGGATATTTTTGAGAGGCGATATGAATCATCCAGAATATATCCATTGGTTGAAAAAATCTCCCCATCAGTGTACAATGATAGGGTGGATTTTCATTACCCGCATGTTGAGTTTCTGACTAGGGATGAAATGGACTTTGGTGATGCTCCGTCTTCTTCGAATACTCACTTGACTTTCCTGCCCAGTCATCTAGAAATTGAAGACGATATGTTCTACAAGAGGAGTACGAGGAAACCAAGATTAAAAATATATAGATTGAACTCCTCAGACTCCAGATACGAACCTGTCAAATTGACCCATGTCCAGAAAGTTTCGAAACCGACAAAAAATCACAATGACAACGAGAATACAAAGTACGAAGAAATATATACGGAAGCAGTGAACGTTTCAGGAAAAAACGATACGAAAGAAAGGATTAATTTGCTTTTGAAAAAGTATCTAGCAAAGCTGTACTCCCAGAAGTTCAATAAAACTCACGAAATTGGATTGAACCCAACGGACAGTCCTCAATTAATTCCACAAATCGATCAGGAATTATCTCCGAAAACCAAATATATTGACAACACCTTGTTGAGCTTGAAGAATGAGAAGATACACAAAATTAAGAAACTTTTTAGTTTATTTACGATAGTCCAGTTCAATAACTCTCAGTGTAATGCAACTAGCTCTGCTGGTTCCTACTTGGGCATTTGCTATACAACACATGAGTGCAGTAATTTGGGAGGAACGGCAGTAGGAAATTGTGCAAGTGGATATGGGGTTTGTTGTGTCTGTAAGTTGCAATCAAATTTTTGACAGTGCCAAATTTTGGTGAAGCCCTTGGGTTTACCATAAAGAATAAAAATCTGAAGGTCCCATCAATCCCATTTGTGCTAAGGAAGTTATTAGGGGTCGAATGTCAAAATTTCAGTTTTTTGGGGTTTTTCTTGAATACGGTGAGTTTGATCAAAAAGAGTCCTCAGACCAAAATTGTAGATTTCGAAATTCCCTATGAAAATGGTAATTTTTTTGTCTTAGTATCGCCGTTCCTGAGATATCGATATCAGGTCAGGAAAATTTTCACTTATTGATTTGGCAGCCAGGTAGGAAATTTCCAATTGGATAGGAGAGCAATAATTGGTCTGAATGCGAGCATTTCATTGGCCTAAATTCACAAATGAAATTTCGATTAAAATTTCATAATTCTGGCAATTGATTCTGCAGTTACACCATAACTTTATTGTACACACGGACGAATTTTCTCAGGGATTCACAAGTCACTTCGAAATCGTTCTTTTTGACCATTTTTTGTCATTTATAATACATTAAATGATATCAAATTCCTAGAAGCGAACCGATGTACTCACTTTTACCAGTGTTTGAATCTGGTTCATGATGTGTTTGAAAAACTGAGTGATTCTAAATAAAATGATAAAACTTTAAGAAGCCAAGAAAGGTGAGAAAGGGACAAAATAAACTATATCCGAAGCTTTGAATCAGAATATGTGGAAAAAGGAAAGAATTATTTATTGTTTTTAAAATTTTTATTTATTTTTCTTTCTACTCACCTATCTGCGGTAGTAGTGATGATTCTTCTTCATGGATTTTTCATAAAAATCGCCATCGACTTCACTAATTTTTTCTGATTTTATGTTTTTTTTTGGTAATTTTCGTAATTCATTTTCAATGCACGAATTATTCCAAATCATCCATATTCCTTCAAATTTCTTCAATGAACAGAATATCTGCAGAAAACATGCGATGTTCAAAATTTCAGATCCAATTTTTTTCATAGGAAATGGCAATATCTTATAAAATAAAAGCATAAAAGGGTTATGGAGACCGATGTGGATGCCGAGAAAAGGTGGATTATGCCCTTTCATTTTTTTATAAAACTATGATACCTCACCCCATTTGAAAGATAAATGGGACAGAGAATTTTCACTACCGCACTATAAAGGTTTATTCGCGTTCTCAGAAAAAATGCTCTAGAACTAGTTCAAATTTTTTTTTATATTGCTTCATATTTCTCATTATTAATTTTTGTTTGATTCTACCATTTAGTATTTTCATTTTATGGCAATATCAGTTCCTAATCATTAATATTTCTGATTGAGTGAATTTTTATTGATTATTTCATTCTTTGATCGAAATCCATTTGAATTTTCTTGTTATATATTCGATTATTTAACTGAGTAATTCATTTCCATTTTCGCAATTGAATGTGTTAGTTTAGTTTAGCTTCTTTCGATCATATAACTTTTTTTGCAACATGTTTCAATGGAGTTGATTGAGTATACAGATTTTTTTGAGGAATCGTCCAATCAAATTCGTCTATTTCTAGTCATATGTATCGAAATAACCAATTAAACCAACACACACTGATAAGTACTAACTTCCCATGGGCTGTTATCACGGTTAGTTATCACTTATGTCACGATGTTGACACAAAGTCCTTGATATTTCATCAATTTGATTCATTTCTCATACGTCACTGTTGTGCTAGAAAAAAAATTCTCACCAAATATCCCTCGAACATTAATAAATAGCTCATTATTCTATTACAACTTCCTCGAGCACGTTATTCTAGGCAACAGCCCTCCGCCTTTGATGTCGGGCCTTTGCCGAAAGATGTACTTTCAAAAACTGTGCTGACATTATTTCGCTGATTATCAATGCCCTTGGGATATCAGAGCTGGAAATGAAAACAGAACCTATACCACCAAGGAATAGTGTCAGAAACATACAAAACACTTCAAAGCATAAATAAACGATGAGACTGGAACCTTTGCTGAATCATAATGATTTTATTCTACTGAAACTGAAGATGCTAACCTTGTTAGCGAAACGTGCGTCGAGTGCAAATAATATCATTTTGGTGTTGGGGTAATTGATATAGAAAAAATTTTCAATTTCGAAGTTATTCATCTGTCTTTTGAAGATAGAACCTCGTTGAACTTTTCAAAGTACAACCGCTCTACTGCTTCGAACTTATTTCAAACCATTTATGTCAAAAGCCGGCCAAATCGATCCAATCCATAGTTCACTTCAGTCTCCAGATATTTGCACCGGCGCATCCGCCATATATTTCAACCGGTTGTCTATAAATTGATCGACCCGTTCCATCGAGTTTCTTGGGGGCTGTTTTAGAACCTTCTGCCGAGCATTCATTTTGCCAGAGCCGTACTGACCCAACGTGACACAGAAACATGTTGATGTATGATCCTTATTTTGAAATTTTGATGCCATGTCTTTTGATTCCTATGTAAACTTCTCAAACTGATTGTCCAATATTCAACAGTCAGAGGAACATGTGGAGGTTTCGGTTCTCAAAATTGCAGCTACTTCGAGAGTCCCAACTATCCGGACTACTACCCCCCCGGAAGTGGGGTTATTATCCCAACGACAATTGCACCCCCAACCAGCACAGGATCTCCTACTCCGGATCCGAGATTTCCCTGGAATCAATACAAGATGGAGAGTAGACAAACCGATACTTCTTTATCATGCACGTTCAGTGTGTACAAGGCCAATGGAAGGGTTACGAAGATGAAGATTGATTTCCTCGATCTGGAGGTGAGATACATACTCGATTATTGGCTTTGATTTTATCGAATTGATTCATTTATTCTGAACTTGGAAACTGACTGAAAGAATACACAATACAAATTAGCTTAACTGAATGCTTCCCAGTTGAATCACAAAATACGATATTGTCAATACATATTCTTCACAAAAAGGGTACCTGAGAGTAGATCATGACATTTATACTGATTATTTTCTCCAATGTGATGAAATGATGGAAAAGTTGAAATCCAGGTAACCAAACAGTTATTTTTATACACTCGTACAGTAATAATACACTTATATGCCCACAACCCGTTTTATAATGAAATCCATTACGATACAGATTTTCATTACGAAACAGATTTTCAACCAATAGAAACCCATTATTTTTCAATCAAGCATGATGTGCAAGCTCTGCATTTTGACGTTTGTCAAGTCAAAATCAGTAGCTATTGAATTTTTGAAGAATTTAGTCAATTTTCGATAATCGAATGAAAATGTCTTATAGCAGTGATATAGAAGAATTACCAGCGACTCCTCCACAGATGTCTTAGACAAGAAAAAATACAATCGAAAGGATTATATTTTTCACTTGACAAATGCAACACATATGTTTTTATTTTCGACCAAATCGTATGAGCTTTCATGGCCGAGTGGTCAATGGAGAGGTTATCATAAACGTCCGGGTTCAAATCCTGATCTCGGCAGAGACTTTTTTCATTTTTTTGTCTTCTCATTTCTCATTGTTGTATTTTCCGTGGTATACCATTAATTATAATTTTGTAGAATTTTTCAATGAAATACGATTGATTACCTACTATTATTGTGTTCAATATAAATACCTAATAATATAATATTTTTAGTTCTTCATTATTTATTGGGTGTAGATAAAATAGCGTATGCAACTCTCATGTAATGGTTATTAATACACTCGCATAAACTCACCTTCGGCTCGTTTCGTATCCCGGTTTATGCTCATGTATTAATAACCATCATTACACGATCGTTGCATAATATACTATTATAATGAAATGGATTGAAAATCTGTATCGTAACGAAAAATCTGTGAAATGATTAGCTGATAAAAGTACAGATTTTTCAATACGATACAGATCCACTACCACTACCAGGTCAGAAAGAACCCACAATATAAATATAATATTTATGGTTCTTTCTTATTTATCGGGTGTAGAAAAAATAGAGTATGCAACTCTCTTGTAATGGTTATTAATACACTCGCAAAAACATATGAATATGGGATATGAAACTCACCTTCGGCATGTTTCGTATCCCGGTTAATGCTCGTGTTAGAGCTAGTAGTTAGAGAGTCCAGCAATCTGGTGAGTTTTGAAATTGCGTTTTTTTCACCAGCTGAAGACAATTTTTTTTCTCCAACCGCTAATTTTGAGATTTGTTGATTTGGCACTTGTAACAGGTTGATCGGTAGCAGTTTTATGCTAGCATTATTCGCCGATTCTCTGATATTAGAAAGTTTACAATTCATTTCGTTGGAAGAAAAATCACTATCAATATCTTTCCTTCAGTCGGTTGCTGAATATTCCGAATATTCTTCTACAAGACTTCAAGTTGTGATCAATACTCATCAAACAAATTAATTTTAATTAAAATTTTCACGATGACAAATTCTTGTGACATAACCGGCGTGTCTAATCGTACGTTAACGGGATATTAACGCATAAATAAACCAAGATCAATTATTTATCAATGATATTTTAAGATAGTGGAACTTGGAAGTGGAAAGTAATTTGAAGTCGAACAAACAGGCATGTATAATAGCCACGTTATGCAATAGTCGTTGATTATTGTATGTTATTATGTAGTTTCTTACTAGAATACAAACAATAAAAACACTATAATGAATTGAATACGGTTATAACCCAACGCTGTATCAAGCAGCATGTTTGAACTTGATTATTTTCACCCCCGAGTCTGCCCGGCAACGACCAAATAATCTTTTTTTTTCAATGCCAGCTCATCATTTCGCAAGATCTGAGTAATCCAAATAATCACTGATTACTATTTTTTATTTTGAACGTGATTATGTTTTGTAGATATGGATTAGGTTATGGACTGTTGGGAATATCTTATGAATGAAATTATAATTTTTTGAAATCATGGAATCTTTTTTGTAGTTGACAGGGCCTACCAATGGAACTTGTACCAATGAAAGATTGGTGATTTCCGGACAGAATACAAATGATAGAATACCCACAATTTGCGGCTACAATACTGGACAGTCCAGTAAGTAATGTTAACAACCATACACATATCTTATAAAAGAAGTTCTGTGCTGTTTGCTGTCAAAAAGTGGGCTTCTATAGTGCATTCACGTTAAAGATAGAGTGCTTGTAAACAAATACACGTGATCGGTCGAGTAGATCAGAACGTGACTTGGAACCACTAAAAAGAGATATTTGGCATTTTCATTGAATCCATCCACAAAATTCCCAATTTTAGATCGACTTCTTTGCTTTTTTGGGATAGAGAAAGTCAAAAACAAACCTAATATACACTGGCTTTACATAAGCATGTATGACTGGCTACTTTCGTAAGAATATGATCAAGCAAACTTTCGGGACTTTCATGCACTTTGTATACGTACTGGACATATTGACTAAAGTAACACATGTATTGCTAACGATCAGTATTATACTGTTAAGTACTAGACTGTGACAACCTAATGGAACTTTGTGCGTTCTTCAATGTCACAGCTAGCCAATCGAAACGCGAAGACATCTGTCCACGGGCTGATCACGCTAGATGCATTGTGTACGAAACCTCTATCTTTAACTTGAGTAGACTATAGATTAATATCAATGCCCGCTCCTGGCAATGTACAAAATATTTTCAATAATAACCCACCTTCCTGGAAAACACTGCTTGCTTGTGAGATTATCTCCATTTTCAGTTTATGTAGACGTTTCGACAATGTCAGGACCTCTGCAGTTGATGGTTTTATCGAACGGTTCTTATAGAAAACGATTTCGATTTCGCATCTGCCAATATGCAGACTCCTGTCTGGAGCCAACCAATAACTGCTTGCAGTACTATACTGGAGTCACAGGAACAATTTCGTCCTTCAACTACGATCAGGTATCGATGTTCAATAGAAGTGTTCCCGGATATTTCGTAAGTGAAAATTATCGTTTAGCAGACAGGTTTTTGATATGTGCTACTTTCCTATGTTGTCGTAGGAAATAGTATATTGTACATCAAGTGAGAAATATGTCATTTTCTCACGCATTGTACACTGTACTTTTTCTACGTTTGAGTTTTTCTCAAGTATTGAAAATTAATGTACATATTGAATAATACTTGTATGTCATTAACTCATTTTTATATTTTATTCAAAATAGTAATTAGCAGTTATTTTTGAACAATTTTGTAAAGTATTTCCTGGTAGGTTGTTTTGTTTCAACATATTTTCGGTAATTGAAATATTAGCTCAGCTCGAAGTTGATGGGGAAACGTACTGAGCTTCCACAGCATTATTGTGTTCAGGTTTTAATGACGCTGAAGGATGAATGGATTCTACTATACTTTCTGAAATTTTCATTTTGTTATCTATGGAGTTGTCGATGTAAGTTTCAGCAACATTGCTGGATTTCAAACCTCCAAAGCGTTATGAAGTAAAAAGATCTGCCTCTGCATTAACTAAAATAGTTGCAGACGACCTCCGGAAACAGTGGCCAGTATATAATTCAGGGTTTGGTAATTGCAAAAATTCCGCCGTTTCTTTCGCCATGGTGCCAAATTTATTTATCCCCATAGGCTGTTTCGTACATTTGCTATTTTTGTGAATTAAAAAAAAAAACGTGTTTCATTCGTGCATGGTCGAAGCTTCACATATTTTTTGTAAATTTGGAAGAATTCTCCTGTGACAGTGAAATTTCTAGGAACCTTGGTTTAAGTATCGGGTAATTTTATTAAAAGGGCATGCCATCAATTTTTAATTTTCGAAGTTCATCACAATGGCTTGCTCCTGTGAGGCCAATAGCTAAAGCAGCCTGAGATCAAAATCAAACATTAATTTTTCGATAACAATTTGAAAATTTTCGATTCATGCCTTCATCAGCAAATACTTTTCATCAAGTGCATCTTTCAAAAATTGTTGAATTTCTTTGGAAATTAATGTTCTTGACTGTTTTGGAGCATATTTTCCAGATTGCGTTTCAAAAATGCACATAGTTTTACGTATTTTAATATATTAACACAGTTTTTAATAATTAAGATACTCCTCAGCATCGAGTACTGAGACCATAATGTTGATGATTTCAATCTTCTTGACAACTTTTCAAAATGAACTAACGAGGTATTTTCGGGACAAGAATTCACCTTGGCTTTCATTTTCCAGTCCATAAAGTTTCTGTGAGCGGTTTCATATTTTTCTGTTGCTTTCTGAACAATTTCTGGAGGTGTATTTTCCAACTCTAAATCTTCGAATTTCATTATATTCAATATTTAATGAATCTGAACTGTTTTTCTATAACAATCAACAATTAAACTATTTTCGTTGGGCAAGTTGACAGCAATAATTATGCAGTGCTTCGGTTTTGTTGTTATGGAAACGCCAACAATGGGGTAGTTGGATATTGCACGCGAATCGTCGGCGTAGCGTTGTCAACATGGAGAACGTGTCATATCTATCTGACATATGTAACAATTCATGACAGGAGAGTTTAAACAGCAAATAAAATAAGATAAGAATAAAATAAGAAACTAATTAAGAATAAGGACAGAAAACGTGTGTTTATACAGATGACTGAAATAAAATAAGAATGAACCAATCAAATTGCAGCTTTTTTGGCAATGACTTTTGTGTTCTGTGAATATCACAATTTCGTTTTGACAGTGGCTACAGTAACTAACTTCCTAATTGTTGATATTATGAATGTTGATTCTATTACATATAGCAAAGATTACCAGTAAATAATATTCTGAGGTTGTTATTGTAAGGAAAGAAGTTAAAATAATTTCAAACCTGGAACGTTAAGTACAGAAAATATTTCGGTCATGCGCATTATCAGTTCCCAAATAAAATAGTGGAATATGGCATCTTTTGTTGTTATTCTTATTTCATATTATTTCTTGTATAAACGCTTCCATAAAGATCTATATGTTTATCTTTCTCATTTTGTTTTATTCTGCTCCTTATTTTATTTTATTTGCTGTTTAAACTCACCTTGGACTTGGCCTATCGTGCTAACATTGATAAATTATTTCTCACTGTAATGGCGGATATTTCTCACTGCGTGAGAAATCTTTCGTTTTGAATGTATGAAAGCGATGAGAGAAGTGGCACATTGTGTAGCATCAGCAGAAAAAAGTATTTTTCTGCGATCGTTATAAAACTAGTACTATATGAGTGAGAAAAGTGCCGTAGCGTGTCATTCTTTCACGCTCGTAAAATGCATTTTTAAATAGCGAAGTCGCCTATGAACGTCATTACAGTTAAAAAAATGTCGTTTGAAGTGTTAGAAGTCGTCCATGGTTGCAGAGGGCCATGAAGGCAGTACTGGTAATGCAAAACTTATCTGTGCCTCCAGAATATAAATGATCCAAATAATAGAACGTTTAACTATAACGGAGTACAATGTTTGATAATCGTTTTCAGTTAGAGTCGTTTTCATTTTTGTAATACAACAATTAAACCTCTATAAATATTTTTTTATTATTATTATGATTCTCGTATATAAAGTGCCTTTATTAATTTATGACTACGGCTTGTCCGCGCAAATGTCTCATGCTTGAAAAAAGACCCACTTCATGCACTTGTTGCGTAATTAACTATTTTTTCTCGAGTCCTAATGAAATATCCTATTTCGTTAAAGAGGTTTACAATTTTCAGAATAATTTGAATTACGCCATTTGCATCAGACGAGAAGCAGGATACTGTTCTATAACTTATACGAATGTGAGGAATGGAATGGAATATCCTTTCGAACTACGCAACGTTGATAATGGTGAGTTAATCTGTTATGGTATTGTTACGATTTATCCTTGGGTTCGTTGAATAAAACTCCGAAGAACACTAAACTACTTTTATCACAACTCTCTATTACAACACAATACAATACAATAGCTCAAATTGCTTCGCGAACTTTCCAAAGCTCGGTACTAAAACTCTGTACTAAAATTCTCTACTTCGACTTCTGCACTCAGCAATACCAAAGCTCTCTCCACTAAGCTCCGAATTACTATCTGAATAACACTGCTAAACTCTCTCTCTAAATAATGATTGTTGGGAAGGTTTATCAAGAATAACAAAGATAGAACAATAAAAAATGAAAAATCGGGAGTTTATAAATTGAATTGTGGATCTTGCTCCAAAGTATATATTGGCCAGACAGGTAGACCATTCAAAAGCCGCATACGTGAACATCGTATGAATTATGAAAAGAAAACAACTCATTCATCATATGCCAATCACATTTTGGAGGAAGGCCATGACTTCGATAAAAATTTCGAAATTCTACATGTTGAAAATAAGGGCATTAGACTTAATTACTTAGAACTTTTGGATATCAACAAACTGAAAAATTCAAATCGTTTGCTAAATGATCAATTGGATCTCAATAGTTCCTCTTTGTTGAACTTATTCAATTAAAAAGTAGTAACTAGGTTCAGATATCATGATCATTATCAGTGTATAATTTTAGGAATCAGTATCAGGTGTATAATTTCAGGAATCAGCATCATTTCATAATTTAGGAATCATCATCATTTGTGTTATTCTAGGAATCAGGGATAATTAGAGTAGGCCCTGATGTATTTAAGGAGCTTTCAACAAAGAATAATTTAGTGTTTATAATACATTCGCTTGAAAAAGATACAGTGTATCGAAACATGTTGCGAAGACAATACAATTTTGTGGAAATTTAATCGTGTTCTACCTTATAGCGTAATAGGTTTGATGGTTGCTGTATTGTATATTCAATAATAATAATAATAATAACTTTTATGACGTCAAATCGAAGTAACAAATTTGAAATCTAATTATAAAATAACAACGAAGATACAGGGGAGTAAATTGGTTCCCGGTCACCCGCCATAAATTGTAGATGAAGTTTCAGTTTTTTTTGAAATGGAAATTGAATGATGAGTGAGTGGTTGAGTTGCATTATTTGATGATCACGATTTTTCAGACGGTGTACCGACATTACCGAGAGGTACAGCTGGAGTAGATACGATCGACTGCCCTGACGATTACATCGTGATAATGGGTACCAGATTGTGCGGCTACAAATTCAATGACGGATCGAACTCAAACTTCACAGTCAACGCTCCTGTAACAGGTAATATTTGCTTTCAAGTTGATCGAATATTGTCAATGATACAGTATATTGCCGTATAATAACTATGGAGGTAGACCACTAGATTTATAGAATCCTATCATGATTCTTATCTACGTCGGAGCAGTTCTTCAGTGTTTTTCCTCTACTCCCCTTTATTGATTGAAAGTCCTCTGATTTGGCGGAAGCGACTCATTTTTCAATACAGATTTGCGCATGTCAAACAGTACTGCATGAGTTGAAGGCATCCAGGCCCGAATTCACCAAAAAAAAAATTGAGTTTAATTTCCAAGTGGCGTTCCAGGAGAAGACTCTGACAGGATTTGCATGAATTTTCTGTTGTTTTATTTTTGTGCCCCACTACGCGACTTCGTGCGTAATTTTTTTCTTCGTGTATGATATGCTTTTGCACTTGTTGCGTAATATATAATATAATAATTTTGAAAATTATTACGTATTTTCGTGGATATACAGTCGAGTCACTTTTTCAGATACCAACGCTGGTCCCATTTTCATACCAGTCAGGACCAATTCTGCTGTAACAGGACTGGGTTTCAAATTATTTTACACCCAGAATCGATGTATTTTATCGTGAAACTCATCATATAGCTCTCAAACGAATTATTTAATGTATTTATTCGTAGAAATAGTGTTAAATATATGTTAACGATTTTATAAATAAAATAGTTGAGAAAATTTTGTGTATTTCATGAATTTTCATTTCCTCAAAACTTTAGTGTGGATTTCTGAAGATGCTTTTGAGCGAATTTGAGGCGGAGTGTTCTATCCCTTGAAATAAAATAAAATCACTTTTAGCAGGAATATCATACACTATTTTTAGTACAAACACCATTAAAAGTCCAAATTAACGCATACCTATTTTATAGTATAGTCCTTAATAGTCCTTAAGATGAAATTATCAGTCCGAAGGACGAGGGCTCGTTTACAAAATATGAAAACAACCGAATGCAATTTGTATAAGATATCACGCTTGAATGCAAAATTATCTGGTCATTTTTATGCACGAATGTAATTCATTGGAATATTTCACGAATAAAGAAATTCTCAAGGAGATGTTATTTTTTGTTCATTTATACTTTCCTCTATAGATTGTATGGAGTACTCAGCTGAACGCGAAATGTTTTTCTATTTTTGAAGTCTATCTGACATTTATTCGTGTTGTTTACTGACGTCTAGCGATACGGTTTCGAATGTGTTGTTATGGTGACTTGATACAATGCAATTACCGCTGTAAATTTTCGATAATTGCATTGCTCTTATGGGACATTTTATATATGAGGAAAATATTCATCAAGAGGAGTTCCCTTCTAGATTTGATGTTGGCGAAATCGATTTTTTAGCATATCACATTGTATGAACATAGGCGACAAACTGCTTAATCACTTTTGAGGCACTGTAGTTCTTGATTCACTCTTTCATATTTTTTAGAGAAGGAACGTTATCCGCTAGAGTAATTTGAGTTATCACCATGCCTCGAAATGAGTTTTCTACAGTTGGAAATGTGTCTTGAATTCTGTTTTCTTTCAAAAGATCAACATTTCAAATTCACTATCAGTTCCACCATTTTTATTAAATCCATTTTTTTGTTTTTCTCTCCCTTGAAAATGAAAAAGAAAGTACTTTGAATTACGATATCACCTATTAAACGTAAATGAAGAGTTGGCTACTTATTGATTATAGATCAATGATGGATGACTGACCCGAAAAAGGAAATTGAACTGAAAAAAATTCAGTTGGAAAAAGGTTGCGTCGAAATCAACACGTGGTTTCGGAAATTTCACCCCTAAGGGAGTGAAAAACGAGCGCCAAATTTTATGGAACAACGTGATGCCTTCCAATTTACTTTTGCATAAAAATTCTTTAACTGAATTGATGCATTTTATTGGAATTGATCGAATAACGAGGTTGAAAAGGGGTAGAGAGTTTTTTTAGGGGTTAGTCAACGCACAGCCTAAATCACTGATGGTAGAGATCTGAAACTTGGAGGGTGTGTTCTTTGAACGACGTAAGCGTCCGATAAGAAAGAGTTTCCCGAAGTTTCACCCGTAAGGATGTGAAAAACGGGGCAAAGTTTGTAATCACAATGGAGTAGCATTTTCCAAATTCAACGTGTGAAGCATGCACTGTGAGTAATCCACAAACAAATTCTTTTTTTTCACTGCTGTCAACCCTACAGAAATTCTAGATATAACGAATATTTTAAAAAACACCGATAGTGTTGGTATAGATTGAATTAACACTAAAATTATTGAAAGCATAGGCCCTTACATCGCAGATCCTATTGCGTATATTATCAATTGCTCCATTGAACTAGGTAGATTTCCTGACGATCTGAAAATTCGAACGGTTACACCAATCCCCAAAAAAGTTTATCCCCAATTCCTGGAATATTATAGACCCATAACTGATCCTACGCTCATATGTAAAAAAATAGAGAGAGCAATATATAATAGAATCATAACATACTGTGAGAAATATCAAATAATCAGTATATGTCAAAATGGTTTTTATTCTGAGAGATCAACAGACAATGCTATCTATAAACTTCTTCAGTATATCAATGAACATTTGGAGCAGAAGAAGCATGTGGGAATACTTCTATTTGATTTAACTAAAGCATTTGACTGTTTGGATTTGAAATTTCTCGAAACTAAGCTTCAGTCGGTTGGTATCAGAGGAAAAATATTAACATGGTTGATGTCCTATTTAGAACACAGAAAAATATTTATCAGAATGAATGGTACTGAAACAAAGGAAAAATATTAACATGGTTGATGTCCTATTTAGAACACAGAAAAATATTTATCAGAATGAATGGTACTGAAACAAAGACATATGATATAAACCTAGGAGTTCCTCAAGGATCAATACTGGGGCCACTGCTATTTTTAATATTTATTAATGATCTATCAAATTTCATGAATACTGATTGCCTAGTATTGTATGCAGACGATGTTTCACTAGCAGCATCTGGTGACAATCCCCAAATATTACGAGAAAGGTTAAATAATTCAGCAAACAAATTCACCGAATGGTTGCACAAAAATGGAATGATACTCAATGTTTCAAAAACTATTCTCCTACATGTAAAGCCCAATAAAGAATCGCAAGATCAAATTCACATAAATATAGAAGAAGTTTCATTACAAGTACTTCCTTCTGCACGATTTCTTGGAATTTACCTGGATTCTGACATGTCCTTCAGAACTGCTTTTGAAAAAGTTAGCAAGAAAGTAAACTCAAGTTACTATGCTATACTGCAACTGAAAAGGATGTTTATTATGCGCTCGTATACTCCCGAATTAGCTATGACATTATCGTATGGGGAAACACGTCACTGGCTCGGAGATTACTTATTCCACAAAAACGTGTTGTCAGACTGATATTCGGTATCAGACAAACAGATTCATGTAAACCATATTTCAGAGATTATATCTTAACGGTCCCCAGTATATATAAATATATATATATATATATATATATATGATGAGTTGTTTTTTCGGGTTTCATTCCGTGTTCTGTGGTTTTGATCCTCTGAAGGATAATTGTCACAACGTTTCGGCAAAGTCTCATTTGCCATCTTCTAGGTGATGATTGAGTTTCGTCCTCCGAACTCGACTAATTACTTCGAGTTCTACTTCTCAATATATAGGGGTGGTCATTGATGGTATCTTTGACCTGGGCCCCTCCCACTTCCTTCGTTCGTCCGACTGCATTTGTCATCATCTCTGGGTAATTACGTGGTAAGGTCCGACCTTGTTCCTCTGGTGTGATCGGCTTGTTTTTGTTTTGTGATAGGATGGATTTCCACGTTCCTGGTAATCTTTGGGCGTCATCTCTCTTGTTCATACTACTCGGTCGTTTCTCAATTTCGATAGCCTCTCTGATTGTTCGAGATATATATATATATATATATATATATATATATATATATATATATATATATATATAGATATATGTATGTATGTACAAATGTATTGTGCTTGTCAGTAAAACCATAGATTCACTCACGCATAATTATGATTGCCACAACTATAATACTAAACAAGGCAGTTTGCTACAAATTCCTCACCACAGAACTTCCTTGTATGAGAAAAGTCCTCAATAGTGTGGTATAAAGTTTTTCAACATACTGCCGGAAACGATAAAAAGTGAGAAATGAAATACATTTCAAAAAACAACTGAGAAATTATTTGATTGAGAAATGTTTATATAGTATAAGTGAGTTTTTGATTTCTAAAGTGTGATTGTATTTGTAATAGCTGTAACTCATCATTTGTTCATATACTTTTAAGGGACTTCTCTACGATCTCGTAAAAGTATTATTTTATATAATACATATGACTATAGATGCATAGTTAAATATTTATACTTTTGACATGTCCAATACCATATGATATGGTCTTACTGGAATAAATGTATTATCATTATGGGACAACGTACTTCAATCTACTTCAAATTTTGCAGAAATATTCTTCATCAGAATTAATAGAAGACGTGTTTCGTATTTCATCAAAATTCATTGTCCAATGGGGTAGAAAAACGGGTTTATAACATTTTCGACTTCTTACAAACGCTCTTTCGAATGCACCCAGAAGGGAGAGCTGTGATGAACCTTATAATACTTAGTACTAAAAACTACACAATATAATAGCATCACCAAAATAATGAACGCCCAACGAAGTCGGTACGGCGCTGGTTCTCTCGGATTGTGGTGTGGAAATGAATTGTAGGTGAATTGAAAAAAAAACAATATTTTACATTCACTAGGTTAACAATAAAATCAATATCGTATTGATTGGAAGATGAGTATCTAGAAGCTTATCAATCACGAAAGTGTTTCCAATCGCAAACAGCAATAGTTGTAAGCTGTGAATCCTAGTGATCAAAATAACAAACACTAATGTATAGCTGACATTTACTGATGAACTTCAATTATCCTACGGACACGTTGCGAGGTGAGTATATAGGTTGAAATTGATTTTATCCTCTGTCTATATTTGTGGTTTCTATGACTATCCTTTATTAAATATTAAACCTCGTTTGAGTCGATAACAATCAAACAAAAACGCCTCTTAAGACAGATCCAGTTCAATGTTCCGAAACAAATGCTTCGCGTAACATGTTGACCTATTTTGGAAAATTCGGTTTTCCAAATTTACCCGGACGATTTTCCCAATGATTTTTCGTTTTATTTCGTGATAGAGGTTCACAGCGCACTCTTTTTGTATTCGTTTTTAAGTGGAAATCAAGTGTTCTAGTGTTTGTACATATGTATCACTTTGAAACAGAAATATGGAGTCTAGTAACAAGGATTTGAATACTCTTTTCATTGAGTTTGAAGGGAAACCAAAGTCAGCAGGTAAGTGAGAAGAATGGTCAATACCTTTCACAACTAATGGAAGTTTATTAAAGAATAAAGTATGGATTTATGCTCGTACTCATCTCAAATATATGTTGTAATGAAAGAGTTTTATGAAAATTTTAGACAATTTCAAAAATTGGTGATATTTCTCGTTTCTTTTTTGCAGTCTAACGAGTGGCACTTTGCTCTGTTGTACCGGAAATTGAGCTGAACTTTGTTGTTATAACACCGAGTATGTTATCATTTCTTCTGAAGTATCTAATATCACTTATCGTATGGCTGAAATATAAAATTTTAGCGGCAAAAAGAATTTTTTGACTTCTGAGGAACTACAAAAAAAAATTCAAGCTTGTGTGTTTTCAGTTAATAAAATTATCAAACACCACTTGGAGTTCAGCGAATATGACGAACTATTTTTTTGGCCCTTTCTGCTCCAAATAACGAAAAGGAAATACAAAACTACTCAAAACTAAGTAACCTCAAAAAATTTACAATGACTCTCTGTTGCAACTTATCGCACCAATGAATACATACAAATTACATCGTCAAAAAGGCTGTTATATTTACTTATTTTGTTATTGTAACGAAATGTGGAAAATTACACCCAGTACAAAAAATGAAATTACCAACCACCGCACCGAAGAGAAATATATCTGCTTACCGGCAATTTTTGGTATCTGTAATGAAATTCTCACTATTGAATTAAACTTGATTTATTTATACGTTAATATTCAGTTAACGTAACGTTATTGGCCACGCTGGTAATCTGTCACAAGATATTAACATCATGAATATTTTTATTCAAATTCATTTGTTCAATGAATATTCTACCAGATCCTAAAGAAGGAAAGAAAACTCTACCTTGTTATTATAGTCCTATTGCATTGCTTTCTATCATTTCATTTATCAAATATCTTGAGAAATCAGGAATGACTAATGATAGACAGTAGGGATTTTGTCATCAAAAATCAACCAATGACTTATTTGGCTTATGTTTCTCATATTTGGCAGCATTGAATAAAAAAATTAGGAGAAACGATAGCTATTGCACTCGATATTTCAAAAGCGTTTGATCGAGTTTGGCATCGGGGTCTCCTTACTCAACTGCCGCTGTATGGTTTGCCTCCTCAGTTGTGTGCTTTGTTGGAGAGTTTTATGTCTGATAGGTCTCTGTATGAAGTTGTTGATGGAGTATCTTCTGATATTCTTCCAATAAATGCAGGCGTTCCACATGGTTCAGTTCTGGCGCCTACTTTGTTTTTGGTTCATATCAATGATTTGCTCGAGAAAACATCTTGTTCAGTACATAGTTTTGCAGACGACAGTACTCTTCATACTAGTTTCTCTTCCAGAGTCCCCATACCAGCTCGAGAAACAAAAATTCAAAGAAACATTCACGTCAATAAAATTAACGATGTCTTGGTAAAAATAATTGAATGAGGTAACATGAACTTGGTGGAATCTTATGCTGGGAAAATCCTGGCATGTCTCTCCTCGAAAAAAGCCGATCTATCTTTATCTAGTATTCAGATGTCAGGAGTAATTACTCTTTCTTTGCTCACACACTCGTTCATTTAATTGGAGCATCGTCGTAGGGTCGGAGACTCTTCTATAGATATTTTGACTATCGGTGCTCTGAATTGTCATCAGTCGTTCCATCCTTGGCACTATTTACACAAATGACTCGACGAGTACAGAATTCCTACCCCTTTGTTGTGAGCTTGTAGATATGTCGAACCTTTCTTGCTCAGGGATCTATTTTTAATAGAACAGCTGAACTGTAGAACTGCTTGTCGAAATATTGTTTTTCTTGAGGCTTACAAACTTCAAAAATTCAAAGTGAATGTTAATTCGTATCTCCTGCATATTAAAAAAAATATTGATCACAACTTGTGCTCTCGTTGCAGAATATTCACTAATTGACTGGAAAATAGATATTGACAGTGATCCTCACTTCAACATTATCAACTGTACGCCTCCTGGGGCCTGATTTTCAAAACTGGTGAACTATTTCATCAAGAGAAAATTGAGATATATCTTTCTATCTCATAAGCGAAGACCATTTGAAATAGAAAAAGACATTCGATGTTCTCTGGGTATGAGGGGTTCATCTGTCCCCAGATTCTATTTCACGAATTCGATTTTCGAGTAGCTCAGACTGTGACTGTAGAATGCGCTGTACCGAAAATATACGCATATTCTTAACAATTCGATTATCGAATTCGTGAAATAGAATCTGATTTGAAAATCGGCAATTAATGCTAGTATAGAACTGCTACCGAATTGTTTTCAGTGTCAAATTGATTTATTGACAAATCTCAAAATTGGCGGTTGGAAAAAAACTTTCCGTTAAACTGGTACAAAAAAGGCGTTTATTTACAACCATATATGTAATGCCGTCACTACCAAAGTCATTGAAGGTTGGGAAGTGTCACATTACATACCTCTACTTCCCGCCCTCATTTCCCGCCCTCATTTCATCTATTCTAGACTTTATCTGACATTTATTTTTATTGGTGACAATTTAACTCATGTATAAAATATCCCATATGCCACCGTGATTTTGTCATTATGACAGCGAAAAAACTATTCCCTAAGTTTTTCAGCGACAAAACGGAACCTAACTCTTGAGAGCATGTCAACCAGATTTGTAAACAAATCTTTGACGGCGTCTTTGTCAATTTTTTTACTTGCGTTGTCAAAAAAGTATATCAGATCTGTGAAAATGTAATATAAGAATTGTGTTTTTAACAATTGTCCTTTTCCGTTGAATTGAATGAACTAAATTGTATTCATTAAATTGTCGTACCGAATTACACTCAAGCTTTTTTTTTTCGAAGAAAACTTGACATTTATGATTCGAGTTTAGTTGCCTTCCGGGAAATTAACTCAAAAAACTGCCAGTCCTACGGACTCGTAATTTTTTCAGAAGCAGTTTTTTTCATAGAGTTGCCAGACAACAAAATTCTCATCGAAATATCAAGTTAACTTCGACAAAAAGAGCTGTCGTGTAATTTTATTATAAGTGACAATTGTATACCCCGTAGTCACGGTAACAATATATTTACTTGATTATTCTGAGAAAGCCGCGTTCTTGGTAAATGTGATATTTCAGATATGTTCAGAACAAAACAGAGATTTATTAATTTTAACAGAAATATGATGGTTGTAAAAAATAGTATACAGACCTTGGTAGAAAGTTTATTCCTGTCTCGAGATCATAGCTAACCTCGACGCTTTGCGTCTCGGTTAACTAACTGATCTCACGACAGGAATGAATCACTTCCCACCTCGGTGTGTGATATACTATTTCGGGACTCGTAAGTTTGTTGGACGACGCGAAGCGAAACTCTCTAACTTGTCCCAGAAACATCCATTTCTGGTACTTATTGAATAAATAACTTTTCTAATCAATATCCATTGTAATTTCTAAATCACTGCAGATTCCTCCCGGCGACCCAGCAACGAAAGCACCTGCAGTCTCAATGTGCCTCTCAGTGAATCGCTCAGCACACGTTTCGAACGCGAAGGCACTCCTCAGGTCATCAGCACCGTGCTACCGATCCTACCCGATAAAGGACGTTCCAAGTCACTGTACAGCATCAACAGGTACAAGTCTTGTCCATACGATTGCGAATCGCACCTGAATGGTATTGAAGAAAGCCCAAGAGATAATGAGACTAACCAGTATAGAAGAGGATCCTTGCCGTTTGAGAAGGTTCGTGGATATAATAGTATGTTACTTTACTATAAAGGAAAGTTTCATCACTTTTCGCACAAGTATATTATAGTAGGGGAGCCCACGATGCTAAATCGGGATTTACTCGAGCGATCTATGTGGTTGCAAAGCTTAGATGAAAAAAAGAAAAAAAGTTTTATTTATTGATATCATCTATGTCCTACATATTTTAAAAAATGTACCTATGTTAATCTGGTTGTTTCCATGATGGCGGTGGTCGTACGTAAGGGTTGAAAATAAAAAAAAATCTCGAGCGCGTCAGATGTTCTGAGGGGATGTTAAGTGAACCTAATTAAAGTTCTTATATAATAATCCGGCGGTTTGGATGTGACGCAGACTCGCGGCCGTTATTAGAATGTGAAAACAAAATCGTCATTTTAATATACACAAGCGCGTCAGATTAAGATATACATGGTTCATCTTCACGCCCTAGACGTTGCAGTCTCAAAATCTGACGATTGTCTAGAGGGATTCGCCTATTCTGCCAATTTGAATATTTTTTGAATTTTTCAAATCATTGAACTTAATTTATTGAAAAGCTCAGGAAAAAGCATGCATATAAAATTGTATGTTTTTTTTAGTAGAGTACTTGTATTTATAAGAAAAAAATTATAAGCAAATAAAATTTTAGAATTTCAAAACGTTGGATATTCTTTGTAAACAATATAAAGCCACGAACGAGTCTGGCTCCAGAGTGGGGGACGGAGTGAGAGGGCAATAGATAAAGAGTGAGAGAGAAATAAAAACGCGGAGAGGGAAATATAGGCATCACGTAGCTGCGGCTTGTGGAAATCGTCAGATTATATATTTTTTGTATTTCTTGAATTATTCCCTTCAAAATACAAAAAAATAGCTACCATTAGTTTTTTCACAACTTTGTAGCCCTCCTCCTTTAGGTCACTCTCGAATTGTCAGATTAGTGGAATATACACGTTTCAAGATGTAACTAACTCACCCTACCTTAATCTGACGCGCTCGATAATTTCAGATGATCAATTTTTTTTTACTAATCTGATCCTTTATCCTTGAAGTGCAACCATATATATAGGGCTAATATATGATGGAAGTACTTTACCGGGTACAAGGTAACCCCCTGTATATTAATTTGCCGCGCTTTAGTGAATCCCGAAATCCCCGCTTGGGCTCCCCTATTACTATGTTTCCTACGACCACCATTGTGATTAAACAATATGTAAATATCAGATCGTTTATATTGAGTTGCCTGCGCGGAGAAACGCGGAACTGTCCGTGGTTAGATTGTCATGTTTACATTTGCATGTGTGTATATGGAGCTTCGATGTTCTCGTGTTCCTTTTGTTCGTGAAATTTTCAATTTCTCGTTAATTTCTGTGTGAGAAGTGACTCAATCAACAGTTGAATACTTGAAGAACATTTCATTGAACAAATTCGAGGGTTTTTAATTATCAAAACATTGTAAAATTCGAAAGACTCTAAGCTGTTTCCAGATGAGACTTGGATTTATGAGTTTCTGCTATCAAGTCGGGCTTACTGAACGAATATTACATAATTTTACGATTAATGTCCATCTGAAATAATTGAAGACTAGCAGCTGGGAAAAATTTACTTCGATCACTCAAATATAAAATTTATTCAATGTATTCAAGCTATAATAAAGTATCAGAAGTGGCAGTGTTCAACTAGTTGATGTGATTCTCCCTAATGAGAGTTATGCATTCACACTAAATTATACATTATCACCAATACCGTAGAGATTGTATAAAAAATTAACTGGTTTATATCCAGAACTAGAAAACAACAAGAAGTAAATATACGCTCCCAATAAATGAAAAACAGCAAACCTCTCAAATATTCCACTGGAATATTTCCAAACTTCTTGAAAATCTCCACAATCGCTATCAATGCTCAAACACACATAAATCATTAAAATCCAAAATTACTGAAAAGTCAACACAACAGCCCCATATAAACACATGCAAACTAGAATATGGCGATCTAACCATTGAGTGTTCCCGCAAAACTCGATAGGGGGCGTATCGCTCATTTTCTATCGCGAAGAGCGTTACTGTTTTGAATTTTCATATAATGTGCCGGCGCCTGGTTCTCTGATTGTCTATCTCTGATACAGGTAGTTCGTATTAAAACCAACTACTGAAATAATTTTAAATTGACAGTTTCAAGCTTTCGTTACACAATAGCTAAATTTTGTTTCAATAAAATGAAAATACCAAAAATATCAAAATTAGATTAATGTTAATCGAATAACGTGATATAAGAACATATTTTTGATAACGTTGATTCAATTCTGAATTAACTGAGTTGGTAGAGTAAGATAAGATAACCGCAAAGTGGTGTGTTCGATTTTCGGCGTCAAAGCTTTTTTTTCCTTTATTTCTTGTTAATAATTAGTTGTTAGTCCAGTTTTTATGTAAATAATATCAATAAGGGAGAGCACATAATAATTACATCTGTAAATCTTACATGATTCACAGGTTTGACGGCTTAACTTAAGTAACTTTCCGCACGGCCATTTTGTAGTAGTTGAATATATTGACTTAATAGTCAATTCTAGGGTTGTACAGTATTCCTCAGCACCTTCGATTGTATTCATTATCCCAACTTTCAATTTTTTCAGTTTTTTTTTTCTGTTACTCGTTTTTTGCGAAATTCGAATTAATTAATATAAACTTACTATGCAACTATTATTTATTGATATAATTATCTGCTATGAACATTTTTTCCTTATCGTTCTCATTTTCCAGTAAATTGTTGTAATCAAGATCGCACATTTTTCCTTCTCTTTATTTTTTGATCTTTGAACTATGTAGTTTGACAGCTTTTATGAAGATCCTGCCCTGGATCCCGAGGTATAAATATTACGGCCCTCCACTAATAAGAGTGTCCAAGACGCATTTTTCGATGTAGTTGAACAAATAATTACTGCAGTCTATTTCCCGTAGGAAATTGATTTAAACACACTTCCTGGTTTCCTCTTTTTATAACTGGCTATTAGGCACGATAAGCGTGAGTGAATTAGTATCTGTAGTGACAGCCAATCGATATGAAACATTTATTTTCAGACAACTGGGGACTACAGGTGAAGCGTGGAACTACAGGGAAATTATATCGATTTCATTTGCATACCCACATGTTCTTTTCACGAAGCGCTATCTGCATTTTCAATGTTATCATTCCTATGATTGACTGATTATTTCAATAAAATACTTCCTTTATACAAAGTGATACGTATCAGAGTAATAATCTGAATCCCATTCTTTCAAATGGCACACCCAGTATATTATGGGATTTTTCTAATTCCCCAAGAGTATTTGTTTCAGGCATGCATCGTGAATATCAAATTTATACATGGTGGTGAAGATTACTGAGAACAAACTATAGCACCTATTCTAGTAAATATTTAATTAGTAAATGATAAAAAGAGTACCGATTTTGAAATATTTTCTACTCATAGGCACTAGTTTAACATAAAAGTTAGCAATAACGGGTTGAATTCCGATTTCAGGTCAATAATTTTCAATACGAAACTTATATTTTGGGCAAAAAAGGGTCCAATACTCAAC
Organism: Zygogramma bicolorata; assembly: GCA_032362365.1. Classification (NCBI taxonomy): domain Eukaryota; kingdom Metazoa; phylum Arthropoda; class Insecta; order Coleoptera; family Chrysomelidae; genus Zygogramma; species Zygogramma bicolorata. The sequence continues at coordinate 3,031,703 of JAVJAQ010005172.1, forward strand.
TAACCACACACTAACACTAATTGCTACCAACAGTTTCATCATCACTTAACTAGTTCAAATTCAGAAATGAACTCCAAAAAAATCAAAATAGACGCTAGACAATAGAATGGCCAACAATATTTCCAGACCTCACCCCGTTAGATTATTTTAATAGGGTCCAGGGTTTATTTCAATAGACTAACCAATAGGTATTGAATACATAAACGTCAGAATATGTGATGAAATTAAAAAACCCACGCCAGAAATAATGTCAAACATCCTGCGAGATTCTCGATATTACCCTGGATATTGTCATGCAGATTATGGCAGATAAGTCGAGCATTCTCAACTATATTCAATTGATTCATCGATTTGTTTCCCATTATTTTTACTTTTTGCTACAACTTTACAGTTGTTCATTACGCATAATTTATATATTTGAACATATATATGTATAACCCCAATGAAAATCATTGAAATTTTCATTGGAAATGGTTCCCAATGGAAAAATCGTCACTGAAAATTGATGAATATTGCTCCCAGCGGATTTTCAATCTGGAACATTCTGTAGGGGAGTTCAAATCTTTGCCATCACAGCAACGACGGTAATAGAGATATCTGTGAAATCTTCACGAAGAACTTGAATGTAAAAGAAAATTTTGTTCGCCTGGCTTTGCGTTAATAACATTTGTTGACTCCGAAAGATTATTTAGTGCAGTTCGGTTTATGAATGATTCGTTGAAATAACTTATTTTTCCAGGTATTCTGTTATAAATTCCGCTAATATGAATGTTCACTAATTTTCAAAACTGAAAAAAATTCGATAGAGTTGAAACTACATAAAGGCATAACTACCAATGGATTATTCAATGTTCTTGTTTGGTAAGAATAATAAAAAAATCAAATATCAGTTCTACACAAGGATATAAAACGTCTCCCTGCGGCGAGGCTACGGTTTGTGACGATATCTCCTCCATTGATGGTCATTTGACATATGTTAACAGTGTTACACAGTTCTGCTATGTTAACGAATTTCACAATAGGAGGATCCTGAGTGTAATGGGTTCAAATAGGTGGTATTTTGTTCGTGCTCGTGTAAATATGTCAAAGAACAATTCACGCAAAGTTTTTATTAGCGTTCCGAGTGAAATTGAGCGTAAAAAGAATTGATATGTTGATATCTCTGAATAAGTTGGTTCGTTTAATGAAGCAAAGTGAATTATATCACGAAATATCTCTTCAAATAACAAACAACGTATATTGCCTTTCTGCATCTTTTTACTTCTGCACAATATGAACAACTCGAAGCATCATGACAATACAAGGAATGAAGGCAATAACTACCTTCTTAACCCTTTTCACGAATAATTCCCCAGTTGAAAATACAGTACTTACTGCCTTGCTTTCGTAGTACTGGTCTGTGGTTGAATAATGTCTGTACACGATAACAAAGAATCAGACATCTATAGTATTTTTCACAGTAAATGGTATTGGCTCATTAACTGCAATAAACTACCCGATTTAATCCCATTGTGTAGAAAATCATCTGGTGAAAGATGCAAATGTGCTACAGGGTCGAACTTAGGAAATTTGAATTTTGCCTAATGTAGGAGATATACAAGTAATTTATTCAAATGTTACAATTCTATTCTATATTTTTTTGTGACACCGGAATCTTTACGCTTTGTCCTTGATTCCATGGAATTTTCAACAATTCGTCTAACTGAAGTAAGAGGCACCTTCCTCAAATTACTGGTTACTTTTGCTGCAGCACCCGCGTTATATCCTTGCTGAAGTAAGGAACTATACACATTTTTTATAATGATTTTTGCGTCACAAGATAAGTGATTCTTCTTTAACGAACCACTGGAAGAAGCACTATTACTTTTTATCCACGGACGGCACATACTGCCTATTCTGTACGTTGGGGTATAAAATATTTGCTATTAATGTCTGTAATAACAAATAAATGTTATAACATTATTGCACGCCGTAACACAAGTGAACACTTCCAATGAAATACAAAGACTAAAATGAACGAGACGCGTAAGCTGTAATCCTCCACAATCCCTCTCTGATAAACAAAATAACCTGAATCCGGTCCTTTTACATTTATGATGTGCATCTCGAATTTTACAACTTAAGGGTCTAATTGGTTTTATTATAATCCTTCAGTCAATACAATTTATTGTGAAAACTACTATACTGTTGGGAGGTTAAGTGAATCGACTTTTTAGAAATCTTCTTCCATTTTACAACTATTGAACGCAGCACAAAAAAAACGTTAGCATCAAACTATTCGATTTTAAAAGTAACATATTATAGCCACCTATTACTTATACTTTCAACTCGAAAATGCAACATAAATATGAATGTTCGCAGCGTACAAATCAAGTAAACAATAGCTGTAAAATACATGCGTGTCGTTCAATGAAGATACTGACGTCACAGAGGGTTCCTCACCTGATGAAGCGATTATTTCATTGTGTTACAGTTGTAGTTATTATTACACAATGGATCAGGTCTTCCATGGAATGACAAATTTCAAGCAATGGCAGCTCTAGTCACTCATTTAATTGTACCTAAATGGGAATTTTGAGTGACATTAAATTTGAATTTCATGTTATTTGTTTGAATAATATCGCTATAATATATCATAGCCGTATAAAAGGTATTATTATATTGTATACGTGGAATGCTAATTTGCAATGCAAACTTCATAATCGTGGGAAGTGACTAAAATTTCTTGCTCGCTTAACAATATACTATTCTAGTTTTTTGATTTTTCAGGTATTCATTGTTGAGACCATTCCTTATCGTTTGACATACATGAATTTATTTTTAGAACATTCCTATGAGTTTGAAAGATCACGATTGCAACGTTTGTCCCCTGGTAAGCTAGTAATTCGTTCCTAATTATTTAATTGATCAATTGGGGTAATTCATATATTTTTCATCCCTCTGTGGATATGAAATAATACCCATAAATCAATCGACTGGAAACGTCGCATATAGAATTTTAATACCCTTTAATAAGTTATAAATAAAAAGAAGATTTCTGGGAAATATATCACGAATAACGATTGTACTGGAATATATACGTCGACCTATCAAAGAACCAATAACTATTAATAGACTTTGAGGTTTCATTCATAATCATCCGATTTTCAATGACGACTTGTGCTCGTTTCGCCCACGTGTATAGTGGAACACGGAATACGTACACCCCTTCATGACTAAACCGAAGAATAATTATTATTGATTTGAGGAATGCGTCTATTCCATTTTGAGACAATACCCGAAAATTTGTACGACTTTTGGAGTTATCCTACTGTAGGAAAAAAATACAGACATGGCTGTTTATATACCAACAAAAATCACTATTATCCCCATCAAATATCAACCAGTGACTCTTTGGATTGTTTCATATATTTGGCAGCGTTCAGAGAAACGTTAGCTGTTGCACTCGACATTTCAAAAGCGTTTGATCGAGTTTGACATCGTTTCCTTTCTAAGCTGACGTCCTATGGTTCACTTCCTCAATTGTGTGCTTTGTTGAAGACTTCATTGTCTATATGTGATTGTTGATGGAGTACCTCTGATGTTCTCTCAATGAATGCAGGTGTTCCACAGGGTTCAGTTCTGGCGCCCACTTTGTTTCTGCTTCACATCAATGATTTGCTCGAGAAAACATCTTGTTCAGCACATAGTTTTGCGGACGACCTTATTCTTCATACTAGTTTCTCTTCCAGAATCTCCATATAAGCACAAAAATCAAAAATAATATATCGAAGACGACTTGGCGAGAATCATAGGGTGGGGTAACATCGACTTGGTGGAATTTGATGCTGAGAAAACTCAGGCATGTCTCTTCTTAAGAAAAGCCGGTCTATCATCATCAAATATTCAGATGTCAGGAGGAACTATTCCCACAAGTCAAGAATTACGAACATTGATGATCTCTCATGGAAAATCCATGTGAGATCGATCGCTAAAAGTGCTTTCCAGAAACTTGGATTTCTATTTCGTGCGAAGAAATATTCACTTCTCGTCAGCTTCTAATGATTTACAAGGCTCAGATACAACCTGTCTTGAATATAGTTCTTGTGTATGGAGCTCAGCTCCAAAACATTCCTCAAAACTTCTTGATTCTATTCGGAGAAAGGCAATACGTCTCGTTGGTGATTCTTCGCTCATGGACCATCTCACTTCGTTGAAGCATCGATTGTCGTCAATCGATCCATCCTTGGCAGTATCAATACGAATGACCCAACGAGTGCAGAATTTCGACCCCTATGTTGTGAGCCTGGACACCTGTTCAAACCTTTCTTGCTCTGAAATCTTTTTTCAATAGAACAGTTGAAACTCCTTATCGAAGGAAGTGTCGCATCAGGATCATTTGTAATATATTCTGATTCTTTTGTAAACAGGGATTTCATATGAAGAGAAGTAAAAATGTTAGAAAGTTATCGGGAGTAATTACACAAATGCTTCAAAATTACCGATAATTTTCCATGAAAGCATGTCGTCTAAAAACTGCATGAGTTTGTTTTCATATTTTGTCGAAAGAGCACGACTCCGAAGGAGGGCTCTTTTAGCAAAATATGAAAATAACCGAATGCAGTTTTTTTACTGACAACATGCTTGAATGGAAAATTATCAGGTTTATTTTGATGCACGAGTGTAATTCGGTAGAATATTAGTTAAAACAACGACGTTCAACAAGTACATTTTAACAATCGTTACCATAGATCAGTGCTTTTCAAACTTTTTGAATACACGACCCCTTTCAAGGATAAAAATTTCTGGCGACCCCCTTGGGCCATAGAAAGACAAAAAATTGTAATGTTATTAAAATACTACATGTAATTTGTGACTCTCTATTTAGGTACCTATATATTCTAAGAACTAACGTTCTCTTCAATGGTGGACATCAAAACTAAAATAAGGCCTCAATTAGAAAACAATTTGATTGTGAATATTTCAAAAATAGCACCACGATTTGAAAAATAAAGAAGCTCATCCTTCTCACTGAAATTGTGTTTTACTGTAGGTAGTGAATCATGTAGAACCTTAACTTACTTTCTTTTGCCGGCGACCCCCCCAGTAAGGCTCCGCGACCCCCCTGTGGGTCGCGACCAACACATTGAAAAACACTGCCATAGATACACGGACCGAGCGAGTATTTTTCGATACCTACCGGGTATTTACCAGCGCGAAAATGTCCCGCCGGGAATTTATCGTTGAAATTGATCGAAAATGTCCCGCTACATATGGGATTTTTAACATACGATGGAAATATTCGCTGTAATTGATCGAAAATGTCCCGCTTCATATGGGACTTTTAACTCACGATGGAAATATTCGGTTTAAACACTTTTTCTCTATTACCACATCGTAGAGCGAGAGTGATTGCCACATATTTTATAATAATTCTTTCATAAAAGTTTTTATTTTTCTGTTTCAACTCGGAGAAGGAAAAACCTAAAAATACCTTTTCAAAAAAGTAATTGCAAACTGTATTTAGTTGGATCATCTTTCGAACAATCTGTTCAGGCCAGTCTCAAATTACCTACACAGTAGGTTTCGGCTGGCACCTGTCAGAAAACAACTACTCCCCTGGCTAATACCACGAAGGGCATTGAATTATATCGAACCGGTGCCAGTGCAGGTTTCTTCACAGAAGTAAATCCTGCATTTGCGTTCGTCGATACAAACGAAGGAATTGATTTTCAATTATAGGGACGGACACACTTGCAGACCGGTTTCGGGCTATTTGGCCACTCGTCAGTGCAAGGCAGTGCCATCATCAACATAAAGTCGATGATTTCCCATTATTAAAAATCAAACTCCTTCACGAGTATCAAGCCCCGGCCAAAGCTGATGCGAACAACGAAGTTATTACGCCATCTACCAATGGACGAGGTATTCTGAAAGCAAATGCAGGATTTACTTCTGTGAAGAAACCTGCACTGGCACCGGTTGGATATAATTCAATGCCCTTCGTGGTATTAGCCAGGGGAGTAGTTGTTTTCTGACTGGTACCAGCCGAAACCTACTGTGTAGGTAATTTGAGACTGGCCTGAACAGATTGTTCGAAAGATGATTTGATTTAACGCCAGTCTTCAAGTATGCCCACTGACTATGTCAAGTGTTTTTACATTTTCCTCGCAGGAGGAATGGGCGAATTCGGTTTGCTTTTGGAATACCTCGTCCATTGGTAGATGGCGTAATAACTTCGTTGTTCGCATCAGCTTTGGCCGGGGCTTGATACTCGTGAAGGAGTTTGATTTTTAATTATGGGAAATCATCGACTTTATGTTGATGATGGCACTGCCTTGCACTGACGAGTGGCCAAATAGCCCGAAACCGGTCTGCAAGTGTGTCCGTCCCTATAATTGAAAATCAATTCCTTCATTTGTATCGACGAAAGCAAATGCAGGATTTACTTCTGTGAAGAAACCTGCACTGGCACCGGTTGGATATAATTCAATGCCCTTCGTGGTATTAGCCAGGGGAGTAGTTGTTTTCTGACAGGTGCCAGCCGAAACCTACTGTGTAGGTAATTTGAGACTGGCCTGAACAGATTGTTCGAAAGAAGATTTGATTTAACGCCAGTCTTCAAGTATGCCCACTGACTATGTCAAGTGTATTTAGTTGGAATGATAAATGAATCAGGTGAAGTTTTCAAATGAAACAATATATTGGGTACAGGAAAAAAACTGCCCATTTTCCAAACCTCCGGAAGTTCCTTGTATCGGATTTCCTCAATACATACCTACTACTGAACTTTTGGCCACCATCTGAAGAAATGCAAGAATTCAAGAACTCCTATGCCGTATTCTTATGTTGCTTGCATAGTCCATGAATCACTGAAAGTATACGTTTTATCATTACATTTTAATTTAATTCCGGATCTCGACACCATAACATTCAATTTAACTTTTGATTCTATTAAGAGAAAGGCAATCCGTCTTGTTGGTGATTCTTCGCTCACAGACTCGCGCACTTCCTTAGAGTATCGTAGAAGAGTCGGAGACTTGTCAATTCGTGTGTCCCGTCCTTCGATTCACGCAGTGTTCTTTGAAAATTACAAGGCTTCCCCTTCGTGTGAATCTGTATTTATGAAAAAACGCATATATGAATGATGTTACTTATTTGAAACCTTCCAGACGAAAATGAAAAGTCCCTCATCAGTGAAAGATGCCTTTGGTCCACAGTTGAGTGACGATTCCCAAATGACTCTACCAGGAACGCCCCTGCCGTCACTAGTCCAAGACTCCAATGAAGAATTTCCAGAACAGTCATTTCCAGTGACACCTGTAGGAAAGGAACAGGTACCAAATAATGTTATCAAAATGAGCAGGTATTTGTTGAAACTTATTATTTTGTGGTAGACTAATATTTCTTCGTAGTTTTTGGGTTTTTAACCCACCACAACCTAAGGAAACCTAGTACATTAACAACGAATTGTTATCAATCGTTTTCCGCTTGACGATATCTACACGGATGACTCGACGAGTACAGAATTCCCACCCATTTGTTGTGAATTTGGAAACCTGCCGGACCTCTCTTGCTCAGGGATCTTTTTTCAATAAAACAGCTGAGGTTTGGAACTCCTTACCAAGAGAGGTTTTTCCCGAGGCTTACAAACTTCAAAAATTCAAAGTAAATGTTAATTCGTATCTCCTGTCCTTCGATTCAGGCGGTGTTCTTTGAAAATCACAGGGCTTCCCTTTCGTATGAATCTGCATATAAAAAAAACGTTCATGGTGGTCATATATATGACATAATTTAGTTTTTCTTCACCCGTACTATAATAATAATAATAGTAATATGTCCATGATTCGTTTCATAATGATATCCATCATGAAACGGATTGAAAATCTGTATCTGTATAGTAATGAGCTCATAATGATACAGATTTTCCATTACGATACATATTTTTAATCAATTGGAAATCTAATTAAGTGAAAGAAGGTTACATTGAAAATTCTGTTCTGAATAAAATCAGAATTTCCCATACAATATTGAATTATATCGAGACTAGCAATAGTGAAGTGAATGCTAACTTTCCAGTTCCAGATCAGTGGGACTCACAATACAAATATCCCTTTTCAGTAGTTCCAAGTCCTGCCCTGATCTATTCGACCTAGCACGTGTGTTGTTCACGAGCACTCCATCTTAAACGAGCATGCATTATACAGGGTGTAACTGACTAAGTGTAAAACATTTGAGGAGGTGATACCTCATCGAAAAAAAAATAGGATCTTTCATATAAAGAAACTTCATTGGAGCATCCCTTGTTATTTGTATAACACATTAGGAATAGAACAACACACAATTAGTATAAATTCAATTTCGAAAATTCACAAACTGACAGCGTCATACCAATTTAATTGTCACTATCGCTAATAGCGACATACTAGATAGATTAGTTTCGTATTTTCGCATTTATAACGATGTATCTCTGTAGTTGTTCGTAAAATAATTTTTTGCTGCGAACTGGTTTATTTTGGGCAAAAAACCCCGTGACATTTTTTGTTTAGAATGAAATAGGCTATCGGAATTTTTTTTTAAATGGTGAATAAATAATGAGAAAAAGTTACATTGGAAATACATTTTAGGGGTTGCGTTTTCCACCCCTTACAACCATAAGGTAAACCAAATAAATTACTGGCTAAGTGTCTCATTGGTGGTACAAAACGTCAGGTTAATTTCAATATTGTAACTTTTGTAAAATAAATTGTTATAAAAATTTTAGGTACTCCCTTTCAGGGGCTGTATCTTAACAGGGGATGCTATAATGAAGTTTCTTCATATGAAAGATCCTATCTTTTTTTCGATAAGGAATTACCTCCTCAAATGTTTTACACTTATTCAGTTCCACCCTGTATAATATTCATAGTTCTCCATCATTTATTGGGTGTAGAAAAAATAGCGTAAGCAACTCTAATGCAATGATTATTAATACATTATTTGCATAAACTATACGAAACTCACCTTCGGCTCGTTTTGTATCCCGGTTAATGCTAGTGTATTAATAACCATAATTAAATGATTGTTGCACAATATAATGTTTATTGACAAACATAATGAGTTGCTGTATTCAGTATATTATATTATGAAGATGTCGGTAAGTGAATAACTACCGACGCCCTGACATAGAAAAAAATCATAGTGATACTGTTTTAAATGATACAAGGTGACTTACAACTTGAAAGAGTTTATCAATGATATTAACGAACATTTATGGAGCACAATGTTGGAAATATAATCCAAAACCGGAAGTTCTGAATTTTTTCCTGAAGCACCACGTGCATTATATTAAATATTACGATTGGTTTGAGCTTTGACTATGTTCTCTCTCGAAGACATAAGTTTTACGAGTTATTGCTGACTGATAGTCAAGTCAAAATATATTGTCAGAAGAAAATAATTCTCATTGACAGAGTATAATAGGAAACTGTTTTTTTGATTAGAGCTGCAAATTCTCGGGAAAAATGCCAATGATATTCTCTATTTCTTGGATTGTAGCAGACCAATAACTCAAAAACTACGAAGAAAAAATAGGTATTGTTCATTACGGTGAAAGAATCTATGGAGAACTGAAATAATTTTATGAGTTCAGTAATTAAAAAAAGGTGAAAGGTATAGCTCACTACAACGTGAAGGAAGAAGCAATACATTTACAGTGGGATGCTCATATTCAGTACATTATCAAGAAGCTGCAATTCATACTTTACAAATTTCGATGTTTGAGTCAGTTGATACCTGAAAAACAGTTGAAAGTTGTATATTATGGACAAGTTGAAAGTCATCTGAAATACGGTATCTTGGCTTGGGGGGCAGCACTCAAAACACATATAATTCCACTAGATATTCTGCATAGGAGATTTCTCAAACTTATGCTTCATAAGAAAAAAGATTTCCCAACAGAACAAATTTATTCAACCGCACAAGTACTTGACATTAGACAGGAATTCTTCAAGAAATGTGCTATAAAGTTTCATAAAACCAAACGCTCTATAGCACGATCACGGCCACAATACAAGAGGGAGAAATTTACAATCTATACCATTCATGACAAAATCAGTTAGCCAGAGATCTTATGTATTTCTATCTCCAAAAATATATAACGCCATTCCCGATGAAATGAAGAATTTAAAGTATATACTGTTTGAAAAAAAATTGAAAAATTTTTTATTCAGCACTCCCAGAGTTACTATCCACAACATAATAGACACATCAAAATCTCACTAAACCAATAACTAGATACATTGCCTGATTTTCAACTTTTTTTTTGTATATACAATTCGCTATTTTTTTATTGTTTTTTTTCCACGAATTGTATCTCGACTGTACAAAAAAAATACCTATCAACTTTTAATCATTGACCCACTTCCCTGCAGCATTGCATCTGTTTTTCATAATTTGTAACGTTTATGCTATTTTATTATGGAACTATACTCAGATTGTTATTACTATTTAGGATGTATGATGTACTTTTTAATCTCGGAACAAGTGTTAACTCACTTACCGAGTATTTTATTCATATGCAATTGTACTTCTTTCAATGTTATTTCATTTTATTTTTTTATTGTGTGAATAAATTTATTATTATTTTTTGAGAAAGAATTTTGTAGGCAGATTCATTTTATGAAGCCTCAAGGCATTTGATCATTGTCTGGCGAATTATCGTAGATGTCCACGAATTGCCTGTCAGATTTCTCGCAGATTTTCTCTTGAGATAATTCCATGTTTCGATTCACTTACAGCTTGTCCAATCCATCTTGCAACAGGAATAATAACGTATATGCCCAGCGATCTCTGTGGAATATACTAAGATAAAAACACACCTATTATATGTGTTCACTGTCTTAAAATTTATTCCTAGAAGGTGTTTTTTATGGCTTATCTTGAAATCCTAATAGAACTCTTAAGTCAAGAAAATAATGTGAACTGTTGGAATATATTCATGCCAACAACCAAGAACACATAATTCTCACTCAATGAATATTAGGAAAAAATTGTCCCTTCTCTTTTCTCAGGTGGCAGATCCAGAAAGTCTATATTTTCGCGACGGCAGAAGGAAAATTGACATGGTCCTCGTTTACGAAGAGGAAGAATTAGGTGTTATGACAGAGGCAGAAGCTAAAAGAAGGGATAAAAGGAAAACCTTCCAGGTGAACCCAATTTCTAAATCATTATAATCATTCCACTCACAATAGTTATTCAATTCCTAGGAAAATTTAATGAAAGAAGGATTGGAGTTAGAGTTGGAGCATAAGGATTTATCTTTTGATGGCAGAACTTGGTTCTTGAAAATACATCTTCCTTGGAAAACGAAAACGAGATATGCTGCTGTGATGAATTTGAAGCTACCAATAAAAAGGTTCATTACAATTTCAGTCAAGGCCTGGGTGAGTCCCAATACCACCAAATACCTTACCTGTGCATATGAACACCATTTCGACTCGTTTATTATTGTTAGTAAGATGTTCGATTTTGACACAGAAAATGAAATTGAAAAATACTCTTTTTATATGTCAATGAAAATTTCACACCCATACTCTTCAACCAATGAGATGCCTCAATTTTGACTAGTTACCATATCAACTAAAAAAAAATCGAGAGGCCCCATGATATTTATTTAAGTGTTCATTTTTTGACAGGTCGAAAAATAAACATATGTGATCTAAAATTGAAAAAAGGCGATAGACTGGGCTGGTACCCATATGAGTTTCAGCATTTGGTGTAACTAAAGTTGGTATTTTCTTTATTTAACGAGATATATCAGATATACCTACATAGAAATTTTTTTCGAAATTGCATTATGTTACTTCTAAAAATATATTTCTACCACCTTTAGTTAACTAAAATTATCAGAGGGCGATTTAGTTTAAATAAAGTTGGTATTTTTTTTAATTCAACGAAATATGGTGGATATACCCATATGATTTTTTAAAACTAGTAATTATTAAGCTTTCTGACAGAACCGCTCAAACAAAAATGATAAATATACATATGTCAAAAACATCAATACCCTCAATAATTTGAAAATCAAAGAAATTAATTTAAAATATCAGGTTGGAATAATATTTTTTTTCCAAATTATGGTGTGAAATTTGTTTATCGAATACCACGCAAGATTAAATTATTTCTGGAAATTTTCTTTCGGGTCCGAATATTAAAAAATATATTTTATAATTTTCAAAATATTCGTGGCCTCTAGAAAATTTCCGGAGATAATTTAAACTCTTGTGATATTATAAGTGACAATTTTTTATTATGTTTAGGATGATAAAAAAGACCATACTGTATCAGACACGATATATTCCAAATGGCAGAAGAAATGGAAGGACTTCTTCGAATACAATCACGATCTGATCAGCCAAGAACCGTCGTTTTACGATGCCACCGAAGGAGGAGATCGAGAAGAACAGTAGGTATTATCGCAGAAAAAGACAATTTTTTTTAATCGATTCATTTCAGATTTGTCGTGAAAGATAGAGTAACTAGTTATTCTAGTGCTCAAAGGAGTTTGATAGTGATGCAGATTCTATTGAGGGTGAAATTCGATGATACAGACAAGGTACGTCTTTCGATTGGAATATTTCACAGTTTAAATAGTGGGTTCTGAATATTTTCACTTTCATGAAATTATTTTCCTAGGTTTGCAATCTGCACATGTGTGGGAGAAATTTAAAGTTTCACAAGTCTTGAAATTGGTAATGCTTCGGTCGCTTTGAACTCTTTTTTTTAAGTTTGTTAAACCTACATAATTCGGTCTCCTCTACAAAGAATCCAAATAAAATTTTTAGCGGTCTCGTATATTTTCGGAGATACGGGTTCGTTTTGTAGTAAAACTTCACAATTTTTCACATCAAATTTTTGTTATTTTAACACACAAAATTCGTCTTTCTTCTGATCAAACACCACACACTCTCTTATTTACTCGTTTTCAACATTTTTAAGCAAAAAAAATATTGATTTATATTTAATTTAATCTTAAAACTGCTTTTGGAATTACTGGATCTCAAATCTGTTGTTTTGACGGGTATCATACAGATGATAATCACTGACTTTACGAAAATTCTAATTAGATGATGTCATCTTGTGCTTGACAAATTGAATGAATATGCTCACTTTGAATTCATAAGTGGTCTTGAAATCAAGTCATTCTCAAGGCTTATAAATTAATGGCTGGCTCTCGAAAATCGAGTTTGAAAATACTTTTTATTGTTTTATTCTGCAATTTTTGTAGTGGCTTGATAAGGGAAATATTGGCTGAACCCCAAATAGCTATCAAATTTTGTAATTTTGTATTTATAAGGCAATGGTAAATATTCATCAGATATTTATGAGGAATTTGGTGGAGGAATATATATATATATATATATATATATATATTGATTGTTATTTTCATAGGTTGGGATACGAAGACTCTTGAATGATAATACGTACATTGCCTGTTTTCCATTACATGAGGGAAGATGGAATAAAGAATCGAGTGATGGCAAGTTACTGGACAGAAGGGTGAGCGACAGATCAATTCATTCATGCAATTATCGAAAAAAAAAAGTTCAAAATGATTTGGTGAATGTTGTAGATACATACCATACGTGGAACAATGCAAGCTTTTTGTGTCTCCTAGTATCGATGTGAAACTTTCAAGGTTCTATGGTATCTCTATTTGAATCGTATGGGTTTATTCAAAATTCACAAGGGAAGAGCATAAACATAAATTTGTAAAAATGGGAAATAAACGGTTCAATTATATTCGCAAAGTGAAAAACTTGTTGCAATGAAATCAGAGATTAGAATTACCTGTATGTATACGTTTAATAAATTTGTAGATTTCAACAAAATGATATTAAAAATAAACTATTTTACTTAACTGAAGTGAAATATTTCTAGAAATGAATTTTGACTAGAAACAAAGTAGCTATAGATGATAATGACTTGATCATTTTTATATGATTTGGAATCATATCCTAATAGAATGGCAATAAATACTTGAAATATTTCTGAGAAATTGTTGTTTCAACTATAATTCTCGATGTGATATTGTTTTTTTCCTTGTATTATAAATATTATTATTCAAATTTATATTCAATTCGTGTTTAGGGTTATAAATCATAATATTATATCCGAATAATTATCTTATATCCATTTTCTGTGTTTCTATGTACAGATTTTCACTTGTATACAAATAACACTTATTATATATGATTTCGAAAAATCATTTCTGAAAACATTAAGATTTCCAAGGTGGGATTTCATGGATCCTTCCCAAACCAGATTCCCATAATTCAATTGGGACTGTAATAATGAAAAATAAATAATGTTAAGGGTTTTCACACTCATAAATGTTTAGAGACGCTCGAATTTTGATAATTAAATTCGTAATTTCCTCAAAAAGAACGCTATGTCTTTGCCCTATTTCAGATGTCTGTCAATCATAACCCCTAAGTACTTAAAACTATCAGTTTGTTCAATGCTGGTATTATCATGAAGTATAAGTGGTCCTAAGTCTGGTAGGGAAATATTATAAAATGAGAATGGAATATATTCTGGTTCCTCAAAATTTACCGTGATCAAGTTAAAATCAAACCAATTCTTAATCTTTTAAAAACCTAACGTAACTTTCGGTTGTAATTCATTTCAGTTTTTTCCCCATATGATGTTACAGTATCATCTGCAAAACTATGAATTTCACCTACAGTATCAATATTGAAAAGGTCGTTGAGATAAATATTAAGTAGAAGTGGCTCCAAGACGGTTTCTTGTGGCACACCGAATTGAAAGATTTTCAGTTCACTTCTAGCTTCATCAATTTCAACAAAATGAGTTCTATTTTCTGAATAATTTTCGAGGAGATCATTATGAGTATTTTCACATTATATTTCAAATAATCGAACACGTATTGTGAAATCTGAAACCAATTATAAAATATGTTCCAAGAGGATGTGAATGTACTGCTGAATTCAGAAATGTTTGAATATACTGAGTGTTCCGTTGGTGTGATCTCCTATAAAACTGGAAATGCAACAAAATGCTAATTTTGAACGAATTAATTCAAATCGTGGTATCATATAGTCCACCAAAATTTCACATCGATACAAGAATAGGGGTAAGCCTAAATAGGTTTACACCCGGTATAGAGTATGACCGTCCAACAAGTCGCTTTTTTCTGAATATTAATAATAATAATAATAATTAATGATCATTAATCATTGCAGTTATTGTACCTAGAATGGGCACGACCTGGAAGGTGGATGAAAAGGCAGCCTCTTCATTTAGTTAGAAAATACTTCGGAGACAAAATCGCGTTATATTTTTGTTGGTTGGGTTTTTATACGAAAATGCTATTCGCACCGGCAATAGTTGGAACCCTCTGTTTTTTATATGGTCTGTTCACCATTGATGGCGATGATAACATACCAACGTGAGTCATAATGGGATCATCCTCAATTTATTTCTGCTCCTCCAAACTTTTCTGTCGTTGATTGACATTTTATTTTTTCAGAAAAGAAATCTGTGATGTGAATGGGCCAGGAAACATAACACTCTGTCCAATGTGCGATAAGGCCTGTAAATACCAAAAGCTGAAAGAGAGTTGTAAATTTGCTAGGTTAACATATCTTTTCGATAATCCAGCCACTGTGTTCTTCGCAATCTTCATGAGTTTATGGGGTACGTAGAACAAGTCTGGGTAAAATGTTTCAAGGGTATATCTTTTTTTTCTTGATTATCAAAACAAAACCTGAAGAGCCGACGGTTTCAGTTGTTCAATAGATGACATTAATCTCATAAATGAAATAGCACAAAGTCATTTTGCATACGGAGTCTCTGTGTCAGCTCTATTGGTTAATGGTGCATACACATATACCATCAAAAATATTAGTTGTTTTAGTGAATACAGATCTAGATTGCTGATGAGTATTTTGGCTCATACAACTAAGGTGTTTCTGATAATATGCCACAACTCTGAAGAATCAGGAGCCACATTCATCTCATCAAGCCCAAAAGGCTGTAGTAGCTTTCTCAACATTGCTGGATACTCAATCCAAAGTGGTTTGGAGGCCATTAACATACCTTCTTGTCGCGTGAAGACATGCTTTTATTCACGACACGATGATATCCGATTTATTTTGGCACATCTTGCTGAATCCACAAAATTAAAACCAACACTTTGTGTTCTCGATGTCACTTATAAGCATTGGCTGCTGTGTCAATTGTTACTGATTAGTAACGTCAAAAAAGACCCCTGCTGTGGGCTTCATTTTTTTTGCCAGGTTGCCTCGTAAAGAATAAAATCTCTAAGGAGGAACAGAGAGCCTGGTCGTAAAATATTTCTCTTAGAAGAAGCCCAATGAAAGCAGCAAACATAGTATATTCGCACAAGTAATGTACACTATTTTTCCTACTACCACCTATTCTATTAAACAAAATGTAAATATCAGATCGTGTATATGTAATATACGCTACACTATGAATTCACCTTAACAGCAATCTGACAGCTGACAGTCTCTAGAGGGGTAATTGAAATTGACTATTGGTGAATATAGATTTAATGGCGTCGGCGGGAATCGTTGCATCAATTTAATGATTTTTGTAGTAAATACTAATAATTCATAATTCAACTATTGCATGGACATTATTGCTATGTGAACTGTGAATACAAAATTAGTGTATGAGTTGCCTGAGTAATCTCAAGTTTTTTTGTGTCAGTCTATGTTTGAATATTGTTTCTATGAAAAGTGCACATGAATTTGCAATAACTTCTATAGTGAAATGAAGAAATAACTATAATTAACGTTAATTTGAAAATGTGACAATAAGTAAGTACTTATAATACAACACTTCTTTTTCTTTTCTTCATTTTCTCATGGATAATTAGTTACCTATCATTGAAGGTTTTCATATAAATAATAACAATAGGGAGGAGCAATTGATAATTGCATCTGTAAATGTTACAGAATTCATGGGTTTGACGGCTTATTGACACCAGTACGGAAAGTACTTTCCGCACTAGTACGGAAAGTAACTTTCCGCTCGAGTGAAAATAAAGGTCACTTTCCATGGGAGTAGAGAGTGCGATATATGTCAGTTTCCTACGTGGTCGTAGGAAAAATTATTTTCTACTGACGTGATGATACATTTCTAGAGTAGAAGCAGCCGTCTTCATTAAACTTGAAATTATTATTGGGTGCTTATCTTGAAGAGATAGCGTGGCTTTTGTATTTGGTAGAGTCGACCTATGTTTCAGTGTGGTTTAGAATGCCTGATTCTTCTTCTTTTCAACCTACAAATGTTATGAAAGTTCATCTAAAACTATTCAGGGAGAAAGTTTTCTTTAATCTTTGAACTTGTGAAGCAATTATCAGGGAATTGGAGAAAATAAACAAATTCTGAAGTATGGAGTCCTCAAACACAACAAAAAGGGATATTCTTTTCCTCAGGATCGAAAATGAGTTGGAGGCTAACTTTGCCCGGTGGATTCTAAGAATATGTTTATTTCAGCAACTGTTTTTCTGGAGCTGTGGAGGAGAAAGCAAAGTGTAATTCAGTGGGAGTGGGACTTACAAGGTACAGAACAGGACGAGGAACCAAGGCCAGGTAGGAAATATCTAATCATCAATGACATAATTGAGACTGATTATGGCCCATTTTCAGAATTCGAAACGAGTGTCAAAACGTTTAGAACCAACCCAGTTACGAGGGATAAGGAACCCTATTTACCAACGTGGTCCAAAGCCGTTAGGTTCGCTGCGACTGGATCGGTTGTATTTTTCATGGTAAATAAATAATAATAATAATAATAATAAATGGCCACGGAGTTTAGCAGAGCAATAGGGAATTCAAAATAAACGAAACTCCCTCTGGTGTCAAATTTACCAACTAGAGATAAGTGCATTGTATCTCTATAAAGCTGTTAGAGTGTATGCCATTTTGATTCATTCCCAGTGATTTTTATATTTTCAATAAATATATAGTGGAGATTGACTCAAATTTTTGGTTCCTTGCACTTTGAAGATGTATCCAAATTTCGCGTTCTTCCTACGGATTTCGTCAAATTCCTGATCAAAAATAGTCCTCCCGGAAATTTCTGGCATGTACAAATTGACATTCGAAAGCAACTGGCGAAACAAATGCACCAGTATAAGACTAATTGCTAATTTCGTACTTTTGCTGTAAATTCAAAGAATAAATATTTTTGGGAATTTCCAACTTTTGCAAATTAAAATGTAAATAATATGTGACAACTATTACTATGAGTATCAGTCGGAAACGATTCGAAAGCAGAAACTACTAAATTCGCAGAAAAAATGCGAAGTTCGGATGTCCTTCAAGAAGGCTGACTATCAAAGATCTAAGTGGACAAGTTGTTGTTCAATCTATAATCTTAATTTTCTTGTAATCGAATGTACTCAGCAGTAGATCTGCCGTGATCTTTCAGCTTCTGAAAGTAGAATAAATAAAAAAAGTGTTGATATAAACCTCCTACGATGAAGGAAAAATTCACCAAAAACTCTTTTACTCTTTTATTCCTTACCTAACCTTGAAATGATTTATATAGGTTGTAAATGAATGACAGAGATCCAATAATAACGCGAATATTTGAAAAAAAGTTCTAATCTGAAGTGAACCTCAAAATACTACGAGTTTTTCACAGCCGACTACACATTTGAAGCCAGTGGCTAGGATCACTCACACAGTGAGACAACAAATCAAACTTCTGCTCAGTTCGATGATAATATAGAGATATCACAATTGAAATATATAGAAAAACAGTGTCCTGGTTCAGGGTTGGAATTTTTGACACCAAGGCTTTTTCATCAAAGGGCCAATTTATACTTCTCTATTTTAGTCCTGAATTCTTGAATGACAGTTAGTTCCACACTCTATTTGAAGGAATTAGGTCGTAATTGATCATATGCTGCCTGAGTAACATTTTTAAGATCGAAGGGAAGACTAAAAGAGACGTATTTTTTCAATATAAAGATTATCAAATATCTGGATAAATCAGTGGTATATGGTGATCGACAATATGGATTTCCTAATTAAAGATCAACCAGTGACTTATTGGCGTATGTTTCCCATATTTGACAGCATTCCATCGAAAAATTAGGAGAAACTTTACCTGTTTCACTCGACATTTCAAAAGCGTTTGATCGAGTTTGGCATCGACGACCCCTTTTTCAATTGCCGTCCATGGTTTGCCTCCTCAGATGTGTGCTTTGTTGAAGATTTTCTTGTCTGATGGGTCTCTCCATGTGGTTGTTGATGGAGTATCGTCTGATATTTTCCCAATAAATGCAGGAGTTCCACAGGGTTCAGTTCTGGCGCCCACTTTGTTTCTGCTTCATATCAACGATTTGCTCGAGAAAACATCTTGTTCAGTGCATAGTTTTGAGGACGAAAGTACTCTTCATCCTAGTTTCTCTTCCAGAGTCCCCATACCAGCACGAGAAACAAAAATTCAGATAATTAACGATGACTAGGCAAGAATAATAGAATGGGGTAACATCAACTTGGTGGAAATCTATGCTGGAAAAACCCAGACAGTTTCTTTTCGAAGAAAGCCGATCTATCATTTACTAGTATTCAGATGTCAGTAGTAACTATTCCTACATGGTCAAGTATCTCGATGCTAGGAATTACGATCAGTAATATTATTCTCTCATGGAAAAACCATGTGAGATCGATCTCTAAAGGTGCGAAGAAATACTTCACGTTTCGTCAGCTTTTAATGATCTACAAGGCTCAGATATGACCTGTCTTGGGATATAGTTCTCATGTGTGGAGTTCGGCATCAAAACATTCTTTGAAGCTTCTTGATTCTATTCAGGGAAAGACCATCCGTCTTGTTGATAATTCTTCGCTCACAGACTCACTAACTTCTTTGGAACATCGTAGAAGGGTCGGAGACTTGTCTCTCTTCTATAGATATTTTCACGGTCGGTGTTCTTCTGAATTGTTATCAATCGTTCCACTCTTGGCAATATCTTCACTGATGACTCGACAAGTACAGAATTCCTACCCCTTTGTTGTGAGCTTGGAGACCTGTTGAACCTCTCTTGCTCAGGAATCTTTTTTCAATAGAACAGCTAAACTCTGGAACTTTTTGCCGAATGAGGTTTTTTCTGACAAACTTCAAAAATTTAAAATTAATGTTAATTCGTATCTCCTGTCCTTTGATTCACCCAGTGTTCTGTGAACATTACAGGGTTCCCTTTTCGTGTGAATCTGCATATGAAAAAGTGCTCCTACATAGACGTCTAAAGTCAAATTTGTTTTCAAATCAAAATGAGAACTAGGATTGAAACAGGGATGTATAAATTAGCCCCAAATTTGAATTCCCTATTCTCCCACTCTATTACATTCAGTGCAATCAATGAAGTTTAAAAGATACTTCCCTGACAGGAAATACAAAACACTCTGTTTCAGTTAATTGTAGTTTTATCCGCCGTTTTGGGAACAATAATTTATAGACTGTCTCTCGTCTCAGTGATATATGGTAGTCAATCTTTTTTCCTGAAAAAACATGCCAAAATATTGACATCTGTATCAGCAGCTGTCATTAATTTAATAATAATCATGTGTCTTACTAGGGTGAGTAGTAGATTGGGTGAAACAATTGCATTCAACTGTTTGAACGTCATTGTTTTGTGGTGGATCAATATTTGTTCCGTAGTTTTCTAGGTTTGTAACCTACCACAATCCGAAAAAATAAGAATTAATATTGGAATCTATACAAGTGTAGAAGGGCAGGTTTTTAATCTAGCCCGAAAAGTTGTTGCGTCTATTGAAGAACAGTTCATTCTGGATAGAACAAGTCCAATTAGTCAGCAACTTCTCTATTGACATTTTTTGTCAATTACGAAAATTGTCAACAAGAGATATTTGCATTTGAACAGGAATTTGCGTAGGTATTAGTTTTGAGAACGGAAGCGGATTTAGTTTCCGAAACTTTAACGATAAGTATTTTCATATATAAATTAGTTCTTATTATTTTTTTGATAAGCAAAATTTGAGTTATTCGAGAAGTTGTTGACTAATTGGACTTTTTCTATCCAGGAAAAACTGTTTTTCAATAGACGCAGCAACTTGTCGGGCTAGATTGAAAATCTGCCCTTCTACACTTGTATAGGTTCCAATATCATTTCTTATTTTTTCAGATTATAGTAGGTTACAATCCCAGAAACCTACGGAACATGCATTCATCTGATTCTTGGGTGTTTTCCGGGTTTGATGGCCGTGGTCCACAGGTTTTTATTCCTGACGTTTCGCCTACGACTATGGTAGGCATTATCAAAGTCTGTGAGGTAACGGACGCAATGATCTCGTTCTCACAGTAGATACTACTTTATTGACGTTATGATCGGCTTTATACCTGTTCTCCTGTTCGACGTCCGATACTATCGTGTTGGAAGTGGGCGTGGCTTGTTTCCTCTTGACTGGTTTGGGTCGTGTGTGCTTTAGAGCTGGTAACCAGACTTTGTTGATGTGTATGCCTTCTTCTTTTCGGTTGAAATTGTCTTTATGTTTGTGAATCTCTATCGCTTCTCTGTGTAACCTGGGATAGTAGCTCTGCGTTCTGTCAATCACTTCCGTTTCGTCAAATGCAATCGCGTGATTGCCTTCTCCGAGTGCATGCTCGGCTACTGCCGACTTGTCTGACTGTCCCAGGCGACAATTTCTCTTGTGTTCGGAGAGCCGTGTCTTGATGCTTCTTTTAGTGGTTCCAATGTAGACTGATCCACAGCTACACGGGATCCGGTACACACCTGGTGTTGCCTACGGCTCTCTTGGATCTTTGGCTGACCTTAGACTATTTCTAACGGTTCGTGTTGGCATCAGTATTGCTTTCACATCGTGTTTTTCCAGCGTTCGTCCTATGCGATCTGTCACACCTCTTATATATGGCATAAAGGCTTTCCCTACAACAGGTTTATTAACAGTTCCCTTCGTGTCCTCTCTCTTGGGTCGTATTGCCCGTTCGAATTCGGCTTCACTATACCCATTCCCTTTTAACGCTTGTTTAAGGTGGTCCAGTTCCTCAGGGAGGTATGAACTGGCCAAGTATCTGACTACCCGGCTACAACCTCTCACAGGCAACACAGACTCATATATTAGGGACTCGGGACATTTTATTGAAAGGATAAGAGACATGAGGCTAGGTCCAGGAGATATACTAGTGAGTTTCGATGTAGTATCCTTATACACGATGGTTCCGGTCAAGGAAACAATACAGCTCATTGGAGAAGTATTCCCAGCAGATATAACCACACTGTTCGCTCACTGTCTGACATCGACATATTTCCAATGGGACGGTGTGTTCTATGAACAAACCGACGGTACTGCAATGGGCAGCCCGCTGAGCCCTGTGGTGGCAAACTTTTTCATGGAGAAGTTCGAACAGCGTGCCTTAGAGCAAGCAATATTGAAACCATATTGCTGGCTGCGGTACGTTGATGACACATTCGTGGTGTGGCAGCATGGAGAAGAACAATTAAAGGTATTTCTGTCTCATCTGAACTCGATTAACGCTAAAATTCAATTTACAATGGAGCTGGAAACCCAAGGGAGAATCTCTTTCCTGGATGTGCTGGTGAACAGACGGGAAAATGGGACACTGGGGCATAAAGTATACAGGAAACCCACTCACACAGACAGATACCTGAACAAGAACTCCAACCACCAACCACGCCAGAAGAGAGGTGTAATTAAAACATTAGTGGAGAGGGCCCGCCGCATTTGTGAACCACAAAACCTCCCTGAGGAACTGGACCACCTTAAACAAGCGTTAAAAGGGAATGGGTATAGTGAAGCCGAATTCGAACGGGCAATACGACCCAAGAGAGAGGACACGAGGGAAACTGTTAATAAACCTGTTGTAGGGAAAGCCTTTATGCCATATATAAGAGGTGTGACAGATCGCATAGGACGAACGCTGGAAAAACACGATGTGAAAGCAATACTGATGCCAACACGAACCGTTAGAAATAGTCTAAGGTCAGCCAAAGATCCAAGAGAGCCGTGGGCAACACCAGGTGTGTACCGGATCCCGTGTAGCTGTGGATCAGTCTACATTGGAACCACTAAAAGAAGCATCAAGACACGGCTCTCCGAACACAAGAGAAATTGTCGCCTGGGACAGTCAGACAAGTCGGCAGTAGCCGAGCATGCACTCGGAGAAGGCAATCACGCGATTGCATTTGACGAAACGGAAGTGATTGACAGAACGCAGAGCTACTATCCCAGGTTACACAGAGAAGCGATAGAGATTCACAAACATAAAGACAATTTCAACCGAAAAGAAGAAGGCATACACATCAACAAAGTCTGGTTACCAGCTCTAAAGCACACACGACCCAAACCAGTCAAGAGGAAACAAGCCACGCCCACTTCCAACACGATAGTATCGGACGTCGAACAGGAGAACAGGTATAAAGCCGATCATAACGTCAATAAAGTAGTATCTACTGTGAGAACGAGATCATTGCGTCCGTTACCTCACAGACTTTGATAATGCCTACCATAGTCGTAGGCGAAACGTCAGGAATAAAAACCTGTGGACCACGGCCATCAAACCCGGAAAACACCCAAGAATCAGTCACCTCCGGCCGTGAAAGTTTACGTTCTTTGATGCATTCATCTGTTATCATTAAATCACTCGTATTCAATTCTCACAGTAGCAAAGCACGTTATGCATACAGTTTACACTGATTTCTAGTACTATCCACTGAAAAAGTCGGTTTGAGAGTATACCCACAATATTTCTACAAACTTCAAAAAAGTGTAACGTTTTGTGACTGAAATTATTCTTTGAAGTTGATGTTCTCCTATTAAATTTGAACCTTCATGACTATGGTTACGTTTCAGTGAAAGCATCCAAATTGAAAAAAAAAAAAAATTTCAAGTTATGCAGTTTCCAATGTAGAACGGCGTACTTACTTCTAGCCTAATAACCCGAGAATGCATTGATGAAAAATACTATTGCTGAAAACCAAAATAAAGTCAGCAACTTCTCGTATTACTTCTTGTATACAGTGTGACTGATTTGAAGTGGATGTAAGACCATGAAGCATATATTTTTGGACCGATTGGAACGATTTTTAGGCTGAATTCTGTTATTTTTCGATGTCAAAAATCGAACAGAATTGTGAGTGATTTTTCTTAATTTTACCACACCACTGGATTAGGTCTGAAACAGTTTCTGTCAAAATTCGTTCGTCATTAGCAAGGGGATGAATTTTGGAAAATATGAGATTCAATCTCAGAACTTTCGTCATAATTCTGACAACTCCATTAGATGAAGCAGGTTTGTTTTATCAATGTCCAGAATTTCACGAAATATCTTCATCATAAAAATATATTCGAAAAGTTAGAAAAATTTGTCGTATAATGGAGAATTACTGGATTTCTGACAACACCACTTTCTTAACTCATAATTTTTCAAATGATGAACAGATTTTGATACAATTCCGGTGATAAACCAAGACCCACTGGATAAAGTAGTCAGAATACTGATTGAATTTCTGAAAGATCGAATTGGTGAAACAATATTTTTCAGATTTTATTCCCCTGTAAGTTTTTTAGTGAATTGTATTTTGTCGTAATTCTGACATGAACCCTTTCAAACCTACTTGATTTCAGTGAAACGATCAGATTTCTTGAATCGCCAACATTTTTTTTATTTTTGACATCGATAAATAAATAAAAGTGGGCCCTGAAACGGAAGACTTCTCGAATGTCTATACCTTATGTCATATTGAAAGTTCCTATTGGGACAAAGATTAGTATTAGTGAGAGAAATTATAAAAAAATGATTTTCTTATTTTCCATGTGAAAGGATTCAAATTGTCGAAGTTCAGTCGTGTTTCAGGATAACCACTTGTGAAATATTATTGAAAAAAGTATTGTCTTCGGGAAATATTTCTTGGGAGCAATAAGAGAACATACATGAGTTTCAAATAAAGAATTTTCATCAACGGGATTGAATTCATTTGAATTATTTTGGATGCTTGCTGTATGTGGAATATGTGAATGTTAATGTAGGTATATTCTTAATAACGATTAACAATTCACCCACAAACGCACGTGTTTTTCATAACACCTCATTCTTGGCAAGTGGGACTGGGGTTTATATCACGACGTCATGAGAACTGCTTGATATGTAAAAAATGATGAGAGTTCTGGCGATCTGTTCTTGCAGGATATTCATCTGCGAAAAACTCAGAAAGAGTATAATCATCAACATAATATACAGTGAGGTCCATGAAGTGAGCAAAAAATCAGGTTTTTCTTTATTAGTTGTACAACCAAAATTTAGATACCGTCGAAAGGTGATGCATGTTCGATAACCAACTTTACCAACCAACATTTAGATGGGCTTCTGATCAAACAGTATAGGGAAGGGCAGCTATCGGTGCGATAATAATAAAAATAAACTTATGAATCGCGGTGTGAATTTGTTTTCAGATAGGTTCAATGAAAAAATGGTTTCAATACGTTTATATATATCTGTTTATTGAAGGAAGATTCTAATAGAAAGATACTTTCCATGAAATCCCCCAAAGAAGAAAAAAAAACAAGAACTCACTTTATCTTATGAAACAAATATTTTTCACAATATATAAAACCATTGTCTAGTGTGGGATGACAAAGTATTCACCAATCCAGCAATAGTAAAGTAACGTTTTGAATGTGCTAATGTATTCACACTTTATGTTACTATATGCAATATCTTCTTCTGGTAGTGGAGCACAGTAAAATTAGACTAGAATTTTGATATTCACCTTTTAAAAGCGTCTGGTGTGA
The DNA here is from genome assembly GCA_032362365.1 of Zygogramma bicolorata. NCBI lineage: Eukaryota > Metazoa > Arthropoda > Insecta > Coleoptera > Chrysomelidae > Zygogramma > Zygogramma bicolorata. The sequence goes on from JAVJAQ010005172.1 coordinate 3,057,515, forward strand.
TGTATTATCAAATTGAAACAAATGTGCATGTTTTCAGAATGCATTTCTTCGTCTAATGCATCTTCAAAGTAGAACTAGGTATTTGAAGATATTTTTTTTCCAGTTTTATCATAGGATAGCCATATATTTAACAAATTTAGAGAGCCCTAGAACTCAAACAGAATACGAAGACTCCTATACGTTCAAAATATTTTTATTTGAATTTATGAATTTCTATTCTTCGTTAATATACATCGCATTCTTTAAGGTGAGCATTTGTTTGAAACTAAACCCATTATTGAAGTAACATCTAGCTGTTTTCAGGGTAGATTTTTCGAATATCCAGGTGATACCGTGAGTAGGAGATCCGAATTTTTCCGTGTGAAAGGCGATATCTGTGATCCAGCAGGATGCTTGAGCGAGTTATGTATCCAGCTATCGATTATAATGATTGGGAAACAGGTCTTCAACAATTTCGTCGAACTTTTCAATCCGTAAGTATCTTGTCTCTCGAGTGAATTCAACCGGAGCATTATCAAAAATCCACTATATGCGTGGAGTAACATGTGAACAGAACTTTTCCGCTCTGCCGTAAGGGATATGTGAGCATAATTCTCCTTGAAGCGGGTTTTTATAGTACGCCAACTTTGACCAATATAACTTTTGTTGTCTATACAACTAGATTTCGTATATCACAGACGTTTAAATAATTCTTTCATTCATCCAGGCTGCAACCTCCGACAGAAATTCTGATTTCTGTGAAGGGTTGGAACTCTCTCTACAAGTAGACCGAAGAGATAATTTTCAGAGAAGGTACACTTGCTTGTATATCTTGAGGATCTTTGCCAAAAAATCTGTCAGATATCGGCAGAGTTGTAGTCAAGACACAAGCTGGGGGAAAAATTAAATGGAAAGAAAGGTCTTGTCACACATACTTTTGAAGCTGCTTACGAATACTGTACAACCCTGGAATATTGAGTCAATATCTTCGCCCACTACAAAGAGGCGGAACATTTAATAATCGCCTGAATATATCGAACTTTGACTTCATGAAATAGTAAAAGAAATATCGACGTTCTTGTGTTCGAAAGTGTACGGCGTGAAATATCTAATAGGCTATTCTTATTCAAGAAGTTCAAGGCAACAATTTCGAGCAACTTCTGAACTGAACTCAGCCTTTTTCCTCAAATTAAATTAACGATGTATTCAGGCAATTATTAAATGTTTCGCCAATTTGTAGTAGTTGAAGATATTAAATCAATATTCTAGGATTGTACCAGGGTTGGGCTGATTAAAATCAAGTGATCAAAATCACTATTAAAATCATGATTCAAATCGCTTGATTTTTAATATTGAAATCATGATCGAAATCAATTTTTGTTTTTTTTATTCAGAACCAGATAACAACATATTATGAAAGTTTTCTCGAAGATCAAAAGGAGTATCTGCTTTTAGCAAAAACAACAAAAAAGAAGTAAATAATGCCAAATTCTTAAACTTAACGTAACACCTAAATTTTATTACTGTATATTTTCAGTCTATTCATTTTCGTTATACAATTTAAACAAAAACACGAGTTTTCCTCCTTTTTCTATGCCTAATCTGTTTCTAATATGAGTGTACAACTAGCGAAATGCGTGTAATTGTTGGGCAACGTCAATTTAATTAAGAAGGAAAACAACCCTCGACAGGAATATTCTTGCAAAAAGCACAACAAACGCGTTCGTGTTCGTGCCTCACTCGGCACTGTATAGCGAGTGTATAGGACAGAAGGAAAACAAATCGCGACAAGAATTTTCTTGCAAGAAGCGCGAAAAATGCGTTGTCACAAGTTTTTGAGCCGCAAATTGTATTAAAATTTTCAGACTTATACATTAAAATAGTCAAAAATAATTTCAAAGAATCAATATGTTCAAATTTTATATTTGAATTTAAAAAATCAAAAAAATCTAATAATTCTTGATTTTTTAAAAAATCAATGATTTTTGCTTTTTTAAATAAAAATCAGATTCAGCCCCACCCTGGTTTGTACAGTATTAGTCAGCAGCTCCAAAAGTATGTGCCACAAGATCTCCATTTCCTTCCAGGTGACGCACAGTTGCCATTTTGAGATTTCCACTACTGAATATAGTATTCATGCATCAATTCCATTATCCAATCTTTCGATTTTTTGACTTGACCTGTTTTGAAAATAACAGGTGAAAGGACATCAAAGAAAGCCACTGTATATAGTTCACAATAATCATTTTTTTGCGTTTACTTGTTTTTTTTAAAATATAAATGAATTTATATTAAAATAACTGCAAATATCATTTATTAAATATAATTCTGTGCTTTAAAAACTTTTTTCCTTGTCCGTCTCATTTTTTCAGTATATTGTCTTTAAAGTTTGTTGCAATCAAAATCGCACATTTTTATTTAACTTTTATTTTTATTTGAGCTTTCAACAATGCAGTTCAACAATTTTAATGAAGACTAATTGACCTGCCCTGGATTCTTAGATTCAAAGAATTTTTACGCCTCTAATATTCAGTTAAAACTCCAAATTTTCACGTCTATCGCGATTTCTTTCAGAGCGTTCTATAACTGGTGGAGGTGGCGCACCCATCGCTCAAATACCAAAGACTTAACGAGAAAGCATACCAGATGGGAAGAAGATTACCATTTGCAAGATCCTGGAAGACTAGCATTATTCGACGAGTATTTGGAAATGAGTGAGTGCTCATACATTGTTTCTTAGATACTTTCGTTAATCTTCAATGTAATTGACAATGTTCCTTGCTCAGTCATCACGATTGCGGATACCAGCAATCAAAAACGTCGTTAGTACACTCAACTTGAAACTTGGTTTTAACATTTATTTATACTATTTCATCAATCTCTTTATTTACAATTTTTTGACTAATATTTCACATTCGATATCTCAACTTTTTTGTCACAATATTATTTTATTTTTTTCTTGACTAATTTTTTTTCACTAATATTTCATATTCGATATCTCGATTTTTTGTAACATTATTTTCTTTGATCAATAATAATAATAATTTATTAGCCCAAGTTATGAATGTTACATTTAAGGTTGTTTAAGGTTGTTGTAACCTTAATTTCATTATCGACCAAAAAATCCATTTCAACCTTTTATTTCGATCTGATTTCTTTACCGAGTCTGAAGCTGTGGACCTTATCGATAACACAATTGAAAATAGATTCAAATCATAATTGTGGACTCTTATTACTGGATCATTGCAAAGCCTTTGATACCGTTAACCTTCCGTTAGGCGCGCCACCATATGTAACGTCGTTAGTCGCGCTGGGACTAGTCCCATATCAACAACGCAGCCTGGTTTTTGGTCATATGAATTATTTTGGCTTAAAATGTTTTTGGTGAATCAGTTTATTACTAAAGCGAGTTGAATTGCATTTGCAATTGCATTATAATTTTATTGTGTTTTATAACTAGTGTTTTTATTGTTTATGAATTATTTTTTATATTTATACCTCTTAATAGTAGTATTTGTGGATACGACTTTACACAATTCACGTGAAAATATTCAGGGAACAGAAAAGCAAGTAGGTAATAAATGGCATCAATCCGATTTTATTGTAGTTTGATTTATTCAGATTCACCAGCGGTTTCCTCTTCAGTTATATTTTCTAAGCAATTTTTACATATTACTTGGACATGTTTTTTCAAACATATATAGGTATCACACTTTTGACATGAATAGGTTGTTCTGGCGTCCTTTTTAGATTCGTTATAACATGGTTCGCAACGTTTTCTCTTGACCGCTCTTCGGCTCGTCCCAGGTTAAAAGCTAAACTATTCAATTCTTCCACGTCAGCGGGGTTATCAAAATTATAACGCTTTGTGTCCATAATTATTAACTCTGTTTCAAAAATACACGGCACAGTAACAAATGAACAAGAAAAAATAACCTACAAACAACGAAGCCTACAAATAAGGTACTGAGACGCTTGTTCAATGTACGGATCAAAAATGAGTCGTAGGTCGTAGGCAGTCGCGCTGGGACTATCAGTCCCAAAGCAGGTACCTGACACACTCTATGCAAATTTTCTAAGAAATAAAACTATCCCTTCGCATAAAACTCAGGCAACTGGCTTCTAGAAGTTTACTGTGAGATGTCATAAAGTTACGACGCTGTAGCTATAATAGTTTTAATATAATTGAGAAAATTGTAAATCATGGGACTGCCAGTCTCATGCGCGACTAACGGAGGGTTAACCACGAAATATTACTAATATTACTAAAATTGGCATCAGGGGTAAATTTCATACTTGGTTTCAAAATTATTTGAAAGACAAAAACAATTCGTATATATGAGGAAAGTTGAATCGAGGATAAGGAACATTCGGGGTACCTCAAAGGTCTATTCTTGGCCCTAATTTTTTGTCATTTATATATATAATAATAATAATATTAATACAACTTTATTCAGAATATAATAATGAAATAACATTTAAAAAAATTTAATAAAGCAAAAGGGGAACGATAAGTACTCATGCACTTGTTTCGTTCATCAGATACAATATAAAATATGCAATATACGCAATGTATTATAAATATATAACATTAAAACCACATATCATAGTCAGTATAAATAAAATCTTAAACAAAAATGATATAGATAAAAGGACATAAACAAAGCACAGTACATGAATATAAAAAAAAAGATGCACATCGGACAATAAGCCACAAGTTATGTTTCTGGTAAATGCGTGATAAGTTATTCCTGCAACTTGATAACGAAACTTCTCTCGCGGTCCAAAATAAACGACCTTAGTTTTTTTAAATATTGTTTTATTATTGATTTTCTTCTTTCTTCAGAGTTTCTGGTACGCTATTTTAATATTCAATTAAAATGTATGAAAATGACCTTTGAGAATATTTGGATAAGTCAATAACTTTCTATTTCTCGTATTGTATTCATGATCAGAAGTGAGTATTGGTTTAGGTACGGTGATATGTAATTTTGTAACAGCACAGTGATAATGTAACTGTCTGATGTCAAGTAATTTTGATTCTGCATAAAGATTATCAGAAGGGTATCTGAAGGGTTCATTTAGAATTAGCCGAATGAATCTTCTTTGCAGTACCTCAAGGGGGTTAAGATATGTTCTCATATGAATTCAATATCTGAATTGAATCAACACGGTGATTTGAAGTCTAAAAATATTAATGGGGTCAGAAATGAAATGGAAAGTGATCTCAGTATTATCACACTGTGGCTGAATTTTCATAAAATGACTCTTAATTTCAATGGATCTAAGAGAACATTACCTAAAATGAAGCGACCACACATTTTAAACAATTCCAAAATAGGAATTACCAAAAATATCAAATTTCTGGGGAAAAGCATTGATCCAAAAACTATCACCAATTATGGGTACATTATCTACCTTTGAATTTTTTCTGTCACTGAAATATTTGGAAATCATTTACTTGAGCTTGATTTATTTGAAACTGTGCAGTATTTGAAAACTGTTTGGGGTACTGCATCAAAATCAGCGATGAAACCATTAAAATCTCTACAAAGCAAGACAATAAAATATATTTACGAATTGCCATTCCGAGAATCAATGAGCAAATTCTTCAAACCCAAAAATCTTCTAGGCAATGATTCATTACTCAAGTTAAAAATGAGCATTTTTATTCATTCAACCAAATGGAGAAACATTCTAATCTCTTTTATGTCATCATTTCTGTTTGCCAGAATCATCTCACTAGATAACAGCATCATTTGAGAACTTCACAATTCAGAAGCGATATTGGAAAAAAATCGTTATACTTCACCGGAATCAAAATATATTACAGTCTGTCCGAATACCAAAAATCAATAGTATCGAAAAATTCAAAAGAGGCATAAAAATACTATAATATATCAATGGAAGATACTGATAGACTGATTTCATTTATTTTCTGTTGAACTGAAATTTGTTCCTTATAGTTTTATAGAGTTTGTATATGATGTTATGAGCTTTAATTCCCTTTATAAACATTCATGTTGCTTGGGATCAATAAACTATTATTATTATAGGATGGTTCTTTGTTCAGGTACATTCCGATTTCAATCGTTCATGCCATTTGAGATTGTCATTTGTTAATAATTTCCATGGCTCTGAAGTCGCCCTTGGATTTGCACCATTGCAAAACCACTTATTGAGATGTAAACAATGTTAGGAACATTTTCATTGGTCTTGTAGCCCCAACAGGGGCCGTGAATTTACAACGAACTCTTCCATCGCGATTAGCACCACAACAAGACCTTTTGAAGTGACAAAATCAAAATATTATTACAAGAAAAATGTCATCAGCTCGATGTGTGATGTTTCAGTTCTACAATACGGCTTCGTAACCTTGTTCGTAGCAGCATTTCCTTTGGCTCCGCTCTGCGCTCTCTTGAACAATATTGCCGAAATAAGGTTGGATGCGTACAAAATGGTGACGCAGGCAAGGAGACCTTTGGCCGAAAGAGTAGAGGATATCGGAGCTTGGTACGGAATTTTGAGAGCTATAACGTATGCTGCTGTTGTGTCAAATGTGAGTTGATAGTGCAGCATATTAATAATGTAATCTTACTCAGTATTTCCAAATGGAATACCAGAATACTTTACATTTTTTTTATTGCACTAAAATCACGCTTCCTTGCGCTTTCAAGGTCACTCCAGTTTAATTCTATTGATACTGAAAGAATACTTTCTTTTAGATTTTCTCCTGAAAAAATGATCTCGTGTGTAATCCACACCCTGAATTCTGAACAAAGCAAAATCCCACTTGAGACACTTGAATGTCAATCCTTTGTTCTCAAGAGTCAAATTTCTGTGACCTCCATTCTGTGCTCGGGTTGTGTAATGTCATTTTGTGGCGATAAATTTGAATGTAGGGGATAATCAAATCAGTAGGTTATTTCACGTCATAAAATCAATATTTTTTTTTAGGATATCGTTTGAAATGAATGTGACTAATCTGAAATTCTCAACTACCTACATTAGCTACTCCACGTTTCTTTTGCTTTTTTCCTCCAGTCCATGTTTGTCTGGAAAGGTACATTCGATGACCAGGAAGTAAAAAGCTTTCAAGAGGATGTTTTATTCGCAGCAGCTTCAAATATGTATACTAGATATATTCAGACATTAACAATGTAATGAAGACTATAAATAACTTAAAATGAAATTTTTTTTGTTCTTCGATTTATTAGTTTTGCTTTTTTTCAAATTTCTATTTGCAAATTTCATTGTATAGACAACAATTTCAAAACAACAATTTTAGAACAATTTTTATAAAGCTAATATTTCGACGCAAATTATTTAAAGTTCTGAAATTTGTAAAGAATATATGAATATGAATTAAGAGAGCTACTATTCTACAGAAGACAGATAGCTATTATCTTTTGACATCCCTTGGAAACCTCAAGAGAGATGATAATTTGTCTCTAGCCTTCGACAAACATCCGCGATAAGCACCCATTTTTCCACCTTGGAAGTTAGCCATAATAATTCAAAATACAATATTTCAACACACAGTGACGCTCATCAATCAAGTTGATTGGTAACACCTCGACATGTCAAACTGCTGAAGTTGGTGTTCTGTGGCGAGTGTCTCTACTGTATTTTTATGATATACTGGGGCAAAATCTCACAATCGGACAAAATACAAATGAAAAGTCATACTTTCAGCAGTTTTCGATGGAAAATAATTAGTTTAATGTTATTTGTCGCCAATATGGTATGCCTATATTTCGTTAAAATTCTTTTAACTTGCTACCTGGTTCATTCTCTGCAATTGATTCAGCCGTTTCTGGGTTATTTGCAGATTTATTTCCTATTCGAGTATTAAACACAAAATTAAATTGCTTAATTCTCAGAAAGGGCTCATTCAAATCTGGAAAATAAATCAGCGCTGGATAATGACTCGAAAAACGTTTTCAACAAGGCGTCACAGGACCTCTTTTGAACAATCTGTTCAGGCCAGTCTCGAATTACCTACACAGTAGGTTTCGGCTGGCACCTGTCAGAAAACAACTACTCCCCTGGCTAATACCACGAAGGCATTGAATTATATCCAACCGGTACCAGTGCAGGTTTCTTCACAGAAGTAAATCCTGCATTTGGTTTCGTCGACACAAATGAAGGAATTGATTTTCAATTATAGGGACGGACACACTTGCAGACCGGTTTCGGGCTATTTGGCCTCTCGTCAGTGCGAGGCAGTGCCATCAATACCTCGTCCATTGGTAGATGGCGCAATAACTTCGTTGTTCACATCAGCTTTGGTCGAGGCTTGACACTCTGGAGGATTTTGATTTTTAATTATGGGAAGTCATCAACTCATGGTGATGATGGCACTGCCTTGCACTGACGAGAGGCCAAATAGCCCGAAACCGGTCTACAAGTGTGTCTGTCCCTATAATTGAAAATCAATTCCTTCATTTGTGTCGACGAAAGCAAATGCAAATGTGTTCAAGTAGGTATGCCCACTGACTATGTCAAATGTTTAAACCTCTTTTCCTATTCGAAAAATAAGTAACCATGAAAAATGCAAGGCAAAACATCAAACACATCATCATGAAATGAGTACTCAATCAAATTTCAACACTTTAAAAAATATTGAAGCTTAGAAATTTATTTTTATCATAGAGGAAACATGAGGAAACATTAGGAAAATGTGAGAGGTTGCTGATTCGTATAGACTAAAAAAGTTTTGAATGGGAAATGCCATGGTACAGTCGCAGTCGTTCAAATGCCCCAAAGAATTCGGTATAAATAACATCACACTGCACACTGCATTTAAAAACTGTTGCACATCATCAAAGGTATGGTTAAATCTTGTGATACACTGTAGCCAGATTCTTCTAGAATTATGGAATCTGGGATATAAATCAAACTAACGTCTTGAATATGAAAGAAGGAAAATCGAAAATTTTCACAAACCTTAATAGGTACGTGTATATCATTCATTTAAATATGGAAGCTCATCCATGAGAAGTTCTTTCCTTGTTTTCCATGAGGGAACTTGGAGTTGTATGCCCATCCGAAGGTTTGAATCATGTATAATGAATAGCCTATAATCCAAACTATTTTGAAAAATCGAGATTTTCCCATATTTATAAACTACAAATACTTACTGCGTTCTTACATATTCACCAAATATAACGCTCAACGCCTATATCCAGTACTGAGGCATTTGTAATCTTTGATCTTTGATCTTTTGAGACATCGCACTGACAGTATACATACTTAGGTAATAATAATACATCGGTCACTACGAGCACCTTTGAAAAAAATGTGGAACTTACATAATTCGGTCTTCTCTACAAAAAATCCTCATAACGTTATCGGCGGTCTCGTATATTTTCGGAGATAAAGATCCATTTCGTTGTTTAACTTCACAATTCTTCCATATCAAATTTCTGGTGTTTGAACACACAAAATTTTCCTTTCCTTCATCTAAACACCACACAAGTCCTTATTCCTTATTTTCAACATTTTCAAGCTGACAAAACCATTATTGTTTTAAAGAATTTTCTTTAAACGTCAAGATTCTATTGGGATGTCATAGCTATACTGATTTATTTGCGATGTTGTTGGCGTTACCACTGTTATTGTTAGTGTTGAAAACTGAACATGTTGAATTTTGAAGAAGGGTAAATTATTTGAAACAAAAATGCTTTTGTCCGCTTAAAAATGTCACAAACAAGTAAATTAGGACTTGTGTGATGTTTTGAAAAAAAGAAAGACAAATTTTGTATGTTCAAACAATAGAAATTTGATGTGAAGAATTGGGAAGTTCAACAACAATCAACAGTATCACCGAACGGTTTATTGATATGATTGACTAGGTTGTGTTCGATTTGGCTCTCTAACAGCCGCTAAGGGAAGCGAAGGGACATTATCATCCTGCTCTCTTTCAAAATAACTAATTGAAGAAGTCACCAACTCTCGACAGCGATAGTTTTTAACTCTTTTGGTAATTTTACGAACAGCCTGAGACTGATACTATCTATAGAAGCATCGAAATACACAGTGTTTGATCACAACTAACTATTTTTATGTACCAAAATGACCTCAACACAGAACTCTCACTTTTGAGTGACAATAATTGTCAATTGGTAAATAACATACTATCAAACAAATTGCGGCAACATCGGAAGTGCTGCGAACCAAATGCCGAAGAATAACAGGCTCCAAATTTGAAATTCAATATAAACGTTCCAATGTATTTCCATCAATGGATTGGTACCAGTGCGTTGATTTCATATCTTCATAGATGACGTACAAGTTTTTAAATTGTATTCACTATATGTGATTCATCTTATTTTGAAAATGAATATTGCCTTGCAAGATAAATAAAAACCCTGGTGCGTTGACCGATATGTTTTTGTTTAGCCAATTCCTCTCGACCTGAGAAATCGAAGAGTAAACGTACATTTTTTGACGGTAGATGGTGTTGAGGTGGTGATACAAATGCGATTTTCTAAGGGTACATTTTCATTGAGGCGGCAGCTTACGAGTGATTTTCGATACCGGCGCGGCGGTCTCATTGGATAAACTCTTGCGGGATCTTTCGTTCACCAATATAATTTTCAGTATACAAAATACGTAAGGTCAAGTTCGTCTAATAAAAAGCTATTAATTTCTTCGAAATGTTTGACAGTTCGATTTGAATTTGAATGCATTTGTACCTAGTTCTTGTTTCTTTTCACGTTCTTCTTGTTTATATTCTTTTTAAGTATTTATCGTTGCTGTTCTTATATTTGTTTGATTTTATAGTGATAGATTTATTATGAAACTATTTACAAAGCACAAAATAAAACGCTCGTGTAAAGTGTAGGTATCTCTCATATCATCGGCTCGAAATCACATTAAAATTGCATTTTTTTAACACTATGAAAAAAAAAGTACTTACCTATCTTCGGTTCCTCAGAAAGTAGAAAGATAAGATATCAATACTTTCCAGTTTCACTCACAACTATTGTTTCGGAAGATTTAAAATCACAATCACCGAGTTTTTGATTCATTTTTCATCAAATTGAAAGCAAAAGGAGTACCTAATAATCAGTCAAAATGTGATGACTACATAATTTCTAGCATTTCGCGGGGAAGCAAGAAATTGCATGCGAAACATGAGACCATGAAAAAAACCTATAAATCTATAAATAATCGAATGGCCGTCGAGCAGACGAATATCATGGCATCACAGATTAAATTAAAATCACGTAGGTGCGCCTCTGCTGGCAAACTCTCGAAGGCATCTCTTCAGTTAAAATTGATCAAAATTAAGATAGAGAAATGTCGAGAAAATTTGTTTACAATCTATTAGGTATAAGTAAACACACCAGGGTTTCTATTCATCTTGTTGCCTTGGAATTATTTCATTCTCGATGAGAGAACAGTGGGTATATTGTGAATCTTTTTCAGGGATTTGTGATAGCTTATACCAGCGATTTCATTCCACGATTGGTGTATCAGTTCAAATATTCCCCGACAGAAGATTTAACTGGATACATAGACGCTTCTCTGTCAGGTAATTTTGAGATTATAGAAATCATTAGTCGCTTCCATTATTTATTTTTAGTTTTCAACACTTCGGATTATCGCGAAGACATGAGGAGTGACGATGAAAATCCTCCAGATACTTGTCAATATAGAGGTGAGTCTCTTGAACGAAATACGGCCATCTGTTTAGGATGTAACAATAATTTGTGCCATGTTTCTACTATTTGCATTTTTTTTGAAAAGTTTGAGTGTCCCGACAGATAGTCTTTTTGGGATTCAATACGTGCATTAAATGTTTTTATTTACTACTGATACATAATATAAGAAAAAAATTTGTTCACCTAGGCAAAAAACCCAGCTCACTAAAGACTATCACTTGTGGAGTTCCACAAGGTTCCATTTTGGGTCCGGTTTTATTTTTGATCTATATTAATTCTGCTCCAAAATTACCATTGAAAGGAAATATCAAATTATAAGCGGATGATACATCAGTCCTTTTCAGTAACACCAAAGAAATATATGATGACATGATTGATGACTTGATTGATGACTTGAAATCTATGTCTTCTTGGCTAAATTATCACAAATTGAGTTTGAATTATGAAAAATTCTCAGTAATGTTGATAACCAAGAATAGAACCACAAACAGAGAGAATTTGGCTTTCGAAAACAAAATTATTAAATATTGCCAAACAACAAAATTCTTAGGGCTGTACATTGACGAGAGACTATGTTGGAATATCCATATATTAATGTTGAAAAAAAAAGTCAGACCACTTCTAGGAATATTATTTAGAATCCGACAGGTCCTTCCTAAAAAATATCTAAGATGTATTCATTTCTTTTTGATATATCCAAATCTCCAGTATTTGATTTCAATTTGGGGAACAGCCAATACAACGATATTGAATCCTCTCGAAAGACTACAAAATAAAAAAATATAAAGTGTATATTCAAATTACCATATCTTGAACCAACCTCAAATTTATATAAACCGCATGGTCTTTTGAATATTCAATCTGCTTTTCAATTGAAAATTTGTTGTTTAATACATTCAGTTAGAAAAAAAAATCAAATATTCATCTATAAACTTTAGTGAAATTAATACAATTGATGATCACAATACCAGACAAACCAAACAATAAATTGTTGAACTCTATCGTTCTAAATTTGGAGAGGAATCAATGTATCATTTTGGTGTAAAATCTACAATAATCTTCCAGATAGACTGAAAGTGCTTCCGAAAACAACAGAATTCAAATCTGCACTGAAAAAAATTTTGCTCTCTAGTTAAAATTCTGATCTCCATATATTTATTCAATCCATTTACAACTTTCATTTTGTATTCTCACATAATGTTATTATTAATTTGTGTTGTACACTGTTTTATTTTGTAACCAAGTAATTTTGTTGATTACTATTGATTTTTCTCCCTGTTATAAACTCTGTAGTTTCTTGGGATTATTAAAGATTATTATTATCATGACTCCAGAAGCTTCGATGTTGAACAATATGATCTTCTGAAAGAAAGATCGATTCCTGAAAAGATTATCTTTCCTATGGAAGTGTCCCAGTAGAAATATTTCTAGAGATTCACGTACCCATATGTTATAGGTTATAGGAATGGTCCCAACGAGACAGATCCATATGGACTGAGCCCCCAGTATTGGCACGTATTTGCAGCAAGGCTAGCGTTCGTTGTGATTTTTGAAGTGAGTTGTTTTGATAATCTCTAATTCTCCGTTAACTTTATTCATTGGATTTTTCAAGTAGACCACTATCAAAATTTCGAGAACCCTCAAAGTTGGTTGGTTGAATTACAATTTCGAAGGAACTGAAATCAAAAAATCTTGATGCGTTTTCAGGATATTACAAAAACACAAAAGAAAAATTTATCAACCCACTTCACAGAAGAATAGAAAACTTTGGAATATAAAACGGATCTGATTCCGCCTTTATTTTTTTTTATATATAAAGATACACACAAAAGGAAAACTCTGTAATGTTCTCAGAACACCGCGTGAATCTGTATTTGGAACAAAATTGAAAGTGGCTCTTATTGAAGATGAAGCATTTTCAAAAATTTCACGAAGCCGAATGAAACTGTGTATGAAACAAGAAACTCTTTTCTGTTTTATGTATTTTGAAAAATAAAAGCGTTCATTCAAGAAAATTTTCTTTTTCAAATATTTCGAATACTACTCATTCTTTTGTTTTGTAATTTAACCGATCTTCTGACTTTGAGGGTTTTCAAGACTATAAATAGTGGTTGGTCACTTTGGAAAAATCGGCCTGTATTCATTATACATTGTTTCAGCACGTTGTTTTTGCCCTGGTTGGGATTATGCAGTACGTCATTCCAGATGTCCCATCCGAGGTGAGAGATAACATAATTCATGAAATGATTATAAAAGCTTGCTTGCAGTTGAGATGTGCAAAAACCCTGGTGTTGCAATTGATGCGATATCTTTTGGAATATAATGATGACACTAAGATGGCTGAATACTAGAGTGTAGCCGCTGAAAAGATAGAATGATCACTTGAACGGCACGCACTCTTTGAATGTTCCTCCCCCCAATGTTACAAGTCCGATTTACACCACTCAACAAAAACACACACACACAAAAACGTAACACACCTAAATACAAAGCACAAATGAGTACAGTACAGTGTAAACAGTTCTTCATTTATTTCAGTTTAGAAGGCGTGGCTACGCCGCACAGGCTATATATAGATGCAGGCATTCACTGTTCACGCGTCCTTGAATTCTATCTTTTGAACGGCCCGACTATTGTGCTTTCAGTGTTGCGATATTGTTTCAGACAAACCTGTAGACAGGGTGTAGTTGCTAAAATTACGCCTTAAGGGTGCGCTTGTGGTTGAAATTCCTAAAAATGTTCGAGATCACTCGATCCATGGAACACGGTGTTGTTAATACAGATCACTTTTGTTTAGAACAGGGAATAGAACGCGAGATTATTCTGACGTTTGATGAAAACAAACTTCATCTTCAATGACCTACCTCCAAGAATAATCTCACGTTCTACTATATTCAAAAACCATCTAAAAATTTCGTAGTGATCATAAAAAAACACAAGAGAAGTTTGTTGGCAACAACATTCTAGAGTGTGCACTCTTCTGAATATTCTATAAATGCAGTGATATGTGTTTCAGATATTTTTAGTTCAACCCAGAAGATTATAAAAAAAAATAATTATTTCACTCACCAGAAAAAATGGCATTTTTTCACTTCACATATCCATAACATTTGATAACAATCGTCACTCCTATTCGCCCACACGCATTAACGTGGATAACATTCGTCTGAATTGTGATACTACTTCTAAACCGAGCTTTCGAGTTGAGATCGCAATATTATATTGCTCAATTGAAAATATCAAAAATCAAGTTATTTTTTCAGCACATAGACTAGAATTCGCAACGACATAGCCACTTGGCAACACAGGACGTGCACATGACTGTCATCTCAACTGCGAGAGTGACGATACCTGGCGTATTTTTTGATTAAATACTACAGTCTACGTCATCAATTCTTGATCAAGTAGGCCAGATCGGTCGTCTGATTTGCTGACAATCTTTTATTTGTAGTGAAAACACCAGTATAGGTGACACTTTCGAGGATAATGCTTTGTTTTTCAATTTAATAGCTAGATGCCACCAATTGGCAGACATCACAAACAACGTTATATGATTTGAGGTCAATTTCTTTTCCATCTAAATGATATGGGTTTCACTTCCAGCTTAATTTAAGTTATCTCATTGTTCTCCGTAGTATTCAGTCCTTCAATCACGGGCGATATTTCCGCTCTTCCCGCAGATATCTCTGACTTTTTATTCATGTGCAGTACTGAAAGTGAGCACATGGGATCTAAATTAACTTATATACAAGTTATCATCCACGCAATGATTTCAAAGCATAATGGAAATATGTTCAGAATCGATTTTGATATTTGTTGACGATATGCATTTCGTTGTTATCATTTATAGTCATGTTTTAGAAATATTTCCACAAACACTTCGATAAAAATCAGAAGTTATCGCCTTCCAAATTTGGGAGGGCGCAGATAAAACCAGTGGAGCACACGTTAGCCGTCATTTACTACTCTTTCCACATGTTCCGATCTATTTTTTCCCCAAATATTTCCATTTCACATGAAAAAAAAACTCCCTTCAAAGTTTCTTGACTCTCTACAGGGTAACTGAATAAGTGTAAAACAATTAGGGAGGTGATTCCTCATAGAAAAAAAGATAGGATCTTTCATATAAAGAAACTTCATTGGAGCATCCTTTGTTGAGATACAGCTTCTGAAAGGGGGTACATAAAATTTGTATAAACAATTTTTTGACTTAACATTTTCCACGGAACTTGGTCTGTATTCTGTAACTCTATTCTTAAAAAACTCCATCCAAACTCATTCAAAGGAAGACAACTTCAAGCTAATTATTTTAGCGGGCATGTGTTGCTAATTTTACAGGTATAAGCCATAACACCAAGTCTTTCGGATATCTCAGTTGCAGTATCAAAAGATTTTAGTTGGAGTTAATTCTGTTGATTATTCCAGTCTAAAGCTGGACAGCAGCAGGAGTAAAAAATGTGTAGAAATTCTATGAAATGAACGTTATTTAATGTAATTATTGAATCACAGTGTGCAATGATGATATTATTGTGCAGATATTTGAAATTTCTGTGAAATTTTCACACCTTCCTCACCTTGAATTTGTTCTATGGATTGAAATTGTTACCAGAATCATTTTTGGGATTACCCCCGTATAAGTCTTTCGATGGAAATCAATATCTGAACACTTGGGATTATCCTTATCACATATTGGCGTAGCTATATGAATGGCAGTAACACTTGTTGAATCGATTTCCAGTTGAAAACTCAGATGCAAAGAGAGTCTTTGCTAGCAAAAGAAGCAAAATACGAGCACGGTTTGAAAAAGAACGATTACGACTACGACGAACTCCTTCAGGCTTTCAGAGACAACAATAACGCTTCTAGGAGTGAAAATAAAGCTGGTGAGTATCATTCGATGAATTGATTTTTACTAGTTGAAACGGGATCTCCGAAGGAAACCCTCAACATACCAGTAACACTTTTATGCACTCTAAGGATTGAAGGTACCCTTTCAATCCCTATGTAATTATAAATTCATTTTTGATCCCTAGGAATCATATGTCATGGTTATTACGCTATAAGGTAGACACGATTGAATTTCCACAAAATTTATTGTCTTCGCGACATGTTTCGATACACTGTATCTTTATCAAGCGAATGTTTTTAAACACTCGCTTGATAAAGATACAGTGTATCGAAACATGTCGCGAAGACAATAAATTTTGTGGAAATTCAATCGTGTCTACCTTATAGCGTAATAACTATGGATTTCCATCAAGTAAAGGCCACCTCAATCCAAAATATGTCATGGTATTCACTGAGATTTCAGCAGTTGGATTTCTCTAATTTCACAATTTTTAAGCCTTACGGCACTCAGCAAATGAACTGATTAATACGCATTTGATGATTTACGTTCACTGTAATATCTATTTGAATTTCATTACATTTCATAACCGAACTAAATCTCAAATGAGAGATAGTTTCAGGAATGTAAGGTCGACATTTTGAATTTTGCCGAAGGTATGGTATTACGTTCTCCTGATATAGTGTACATATCTGAGATGGTCTGGAACATTATATATTGACTGGACAATAGTTATCAATCACACAATGGACAAAGTATTGAATTTGAGATTGAGGTTGTCAAAGTTAGAAAATAATTGAAAGTAATACCACAAAACCTCAAAATTGTATCGATAAATTTCTAATTGTTGGAGAAAAATTTTAATTTGACAATACCAAGAGATAAATCTATTGCTCGATTGGTTTTTCTCAAAAATAACAGAAATTGAGTTTGAAAAAATGGACATTTATCTGAGAAAATGTTCAGGTCGAGTGGTATTACTTTCGATTATTTTATGAGTTTGATATATTCTAATAATATATAAGACTATTACCTGAAATATTCTTAGCTGAATGCATCGATATGAGAACAAAATATCATTTCTCATATATATTATTATCTGAATAACAAAAAAATCCAACATGAACATTGAATTGAAATTTTCTAGTGAACGAATAGGATTCTTTCTAACCTTTTTCAAGTATTACATTATTCGTATGAATCACAAACGAAATCAAATTTTTTAAATATCAATTCCACAAAATATTCACCCATAAATTATTTTTAGTGTTTTTTTTTAAATTATTTATTTAACATCGTCCTATTTCCGCTACCATGGCCAATCACCGTCTCCGGTGAGCACACTTCCCCCAACCGGAAATTTTGCCAAACCCTCTGGTATTCCAACCAGATGTTTTACGAGCCCAACACCCATGGACTCGGGACCGACGGCTCTACGACATTCGAATGAAATCGATACGAATTATATAAATAAATTTCGATTATAGTTTCTGAACATCATATATGAATTTGAAGATTTGTTATATTTGAAGGATTGATTTGAAGGATTGTTATATTTTCTTGAGGTTATGTGGAAAATGTGAATTATTACATTTCTTGAATATATAAATATACCTTATAACCATTATACATTTCCTTGGTGAAAACAGATGGAAAATGAGAAACCTTCCACAAAAGCTATAAGTCCTATGTAAGGACAGGATTAGTTTTCTGATCGTGTCAAAAACGAGAAGATCCTTACTTTTTTCGTACTTTATTTCACTTCTCACACTGACTTTTTGTTTTATCATTTCAGGCTTGAGAGGCTCTTGGGCGAGAAGATTGAGTAGACTATCAGATGGATTAGATGCCCACGTTGAGGTGACGAGCAGAAAAAAAAATTCTGTGGAGAATACGGTCTGGGAGGCATCTTACTGATACTTTCTTTTCTTTCAAAGGATTTTCAATTTTTTTCTACTATGCGGATTCATTGGAATAAGAAACAAATGTATCATACGTTTTGAATATTCTTTTAACTTCATTATTTCATTCAAGGGGAATAAGAATACCCAGAAATCAATTGAATAATCGAAATAAAGCAGATAATATGTTCGGATCGATCAATCTTTCCCTTGACGTTATATACAGTAAGGCCCACAAAGTGTGCATCAAATATGAGTTTTAAAATTAGCTGTGCAAGCGAAGTTTAGATACCGTCAAAATTCAAATTACCTTCTGGTCAAACAGTACACTTCGGAGTCGGGCTCTTTCGACAAAATATGAAAATAAACTCATGCAGTTTTTAGACAACATGTTTTCATGGAAAATTATCGGTAATTTTGAAGCACTTGTGTAATTACTCCCGAATAGGTTTCCACTTTCCGTCATTAGGATTAATTATTATGGAAGGGTTGACTGAAACACTTGTAACTATGATAATGGTGGTCATGATTAATATATTTCAACTAACGAAAATAGTATACCTACTAAGAATTCTTAAAATTATTTCTGTAATATAATAAAAAATACAGTTATATGACAAAACGTCATTCGGACATTCAAAACTACAGGGCTTCCCGTAAATAAAAAAGTACCTTTCTGTATATTTCTGCAACAGTTAAAAAAAAACAAGAATTATCTAGGTCTGTCATTGAAATTGAAGAGAAGCATCCCTTCAGTTATCCATGGAAAGAGTTTGGGAATTGAGGATAGAGAAAACGATGCCTTGAGATGAAAAAACTTTGAAATTGCAGTTCTTAGAGATTTTGATAGTTCCTCGTTCGTTTTGTTTATAATCAGTGGGAAGTTTTCATTTTCATCGGGAAGCTCTATACAAAAACAACTCAGAGATTCGATTCACTTAATTGGACACACTTTGAGTAATTCACATAACTTGTCGTAGACTTTGGAGAAGACTTTGGTGTAGCCGCTGTTGGTAAGATGTAAATAATCGTGCATAATATGATGGGATATCGTCTGATCGTTGCCCACTATCTGTTCATCGATAACTACGACGTGGACGTTTTCAGTGACTTCATCGGCGTTGGCTTCGTTCCAGAATTTATCCAGCAGGAATAGGTTAACGTGATCATTCCTCTCTCTGAGGGGATTTGGATATTGTCCTTTTGGCAGTAGAGTCTGGAATCGAAAAAAATGTACAATGATAACGAATTCTAGTGCAAAGGAAAAACGCCATCTGTTGGATAACCAAAGACTCAAACACCAAACATACCAAGTGGAATAGGCACAGTATACCAGAGATGAATAAAAACCCTGGTGTGTTGACTAATACCTAATAGATTGTGAGCAAATTTATTCGACTTTCTTGATTTTGATCAATTTCAACTGAAGAGATGCCTTCGAGAGTTTGCCAGCAAAGGCGCACCTTACGTGATTTTAATTTAATCATCTGTGATGCCATGATATCCGTCTGCTCGAGGGCCATTCGATTATTTATAGATTTATAGGTTATGTTTATTTCATGATCTCATGTTTTGCATGCAATTTCTTGTTTTCCCGCGAAATGCTAGAAATTATGTAGTCATCACATTTCGACTGATTATAAGGTATTCCTTATACTTTCAATTTGATGAAAAATAAATCAAAAACTCAGTGATTATGATGTGATATTAAATCTTCCGAAATAATAGTTGTGAGTGAAACTGAAAAGTATTGATATCTTATCGAAAATAGGTAAGTACTTTTTTCTCCATAGTGTTAAAAAAAAAGCAATTCTAATGTGATTACGAGCCGATGATATGAGGGATAAGTAATACCTACACGTTACACGAGCGTTTTATTTTGAGCTTTGTAAATCGGTTCATAATAAATCCCATACTATAAAATCAAAAAAATACAAGAACAGCAACGATAAACACTTAAAAATAATTCAAACAAGAAAACGTGAAAAGAAACAAGAACTAGATACAACATTTTGAATATCAAAGGAACTTTCAAATGCATTCAAATTCAAATCGAACTGTCAAACATTTCAAATAAATAAATAGCTTTCTATCGGACGAACTTGACCTTACGTATTTTGTATACTGATAAAATTCTATTGGTGAACGAAAGATCCTGCAAGAATTTATCCAATGAGACCACCGGTATCGAAAATCACTCGTAAGCTGCCGCCTCAATGAAAATGTACCCTTAGAAAATCGCATTTGTACAACCACCTCAACACCACCTACCGTCAAAAAATGTAAGTTCACTCTTCGATTTCTCAGGTCGAGAGGAATTGGCTAAACAAAAGCATATCGGTCAACGCACCAGGGTTTTTATTCATCTTGAGTATACCATAGCCATGGCTACCGTATAGTGTGGTGTGTGCATTGTTTATAGAGACATTATAGAGAAGGTCAGTCAATCTCTGTTTAGAAAGGATATGCAGCGGTTTTTATGTGTCGATATTTCCGTTCACTTGACAATGTACGACAAAGTTTCCTTCTTTAAAAACCTAAACACAATATAAGATGGAAATCAATTCAGAAATGAGTAGAATCATTTTGTGAAATTTTTCGTCAATGCCATTGATCACTTATATTTTGAAGATTATTTTAATGCCTAAACATTAATTACCTGTATGAACTTTTATTGCCAACTTTATTTTGAAGCTTCAATTTCTTTTCGACATTTCAATCATACTGACAAACAGAAAACTACACCTATTTCTCCCTTCAGAGAAGGAAACCTTGTCGTGCATTGTCAAGTAAATGGAAATATTGACATAATAAGGCAGTATTTATCAGAGAGAGCATTTCATTGTGTTTTAGATTTTTATAGTTGATTTTTTTTTATTTATTTATACATATTCGTTCCACACTGTAAAGTATTATGGAATAAATTGATTATTATTATTATTATTATTGATGGCGTAACAAAAACGCTTCAAATACTTTTCACACAGACATTGAGTAACTGTCCTATTTCTCTATAAACATTGGTGCAGAGTTATCTCTGTAGTTTGACATAAACATTGGAAGAAAGATGATGAAGCTTCGAAATAGAATTGACGATAGAAGTTGTTGAAGGAAATGAAAGTTTATGCATTAAAATAATCTTCAAAACATGAATGATCTACGACGTTGACGAAAAATTCCACTTCTGTTACTGAATTGATTGCTATATTTTGATATCATGTGTGAATCAGGCTTTGAAGTCCACAAGAAAAACAAAAGAAAGGTCGTGACTTGGAAACGAAATCACTAGTGCCATCTTCCCGTAGTATCTATCCATACTTTCAAATGATATTTCCATGAGGTTCACTATTTAGCGTACAATGCTATACAGCAGGTTATATTGGTAGAATGATTTTTCTACGGTTTTTCAAAAATAATCTAAAATTTTAAAAAAAGTATGGTAGAAAGTGTCGGTAATACTTCGGTCGCTATGAGCACCTTTTTTAATTTTTTCGTGAAAATTACGTAACTCGGTCTACTCTACAAAAAAAACCTTAAAAAAGTTTCGGCGGTCTGGTGGTGGTGGAGATATAGGTCTATTTTGTTTTACAACTTCACAATTTTTCAAATCAAATTTCTGTTGTTTTAGCACACGAAATTCGCTGATAAAACACCACACACGCTCTTATTTACTCGTTTTCAACATTTTTGAGCAGACAAAAACCATTATTTTATCAAAAAATGCATCTCTTTTCAAACCATAACCAATTTGTTATGATGTCATAGTACGCTAACAGTCGGAAGTGATGTATTTGCAGTGTTGCCGCTCTCATTGTTATTGTTGAGAAGTGAATGTATTAAAGTTGACTCTGGGAGAAAGTTGGATTTTTTGAACAAATAATATTTTTTTCTGCTCGAAAATGTTGGAAACGAGTAAATAAGAGAGTGTGTGGTGTTTTATCAGAAGAAGGCTGAATTTTGTGTGCTGGAACAACAGAAATTTTAAGTGAAAAATTGTGAAGTTTCAAAACAAAATGGACCTATATCTCCAAAAATATACGAGACCGCCGAAACATTCATGAGGATTTTTTGTAGAGGAGACCGAGGTACGTAGGTTCCACAGGAAAAAATTGAAAAAATCATATAGCGACAGAAGTATTATCAAAGTGTCTTACAATCAGAATGAAAATATTGTTTGAATGCTTTTGAAGGTGCATGTCATGGAATCCATTTTTTTTTATATTCTCTCTACCAATCAAGAAAGTGAAAGAGCATCAAATTTTTATATCATCTGTTTTAGGCGCAAGTTAGTTTATTTTCCTTGATATGTAACTGCAATATTATATAACAAAATTGACTGATTGTTTTGTTATTTAACCATTGTATTATATGTAAATTTGCACATTGTATTGAAAAATGAATTGAAGAATGGATATCCTTCCCCTTTGTTCAGAACATAAAAATACTTGAAAAGTCGAGAAATAGATAGGTCATATTAGCTGAACACATATAATCACCAAATCGTTCACACATGGTTAAAAGAAATAATATTAATTGACAAAAGAGAATGATACAAAAAGGAAACTCAAAGAGGCTACTAGCATTTTTTCAAACGGAAATGAAGACATTGCCACTTGTTCTTTGAATATAGATCAATATTTGATGCCCCTTCTGAAAGAAAAATTTGAACTGGAAAGATTCAGTTCGAACTAGGTTTGATCAGAATCAATGCTTGGTAAAACTATTGATGAATCAGTCATGGCAGTGTCACATTTTTACATAACTCTCCAAAAACTTCGATGTCATAAAAAGTTTCCAGAAAGGCTTTGAAAAGGAAGTAGGTTAGCTATCGAAATTTCGCCAAGGGGAAGTATATGCGTCTTTTTGTATATTTTTCAATTCAATCTCTGAATTCACAATAAATACGATACGTAACTTTCATTTCCAGAGGGGAAAAATCCCAAAAAATTGATTTCATCAAAATCAGAATGAAATCTATTTCAAATCTCAGACCGATCGATGACAGATTTGAGAAGAGAAGTTAATGTATTGACCATGAAATATGACTATAAAAGAATGGAATACAACTGTATGGAGATTCAACTAAAATTCTTAAGGAAATAGAAAAATCTCACCGGTATAATTATAGCGACATTCCCTAGTCTATGCTTTATTTCTTTGATGATTTCCAAAATTCCTTCGTAAATTTCATGTGGAGTACAGTCGATGTTGTTAGTTCCCACGAATAATACTACGGCTTTGATTTTTGTATTGAATTCCAGTTCGCCATTTTGGACTCTCCATAGAACATTCTCCACCCTGAAACAGAAAAGAAAGTGAAAGGGGCATTTTTGGCCCAGGAAGAAGGAAGAAGGTTATATGCAACACATTTATGGAAATACCAAACAGGAGATAACATACTTCTGTTGTGTATATGAAAGCGATCATCTACCTATGATTTAGTATTCCAAACTGTTTCGGTTTCGATAAAAATATTCGTCGTCTTGTACTTGAAATTTATAGTCTGAAGTATGTAGATTACGAAAAAGGTGATATTATTTTTTTCGAAGAATATGGAAGCCGGTATTTACTTTTATTTACAACCATATATGTATTGCTGTCATTACTAACGTCATTGAAGTTTGGGAAGTGTCACATTAGACACCTCCACTTCCCGCCCTCATTTCATCCATTCTAGACTCTATCTGTCATTTATTGTCTTTATCTGACATTTATTTATATTGTTGACAATTATATACCCCGTAGTCACGGTAACAATATATCTACTTGATTATTCTGAGAAATCCGCGTTCTTGGTAATTTGTCGTTGAATGTAATATTTTAGATATGTTCGGGACGAAACAGAGGTTTATTAATTTAAATCGAAATATGATGGTTGTAAATAAAATAGTATAGAAACCTCGGTAGGAAGTTTCATTCCTGTCTCGAGATCATAGCTAACCTCGACGCTGTGCGTCTCGGTTAACTAACTGATCTCACGACAGGAATGAATCACTTCCCACCTCGGTGTGTAATATACTATTGCTGTGTGTATGAAAGCGATCATCTACTTATAATATAGTATTCGAAACTGTTTCGGTTTCAATAAAAATATCCGTCGTCTTGTAGTTGAAGTTTATAGTCTGAAGTATGTAGATTACGAAAAGATGATATTATTTTCTTCGAAGAATATGGAAGTTGGTATTTACTTTTCCATGTAACACTGAAAAAAAACTAGCTACGGCTAAAAAATGAGAATGAACGAAAGCAAAATTTTTGACGAAATAAGGTGCTTCTTGGGAATGGAACACAATAACTTCATTACATTTTTTATATGAGTTGTGTCTATGCCTCATGAATCACAGGAATTGGCAAATGTGATGAGTTACTGAGAAAACACAGACATTCAGCTCTTTCGACAATGATACACATGATTTCTGGGACAATTTTGGACCATATTAAGACATTTCGAAAGATTTTACGCCCACTTAATTTTCAAATAATGAGAAACTTTCAGTGTTCTGAGTGTTTTGTGCGAAATATTTTGCGATATTAGGCATACTTGATGACAGTGAATTAATTATTGTCTAGTAGTTTCCTTAGTGATATTCATTTTATGTTTCCATTTTGTAACAAATCGAAAAGAGCTTGACAAAAATAGTTTCCATTTGAAAAATAACAGTTATACACGAAAATTTGATTTTTCCGACTTGTCCCAAATCTATCACTAGTAACTAAAACATTGCAATTGTTATTTTCTGGTATTACCTATCCATGACTGCCTAGATGCAATATTATGAATGAATAAAAATTATGTATAATTTCTCAAAAACTGAGAATTGTCTCAGATATATGAAAATTTTCAAATAGACAGGGTGTGTTATTTCCTAAAAATAAAATAGATCTATTTTTGGTGAAACCAAAAGTTTACGGAAATTGAAAAATATGGGAAAACTCTTTCCTCTCGCGTACAATTAATAAAGCTATATCGAATTTGATTTTGTTATTATAGAAGTAATGACTTGTCTAATGAATTCGTTGACACCAGATATAACAATGAAATATGGATATTAAAAGATGGAAATTACTATAAAAAATTGTAGGTAATAACCTGTTGCATTAGCAATGTCAGTCATTACACATATTGGTATAGTTGTTATGATTATAGTGGGGTTTTTGTGGATATGGATTGGAAATAATGTAACGAATAAAAATATCGACTGCAATCGAAGAAAATTGTCTATTTTATATGGAAAATTCGAAACTAGGAGAGAACACATAATTCGCCATTTTTGAAATATTTTTTCAACGTAACTTCTTATATATGCAATTCAAAAAAAAATCACAACTTACAATTCCTTCTTTATGAAATTTTGTTTGAGTAGTTGATCCAAAATTTGCATGTCTTTTGTTAGGAAAAATGTTCATCAGTAAAAAAACTCACGTGAAAAAACATTCAAAGTGCTCCCAGCAATTGAACTATACATGCTTGGAATATTAGTCAGCATGTCAAATTCTATGTAAAAATTTATTCTATTTTTTGGCGTGAACGCCAGGATTACGGTTGCTTTATACATCGGAATTTTTCATATAACTTTCACGTTCACGTCTTCTGAAGAAACTACTCATACGCATTCAACATGAAGTATTTTGAAGTGATTGGGTTAAGAAATATGTTATAATTAGTAGTGGTACGGCTAGAAATTCAGGTTCTGTTGTCGTTTGCTTTTTATTTTGGAAGGGTTGGATTTTCTGAATTTAAAGTATAATGAAAAATATTGGAAAATACGGTACGTATCTGACTAAACACTAAGTCAATTTTGCTCACCAATAGTGTTGCAGTAAACACTGAAAATACCAGGATTTGAATATCTTTTCTTTTCAGGACAGAGGAAAATAAGAAGTAAAGTCTACAGCAGAATTTTTTTGTTGCTGTGGTTTAGGATATGAAGGCGTAGTAATATTGAGGACAATGGGCATGAAAAACATATTGTTTGCAGCTCGATATCCGATCAATGAAAATTCAATTCCTGAATAATTTAAACTCATATATCAAAAACAATAAAGATAAAAGTTCAGTGTCAGATAGATGGGGGGTTTATAGTTTATTTTGCGGTTCATGTCCTATGTTTTACATCGGTCAAACGGAAAGAACATTCAATATACGCATAGAGAAAATAGTTTTCCCAAAATGGTAAAACAAACTCTACGTTTTCATCTCACCTCAATACAGAAGGACATGAGTTCAACCACGAATTTGAAATTCTTCACTTCCAAAGGAAACGAACGAAACTCAATCTCTTGAAGACTTTGGAAATCAATTAGTGTAAACATTCCCAAATGATTGATCAGACGGAGTTGAATAATTCGACCCAGTTGATTATGTTCTGTCCAAGAGATTAGGATAATAAAGATGAGGTGTTGGACTATCATTCTTATTGACCATCGGATATAATTTTGTATAAATTCGAAATGTAACAGTGTTAGAATTGGTTTAAAGTTCCTTCTTGAGAAAGCTATTGTGTAGCGATTTAGTCAATTATTTGTCCTGCACATTGATCAGGAAAAAAAGGTTAAAATCGGTGCAAACTGAAGCTGGAATAGAATCAAACTAATTTCAAATTATTATTTGTATTACTATGAGGTTTTTGAATCTATATCAATATTCATATTTTCCATTGTATTCATTCATCCCAAGAAACATTTACAGTTCATAAGTAGGGATATAAAATACATTAGAAGTGATATAAAACAAAATATATCTAAGATCATTTATCATATCATAACGATCATTTGAATAAAAAATCGATTTTCATAACTTCGTCTTGAAAAACAGAAAAAATTCATAAGGAAAAAAAACATTATTTTTGTGTTTTTTGCACTTTCTGATTATTGTTCATGTTTCCATCGCATTCCTGTAGGTCATTAGTGTCGTCTTGGTAACTTCTCCATTTATTTCTAGAAAATAACCACCCATTCTCTTGACCTGTTATTACGGAGAATTCTTTCAATTACACTCAGGGTCAACGCTATTTAAAGTCCTAATTCCTGCAAGTATATTTTTGATAGCCGACAGAAGGTTCTCATATTATTAGTCCAGGAAATAGTTGATGAAGTTAATTCAAGGGCAGAAATACGAAGTGGGTCATTAAAAAAATTGCGGAAAAAGTTATTTTAACGCAGAAGGAGCTCCTTCATCTATAATTCTTGGAACATTCTGAAAATCAAGTTATTTTATAACACATATTTTTTTTTGTAAACACAGGTTTGACTTTATCAACCACACATTTCAAACAGAATATGAGGCGAGTACTTTCCGCACGGCTGTCAATAAGCCGTCAAACCCGTGAATCCTGTAAGATTTATAGATGCAATTATTGATTGCCCCCTCCTATTGTTATTATTAATATTGTTACGATATATCCTTGGGTTCGTCAATCAAAACACCAAACAACACTAAACTACTTTTATTATAACTCTCTATCACAATACAATACAACACAATCACTTAAATCGCTCCGATAACTTTCCAATGCTCGCTCGCTACTAAAACTCTCTGAACTAACAATTCTCTCCTCGAGGTGAACGGCTTCCGCTTATATATACGCGCTCATATAGTGGAGATTCATCTAGACAAATCTTCACAATCGAATCTTCTGGATGAGCCGCGATCACGCGAGTATAATCTTTCCTGGAACTGCGGCACAAATTCGCATTTATAGCCGGCAGGGCTGGCGTCAGCACATTTCGTTACAATATAAAAAATGGACTGATAGGTAACCAATTATTCATAAGAAATGAAGAAAAGAAAAAGTATTGTATTGTAAGTACTCACTTATTGTTACATTTCCAAATAAACTTCAATTATCGTTATTTCTTCGTTTCACTATGAAAGTTATTGCAAATTCATGTGTACTTTTTATAGAAGCAATATTCGAACAGAGACTGACAAAAAAAAACTTGAGATTAGTCAGGCAACTCAATATAATAATTGTGTATTCACAGTTCACACAACAATATTGTCCATTCAACAGCTACATTATAAATTATAAGTATTTATTATAAACATCATGACATTGAAGCAACTAATCTGGCCAACGCCATTAAATCTATATTCATCAATAGTCAATTGCAAGTACCCCTCTAGGAACTGTCAGCTGTCAGATTGCTGTTAAGGTGAATTCATATTGTAGCGTATATTACATCCCACATAGCACCGGATGTTCAATGGACATTCATTTTAGGTCCATTATAGATCCAAACGTCCATGGATTCGAAATGGATATCCATTGGATGTACGCTTTTGGACGTCAACTTGAATATCCAAAAATGTTTATTCGATGGACATCCAGAGGTGGACATTGTTAGGAAATGTAAAACTGTACATCCATTAGACGTACACTTCCGGACGTGAACTTGAATATCTAAAAATGTTTATGCAATGGAAGTCCAGAGATGGACATTGTTTGGAAATGTGAAACTGTACATGCATTGGACGTTCACTTTCGGACATTAACTTGAATATATAAACTGTTTACCCAATGGACGTCCAGAGTTGGACATTGTTTGGAAATGTAAAACTGTACATCCAGTGGACGTACACTTTTGGACGAATATCCAAAAATATTTTTCCGATAGACGCCCAGAGGTGGACACTGTTTGGAAATGTGAAACTGTACATCCATTGGACGTACACGTATGGATTTCGATTTGGATATCCAGAAATGTACATTTATTTGACGTGGACGTTATTTGGAACTGTTGTAAGAATTTTACACAATTATTTCTGATTTCTCACAAACACAGTAATAATTTTCATTGAGTATGTAAAATTTTCATATCTTCGGTTTTGAGAAAAATTTACTAATTGATTCTGAATATGAATCGAATATATTCAAATTACGCGCCAATCGTTTCACGTTTCGCCCTCAATTGAGAATAGCAGAATAGCGCCAAAAGCACTTCGTGTCGGTAGTGGGTAGTGTATTGTATCTATATTGGACGCAGTGGACGCTGGGAGCTTTCACTTTGTACGATTGTTGAGTTTTGTGTATTTCGATCTGTATCAGAAAATAGAAATGAGCTATATTGAAGGTAAGAGACTATTTTCGGTGAAAGTGAGGTTATACCATACTTTTCAGTGTACATCTTAAAAAAATATGAATCGTTCGTCTGATAAACCTAGAAATACGAACTTGCATATTTCAAAAGGGTCCGAGTTGCAATATATAAAGAAAATCAGTGGTGGAACAGTTCCAGTATTCAACAACTGCGCTGATTCTTTGCAGTCACCAAAGTATGATAGCCCTTCAACCAGTTCAGCTTTATATTCTGATCACGGTAGAATTAGTTCTAACCCTAACACAAATGCGACTTATACTACTGATGAATAATGTGATTCGAAAAATATGTCATGGCCATGCAATAAAATAAAACTATGTCGTATTTGAAATGTCCACAAATGTTTGTCAGTTATTATCAACCTGAAATCCATAAATTCTTTCACCATCTCAGATCGCTTTTAGTGTGAACTCAAACTCTCAAATTTTTTGCAGAAGCTGCTAAATTACCTAACATCAGTGAGAACAAGAAAGTAATTGAAGGAGCTATCATGAGATGGCTCAGAAGAGCAAAGGAGAGAAAATAAATTTTTCCATACATATATTGACATTAAATTATTTATTTATTTTTAGGAAAGATTGAGTTTTTGTTGAATTTCTTCCCCATAATGTATTCTTTTATTTTTAGTATAATAAAAGTTGTTTGTGTAGAAATGAACTCTCGTTTGATTCAGAACTGAAAATATAAATGTTAAATTTATGAATATACCCAAATAGCACAAGAACGTCCAATGGATGTCCACTCGATGTACGTTATGGACTATACGTTCATCCACTGGACGTCCAGATAAGATACATGAAACATCCAATGAAAGTTCTATTGACATCCAGGGACCAGGACTTTGGACATCCAATGGGGGTCCATAATGAACGTCCACTGAACGTACATTGTATGTTCAGTGGATATCCATCGGACGTACATGTAAAGTACATGGATATCCATTGTACTCAATATGTATGTCCAATGGATATCAATTGTACTTAATATGAACGTCGATGGATATCCATTGAACATACAATGTACGTTCAGTGGACGTTCATTATGGACCCCCATTGGATGTCCAAAGTCCTGGTCCCTGGATGTCAATAGAACGTTCATTGGATGTTTCATGTATCTTATCTGGACGTCCAGTGGATGAACGTATAGTCCATAACGTACTGGACGTTTTTGTGCTATTTGAGATATACACGATCTGATATTTACATTTTGTTCAATAGAATAGGTGGTAGTAGGAAAAATAGTGTACATTACTTGAGCGAAAGTGATATTTCACACAGTGGGAAATATTGTAGCACGAGGCTTTAGCCGAGTGCGACAATCCCATGAGTCACTTGCGCACTTGTAATGTAAAATATCACTGCATGAAACAATAATTATTTTCCTTATCTCCATACGTATTTGAGTACCAAAAATAAAGAGTACCAAAAATAAGTGGGTAGTATATTTAGGATAGTTCTAGCCCGAAATAACAAAAATGATAATTGCAAAAAAAATTGTGGCTATACAACCAGATATCTACTAAGTATTCGCTCACCTGTCTCCACCTATTCCAAAGTTCACACAATGTAGGGCGCTGATTTTTTCAGTCCATAATGTGCTGAATTGTAGCTGCTGAATAATCGAATCGCCTATGAACAGCACCTCACATTCGCTTGTTTTGGCCTCCTGGACAAAACGATTATGCTAAAAATAAAAACAGAATTAATACCAACAATTGAATTCTTGAGTAGATATGGATAGAAGGAAGACGAAAATGGATGAATTATTGTGAAAGTGGTAGTCTCAAGAGATGGAAAATTCTCTGGAATTCAGGAATCCCCAGTAAAAATATATTTTTTTTTCTCAAACTCAAATTAGTCTATTTTCCATTATTTAGGTTTGAAGTGGCTAAAGAGCTACAAATGAAGCTAGTATTCAACTTGATCCTTGGTACAAATCAAATCATCGTTTGACAAATTCGTTCAGACCAATCTCGAATCTACCCACACAGTAGGTTTTGGCTGGCACAGAGCACATGCAGCGCGGTTTCTTCCTCTTATTGACAGAACCTGAATCTGGGCGCTGGTTCTTTTATGAACTCTTTCGCCTGCCTCATTCCAGGGAGGTTATTCCACCAATCTTTCGATTCGTTTTGCATCCATGAATTTACGGATGTCTTTATACTTGCTTTAGCTACCCCGCAGGAGGGTTCTGGGCCGATCATAGCCTTGGATGCGCCTTCACGGGCTAGAGCATCGGCCTTATCGTTGCCCTTGTGACCCTCATATCCGGGTACCCATGCTAGAGTAACCCTATTTTGGGTACTCAGCTCCTTGAGTAGGTGCGCTCAGACAGCCCCACCACTCTTGAGAAGATTTGAAATGAGCTGAGCGCCTAAATTGCCGCCTGGCTGTCGGAGAAAATGGCAATGGTTTTATTAACGACCTTCTGCCTGTTTATTTCCCCTATACAGTGTTCGATGGCCGCTACTTCTACCTGGAACACAGTTGCATTATGTCTGAGGCTGAGAGCGATTCTTATTGTCTTTGCTTTGCCTCCGTATACAACGGCTCCTACTCCTTCTTGGGTCTTCGAGTCATCTGTATCCCAAGTTTCTTTCGCTTTAACCGGTGGGCCGTTTTCCCAGTCCTCTCTACTTGGTATGATGATTTTGAAAAGATCTTTTTGAAAGTTTTACTGCGGAACTTTGCTCTCCACGGACATTCCTAGTATTGGATCTGCCTTCAGTTCATTGTACAGTCTCTCTCTCCCATGTGACTGGCTGATTGGAGTTTGCCCCTGCATTAGCCTGTGTGCCACCAGTCGAGCTTCTTTTTGTATGTAGATGTGCAGTGGTGTAAGTCCAAGTAGGACCTCAAGAGCTGCAGTTGGGGTAGTTCTCATGGCTCCCGCAACACTAAGACAAGTCAGCCTTTGTATGCCACCCAATAGCCTAGCCGTACCCGATTGCTTTGTTCTTGTCCACCAAGTCACTGCACCGTATGTTATCATGGGTCTCACTACCCTTGCATATAACCAGAGTGTCATTTTCGGGTTTCTTCCGTACATTCTTCTGCAGATTCCTAGAGCCATCCTGGCCTTATGTGCTGTTTTTTGGATGTGGAGGTTCCATGTAAGCCTGTGATCGAAAGTCACACCTAAGTATTTGATTTCCGTGGCAAAAGGGATCTCCACTTACTCTTACTAGTGGTTTTAGTCCTTTCATTGCTCTTCTCCTTGTGAACACGATGACAGTGGTTTTTTGGGCATTCACTGAGAGGTTCTCATGCCTGCACCATCTGTCAACGATGTTCGAGGCTTTGGCGATACAGATGAAGGAATTGATTTTCAATTATAGGGAGGGACACACTTGCAGACCGGTTTCGAGCTATTTGGCCACTCGTCAGTACAAGGTAGTGCCATCAACATAAAGTCGATGACCATAATTAAAAATCAAAAACTCTCATAAAATCAAGCCCCGACCAGAGATGATGTGAACAACACGAAGTCATTGCCCCATCTACCCATGGGCAAGGTATTCCAAAAACAAACCGAATTCGCCCATTCCTCCTGCGAGAAAAATGTAGTAACATTCGACATAGTCGATGGCCATACTTGAAGACTGGCGTTAAATCAAATGGTCTTTCGAACAATTCGTTCTGGCAAGTCTCAAATCTACCTACACAGTAGGTTTTGGCTGGCGCTTGTCAGACAACAACTACTCCCCTGACTAATACTACGAAGGGCATTCAATTATATCCGACCGGTGCCAGTGCAGGTTTCTTCACAGAAGAAAATCCTGCAATTTCTGCATTTGTATCGCCAAAAGCAAGAGGAAAGAGAGGTTAAGAAGGATAGACTTATTCAAGTCTAGAATTATCATACTGTCCTTCAAAATTTCACTTCAATATGCATTTCTCTCTCCAATGTATTCCGCATCGTGTTATATGGAAAACTGTCATAAAGGCCAGTCCAATAATGTCTATGTTTCCAACTCATACCTGCATTGTTGTTTGTTGCCTGTAACAACTCTCATGAAAACACATAATTATATACCGCGATCAGTTATAAATGAATATAATTCTATATTCATACAATGGATAAACTAGGCTGCGTATTTCCCACTAAAAATAACCGGATGACCGTTCAATGAGATCCAAGAAACTGTCATCAGTCACGTAAACCGAGAAATAAAACATTACGGATAAGTTCTGTTGCTACAAACATTCGCCTTACTATTTCAGTAACAAAGATTTCGAATCGAACATGCTGGGAACTCGATACTTTCGACGATGAGTGTTTACATAAGGATCGTGAAAATATGTTTTAACATTATTAGTTTCAAAATCAATGGAGTATATCGATTATATGAACTCATTGGAGTGGAATCTTAATTGAAATGCTCCCCGGTTTTAGGATAATGAATTTTAGTCCAGTATCATGGATATTTCAGGAATACCTGTTTCTACATTGAAAGCTTAGTAATACTTCGGTCGCAATGAGCTCCTTTCTTTGAAATTTCTTTTTGTGGAACTTCCGTGATTCGGTCTCCTCTACAAAAAATCCAAATGAAATTTTTGGCGGTCTCGTATATTTTCGGAGATACAGGTCCATTTTGTCGTAAAACTTCACAATTTTCCACATCAAATTTCTGGTGCTAGGAAACACAAAATTCGTTCTTTTTCTGATAAAACACCACACACGCCCTTATTTACCCGCTTCCAACAGTTGCAAGCAAAAAAAAAGATTATTTCTTCAAAAAATGCACCTCTTTTCGACCATAACTAATTTTTTGTGATGTCACAGTTCAGTAAGTTATTGAAAGTTTCTGATATATTTGTGGGATCTAAAGATTTATAGAGATGTACACTGTTCCCCCACATTCTGGTGCTATGTTTCAAAAATCATTTTACTATATTTTCAATGCCCTTCCTGAAAGTGTTAAGTGTGCCCCTTCTCATTTAACTTCCAAGAAGCGTCTCCAGGCTTATCAGATGATCCCAATACTGTAATGATTGGAGATTTTTTGATTCACTAGCTTTTCCAATAACGACACTCATCCCTATGCAATCATTTTCCTGTACAGTAGAAATTTCAAATGACCAAAGTTACTTCATTTAATACTAATAACATAAGTATGTGTGTATTCATTTTCTATTTTATATTCAAAGTGTTATGTTTTGGCATATGTATGTATAATTTCTGTTTGAGCATATACCAAATGCGGAGTATGTTTGTATATCATCCTGTTGGCAATCTCGGGCGCCTGTCGGCAGGCCCTGCATCTAGTATCAGGGACCTCTATACCCGTCACGCGGCTTCGGTAGACTAGAGTGTTGAAGACACCGTCTTGGCACGCCATGATAAACCCTTCAGTCTCCGACTTCAGCTCACCTGACCTGAGGAAGGCAAATGTCAGCTTAACAGAGAAGCCATGGTCCTCGATGTTCTTGAAGAAGACTCCATGCATGGGCTTGTCTGTATGCAGCTGCAGCATTTTAGCATTCTCTGCAGCCTTGATGTGAGCTTTTCTCTGTGCGGGCTCCAACTCGGTGACAGAGAGTTGGTTTACCCGCTCGGTGTCGAAGACTATATCAAGTTCATCAGCAGCGCGCCTTGCTGCCTTGAATAGAAAGGCTCCGATTCCTGCATGTTCATGATCTCGGACCTTGCAGTGTAGGGGATCCGAACTCTTGATGACTCTACAGGCTCCATCCAGTACCATTCTGTTGTGAAGACACTCCAAACTCAAAAGTCCACGGCCCCCTTGTTGTCGAAGGAGATATAACCGTGGAACGGACGATTTGGGATGCATGCTCCTGTGCATATGCATCATTTTGCGACTCTTCACGTCAAGTTGCCGCAACTCTTCCTGAGTCCATTTAACTACTCCGAAGGAGTAGAGTAGAATTGGAATGGCAAGCATGTTGGTGGCCGAAACTTTGTTCTTGCCCGACAGCTCTGAGGACCAGATCTGCCGTAGTTTCTGCCTATACTTGCCACGGAGAGCATTTTTCACCGAGTCTACTTCTTGGGTGTGGCGTTGTTCCACACCCAAATAGGTGTATGTCTCTCCGGCACTCAAATGATGTAGAATGCTTCCGTCTACGAGTTGGGCATCCTCCGCGAAATCCTCGCATCGTCCTCTTTTGAGATGAACCAGTGCACATTTGTCAATCCCGAATTCCATACCGACAGCATGCGTGAACTCCTGCACCACCCTGAGGGATTGCTGTAGGTCCCTTTCTCTAGAGGCATAGAGCTTGAGGTCATCCATATAAAAAAGATGGGTGACCTTATGCCTCCGGTTTTCAGGGGTGCCGCAGTTATATCCCCGGGTTTTCCTGAGCGCAAAGGCATTAGTGAGATGAAAAACACCTCTGAAAAACACCTCTTCTTATGATGACCGGCTCTGTTTGGATCCTGCTTTCACCTGATGTTATGGTGAAGCGGGTCCTTCAGAGCGGCATCAGTTGTTCGATGCATCTCACTATTTGATCGGGTACCGCAAGGCACTCGAGTAAGTACAACAACGACTCATGTGATGCTGTATCGAATGCCTTGCGATAGTCGATCCAGGCCATAGAAATATTCCGCTTATACTGCACGGAGTCCTGCGTGATACATCTATCGATCAGCAGGTTCTCCTTACAGCCCGCGGAACCCCTCTTCGACCCTTTTTGCTCATATATCCGTTCGAACACCAGGTCAACTGCTTGGAGAGTACGCATATACAAGATGCGTGTAAACACTTTGTAACACGTATTCAAGCATGCTATCGGTCTGTAATTCTTAGGATCCGACAAATCTCCGTTCTTCGGGATTAGCACGGTTCGCCCCTCGACAAACCATTCCGGAATCAGCTGCTCTCCATTCAGCCAAGAACTGAGTGGTTGCGGATGCTCGTAGATACCTTTCCAGAAGGATTCCACCCGATCAGCGGCCGGCGGATTATCCACAACACGCGGAGGCAATTGGAATAGGCGAGAGGGTTTCTCGCGGAACTGTTTGTTATTATTATTATTATTATTATATGTCTGTGATTTCTTGATAATGATTCCGGCATGAGAGTCGGAACGTCGAACAGTTCAACTTTCTCTACACGGATTACTACCCGAAAGGACTATTGTCCATAAAATACCTATATCGTTGGAAATGATGTTCTACTCAGGAATGTGAAAACTGCCTCTTCGTTTGTTTCAACTAGTTCCTCTTATTTCCATCAAGTATCAATTGTGAGCATATGATGATTTTCAACTGAGTATATTAATAATTGTTCCGTAGTTTTCTGGGTTTGTAACCTACCACAATCTGACAAAATAAGAATTGATTCTTGGGTGTTTTCCGGGTTTGATGGCCGTGGTCCACAGGTTTTTATTCCTGACGTTTCGCCTACTACTATGGTAGGCATTATCAAAGTCTGTGAGGTAACGGACGCAATGATCTCGTTCTCACAGTAGATACTACTTTATTGACGTTATGATCGGCTTTATACCTGTTCTCCTGTTCGACGTCCGATACTATCGTGTTGGAAATGGGCGTGGCTTGTTTCCTCTTGACTGGTTTGGGTCGTGTGTGCTTTAGAGCTGGTAACCAGACTTTGTTGATGTGTATGCCTTCTTCTTTTCGGTTGAAATTGTCTTTGTGTTTGTAGATAGATAGAGATTCACAAACACAAAGACAATTTCAACCGAAAAGAAGAAGGCATACACATCAACAAAGTCTGGTTACCAGCTCTAAAGCACACACGACCCAAACCAGTCAAGAGGAAACAAGCCACGCCCATTTCCAACACGATAGTATCGGACGTCGAACAGGACAGGTATAAAGCCGATCATAACGTCAATAAAGTAGTATCTACTGTGAGAACGAGATCATTGCGTCCGTTACCTCACAGACTTTGATAATGCCTACCATAGTCGTAGGCGAAACGTCAGGAATAAAAACCTGTGGACCACGGCCATCAAACCCGGAAAACACCCAAGAATCAGTCACCTCCGGCCGTGAAAGTTTACGTTCTTTGAAAATAAGAATTGATATTGGAATCTTCACAAGTGTAGAAGGGCCGATTTTCAATCTACCCCGAAAAGTTGCTGCGTTTCTTGAAAAACAGTTCTTTCTAGATAGAACAAGTCCAATTAGTCAGCAACCTCTCGTATAATTCAAGTTTTGCCTATCAAAAAAAATAATAAGAACTAATATATATGAAAATACTTATCGTTAACGTTTCGAGAACAATTTTTGGAGTTTTCTCTCCCTAAGAAATGGAAAGGAAAGAGCTTCAAGTTCTTGTAATATCTGTTTTTCGGGCAAATTGGTATATTTGCTTCGAAGCGTAAATGCAATATTAAAAAGATGCAAAATTGAGTTACTTTTTTGTCAGTTACGGATAGTGTTTTAATGAATTTGGAGATTGAATCAACAAGTTCAAATTATATTCGCCAAGTCACCGTTGATATTATTGAAGCTGATTCCTCTTGGAATTTTTGTTTCTCGTGCCAAAATGGCAACTCTGGAAGAGTAACCAGTCTGAAGAATACTGTCGACCGCAAAACTATGCACTGATTAAGTTGTTTTCTCCAGCAAATCATTGATTCGGAGCAGAAACGAAGTGGGCCCCAGAATCAAACCCTGTGGAACACCTGCATTTATTGAGAGAATATCAGACGATACTATAAGTTCAAGTACTTTAGAATAATTAGTATACTTATATTTGTCTAGGAACTAAGATCAATCCATGTTTGTTGATACTAATAATCTTGTTCAAATTTAGACAAGATAATAATATATCTAAAGTCTATGTCATTTGCAATTTCAACAACAAACAAAATTCGGAAGCTTTGCATTATTCGAGCATAACTGAACAAAGACTTCGATAACGAGGAATATGTTGTTGGACCAGTGGCGCAGAGTTTCCAATATCGGTGGAAGGATCTATTGAACTGACCTACAGAACCATTTTCTTCGTGTGTTATGCTCTGATAATTCCCAAATGCGTGCCAGACACTAATCCTTAGCCAAAAATTATTTTTTGGGGTCAAGTTCACATGCAGAATGGTTTACTGCTTTTATTTCTGAAACGAATTATTTTTATGCATTTGGTCGCCAGACCTGTATAAGTATGATAGCTATATTACTGACACGATTCAAATCCTGATATATTTCCCTGTAGGCGGAAGAGTAATTGAGAGATAAATCTGAATGTTTGAAAATTACACTTTGAAGAGATATTCATCCGGTGTCTACTCGAGTTTGCCAAATTATTTTGTTCACGGTCCAGAATAACATATTGTGGATATGTTTCGAAAAAATGTCTGCTGTTGTAGTCATTTTAATATACACCAGATTTTCAGAATGCAATTTGTCGTTGCAACTCAAGAAAGTTGCATGTATTCATACACTTTGATCGAGAATAATTCATGCGTGGATAATTCACAAGTTTTTGTATTTTTTTTATACGCAGTTTCACACGAAAGGGAAGCCCTGTGATGTTCAAAGAACACCGCGTGAAACAAGTGACAGGAGATACGAATCAACATTCACTTTTGAAGTTTGTAAGCCTCAATGAAAACCTCTTGTGGCAAGGAGTTCCAAAGCTCAGCTGTTCTATTGAAAAAAAATCCCTGAGCAAGAGAGGTTCGACAAGTTTCGAAATTCACAACAAAGGGGAGGGAATTCTGTATATTGCCAAGGGGGGAACGATTGATAACAATTTGGAAGAGCATCGACCGTGATCCAAAGTGATTGGCTGTCCGTCATTGAATTTTGTAAACGATTCCAGATGGATCTTTTTTCCAAACGCCTGAATATGACCTTCTTTTATTCACTTTTTTTTTAGAGTAGGCTGTT
The DNA here is from genome assembly GCA_032362365.1 of Zygogramma bicolorata. NCBI lineage: Eukaryota > Metazoa > Arthropoda > Insecta > Coleoptera > Chrysomelidae > Zygogramma > Zygogramma bicolorata. Next base: position 3,096,841 of record JAVJAQ010005172.1, read on the forward strand.
CCAAGAGATTGCTTGGTTACCATGGTTATTGTACTGAAATATGGAAAATTCGACCAATACAAAAAATGAAATGACCACCGAAGAAAAATATATGCTCACCGGTAAGTTTCGGTATCCGCAATAACTCTTCTCTAATGGTTATAACAGTTCTAATTTATCTCTCCTTCTTCTAAAATTAAAGTAAAATCTAACCTTAAAAAATATAAACAAAATGAAATTACTGTATTCGATATCAATAAACAAAGATATAATTTATCTCTCTGATAGTATTTTATTTCAATCCATCCATTTTCAAGTTGAGTTACCTTTTACCAACCACAGAGTTAATATTAGTTCATTTGTTTTCAAAGCTTTCTTGATTTCTATTTCAATTTCCCAAAATCGAATATATCTTGCCAGGGGTGTATTTTAGGTATAGGACATTCTTCATGTATTTGATATCTCTTTATTCGTAGTATCTAAAAATAATAGAATAGTGTATGGTTTCCATTTGAAAAAATCGTGTTTCATCAGTTTTCTCGATGTTATGTTTATGGTGGAAATTTCGACCACCCTCTAAATTATTTTCGAAAATTCGAAGAACCTGTTCATGACTTGATGCTTAAGGTGTAATTCTGTGAAATGTCACATTTTCAACTGTTACTGTCTATGAGTTATGATATTTTCGGAGTGGTGCTGTAACTATCAAATTTTTGTTATAGAAAGTGGGCCTAAAATGTGATGAAAAATTGAAAAATGTAATAAAATACAGGGTGTTCCATTTGAAATAAGGAAGTTGACCTCAACTTCCGGTATAACGGAAAGAGACCGGAAGTTAAAAATATTTTAGTTGAGAAGGCCATTGTGTAAAACCCACTACCACAAAATTTCAAGTTTTTATTTTGAATCGTTCTACATATATTCCTAACGAACGCTCGTCGTGAAAGACCCTGTATATATATGGGCATTTCGAATTGAATGCAAATTCTGATAGACCAGAGAATTTGATAATCTATTTATCAGTTTCTTGATTCATCTTGCTTCATAGCAAATAACACTTTCTCTTTATATATATATATATATATATATATATATATATATATATATATATATATATATATATATATATATACAGTTCTTATTATTTTTTTGATAAGCAGAATTTGAGTCATACGAGAACTTGCTGACTAATTGGACTTGTTCTATCCAGAAAGACAGAAAGAACTGTTTTTCAATAGACGCAGCAACTTTTCGGGGTAGATTGAAAATCTTCCCTTCTACACTTGTATACATTCCAATATTAATTCTTATTTTTTCAGATTGTGGTTGGTTACAAACCCAGAAAACTACGGAAAAAATATTGATCCACCACAAAATAATGACGTTCAAAAAGTACTTGAATTGATTTATTTTTACGTTAATATTCCGATAACGAAAGGTTGGCCACGCCTTTAATCTGTCCCAAGAATTTTACATGAAAAAACTTCGAATTCAAATTCATTTTTGAAATTGACCACAACTTGAACTCTTACAGCGGAACATTCAGAAAAAATAATAATTGACTGTAAAATGGATATTGATAGTGATTCTTTTTCCAACGAATTCAATTGTACACCTCCTAATATCAGACAATCCTCGAAAAATGCTAGCATAGAAACTGCCACCCAACTGTTTTTGAAGTAAATTTTTTTTCACCTCTCCATGAAAAATAAAAATAAATCAGATCTGTAGTGAATTTGCAGCTTTTTATCTGAAAACAAACGAACTAGATCCAATGTTTGTTGTCATCTGCAGATAACTCGATTTTGTTTTGTTATTACTCATCCATCAATGAGTAAGACACGGTGATATCTATGGAAAATCAATTTGTCGGTGATACTTCACTCAAGGACTCCATAACTCGTTTGTAGTTGAAAAAAGTCGGGGTTTCATTTCTTTTCTATACAGAATTCTATCAAATATTGTTTGTATGTTTTTTTTTTGAGGAGGTAAATGTTCTAGTATCCATTTTTGGGTTTTCTCACCCCTATAAATGAAAAAGAGAAAGTTTCAAGTTCTTAAGTTTGAGGCAAATTAATATGTTTGAAAACGACATATTTTCAACTATGATGATTTCCATTTACAAACATTTGAAAAGGTAATGGGGTCCCCACTATCCCCCATCCTCAGTAAAAAATTTTATGAAACATTTTGAATGAATTTATTGAAAATGTTCTGCTCAAGTAGAAATCCAATGAAATTAGTTAATTTGAAGTAATCTGATAGAACACAACCAATCAGAACAAAATTATACTGAATATTTCCCTCATATATAAAATGTCCCATAGGAGCAATGCAATTATCGAAAACTTACAGTGGTAATTGCATTGTATCAAGTCACCATAACAACACATTTGAAACCGTATCGCTAGATGTCAGTAAATGACACAAGTAAATGTCAGATAGACTTCAAAAATAGAAAAACATTTCGAGCTTTGGTGAGTACTCCATACAATCTATAGAGGAAAGTATAAATGAACAAAAAATAACATTTCCTCGAGAATTTCTTTATTCGTGCAATATTCCAATGAATTACATTCGTGCATAAAAATGACCAGATAATTTTGCATTCAAGCGTGATATCTTATACAAATTGCATTCGGTTATTTTCATAGTTTGTAAAGAGCCCTCGCCCTTCGGACTCGGGCACTTTCGCCAAAATATGAAAATAAACTTGCAATTTTCAGATATCACGCTTTCTTGCATAATTATCGGTAATTTCAATGCACTCGTGCAATTATAACCGATAATATATTTGTGATCTGGCAACATGAATCAATTTTCTCAGCATATTTATCAAAGAGAGCCCACGTAAAGTTTGCCATGGGAATTGAGTAAAATAAACCAAAAAATGGATTCCTGAACAGTTTTACCTCCTCAACAAACACTCGAAAAATATTAAATTTTCACTCCCTACGAAAATCGAAACACTCGGTGCCGTTGATGTAATATTCAAGGCCGTGAGTCTTTATGCGAAAGTGATTCCCAGACATCCTTCAATCTCCCGTTGTCATCTCCTGCCGATAACCATTAGGATACTCTCAATGACCCGTCCTGGGAGTCGGTCTATGATTATGGAGATGTACTGAATTTGCCATGAATATTCATTTTTTTGACTGCTTTCCTCTGTTGTTCCATAATGTTAGAATTGACGATCTCTTGTATCCTGTCTCCATATCAGCACGAGAAACAAGAATACAGAGAAACATTAGCGATAATAGTATCAACAATGACTTGGCGAGAATAATATAATGGGTTAACATCAATTTAATGCTGGAAAAACCCAGCCATGTTTCTTCTCAAAAAAACCCGAGAAAAAACCCAATCTTTGTCAAATATTCAGATGTCAGGAGTGACTATTTCTTTAAAGTAGAGTATCTCGATGCTAGGAATTACGATCAGTAATAATCTCTCATGGAAAAACCATGTGAGATAGATCGCTAAAGGTGCCTCCTAGAACTATTGGATTTCTTTTTCGTGAAAAATAGTTATGGAATATAGTTCTCATGTACGGGTCTCGGCACCAAAACATTCATTGAGGTTTGTTCCGTAGTTTTCTGGATTTGTAACCTACCACAATCTGAAAAAATAAGAGTTCATCTCATCATGAAATCCGTATTGAAAGAAAATGGATATCCAGAAAAATTCATATAAATAACTTTTACAGAAATTGAAAATCCGAACACAGTCCACAATGAAGACATTCAACCTACACAAAATACACAACCTGTATCAAAAATTATACCTCATGTGCCTCCTTTGTCGGAAAATATAAAACGCATCGGCAACAGGTATAATGTTAGAACAACATTCAGAACAACAAATACTTCAAAGTCAATACTGACACATACCAAACCAAATAACACAACGAAAAACAGAAAAAATTGATGAAATTCCTTGTTCGAGCGGTCAAAAATATATCTGGGAAACGTCTCGACCACTGGAAGTGCGAAAGAGTGAACACAAAATGTACATCAGGAACAGACAGATAGGTGGTTTTGAATTATCAGAACTCATTCTTACTGCCGATGGAAATCACACAGTAGAATGGAACGACACTAAAATTATGACGAAAGAGAGTAATGGCAGGAAACTAAAATTAGAGGAATCTGCTTTCATCATGCTGTCTGGTGAAGAATGCATATCTATGAGTTCGCTTGTTATGGATCGCGGATGGCTATCCCTCCTGAAGGACAAAATGTTATGTCAAATTTGAAATGAGTAAGCCTCTGAAGAAGCTGGCCACTCGCGCTAGCGAAACGTTAGGAAGAAATTCCAAAGAACGACAGCCTTCAAGCCCGAAGAAAATTAGTTATACTAATAATCTCGGCCGCAAAATACTCCAGTAAAGGAAGTAAAAACTGGCTGGACTAATTCGAGACCAATTGCAGATACTTGGAGTAACTTGAATTTTGTTGAGAAAGGTGCCCAGTATCCGAGTAAACTACTTCCGTTACTGGGAAAAAGCGCGGGGGGTGGAACTCATTGGGGGGGGGGGTTAAAGAAAATAATGAAACCAATCGATAAATTATCATTTTTTAATTTTTTAACATAAAAACATTGATTGCAATTTTTTCATAAAAATGCACCCCTTTCGAGTAATAGCGTAAGGGAAAGTGTGATTTTTGCAACAAAAATTAAAAAGTTTTTTTAAATTTACTGAAAATCTGTTAGTATTACAAAAAAAATTATAAATTACTTATATGAAGTATTTTAGTTGACAAATAAAGTGGTTTTTGTTTTATTTTTGTACGATTTATATTAAAGGAAATATGACAAGGCCAAAATGGTTGCTTAACGAAAAATGAAGAAACCGGATCGTACTGGCGTAAATATCTCGAAAAATATAACTGTTACAAAAAAAATGTTTTCTATCATTTTGCAAGATGACAAAATCGAAAAAATTTCGAGACCAACCAGAACCGTTTAAAATAAGAAGAAAAAAAGTTATGGGCAAAATAAATTTTTTTTCAAAAATTTTTAATGCCAATTTTTTAGCGCCATATGGGCTGAGGTGCTTGGAAAAAAAAATCCTTTGGTGAAAAGTCAGAACACTTCGTCCTTAATATGTCCAGCCATTTTTGGCCCTATTGGGTAATTATTGTTTATGTTTTGGCCTGCTAAACTTGGGTAAAATCGTGTATTTTTTAAAACATTTTCAGTTTTTGGCCAGCAGCGTGAACATTATCTATTTTAAACAGCCAAATTTTTCACCATTTATTCCAGGATAGTTGTATTTCAATTTTTTGATATAATTTTTCATCTGTAAGCAAATTTGTCCGTTTAAAATTGCCTATTTTATGTTCATAACGGTAAATGCTCTTTTTTGTCGGGCGAAATAAAAAAAAATTGGCCCATCCAATTCAAATGTTGCATATGACATGAAATGTCGGCGATAACCTTAGCTTCAAAATGGTTCCTGGTACATCTCGTTATCATTAGCCAAAAAAAAGTTATGGCAAAAAACCTTTTTTTTTTCATCAATCACATAAAATTTTTATAGTTAATCCATTGAGACCCTCTATTTATGAGTTTTATGAACATTTTGGATCTTTGCCCAGTAACCAAACTTGTTTACTCGGATACTTGACACCTTTTTTGACAAATTCCAAAAAAATTTAAGTTGAGTGGTCTCGAATAAGTCCTTCATTTTACTAAAAAATTTACTTCCTTTACTGAAGTAGAAGCCTTAACCATTTTGTTAGATTCCAATATTGTTTTTTATTTTTTCAGATTGTGGTAGGTTACAAACCCAGAACACTACGGAACAAATATTGATCCACCACAAAATAATGACGTTCTAACAGTATTCATTGAGGCTTCTGGATTCAATATTCCGAAAAAGGAAATCCGTCTTGTTGGTGACTCTTCGCCCACAGACCCGCTCACTGCGTTGGAGCATAGAAGGGTAGGAGACTTGTCTCTCTCCTATAGATATTTTCACGGTCGGTGCTCCTCCGAATTAAGTATCGTCAATCGTTCCATCCTCGGCAGTATCGACACGGACAACCCGATGAGGGCAGAATGCCCACCCTTTTGTTGGGAACTTGGAGACCAGTCGAACCTCTCTTGCTTAGGGATCTTCTTTCAACAGAACAGCTGAACTTTAGAACTCCTTGCCTTCCTGAGGTTTGTAAACTCCTAAAGTTGATGTTATGTCCATTCATATGTGATATTAAAGGATGGATCTGGTTGACAGGTCCATGAATAATCATGCTTCTCGTAAGGAACAAGCCTCTTGATCATTTTTGAGAGTTGCTTGTGGTGGGACAACTGATGGACAAATAATAATAATAATAATAAAAAAATGAATACATTTCCATTGAGCACAGGAAAGGGACATATTCCACCATCCATGATCGGACAAACACATTTTATTCGTCATGTACCCTTTACATTTACATGTCATTCTCCATTTTTTCTCACGAAAATAACGGAATTACCACAACGATTGAAGTAGGGAAATTTCTATTCGAGTTCTGCAGTGAAAAATAACGCTATAACGCTGATATTGAAATAAAATGTATTGTAGGGAGGTGGAATGGGGTATAAAAGGTACTTGAGAATGAAAACTGCGTTCCCATCATTTTTTGGTAGGAGAAAGTGAAATTATACTTAGTGCCCTCTGAGGGGCAATAGCTCCCGAACTAAGGGAGAAAGAAACATATTAACGACAAAAAGTTGATAAAAAGTTTTGGTTTCAGTAGTGCTCTACGCACCATAATAAGTAAGCGAGACAAATGTTTGAAAAATTTCTGTTGACAAAAACAGACTTTTACCAATATTGTTTTTTCATCATCTACGATTCACTTAATATGTACTTTACTCCTCGGAAACTGAAACCTTGAATTTCCTTGGTTCACATGTGTTTCCCTTATCTCAAACAGTTTTTCTTTGAATGCTGCCTGAGGTCAGGCCTATAAATCATTTTGTTGTTCAAATGCGAATTTTTATCGGATATGCTGATTTTTTCAATCTTCCACTGACCAACTGCGCATTTGAATATCTGTTCTTGGTGCTATATACTGGTGGCTATATACTGGTGTTTTCACTCGGACGACCAATCTGGCCTACTTGATCAAGAATTGATGACGTAGACCGTAGTTATAACTTAAAAAATTCGCCAGGTATCGTCACTATCGCAGTTGTGATGACAGTAATGTGCACGTCCTGTGTTGCCAAGTGCTGAAAAAATTAGTTGATGATATTTTCATTTGAGCAATATAATATTGTGATCTCAATTCAGAAGCTCGGTTTAGAAGTAGTATCACAATTCAGCCGAATATTATTCACGTTAATGCGTGTGAGCGAATAGGAGTGGGAATTGTGATCGAATTTTATGGATATGTGAAGTTAGAAAATGCCATTTTTTTTGGTGAGTGAAATCATCATTATTTTTTATAATCTTCTGGGTTGAACTGAAAATATCTAAAACACATATAACTGCATTTATAGAATATTCAGAACGCGTGCACACCCTGGAATGTTGTTGCCAGCAAACTTCTCTTGTGTTTTTTTGATGATCTCTACGAAATTTTCAAATGGTTATTGAATATACTAGAACGTGAGATTATTTTTGGAGGTAGGTCATTGAAGATGAAGTTTGTTATCATCAGCCTCAGAATACTCTCGCGTTCTATTCTATTCTAAGCACCAGTATATCATCTCACGTTTGAAATTTAAACTTTTGCCAATCGAGAAAACATTTTTGCATCCACAGAATCTTCCAAAGATGACCGAGTAGAAAACACATCTGCAAAGTTTCTCTTTGTTTGGGAAGTGTAAATAGAACAATCGGTTATTATTTTGGTAGGTTAACGGTCGTTAGGAATGAAATCAACAGATAATTCAATCTGACAGAAATATCTTTATATTTAGATGTTTCTCGTAACATTCTGATATGAAAATAAACGCTTCCGTGAAATCTTCAAGCAGGAAGCTTTGTGATGATTGTTTATTTTCGAATAATCAAATAAAATACGCCGAATATATGCTTAGTCGGGTAGTTTTATTATTCTGAAATTCTATTTCTATTAATCGCTTTATTGAGTTTGTCTAATAAAGGATGGAGAATTAATTGTACGTTGTGAAAAGGTGAATCTCATTGAATGTATCAGTGATACAAATAAGTGCGATTTTCATTACTTCATACTAGATGGTGGAGAAAAAGTATTTCACGGAACGTGGGCGAGTTGTACACTATGCTTTTTCTACAATTATAGATGGACAGATATTTTTTAACTCATAATGTGGCTAAAAAAAGAGACCTTGGCTGAAGAGTTATATTTGAATAAAGAGATTGTCTAAAACATATACAAATTATCATATTATGAATGTGGGTAATGGCCGGCCGTGGGTTTGGCGTGGGTAAAGTACTCAACTGTTCAGAATCACATAAATGCACAAATTTTTCAACAGTCGTAGGTAAACATCATTCAGGAATTCCTTTTACACTAAAGCAAGCAATGCTATTCACCGTGCTTTCCACTAAAAATATAGAATAGACGCTCTATTGGAATTCCAAATGAAATTGTGAATGAGAACAAAAAATAGATGAGGATTTAAGTGATTTCGAAATCGAAGCTTATACCCCGCCTGAAGTGGAAATCGATCCAGTATAGCCCAGTCATTTGAGCTTAAATTAGGTGAGAATCTCGCAATTCGAGATACCCAGCTGCAAGTCTGTAAATACTTGTATATTGACATCCTTAGAGTTGTCTCAAAACCTACATATAGTAGGGTGTAAGCAACTATTAAATTTCAAGGTCAAAGGTCACAAAAATCGTTTTTTTGCGCTTTTTTGGAAATATCTCATTTTCTATGGGTTTTTTGCTACTTGTATTTATTATCAATATTGTAGGATACAAAATTCTTCACAAATTTTATTTAAAAAAAAAGACGGTCGTAACTATACAATACAAATGAACATCTGTCAAGACTGGCTATAAATAGAAAGGTCCGTAGTGTATAATAGGGGCCCGTATAATTCCCAGGTATAATTATCGACGTAGTGGAAGAATTTTAAAATTTACAGATTTCAAAGAGGCACTTAATTATTTTCTATTTAAAATGTCATTAGTGTAAATGGGAATATAATTATATTATGATTTGAGTTTTTCTCTTAATTATTTTTTAATTTTAGTAAACGGTTATCAGTATTATTGAATAGATATAGATTTAATGCACGAAGAAAATGGTAAAATATAATATAATAGTCAATGAAAATTGACAAATATTCATAATCGTTGATTTATTGATAGTTCATCAACTATATATGGCGCGTTTTCGACTGGACGCACCGGTTGACCTGAAGTGATGCTGTGACCGCGCGCTCTCCGCCCTCAATCTCGAAAACGGTTCACCGTATAAAAATTTTTTTTAAATAAAATTCGTAAAGAATTTTGTAGTCTACAATATTGATAATAAATATAAATAACAAAAAACCTATAGGAAATGAGATATTTCCAAAGAAAGCGCAAAAAAACGATTTTTGTGACCTTTGACCTTGAAATTTAATAGTTGCTTACACCCTACCATATGTAGGTTTTGAGACAACTCTGAGGGTGTCAATATACAAGTATTTACAGACTTACAGCTGGGTATCTCGAATTCCGAGGTGAACTTACTATAATGACTGGACTAGTAGCAATTTATTGCCATCCAAATCGAAGCGACAACACTATTGACAGTTTTTCATCATTTCTCGGTGTAATTTTTTCATCATTATTCACTTAGGTAAAGGAAATGTTAAATGATGGTGATTTCCCCGATTAGTAATGGAAAAAATATATCATTGTAGAATCGTATTAAAGATGTATCTAATGATACAAATAATGTGTATTTGCTGACGATACATTTTTTGTTGAAATTAAATATTGAAAAGTTCTGAGAGAGGCATTTCTAGAGTATATATTTTTTTATGCAGATTCACACGAATGGAAAAACCTATAATGTTCCAAAGTTCAGCTGTTCTATTGAAAAAAGATCTCTGATCAAGAGAGTTTCGATAGGTCTCCAAGGCCACAACAAAGGGGTGGAATTCTGCATTCGTCGGGTCATCCGTATTGATACTGTCAAGGGTGAAACGATTGACAATTCAGAAGAGCACCGACCTTGGAAATATCTATTGAAGAGAGAAAAGTCTCCGACCCTTCTACAATGTTCCAACGGAGTAAGCGAGTCGGTGAGCAAAGAATCACCAACAATACGGATTGCGTTTTTCTCATTAAAATGAATAAGTTTCAATGAATGTTTTTATGCCGAGCCCTAAACATAAGAACTATATTCCAAGTATCTGAGCCTTGAAGATCATTAGAAGCTGACGAGAAGTGAAGTATTTCTTAGCACGAAATAGAGATCCAAGTTTCTGGGAAGCACCTTTAGCGATCGATCTCACATGGTTTTTCCATGACAGATTATTACTGATGGTAATTCCTAGCATCGAGATACTCGACTTTTTGAGAATAGTCACTTCTGACATTTGAATATTGGATGAAGGTAGGTCGGCTTTTTTTGAGAAGTTACATGCCTGGGTTTTCCCAGCATTGAATTCCACCAAGCTGCTGTTACCCCATTCTATTATTTTCGCCAAATAATTATTAATACTATTGACGCTAATGCCTCCCTGTATTTTTATTTCTCGTCTGATATAGGAACTCAGGAAGAGAAACTAGTATGAAGAGAGCTGTCGGCCGCAAAACTTTGCACTGAACGAGATGTTCACTCCAGCAAATCATTGATATGAAGTAGAAAAAAGTGGGTGCCAGAACAAAACCCTGTGGCACACCTGCATTTATTGAGAGAATATCAAACGATACTATAAGTTCAAGTAGTTGAGGATAATTGGTACACAAATATTTGTGTAGGAACAAAGATCAATCTATGTTTGTTGATACTTATAATCTTGTTCAAATTCAGGCAAGATAATAATATCTGAACCCTGTGGAACACCTATATTGAGAGAATATCAGACAATATTATAAGTTCAAGTAGTTGAGGATAATGGGTACACAAATATTTGTGTAGGAACAAAGATCAATCCATGTTTGTTTATACTAATGATCTTGTTCAAATTCAGACAAGATAATAATATATCTAAAGTCTATGTCATTTGCAATTTCAACAATAATCAAAATTCGGAGGCTTTGCATCATTAGGGAATAACTGAACAAAGAGTTCGATAACGAGGATTCTGTTCTTGGACCAGAGGCGCAGAAATGGGACACGGTTACTGCAAGCCACTGGGTTTTCGTTAATACTTGATATTTCTAGAGTGATAATAGACTCTGTGTAATAAGTCGAAGTCTAAAATTCAATGGAAAAATGTTGATTCATTTCAGCAGTTCTGGGGAAAGAAGTGTTTCATTTATGACAGTCAATGTTTCGTATTTCAAAAGTAGTGCATTTTCAGAAAAAGTTTCATCTGCAAAGTATCGATGAATTCATGAAAGAAGTCTATCGGATATAAGTTTCTTTAACAATTTTCTGATGGCTTCACTACAGCAATCATTTTCGTGAAGGCTCAACCATTTTTGAAATATACTTGGTGCTGCTCTGATATAGAGAGAGAGAGAGAGAGAGAGATATACTTTATTGTCTAAGAAAAATAATTCCTTGTTGACAAAGCTTGTTGAAAAAAATATAGTTGTAAATAGTACTTAAAAATATGATGAGATAAAAATGTAAGAGCACAAATATTCACAAACACAATTTGCATAAAAGGAGTTCACATGTCAAGTAGATAAAATATAACAATATAAAATAAGATTGAAAATATATGTTTGACAGTTTGTTGAAGAACAGTTTTGTATAGTCCTTACGAGAAGAGAAAAAAAAAATTGTAAAAAAAAACAAGGCCACACATCCTGAACATGGTTTCACATGTCATGGAATTAAAATATAATATACCTTCTACAGTTTAAAATGAATTTTAACCTATAGGTGTCAATATAAACATGAAAAAAACAAAACTTATTCATAGCAAAGTTCCATTGTAATATTCCTCAAGGTTGTAGTACGCTTTTGTTATAAGAGCTTCTTTAACAAGAGTTCTGAACCTTCTATAGCTCTTCTCCTTCCTAATTTCAAAGGGTATATGGTTATAGAGCTTTTTACTCTCATAAATTACAGAGTACTTCGTCTGACTTGTTTTAGGAACAGGGAGATGTAGTTTGTTTTCTGTTACTTGCCGAGTTTTGTAATTTGCCTGTTCCTGAGTTACAGCTATATTTTGTTTTTTGTGTATAAGACAAACAGTTTCCAGAATGAAAATACAGGAAAGAGTGAGAATTTTTTCTCTCACAAATAATGAACGGCATGACTCACGCACTCCCACCTTACATAAGAATCTAACCGCTCGCTTTTGCAAAACGAACACTGAGTGAAAAAGTTGCTGACTGCAAAACCCCCAGAAAGCAACACCATATCTCAAGTGGGACTCAATCAGTGAATGATATACCATCCTTGTTGTGGATGAACTCAGTTCATTTGATACTATGCGAAGTGCATAACATCCTGATGCCAATTTCTTTATTAAAGCTGATATATGTTGGTCAAATTTTAATTTGTTGTCCATGACGATTCCTAGGAATTTGGCTTGGTTTTTATTCTCAAGAATATGTCCATTCAAGTGTAATGTGTCGATATTAGAGCTGAAAGTGAGTAAGTTTGTTTTTTTTATGTTAAAACACAAGTAGTTTGCGTCACACCATTTTTTTACAGCTTCCAAATCACTCGAAATTGTTTCTTCTATATGGGAAGAATTTTTTCCATGCCAAAGGAGCGTAGTATCATCGGCAAATATCGTGAAACCTCCTTGAATTGAGAGACTAACTAGGTCATTTAAATATATAAGAAAAAGAATTGGGCCCAGAACTGATCCTTGTGGAACGCCCCATAAGATATCCTTAGTGTGTGATAGTTTCTCGTTCGATCTCACCAACTGTTTTCTATCACTTATGTAAGACCTGAACCAGTCATTACACACTCCTCTAAAGCCATAGCATTCCAGCTTTTGCATAAGAAGTTCATGATTTACACAATCAAATGCTTTGGAAAAGTCACAGAATACTGCAGCTGCTACTTCCCCATTGTTGAGATAGGTGTAGACATGCTCCAGAAAGGAAAATATTGCATCATTTGTGCCCTTTGCCTTCTGAAAGCCAAACTGACAGTTGGTTAATATATTATTATCATAAAGAAAAGCTAATACTCTTTTTTTTACCACCTTTTCTATAATTTTTGAGAGTGTTGAGAGCATGGAAATTGGTCTAAAGTTATTTGGATCTTCTGAGTCACCTCCTTTGAATAGAGGAATAACAAGAGCTGTTTTCAGGCTCGGAGGAAATTTTCCAAGGGCAAAGGATTTGTTTATAGCCATCACTAGTGCATTCAAAGCGGAATCGGGAAGGTTATTCAAAATTTTTACTGAAATTTCGTCCACGCCCGTTGCATTTATGTTTTTTATTTCTCGCAAGATTTCTTTGAGCTCCAATAAATGAGTATCCTCGATATGAAAGTTGTTGGAAATATTTACATTACTTAGATAATCGATTGGATTCGAAGTAGGTGCGAGGGATGAAGTTAGTTTTTGTGCAATTGTGCAGTAAAAGTTATTTAGCGTTTCCGGATCTAAATCGACTTTTTCAGGAATTGAATTTACTTTACCTCTTATGCTATTTACTATGGCCCAGTTTTCTTTGACTTTATTCCCAGCATTGTTTATTCTATTCTTGTAGTGAATTTCTTTTGCATGTTTAATTACACGTCTGTAAATTTGTCTATATTTGTTGAAATATGCTATTAGAAATTCATCAGAATAATATTTCCGTATTGAGTGTAGTGATCTCAAGTTGTTAGCAGATATTTTTATGCCTTGTGTAATCCACGATTTTTTATTTTTTATTTTTAATTTCCGTTTGGGAAAACATTCCTCAAAAACTCCTGTTAATAAATTTTGAAAGGCGCCTATAGAATCGCTTGTAGATAAAATTTTTTCCCATGCAATCTGATCGGATTTTTGTTTAAATTTGTTGAAATTTTTGGAGCTGTATATTCTCCCATACTTAAATATTTTCTTTGAGTTATTACTTTTAATAGGAAATGCCAAAATTACCCCTTCATGGTCTGATAGTCCTGCTGGGATAACATTGCAAGTCAAATTTTCCTCATCCATGTTTGTGCAAATATAGTCTATAGTAGTGGATGAATGTTGTGAGATTCGTGTTGGCCATATGAACATATGGCACTATTCAAGACACTTACAGAGTGGCATATTAATATATCTCCACAAGACGATTGAGAATACCAATAATTTGAATTTTTGAGTGAAATCCATATTTCCATTTTTATTCAGATTCCACTACATATTATTTTCAACTTTGGTCGCGTAATTACATTGGTCAAGAGGGAGGTTTTTTAATACGATTTTCAATGCTGAAACTCACCCTCTAGGAAGGGTGGGCCAATTCTTACTATTCCCAATGAAACAAGAAGTCGAGTGATACTTATTTTTAAAGGACATTGAATTATATTTCAAATGATATCTTATTCGTGGAATTTTGTGGTTTTTGCTTAGGTATATAAATATTCAACTAATAAAATACTGAAACAGTTCCTAGAGGTCAATTACCCTAACATCAAACTGATATTTTGGAACTCGGAGCTCGTTTCGCTAAAAGGTTAGCATCTTCAGGAGAAGAAAATTGATACACTGATATTTTTGCAACCAACGCGCGTTTCGCTAACGAAGGAGAAGAAAATTGTTAGGGTAGAAATTTTCTTCAACTGAAGATTATTCAAGAAATATTATTATTCATTTATTGATCCCAAGAAATTATATACACAAAGTAATATTTACAAATGATCCAGATATTCAACAGTTATATAACTGAAAAACAAATAAATGATAAAATCTGAAAAAAACCAAAATGATGAAGAATATTCTGATATCAGTTAGGTCGAATAATAATTTTTCAAATGTATCTTGAATAAGTTTTCCTGTTCAATGTTTTCGAAAAATTGTGGAAGAGAATAACACGTATTTACACTAGTCTGTAATATAGATTTCTGAGCAAAGTTCGTTCTCAATTTCAAAGGTCACAAAGAATTAATTTGACGGGTGTTGTGTGTATGAATGTTGTTAACACTAAAATATTTCAAATTCGAAAATTTGATTTCATTTTTGGCAAAATGAATAAATTTGCATATTTTTATTTTATGAAGAGAATCAATATCAAGTAGTTCATTATTGGGTTCATATATGTTTTTAGTGAGTTCTAGATGATTCAATTTATAAATACATTTTATTGCTTTGTTTTGCAATTTTTCAATAGCTCTCTTTATTGTTTTGTTAGCAGTACCCCAAACAGATACCAGATACTGTAAATTTGAATTTATTAGATAGTGATAAATATTTAGTAGATATTCAAGCAGTATAAGATGTCTAATTTTAAAAAGTACACCAATTAAAGAGAAAAGTTTACGTTTCAATTTTGAGATATGCTTTTCCCATGATGATTTTTCATCTATATATAATCCCAACATTTCAATTACAGGTTTGTAATCGATTCTTTCATTACCGAAAATTAGAAGAATATTATCGTTATTTGTGCTTCGTTTCGAAATATAAAAATGTATGAAGATTTGCTGTAGTTCAACGATCATTTATGATGTTTCAGTCAGAATGAAAATTTCTCTAGATCATTTTTCACAGAAATTTTAAATTGGGCTGAATCATCTGCGGAATAAATAAGGGTTGTATCGTCTGAGAATAATTTGAAGTTACCAGTGAGGTTTAATTTCGATATCGAATTTACATAAATGATAAACAATACTGGACCAAGAATAGAGCCTTGTGGATCCCTCATTTTATTCTTTTGGGGAAGCTCCTTTGATTTTGATTCCATACAAATTATGTTCTATTCAATAAATGATTTCCAAACCATTCATGGATTTTTTCCTCCCTATGTTACAGGAAGTTTGTGTAAGGTTTGAATCACTCCTTTATCATAGCATGGAAGTCGGTGGTGGTCATTTTGAACACCTGTGTGAATAAAAACGTACGTTTTGTATCACATTTCATCATTAGTATTTTCGTAGTCGAATAATTAGATTAGAAATACTATTGCACAATTAGATACCTATATCGAAAACTATCTGACCGAATTTCAAAAATAAGATGTCATTTGAAAAAAAATCAAGTGCCCTTCAATAGAAAGGGTATTTATTACTCGACCCCATGTTTCATTTGGAATAGTAACGGTTGGTCCCACCCTTTCTAGAAGGGTAAAGTCGTATGAAAAAATTCCTCTTGACCGATCTAATAACTTGTATGATCGATTTCATTGAAATGAACGTGAAATTAGATATTTCTGTGTTCCGTTTTGAAGGGTGATCCCTGTTTACGTATTCGAATGAGTAGCAATAACATTATTATTGTTTATTTATAGTATAATCGCGTGCCAAATGTTTTTCTATAAATATCGGAATTCAGAATTATGTTCCTATTATTTTTGCTGAAATTTTCATAGTTCGAGGATGAGGATTCTAGACTTTATTTCTTCGAGTCAATGCCAAAAATTACAACACTTGAAAGAAGTAACATCAAACATTCAGCAAACACTGTCTCCACAAATATAACTTCGTTTTTGAAATCCGTAGTTTGAAATGATAAGTGATAGTGAAGAGAAATCGCCCCAAATATATTCTATTTCTGTAATACAATTTCAGGCTCTTTCGACCACCAAGATAGGAACATAATGAATAAAATAGACTCAAGTTTCACTGTCCAATTCATACGAGAACTAGAACGACGGCAAATTGAACTCGACTGCAGTGAAAGATAATACTCTTTAATAACATAATTTCTTATGAACGTGTTTACTGCTGAGACTGAGCACTTCCTTAGGCGTCGAATTCCACAGTTACTAGGAATGTGCAGCGCACTGTAACGAGACCGTTTGTGTACAGTCTTGATGGCGAAATATTTCAATTCTTTGGAACGTCGCGGAAATATTGGCAATGTGTCTCTCTTCAGATGCCTAAAAACCGTGGTGTTGGGATTTGTACATGTGAGAGTTTGGGGTAAAATTGGCGAGACATGCCTACGTAATGATAATGTGTTTCATGGCTCCTTTCATTGAATAAGTACAGATGGTGCTTGCAATTTTGTTATTCTAAAATTATTTCTTTTTCGTTAACCAGCTGGCGAACGTCAACCCTCAGAATTCGAAACTTATGAGAGCAATGGACCAACGAGGCCTTACGAAGCTCTGGAAGGGACACCCAAAATAAAAATTTCGCCATTCCTAAAATTCCGAGTTATAAGTCGCAATTTTATATCAAAATTCCGACTTATAACTCGGAATTTTAAAATTTGGATTCGATAGTCGGATTTTCGGGGTATCAACTCCAATTTTTAAGACTGAATGAAATGTTTCTCATTCAAAAAATATTGAGTGGAAATAAAAATTTTCACAATAAGAATTTTTCAGGTTGAAAGTAAGGATTATTCAGATATATTTCAATACCCGGTAGACTATAAATAGTGGGGGGAAGCTGTTGTTTTGTGTTAGTCATCATTTCAGATTTTTCTAAATGATATTACTGAAGGAGAACATTTTCACGGATGCTGGAATAATTGATATTGTTCAAAATAGTTTTTGTTCCATCATTCCATAAAAGATGAAACTGAAACCTTCAATAGGAAAGTTATATGAACTTGAATTAGATGAGAGGGTATAGTAAGATCATAAAAATTCATCCTATAGCCTCCAATAGGATATTTGAAATAATTTTAGAGTAATAACTTTTTTCAAGAACTTGTTTGCTTGCAGAGCTATTTCAAATAACAACTACAACTTTCAGACACTTTTGCGGCAATTAAAAAAAAAATTTAAATCTCAAGGTTTTACTCATTTCAACAAGTTAGCATATTACAGTCTGAAATTGGTCTGAAGATTGAAGAGTTTCTGCAAAAAGCTCATGGTAAAAAGATTCATAGTTTTGCGCACCAATCGCATATTGCTTGCAATCAAGTTGCATTGAAATCTGTATACAAATGAATTCGCTTATTCAGCAGATTTTATGAATATAACACTTTTCGTGTTATCCTGGTGAATTCATTCGATATTATTAATGAAAAATATTGACAATTCTGATAAAATTTATATTATCTGATAGAAATAAAGCGATTTAGATTTTTTTCATGATCAGAGCTTGTTATTCACTTCTAGGTAGGTGTACTCTAAATAATATAATTACACCAACGCAACAGCACAGCACAAGTGGAAATAAATGAGGAATCTCTGAAATTCCGAGTTTTAACTCGGAATTTTACATCAAAATTCCGAGTTGTAATGCGGAATTTTGAAATTCCGAGTTAAAATTCAGAATTTTGATGTAAAATTCGGACTTCCAACTCGGAATTTTAAAATTCCGAGATATAAGTCGGAATTTTGATATAAAATTGCGACTTACAACTCGGAATTTTAGGAATGGCGAAATTTTTATTTTGGGTGTCCCTTCCAGAGCTTCGTAGCCTATATTATTTGTTTAGAATGTCGGTCAAGTTTCCCATACTAGTGTTTTATTCATTTGACGTCGTTATTCATGAATATTACAATGGATTTTGCTTATTCTGTTGATTACTCAAATCAAAAAGGGTATTTTGACTATATGATTCAAATCCTCTTTTTTTTTTCATTGAAATGGAAGTATTTGTAGGGAGATTAGATTGAAGCAGGTATGAGATATACCATTCTTCCCAAATTTGAAAGGCGATAACTTCTGAGTCAAGGGAAAGCGCTGCGTTTTTGACAGTTTCCATTCAGTTCCAGTCGAACTTTACTGGATTGTGAAAAACCACAAACTGCCAAGCAATACAACGAACAAATTTGATACTCATGAAATTTTTTTGTGTGGAAAAAAAGCGCTGCGTTTTTGACAGTTTCCATTCAGCCCCAGATTCTATTTCACGAATTCGATTATCGAGTAGCTCAGACTGTGACTGTACATGCGCTATACCGAAAATTTACGCATATTCTAAGCAATTCGATAATCGAATTCGTGAAATAGAATCTGGGCTCAGTTCCAGTCGAACTTTACTGGATTGTGAAGGACCTCAAACTGCCAAGCAATACAACGAACAAATTTGATACTCATGAAATTTTGTTGTGTGGAAAAAAAGCGCTGCGTTTTTGACAGTTTCCATTCAGTTCCAGTCGAACTTTACTGGATTGTGAAAGACCTCAAACTGCCAAGCAATACAACGAACAAATTTGATACTCATGAAATTTTGTTGTGTGGAAAAAAAAAGCACTGCGTTTTTGACAGTTTCCATTCAGTTCCAGTCGAACTTTACTGGATTGTGAAAGACCTCAAACTGCCAAGCAATACAACGAACAAATTTGATACTCATGAAATTTTGTTGTGTGGAAAAAAAGCGCTGCGTTTTTGACAGTTTCCATTCAGTTCCAGTCGAACTTTACTGGATTGTGAAAGACCTCAAACTGCCAAGCAATACAAAGAACAAATTTGATACTCATGAAATTTTGTTGTATGGAAAAAAAAAGCGCTGCGTTTTTGACAGTTTCCATTCAGTTCCAGTCGAACTTTACTGGATTGTGAAAGACCTCAAACTGCCAAGCAATACAACGAACAAATTTGATACTCATGAAATTTTGTTGTGTGGAAAAAAAGCGCTGCGTTTTTGACAGTTTCCATTCAGTTCCAGTCGAACTTTACTGGATTGTGAAAGACCTCAAACTGTCAAGCAATACAACGAACAAATTCGATACTTATAAAATTTTGTTGTGTGGAAAAGTTAACTCTTCGGGAACCATAAATTTATAATTTCTATTGAAATTAGAAAAAATCTTCTATGCAGCACGATAGCAGATTTCTTTTTGTATTGTGTTACGCTACTTTTCTGGATTTCGCTATGCTCGTCGTTATACAAAATGTAACTTTTTCTAACTGATTACATGAATAACTATTGTTCCGATCGCTTTTGGCCTTTTCTGAACCTTGAAGGGCCATCACTTCCGAACGAAGGAACAGCTTTGCGTTTTGAGTTGAGGACCAAATATTTTTTCCACAGGCTCCGGTGACCGGATAACAGAATTTAAAAAATTAATTTTTTTGGTAAAAGCAAGTGAGCATCTTGATTTCAGAAACTTAATTTGGTCTCTTAATTAAAAATTTCGGCGGTTACGTCTATTTACGGAAATAAAGATCCATTTTGTTGTGAAACTTCACCATTTTCCACATCAAATTTCTGTCTCGAAAAACACACAAAATTTGTCCTTCTTTTGATTATAACACCACGCACCCCCTTTTTCATTTGTATGCAGTAGTTTTGGGCAAAATTTATTTCTTCAAAAATTCTAACCTTCTTCAAAAGTGAACACAAATATGTTCACTTCTCAACAATAACAATGAGGATGGCAACGTTGCAGATAAATCAATGCTGACTTTGATTGAACTATGACATCCCAACGAATTCGTGACAATTTGAAGAAAGATGAATTTTTTTGAAACAATAATGTTTTTTCCGCTCAAAAATGTTGAAAACGTGTAATTGAGGGCGTGTGTGGTGTTCTGCTATGATTTTTGTGTTTTTGAGGAAGTAAAATTGATGTGAAAAATGGTGAAGCTTTACGACAAAATGGACATGTAAGTATAACCGAAAATATTCAAGACCGCCGAAAATTTTATTCGGTTTTTTTGTAGAGGAAACCGAATTACGTAAGTTCCACTTTTTTTTTCAATTCAAATGCTCACTGTGACCGAAGTTTCACCCTTTTTTTTTCTAATGTACATCGTATAAAACAAAAATCAATGTTTGAATTTTTTGTACAGATATCAATCGACCTAACACCAAACTGATATTATTTGCGTTTTGCGGGTAAGGTTACCATCTTCAGGAGTAGAACTTTGATACTGAATCTGAAGACTAGGTTTAGTTACTTATATATTTAACAATCTAAGATAGTTGCTGAACTACCTAAGATTTTTCTTGATCCAAAATGGACTTCGTCTGTTAACTACTAATTCTTTTAATTTATTTCCAAGCAATAAACTAAATAATGGGCTAAAATAGTCGGGCCCTTTGTCATCATTCATACCATTTTCACATTCTGATTTTTCAGACTTTCGAATTCATCAAGTTTGTATCATGCACATTCTTATTTTTTCAGTTCTCCAGAGCCTGCTGGGCAACACTGGACTTTCCTACCCTTCAAAAGATTCCTTGAAGCGAGTTTTTATAGCTCATTGAGTTTGGCCAATATATTTATTTTTGCAATCTTGACAACTGATTTCGTATATTGCCGACTTTTCCGTGTTTTCTATTGTGTCTTCTGGATAGCCATTCATTTTACCATTAAACCATAAACGATTGATTTGTTTGCGAGAAATAAATATGAAAAAATCCATTTTAGACTTTTTGCACAATATTATTGCATGCAAGCCATCTTAACTTGTATTTAATTTAAGTTAGTAGCTTAAGAAGTTCGATGTTCGGAAACAAATAGAAGCATTCATGCATTATATTTAGCAACTTATAATTTTTTTCCGCTAACCATCCAAAAATTTGTCAGCTGTTAAAAACAGTTGCTCATATCTTCGCTATTCAAGTTTGGGAATTTTTGCATGAATGTCCTTTTTTTTTTAATGAAACTTTTTAAGATAAGTTGAGTTAAATACAATGTTGAGTTGGCTTGTATGAATTCACCTTTAGTCTTTAATAAAGTAAACCATATAAGTATTTTGTTTTCTAAAACAAATGAAATAGTTTGTCATGATATGTCCAAAACAAAGTTGATTCACAATTGCCTCTTAAGCAAAACTCATTCTTTGTCAATTATAGAACATAGAACGTTCATTGAAAATATGTCTCCCCTATTGTTCCCCTACTCACCATCGACATCCATCGTCCATCACCAATAATGTCTTCAGGCGGTTCCGGTATCACGCAAGGATTCATCATTTTTACGAATTCTCTTCAAAAACTTGTATGCCCGACCGAAAATCTCACTACTTGAACCACTTCACGAACTTCCTGCCGTAGCTAATCCTACTGTAATCATCTACTTAGTGCTACTAAAGTTTGAACTCATTCATAACCTCCACTCAATCGCGATCGTGATATATCCGGTCTCCAGGAGAATTGAAGGTAATTGCGGGATGACATGCTCGTAGGTTCCGTCGTTGACGGAGAGATGGCGGTGCGAGCGTGTTTCAGGAGTACGGTTTGTGTCAGCCATTTTTTGTTGCAGGTGATCTCCACGTCAATACCAGTATATTTTTTGATAAAATTCATGGTCAACCCTCAAAACGGAAATCAACTGCGATTCCTGATTAACCTAAAATAGATGGATACCAGGCGCATGAGTCATTTTCAAGCCATTAAAAATTCTAATACACCTAACCCTATTCTCATAATTAAACAACTCTCAAAATGTTCAGTGAAACGGAATATAGGTTGAGACGTTTTTAGTAATGTTACCATCAGTGTTAATGGGTTGATGATTAATCCAAGCATTCTCTATAATTTTATTCTTGTACCTGGAGGACCAAACTTTGCTCCATATTTTTTCTTTTGGTAAATCGTGTTTTTCGGAAATAAAACGATCTTTTCCTAGAATGAAACCTAGCTAGATCGATTTATCGCCCCAATATAACAACCCCGCACACTGGATTTCATGTAAATCGTTGTCACCGAATGGGAAAGATAAAAGTTGACGATCTTCTTAGTTGTTATTTGTTAATTGAAAAGTGTTAATTGTCTGCATGAACACTGTTATTTTAAAATAAAAAACTTCAACCTAAACTTGATATTTGTTACATGATAATTGTCACTTGATATTTTAGACTGCATGAATCTACACTTCATTAGTCCGACCAGCAAAAGGCTTTAGTTATTCTAATCGAGTTTTCAAACAAAAAACTAGGTAGCGAGTCAAATGGGATAGGCCCTTTGTCACCATTTATGATATTTTTTTCAATTCATTCATTTTTAGATTCGCGAATTCATCGAACAGCCTTGATCAGTATCAAATTGCTTTGAAGACTAGGTTTGGTTAGTTATGGACTTTGTTTGTTACAGCTACTTATTCTAATCAATTTCTCGATAATGAACATAATTAATTAGAATAAGTAGCAGTAACAAAAACGTCCTTATCAGACCTGAAAACTTTAGGTATGTAATCAACTAACCCTAGTTTTTAGATTTAGTATCAATTTTCTTCTCCTGATGATGCTAACCTTGTTAGCGAAACGCGCGTTGTGTGCAAAAATATCAGTATGGGTTAGGGTAATTGATCTCTAGAAAAAGTTTCAACTTTTTACATCAAAGGTTCCAAATCTCATCGTTTATTCAAATTGCTTTCACAAATTCCGTGGCAATTGTCAGCATACTAGCTCTAGACGCTGGTTATAAATATAAAGATTTAGTGAAAGCAATTTGATATTGATGAAGGATGTGCATATGATACCAGGCTGCTCGATGCATTCGAGAGTCTAGATATACCACTCTAACTGTAAAATCAGTATGAATGGTAAGATATATAAATACCTAACCTTAGTCTTCAGATTCAGTTGCAAGAAATATCAGTTTGGCGTAAGGGTAATTGACCCCTAGAAAAAGTATCATCCTGTTTTAGACAGAGAATTGAATGAGCTCTCAGATGAAGTATCACTAGTCTTGTCTTGGGTCTTGGAACCTGTAATACTTTTACCATACTTTTACCATACTTTTAACATACTTTTACCATTCTTTTACCATTGCTTTCCACTGGAACTACTACAGACAATTGAGAAATCTCACGAATCGCACAATAATACTGGAGAAAAAAGCGTACGTTGAATTCAGACTCAGAAATAATACCAACCATATGTGGAAGGAACTAGCTTCTTTAGATGATCACAAAAAACCTCAAAAGACAATTCCAGAACAGCTAAGTAACGTAGATGACATCAATAGATTTTTTTGTGACTCCTCTTTACATGGTTTTACTCCCGACGCAAACGTGTTATCACACTTTTAAAACAATACACTTCATGAACATGTCACCTTCTCTTTCCATCCGACCACAGATGAAGAAGTGTACGATACTATACTTTCCATAAAGTCTAACGCCGTCGGCCCCGACAATATTAGTATTAAAATGTTACTGCATTGCTGCCCACACATTATCCCATTCATCACGCATATCTTCAATACATGCATTCAAGATTCTACATTCCCAATTATTTGGAAAAAATCAAACGTTGTTCCTTTGGCAAAAATTGCTTCCCCGCAAAGTCTCAACGATTTACGACCTATTAGCATTCTATGTGCAATATCCAAAGCATTTGAAAAAATCGTTAACACTCAAATGAGAGCTCATTTAGATGATCAAGAGATACTACCTCAGACGCAGTCTGGTTTTCGATCGAACCATAGCTGCACCACCGCGCTTCTCAAGGTTGTAGATGACATCCACACATCAATAGATAATAATAAACTTAGCGTCTCAGTGCTCATTGACTATTCTAAAGCATTCGACAGAATCAACCATGAACTACTATTGAACTTATTGACATATCTTGGTTTCTCCATTGAAGCAGTGGCTCTATTGAAGAATTATCTGCTCGGTCGTCTTCAATGCACATCCCTCAACGGAAATAAATCAAATTTTCTAGAATTATCGAATGGTGTACCACAAGGCTCGATTTTGGGACCTTTATTATTTGTCATTTATACCTCGTAGTTTCCTCTCTGCCTCCGCCACACCAATATACACAGTTATGCTGACGATACACAAATTTATATGGAATTTGAGAAAAAACATCTGCACGAAGCCTGTCAAAAAATCAATGAAGATCTCAAATCCCTTGTCGAACTCTCGAAGAAATATTGTCTCTCAGTGAATACAACCAAATCTTTTGTAATTGCAATTCGGTCGTACCGTCACCAGGAAGCGTTGTTTGAATGAAGTTCAAATATCTCTCGAAAATTCGCTCCTACCTTGTGTTGATCAAACAAAGAACCTTGGCTTGATAATCGATTACTCACTCAAATTCTCCTCCCATACCTCGCTGATTTTGAAGCGAGGATATTCAAATCTCAAAGCAATATATTCCAACCGAGGAATTCTGAATATGAAAACAAAAAAAATTCTCTGTGAAGCTGTCGTTCTTTCACATGCGAACTATGCTGGTGTGGTGTATGGGCCTAATTTAACACAAAAGGACAGAAAAAGACTACAACTTTCACAAAATTCATGTCTAAGGCTAATCACAGGAACGCGCCGACGCGAACATGTCTCACATCATTTGAAAGAAGTCGGATGGATGAACATGGAAACGAGGCGTGTGTTCCATGCGTGCACGTTATTTCATAAAGTAATAACTTCAAACAAACCAACTTACCTCTACCTAAAAATAAGATTTCGCACAGACGTACACAACCTGAACCTTAGCGGTTCAGAAATCAACTCACACCTCCCCAACATAGAACTTCACATTTTCGTGGCTCCTTTTCTCATTTTATTACCAGGCTGTACAATAGGCTACCGAATACTCTCAAGGGTATGAACCCCATTAAATTCAAATCCACCTTGAGGAATCTTATACTTACTAATAAAATACCTACTCTACTTACTCCCTTCAGGTGTTAACCATCTCTACTGAATGGCTGCCTCCCTTTCAGTTTTTACTCTGCAAAGGTGATTCGTAACTGTTTGTATAATGTAGTTGAATTTTAGAATTTTTTTTCATTGTTTTCTCTCACTACTCATTATCTTCATATGTATTTTGTATGTATATATGTGGTATATATGTTTATATTATGAATTCTATGGGTGATTTATTCTGTGTACATAAATATGCTCAATATGTGTGTTGAATTTTTTTTCTCTTGGTTGGATGGAAGAGCAAGATCTGGCTGAGTCACTTGTGACCCAGTCAGAAATTGAATCCCGCCATTTGATAGGATTGATGACTTTTTCATTACTTTGTATTGTATTGTTATTCTAACCTATCAATAAATTCGATTATTATTGTATCTTTCGTCTAAACAAGCCTAGTCGGGTCCGTACTCCCCACTGCTCCGACCCAGTGGGCGAACGCGCTAGTAAAATTAACCAATGACCACTCCCCGCACCGCGGGGTAAGTGGTCACTGGCTCCGAGAATCGTGAGTCCTGAGCAGACGCAACGAACCGAGAATAACGGCCTTCTGCATGCGGCCGGCCAAGATCTCTGCCGCATTACGGCATGCCGGTATGATCTTGAGCTCCGAGAGTAGCGTTGGTCTGGAACCACCGAGAACACCTATAATCAGAACCACTAACTTGACAGAATAGTCTGGGTGGAGCCTGCGGAGTTCGTAAAGTAAATCCTGGTACTTTGTCCGTTTTTCCTCCTCTTTTCGGACGATATTCGTTTCGGCAGGGGCCGAAAACTCAATAACGAATATCGTCTTACTTCGGTGGTCGAAGAGGACTATATCAGGCTTATTGGCTTGTATTTGCCTGAGGGTGGGGAATGAAAAGTTCCAAAAAATTCGACACCTTTCATTCTCCACTACGGACTCAATATCCCCTGGAGCGTAAGGCAGCACCGGTGTCCTGTCTATTTCATACGAGTGCCGAAGAAAATAGTACAGCACTCGTAAGGCCGCGTTATGGCGATGGATATAGGCCGAGACCGCATAAACTGCACAAGATGACAGCAAATGCATCAAAGTCTCGGGCGCCTGTCGGCAGGCCCTGCATCTAGTATCAGGGACCTCTATACCCATCACGCGGCTCCGATAGACAAGGGTATTGAAGACACCGTCTTGGCACGCCATGATGAACCCCTCAGTCTCCGACTTCAGCTCACCTGACCTGAGGAAGGCAAATGTCAGCTTAACAGACAAGCCATGGCCCTCGATGTTCTTAAAGAAGACTCCATGCATGGGCTTGTCTGTATGCAGCTGCAGCATTTTAGCATTCTCTGCAGCCTTGATGTGAGCTTTTCTCAGAGCGGGCTCCAACTCGGTGACAGAGAGTTGGTTTACCCGCTCGGTGTCGAAGACTATACCAAGTTCATCAGCAGCGCGCCTTGCTGCCTTGAATAAAAAGGCTCCGATTCCTGCATGTTCATGATCTCGGACCATGCAGTGTAGGGGATCCGAACTCCTGATGACTCTACAGGCTCCATCCAGTACCATTCTGTTGTGAAGACACTCCAAACTCAAAAGTCCACGGCCCCCTTGTTGTCGAAGGAGATATAACCGTGGAACGGACGATTTGGGATGCATGCTTCTGTGCATATGCATCATTTTGCGAGTCTTCACGTCAAGTTGCCGCAACTCTTCCTGAGTCCACTTGACTACTCCGAAGGAGTAGAGTAGAATCGGAATGGCAAGCATGTTGGTGGCAGAAACTTTGTTTTTGCCCGACAGCTCTGAGGACCAGATCTGCCGTAGTTTCTGCCTATACTTGCCACGGAGAGCATTTTTCACCGAGTCTACCTCTTGGGTGTGGCGTTGTTCCACACCCAAATAGGTGTATGTCTCTCCGGCATTCAAATGATGTAGAATGCTTCCGTCTACGAGTTGGGCATCCTCAGCGAAATCCTCGCATCGTCCTCTTTTGAGATGAACCAGTGCACATTTGTCAATCCCGAATTCCATACCGACAGCATGCGTGAACTCCTGCACCACCCTGAGGGACTGCTGTAGGTCCCTTTCTCCAGAAGCATAGAGCTTAAGGTCATCCATATAGAAAAGATGGGTGACCTTATGCCTCCGGTTTCCAGGGGTGCCGCAGTTATATCCCCGGGTTTTCCTGAGCGCAACGGATAATGGCATTAGTGAGATGCAGAAGAGAAGAGGGCTGAGGGAATCTCCCTGAAAAACACCTCTTCTTATGATGACCGGCTCTGTTTGGACCCTGCTCGATTATTATTATTATTATTATTATTATTTTTATTATTATTATTATTATTATTATTATAGGGAAGAATATCGACCGATGAGGGCGCTGGTGGTGGTTAAACTATATCCACCACTTTGAAATAGTTACCTTGTTTTTGTTTACATTTGTGAAATAACGCACCAAACTGAAATCCAGTCATCAGTTGCCCTCGCTAGACAAGATTTTGTTTTGTTTTTTGCTATATTTTCTTTGTACGAAATTTTTCTCGTGAAGGTTAATATAACTGTGTTCATGATGCTTTGAATAGCCGCACAATATCATTCATTGGAGGTGAACATAGATGCATTGTGTTTTAAAATCTAATGATATTTGTTCCAGGCCATTTTTCAGTTTTAGTGTAGTGTTAGTGAACCAAAGAGGCTTTTATTACATGGATGATGAAATGCGCCATAACTTCGCCTAAAAATAGACAGACTCACCAGGTAACAAGAAATCTTCTCTCTTGAAATGCAAGTAACACACTAAAGCCGCTCTAGGTGGTGATTTATGCAGTTTCAGTTTAATTTTCCAAGCCTTGTACTTGTCTATTTTCTCTCTTAATCCACTTTCCGTAATGTTTTCCACCAAAGATGTATTTCTCTTTGGAAACGTGTGGAAAGACAACTTTGGATTTCGGTTCCTAGAGTTGCGGCAACTTGGCACCCAACACTTTATACGGCTCACTGAGCGATCTGCATCCATGATTGTTTGTTATTATTAATCAAAAAAAATTACAACTTCAGATGAGATTTCCTAAGTCAACACCAAAGAACTCAATAAATTCACACACATAAAATGGAAGCCGTTTGTTTGTGAAATTATAGCAGTGCGTTACATTTCCGTCAGACGTCGCATAAAATTATGAACTTTCCAATTATCCCTATCGCCCAAAATATTAACGTTCATTTTTCTTCCAGACCAGTGCTTGTAACGCCATCATTAGTTACATTATT
The DNA here is from genome assembly GCA_032362365.1 of Zygogramma bicolorata. NCBI lineage: Eukaryota > Metazoa > Arthropoda > Insecta > Coleoptera > Chrysomelidae > Zygogramma > Zygogramma bicolorata. Next base: position 3,125,758 of record JAVJAQ010005172.1, read on the forward strand.
TGCTACACCAAAAACAACAACATTCCATAAATTGGAAACTTATGAAATGAGAGGAAAAATTCATGCAATCTTGAAAGACTATTAGATCGAGAACAGATTGTCGGCATAGATGGAATCGTTATAGAGCGGGCGCTGCGAAACATTCCGTTTGAAAAAACCGATGACCTCATTCTGATTGATGATTTGAGTTGAGGAAGACTTGATGAATAATAATCTGGAGGTTGCCGGACGGAATTATGGTCCAGTTTTTTTTTTCGGCCCTATAATAGGAGATTTCGATTCCATCACTGTAGTTGTCGAAAAAAAATGTTGTATCGAATGCAAAAACCATTGACCGCTATTTCTCGACTGGAATGTTTTTGCAAGATCCTTCCAAACCTGGAACTGAAAGTTGCCAGAAAAGCCCGTTGTCAGTTTTATTATAAATCTCCTTCCCAGCGTCACATACCTTCTCTCGAGTTTTGAAGCGGGCCGCGCTTTTCTCAACAGTTTTTGTGACTTCAGTTATAGCTGAACTTCATCCATTATTATAACAGATACATTTTCCAATACTTAAAATAGCAGTGCTTCGAATTTTGTGATAACTTTCTTTAAAGTGAATAAATATCGCTACAATTATTAGATTTAAAAAAAAGGCGAACGAAAAATCATGCTGAACTGGTAAATGAACCGAAAGAAACTATTCAAATGCACCAAGACGACGCAAAGATGAAATTTCAGACAAATTTGAGAAGTTGTTTGATCCGAATGCTGATGAAGAACACTTCTCGTGGTATAAAAGTTGCATGGCCAGCTATATCAGCGAAGAAAAAATTCGTCGTCGTCACTACATAGAGAGCTGGAAGAAAGAGCTTCATCAACAACACAGGGCGTAGCTGGATCATCAACTGACCTGCAAATCAAAAAGAAGCAACAGCGATTCGTCGAGTGACTCATGATGTTCCATTTGTGGTATACGACGAAAACCATAATAAAAAAAAGTCATCTTTCAACTGAGATTTCAGCAGCTTTGCTGTTTTTCAATGCGTTGATAATACTATGAAATTTTCACAAGAATTTGTTATACAAAACACCGGAAGATTTGTTTGCAGAAACTTCCAATATCATACGTCGTGTTGAAGAAATTACGTTTCATTACCAATATCTTCTAGTAACGAAAGAGGTCGACCAACAACAAATATCACAAAAACAGTTACTGGCTGCTTTTGACAAATTAATGGCGGATATAAAAGACGGTGTTTCGACGACCGCTTTTGAATTGACATACTCGGCTCAACGCATCACTGTACTCGGTGAAGTAGAGGATGTAGTTCTAATCGTGATCTCAAAGTGTTGCTGATCGATAAATTTGGTGACAAGGTTTCATTCTCATATCTTACTGAGGAAGCAATCTTCTTTGGTTTTCATGGCAGGAAGTTCATTAAGGAAATAGCTGAACGTGTACATCGGCTAGACTGTAGCAAAATCGTCATGTGTGCTAAGGAATTACGGAAGGAACCATCCACTACTGAACTTATACCAGAGGAAAAGTTGTGTGATGAAATTCTTATAGAAGATGCCGCGAAGAAATGCACATTCACGCCGAAATGGAAGACTTTCCTACAAGCCTCATTTAGCAGTCAAAATGTAAAATTGTCAGGCAATACACTCCATGAAACATTAGCGGTGTTTAGTGATATATATCAGTGTAACGAACAGAAAGACACCGCAACATACAGCTCTAGCCGAATTCATTCACCACCTACCTTACTAAATCGAATCATATGTTTTTTGAAAAATCTTAGACACTGTGACAATGACTTTCAAGGGGACATTAAGTGGCGAAGATTATATGACCTTTACAATCATGATAGTTAATCAACAAAAGAATGATGAAAAGAAAACCTCACGGGCATGGCCTAGCTCTCCATGTTGACTGGTCATTGGATATCTGAAGCTAAGCAGCAGGGAAAGACCGCGTCGAAAGCTCATAAAACTGCAGCAAAGTATAATATCATAGCTCGCAGGCAATATATCAATGAACACAAGATATATTGAGGAATTGCTGTCCTTCGGAGGAGACGTAAAGCCGGCGGTCCTGAGTCCATGGTTGTTGGACTCGTAAAGGACCCCTAATACCTCTGGTTGGAATACTAGAGTGTTCGGCAAAATTTCCGGTTGGGGGAAATGTGGTCACCGGAGTCGATGATTGGCTTTGGTAGGGAAAACAGGCCGACGTTGAATAAATCATTTAAAAAAAAGAACACCTCAGACACTGCTAAACCGAAACTAACTGAAACTGACTACAAATATTTATATCAAGTCCTTCAACCAAAATTCCAGCTGGCCATTACAGGTGGATATAAAGACTCCAAAAAATATTCAAGCTCCAAGGTAATAGGTCTTCTGAATTGTTAGATTCTCATTATTCTGCGTTTACGAGCGACAAGGCCGGCGCTAGAAAATTTCGTAACATTATTAATGAACTATTACATCAATATTTAAAAAGAAAACGAAACCTTTTTCCGTCGAAATATGTTCATTCATCTCTCCAGAAGCAGATTGAAGGATTTCCAGCCATATTTTTGTTGCTGTTCGTGAAGGAATTGAACAAGTTTTTATAAATTGTGCAGATTCCGATGTTTTCGTACTAAACATCCACTTTTAGCATGAGCTATCGAATAGTAGTTTTTGAGGGATTTGGTTTGAAGGATCAGCCAATAAATATCTTTTAAGCTGGGATTCAATTCAAATGGAATGAAATTATTAGAACTTTTGATGTTTTGTATTTACATTGCTTAAGGGCTGCAATATATGGGCTTCCGAACTTACTCCAATTCGGTTATGAAAGACGAGATGGATAGTTGTACCCGGTGCAAATGGCAAAACCACCTATGACAAATTCTTTGATTAGGCTTTGCAAATATAATGCTGAATGCCTGACAATGTTTTGCACTTGTAGAAAAAGCCAAATCAATTGTATTTTCCTTCACAAATGCATCGGCAATAATTGTCAAAACTTACCTGAATGAATTTTTCACTACTTATTAATAGGTAAACCACTTTTTTTTTCAAATTTGTATTGAATTAGATCATACCGTTTTTCTCCATACCTTACCTAAACCAGGTGTTAATAGTCAATAACAATTTTTTTTTCGCAGCTACAGCGATGGAAGCGAAAGCTATTATAGGACCGAAAAAAAAAACTGGACCATAATTCCGTCCGGCAACCTCCACAATATCATTAATCAAGTCTTTCTTAACTCAAATCATCAATCAGAATGAGGTCATCAGTTTTTTCAAACGGAATGTTTCGCAGCGCTTGCACTATTAGTGATTCTATGACTGTTACTTATGGCGTACCGCAAGGAACAGTTCTGGGACCTCTCTTATTTATTATTTATATGAATAGTCTTTTTAACCTAGATACTACAGGAGAAATAATCAGCTTTGCAGATGATACTGTCATCATTTATGAATCCGATTCTTGGGACAACTTGAAAACGGAGGCCGAACATGATATTACCAAAATAGCTGAATGGTTCAGATATAATAAATTAACTTTAAACTCACATAAGACGAAGTATTTACCTTTCACCTCATACTCAAATAATCTGCCAGATATGGGACCATTGAGATTCGGGACAAACTGTGCAATTCCAGAAGAAACGTCCATCAAATATCTGGGTATTGTGATCGATCGACATTTCAGATGGGATTTACAGATGCAGAATGTTATCAGGAAGTTAAGAGGATTGTTGCATAAATTCAAATATCTCAAAGAATTTTTAGACGTTAATCATCTGAAAGTACTCTACTATGCATTAGTCCAGTCACAGCTTTCTTACGGAATCGTAGGATGGGGTGGTGTGAGCGACTGTCACTTGGAAAAGTTGAATGTCATACAGCGATGGATACTTAAAATCATACACGGAAAAATCTCAACATATCCAAGTGACTGCCTCTTCGAGGAAGCCCGGGTACTAGATGTAAGACAGCTGTACTGCTTGAAATTACTTTTTGATGTGAAACAGAAAAAAATTCCTACGGAAATGGTCGATCACAAATATAACACCAGAAGGAAACTGAACAAACTTACAAGGTCAGAAAAAATTATAGGGCAGCGTTGTTCAAATTACCTCGGACCTCGTATCTTCAACATTCTACCTGAACATGTCAAATTGATAAATAACCCAAACATGTACAAAAATAAAATAAAAAAGTGGATATCACATAATGGAAGGACAATGTTTCAAAATTTTGTCAATCAAACCCATCGATGAAAGTAACATGAACAGAGAAAAGCATCAACAATGTTATGTAATCAAACTTACGTGTGTTTGCATTCATATGTATGTGTGGGTGTGTGTGTATAGATGTGTATATGTATATATATGTATGTGTGTGTATGTATGTACATGTGTATATATGGGTGACCTACCTAAATATGACATCTGAACCCAAATTTGATATATACCCTATTAGGACGAACTAGGTAAATCAATTGAAAGAAGTTTAAAAATTTTATTCTAAAATTCCACTAATATATCTATTGAATCTTTCAATATGTTCGAGAAATATTCACTTCTATGAAAAAAAAAAACTTTCCTACAAATCACATACAAGCGATAGTCTCCGTACTAGAGCTTCGTGATTTCTTCCTGTTTATTTACGCTGAACTGTTTTTATCGCTTATTTTCTATATGTTATTTTATTTACGTGAATAAACATTATTATTACTAAAAAAAAAAAAAAAAAAATGTTTTCTACCATTTAAGTAGATGAGGGTAGTCATGCTATTGGGACAGTTGCTAATAGCGCTACCCGCTAGAAGATGGCGCACGAACATTTTATACTGATTTCTATTTTCTATGATTTTAAATTTACATCTTTCAGTTTTTTCTCTACTACTATTATTTGGAATCTTGCACAACATATTAATTATACCAAAAATGAGGATGTCAACTGAAATCTGAAAGTGAATACTCTGACGTCTGTTTCTGAACGTCTTCTGGATATTCGGTATATATATATATATATATATATATATATATATATATATATATATATATATATATATATATATATATATAGGCATATGTAGGCCAGACCAACAGACGTGTGACAAGTAGAGTATATGAACATCAACTTGCTGTCCGAAAATCAGACCCATCTTCAGCTCTGTCCAAACATCATCAAGAGACAGGACACAGTATAGACTTTGAGAACACTAAGACCATCGCCACAGCAAAAACACTACACGCCCGTATAATTCGCGAGGCCGTCGAAATCGAGAAGCGACCTTCTTGCTTAAATAAACGTGACGACGGTCAGAGACTTCCAACTGCATGGAAACCCTTAATTTCCCGATGCCCAGTCCCCACCAAGATATCCGACGGTGCTTTAGCAGCACCCGCTGCTATAATTACCACTCAACATCCCTCGATACCTCAGTTCGATCTAAGGAGTAGGCAGATTGAGACCTTAGAAAGAACTCATGACGAGACCTGGGGAGTAGGCAGATTGACGCCCTGGCGTCAAGTCACAAACCCTTGCCCCCTGTGACAACACCTGAGGAGTAGGCAGATTGAGACCTCAGCGTGAAGTCACATTTTCTCTTGAAAATGGCTCCAAAATCGGAGCCGAAACGTCGAGAACAAAACTCCAGACGCGGTTCAACCCGAAGTCAACAACATACTACTGACCGCGGAAACCTATTCGAACACATATACATATATATATATATATAAATATATATACATATTTATATATTATATATATATATATATATATTTATTATATATAAATATATATACATATTTGAATATTATATATATATATATATATATATTTGTTTCTGATCGTTCTCTAGATGTTCGATATATAGTTTGGGACATAACATTTTTGATACTTTTACAGCACTTCAATGGGCATATTATAGAGATTCCAAGTGTGATTTCATTATAAAGGAACAGGAAAAAATTGGAAAGTCAAGTCAAGCAGTCTTGAGAATGGCTCCAGAGTGGGAGCCGAAACGTCGAAAGAAGAAAAAATCCATTAGATAATTACCATTTTGCTCAATGTTTATTGTTTTTGTTTATGAATCAAGTAAGTTTTCATGCAATTCTCGAGAGAAAAATAACGTTTTGTTGAAGTATTATTGGTACCTATTTGAATTTTTGCGGTAATAAACGTCATTATGACATTCAAAAAGTGTCAAACCTAATCATTGCTGAACAGTTGTAAATAATAATATAATATTTCACATCATTACCTCATAGAATATCAATTATATATTTATATATATAATAGAAAAATAACGTTTTGTTGGATTCTTATCGTTTGCTATTTGAATTTTTTTTGTAATCATTCAATAAACGATTTATTTAGGTTGAAATTCATTTCCTATGTTTATTGTTATTATTTATGAATCAAGTGAGTTTTCATGCAATTCTCGAGAGAAAAATAACGTTTTGTTGAATTCTTATCGTTTCCTATTTGAATTTTTTTTGTAATCATTCAATAAACGACTCATTTCGGTTGAAATTCATTTCCTATCTCTTTACCGCACTAGTGCGGTAATAAACGTCATTATGACATTCAAAAAGTGTCAAATCATAATCGTTACTTGACAGTTGTAGATAATAATATAATATTTCACATTATTACCTCATAGAACCGTGCATTCTGCAAGACATATATTTCAACTCAGCGCTCACGGACTGTGAGAGAGTGCATTCATAGGCAGACCGAAGTCCAATGATAGGAATAATGAGACCTCTGATATATTTAGTGTAATTGCAGTTCAACTCGAACTCTCAGATACCGAGCCAACAATAATTAACCACGCCAGACAAAAAAGAATCTATCAATGGATCGCTGGAGAGGAAAAGTTGCCATAGTAACTGGAGCAAGCTCTGGCATAGGAGCTGCTATCGCCAAAAAATTGGTGGGAGAAGGATTACAAGTGAGTTATTCGTCTCTTATAGAATATTACGAAAATCACAAGCCCGTATATGAAAATTCACCCCATATTGGCTGATAACTATGTCATTCAAGATGGCACCACATTCATTGGATATTTATTATTCGAAACCCTTCAATTTCAATGAGAATATATAGAACATGAAAAATCTTCTCAATTATATAAGACAAGCGTAGGAGCTATTGTCTCCTATTTTGATTTGGCAGCAGTAAGACTTCATCTATGACATTATTCAATAGAGAGTTATGGCAAACTTGCAATATGTAGAGCGTCTACGTTATACCTTAGCGCTATAAATATATAAACAACAACAGCAAAGAAGTGTATTAAAGGCAATAAATGATATGAAAAAACGAGTTCAAAAATGTCTTGAAATTGAAGAACTCCAATTTGAACATTTATTGCGCCATGGATTTTTTTGTTTATATAAATCAATTCATTTCAATTTCCATTACAATTATAGTTTCCAATCAAAACTCGTATAATCTATTTTTGTTGTAGATATGTTTCAGATAATCATAAAAGGTATTGCTATTCGAAGGTCATTGTAGAAAACGCTCAGGACAATGGAAATGTGAAAAAAAATGAATAGGTACCTAAAAATGAAAAGAAACTCTCGAAAAACTCTACGGTACATAGGGAGACGTGAAAGTTGCTATTGTGTTTTCATTCAAGTCAGTCAACCAACTTCCAGGGCCGTAATTTAAAAGGGAATAATTCACCCAATTATAATCGAATATTACCGAAAAATCCTGGAATATAAAATTCAATTTCTCAGTATGAAGTGAACGTTGAAGATCCAAAAACTACAACAAAAAATACAGGTCCGTATTTAATAATTCAAAGATGGGGTGGACCAAGTCAGATGATAACCTGTATAGATGATTCATGGACATATTCTGATAGCCCACTTCAAGTGACATTGGCAAAATGTAGACCGATTTTCAATATATTTGCGAATAAAGGAGATACAGGCAAAAACATGATTTGGGATTTTTCGTTTTTTCCTGTTTATTTCTAGAACCAAAAAAGCTACATTCGATTCTTTCACATAATTGAATAGGTCTCTAAAATACGCAACTTTGCCACAATTCAACCGACAATCTATCTCTCATCGTTTACGAGATCCCCATGTACAGAAAAGAATTTGAATAGCCCTATATATATATATATATATATATATATATATATATATATATATATATATATATATATATATATATATATATATATATATAGTCCTAGTTGGTAAACTGAAAGTTTATAGTCGACCGATCTGTCGGCAAAATATACTTTTTATTTGAGCAATAAGCAAAATTCAATACCTTAATGATGATTAAGGAAATCAAAAAGGAGGAACAGGAGTATGCGGAATTTGGCAAGCATCATAAACAAATGATATACCTAATATGAAGATCGGTTATCGTCCAAATGTAAAAGTGAAGCCAACCGTCTGTAAGATTGACTGTACATTCCCTAGGAAACCTGTAACTCTTTTCATTGCAAGCGCCATCTGAACCAATCCAATGGAAGAGGTCCTGAAGCCTATTATCATAGTAGGCATGTGTCGCCAATTTCACCCAAAACTTTCACAGGTATGAGTTCTAAGACCAGGGTTTTTGTTCATGTTACCTTTGAAACAAAACGCTACCTATTACATAGCCAATGACCCGAACTTCTAGTGCTAGAGATCTCGCAACGAGCTTTGTCTTGGTTACTCTCGTAGAAGGATGCAACCTGCAATTCTGATATCTGCCGAAGTTTCGGTTCCAGTAAAATTTATTTCTGTAGACACGTTTTTCAGAAGCACTCTCTGACAATATCGCCACCAACTGTAGTAACTACAGAATGTTCATTTCATATTACTGTTTGAGCTCGTGGATTTGGAAAAGGTAGGTTAGATGAATTGGGTTGCATTTCATGAACTAATCGTAACAAATTCGAATTGATGCAATTTTTATGGAATCACATTAAGTAACTATAGCTGATACAATTTAAAAACTGTTGCACATCATCATGGGCTTGGTTGAATTCTGAAGTACACTGTAGCCAGATTGTTATAGAATTATGGAATTTGGATATAAATCAAGGTGGCGTGTTGAATATGAAAAAAGTAAATTCGAAAATTTTCCCAAACCTTCTTTGTTGATAGGTACGTGTATATCTATTCATTACAACATTGAAGCTCATGAAAAAGTTCTTTCCTAGTTTTCCAATAGGGAACTTAGGGTTTTATATGCTCTTCCGAAGGTCAAATCATATATTTTGAATAGCTACATCCAAACTACTTTGAGAAATGGAGATTTTCCCGTATTTATAAACTGCAAATACTTATTGCGTTTCTACATAGTATTGTGACGCATAACACCTATTTCCAGTACTTCAGTATTCGTAAGCCTCTTGGTGGTTTGTGAGCTTTCTTATCTTCAATCTTCAATCTATTACCTACCGCAAGTTATCAAAAATTCAATTTTCAGTTAGGATTCACTGTCACTTTCAAAGGTGAATTTATGCAACAGTAATTTACTGTAATATTCAGTGGACCATAAGGGAAGCAAAGGGACATAATTATCCCGCTCTATTTCGAAATAACTAATCGAAGATGTCACCAACTCTTTAGGCGTTTTACGAATAGCCTGAGACTGATACTTTCTATGAAAGCATCAAAAAACAAACTTTGTGATCAATTTGAAGAACCAAAAAGACCCAAACACGAAACTGTCACATTCGAATGACAATTATCAATTGGTTCAAACAAATTGCAACAACATCGACAGTGCTGCCAACCAAATGCCAAAAATAACAGGCGCCAAATTTGAAATCCAATAAAAACGTTCGAATGCATTTCCATCAACAGATTGGTATTATTGGAATATTAGGAATAGTAGTGTCTATATAAATTGGCTCACTTGTTACTTTCAAAATGTTTTTTTATAATCGTTTCAGGTTGTAGGTTTGGCTCGAAGAAAAGACCGACTGGAAGAGTTAAGTAAGAGCCTCTCTGGCAAACCTGGCAAACTCCACCCCATCCAAACAGACATGAGCAAAGAGCAGGATATCCTGAAGGCCTTCGAATGGACCAAAACGAAATTAGGTCCCGTCCATGTTCTCGTAAACAACGCTGGTGTGAATATAAGCGAAATGTTGGACCAAGGAGTGACAGATAATTGGATGAGAATATTTCAAGTGAATGTTATCGCCCTCAGTATAGCAACGAGAGAAGCGTTGAAGGATATGAAAGAAAATAATGTTGATGGACACATAATTCATATCAATAGCTTAGCAGGTCATGCACCTCTCAAACTTCCCTCAACATCTATGTACTCTGCCAGTAAGCATTCTGTAACAAGTCTGACGGAATCACTCAGATTTGAATTGGCTTTTACAGGATCCAAAATAAAAGTAACGGTGAGTAGAAATTTTGTCATGTTTATAGGAATCAATATTTTTCTCAGAGGCTGGACTAGAAAAAGTAGATTTTTCTCTATCGAAGTTTGGTTAACAGTATTGGGAAAGAGTTTGTTGCGGGAATGATATGAAAAGTATTATTAGCATACCTCCAGGATAAAAATTGTGTTCCTTTCATATTGAGCAGCTGCCAGCACCTAGCCAGAAATATATTTTGGGGTGAGGGTTCTGAATTTATTCGAGCAACATACCACGTGTCCCAATTGTGCGTAATTGCAATTTGAAATGATTCTTCTGAAATATATAAAAACACTTCCATTTCAAAGTTTTAAAATACTAAAAAATCAGGGTGCTACATGTTTCCGTGTGAGCATCACTTGTTTCACTGTTATACTCAATCAATACACTCTCATATAATCTGACAATAGTAATATGTTTGTGAATCGATCGGTAATCTCTCAAGTTCCTGAGAGATCCACAAGATCGCTAATCTTCGAAAAAAATATCTACCATATTTTGCAAAAATTTCCATACTCCTCTCAAAAGAAAAGAAATTTTCAGAGTATCAGTCCCGGCCTGGTTGATACCGAATTCATCTCAGAAGAATCAAGGAAGGTGGAAATGGTTCGGAAAATAATTGAGGATGACAAAATCATTCTTGATCCTGAGGATGTAGCAGACGCTGCGATGTATGTTTTGTCTACACCTCCACGTGTTCAGGTAAGTTATGAAATCATCCATTATAGTAGAAGAGCCCACGATGCTAAATCGGGATTTACTCGAGCGTCATAGAGACCTATTGGGTTGCGAAGCTACAGACTTTCAAAAATGTAAAAAAAACTGTTGCATGGACATACTCGAGCGCGTCAGATATTGATATCATGTCCTACATATTTTTAAAAATGTACGTATGTTAATCTGATTGTTTCCATGATGGGGGTGGTCGTACGTAAGGGTTGAAAATGGAAATAAAAAATTTCTCGAGCGCGTCAGATTTTCTGAGGGGATGTTAAGTGAACCTAAAAAAAGCTCTTATATAATAATCTGTCGATTTGGATGTGACGCAGACTCGAGGCCGTTATTGGAATGTGAAAAAAAAACCGTCATTTTGAAATACACAAGTGCGTCAGATTAAGAAATATATGGTTCATCTTTACGCTCTAGACGTTGCTGTATCATAATCTGACGATTATCTGGAAGGATTCGCCTATTCTGTCATTTTTTTTCATCATTTTTTTATATCATTGAACTTAATTAATCGAAAAGCTCAGGAAAAAGCATGCAAATAAAAAAGTGTGTTTTCTTGGTAGAATACTTGTATTTATGGAGAAATAATTATAAGCAATTGAATTCTTTAAATTTTAAAACGTTGGATATTCGTTGTAAACAATATCATACCACCAACGAGTCTGTGTGATCAACTTTCATGGCGTCATCCAACAGAAACCAGAGTAGGGACGGAGTGAGAGAGCAATAGATAAAGAAATAGTGAGAGAGAAATAGAAACGCGGAGAGCGGAATATAGGCATCGCGCAGCTGCACGCATTAAACTGTATCGATGACTTTTCATTATTTCGGCTTGTGGAAATTAGGTCACTCTCGAATTGTCAGATTAATGGAATATATACGTTCAGAACTAATTCACTCTACCTCAATCTGACGCGTTCGAGAATTTCAGATGATCAATTTTTTTTTACTAATCATGGTCCTGTATCCGTGAAGGGCGGCCATATATATAGGCTCATATATGGTGGAAGTACTTAACCGGGTAGAAGGTATCCCCCTGTATATTAATCTGACGCGCTTTAGTAAATTCCGAAATCCCCTCTTGGGCTCCCCTATTATCAGTCTGAATAGATTCCAGATATTTCAATGATATCCCTAACTCTTCATTTTCATGGAACTGTATGGAGGAGGGGGTTCATATAATGACATATCATATACCTAGGGTGAGGAGTGAGCTATTATATAGAATAGGTTAGGTTCAACGTGAGAGGGTTTACATGATTCCTACACTGCAACCCTGTAGGGTTTATTGTGACTCACACTAGATTCATACTTCACAAAAAAAGAGTTTTAGCAGAGCTGATCAGTTTTTTTGGTGAATGATCTTCCAAGTCCGAGGGCCGGAGTAAAATTCTGCCAAGCATCAAAAACCTAATTCGGCCCGCGGCGGGGCAGGCACAGAGTATATGCTCTTGCTATTCTGTTCCTTTAGTTTCTGAACAGAGAAGATATTCCGGATCTTCTCTTAGGAGCCCAGTTATCCAACAAACAATACCAAATTCTGCTTGACTGTCAGAAAAAACGAACGGATAACGAAAAAATAAAAAATACAATCAAGTGAGAAAATAAAATCACAAACGGAAGGTTGAAATGGATTTTTTGGTCAATAATGAAATTAAGGATTGATCGATCAAAGTAAATAATGTTGTCACAAATAATAGAGATATCGAATATGAAATATGAGACAAAAAGTTTTTATGTGAAGAAATAAATGAAAAAATATTGTGACAAGAAAATTGAGGTATCGAATGTGAAGTACTAGTCAAAAAATTTGAATAGAGAAATAACTGAAATATTATGAACAAATGTTGAAACCAAGTTTCATGTTGAGTGTACTGACGACGTTTTGATTGCTGCTATACTCAATCGTCTTCGGGTGATGACTGACAATATTTCGAGATGTGGTCGTTTTTAAAGCCACGGTTTCCCTATGGTGGGGTAAGGGGCGGTACTAACAAGGAGGCGAGCGGGTGCTACTACTAGAAGTGTGCTGATCGATTTTCAGCGGGAAATGGATGTATTGGCGCGAGATTCTTCCTCATCAAGCTGAAATCGATCCATGCCTTGGATAAACGGCCTCCACACATTCCGGATCTTTACGCTGGGATGATTGAATGCGTCGTTGTTGAGGATGTAGGCGGCTTCCGTGAACCATTCAATGATGTGATGGTTCGTCCAAACTTACTCCGCTAGTCCTGATTTTGTTGTTTCTTTTCGTTGTTTGTTTTTCTTGTGTTCGCCTATTCTCATTTCCAATGGTCTTTTGGTTTCTTCGATGTAGAATTTTTGACGGGAACGCTGGTGTAGAGGCACTAGAGATCATCAATTTTTTTGTCACAATATTATTTCATTTATTTCATTATTTATTTGTTTAAACATTTTTTGACTCATATTTCATAATCGATATAATAATAATAATTCATTCGTTCCTCGATTCTGTCATAAACTAGTTCTTGTTCTGTTTTCAGGTACATGAGCTGACTATTCGTCCTGTAGGAGAAATGCTGGGATGAAACTCAAGCTGATATCTACATCCGAATACTACACGAGTTATAAGTCTCTTTTTTCCGACCCATGTGATTATGAAAATATATCCGAAATCATTTTTGAATTTGATTATTTTTTGGGAATGAGAAAATAGAAATTGATACTGGAATCTATACCTACAGGGGCCTGTTTCATAAAAGTACAAGTCTTGTAGCTACAAGAGAAAGACAATACAGGTACAGGTAAAAAACGAGTGAAAAATAATTATTCATCATCGTCTCTCTTTGTGTTTCTCTTGTAGCTACAAGACTTGTTCGTTCATGAAACAGGCCCCAGGTGTAGACGGTCAGATTTATAATCTACCCCGAAGTGTTAAAAAATGTTAAAGTTGAATGGAAACCCGTTCTCTGAATGTTGTTAGTCAGCAATTTCTTGTATAACACGAATTTACACAGCAATAAAATAGAAAAACTACTTAGTATTTATAATAGTAGTTTGTACAACAAGAGGACGAGGACGAAGTTTGAGGCGAGTTTGCAAACATTAGAGGGCGATGTGGACAATATGTTATACAGTTCATTTTTTCTTCAACCTGGTGAATACTCCAGAACTCTCTCTCAAGTATCATATTGATTAATAATTTTAAATTTAGAGTATATTTTCGATATTCATGAAAAAAATCAAAGGAAATATACTTCATTGAATTCAACATCGAACGATACAAATCAAATTGGTAATGTAAAATTGAAAAAAGTACGAAAAACTCGGTATTGGTGGGACTCAAACTAACGACTGTATCATCTCAAAGGGCGTGCGCTTCAACGAACTAGGCTGTTTGGACTGCACAATCTCAGTAAATTATTGGTGTAAAGAGATATTTTGTTCTCTGTGATTGGTGAAATAAATATCTTACTTTGTGTGGATATAATCACAACGATGCAGTTTAGTTCTCGAAACGAATTTACAAATCTTCATCTTTAATTGTTTTTTTTTCAATAATATTTCAAAGATCTGAAATTCAACATTACATTTTGTCTTTTAAGACCAGTTCAAAAAATAAACGTGATCTACAACACTTGAATAATGTAGATATACATGTGAATAATGCAAAATACATTTTTACCAACTTAAGTGACCTAAAATAATGATAGGGCGATAGACTGAACTCATCTGAGTTTTAGGATTTGGTGTAACTGAAGTTGGTAATTTGTTTTATTTAACGAAATATAATAGATACACCTATACAGGATTTTTTTCGAAATTGTGTCATGTTACTTGTAAAAATATGTTTCTAACACCTTCAGGTAACTAAAATTACGAAAGGGCAATAGACTAGGCTGGTGCCCATCTGATTTTTGGCATTTTGTTCAACTGAAGTTGGTAATTTTTTTATTTTACGAAATATGGTGGATATACATATATCATTTTTTTTAAACTATTAAGTATTAAACTTTCTTACAGAACCGGTAAAACAAATATGACAAATTAACACACGTCAAAAACAGAAATACTCTGACCATCTTGAAAATCGGAGATATTAATTTAAAATATCAGGTTGGATTAATATTTTTTTTCCAAATCATGGTGTTAAATTTTCTTACCGAATACCACGCAAGCTCAAATTATTTCTAGAAATTTTCTTTCGGACACGAATATTTTTTATTTTATTTCATAATTTTCAAAATATTCGTGCCCTCTAGGAAATTCCCGGGTGTAATTTGAGCTCCTGTGATATTATAAGTGAAAATATTTGCTTTTTGGGAAGAACTGGAGATATGGTTACGGTATGATTTCTCAGTACACATATTACTGTGTTAAAAAAAATCCGATATTAATGCTTGGCGCGAATTTTCGAAGAACCCCGTATCACTATTCTGCACCGCTCATAAATTGTATTGATTTGGTTTTCGACATCCGCTCGTTTACTCAATACTTGGATATGCAGATTCATGCAGCTTCAATTATCAAGGAACAATTAACAAGTAGCAAGTATCAATTATCAATGATGAGTTGAACTGTCTAATTTACTGTAGATGATTCATGCAACCAAATTATCAACTATCAATCAACAAGTAAGAGTTGGCCAACTTTCAACTTTCTTACTTTAATTGTAGAATAAGTATCTCTAACAAGCAGGTTATGACGGATTATGTGATCCTAACCAAATTTTTCTTCAAATAATTTTTTTTCGGGATTGTTTTTCTGTTCGTTGAATGTTAGCGAGTTTACATTGAAACTGTAGATGCGATTCTGGTGTACCTCCTCAGGAAAACAATGAATTTCATTTCGAATTTCAATCTTCAAATCTCCACAACGAAGCTAGGGAATATAAAAATGAATAAAAAAATCCAGTCGAAAGTTTATGTATAAGGTTAAAGTTGATCCCCTTCCAAAAGCTTTGATCATTATTGAATTTAGGTGCATGAATGCCCTCATTTTCGTTACTTTCTACTTCATAATTGTTTATCGCTACTTGTTCATTGTTACTTGATAATTGAAGCTGCATGAATCCACCTCACGCCTTTCAACTGCTTGATTGGCAATACTTCCATTTGTTTTTATTCGTTGTATACTGGTGTTCATTGAGTTTAATGAGTTTTTGAAATGAATTATTTTGTGAACTATTACACTTCTAAGCAATGTATGCACTGTATTCATGTGTAAAATGAATGGCCAGTTCCTTAATATCATTTAGATTGATATTTTTCTATACAAATGATTTCAGATGTACTGATTGAATGTCATTATTTTGTGGTGGGTGGTGTCTTTTTTTTTTTTTTTTTTGGGGTTCTCACCTACAATGGAAAAGAAAAACATAAACCTATGAAATAATACTACGCCAAGAATAAAAATTCCCCATGAAAAACTGAGATTCAGTTTTTAGAATATATTCTAGGGAATCAAAATATTGATATCACACAGATATTATATTGACTTGAAATTATTGCAAATACTAAAGATAGGTGACTTGAGGTACAAATTAGTTTTGGCCAGTTGGCAATAAAAAGTTTTTGTACTTCTTGTTCTAAACTGAGGCACACAGAAATTCATGAGAGATAAAACCTCTGAAGCATCCACGTTGTTGTGCAGTAACCTATATAGAAAATTGATTCCAGCAAGTTTTCTGCGTAACTCAAGACTTTCTATATTGAATGTTGCGCTGAGAAATTCATATGGAATACCCCTCTCAGGATAGAAACCAAAAGATTTGAAGTAAATAAACTTTAGGAAACGACGTTGAACTTTTTCAATTAACGTATTATAGCAATTATAAAAAGGAGACCATACGACAGCGCCATATTCTAATTTTGACCTCACGTAAGCTACATAAAGAGAATTTAGAGCAGATATGTTTGAGAAAGATCTACAATTGTGAACAATAAAGCCATAAGCTCTCAATGATTCATTTACTTTCAATCTGATGTGATCGGAAAATGACAAATTCTGGTCAAAATATACACCAAGATCTTTCATTGATTTATTATGTGAAAGTTAAATGGCATCCAGTCGATAATTGTACTGAATGACTGACATTGTCCTGCTATAAGTCACTACTTCACATTTGGATGCATTGATATATAGTTTGTTGACTTCACACCACCTCTTTATATTTTCTAACTGTAGTTGCAATATATTACAATCTTCAATAGTTTCAACAGGCAAATATATCATCATCTGCATTAAGTAACTTATTACAATCGACATAATTACTGAGGTCATTAATAAATAACAAGAACAGAAGTGGTCCGAGATTAGATCCCTGAGGTACTCCAGATGAAGGATTGCAATAAAAAGAGCCATAGCCGTTATATGATACAAACTGTTCACGTTGAAGAAGGTAGGATTAATGAAAAGTACCGCTGAGTTATGGAAACCAAAATGGTGGAGTTTTTGTAGAAGGATCATATGATCTATTCGATCAAATGCCTTAGCAAAATACGTCTATATCACGTCAACTTGACCTCGGTTATCCAAGACATCACTGATATTTTGAGTCAATACAATTAAATTAGTTATGGTGGATCTGTTAGACATGAAACCATGTTGTTGCGGAGATATGATGTTACGAACTGAGGAATGCACACGATTATAGATGACAATTTCGAGAAGTTTAGCAAAGTTAGATATAATTGAAATAGGACCGAAGGATCTCCATACTTTAATATGGGACAAACTCGTGATATTTTCCACAATAGAGAAAGAGTATAATTTTTAACTGCAATATTGAAAAGTGTCAGTAGAGGAGATACCAAAGAACCGATGCAATCTTTTATCAAAAAGGATGGTATCTTATCAGGACCAGATGTGAACTTGTTTTTCAGTTAACGTGCTGAAATCAAGAATTCCTTTTCGCTGATGTTATCAAAATTGATATTATTGTAAAAACAGTTTGAAGTAGATAAGCATGTATGCACCTTATCAACTGCCGAGCGTGAAAATGTACTGTGAAAAAACGTTGCAAAACTATTCACAATTTCATCCGGAGAATCGACAATAATGTCATCATATTTCAGCTGACCTGCAATACGGGATGTTCTATTCTTGGAATGTATCTATGACCACAAGTATTGAGAATTGGATATTACAGATTCTCGTATAGCATTTAAATAATCATTACATGCAACTCTGATTTGGTTTTTGATAACAACTCTCAGGCTCTTGAATTCATCATTGTACTGTATATTACCAGTATTCTTATACTTCTCGCGTAATTTAGCTTTCTTTTTGATATTGCAAATAATCACTGATGTATACCATTTGGGATATTTATGTTTGAAAACTTTGAAAATAGGAACATATATATCAATAATGTTGTAAGATTTTATAGAACTCATCAACAGCTAAATTCACATCATCACAATTCTGAAGGAAAGACCAGTTTGTGGTGAGCAACGCATTATATAATGCAGGAAAATTTCTGAATGGAACATATTCAATAAGACAATAACTTTCGAATATTTCAAATTTGACTCAAGAAAATACAAGAGGTAATATACAGGGTGTTCCTTAAACACATGCTAATATTCAAGGAGGTAATTCTTAGACCTATTTTAAGAAAAAAACTTCCTATGGACGTATGTCCTAAACGCCTTAACTTTTGAGATACAGGGTGGCAAAGTTTTCAACAATAATCAGTTTTTTAATAATAACTGAGATAATTTTGTAGACATCTTTGGCATATTTGATACGTATGTTCCATGCCTCAGCAGAGCACATAATTTGTGCCTGTCCCGCTGCGGACCGAATCAGGTTTTCAGAGTTTGGCAAGGTTTCACTCTTACCATCTGACCTGAAAGATCACTCACCACACAAACTAATCGGCTTCGTTAAGAAGCTGGGTTTATTTGGTCGAGTTTGAATAGGTGTGAGCCACAATAAACCCTTGTTGGTTGCAGTGGAGGGCCGAACAGACCCACTCACTTCTGACCTAACCTAACCTAACCTAACCTAACCATGCCTCAAGGCGCATTTTCTGATGTACGCAAATTTGTATTTTTCTAAACAGTGGCATCCCTACGGGTTTCGCATTGAATATTTTTGGGGAAAAAGTACTACACCAATGCTTTCTTTTCAAAATAAAATCATTTTTAAAATCCTCATTTATTTTTGAGAAAATTTGATCTCTTGGCATTTCTTTGTCCGACGCATGATTTTCACTCAAAAAAATAAAAATCGACAGAAAGCAAATTGAGAAATTAGATCAATTCTAAAATGAATGAGAATCTGAAAATTGCTTCATGACGCATTATCAATTCCCCAATAATATTTGAAAACATAATCTGCAAAAAAATAATTTTTTCGCAAAAACGAGTTTTATTTTATTTTGTGACAGTAAGTCTAAACGAATAGCACAAATTTGTTAATTAGTAATAATACCAAAACTGATTATAAAAATTCTTGGAAGTGGCCACCTGCACTTAGTATGCATGCTTCCGCCCTTCTACGCATGGAATTACGCACCCGTTCAAATATTCCCGGCGTATTTCGTATAGTCACACGAGGCAACTATTCGCTCTCTTAAATCTTGTGAAGTATTAACGGGAGTTTTATACACAAGAGTTTTAAGGTGACCCCATAAAAAAAATCTAAACTGTTGAGATCGGGGGATCTTGCTGGCCATTGCTGAGGTCCTCCGCGACCTATCCAACGGTTAGGATAAACTGTATTTGAATGGTTTCGGACAATTACACTGAAATGAGCAAGAGCGCTATCGCGCATGTACCATATTCGATTCCTTAACGCAAGTGGCACATCTTCCAATAACCCAGGTAAGTCTTCTTCGAGAAAGTGTAAATAAGAACGACCATCAAGGCGTCCTGGTAGAAAAAATGGGCCAATTAGATGATCACCTATAATTCCTGCCCATACATTAACCGAAAATTGGTGTTGGAAATGGGTTTCGGTTATTGCATGGGGATTTTCTTCAGCCCACACATGATTGTTATGGAAATATGGAATGGCATTCCGAGAAAAATTTGCTTCGTCTGTGAACAAAATTTGTGTCTCAAACTGCGGATTTAGTGCAATACTTTGTAGATACAACTGACTGAAGTTCACACGCTGTGAAAAATCTCTGGGGAGTAATACCTGCACTCTTGAAATATGGTATGGGTATAACAAAAAATCAACCAAAATACGCCAAACAATTTAATGACAAATATCCAGAGTTCTAGCGATCTTCCTCGTACTCGTCTCAGGATGTTCCTCAATTTCTTGCAGTACCGCTTCCTCAATTTCAGGAGTTCTTATTACACGAGGTCTACCTTGAGTCCCTTTCTTGAAACTACCAGGTTCCCCAAGTCGACGATGAATATTTGAAAAGGTTCGTCTATCTGGTAAGGCACGATTAGGATATCTTCCCTGATAAATGCGCCTGGCTTCTGTTGCATTACCATCGGCAAGGCCATATACGTAATGCATTTGCGCCATTTCCGCTTACGTATAATTTACCATATTTACTGATATTCAGAAAAACAGCGGACTACCAAAATAACTTCAAAATCAATCAAAACGCGCTGTGACAGTTTTTAACACCAACACCTTACTTTAAACCAACATCAATATTAGCTACTGACTTTTGTACATACAGAGAATTTGTTTTTTATTGCTATGGTGGGTACGCTGTTTTTTCTGCTTTTCATCTTTAAAAGAAATCACATATCGACAAACTCCATATTTCCAAGCGATTTTTAATTTTTTGAGCGAAAACCATGTGTCTGTCGGACAAAGAAAACCCAGCAAATCAAATGTGCTCAAAAATGTATGGAGATTTTAAAAATAATTTTTATTTCGAAATAAACCAGTGGCGTAGTATTTTTTTCGCCAACGATATACATTTCAAAACTCGTACGTACGCCACTGGCAGAGAAAATTAGGAAAATTGTACATCAGAAAATGCGCCTTGAGGCATGGAACATATGTACCAGATATGCCAAAGATGTCTACAAAATTATCTCAGTTAATATTAAAAAATTATTTTTGGAAACTTTGACACCCTGTATCTCAAAAGTTAAGGCGTTTAGGACATACGTCCATAGAAAGTTTTTTCCTTAAAATGGGTCTAAGAATTACCTCCTCAAATATTAGCATGTGTTTGAGGAACACCCTGTATATCAAAATACTTATTTGATTAATATTATGACACATACAAAAAGTTGCTGACTAATTGAACGTTTTTATTCAGATAGAACTGTTTTTGAATTATCGCAGTAACTAATCGGGGTAGATTGGAAATCTGCCCTTCTACACTTGTATAGATTCCACTATTAATTCTTATTCCTTCAGATTGTGGTAGGTTGGGAACACAAAAACACTAAAAAAATCATAGATGTTTTTAGTGTCTGTATAATTGACAAATTGATGAAATGAATTCCAGAAAAATAAACTTCTCCAGGCGGAATTCGAATTCTTGAATTCTGCGTCTTCAAGGATGCCGCTATCAGTTTACAAACGATTTTATTTATTTTGTGTCATCACACTATTACGGCGGAGTACATCTACAAATTATTACAGGTGGGTACTCGATTCAATGTCAAGTGAAAGTTACCAGTGCAGATAAGCATAATTTCAAAAGTATATATACTAGTTCGGTTTCTGCTTTTGTGCAAAGTGTGTGATAGCTCAAGACGATGAGTTTGTCAATGGATCGTTGGAGAGGCAAAGTTGCCATAGTGACTGGAGCAAGCTCGGGAATAGGAGCTGCTATAGCCAGGAGATTAGTGGAAGAAGGACTTCAGGTCAGTTGAACATTTTGAATGTTAGGCCTTTTGTTTCCGGGGTTCCTGAGCCGTGGTCCGCAGTTTTTTGAAACCGATGTTTCTTCTGAATCTGATATCATTGGAAGAGTTTGTGTATTTTTGAAGGGTTCCGAAAAGTAACATAGTTATTGAATCAAAGTCTCGCAGTGGAGAAAATGTCTGCCGCAGATGCAGATGATGCGTCAGGCTCGAAAACCAGCAGATCACGGCTCAGAAACCCGAAAACACCCAACAACTTAGTAGTTAACAGCCGTGAAAGCTCACAATCTCTGTTATACTGGCTACTTATTGTATTTATGCCGAAGGCAAGATAAGTTAGTATGGTGTATGCGATTGTATTTTTTATAACCATTACATGAAAGTTGCCTACGTTATTTTTTAATAACGGATACGTCCAATGATCTCTGTGGATGGAGTATACTGAGATGAAAAACATCTAATATAAGTGTTTACTGGATTGAAAATTATACACAAAAGGTGTTTTGTGTTTCGACATGGTCTACACCTCCAATGCGCAACTGGAAAAGTAACTGAGTTTGTACAAAAGGTTTTTGTGTTTCGACATGGTCTACACCTCCAATGCGCAACTGGAAAAGTAACTGAGTTTGTGCCAAGATGGATTGGACAAGATGTAATGTATTTACATCACTGCCACTGCGAGGCTTCAGTTTTGAATTGAATAAGTCATGACTCATCGCTTCTTTGACTTATTTTTCTACAATTTTAGATTTTCTAAAATATCAATCTTCAAAAAGGCGACCCGAAAGTTTATGATAACTACATCCCCAATTTTGATTTCGATAACTCGATCCCTTTCGATATTATAAATATATATCCCGCAAAAAAAATTAAAGAAGTCCTGAAAAAATTCATTTCACACAACAAAACGACAATAGAAAAACTTAGTGACACCATGAAATAACTGAAAAAAAAATATTTGGAATTAGTAAAGATTTTGTACTACATCTCTAACTGAAATTGATAGCAATATAATACAAAATGATATCACTAATAGTAATGAGATTGCTGTTATAAATCAAATTCCAAATTTCTATGCATCATTACCATATATCAAAGAGATAACACCTAAACTCACCAGAATTTTTCAGTCTATTGACAACATTAAAATTGCTAATAAAACAGTGAATCCAATGAAACGTATCTATTCAAAAGTAGAAGACAAAATTCCTATTTCCTCACTTTCTAATGTAGTTTATTGTATCCCTTGTCAGCATTGCAATAAGAAATATATTGGTCAAACAAAAAGATTAATGAAAGATAGAATTATTTCTCATAAAAGTGATAGTAGACTGCATCCTGAAAGATGTTCTTTAGCTCATCATGTGAATAATCTGGATCATCGAATGGACTATCATTCAACAAAAATAATAGCAATAGAACCACATCTTTCAAAGAGAAATTTCTTAGAAATGTCTTTCATATCACAAGTAACTGATTCCAAAAATAAAAAAAACAGATATTAATCATTTGAGCGAAATATATTCCTTTCTGCTTTCACTTGACATAAAATCAAATGAACAGAATAACCATACACAGTTATGAAACTAACCAAAATTCTTTCACGTTTCGGGTGGGGACTTTTCGGTCGGGGCATCTCATTCCTTGAGAATCATAGGACATGGATGAGACCGACTCGGCGGTTGCCGTTCGATTCGTTGATTAAAACTTTACCAGATAGTAATAATGTCAAATGTCATATGAATAGTGTCTTTCAAAACATCAAATTCATCAACCAAATTGTGAGTTCAAATTTTGAAATAAAAAAATGAATTATGTTTCCATGACTCTATGTACCTACACAATCTGTTTTTTTCTCTCAGTTGTGGTCCCGTAAAACTAAAATTGTACTTCCTGTTTTATTCGAAACGATAATCCCTCCCTGATGATGGAATAAAGAGTTCCGAAAGCTTGGAATAACTTTGAAGAGTCCTATTTTACAAGCTGCAGACCCTACTATAGTTATACTCTTAACTAGTCAGCGACTATCCTATAAAGGATATATATATATATATATATATATATATATATATATATATATATATATATATATGCAACAAAGTGCGAGATTCACGAGGAACGTCTGATAACCGAAGTTCAACCGAAAGGAGGCTTTCGGATGAAAATTCCGAAAGCATTCGCTGGGCTTGTTGTCAACAAAAGTGACAACATCACACGAGTGTAATGGCGGAAAACTTCGGTTATCAGACGTTCCTCGTGAATCTCGCACTTTGTTGCAGATTAGGCCTACGCCAGCCACTTCCACCAGATCCAATGCTTTGTCAATCCACCACGAGATGGCGCTGAGTTCACACTCATCGTGAGATCGTGGAGGGATGAGCCAAGTGGCGTTCCTAGTATTCGTCCTGGTGCATTCGAACATTAGTCGTTGTTCGAATACGGTCATCGCTGTGCTGATAAGTCCACAGATAGACCATTCCATGACATCTGCTGGTAATTATTATCAGCCTTTGGCGACATGCATTGGATTGCAGATTTGTGGTTCCAAATGGAACCTTCTGCACGGAGGCTTTTGGATGAAAATTCCGAAAGCATTCGCTGGGCTTGTTGACAACATCACACGAGTGTAATGGCGGAAAAATTCGGTTATTATATATATATATATATATATATATATATATATATATATATATAAAACAAAATATTGTCACTGAAAATAACTAGAAAAATATATCTATTTTCTGTAGTCTATGTTTCAGATTCCTTACATACATATTGCTTCTTTATATTTACAGCTTTATTGTATATTATTACGTTCTATTCTCTCTTTATTGTAATTGTACAGTGTGTAACAACGAAAACTTAACAGAGCCGATTTTGAATATAAAAAGTAAGAGTTTCAAAAAAAGCTCGGACACGTCGATTTCTCATTAAAGGGGGACACCTTTCAGACTAATCAGATATTCTGTAGTACGCACCCCCTCGAAGGGGTGCGTCCGACGACGCTTATTTAGATAGGGAAAGTAGGTCGAGTGGCACCTTGTTTTAAGGGTCTTTCGAATACCTTTACAACTCTGTTAAAAAAAAATTTTGGTAACGATTGGTAACCAACCCCATCTCCCGAAAAAATCTCCTCGTTATAAACAAAAAATACGAAATCACATGGACAAAAGCAACAATTAATTTTTTTATGAAAGTTCTGAAAATAAATTGTACCTTAAAAATAGTTTGAATTATTTTAAACAGCGTTGAACTCAATACAAATACCTTTAAAACTTCGAATTATCTCGAAAACTAATCGACACAAAATTTTTCTGTTAACAAAGTTGAAAAAGGTATTCGAAAGATCTTTAAAACAAGGTGCCACTCGACCTTCTTTTCCTATCTAAATAAGGGTCGTCAGACGCACCCCACCGAGGGAGTGCGTACTACAAAAAATCTGAGTAGTCTGAAAGGTGTCCCCCTTTAATTGTAAATCAATATGTCCGAGCTTTTTTTGAAAATCTCACTTTTTACATTCAACAACGGCTCTGTTAAGTTTTCGTTGTTACAGAATTGTTGTAAGGAATCTTAAGAAAACAAATAGCTCCAACATTGTATAACGGGTTCACTCTTCATACAATGTTTTCAAAGATTGGTGTTCGTTACAAATTGCGGAATTTTATACCTCTGAAATATCTGAAACATATTCATTTTTCTCTGGCATAAATAGTGTAGGTCTAAATTGTAGATGGTGACTCATAGGTTGTATGGTTCATAATTGATTTGAAGCAGGTCACGAAATAGAACAAAAATTAGTCAGGTACTTAGGTTCCAAATCAAGTTTTACTTTGCCACTTTCTTACAACCCCCCGCTCTTTCAAATACCCTAAAAACCTTATCTAAGACTATAGTCCAGTTAAGTAAAATTCCATTCAAATTGAATTCGATATGGGATGCGTATTAAAAAAAAGTCAGAAAATAAGTGACAAGTTCGAAGAAAAAACATTTAGAAAAATTGCATATTTTCGAAGGGCTGTATCAGAGCCTGTATAGAGCTCGCCTTAATCTTAAATTGTAGCAAATCCCGTCCTTTTTGAAAGTATATGGAGTGACTATACCGGTCAGATTCTTCTTTCACGGAGATATTAAGCAAAAACTGAAAAAGGTCACAAAATTTCATGGTTTTTTGAGTACACTGTCGCTCGCACAGCACTTTGGAAATTGCATATCTGTTTTTGATATTGGTTAAGGTCCAAACAACATAAAAAATTCAGAATAAACCGACCTTTTGCAAGCAAGGATGTACAACTTTGGATTATTATTCCAAACCCCACTATTTAAGTTCAGTTCGAGGTGCGGCAACAATAAGCTTGGTAAAACCAACAAAAAATTTATAAACCCAATAAACTTTTAGATATATCATCACTTGAACTCTGTACCTTTATACGTGTTGTTGAAAACGAATCGAAGAATTCGAATCTTATCTTCGAGATTATATAGTGATCAGCATAGGACGACAGTCAATTTATCATACAGGAATCATTTTGTATAAAATGCAATAAAAAAATATGGAGAAGTCCGTTTGAACGTCAACTTGAAAAAACATTTATTGAAATTGGATGATTGGCATTTATCCATTAATTTTTTGTTATTACCATTTTCTGAGATGTAATGAACTTTGTGAGTTTCTTTGAAGTTAAATGTTGTTATTGACTGAATTAATCTGTTTTCAAATCACAACTTAGATAATTGGCAAAGATTTACAAATATTTCTATACTATTTTTCTGAATACATTTTTTCTTGTTGAATTATAAGTGAGAGTAGCCCCAGTGAATAATTTCAGAATGGTAATTTTCTGTGACCGCTTCAGGTTGTCGGTTTGGCTCGAAGAAAAGACAGATTGGAAGAGCTGAGTAAGAGCCTCTCTGGTAAACCTGGTAAACTCCACCCCATCCAAACAGACATGAGCAAAGAGCAGGATATCCTGAAGGCCTTCGAATGGATCAAAACGAATTTAGGACCCGTCCATATTCTCGTGAACAACGCTGGTGTAGACATGCCCGCAACGTTGGAACAAGGAGTGACGGAAAATTGGATGAAAATATTCCAAGTGAATGTTATTGGCCTTAGCATAGCAACGAGGGAAGCGTTAAAGGATATGAAAAAAAATAATGTTGATGGGCACATAATTCATATCAACAGCGGATCAGGTCACATGCCCGTGAGACTTCCCCCAATATCTATGTACGCTGCCAGTAAGCATTCCGTAACAAGTCTGACGGAATCACTCAGATACGAATTGGCTACTACAGGATCCAAAATAAAAGTAACGGTGAGTTTATTCTGTTATTTTCCACCTAAAACTCATGTGGAAAATACACTTCTATTCACAATTATTTGAAAATGTGTTCATTCCTAACCTACTTTGGGGTTGAAACATAACTGACACGAGGAAAGAACTAACTTTTCCTACGACCACATAGGAAAGTAACACGTCCCACTGTCAAAAAGTCGTCAATCCCGTGAATACTGTAAGATTCACAGATAAAATTATCAATTGCTCGTCCTTAATGATATTATTTACATGAAAACTGGACCAAAAACTGGTTATTTATGAGAAATTAAGAAGAGAAAAAACAGTTTGGACGCCCAAAATCGATTTCACAACCTTGCGGTTAACTTACGGAATAGTCTACCAACTGAGCTAGTAGTATACATAAGGGGCTCCGACGCCACCCGTCGATGGCGCCGTAACCCCTTAGCGTATTTCGAGCGATTTAGGGAACATAGTGCGCCTATGTCGTCGTAGCGGGGTACCGGGGGCGGGGGCCCCCAGTAACCCCTGTACTCCGCCCATGACCGCTAACGGTCGTCGTCGACATGTCGAGACCTGCAAAAGAGCCAACGGCGCTCACGTGCAAGGCGGCTCTTTTGTCGGCATGTTCGTCAAAGATATGATGAATGATTAATGGGTTTTCGGGTGACTCCCCAACCGAGTTGTTTACGATAAGAAGCAAACGTGATGACTCATGCGTTTTTCCGAGAATTGCAGAAGGTCATGCGTCTCGCCGTCGCCTGAGACTTGCAAAACAAAGCACACGTGCAAATGTGATGACGTAAGCGCCGAGAAATGCAGACGGTTATACGTGGCATCTTATCGGAAACGTTCGGGCGGTATCGTAGAACCGCACCCATTTCGAGCGGGAATATTTGAACTTCGGGAGGTGTTTTATGACTCGGGCAATGCTTAAGGTGGGCCTAGAGGTCAACGAGATGGCGCCAACTTGGATATCGAAACGCACACACACACACAGAGGTGAAGAGTGGAGGGGGCGTAGCCATAAGGAAAATGGTTATGATCGACGATTGTCAGTGTGAAAATGTCCTCTGAAGAATATACACGTGAATTGGAGGAATTTGGTGCGCGAGTACGAGCTGTAGCCAAAGACTTGGAGTTTTACGAAGACAAGCTAACTTGCATGAAACAACTGGAGAAGTTGGCCATATCTGCTGCATATTGGGACAAGGTTTTCGAAAGGTACACCACAACTGCAGTACCACCACCGCAATCGCCCATAGGACCTGTCAAAAGAATTCAGCCAGAAACACTGTGATGGCGGCCAACTTATACGTCCTGCTCGTATTCGTCAGTATGGCAGGCAGATTGTACGTCAATGCTCCGAATGATGTACATGAAGCTGCAGTTTGTTTTGGAAAATGTATTGACGACGACGCGCAATGGCAGAAAATGGAGCGAACTCATGTAAATGGAGGGCTAGAGGTGTTCTGCTCCCATCAACTACTGACCATGGGCGACTACAATTTGACGTACCTCAACTTCAAGCTGAAGCTCAAGACAGAAGAACGAACCATCATGCTGGATTTCTCCTCCTTGAAGAATGGATCGATGTCACTCGAATCGGTTGCTGAACAAGAAACGCACGACTTGTCATTGCATGTGTCATCATGACCGTAATGAGTGTAG
Organism: Zygogramma bicolorata; assembly: GCA_032362365.1. Classification (NCBI taxonomy): domain Eukaryota; kingdom Metazoa; phylum Arthropoda; class Insecta; order Coleoptera; family Chrysomelidae; genus Zygogramma; species Zygogramma bicolorata. The sequence goes on from JAVJAQ010005172.1 coordinate 3,154,608, forward strand.
CCATATTGAAATTTCTTGTTATGAGCATACGCAATAACCTACTCGATTCATCATGTAATCTGAAAGTGAATGCTTGAATAAAGATGTGAGAACGAAAAAAGAGGTCTTTCATTTTGGAGGCAGACAGATGGCTGAGAGATGACTCTCCGTGGATGCCATCTATCCACGCCACTGTGAGGCAACTCATAAGTGTGAGTGACAGGTGCCGCTCCTCCGAGGCCGCCATCTATCCACCCCACTGTGAGCCAACTCATAAGTGTGAGTGACAGATGACGCCGCCTTCGAGGACGCCATCTATCCACGCCACTGTGAGGCAACTCATAAGTGTGAGCTCCTCCGAGGACGCCATCTATCCACGCCACTGTGAGTCAACTCAAAAGTGTGAGTGACAGATGACGCTCCTCGGAGGACGCCATCTATCCACGACACTGTGAACCCATGCGTGAGTGTGAGTGACAGATGACGCCGCCTCCGAGGATGCCATCTATCCACGCCACTGAGAGTCAACTCATAAGTGTGAGTGACAGCTGACGCTCCTCGGAGGACGCCATCTATCCACGCTGAACCAACTCGCACAGTGATCTGTGTCCCACACTCTTGTTTTTTTCTTTTTTTCCCACCCCACAATCTGAAAGAGAAAAAAGAACAACCCTTTCGAAAATACGATTTATTGATCGAAAAAAAAAAACATACATTTCTCAACGAGGTAAAACATTATTGGAGAACCATCTGAGCATAGAGTCCACATTGAACTATGTACACATAAACTTGGAATTGTAGGCGGCGGCTATGTGGTTCGGACATGGCGTGGGCGTTGGCTGGAAATTCTCCTCCATTCCCTGCGTCGTACCGTCGAACTGAGAGACGTCCTGGACATTGGGGAAGACCACTCCGATTTCTCGTACCTTCTTCGAGAGGAACTCGGCTTTCTGGCTGCCTCTCACATATATGATTTCGGCCGAGTGCAGAAGGTATTTCTGCAAAATGGCATCGACGTCGTGGTATTCAATGTCCCCCGAAGAATACGGGATGCTGTGTATGAACTTTTCCAAATAGCGGGCGGTCTTCTTATCTTTGTCCGTCAGCACGACAAAGGACATTGGCGGCTTGAAGAGGAAATTCTGCCTCTGATGTCCGATGTGGATGGTAAGTTCTTTGGGGTGGAACGCCCCATTGACGATGAAACCTTGTATGTCGACGAAAGCGATTCTCATGATGTGTGTGTGTGTGTGCGTCTTGTGTGATAGCTGGCAACTGAATGATGAAGCGCGCTAGAGAGCGTCACTTCCCCCACTTCTCCCACCACCGCAGCCGCCTATGACAGATTTCTCATGACTTCGGTGAGGGGGAAGTTCTCCATCAGACAATCGTGTATGATGATGCAATATACGCGGGTTTTATCGGGAAAACCCACGCTGGCCTCGATGTCGAGACGGACGTCAACCGTCGAGGATTTCATCCGTTCTTCTTGTTTCGAGCAGTCTATGACGAAGAGGGCGCGCTCCTTGAAAGCGACGTAATTCAGGAGACCCGACTTCTTTGCCGCCATATTGGTGTAGCTCGGCAGGAACTCGGTGTGATTGAAATGAGCGTTCGTATAGTGATTTCGCTGGAAATCCAACTGCATACGTTCATTGGGCCAATATTCCCCGTTCAGAGACAGACGAATGTTCTGAATGTGAACGTGATCGAAGGACGTCGGGTCGGCAGCTGCGACGTCGCGTTTGTCCGTCTGGAAACATACTACGACGAAACGTGGTCTTTCCACAGCCGTACTCGTCTTGACAGCCCAAATTTCTCGTTTAGCGTCCTTCGTGATGTCAGGCAGTTCGTTCAACTCCCATTTTCGAAACGGTATAACTATAGGTTCATCCGCCTGAATGGCCCTCATCAACTGCTCCCGAATGTTATCGTTCGGATAGATGTGTTTGATTTTCAGCTCGATATTCTCGATGACAACTTTTACGGTGGTTGTTCCTGCAGCAGCCGCCGCCCCCAATTCTCGTATGATTACGCAATCGGTATCGTTGCGAGTTCGAACGAAACGAAGTGTCTGTCTGCCGCACGTTATGAGCGGGTAATCGTTGAAAATGTTGAATATGTGCTTCAGCGGAACAAGTACGCTGAACGACTTGTCCTGATCGTTGAGAACAGGCGGAGAATCGGGATAATTCCATCCGGCTATTGCCATGTGTGAGGAGTCTTGGCGCTCATAGCAAACCATGGCTCGGATGGCGCTTACGATCCCAGGATCACGAACCGTTTCGATTTCTCGAGCGCTCTCGCTGTAGGTGCAAGAATCGAAGAGGAAGGCGGCGAAATTGGGGGCGAGCGATACGTTGCCCGTCCCGGTAATTTCCAGCTTTCCATTGATCGACATCTGAGACTCGTTCATGGCGAAATACGAGTCGACTTGATTGATGTTGAACTCTACGATATCGTTGCAGTTGTATGACTTGATGAAAGGTGTGTACGAGCGGTATTCGGCCTTGCGAATAGTTTCGTCGAATTTCGGCTTCCGAAACACGTCGAATATCGTGGTCGGTGGCTCAGAGGACTCAAAGTCATTACGTCTTCTTTTGCTTGTTTGCGGCATAGCTCTTGAAGGCACCGTCACCCAATGTGTATGCGGTAAGAACTTGTTTGAGGAACGCTCTGTTTGCACAAGTCAATTGGTGGTGACGCTCTGAAGGCTGCTTCACAACTAACTGACCTCCTGCAGCGCGTTTTCCTTTATTGGATTCGAAGATCAGTCCCATCTGTCCCGGGCAACTCGCACCTCCAAGACGATGGTGCTTTTTTCACCTTGAAAGTCTACGGGTCGACCGTCCTGATCGAGGGCTAATACGGTAACGTTGGTGATTTCTCGCTGCGGAATCACCGGTAGGTACAACAGATTCGAAGGTGTTTCGTTGATTGCGTATCCGGGGTCCACTTGAATGGCGAATTCGTAGATGGTGTGCGCAGGCGTGTCACCGTCGAAGGCTCCCCAAGTGATACTGCACTCGAAACGTATTGTCGATATTTTTATAATGTTGACAGGTAGATCCGACGAATGCAGTTGGTTGACAGGTAGGAATTTCGACGAAAAGCCCAATGTTCCCCTGCTCTTCGAACGAAATGTCAAAGGTGGCATCTTGCTCTGCACCGCTCAGGTGCGAAATGTTCATCTTTTTCCGTATGAACGCCTCGATATCGGCAATTTCGTAACATCCTCGAGGAAACTCGATGGTTTCGAGTGTGCCCTCACGGTCGTAGTAGAAGAACTTTGACCCTCTCTCGATGTTCGGAATAGAGTTGTACGAATGAAACGACCTCAACGCCAACTCGTACTCTTTGTTCGGGTTGAGCACGATAGGCGCTTGCGGCCTAAAGGAAAACACGTGATTGTGACTGTTCACTCTCAACAGCTGCGACATGACGACTGATGATGGATGGATAGGTGCAGGGATATAAATAGCCACAAGTCAATCAACGTTTATTCGTAATACAATCTGAGACAAAATACACAGCGTGTCTCCATGCGAGGGCCGCAAACGCCAGGCCACACGTGACGATTGTAGTTCCGGTTGCAAAGGCAGGAAACGTTTCAGCTTTTGACGTACATCTTCAGGAAACCACAGCCAAGTTTCGATGGTAATGTTCCTCATCAGGACGACGATGACGAACCACATTTCCTCCTCGGACAAGTCCATTACGCGGTGGTCCATAGAAATTGCAAACAAAGATGGCCGCAATTGTATTGATTGTACGTCTGGTATTGTTCGTTGTTGTAGACGATGGTGCAGTCTTTGAGGTATCGCACAAGTTCTCTCATCGGTTTCAGATTGCCGAATGAGTCAAAGTACTCGACGCGATCGTTTATCTTCCTATAAGCTACCCAATGCGTTCCAGGATTGTGGGAAACGTCCAAGTTGACGATGGCGCACTCCCGACGACGCGCTTTAGCGGGAAGCGTGTCCCGCATGAAGACGCCGCGGAAATGCGCGATTTTCAACTGCTTGGCGTAATGACGAAGTTCGTGATCGAACAGCGCCCTATCGGGTAGCTTTATTGGGAGTTTTTTTGTTTCTTCAGGAAGAGACCGTATCCACCTTTGGCGTTCTTCCTCAGGTACAATCCTTTGCCGTTGATGGCTTCCATCGCCTTGTTGTGGCGCTTCTCCTCGTCGAGTTTCTTTTGGGCGTTTTTGGCATCCAGGACCGTCTTGGCGATTCCTGCTGCGCCCCCATTCAGAGCGCCTAGAGCGCTTAAACCGGCAAACAGCGGTATGAGAGGTAAGACTCCACCTGATTTTGCATGTTCTATGGGTATATTTCTGGGAATTCGAATGCGTTTCCTTCCCCCAACCTTCTTCACGGCCACTCGAGCCGCCTTCAAGGCGTTGATGGAGGCCTCCTTGAGCGTCGTCGCCGATGGTTTCATACCCTTCTTCACCTTTTGGATGATGTGACGTTTGAATGACAGAGTGGTGGGGGATACGCCCATGCCAAGCTTCCTTTTGGCCTTCATGGCTCCGGTGACAACTAGTGCGTTGGCTCGTTCACCCAAAGAAGCGTCTTTTGCTCGAAACCGATTCCAAGCCTCGTCCTCGAGCACCTTATCGGCTTTATGTCTATCTTCAAGCAGCGAAGACTTGGAGTAGGCTATGTCGTGGATGCGACACGCGGCGTCGAGCTTATTGATTCCGGGATCGCCGCGTGCAAGGCGTTTTTGAAGTTTGGTTCCCGCTGAGAAAGTATTTGAGGTTAGATTTTCCCATTCGTGAGTGTGACTGTTACAACTTACGTCCACAGTATTGGTATCCCCCCGGTAGATGAAGTTCGAACGGCAGCTTGGTGATCAAGTTGTTGACTAGACCTTCACCCTCGTACACCAACATTGAAACTGATTGGTCGTTCACGTACGTCCCTATATATATATATATATATATATATATATATATATATATATATATATATATATATATAGATCTTTCTATCAAATCCGAGCCACTACTTTAACCAACATATACTGAGCCATCCATAAATAATTATTGAAAATTCAGGTTTTTGATATTTGTTCATTTACAAGCTAAAAGGTAATTTCTAATAGAGATATACATCTGGAAGACAGCTTTTTTAAGAAAAAACGAACTTTTTTATATACAAAGACTTGATCCGTACAATCCTGATCCATTAAGAAATACCTATCAAAACTGAACCAAATATACAACTTTCTTTATTTGAGTTAACAATCCTGAGCCCTACATTGTTGCCAAAGTTGTTGTTAGAGAAAAGGCGGGTTGAGTTTTTTTAAATGAACGTGTACAAGAAAGATACCTACAAGCACTCATTTGGAACTTGCCAATATACTGTGGTAATTATACAAATGATGTATTGATGCATATGAACACAGGTGCATAACTTAAACACATTTCATATCACAAATGGACAAATCGAATTATTATTCTGATATTTTTCACTATCAATGTTTGAGAAAAATACTGCTCAGGATGTTTCTGTTGTATTTTTAAAGATGATTTTAACGTTACTGTGCTATATTTATATACAGCTCAGTGGGAATTGTCAGAAGTAAGTTCATTAGCTATTTGGCAATGGAAAATTCGGTTGTACACACTATTACCTACCCTAACCTAGTTAACAAAGTTCGGAATATAGATTTATAATTCACATATCTGCTGTGAGCATTTATCATGAACACCAATCTATGTTATAGACTCAAATACATCATTTAACATAATGTTGATCTCTTCGTAAGTGAAATCGAGATTTGAATCCACTGTTGTAACGTCTGAGGCCACATTTCTTTTCGACCAATGCTGACCGGTTTGGAAGTTTGAATAACCCTCCCTAATTCATTGATTCTGATATGTTATTTTATGTGTTGAAATATTAATTGAATGAAAAAACTATCTTTTGAATATAATATCACGATAATAAATATTCGAGAAAAAAATTATTGAGACATTCAAATTTCATGCATATTTCCTATTCATATTAACCTCAGCATTCACACTTTCGTCACTAGAGTCATTGAAAAACGCATTCCTCCCATCATTTTCGATGTCTTCAGTATCTTCATTCTGGAATTCATAAGGATCTTCGAAACCTGGGTGACCACACAATCAGATCTAATGGGTAAATGTGTATTGAATTCTTTGCTAGGATAGACAGGCGAAGGCAACTCGCAGGCTTCATCACGATCTATTATATTATTATTGTTGTTTGCCTCGAACACATTTCTGCTTTCTGAGTTGAAAAACATACTGAGATAACACGTTAATTTTTTTCTTTGTGGGAATAATACTTCGGTGTAATTTGGGTGAGGTTTCTGTATTTTCCTTTTCCATGATCTCATAGTATTTACTATTGTTATCTGATGAAGTAGTCCGGAAACCATTATTGAAATGCATATATCATTATTCTTTCTTTGTCCTGTGTCACTTTATGACTGTGAATATATTTTTTCTAAAGCTATAACACAAAAAACTGCTCTTTCTAACTGTTCTAGATAATATCATGATAATACAATGACCTCCTTGTTTTACAGTATCAGTATATCTTCAATTTCCTTATAAAACAATTACTTCTTTGTGTTACAGTTGTAGTAATTATTACATAACAAATCAAGTCTCCCATGGAATATCAAATTTCAAGTAATGACAGCTCTATTCACTTATTCGATTGTACCTAAATGGAAATTTTGAGTGACGAATTTGAAATTCATGTTTTTTTAAATTATTTCGCTATTACCTCTTATAACCATAGAAAAAGTATAGTGTAAGTATAACAAAATTGTAGATAAGTTTACTCACCAATGAATCGACATTTTTTTCACTCGAAATGAAATAAGGATGAAAACTATCACTTTCATGATGATTCACTATTGCACTATGATAATTGTCATTTCCTGATTCAATGATAATAGGGAGATCGAATGGTTCTGATTCAAGATCAATATGTGCAACGTTTTCTTTTTGACGAACTTTAATTAATGGTAACTTGAAGTAACTTTCTGTTGTGGATATATTCTTGATATTGTCATGATATTTTAGTTAGTTTTTATCACAGCTGAGAAGCAGATGATTTTTGTTAGTACTCTCTGAAAATAAAATTTGACCATCACATTCCTTGTATGGTATTTTTTCAGTCCTATTCATTAAAGCTATTTCGATATTCTCCTCATGAAATTGATTTTCTCTTTCAGAAGAAGGCTTTTCATATTTGGAATTATCACTCTTCCTAGAAGTTGTTAAATTGTTGTTTTAACATTTCTGATTCCACCTCTATTACCCAATTCGATACTGAATCAGAATCTTCCAAATTTTGAAAAAGTTTGTTCGATGTTTTCAGTTCAGTATCGCTTTTTTCAGGTGAAGTATTATCAATACGAAAATGAAACTTATGAATATTTTTCCGACATTTGGTATTTATAGTGTAGTTGTAGTCAATTAGCGTCGAGACTGATTTTATTATTATTATATAATCAGATTCTCTGATGAAGACTTATTTAAAAGGAAGTAATCGAAATCTCAAAATGTATGCTCTCATATTTGTTTTTTCGATAATTCGAGTGAAGAATGAAGAAGTGAATTTCATTTCATAATTATTAGGGATTGTAACTGTCATAGAATTTTCAATAATAAATGAATCGAAATATTTTGGCCTGAATCTGAATAATTATTTTTGCAATCTGAATAATTATTTCTGCTGCTCTTCGATACAACAGCATCAAAAAATATCATAACGTAAAATTGATATTCAAGAGGATTTTTTGTCATGGAAGAATTCATTAAAAATATTTGAATCAAGTACTTCATGGTGCTAATTAAATTATTGTACATTCCGTTATTCAGTTGCTTCGAATATTTGAAATTAATAATTTTGATCGAAAATATAATTCATTGAGGCCAATGAATTATATAAAAAGCCAATTCTTGACACGTTCCGAAAACTGAATTGGCATCATCAAGACATGAAACAATTTTACTCATCTCCTGATGGTGTCAACTTGTTGGCAAAACCTGTGACGAGAATTATTCTGCAACTCTAATACAGGGCAAGTGTGACTTTTTCAGCTTGATTCTACTTATCTTAAAGTTCTCACTGCCAACTAACAATTCAATAAAAAAATACAGGAAGTAACTCTTTCTTTATAAAATATCCAAATTTCCCGGTCAGACCGGAGGTAATATACAATTCTGTCAGCAGAAATATTATCCTCAATGAAATCTATCATCCATCTGAGAGTATCGAATTCCAAACATTCGAAACAACTAATGGTGAATTCATGCAGCAATCGTAGCTCTGAAGTCGGTAATCGGAAATCGTAAGTCTAATTCGTAACAAAATATACACCATTCATGCAGCAATCTGAAGAACTGTTTAATCGTAAGACAAGCTTTCTCAGTACAACTTCTGAACCAACCAAAACTCTAAAACGAATAATATCTATTCATAGAATTCCAATGTTGCCGCATTTATATGGCTCAGGTTTTAATGTACGAAGTTAGTTTCACATATAGACATTTTGTATATGTGGCTAGATCTGCAGCGCCACAGTAGACTTTATGCTGAACTAAAATTCATATTTTTCGTATCAAGCTGAGCCAATTTATGGAGGGAAAAAGTGGCGGGTAGAGGGTATCATAAAAACTAATCACGTGCAACGAGTTGTGGATGAGGATTGGTATAAAATGGGCCTCGTTTGGAACAAGAATCTATGGTATTTTCAGATCACATAAACCCTTAAACACATGAAAACAAACCTGAGCCACATATACGGCTCAGCTTTGTTAAACTGGCTCAAGATTGCATGTACGGTTTGCTATTGTTGGCTCAGGTTGGACGGAATTCTTTATATATATATATATATATATATATATATATATATATATATATATATATATATATATATATATGCGACACCCAGTATACTATTTATAGGCGAACACTCTGTATCCAACAAACACAACATGCAGACCTTTCGACAAGAACACACGCTTCCAATCAACAACTTCGATGACGTCATCAGCGATGAGTCATCGAAGCGAAGAAAACACAGCAACTTGTTGCCGAACAGTTTTCGAGCTATCATTTGTGGACCGAGCGGATGCGGAAAGACGAACATCATGCTGTCTCTGTTGTTCCATCCGAATGGCGCTAAATTTGAAAACGTCTACGTATACTCAAAGTCGCTGTACCAGCCCAAGTACGAGCTGTTGCGTGAGGTGTTGGGCGGCGTGAAGGGGGTCGGGTATTTCCCATTCAAGGACAACGAAGAAATTACAAGTCCACACGAGGCGAAACCGAACTCTGTGTTCATTTTCGACGACGTCGCCTGCGACGGCCAGCAGAAAATTCGAGAATACTACTCTATGGGCCGGCACAAGGACATCGATGCCGCCTACCTATGTCAGACGTACTCGAAAATACCCAAACAACTCATCCGAGATAACTGCAATTTGATCGTACTCTTCAAGCAGGACGAAATCAATATGAAACATGTATTCGACGAACACGTCTCACCTGACATGACCTTTGATCAATTCAAACGAATGTGTTCGGCATGTTGGGACGCTCCCTTTGGCACTCTCGTCATTGCCAAAGATTTCAATCTGAACGAGGGACGTTACCGCAAAGGTTTCGACACATATATAAAAGTATGAAACCATCGTCATCACCTGTCATTCCGCTTCAAGATGTCGTCCGATCGAGTTGCCATCGCTACACGCAAAAGAAAAATCGCCGAACTCGCACGCTCCATTCGAAAAAAGTACTTGGCCCTAAAACTGGGCAAATCCGAACAAGACGAATCTATCGGAAAGCTGTTCAAACCCATTTCGCAACCGCTGCAACAGATTGCCCAATCCTCCAAGGCCATATTGATTCGTACGGCTGCTGCCAAAAAAATCAAAAAGGAAGCGGCGGCTTTGAAGCAGGAGAAACCCGAGAAAAAAGAAACCGACGACGACGACAGTGAAGAGGAATTCGACGATGCCGCACCGTGGCTACCTTCGAATTTTACCAATGACGTAATGGACGACTACCTGAATCGATATCCGAGCATAGCCCGACCCTACCTGTACGAGCACCTGAAAAACGACAAAAAAATCGACAAAGTATACGGTCCCGTATACGATGCGAGTTCTTCGTCGTGGTTGTTGGGCACCGCACCCATCAACTTTGAAGCGGACGGCTCGATAAAAATCAATAATGTGCACACTTTCGAGGGAACGTCCTCCTTGTACGATCTCATCTTCTACGACGACGATGACATTCAACAAGATGACTTCGATGCGTATCGCCGAATACTGGAATTGACCAATGTTCACCGAGACGCTAGGGGACGTCTGAAGGGCTCCTCCAAGCGCAAGTACAAAAACATCATAAAACCCATGTTTGTACATCATGCAGGTAGCGGCAGTACATTGACGTACAACGACAAACCGATGGAGTACATCTATTGGGACGACCCGAACGAGCTGGTGGATCGCCTGCGGCTCCTGATGGCCTCCAAACAGGCGGGAAATACGTCTCACGACAACGAAATCGTCGCCATCATCGATGAACTGAAGGAGGCCGATATAATACGTTTACGAAACGTTCGTCCCTCATTCACATCATGAGCGTCGACAAATTCGGTCATCGTTCCGGAGGCGCCACGTCGTCGGCGGTCACCCTGTCATCCATTCTACATATTCCGCCAACGTTCCTGCGCACTCCCGACGGCGACTTGGACATTGAGAATGTGAAAATTTGTAACTTGAAAGAACCGAAGGTCGACAGCGATGCCGTCACCAAGCGATACGTCGACTCTATTGCGTCTCAGCTGAACGAAGCGATGACTGGGCATGTGGCAACGCTGCATGACTCATCGCGCAAGTATGCAGACGAGATAAGCGCACGTGCAAAGAAAGATTTGCGCAAGGAAATAACAAGTTTGAAACGCCGCATCGAAGAACAAGAAAATACGTTGAATAAGCGGCTGAATTTGGATTCGGACCAACTTACTCTGCTGGAGGGTCGAATGACGGACATATCCAAAATGATGTTCGAAATACAAGATAAATTGGGCAAACACCTGGACGGTAAGGTCATTATCGATCTGGAATCGAAGCAGCAGCAGCATTGATATGGCTACGAAAAAACACGTGGTGGACGAACTGCATCGGCAGGCTCGTCGAAGGTTTCCGCGACGTCGAACCATCGTCAGGGGCTTGGACGATACTTGGCAAATGGACTTGGCCGATTTGCGGTTGTACAGCACTCTCAATAAAAACCACACCATGATAATGGTGGTCATCGATTGCTTCTCGAAATTTCTATGGACGCGGCCGCTGAAAACGAAGACGGGGCCGAAATCACCGAGGCATTCAAGGACATCCTCGACAAGTCGCAGCGGTGTCCCAAAAATCTACACACCGATCAGGGCACAGAGTTTTTCAATGCCAAATTTCAAAGTCTGATGCGTGAGAGGAACATCAATCACTACAACACGTATACCATCATGAAAGCCGCCATTGCAGAACGGGTAATACGGACGCTCAAAGCCAAATTGTTCAAGTATTTCAGCTTGAAGGGTTCGTACAAGTGGTTGGACGTTCTGCCGAAAATCACCGACGAATACAACGCCACCAAACATAGAACGATCGGCTGCAAGCCCTCCGAAGTAAACAAATCCAACGAAAAAATCGTCGTCAAGTACGCATATTCGAATCGAAAAGTTGTGCGACGAGCGCCCAAGTTCAAGAAAGGTGACGTCGTACGCATTTCCAAGGCGAAACACGTTTTCGAGAAAGGTTATGTGCCCAACTGGACCACAGAGCTGTTCGTTGTGAGCGCCGTCAGGGCTACCAACCCCATAACGTATATGCTGGAAGACCGACAGGGCAACCCCATAAAAGGTGCGTTCTACGAGGAAGAACTGCAAAAGACGCGCAACCCAGACGTCTATCTCATCGAAAAGGTATTGCGCAGAAAAGGAAAGAAGATATACGTCAAGTGGCTCGGTTTTGACAACCGACACAACAGTTGGATAGACTGCTCCGATGTGGTGGGGGAAGACGATGCTTAGTGTTGCGCTGGGCCGCGTCCCTCTCAGTTCAACTTCAGTCATGAGTCAAGATAGTGGCTATTCAAGCGGTTGCAGCATCACAAGTATGCTTTCGAGTTCGGGTCGATTCAGTGGCGGCGGCGGCGGCAGTAGTGATGAATCCAATTGGTATTCGACAGACGGCAACTTTGATCGACATTTGACACGTATATTGGAGAAGTACGAGATGGCTGCCAGAAACGAGGAACATATGTTGCTGCAGTTCTCCTTCATTGTGGAGAGTTTCGAAATACGTGTGGGACTTTCTCCGGCAAGAACCTTCAGCCCGTCCATCATACTCGCGCATCCGTACAGGTGGGCGAAGTTTTCGAAGATTTCCTTCAGTGCCTACGAATGGTCTGTGCTCTGTGACCTGTTTCAACAGAAAATGGATGACTTTTTCACCGAACCGATCACCGACGATTATGATCCGATAACTTTCCCAGTGGGCGACTACTGCAAAGTGACGCAGACCATCTGGGAAGATACAAGAATGCTGCTCGTGGAGAAGCATGGCGAGTGCTTGGAGCTGCACGAAAATGAAGTTTGGAAAATCTTCTCGGCGAACAGCACTATAGTGAAGAACCGAGTCGCCATGTTGGATTCCATCAACTTTTGTGCCTACTACCACAATCTGCTAGATGGCGTTAGACGCTACTTTCGCTCCAACCCGGACGCCACCTTGGGAGGCATGCAACTTCTGACGACGTTCAGCGACATCTGCCCCGACAGTTTGCTGAGCAACGCCATGAACGATTATCTTTTCTACTATAGAACCAATATTTTGAATGATCTATTGAAAGATGAATAAACTTGTTTGTACGAATGCTGTGTCTTATTTTTGAGTTGAGGTTTTTGATGCCATTTTTTCGTTGAAAAACGCGCCATTTTTTATGCAGTTTTTTCGACGAAAAAATTGCATCAAAACGCACCATTTTTGACGTGTTTTTCGACACTCTTTTTCGATGCGTCGAAGTGACAGAAAAACGTCGTTTTTCACGTGTTTTTTCGACGCTCATTTTCGATGCGTGAAAACACGTGAAAAACGACGTTTTTCTGTCACTTCGACGCATCGAAAATGAGCATCGAAAAAACATGCAAAAAACGACGTCCTCCAAAACCGAATAATGGCCCCACGGATATGTATCGAAGCTATTCGGGATCAGTTTCCTCTTGTCATCGTGAGGACTTAGCGCGATTTTCGTCTGTTCAACACTAAAAACGTTGTGCGCATACGAACGAATGCACCTTTGAGTTGCGAGTTTTTCGCGATTTTCCTGCAGGCATTTCAGGTAATCCTCAAAGGTGATATCGTTTGCAACCACATTGTACTTGACCCCTCTGGACTTTTTGACGCATTTTTGCCCCTGAATTTTGAAAGTATACATTTTTGCCCGCAACCCCACGAAATCTGTCATAATGCACCCGTTGGCTTCATCTTTCATCAAACCGGCTACTTTTTTGTTGACTTGCGGAATTTTGAATTGGTTATCGCTCGGGTAATCGCTCGTATCGAATTTATCCAGGTGAGACGCAATAAGATCTCGGTAGGCGTCATCACAGGTGAGTTCGTACACCAAAGAGTCCGTATCGGTATACATGAGTTTGCACTGGTCTCGCGTATACTTTTTCATCATGAAATCATAATGGAAATCGTATACGCAGACCTTGGATATGTCGAGGATGGACATGCCGATATACAGGGGTTTGTTGAACTCCAAATCGCACTTGAGGAGTTCGATAGCCATGAGGTCGTTGTCGAAGATGGTTCGACTATGGAATTTGGGACTGCTGATGAGATTTTTGGCGCCAAACCGGCCGTGCCACCGGTTGACCAGTTTCACCACTCGGTGTTTCCGGATGTTTTCCATTGTTTTGCCGAAAACACTGTTGTTGGCAAGCTTGTAGTGGTTTTTGCCAAAGCTCGTGGTCGCCTGCGCCCGCAACCTCGTATTCAGTTCAATGTAGGGCTTGAGCCAAGCCTGCTGCTTGAACTGAAGTACTTTGTGTACTTTTGTGAGTACAAGTCCGTGCGCTAGTGCCTGTTTCAGTAGCCGATAGTGTACGACGTATCTTTCCTTTCGGTACAGGGTGGTCATCAATTTTGGGTGTTTTGAGTTTGGTGGTACTCGGTGTTCGGCGCACATCGGAAAATCTCTATGATGGTCGTGGAGATGCTCGGGGTACTCCAAGTCGACCTCGAGGATATACCCAACGTCGGACGAGTCCGAAACGTTGCGAATATCCAGATCGTCGAAGTTTTCGACCCATTTGAATTGGCCCACCGGCAAATGTTCCATCATGGCCATCCATAGAGGTTGTTGACGTCGAAGTACATCAAGTACTTGGACGGTTTCGAGGGATCGAACTCGGCCATGTACTTTTTGTTGGCTTTCGAGTAGCGGTTACAGCACTGGCTGATACCGCCTCGAATGCCTCGCTCTATGAACAGCACCATGTCGACGTCTCTGAGAAGTTCCAGTTTACACTTTGTGTACTTCAACATACACGACCACGTATAGCCGGGCATGGTGAAGTACCAAGCGGGATCGAGCCCGTAGGTGCTGTGGCCGATCTTGCGGAAATTCTCAAAGATGTCGGTCAGCAACAAGATGTCGGTTTTTATGTACAGATCCGAATATTCGCCAAGGGTTTTCACTCCGAATGCTTGCCATACCCGTTGCGCATGCTCGTACTTTCGGTGATTACGCAATCGTTCAGTTTATTGTGAAATTCCTCGAGAGCTGGCAACTGTGTACACTCCAGTTTGTCCAGCGTGTCGACAAAGTCGTATGGGAATACCCCTTTGCGCGTGAGCAGTTCGTATTGTTCGGCGCTCACGTGACTGAATTCTTTGCGCGTTGCGCGCAAGTCTTCAGTTTTCATGGTGCGCACCAACCCATCCAAACTCATACTCAAAAATCGGAAAGAGTCGATGAAGCGGAATCTGATGGTCGTCTCCTCGTCGTACTGTGTGAAGGAAATGTACTTTTCCTTATTGATCGGCAACAGGACTATGCGTCCACGTTTAGCCAAGTCTCTGATGATAAAATGGCTGTCGTAGCCGCCCAAGTTGTGGAACACAATGGGCACTACGAACTGTTTCTTGTACTGGAGGTTGCATTGCGCATGCGCCCAGCCCCGGAATAATCCGGTGAAATGGTCGTGGTCGGCCACCTTTGCGTCCTCCGCCTTGAAGGGGTGTTCGCAAATGTGGCAGACTTTGGCAGAGTCTCGGCCCGACGGATATACATCCATCGGTACGATATGATGGATTTTGCCCTCAACCTCTTTGGCAATGTCCTTCATTCGATCGGCGAACCATTCCATCGAGTCTGCGCCTCGATGGCTATCGTAAAACGACAAAGAATCGTCGTAAGTGCATTTGAAATAGAAACCTGCGCTGAAAGCCGAATGTTTTTGGTATTTTTCGGTTTTGCTCATTTTGGACTTGGTCAAACTGTCATCAAAAGGCTCCAGAATGCTCTCGAAATCCGCGTAGATCACAAAAGGAGCTTTCTCCTTGAAAACGAAATTTCGGAATTCGATATGTGTGTATTTTGGAAATCTAATTTTGCATGAATTTTGTGTTTCGCAGTCAGCCGTATGACTATCGAGTTTCTCCTGCGTCGAAAAATAGTTCAAACATCGGTCGCAAAGGGATTTTTTTCTCTTTATGTTTGCTGAGTTGTTTGTTACAAGTCGAGACAAGTCTTTGATCCAACAGTAATGTCCGCGGATGTTTGTGACGTCATCGTCCGTGTCGTCTTCGTCTTCCTCGTATATTGTCGGTAGTGGGTCATAGTCATTGATTTTGGGTGTGTATGTTTGTTCGATCAAAAGTAAATTTACATGTCTGTCTAATTTCTTTTTCGTCTGTCGAATGGGAGCAACATCGAAATAGGGTCGAGAGTCTGATGATGGTTTGATCAATTCCAAAATGAACACATTGACCGAAATTGAGTTCAATTTTTCAAATTTATCGATTTGTTTGATGGTCATGGGAAATTTCAAACCCTCTGTATTCAACTTTTCACGCCAATTCGGATACGATGATGTACGATCAGGATGCTGTTTACCTGATACTGGATATAGAGCCGAAACGATCGCCCAAGCGAAACATGCATCGTCATCGTTTTTGACGTTGATGCATGCTTGTTTTCTCTTGATTGGTTCCGGAAGTTCGATGAAAGATGAACCACGCCCATTTCCGAATCCCGCTTTATTGATATTTATTTCCAAACTCACGATTTTCCTCAAAGACCACCCACTTTCCCTCCCGCCGAATTCGTCCAATTTGGTCAAGATTTTACCCTCAATATTTTCCTTGAACCATGCTTTCAAATCGGTCCCCTGGTCAATTACTTCGTTTTTAGTGTTGAAATACTTCATTTCCACACTTTCACGTTGATCGGCGGAAATTTTGAAGAACTCTCCGCAGAAAGCTGCATTCACTTTCAGCGACGCTCCAACCTTCTTCAGTGCGTTCAATATGCGACGCTTGAATAGGCTGAAAGCGTCGCTGAAAAATTGAAGTACATCTTTGTGCTTCAAGTTTATGATTACCCCTGTACGTACGCGCCCCTGAAAGGTGGAAATCAAGTCCTCCCAGATGACACGGCTCGTCAATTTTCGCGCCCCTCCCCCAGCTGCCAACCCCCGCCCCTCGACTGGATTTTTCAGAAAATTTTGAAACGCTTTGACATGGCCTAAATTTGTTTGGAGTTTTCTCAAAATGCCGATTGAAGAGGAATCCGACACCCGAATAGCTTTTTTCAATATACAAACAGATCGTTTGCTGTGTTTTAGCCAAAGTTCGCGTCCCGCCGCGCTGAATTTCGTCCCCAAAGTTTTCCGAATTTCCCCAAATTTTGCGATCATTTCATCACTGACGGCGGATATTTCTGCCATTATTCGGTTTTATATGTGGAAATATGGTGCAAACAGAGTATTTTCCTCACCTGCTCACACAAATCAATTTTCGACAAATTCGAAGGGGATCGTCTTTGCGGCGGCGTCGGTGGCTCCCCCCTCCTTGATGACTATCGAGTATTTTCCTGGGGTGAACTGCTCCAATTTATCCCGCAGGACTGTGACCACTCGTCTAGGCAGGAATACCTCGTTATGTTGGAGATCTGCAACGACGGCCTCCCCAAACTTTGTCTTCACAAGACGCAGCTTCTGAATAGGATAGGGCAGGTTTTTCTGTAAGCTGCTCAGCGGAATAGTCTGCTTATATCCAGATGAGCTGGCGACTGCGTTTATATCTGCAATTTCCATCTAAAATGAGTGATCATCGTTTCAGACAATGTGACGTTTTCCTCCTCTCTGTGGTAGGAAAAAGTGCAGCTCCGGCAGCTGTTCGTCTTGGTGAACAAAAAAAAGGTCGTAGGAGTTTGAGTGTATGTCTTAATGAAAATGTTATATAAATTTATTTAGGGCGCCACCTGGCTAAATGCATTATATAAGAACGTTAGTTTTACCAAACCAGGGCGACAAAACTGAATAATGAAGTTATTCAAAATAAATGCATTATGTGAGCATCCTGAAAATAAATCTGGGCAAAACAAAAGAAACTTGACCAATTAGGCAGTTATAATTTCGCTTGTTGGGGAAATATACAGAACAGTATTTGTGGTATGATAAGGTGTTACCTCTTATGTAAGAATATACATTTGACTGCATAAGTATTTCTTGCAATCACCCAGTACTGCGTGTTAGCTTACACTTGATGATATATTCTTGTCGAATATGATAAGTAATGAGAATAGAAAAAATAAATAAACGGTAATAAAATGAATCTGGCCTGATATTTCCGGATATTACCGGACTGGTAGGAGAATCAGGATCTGGCTGTTGTTCGCCTCCTTTCCATATAGTGATCAGTCTAGTAGGATGCTCGGAAGATAGAAGATTTCATAGTTCCAACCAACAAAGTATGATTTCATCCAGTTAACTCCAGGGTGGAATAATAACACTGGGATTTATTTTCATTATCAGCTTAACAAGCAATTACAGGGTTCGATAACCACACCTACAACCCTAAAGCAAATGATTAGCACGAGAAGGATATACAATAGATACCACTTACCCCACTGAAGGAGGGTTGAAATATCAAAAAAAACTCCTTGATGATTCCTTGAAATCGCCAATAAATGAAGTGGAAATATATTGGAACTCGACTTCATTAAAATAATCTTAAAATAAGAGACAGGGAAGATAATTATATAAAAAAGAAACTTGGTTGTGAAATACTCACAAAAAGTTGAGAGAGCCGGTAGTAGACAAAAAACTACCAGAAGGTGTTATATCTTCAAAACTGACACTGCTTTACGAAACTTATCTGAAGGGAGTGAGTAGACACCTTGTCAAGAGTGGCACTTTGAGTTTCCTCCAATATTCTCCGATATGCAATTTTTTCAGCAAACAAACTCGCTTCATGAATTCACCTCAAACTCTGACCATTGGCCATTCTCGCACGATTAACATTGCGCAGATAGCATGACTGAGTATAATGGTGCCATCTCTGATAGATAGGAATACACCTTTAGGATTTTAAGAAATCATGAATGATGGGACACAATGCAGAATCAAAATATGAAGACTGTATGAAATATATTACGATAGATAGATATCCAAAATAATCTAAGGGAATAATTATGAAGAAATAAAAGGTAAATACTTGATTTGAATTTTACCACAGCTGACTTGGTTGCGCTAATCTATTCATTTATTCTATCGTCATTTCACATTTATCTGATCACGATGGACTGAAATGTATTTGTAATCAATACCACTTTTCAGTGCTTTTCCTGAATGAAAAAAAATATAATAATTAATCATAGTTAAATTCCTCTCAACAATAATTTCCAGCCAGGCAACCAGCATTACTCATATGACGGTTATCAGTTGACTACTCCTTCAGTTCACCTGGCGATTTATTAAAATGATTATTAGCGCTACCTACTCTCCAGAAGTTGAACTTTCGTCGCACTTGGAATTGATTTCAAGATACCTGCAAGTATTCTCCTGAACTGATTTCTTCTAAAAATTTTTTTTATATATATACACAGGGAAAATAGAAAGTAGCATCTTCGAATGCTACACCACCGCCTTCCAAAAAATAAAAATAGACCAGAGGGCTATTTTGCAAAGTGATGAACCTTGTGATCATAGTATCTACGCGTACAATACGTCCTTGCAGAGGAAACCTTTTTTTTTTTGGGAAATACATAATAGGTGACTGTCAAAATCGGGCTAGGTCAAAATCGGTAAGTCTTTCACAAGTCATCTATAAAGGAAGGAACGAGGTACATACCACTAATATAATTAAATATATATACATGAGATACATAAACCTTAAAGTAACTGTACACTAAGAAGATAAATATAAGACAATTTCAAAAGTGTTCTCTAATAACTGAAAGATGACTTAACCTTTCATCAAATTTATACGGACACATCTGAATTTGAACCAAAGTATTCCTTCAGATCCTTGATATGCCATTCGCCTCCTGGCGAACCATCGACATTTGTCAAAGAATATATTAAATTGGAGATTTTTCTAGCTACAGTGCATAGAATATATTTCGGAGCCAATTTGGCCGAAAATTGATTAGTCGCGTCCGACTGCACTTTGTTTTTTCGCCAAACCTTGTCTCCAACTTCGAAAGAACTAGCGCGTTTACGCAAGTTGTATTGTGCCGAGTTTCTCTCATAAGCATTATGAAGGTTTTGACGAACCTTCGCAAACACTTCAGACAAAGAATCCAAATCTGAACAGTACGTGTCCCTATCACCAGGAAGAAGTTCAATATCACTTGTAGTTTGTACTTCTCCATAGTATCTCCCCGAGAGTGGAACATGTCGGCCAAAATTTAAAAATGTTGGGGAATATCCCGTAACCTCATGTTTTGCCGTGTTTATTGCATGAGCAATCTTTGGCAATTCTGAGTCCCAATTTCTATGATCATCAACATAGCATCTAATCGCGGTACCCACCGTTTTATTCATACGTTCAACAAAATTGCATTGTGGGTGATAACGCGCATTGAACCATATTTTCTGGACCTTATACTCATTCGCTAATTTTTTTAATACGGAGCCAGCAAACTGTGAACCGTTGTCTACTATGATAAATTGGGGGACACCAAAAATCAAAAACACATTGTTCTCCATAAAATCGTAAATGTTCTTGGCTGTAGCACTCCTCAAAGGGTGTAAAATGACGTACTTGGTGAACCAATCACCGATAACGAGAAGATGAGTATATCCCCTTTTCGACCGTGGGAATGGACCCATCAAGTCAGCGGCAATAATTTGCCACGGAAAGTTCACAGTCTTTTCTG
This sequence comes from Zygogramma bicolorata, assembly GCA_032362365.1. Classification (NCBI taxonomy): domain Eukaryota; kingdom Metazoa; phylum Arthropoda; class Insecta; order Coleoptera; family Chrysomelidae; genus Zygogramma; species Zygogramma bicolorata. The sequence continues at coordinate 3,175,052 of JAVJAQ010005172.1, forward strand.
CGCCCATGTGACCCATTCGAGGTGCAGATGAAATTTTCTGAGATCCACAAATTCTACAATGACGGATATATTTTAAAATATCCTGCCGCATTTTTGGCCAGTAATAAAGTTCTTGTATCTTGCCTAAAGTTTTATAAAATCCGAAGTGACAGCTAGTAGGTGCATCATGACAACTGCGTATGATTTCGGATCTCTCCTTCTTAGGAATCAGCAGTTTCCATTCTTTGGAGTTGGTTTTTACAGGAACATGTGAAGGAACTAACTTATAGATTTTCTCATTCTCAATTTTCCACTGGGGATAGGAATCTGGATCACGTCGTATTTTTTCCTTCAAGGAAACGAACCAAGAGTCAGTTGGATCTACAGGAATATCTATGAGAGCAGATTCAGGAACATCGGAATAAATTCGCGACAGAGCGTCAGGTACGACATTCGACGATCCCTTACGATGTTTCAAAATGAAAGAGAACTGTCTGAGTTTAACGGCCCACCTGGCCAGTTTTCCAGTTGGATTCTTAATGCTATTCAACCAAAGCAAAGAATGGTGATCTGTTTCCACCGTGAATACGGTTCCTTCGACGTACGAACGGAATTTTTCTATCGCGAAAATTACGGCCATGAGTTCCCTCTGAGTGACTGTCCAATTTCTTTCGCTACGCGAAAGAGAGCGACTCGCATAAGCTATGACCCTCTCAATGCCATCAATATTCTGTACTAAAACACCTCCCACTCCAGTATCACTGGCGTCCGTTTGAATTATAAAAGGCTTATCGAAATCGGGGCTACATAAAATTGGGGCTGAGACAAGCGATTCTTTTATTTTCATGAAAGATTTTTCAGCTTCATCCGTCCATGATATGGCTTGCCTTTTACGTTTTCCAACTAGAAGATTGTTGATCGGTGCCACTAAACTGGAAAAATTATTAATAAAACGCCGATACCATGAACACATGCCAATGAAGCGCTTCACTTCCGTTGCTGTTGTAGGTCTGGGGTAGTTGACCATGGTGGCAACCTTATCGGGATCAGTTCTGATTCCATTCCCGTCCACTATAAAACCAAGATATTTCAGGGACGGCTTGAGGAACTCACATTTACTTAGATTAACTGTAAGACCTGCATCCTTCAAACGATCCCTCACTTCCGCTAATAATTTAAGGTGTTGCTCAAAGGTTGGGGAAACCACTATTATGTCATCCAGGTATGTGAATATATTGGGCTCATATTTGGGACCAAATACGGAGTCGATAAGTCTACATAACATTTGTGCTGAATTGCATAATCCAAAAGGAACACACGTGAATTGGAATAAACCTCTTCCAGGCACACTGAAAGCAGTTTTTTCGCGAGAATCTTCATCAAGAGGAATCTGCCAAAAGGCTTTCCTCAAGTCTATTGATGAAATAAACCTAGCGCCTCTGAGCATGCTCAGGATCCTGTCCACCCTTGGTAACGGATAGCTGTCATGTTTCGTGACTTCGTTTAGTTTTCGCCCATCGAAGCAGAGCCTCATTTCCCCGTTGGCTTTCTTCACTAGCAAGACAGGAGAACACCAACTACTTTGGGATGGTTCGACTACTCCCAGTCTCAACATTTCGTCGAGCTCTTCGTTTAATATCTTCAACATATACGGGGACATCGGATATTGTCTCTGCCGTATGGGAGGAGAAACGCCTGTATCGATATACATTGCGATTCTATTTGTTCGCCCTAACCTCTTATCGTCGCCACCAATTTCATTGTACGAAGAAATCACTTCATCAGCAGCTATACGCTCACTAGGATTCAATGTATCTAACGAACATAGTTCTGGGTTGACTAGAAAATTTGGATTCTCAACTATACTCAAATTAGTTTGAGACAGTTCACTCTGAATATTCCAAGTGTTTTCCTTGAAATCCAATTTGATCAGAAACAACTTGGCAAAATCGCTACCCATTATAAAAGAATGCTTGACTGTCGGAACTACTAAAGCTCGTACTACACGACAGACATTTTCTACACAGATGGGCAGATCGACAAATCCTGTGACAGTATTTTCTGTTCCATCTGCTGTAGTTATATGCCGAATAGTCGATCTGTTTGTAGTTACTTGCAAGCCCAATTCTTTTAAACAGTTTAAACCCAATTCTCCCACTATACTTGAAGAAGAACCTGAATCAAGAAGGACAGTTATCCTATGACCTATCAAATTAAGAGAAATATAGGGTCGATTATCCGAACCTAATCTTTCAAAAATAGGAGCAATCTGTACATTTTCTTGTGAACTGATACTATTTTTATAAAATTCTCGCACACGTGACAGCCACGAAATCCAACTACGATACTCTACATTACGTTGTTTACTATTCAAAATGGTCTTAAAATCCAGTGGGAGAGAACGCCGACCATATAAACGTTTTCCCACCATTAGTTTCCCTTACACTTACAATTTTTGGAGGTTACACCTTGTGTACCACACTTGAAACAGAAAATAGTTCTAGGCGATCTACAATTATGAAAGGTGTGATTTGGAAAACGACAATTCCAGCAAACTAAACCTTTCGAATTTCCGGAAGGTGAAAAAGTAGGAGTTTTAACATTACTTGATTCGGATTTCGAAATCGTTTCCACCCTGTCATCAGCACTCCTGCGGTTGTCATTAACATGTGAATTACTTCTATTTTGAAAACCTTTATGTTTATTATTCCCCTTATGCGCTTTATCAGCACCCGAATTTCCTGGTTGAATCGCCGCAACGACACCATCGTGGCTCAGACAGGAACAGCCCTTTTCTGATATAATGGATTTTAGCTGACTTCTATTTTTCATATAATTTGCATCTTCCAATCGTTTTACTAATTTGACAAGTTCCGAAACGGAGTTAACATCATAAAGTGCTAAATGCGACATATACTCTGGTAAAACATTTTTTCTAATGATACGGAGTTTTGTTGTTTCGGCGGGAGGACGACTAAGTCTTTTGAATAAATTTTCCATTACCGCGGAATAAAGTACGATAGTCTCAGTTTTCCCTTGCTTTCGTGATTTAATAGTATCCCAAATATCGTCTTCTGCATGAGGAGGTAAAAAATCATCTTTCATTTGTTTAACCAAATCATCCCAATTATTCAGGTTTGTTTTTACTTGCAAAAACCATAGAAATGCATCACCGGTGAATAACTCTGCTGCAGCATTAAACAATTCAGTATTGTCTAGGCCTCTTGCGCGAGCATACTCTACTACACGGTCCAAAAAGTTATAGAGTTCCTTCGGATCCCCACTAAACTTCAAACCCCATTCCGAAATTGGAATTTGTCTAGAATTGCAAGTGACAACAGGTGCAGGAATATTGATGATGGGCCGAGACGTTTCGAGCGATTGGGAAACAGTATTCCCAACGATATTTGAAGCACTAAGCTTTTCATGCAAGTCCGCATCCATTAGATAACAGGTAGCTAAACTTTCATTTTTATAGGTAACCTCGTCAGCTACATTAATATCGATTGGCATTCGTTGAATTCGCCCTGTAATATGCGCAAGTCTTGATTTCAATCGTTTATATAATGTATCAGTGGTATCTCCTTCAAATTCTTCAATTAAATTTTTTATTGAATCAAGCGTAACTTCAATAGCAGTTTTTTCTTTATCAAAATTGTAAGCATAGAGACTCAAAGCAATCAATGAACTTGATGATTTTTTTTCTCTATCTAATAATCGCGCTAAAATTCTTCGTCTCTCATCATGTGGTTTAGTCGTAAGTACTCCCCTAATAGCCAACTCATAGTTCAACTCCTCAAAGAGTAGGTGATTCGGTTTGAACGTATCAACCATCTCGAAGATATAAAAATAATTTTATAAACAATTGGCAACCAAAATCAGCTGCGTTACGACTAACCACAAGCCAAAAGTATATAGATACCTTATGACAAATAAGTAGTGCACGAAATAATTGGAGAACCCGAGAAAAAGTAAACTAAAACAGGCGAGTGAACGGTCGACAAGCAAGTGTGATTACCACCCTGTATAATGAAAGGAAAGTTTCACGTCTATGTAATTACCATTCAGCAAAAGAAAATAATATGTATTTATATAAATTCAACTCGTTGAAATTGTAACTATGAATTCCCTGTATATTGTTGAAATTACGAAACAAAAACGAAAAAACGATAACTGTAAATTGCAATCGAAACGAATTCAAAACTGTTTCCTATATTCGAAGTCAAGTGAACTTTTTATCAACAGACAAAAGTATTTTTATCAGCCGACAGAAAAAGCTTCATAAAAAAGTATTGACCACAAACATGTTTAACTCTTAAATGTAAAGTCTGGAAATCGCAATTCGCAATGATTATTGATTAATTTCATCAGATGTAATGTTTGCCCAGTAAAAATTTTCAAAGGATGCAAAAACGAAAAAAAACAACAAATACACTCGGGCCCCAGCGTTGGCAGCGCTACTTGTGACGTTTTCCTCCTCTCTGTGGTAGGAAAAAGTGCAGCTCCGGCAGCTGTTCGTCTTGGTGAACAAAAAAAAGGTCGTAGGAGTTTGAGTGTATGTCTTAATGAAAATGTTATATAAATTTATTTAGGGCGCCACCTGGCTAAATGCATTATATAAGAACGTTAGTTTTACCAAACCAGGGCGACAAAACTGAATAATGAAGTTATTCAAAATAAATGCATTATGTGAGCATCCTGAAAATAAATCTGGGCAAAACAAAAGAAACTTGACCAATTAGGCAGTTATAATTTCGCTTGTTGGGGAAATATACAGAACAGTATTTGTGGTATGATAAGGTGTTACCTCTTATGTAAGAATATACATTTGACTGCATAAGTATTTCTTGCAATCACCCAGTACTGCGTGTTAGCTTACACTTGATGATATATTCTTGTCGAATATGATAAGTAATGAGAATAGAAAAAATAAATAAACGGTAATAAAATGAATCTGGCCTGATATTTCCGGATATTTCCGGACTGGTAGGAGAATCAGGATCTGGCTGTTGTTCGCCTCCTTTCCATATAGTGATCAGTCTAGTAGGATGCTCGGAAGATAGAAGATTTCATAGTTCCAACCAACAAAGTATGATTTCATCCAGTTAACTCCAGGGTGGAATAATAACACTGGGATTTATTTTCATTATCAGCTTAACAAGCAATTACAGGGTTCGATAACCACACCTACAACCCTAAAGCAAATGATTAGCACGAGAAGGATATACAATAGATACCACTTACCCCACTGAAGGAGGGTTGAAATATCAAAAAAAACTCCTTGATGATTCCTTGAAATCGCCAATAAATGAAGTGGAAATATATTGGAACTCGACTTCATTAAAATAATCTTAAAATAAGAGACAGGGAAGATAATTATATAAAAAAGAAACTTGGTTGTGAAATACTCACAAAAAGTTGAGAGAGCCGGTAGTAGACAAAAAACTACCAGAAGGTGTTATATCTTCAAAACTGACACTGCTTTACGAAACTTATCTGAAGGGAGTGAGTAGACACCTTGTCAAGAGTGGCACTTTGAGTTTCCTCCAATATTCTCCGATATGCAATTTTTTCAGCAAACAAACTCGCTTCATGAATTCACCTCAAACTCTGACCATTGACCATTCTCGCACGATTAACATTGCGCAGATAGCATGACTGAGTATAATGGTGCCATCTCTGATAGATAGGAATACACCTTTAGGATTTTAAGAAATCATGAATGATGGGACACAATGCAGAATCAAAATATGAAGACTGTATGAAATATATTACGATAGATAGATATCCAAAATAATCTAAGGGAATAATTATGAAGAAATAAAAGGTAAATACTTGATTTGAATTTTACCACAGCTGACTTGGTTGCGCTAATCTATTCATTTATTCTATCGTCATTTCACATTTATCTGATCACGATGGACTGAAATGTATTTGTAATCAATACCACTTTTCAGTGCTTTTCCTGAATGAAAAAAAATATAATAATTAATCATAGTTAAATTCCTCTCAACAATAATTTCCAGCCAGGCAACCAGCATTACTCATATGACGGTTATCAGTTGACTACTCCTTCAGTTCACCTGGCGATTTATTAAAATGATTATTAGCGCTACCTACTCTCCAGAAGTTGAACTTTCGTCGCACTTGGAATTGATTTCAAGATACCTGCAAGTATTCTCCTGAACTGATTTCTTCTAAAAATTTTTTTTATATATATACACAGGGAAAATAGAAAGTAGCATCTTCGAATGCTACAACAAAAATATCGAGTGCCCAAAGGAAAAAAAATTTTTGCCCCCCAGCCAAAAAATACGATATTTTTTTTTGGCTCACCCTGTATGAACCGTTCGAAAACCTCACACACTGTATGAGCTAACCCACCCCACATGAAAAATATTTGGAAAAAAAATGGCATGAGCCGGCAGCAATCGAAACACTTTGACAGAAAAAAAAAGAAGGTTTTTGACACACACTGTATATGCCGTGCGAAAAAATGTACACTGAGCTAATGGAAAAAGTTTCGACACACACTGTATATGTCGTTCGAAAAAAAAATTCACACTGAGCCTACGGAAAAAGTTTCGACGCACGCTGTATATGCCGTTCGAAAAAAAAATCACACACTGAGTCAACGGAAAAAGTTTCGATCTGTATATGCCGAAGATCGCACTCAACCTATATGAGCCGTTTTGCGCGAAAAAACACTCCCGAGTATGAAGGAAAAAAGGTACTTACATTTTTTCGTATGAAGACACTGGACACAAACACTTTGTTGGTTGAGAGAGAGAGCGTATTGACTGAGATGTTCACTAGTCGAATTCTTGAAGCAAAATGATGCGCGTCGCTTGTCGATCATAGCCAAGTTGACGCAATCCCCTCCTGCGCCGCGTCCCACCCGCTAGCGAGCCGCGTATAACCGTCTGCATTTCTCGGCGCTTACGTCATCACGTTTGCACGTGTGCTTTGTTTTGCAAGTCTCAGGCGACGGCGAGACGCATGACCTTCTGCAATTCTCGGAAAAACGCATGAGTCATCACGTTTGCTTGTTTTCGTAAACAACTCGGTTGGGGATTCACCCGAAAACCCATTAATCATTCATCATATCTTTGACGAACATGCCGACAAAAGAGCCGCCTTGCACGTGAGCGCCGTTGGCTCTTTTGCAGGTCTCGACATGTCGACGACGACCGTTAGCGGTCATGGGCGGAGTACAGGGGTTACTGGGGGCCCCCGCCCCCCAGTACCCCGCTACGACGACATAGGCGTACTATGTTCCCTAAATCGCTCGAAATACGCTAGGGGGTTACGGCGCCATCGACGGGTGGCGTCGGAGCCCCTTATGTATACTACTTGAGCTAATTCAGATTTGAATTAACGTTATTAGAGATATTTAGTAAGTCGATTTACATTAATCCAATTATGACATTTCTTGTATTTTCGATTTATCAAAACAAAATTTTGCTATTTTGCAACGGCAGCTTAAGAAATATGTATCTTATAATTTTACTATTTCAGTAGTTTTGATACGAACTATCTGTATATAAGATGGCAACTTGAGCACCAGGCGCGGGCACATTATTTGAAAATTTAAAAAGCTGTGTAGGCTTTGCAACAAAGACTCTGACAAATAATAATAATAATAATAAGGTTTATTGGCCTAATCGTTTTACGAAACATACACAAAAACCATAGCAATAGTAATATAAGGCAAATAAACGAGAAATCATAGAAGCAGTATTTAAAAATTCACTGCTTGTTAATGATGTAAGGATCATTATTTCTGATATTATTATAATACTGATAACTTACAAAAGAGTGGGATATATTGTGTAACAAAGCTTCAAAAAATTTATCTCTCCGTTTTCAAGATCCAATTTTTTATCTTTTTATTGAATAATTTATTGCAATTCATATTTTTTATTGAATTTCTCTGTACAATTGTCTTTCCGCAACGAGGTGATTTTTATTATTCCTTGTATCGTAGTAGTGAACAATAGATTTCAACTGAATGTTTTTTTATTGTTTATGATGCTCAGACAGAATAATTGATGAATATTCAATATTGCTATTTCCTTTTAAACACCATTACTCGAGTAATTTCTTCCCTGTATAATATTATTCTCAAATTCTTCTAATAACAATCACTCATTCCTTCCCAATCTATTATCCCATATGCAAGCTGTGACTGAACGAGTGCAAAATACAGGGGTTTAAGGTGTTCTGCATCCAGATAATTCCTCAGATATATAAATCTATAAAGAGTACCTCTAATCTTTCTTATTATAGATCTGACATGAGTATCTCAACGTGAGTGTCTACTTAATGCTATTCCTAGATATCTGAAAGTGTCAGTTTCAGGTATTTTGTAATTACTTTGGTCTTTCATTTTAAGCTGTCCCATATTTGGTAGTTCGGTTATGTGTTATGTATGACGAAAAAGGTAATCATTTTTCCTGATCGAAATTATAGTCAATTAATCATTATGCCTGAACCATCTTAAGATGTTCAGAAACTCCTGTTCTCCTGAAGTTTCCAGTTGTTCCCATGTTGATTCCCTATAGAGAAAAGCCGTATCGTTTGCGAAGCTTAAACTGTTGTCTTTAGTTCCTAGATGCACCAAACAAAACGTAAGATTAATCAGGTAACTCAATAAACACGATCTGATATTCACACATTGTTCAATAAAATAGGTGGTTGTAAGAAAAATAGTGTACATTACATGTGCGGAAGTGATTTTTCACACTGGTTGGATTGTCGCACTAAGCCTACGTCTCTTGCTACAGTATTTGTCACTCGTGTGAAAAATGTCACTTTACGCACTAGTGATGTAATATACTGTTCCCGGCCTTTCTGAAAATTTCCAATCTCTTCGAATTTCACTCTGAATGTCAATCTACTCATCAGAATTCCTGAAGTGTTCAGAGCCCCTCTAACGTGTGCAGATCAAAGTAGTTATACAAAACAAGTTAACTCTGACACGATAATACCCGATAATGTTATAGCTCGACATACTATTAGCTCAATACCTAACGTATAAACAAAAAATGTATAACTCACATTCTCCATCCAAACCCCAATTCTCTCCAACATCTAAAGCATCACTCACATTTGAAAAATAGTGCAGCATATCTATCGCACTGCCGTTTATCAGGGCCAGTCCATTTTTATTCTTCGAAATGCTGCCGATATTTCATTGAGTAATCCAAACATTGCATATAGGCAGCAATCCTCGTGATACAACTGAGAAATGTGTAATATTATTGGTATGCCAAACACACATCATTCTAATAATGATATTTGTGGGAGCTTTATGAACTTGGTCTTTTTGCAATGAAACATAAAACGTATTGGAATGATCTTGCCAATATTCATTTCTTGTTCATTTTATGAGCTCACTTGGAATGACTGAGTGAAATACCCCTGTCTCGAGAAAAATGGTTCACTTTCCGCCTTGCTATGTAATATAATGTTACGTTCATTATTTGCTAATACCAAAGAAGAGATTAAAGTAATTGGTTGAGCTCCAATTTTCGAATTCATGACACCAGCAAATGACATTTCAGAGCATCAGTCCAGGATTTGTAGAAACCGAAATTATAAGCGATGAAGTCAGGAAGCAGGAAGAGACGCAAAAAGCGATCGCAGACAATCGCATTCTCATGCCAGATGATATTGCACAAGCAGCACTGTACGTTTTGTCGACACCGCCACGGGTTCAGGTATGTTATACGACCGACTAAGTTGAATACCCAGATGACAGGGATTTCAAGGAATCTAGTAAATAATACTGTTATTTTTAACAATTCCAAATTTCCATAATTGAATTAGTAAATGGAGCTGTCATTGCTTGAAATTTGACATGATGATGACCTGATTCAATACTTTATGTGATAATATAGAAAGTGTTAACTTATAGGATTTTTCTTGCCGAACTGGATTCGGAAATTATTGAAGTGGACATTTTATAGAAAAAAATTGTTAGGTGTTTCCGAGCTTCTGAGTAGAGTTTGGAAGGTTATTGGGCCAGACGTTTCGTCTGCATCTGCAATTCTCAAAGGCGATGCGGCAATGGTCAAAGTAACATTTTCTGCTGTGAGGTTGTACTCCTTGCTGTGAGTTTACTATGACAAATGTAGGCTCACAGGAAGCAGTTCAGCTAAGACCACGCCGCTGAAGATGGCTGCCGCAGATGCAGCCAAAAGTTCCGGAACTCAAAATTCCAGGACACGGCCCTCGAGCCCGAAAAATTTGCGATGTATCAACACCAGCCGTGAAAGACTGCATTCTTTCATTTGTCAATTATTATCCCTGATTGATTTTCGGAACCAATTAGGGACAACTGCCAGTACGACTCTAGGTTATTCGGATAAGAAGAGAAACAAATATCAAAAAACCATAATTATCACATAAAACTAATAAATGTTAAGAGATACGTTTACCAGATTTGAATTTTCTAGACGTGACCATCACTAAATTGAAGAATAAACATGATTTTGCAATTTTTCATATAGTATCTTTTATGGACATAGTTGTACATAATTAACTCATCAACCACGATACAAAATCTCCAATCTTCAATAGAATGCTTCTCAAATTACTGCATATCCCACTCTCAGAGAACAAAAAAACTGAAATTTGTCAAGCAGAATTATATGTGAACATTGCTAACTCCTGTTGAGGAAAACAAACCATAAATCAGGTCTATGCAATCACCAGAAAAGATGGAATACGCCTTAATATATCGACTTTCGTAGGCGACCCCTCTAATAAAATTACTCCATTTCTGGAGAATAAACAATTGCATAGCCTACATAATAATAATATTTTTGGTGAATTCGAAAAAAAATGAAACTTCAGTTTTGGGAAGATCGAGAGTATACAAGTCAACTTGTGGTTTCGATCCAAACTTTATATCGATCAAACAAGAGATCCTTAAACATAAAAGTAATTTTTTTAATGAAAATATCAATGGAACAAATCATCTGACAGAAGGAGATTTGTGTAATAATGACTAAGATGTTTCAAATTTGGAGGAGAAAGGTCTATAACTTGGTCTGTTCGGTTTCCTGGAAATCAAATGAGTTAAGGACATTTGCTTAATGACCAAATATATCGGAAGTAAATAGGTTCAGTTTAGCAGATGAACTCAGGCAATTTTGTCATTATCTTTCCCAGAAGAAGTAGTTAATAGTATTCAAGATATGTATGTATATATAGAAGCACAGCGCCGGATTTATTTACTACTGGAACAAGCTTGAAAAATCTATTGTATAGTGAAACACGCGTACCGATTTAATGAACTGTCTAGTTGAAAAATAGGCAAAACATTCCCTCCTTTCATCATCTCATTTCTTTCTTGTTTTCAGGTACATGAGCTGACTATTCGGCCAGTTGGAGAATTATTTTAAATAGAGAGAAGAAAAGAAAAAAAAATGCATGAAAATGTGGCCAATCTGTAGGAACGTCTGAACGAGCTTCCAATCTGGCTTTTTTATCACTTAAGGGATTATTAAAATGTTTCAGTGTTGTTTCTTTTTTCTAGCTTTTTGGGTTCTTAACCTACCACAATCCGAAGAAATAGAAATTATTATTGAATCTAGACAATTGTAGAAGGGCAGATTTTTAATTTACTCCGAGAAATTGCTGCGATAATTGAAGAAATAGTTCCTTCTTAATGGAACACGTTCAATTAGTCAGCAACTTTTCGTTTATCTCAAATTTACCTATCAAAAAGGTACTAATATTTGTCAAAATAGTTATCGTTGACAGTTCGGAAACCAAATCTGCTTCCGTTGTCAAAACTTTCATGAATATTCTCTTCTAGTTCAGTTTTTGTTTTCCCTTTTCGTGAATGTCAGATATTTGAGTATTGACATATGACTTTCAAGAGTGACAGCCAGGCGCGATCCATATCAACCAAAGTGTTTGAGATGCATCCGCAGACAGCATGATAAAAGCAGATTCCTATTCTAAGAATGAAATGGTGTGAAACAACCCATGCATAACGGTAAATTGTACATTTTCACCTCAGCTTTGTGCGTCTTTCTCTCTTCTGCTGGAAGCAGCTGAAACATCTTCTTCTGTTTCCTTTTTGAACAGGTAAGTGGTCTCCAACATTAGTTTTATGTTCAGAAGATTTAGAATGACGTCCAACTTTTCTCGTGCGTTTCCTCTTAGTTCCTTTTCTGCCTTCAGCCATCGAACCTTCTACTAGTGAGACTAAAAATTGTTCAAATGTCACTTGTTTATTAGTTAGTACCTTGAAGACAACAAACGAATTATAGACTGCCATCATGAGGAGTTTGTAGTAAACTTTGCGCCACCACTTCTGGGACTTCCTATTTATATCGTAAAGTGAAGTCATTTGATCGGCTAGATCTACTCCACCCATTTTTTTATTATAAAATGAAATAGCCTCTGGACAATCTATTCCTGTGTGTGGCAGTTGGATAAGACAATGAAATCTTTAGTATCCTGCCACCTAATGGCAAGAGTACCTTGTCTGTTACTGACTATTTGAGATTCACCTCTGTTCAATTTTCCTTCAAATCGAGGAACGTCTTTACGAACTTTCATACATGTTCCGACTGAAGCATAGTCGATAGTATTCATCAGATGAACAGATGTGAAGAATCGGACAAATATAAGTGTAACTTGTTTTCCAGTGATGGTGGAGGCTGATTTATTCACAACTCGCTCTCCAAGAGTCCCTTCTTGGACATTAGTTTCTTTACCGCAATATATATTCATGTCATACACATATCCTGTCGATGAATCGCATCTAGTCCAAATTTTCACTCCTCTTTTCATGGGTTTGAGTGGCAAATATTGCTTGAGACTGAACCTTCCTTTGAATTTAACCATCGATTCATCAATAGACTGATATGTGCTATCAGTTCTTGGTGAGGAGAATTTTTTTTTCAAACACGAGATAACTTCGTCCATATAATAAGTATTGGTCGCATTTTCTGGTTTCTGAGGATCGTTGAAATACAATTTTGAAAGAAGTCTGTCTCGGGATATTGCATCTTTTATTGCTTCATTTCCAAGAGTTGGATTAGTCGACCGATACACAGCAAAAGTTGGAACCCTATTATAATGCATTACAAGTGAAACTCCAGTCACAAGCATCAGTTCACTCGCAGAAGTTCTTTCAATTATATTTTTATTTTATTTTATAATTTTCAAAATATTCGTGCCCTCTAGAAAATTTACAGAATAATTTAAGCTCTCGTGATATCATAAATGAAAATATTTGCTTTGTGGGAAGAAATGGAGGTATGGTTACGGTATGATTTCTCATTACACATATTACTGTGTTGAAAAAAATTCCGATATTAATGCTTGGCGCGAATTTTTGAATACTCAGTATCATTATTCTGCACCGCTCATAAATTGTATTGATTTGGTTTTCGACATCCGCTCGTTTACTCAATACTTGGATCTGAATTCAGGTTATCATAAGAGGGGTTTCTTTCTAAAAGTAGATTCATGCAGCTTCAATTATCAAGGAACAATTAACAAGTAGCAAGTAAAAATTATCAATGATGAGTTGAACTGTCTAATTTACTGTAGATGATTCATGCAACCAAATTATCAACAATCAATCAATTTAATTGTAAAATATGTATCTCTAATGTGCAGGTTATGACGGATTATGTGATCCTAACCAAATTTTTCTTCAAATAATTTGTTTTTCGAGATCGTTTTTCTGTTCCTTGAATGTCAGCGAGTTTAAATTGAAACTATAGATGCGATTCTGGTGGACCTCCTCAGGAAAACAGTGAATTTCATTTCCAATTTCAATCTTCAACTCTCCACAACGAAGCTAGGGAATGTAAAAATGAATAAAAAATTCCATTCGAAAGTTTATGTATAAGGTTAAAGTTGATCCCCTTCCACAAGCTTTGATCATTATTGAATTTAGGTGCATGAATGCCCTCTTTTTCGTTACTTTCTACTTGATAATTGTTAATCGCTACTTGTTCATTGTTACTTGATAATTGAAGCTGCATGAATCCACCTTACGCCTTTCAGCTGCTTGATTGGCAATACTTCCATTTGTTTTTATTCGTTGAATACTGGTGTTCAGTGAGTTTAATGAGTTTTTTGAATTATATTGTGAACTACTACACTTCTAAGCAATGTACGCACTGTATTCATGTGTAAAATGAATGGCCAGGTCCCTAATATTATTTTAGATTAATATTTTTCTATAGAAATGATTTTAGATGTACTGTTTGAATGTCATTATTTTGTGGTGGGTGGATTCTTTCTAGTTTTTCTTGGGTTCTCACCTACCGAAATCTGAAAAAATAAGAATATTGGAGTCTATACAAGTGTAGAAGGGCAGATTTTTAATCTACCCCGATAAGTTGCTGCAATAATTGAGGAAATAGTTTTTTCTGAATGGAACATATTCAATTAGACAATAACTTTTCGAATATTTCAAATTCGTCTATCAAGAAAATACAAGAACTAATATATTTCAAAATACTTATTTGATTAATATTATGACATATACTAAGAGTTGCTGACTAATTGAACGTGTTTATTCAGAAGGAACTGTTTTTGAATTATCGCAGAAACTTATCGGGCTAGTTTGAAAATCTGCCCTTGTACACTTGATTCCAATATTAATTCTTATTTTTTCAGATTGTGGTAGGTTAAGAACCCAAAAACACTTATAGATGTGTTTAGTGTCTGTATAATTGACAAATTGATGAAATGAATTCAAGAAAAATGAACTTCCCCAGGGCGGAATTCGAATTCTTGAATTCTGCATCATCATGGTGACGTTATCATTTCACAAATGATTATAAAGTCCGTTTTTTTTATGTCGTACCACTATTGGCATCTCGAAAACGGTAAATGATACGAACTTGGTTAAATTAGACAAAAGTTATCTATTTTAGTGAACAATGAAATGATGTTTCCAAATCGAAAATATCACGGACCGTTTCTGAAATATACGGGGAAAATCGAAATGGCTCGTTTTCTTTTCTTTTCTTTGTGCTGGCGCCTCTATTTTCAGGAATATGCAAATGTGTTCAGGAAACTTTCTTCTTTGTTTTGAATTTGTTTCGATATACTGTGCTTCAATTTTCGATACGACGTTTCTTTCTTCGGGGCCACCCTCAATTTTATTTTTTCAAATACGGACCTGTACTTTTTTTCCTAAATTCGGGTAGATAGGAACTGCTCAAAGAAACGTCGTATCGAAAATTGAAGCACAGTATATCGAAACAAATTCAAAACAGAGAAGAAAGTTTTCGAACACATTTGCATATTCCTAGAAATAGAGGCGCCAGCACAAAGAAAAGAAAACGAGCCATTTCGATTTTCCCCGTATATCTCAGAAACGGTCCGTGATATTTTCGATTTGGAAACATCATGTCATTGTTCACTAAAATAGACAACTTTTGTCTAATTTAACCAAGTTCGTATCATTTACCGTTTTCGAGATGCCAATAGTGGTACGACATAAAAAAAACGGACTGTATTTATGCTGTGTCATCACACTATTACGGCGAAGTACATACAAATTATCTTAAGTGATCAAGGTTACAGTATATATACTAGTTCGGTTTCTGCTTCCGTGCAAAGTGTGTGATAGCTCGAGACGATGAGTTTGTCAATGGATCGTTGGAGAGGCAAAGTTGCCATAGTAACTGGAGCAAGCTCGGGCATAGGAGCTGCTATAGCCAGGAGATTAGTGGAAGAAGGACTGCAGGTCAGTTGTACATTTTGATTGTTAGGCCTTTTGTTTCCGAGTTTCTTCGCCGTGGTCCGCAGGTTTTTGAAACCGATGTTTCTTCTGAATCTGATATCATTGGAAGAGTCTGTGTATTTTTGAAGGGTTTCGAAAAGTAACATAGTTATTGAATCAATCAAGGCCTCGCAGTGGAGAAAATGTCTGCCGCAGATGCAGATGAAGCGTCAGGCTCGAGAACTTGCAGATCGCAGCTCAGAAACCCGAAAACACCTAACAATTTAGTAGTTAACGGCCGTGAAAGCTTACAATCTCTGTTATAATGGCTACTTATTGTATTTATGCCGAAGGCAAGTTACGTAAGTATGGTGTATGGGATTGTATTTTTTATAACCATTACATGAGAGTTGCCTACGCTATTTTGTAATAACGTATGTGCCAAACAATCTCTGCGGAGTATAGTGAGATGAAAAAACGTCTATTATATGTGTTCACTGGCTTGAAAGTTATTCCCAAAAGGTGTTTTGTCTGTCGACATGATCTACTCCACCAATGGGCGACTGGAAAAGTAACTGAGTTTGTGCCAAGATGGATTGGACAAGATATAATGGATTTCAATCACATAACAACTGTCACTGCAAGGCTTCAGTTTTGAATTGAATAAGTCATGACTCATCGCTTCTTTGACTTATTTTTCTACATTTAAATTTTCTTAAATATCAATCTTCAAAAAAGGCGACCCGAAAGTTTATGACAACTACAACGCTCAATTTTGATTTCGTTAAGTACTTCCACTTTTATGAGAACCTCATTTATATAGCTAGAGGTTTTTATTCATTGAAGTTATGCCTGTACCTTGCTTGTACATTTATAAAACTCTTTTGGAAATTGACCTGCACAAATCAATACTTGATTGTAATCGAAGTCAAATGTGGATGAAAAGTTAACGTGCACTCAATATATAGGAATGTTAGAAAAACAAATATCTCCAATGATTGGTGTTCGTTTCAAATTGCGGAATTTTATACCTCTGATATCTGAAATTTATTTATTTTTCTCTGGTATAAATAGTGTAGGTCTAAATTGTAGATAGTGTCTCATAGGTTGTATGGTTCATAATTGATTTCACGAAATAGAACAAAAATTTGTCAGGTACTTAGGTTCCAAATCAAGTTTTACTTTGCCACTTTCTTACAACCCCCCCGCTCTTTCAAATACCCTAAAAACCTGATCGAAAATTCAGAAACTAGACTATAGTCCAGTTAATTAAAATTCAATTCATATAAAATTCTATATGGGATGCGTATTAAAAAAAACAGAAAATAAGTGACAAGTTCGAAAAAAAAAACATTTTTTAGAAAAAAATTACCTATTTTCGAAGGGCTGTATCAGAGCCTGCATAGAGCTCGCCTTGATCTTGAATTGTAGCAAATCACGTCTTTTTTGAAAGTATATGGAGTGACTATACCGGTCAGATTCTTCGTTCACAGAAATATTAAGCAAAAACTGAAAAAAGTCACAAAAATTCATGGTTTTTTGAGTACACTGCCGCTCGCACAGCACTTTGGAAATTGCAAATCTGTTCTTAATATTGGTTAAGGTTCAAACAACATATAAAAAAATTCAGAATGACACGACCTTTTGCAAGCAAGGATGTACATCTTTGGATTATTATTCCAAACTCCACTATTTTAGTTCAGTTTGGGGTGCGGCCACAAAAACCTTAGTAAAACCAACAAAAAATGTATATGAACATTTAGATATATCATCATTTGAACTCTGTACCTTCATACATGTGGTTGGAAACGAATTGTAGAATTCGAATCTCGCATCTTCAAGTTTAATAGTGATCAGCACAATTTCAACCAGATATTCTAAAAATTTATCAACGATGATATTGAGATCTAACATAGGACGACAGTCAATTTATCATACAGGAATCATTTTGAATAAATTGCAATAAAAAAAATATGGAAAAGTCCGTTTGAACGTCAACTTGAAAAAAACATTCATTGAAATTAGATAATTGGCAAGTTCCCATTAATTTTTTGTTATTACCATTTTCTAAAATGTAATGAACTTTGTAAGTTTCTTTGGAGATAAATGTTGTTATTGAACGAACTGATCTGTTTTCAAATCACAAATTATATAATCGGCAAAGATTTACAAATATTTCAATACTATTTTTCTAAATAAATTTTTTCTTATTGGAGTATGAGTGAGAGTTGCGCCAGTGAATAATTTCAGAATGGTATATTTCTGTGATCGTTCTAGGTTGTAGGTTTGGCTCGAAGAAAAGACAGATTGGAAGAGCTGAGTAAGAGCCTCTCTGGTAAACCTGGCAAACTCCACCCCATCCAAACAGACATGAGCAAAGAGCAGGATATTCTGAAGGCTTTCGAATGGATCAAAACGAATTTAGGACCCGTTCATATTCTCGTGAACAACGCTGGTGTGGAAATACCCGCAACGTTGGAACAAGGAGTGACAGAGAATTGGATGAAAATATTCCAAGTGAATGTTATCGGTCTTAGCATAGCAACGAGGGAAGCGTTGAAGGATATGAAAAAAAATAATGTTAATGGACATATAATTCATATCAACAGCATAGGAGGACAAATGCACGTGAAATTTCCCCCATTATCTATGTACACTGCCAGTAAGCATTCTGTAACAAGCCTGACGGAATCACTCAGATACGAATTGGCTACTACAGGATCCAAAATTAAAGTAACGGTGAGTTTATTTTGTTATTTTTAAACCAAAACTCATGTGGAAAATACACTTCTATTTACAATTATTTGAAAATGTTGTTCGTTCCTAACCTACTTTTGGGTTGAAAAATAACTGACACGAGGTAAGAAATAACTCTTCCTACGACCACATAGGAAAGTAACACGTTCCCACTGTCCAAAAGCCGTCAAACCCGTGAATACTGTAAGATTTACAGTTGTAGTTATTAATTGCTCTTCCTTATTGACATTATTTACATGAAAACTGGACCAAAATCCAATTATTCATAAAAAATAAAGAAGAAAAAAAAACAGTTTGGACGCCCAAAATCGATTCCACAACCTTGCGGTTATTTTAACGGATACTCTACCAAGTGAGCTATTTCAGATTTGAATTAACGTCATTAGAGATATCTAGTAAGTCTATTTACATCAATCTAAATATGACATTTCTTGTATTTTCAGTTTATCAAAACAAAATTTTGCTATTTTGCAACGGCAGCTTAAGAAATTGGTAATTTTTAATTTTATTATTTCAGCAGTTTTGATACGAACTATCTGTATCCAAGATAGGGCAACTTGAGAACCAGGCGCGGACACATTATTTGAAAATTCAAAAAGCTGAGTAGGCTTTGAGACAAAGACTCTCACAACTAATAATAATAATAAGGTTTATTGGCCTAATCGTATTACAAAACATACACAAAAACCATAAAAATAGTAATAGAAGGCAAATAAACGAGAAATCGTAGAAGCAGTATTCAAAAATTCACTGCTTGTTAATGATGTAAAAATCATTATTTCTGATATTATTATAATACTGATAACTCACAAAGGAGTGGGATATATTGTGTAACAAAGCTTTAGAAAAATTGATCTCTCCGTTTTCAAGACCCAAGTTTTTATCTTTTTATTGAATAGATTCCAACTGAATGTTTTTTTATTGTTTATGATGCTCAGACAGAATAGGTGATGAATATCCAATATAACTATTTCCTTTTAAACACTATCACTCGAGTAATTTCTTCCCTGTATAATATTATTCTTGAATTCTTCTAATAACAATCACTCATTCCTTCCTAATGTATTATCCCATATGCAAGCTGTGACTGAACAAGTGCAAAATACAGGGGTTCAAGGTGTTCTGCATCCAGATAATTCCTCAGATATATGAATCTATAAAGAGTACCTCTAATCTTTCTTATTATAGCTATGATATGAGTATCCCAACGTAAGTGTCTACCTAATATTATTCCTAGATATTTGAAAGTGTCAGTTTCAGGTATTTTGTATTTACTTTGTTGGTCTTTCATATTGAGCTGTCTCATATTTGGTAGTTCGGTTATGTATGACGCAAAAGGTAATTATTTTGTCTGATCGAAATTATAGTCAATTAATCATTATGCCTCCTCCTCTGACGTACTGATAAGTTGTTGTTAGGTTTATAATTATAGTGATCCAATTAAGTTCTAACTGGCCGAATGGGTAACTACCCAAGGCCAATAAAAAAAATCATTATGCCTGAACCATCTCTAGTTGTTCAAAAACTCCTGTTCTTCTGAAGTTTTCAGTTGTTCCCATGTTTATTCCCTAGTGATTTTTCAAACTGGTTGGATTGTCGCACTCAGCTTACGTCTCGTGCTATAATATTTGCCACTCGTGTGAAAAATGTCACTTTACGCACTAGTAATGTAATATACTGTTCCCGGCCCTTCTGAAACTTTCCAATCTCTTCGAATTTTACTCTAAATGTCAATCTACTCATCAGAATTCCCGAAGTGTTCAGAGCCCCTCTATTATGTACAGATCGAAGTAGGTATACAAAAAAAGTTAACCCTGACACGATAATAGTATAGCTACGACATACTAGCTCAGTACCTAGTAGAAACGAAAAATGTATAAGTCACTTTGTCCATCCAAACCCCAACTCTCTTCAACATCCAGAGCCTAACTTAGTTTTCAAAAATAGGACGTTACTTTTTCATCAGCCAGTACATTTTTATTCTTCAAAATACCGCCGATACTTCATTGAGTAATCCAAACATTGCATATATGCAGCAATCCTCGTGATACAACTGAGAATTGTGTAATATTATTGGTATGCCAAGAACACATCATTCTAATAATAATATATGTTGGGAGCTTTATGAACTTGGCCTACTTGCAATGGAACATAAAACGTATTGGAATGATCTTGCCAATATTCATTTCTTGTTCATTCTATGAGCTCACTTGGAATGACTAAGTGAAATACCGCTCTCTCGAGAAATATCCTATCTCGGCTTTTAGACTGGCTGAGTATTATTTTTCTCTGGAGAAAAATGCTTCACTTTCTGCCTTGCTATGTAATATACTGTTACGTTCTTTATTTGCGCACACCAAAGAGATTGGAGTTATTGGTTGAGCTCCAAGTTTCGAATTCATGACACCATCGAATGACATTTTAGAGCATCAGCCCCGGTTTGGTTGAAACCGAAATGGTAAACGATGAAGTGAAGAAGATGGAAGAGATGCAAAAAGCGATCGCAGACAATCGCATTCTTATGCCAGATGATATTGCACAAGCAGCATTGTACGCTTTGTCGACACCGCCACGGGTTCAGGTATGTTATACGAACGACCAAGTTGAATACCCAGATGACAGGAATTTCAATAGAATCTAGTAAATAATACTGTAATTTTTAACAATTAAAAATTTCTATTTGGGTATGATTGAATAAATAAATGGAGCTGTCATTGCTTAAAATTTGACACGATGGTGACCTGATTCAATATTTTATCTACACCCGTACTCTAATAATACACTTATATGCCCACAACCCGTTTTATAATGAAATCCATTACGATACAGATTTTCATTACGATACAGATTTTCAACCAATAGAAACCCATTATTTTTCAATCAAGCATGATGCGCAAGCTTTGCATTTTGACGTTTGTGAAGTCAAAATCAGTAGGTATTGAATTTTTGAAGAATTCAGTCAATTTTCGATATTCGTATGATAATGTCTTATAGCAGTGATATAGAAGAATTACCAGCCACTCCTCCACAGATGTCTTAGACAAGAAAAAAATACAATCGAAAGGATTATGTATTATATTTTTCATTTGACAAATGCAACACATATGTTTTATTTCGTCAAAATCTAATGAAATCTCATGGCCTAGTGGTCAATGGCATCGGCAGTGATCAGAAACGTCCGGGTTCAAATCCTAACTTCGGCAGTTTCTTTTTAATTTTTTTCCTTTTCATTTCTCATTGCTGTATTTGCCGTGATTATACCATTAGTTATTATTTTGGAGAATTTTTCAAAGAAATACGATTGATCACCTACTATTATTGTGTTCAATATAAATACCTAATAATATAATATTTTTAGTTCTTCATTATTTATTGGGTGTAGATAAAATAGCGTATGCAACTCTCATGTAATGTTTATTAATACACTCGCATAAACCACCTTCGGCTCGTTTCGTATCCCGGTTTATGCTCATATATTAATAACCATCATTACACGATCGTTGCATAATATACTATTATGTGATGTATTAGAATAATACAGAAAGTTTTACCTCATAGGATTTTTTTTTGCCAAACAGGATTCGGAAATTATTGAAGTGGACATTTTATAAAATAAATTGTTAGATGTTTTCGAGCTTCTGAGCAGTGTTCGGCAGGTTTTTGGGCCTAACGTTTCGTCTGCATCTGCGAAAGACATTCTGAAAGACGATGCGGCAATGGTCGAAGTAATATTTTCTGCTGCGAGGCTTTTATTACATGTGACCCGGACGATAAGTCACCATTTATCGGTCCTTAGAGTCGGATTGTCAATTATTATATCGCAGGGTTTTTGGTGTTGAGGGGCGGGTCTTGGAATTTTGAGTTCCGGAGCTTTCGGCTGCATCTGCGGCAGCCATCTTCAGAGGCGTGGACTTAGTTGAACTCCATGAGTCTACTATAACAATGGTGGCTCACAGGAAGAAGTTCAACTAAGACAACTCCGCTGAAGGTGGCTGCCGCAGATGCAGCCGAAAGCTCCGGAACTCAAAATTCCAGGACACGGCCCTCAAGCCCGAAAAACTTGCGATGTATCAACGGCGGCCTTGAAAGCCTACATTCTTTCATTTGTCAATTGTTATCTCTAATTGATTTTCGGAACCAATTTGGGACAATTGACAGTACGACTCTAGGTTATTCAGATAAGAAGAGAAAAAAATATCGAAAAACCATAATTATTCCATGAAATTAATAAATGTTAAGAGATGCTTCACCAGATTTGAATTTTTTAGACGTGACCATCACTAAAATAAAGAACAAACATGATTTTGCAATTTTTCATATACTATCTTTTATGGACATAGTTGTAAACAATTAGCTCATCAAACACAATACAAAATCTCCTCCTTCAATAGAATGCTTCTCAAATTACAGCATATCCCACTCTTAGAGAACAAAAAAACTGAAATTTGTCAAGCAGAATTATATGTGAACATCGCTAACTCCTGTTGAGGAAAACAAACCATAAATCAGGTCTATGCAATCACCAGAAAAGATGGAATACGCCTTAATATAATCGACTTTTGTAGGCGAACCCTCTAATAAAATTACTCCATTTCTGGAGAATAAACAATTGCATAGCCTACATAATGATAATATTTTTGGTGAATTCGAAAAAAAATGAAACTTCAGTTTTGGAAAGATCGAGAGTATACAAGTTAACTTGTGGTTTCGATCCAAACTTTATATCGATCAAACAAGGAGATCCTTAAACATAAAAGTAACTTTTGTAATGAAAATATCAATGGAACAAATCATCTACTGACAGAAGGAGATTGGTGCAATAATGACTAAGATGTTTTAAATTTGGAGGAGAAAAGTCTAGAACTCGGTCTGTTCGGTTTCCTGGAAATCAAATGAGTTAAGGAACATTTGCTTCATGACCAAATAGATGGAAGTAATTAGGTTCAGTTTAGCAGATGAACTCAGGCAATTTCGTCAGTATCTTTCCCAGAAGGAGTAGTTGATAGTATTCAAGATATGTATGTATATGGAAGCACAGCGCCGGATTCATTTACTACTGGAACAAGTTTGAAAAATCTATTGTATAGTGAAACACGCGTACCGATTTAATGAACTGTCTAGTTGAAAAATAGGCAAAACATTCCCTCCTCTCATCATCTCATTTCTTTTTTGTTTTCAGGTACATGAGCTGACAATTCGGCCAGTTGGAGAATTATTTTAAATAGAGAGAGGAAAAGAAAAAGATATACATGAAATATGGCCAAACTGTAGGAACTTCCGAACGAGCTTCTAATCTGGCTTTTTTATCACTCAAGGGATTATTAAAATGTATATGTGAAAAATTCCAGTGTTGTTTCTTTCTTCTAGCTTTTTTGGGTTCTTAACCTACCACAATCTGAAAAAATAGGAATTAATATTGAATCTAGACAAGTGAAGGAGGGCAGATTTTTAATTTACTCCGAGAAGTTGCTGCGAATATTTCCCTCATATATAAAATGTCCCATAAGAGCAATGCAATTATCGAAAACTTACAGCGGTAATTGCATTGAATCGAAAACTTACAGCGGTAACTGCATTGTATCAAGTCACCATAACAACACATTTGAAACCGTATTGCTAGACGTCAGTAAACAACACAAATAAATGTCAGATAGACTTCAAAAATAGAAAAACATTTCGCGTTTTGATGAGTGCTCCATACAATCTATAGAGGAAAGTATAAATGAACAAAAAATAACATTTCCTTGAGAATTTCTTTATTCCTGAAATATTCCAATGAATTACATTCGTGCATAAAAATGACCAGATAATTTTGCATTCAAGCGTGATACAAATTGCATTCGGTTATTTTCATATTTTGTAAAAGAGCCCTCGTCCTTCGGACTTTCGTCAAAATATTAAAATAAACTTGCAATTTTTGAATATCACGCTTCCTTGCAAAATTATCGGTAATTTTTATGCACTCGTGCAATACTAACCGATAATTGAAGAAATAGTTCCTTGTTAAAGGAACACGTTCAATTAGTCAGCAACTTTTCGTTTATCTCAAATTTATCTATCAAAAAAAGTACTAATATTTGTCAAAATAGTTATCGTTGACAGTTCGGAAACCAAATCTGCTTCCGTTGTCAAAACTTTCATGAATATTCTCTTCTAGTTCAGTTTTTGTTTTCGCTTTTCGTAAATGTCAGATATTTGAGTATTGACATATGAGTGACAGCCAGGCGCGATCCATATCAACCAAAGTGTTTGAGATGCAAGCATCCGCAGACAGTATGATAAAAGCAGATTCCTTCAACTTTTGTCTCCTGCTATTCCTCTTCTGTTGTTAATGCGGATTTTTTGTTGTCATAATCTGGTGATTTTTTTAGGTGGATATGAGAGATGGTAGTGGACAATAAGCAAACTCGATGAAATTTGATAAATTTTTTTACTCAGTTTCACGAGAAAAAACAGACACCAATATGTCCCAATGGTATTGCATAGCGGGACAAATATGTCCCATCAGTATCCTATTCTAAGAATGAAATGATGTGAAACAATCCATGCATAACGGTAAATTGCACATTTTCACCTCAGCTTTGTGCGTCTTTCTCTCTTCTGCTGGGAGCAGCTAAAACATCTTCTTCTGTTTCCTTTTTGAACAGGTAAGTGGTCTCCAACATTAGTTTTATGTTCGGAAGATTTAGAATGACGTCCAACTTTTCTCGTGCGTTTCCTCTTAGTTCCTTTTCTGCCTTCAACTATCAAACCTTCCGCTAGTGAGACTAAAAACTGGATAAATGTCACTTGTCTATGAGTAAGTTTCTTGAAGACAACAAATGAAATATAGACTGCCATCATGAGGAGTTTGTAGTAAACTTTGCGCCACCACTCCTGGGACTTCCTGTTTATATCGTAAAGTGAAGTCTTTGATCTGCTACATCTACTCCACCCCTTTTGTTATTATATGACGAAATAGCCTCTGGACAATCTATTTCTGTTATAGAACCATCTTTCATCTTTCTGTTTACTTTCATGAAAGTTGGTGTGTGGCAGTTGGATAAGACAATGAAATCTTCAGTATCTTGCTACCTAATGGCAAGAGTACCTTGTCTGTTACTGACTATTTGAGATTCACCTCTGTTCAATTTTCCTTCAAATCGAGGAACGTCTTTACGGCCTTTCATACATGTTTATTCATCAGATGAACAGATGTGAAGAATCGGTCATATACAGTGTCACACATAAAGTTCGCGACATATGGAAGTTTTTTTTATTAATAGATATAATGAAAATTTGACTTGGCATGATTATGTACACAAAACAACTCGATTTATTGAAAGCAATAATTTGACATTAACCAAAACTAAAAATTTGTTTCAAAAGCCTACTGAGGGAAAATTTTATTTCGATTTGATCAGTACCTACTATTTTCTTCCCGACATGTTGCATTAGTCTTGTAATGTTTAAAATCACGAAATTTTATATCATGTTTAGTACAAATCGCTAGAACCAAAGTC
This sequence comes from Zygogramma bicolorata, assembly GCA_032362365.1. Taxonomy (NCBI): domain Eukaryota; kingdom Metazoa; phylum Arthropoda; class Insecta; order Coleoptera; family Chrysomelidae; genus Zygogramma; species Zygogramma bicolorata. The sequence goes on from JAVJAQ010005172.1 coordinate 3,201,002, forward strand.
TTTTGAATAGTTTTGAAACTGTAGGTCAATGTTTAGTTTACAGAAAAGTATGATATTTCGGGTTAGTTTGTAACTGGATTATTGGTCAGAAAAATAATCAAACTGGATGAAAATCTATTAAAAAAAGAAATACGAGTGTAATAAGAATGAAGGGGAATTCGTTTTTTCGATTACTGACATATTAACGTCCATACATGGAAAAACCGAATCAGTTTAACAATGAAATGAAAAAACTAGATGAATTTTGCAACAACAAAGACGAATTTCTGGAGGTGTATTCATTTCTTTTTCTGGTAACAGGCCAATGCGGGTATTTTCTGGGCAAGATATGACATTGAAGTCTCGTATTCATCAAAATTATGAAATTTGAATCATGTTTCGTTCGAATCGATAGAGCGAAAAATTCGAAAAATTAAAAAAATTGGAAAAAAGTCGAAGTGACAGTGAAGAGTCCAAATTTCGAGCAAAGGTATAAAATTGGAAACTGAGCACTTTTTCTTTTTGGCATTTTTCGAAATTTCCAAAAAAAAAATGATTTTTTGAGGATTTTCGAAAAAAATGTAAAATTTGACAGGTTTAGAGTATCACATGACAAAAGGAAAGAGGCTGTTTTTTACTAATTTTTCAAGCACAAACTAACTGCCAAGCCAAATTTTCATTATATCTATTAATAAAAAAAACTTCCATATGTCGCGAACTTTATGTGTGACACTGTATAAGTGTAATTTGTTTTCCAGTGATGGTGGAGGCTAATTGATTCACAACTCGCTCTCCAAGAGTCCCTTCTTGGACATTAGTTTCTTTTTCTTTCTCAATATATATTCATGTCATACACATATCCTGCCGATGAATCGCATCTAGTCCAAATTTTCACTCCTCTTTTCAAGGGTTCGAATGGCATATATTGCTTGAGACTGGACCTTCTTTTGAATTTAGCCATTGATTCGTCAATAGACTGATATGTGCTATCAATTCTTGTTGAGGAGAATGTTTTTTTCAAACACGAGATAACTTCGTCCATATAATGAGTCTTGGTCACAATTTCTGGTTTCTGAAGATCGTTGAAATACAATTTTGAAAGAAGTCTGTCTCGGGAGATTGCATTTTTTATTGCTTCATTTCCAAGAGTTGGATTAGTCGACCAATACACAGCAAAAGTTGGAACTCTATTATAATGCATTACAAGTGAAACTCCAGTCACTAGCATCAGTTCACTAGCAGAAGTTCACTAAATTTTCAATTTTTTACTGCTACTTCAGACTTCAGGTTAGTATAGATCCAATCTCTGTTTTGTACAATGAGCCATAAACATAAACTAGCTCCTGGGAAACAAAGAGATAAAGAAATCTAATTCACTGCTCCTCGATTTTGTTTTGACAGTATGATAGGTGCACATTCAGTCGACATCGATTTTCTGGGTGAAAAATGATTTTCGTTCACTGGCGACCAAACTTTTTTCAATTCGTCTGACTGAATATTAGATTCTTCATCTGGTTCAACTACATCTTGTCTCAATTCACCAGAATCGACATTATCGATACCAGATTCATTTTCTGATTCCTAACTTCTGTATCCACATCTGAGTCAGACGGCTGAAAATTTTTATCACGAACACTCTCTTCACTTTCAAATGGATCTTCTAGTGATTCGTCCTCAGATTCGATTAATTCTAAATTATCAGCAAGCTCCTGAAGTTCATCGAATCTCAAGAGTCTTGTTCTGTTATTCACTCTGAAAAAAATTGATACTTCATTAGAGTCAACAAGTACCTATAAGGATATTTACGACCCGCTTTAAAGTCCTAGTGGGACGTATATGTACAGAAATTATTTTCGACGAAAAAGAAATGATTAAATATTTTCTAATGACTTCAACTTACCTCGTGGGTGTCCACAAGTCACTGAGAAGATCGAAATCACAAGATTTATCTTGAAAAGGATGTAAACGTAACCTCAATCACACATAACAATGAACGACTTCGAACACAACTGGAAAACATTGTGAAAAAATAACGCACATCTATAGTAACTTTCCCATGTTGTCGCATCCTTCGAAACAACAATATGACTATTAACTACTGAATTGTCCCAGTTATGGCTATTCTGCATCTACACTGACCGCTAAAGAAATTTATGGGTATCCATTGGGACCTATATATGTCCCTTCAGGACCAAAAGGGTTGAATCATTTGAGAACCGATGCCTAGATTCAATGATATTAAAATGATAGTGAGGATTTAAGTCATTAACAGTTGCTGTGAACTATCAGGGCACGGTTTATCCAAGATATCTGAAATTATTTGTGTAAATAAGTAGGATTTCAAAGTATTTCTGCTCGTTCGGTTTCTGCTTTTGTGCAAATTGTAATTCTCAAGACGATGAATTAGACTATGGATCGTTGGAATTGAAATAAAATTAACATCCCCAGGCGAGATTCGAATCTTTTCTTGAATTCTGCATTGTCATGGTGACGTCATCATTTCATAAATGATTATATTTATGTTGTGTCATCACACTATTACGGCGAAGTTCATACAAATTATCTCAGGTGATCAAGGTTACAGTGCAGATAGGCAGAATTTCAAAAGTATATATACTAGTTCGGTTTCTGCTTTCGTGCAAAGTGTGTGATAGCTCAAGACGATGAGTTTGTCAATGGATCGTTGGAGAGGCAAAGTTGCCATAGTAACTGGAGCAAGCTCGGGCATAGGAGCTGCTATAGCCAGGAGATTAGTGGAAGAAGGACTGCAGGTCAGTTGTACATTTTGAATGTTATTCCTTTCTTTCCGAGTTTCTGAGCCGTGGTCCGCAGGTTTTTGAAGCCGATGTTTCTTCTGAATTTGATATCATTGGAAGAGTCTGCGTATTTTTGAAGGGTTCCGAAAAGTAACCTAGGCCTGATGATTATCGGTCCGACACCAAGTCATGTTATAAAAACAGAGTTATTGAATGAACCACATTCAACCATAGCATCGCAGCGGAGAAATTGTCTGCAGTAGATGCAGACGAAACGTCAGGCTCGAAAACTTGCAGATCACGGCTCAGAAACACGAAAAGACACTTTAGTAGTTAACGGCAGTGAAAGTTACGTATGGTAATGAATTTTTTACAACCATTACATGAGAGTTGCATACGCTATTTTTTCTACACCCGATATCAATGAAGAGTCGTATTTCTTTAAAAAATTCTACAAAATTGTAATTAATGGTTTTACCTCGGTTATTACTATGGATTTAGAGGAACTATTTATTCATTTTTATTCATATTCATATTGGACATAATAATTGTGAAAATGCCCCACTGATCTGGAAGTAGAAGAAATATTTAAATTCATTTCATTATTGCTACTTTCAATAGAGTTTATTATTTCATTGAAAATGCTGATTCAATTCTGAACCAAATTGTCAATGTAGCCATTCACCACTGAAATCGATTTTTTGTTATAAAATGATGTGTTGTTTTGAAAAATCCGTATCATAATGATCTTTTTCTCAAACGAATTATGGGTATATCAAGTGCATCATTATAGTACGGTGGTAGAAAATATATGCAACGATGATGTAATCACCATTGCATGAGAGTTGCGATGAGTTAGTATCTAAAACTCGGGAACTAGATTATAGTCCAGTAAAGTGAAACATAATTCATATAAAATTCGATGTGGGATGCGTATTTATAAAAATATTCACGTGACTATTTCGAAAAAACAAAAAAACTATTTTTTTTTTAGAAAAAATGGCCTAATTTAGAAGGGCTGTATCAGAGCCTGTATAGAGCTCTCCTTAGTCTCAAAATGTAGCAAATTACCAGTTTTTTGGAAGTATATGGAGTGACTATACCGGTCAGATTCTTCCTTCACGGAGATATTAAGCAAAAACTGAAAAAAGGCAGAAAATTCCATGGTTTTTTGGGTGCTCTGCCGCTCGCACAGCACTTTGGAAACTGCAAATCTGTTTTTAATATTGGTTGAGGTCCAAACAACATACAAAGAATTCAGAATAACCCGACCTTTTGCAAGCAATAATCTTTGAATTATTATTCCAAACTCCACTATTTAAGTTCAGTTTGGGGTGCGGCAACAAAAACCTTGGTAAAACCAACAAAAATTTTATGTAAACTCAATTAACATTTAGATATATCATCACTTGAACTCTGTACCTTCATACATGTGGTTGGAAACAAATTGTAGAATTCGAATCTTATCTTCAAGTTTAATAGTGATCAGCACAATTATTCAACCTGATATTCCAAAAATTCATCAACGATGATATTGAAATCTAACATAGGACGACAGTCAAATTATCATACAGGAATCATTTTGTATAAAATGCAATAAAGAAATATGGAAAAGTCGGTTTGAACGTCAACTTGAAAAAACATTTATTGATGTTGGACACTTGGCAATTATCCATTGATTTTCTGTTATTACCATTTTCTGAGATGTAATGAACTTTGTGAGTTTCTTTGAAGATAAATGTTGTTATTGAATGAATTAATCTGTTTTCAAATCACAAATCAAATAGTCGCCAAAGATTTACAAAGATTTCAATACTATTTTTCTGAATACATTTTCTTGTTGGAGTATAAGTGAGAGTAGCCCCAGTGAATAATTTCAGAATGGTTATTTTCTGTGATCGTTTCAGGTTGTAGGTTTGGCTCGAAGAAAAGACAAATTGGAAGAGCTGAGTAAGAGCCTCTCTGGTAAACCTGGCAAACTCCACCCCATCCAAACAGACATTACCAAAGAGCAGGATATCCTGAAGGCCTTCGAATGGACCAAAACGAATTTAGGACCCGTCCATATTCTCGTGAATAACGCTGGTGTAGAAATATCCGCAACGTTGGCAGAAGGAGTGACAGAGAATTGGATGAAAATATTCCAAGTGAATGTTATCGGCCTTAGCATAGCAACGAGGGAAGCGTTAAAGGATATGAAAAAAAATAATGTTAATGGACACATAATTCATATCAACAGCGTAGCAGGTCAAATGCACTTTCAATTTCCCCCATTTTCTATGTACACTGCCAGTAAGCATGCTGTAACAAGTCTGACGGAATCACTCAGATACGAATTGGCTACTACAGGATCCAAAATAAAAGTAACGGTGAGTTTATTCTGTTATTTTTCAACTGAAACTCATGTGGAAAATACACTTCTATTCACAATTATTCGAAAATTAGTTCGTTCCTAACCTACTTTCAGGTTGAAAAATAACTGAGACGAGGTAAGAAATAACTTTTCCTACGACCACGGGGTCTATTCTTCACTGTTCGCATAAGAAGCCTACGTTCATATTCGCCCATTCTGATGTTCAGTCATAGCGACCTCTGCGGTTTTTAGGTTAATAATGTGACCATATGTTCGAATGCTCAGTTTGCGAAGGGTTAAGAATAGTACTCCACATAGGAAAGTATCACATCTCACTCTCTACGCCCATGGAAAGTGACCATAATTCTCACGTGTGCGGCTGTCAAAAAGCTGTCAAACCCTTGAGTCCTGTAAGATTTACAGATGTAACTATTATTTGCTCTTCCTTATTGATAATATTTACATGAAAACTGGACCAAAAACTGATTATTTATGAAAATTTAAGAAGAGAAAAAACAGTTTGGACGCCCAAAATCGATTCCACAACCTTGCGGTAATCTTAACGGTTACTGTACCAATTAAGCTATTTCAGATTTGAATTAACGTCATTAGAGATATCTAGTAAGTCAATTTACATTGATCTAATTATGACATTTCTTGTATTTTCAATTTATCATAAAATTTTGCTATTTTGCAACTGCACCTTAAGAAATTGGTAATTTATAATTTTATTATTTCAGCAGTTTTGATACGAACTATCTGTATCCAAGTTAGGCAACTTAAGCACCAGGCGCGGGCATATTATTTGAAAATTCAAAAAGCTGAGTAGGCTTTGCAACAAAGACAAATAATAATAATAATGTTTATTGGTCTAATCGTAATTACGAAACATACACAAAAACCATAGAAATAGTAATAGAAAGCAAATAAACGGGAAATCATTGAAGCAGTATTTAAAAATTCACTGCTGTTAATGATGTAAGAATCATTATCTCTGATATTATTATAATACAGATAAATTACATATGAGTGGGATATATTGTGTAACAAAGCTTTGAAAAATTGATCTCTCCGTTTTCAAGATCCAAGTTTTTATCTTTCCATTGAATAATTTATTGCTATCCATATTTTTTATTGAAGCAGGTATCATCTGAAAAAGTCATGGTCAAGTAGCATTTCTTTGTCAAATTGTCTTTTCGCAGCGAGGTGATTTGTATTATTCTTTGCATTATAGGAGTGAACAATAGATTCCAACTGAATGTTTTTTTATTGTTTATGGTGCTCAGACAGAATAGTTGACGAATATCCAATATTGCTATTTCCTTTTAAACACTATCACTCGAGTAATTTCTTCCCTGTATAATATTATTCTTAAATTCTTCTAATAACAATCTCTCATTCCTTCCCAATCTATTATCCCATATGCAAGCTGTGATTGAAAAGTGCAGAATACAGGGGTTTGAGGTGTTTTGCATCCAGATAATTTCTCATATGAATCTATAAAGAGTACCTCTAATCTTTCTTATTATAGCTCTGATATGAGTATCCCAACGTAAGTGTCTACCTAATGTTATTCCTAGATATATGAAAGTGTCAGTTTCAGGTATTTTGTAATTACTTTGGTCTTTCATTTTGAGCTGTCCCATATTTGGTAGTTCGGTTATGTGTTATGTAAGACACAAAAGGTAATCATTTTTTCTGATCGAAATTATAGTCAATTATTTATTATGCCTGAACCATCTCTAGTTGTTCAAAAACTCCTATTCTTCTGAAGTTTTCAGTTGTTCCCATGTTGATTCCCTATAGAGAACAGCCGTATCGTTTGCGAAGCTTAAACTGTTGTCTTTAGTTCCTAGATGCACCAAACAAAACGTAAGACTAATCAGGTAACTCAATAAACACGATCTGATATTCACACATTGTTCAATAAAATTGGTGGTTGTAGGAAAAATAGTGTACATTACATGTGCGGAAGTGATTTTTCACACTGGTTGGATTGTCGCACTAAGCCTACGTCTCTTGCTACAATATTTGTCACTGTGAAAAATGTCACTTTAGGCACTAGTGATGTAATATACTGTTCCCGGCCCTTCTGAAAATTTCCAATCTCTTTGAATTTCACTCTGAATGTCAATCTACTCATCAGAATTCCCGAAGTGTTCAGAGCCCCTCTAACGTGTGCAGATCAAAGTAGTTATACAAAACAAGTTAACTCTGACACGATAATACCCGATAATGTTATAGCTACGACATACTAGCTCAATACCTAACGTAGAAACAAAAAATGTATAACTCACTTTCTTCATCCAAACCCCAATTCTCTTCAATATCTAAAGCATCACTCAAATTTCAAAAATAGTGGAGCATATCTGTCGCACTGCCGTTTATCAGGGCCAGTCCATTTTTATTCTTCAAAATGCTGCCGATATTTCATTGAGTAATCCAAACATTGCATATATGCAGCAATCCTCGTGATACAACTGAGAATTGTGAAATATTATTGGTATGCCAAACACACATCATTCTAATAATGATACTTGTTGGGAGCTTTATGAACTTGGTCTATTTGCAATGAAACATAAAACGTATTGGAATGATCTTGCCAATATTCATTTCTTGTTCATTCTATGAGCTCACTTGGAATGACTGAGTAAAATACCGCTCTCTCGAGAAATATCCTGTCTCGGCTTTTAGACTGGCTAAGTCATATATATCTCTGGAGAAAAATGGTTCACTTTCCGCCTTGCTATGTAATATACTGTTACATTCATTATTTGCTAATACCGAAAAAGAGATGAAAGTAATTGGTTGGGCTCCAAGTTTCGAATTCATGACACAATCAAATGATATTTCAGAGCATCAGTCCCGGTTTGGTTGAAACCGAAATGGTAAGCGATGAATTGAAAAAGAACGAACAGACGCAAAAAGCGATCGCAGACAATCGCATTCTTTTGGCAGATGATATTGCACAAGCAGCATTGTACGTTTTGTCTACACCGCCACGAGTTCAGGTATGTTATACGATCGACCAATAGTATATTTTTTAACAAGAAAAGATCCACGACTATGAAGTCTGCAAACTCCATGGAAAATTCGCATTCTATGCGAGTTATACACTATACTTTTTCTACGGCTGTAACATATAATAGCAAAATGATTTAACAAATAATATTTACTTCGGATTCAATGTCTTTAAAATCTCCATTTGGGTATGATTGAATAAGTAAATAGAGCTATCATTGCTTGAAATATGACAATCCATGGGCGACTTGACCTGATTCAATACTTTATGTGATGTATTAGGATAATACAGAAAGTATTACCTTATAGGATTTTTTTCCAAACCGGTTTCGGGAATTATTGAAGTGGACAATTTATAAAAAAAAATTGTTGGGTGTTTCCGAGCTTCTGAATAGAGTTCGGCAGGTTATTGGGTCAGACGTTTCGTCTGCATCTGCGGCAGACATTCTCAAAGGCGATACGGCAATAGTCGAAGTAACATTTTCTGCTGTGAGACTTTGATTAGATGTGATTCAGACGATAAGTCACTATTTATCGGTCCTTAGAGTCGGACTGTCAATTATTACATCACAGGTTTTTAGGGCTCACAGGAAGAAGTTCAACCAAGACCACACCGCTGAAGATGGTTGCCGCAGATGCAGCCGAAATCTCCGGAACTCAAAATTCCAGGACACGGCCCTCAGGCCCGAAAAACTTGCGGAGTACCAACGCCGGCCTTGAAAGCCTACATTCTTTCATTTGTTAATTATTATCCCTAATTGATTTTCGGAACCAATTAGGGACAATTGATTGATAGATAAGAGAAAAAATTATCAAAAAACCTTAATCATCCCATGAAATCAATGAATGATAGAACGCTTCTCAGATTACTGCATATTCCACATTCAGAGAACAAAAAGAACTTAAATGTTATAAGCAGAACTATATGTGAACATTGCCAACTCCTGTTCAGGAAAACAAACTATAAATCAGGAATGTGCAATCACAAGAAGAGATGGAATACACCATAATGTATTGAATTTAGTAGGCGACCCCTCTAATAAAATTACTCCATTTCTGAAGAATAAATAATTGCATAGCCTACATACCGATAATACTTTTGGTGAATTAAAAAAAAATGAAACTTCCGTTTTACAAAGATCGAGAGTATACAAGTTAACTTGTGGTTCTCGATTCAAACTCTATATCGATCAAACGAGGAGAGTTTTCACCAATAGAATAAAGGAACATAAAAGTAACTTTTTTTATGAAAACATCAATGCAAAAAATCATCTACTGACAGAAGGAGATTAGTGCAATAATGACTAAGATGTTTTAAATTTGGAGGAGAAAGTTCTAGAACTCAATATGTTCGATTTCCTGGAAATCAAATGAGTTAAGGAACATTTGCTTCATAACCAAATAGATTGGAAGTAATTAGGTTCAGTTTAGTAGATGAACTCATGCAATTTTGTCATTATCTTTCCCAGAAGGAGTAGTTAATAGTATCCAAGATATGTATGTATGTATAGAAGCACAGCGCCGAATGCATTTACTACTGGAACAAGTTTGAAAAATCTATTGTATAGTGAAACATGCGTACCGATTCAATGAACTGTCTAGTTGAAAAATAGGCGAAATATACCCTCCTCTCATCATTTCATTTCTTCTTTGTTTTTAGGTACATGAGCTGACAATTCGGCCAGTTGGAGAAATTTTTTAATAGAGAGAAGAAAAGAAAAAGAAATGAATGAAAATATGGCCAAACTGTAGGAACTTCCGAACGAGCTTCCACTCTGGCTTTTCTATCACTTAAGGGATTATTAAAATGTATTTGTAAAATATTTCAGTGTTGTTTCTTTCTTCTAGCTTTTTTGGGTTCTTAACCTACCACAATCTGAAAAAATAGAAATTGATATTGAATCCAGACAAGTGTGGAAGGGCAGATTTTTAATTTACTCCGAGAAGTTGCTGCGATAATTGAAGAAATAGTTCCTTCTTAATGGAACACGTTTCACCTCAAATTCACCTATCAAAAAAAGTACTACTATTTCATAAATAGTTATCGTTGAAGTTTCGGAAACCAAATCTTCTAGTTTAGTTTTTGTTTTCTGTAAATGTCAGATATTTGAGTTTTGACATATGACTTTCAAGAGTGACAGCCAGGTGTGATCCTTATCAACCAAAGTGTTTGAAATGCATCCGCAAACAGCATGATAAAAGCAGAATCCTTCAACTTTCGTCTCCTGCTTTTCCTCTTCTGTTGTTCATTTTAAACCCTTTCAATCCGAATATTTTGTTGTTAGAATTTGGTAATTTTTATAGGTGGATATAAGAGATGGTAGTACACAATAAGTAAACTCGATGAAATTTAATTAATTCATCACAAAAAAACAGGGACCAATATGTCCCAATGGTATTTCATAGCGAGAAAAATATGTCCCATCACTATCCTATTCTAAGAATGAAATGGTGTGAAACAATCCATGCATAATGGTAAATTGCACATTTTCCCCCCACCATTGTGCGTCTTTCTCTCTTCCTCTGGGAGCAGCTGAAACATCTTCTTCTGTCTCCTTCTTGAATAGGTAAGTGGTCTCCAACATTAGTTTTATGTTCGGAAGATTAAGAATGACGTCCACATTTTCTCGTGCGTTCCCTCTTAGTTCCTTTTCTGCCTTCAACTATCAAACCTTCTGCTAGTGATACTAAAAATTGTATAAATGTCACTTGTTTATGACTTAGTTCTTCGAAGACAACAAATGAATTATAGACTGCAATCATGAGGAGTTTTTAGTCAACTTTGTGCCACCACTTCTGGGACTTTCTATTTATATCGCAAAGTGGAGTCATTTGATCGGCTAGATCTACTCCACCCATTTTTGTATTATGAAATGAAATAGCCTCTGGACAATCTATTTCTGTGTGGCAGTTGGACAAGACAATGAAATCTTTAGTATCCTGCTACCTAATGGCAAGAGTATCTTGTCTGTTACTGACTATTCGAGATTCACCTCTGTTCAATTTTCCTTCAAATCGAGAAACGTCTTTACGACCTTCCATACATGTTCCCACTGAAGCATAGTCGATAGTATTCATCAGATGAACAGATGTGAAGAATCGGTCAAATATAAATGTAACTTGTTTTCCAGTGATGGTGGAGGCTAATTTATTCATAACTCTCTCTCCAAGAGTCCCTTCTTGGACATTAGTTTCTATACCGCAATATATATGTATGTCATACACATTTATTGCTTGAGACTGGACCTTCCTTTGAATTTAGCCATCGATTCATCGATAGACTGATATGTGCTATCAGTTCTTGTTGAGGAGAATGTTGTTTTCAAACACGAGATAACTTCGTCCAAATAATAAGTCTTGGTCGCATTTTCTGGTTTCTGAGGATCGTTGAAATACAATTTTGAAAGAAGTAGCTGACATCTGTCTCGGGAGATTGCATTTCTTATTGCTTCATTTCCAAGAGTTGGATTAGTCGACCAATAGATAACAAAAGTTGGAACCCTATTATAATGCATTTCAAGTGAAACTCCAGTCACAAGCATCAGTTCACTCGCAGAAGTTCTTTCAATTTTCAGTTTTTTATTGCTATACGTTCAGCTTGGTATAGATCCAATATCTGGTTCGTACAATGAGCCATAAACATGAACAAGCTCCTGAGAAACAAAGAAAGAAAGCAATCTAACTCACTGCTCCTCGATTTAGTTTTGTCAGTATGATAGGTGCACATTCAGTCGAAATCGATTTTCTGGGTGAAAAATCATTTTCGTTTACTGGCGACCATACTATTTTCATTTCATCTGACTGAATATTAGATTCTCCATCTGGTTCAACTTCATCTTGCCTTACTCCACCAGAATCGACATTATCGATACCAAATCCATTTTCTGATCCCAAACTTGGATCTGTATCCACATCTGAGTCAGACGGCTGAAAATCTTTATCACGAACACCATCGTCACTTTCAAATGGATCTTCTAGTGATTCATCCTCAGATTCAATTAATTCTAGATTATCAGCAAGCTCCTGAAGTTCATCAAATCTCACGGGTCTTTTTCTGTTATTCACCCTGAAAAGAATGATACTTCATTAGAGTCAACAAGTACCTATAGGGATATTTACGACCCGCTATGAAGTCCTAGTGGGACGTATATGTACAGAAATTATTTTCGACGAAAAAAATGATTTTATAATGACTTCAACTTACCTTGTGGATGTCCACAAGTCACTGAGAAGATCGAAATCACAAGATTTATCTTGAAAAGGATGTAAACGTAACCTCAATCACACATAACAATGAACGATTTCCAACACAACTGGAAAACATTGTGAAAAAATAACGCACATGCAACTTTTCCATGTTGCCGCATCCTTCGAAACAACAATATAACTATAAACTACTGAATTGTCCTAGTTATGTCTATTCTGCATCCACATTGACCGCTACAGAAATTTATGGGTATCCATTGGGACCTATATGTCCCTACAGGACCGAAAGGGTTGAATCATTTGAGAATCGATGTCTAGATTCAATGATATTCAAATGATATTGAGGATTTCATTCATTAACAGTTGCTGTGAACTAACACGACACGGTTTATCCAAGATATCTGCAATTATTTGGGTAAATAAGCAGGATTTCGAAGTATTTCTACTCGTTCGGTTTCTGCTTTTGTGCAAAGTGTAATTCTCAAGACGATGAATTAGACACTGGATAGTTGGAATTCAAAAAAAATTAACTTCTAGCGAGATTCGAATCTCTTCTTGAATTCTGCATTGTCATGGTGACGTTATTATTTCAAAAATGATTATATTCATGTTGTGTCATCACACTATCACGGCGAAGTTCATACAAATTATCTCAGGTGATCAAGGTTACATTGCAGATAGGCAGAATTTCAAAAGTATATATACTAGTTCGGTTTCTGCTTTCGTGCAAAGTGTGTGATAGCTCAAGACGATGAGTTTGTCAATGGATCGTTGGAGAGGCAAAGTTGCCATAGTAACTGGAGCAAGCTCGGGCATAGGAGCTGCTATAGCCAGGAGATTAGTGGAAGAAGGACTGCAGGTCAGTTGTACATTTTGAATGTTAGGCCTTTCTTTCCGAGTTTCTGAGCCGTGGTCCATACTTTAAAGTGGAGCATCACAGTATCAAAGCAATAGGCTTTTATTCGCTAAACTGGTTTCCGAAAATATTGAGGTGGGACATTTTTTTCAAATACGTACAGCTTATCCAATCCATCTTGGCACAGAACTGATAACGTATATGCCCAGCAATCTCTTTGAAGTATACTGAGATGCAAAAACACCATTTTATATGAGTTCACTGGCTTGAAATTTATTCTCAAAGGGTTTTTTTTTTTCGACATGGTCTACACCAAAATGGATTGGACAAGCTGTAATTGATTCAAATCATATTATTACTGCCACTACAAGGCTTGAGTTTTGAGTTGATGTAAGTCATGACTCATAGCTTCTTTTTCTATATTTAGATTTTCTAAAATATCAATCTTAAAAAATGGCGACCCGAAATTTTATGACATCTAAATCGCACGATTCTGATTTCGTTAAATACCACTCCTTTCATAAGAACCTCATTTATACAGTTTGAGGTTCATTAAAGTTATGCCTGTACCTTGCGTGTACATTATTCATAAAAATCTTTTGGAAATTGGATAGTGACTCATAGATTGTACGGTTCATAATTTATCTAATGCAGGTCGAGAAATACACCATAAATTAGTCAGGTACTTAGGTTCCAAATCAAGTTCTACTTTTCTATTTTCTTACAACTCCTCTTTCAAATACCCTAAAAACCTGAAAATCTACGATGAGTTAGTATCTAAAACTCGGGAACTAGATTATAGTCCAGTAAAGTGAAACATAATTCATATAAAATTCGATGTGGGATGCGTATTAAAAAAATATTCACGTGACAATTTCGAAAAAAAAACAATATTTTAGAAAAAATGGCCTATTTTAAAAGAGTTGTATCAGAGCCTGTATAGAGCTCGCCTTAGTCTCAAAATGTAGCAAATTACCTCTATTTTAAGAGTATATGGAGTGACTACACCGGTTAGATTCTTCCTTCACGGAGATATTATGCAAAAACTGAAAAAAGGCAGAAAATTTCATGGTCTTTTGGGTACTCTGCCGCTCGCACAGCACTTTGGGAACTGCAAATTTCTTTTTAATATTGGTTAAGGTCCAAACAACTTATAAAAAATTCAGAACAACCCAACCTTTTGCAAGCAAGGATGTACATCTTTGGATTATCATTCCAAACTCTTAAACTATCAAAGTTCAGTTTGGGGTGCGGCAACAAAAACCTTAGTGAAACCAACAAAAAATTTATATAAACTCAATAAACATTTAGATATATCATCTCTTGAACTCTGTACCTTCATTCATGTGGTTGGTAACAAATTGTAGAATTCGAATCTTATCTTCAAGTTCAATAGTGATCAGCACCATTATTCAACCTGATATTCCAAAAATTTATCAACGATGATATTGAAATCTAACATAGGACGACAGTCAAATTATCAAACAGGAATCATTTTGTATAAAATGCAATAAAGAAATATTGAAAAGTCCGTTTGAACATGAACTTGAAAAAACATTCATTGAAATTAGATAATTGGCAATTATCCATTAATATTTTGTTATTACCATGTTCTGAGATGTAATGAACTTTGTGAGTTTCTTTGAAGATAAATTTTGTTATTGAATGAATTAATCTGTTTTCAAATCACAAATCAAATAGTCGCCAAAGATTTACAAATATTTCAATACTATTTTTCTGAATACATTTTCTTGTTGGAGTATAAGTGAGAGTAGCCCCAGTGAATAATTTCAGAATGGTTATTTTCTGTGATCGTTTCAGGTTGTAGGTTTGGCTCGAAGAAAAGACAAATTGGAAGAGCTGAGTAAGAGCCTCTCTGGTAAACCTGGCAAACTCCACCCCATCCAAACAGACATTACCAAAGAGCAGGATATCCTGAAGGCCTTCGAATGGACCAAAACGAATTTAGGACCCGTCCATATTCTCGTGAATAACGCTGGTGTAGAAATATCCGCAACGTTGGCAGAAGGAGTGACAGAGAATTGGATGAAAATATTCCAAGTGAATGTTATCGGCCTTAGCATAGCAACGAGGGAAGCGTTAAAGGATATGAAAAAAAATAATGTTAATGGACACATAATTCATATCAACAGCGTAGCAGGGCAAATGCACTTTCAATTTCCCCCATTTTCTATGTACACTGCCAGTAAGCATGCTGTAACAAGTCTGACGGAATCACTCAGATACGAATTGGCTACTACAGGATCCAAAATAAAAGTAACGGTGAGTTTATTCTGTTAATTTTCAACTAAAACTCATGTGGAAAATACACTTCTATTCAAAATTATTCGAAAATTAGTTCGTTCCTAACCTACTTTTAGGATGAAAAATAACTGAGACGAGGTAAAAAATAACTTTTCCTACGACCACATAGGAAAGTATCACATCTCACTCTCTACTCCCATGGAAAGTGACCTTTATTTTCACGTGTGCGGCTGTCAAAAAGCCGTCAAACCCTTGAGTCCTGTAAGATTTGCAGATGTAATTATTATTTGCTCTTCCTTATAAGCTATTTCAGATTTGAATTAACGTCATTAGAGATATCTAGTAAGTCGATTTACATTGATCTAATTATGACATTTCTTGTATTTTCAATTTATCAAAACAAAATTTTGCTATTTTGCAACGGCAGCTTAAGAAATTGGTAATTTACAATTTTATTACTTCAGTAGTTTGTTTTGATACGAACTAACTGCAACCAGAGAACCAGGCGCGGGCACATTATTTGAAAATTTGAAAAGCTGAGTAGGCTTTGCAACAAAGACTCTGAAAAATAATAATGATAATGTTTATTGGCCTAATCGTATTACGAAACATACACAAAAACTATAGAAATAGTAATAGAAGGCAAATAAACGAGAAATCATTGAAGCAGTATTTAAAAATTCACTGCTGTTAATGATGTGAGAATCATTATCTCTGATATTATTATGATACTGATAAATTACATAAGAGTGGGATATATTGTGTAACAAAGCTTTGAAAAATTGATCTCTCCGTTTTCAAGATCCAAGTTTTTATCTTTTCATTGAATAATTTATTGCTATCCATATTTTTTATTGAATCGGGTATCATCTGAAAAAGTCATGGTCAAGTAGCATTCCTTTGTCGAATTGTCTTTTCGCAGCGAGGTGATTTGTATTATTCTTTGTATTATAGGAGTGAACAATAGATTCCAACTGGATGTTTTTTTATTGTTTATGATGCTCAGACAGAATAGTTCACGAATATCCAATATTGCTATTTCCTTTTAAACACTATCACTCGAGTAATTTCTTCCCTGTATAATATTATTCTTAAATTCTTCTAATAACAATCTCTCATTCCTTCCCAATCTATTATCCCATATGCAAGCTGTGATTGAAAAGTGCAGAATACAGGGGTTTGAGGTGTTTTGCATCCAGATAATTTCTCATATGAATCTATAAAGAGTACCTCTAATCTTTCTTATTATAGCTCTGATATGAGTATCCCAACGTAAGTGTCTACCTAATGTTATTCCTAGATATATGAAAGTGTCAGTTTCAGGTATTTTGTAATTACTTTGGTCTTTCATTTTGAGCTGTCCCATATTTGGTAGTTCGGTTATGTGTTATGTAAGACACAAAAGGTAATCATTTTTTCTGATCGAAATTATAGTCAATTATTTATTATGCCTGAACCATCTCTAGTTGTTCAAAAACTCCTGTTCTTCTGAAGTTTTCAGTTTTTCCCATGTTGATTCCCTATAGAAAACAGCCGTATCGCTTGCGAAGCTTAAACTGCTGTCTTCAGTTTCTAGATGCACCAAACAAAACGTAAGATTAATCAGGTAACTCAATAAACACGATCTGATATTCACACATTGTTCAATAAAATAGGTGGTTGTAAGAAAAATAGTGTACATTACATGTGCGGAAGAGATTTTTCACACTGGTTGGATTGTCGCACTCAGCTAACGTCTCCTGCTATAATATTTGCCACTCGTGTGAGAAATGTTACTTTATGCACTAGTAATGTAATATACTGTTCCCGGCCCTTCTGAAACTTTCCAGTCTCTTCGAATTTTACTCAAAATGTCCATTCACTCATCAGAATTCCTGAATTGTTCAGAGCCCCTCTAACGTGTGCAGATCAAAGAAGTTATACAAAACAAGTTAACTCTGACACGATAATACCCGATAATGTTATAGCTGCGACATACTAGCTCAATACCTAACGTAGAAACAAAAAATGTATTACTCACTTTCTCCATCCAAACCCCAATTCTCTTCAACATCTAAAGCATCACTCAAATTTCAAAAATAGTGGAGCATATCTGTCGCACTGCCGTTTATCAGGGCCAGTCCATTTTTATTCTTCAAAATGCTGCCGATATTTCATTGAGTAATCCAAACATTGCATATATGCAGCAATCCTCGTGATACAACTGAGAATTGTGTAATATTATTGGTATGCCAAACACACATCATTCTACTAATGATACTTGTTGGGAGCTTTATGAACTTGGTCTATTTGCAATGAAACATAAAACGTATTGGAATGATCTTGCCAATATTCATTTCTTGTTCATTCTATGAGCTCACTTGGAATGACTGAGTAAAATACCGCTCTCTCGAGAAATATCCTATCTCGGCTTTTAGACTGGCTAAGTCATATATATCTCTGGAGAAAAATGGTTCACTTTCCGCCTTGCTATGTAATATATGTTACATTCATTATTTGCTAATACCGAAGAAGAGATGAAAGTAATTGGTTGAGCTCCAAGTTTCGAATTCATTACACAATCAAATGATATTTCAGAGTATCAGTCCCGGTTTGGTTGAAACCGAAATGGTAAGCGATGAATTGAAAAAGAACGAACAGACGCAAAAAGCGATCGCAGACAATCGCATTCTTTTGGCAGATGATATTGCACAAGCAGCATTGTACGTTTTGTCTACACCGCCACGAGTTCAGGTATGTTATACGATCGACCAATAGTATATTTTTTAATAAAGAAAGATCCACGACTATGAAGTCTGCAAACTCCATGGAAAATTCGCATTCCATGCGAGTTATACACTTTACTTTTTCTACTGCTGTAATATATAATAGCAAAATGATTCAACAAATAATATTCACGATGTCATTCAAAATTTCCATTTGGGTATAATTGAATAGAATAGAAGTAAATAGAGCTGTCATCGCTTGAAATATGACAATCCATGGGCGACTTGACCTGATTCTATACTTAATGTGATGTATTAGAATAATACAGACAGTATTACCTTATAGGACTTTTTTCCAAACCGGTTTCGGAAATTATTGAAGTGGACGTTTTATAAAATAAATTGTTAGGTGTTTCCGAACTTCTGAATAGATTTCGGCAGGTTATTGGGCCAGACGTTTCGTCTGCATCTGCGGCAGACATTCTCAAAGGCGATGCGGCAATAGTCAAAGTAACATTTTCTGCTGCGAGGCTTTGATTAGATGTGACTCGGACGATAAGTCACCCTTTATCGGTCCTTAGAGTCGGACTGTCAATTATTACATCGCAGGTTATTCAGGCTTGAGGGCTGTGTCCTGGAATTTTAAGTTCCGGAGCTCTCGGCTGCATCTGCGGCAGACAACTTCAGCGGCGTGGTCTCAGTTGAACTCCTTGGCGTGAGTCTACTATAACAATGTAGGCTCACAAGAAGTTCAATTAAGACAACGCCGCTGAAGATGGCTGCCGCAGATGCAGCCGAAAGCTCCGGAACTTAAAATTCCAGGACACGGCCCTCAAGCCCGAAAAACTTGCGATGTATCAACGCCGGCCTTGAAAACCTACATTCTTTCATTTGTCAATTGTTATCCTCAATTGATTTTCGGAACCAATTAGGGACAATTGACAGTACAACTCTAGGTCTTTCAGATAAAAAGAGAAACAAATATCAAAAAACCATAATTATCCCATAAAACTAATAAATGTTAAGAGATACGTTTACCGGATTTGAATTTTCTAGACGTGACCATCACTAAATTAAAAAATAAACATGATTTTACAATTTTTCATATACTATATTTTATGGACATAGTTGTAAATAATTAGCTCATCAAACACAAAACAAAATCTCCTCCTTCAATAGAATGCTTCTCAGATTACTGCATATTCCACTATCAGAGAACAAAAAGAACTGAAATTTGTAAAGCAGAATAAGGTCATCAACGATTTATGTGAACATTGCTAACTCCTGTTTAGGAAAACAAACCATAAATCAGGTCTATGCAATCACAAGAAAAGATGGAATACACCATAATGTATCGACTTTCGTAGGCGACCCCTCTAATAAAATTACTCCATTTCTGAAGAATAAACAATTGCATAGCCTACATAACGATAATATTTTTGGTGAATTCAAAAAAAATGAACTTCGGTGTTAGAGAGATCGAGAGTATACAAGTTAACTTGTGATTCTCGATCCAAACTTTATATCGATCAAACGAGGAGATCTTTCACCAATAGAATAAAGGAACATAAAAGTAACTTTTTTAATGGAAACATCAATGCAAAAAATCATCTACTGACAGAAGGAGATTAGTGCAATAATGACTAAGATGTTTTAAATTTGGAGGAGAAAGTTCTAGAACTCAATATGTTCGATTTCCTGGAAATCAAATGAGTTAAGGAACATTTGCTTCATAACCAGATAGATCGGAAGTAATTATGTTCAGTTTAGTAGATGAACTCATGCAATTTTGTCATTATCTTTCCCAGAAGGAGTAGTTAATAGTATCCAAGATATGTATGTATGTATAGAAGCACAGCGCCGAATGCATTTACTACTGGAACAAGTTTGAAAAATCTATTGTATAGTGAAACATGCGTACCGATTCAATGAACTGTCTAGTTGAAAAATAGGCGAAATATACCCTCCTCTCATCATTTCATTTCTTCTTTGTTTTCAGGTACATGAGCTGACAATTCGGCCAGTTGGAGAAATTTTTTAATAGAGAGAAGAAAAGAAAAAGAAATGAATGAAAATATGGCCAAACTGTAGGAACTTCCGAACGAGCTTCCAATCTGGCTTTTCTATCACTTAAGGGATTATTAAAATGTATTTGTAAAATATTTCAGTGTTGTTTCTTTCTTCTAGCTTTTTTGGGTTCTTAACCTACCACAATCTGAAAAAATAGAAATTAATATTGAATCCAGACAAGTGTGGAAGGGCAGATTTTTAATTAACTCCGAGAAGTTGCTGCGATAATTGAAGAAATAGTTCCTTCTTAATGGAACACGTTTCACCTCAAATTTACCTATCAAAAAAAGTACTACTATTTTATAAAAAGTTATCGTTGAAGTTTCGGAAACCAAATCTTCTAGTTTAGTTTTTGTTTTCTGTAAATGTCAGATATTTGAGTTTTGACATATGACTTTCAAGAGTGACAGCCAGGTGTGATCCTTATCAACCAAAGTGTTTGAAATGCATCCGCAAACAGCATGATAAAAGCAGAATCCTTCAACTTTCGTCTCCTGCTTTTCCTCTTCTGTTGTTCATTTTAAACCCTTTCAATCCGAATATTTTGTTGTTAGAATTTGGTAATTTTTATAGGTGGATATAAGAGATGGTAGTACACAATAAGTAAACTCGATGAAATTTAATTAATTCATTACAAAAAACGGACCAATATGTCCCAATGGTATTTCATAGCGAGACAAATATGTCCCATCACTATCCTATTCTAAGAATGAAATGGTGTGAAACAATCCATGCATAACGGTAAATTGCACATTTTCACCTCAGCTTTGTGCGTCTTTCTCTCTTCTGCTGGGAGCAGCTAAAACATCTTCTTCTGTTTCCTTTTTGAACAGGTAAGTGGTCTCCAACATTAGTTTTATGTTCGGAAGATTTAGAATGACGTCCAACTTTTCTCGTGCGTTTCCTCTTAGTTCCTTTTCTGCCTTCAACTATCAAACCTTCCGCTAGTGAGACTAAAAACTGGATAAATGTCACTTGTCTATGAGTAAGTTTCTTGAAGACAACAAATGAAATATAGACTGCCATCATGAGGAGTTTGTAGTAAACTTTGCGCCACCACTCCTGGGACTTCCTGTTTATATCGTAAAGTGAAGTCTTTGATCTGCTACATCTACTCCACCCCTTTTGTTATTATATGACGAAATAGCCTCTGGACAATCTATTTCTGTTATAGAACCATCTTTCATCTTTCTGTTTACTTTCATGAAAGTTGGTGTGTGGCAGTTGGATAAGACAATGAAATCTTTAGTATCTTGCTACCTAATGGCAAGAGTACCTTGTCTGTTACTGACTATTTGAGATTCACCTCTGTTCAATTTTCCTTCAAATCGAGGAACGTCTTTACGGCCTTTCATACATGTTCCCACCGAAGCATAGTCTATAGTATTCATCAGATGAACAGATGTGAAGAATCGGTCATATACAGTGTCACACATAAAGTTCGCGACATATGGAAGTTTTTTTTATTAATAGATATAATGAAAATTTGACTTGGCATGATTATGTACACAAAACAACTCGATTTATTGAAAGCAATAATTTGACATTAACCAAAACTAAAAATTTGTTTCAAAAGCCTACTGAGGGAAAATTTTATTTCGATTTGATCAGTACCTACTATTTTCTTCCCGACATGTTGCATTAGTCTTGTAATGTTTAAAATCACGAAATTTTATATCATGTTTAGTACAAATCGCTAGAACCAAAGTCTTTTGAATAGTTTTGAAACTGTAGGTCAATGTTTAGTTTACAGAAAAGTATGATATTTCGGGTTAGTTTGTAACTGGATTATTGGTCAGAAAAATAATCAAACTGGATGAAAATCTATTAAAAAAAGAAATACGAGTGTAATAAGAATGAAGGGGAATTCGTTTTTTCGATTACTGACATATTAACGTCCATACATGGAAAAACCGAATCAGTTTAACAATGAAATGAAAAAACTAGATGAATTTTGCAACAACAAAGACGAATTTCTGGAGGTGTATTCATTTCTTTTTCTGGTAACAGGCCAATGCGGGTATTTTCTGGGCAAGATATGACATTGAAGTCTCGTATTCATCAAAATTATGAAATTTGAATCATGTTTCGTTCGAATCGATAGAGCGAAAAATTCGAAAAATTAAAAAAATTGGAAAAAAGTCGAAGTGACAGTGAAGAGTCCAAATTTCGAGCAAAGGTATAAAATTGGAAACTGAGCACTTTTTCTTTTTGGCATTTTTCGAAATTTCCAAAAAAAAATGATTTTTTGAGGATTTTCGAAAAAAATGTAAAATTTGACAGGTTTAGAGTATCACATGACAAAAGGAAAGAGGCTGTTTTTTACTAATTTTTCAAGCACAAACTAACTGCCAAGCCAAATTTTCATTATATCTATTAATAAAAAAAACTTCCATATGTCGCGAACTTTATGTGTGACACTGTATAAGTGTAATTTGTTTTCCAGTGATGGTGGAGGCTAATTGATTCACAACTCGCTCTCCAAGAGTCCCTTCTTGGACATTAGTTTCTTTTTCTTTCTCAATATATATTCATGTCATACACATATCCTGCCGATGAATCGCATCTAGTCCAAATTTTCACTCCTCTTTTCAAGGGTTCGAATGGCATATATTGCTTGAGACTGGACCTTCTTTTGAATTTAGCCATTGATTCGTCAATAGACTGATATGTGCTATCAATTCTTGTTGAGGAGAATGTTTTTTTCAAACACGAGATAACTTCGTCCATATAATGAGTCTTGGTCACAATTTCTGGTTTCTGAAGATCGTTGAAATACAATTTTGAAAGAAGTCTGTCTCGGGAGATTGCATTTTTTATTGCTTCATTTCCAAGAGTTGGATTAGTCGACCAATACACAGCAAAAGTTGGAACTCTATTATAATGCATTACAAGTGAAACTCCAGTCACTAGCATCAGTTCACTAGCAGAAGTTCACTAAATTTTCAATTTTTTACTGCTACTTCAGACTTCAGGTTAGTATAGATCCAATCTCTGTTTTGTACAATGAGCCATAAACATAAACTAGCTCCTGGGAAACAAAGAGATAAAGAAATCTAATTCACTGCTCCTCGATTTTGTTTTGACAGTATGATAGGTGCACATTCAGTCGACATCGATTTTCTGGGTGAAAAATGATTTTCGTTCACTGGCGACCAAACTTTTTTCAATTCGTGTCTGACTGAATATTAGATTCTTCATCTGGTTCAACTACATCTTGTCTCAATTCACCAGAATCGACATTATCGATACCAGATTCATTTTCTGATTCCTAACTTCTGTATCCACATCTGAGTCAGACGGCTGAAAATTTTTATCACGAACACTCTCTTCACTTTCAAATGGATCTTCTAGTGATTCGTCCTCAGATTCGATTAATTCTAAATTATCAGCAAGCTCCTGAAGTTCATCGAATCTCAAGAGTCTTGTTCTGTTATTCACTCTGAAAAAAATTGATACTTCATTAGAGTCAACAAGTACCTATAAGGATATTTACGACCCGCTTTAAAGTCCTAGTGGGACGTATATGTACAGAAATTATTTTCGACGAAAAAGAAATGATTAAATATTTTCTAATGACTTCAACTTACCTCGTGGGTGTCCACAAGTCACTGAGAAGATCGAAATCACAAGATTTATCTTGAAAAGGATGTAAACGTGACCTCAATCACACATAACAATGAACGACTTCGAACACAACTGGAAAACATTGTGAAAAAATAACGCACATCTATAGTAACTTTCCCATGTTGTCGCATCCTTCGAAACAACAATATGACTATTAACTACTGAATTGTCCCAGTTATGGCTATTCTGCATCTACACTGACCGCTAAAGAAATTTATGGGTATCCATTGGGACCTATATATGTCCCTTCAGGACCAAAAGGGTTGAATCATTTGAGAACCGATGCCTAGATTCAATGATATTAAAATGATAGTGAGGATTTAAGTCATTAACAGTTGCTGTAAACTATCAGGGCACGGTTTATCCAAGATATCTGAAATTATTTGTGTAAATAAGTAGGATTTCAAAGTATTTCTGCTCGTTCGGTTTCTGCTTTTGTGCAAATTGTAATTCTCAAGACGATGAATTAGACTATGGATCGTTGGAATTGAAATAAAATTAACATCCCCAGGCGAGATTCGAATCTTTTCTTGAATTCTGCATTGTCATGGTGACGTCATCATTTCATAAATGATTATATTTATGTTGTGTCATCACACTATTACGGCGAAGTTCATACAAATTATCTCAGGTGATCAAGGTTACAGTGCAGATAGGCAGAATTTCAAAAGTATATATACTAGTTCGGTTTCTGCTTTCGTGCAAAGTGTGTGATAGCTCAAGACGATGAGTTTGTCAATGGATCGTTGGAGAGGCAAAGTTGCCATAGTAACTGGAGCAAGCTCGGGCATAGGAGCTGCTATAGCCAGGAGATTAGTGGAAGAAGGACTGCAGGTCAGTTGTACATTTTGAATGTTATTCCTTTCTTTCCGAGTTTCTGAGCCGTGGTCCGCAGGTTTTTGAAGCCGATGTTTCTTCTGAATTTGATATCATTGGAAGAGTCTGCGTATTTTTGAAGGGTTCCGAAAAGTAACCTAGGCCTGATGATTATCGGTCCGACACCAAGTCATGTTATAAAAACAGAGTTATTGAATGAACCACATTCAACCATAGCATCGCAGCGGAGAAATTGTCTGCAGTAGATGCAGACGAAACGTCAGGCTCGAAAACTTGCAGATCACGGCTCAGAAACACGAAAAGACACTTTAGTAGTTAACGGCAGTGAAAGTTACGTATGGTAATGAATTTTTTACAACCATTACATGAGAGTTGCATACGCTATTTTTTCTACACCCGATATCAATGAAGAGTCGTATTTCTTTAAAAAATTCTACAAAATTGTAATTAATGGTTTTACCTCGGTTATTACTATGGATTTAGAGGAACTATTTATTCATTTTTATTCATATTCATATTGGACATAATAATTGTGAAAATGCCCCACTGATCTGGAAGTAGAAGAAATATTTAAATTCATTTCATTATTGCTACTTTCAATAGAGTTTATTATTTCATTGAAAATGCTGATTCAATTCTGAACCAAATTGTCAATGTAGCCATTCACCACTGAAATCGATTTATTGTTATAAAATGATGTGTTGTTTTGAAAAATCCGTATCATGATGATCTTTTTCTCAAACGAATTATGGGTATATCAAGTGCATCATTATAGTACGGTGGTAGAAAATATATGCAACGATGATGTAATCACCATTGCATGAGAGTTGCGATGAGTTAGTATCTAAAACTCGGGAACTAGATTATAGTCCAGTAAAGTGAAACATAATTCATATAAAATTCGATGTGGGATGCGTATTTATAAAAATATTCACGTGACTATTTCGAAAAAACAAAAAAACTATTTTTTTTTTAGAAAAAATGGCCTAATTTAGAAGGGCTGTATCAGAGCCTGTATAGAGCTCTCCTTAGTCTCAAAATGTAGCAAATTACCAGTTTTTTGGAAGTATATGGAGTGACTATACCGGTCAGATTCTTCCTTCACGGAGATATTAAGCAAAAACTGAAAAAAGGCAGAAAATTCCATGGTTTTTTGGGTGCTCTGCCGCTCGCACAGCACTTTGGAAACTGCAAATCTGTTTTTAATATTGGTTGAGGTCCAAACAACATACAAAGAATTCAGAATAACCCGACCTTTTGCAAGCAATAATCTTTGAATTATTATTCCAAACTCCACTATTTAAGTTCAGTTTGGGGTGCGGCAACAAAAACCTTGGTAAAACCAACAAAAATTTTATGTAAACTCAATTAACATTTAGATATATCATCACTTGAACTCTGTACCTTCATACATGTGGTTGGAAACAAATTGTAGAATTGGAATCTTATCTTCAAGTTTAATAGTGATCAGCACAATTATTCAACCTGATATTCCAAAAATTCATCAACGATGATATTGAAATCTAACATAGGACGACAGTCAAATTATCATACAGGAATCATTTTGTATAAAATGCAATAAAGAAATATGGAAAAGTCGGTTTGAACGTCAACTTGAAAAAACATTTATTGATGTTGGACACTTGGCAATTATCCATTGATTTTCTGTTATTACCATTTTCTGAGATGTAATGAACTTTGTGAGTTTCTTTGAAGATAAATGTTGTTATTGAATGAATTAATCTGTTTTCAAATCACAAATCAAATAGTCGCCAAAGATTTACAAAGATTTCAATACTATTTTTCTGAATACATTTTCTTGTTGGAGTATAAGTGAGAGTAGCCCCAGTGAATAATTTCAGAATGGTTATTTTCTGTGATCGTTTCAGGTTGTAGGTTTGGCTCGAAGAAAAGACAAATTGGAAGAGCTGAGTAAGAGCCTCTCTGGTAAACCTGGCAAACTCCACCCCATCCAAACAGACATTACCAAAGAGCAGGATATCCTGAAGGCCTTCGAATGGACCAAAACGAATTTAGGACCCGTCCATATTCTCGTGAATAACGCTGGTGTAGAAATATCCGCAACGTTGGCAGAAGGAGTGACAGAGAATTGGATGAAAATATTCCAAGTGAATGTTATCGGCCTTAGCATAGCAACGAGGGAAGCGTTAAAGGATATGAAAAAAAATAATGTTAATGGACACATAATTCATATCAACAGCGTAGCAGGGCAAATGCACTTTCAATTTCCCCCATTTTCTATGTACACTGCCAGTAAGCATGCTGTAACAAGTCTGACGGAATCACTCAGATACGAATTGGCTACTACAGGATCCAAAATAAAAGTAACGGTGAGTTTATTCTGTTAATTTTCAACTAAAACTCATGTGGAAAATACACTTCTATTCAAAATTATTCGAAAATTAGTTCGTTCCTAACCTACTTTTAGGATGAAAAATAACTGAGACGAGGTAAAAAATAACTTTTCCTACGACCACATAGGAAAGTATCACATCTCACTCTCTACTCCCATGGAAAGTGACCTTTATTTTCACGTGTGCGGCTGTCAAAAAGCCGTCAAACCCTTGAGTCCTGTAAGATTTGCAGATGTAATTATTATTTGCTCTTCCTTATAAGCTATTTCAGATTTGAATTAACGTCATTAGAGATATCTAGTAAGTCGATTTACATTGATCTAATTATGACATTTCTTGTATTTTCAATTTATCAAAACAAAATTTTGCTATTTTGCAACGGCAGCTTAAGAAATTGGTAATTTACAATTTTATTACTTCAGTAGTTTGTTTTGATACGAACTAACTGCAACCAGAGAACCAGGCGCGGGCACATTATTTGAAAATTTGAAAAGCTGAGTAGGCTTTGCAACAAAGACTCTGAAAAATAATAATGATAATGTTTATTGGCCTAATCGTATTACGAAACATACACAAAAACTATAGAAATAGTAATAGAAGGCAAATAAACGAGAAATCATTGAAGCAGTATTTAAAAATTCACTGCTGTTAATGATGTGAGAATCATTATCTCTGATATTATTATGATACTGATAAATTACATAAGAGTGGGATATATTGTGTAACAAAGCTTTGAAAAATTGATCTCTCCGTTTTCAAGATCCAAGTTTTTATCTTTTCATTGAATAATTTATTGCTATCCATATTTTTTATTGAATCGGGTATCATCTGAAAAAGTCATGGTCAAGTAGCATTCCTTTGTCGAATTGTCTTTTCGCAGCGAGGTGATTTGTATTATTCTTTGTATTATAGGAGTGAACAATAGATTCCAACTGGATGTTTTTTTATTGTTTATGATGCTCAGACAGAATAGTTCACGAATATCCAATATTGCTATTTCCTTTTAAACACTATCACTCGAGTAATTTCTTCCCTGTATAATATTATTCTTAAATTCTTCTAATAACAATCTCTCATTCCTTCCCAATCTTTTATCCCATATGCAAGCTGTGATTGAAAAGTGCAGAATACAGGGGTTTGAGGTGTTTTGCATCCAGATAATTTCTCATATGAATCTATAAAGAGTACCTCTAATCTTTCTTATTATAGCTCTGATATGAGTATCCCAACGTAAGTGTCTACCTAATGTTATTCCTAGATATATGAAAGTGTCAGTTTCAGGTATTTTGTAATTACTTTGGTCTTTCATTTTGAGCTGTCCCATATTTGGTAGTTCGGTTATGTGTTATGTAAGACACAAAAGGTAATCATTTTTTCTGATCGAAATTATAGTCAATTATTTATTATGCCTGAACCATCTCTAGTTGTTCAAAAACTCCTGTTCTTCTGAAGTTTTCAGTTGTTCCCATGTTGATTCCCTATAGAGAACAGCCGTATCGTTTGCGAAGCTTAAACTGTTGTCTTTAGTTCCTAGATGCACCAAACAAAATGTAAGACTAATCAGGTAACTCAATAAACACGATCTGATATTCACACATTGTTCAATAAAATTGGTGGTTGTAGGAAAAATAGTGTACATTACATGTGCGGAAGTGATTTTTCACACTGGTTGGATTGTCGCACTAAGCCTACGTCTCTTGCTACAATATTTGTCACTGTGAAAAATGTCACTTTAGGCACTAGTGATGTAATATACTGTTCCCGGCCCTTCTGAAAATTTCCAATCTCTTTGAATTTCACTCTGAATGTCAATCTACTCATCAGAATTCCTGAAGTGTTCAGAGCCCCTCTAACGTGTACAGATCAAAGTAGTTATACAAAACAAGTTAACTCTGACACGATAATACCCGATAATATTATAGCTACGATATACTAGCTCAATACCTAACGTAGAAACAAAAAATGTATAACTCACTTTCTTCATCCAAACCCCAATTCTCTTCAACATCTAAAGCATCACTCAAATTTCAAAAATAGTGGAGCATATCTGTCGCACTGCCGTTTATCAGGGCCAGTCCATTTTTATTCTTCAAAATGCTGCCGATATTTCATTGAGTAATCCAAACATTGCATATATGCAGCAATCCTCGTGATACAACTGAGAATTGTGTAATATTATTGGTATGCCAAACACACATCATTCTAATAATGATACTTGTTGGGAGCTTTATGAACTTGGTCTATTTGCAATGAAACATAAAACGTATTGGAATGATCTTGCCAATATTCATTTCTTGTTCATTCTATGAGCTCACTTGGAATGACTGAGTAAAATACCGCTCTCTCGAGAAATATCCTATCTCGGCTTTTAGACTGGCTAAGTCATATATATCTCTGGAGAAAAATGGTTCACTTTCCGCCTTGCTATGTAATATACTGTTACATTCATTATTTGCTAATACCGAAGAAGAGATGAAAGTAATTGGTTGGGCTCCAAGTTTCGAATTCATGACACAATCAAATGATATTTCAGAGCATCAGTCCCGGTTTGGTTGAAACCGAAATGGTAAGCGATGAATTGAAAAAGAACGAACAGACGCAAAAAGCGATCGCAGACAATCGCATTCTTTTGGCAGATGATATTGCGCAAGCAGCATTGTACGTTTTGTCTACACCGCCACGAGTTCAGGTATGTTATACGATCGACCAATAGTATATTTTTTAACAAGAAAAGATCCACGACTATGAAGTCTGCAAACTCCATGTAAAATTCGCATTCTATGCGAGTTATACACTATACTTTTTCTACGGCTGTAACATATAATAGCAAAATGATTTAACAAATAATATTTACTTCGGATTCAATGTCTTTAAAATCTCCATTTGGGTATGATTGAATAAGTAAATAGAGCTATCATTGCTTGAAATATGACAATCCATGGGCGACTTGACCTGATTCAATACTTTATGTGATGTATTAGGATAATACAGAAAGTATTACCTTATAGGATTTTTTTCCAAACCGGTTTCGGGAATTATTGAAGTGGACAATTTATAAAAAAAAATTGTTGGGTGTTTCCGAGCTTCTGAATAGAGTTCGGCAGGTTATTGGGTCAGACGTTTCGTCTGCATCTGCGGCAGACATTCTCAAAGGCGATACGGCAATAGTCGAAGTAACATTTTCTGCTGTGAGACTTTGATTAGATGTGATTCAGACGATAAGTCACTATTTATCGGTCCTTAGAGTCGGACTGTCAATTATTACATCACAGGTTTTTAGGGCTCACAGGAAGAAGTTCAACTAAGACCACACCGCTGAAGATGGTTGCCGCAGATGCAGCCGAAATCTCCGGAACTCAAAATTCCGAAAAACTTGCGGAGTACCAACGCCGGCCTTGAAAGCCTACATTCTTTCATTTGTTAATTATTATCCCTAATTGATTTTCGGAACCAATTAGGGACAATTGATTGATAGATAAGAGAAAAAATTATCAAAAAACCTTAATCATCCCATGAAATCAATGAATGATAGAACGCTTCTCAGATTACTGCATATTCCACATTCAGAGAACAAAAAGAACTTAAATGTTATAAGCAGAACTATATGTGAACATTGCCAACTCCTGTTCAGGAAAACAAACTATAAATCAGGAATGTGCAATCACAAGAAGAGATGGAATACACCATAATGTATTGAGTTTAGTAGGCGACCCCTCTAATAAAATTACTCCATTTCTGAAGAATAAATAATTGCATAGCCTACATACCGATAATACTTTTGGTGAATTAAAAAAAAATGAAACTTCCGTTTTACAAAGATCGAGAGTATACAAGTTAACTTGTGGTTCTCGATTCAAACTCTATATCGATCAAACGAGGAGAGTTTTCACCAATAGAATAAGGGAACATAAAAGTAATTTTTTTAATGAAAACATCAATGGAACAAATCATCCACTGACAGAAGAAGATTAGTCCAATAATGACTAAAATGTTTTAAATTTGGAGGAGAAAGTTGTAGAACTCAGTCTGTTCGATTTCCTGGAAATCAAATGAGTTGAGGAACATTTGCTTCATGACCAAATAGATCGGAAGTAATAAGGTTCAGTTTAGCAGATGAACTCAGGCGATTTTGTCATTATCTTTCCCAGAAGGGGTAGTTGATAGTATTCAAGATATGTATGTATATATAGAAGCACAGCGCCGGATTCATTTACTACTGCAACAAGTTGAAAAAATCTTTTGTATAGTGAAACACGCGTACCGATTCAATGAACTATCTAGTTGAAAAATAGGCGAAATATACCCTCCTCTCATCATCTCATTTCTCCTTTGTTTTCAGGTACATGAGCTGACAATTCGGCCAGTTGGAGAAATTTTTTAATAGAGAGAAGAAAAGAAAAAGAAATGCATGAAAATATGACCAAACTGTAGGAACTTCCGAACGAGCTTCCAATCTGGGATTATTAAAATGTATTTGTAAAATATTTCAGTGTTGTTTCTTTCTTCTAGTTTTTTTGAGTTATTAACCTACCACAATCTGAAAAAATAGAAATTAATATTGAATCCAGACAAGTGTGGAAGGGCAGATTTTTCATTTACTCCGAGAAGTTGCTGCAATAATTGAAGAAATAGTTCCTTCTTAAAGGAACACGTTCAATTAGTCAACAATTTTTCGTTTACCTATCAAAAAAAGTACTAATATTTTATAAATAGTTATCGTTGACGTTTCGGAAACCAAATCTTGTAGTTTAGTTTTTGATTTCTGTAAATGTCAGATATTTGAGTTTTGACATATGTCTTTCAAGAGTGACAGCCAGGTGTGATCCTTATCAACCAAAGTGTTTGAGATGCAAGAATCCGCACACAGCATGATAAAAGCAGATTCCTTCAACTTTCGTCCCCTGCTATTCCTCTTCTGTTGTTCATTTTGAACCCTTTCAATCCGGATATTTTGTTGTTAGAATCTGGTAATTTTTATAAGTGGATATGAGAGATGGTAGTACACAATGAGCAAACTTGATGAAAAAAAAACAGGGACCAATATGTCCCAATGGTATTTTATAGCGGGACAAATATGTCCTATCAGTATCCTATTCTAAGAATGAAATGGTGTGAAACAATCCATGCATAACGATAAATTGCACATTTCCCCCCACCTTTGTGCGTCTTTCTCTCTTCCGCTGGAAGCAGCTGAAACATCTTCTGTCTCCTTCTTGAACAAGTAAGTGTTCCCCAACATTAGTTTTATGTTCGGAAGATTTAGAATGACGTCCAACTTTTCTCGTGCGTTTCCTCTCAGTTCTCTTTATGGCTTCAACTATCAAACCTTCTGCTAGTGGGACTAAACATTGTATGAATGTCACTTCTTTACGAGTTAGTTCTTCGAAGACAACAAATGAATTATAGACTGCCATCATGAGGAGTTTGTAGTAAACTTTGTGCCACCACTTCTGGGACTTCCTATTTATATCGCAAAGTGGAGTCATTTGATCGGCTAGATCTACTCCGGCCATTTTTGTATTATAAAATGAACTAGCCTCTGGACAATCTATTTCTGTGTGGCAGTTAGACAAGACAATGAAATCTTTAGCATCCTGCTACCTAATGGCAAGAGTACCTTGTTTGTTAGTGACTATTTGAGATTCACCTCTGTTCAATTTTCCTTCAAATCGAGGAACGTCTTTACGACCTTTCATACAAACATGTTCCCACTGAAGCATAGTCGATAGTATTCATCAGATGAACAGATGTGGAGAATCGGTCAAATATATGTGTAACTTGTTTTCCAGTGATGGTGGAGGCTAATTTATTCACAACTCTCTCTCCAAGAGTCCATTCTTGGACATTAGTTTCTTTACCGCAATATATATTCATGTCATACACATATATTGCTTGAGACTGGACCTTCCTTTGAATTTAGCCATCGATTCATCGATAGACTGATATGTGCTATCAGTTCTTGTTGAGGAGAATGTTTTTTTCAAACACGATATGACTTCGTCCATATAATAAGTCTTGGTCGCATTTTCTGGTTTCTGAGGATCGTTGAAATACAATTTTGGAAGAAGTAGCTGACATCTGTCTCGGGAGATTGCATTTTTCATTGCTTCACTTCCAAGAGTTGGATTTGTCGACCAATACATAGCAAAAGTTAAAACCCTTTTATAATGCATTACAAGTGAAACTCCAGTCACAAGAATCAGTTCACTCGCAGAAGTTCTTTCAATTTACAGTTTTTCATTGCTACGTTCAGCTTGGTATAGATCCAATCTCTGGTTTGTTCAATGAGCCATAAATATAAACAAGCTCCTAAGAAACAAAGAAAGAAAGCAATCTAAAATCTAACTCACTGCTCCTCGATTTAGTTTTGACAGTATGATAGGTGCACATTCTGTCGAAACCGATTTTTTGGGTGAAAAATCAATTTCGTTCACTGGCGACCATACTTTATTCATTTCGTCTGACTGAATACTAGATTCTTCATATGGTTCAACTTCAGCATCGACATTATCGGAACCAGATTTATTTTCTAATTCCAAACTTGAATCTGTATCCACATCTGAGTCAGACGGGTGAAAATCTTTATCACGAACACTATCGTCATTTTCAAATGGATCTTCTAGTGATTCATCCTCAGATTCGATCAATTCTAGATTATCAGCAAGCTCCTGAAGTTCATCGAATCTCAAGGGTATTTTTCTGTTATTCACTCTGAAAAGAATGATACTTGATTAGAGTCAACAAGTACCTATAGGGATAATAATAATATGCTTTATTATCATAAGACATAATCTTGTTGACAAAGCTTGGGTAGTAAATACTCACTTAAAAAATGCGATATATACAAAAGATAACAAAAATAAAACTATAAAAATACATACAAAACATGGTAAAATGGAGATTATAAAAAGTATGTATATATAAAAGAGTGGAAGTCAAGTTCATATAAGAATAGACATAGAAAGTAAAAATTTAAAAGCTCCCTAATGAAGATAAAAAACATGAGCTAGTCAATCAGTTAAAAGTTATCGTCAAAAAATTCATTCAAAGTATAATAGGGTCTATCAGATAGAAATTGTTTGACTAACTTCCTGAATTGGAAGCCATTTATATTGGCAGATCTTATGTACAGAGGCAGATGATAGTACATTTTTCCTCCATTGTAAAATATGGAGTCTCTGGTGATGTTTTCAGTTGGCACTGTGAGTTGCAGAGTGTGTCTGCTGTTCCGGGTGTTATAATGGGAAGAGGATGTGGCGAAGTTAAATATATGCTTATTTATTAAACACACAGATTCCAGTATGAATAATGCAGTTACCGTTAGGATATTATGGTTTTTGAATAAGGTTCTACAGGACTCTCTTGGTTTAAGGTTTCCCATATACCTTATTGCCCTTTTCTGTAAAATTAGAAGACTATTGAATAAAGTTGGGCTGCATGCTCCCCAAAACGGTATTCCGTAGCGTAAGTGAGAATCTATGAGTGCATAGTAAGCCATCTTTGCAGTGCCGAATCCCAATTCATTACGAATTACTCTAACCGCATAACAGCCAGAGGCGACTTTGCTAGTGAGTTGTTTGACATGATCCACAAATTTTAAATTCTGATCAATGAACACTCCTAGAAATTTAGTGCTATTTTTAGATTCCAATGATCTGTCTTCGAAATAAAGTTCGTTGATCGAGCATCTGAACGATATTAAATTTGTTTTAGTTAAGTTGAAAGATAGGATGTTTGAATCACACCAATCTTTCATTTTTTTCAAATCAGCAGAGATTATTTTATGTAACTCACAAGTATTTTTATTATTCCAAGGTATGGTTGTGTCATCTGCAAATAAGGTGAACTTTCCAGAAATATCAAGCTTGGTGAGGTCATTAATATATAATAAAAAAAGAATGGGACCTAAAACAGAACCTTGTGGAACACCCGAATTAATTTCCTTTTTTCTTGAAAGTTGAACAGTTTTGACTATTTGCGATCGTCCCTTCAGGTAGGAATCGAACCATTTGAGAGTTACTCCTCTGCATCCATAACAATGTAGCTTTCTCAGCAGTATTTCGTGATTAACGCAGTCAAATGCCTTTGACAGGTCACAAAACACTGCAGCAGTCTTTTCACCGACATTTATCTCAGAATAAACTTTATTTAGAAATGAGAAAATAGCATCATGAGTATTTTTATTATTCTGGAAGCCGAATTGGTTTTCACTGATGATGTTATGCTTAATTATGAAGTCAAGTAGTCGTTTTTTAATTATCTTTTCAATGATTTTTGCGATGGTTGGTATAAGAGATATAGGACGGAGATTAGAGGGATCATCAGAATCTCCGCCCTTATGGAGAGGAATGACCACAGAAATTTTTAAAAAAGAAGGAAATGTGCCTGTTTGAAAGGATAAATTTATCAGTGAAACCAGCACATTCAGAGCGCTAGGAGGAGGGTTCTGTATTATTTTAATTGAAATGTCATCGTAGCCTGCAGTATTTTTGTTTTTAATATCTTTCAAGATTTCAATCAGCTCATTAATGTTGGTCTCATACAGATTGAATATTTCCTAATGACTTCAACTTACCTTGTGAATGTCCACAAGTCACTGAGGAGATCGAAATCACAAGATTTATCTTGAAAAGGATGTAAACGTAACCTCAATAACATATAACAATGAACGACTTCGAACACAACTGGAAAACAATGTGAAAAAATAACGCACAAGCAACTTTCCCATGTTGCCGCATCCTAGGAAACAACAATATGATTATAAACTACTGAATTGTCCCAGTTATGGATATTCTGCATCCACATTGACCGCTACAGGAATTTATGGGTATCCATTGGGATTGGGACCTATATGTCCCTACAGAACCAAAAGGGTTGAATCATTTGAGAACCGATGTCTAGATTCAATGATATTCGAATGATATTGAGGATTTTATTCATTAACAGTTGCTGTAAACTATCACGGCACGGTTTATCCAAGATATTTAAAGTTATCTGAAATTATTTGTGTAAATAAGCAGGATTTCGAAGTATTTCTGCTCGTTCGGTTTCTGCTTTTGTGCAAATTGTAATTCTCAAGACGATGAATTAGACTATGGATCGTTGGAATTGAAAAAAAATTAACTTCCGCAGGCGGGATTCGAATCTCTTCTTGAATTCTGCATTGTCATGGTGACGTTATCATTTCATAAATGATTATATTTATGCTGTGTCATCACACTATTACGGCGAAGTTCATACAAATTATCTCAGGTGATCAAGGTTACAGTGCAGATAGGCAGAATTTCAAAAGTATATATACTAGTTCGGTTTCTGCTTTCGTGCAAAGTGTGTGATAGCTCAAGACGATGAGTTTGTCAATGGATCGTTGGAGAGGCAAAGTTGCCATAGTAACTGGAGCAAGCTCGGGCATAGGAGCTGCTATAGCCAGGAGATTAGTGGAAGAAGGACTGCAGGTCAGTTGTACATTTTGAATGTTGGGCCTTTTGTTTCCGAGTTTCTGAGCCGTGGTCCATACTTTATGTGGAGCATCACAATATCAAAACAATAGGCTTTTATTCGCTAAACTGGTTTCCGAAAATATTGAGGTGGGACATTTTTTTCAAATACGTACAGCTTATCCAATCCATCTTGGCACAGAACTGATAACGTATATGCCCAGCAATCTCTTTGAAGTATACTGAGATGCAAAAACACCATTTTATATGAGTTCACTGGCTTGAAATTTATTCTCATAGGGTGTTTTTTTTTTCGACATGGTCTACACCAAAATGGATTGGACAAGCTGTAATTGATTCAAATCATATTATTACTGCCACTACAAGGCTTGAGTTTTGAGTTGATGTAAGTCATGACTCATAGCTTCTTTTTCTATATTTAGATTTTCTAAAATATCAATCTTAAAAAATGGCGACCCGAAATTTTATGTCATCTAAATCGCACAATTCTGATTTCGTTAAATACCACTCCTTCCATGAGAGCCTCATTTATATAGCTTGAGGTTCATTGAAGTTATGCCTGTACCTTGCGTGTACATTATTCATAAAAATCTTTTGGAGATTGAATAGTGACTCATAGATTGTACGGTTCATAATTTATCTAAAGCAGGTCGAGAAATACACCATAAATTAGTCAGGTACTTAGGTTCCAAATCAAGTTTTACTTTTCTATTTTCTCACA
The DNA here is from genome assembly GCA_032362365.1 of Zygogramma bicolorata. Classification (NCBI taxonomy): domain Eukaryota; kingdom Metazoa; phylum Arthropoda; class Insecta; order Coleoptera; family Chrysomelidae; genus Zygogramma; species Zygogramma bicolorata. Next base: position 3,238,231 of record JAVJAQ010005172.1, read on the forward strand.
ACTCCTCTTTCAAATACCCTAAAAACCTGAAAATCTACGATGAGTTAGTATCTAAAACTCGGGAACTAGATTATAGTTCAGTAGAGTGAAACATAATTCATACAAGATGGCTGACAAGTCAGGAAGCACTGTTAGTAGCCTCTGTAAATATTGTGGCAAAAACGTAATTAAAAAATCAGTGTGCACAACATGTAGTGCAGTGTTCCATGTGAGTTGCGCTGCAAGAAAGGTCTGTTGTGGAAATCAAGTCTTACATGATGAAAATATGGAAAAAACTGATAGAAACCTTCCTATCTATATTGATAAGGCTGAAAACGAATTCACCGATTCAATTATCATCGAATCTGTAAAATATGAGAACAAACTACTTACTGAATTGATTACAGAGTTAAGAAACACCAATGTCAACCTGAAAGAGAAAATATTGGCACTGGAAGAGGAGATGATTTCACTCAAGGCAGATCCCAAAAAAAAAACGAATTTGGCACCGAAACTCTTCATAGCATCATTCAAAAAGAAGTACAGAACATTATCCAGAAAGATGGTGATTCCGTAGATCAAGCCGCTGAAACAGGAAAAATTAATAACTCCTCGAAAAGTGTCCATATTTCCGACAAAAAGAAAGTAAACATGAATAGAAAAACATTGCAAACTGTGGTTCCAGGTAAAAACAATGACAAAAACAACTCCGATCTGCAAAAAGTAAACAAGGGGGGATATCCCGAACCAAACGAGGAAGTAAAAAATTTAGACTCTGTGCAAAGAAATATAATGGATAATGTAGTCAACTTGAATTCAGACTTGTCTGGTTCTACAGGAACTGATGATGCAACAAACCAAAACAGCCAGGAGAATACACAATGGAATGAAATTAGATACAGGAAATCTAGGAAGAACATCGGACAATCAGAAAATAGCGGAAAATTCAGAGGAGCCCAACCCAAAGTCTGGATGTATATCTACAGGGTGGAAAAAGAAGTAACATGTGACGATATTAAAGAATTCCTCAAGATGAAAACAGAAGATAGTGCTGACAATTTCATAGTAGAATATTTGAAGACTGAAAATGATCTGAATTGTTTCAAGGTAGCCGCCTCTTTCAGACATAAGGATGTTTTCTATCAATCTTCGTTTTGGCCAAGTGGAGTGGCTTATCGCAGATTTGATTTTAGAAGAGATAATAATAGCTCTTCTGGAACTTTTTTAGGCATGCAGAGACCCCAGTAAGGGATGAACTCATAGATAGTGAATCGAATCAGAGTACCACTAATGATATAGCTTTCTCATTTAATTCCACAAAAAGTTACATGTCGTCAAGTTTATTTTATATTAACATACAATGTTTAAGCAACAAATTAAACGAACTGGAAATGATTGCAAATCTTCACAATACAGATATATTGTGTGTCAATGAGCATTGGTTTCAAAACAAAGACTTGGAGTGTATATGCTTTCCGGGTTATGGTCTGGTTGCGCATTTTTCAAGAAAACAACATATTCACGGTGGTACTTCAATATACTGTAAAAATGGGGTCAAATCCAGAGAAATTTCCGAAATAACCAATATGTCAGTTGAAACTCAGATTGAGCTCTGTGCAGCTTCATATGAGATTGATAGTAACAAAATTGTTGTTATTAATGTATATAGACCTGGAAATGGAAGTATTAAAATATTTGAGGAACGTATGTCGATGGCCTTGGAACGTGCTTTGAGTAAATTCGTGTATGTTATAGTAACAGCTGATTTCAACATCAACTACTTGAGCAGGGAATCTCTCGAAACTAAGATTTTGGATGACATTCTATTGTCTTTCCAACTGAAGGTAACTACTAATACACCAACTAGAGTTTTCACCAATTCAAATGGTGTAACATCGAGAAGTATTATTGATTATCTTATCACAAATCTCCCAGAAGCATCTTTCGAAAGCCATGTAATCAATCCAAATCTTAGCGATCATTTTGCACTGACTCTCAAACTGCTAAATTCAAAAAAACTCGATGAAATTACTCCAATAACAAATCGTACTTTTAGAGACACGAAAGCGTCAAATATAGAAAATTTGAGATTCTACTTAAATAGGAATGACTGGTCGGAAGTATATTCTAATTCAAATGTGAATGTGGCATATGCTGAATTTCTATCGGACATGAAATGGTGTTTTGACGTCAGTTGTCCTCTGATAAATCATCGAACTAAAATCAAACAAAAAACCTGCAACAATTGGTATTCTAAAGAACTAGCACTCATGTCTTTAAACTTGTCAGAATTACACTATCTCATGTCCAATTCCAATTCTGCTGACTTTCGAAATGAGTACATGCAAAAGAAAAAGCAATATAAGAGAGCAATCAGAAATAAAAATTCAATTATACACATAAAAGGATTAACGGAGCTACAAATAAAATTAAGGAAACGTGGTCAATCATTCGAGAAGATTTAGGAGAACCATCGAAAATCACTGAAAAAATGTCATTGCATAAAGAAGACTGCATTTTAGAAGACACAAAAATAATAGCAAATTAATTTGCAGTGCATTTCTCAGACAATTGTTCATTGAGAATATCAAAAAAATTTGGAGCTGAAATTACTTTACCTTGCACTAAATCACTTCCATCACTTAACTCAATTTTTGTTCCGTATGTTCATGAATATGAGGTTGCAGATATATAATAGCGTCTTTCAAAAACAAGAACTCAGCAGGATTTGATGAAATATCTCCTAGAGTACTGAAGTCAATAGCTAGCGACATACTTACGCCGCTTACTTTCCTCATAAACAAGTCTATCCAAAGCGGAATATTTCCGGAACTCATGAAAATAGCAGTAGTATTTCCTCTACATAAAAAAGGAAGTAAACAACTTGTTGACAATTATAGACAGATATCGTTATTATCCTCATTTTCCAAAGTTCTGGAGAAAGCTGTATACAACATGATTGTTAATTTTGTTGAAAAGTTTAGCATTCTAACACCCTGTCAGCATGGATTCAGGAAAAATAAATCTGTTGAAACAGCTCCTGACCACCTGTTGAATTTTGTGTATAACCAATTAGATCAAGGTCATTATGTAGTATCATTGATGTTTGATTTGTCGAAGGCTTTTGACTCTTTAAACATCCAATTCGTTTTGGAGAAACTTTATGATATTGGCATAAGAGGAGTACTCCTAGATTGGATTAAATCGTATCTAGAAAACAGAATGTTGTTAGTTAAAATCGAGAAAGAATTTTCTGAAAAGCAACCTGTTCCACTCGGGGTTCCACAAGGTTCTGTCCTGGGACCACTGATTTTTTTACTTTTCGTAAATGACCTCCCCAGATATATCAGCAAGGGAAAAGTTACTATTTTTGTAGATGATACCACTATAACAGTCTCAGCACGAACACTTGAGGAACTAAGAATGGACATGGTGACAGTTGTCAATGAAATGGACTCTTGGTGCACTAAAAATAGACTTATCCTCAACAAAGACAAAACTGTTTCTATAAACTTTCACTTAAGGAAAACAATACCGAAAGATTTCAGTTCTGGTATTCATCTTAAAATTGAAAAAAATGTTAAGCTCCTTGGTACCTCAATTGATTCAGACCTCAGATTCAATTCTCATATTGAGTATGTTTGTTCAAAATTGAATAAAGCCTATTTTGCTATCTTTCAGATGAAACCATATCTAGATGAGAGAGGATTAACAAACCTATACTACGCTTTTGCATATAGTCACATGTCCTACAATATTGTATCGTGGGGTCAGGCAACCGAGTGGGAGAGAGTTTTTATTGCACAAAAAAGGATTATCCGACTCATATTCAACATCAAATATGGTGATAGTTGTCGTAACATCTTCAAAGAAAAACAAATTTTAACACTTAGAGGTATATATATTCTGAAGTGTGTAACTTTTTTAAAAAGTCACATGGAAGAATATACTTCATCGATTCATAAACATGACTATGGCACAAGACATAATAAACTACAAATTCCAAAATTCAAAACATCAACCTACAAAAAATCTCCTTACTATAATTGCACTACTCTCTTCAATTCGCTTCCAGACTATATCCGGAGAATCAGCTGTTACTCCGGGTTCAAATATGAAACCAAAAAATTTTTATTGAAAAACTGTTTTTATTCTTTGGAGGAGTTTTACAACCTCAAAATTTAACAAATCCTTTAAAAGTTGACAAATATTAATTATTAAAGTGATAAATATTTTTATATATAATACTTTTTCTTTTCTTGATATAATAATACTATTGTACTATTGTAAAATTTTAATATTTTATCGAATATGAACAAAGTTTCAGTGAATCTTTTAATGTAATATTTTAGTATTCAGTTTTGTGAAATGTATTGTGACTTGCCATATGTACGTACTGTATGTTATATTGGTAAATAAATATATCTATCTATCTATGAAATTCGATGTGGGATGCGTATTTTAAAGAATATTCACGTGACAATTTCAAAAAAAAAACAATATTTTAGAAAAAATGGCCTATTTTAGAAGAGTTGTATCAGAGCCTGTATAGAGCTCGCCTTAGTCTCAAAATGTAGCAAATTACCTCTATTTTAAGAGTATATGGAGTGACTATACCGGCTGGATTCTTCCTTCACGGAGATATTATGCAAAAACTGAAAAAAGGCAGAAAATTTCATGGTCTTTTGGGTACACTGCCGCTCGCACAGCACTTTGGGAACTGCAAATTTGTTTTTAATATTGGTTAAGGTCCAAACAACTTATAAAAAATTCAGAACAACCCGACCTTTTGCAAGCAAGGATGTACATCTTTGGATTATCATTCCAAACTCTTAAACTATTAAAGTTCAGTTTGGGGTGCGGCAACGAAAACCTTAGTGAAACCAACAAAAAATTTATATAAACTCAATAAACATTTGAATATATCATCACTTGAACTCTGTACCTTCATTCATGTGGTTGGTAACGAATTGTAGAATTCGAATCTTATCTTCAAGTTTTATAGTGATCAGCACCATTATTCAACCTGATATTCCAAAAATTTATCAACGATGATATTGAAATCTAACATAGGACGACAGTAAAATTATCATACAGGAATCATTTTGTATAAAATGCAATAAAGAAATATTGAAAAGTCCGTTTGAACATGAACTTGAAAAAACATTCATTGAAATTAGATAATTGACAATTATCCATTAATTTTTTGTTATTACCATGTTCTGAGATGTAATGAACTTTGTGAGTTTCTTTGAAGATGAATTTTGTTATTGAATGAATTAATCTGTTTTCAAATCACAAATTAGATAGTCGCCAAAGATTTACAAAGATTTCAATACTATTTTTCTGAATACATTTCCTTGTTGGAGTATAAGGGAGAGTAGCCCCAGTGAATAATTTCAGAATGGTAATTTTCTGTGATCGTTTCAGGTTGTAGGTTTGGCTCGAAGAAAAGACAGATTAGAAGAGCTGAGTAAGAGCCTCTCTGGTAAACCTGGCAAACTCCACCCCATCCAAACTGACATGAGCAAAGAGCAGGATATTCTGAAGGCCTTCGAATGGACCAAAACGAATTTAGGACCCGTCCATATTCTCGTGAACAACGCTGGTGTGGAAATATCCGCAACGTTGGAACAAGGAGTGACAGAAAATTGGATGAAAATGTTCCAAGTGAATGTTATTGGCCTCAGCATAGCAACGAGGGAAGCGTTGAAGGATATGAAAAAAAATAATGTTAATGGACACATAATTCATATCAACAGCGTAGCAGGTCAAATGCACCCGAAACTTCCCTCAATATCTATGTACGCTGCCAGTAAGCATTCTGTAACAAGTCTGACGGAATCACTCAGATACGAATTGGCTACTACAGGATCCAAAATAAAAGTAACGGTGAGTTTATTCTGTTAATTTTCAACTAAAACTCATGTGGAAAATACACTTCTATTCACAATTATTCGAAAATTAGTTCGTTCCTAACTTATTTTTAGGTTGAAAAATAACTGAGACGAGGTAAGAAATAACTTTTCCTACGACCACGGGGTCTATTCTCCACTGTTCGCATAAGAAGCCTACGTTCATATTCGCCCATTCTGAAGTTCAGTCATAACGACCTCTACGGGTTTGTAGGTTTATAATGTGACCATATGTTCGAATGCTCAGTTTGCGAAGGGTTAAGAATAGCACCCCAGATAGGAAAGTATCATATCTCACTCTGTACTTCCATGGAAAGTCACCTTTATTCTCTCGTGTGCGGCTGTCAAGAAACCGTCAAACCCTTGAATCCTGTAAGATTTTCAGATGTAATTATTATTTGCTCTGACAAAATAGTTAAGGCTTTCGCGGCCGAGGTTTTCAGTTTCACTTCTTTTATTCGGGTTTGAAGGCCGTCGTTTTTTGGAATTTCTTCCTGACGTTTCGCTGGCTCGAGTGGCTAGCTTCTTCAGAGGCTCATTCATCTTGAAATTCACTCTGATGACTGGAGATTTTTTCTTCGCAACTTGTATTTATGCCGATTCAGGTAGTTTGCGGTGCTAATTATTCCATTCGGATTAGGGGAATTGTCATTAATATTGATTACCTTGTTTACCTCATCTGGGTTCGGAGAATAATCATCATTATTATCTGAAGAACTGTCTGCAGTTATTATCGATTTTCTTAAAATGGGATTCCATATTCGGTTGAGGTTGACAGCTTCTTCTTTTCTGTTGAAATTATCCGTGTGTTTGTGGATTTCTATTGCTTCCCGTACTGGTCGGCTATGGTATCCCTGGTTGGGTGCAATCAGTTTTGCATTTTCAAACAGAATCCTGTGGTTACCCTCACTAAGTGCGTGTTCCGCCACAGCCGACTTGTCAGTTTGCCCTAGTCTGCAGTTTCTCTCATGTTCCTTTAGCCTTGTTCCCATGGATCTTTTGGTACCGATGTATACCTTCCCGCAGGTGCACGGTATGCGATAAACCCCTGCTGCAGACAGTGGATCTCTTTTGTCTTTAGCCGATCTGAGGCTCTATTGAATCTTCTTTGTGGGTTCAAATACAGTTTTTATGTTGTATTTACCCAGGAGTTTTCCAATTCTGTCTGTGACCCTCGGGATGTATGGCAAATATGCATGTGCAACTATCTGAACGTCCTCCCTGTTTCGAACAGTGGAATTCTTCAGTTTCATGGCCCTGTTGATCTCGGGTACACTGTATCCATTCGACCTCAAGGTCACTTGAAGATGTTCCAGTTCTTCCCCCAGATGTTCTGGTTCGCATATTCTTCGAGCACGTTCCGTTAGAGTAGAAATGACTCCTCTCTTTTGGCTGGGATGGTGGTTCGATAGTGCGTGCAGGTACCTATCCGTGTGTGTGGGTTTTCGGTATACTTTGTGGGTTAGTCTAGCCCACATCCTTCGATCAGTACATCCAGGTATGATATTCGTTGGTCCTGTTCAGTCTCCATGGTGAACTTAATATTGGGGTGTTGAGCGTTCAAGTGGTCGAGAAAGAGTTTTAGAGCGTCCCTACCATGTTTCCAGATGACGAATGTGTCATCCACGTAGCGTAGCCACAAGGTCGGCTTCAATTCGAAGGCGTCGATTGCGTTCTTCCATGAAGAAGTTGGCTACTACTGGGCTAAGTGGACTTCCCATTGCCATGCCATCCAATTGCTCATAGAAGTTTCCCCTCCATTGAAAGTAACTTCCCGTGAGACATGCTTGGAAAAGTCCAACGATATCATTAGGGAACAAGTAGGCTAGCTCCTTCAGGGAGTCTTCCAGTGGGACGTTGGTAAACAAGGACACAACATCGAAGCTGACCATAATATCTGTCGGTTCCAACGTTAAGCCTCTAATTTTACCCACGAAGTCTGTCGAATCCTTGACGTAGGAGTTTGTTCTTTCTACATGAGGCTGGAGGAGCGAGGCCAGATGTTTTGCCAAGTGATAGGTAGGTGAGCCTGGGGCACTGACTATTGGTCTCAGTGGCATGCTGGGTTTGTGCACCTTCGGAAGACCATAGAGCCTGGGTGGAACGGCTTCAGTTCTGAGAATGGTTTTCTTTATGGTTTCCGTCAGTGAGGACGACTTACTGAGTTTGTTTACATTCCACAACTTTGATTGTGTTGGGTCCCTTACGAGTTTGCGGTAGTTAGAAGGTTCTAGAAGTTCTTCAATTTTGCTATTGTATTCCTTCGTTTTGAGAAGAACCGTGGCATTTCCCTTGTCCGCTGGTAGAATCGTGATCCCCTCATCAGAATTCAAGATTCTTAAGGCTGCAATCTCTCTTTTTGGGATATTGCATTTTGGAGGCCGTGCCTTGCTCAGGATATTCGCTGTCACAATTCTGATTTCTTCAGCTTTTCCATCCGGTAAATTCCTGATTGCTGCTTCCGTATTGGCGATGATTTCCTCTTTTGGTACCTGCCGCGGAATGATTGCGAAATAACCGCCTCGTGCTAACACTGACATCTCGTCTTCAGTGAGATCCCGGTCTGTTCGGTTTATGACCACTCTGGACAAGTCTAAGCGTGGGGCGGCCGAACTTCTATTCTTGTGTAGCTTGTCAAACTTCACTTTGTGGTTGTTATTCACTCTGTCCCGTTCATTTCTCACTTTTGAGTACGATATGCCATCTAATTTACCCAGTCTTCAGGTTTCATTCGGTTGCTGAGCTCTAGGTGATATTATTTGCTCTTTCTAATTGATATTATTCACATGAAAACTATTGATATTATTCACATGGAAACTGGACCAAAAACTGATTATTTATGAAAATTTAAGAAGAGAAAAAATAGTTTGGACGCCCAAAATCGATTCCACAACCTTGCGGTTATCTTAACGGTTACTTTACCAACTAAGCTATTTCAGATTTGAATTAACGTCATGAGATATCTAATAAGTCGATTTACATTAATCTTTTTATGACTTGTATTTTCAATTTATCAAAACAAAATTTTGCTATTTTGCAACGGCAGATATCGAATGACTGTCAGTCAACCTGAAGAGCTGGGCCATGCCCAAAGTGGGATATATCGTGTAACAAAGCTTTGAAAAATTGATGTCTCCGTTTTCAAGATCCAAGTTTTTATCTTTTCATTGAATAATTCATTGCTATTCATATTTTTCATTGAATCGGGAATTCATCTGAAGAAGTCATGGTCAAGTAGCATTTTTTTGTCAAATTGTCTTTTCGCAGCGAGGTGATTTTTATTATTTTTTGTATCATAGGAGTGAACAATAGATTCCAACTGAATGTTTTTTTTATTGATTATGATGCTCAGACAGAATAGTTCACGAATATCCAATATTGCTATTTCCTTTCAAACACCATCACTCGAGTAATTTCTTCCCTGTATAATATTATTCTTAAATTCTTCTAATAACAATCACTCATTCCTTCCCAACCTATTATCCCATATGCAAGCTGTGACTGAACGAGTGCAAAATACAGGGGTGTAAGGTGTTTTGTATCCAGATATTTTATCAGATATATGAATCTATAAAGAGTACCTCTGATCTTTCTTATTATAGCTTTGATATGAGTATCCCAACGTAAGTGTCTACCTAATATTATTCCGAGATATTTGAAAGTGTCAGTTTCAGGTAATTTGTATTTACTTTGTTGGTCTTTCATATTGAGCTGTCTTATATTTGGTAGTTCGGTTATGTATGACGCAAAAGGTAATTATTTTGTCCTATCGAAATTATACTCAATTATTTATTATACCTGAACCATCTTTCGATGTTCAAAAACTCCTGTTCTCCTGAAGTTTTCAGTTGTTCCCATGGTGATTCCCTATAGAGAACAGCCGTATTGTCGCACTCAGCTTACGTCTCTTGCTATAATATTTGCCACTCGTGTGAAAAATGTCACTCTACGCACTAGTGATGTAATGTACTGTTCCCGGCCCTCCTGAAACGTTCCAATCTCTTTGAATTTCACTCTGAATGTCAATCTACTCATCAGTATTCCTGAAGTGTTCAGAGCCCCTCTAACGTGTACAGATCAAAGTAGGTATAATAAAACAAGTTAACCCTGACACGATAATAGTATAGCTACGACATACTAGCTCAGTACCTAACGTAGAAACAAAAAATGTATAAGTTATTTTTTCCATCCAAACCGCAACTCTCTTCAACATCTAGAGCCTAACTCAGTTTTCCAAAATAGGACGTTACTTTTTCATCAGCCAGTCCATTTTTATTCTTCAAAATACCGCCGATATATCATTGAGTAATCCAAACATTGCATATATGCAGTAATCCTCGTGATTCAACTGAGAATTGTGTAATATTATTGGTATGCCAAACACACATCATTCTAATAATGATATATGTTGGGAGCTTCATGAACTTGGTCTATTTGCAATGAAACATAAAACGTATCGGAATGATCTTGCCAATATTAATTTCTTGTTCATTCTATGAGCTCTCTTGGAATGACTGAGTGAAATACCCCTGTCTCGAGAAATATCCTATCAGGGCTTTTAGACTCGCTAAGTAATATTTTTCTCTGGAGAAAAATGGTTCACTTTCCGCCTTGCTATGTAATATACTGTTACGTTCATTATTTGTCCATACCAAAAAAGAGATTAAAGTAATTGGTTGAGCTTCAAGTTTCGAATACATGAAATCATCAAATGACTTTTCAGAGCATCAGTCCCGGTTTGGTTGAAACCGAAATGATAAGCGATGAAATGAGGAAGCAGGAAGAGACGCAAAAAGCGATCGCAGACAATCGCATTCTTATGGCAGATGATATTGCACAAGCAGCATTGTACGCTTTGTCGACACCGCCACGGGTTCAGGTATGTTATACTACCGACTAAGTTGATTACCTAGACGACAGGAATTTTTATGGAATATAGTAAATAATACTGTAATTTTCAACAAGCAATGATTCACGACTATGAAGTTTGCAAACTTCACGGAAAATTCGCATTCCATGCGAGTTATACACTATACTTTTTCTACGGCTGTATTATATATTAGCGAAATCATTTAACAAGTAATATTCACTTCGAATTCAATGTCATTCAAAATTTCCATCAGGGTATAATTGAATAAGTAAATGGAGCTGTCATTGCTTACACTTCGACATGATGGTGACCTGATTCAATATTTTATGTAATGTATTAGAATAATACAGAAAGTGCTACCTTATAGGATTTTTTTGCCAAACAGGATCCGGAAATTATTGAAGTAAACATTTTATAAAATAAATTGTTAGGTGTCTTCTAGCTTCTGAGCAATGTTCGGCAGGTTTTTGGGCCTGACGTTTCGTCTGCATCTGCGGCAGACATTCTCAAATGCGATGCGGCAATGGTCATAGTAACATTCTCTGCTGCGAGGCTTTGATTAGATGTGATTCAGATGATGAGTCACCATTTATGGGCCCTTACAGTCGGACTTTCAATAATTACAAAACAAGTTTTTCGGCCCTACATTCGTCATAGTAGACTCACAGCAAGGAGTTCAACTAAGACCACGTTGCTGAAAATGGCTGCCGAAAGCTCCGGAACTCAAAATTCCAGGACACGGCCCTCAAGCCCGAAAAACTTGCGATGTATCAACGGCGGCCTTGCAAGCCTACATTCTTTCATTTGTCAATTATTATCCCTGATCGATTTCCGGAACCAATTAGAGACAATTGACAGTACGGGTCTAGGTTATTCAGATAAGAAGAAAAAAATATCAAAAAAACATAATTATCCCATCAAATTAATAAATGTTAAGAGATACGTTCACCAGATTTGAATTTTCTAGACGTGACCATCACTGAAATAAAGAACAAACATGATTTCACAATTTTTCATATACTATCTTTGATGGACATAGTTGTACATAATTAACTCATCGAACACAATACAAAATCTCCTCCTTCAATAGAATGCTAGTCAGATTATTTCATATTCCACTTTCAGAGAACAAAAAAACTGAAATTTGTTGAGTTGAACTATATGTGAACATTGCTAACTCCTGTTTAGGAAAACAAACCATAAATCAGGTCTTTGCAATCACAGGAAGAGATGGAATACTCCTCAACATATCGACTTTCGTTGAAGAATGAACAATTGCATAACCGAAATAACGAATTCACTTTGGTGAATTCGAAAGAAAATGAAATTGAGTTTTGAAAAAATCGAGAGTATACAAGTTAACTTGTGGTTCTCGATCTGAACTTCATATAGATCAAACGAGGAGATCTTTCACCAATAGAATGAAGGAACATACAAGTAAATTTTTTAATGGAAAACATCAATGAAACAAATCGTCTACTGACAGAAGGAGATCAGTCCAAAAATAACTAAGATGTTTTAAATTTGGAGGAGAAATGTCTAGAACTCAGTCTATTCGATTTCCTGGAAATCAAATGAGTTGAGGAACATTTGCTTCATAACCAGATAGATCGGAAGTAATTATGTTCAGTTTAGCAGATGAACTCAGGCAATTTTGTCATTATCTTTCCCAGATAACACACGGGCAGCTCTTATTTCGCCTAAAGCTTTATAAACGATATATTCTTGCAACTTATCAAGCTAAATGACTACATTGATGCTAATAATGCTAAATTGCTAATAAAGATATTTGGTGGAATAAAATAGCTGATTAAACGTTCTTAGCGCTTGAATATGAATATGCAATTATGAGGAAGAAATTCCAATGGAAATAACCGATAAGAAATCTGATGAAATAATGTCAAACGGAGATATTGAGGAAGTAGTCCATGACTGGGACATCCGAATGGAGGACATCCAGTAACAGCAGAAATGATTGACAGGAGAATTAACCTCCACAATGAACCGAGAGGGTGTACCAACCTACTGTTTTACAGCTGCTAAGAAGTTTTGTAATGTGATTTATAAGAACTGATAGAACAAAGCGGAGAGGTTTTCATATTACTACATAAGCATCAATATACCCCTTACAAATCTTGTCGAGGCTGTTTAACTTGTGCCTATTTTGGATGTATAGGTACTTCTTTGATGCTGAAACAGTGTTGTCAACTCTAATTTATACAGTATTAAAGTTATGTTAGATTGCTGTATAACTATTGTTAGAGTTTTTAAAAAGTAATTTGTGCTACTTGGGGGAGTAGTTGATAGTATTCAAGATATGTATGTATATATAGAAGCACAGCGCCGGATTCATTTACTACTGGAACAAGTTTAAAAAATCTATTGTATAGTGAAACACGCGTACCGATTCAATGAACTGTCTAGTTGAAAAATACGTTAAACATACCCTCCTCTCATCATCTCATTTCTGTTTTGTTTTCAGGTACATGAGCTGACTATTCGTCCAGTTGGAGAATTATTTTAAATAGAGAGAAGAGAAGAAAAAGAAATGCATGAAAATATGGCCAATTTGTGAAAACTTCCGAACGAGCTTCCAATTTGGCTTTTTATCACTTAAGGGATCATTAAAATGTACCTGTGAAAATTTTCAGTGTTGTTTCTTTCTTATAGCTTCTTTGGGTTCTTAACCTACCACAATCTGAAAAAATAGAAATCAATATTGAATCCAGAAAAGTGTAGAAGGGCAGATTTTCAATTTACTCCGAGAAGTTGCTGCGATAATTCAAAAACTAGTCCCTTCTGAATGGAACACGTTCAATTAGTCAGAAACTCTTCATTCATCTCAAATTTACCTATCAAAAAAATACTAATATTTGTCAAAATAGTTATCGTTGACGTTTAGGATACCAAATCTGCTTCCGTTTTCAAAAATTACATGAATATTCTCTTCTAGTTTATTTTTTATTTTCCCTTTCTGTGAAAGTCAGATAATTGAGTTTTGACATATGACTTTCAAGAGTGACAGCCAGGTGTGATCCTCATCAACCAAAGTGTTTGAGATGCAAGAATCCGCACACAGCATGATGAAAGCAGATTCCTCCAACTTTCTTCTGCCATTCCTCTTCTGTTTTTCATTTTGAACCCTTTGTATCCGGATTTTTTGTTGTTAGAATCTGGTAATTTTTATAGGTGGATATACAATGAGAAACTCGATGAAATTTAATTATTTCATAACTCAGTTTCACGAAAAAAATAAAAAGCACCAATATGTTCCAATGGTATTTTATAGCGGGACAAATATGTTCTATCGGTATCCTATTCTAACAATGAAATGGTGTGAAACAATCCATGCATAACGGTGAATCGTACATTTTCATCTCAGCTTTGTGCGTCCTCCCTTCTTCTGAAAGCAGCTGAAACATCTTCTCCTGTCTCCTTTTCGAACAAGTAAGTGTTCTCCAACATTAGTTTTATGTTCGGAAGATTAAGAATGACGTCCAACTTTTCTCGTGCGTTTCCTCTCAGTTCCTTTTCTGCCTTCAACGATCAAACCTTCTGCTAGTGGTACTAAAAATTGTATGAATGTCACTTGTTTATGATTTAGTTTCTTGAAGACAACAAATGAATTATAGACTGCCATCATGAGGAGTTTGTAGTAAACTTTTCGCCACCACTTCTGGGACTTCCTATTTATATCGTAAAGTGAAGTCATTTGATCGGCTAAAGCTACTCCACCCCTTTTTGTATTATAAAATGAAATAGCCTCTGGACAATCTTTTTCTGTGTGTGGCAGTTGGATAAGACAATGAAATCTTTAGTATCCTGCCACATAATGGCAAGAGTACCTTGTCTGTTACTGACTATTTGAGATCCACCTCTGTTCATTTTTCCTTCAAATCAAGGAATGTCTTAACGACCTTTCATACATGTTCCCACTGAAGCATAGTCGATAGTACTCATCAGATGAACAGATGTGAGGAATCGGTCAAATATAAGTGTAATTTGTTTTCCAGTGATGGTGGAGGCTAATTTATTCACAACTCGCTCTCCAAGAGTCCCTTCTTGGACATTAGTTTCTTTACCGCAATATATATTCATGTCATACACATATCCTGTCTATGAATCGCATCTAGTCCAAATTTTCACTCCTTTTTTTATGGGTTTGAGTGGCATATATTGCTTGAGACTGGACCTTCCTTTGAATTTAGTCATCGATTCATCGATAGACTGATATGTGCTATCAGTTCTCGTTGAGGACAATGTTTTTTTCAAACACGAGATAACGTACAAATAATAAGTCTTGGTCGCATTTTCTGGTTTCTGAGGATCGTTGAAATACAATTTTGAAAGAAGTCTGTCTCAGGAAATTGCATTTTTTATTGATTCATTTCCGATAGTTGGATTAGTCGACCAATACACAGCAAAAGTTGGAACTCTATTATAATGTATTACAAGTGAAACTCCAGTCACAAGCATCAGTTCACTCGCAGAAGTTCTTTCAATTTTCAGTTTTTTATTGCTACGTTCAGCTTGGTATAAATCCAATCTCTGGTTTGTTTAATGAGCCATAAACATTAACAAGCTCCTGGGAAACAAAGAAACGAAGCAATCTAATTCACTGCACCTCGATTTAGTTTTGACAGTATGATAGGTGCAGATTTAGTCGACATCGATTTTCGTTCACTGGCGACCATACTATTTCCATTTCGACTGACTGAATATTAGATTCTTCATCTGGTTCAACTTCATCTTGTCTTACTTCACCAGAATCGCCATTATCGATACCAGATTCATTTTCTGATTCCAAACTTGGATCTGTATCCACATCTGAGTCAGACGGCTGAAAATCTTTATCACGAACACTATCGTCACTTTCAAATGGATCTTCTAGTGATTCATCCTCAGATTCAATTAATTCTAAATTATCAGCAATCTCCTGAAGTTCATCGAATCTCAAGGGTCTTTTTCTGTCATTCACTCTGAAAAGAATGATTCTTCATTAGGGTCAACAAGTACCTATAGGGATATTTACGACCCGCTATAAAGTCCTAGTGGGTCGTATATGAACAGAAATTATTTGCGACGAAAAAAAAAGAACTTACCTTGTGAATGTCTACAAGTCACTGAGGAGATCGAAATCACAAGATTTATCTTAAAAAGGATGTAAACGTTACCTCAATAACAAATTTTGAAATAGTAAATAGTAATATACGTAGTTTAGATTGCAATCTAGATGAGTTTTTGGTATTTGTTGAAAGCCTAGAGAGCAGTCTTGACTGCATAGTGTTGACAGAAACAAGACAGATACCCGTTTTATAATGAAATCCATTACAATACAGATTTTCAACCAATAGAAACCCATTATTTTTCAATCAAGCATGATGTGCAAGCTTTGCATTTTGACGTTTGTCAAGTCAAAATCAGTAGGTATTGAATTTTTGAAGAATTTAGTCAATTTTCGATAATCGTATGAAAATGTCTTATAGCAGTGATATAGAAGAATTATCAGCGACCCTCCACAGATGTCTTAGACAAGAAAAAAATTCAATCGAAAGGATCATATTTTTCATTTGACAAATGGAACACATATATTTTTATTTCCAACCTAACTATATGGGCTATCATGTCCGAGTGGTCAAAGGCGCCGGCAGTGGAAAAATACGTCCAGAATCAAATCCTGACCTCGGCAGAGTTTTTTTTCTTTTTCTTTTCATTTCTCATTCTTGTATTTTCCGTGGTTATACCATTAATTATAATTTTGTAGAATTTTTCAAAGAAATACGATTGATTACCTACTATTATTGTGTTCAATATAAATAACTAATAATATAATATTTTTAGTTCTTCATTATTTATTGGGTGTAGATAAAATAGCGTATGCAACTCTCATGTAATGGTTATTAATACACTCGCATAAACCATACAAACTCACCTTCGGCTCGTTTCGTATCCCGGTTTATGCTCATGTATTAATAACCATCATTACACGATCGTTGCATAATATACTATTAATATTGATGGATACAGAACATTGTACAATTAGGGCAGTAACAACCAAAATGACGGAGTGGTAATATTCATTAAATCTGGAATGTATGTCTCTCACCAATTAATAGAATTGAAATGACATATTAAAAAAAGATTTAAAAAAATGTGACTATAAGTTTTTTTAGGGGATATCAATATTAACATATCAGAAGAAACAAAGAAAACAAAAAACTATCTTGATATCATGAGTGAACATGGCTACAGGTCAACGATTAATATTCCCACTAGGGTACAAAATAATTCACACACATGTCTCGACCATATATTTGTTCATACAAATAATTATGATACCCTACTACCTCCAGCAATCCCTACATCTATAACTGACCATCATACTACATTATAACAACTCGTTCTCAATACCAAAATAAAAAGAAATAATACCAATCATAATATCGAATATATATAACACATTGATAATAAACGACTATTAAAAAATATTCAATTCGCTCCCTTGAATGACATCCTTCTGGAATCAGATCTTGAAACCAAAACAAACAAATTGATAAACATAATACAGAAAGCAATAAAACAATCTACTATCTACTCAAGGATAAAACATAATGAAAAAAACGAAAAGAATTGATTACTCCTTCACTAGTCAAGTCTATTAACAGAAAAAACAATTTGTATGCTGAATTAAAAAAAATCCTGCCAATAATAAAAAAAAAGAATATTCGAAATGTAAAAATGCAACAGAAAAATTAAAAAAGAAAGCCAAAAGAAATTATTACAATAAAAAGGTGGAAAAAGAAAAAAATCATCATCAAAGTTATGGAAACTAGTCAATGAAGTTGTTTCTAAGACTGAAAAGAGTAAGATTCAAAATATCAAAAACAATGACCAAATTATCAGTGATGAAGTGCAAATGGCAAATATATTTAATGAATATTTTGTCGAAATAGGCGAAAGTTTAGCCAGTAAAATCAATCGACCCAATAACTGTAGAGAAGATAGAACGGTGAGTTGCCACACGTTGTTTCTGTATCCAGCAACTGAGAGTGAGGTGGAAAATATTATCAAATCAGACCTGAAACCCAAAAAGGACCCGGGTTATGATAAGATCAGTGTTGACACGCTGAAACTAATAGCGGATTATATAAGTCTTCCCCTAAGTGTGATAATCAACAATTCACTCGAAACAGGGCAATTTCCAATGGCATTCAAAAACAGTATTGTAATACCAATTTTCAAAGCTGGAGACAGGGATGATGTGGCAAATCATAGACCGATTTCACTTATAACAAGCCTGGCTAAAGTATTAGAAAAGATTGTAAAAGTTAGAGTTACCAAATCCCTGGAAAAACATCATTTACTTTCAATCTCTCAATTCGGTTTTAGAAACCACAAGTCAACCCAAGATGCAATACATTTATTAGCAAACAGTATTTACTCATGCATAGATGAAGGAGAACCAGTAATCGGTATATTCCTTGACTTGGCAAAGGCTTTCGACACCACCATTCCATTCTCTTGGAAACCTTAGAGGACATGGGAATAAGAGGTACAGCACATAGTTTTTTTGAGAGTTATTTGAAAAACCGAAAACAACAGGTCGAAATAAATGATAAAATCAGCGGAACAAAGGAAATAACATGTGGTGTGCCTCAAGGAACGGTGTTGGGTCCTTTGTTATTCACAATTTATATGAACAACATATTTCTATTGGAGAAAGAGGGTCAGATCATCAGTTTCGCCGATGATACTGTGGTAATCTATAAAGACACAAACTGGTACAATTTGAAAATTAAAATAGAAAGGGATTTTGCCAAAATTAAAACCTGGTTAGACTACAGACTTTTATCGGTAAATTTCAAAAAAACGGTTTACTTACCATTCGGTAGCATCGATACTACTCTTCCGAACTATGATATAGTCATACAAAATTCTTTCGCAATAAGACCAGCAAATGAAATTAAATACTTGGGAATAATGTTAGATCGTTTTTTCAGATGGAAACCTCATGTGGACTACTTAATAAAAAAATTGAGGTGTATTTCGTATAGATTTGAAAAATTTATTGAATTCTTGAATAAAAAAGAGAGAGTAATGGTCTATCAGAGTTTGGTGGAGTCACATTTAAGCTATGGAATCATAGGATGGGGAGGTGTTTCAAGAGCACACTATAATGCAATACAGGTCTCGCAAAATAAAATCTTGAAATTACTACTTAACAAAAGCCATAGGTATCCCACTGATCAACTTTATATCGAAGCGAAAGTATTAGATATTCGACAGATATATTATATGCAAGTCAATATAAGACAATACTTGAATAGAGGTACATTACAGCGTCGTACACATGACTATGGAACCAGAAATAAACAAAAGTATGTTACACCAATTATGAACAAATACATCAGACAGATAAGTTATTTGTACTTAGGGACTAAATTATACAACACCTTGCCAGATAATGTAAAAAAAAAGAAAATACACTCAAAAGGTTTAAGACTGAAGTTAAAAGTTATATAATGAGCAGACCAAGAAGGGATATACATGAATTAATTGACAATCCTTGATTGAAAATTAACTGATTCAGTACATTGATTGTAATGCCATGGTCGGACAATGATCTTTTCTTTTCCCATGTGATATCACCTTTTCTTTCTTTTTTATTACACGTGAATCATCATAACATCTCCTGAAATCTTCCAATGCATTTTCGTTAAGTGAGTTTAGATATTTTAGATATAAGTATTGCTTAAGATTCTATATAATATTATATATTCCAACTATTTATTGTATTTTATTCTTTAATTGTCACACCACGTACAAATTATCGCCCAGATAGTTTCTGTGGTTTTATGTATTTATTGAAGTGTTTTTTCTCTCATATTTAAATTGTACCTTTACCATATTTATAACAATAAACATACATACATACACACACACATACAATGAACGACTTCGAACACAACTGGAAAACAATGTGAAAAAATAACGCACATGCAACTTTCCCATGTTGCCGCATCCTACGAAACAACAATATGACTATAAACTACTGAATTGTCCCAGTTATGGCTATTCTGCATTCACTCTGACCGCTAAAGAAATTTATGGGTATCCATTGGGATTGGGCCCTATATGTCCCTACAGGACCGAAAGGGTTGAATCATTTGAGAACCGATTCAATGATATTCAAATGATATTGAGGATTTGATTCATCAACAGTTGCTGTAAACTATCACGGCACAGTTTAAATTCCCCAGGCAAGATTCGAATCTTTTATTGAATTCTGCATTGTCATGGTGACGTTATCATTTCATAAATGATTATATTCATGCTGTGTCATCACACTATTACGGCAAAGTTCATACAAATTATCTCAGGTGATCAAGGTTACAGTGCAGATAACCAGAATTTCAAAAGAATATATACTAGTTCGGTTTCTGCTTTCGTGCAAAGTGTGTGATAGCTCAAGACGATGAGTTTGTCAATGGATCGTTGGAGAGGCAAAGTTGCCATAGTAACTGGAGCAAGCTCGGGCATAGGAGCTGCTATAGCCAGGAGATTAGTGGAAGAAGGACTGCAGGTCAGTTGAAAATGTTGAATGTTAGGCCTTTTGTTTCCGGGTTTCTGAGCCGTAGTCCGTAGGTTTTTGAAACCGATGTTTCTTCTGAATCCGATATCATTGGGAGAGTCTGCGTATTTGAAAAGGGTTCCGAAGAGTAAACTAGGACTGATGATTGAGGATCCGACACCAAGTCATTTCATAAAAACAGAGTTATTGAATGAAACACATTCAACCTTAACATCGCAGCGGAGAAACTGTCTGCCGCAGATGCAGACGAAGCATCAGGCTCGAAAACCTGCAGATCACGGCTCACAAACCCGAAAACACCATTTAGTAGTTAACGGCAGTGAAAGTTACGTATGGTGTATGCGATTGAATTTTTTATAACGATTACATGAGAGTTGCATACGCTATTTTTTTCACACCCGATATCAATAAATATTCGTATTTCTTTAGGAAATTCTACAAAATTGTAATCAATTGTTTTACCTCGGTTATTACAATGGATATAGAAAAACTACCTATTCATTTTTATTCATATTCATAATCTGGAAGTGGAAGAAACAGTTTAATTCATTTCATCATTGCTAGTCTCAATAAAGTTCAATATTGTATTGGAAATGCTGATTTTATTCTGAACCGCATTGTCAATAGTATAACTACTGCTCTTCGGGCTTGAAGGCCGTCGTACTTTGGAATTTCTTCCTGACGTTTCGCTAGCGCGAGTGGCCAGCTTCTTCAGAGGCTTATTCATCTCCGATGACTAAACAGTTCGATTTCTCAAGGCGTATTTATATTGATGCAGGTAGTCTGGAGTGTTAATTACTTCTGTCGGGTTCGGGGAATAATCATCATTATTAGTTGCCGCACAACCTGCCGTGATTTCATTAGTTATTCTTGATTTCTTTAGAATCGGATTCCAAATTCTGTTTAGAGTCAACGTTTCTTCCTTTCTGTTAAAATTGTCCGCATGTTTTTGGATCTCTATTGCCTCCCGTACCAGTCGGCTATGGTAACCCTGGTTGGGGGCAATCAGTGTTGCATTTTCGAACAGAATCTTGTGGTCGCCCTCGCTCAATGCGTGTTCCGCCACCGCCGATTTGTCGGTTTGCCCCAGCCTGCAGTTCCTTTGATGCTCTTTGAGCCTTGTACGATGTAAACCTTCCCACAGGTGCACGGTATGCGGTAAACCCCTGCCGCTGACAGTGGGTCTCTTTTGTCTTTAACCGACCTGAGGCTTTGCTGGATCTTCTTGGTCGGCTTTAAAACTGTTTTTATGTTATATTTCCCCAAGAGTTTTCCAATTCTGTCAGTCTGACAGCCCGAAGAGCAGTAGTTATACTAATAACTTCGGCCGCGAAAGCCTCAACCATTTTGTCGCATTGTCAATGTAGCCATCCACCACTGAAATTGATTTATTGTTATAAAATGATGTGTTGCATAGAGGATCTCTTTCTGAAACGAATTATGGGTATATCAAGTGTATCATTCTAGTACGGCTGTATAAAATATATGCAACGATAATGTAATCACCATTGCATGAGAGTTGCATACACTATTTTTTGTAGACTCGATAATAAATAATTGATAGCCATAAATATTATATTTGTATTGTTGGTCCCACTTATCCGGAAGTGAAAGGAATATTTGCATTCATTTCATTAATTTTCAATGTAGCCTTCCGCCACTGTATTGGATTTTCAATTTGATGAAAATATGTATCGTAATGACAAATCTGTATCATAATGTGCTCATTACGATACAGATTTTTCATTACGATACAGATATTTATTTCATTTCATCATGGATATCTTTATGAATGAATGATTATGGGTATATTAGTGTATTATTATAGTACGGGTGTAGAAAAATGCATTTATTTGAACTTCCTTTGTTCGATTGACGTGCACGTTATAGTATCATCTATAGATAAGAAAAATCACAATAAAAAGTGTCACTCATGCAAAAACTAAAATACAAGGATTATGCATGCCACAGGTTGCAAAAATGCTAATAAAAAATTTTAAATTGATTTGAATAATGATCTGAATTTCAGTTTTCCCAGATGTAGTAATACTATTTTGAATTCCCTCAGCTCCTTACTATTCAGAAAGTTTGAGAGCCTGTGTTGGAAAGGCAGACCCTCGCAAATCTTCGAATTCATTAGTAAGGCTTTCATGTTCAGAAAAAAAAGAAAAACTGTTCTATGGGTTCAATTGTTTTTCTCCTGAAGATGCACACATTGTTACGCCTGTCGAATTCAATAATATCGGTTTGGTAGTAGGGATTTCTAAAAATATGACTTTCCTTGTATATAGTGTCCCCATTAACGTTTGCACTAAATCCTATCGTCAACTAAACTCAGCAGAGATTTCATTACTTAGAATAAATCGGATGTTCTCACGCAAGCTCTAGCGAAACGTTAGGAAGAAATTCCAAAGAACGACGGCCTTCAAACCCGAAGAAAAGTAGTAATACTGAAACCTCTTCCGCGAAAGCCTTAACCATTTTGTCCATACTTTATGTGGAGCATCACAGCATCAAAACAATAGGCTTTCATTCGCTAAACTGGGTTCCGAAAATATTGAGGTGGGACATTTTTTTGAAATACGTACAGCTTATCCAATCCATCTTGACCTAATAACGTATATGCCCAGCAATCTCTTTGAAGTATACTGAGATGAAGAAACACCTATTATATGAGTTCATTGGCTTGAAATTCATTCCCAAAAGGTGTTTTTTCTTTCGACATGGTCTACATATTATTACTGCCATTACGAAGCTTAAGTTTTGAATTGAT
This sequence comes from Zygogramma bicolorata, assembly GCA_032362365.1. Classification (NCBI taxonomy): domain Eukaryota; kingdom Metazoa; phylum Arthropoda; class Insecta; order Coleoptera; family Chrysomelidae; genus Zygogramma; species Zygogramma bicolorata. The sequence goes on from JAVJAQ010005172.1 coordinate 3,261,360, forward strand.
GTGAGTCATGACTCATAGCTTCTTTTCCTATATTTAGATTTTCTAAAATATCAATTTTCAGAAAAGGTGATTCGGAAGTTTATGACAACTAAATTGCCAGATTCTGATTTCGTTGAATACCTCTCCTTTCATAAGAACCTCATTTATATAGCTTGAGGTTCATTAAAGTTATGCCTGTATCTTGCGTGTACCTCTTTTGGAAATTGACCTGCACAAATCAATACTTGATTGTAATCGAAGTCGAATGTGGATGAAAAGTTAATGTAGACTCAATGTATAGGGATGTTAGGAAAACAAATACCTCCAATGATTGGTGTCGTTTCAAATCGTGGATTTTTGTACCTCTGATATCTGGAATTATTATATATATTTATTATTTTTCTCTGGTATATAGTCTAGTTCCTAAACTGTAGATAGTGATTCATAAATTGTACGGTTCATAATTGATTTGAAGCAGGTCAAGAAATACAACAAAAATTAGTCAGGTACTTAGGTTCCAAATCCAGTTTTATTTTGCTACTTTCTTGAAACTCCTCCTTTTTCAAATACCCTTAAAGCCTGAAAATCTACGATGAGTTACTATCTGAAACTCAGGAACTAGATTATAGTCCAGTAAAGTAAAACATAATTCATATAAAATTAGATGTGAGATGCGTATTTTGAAAAATATTCACAAAATAAGTGACAATTTCGAAAAAAACAAACAATTTTTTAGAAAAAATGGCCTATATTAGGAGGGCTGTACCAGAGCCTGTAAAGAGTCCGCCTCAGTCTCAAAATGTAGCAAAAATCCTCTTTTTTGAAAGTATATGGAGTGACTATACCAGTCAGATTCTACCTTCACGGAGATATTAAGCAAAAACTGAAAAAAGTCACAAAATTTCATGGTTTTTTGGGTACAATGCCGCTCGCACAGTACTTTGGAAACTGCAAATCTGTTTCTACTATTGGTTAAGGTCGAAACAAAATATAAAAAAAATCAGAAGGAACCGACCTTTTGCAAGCAAGGATGCACAAATTTGGATTATTATTCCAAACTCCACTATTTAAGTTCAGTTTGGGGTGCGGCAACAAAAACTTTAGCAAAACCAAAAAAAATTTTTAGATATATCATCATTTGAACTCTGTACCTTCATGCATGTGGTTGAAAACGAATTGAAGAATTCGTATCTTATCTTCAAGTTTAATAGTGGTCAGCACAATCTGATATTCCAAAGATTGATATGATGATATTGAAATATAACATAGGCCGACAGTCAATTTATCATACAGGAATCATTTTGTATAAAATGCAATAAAGTAATATTGAAAGTCCGTTTGAACATCAACTTTAAAAAACATTCATTGAAATTATATAATTGGCAAGTTCCCATTAATTTTTTGGTATTACAAATTTCTAAGATGAAATAAACTTTGTAAGTTTTTTTAGAAATAAATGTTATTGAACGAATTTATCTGTTTTCAAATAATTGGAGTATGATTGAGGGTAGCGCCAGTGAATAATTTCAAAATGGTATATTTCTATGATCGTTTCAGGTTGTAGGTTTGGATCTAAGAAAAGACAGACTGGAAGAGTTGAGTAAGAGCCTCTCTAGTAAACCTGGCAAACTCCACCCCATCCATACTGACATGACCAAAGAGCAGGATATCCTGAAGGCTTTCGAATGGACCGAAACGAATTTGGGGCCCGTCCATATTCTCGTAAACAACGCTGGTGTGGCAACACTCGGATCGTTGGAACAAGGAGAGACAAAACATTGGTTGGGAATATTCCAAGTGAATGTTATCGGCTATAGCATAGCAACGAGGGAAGCGTTGAAAGATATGAAAAAAAATAATGTTAATGGACACATAATTAATATCAACAGCGTATTAGGTCAAATGCACATGAAAGCTCCCGCAACACCTATGTACGCTGCCAGTAAGCATTCTATAACAAGTCTTACGGAATCACTCAGATACGAATTGGCTACAACAGGATCCAAAATAAAAGTTACGGTGAGTCTATTCTGTTACTTCTCAACTGAAACTGATGTGGAAAATACACTTCTATTCACAATTATTCGAAAATGTGTTCCTGACCAAAAACTGATTATTTATGAAGAATAAAGAAGAGAAAAAACGGTTTGGACGCCCAAAATCGATTCCACAACATTGCCGTTATCTTAACAGATACTGCACCAACTGAGCTATTTCAGATTTGAATTACCGTCATTAGAGATATCTACTTATATCTAGTAAGTCGAGTTACATTAACCTTACTATGATACTTCTTGTATTTTCAATTCATCAAAACAAAGCTAAAAAATTGGTAATCTATAATTTTATTATTTTAGTAGGTGGTTTTAATACGAACTATCTGTATCTAAGACAAGCAACCAGAGAACCAGACGCGGGCACATTATTTGAAAATTTAAAAAGCTAAGTAGGCTTTCGAACAAAGACTGTCACAAATAATAATAATAAGGTTTATTGGCCTACCAGTATTAAAAAACATACACAAAAACCATACAAATAGTATTAGAAGGCAAATAAACGAGAAACCATACAAGCAGTATTTAAAAATTCACTGCTTGTTAGTGATATAAGAATCATCACCACTAATATTATTATAATACTCATAACTTACAAAAGAGTTAGAAAATACAATCTAAAATATAACGATACTGAAAAATATAAAATAATATGAGGTGAAGTCACTAGAATATCAATTTACAACAGATGGTCGAATGTAATTTCAGCGTGGAATATATTGTGTAACAAAGTTTTGAAATATTGATCTCTCCGTTTTCAATATGCAAGTTTTTATCTTTTCATAGAATAATTCATTGCCATTTATATTTTTTATTGAATCGGGTATCATCTGAAAAAGTCGCGGTCCTAGATAAGTAGCATTTCTTTGTCTTTTCGCAGAGAGGTGCATTCAAAATATATTTTATGCCTTGTATCATAGGAGTGAATGATCTATTCCAATTAAATGTTTTTTTATTGTTAATGATGCTCAGAATAGTTGAGGAATATCCTATATTGCTGTTTCCTCATAAACACTTTCACTCGTGATTTCTTCCTTGTATAATATTTTTCTCGAATTATTATCCCATATGCAAGCTGTGACTGAATAAGTGCAAAATACATGGGTTCCAGGTGTTTTGTATCCAGATAATTCCTCAGATATATAAATCTATAAAGACTACCTCTGATATTTCTAATGTTATTCCTAGATATTTGAAAGTGTCAGTTTCAGGTATTCTGTAATTACTTTGTTGGTCTTTCATATTGAGCTGTCTCATATTTTGTAGTTCGGTTATGTATGACGCAAAAGGTAATTATTTTGTGTTATCGAAATTATAGTCAATTATTTATTATGCCTGAACCATCTTTCGATGTTCAAAAACTCCTGTTCTCCTGAAGTTTTCAGTTGTTCCCATGTTGATTCCCTATAGAGAACAGCCGTATCGATTGTCAAGCTCAAAATATTGTCTTCAGTTCCTAGATGCAGCAAATAAAACGTAAGATTAGTCAGGCAACTCAATAATAAACACGATCTGATATTCACACATTGTTTAATGAAATAGGTGGTTGTAGGAAAAATAGTATACATTACTTGTAGGTTTTTCAAACTCGGCTAACGTTTCGTGCTATGATATTTTCGACTCTTGGGAAAAATGTCACTTTACGCACTAGTAATGTAATATAATATTCCCGGCCCATCTGAAACTTTCCAATCTCTTCTAATTTTACTCTAAATGTCAGTCTACTCATCAGAATTCCCGAAGTGCCCCTCTAACGTGTACAGATCAAAGTAAGTACCTATACAAAACAAGTTAACCCTGACACGATAATAGTATAGCTCCGACATACTAGCTCAGTACCTAACGTAGAAACAAAAAATGTATAAGTCACTTTCTCCATCCTAACCGCAACTCTCTTCAACATCTAGAGCCTAACTCAGTTTTCAAAAATAGGACGTTACTTTTTCATCAGCCAGTCCATTTTTATTCTTCAAAATACCGCCGATATATCATTGAGTAATCCAAACATTGCATATATGCAGCAATCCTCGTGATACAACTGAGAATTGTGTAATATTATTGGTATGCCAAACACACATCATTCTAATAATGATATTTGTTGGGAGTTTTATGAACTTGGTCTATTTGCAATGAAACATAAAACGTATTGGAATGATCTTGCCAATATTCATTTCTTGTTCATTCTATGAGCTCACTTCGAATGATTGAGTAAAATACCGCTCTCTCGAGAAATATCCTATCTCGCTTTTAGACTGGCTAAGTAATATTTTTCTCTTGAGAAAAATGGTTCACTTTCCGCCTTGCTATGTAATATACTGTTACGTTCATTATTTGCGCATACCAAAGAAGATATTGAAGTAATTGGTTGAGCTCCAAGTTTCGAATTCATGACACAATCAAATAACATTTCAGAGCATCAGTCCCGGTTTGGTTGACACCGAAATTATAAGCGATGAATTGAGGAAGGAGGAAGAGCTGCAAAAAGCGATCGCAGACAATCGCATTCTCATGCCAGATGATATTGCACAAGCAGCATTGTACGTTTTGTCTACACCGCCACGGGTTCAGGTATGTTATACGACCGACTAAGTTGAATAGGTACCTAGATGGCAGGAATTTTTATGGAATATAGTAAATAATACTGTAATTTTTACCAAGGGGCCTTTCATAAAATACGTTCGCATACAAGGGGGGGGAGGTGTCCGGCTGAGTGTGACAAAATGTGACAAGGGGGGACGGGGGGGTATACGGCAACGTAACGTTCGCCGTTTATTATTTTTTGACATGAGCGCTAGGCGTGACCACTTTTGGTAGAAATCTACTTTTTCAGTAGATTTCTGACGAAAATTGAAAAATTTTAGTATGAAAGAAATCTTCAGTAGATTTTGGTAGAAATCTACATGTGCGACATCTAACGAATTCCTAAACTCGTCAGATTTTTTAATCAAATCTATAGTGACTCCATCTTTGCGGATGAATTATCAATTGAGATTGCGAATTAATCTTGTTACAGTACACTGTATTTCACTATACAAATGAAACAAAATAAAGCGATTTTTAACTGTTTCATTGTGCTATTGAGCATTGAATCTTCTGATTATGTACAATATGTATATTATTTGTGGCCATCCATAAATAAATATTTTTAGTTTTCAGAATTTGTGTACTATTATTTAGAATTTATCATACTCAGCAGGGGGGGGGGGTCTTAGTTTTTGTGACGAAATATTCCTAGGGGGGGTCACAAAAAGTGTGACACAGCGTGACAATGGGGGGGGGAGGGGGTCAAAAAAAGCTGATTTTAGTGTGACGTATTTTATGAACGGCCCCCAAGCAATGATCCACGACTATGAAGTTTACAAACTTCGTGGAAAATTCGCATTTTATAAAAAAAATTGTTAGGTGTTTTCGAGCTTCTGAGCAGTGTTCGGCAGACTTTTGGGCCTAACATTTCGTCTGCATCTGCGAAAGACATTCTGAAAGGCGATGCGCCAATGGTCGAAGTAACATTTTCTGCTGCGAGGCTTTGATTACATGTGATTCAGACGATAAGTCTCCATTTATCGGTCCTTGGAGTCGGACTGTTAATTATTCAAATCAGATTTTTCGGGCTTGAGGGCTGTGTCCTGGAATTTTAAGTTCCGGAGCTCTCGGCTGCATGTGCGGCAGCCATCTTCAGCGGCGTGGTCTTAGTTAGTGTGAGTCTACTATAACAATGTAGGCTCACAGGAAGAAGTTCAACTAAAAAAACGCCGCTGAAGATGGCTGCCGCAGATGCAGCCGAAAGCTCCGGAACTCAAAATCCCTAATTGATTTTCGGAATCAATTAGGGACAATTGACAGTACGACTCTAGGTCATTCAGATAAAAAGAGAAAAAAATATAAAAAAAACCATAATTATCCCATAAAATTAATGAATGTTGAGAGATACGTTCACCAGATTTGAATTTTCTAGACGTGACCATCACTTATATAAAGAACAAACATGATTTTACAATTTTTCATATACTATCTTTTATGGACATAGTTGTACATAATTAACTCATCAAACACTATACAAAATCTCCTCCTTCAATATAATGTTTCTCAGATTACTACATATTCCACTATCAGAGAACAAAAATAACTGAAATTTGTTAAGCAGAATAAGGTCAACAACGGTTTATTGTGAACATTGCTAACTCCTGTTTAGGAAAACAAACCATAAATCAGGTCTATGCAATCACCAGAAAAGATGGAATACTCCTCAATATATCGACTTTCGTAGGCGACTCCTCTAATAAAATTACTCTATTTCTGGAGAATGAACAATTGCATAGCCTACATAATAATAATATTTTTGGTGAATTCGAAAAAAAAAGATGAAACTTCAGTTTTGGAAAGATCGAGTGTATACAGGTTAACTTGTGGTTCTCGATTCAAACTCTATATCTATCAAACGAGGAGATCTTTCACCAATAGAATAGAGAACATAAAAGTAAATTTTTCAATGAAAACATCAAAGAAACAAATCATTTAGTGACAGGAGATTAGTCCAATAATTAAAAAACCTTCACCAATAGAATAAAGGATCATAAAAGTAATTTTTTTTATGAAAACATCAATGGAACAAATCATCTACTGACAGAAGGAGATTAGTGCAATAATGACTAAGATGTTTTAAATTTGGAGAAGAAAGGTCTAGAACTCAGTCTGTTCGATATCCTGGAAATCAAATGAGTTAAGGACATTTGCTTCATGACCAAATAGATCGGGGCTAATTAGGTTCAGTTTAGCAGATGAACTCAGGCAATTTTGTCAATATCTTTCCCAGAAGGAGTAGTTAATAGTACTCAAGATATGTATGTATATATAGAAGCTCAGCGCCGGATTCATTTACTACAGGAACAAGTTTGAAAAATCTATTTTATAGTGAAACACGCATACCTCTTCAATGAACTGTCCAGTTGAAGAATAGGCGAAACATACCCTCTTCTCATCATCTCATTTCTTTTTTGTTTTCAGGTACATGAGCTGACAATTCGGCCAGTTGGAGAATTAATTTAAATAGAGAGAAGAAAAGAAATGCATGAAAATATGGCCAAACTGTAGGAACTTCCGAACGAGCTTCCAATCTGGCTTTTTTATTACTTAAGGGATTATTAAAATGTATTTGTAAAATATTTCAGTGTTGTTTCTTTCTTCTAGCTTTTTTGGGTTCTTAACCTACCACAATCTGAAAAAATAGAAATTAATATTGAATCCAGACAAGTGTAGAAGGGCAGATTTTTAATTTACTCCGAGAAGTTGCTGCGATAATTGAAGAAATAGTTCCTTGTTAAAGGAACACTTTCAATTAGTCCGAAACTTTTCGTTCATCTCAAATTTACCTATCAAAAAAGTACTAATATTTGTCAAAATAGTTATCGGACCTTTCGGAAACCAATCCTGCTTCCGTTTTCAAAACTTTCATAAATATTCTCCTCTAGTTCAGTTTTTGTTTTCCCTTTCTGTAAATGTCAGATATTTGAGTTTTGACATATGTCTCCCAAGAGTGTCACTTATCAACCAAAGTGTTTGAGATGCAAGCATCAGCAGACAGCATGAGAAAATCACTCACCACTACATTCATGAAATTATATCTACATATACTATTCTTGAATAAATATTATGTTTTTGTACATATTACAGCTCATACAGTTTGCATTCATTGCTGGAATTTAATTACTACAAGTCAAAAAGTTGACATCAACATTAAGATGCCTTTCAACATTCATGAAATTTCAGTAATTTGACAGCTGCATAGAGATAAGAGATAACTGGTACGATGTTGCTATAATTCCAAAATGTTCCAAAATATACGAATGGCATACAATTACAATTGCAAGTAATGATCCTTTAAAGTTCGAAATAGGACATGTTCTGCTTTCTTTTTCTGCGCCACAAAATCTCTCGAACCACACGCGTTTTAATTCATGGTAAGTATGTTTTTTATGGAGATTAATTTTTTTATGAAGATGTTTCTTTGCATTCGGCTGATGCGATTGAAGATTCAGACTTGATGGAAGAGGATGGAAGCGACTATTATTGATGCTGTGGAAGTAGTTTAATAACATTTTGTTGAGTAAAGGTTCTGTGTTGAGTTAGGTTTGACTTATTCTTTCACATGATTGCACATTTTGGATCAAAATCAGTTTTATTTTGTTCAATTATATTTAATTTCGATACATTTTCATATACTTATTATATAGAATAGAATAGAATAGATAGAACTTTATTTCCAACAGGTGTACACCCAGTTACAGGAAATGTGTATGGATATTACATTATATTAAATAAGAACAGTAATACAATAATACTATAACAACAATACAATACAGAAAGAGATACAAAAATATAATACAATATAGTGATACAATAATACATTCAATTGAAAAATCGATAAAAAAAAAAGATATCACAAATACCAATTCATTCAAATAAGTTTTATTGGTTGGTTCTGATGAGTATACATTGTAGAATGAAATCCAGGGTAACAAAATTGATGTCGCATATATCACATATTGTGTTGAAGTTTTCGCACATTATCGTGACTGGTGCCCTACAGCCAATATTAGTTCTCCTATTATTGCAATAAAATGTTATCGTGTTTCTAGATTTTACACGAGGAACGCGTAGGCTTATTTTCTCAAGAAGTGGAATGCATGAAACATTGTTATGCAATAGATTATAGAGAAATGCAATAGTTATATAACGGCGGCGTGCTTTTAAAGATACTATGTCAAACTGACTAAGAAGAACGGAATAATCAGATCCTCTAAGAGGGTAAATTCCAGTGACTTTGAAAGATATATACTTCAAAAATTTTTTTTGTACTGCGTCAATGTCGCCAATGTATGAGTTATAAATGGGGTACCAGATTATTGCTCCATATTCAAGTTTTGACCTAACGTATGCGTTGAAAAGTGTAATAACTGTGTCAATATTTTTAAATTCTCTACAATTTCTCATTATGAAGCATGCGGCTGGCTGATGAAACTGTTTCGTCGACATGCCTAATGAATGAATATTTTTGGTCAAAGGTGACACCGAGATCTTTCATTTGGTTCAAGCGACTGATTGGTTTCCCATTAATTTTATAGGAGAATTATATTGTGTTTTCCTTTCTTGAGAATGATAGAACGTGACACTTTGAGATATATTCAACTGCAATCTATGAGTGGAACACCAATCAAACACTATGTCGATTTCACCTTGTAATATTAAACAGTCATCATAGCCCTCAATAACCCTGTATAGCTTTAAATCATCCGCATATAGCAGTTTTGTGTACTTAATTTTTTTTGCTAGGTCGTCGATGAATAGCAGAAACAAAAGTGGTCCCAAGTTCGAACCTTGTGGTACGCCGGAAGTTGGGGTATAACATATTGATTTAAAATGTTCATATTCTACGTATTGTTTTCTGTCAAAAAGATAATTTCTGAAAAGTTCAACCAAATTCACAGAGAAGCCAAACGATGATAGTTGCTGGAGAAGGAAATAAAAATCAATTTGATCGAATGCCTTTTGCATATCTGTGTACACTACGTCAACTTGCTGTCTTCTATCTAGTGTTTCAGATACGCATTGAGATAGACATGCGAGATTAGTAATGCAGGATTTTTTCTCTACAAAACCGTGTTGATCCTCGGATAAAACATTCCTGACCGAATTATATATAATATATGAGAAGAGAAAATGATATTGGTTGTTGAAAATAATCGACAACTGCTATAGACGAATATTATGATGCACCACCGCGATTTCTGAAATATTTTGTAGGCGCTGGTTTTTTGATATGGTAAAATATTCAATACAAAAAAATCGAAAAATATTTACTATTAAAAATTTTTGATTTGCACCATAATATCATCTGGTCCCATTCTTTAAGATTTCTCAATAATCAGACGTTTTTCAAGTGATGCTAGGTTAGTTAGGTTCGATTTTGATTCATCTTAATCAGTCTCTATTCCAGTGATGCTAGGTTAGTTAAGTTTGATTTTGATTTATCTCAATAATCAGACGTGATTCAAATGATGCTACAGGTTAGTTTATGTTTTGATGGCAATTCGAATACTTTGACAGTCACTGTTGTCAGTGTCAATGGGGAATTTTTCTAAGTAAACATTTTGATACATTTTGATATTTTCAATGGATATTTGAAGAAAAAATATGCTCAATTCTGATGTGTTCAATCAAAAAAAGGGTGAGTACTTGTAATTCGTTCGAAATTTCGTGACTATAGCAACAAAACCATGAGATTTTTTCAACTCAGAAATTACTTGTTTTTTTGCTATAATTTCAGTTTTTCACACGAAAAAATCGTTTCTCATGGCTTCCGCGCCAAAATTTCTATGTATTTTTCGATTGTAGGCCGTTTCTGGCGATTTCCAAAAAAAATTACAAAAATTGTCGATTTCGTACACCTATTTTACACCTTTGCCGCAGATTCCTTCAACTTTCGTCTCCTGCTATTCCTTTTTTGTTGTTCATCCAACCCTTCCAATCCGGATTTTTTGGAGTTAGAATCTGCTGATTTTTTTAGGTGGATATGAGAGATGGTAGTAGACAATGAGCAAACTCGATGAAATTTCTTTACTCAGTTTGACGAGAGAAAAACAGGCACCAATATGTCCCAATGGTATTTTATAGCGGGGCAAATATGTCTTAAGTATCCTATTCTAAGAATGAAATGGTGTGAAACAATCCATGCATAACAGTAAATTGCACATTTTCCCCTCACCTGCTTTGTGCGTCTTTCTCTCTTCCTCTGGGAGCAGCTGAAACATCTTCTGTCTCCTTCTTGAACAAGTGTTCCCCAACATTAGTTTTATGTTCGGAAGATTTAGAATGACGTCCAACTCTTCTCATGCGTTTCCTCTCAGTTCCTTTTCTGGCTTCAACTATCAAACCTTCTGCTAGTGGAACTGAAAATTGTATGGATGTCACTTGTTCACGAGTTAGTTCCTTAAAGACAAGAAATGAATTATAGACTGCCATCATGAGGAGTTTGTAGTAAACTTTTCGCCACCACTTCTGGGACTTCCTATTTATCATAAAGTGAAGTCTTTGATCGGCTAGATCTACTCCACCCATTTTTTTTTATACAATGAAATAGCCTCTGGACAATCTATTTCTGTTATAGAACCATCTTTCATCTTTCTGTTTACTTTCACGAAAGTTGGTGTGTGGCAGTTAGATGAGACAATGAAATCTTTAGTATTCTGCTACCTAATGGCAAGAGTACCTTGTCTGTTACTGACTATTTGAAATTCACCACTGTTCAATTCTCCTTCGAATCGAGGAACGTCTTCACGACCTTTCATACAAATTACCACTGAAGCATAGTCGATAGTATTCATCAGATGAACAGATGTGAAGAATCGGTCAAATATAAGTGTAATTTGTTTTCCAGTGATGGTGGAGGCTAATTCATCCACAACTTGCTCTCCAAGATTCCCTTCTTGGATATTAGTTTCTTTTCCGCAATATATATTCATGTCATGCACATATCCTGAAGATGAATCGCATCTAGTTCAAATTTTCACTCCTCTTTTTATGGGTTTGAGTGGCATATATTGCTTGAGACTGGACCTTCCTTTGTGTTGAGGAGAATGTTTTTTTCAAACACGAGATAACTTCGTCCAAATAATAAGTCTGGGTCGCATTTTCTGGTTTCTGAGGATCGTTGAAATACAATTTTGGAAGAAGTCTGTCTCGGGAGATTGCATTTTTTATTGCTTCATTTCCAAGAGTTGGATTAGTCGACCAATACACAGCAAAAGTTGGAACCCTATAATAATGCATCAAAAGTGAAACTCCAGTCACTAGCATCAGTTCACTAGCAAAAGTTCTCTCAATTTTCAGTTTTTATTGCTACTTCAGGTTGGTATAGATCCAATCTCAGTTTTGTACAATGACTCGATTTAATTTTGACTGTATTTGACTGCTATTTTGCTAGTTGTTTGTATCAGCCTAGGTCTAGGAAAGATACTCTGCTCGAGTATGATTTTCAATTATGGGAAGTCATCGACCTAATGTTGATGATGGCACTGCCTTGCACTGATGAGTGGCCCAATAGCCCGAAACCGGTCTGCAAGTGTGTCCCGTCCCAGTAATTGAAAATCAATTCTGGTAGTTGTATCGCCACGAGCATATGTGGAATTTCTTCTGTGAAGAATTCCGCACTGACACCTGTTGGATGTAATTCAATGCCCTTCGTGGTATTAGCCAGGGGAGTAGTTGTTTTCTAATAGGTGTTAGTCCGTCAACCTACAGTGTAGGTGAGTTGAGGCTGGCCTGAACAAATTGTTCATTTTTTGAATATTTGATTTAAAGCCAGTCTTCAAGCATCCCCATGAATTTTTGTGAAATTGATAGGTGCAGATTCAGTAGACATCAATTTTCTGGGTGAAAAATCATTTTCGTTCACTGGCGACCAAATTATTTTCATTTCGTCTGGCTGAATATCAGATTCTTCATCTGGTTCAACTTCATCTTGTCTCAGTTCACCAGAATCGCCATTATCGATACCAGATTCATTTTCTGATTCCAAACTTGGATCTGTATCCATATCTTAGTCAGACGGCTGAAAATGTTTATCACGAACACTATCGTCACTTTCAAATGGATCTTCTAGTGATTCATCCTCAGATTCAATTAATTCTAGATTATCAGCAAGCTCCTGAAGTTCATCGAATCTCAAGGGTTCTGTTATTCACTCTGAAAAGAATGATACTTCATTAGAGTCAACAATTACCTATAGGGATATTTACGACCCGCTATAAAGTCCTAGTGGGACGTATATGTACAGAAATTATTTTCGACGAAAAAGAAATGATTGAATATTTTCCAATGATTTCAACTTACCTTGTGAATGAAAGAATGTAGGCTTTCATGGCCGGTGTTGTAATATCGCAAGGTTTTCGGGCTTGAGGGCCGTGTATTGGAATTTTTAATTCCGGAGCTTTCGGCTACATCTGCGGCAGCCATCTTCAGCGGCGTAGTCGTAGGTCAACTCTCCGGTGCGAGTCTACTATGACTGGTGTTACATCTGGAGGTGGCGACTTGTTCTTATGAGGTTGGATCGTGTTCTGTCGGACGTCGGATTCTCTGGATATGTCGGACCGTGGCGTTAATTTATTCAGAACCGGATGCCAAATTTTGTTTAGACTTAATCCTTCTTCCTTCCTATTGAAATTATCTTTGTGTTTATATATTTCAATTGCTTCCCGGTATAAGCGAGTGGAGTAATGTTTGGTCGTTGAGAGAATTGAAGTCTTATCGAACTGGATGTTGTGGTTTTCTATAAGGGCATGTTCCGCTACAGCTGATTTTTCAGTTTGCCCTAATCGACAATTTCGTCTATGTTCACTGATTCGTGTCTTGAAGCTGCGTTTGGTGGTTCCTACATATACTTTTCCACACGAGCACGGAATCCTGTACACCCCAGCATTAGATAGTGGGTCTCTAGGATCTTTAGCAGATCTCAGGTGTTCCTGTATTTTCCTCGTGGGTTTGTATATTGTTTTGATATTGTGTTTCTTCAATAGACGTAAGCAATCATCAATTCCCCAAGAAACACAAAAGTCTTTATGCAAATCGGAAGCGGTCACCCCCAGACTATATGGACGTCCGAAGATTCATAAACCAGACGTAATTTGTTACTAAAAAAAGTGTCCCACTAAATTCTTATTTCTTGCCCTACGGATAATCGTAGAGCAATGAACGAAACAGTTTTGGATAGTCAAAGAGTTGAACTACAAATTATCGTTTTTGGAAAATCGATTTTTTCAATGTGATACCTTTAAAAATGGCGTCAAAAAAACAACGTTTTTCAAACTAAAAAACAATTAGGAAAAAATGGTCGTATCAAAATGAGAGAAAATGCATGGGAAAGCTGCTATTTTTCTACGAATTTTGACAACCTTACTTTTGTTCCACGATAATTAGGAGCCAAGATAACAATTTTTATCATTCAGTTTACCCTCCATTTGTTTGTTTATATGAAGCAACGAGACCTCGACGACTGCACAGAGCAAGAGTCATATTATCCATAGGAACCAGCAGAATTTGTTTTCCACAATTATTTATCATAATTATTGATAGGATAAGTGGAGGTTCTTCCGGGACCGTTCGACTGCCGTGTAGAGGGGGAAGCCGGAGAGAGCGATCTACCGCTAAGCGGCCGTCGAGTACACCGCGTGAAATAAACTGATCAAAGCCCAAAATGGCCACGCTGTCTGTATCTCGGGAAATACTGGACAAGTTTTGTTTTTTTTTATATTCAATAGTGCATCAAGATATGATCGAATATCACTATGGCTTACCCGGTTTGTTTTCGGAAATCCCTAAAATCGCAAATAATTCAATTTTTACGCTGCAAATGTAGTGAATTATTCGTTCATTTCAAATTCAACTCTTATAATACGGTGTCAAATGTTACCTTAGTTAGACGGAGAAAGCAAGTTTTCTCTGACATTCGAAAATGAATAAAGCACGGCTCATCTCCTTTCCAATTGATATTTTTACAAATGTGTATATATGAATGTTATTCAATATTAAGATTTTTGGCCCATTTATGTGCAACATTATTCTTTGATATTTACATCATGTAACTGAAAATGTCTATTAACATTCATCTATTCACATGTTTATTTTGTCTCCGTTAGGTTAGTCAGGTCCTATAAATTTTCGTTTGTTTCTTTCAGCAGAGTGTGATTTCCATGTTAATACTACTGTACAGAGTGTCCCCGATTGAACAGTTTGTATCGTTCCGGCCGGTTATACTGAGTGCGCGAAATAAACATTCCATTTGAACTTTTATTTTGGTAGTGATTTGAACATGTATTATTGTTAAGCTGACTTCTGTGATAGTTCACGTGAGAATATTCAATTTTTTCGATTTCCTAAAAAGGGGAGGTTATTCATTATACATAATTTCAATTACATCTCAAGGTCAAAAATGTTTCGGTAGTAGTGTAATTTAGATACTATCCTTTAAGTAATGTTCAAACTTTATTTCATTTTATTTTGGATTCACTTACAAACATATTTTACAGTACTAACATGTAAGTATACTCAAAAACTACCTTGTGCTAACCAGAGAAAGACAATACTACTATAGAAGGAAGTCATAACGATATTCCCAGAGGAATAGTGTTAAGAGCGTTCTAGGTATTCAACACATTGAAATGAAAAAAAAAGAAAAGAAAATACATGTACAAGACAATTATAAGATTCAATTGAAATATACAAGCTCTAATATCATTTTGACTGGTCATTAAGATATCCAGGTCATTTCTGATGATTAGGAGATTGCATTGTTGCATCATGTTATTAAAGTAGTTCCCAAGATACAGACAGCGAGGTCATTTTGGGCTCTGATCAGTTTATTTCACGCGATGCATACGACGGCCGTCTCTCTTCGGCTTTCCCCTCCACACGACACGTCGAACGGCCCCGTAAGAACCTCCACTGATCCTATCAATAAATACTATGAATAATTGTGAAAAACGAATTCTGCTGGTTTCTATCGATAATATGCTTGCTCTGTGCAGTCGTCGAGGTCTCATTATTTCATATAAACAAACAAATGGAGGGAAAACTAAATGATAAAAAGTGTTATCTTGGCTCCTAATTATCGTGGAACAAAAGTAAGGTTGTCAAAATTCGTAGAAAAATAGAGGCTTTCCCATGCATTTTCTCTCATTTTGATACGACCATTTTTTCCTAATTGTTTTTTAGTTTGAAAAACGTTGTTTTTTTGACGCCATTTTTGAAGCTATCACATTGAAAAAATCGATTTTCCAAAAACGATAATTTGTAGTTCAACTCTTTGACTATCCAAAACTGTTTCGTTCATTGCTCTACGATTATCCGTAGGGCAAGAAATAACAATCTAGTGGGACACTTTTTTTAGTAACAAATTAGATTGTTGCTAACCTATCAATTGGTTTTCAACCAAATTGAAACTGTGGTTTCTACTAGTTGAAAGCTTCCCAAATTCACAGTTGCAACCCCCAAATGCATTTCAACATTTTTTAATAGAGTAATGGAAAAAACGCCTTTTTTAAACTTCCGAGCTCAATAGTTAAGCAACAAATCGGAATATCGAAATCGGGCCAACGCTAATCAATAGATTTTTCAATTATCTACAACTTTCAAATCAACTTTTTTTCGATCCGATCAATAGTTTCCATTATATAAGCAAAAAACAAAAAAAAATAATGATTTCCGGCATTCAACCGCTAATTGTTGCTAAACGCACGGACAGAATTTGGCGCAAACTTTAGGGGATAATAAGGACACATGTGTCTGCCGGAATCCACAGCTGCTTTTTGGGTAGGCAGAAATTTTACGAAAAAAGTTTATTTGATTGGACTATACAGGATCCAAAATAAAAGTAACGGTGAGTTTATTCTGTTATTTTTCAATTAAAACTCATGTGGAAAATACACTTCTATTCACAATTATTTGAAAATGTTTTCGTTCCTAACCTACTTTTAGGTTGAAAAATAACTGACACGAGGTAAAAAATGACTTTTCCTATGACCCCATAGGAAAGTGACCATTAATCTCACGCGTGCGGCTGTCAAAAAGCCGTCAAACCCGTGAATCCTGTAAGGGTTACAAATGTTATTATTAATTGCTCTTCCTTATTGATATTATTTACATGAAAACTGGACCAAAAACTTATTATTTACAGAAAATAAAGAAGAAGAAAAAAAGTTTGGACGCCCAAAAACGATTTCACAATCTCGCGGTTAACTTAACGGATACTTTACCAAGTGAGCTTTTTCAGATTTGAATTAACGTTATTCAAGATATCAACTCATATCCAGTGAGTCGATTTTAATTAATCTAATTGTGATATTTCTTGTATTTCAATTTACCAAAACAAAATATTGCTTGTTCCGTAGTTCTGTGATTTCTCGTTTCTTTGCATTCTATTACCTACTATTTCTATGTTTTCTGATTCATTCAGGCCAATAAACCTTATTATTATTATTATTATTTGTGAGAGTCTTTGTTCCTAAGCCTACTTAGTTCTTTAAATTTTCAAATAATGTGCCCGCGCGGGTTCTCTTGTTGCATATCTTAGATACAGGTAGTTCATATTAAAGGCAACTACTGAAATAATAAAATTATAAATTACCAATTTTTCAAGCTTCTGTTGCAAATTAGCAAAATTTTATTATTTATTGTCGTGGATCAATATTTGTTCCGTAGTTTTCTGAGTTTGTGGTAGGTACAAACCCAGAAAACTACGGAACAAATATTGATCCACGACAATAAATAATAAAATTTTGCTATTTTGCAACAGAAGCTTGAAAAATTGGTAATTTATAATTTTATTATTTCAGTAGTTGCCTTTAATATGAACTACCTGTATCTAAGATATGCAACAAGAGAACCCGCGCGGGCACATTATTTGAAAATTTAAAGAACTAAGTAGGCTTAGGAACAAAGACTCTCACAAATAATAATAATAATAAGGTTTATTGGCCTGAATGAATCAGAAAACATAGAAATAGTAGGTAATAGAATGCAAAGAAACGAGAAATCACAGAAGCAGTAATTATAAATTTACTGCTTGTTAGTGATGTAAAAATCATTACCAGTAATATGATTATAATACACATAACTTACGAAAGAGTTAGAAAATAAAATCTGAAATATAACAATACTGAAAAATATAAAATAATATGGGGTGAAGTCACTAGAATATCAATTTACAACAGATGTTCGAATGTAATTTCAGCGTGGAATATATTGTGTAACAAAGCTTTGAAAAATTGATCTCTCCGTTTTCAAGATCCAAGTTTTTATTTTTTTAATGAATAATTTATTGCTATTCATATTTTCATTGGATCGAGTATCTTCTGAAAAAGTCGTGGTCAAGTAGATTTTCTCTGTAGTGAGTATCCCAACTTAAGTGTCTACCTAATAATATTCCTAGATATTTAAAAGTGTCAGTTTCAGGTATTTCGTAATTACTTTGTTGGTCTTTCATATTGAGCTGTCCCATATTTAGTAGTTCGGTTATGTATGACGCAGAAGGTAATTATTTTGTCTTATCGAAATTATAGTAAATTATTTATTATGCCTGGACCATCTTTCGATGTTCAGAAACTCCTGTTCTGCCGAAGTTTCCAGTTGTTTCCATGTTGATTCCCTATAGAAAACAGCCGTATCGCTTGCGAAGCTTAAACTGCTGTCTTCAGTTTCTAGATGCAGCAAACAAAACGTAAGATCAATCAGGCAACTCAATAAACACGATCTGATATTCACACATTATTTAATAAAATAGGTAGTTGTAGGAAAAATTGTGTACATTACATGTGCGGAAGAGATTTTTCACACTGGTTGGATTGTCGCACTCAGCTAACGTCTTTTGCTACAATACGCACTAGTGATGTAATATACTGTTCCCGGCCCTTCTGAAACTTTTCAATTTCCTCGAATTTTACTCAAAAAAATGTTAATCTACTTATCAGAATTCCCGAAGTGTTCAGTTCCCCTCTAACATGTACAGATCAAAGTAGTTATACAAAACAGGTTAACCCTGACACGATAAAAGTATAGCTACGACATACTAGCTCAATACCTAACGTAGAAACAAAAAATGTATAACTCACTTCCTCTATCCAAACCCCAACTCTCTTCAACATCTACAGCTTAACTCAGTTTTCAAAAATAGGACGTTACTTTTTCATCAGCTAGTCCATTTTTATTTTTCAAAATACCACCGATATCTCATTGAGTAATCCAAGCATTGTATATTTGCAGCAATCCTCGTGATACAACTGAGAATTGTGTATATGCCAAGCACACATCATTCTAATAATGATATATGTTGAGAGTTTAAGGACTTGGTCTATTTGCAATGAAACATAAAACGTATTGGAATCATCTTGCCAATATTCATTTCATGTTCATTCTATGAGCTCACTTGGAATGACTGAGCAAAATACCGCTCTCTCGAGAAATATCCTATCTCGGCTTTTAGACTGGCTAAGTAATATTTTTCTCTGAAGAAAAATGGCTCACTCTCCGCCTTGCTGTCATATACTGTTACGTTCATTATTTGCGCGTACCAAAGAAGAGATTGGTGTAATTGGTTGAAGTCCAAGTTTCGAATTCATGACACCAACAAATGACATTTCAGAGCATCAGTCCCGGTTTGGTTGAAACCGAAATGATAAGCGATGAATTCAGGAAGAGGAAAGAGATGCAAAAAGCAATCGAAGACAATCGCATTCTTTTGGCAGATGATATTGCACAAGCAGCATTGTACGCTTTATCGACACCGCCAAGGGTTCAGGTATGTTATACTATCGACTAAGTTGAATACCTAGATGACATGAATTTATTAGGAATATAGTAAATAATACTATATTTTTTAACAAACAATGATCCACGACTATGAAGTTTACAAACTTCATGGAAAATTCGAATTCCATGCGAGTTATACACTATACTTTTTTACGGCTGTATTATATAATAGCAAAATGATTTAACAAATAGTATTCACTTCGAATTCAATGTCATTCAAAATTTCCATTTGGGTATAATTGAATAGGTAAATGGAGCTGTCATTGCTTGAAATATGACAATCCATGGGCGACTTGACCTGATTACCTTATAGGATTTTTTATCCAAACCGGTTTCGGAAATTATTGAAAGGAAATTTAATAAAATGAATTGTCAGGTGATGAGTCTCCATTTATCGGCCCTTAGAGTCGGAATGTCAATTATAACATCGCAAGTTTTTCGGGCTTAAGGGCCGTGTCCTGGAATTTTGAGTTCCGGAGCTTTCGGCTGCATGTGCGGTAGCCATCCTCAGCGGCGTGGTCTTAGTTGAACTCCTTCCTGTGAGTCTACTATGACTTATGTAGGCTCACAGGAAGAAGTTCAGCTAAGACCACGTCGCTGAAGATGGCTGTCGCAGATGTAGTCGAAAGCTCCGGAACTCAAAATTCCAGGACACGGCCCTTAAGCCCGAAAAACTTGCAATGTATCAATACCGGCTGTGAATGCCTACATTCGTTCACATGTCAATTATTATCCCCAATTGATTTTTTGGAACCAATTAGGGACAATTGACAGTAAGACTCTAGGTCATTTAGATAAGAAGAGAAAAAATATCAAAAACCATAATTATCCCATAAAATTAATAAATGTTAAGAAATACGTTCACCAGATTTGAATTTTCTAGAAGTGACCATCACTAAAATAAAAAATAAACATGATTTCACAATTTTTCATACACTATCTTTGATGGACATAGTTGTACATAATTAACTCATCAAACACAATACAAAATCTCCTCCTTCAATAGAATGCTTCTCAGATTATTGCATATTCCACATTCAGAGAACAAAAAAAAATTGAAATTTGTTAAGCAGAATTATATGTGAACATTGCTAACTCCTGTTTAGGAAAACAAACCATAAATCAGGTCTATGCAATCACAGGAAAAGATGAAATACACCATAATATATCGACTTTCGGAGGCGATTCCTCTAATAATATTACTCCATTTCTGAAGGATAAACAATTGCATAACCTACATAACGATAATATTTTTGGTGAATTCGAAAAAAAAAATGAAATTTAGTTTTGGAAAAATCGAGAGTATACAAGTTAACTTTTGGTTCTCGATCCAAACTTTATATCGATCAAACGAGGAGATCTTTCACCAATAGAATAAAGGAACATAAAAGTAATTTTTTTCATGAAAACATCAATGAAACAAATCATCTACTGACAGGAGGAGATTATTCCAAAAATGACTAAGATGTTTTACATTTGGAGAAGAAAGGTCTAGAACTCAGTCTGTTTGATTTCCTGGAAATCAAATGAGTTAAGGAACATTTGCTTCATGACCAAATAGATTGGAGTTAATTAGGTTCAGTTCAGCAGATGAACTCAGGCAATTTTGTCATTATCTTTCCCAGAAGGAGTAGTTAATAGTATTCGAGATATGTATGTATATATAGAAGCACAGCGCCGGATTCATTTACTACTGAAACAAGTTTTGAAAATCTATTGTATAGTGAAACACTCGTACCGATTTAATGAACTGTCTAGTTGAAAAATAGGCGAAACATTTCCTCCTCTCATCATCTCATTTCTTTTTCGTTTTCAGGTACATGAGCTGACAATTCGGCCAGTTGGAGAATTATTTTGAATAGAGAGAAGAAAAGAAATGCATGAAAATATGGCCAAACTGTAGGAACTTCCAAACGAGCTTCCAATCTGGCTTTTTTATCACTTAAGGGATTATTAAAATGGATGTGAAAAATTTCACTGTTGTTTTTTCTTCTAGCTTTTTTCGGTTCCTAACCTACCACAATCTGAAAAAATAGAAATGAATATTGAATCTAAACAAGTGTAGAAGGGCAGATTTTTAATTCACTCCGAGAAGTTGCTGCGATAATTGAAGAAATAGTTCCTTCTTAATGGAACACGTTCAGATTTGTGCGTCTTTCTCTCTTCTTCTGAGAGCAGCCGAAACATCTTCTTCTGTTTCCTTCTTGAACATTAGTTTTATGTTCGGAATGTTTAGAATGACGTCCAACTTTTCTCGTGCGTTCCCTCTTAGTTCCTTTTCTGCCTTCAGCTATCGAACCTTCTGCTAGTGCGACTAAAAATTGTATAAATGTCACTTGTTCATGATTAGTTTCTTGAAGACAACAAATGAATTATAGACTGCCATCATGAGGAGTTTGTAGTGAACCTTTCGCCACCACTTCTGGGACTTCCTATTTATATCGTAAAGTGAAGTCTTTGATCGGCTAGATCTACTCCATCCATTTTCGTATTATAAAATGAAATAGCCTCTGAACAATCTATTTCTGTTATAGAACCATCTTTCATCTTTCTGTTTACTTTCACGAAAGTTGGTGACTGGCAGTTGGATAAGACAATGAAATCTTTAGTATCCTGCTACCTAATGGCAAGAGTACCTTGTCTATTACTGACTATTTGAGATTCACCTCTGTTCAATTTTCCTTCAAATCGAAGAACGTCTTTACGACCTTTCATACATGTTCCCACTAAAGCATAGTCGATTGTATTCATCAGATGAACAGATGTGAAGAATCGGTCAAATATAAGTGTAATTTGTTTTCCAGTGATGGTGGAGGCTAATTTATCCACAACTCGCTCTGCAAGATTCCCTTCTTGGACATTAGTTCCTTTACCGCAATATATATTCATGTCATCATCTACATCCTGTAGATAAATAGCATCTAGTCCAAATTTTCACTCCTCTTTTTATGGGTTTGTGTGGCATATATTGCTTGAGACTGGACCTTCCTTCGAATTTAGTCATCGATTCATCGATAGACTGATATATGCTATCAGTTCTTGTTGAGGAAAATGTTTTTTTCAAACACGAGATATCTTCGTCCAAATAATAAGTCTTGGTCGCATTTTCTGGTTTCTGAGGATCGTTGAAATACTATTTTGAAAGAAGTCTGTCTTGGGAGATTGCATTTTTTATTGATTCATTTCCAAGAGTCGATTAGTCGACCAATAGATAACAAAAGTTGGAACCCTGTTATAATGCATTACAAGTGAATCTCCAATCACAAGCATCAGTTCACTCGCAGAAGTTTTTTCAATTATCAGGTTTTTATTGCTACGTTCAGCTTAGTATAGATCCAATATCTGGTTTGTACAATGAGCCATAAACATAAACAAGCTCCTGGGAAACAAAGAAAGAAAGCAATATAACTCACTGCTCCTCGATTTAGTTTTGACAGTATGGTAGGTGCACATTCAGTCGAAATCGATTTTCTGGGTGAAAAATCATTTTCTTTCACTGGCGACCATACTATTTTCATTTCATCTGACTGAATATTAGATTCTCCATCTGGTTCAACTTCATCTTGTCTTAGTTCACCAGAATCGACATTATCGATACCAAATCCATTTTCTGATCCCAAACTTGGATCTGTATCCAAATCTGAGTCAGACGGCTGAAAATCTTTATCACGAACACTATCGTCACTTTCAAATGGATCTTCTAGTGATTCATCCTCACATTCGATTAATTCTAGATTATCAACAAGCTCATGAAGTTTATCGAATCTCAAAGGTCTTTTTCTGTTATTCACTCTGAAAAGAATGATAGCTATCTCATTAGAGTCAACAAGTACCTATAGGGATATTTACGACCCGCTATAAAGTCCTAGTGGGTCGTATATGTACAGAAATTATTTTCGACGAAAAAAAATGATTAAATATTTTCTAATGACTTCACCTTACCATGTGAATGTCCACGAGTCACTGAGGAGATCGAAATCACAAGATTCATCTGGAAAATGATGTAAACGTAACCTCAATCACACCTAACAATGAACGACTTCGAACACAACTGGGAAAAAATAACGCACATGCAACTTTCCCATGTTGCCGCACCCTTCGAAACAACTGTGACAATATGATTATAAACTACTGAATTGTCCCAGTTTGGCTATTCTGCATTCACATTGACTGCTACAGAAATTTATGGCTATCCATTGGGACCTAAATGTCCCTACAGCACCAAAAGGGTTGAATCATTTGAGAACCGATGCCTAGATTCAATGATATTCAGATGATATTGAGGATTCAATTCATTAACAGTTGCTGTAAACTATCACGGCACAGTTTATCCAAGATATCTGAAGTTATCTGAAATTATTTGTGTAAATAAGCAGGATTTCGAAGTATTTCTGCTCGTTCGGTTTCTGCTTTTGTGCAAAAGATAATTCTCAAGACGATGAATTAGACACTGGATCGTTGGAATTCAAAAAAAATTAACTTCCCCAGGCGGGATTCGAATCTCTTCTTGAATTCTGCATTGTCATCTCTTCTTGAATTCTGCATCGTCATGGTGACGTTATCATTTCATGATTATATTTATGTTGTGTCATCACACTATTACGGCGAAGTTCATACAAATTATCTCAGGTGATCAAGGTTACAGTGCAGATAGGCAGAATTTCAAAAGTATATATACTAGTTCGGTTTCTGCTTTCGTGCAAAGTGTGTGATAGCTCAAGACGATGAGTTTGTCAATGGATCGCTGGAGAGGCAAAGTTGCCATAGTAACTGGAGCAAGCTCGGGCATAGGAGCTGCTATAGCCAGGAGGTTAGTGGAAGAAGGACTGCAGGTCAGTTGTACATTTTGAATGTTAGGCCTTTCTTTCCGAGTTTCTGAGCCGTGGTCTACAGGTTTTTGAAGCCGATTTTTCTTCTGAATTTGATATCATTGAAAGAGTCTGTGTATTTTAAAAGGGTTCCGAAAATTAACCTAGGCCTGATGGTTGACGGTTCGACACCAAGTCATTCAATAAAAGTAGAGTTGATGAATGAACCACAGTCAACCATAGCATCGCAGCGGAGAAATTGTCTGCAGTAGATGCAGACGAAGCGTCAGGCTCGAAAACCTGCAGATCACGGCTCAGAAACCCGAAAACACCTAACAATTCAGTAGTTAACGGCAGTGAAAGTTACGTATGGTGTATGCGATTGTATTTCTTATAACGTTACATGAGAGTTGTTTACGCTTTTTTTTCTACACCCGATATCAATGAATAGTCGTATTTCTTTAAAAAATTCTACAAAATTGCAATTAATGGTTTTAACCTCGGTTATTACTATGGATATAGAAAAACTATTCATTCATTTTCATTCATATTCATATTGGACATAATAATTGTGAAAATACCGATTTTTCGAAAATATTGAGAGGCCCCACTGATCTGGAAGTGGAAGAAATATTTAAATTCATTTCATTATTGCTAGTTTCAACAGAGTTCATTATTTCATTGAGAATGCTGATTCAATTCTGAACCAAATTGTCAATGTAGCCATCCACCACTGAAGACGATTTATTGTTATAAAATAATGTGTTGTTATGAAAAATCTGTATCATAATGGATCTCTTTCTGGAATGAATTATGGGTATATCAAGTGTATCATTATAGTCGGCTGTAGAAAATATATGCAACGATAAGGTAATCACCATTGCATGAGAGTTGCATACACTATTTTTTGTACCCTCTATAATAAATAATTAATAGCTATGAATCTTATATTTGTATTGTGGGTCCCACTGATCCGGAATGGAAAGGAATTTTAGCATTCATTTCATTAATTTTCAATGTGGCCTTCCGCCACTGAATTGGATTTTCAATTGGATGAACATATGTATCGTAATGAAACATCTGTATCATAATGTGCTCATTATGATACAGATATTCATTTCATTTCATAATGGATATCTTTATGGATGAATGATTATGGGTATATTAGTGTATTATTATAGTACGGGTGTAGAAAAATACATTTTATTTGTTGGATGGACGTGCACGTTATAGTATCATCTATAGGTTCACAATATTGAGAAAAATCACAATGAAAAGATCAGTCATGCAAAAACTACAATACAAGGATTATGCATGCCACAGGTTGAAAAAATGCTGATAGAAAATTTAAATTTGATCTGAATTATGATCTGAATCAATCAGCCCAAGCAACGAGAAGGTTTTCAGTTTTCCCAGGTGTAGTAATACTTTCACATTAAGCTCTATTTTGAATTCCCTCCCTCAGCTCCTTACTATTCAAAAAGTTTGAGAGCCTGTGTTGAAAAGGTAGACCCTCGCAAATCTTCAAATTCACTAACAAGGCTTCCATGTTCATGACAAGAAAAACTGTTCTATAGGTTTTATATTTTTTCTCCTGAAGATGCTCACATTGTTAGCGAAACGCCTGTCGAATGCAATAATATCGGTTTGGTATTAGGAATCTCTAAAAATATGTTCTTCCCTGTTAAGGTCCAAACAACATATAAAAAAATTCAGAATGATCCGACCTTTTGCAAGCAAGGATGTACATCTTTGGATTATTATTGCAAACTCTACTATTTGAGTTCAGTTTGGGATGCGGCAACATAAACTTTAGAAAAACCAACAAAATATTTTAGATATATCATCATTTGAACCCTGTACCTTCTTACATGTGGTTGGAAACGAATTGAAGAATTCGAATCTAATCTTCAAGTTTGATAGTGGTCAGCACAATCTGATATTCCAAAAATTTATCAACGATGACATTGAAATCTAACATAGGACGACAGTCAATTAATCATACAGGAATCATTTTGTATAAATTGCCATAAAGAAATATGGAAAAGTCCGTTTGAACATCAACTTGAAACATTCATTGAAATCAGATAATTGGCAAGTTCCCATTAATTTTTTGTTTTTACAAATTTCTAAGATGGAATACACTTTTTTTTTGGAAATAATAGTATATTATGCAACGATCGTGTAATGATGGTTATTAATACATGAGCATAAACCGGGATACGAAACGAGCCGAAGGTGAGTTTCGTATGGTTTATGCGAGTGTATTAATAACCATTACATGAGAGTTGCATACGCTATTTTATCTACACCCAATAAATAATGAAGAACTAAAATTATTATATTATTACGTATTTATATTGAACACAATAATAGTAGGTAATCAATCGTATTTCTTTGAAAAATTCTACAAAATTATAATTAATGGTATAACCACAGAAAATACAACAATGAGAAATGAAAAGAAGAAAAAAAAAGGAAAAAAAAATTCTGGCGACGTCAGGAATTGAACCCGGACGTAATTATTCACTAGCGGCGCCTTTGACCATTCGGACATGAGAGCATATATAACTATGTTGAAAATAAAAACATATGTCTTGCATTTGTCAAATGAAAAATATAATCCTTTCGATTGTATTTTTTTCTTGTCTAAGACATCTGTGGAGGGTCGCTGGTAATTCTTCTATATCCCTGCTATAAGACATTTTCATACTATTATCGAAAATTGACTAAATTCTTCAAGAATTCAATACCTACTGATTTTGACTTGACAAACGTCAAAATGCAAAGCTTGCACATCATGCTTGATTGAAAAATAATGGGTTTCTATTGGTTGAAAATCTGTATCGTAATGAAAATCTGTATCGTAATGGATTTCATTATAAAACGGGTTGTGGGCATATAAGTGTATTATTAGAGTACGGGTGTAGATAAATGTTGTTATTGAACGAATTTATCTGTTTTCAAATTATTGGAGTATGAGTGAGAGTAGCGCCAGTTAATAATTTCAAAATGGTACACTTCTGTGATCGTTTCAGGTTGTAGGTTTGGATCTAAGAAAAGACAGACTGGAAGAGTTGAGTAAGAGCCTCTCTAGTAAACCTGGCAAACTCCACCCCATCCATACTGACATGACCAAAGAGCAGGATATCCTGAAGGCCTTCGAATGGACCAAAACGAATTTGGGACCCGTCCATATTCTCGTAAACAACGCTGGTGTGGCAATACCCGGATCGTTGGAACAAGGAGAGACAGAAAATTGGTTGAGAATGTTCCAAGTGAATGTTATCGGCTATAGCATAGCAGCGAGGGAAGCGTTGAAAGATATGAAAAAAAATAATGTTAATGGACACATAATTAATATCAACAGCGTATTAGGTCAAATGCATCTACACATTCCCCCAACATCTATGTACGCTGCCAGTAAGCAATCTATAACAAGTCTGACGGAATCACTCAGATACGAATTGGCTACTACAGGATCCAAAATAAAAGTTACGGTGAGTCTATTCTGTTACTTCTCAACTAAAACTCATGTGGAAAATACACTTCTATTCACAATTATTCGAAAATCAGTTCGTTCCTGACCAAAAACTGATTATTTATAAAAAATAAAGAAGAGAAGAAACAGTTTGGACACCCAAAATCGATTCCACAACCTTGGGGTTATTTTAACGGATACTGCACCAACTGAGCTATTTCAGATTTGAATTAACGTCATTAGAGATATCTACTTATATCTAGTAAGTCGATTTACATTAACCTTACTATGATATTTCTTGTATTTTCAATTCATCAAAACATAGCAAAAAAATTGGTAATCTATAATTTTATTATTTCAGTAGTTGGTTTTAATACGAAACATCTGTATGTAAGATAGGCAACCAGAGAACCAGGCGCGGGCACAATATTTGGAAATTTTAAAAGCTAAGTGGGCTTTGAAACAAAGACTGTTACAAATAATAATAATAAGGTTTCTTGGCCTACTCGTATTAGAAAACATACACAAAAACCATACAAATAGCAATAGAAGGCGAATAAACGAGAAACCATAGAAGCAGTATTTAAAAATTCACTGCTTGTTAGTGATGTAAGAATCATCACCACTAATATTATTATAATACTCATAACTTACAAAAGAGTTAGAAAATAAAATCTAAAATGTAACAATACTGAAAAATATAAAATAATATGAGGTGAAGTCACTAGAATATCAATTTACAACAGTTCGAATGTAATTTCAGCGTGGAATATATCGTGTAACAAAGCTTTGAAAAATTGATCTCTCCGTTTTCAAGATCCAAGTTTTTATCTTTTCATAGAATAATTTATTGCTATTTATATTTTTTGTTGAATCGGGTATCATCTGAAAAAGTCGCGGTCCTAGATAAGTAGCATTTCCTTGTCTTTTTGCAGCGAGGTGCATTCGAAAGATTTTTTATTCCTTGTATTATATGGGTGAATGATCTGTTCTAATTGAATGTTTTTTAATTGTTAATGATGCTCCGAATAGTTGACGAATATCCAATATTGCTGTTTCCTTATAAACACTTCCACTCGTAATTTCTTCCTTGTATAATATTTTTCTCATATTCATAAAATTACAATCACTCACTCCTCATTCTATTATTCCATATGCAAGCTGTGACTGAACAAGTACAAAATACATGGGTTCCAGATGTTTTGTATCCAGATAATTTCTCAGATATATGAATCTATAAAGAGTACATCTAATCTTTCTCATTATAGCTTTGATATGAGTATCCCAACGTTAGTGTCTACCTAATGTTATTCCTAGATATTTGCAAGTGTCAGTTTCAGGTATTTCGTAATTACTTTTGTTTTTCATTTTCAGCTGTCCCATATTTGGTAGGTCGGTTATGTGTTATGTATGACGCAAAAAGTAATCATTTTTTCTGATCGAAATTATAGTCAATTATTTATTATGCCTTAACCATCTTTCGATGTTCAAAAAGTCCTGTTCTCCTGAAGTTTCCAGTTGTTCCTATGTTTATTCCCTATAGAGAACAGCCGTATCGTTTGCGAAGCTCAAACTGTTGTCTTTAGTTTCTAGATGTAGCAAATAAAACGTAAGACTAGTCAGGCAACTCAATAAACACGATCTGATATTTACACATTGTTTAATGAAATAGGTGGTTGTAGAATAGTAAACATTGTTGGATTGTCACACTCGGCTAACCGAGTTATTTCGTGCTATGATATTTTCAACTCGTGTGAAAAATGTCACTTTACGCACTAGTAAGGTTATATAATATTCCCGGTCTATCTGAAACTTTCCAATCTCTTCTAATTTTACTCAAAATGTCAATCTACTCATCAGAATTCCCGAAGTATTCAGATCCCCTCTAACATGTACAGATCAAAGTAGTTATACAAAACAGGTTAACTCTGACACGATAATAGTATAGCTACGACATACTAGCTCAGTACCAAACGTAGAAAAAAAAAGTATTTGTTTACTTTCTCCATCCAAACCCGAACTCTCTTTAGCATCTAAAGCATCACTCCGTTTTCAAAAATAGTGGAGCATATCTGTCGCACTGCCGTTTATCAGGGCCAGTCCATTTTTATTCTTCAAAATACCGCCGATATTTCATCGAGTATTCCAAACATTGCATATATGCAGCAATCCTCGTGATACAACTGAGAATTGTGTAATATTATTGGTATGCCAAACACACATCATTCTAATAATGATATTTGTTGGGAGCTTTATGAACTTGGTCTATTTGCAATGAAACATAAAACATATTGGAATGATCTTGCCAATATTTATTTCTTGTTCATTCTATGAGCTCACTTCGAATGATTGAGTAAAATACCGCTCTCTCGAGAAATATCCTATCTGGGCTTCTAGACTCGCTAAGAAATATTTTTCTCTGGAGAAAAATGGTTCACTTTCCGCCTTGCTATGTAATATACTGTTACGTTCATTATTTGCGCATACCAAAGAAGAGATTAAAGTAATTGGTTGAGCTCCAAGTTTCGAATACATGAAATCATCAAATGACTTTTCAGAGCATCAGTCCCGGTTTGGTTCTAACCGAAATGATAAGCGATGAATTGAGGAAGCAGGAAGAGACGAAAAAAGCGATCAAAGACGATCTCTTTCTTATGCCAGATGAAATCGCACAAGCAGCATTGTACGTTTTGTCTACACCGCCACGAGTTCAGGTATGTTATACGATCGACCAATAGTATATTTTTCAACAAGCAAAAATCCACGACTATGAAGTTTACAAACTTTATAGAAAATTCGCAATCCATGCGAGTTATACACTATACTTTTTCTACGGCCGTAACATATAATATAATAGCAAAATGATTCGACAAATAATATTTACTTTGGATTCAATGTCTTTAAAATTTCCATTTGGGTATTATTGAATAAGTAAATGGAGCTATCATTACTTGAAATTTGACATGATGATGACCTGATTCAATACTTTATGTGATAATACAGAAAGTGTTACCGTATAGGATTTTTTATCCAAACCGGATTCGGAAATTATTGAAGTGGACATTGTATAAAATGAATTGTTTCCGAGCTTCTCAGCAATCTTGGGCAGGTTTTTGGGCCTGACGTTTCGTCTTCATCTGCGGCAGACATTCTCAAAGGCGATGCGGCAATGGTCAAAGTGACATTTTCTGCTGTGAGGTTGAACTCCTTGCTGTGAGTTTTCTATGACTAATGTAGGCTCACAGGAAGCAGTTCAACTAAGACCACGCCGCTGAAGATGGCTGCCGCAGATGCAGCCAAAAGTTTCGGAACTCAAAATTCCAGGACACGGCCCTCAAGCCCGAAAAACTTGCGATGTATCAACGGCGGCCTTGAAAGCCTACATTCTTTCATTTTCAAATTATTATCCCTAATTGATTTTTCGGAACCAATTAGGGACAACTGACAGTACGACTCTAGGTCATTCAGATAAGAAGAGAAACACATATCAAAAAACCATAATTATCCCATAAAATTAATAAAAGTTGAGAAATATGTTCACCAGATTTGAATTTTCTAGACGTGACCATCACTAAAATAAACATGATGTTACAATTTTTCATACACTATCTTTCATGGACATAGTTGTACATAATTAACTCATCAAACATAATACAAAATCTCCCCCTTCAATACAATGCTTCTCAGATTATTGCATATTCCACTTTCAGAGAACAAAAAAACTGAAATTTGTCAAGCAGAATTATATGTGAACATTGCTAATTCCTGTTTAGGAAAACAAATTAAAAGATGGAATACACCATAATATATCGACTTTTGTAGGCGACCCCTCTAATAATATTACTCCATTTCTGAGCAATAAACAATTGCATAACCTACATAACGATAATGTTTTTGGTGAATTAGAAAAAAAATTAAATTAAGTTTTGGAAAAATCGAGAGTATACAAGTAAACTTGTGGTTCTCGATCCAAACTTTATGTCGATCAAACGAGGAGATCTTTCACCAATAGAATGAAGGAACATAAAAGTAATTTTTTTAATGAAATCATCAATGGAAAAAATCATCTACTGACAGAAGGAGATTAGTGCAATAATGACTAAGATGTTTCAAATTTGGAGCAGAAAGGTCTAGGACTCAGTCTGTTCGATTTCCTGGAAATCAAATGAGTTAAGGAACATTTGCTTCATTACCAAATAGATCGGAAGTAATTAGGTTCAGTTTAGCAGATGAACACAGGCAATTTTGTCATTATCTTTCCCAGAAGAAGTAGTTAATAGTATTCAAGATATGTATGTATATTATTTACCGATTTAATGAACTGCCTAGTTGAAAATAGGCGAAACATTCCCTCCTCTCATCATCTCTTTTCTTTTCTGTTTTCAGGTACATGAGCTGACAATTCGGCCAGTTGGAGAATTATATTGAATAGAGAGGAAGAGAGAAAAAGAAATGCATGAAAATATGGCCAATCTGTTAGGAACTTCCGAACGAGCTTCCAATCTGAATTTTTTATCACTTAAGGGATTATTAAAATGTATCTGTAAAAAAAAATCAGTGTTGTTTCTTTCTTCTAGCTTTTTTGGGTTCTTAACCTACCACAATCTGAAAAACTAGAAATTAATATTGAATCTAGACAAGTGAAGAAGGACAGAATTTTAATTTACTCCGAGAAGTTGCTGCGATAATTGAAAAAATAGTTCCTTCTTGATGGAACATGTTCAATTAGTCAGCAACTTTTCTTTATTATTTTTTTCCTATAAAAAAAATACAAATACTAATATTTATCAAAATAGTTATCGTTGACGTTTCGGAAACCAAATCTACCTCCGTTGTCAAAACTTTCATGAATATTATCTTCTAGTTTAGTTTTTGTTTTTCCTTCTCTGTAAATGTCAGATATGTGAGTTTTGACATATGTCTTTCAAGAGTGACAGCCAGGTGTGATCCATATCAACCAAACTGCTTGAGATGCAAGCATTCGCTGACAGCAAAAAAACGAAATTCCTTTTGTCTCCTGCTACTCCCTTTCTGTTGTTCATTCAAATCATTTGGGAACCGATGCCTAGATTCGTTAACAGTTGCTGTAAACTATCACGGCACGGTTTATCCAAGATATTTGAAGTTATCTGAAATTATTTGTGTAAATAAGCAGGATTTCGAAGTATTTGTGCTCGTTCGGTTTCTGCTTTTGTGCAAAGTGTAAGTCTCAAGACGATAAATTTGAAACTAGATCGTTGGAATTCAAGAAATATAAACTTCTCCAGGCGGGGTTCGAATTCTTCAATTATGATGCCGCTATCATTTTAGAAATGATTATATTTATGCTGTGTCATCACACTATTAGGGCGAAGTTCATCCAACTTATCTCAGGTGATCATTGTCAAGTGAAAGTTACAATGCAGATAGGCAGAATTTCAAAAGGATATATACTAGTTCGGTTTCTGCTTTCGTGCATAGTGTGTGATAGCTCAAGACGATGAGTTTGTCAATGGATCGTTGGAGAGGCAAAGTTGCCATAGTAACTGGAGCAAGCTCGGGCATAGGAGCTGCTGTAGCCAGGAGATTAGTGGAAGAAGGACTGCAGGTCAGTTGTACATTTTGAATGTTAGGCCTTTTGTTTCCGAGTTTCTGAGCCGTGGTCCGCAGGTTTTTGAAACCGATGTTTCTTCTGAATCCGATATCATTGGAAGAGTCTGCGTATTTTTGAAGGGTTCCGATTTAGGCCTGATGGTTGACGGTCCGATACCAAATCATTCAATTGAAACAGAGTTATTGGATGAACCACATTCAACCATAGCATCGCAGCGGAAAAATTGTCTGCAGCAGATGCAGAGGGAGGGTCAGGCTCGAAAACCTGCAGATCACGGCTCAGAAACCAGAAAACCTAACAATTTAGTAGTTACCGGCCGTGAAGGCCTAAAATCTTTGTTATACTGGCTACTTATTATATTTATGCCGAAGGCAAGTTACGTATGATGTATCCGATTATATTTTTTATAACCATTACATGAGAAGGACGACTTGTGACAGGACAGGATGTGTCCAAGTCGTCCTTCATACACATCACATTTGACATAGCCTCATGGCCTAAATCTCCAGCATCCTTTTCGCTGGTTATAAGGCAAATTAGTTTTATCTATCAAATTTCACAATGTACTTTGTTTCCTCATGTCGATACTTCCTGTCGCCTGACGAGTAAGTACTCAAACAATTTTCCAAATTTCCAGGACCTCAAATTTCAGTTTTCACAAAACTTTCTTTTCAATCAAAGTATTCTCTTCCAGGTGAGCACTGAAGATGACGAAAGTCGAGAGCGCTTGGAATAAGATTTTTTACAATTATACACTTTATATAAAAATCGTCGATTCATTCATAACTAAGAAATGTATTCAGTTACACAAATTCATTCATTTATATAACTATAGGTCTTTATTCATTGACGTTATGCCTGTACCTTGCGTGTTCATTTATAAAACTCTTTTGGAAATTGACCTGCACAAATCAAGACTTGATTGTAATCGAAGTCGAATGTGGATGAAAAGTTAACGTGGACTCAATATATAGGAATTTTAAGAAAACAAATACCTCCAATGATTGGTGTTCGTTTCAAATTGCTGAATTTTATATCTCTGATATCTGAAATTTATTTATTCTTCTCTGGCATATATAGTCTAGTTTCTAAACTGTAGATAGTGACTCATAGATTGTACGGTTCATAATTGATATAAAGCAGCCCAAGAAATAGAACATAAATCAACTAGATACTTAGGTTTCAAGTTTTACTTTGCAATCCCCCTTTCAAATTTCCTAAAAACCTGAAAGTCTACGATGAGTCACTATCTACAATTCATATTAAAAAAAATGTCCACTTAATAAATGACAATTTCGAAAAAAATATTTTTTTTAGGAAAAGTGGCCTATTTTTGAAGAGCTGTATCAGAGCCTCTATAGAGCTCGCCTCAATCTCAAAATGTAGCAAATTACATCTTTTTCGAATGTATATGGAGTGATTATACCAGTCAGATTTTTCCTTCACGGAGATATTAGGCAAATACTGAAAAAAGTCACAAAATTTCATGTTTTTTTTGGTACACTGCCGCTCGCACAGCACTTTGGAAATTGCAAATCTGTTTTTGATATTGATCCAAACAACATATAGGAAAATTCAGAATGACCTAACCTTTTGCAAGTACGGATGTACATTTTGATTGGATTATCATTCCAAACTCCACTATTTGAGTTCAATTTGGAGTGCGGCAACAAAAACCCCTGAAAACCCTACAAAATAAATTGATCGAACGAATGAATAATCAGTGTGAACTTGATTATCGGAAACCAACAAAAAATGTATATAGACCTAATAACCTTTCAGATATATTATCACTTGAACTCTGTACCTTCATACATGCGGTTGAAAACAAACTGAAGAATTCGAATCTTATCTTCAAGATTAATAGTGGTCAGCACAATCATTCAAAATGATATTCCAAGAATTTTTCAACGATT
Organism: Zygogramma bicolorata; assembly: GCA_032362365.1. Lineage (NCBI taxonomy): Eukaryota > Metazoa > Arthropoda > Insecta > Coleoptera > Chrysomelidae > Zygogramma > Zygogramma bicolorata. Next base: position 3,296,546 of record JAVJAQ010005172.1, read on the forward strand.
ATATTCATATCTAACATAGGACGACAGTCAATTTATCACACAGGAATCATTTTGTATAATGGATTACCATATGCATTAAATAAATATGGAAAACTCCGTTGCAACGTCAACTTGAAAAACATTTATTTGAATTAAATAATTGGCAATTTCTCATTGATTTTTTGTTATTACCATGTTCTAAGATGGAATAATCTTTGTATGTTTTTTGGGAAATAAACATTATTATTGAAAGAATGTATCTGTTTACAAATCACAAATTAGATTAGATTAGATTAGATAATTGGCAATTTCTCATTAATTTTTTGTTATTACCATTGTCTAAGATTGAATAAACTTTCTAAGTTTCTTGGGATATATACGTTATTATTGAAGGAATCTATCTGTATACATAGATTTTAATAATATTTTTGTAGAATGGTAATGGTTCGGACATCCATTGTCTATGTTATTATCTCTATTGCTGTTGCTTAAAACGAAAGTATAGATATACAAATCAAATAAGGTATCCAAGGCATGGAAAGAGAATCTCGCGCCAATACATCCCTTTTAGTAGCATTCGTTCGCCTCATGGTTAGTACCGCCCCTTTCCCCACCATGAGGAAATCGGGTCTTTATAACCGACCATACCCCAAAATATTGTGAGTCATCACCCGAAGACGATACCAGCAATCGAAACGTCGTGAGTACACTCAACTTTAAACTTGGTTCCAACATTCATTCACACTATTTCATTCATTTCTTTATTTATATTTTTCTACTAATATTTCATATTCGACATCTCAATTTTTTTTGTCACAAAATTATTTTCTTTGATCGAACCTTCAATTTTCACCTACGACCAAAAAAGTTATTTCAACCCTTTGATTGGATTTGATACTCCAGTAAAGGAAGTAATTTTTTTAGTAAAACGAAGGACTAATTCGAGACCACTCAGATCAACTTGAAATTTTTTGGAATTTGTCAAAAAAGGTGTCAAGTATCCGAGTAAACAAGTTTGGTTACTGGGCAAAGCTCCAAAACGCTGTAAAATTTGGTCAAACTGTTTTTTTGGCCCAAAATTAATAAAAATTTAATATCTTGGCCAATATTAGATGAATTTACGTGAAAATAGGTACCGGGGGTTTTTTTGGGTCACTGATTACGATTTTAATGTCAGAAATTTCTGAAACACCCTGTAAACCGTAAAAACTACCCTTTTTAGGGTTTCTTTTTTAAATATTTTGATTTGAAATTCGACAGCAGAATTCAATTGACTTATCATCTAAACATACAGTACTGCACGAAAAATGTTCCTAAAACTTATAAATAGAGGGTCCCAATGGATTAATTATAGAAATTGTATGTGATTGATGGAAAAAAAAAAGGTTTTTTGGTCATAACTTTTTTTTGGCTAATGATAACGAGATGTTCCAGGAACCATTTTAAAGCTAATATTATCGCCGAAATTTCATGTCATATGCAACATTTGAATTGGATGGGCCAATTTTTTTTATTTTGCCCGACAAAAAAGAGCATTTACTGTTATAAACATAAAATAGGCAATTCTAAACGGACAAATTTGCCTACAGATGAAAACTTATAGCAAGAAATTGAAATAAAACTATCCTGGAATGAATGTTGAAAAAGATGGCTGTTTAAAATAAATAATGTTCACGCTGCTGGCCAAAAACTGAAAATGTTTTAAAAAATACACGATTTTACCCAACTTTAGCAGGCCAAAACATAAACAATAATTACCCGATAGGGCCAAAAATGGCTGGACATATTTGGGACGAAGTGTTCTGACTTTTCACCAAAGGAATTTTTTTTCAAGCACCTTAGCCCATATGGCGCAAAAAAATTGTCATTAAAAATTTTTGAAAAAAATTATTTTGCCCATAACTTTTTTCTTCTTATTTTGAATTGAATTTGGTCTCAAAATTTTCCCGATTTTGTCATCTTGCAAAATGATAGGAATCATTTTTTTTGTAAAAGTTATATTTTTCGAGATATTTACGCCAGAACGATCCAGTTTCTTCATTTTTCGTTAAGCAACCATTTTTGCCATGTCATATCTCCGTTAATATCAATCGTACAAAAATAAAACAAAAACCACTTTATTTCTCAACTAAAATACTTCATATAAGTAATTTTCAATTTTTTGTAATACTAACAGATTTTCAGTAAATTCAAAAAAACTTTAAAAACTTTCAAATTTTTTTTGGAAAAATCACACTTTTCCTTGCGCTATTGCTCGAAAGGGGTGCATTTTTATGAAAAATTGCAATCAATGTTTTCATGTTGAAAAATGATAATTTATCGATTGGTTTCATTATTTATTTTTTTAACCCCCCCCAATGAGTTCCACCCCCCCCATTCCCCGCGCTTTTTCCCAGTAACGGAAGTTGTTTACTCGGATACTGGGCACCTTTCGTAACAAAATTCAAGTCACTCCAAGTATCTGCAATTGGTCTTGAATTAGTCCAGCCAGTTTTTACTTCCTTTACTGGAGTATGATTTCCCTATTCGATTTTCATTTCTATCCCTTCGTTCTTAGCAACAGGTTTCAATATGGTTAATAATATAGACAATGGAAATCTAAACCATTACCATTAAGCAAGGAACATTGTCAACCACTTTCAAGTAAAGTATTTTTTCCAACTAAATTCTCCCTAACTGGAGTATGAGTGAGAGTAGCGCCAATGAATAATTTCAGAATGGCAATTTTTTGTGATCGTTCTAGGTTGTAGGTTTGGCTCGAAGAAAAGACAGGTTGGAAGAGCTGGGTAAGAGCCTCTCTGGTAAACCCGGCAAACTCCACCCCATCCAAACTGACATGACCAAAGAGCAGGATATTCTGAAGGCTTTCGAATGGGCCAAAACGAATTTGGGACCCGTCCATATTCTCGTGAACAACGCTGGTGTGGCTATAAACGAAATGGTGGACCAAGGACTGACAGAAAATTGGATGAGAATACTTCAAGTGAATGTCATCGGACTTAGCATAGCAACGAGGGAAGCGTTGAAGGATATGAAAAAAAATAATGTTAATGGACACATAATTCATATCAACAGCATAGCAGGTCAAATGCACATGAAAATTCCCGCAACATCTATGTACTCTGCCAGTAAGCATTCTGTAACAAGTCTGACGGAATCACTCAGATACGAATTGGCTACTACAGGATCCAAAATAAAAGTTACGGTGAGTTCATTCTGTTATTTATATTTAATACTCATGTGAAAACAACACTTTCATTCACAATTATTTATTTATATTTACTTTGGGGTTGTTAAGTCACTGAGAAGAAGACGAGGTGGAAAATAATTTTTCCTGCTTTTCTGATACTTTCCAACCTCTTCGACTTTCACTCAAAACGACAATCTGCTTATCAGAATTTCCAAAGTGTTCAGATCCCAATTACGTGTACACACCTAAGTTGTTATACAGAACAAGGTAACCCTAACCCGATATTGTAGCTACCACACACTTACACCACAGGCTTACGTGGAACCTCCACATCCAAAAAACATTACATTAGGCCAGGATGGCCCTACGAATCTGCAGAAGAATAGAATGTGCGGTAAAAACGGGGGACTGAACCCAGAAATGACACTCTGGTTATATACAAGGGTAGTGAGACCCATGATAACTTATGGTGCAGTGACTTGGTGGACAAGAACGAAGCAATTGGGTACGGCTAGCCATAAGAACGACCTCAACTGCTGCACTTGATGTCCTACTTGGACCACTTACACCATTTCACATCTACATACAAAGAGAAGCTCGACTAGTGGCACACAGGCTAATGCAGGGCCAATATCCAATCAGCCAGTCACATAGGACAGAATACTTCAAACTGTACAATGAACTGAACCAGAATCAATACTACGAATGCCCTTGGATAACACAGTTCCGCAGTACAACTTTCAGAAAGATATTTTCAAAATCATCATACCAAGTAGAGAGGACCGGCAAAATTGCACACCGGTAAAAGCGGAAGAAACTTGGTATACAGATGGCTCGAAGACCCAAGGAGTGGGAGCTGGTATATTCGGAGGCAGAGCAAGACGAGAATCGCACTCAGCCTCGGACAAAATGCAACTGTGTTCCTGGCAGAAGTAGTGGCCATTGAACACTATATAAGGGAAATAAACAGGCAGAAGGTCGGAAATACAACCATTACCATTTTCTCCGACAGCCAGGTGGCAATTAAGGCGCTCAGCTCATTTCAAATCTTCTCAAGTCTTGTCGAAAGCTGTCTGAGCGCACTCAAGGAGCTAAGTACCCAAAATAGGGTCAGTCTAGCGTGTGGACCCGGACATGAGGTTCACAAGGGCAACGAGGATGCCGATGCTCTAGCCCTTGGAGACGCAGCAAAGGCTATGAGCGGCCAAGAACCCTTCTGCTCCTAGGAATGATGCAGGCCAAAGAGTTCATAAAGAAACCAGCGCAGCGCCCAGATTCACGGAAGACCTGCTATACCACAACCGTAATATTGTAGGGGTCTACTAACAGGCATAGTCGGCTCAGGAAACATATGAGCAATATTGGTCTGACAGAAGAAACCCAATGCAGGTTCTGTCAAGAAGAGGAAGAAACCGCACTGCATGTGTTCTCTGAATGCAAAGCGATAGCACGGCTGAGACACGCAAGATGCGGGGAGGAGAAACCAGAGGCTGCTAGCTAAATGAAGGGGTCAGTGTCAAGGATATGGAGTCTCATCAAAGAGAGAGACAGCGAGCTCGAACAGCCAAGGAGAATCACAATAGATCCGAAAAGTTCGCAGTGAATCAGGCCATGGGCCAGCTCCCCCATAATGTAATCTAATCAATATCGAACGGACAGAAAAGATATAGCTAATAAGGCGTTTCCTTTTTCATCGGCCATTTTCCAAGTACAGCATATCTGCCACACTGTGTTTGATCAGGGCGAGACCATTTTTCTTCTTTAAAATGCGTCCAATATTCAATTGAGTTCTCTGAAAATTCCTTTCTTTAGAAAGAAACCAAAATGTACAACACTTTTTCCAATTGGACGAATTCTACAATATTTTTGAAGAGAAGCAGTTTGAATGTGTCATTTTTTTCAGTTAAAATGTACATTATAAGTATTTACACGGCTCCATCCACAGACGCAAACAAACTTGTGTTGCTCTTATCACAGCTTCCATCTCATTCGAATATATTGATAACACGGGATTTAAATATCAACTTCAATGATCTCGAGTCCTTGAATACCCATCATCTGATCAATCTACCGAGTTCATTTAATATAAAAATGCATGAAACTTTTCCTAAACTGATATTTTTGCACTCGAAGCGCGTTTCGCTGAAAAGTTTGGCATCTACAGGAGAAAATTGATACAGTATCAACCAATTTTGCGTTTCGATTCGGTTTTGTAAGCAATAAGCCGGTTCTTTTCGATTTGTATTATAGAAATGCGCTAGCCACTACCACGACCAGTTAAGATTGCTGAAAAATCGAAAAACATCGCATAGAATATGCATGACACAAGACTACTCGATGCATGTGAGAGTCTAGAAATAGCAAAATGTAAAAACAGCATGAATGGTGACAAGGGACCTATCCCTTTCAGCCCGCTTTTCAATCTGTTGTAGAGGAAGTTATCAGAATAATCAATACCAACAGATGACGGAACTTGCAGGTAGTGAGTTCATTATCGAGAAATGAATTAAAATAATTAAGAGTAACAAACAAGGTCCATATCGGACCAAAAAACTTTAGGTATATAAACAACTAACCGTAGCTTTAGATTGAGTATCTATTTTCTTCTGCTGAAGATGCTAACCTTGTTAGCGAAACGCGCGTCGAGTGCAAAAATATCAGCTTGGTGTTAGGGTAATTGATCTCCAGGAAAAGTTTCATGTAGTCCACTGTTTGTTTTGTTTTTTTACCGTGACCGGTCCTAGACATGGCAGCAGGGCTATTTTGGGTTCTCCTATGGATGAAATATAGAATTATTTGTATTACTTTTGTAAGCCCTATCATTATAGGTTTAGTGTCGTGGCATCTAGACTATACCATTTTTTTGTTTTTAATAATAATGACTTTGTCGATAGAAACGGATATTAAAGCATATTTGATTAAATGATTCTGGATAGAATACACAAATCTCGGCAAAACATAAACTTCCTCTCTCGAAAAAGAGCTTACCTCGGTTTTCAGACTCGCTAAGTTATTTATTTATTTCTCAAGAGAAATTATTCACTTTCCGCTTTGCTATGTAATATACTGTTGCGTTCTTTATTTGCGCATCCCAGAAAAGAGATTAAAGTAATTGGTTGAGATGCAAGTTTCGAATTCATGACACCATCAAATGACATTTCAGAGCATCAGTCCCGGTTTGGTTGATACCGAATTGATACCAGAAGAATTCAGGAAGCAGGAACAGATGCAGAAAACTCTCGAAGACAAACTCATTCTTATGCCAGATGATATTGCACAAGCAGTATTGTACGTTTTGTCTACACCGCCACGGGTTCAGGTATGTTATACAATCGACCAAGTTGAATACCTAGATGACAGGAATTTCAATGGAATCTAGTAAATAATAGTATATTGTTCAAGCAAGGATTCACGACTAGGCAGTTTGCAATTCCATGTGAATTATACACTATAATTTTCAAACGGCTATAGTAAAATCATTAAACAAATAACATTTACTTCCAATTTAGTGTCATTTAAGTACAATTGAAAATTGGGAAAACTTATTACCGGTAATTTTCCTTCTGTTGAGTGGGGAGAGACGGCAGTAATTGGTTGAATAAAAAGGAATGTGAAATATTTCAGTTCTGCGGGTATTTCGAACAGCAGTTTTCAATGTAATAATTGCGAGTAAATCAGGGCAGTTGATTGTAGCTGATAAATTTTTTTGCAAAACTATTAAGTCACATACAGTTCTCCTATGGGAAAGAGTTTTGATGTTCAATTTTTTTTCAATGACTTCATATTCACAATGTTCACCAACTATACCCATTTTGAAAGCACTACAACGTAAAAAATTTTCTTGGATACGATCAATTTGTTTAACATAGCAATGATAATGGGGAGACCAAACAATGGAATTGTATTCAATAATGGACCTCACATGCGAACAATAAATTATTTTCAGGGTTTCACAGCTGAAATCTTTGCATAACCTGAAAATAAAACCCAATCGTTTGAAAGCTTTTGCAGTAATTTCATTTATGTGTTGGGCGAAAGTTAGTTTTGCATCGAACTTCACACCCAGATCATTAATTTTATTAACACGTAATAGTTGATTATCGTTAATCGTATATAAAAAGTTGATAAAGTTCTTGACGCGCCCGAAAGATATGGTAAAACACTTCTTCACATTCAAATTTAATTTGTTAACTTGACTCCAGTGAACCAAGTTAACAAGGTCTTCTTGCAACAGTAAAGCATCATGGAACGCGTTAACAGGGCGATACAACTTCAGGTCATCAGCAAAGAGAAGAACTTGAGAATTCCTAATATAAAGTGTAAAGTCGTTAATAAAAAGGTTGAAGAGGAGTGGGCCTGAATGGGATCCTTGGGGAACCCCAGATAGGACTTTTATCTGGTGAGAAATACAACCTGCTACCTTGACGCATTGAGTTCGGTCTTTCAAGAAACTAGTGAACCAGCTGAGCAATTTTCCATTGAAATCATGTGATATCAATTCGGAAATCAAAATATCGTGGTTGACTCTATCAAAAGCCTTTGAAAAGTCTGTATAGACAGAGTCAACCTGATACTTTTTTTCAAAGTTGGAAAGAATGTAGTTTTGATAGAGCAACAGATTAGTAGCTGTTGACCTACCCTGCGTAAATCCATGCTGTTGATTGATAACAATGTTCTTACTCATCCATGAGATATGTTTGGTTATGAAGTAATCTAACATTTTAGGAATTTCTGATTGAATACAAATACCTCTGTAGTTTTCAATATTCTCTTTTTTTCCTGATTTGAAAATTGGAGTTATAAAACTTGTTTCCAGAAATCAGGAAAATTCCCTTTTTCAGAGACATTGTGAATATGGTATGAATAGGTGTGGTTATAGAGAATATACAACTTTTTATAAAGTATAGAGGGACACCATCCGGACCAAATGACAATTTTGATGGCAAACTCGCAATTCGATCAAACACATCCGCTACTGTTATTTCACACTCTGTCATATCAATAGTTCTATGATAATTGTAAGTAGGTATATTGTCAGCATTAGTGATTGGGTCGTTTGAGTAAACTGTTGAGAAGAAGTCAGCAAAAAGATTTGATATGTCTGCACCATTGGTGCCAGTTGCATCATTGTAATACATCGTTTCTGGTATTTTATAAGAATTTTTAGTTTTGCTTACATAAGACCAGAAAGATTTAGGATTGCTAGATATGTTCCCTCGATTCGATCAATGTAGTTCCTATAATAATTATCAGTCATCAACTTACATTGAGCTCTCAGATCAGAAAATTCATTATAATCTGACTGCAATTTGAACTGTTTAAAACGTTTGTGATGTCGGTTTTTCTCTTTAATCAAACAACGTACCTGAGGAATAAACCATGGCGGGAAAGTTGATGATCTGAAATTTTTAAGAGGGATATAAAGATTGAAGGTATTATATATTACCTCATATAAAAAAGAGACTGCTTGATTAATATTATATGAAAAAAGTATTTGCCAATCAACATTGGATATGAATTCATTTATTTGTCCGTAATCTGCATTTTTGACGTCATAGAAATATTCATTGTATTCTATTGCATTGCTATGGTTCCGAGTTATGATGTCAAATGGAACAAGGGTATGGTGAATACTAGTAGGAAACAGGGAGTCAAGTGGAAGATGAACTGTTAAATCTGAAATACTCGAAAAAATCAGATCCAAGAAAATGCCACGACGGTTTGAAATGCTGTTGAGCTGATGAAAATTCAAGAAACTGAAACAATTCGATAAGATTAGTGCGGGTGAATTTTGATGACACTCAACTTTCAGCCCGAAATCATCATTATCCCATTTGGCGTTAGGAATGTTATAATCCCCGGTTAAGATTATTATGCTCTTTGGGTGGGTTTCTCTCATTTTCTCTACACTTTCATAATGATCGATATAGAGATCAGGAGGGGATCTTGGAGGAATATAAACACAAGAAAAAATAATGGAGGTATTACTATCCTGCTCGATTAAAACAAAAATTTGTTCGATGGTGTTTGTGACCAATAACATCTTAGCTTTGAAATGGGACTCGACAGCAATTAGTACACCACCACCACGTTTGTCAATACCAGTTGATTCTCTGTCACATCTAAATATATTATACCCTGCAAGACCGAGTTCTCCATCAAAGATTTGCCCATCCAACCAGGTTTCAGAAAGTAGTATTACGTCGTATTTGTCGTAATTGTCAATAATCAAATTAAAGATTAATTGATTGAAGAAAACAAAACAAACAATCGATATATCGAATATGGAATATTAGTCAAAAAAAATTAAAAAAAGAAATGAATGAAATAATATTGTGACAAGAAATTTGAGGTATCGAATGTGAAATGCTAGTCAAAAAAATTAAAATAAATGAAATATTACTAATAAATGTTGAAAAACGAGTTTCAAGTTGAGTGTATTCACGACGTTTCGATTGCTGGTATCCGCAATCGTCTTATGACTGACAATATTTTGAGGTGTGGTACTGTCAGTCATCACCCGAAGACGATTGCGGATACAGGCAATTAGCATTTTTTATTTAATTTGTTTTTGACTAATATTCCATATTCGATATCTCGATTTTTTGTAACAACATTATCTTATTCGATCAATCAATCCTCGATTTCATCACTGACCAAAAAAACTTGATTTTGATTGTCTCACTTGATATGCATTTTTATCCTTTCGTTCTTACCAACAGGTTTCAATAGAGTTAATGATATAGACTATGGAAGTCCGAATCATTACCATTCAGCAAGGAACATTGTCAAATACATTCAAGCAAACGTATTCGTAAACGTAAATACATAACGTAAACGTAAATACATTCAAGCAAACGTATTTCCTGTCGGTTCTTTCAGGGTCCCAAGACTTCAATGTTTGTAATAAATCATATCGGTAACTGTATTCAGCACAGAGTTCTTTGCTTAATATGAATCGAGGATGCCCCCATCTTTGTATTATTCTGATACTTGACGTAAAGTATTGGAATAATACAAAAAGTGTTACCTGATAGGATTTTATTTGCCAAACCGGCTTCGGAAAGTATTGAGGTAAACATTTCAAAAGATTAATATTCGATATCAAATATATTATTTTTTTCATTTTAGCATTCCTTAGGCTCGCTCAGATAAGAAGCGAAAAAAATATCGGAAAACCATAATACCCAAACAAATTATTAATGTTGAGAGATACGTTCACCGGATTCGAATTTTCTAGACGTACCATCAAAAAAATAATAATAATCATGATTTTTGCAATTTTTCACATACACACTTCTTAGATTATTGCATATCACACTCTCAGAGATCACAAAGATCTGAAGTTTCTGAAGCAGAATACGGTCATCAATGATTTATATGCCTACTCCTGTTTACGAAAACAAATCATAAATCCGGTCCATGCAATCACAAGAAATGATAGGAAACGCCATAACATATTGACTTTCGTAGGATGACCCTCCAACAATATTACTTCATTTCTGAAGAATAAACAATTGCATAGCCTACATAACGATAATATTTTTGATAAATCCAAAAAATGGATGGAATTTCAGTATTGGAAAGATCGAGTGTATACAACTTGACTTGTGGTTATCGCATCAAACTTTATATCGGTCAAACGAGAAGATCTTTCACCAATAGAATGAAGAAACATAAAAGTAATTTTTCAAATTAAAATACCAATTAAACGAATCATCATGAGTTATATAATGACCAAGATGTTTTACATTCGAAAAGGTCTAGAATTCCCTCTGAGGACCGGGTTCATTTTATTACTGAAACAAGTTTGAAAAAGCTATTGTTTAGTGAAACATGTGTATCGGTTTTGTGAACTGTCTAGTTGAAAATCACACAATCAAGTCTGTTTGAATACGATATGTTTGAAAGAAAATCAAAAGTAACATACCCTTTTCTCATCATCTCATTTCTTTTTTGTTTTCAGGTGCATGAGCTGACAATTCGGCCAGTTGGAGAAACGATGGTATAAAAATATGGCCATTCTATTCGTACCTCCGGATGAGCTACCAGTCTTTGCTTTTCTATTACTTAAGAGATTATTAAAATGTGTCTGTAAAAATTTTATGTTGTTTTTTTGATTCATTTGAGAACCGATGCCTATATTCATTGATATTTAGATGACATTGAGGACATAATTCATTATCAGTTGCTGTGAACTCACGGCACAGTTCATCCAAGATATTTGAAATTTAAATTATCGAAGGTAATACCAAGAGTCCTTCAAATTCAATCGATAAATTTTCATTTTCCACAAAAACTTTCTTATTCGGCAAAAGTATGAAAACAAACCGGTTTTATCCAATGCGGTTTGTTTGAATGCTTCTGCCTCAAAATAAAAAAGTTTCGAAAATGAAAATTTATCTTATTAAATTTGAAGAACGAGTTGTATTTGGAGAGATTATTTTTGAACAAATAGAAGGAAGAACAATTTAATTGATCAGTTTTTCATTTACAAAAGAAGAAAAGAATAGGTGGATATTTTACAAATTTGAAATGTCAACAATGATATATGCCTTCTATGATCCAGAAGAGATATGATGCTTACACAGTGCATATGATAATGCTTGCTGACGATACCAAGAGATGGCGTCACACCTCTCATCGTACAAGGTTGATAATTGAAAATTTCTTATGAAATGAAAATCGCGCCAAAAGGAACATAAAATCATTCGTTATGTCGTTGTATCAAAATCTTCACACAACGGTTTCTTCTCATACCACAAAAAACGAATTGTATTTAAAAAAAACTAATTGTACGCCATCTCCATTTGAGTTTAGGAAACCTTAAATATTTGAATCGGTCGTTCGCTATATCTGTTATAAAGTTGGGGTTATGAGCTATTTACGTGTTTGAGTGTTCATTGAAATGTGTTGTTTATGTTGTTATTATGCTGAAAAAGTGAAAAGTGAATGAATATTAATAATAAGGTAACTCTTCATTCATGATAATTTATATAAATATGAGCCAGTTCAATAGAATCGACGCGGTAAACCGTATAGTTTTGACAGTTCAGAGGTAAACAACGTTTTATCGGAAGAACCAGGCAGTTTTATCAGTACAATACCCAATGATTGGCTAGAATAACCATAGAATAACCCGCTACTATTGGTTGAAATGGCAAAAACGTCACATTTTGACAAGTGAAAAAAAAATAATCACAGGATTTCGAACTATTTCTGCTCGTTCAATTACTGCTTTTGTGCAAAGAATCCCAAGACTATGAATTTGACAGTGGATCATTCTAGAAGGAAAGTTGCCATGTGGCGTCCTCAAAAGATAGAGATAACTGTATTCGTCTGTTATTTAGTTTGGGGATTCTGGGGCCCTTTTCACTGTTCAAACACCTGTCATCCTCATATTAATTGATAATATGCAGCTTTTTGCTTCTAGTATTGTTTTGGGTTCTTAACCTACCACAATCTGGAAAAAAATTATGACTATTGGAATCTATACAAGTGTAGAAGGGCAGATTTTCAATCTACCCCGATAAGTTGTTGCGATAATTCAAAAACCGTTCCTGCTGAATGGAACATGTTCAATTAGTCAACAACTATTCGTATATCTCCACTTTTCTATCAAACTAATACAAGAACAAAACTCAAATTTCTGACTTTACAAAAAACGAACCTAAAATCGGAACTAGAAGAAAATATTTGTGATTTTTCTGAAAACGGAAGCGGATTTCGTTCCTGAAACGTCAACGATAAGTATTTTTATAAATATCAGTTCTTGTAATTTTTTGATAGGCAAATTTGTGATATCCGAAAAGTTGCTGACTAACTGAACGAATCCCATTTAGAAGGAACTGGTTTTGATTTACACTCTTCGTCTTCGTTCTCTTCTCAGTTGCAATGAGTGAAACTCAAATGACGTAGAGGACGTTTATTATCAGTTGCACTGCAAAGTTTATCCAAGATTTATCGAGTGAAACTTATCAGTGTAGATAAGCATAGTTTCAAAGTAATTCTGCTCGTTCGGTTTCTGCTTTTGTGCAAAGTGCATTGCTCAAGACGATGAATTTGTCAATGGATCGTTGGAGAGGCAAAGTTGCCATAGTAACTGGAGCAAGCTCCGGCATAGGAGCTGCTATAGCCAGAAGATTGGTGCAGGAAGGGCTGCAGGTAGGTCTTACTTATTGAATGATAGGCCTCTTGTGGAAATTGAAAATTAAACCTGGTTAATTTGTTAGGTGTTTTCGGCTTTCTGAGCCGTGGTCTGCAGGTTTGTGAGCCTGACATTACAGACTGCCAACGGGTCCAATTTGAATTAGATTTAATCAAACTTTGGTGCAACGATAATCATCTACAATTGAATGTGTCCAAATGTAAAATGATATCTTTCACAAAAAAATTGCGAACTTTGATGTACGATTATTCGATTGATAATAATACAATCAACCGTGTACACGAGATAAAAGACCTTGGCATAACATACTACAGTAAATTAACATTTACACCACATATCAGAAATATGACTGCCGATGCAAATAGAATGCTTGGATTCATTTACAGAAACAGCAAAAACTTCAAAAGTGTTGCCACTTTGGAATTGCTGTATTTTGCGTATGCTAGATCTAAGTTGGAGTATGGATCTGTGTTATGGAATCCAGTTTACGACTACCAAAAAACATCGATTGAAAGCGTGCAGAGGAAGTTCTTGAAATATTTAAGTCAGAAAGTTGATGGACAGTATCCTACAAGAGGTACTGATCACAATATCTTGTTGTCACGATTTGATATGACATCTTTGGAAAAGAGGAGAGTTATTCTTGGTATGAAATTTTTGTATGAATTAATTAACAACAATATCGACAGTACTGTTCTTTTAACCGAGATCAATTTCTTAGTACCAAGATTTGGAGGTCGACACAATCAGAAGTTTTATTGCGAAGCACCACGCACAAACGTTATGCTACGATCACCATTGAACTTTATGTGCAGTAGCTTCAATAAAATCTGTAAAAATTGCGACATTCATTTCGACTCCCTGAATGCCGTTGTAACATGTATCAACAATCACTTTCAATACTGCTACATTGCAAAATTTGTAACCTTCTTTGTGATATATATTTAATTTCGTGTTAGTATTTACTTACTGAAATTAATTTACTATTTTCAATACTTCTTATATAGACTTTGTATTAATAGCATTTCCTGTAACTGGGTACCCCTGTTGGAAATAAATTGCCCTTTTTTTTTTCTGGTCCGACATCAAGTCATTCAATAGGAACAGAGATATTAGTTGAACCACATTCAATCAAAGCCACGTAGCGGATGAAGTGTCTGCCGTGGATGCAGATGAACAGTCAGGCTCGAATTCCTGAAAACCACGGCTCAGAGACCCGCAAACACCTGACAATACAGTAGTCACCAGCTATGAGAGATTACAATCTTTGTTTTACCGGATATTTTGAACACTCATCTTGGAGGCGGTGAAATTAAAGTATTTATGTGAGCAATAAGGTGAGAAAGAAAAAAAAATTCATAATCACGAGTGTATCAAAGTGAATATTCATTCGTACTTCCTCTCCTGCAGTCATTACTCGATGGATGTGCACGTCATAGTATCATTTATAGGATAACAATATTGAAGAAGAAACGAAGAAAAAACAATACAAAAATCACTCATGCAGAAACTACAATATGCAAATTGAAAATGTATGAAAAATTGTTATTTAGTTACAAGTGTATTAGGTTGAAAATGAATCTGAGAAAGACTCAAGAAACATAACACACGAGTGGCATATATTGTTTCATCCAACACATGGTAGTTAAAACATTCTAGTGTGTTATTTGATAGTTTACTTTTCCGAAGTGACATTGATAATGACAGTGTTAACTGTCTTGTGTTGAATAAAATATACAATTACGATATTATGCCTGTCGACAGTCATACGCCGGAGATAATTTTTCACCTACAAAATAATAACTAATATTTTGGACCTGAAGACGATTAACGTTTGCGGATCTGATGAAATGCCAGCAATTGTACTGAAAGTATGTGCCCCGAATTGACACCAGTACTTTGCGAATTATTCAACCTTTCATATAACCTGGGGATTTTTCCTGTGTCCTGGAGGACACCAAGTGTCCAGACAATTCCTAAAAAAGGAAAGAAAACTTTACCTTGTAATTATAGATCAATTGCATTGCTTTCTATCATTTCCAAAGTCATGGAAAAGCAATCAATAGGAAGCTTATCAAATATTTGGAAAAAATCAGGAATAATTAATGATCGACAACACGGATTTCGCCTTCAGAGATCAACCAGTGACTTATTGGCTAATGTTTCTTATATTTGGCAGCATTCAATCAGGAAGTTTGGAAAAAACGATAGCTGTGGCACTTGATATTTCAAAAGCGTTCGATCGAGTTTGGCATCGGGGTCTCCTTTCTGAACTGTCGTCCTATGGTTTGCCTCAGTCGTGTGCTTTGTTGAAGAGTTTCTTGTCTGATAGGTCTCTGTATGTGGTTGTTGATGGAGTATCATCCGATATTCTCCCAATGAATGCAGGTGTTCCACAGGGTTCAGTTCTGGCGCCCACTTTGTTTCTGCCTCATATCACTGATTTGCTCAAGAAAATATCTTGCTCAGTACATAGTTTTGCGGACGACAGCACTCTTCATACTAGTTTTTCGTCCAGAGACCCTATACCAGGTCGAGAAACAAAAATTCAAAGAAACATTCACGTCAATAAAATTAACGACGACTTGGTAAAAATAATAGAATGGGGTAACATGAACTTGGTGAAATTTAATGCTAGGAAATCCCAGGCATGTCTCTTCTCAAGGAAAGCCAATCTATCATCGTCTAGTATTCAGATGCCAGGGGTAACTGTTCCTACAGAATCAAGTATCTCGAGGCTAGGAATTACGATCAGTAATAATGTCTCATGGGAAAACCATGTGAGATCGATCGCTAAAAGTGCTTCCCAGAAACTTGGATTTCTATTTCATGCGAAGAAATATTCACTTCTCGTCAGCTTCTTATGATCTACAAGGCTCAGACACGACCTGTCTTGGAATATAGTTCTCATGTGTGGAATTCGGCACCAAAACATTCATTCATTAAGGCTTCTCGATTCATTTCAGAGAAAGGCAATCCGTCTTGTTGGTGATTCTTCGCTCACAGACTCGCTCACTTCATTGGATAATCGTAGAAGAGTCGGACACTTGTCTCTCTTCTATAGATATTTTCTGAATTGTTTTCAATCGTTCCACCCTTGGCTACACGGATGACTCGACGAGTACAGAATTCCCACCCTTCTTCGTGGCTGGGGACCTGTCGAACCTATCTTTCTCAGGGATCTTTTTTCAATAGAAGTGCTGAGCTTTGGAAGTCTTTGCCGAGAGAAGTTTTTCCTGAGGCTTACAAAAAATTTTAAGTGAACGTTAATTTGTTTCTCCTCTCCCTTGAGACACCCACGCGGTGTTCTTTGAACATTACAGGGCTTCCCTTTCACATGAATCTGCATAAAAAAAGAGAGTAGCGCCAATGAATACTTCCAGAATATTAATGTTTTGTGATCGTTCAAGGTTGTTGGTTTGGCTCGAAGAAAAGACAGACTGGATGAGTTAAGTAAGAACCTCTCTGATAAACCTGGCAAACTGCATCCCATTCAAACTGACATGACCAAAGAGCAGGATATCCTGAAGGCTTTCGAATGGACCAAAACGAATTTGGGACCGGTCCATATTCTCGTAAACAACGCTGGTGTGTGCATTCCAGAAATGATGCACAAAGGATCAACAGAAAACTGGATGACAACATTTCAAGTGAATGTTATCGGCCTTAGCATAGCAACGAGAGAAGCGTTGAAGGATATGAAAGCAAATAATGTCAATGGACACATAATCAATATCAACAGTTTGTCAGGTCACACACCTCTCAAGCTCCCCTCAACATCTATGTACTCTGCTAGTAAGCATTCTGTTACAAGTCTGACGGAGTCTCTCAGATTCGAACTGGCTTATACGGGATCCAAAATCAAAGTAACGGTGAGTTAATTCTGTCCTGTTATTTTCCAACCCCTTATATACGACAATATTACGATATTGTCTTTGGGTTCCTTGATTACAACTCCAAACAACACTAAACTACTTTTATTTCAACTATTTATCACAATACAATCTCTCACATTACTCCGCTAACTTTGCAACGCTCGGTACTGAAACTCTCTGTAATAGAAACTCTCTACACTTCTGCACTTATCAATACCAATGCTCTCTCCACTAAGCTGAACTAAGCTAGTAATTCTGATGACTATCTCAATAACTATCTCTGAATAACTATCTGATGAACTCTCTCTCTCTGAATAACTATCTGATAAACTATCTCTCTGAATAACTATCCAAATAACTCTGCTGCATTCCTCTTCGAAAAAAAGATAGGATCTTTCATATAAAGAAACGTTATTTTAATAATAATAATAACGTTTATTCATCTCAACAAGGTCCAGTACATAATAATAATAAATATACGTTACATGAATGAACAGACAGAAAGGTTACTGTTCGTAACTGTTAATGTGGCTCGTGGCATGATTGTAATATAATATTCATGTGGCGAAACAGTTATGCTCATTGAGGACCATGAAGGTTGCGCTTGAGCAAAATACGTTTCGCTTATATTCAAGATAATTACTATATGTTCGTAATAATTGCAGTTTTGTTATTCAATTATTAAAATATGATACATAAGATATAAGAATACATACTGCACCAAAACAATGAATATTTAAGATGATAATCATAACAATAATACACATAAAATTATTCGAGACCATAATATCACTAAAATCATATTACAACTAGTATGAAATAGATCGTTTTATCATTGAAGCATCCCTTGTTAAGATACAGCCCCTTAAAGGGGGTACATTAAATTTGTATAATAATTTTTTTTACAAGCACTGAAAGAGTTACAATATTAAAATCAACCTGACGTTTTGTACTACCAAAAAGGCACTTAGCCAGTAATTCATTTGGTTTACCCCATGACTGTGAGGGGTTCAATCGCCTACTCATTCGTTTAGTGAACTATTGAGAAATCAGCTCATTTACGGGTGGCAGTAGGAGAGAGCTTTCATACTAGCGTACGGAAAAGTCCACTTTTCCGCATTTCAATGTTGAAAGAGTCACTTTCACGCACTAGTGCGGGAAAGTGAATCAGCTGAGTTTTTGGGGAGTATACACTGACATTTGAATATTCAAAACATATATTTGTATGGTTGTACCTAGTTCACAGAATGACTGAAAAATTAAGAGATTTATTGGAATTCTGCTATAATTTTTTGATAAAGGAAAGTATTTTTCAATATTTTTATAAAGGCCCTGGTATATGCCTCATCAAATGAATTTCAAATAATAATAAACACAAGATGAATAAAAACCCTGGTGTGTTGACTTATACCTAATAGATTGTAAGCAAATTTTATCGAATTTTCGCTACCTTGATTTTGATCAATTTTAACTGAAGAGATGCCTTCGAGAGTTTGCCAGCAAAGGCGCACCTTACGTGATTACTGTGATGCCATGATTTCCGTCTGCTCGACGGCCATTCGATTATTCATAGATTTATAGGTTATGTTTATTTCATGGTCTCATGTATTGCATGCAATTTCTTGCTTTCCCGCGAAATGATAGAAATTATGTAGTCATCACATTATGACTGATTATTAGGTATTCTTTTGCTTTCAATTGGATGAAAAATAAATCAAAAACTCAGTGATTGTGATGTGATTTTAGATCTTCCGAAACAATAGTTGTGAGTGAAACGGGAAAGTATTGATATCTCATCTTTCTACTTTCTGAGGAACCGAAGATGGAT
The DNA here is from genome assembly GCA_032362365.1 of Zygogramma bicolorata. NCBI lineage: Eukaryota > Metazoa > Arthropoda > Insecta > Coleoptera > Chrysomelidae > Zygogramma > Zygogramma bicolorata. The sequence goes on from JAVJAQ010005172.1 coordinate 3,315,586, forward strand.
AAGTACTTTTCTCTTCATAGTGTTAAAAAAATGCAATTTCAATGTGATTACGAGACGATGATATGAGGGATAAATAATACCTACACGTTATACGAGCGTTTTATTTTGAGCTTTGTAAATCAGTTCATAATAAATCTAACTATCACTATAAAGTCAAACAAATAAAAGAACAGCAACGATAAACACTTAAAATTAATATAAACAAGAAGAACGTGAAAAGAAACAAGAACTAGGTACAAGATTTTGAATATTAAAGGAACTTTCGAATGCATTCAAATTCAAATCGAACTCTCGAACATTTCAAAAAAATTAATAGCTCTTTATTAGACGAAATTGACCTTACGTATTTTGTATACTGATTATTCTATTGGTAAACGAAAGATCCCGCAAGAGAGTTCATCCAATGAGACCGCCGGTATCGAAAATCACTCGTAAGCTGCCGCCTCAGAAAATGTACCCTTAGAAAGTCGCATCTGTATCACCACCTCAACACCACCTACCGTCAAAAAATGTAAGTTTACTCTTCGATTTCTCAGGTCGAGAGGAATTGGCTAAACAAAATCATATCGGTCAACTCACCAGGGTTTTTATTCATCTTGAATAAACATCTGTCCTTCATCATTTGTCACTTTGAATTACCGTAGCAACAAAAAAAAATCTGTCTGTCGACACATTTCCTTGTCAAAATCAACTCCATGACCTCTTCCAGCCAAGTTCCTGACAGAGCAGTGGAAAACCGAAATCTGACTTCGTTGGAAGACAGTGCAATTAATTTGCAGAATGTAAAAAATTGCAAGTTCAATATTAAAATCAATAATAATAATTGATTGGTAGAAAAAATAGTGTACCTAACACGTGCGTAAAGTGGCTCTTATTAGGTAAACTACTATTCTGACCACTTTTGAAACTTCTCAATTTCTTTTTCTCCCATTCGATTCTATCATTTTACTTCATTAGAATACATGATGTACTTAGATCCCCGCTAACGTGTACACACCTAAGTTATTCAGAACAAGCTATCATGATATACGAGCTCCACACACTATCTCAGTACCCAACGCGAAAAAATATATAGGGACTCACTTCCTCCACAAAACCCCAATCCTCTTCAATAACTAAAGCCACTCTCAGATTTCAGAAATGAGACGTTACCTTTTCATCAAACATTTCCCAAGTGGAGCATATCTACCACACTGTCGTTCATCAGGGCCAGTCCATTTTTATCCATGAAAATGCCGCCAATATATCACTGAGTAACCCAAACATTCCATATATGCAGCAACCTTCGTGACAAAACTGAGATTTGTGGAATATTTTGGTGAAACACATTCATTAGAACAAAACCAAAATGTACATACATATTATCAACCCCTACGTAGGTTAATGACATTGAGCAATATTGACATTCGTTGAGATCTTCATGAAATTTGTCTATTTGCAATGAAATGTATCGAAATAACCTTGCCAATATTCATTCCTTGTAGATTTTATGAAATTTTTTTGAATGAATGTGGAACCTGCAAGTTTTGAATTCATGAAACCATGACATGTCATTTCAGAGCATCAGCCCCGGTTTGGTTGATACCGAAATAGTTACCGAAGAATCAAGGAAGAATGACATGATGAAGAAATTCATTGAAGACAAAATCATTCTTGAGCCAGATGATGTTGCACAAGCAATATTGTACGTTTTGTCTACGCCACCACGGGTTCAGGTATGTTAAACGATTGTCCAAGTTGAATACCTAGATGACAAAAATTTCAATGAAACCTAGTAAACAAAGATCACTTAACTCCTCATTATAGTTCGAATCTTATGAACGAAAAATAATTGGTGAAATATTGTGGTATTCATTCGAAAAACCTAGGCTTTCAACATCGACCCTCTGAAATACTAAATGAGAAATCAATCTTTACAGCCAGATTCAGTAGAAGAATTTCTGTCGCTCATATCAAAAATTGTTACACTATTATTCATCAACCCCCTCTTCAATAATGGTGTACTTTCGTCGACTATCTTGCTATTTTTTCCAGTTTATAAATGTTTATTCGGATTTTCATTTCCTATCTGTTCTTTACGGGACCCAGGAATATTGGGTTTGTGTTGAATCTTTTCAATAAGTGAACTCAATTGGGACTTTTATTCTGTCAATTCACAGATTTGATCTGGCAATTGCGACTTTTATGAAAGATCTTGATTAAGGTTCAGATTGTTCGGTTGAAACAATTTCACATTATTATCGTACAAGCAATGTCGTCAAAGAGTCGATTAATGAAAACTCGAAACTCGAGTATTTTGATTTTGATCTCAGTGCAGTGAATCTCTTGAAAAGCTTTCTTAATCACCGCACCCAGTGTCTTAGTCTCGATGGAACTAAATCTGAGAATCTGCACACCAGTCATGGAGTACCACAAGGTCTATCCTAGGGCCTCTCCTATTCAGTTCATATATTTCAGACTTTTACAAATGTATTGAGTATTGCACAAGCCACCATTACGCTGATGACACTCAAATTTTTCTATCGTTCCCTCAATGCGATTTAGAAGCAGCTCTGAAACATATTAACCATGATCCCAATTCACTTTATAACATCTCATGTGCACATAACCTGAAACTTAACGCAAACAAATCATTATATATGTTATTTGGATCCAAGTCTAAAAGATCTGCAGTATCCAACCTGACTGAGATTAAGATCAACGAACAAATTCTTTCTCGAGCAACTAAAAGTAAGAATTTGGGATTGTGGTTAGACTCTGATATCAGATTTTCTACACATGTGAATCATCTTTGCAAATATTCTTACAACGTTCTTAGGCAAATTTTTCCAAACCGAGACATCCTTTCAACAAAGCTCAAAATCAATCTTTGTGAAACCCTTATAATCTCTAAATTGTCCTATGTCGACAGTATTTACGGCCCTGCACTGACACAAAGAGACTCAACTCGCCTACAAAGAATACAAAACTCATGTTTAAGATTTTCATATGGTATACGTGAATTTGACCACATCAGTGGAACGTTTAACCACTTTGGGTGGCTGAGGCTAGAACAACAACGTCTGTTACACCTTCTCACTAACACGCATAAATGTTTGATTAAGAAGAAACCTGGTCACCTATATAATAGATTGTTGAATTTTTCCCAAATAAGCAAGTTCAGACCTCGGAACTCCAATGTCATGGTTATTCCTCATCACAACTCCTCAATATTTACCCGAAGTTTCTCGTATAATTCGGCTAAATTTTACAAGTTACCCAGTGAATTCAGACACTACACTATCAATAACTTCAAGAAACGTTTGAAACCTATTCTCAAACACTGGTAACATTTAGTAATGCCAACTTCGCCATGTCCTTTGACTTGCATTATTTATTGGTTTTACGTCAGAATTATATTATTATGTTATTATGTTTGTACTGTAGCTAATATTATTGTATTTTCTGTATATCTCACGTCTACGGTTGATTTGAAAAACAGCTTTCGATGATAATCCGCCTTTTCATCTCATCCCCTCTCTGTAATTCTGTTTTCCTTTGTAAGTTGTCTCAGATGAATAAATTTATTATTATTATTATTATAAATGGGACATGCTTTTTATTCACATGACAGGAAATAAACTCGATTTCAATAATGAGGGGATTGGTAAAAGAATTGTTCAACCAATAATTTTCCAGAAATGAAAAACTTCTTGGATTTTTTGGAACCAGAGGTCGACAGAACAGTGAATTCAACTGGCTTCAATTTACTTAGGTCTATATCAAAGGAAATTATAGAAAACGCCATAATATATCGACTTTCCTAGGTGTATCCTACAATAATATTACTTCATTTTTGAAGAATGAAGAATGGAGTAGCCTAGTTAACAATAATAATCTGAGTGGATTCAAAAATATAATGAAACTTCAGTATCGGAAAGATCGGGAGTATACAAGTTGACGTGTGGTGTGTGGTTCTCGCTCCAAACATTATATTGGTCAAACGAGAAGATCTCCCACCACAAGAATACATGAACATAGAAGTAATAACATGACCTATTGAATTCAATAATGATAACAATGTGTTACATTCAGAGAAGAAAGGTCTAATACTCAGTCTGTCGTAGTTTTTGAAAATCGAAAGGGTCAAGAAGTCGTAACATTTGGTAATTGACTGAATAGATCGGAATAATTTTCTAATGCCTGACTTTCTTCTTTATGAAGGAATGGGTTATGAAGATCAGTTCGGCAGGTGAACTCAGACAATTCTGTTATTATCTTTCCCAGAAGAGGTAGTTGATAGTATTCAGCGGTTTTGCGAACTGTCTAGTTGTAGAAAATGACACAATCTTTTTGAATACGATATATTTGAAAGAAATAAAAAGTCTGGTAGATTTACGATTAGGTGAAACATACCCTTCTTCCATCATCTCATTTTTTTTTGTTTTTAGATACATGAGCTGACTATTCGCCCAGTTGGAGAAACGCTAGCATAAAAATATGGCAATCTGTAACTATTCGTTATTCTATTACTTGAGAAATTATTAAATGATTTGAGAACCGATGCCTAGATTTATTGATATTTAAATAACCTTGAGGATATAAAAAATTATCAGTTGCTGTGAACCATCGACGCACAGTTTATCCAAGATATGTGAAGAAATAGTATATTATGCAACGTGCAATGATGGTTATTAATACATGCGCATAAACCGGGATACGAAACGAGCCGAAGGTGACTGTAATGCTCAAAGAACAACGCGTTAATCAAGGGACAGGAGTTACGTATTAACATTCACTTTGAATTTTTGAAGTTTGTGAGCTTCAGGAAAAACCTCTTTCGGTAAGGAGTTCCAAAGCTCAGCTGTTCGATTGAAAAAAGATCCCTGAGAAGGAGAGGTTTGACAGGTCTCCAAATTCACAACGAAGGTGTGGGAATTCTGTACTCGTCGAGTCATCCGTGTTGATATTGCCAAGGGTGGAACGATTGATAACAATTCAGAGGAGCACCGACCGTGAAAATATCTAAAGAAGAGAGATAAGTCTCCGATGTTCCAATGAAGTGAGCGAGTCTGTGAGCGAAGAGTCACCAACAAGACGGATTGTTCTTCCCTGAAGGTACTGGTGTCAATTCGGAGGCACATGCTCTCAGAACAATTGTTGGGATTACATCAGATACGCAAGCCTTATTCGTCTTCAGGTCCATTAAAATATTTCTTATATTTTGTTGGTTGAAAATTATCTCAGGCATATGACTGTCGACAGGCGTGATATTCAGGGGATCCTTTCCCGATGAGTCCAGAGTAGAAATTCCAGTAAACATATTTGCAAATATATTTGCTTTCGTTGGGCAGTGATGGCTTGTGATCCATGTTCTTTGGTTAAAAGGGGAAATGAACTAAAAGTGAAATTTTTGGCGACCGCTTTAGCAAATGACCGAAACGAACGAGAACCGTTTGGACATTCAAGAAGTTTTGAATGAATTTCATGACTATGTGCTTCTTCAGCAGCTTCAATTGTTGCGCTACACCTATTTCTTGCGTTAACTTACTCAGAATAGAAAATCTGTCCTCCACTCATCTCAACTGTTTCTGGTCACTGTACAGCAGGAAAGCCACCTCAAAAGGGCCAAGAGGTGGAATGGGAACCATGTACAGAGGCAACAGCTATAAGTAGGTGATGAGTCCACCTTCATTCTTTGCCCTTGATACAACAGTAACAAACTATAGCCACCTTATACTCACACTTTCAACTTGAACATGCAATATATAAATATTGATGACCGCAGCGCTCGAAGCAGCTGAACCACAGCTATGAAATGGCCGTTCAATAAGGGTACTGACGTCACAGAGCGTTCCTGATTTCGAACGAATGGTAGGACTCCTTTTTGAGTTTTTATAACGAGAGAATTGTTTCAGTTTTGTAATTATCTGGGCATCCACTGTTAGAATTATTCTTCATTGTTTCACACATTTCAAACAAAATTTCGTTTTTTTGTGAACCAACTTGAATCAAACTCAATTATTCACATTATTTTCTCGAAAGTCTCGATGGAAAGGGGTTCCACACTCAACCTTGGGGTTTACTCCTTCTCCTATGAAAATATTGCTAGATGTAGTATGCTTTTCTTTTTACTGTTGGAAAAGTAGTTAATGAATCTAAGGTGGACTTATCCATGGAGGTCATCATCAAGAAACAACAAACATATCTCCATCAATACAGTAATCTAACTCAACCTTTCGAATTGACAAGTCAAACCACAATATTGATTTATGTAATTGAATATTTCCCTCATATATAAAATGTCCCTAAGGGCAATGCAATTATCGAAGACTTGCATTGTATCAAGTCACAATAACAACACATTTGAAACCGTATCGCTAGACGTCAGTAAACAACACAAATAAATGTCAGATAGACTTCAAAAATAGAAAAACATTTCGCGTTTTGGTGAGTACTCCATACAATCTATAGAGGAAAATATAAATGAACAAAAAATAACATTTCCTTGAGAATTTTTTTATTCGTGAAATATTCCAATGAATTTCATTCGTGCATAAAAATGACCAGATAATTTTGCATTCAAGCGTGATATCTTATACAAATTGCATTCGGCTATTTTCATATTTTGTAAAAGATTTCGCCAAAATATGAAAATAAATTTGCAATTTTTATATATCACGCTTTCTTGCAAAATTTTATGCACTCGTTGATTTCACAGTTTGATGCCGGAGAAATAGTATATAACATACCGAGGTGGGAAGTGATTCATTCCTGTCGTGAGATCAATTAGTTAACCGAGACGAAATGAGTCGAGGTTAGCTATGATCTCGAGACAGGAATGAAAATTCCTACCGAGGTTTGTAAACTATTTTATTTATAACCATCATATTCCGATTAAAATTAATATATCTCTGTTTCGTTCTGAATATATCTAAAAGACAAATTACCCAGAACGTGGTTTTCTCAGAATAATCAGGTAGATATATATTGTTACCGTGACTACGGGGTATACAATTGTCACCAATATAAATAATTGTCAGATAAAGTCAATAAATGCTGTAGGTATTGAAACATTTGGCGCTTTCGGCAGTTACGCATCTGATTTTATTAAAATAATCGGCGGTAAACTTATTAAATCTACTGGTGAACCTAGGGCAAGGTCATTCCTGATTCAACAAATCAGCATTGCAATTCAGAGGGGAAATGCTGCATCTGTCCTCGGTACTATTGCCAGTTCCCAACATCTTGATGAAATTTTCTTCCGCCCACAAAAATCTGGAGAAGTCAAGCACAACAAGCTGAGTCCAACTGAGTTTTCCAGATCCCTGATGGTTCATTCCGCTGTATTCCAAGGAAAGACATATGACGCATCTTCGTTGCTATCCAGTGTTCATGATACCACAAAATTACCAATATCTCCATCAGACTCGGTGTCGAACATTTTGAATTCTACTTTTTCATTGCACCGATCTAGTAACTGTGATGACCACCATAGTAAAGAACAAAGTAAAGCCAAAAATACCAGTAACATCTCTTATTCCATCAGTCAGGTAACATCATGTAATGCCAATAGTCTAGGTCTCAATGGTTTAAAGAATATTGGTAACACGTGTTTTATGAACAGTGTCATCCAGTGTTTATCAAACACGATATTTTTAATGGAATATCTCAGGAAGAACGTCTTCTTGAAGGATATTGTTACCAACAACATTTCCAATGCGGACGGAACCCTTATAGAAACGTTCACCAAACTAATAAAGGAATTATGGTCAGATAATTTGGCTAATAAAGTGGTGGATACAGGATTGCTGAAAACCAAAATCCAAAAACTCGTTCCCCGTTTCATTGGCTCCGACCAACAAGATGCTCAGGAGTTCCTACTATATTTATTGAAGGGCTTGCATGAAAACGTAAATCAACGAAAAGAAAAACCTGGACAGATTTTGATCAAAATTGATGAAAATTCAATTGACGTTGAAAACACTCGAGTTTCGTGGTTGAGTGACAGCGAAAAAGCAAAAGAATCATGGTCGAGTTACCTGCGCATGGACAATTCGAATATAGTAGATAACTTTGTCGGCCAATTGAAATCAACATTAAAATGTACTTATTGTGGGTACTGTTCCGTAACCTTCGACCCGTTTTGGGACCTGTCACTATCTATCCTACACAGAACCGATCAACTCAGATTATCTCACTGCTTGGATTATTTTACCAGAGAAGAGACGTTGGATGGAGATGAGCAGCCGACGTGTTCCAAGTGTAAGGAAAGGCGGAAGTGCACGAAGTCATTGTCGATATGCAAGTTCCCCGGGTTTTGGTGATCCATCTCAAACGTTTCTCTCCAACAGAATGGTTCAACGAAAAATTGAATATTATATCATCATCGATTTTCCGTTGAAAAGTCTGGACATGAGCAAATACGCGGCAGCCAATGTAGTCCCTTGCCACTACAACCTCTACGCGATCTCCAACAATAGCGGCACTACGTACAGCGGCCACTACACGGCTTACTGCCGACATCCTTACTTGGGAACGTGGCACGAATACAATGATTCCCATGTGTCACCGATTACCTCAAAATCTCTCGTAAGTGGCGAGGCGTACGTTCTGTTTTATGAACAGGAAGGCACTAATGAACTGGATGAAACAAAATTTTCCATTTGAGATTTTTTTATTTTATTTCATTTTTTTATTCATTCCTTTTTAATTTGTTATATATTTAATTTTTTATATTCTACACAGTTATTTATATTGTACTTCTAAAAATATAATTATGTATAAATGACAGATAAAGTCTAGAATAGATGAAATGAGGGCGGGAAGTAGTAGAGTTCTGTAATGTGACACTTCCCAACCTTCAATGATGTTATAAATGATAGCATCACATATATGGTTGTAAATAAACATTATTTCTCAGTTCCCATGAACTATTTTGTTAAGGTTAAATGAGTTATCTCTCTCTTGAATGATATGCGTACATAAATCACCAAATGATAGTGCTCATTTCAATTCTAAGCCTGTGCAAATATGGTGAATCTAACACTAGATCGGTGGAAAGGAAAAGTTGCCGTTGTTACTGGAGCAAGCTCTGGAATCGGAGCTGCTATAGCCAAAAGGTTGGTTGGAGAAGGATTACAGGTGAGCGGGAGTCTTTATAATTCATGAAAAATTCACTATTAAACCATTCTCAGTCATATGTCAGTTCATTACTTTGCCGCTGGATTTTTATTCATTTTGTATGAAAAATATGCAATTTGAGGGTCCATTCCTGAGGAGTGTGACCAGTTGAGGAAGATATGTCCATCGCATTTGTGTTAAGATTTCTAAACACGATGGTGTGTATCCACTGATCCGATACTGCTTGGAATTTCTTGGCGACGATTATGATAGTTCCCTTTTTTATAGAGTGCGTCATATTACCATTTTCAAAAATGGGGTCAAAGGTCTTCTTCAGATGTTACAATCTATGACTCATGAAATTGATATTTAATCATTTGAAAACTACCTGAACCTGTTGTTTTTCGCAATCAGTGTCAAAGACTATGAGTTTTGATCCTAGTTCATGTAAAGGTAAGGTAAAGTTGAACTATAAACAATACAATAGCTTCCTCAAACAGGAACTCTTAGCTAATTCTAACACTGTTTCATTTCGAATTTATATAGAATTATATCCGATGGTCAATAAGAATAATAGTTCGATACCTCATCAATAAGATTGATGGTCTAATACCTCATCCTTATTAGCATAATATCCTGGAAAGAACATAATCAACAGAGAATTCAAAAGTGCAATTAGAGTGAGTACTTTTGGTCATATATTTTTGTACGGCATTTTTACCCTCTATAGATCCATTAAAAATAATGGTCTAATACCCCATCCTTATTAGCATAATATTCTGGAAAAAACATAATCAACAGAGAATTCAAAAGTGCATTTAGAGTGAGTACATTTTGGTCATATATTTTTGTACGGCATTTTTCCCCTCTATAGATCCATTAAAAATAATAAGAAAGCGCGTAGTGCCGTGAAAAAATGGTGCGCCACAAAGTCGGTAAATTTTTTGGATTTTTTTGACAATTTCAAGGGTATTTTGGCCATTTTATTATGTACGGCATCAGTTTCATACTGTTTTAATACAGCTTCTAATCCATTATTAGAATAATGCCGTCAAAAAATTTTTGTTCATTTGAATGTATTTTGATAATTATCTTCATCTCATGGTATACTTGATTTATAAAGCTGTAAAATCATTTGACTCTGTCTGGCAACTTTTTTTTTAGCATGATATTGTAAAATACTATCGTTATATAGTATTGCCGTTCACAAGAAATTGTTCTAAAAAAAATTATAGAGAAATACAAAATATGAAATTTTTTAGTTTTTGCAGAAGTTTGAATATTTATAGATTAATAAAGTATTGAAATTTTCCATATTTTTCGCTCGTTTCAAATAGTATAAAAATGAATAAATTAGGAAAAAATGATGCCGTACATTTTAATGAAGACCATATCTTTTAGGCTGATGAAAATGACGCTAGCATGTTTCATTGTAATAATGTGAATAAATAAAACAACCACTTTTCAGAAGAATTCTTTATATTTAAAGATAATAATACGAAATGAGGTTTTTATTTAAATTATTCAGTATCGGAATCAGCCGCTGAGTTGTTATCGGAATCAATGTCTTCATCGACGTCCGAATTATCTTCTCTATCGTTTTCTGAAACATGAATGAGTTTTCGTCAAAATCAAAGTCTTACGTACAGATTAAAGATGTAAAGATGTATTCATTTACCAATGACGTTATCAATTTCTTCGTCTGATTCCTCATCCGGTTCCGTTATGTCACTGACTTTTTGAGGGACCTTTGGACCAACGATAATGTACGGCATGTAAAAAAATATTATCTATGCATAAAATACTTTCAAAATAAATTAATTTCTTGTTGTTTCAAATCACCCCCCGGACCACGGAAAGAGAGGGGGTTGCAACCCTCGATTTTTTCTCCTTCTCGCATGATTTTTGCACGGCGTTGCGAAATAATGGATTAGAAGCTGTATTGAAACAGTATGAAACTGATGCCTACATAATAAAATGACCAAATTACCCTTGAAATTGTCAAAAAATCCAAAAAATTTACCGACTTTGTGGCGCACCATTTTTTTACGGCACTACGCGCTTTCTTATTATTTTTAATGGATCTGTAGAGGGTAAAAATGCCGTACAAAAATATATGACCAAAATGTACTCACTCTACTTGCACTTCTGAATTCTCACCAGCACTCAGTTGGACAGCTTACAAGTGACGGCATAGTGCTGAATCTTATTATTTTATGCTCTTATATCGTCCTATATACGACACCTGGTGGTTCATATGACCCATCCATTTTTTGAATGGGCCTGTAGTCTATTATTGTGTGGTTCATGTTCTATGTTTTACGTTGGTCAAACGGGAAGAACATTCGATATACGCGTAAAAGAACACAGAAGTTGTTTCCAAAATGGCAAGACAAATTCTTCGTATGCATCTCACCTCATTACAGAGGGACATGAGTATTGAACGGAAGTACCTCACAGTATTGACAAATACTAATTGATACACGGAGATGAATAACACAGGTAGTGGTTCAAATTTATAGATAACTGCGCTGCACTTAGAAAAATATCAATGTTGATTAACATCCATTTTCGTATATATTTTTGATGGACTGAATTGTTAACAAAATTTTACTATTGAATTTTGTAAGTGTAATTTTTATTCAAATTCACTAGCCAATTTTCCATCAGAAAACTTTCACTTTGATACAAAATCTTGTTTTTTTCATTTATAGTGCCATGAATTCGATTGAGATGGTTACAATCATTTATTGATGAACAAAATATCAAATATAAAATCTGTCAATGACAGATCGAATACTGTCCGCCGGTGGTCTAGCGGTCTACGGCGTTGTCGTTTATCCGATGAGGCTACTTCATTGCTGGTTGGAACCGTCGTCAGAGCAAATTTTTTATGGCTGGCTCTTTGCGACAGGCAATTGTTGTTTCTCTAGATACCAGTACTAGTAGGTGGAATATCTTGATGTGATAACACCGACCGACCAGGGTTTTCTGAGTTTACAGTTGAAAAAGCAAATGCTCTACTGTAAAAACCAGGTTGACTACATCATTTTGGCATGTACCTATTACATACACAATTTTTATTTCAAGACTTTTGGCTCAGATTATTCCTGGTAGTATAATCAATTTACGGTAAATGCCAGAAATCAATCAAGAATCGGCAACTCTGCAATACATTCTTGAGACAGGAAATATAGATTGACATTGATAGAAATACCACTTGTCATGCGCATGCGTACTGCAAGTTTATATTCCGAAAAATGCTCTTTTTCGTTCTTGATATTTGGGGTACTCTTTGATAGGTACTGCCCCTGCCAGAAGATCAGAAGAAGATTGACTACAGATGGGTAGTAGTTCTAGAATTATTTACACCAGATACAGAAATTAATGAAACCACCTTGGAAAATTTTCATTTTTTTCAAGAATAACTCAGAGATTCTCGATATATGGATCCAGTAAATCGAACCACGCATGAAAATTTAATATTCAAATTTCAATTTTATTCGAATTTAGGGAAAATGGAGAATTTCTTTGAACTGCATCATTGAATGTAAGTTGTCTTAGGGTACGTGACTCCATATATTCCAAAGGAACCTGCTTTTGGTACAGATGTGCTGTTACTTCGATGATGATGGATTTACATCATTCGTTGGTTTTTATCGATGAATGCAGATTCACACGAAAGGGAAGCCATGTAATGTTCAAAGAACACCGTGTTAATCAAGGGACAGGAGATGCGAATTAACATTCACTTTGAATTTTTGAAGTTTGCGAGCTTCAGGAAAAACCTCTTTCGATAAGGAGTTCCAAAACTCAGCTGTTCGATTGAAAAAAGATCCCTGAGCAGGAGAGGTTCGACAGGTCTTCAAATTCACAACGAAGGGGTGGGAATTCTGTACTCGTCGAGTCATTCGTGTTGATATTGCCAAGGGTGGAACGATTGATAACAATCCAGAGGAGCACCGACCGTGAAAATATCTGAAGAAGAGAGATAAGTCTCCGATGTTCCAATGAAGTGAGCGAGTCTGTGAGCGAAGAGTCACCAACAAGACGGATTGTTCTTCCCTGAAGGTACTGGTGTCAATTCGGAGGCACATGCTCTCAGAACAATTGTTGGGATTACATCAGATACGCAAGCCTTATTCGTCTTCAGGTCCATTAAAATATTTCTTATATTTTGTTGGTTGAAAATTATCTCAGGCATATGACTGTCGACAGGCGTGATATTCAGGGGATCCTTTCCCGATGAGTCCAGAGTAGAAATTCCAGTAAACATATTTGCAAATATATTTGCTTTCGTTGGGCAGTGATGGCTTGTGATCCATGTTCTTAGGTTAAAAGGGGAAATGAACTAAAAGTGAAATTTTTGGCGACCGCTTTAGCAAATGACCGAAACGAACGAGAACCGTTTGGACATTCAAGAAGTTTTGAATGAATTTCATGACTATGTGCTTCTTCAGCAGCTTCAATTGTTGCGCTACACGCTACACCTATTTCTTGCGTTAACTTACTCAGAATAGAAAATCTGTCCTCCACTCATCTCAACTGTTTCTGGTCACTGTACAGCAGGAAAGCCACCTCAAAAGGGCCAAGAGGTGGAATGGGAACCATGTACAGAGGCAACAGCTATAAGTAGGTGATGAGTCCACCTTCATTCTTTGCCCTTGATACAACAGTAACAAACTATAGCCACCTAATACTCACACTTTCAACTTGAACATGCAATATATAAATATTGATGACCGCAGCGCTCGAAGCAGCTGAACCACAGCTATGAAATGGCCGTTCAATAAGGGTACTGACGTCACAGAGCGTTCCTGATTTCGAACGAATGGTAGGACTCCTTTTTGAGTTTTTATAACGAGAGAATTGTTTCAGTTTTGTAATTATCTGGGCATCCACTGTTAGAATTATTCTTCATTGTTTCACACATTTCAAACAGAATTTCGTTTTTTTGTGAATCAACTTGAATCAAACTCAATTATTCACATTATTTTCTCGAAAGTCTCGATGGAAAGGGGTTCCACACTCAACCTTGGGGTTTACTCCTTCTCCTATGAAAATATTGCTAGATGTAGTATGCTTTTCTTTTTACTGTTGGAAAAGTAGTTAATGAATCTAAGGTGGACTTATCCATGGAGGTCATCATCAAGAAACAACAAACATATCTCCATCAATACAGTAATCTAACTCAACCTTTCGAATTGACAAGTCAAACCACAATATTGATTTATGTAATTGAATATTTCCCTCATATATAAAATGTCCCTAAGGGCAATGCAATTATCGAAGACTTGCATTGTATCAAGTCACAATAACAACACATTTGAAACCGTATCGCTAGACGTCAGTAAACAACACAAATAAATGTCAGATAGACTTCAAAAATATAAAAACATTTCGCGTTTTGGTGAGTACTCCATACAATCTATAGAGGAAAGTATAAATGAACAAAAAATAACATTTCCTTGAGAATTTTTTTATTCGTGAAATATTCCAATGAATTTCATTCGTGCATAAAAATGACCAGATAATTTTGCATTCAAGCGTGATATCTTATACAAATTGCATTCGGCTATTTTCATATTTTGTAAAAGATTTCGCTAAAATATGAAAATAAATTTGCAATTTTTATATATCACGCTTTCTTGCAAAATTATCGGTAAATTTTATGCACTCGTTGATTTCACAGTTTGATGCCGGAGAAATAGTATATAACATACCGAGGTGGGAAGTGATTCATTCCTGTCGTGAGATCAGTTAGTAAACCGAGACGCAAAGAGTCGAGGTTAGCTATGATCTCGAGACAGGAATGAAAATTCCTACCGAGGTTTGTAAACTATTTTATTTATAACCATCATATTCCGATTAAAATTAATATATCTCTGTTTCGTTCTGAATATATCTAAAAGACAAATTACCCAGAACGTGGTTTTCTCAGAATAATCAGGTAGATATATTGTTACCGTGACTACGGGGTATACAATTGTCACCAATATAAATAATTATCAGATAAAGTCAATAAATGCTGTAGGTATTGAAACATTTGGCGCTTTCGGCAGTTACGCATCTGAGTTTATTAAAACAATCGGCGATAAACTTATTAAATCTACTGGTGAACCTAGGGCAAGGTCATTCCTGATTCAACAAATCAGCATTGCAATTCAGAGGGGAAATGCTGCATCTGTCCTCGGTACTATTGCCAGTTCCCAACATCTTGATGAAATTTTCTTCCGCCCACAAAAATCTGGAGAAGTCAAGCACAACAAGCTGAGTCCAACTGAGTTTTCCAGATCCCTGATGGTTCATTCCGCTGTATTCCAAGGAAAGACATATGACGCATCTTCGTTGCTATCCAGTGTTCATGATACCACAAAATTACCAATATCTCCATCAGACTCGGTGTCGAACATTTTGAATTCTACTTTTTCATTGCACCGATCTAGTAACTGTGATGACCACCATAGTAAAGAACAAAGTAAAGCCAAAAATACCAGAAACATCTCTTATTCCATCAGTCAGGTAACATCATGTAATGCCAATAGTCTAGGTCTCAATGGTTTAAAGAATATTGGTAACACGTGTTTTATGAACAGTGTCATCCAGTGTTTATCAAACACGATATTTTTAATGGAATATCTCAGGAAGAACGTCTTCTTGAAGGATATTGTTACCAACAACATTTCCAAAGCGGACGGAACCCTTATAGAAACGTTCACCAAACTAATAAAGGAACTATGGTCAGATAATTTGGCTAATAAAGTGGTGGATACAGGATTGCTGAAAACCCAAATCCAAAAACTCGTTCCCCGTTTCATTGGCTCCGACCAACAAGATGCTCAGGAGTTCCTACTATATTTATTGAAGGGCTTGCATGAAAACGTAAATCAACGAAAAGAAAAACCTGGACAGATTTTGATCAAAATTGATGAAAATTCAATTGACGTTGAAAACACTCGAGTTTCGTGGTTGAGTGACAGCGAAAAAGCAAAAGAATCATGGTCGAGTTACCTGCGCATGGACAATTCGAATATAGTAGATAACTTTGTCGGCCAATTGAAATCAACATTAAAATGTACTTATTGTGGGTACTGTTCCGTAACCTTCGACCCGTTTTGGGACCTGTCACTATCTATCCTACACAGAACCGATCAACTCAGATTATCTCACTGCTTGGATTATTTTACCAGAGAAGAGACGTTGGATGGAGATGAGCAGCCGACGTGTTCCAAGTGTAAGGAAAGGCGGAAGTGCACGAAGTCATTGTCGATATGCAAGTTCCCCGGGTTTTGGTGATCCATCTCAAACGTTTCTCTCCAACAGAATGGTTCAACGAAAAATTGAATATCATCATCGATTTTCCGTTGAAAAGTCTGGACATGAGCAAATACGCGGCAGCCAATGTAGTCCCTTGCCACTACAACCTCTACGCGATCTCCAACAATAGCGGCACTACGTACAGCGGCCACTACACGGCTTACTGCCGACATCCTTACTTGGGAACGTGGCACGAATATAATGATTCCCATGTGTCACCGATTACCTCAAAATCTCTCGTAAGTAGCGAGGCGTACGTTCTGTTTTATGAACAGGAAGGCACTAATGAACTGGATGAAACAAAATTTTCCATTTGAGATTGTTTTATTTTTTTATTTTATTTCATTTTTTTATTCATTCCTTTTTAATTTGTTATATATTTAATTTTTTATATTCTACACAGTTATTTATATTGTACTTCTAAAAATATAATTATGTATAAATGACAGATAAAGTCTAGAATAGATGAAATGAGGGCGGGAAGTAGTAGAGTTCTGTAATGTGACACTTCCCAACCTTCAATGATGTTATAAATGATAGCATCACATATATGGTTGTAAATAAACATTATTTCTCAGTTCCCATGAACTATTTTGTTAAGGTTAAATGAGTTATCTCTCTCTTGAATGATATGCGTACATAAATCACCAAATGATAGTGCTCATTTCAATTCTAAGCCTGTGCAAATATGGTGAATCTAACACTAGATCGGTGGAAAGGAAAAGTTGCCGTTGTTACTGGAGCAAGCTCTGGAATCGGAGCTGCTATAGCCAAAAGGTTGGTTGGAGAAGGATTACAGGTGAGCGGGAGTCTTTATAATTCATGAAAAATTCACTATTAAACCATTCTCAGTCATATGTCAGTTCATTACTTTGCCGCTGGATTTTTATTCATTTTGTATGAAAAATATGCAATTTGAGGGTCCATTCCTGAGGAGTGTGACCAGTTGAGGAAGATATGTCCATCGCATTTGTGTTAAGATTTCTAAACACGATGGTGTGTATCCACTGATCCGATACTGCTTGGAATTTCTTGGCGACGATTATGATAGTTCCCTTTTTTATAGAGTGCGTCATATTACCATTTTCAAAAATGGGGTCAAAGGTCTTCTTCAGATGTTACAATCTATGACTCATGAAATTGATATTTAATCATTTGAAAACTACCTGAACCTGTTGTTTTTCGCAATCAGTGTCAAAGACTATGAGTTTTGATCCTAGTTCATGTAAAGGTAAGGTAAAGTTGAACTATAAACAATACAATAGCTTCCTCAAACAGGAACTCTTAGCTAATTCTAACACTGTTTCATTTCGAATTTATATAGAATTATATCCGATGGTCAATAAGAATAATAGTTCGATACCTCATCAATAAGATTGATGGTCTAATACCTCATCCTTATTAGCATAATATCCTGGAAAGAACATAATCAACAGAGAATTCAAAAGTGCAATTAGAGTGAGTACTTTTGGTCATATATTTTTGTACGGCATTTTTACCCTCTATAGATCCATTAAAAATAATGGTCTAATACCCCATCCTTATTAGCATAATATTCTGGAAAAAACATAATCAACAGAGAATTCAAAAGTGCATTTAGAGTGAGTACATTTTGGTCATATATTTTTGTACGGCATTTTTCCCCTCTATAGATCCATTAAAAATAATAAGAAAGCGCGTAGTGCCGTGAAAAAATGGTGCGCCACAAAGTCGGTAAATTTTTTGGATTTTTTTGACAATTTCAAGGGTATTTTGGCCATTTTATTATGTACGGCATCAGTTTCATACTGTTTTAATACAGCTTCTAATCCATTATTAGAATAATGCCGTCAAAAAATTTTTGTTCATTTGAATGTATTTTGATAATTATCTTCATCTCATGGTATACTTGATTTATAAAGCTGTAAAATCATTTGACTCTGTCTGGCAACTTTTTTTTTAGCATGATATTGTAAAATACTATCGTTATATAGTATTGCCGTTCACAAGAAATTGTTCTAAAAAAAATTATAGAGAAATACAAAATATGAAATTTTTTAGTTTTTGCAGAAGTTTGAATATTTATAGATTAATAAAGTATTGAAATTTTCCATATTTTTCGCTCGTTTCAAATAGTATAAAAATGAATAAATTAGGAAAAAATGATGCCGTACATTTTAATGAAGACCATATCTTTTAGGCTGATGAAAATGACGCTAGCATGTTTCATTGTAATAATGTGAATAAATAAAACAACCACTTTTCAGAAGAATTCTTTATATTTAAAGATAATAATACGAAATGAGGTTTTTATTTAAATTATTCAGTATCGGAATCAGCCGCTGAGTTGTTATCGGAATCAATGTCTTCATCGACGTCCGAATTATCTTCTCTATCGTTTTCTGAAACATGAATGAGTTTTCGTCAAAATCAAAGTCTTACGTACAGATTAAAGATGTAAAGATGTATTCATTTACCAATGACGTTATCAATTTCTTCGTCTGATTCCTCATCCGGTTCCGTTATGTCACTGACTTTTTGAGGGACCTTTGGACCAACGATAATGTACGGCATGTAAAAAAATATTATCTATGCATAAAATACTTTCAAAATAAATTAATTTCATGTTGTTTCAAATCACCCCCCGGACCACGGAAAGAGAGGGGGTTGCAACCCTCGATTTTTTCTCCTTCTCGCATGATTTTTGCACGGCGTTGCGAAATAATGGATTAGAAGCTGTATTGAAACAGTATGAAACTGATGCCTACATAATAAAATGACCAAATTACCCTTGAAATTGTCAAAAAATCCAAAAAATTTACCGACTTTGTGGCGCACCATTTTTTTACGGCACTACGCGCTTTCTTATTATTTTTAATGGATCTATAGAGGGTAAAAATGCCGTACAAAAATATATGACCAAAATGTACTCACTCTACTTGCACTTCTGAATTCTCACCAGCACTCAGTTGGACAGCTTACAAGTGACGGCATAGTGCTGAATCTTATTATTTTATGCTCTTATATCGTCCTATATACGACACCTGGTGGTTCATATGACCCATCCATTTTTTGAATGGGCCTGTAGTCTATTATTGTGTGGTTCATGTTCTATGTTTTACGTTGGTCAAACGGGAAGAACATTCGATATACGCGTAAAAGAACACAGAAGTTGTTTCCAAAATGGCAAGACAAATTCTTCGTATGCATCTCACCTCATTACAGAGGGACATGAGTTCAACCACGAATTTGAAATCCTTCATTTCCAATGAAAGGGTTTGAAACTCAATATCTTGGAGAGTTTGGAAATTATTAAGTGTAAACATTCCCAGTTCCTAAGGAATAATCAGACGGAGTTGAATAATTCGCCTCTGTTGAATATGTTCTTTCCAGGAAATTATACAAATAATGATGAGACGTCGGACCTTTAATCTTATTAATTAGTTGTCGGACTGTATTCTCATTGACCGTCGGATATAATGTTGTATTGATTCGAAATGCAACAGTATTAGAATTAGTTTTAGGTTCCTGCTTGAGGAAGCTATTGTATAGCGGAACACGTGTCGCGGTTTAGTAAACCCCAATATGTGAAAATCTTACAGCCAACTGTATATTATTG
The DNA here is from genome assembly GCA_032362365.1 of Zygogramma bicolorata. Taxonomy (NCBI): domain Eukaryota; kingdom Metazoa; phylum Arthropoda; class Insecta; order Coleoptera; family Chrysomelidae; genus Zygogramma; species Zygogramma bicolorata. Next base: position 3,335,603 of record JAVJAQ010005172.1, read on the forward strand.
GTTTACAAACAAACAAATTGAACTGTTCGGTGTTTCAACTCCCATGCCGAGGTTATTATCAAGAACATTTTTGTGATGCATTGCATTACGGACCATGAACTTTGCCCTTCATTTCATTTGATCCTTTGAGTATATGAATTATAGTGAGTTTTTGTTTCATGAAATATTAAAGACGATGATATTATTATTATTATTAACTAACTGTTCGAAGAGTATTTTGAATACCAGTAACTCGAAGACGTCGGAACAGACTGTCGAAGCTAGCATCGTAGTTTAGTAGGATTGCGGTGTCGATAGAGACATGTCTATAAGTTTTTGATAATCACTCTAGCAAGAGAACCGGAACGTCGAACATTTCAATATTTTGCCCACGAATCGATTCCAGAAAGGGCTATTCCAGCGTCCGTGAAACATTCATTCAAGCTTATCCTCAATTCAGGAATATTTTATTTTTTTTATTTTATTTATTTCAACTGACAGCATCCAAACAGAATGGGGTTCTGGTATAAGGAAGTTAAAATACTAACGATGATAATTATAAACCTAATAATACAATTGTAGCTTGTACTTTGATGAACATCATTATTCTAGTAGTTTGTTTTTCAATTATTTCGAAAAAAATTTTATGGATCTGGAAGATTTCATTTCTTCTGGTAATTCATTGAATACTTCTATCGAGCTTGAGATAGGATTGTTTCTACCCTCATTGGTGTGAATAATGTTTAGATGATAATTATTGAAAGTTCTAGTATTATAATTGGGTACAGTAGAATTTTTAAAGAACAAAATATTACTTCTCTGAAGTTTTCTCGTTGATTTGTATATATATTTGACTTTTTCGAGTTTTATCAAACAGTTCAACGTCATGTTATTAGTCATTTTGTATAATTCCGACGATGGAGTGTCCCATGGTTTTTTATAAATTACTTTGATTGCTTTCTTCATTAAACGATAAACTATATTTTTTTGTTTTAGATTGCAAGAAGACCATATTGTGATTAGGTATCTTATACATGAAAGAATATATGAACTATATAATAGAATTTGTACATATTTATTCAAGTAAGGCATTCTTTTGATTGCTCCTAGAAACGAAACAACCGTTTTTTTAATTTTATTTATATGCTTTTCAAAATTCAATTTATTATCGATGATCAGACCTAAATATTTATCATTTTGAACTTCTTTGATTAGCTCATCATTCATTTTTATATCAAGTTTCACATCATTCATATTTTTCTGTTCAAAAATTATATAAACCGTTTTTTTCTGAATTAATTGTAAGATTGATGTTTTTTATCCATTTTTCTATCAATTCCATGTCATGTGTTACTTCCTGTTTTAAGTTGGTGATATTTTTTCCAGAGTGAAATATAGCAATATCATCTGCAAAAAAAAAGTGCTTTCCATGTAAATTGAGTTTCTTTATACTGTCTACATATAATAAAAAGAGAATTGAAGCCAAAACAGAGCCCTGTGGAACTCCAATTGTAGATAATTTTTCATCACTTGTGCAATTATTGATTTTAACATACTGTATACGATTTTCAAAATAATTTCGAAATAAATTATGTGCATGACCTCTTATACCAGAGTTGTACAGGATATCTAATAAAATGTCATGGTTGACTGTGTCGAACGCTTTTTTCAAATCCAGAAATATTGTTATCACATAGTTACTTCCATCTAGACTTTCATAGATGTGATTCATGAGGTCGGTCACTGCAGATTGTGTGTTTGAATTTTCTTGAAAATCATATTGAAAGTTATCAAAATTATTATTATCACTAATGAAATTTATAATTTGAATTTTCAGAACTTTTTCGAAGATTTTGGCAAATATATTCAAATGAGCTATAGGACGGTAATTTGAGGTGTTTTTTCGTTCACCACTTTTATAGATTGGTTTCAAAATGTTTTTTTTGAGATAATCTGGAAAAATGGCTTCTTCAATACATTTATTTATTATGAGTGATAGGGGTAAACTTATTATATCGACAATATCTCTCAAATTCTTGCTGGTTATTTGATCTTCACCTGGAGCAGAATTCATTTCGAGAGACATTATAATTTTATAAATATCATCTTCACAAGATGGTTTTAATAATATTGAATATCCTACTGAGTTCTTGAGTTTTCATATGTGGTTTCAGGTTGTTGGGTTAGCCAGAAGAAAACACAAGCTTTATGAGCTGAGTGAAAGCCTCAGTGACAAGCCTGGCAAGCTCCATCCCTATCAAACCGACTTGTTCAACGAAGAGGATATTCCGAAAGCATTCGAATGGATCGAAAAGAATTTAGGACCCGTCCATATTCTTGTCAATTGCGCTGGTACCTACATAGTGTCTTCCCTCCTGGATGGTGACTCGGTAGACTGGAAAAACCTGTTTCAGTTGCATGTGATGGCTCTGAGCGTGGCAACGAAAGAAGCTATCAAAAATATGAGGCAAAATAACGTCGATGGACACATCATCCATATCAACAGTGTGGGAGGTCACCAGCAGATCAACTTTCCCGGAGCTGGTATGAACACAGCCAGCAAGCACAGCGTCACGTGCTTGACAGAAGCCCTCAGATTCGAATTGGCCAAGTCGGGATCTAAAATTAAAGTTACGGTACGATAATACTTCTTTCTTCAAACGTCAAATAATGATGACATTACTTATCTAACTTGATCCTGTCAAAGTTTGATGTCTCCGCCGGCAGCAGTTTTTTTTCCCATTTCTTTACGGCGGAGGGAAAAATGTTGTCATGGCAACAATATGAAAAATGTCACAAAGCAACAATACAAATGTAATTAACAACAATTAAACATCATTTTTATTTATAGTAATATCAAAAGTACAGTTAGTTGATGAAGCATTATCAAAATTGAAACCGTGCAAAAATGTTCCCGACTCTTGATACGCGTTGGTAATTGTTGATGATACTGATGGTCGAGCACAACTTTCAGCAATCATTCCCGATGTTGGCGAATCATGGGGGTTTAAAATTTTTTGAGCCCCCATGTCGTTTGAGGCATTCTAGATTTCCGCCTCCATCAATTAAAAGTGTTGCTGAAGTTCGTCGTAAACAGTGACCCGTGTATGCGCTTGCATCGTTTAAATTTAAATAACTAGCTACTTTTTGGGCTACTGCGCTGATCGAATGTATTCCCATGACGCTTCGGTAACACTTTCCATTTTGGTACTTTATAAAAAATCGGTTTTCTGTGAAATTTTCAGGCCGCAGTGATGCATACTTTTTATACAGTTTGATGTAGTTTTGACCAATTATCGTAAAAGATCTAATTTGTCGTGTTTTACTGTCTGGTATTTTGATAATTATTTCATTTTCTTTATACTCAATGTCCACAGTCTTCATTTTTACCAATTCGTCGCATCGACAGGCGCCGGTAACCCCAATTAACAAAACAATCTGAAATATTTTTATAATTAAGTAGAGTATACTACATGCTTTGCAATATAATTTTTTTCACCTTTAATCCTAAATACAACTTATCTGGCGCTTCAAACAAAAATTTATCAAACTCGTCTTTAGTGAAAATTTTAGACTTCTTTGCAGTATATCCTTCGCTTGTCTTTTTCAGAAAGGCACGTAACTTTAAAAATTTGCTTATATCCACATTTTTTCTAATAACTAACTCGGACTTTATCATAGAGTATCGTGACCACATTGTAGAAGATTTCCATTTATTTTCATTTTCCATTATATTAAAATATGCCAGTAAAACGTCTTCGGTAACTTGCCGTACTCCTCTTGTATCGCACCACTCTTGGAAGTGCTTGTACGCTAACCGATACTTTATTCCGGACTTGGAGGGCCCCAAACGAGCTACTGCATCATTAGCCGCGGACTCAATTTCGTTTAGTTTTTCCATTTTCGCACTAAATTTGCGCTTGCGGTTGCAACAACAATAAGCTGTCTTTAATAACATAAAATAACTGTCAAACAACTGTAACCAGGGAGACGCAAGTCCCACCGACGACTTAATTATTTTAATTTCTCACTTCGTTCGGCGCGTAATATCGGGCGCGTCAAGAAAAGTCATGCTTCTCCGCCTCATAAAGTAATATACTATTATCTACCCCTGTACTATTATAATACACTTATATGCTCATAACTCATTTTATAATGAAATCCATTACGATACAGATTTTCAATCAATAGAAACTCATTATTTTTCAATCAAGCATGATGTGCAAGCTTTGAAAATTTTGACGTTTGTCAAGTCAAAATCAGTAGGTATTGCTTTTTTGAAGAATTTAGTCAATTTTCGATAATCGTGTGAAAATGTCTTATAGCAGTGGTATAGAAGAATTACCAGCGACTCCTCCACAGATGTCAGACAAGAAAAAAATATAATCGAAAGGATTATATTTTTCATTTGACAAATGCAATATATATGTTTTTATCTACACCCGCACTCTAATAATACACTTATATATGTCTTTACTAAAGTCATTGAAGGTTGAAAAGTGTCACATTACACACCTCTACTTCCCGCCTTCATTTCATCTATTCTAGACAATATCTGTCATTTATTGACTTTATCTGACATTTATTTATATTAATGACAACTGTATACCCCGTAGTCACGGTAACAATTTATTACGCTATAAGGTAGACACGATTAAATTTCCACAAAATTTATTGTCTTCGCGACATGTTTCGATACACTGTATCTTTATCAAGCGAATGTATTTAAACAGTGTTTTCCGATAAGCTTCTGCTCATTCATTTTCATTTGAGGGTTAGTAATAGGTATATTTTAGAGTTTCAACGTGTAATTCAACTCCATTATCCTTATTTCATTATTCTAATTTATTTTTTTCATGTTATAGGTTTTTTGCAATAGGTTTCGATAGATTCAACTATATAGACATCAGCTGTGGTGCCATATAACAACAAAATCTGATTGTTAAAGGAACTGAAAAAATTTGTTCTATTGGGGAATCACCGTGTTACTTGAGTTACTTGTAGCCTATGCATAATAGAAGAAACTCTTTTGTCCATTGCTGGTTATACATGGTTGAAACTCTTAAATTATAATGAATTCCAATATTTTTCAGTAGTTTGATGAACATTTTTATGCCTGTAATTCTGGAGATTTTCCAAAAATTATCAAATTATGTTTCGTACACTTGCTTATATATCGCATCACAAATATTAACTTTGTATATTCGTATACAAAGATACGTTCAAAATGAAGCAAATTTTTCGTCAGCTAGAGCCATACTATCCAGAGATTTGAGTTTTGAAAATGATCAAAATCCACTGGTCTCATAAATGTTAAAAATTGATCTAAGTCGACTTCCATATTGCTCCATAATCGTTTGCGTACATTGTAACATATCGCGTTGTTATATGATTTGGCATTAGTGGCCCCTAGACAGACCCTTGAGGTACTCCATTATCCGCAGAATGCCGGTAAAACATTTTTCAACCTTTTCATATGATTATCTGCTACAAATATTTCACAACCATTATACGGTTTCAGAGTATAAGTCCAGGATTGACAGACACCGAAATCCTGAAAGAGGAGCAGAGGGTATACCTGAAGAATATAATTGAAGACGGGATTATTCTTCAACCAGACGATATCGTAGACGGGCTAATTTATGCTCTATCCACACCACCACATGTTCAGGTATGATATGCGTTTGTTATTCGAAAGATTGTGGGTAAATGGGGGGAAAAATGCAAAGGGATTACTGTAATGGATAATTATTATTTTTTGGTTAACCCAAAATCTATTTTGTAGGTACATGAAATGATCATTCGTCCCGTTGGAGAAATAAATTATTCATAACTCGAGTCAGTGTGGACTAGATTTCATGAATAATAGGCTAGCACTGGTGACATATGTAGAGAATCATATAGGAAGTTCACATCTCATTCTTTCATGATTATTTGCTACCAAATAGTAACGGCTATGGTAAGGAGTTCCAGAGTTCGAGTGTTCTGTTGGACAAATATTGTTACGATTTTTCCCTTTGAAAAATCTCAACTCTGACACCACTGTTACGATATATCCTTGGGTTCGTCAATTAAAACACCAAACAACACTAAACTACTTTTATTATAACTCTCTATCACAATACAATAATACAACTCAGTCACTTAAATCGCTCCGATAACTTTCCAATGCTCGCTCGCTACTTAAACTCTCTGAACTAACAATTCTGCTTTCACAAAGCTCTGCTCCACTTAGATCTCAATAACTCTCGTCACTTAGCTCTGAATACAAATTCTCTGTAATACCAATTCTTCTCGCAGCGAAATCTGTCGCGTATATATATCTGCGTGCCAATCGAGAATCGTCGAGAGAAGCCCCGATGACGCGTCTCGAATTCTCCAGGCGGCTTACGCCGGGTTCCAGGAAAATGACGTTCGTTACGACGCGATCACTCGCCTTGCGTTTACGATATGGTCAGGGCCGGCGCTAGGACGTAACAATATATCCGATCGAGAGAGGTTCAACAGGTCTCCAAGCTCACAACAAAGGAATGGGAATTCCGCACTCGTCGGGACATCCGTGTTGATACTGTCAAGGATTAACAACAATTCACCGACCGTTTTATACAGGGTGTCCCAAACACAATGGCCTATTGGCGACATTTCTAGAAAACGGGGCATAGGATTATTTTGAATATTTGAATTCTTGGGTAATTAGTTCTGTTCTATCGATCTAAAATATTTTCAGCACTGCGACGTTGCCGCTTATATTGAAAAGTAGCAACAACTTTGATATTTTAAATGGGACACCCTATATATTATTGCCTTTCTCGCTTTGTTATTGCTTTCCGATTATTTTTGTATAATACTTCCCCATACCAATCTTTAGTGGTTTTCGAGAAATTCATTGATTTCCTTATTTTTTGTGCGAAACGTAGCTTTAATCAAATGCTTATTACTGTGGTATATGGATTCGAAGACAGCTGAAATTTTGAATGTAGTTTGACAATGCCCTGTGTATTAGTCGTGTCTGTGGAAATTTTTTCTCCATTATACAGGGTCCTTCAAAATTTGTGATTTTCCGATACATACAAAAGTGGTGAAAAGTGCATTTTTTTAAATGGAACATCCTATATATTATCGAAAATACTTTTTTTAACGAGGCAAATACTTTACTAACTACATAAAAATATTTGTGTTATTTTAGAGTTCTGTTAAATATCGTTGCAACAAACAAGAAGTTGACGGTCACCTAAAAAAATACAAATCCATGTAAATTATACAAATTCACTCTAATTTGATGAGAAATACTCCAAACCGATTTGATTGTAACTACTTCAAATACATATTGAATTAAAATAGTAAAAATATGTATCATACGGGGGTAATTCAAAATTTTCCAAAAGAACCAAAAAATTCGAATAGCAGGCCATGACTTCGTATCTGAACATAACTTTTAATTCTAAGCAACTTTTCTCCCCAAGATATTTCTATATTTTCTGAAATAAGGGTACGTTACTCTTAAACGAAATTTATATTTTTTGGCCTATCCTGTATGGTGATTGTCATAAAGCCATTTCAGGTACATTTGGTATAGTTATGGAACATGCACCAACTTTTGTCAAGAATGAAAATTTCTGAGAGATCGATAATAAAAAAGTTTCCCATTTGTTGCAGACTTAGTGGACCACACTGTATATGCATATTCGTACTTTTCTCTTCATTTATTTGACAATAATTCTAATGAAGCAGAACACCAGCAATTGGCAATTAGCGATTTTTTCAAAATTAATTAATATCTGTCGAATTTTGAACGATTTGTGGAAAAAGAGTATGTATACCTCGTAAAAAAATCCACATTTCTGGACTCAGTCTGGCTTTCGCCTCGACTTAGCAATCTTCACAGTTGTCCAGAATTGTTATAGGCTTTTCCTTCCTGGTAAACAATGTACTATTTCTTCTTTTATCAATACATAACTTGATCATCCAATATTCCATAATTCCAAGACAATCTGGCTACAGTGTAACCACGTCCCTAATGACGTGCAACAGTGTTTGAAGTATATCAACTATATACTTGTAAAACTTGATACTCATTGTATATGTTCTAATTTGGAAACAATGAACACATGCATGAAAAAAATTACGAAAAACCAATTCAAACTCAACTTGAAGCAATACTTATCAGATAAAGGATTTTATTGTGTTTTAGATTATTATCATTGATGTTTTTTTTTTTCAATGGACGATGGAAACTGATTCGGAAACGTGATATTTCCAATCCTCCAGACTGATCACTTCCTCAAAATTGTTCATTCAGGGGCTTGATAATCAACTCGTGTATCTGAAAATCATGAATAAATATTTTATCATCCATTCACCTGGACTAGTTTCAATTATATTTCACCTGTACATCGGGGGGTGTCGACAATGCATAGATAACAGCATCCGCTACGTCTTCAGCTCTGAGAATACTAGTGAACGCTTTGGAGAGTTGAGGGTCATTGGCGTCCAATTGAGCAGCCTCCTGAAATTCGGTGCCCACTGCTCCTGGACTGACACTCTAGAAATGAGGAAAGTTTAATGAATATCAAAATTCTTCTCCGCAAATCGACGGAAAATTTCAACATTCCAGAAAAAATTTCGGTAATACTTCGGTCGCTATGAGCACCTTTTTTTTGAAATTTTTTTTTGTGGAACTTACGTAATTTGGTCTCCTCTACAAAAAACCTAAATGAAATTATCGGCGGTCTCTTATAGTTTCGGAGATACAGGGCCTTTTTGGTGTAAAACTTCACAATTTTCCACTTCAAATTTCTGTTGTTTGAACACATAAAATTCCTCCTTCTTCTGATCAAACACCACACACTCTCTTATTTACACGTTTTTAACATTTTCAAGCAGAAAAAACCATTAGTTTTCCAAGAAATGCAATTATTTTCAAACCATAACCAATTTGTTGTGATGTCATAGTGCAATGACAGTCGAAAGTGAGGTATTTGCAGTGTTGCCGCTCTTATTGTTATTGTTGAGAACTGAATGCATTAATGTTGACTTTTGGAGAAAGTTGGATTTTTTGAAAAAATAATGTTTTTTTCTGCTTGAAAATGTTAAAAACGTGTGAATAAGAGAGTGTGTGGTGTTTGATCAGAAGAAGGAGGAATTTTATGTGTTCAAACAACAGAAATTTGATGTGGAAAATTGTGAAGTTTTACACCAAAAAGGCCCTGTATCTCCGAAACTATAAGAGACCGCCGATAATTTCATCTAGGTTTTTTGTAGAGGAGACCGAATTACGTAAGTTCCACAAAAAAAATTCAAAAAAAAGGTGCTCATAGCGACCGAAGTATTACCAAAATTTCTTGAAGAAAAGTTCAAGATTACCTTACTGTTAGAAAATGATAATTTTCCACAACCATACTCCAAAACACGCTTTTCTGCATAATTTTACGTTCGCAAACATGATTATTTGTCGCAATGATTGAAATTTGACATTAGTGGCAAAGTGACAGTTCTGTGCCGAAGTTTTTCCATCACTACTGCTGTCTCAAATACCTACATACACACTATCCATTGCTGGGAATAGTAATTCATGTCATAAGTCCGGAAAACGCATTTTTACAGTACGAGTCCGTAATTTTGAGACGAGTTACTGTAAAAGTTTCCCGGTCGTATGTCGTAATGCGTTTCAATTCATACTGCAGACCCGTTTTTTTTCATACTGCAGACACTAAATCTTACATTCATAAAACAAAAATTGAAAATATGATCATCCATGATGGAAACGCTAGTTTCTAACGTTACTGTTTCTGGTGTTTGTTTTGTTGACTTTTGTGAAACGAAATGTCAACAGACAAAATGTCGACAAACAATAACATTCCCGAAGATGTTTTGCGTAAATATAATGAAGCTGCCGGCGGTAAAGGTAGCGAATACGGTAACCTCACCGATTTTCTTGAAATTTGCACAGATGATTCAGAACACTATAAAATCATCATAACCATCGAAATTTTTGTGCGGAAACCATACCTTTGGAAGTTATGACCTTTTTAGTGAAAAAAAAGGTTGTTGCGAAATGTCACTCTGATAATTTGTAGGAGTACCATATACAATCGCATTTTCTTGAACATTTCTTCCAACACATCAACTACACATGTATTCACCTATTTACTGCTATTTTCTTCCCAACTAACATTCGATAATTCGAAAGTAAAACACATATTTTCATTGTAATGTTGTAGATCTTAATCAAAATAAAAGTAAATGTCAAAGACGTCAAAGTCTTGCACACTGTACACTGTTGCCAAACAAAAAATAGACAACGTAATGATAACAAAGCGCGTGGTGGGATATGCTTTTCTTCCGAACTTTGAATTGCCAAAACGAAAAGAAAGAACACGGATTCGTGTTGAGCGACTCATTATACATGAGTTTTGACTAACTTTTTCTCGGGCCAAACTTCACATTACCCTTCATCGAATTGGAGGTCGTGACCATATTGCATAATAACTCCCATATACCGGAGGGGCATGGTTCATTTTTTATGATTTTTTTCATTTCACATGTTAGGTCTATGAGAAAAATTTCTTTCGTGATTTCTTAAATTAATTGGAATACGTGATGTCTGGGGGGCAAGTACCAGTTTTGCCATGGAAATCACACTCTTTTGAAAAAACCACACGAAAGTTTCTGGGAGGCAGATGCCGCCGTATTGTTTCATTTCGTCATTTGACAAGATGTTGACAAGTATCTGTAATTCCTAATTATGTTAGGTTAGGTTGGTTTAGGCTAAGTTAGGTTTGCTCAGGTTAACTAAGGTTAGTTGATTAGTTAGCTAAGGCTGGCAAGGTTAGTTTTCGGAAGGTTAGGGTATGTTGGTTGAGGTTTGGTTAGGTTAGTTAGGTTAGGTTAGATTAGGTCGCAAATTTTTTCAAACATCATTTGAACTTTTGTAATTGAAATTCGTTTAGGCTGATAGGTTAGTAAGGTTGGTTTGAGCTAATTTAGGTTAGGTTATGTTGAGTTAGGATGGTTTAGGTTAGGATAGTCACATTAGGTTGGCATGGTTAGTTTAGGCTACGTTAGGTTAGGTTAGGTAAGGTTAGGCTACGTTAGGTTAGGTTAGATTAGTTAGGTTGGATTGGGTCGCATATATTTTCAAACATCAGGAACATCAGTCGAACTTTTATAATTGGAGAAAAACAATTTCCCATACTCAATATGTCAAATAGAAAAAAAAACATGGAAAATGTACCGCGTTTCTCTGTTAGGTGGGAAGCTTTACATGCAATATGGACACGACCCTCAATTCGATGTGGGATAAGGTAAAGTCTTACCTTTTTTTCAAAAATATGGGTCCTGTGCGGTAAACGAATATTTACCGGATTGAGTTCCTAGAGATAATTTCCACGAAGCAGCATACCTACGGGAGGTTTGGCAATGTTAGGTTGAAAAATAATTGATTTCAGGTGCGTAAATACTTTTGAATACTACCTATTTGAAACAAATATTCCATATTTACTCAGTATTCATGAAATTGAAAAAAATTGTCAACGTCGCATTATGATCGTAACCCGTTATCATTCCCGTCATTCCATTTCATGTTTGACATTCAACATTTTTGAAGATGTCAGAATGAGGAGTTTTCAATTGATGAAACTAACATTTATATACCATTATTCTGTGTATATTTTTGAAGGAATCGCTTTTTGTATGGATCTGGATTACTATTTTCTATGTACTGACGTATGCTGAAGATGAATAAGTGTGAGACAGTCCAATTCATTTACCCAAGTTTGTGTACACTGTCAGACATTTTTTCAAAAAAAAGGACTTTTCAGGTGTTTCCGCAGAAAATTTTTATGTTTTTTATCGTTTTTGGGGTGTTTTCAATCATCTGTGCAAATTTCAAGAAAATCGGTGAGGTTACCGTATTCGCTACTTTTTCCGCTGCCGGCTCCCTGATTCCCACAAAATCATCAGAAAGGTACGTACCATAGCGAATATAAACAGTTTTGCGACTGGAAAAGGCAGTCAGTGAAATCAATGAGAAAATAATGCTGGCGTATTTGTTTGATCTGGTAAGTTGCACTTAATATTCTTTTGAAGGAATCATTATTGGTGATTGTCTAGTCGAAGAAAATGTCCAGTTTTTCACTCTGGTCAAAGTATTCGATGGTTAAAGCCATGCAACAATTTAATGAAAACGTGGATATATCAAGATTCTCTAAACTTCGAGCGTTCCTTAAAAATCAGTCTGTTGGCTATCAACCTAAACAAGACAAAACACTCACCAGAGAAGAATTGGTAAAATTTGTGAAAGAGGCACCAGATCAACAATATCTTTTGGCAAAGGTAATAATTTCAGATGTACATTTCAATATTTACTGATAATTTTGTGTTCTTGTTAGATTGTTGGTTTAATCGCCGCGCTGGTGGTTGTCGCCGCGAAGAGATATATGAAATGTCTTTGGATGACATCCAGGAAACTTCTACACAATTGGTAATCACAATCCCTTTCTCAAAAACGAATCAAAGAAGAGTATTTACGGTCATTGATAAAATGGACGGCATATGTGTGTTGGAACTGTTCCGAAGATACATTGCCTTGCGGCCCAAAGGTTTAGGTCACAACAAATTGTTTGTAGGATACCGTAATGGCAAGTGCATTTCCCAGCGCGTTGGAATTCACACAGTCGGTGGAGTTCCCAAGAAAATAGCGGAATTTCTAGGATTAGCAAATCCCGAGTTGTACACCGGCCATAGTTTTCGCCGCACATCGGCGACTTTACTAGCAAATGCGGGAGCGGAATTTTCCGTTCTCAAAAGATATGGAGGATGGAAGAGTTCCTCCGTGGCAGAAAAGTTTATTGAGGATTCGTTGGAAGGAAAGAACAAAATGGCTAAAATGATCCAGGGAGGAGAAGGTTTTGTGCAAGTCTTAACTGAGAAATCTAAAGAAATTATTAGTACAAATGCTTGCTCGAGTTCCACTCTCCACGATGGTTTACCGAAAGTTAAAATAACTGGAAATACAGATTGCATAATTCATGTTACTTTTAATGTTTAGCTTGTCTTTAATTACATGTTTATTAATTTTGTATTGTTTTCACAATAAATTGTTTGATTCTTGCCCCATTTCATTAGAGTCCGGTAAAAATTTTACCGGACTCGAAGCCGTAAAGTCTCATTTACCGGACTAAAATCGTTGACTTAAACATGGCTGTTACGATGCAGTATGAAATAAATATAATTTTGGCATATTTTGAGGAACTATCCAAATCAATATAGTGGAAGTCTTTTCATCCAATTCTTTACCATGAAATCTCCATCAAGTAAATCTTGTATCATCATCTTTCACTAGAGATCCTGTCGAAACGAATAAATTAAAGGTTATCTCTAGGTCGTAAATAGATAATTCCTATGCTGCTGGATACAATTATTTCGATATTAAAAAAAATTTGAAGGTTGGCATAAAAATGTTTAGCGTTTTCAACGTGCTTATCTTCGAAATTTAGTGGACATTTTTTATCAAACAATACTCGAAATTTAATATAGATAAACAAGTTGATGAATGGAAATGTTATATCAAGACTGTGATGGATCTGTATTTACATTTTTTTGGTTTTTATGTTGTTACAACCTGGAAAAATATTAGTTCTATCCAGTGGCGGATCAACGGGGGGGTCCGGACCCGAACCCCCCCCCCCATTGGGAAAATAAGAGACTTTTTTTTTCAATTTTTATTTTTATTTCTATTTCCAAATTTTTTTAGGAAACGGAAAAATGTCACATGAGCAAGACAAAAAAAATAAAATGGTATAATTTTTTGCCTTAAAATTGAAGAACTTCAATAATTATTATTACATTCCATTGAAAACTGAAGAGCAGGCTACATTTAAACATTAATGAATTTTCATTTTTTTAACAACCAATTTCATCAATTCATTCAATTCAATAATCCTCCAATTCCTAAAAAAATAATTCTCAAGAATTAAAAATAGTACAAACAAGATCTGGATTGAATGTTACCCAAACAAACAAACAAATTTCGCTTGAAATTTTTGGATTCACAGATTGTTCTTTCCTTTTTTTTCTGGTTCAGTCGGTTCAAACGCTGGATCAAGCCGAGTAAAATATGAAAATAGAGTCCTCTTCATGTTTTAGGTTCAAAATAAAATGCTTTTTCTTTAACTATCAAATTGCAATTTTTCTCGATGACACTTTAAAGAAAATTGACACTTGTCAGGCTTATCGAGGAAAAGTTCGAGAAATTTCTGACAGTGCTGCCATTGGATCCTTTTTGGCGCAGTATTTAAAAATTTAGACTTGTGATGAGTTTTGTGTATGCCGGTAACGATTTGAATATACTATGTATGAGTAGAATATGCTGTTGATTAGGTTAAATCAACTCGATTCGATTTGAAAAAAGTAAAGTTTCGAACCTACTTTACCCCCTGGCTACACCTTCGAATTTTGCTCATGTCAATCTCTTTCACCTTTTATTTGGATTTCGATTTTCTATTCGATAGTATATATATATATATATATATATATATATATATATATATATATTGTAATTGATTTAATATATTTCATTATATATATATATATATATATATATATATATATATATATATATATATATATAAATTTTGAGTTATAGACCCCCCTTGACCTGATACTGGATCCGCCACTGGTTCTATCAGTCAGCAACTTTTCGAATAACTGAAATTGTTCTAATACAAATATAAAAAAACTAAAATACGTACGTATCTTCGTTTACGTCTTCACATTATTAAAGCAGATTTTTTCATTTGATGTTAACAAAGATGAGTATTTTTATAAATGATAGTTCTTGCATTTTTGTGACAGGCAAATTTAAGGTATACGAGAAATTGTTGTCTAATAGGGCGTGTTTCATTTGAAAGTTTCTTGATTAACGCAAAAACTATGGCGTAGATTAAAATTCACTTCACTTCCACACCTTTTATTTCAGATTGTGGTAGGTAAACAACACAAAAAATACGAATAAAAAAATTAATCCACCCACAAAGTAACTACTTTCATTTTCTTCGTACTTTTCTGGGTTTGTCACCTACCACAATCTGAAAAATTGAAAATCCAAACACAACACAACATACAACCTACCCAAACACACAACATACATCAAACATTATACCTCAGGTCCCTATTTGTCTGAAAAGATACTGACACAAACTGAACCAAATAACACAACGGAAAACACAAAAAAATATTCATCGAATTTCCAAAGCTCGAGTAGAAGGCTTTAGGGATCCTTTCACCACACTTTCCATTAATATCTATATCTATTTCGGTTCTGGTTCTATCTTAAGACCTCTCTGCCTGAATTATTATCAAATATCATCACTCACATTCGATATGTCCTTGCTGTGATCTCAATTACAATTAGAGTGAAGATGAAACAGCATAATCAATATACCGTTGTCGTTTTCGATAGTCTGTCTTTCATATATGAGTCTGATATGACTTTGATGATCGAAGGATAATGAGGAGGTCTCTTTCTACCACGATACCTTCCTTGGGTTCCTTTCCGAAGCTCGAGTAGAAGGCGGTCAAAAATATATTGGTGAAACTTCACGACCTTTTGAAGTGCGAAAGACTGAACACAAGATATACATCAGGTAGTTCAAAGTTATCAGAGCAGATTCTTACTGCTGATGGAGATCACACAGTAGAATGGGATGACACTAAAATGATGACAAAAGAGTGTAATAGCAGGAAACGAAGTTTGAGAATTTTTTTTTTGCATTTTTCAGCATGCTGCCTGGGAAAGATTGCATCTCTGAGTTCGCTTGATATAGATCGCGGCTGGCTACAACTCCTGAACGACAAAATGTTATGTCAGAACTCAAATTTTTGACAAATGTCAATGACAAATATTGGATTTGAAAAAGGATTTTGGACCAAGTTCTGAGCGGATTTATTTTCCGAAACTCATCATTTCAGCCTTTATTTCATTTATTTGCTTACCGTGATTTTTATCTTCGACTTCATGGAATTCAACTCCAACCTGAGGCTTTCCGTGAGAGCTGTGACAGCAAACTTCGATGCTGGATAGATGTTGAATATCGGAATATTTGGAACTTTGTGGCCAGCAATACTATTGATATGTACGATATGCCCATCAATGTTGTTCCTCGACATTGCTGAAAACGAAATGGCGTATGAAAATTTTGTGTGAGAAAATTTTGAGGAATTTGCAACGGTTATCGAATGGTAATACAATTTTCAGCGATAGTTTTAAATCATCTGAATTTATGTACTCCAGTAATATTTCTTCTGTAATATACGAATACAATGACATGAGGCAAGATGTATAGAATTCTTGAGATTTCTAAGAATCCCGGTGTTGGGAGTTAAATCTGCGAAAGTTTTGGGGTCAAAATGGCGAAACACGCTTACTATGATAATAGGCTTCACGGCAGTTCCGTTGAATTAGTCCAGATGGCGCTCGCAATGAAAAAAGTGATAGATTTTTTGTCTGCTATCTACAGGATGCATAAAAACCCTGGTGCGTTGTCTTATACCTGAAAAATCGTAAGTACAAATTCTCGATATCTCACATTCTTGATTTTGAACAATTTGAGAGATTGCCCATAGATTGTCAATTATGCTGAAGAAAATATGTTGAACTGGGAGATTATGGTAAACAATCAGTAAATCACAAAAATATAACTTCTACCCAAGTAAGTTCAGAAAGGTCATTCAAAGTGAAGTTTGTATAATAAGTATAATCACGCTTTCTGTCATTAATTGACATTTATTTTTGATTGACATTTTCGAAATATGTGTTGAAACCAGGGTGGGGCAAAATCTGATTTTTAGTAAAAAATCAAAAAACATTCATTCAAAAATGAATCACGGCTTATTTGATTTTTTTTGGTTTTTTAAATTTTAATATGAAATTTGAACATTTTGATTCTTTGAAATTATTGTTAATTATTTAAAAAAAAACTTGTGACAATGCATCTGTCGCACTTCTTGCAGGAAAATTCTTGTCGGGATTTGTTTTCCTTCTGTCCTATACACTCGCTATACAATGCCGAGTGCGAGGCACGAACACGAACGCATTTGTTGTGCTTTTTGCAAGAATATTCCTGTCGAGGCTTGTTTCCCTTCTCAACCTATAAATTGACGTTGCCCAACAGTTTCACGCATTTCGCTAGTTAGGTAAGTTAAGTGAAGTGAAAACATATAAATAAAAATAAAGTAAAATGAGTGAAAGGAAAGAGGATCCAATGTGCAAACAAATCCAAATAAATTGGGATGTAGGGCTATTTGTAGAAATATATATATATATATATATATATATATATATATATATATATATATATATATATATATATATATATCGCGATATGTATATATATATATATATATATATATATATATATATAAGTATTCATTTATAACAGTTGCCAATAATAAAACAGTTCCTGTGTGCAACTGCTTCTTCAGCTTCAGTAGAACGCGTATTTAGCTCTTTTGGTCTTGTACACTTGGATATTAGAAACAGATTAGGCACAGAAAAAGGAGGAAAACTCGAGGTTTTTGTTTAAATTGTATAACGAAAATGAACAGACTGAAAATATACAGTAATAAAATTTAGGTGTCACGTTTAGTTTAAGAATTTGGAATTATGTACCTCTTTTTTGTTGTTCTCGCTAAAAGCAGATACTTCATCTGATCTTCGAAAAAACTTTTATAGTATGTTGTTATCTGGTTCTGAATGAAAGAGAAAGAAATTGATTCAAATCATGATTTTAATTTCAAAAATCAAGCGATTAAAATCATGATTTTAATCGTGATTTTAATTACTTGATTTTAATCAGGCCAACCCTGGTTGAAACTAAATTATCATATATTTTCTAACACTAATATTAGATTCGGCACTATTAACACCACAAACAATGCAAAATGCTTTATTATAAAAGTAACTAGAGTTGAAAAGTTCACTCAACAATAGCAATATAGTAACAATATAAACTTGGAAAGAACAACGTGAAATTAAACGAAAAAAACATGGAATAGAAATTAATATTGGGTTTATTCTTCCAAACGCATTCAAATTTCAAATACTTCAAACTGTCAAACTTGTCTGTAAGGCGTCAGCTTTCTATAAGGTGGTCAGTCTACACAATTTTTTGTACGAATCGTTATCGAAATCGTCGCTTGATTGTATTTACAGCCTTGAAAAATCGCATCTGCATCATCACCTACCATCAAAAACTGTAAGCTCTCGCTTCGATTTCTCAGATCGAGAGGAATTGACTAAACAAAAGCAAATCAGTCAACGCACCAGCGTTTTTATGCATCTAGTTTGAATCCTCCACTATCAGTTCGAATTTGATTTACTTTTCCACTACATCTTCTGTATCTGACTTTTTTTAAAGTTGGCCTTTATAATATATTTTGGCATATATTGAAAAATTATCTAAGTGACATATTTCTCAATGAAGAAATTGAAAACGAATAATAGTTGACGAAAAACAATACAAACTCACTGTTGAAAGAACAACGTCCGCGTTTTTCAGCTGAAATGGAAGCTGTTTCAGAAATAAAGTGTGATGGTTTGCAAACGTTAGCGATATCATCAATTAGTTATCAATGTAGTGACTACCTACTGGAAATGAATTCAAATGTGGAAATTACCCTGAACAGCTTCTCTTGTGGCTATACACAAACCAAGAACGTTCACATCTAAAACTTTTTTCCATTTCTCGGTACTTCCGTTCGCCAAGGAAGTGGCTTGGGCAAGGCCAGCATTATTCACGAGGATGTGAACGGGACCCAAATTCTCATCAATCCACTTGAAGGCATTAAGGATATCTTCTTCGATGCTGATGTCTGCTTGAAAGGCATGGAGTTTGCCTTTTAACCCCTCAAGTTCTTTAGATAGCTCCTCTATGCGATGCTTTCGTCTAGCCAAACCAACAACCTGCAAGCAAAGTTGGGTTCTTAACCTATCATAATCTGAAGAACTGAGAATTAATATTGGAACCTGTATAAGTGTAGATGGGCAGATTTTTAGTCTACCCTGATAAGTTGCTGCGATAATTCAAAAACAGTTCCTTCTGAATGAAACACGTTCAATTAGTGAGCAACTTGAAGTGAGTTGAGTGTCATTCCGTTCAACTGTATGATCTCCATCAACAATAGAATATATCGAGCAGATACTAAATAAGTCCCATATTACATTCACAGATTCTAGGATCATTTTCAGAATCTTATGTGTGCAAAGTGATCTTCGAAACGGATTTTTATAGCCAGTTGGCACTGCCCAATGTATTTTTTGTTGCAAACCAAAAACAGATTTCGTCCCAATATTTTCGACTTTTCTGGTCTTTCTAATTTACCTTTTGAATCATTTTATAAGAAATTTTATATGCAACTATTTTATTTACTTTTATGTCGTACTCAGTTACCAAATACATAAAAGTGTACTTTATGCACGTGAAGTGAGTGAAATACTATATTGAAACAATTATTAATGAAATAAAATAATATGAGATTTGACTGTCTACAACATAATATAAAATAACTATCTGCTCTAACTTCCACGTGGGTAACAAGCATATTCAAAAGTTCCTATCTTCGTCATCCATCAAATACACAAGACATCAAAGAAACTGTTCAATAAAAAGGTGTCATTCGGTGAGTCATCAATAAATTACATGAAGTCTTCTCTGGACAGCACTTCGGACTTTTTTGCCTAGTGTCCTGAAATTTACTTTCCGCACGGCTGTCAATAAGCTATCAAACCCGTGAATTCTGTAAGATATACAGATGCAATCATTTATTGTTCCACCCTATTGTTAATTTCATTTATATAAAAACTGGACTGACTGTTAAATAATTATTCATATAAAATAAAGAAAAGAAAAAGAAGTGTTGTGTTATAAGTTCTTACTTATTGTCTCATTTTCAAATAAACGTTAATTATCATAATTTTTTCATTTCACTATGGAAGTTTTCGCAAATGCATGAGTACTTTTCATAGAAACAATATTCAAACATATACTGACAAAAAAAAACTTGTGATTAGTCGGGCAACTCAATATACTAATTGTGTATTCACAGTTCACACAACAATAATGTCCATTTAAGAGTTATATTATGAATTATAAATATTAATTACAAAAATCATTACATTGAAGCAACGATTCTGGCCGACGCATTTAAATCTATATTTATCAATAGTCAATTGCAAGTACCCCTCTAAGGACTGTCAGCTGTCAGGTTGCTCTTAAGGTGAATTCATATTGTAGCGTATATTACATATACAAGATTTGATATTCAATATTTCTTAATAAAATAGGTGGTCGTAGGAAAAATAGTGTACATTCCTTGTGCAGAAGTGATTTTTTGCACTAGTAATGTAATATACTATTGTATGCACCACTGGTATTAACACATGTGAGGCAGCATACAAAATGATAATGATGAAAGAACGAATTCGGATATATAAATTTTATCATCTGCAACGAAAAAATACCCACGAGGGAATTCTGAAATAGTTCAACTCTGATAGATCATATCATAACAAATTCACAAAACGAAATGAAGTTATTTATAGTTGACACTTCGTTAAGTAACCACAAAATCCAAAAAGCGTGTGTTAAATATCATAGTAATCTGAAAAATAATAAATATGTCACCAAAGAAAAAAAATATTCGACATTGGAAAAATCAAAGAAAAAAATATTTATTTTCATGAAACAATGGCTAAATTAGATAACCCAATTATATTTACGATGAACTTGTAAATATTTTCCATTCTTCATACAAAACAGAAATCACTAAGTTAGGAATCAAATCAAAACCGTGGTTCAATGATCATTTGAGCTACTTAACTGAAATTAGAGATAAATTTTTCCTCAAGAAAAAGCACGATGTGCTCAATAAGTATTATTCAGAACAATATGATTATTATAATAAATTAGTCAGAAAATCTATCAGACAAGCAAAAAAAAATTGATGACAATCAGTTTTCAAACAGTACCACTTCAAAACAAATATGGAAGGGAATTAATGCACTGTAACATAATACATCAAATCATAACAATAACAAAATAAGCGAAATTGAAATCAATGGTCTCTAAATAACCAATACGATTGAAATTTGTGAAGAACTCAACAGTCATTTCATTTCTATAGGTTCAAGAATTTCTTCAATGGAAAAATATAAAAACTCAACTGAACACATTTCAAATTTACTATCTATGTTTCTCCGACCAACAAGCATATCGGAAATAGAGGAAATTATTGATAACCTAGGTTTTCATGGAATCGGCGTAAAAATCATAAAGATGGTTGAATCTGAGATTTCACCAATTTTATTGCAACTTTTTTGGAAATCTATTGAGATGGGCATATTCCCAGATAACATGAAGATTGCAAGGGTTGTTCCCATATTCAAAGGTGGCAAAAAATGTGATCCCAATAATTATCATCCAATTTCTGTTCTACCGGTTCTTTTAAAAATCATTGAAAAAATTGTGAATATTCGCCTTTTCGATTTTTTGGAAAATAATAATTTACTGTATGAAGGGCAATATGGCTTTCGCAGGAACAGAGACACAGAAACTACAGTTCTAGATACAGTAGCCAATATTCAACTCGAAATTGATGGAAATAAAAATGTAGTCTGTTGTCTCTGGATTTGCGAAAAGCGTTCGATACCGTGGATCATGCAATACATCTTCAAAAACTATTTCTAATTGGAATCAGAGGAAAAATTCACAAATGGTTTGAAAACTACTTATTCAATAGAAAACAGTTTGTATATTATGACAATGAAAAAAGTTCCCTAGAAAGGACAACTAGTGGAGTTCCCCAAGGTTCCTTTCTTGGTCCAGTTCTGTTTTCGATCTTTATTGATTCTATATCTAAATTGAAACTTTTTGGAAACCTGAAATTATTTGCAGATGATACAACATTGATTTATTTTGCAAATGACTCTACTCAGTTACGAAATTTTATGAAAAATGACTTAGAGAAAATTTCATTTTGTCTGAAAAAACATAAATTATCACTGAACTATAATAAATCTTCCTATATGTATATTGCCAAACAAAATATGAATAAGTGCAGTATTCCTCTAATTTTCGAAAATGAATACATCAACTACAAACCCGTTGTTAAAATCTTGGGACTATACATAGATGAAAAACTGTCTTGGGAAAAGCACATAGAGAAATTAAGAAAAGAAATTTCTCCCTTAATTAGTATCTTATTTAAAATGAGAGATTTTTTACCACGCACTCCTTTATTGAATATCTATCACTGTTTAATGAATTCGAATATACAGTCTTTAGTATCTATTTGGGGCACAGCCAACAAATCATTAATGAAACCATTAAAAAGCTTCAAAATAAATCTATAAAATGTATTTATAATATGAACTATCTGAAACATACAAGGAATTTATATAAACCCAAAAAATATCTTCATAAAATAAAACTATGTATATTCATTCACTTTGTCACAAACCGAATAAAATTCTCGAATTCAAAATTTTTGGAGGTGAATATTATTCATGTTCACCATACCCACCAGAATGATTCTTTGCGACCTTTGAATCTGAGAACAAACTTTGGTCAGAAATCAATATTGCATAGTGGTCAATACCTCGTGTTTTTAAGAAGCGAAAAAAATTATTCAAAAAACATTTGAAAAAATATTTTTTTACTGCTGAGTATTTATCACTGTCAGTTTCAGATCATTTTACGGTTAATTACCACTGTCATTTCGTTATTTTCTTTTTTACGTAATTATTCCCCATGTGTACCTACATATCCCTGTCATAAACTGTTATAGTTTCTTAGGATGAATGAATAAATAATAATACGGCAAATAACTAGATTGTCCTCTAGTGTGATGAGGTTCATATGCGATTCCTAGAAACTTCTTACATCTCTCATCTTTTCGAAAAATCAAAGATTCACTTAGAGTTTTCCTGAATATACATTGCCTAATTACTTTTTCTACTATGTCTGAGTTATAACCGTTCACTTCAGCTACATATCTAAACACTCTCTTCTCATCACTTATATTTTTTTATAGGATTGTGGAGGAGAAATTATGATACTATCATTTTATGTTGTAGACAATGAATCGAATCGTTAGGAATGTCCCCGATCGAACCTGAACAAAAAGTATATCACTGCCATCCATTCAATTACATCACTTCATCTTGATGTTTTTTACATTACATCATTACTTATACTTTATTGTATATATATTTCTTTATATTTCAGTTGTCCTCAAGAAGGTATCAAATAATACCGAAAGCTTGAAAGATACCAAAACTAACACATACAAAAACTTGCAGACGATGGCTAACAACCCCGAAAACCAATATCAATTTAGACACTGGCCATAAAATATCACACTTCTCGTCAGCTTCTGATGATCTACAAGGCTCTGATAAGACCTGTCTTGGAATATAGTTCTCGTGTATGGGGGTCGGCACCAAAACATTCATCGAAGCTTCTCGATTCCATTCAGAGAAAGGCAATCCGTCTTGTTGTGGTGATTCGTCGCTCACAGACTCGCTCACTCCATTGCAACATCGTAGAAGGGTCGGAGACTTGTCTTTCTCCTATAGATATTTTCACGGTCGGAGCTCTTCTGAATTGTTATCAATCTTTCCACCCTTGGCAATATCTGCACAGATGACTCGACAATAACAAGAATTATCACCCCTTTGTTGTGACGTTGGAGACCTGTCGAACCTCTCTTGCTCAGGAATCTTTTTTCGATTTGAACAGCTGAGCTTTGGAACACCTCGCCGAGAGAGGTTTTTCTGAGGCTTACAAACTTCAGAAATTCAAAGTGGAGGTTAATTCGCATCTTCTGTCCCTTAATTCACGCGGTGTTCTTTGAACATTACAGGGCTTCCCTTTCATGTGAATTTGCATATAAAAATAACACTCTCCGAAATGCCAAATAGTTTTCTCAAGAGCCCACTACGTACTGTTAACCAACAGGGATATGAATCAAAAAGGGAATCAAATAAGCGTCATTAATGAAGAATAAAATAGGTGCTACATTTTACTCTAAGCTGAAGAGGAAGTGAAGATGAAAATCATTGTTGCCTAGATTCACTTTCACATTCCTTTGTTTTCATAGACCCAGAAATAAAAAAGCCAAGAAGGTAATACTTAGGTCGCTATGAGCACTTTTTTTTTATTTTTTTGTGGAACTTACGTAATTCGGTCTCCTCTACAAAAAATCTGAATAAAAATTTCGGCGGTCTCGTATATTTTCGGAGATACAGGACCATTTTGTTGCAAAGTTTCACAATTTTTCAAATCAAACAAAAAATAAATAAATCAAACACCACTCACTCTCTTATTCACTCATTTTCAACATTTTTGAGCAGAAGAAAACCATTATTTTTTCAAAAAATCCAACTTTCTCCAGAAGTAAACATTAATACATTCAGTTCTCATCAATAGCAATGAGAACGGCAACACTGCAAATACATCACTTTCGACTGTCATCAGTGGTTTGTCTAAGGGAGGGGGGCAGAGGGGCCCGGGCCTCCCCCAAAGCAGCTCGAAGAAGAAACGAAAATATCCGTCCATCCACTCTGAATTGATGCTTAATGAAATCTACTGATAATTAATATATGATCATTTTTTCTTCCTACACGTATGTATATGTATGTATGAATATATAATTTGATGATAAACCTGTTGGTTGGGACGTTAGTCATATTTGCGGCGGATACATGACCAGTGGAAGAGCATATTATTGATGGCCCAGCTCGATTCTCGATTCGAATTCACACCACAGAAACAATTATCAAGGCTTGTTTGGTTTATGAAGCAGACATTGATATATCAGAACAAGAACTGAGAGCTGAAATAATGATGTGGCAAAAAAGATGGGAAAATAAACCAGATTTGCCTTCCACAGCAATAGAAGCACTTTGCATTCATAAAAAAGTTGATATTGATATCGAAAATGTAATAAATAGATTTGCTGCAAGTAAACCTAGACGAATGAACCTCAAAGACTGGTTAGGGTCAGATTATTGAATGAAAAACATCAAAAAGACTGGTCATTCTGTTGTTTCGTTCGTTTTTCTTTCTTTTTTTATTTTGGCGAGGTGACCCACGAACATAATTTTTGGCAATATTTTTCATTTATGCCCCCCCCCCAAAACAGAATTCTAAACACGCCACTGACTGTCATTGCACAATGACATCACAACAAATTGGTTATGTTTTGAAAAGAGACGCAATTTTTGAAAAAATTATGATTTTTTCTGCTTGAAAATGTTGAGAACGTGTAAATAAGAGAGTGTGTGGTGTTTTATCAAAAGAAGGACGAATTATGTGTGTTCAAGAGACAGAAATTTGATGTGAAATTTTGTGAAGTTTTACAACAAAATGGACCTATATCTCCGATACTATAAGAGACCGCCAAAAATTTTATAAAAATATTTTGTAATTCGAAAAAAAGTGCTCATAGTGACCGAAGTATTACCGCCAAAAATACTGAGACCTTCGCCTGACACAAAAATGATCAATTTTCTCAATTTTACCAAAAAAAAATAAGATGTGAGTTTTTGATTGAGTTGATCACGCGTCTCACCTGTAAACCTTCTTGCACGAGTTTTTTACAAATTTCCGCCCCTATTCCTGCACTTGCCCCTGTAACCACAGCCACCTTTCCCTTCCATCTATCCATAGAGAGAACCATACTTTTTCACTTGACTTATCGGAGGAGATAAAACAATCTGTAATAGATAATTTTTTCACCGTCAACCACAGTTGAGAAGCGATTGAAGTCGTGCCGAAGAATTTATAGGAAATGTTCACATTATCGCTCAAGGTTGGGACAGGGTCGGAACCGAAAAAAATTCTTACATCGGTTAGGGATTTTTTCGACAGAAATATTCGATACGGGAGAGTCCGGTGAGCACACGATGCTGATGATGACAATTGAGTGATACTAGTACACTAATATTTGAAGGAACCAACTTTTGAGGTACACATTAGTAGTCCAGTAACTGAAGATCCGAAACTAGGGAAAGCTGTGAACAGGTCTATGCGTTCTCCACTTGTGGCTCAATTTGTAGGTCGTCACAGATGTTTTCAAAGGACCCAAAACTTAACACGATTGCGTTCATGGCAATGGCCGCAAATGGCCCCCCAAACTCAGAAAAATGGGTTTCCCGCCAATATCTGGCCAAATATACGAATTAGAGAATTTTCGTTCATGCAAAAATTAAAGATCGTCTCATTATCTACAAAAATGACCCTCACCATTTTTTCCAAAAACTCAACAGTTCTCGAGATAAAGGGACCCAAAGCTCTCCTTATTTCAGCTGCCGCTTTCTCTATAGGAATTCTGTTGTCTATGCATTCGCTTGGAGGCGGGCGGACGAATTGTTTCATTACTCAGGCAAAAACTGACATTTTTCAATGATTCAAAGTTCAAGATAATGAGGAAATCCGTACCTATCATTCCATGTATTTCGAAGTTCTTTCTTATTTGGCAAAAAGATTTAATAAGCTGTGAAAGGTTTTTTCCGCATCATTTCGACACTGTTTCATTAATTTGTTTACATTTTTTCAAAAATAGTCTTTTATCGGAAATTTTTCTTTATAATGGGTACTTTCCCCGAGTTCTAATAAATGATCCATTCGTTTATTTACATTTTTCATGCGATTTCGGAGTTATGTAGAATCTGCGGAACAACCGCGAAATAAAAAATTATTAGCCATAAAAAATATATATGTATTCGGAAACTAGAGCATCTTGGCTTCAAAACGATGTGCATGGCAAGTCGATAAAATGGCTAATAATTTTTTAATTCGCGATTGTTCCGCAGATTCTACATAACTCCAAAATCGCATGAAAAATGTGAATAAACAAATGGATCATTTATTAGAATGCGGGGAAAGTACAAAAAAAAATTCAGAGATCATTCAAGACCCCCCAAGGACCCATTATAATGAAAAATTTCCGATAAAAGACTATTTTTGAAAAAAATGTAAACAAATTAATGAAACAGTGTCGAAATGGTGCGGAAAAAACTTTCACATCTTATTAAATCTTTTTGTCAAATAAGAAAGAACTTCGAAATACATGGAATGATAGCTACGGGTTTCCTCATTATCTTGAACTTTGAATCATTAAAAAATGTCAGTTTTTGCCTGAGTTATGAAACAATTCGTCCGCCCGCCTCCAAGCGAATGCATAGACAACAGAATTCCTATAGAGAAAGCGGCAGCTGAAATGAGGAGAGTTTTGGGTCCCTTTATCTCGAAAACTGTTGAGTTTTCGGAAAAAATGGTGAGGGTCATTTCTGTAGATAATGAGGCGATTTTAATTCTCTAATTCGTATATTTAGCCAGATATTGGCGGGAAACCCATTTTTCTGGGTTTGGGGGTCCATTTTCGGACATTTCCATGAACGCAATAGTGTTAAGTTTTGGGTCCTTTGGAAACATCTGTGACGATCTACAAATTGAGCCACCAGTGAAGAACTCATAGACTTATACACAGGTTCGTCCCTTCATTTACGGAACTATAGCTAAAGTGTCATGAAATTAATGGATTGGTCGACTCACCTGTAAGGATGATCGATCCAAATTATTCTAGCTGTTGCCCGTAATGATTATAACACTCAGTAGTAAGCCGTGACTCATGCTAACCAGCACAAAATATAAAGAAATTCGCAAAAAAACTATAAACAACTGATACCTCGTACACCACCCGCATTTCAATACTCATTACTGAAATTTGTTAATTAGATCGCTGGGTAAATAGAGGGATGGGGGGTCATAATCTTTACGGGCAACAGCTAGAATAATTTGGATCGATCATCCTTACAGGTGAGTCGATCAATCCATTATTTATTCTTCGCTGTTGCCCTCCATGATTATAACACTCAGTAGGATATACAAAGAGAAAGTTAGCGATCTAATTAAATGACTCTGCAGAATGATTACTATTTGAGGCTATATTATTGTGAATCACACATCACCTGCAGAATATTATATTATTAATTCAGTTGAAGAAATCCTGTAATATCGGTACATGTTGATAATGGGTTAAAAATTGTACAATACAAGTCCTTAATATTGCTTTCGTGAAATCATCTCTCTAACTTCTGATCACATCTACATCAAACTATATGCATGTAATACAAGTATTTTCAGTATTAGTATATTTTTATTATAATTGCACCTAGTTGGTAACTTGTATGGTGTCTCTAGTAATCGTTAAAATATTTGTATCATTCATTATTATTACAATGAATATTTCCACCGTATGTTAAAAATCCCATATGGAGCGGGACATTTTCGATCAATTACAGCGATAAATTCCCGGCGGGACATTTTCGGGCTGGTAAATTCCCGGTAGGTATCGAAAAATACCCGCTCGGTCCGTGTATCTATAGTAACGATTGTTAAAATGTACATTTGTCATATTGACAGGCATAAATACTGAATTTTAAACGTCGTTGTTTCAACTCCGGAAATATTCTACCGAATTACAATCGTGCATCAAAATAAACCTGATAATTTTCCATTCAAGCATGTTGTCAGTAAAAAAACTGCATTCGGTTTTTTTCATATTTTGCTAAAAGAGCCCTCCTCCTTCGGAGTCGGGCTCTTTCGACAAAATATGAAAATGAACTCATGCAGTTTTTAGACAACATGGAAAATTATCGGTAATTTTGAAGCACTTGAGTAATTACTCCCGAATATTTCCATCGTATGTTAAAAATCCCATATGAAGCGGGACATTTTCGATCAATCACAGCGATAAATTCCCGGCGGGACATTTTCGGGCTGGTAAATACCCGGTAGATATCGAAAAATACCCGCTCGGTCCGTGTATCTATAGTAACGATAGTTAAAATGTACATTTGTCATCTTGACAGGCGTAAATACTGAATTTTAAACGTCGTTGTTTTAACTCCGGAAATATTCTACCGAATTACACTCGTGCATCAAAATGAACCTGATAATTTTCCATTCAAGCATGTTGTCAGTAAAAAACTGCATTCGGTTTGTTTTCATATTTTCCTAAAAGAGCCCTCCTCCTTCGGAGTCAGGCTCTTTCGACAAAATATGAAAATGAACTCATGCAGTTTTTAGACAACATGCTTTCATGGAAAATTATCGGTAATTTTGAAGCACTTGTGTAATTACTCCCGATTGATATAAAAAAGGAGATGACATCCTAAGAGTATTACAGAAAGCACTTCATTGAAGTGATTCCGAAGGAAATGAAAATAAGTCTTCACACAAAATGATCAACCAACTTTGCAAACTGACTGTAATGCAGGTGTTCCTCTGTTGAAAGTAAATGAAAATGAAAACAGCAACAATTATTTCGGTAATTGAAAAAATTTGATGTTGATTTGTCGGTTAGAAAATTCCTGGATGAAAAATATCATTGGTATAGCGTGGTGTCATGTCTGAACGGGGTTAATGAAAAAATAGATATGTAATATGTTGCATCGGAGTCAGTTCACTGATAATACGATGACCTCCGTCTCGCAAATATCCTCTAATCTGATTAATATTATTATTGGCGAATGTTGATTGATACATACAAATGAGCATCTTGTCAAAGAAAAAACACTACTTATGTCAAATTACCAACTTGAAAACAGTAAACATGTTTACAAGTATGTCCATTCCGGTAAATCTTGCATGAGACCTAGAAAACCCTAGTGTATCTACTTTTACCTGAATAGTTTTGGGATAAACTTGGCGAAAACCGATTGCTTGATTTTTGAGATCATAAAAACTTCAGATCGCTATTATAGATAGCGATCAGTGATATACCATATGAAGCTTAATTTTCACTAGAAATGTGCAACCGAATATTCTACTACTGTTTATTATTTGCCTACTGAGATTTTGACAGCCCTGACAGCCAATCAAATGCGTTTCAGAAAACATGCATTGAACGTGAATACCTACCGTTAACAACCTGTCAATTCTGTCATTGTCACCTGCTACCTCTACAAGTTTCTAGTTTCTAGTGTTTTTGTATTAGTTTGTAAGACTAGACTTTGATTCCGAGAAAATATACTTTGCCCATTCACCTGAGAATGTACGACAAAGTTGCCTTCTGTTAAAAAACATGCTAGTGTATTGAAAGTGATAGACTGTCTTGGAATTGGGGATACTCATTCAAAATACCTATCACATCGATGTTTCTATTTAAAAAACACTTTGTTTTCAATCTCTCATTGATAAGAGTTATAGATGTTTCCTCCTCGATATAAGACTTTCGCTCAAAGTTAAAATGAATAAAATTAGCTACGACGCTACATTCATGTTATTTTTTGGGGCGATTTGTTTTGTACTTACCTTAGGTACTGAATAAAGACGAAGGTGAAATTCCGTTAATCGGGCTCCGCCTCGAAAATAAAATATTTTTGGTGAAACTTACGTATTTTGGGCTCTCAACTCGTTCCGGAGATACGGCCCCCCAAAGACAGGAAATCGGGGTTTCACGCCTATGTTTGTTCCTCAGCAAATTCCGCTCGAAATTCGAGGTTAGATTAGGTTAGGTGTACAAAAATTAGAAAGCTTTCGTAATCGTCGATTGTTTTTCGCCAAGAAATTCTAAACAATATCGAATCACTAGATACACCAGGCATCTTAGTTAAAGCTATGGATGAATAAGTCATGTCATTGTCACATTCTGACACTACGGACCAAAAATTACATTCCATTGAAAATTTTCCAAAATAGGTTTGAAAAAGCAGGCAGACTAGCTTCTGAAACATCGCCAAGGAGAATTATACGCATTTTTTCAATAAATTTGTTATATAAATATTCAAATTCATAAAAATACTATACGTAAATGACAGAATAGTCACTCAATTTTACATCCTTCAAGTGAATATTATACCAATTATCGAAAGTAGTAGTTGTCGTTCCTCTCAAAAGATGGCAGATCGACGCCTCTGAGTCAGTATTGCAGCAATTATTTTTTAACAGGTGTTTGAATACTTGGTCATTCCTTCAAAATTATCATTAGACCCTATCAAAATGTTCGGACAGTGAGACATGAATAAATCAATGATTACATGCGGTTATTGATGTGCACCCAGCCATATACGAAAACCATAAAACTGCGATAATAAAATTTTATGTTTCTGGTGAACTGTTCATGAAAGTGTTCATTGGCCCTGATTGTCAAGGAATTATACAATGCTCTTATGCACTAGGTTCTGTGAACTCTTCTATACAATTATCCCAAGAAACATTTCATGATTATAATCAGGAAATATCTATGAGCACAAAATGGTGAAGAGAAGTTTTGGAAGAAGAAAAAGAAGAAGAGAAGAAGCGAACATACTGAAAAGGTGTCAAAAATGGAATTTCTATTAGCAAAGGTCAATTGAAAAAAACAATGAGTGTAAGGAAATAAAAAAGTTTAACAAAAGTTATTAGCTGAATAAAAACTTTTCCAAACTCTGTTTGAATTTAATTGTCGATCTATTGGTACTTAGCATCCCAAAAATCAACTGTCTGAGAGGGTATTTATGGAAATCACATAATCGGTCCTTTTTTTTCACCCGGTAATCTCACTGGCCAAATTTCGATCTATTAGAGAACGCTATTTATCCAGCCCTCGTTTTAGTATTAGAGTATTAGAGAATGGCGAAGGCCATAAAACGATCATATTCCAACAAGATGGCGCACCACCTTATTTCGTTCAACCTGCGCGTCAGTTCTCAGATGAAAATTTTCCTCAGGCCTGGATTGGAAAAAGGGAAAATATTGAGTGGCCACCCATATCACCAGATCTGGCTCCCCTGGACTTTTTCTATGGGGTCAGCGAAACTTATATTAATGCATTGATAAAAGGGGAGCCCAAGCGGGGATTTCGGGATTTACTAAAGCGCAGCAGATTAATATACAGGGGGATACCTTGTACGCGGTTACGTACTTCCACCATATATGAGCCTTATATATATGGCCGCCCTTCAAGGATAAAGGATCAGATCAGTGATCATCTGAAATTATCGAGCGCGTCAGATTAAGGTAAGGTGAATTAGTTACATCCTGAAACGTGTATATTCCATTAATCTGATAATTCGAGAGTGACCTAAAGAAGGAGGAGGGCTACAAAGTTGGAGAAAAAAAAAACGTCATTTCGACATTCTCGAGCTTGTCTACTTTTATTCTGAAGGGGATAATTCAAGAATTGCAAGAAATATGATATGACGATTTCCATAAACCGAAATAATAAAAATTCATCTATGAAGTTTAATGCGTGCAGCTACGTGATGCCTATATTCACCTCTCCACGTTTCTATTTTTCTCTCACTCTATTTCTATCTATCGCTCTACCATTCCGTCCCCACTCTGGTTTCTGTTGCCATGATGTCGTGGCAGCTGATCACGCATGATATTGTTTGAAACGAATATCCTACGTTTAAAATTTTAAAAATTTAATTGCTCATAATTATTTTCTTATAAATACTAAATACTCTTATTCTACTGAAAAATTATACTTTTTTTTATTTGCATGGTTTTTCCTGAGCTTTTCAATTAATTGAGTTCCATGATTGAAAAAAAATTTAAAAAAATGCGAATTGGCAGAATAGGCGAACCCCTCTGGATAATCGTCAGATCTTAAGACTGCAACGTCTAGGGCGTAATGATGAACCACTTATATATCGCAATCTGATGCGCTTCGGTTTTTCAAAATGACGATTTTTTTTTCACATTCTAATAACGGCTGCGAGTCTGCGTCACATCCAAACCGTCAAATAATCATATAAGAGCTTTTTTTAAGGCTCAGAAAATCTGACGCGCTGGAGAAAACTTTTTTTTTCATTTTCAACCCTTACGTACGACCACTCCCATCGTGGAAACAATCAGATTAACAAACGTACATTTTTAAAAATATGTAGGACATAGGATAGGGGCCGTTCATAAAATACTTTCGCATACAAGGGGGAAGGGAGGGGTCTGGCTGAGTGTGATAAGATGTGACAAGGGGGGACAGGGGGGTATACGGCAACGTGACGTTCGCCGTTTATTATTTTTTGACATGAGCGCTAGAAGCCAGCGTGACCACTTTTGGTAGAAATCTACTTTTTCAGTAGATTTCTGACGAAAATTGAAAAATTTTGGTATGAAAGAAATATTCAGTAGATTTTGGTAGAAACCTAAATGTGCGACATCTTCTAACGAATTCCTAAACTCGTCAGATTTTTTAATCAAATCTATAGTGACTCCATCTTTGCGAATGAATTTTCAGTTGAGAATGCGAATTAATCTTGTTCACTGTATTTCACTATACAAATGAAACAAAATAAAGCGATTTTTTACTGTTTCATTGTGTTATTGAGCATTGAATCTTCTGATTATGTAAAATATGTATATTATTTGTGGCCATCCATAAATAAATATTTTTATTTTTCAGAATTTGTGTACTATCATTTAGAATCTATCATACTCATCAGGGGGGGGTCTTAGTTTTTGTGACGAAATATTTCTAGGGGGGTCACAAAAAGTGTGACACAGCGTGACATTGGGGGGAAAGGGGGTCAAAAAAAGCTGATTTTAGTGTGACGTATTTTATGAACGGCCCCATATTTATATCTGACGCGCTCGAGTATGTCCATGCAATAGTTTTTTTTACATTTTTGGAAATCTATGGTCGCTTCCCCCACCGATGAGAAGGTATACATTATATAACATTTTTTTATCATCTAAGCTTCGCAACCCAATAAGTCTGTATGACGCTCGAGGAAATTCCGATTTCGCATCGTGGGATCTCCTACTATGGAGTGAATGGTACATATTTCGAGCGTTTCATAAACCTATCACAAAAAAACTTCATCTTCCGCTATTTTACCTGTCATTTCGTTATCGATGGAACTTGTAAAGCGCAATTTCATGATCAGATAGTACTCGATAAGATCTTCAAATTGAGGTATCGCAACCCCCCTCACCCCTATTCAAAATTAAAACGTTGTGCTCACCCCTTCAGGGGGTTGAAGTTACAGGGATGACGAGAGCGAAAAAGTTGTTCCCCGTCGAATCAGATATTGACGGACCCAAGCGATTTTCCACATTTTTATTTTAAAGCCGTAAAATCGGGGTGTTAAGTTCTCGTTGGACCACACTGTATACTGGAATATTACATACATTTTATAAATAGAATACGAATTCGCGCTGTGAAAAGAATCGAGTTATTCTAGGAATTTTATTTCTTGAAATTTCATTAAAAAAAACTAATTCAGTTGAACCCATCAGTACCTATTCGTGTTGATGTTTTTAATAACGAGAGCTTTGAACTGAACAGCACAATCCTTCACACTCACAACAAAGCGATCATTTCATCCACCCGCCCACAGGGTGACTTTTCCCAGGCAACACCCTCCTTTCATCCAGTTCAAACATGAAAAATATGCCGTCCAAATAGCAGAACAAAGAGCGAGACAGATCGTGCTTTTATTTTCTATTATCTGGGGCCTATTCATTTGCTACATCAAAAAGTAAATAATTTCATTAGAGCTCTTTATTTACCTCGCCCCATGAGCGCCCGGTAATTCCTACATCGTCGTGATAAATCTAATAAAACGACGTTTATGAAGACTTTAATCAGAGCCTACGAGTACGGATAGGCCGTGGTGTTGTGATGGCGGCTATTGTCATTTGCGCACACTTCCATCAGAAGAGTAATAGTGTGTTATCTACAACTGTTCGGTAATGATTGTGATTTGACACTTTTTTAATGTCATAATGACGCGTACGAGCACTAGTGCTTTTTTGAATCTATAACCTACCAGTGCGGCAATGAAATAGGAAATAAATTTTAACCAAAATGAATCGTTTATTGAATGAATACAAAGAAAATTCAAATAGCAAACGATAAGAATTCAACAAATGATATTGTCGCCGCAGTTTCAATATCGGATGGTAGATCATCTTCACTCGAAGACATTTTCACTCAAGAAACTTAATGATGGTTTAAAAATGGCTTTGTTTATACCCACCGTTGCTACGGTTACAAAAATGATCACAGGCAACTTGTGTTTTAATTATCAGAAAACTGTCATGAGTAAGTACGTCGAAGTGGAATATCAATGAGGTACATTTAAAGATAGTTATGAAATCGTTGCCAGTTGTAGATACAATTTGGTACGCAACACGTGGGATACTACATTATTAACGCACTCATGTGACTGCACGACTCTGCCTACGGTTTCGTCGTGCAATCCTCACATGCGAGCGTTAATAAGGTCTATATTCCACTTGTCACGTATATTACACACGGAGGTGGGAAGTGATTCATTCCTGTCGTGAGATCAGTCAGTTAACCGAGACGCAAAGCGTCGAGGTTAGCTATTCTTTACAACCATCATATTTCGATTGAAATTAATAAATCTCTGTTTCGTTCTGAACATATCCATAATATTACATTTCACGACAAAATACCAAGAACGCGGTTTTCTCAGAAAAATCAAGTAGATATAGTTATTGTTAACGTGACTTCGGGGCATACAATTGTCAGGGGTAATATAATAAGTGGTATGATTATTACCGATAATTTTTTGGAATATTAATGAATTGCAATCCCAAAGCTGAAAATACAACGAGTCCGCAGGACGAGTTGTATTTTCTTGCATTGGGATTGCCAATGAATTGATATTCCAAAAAATTATAGGTTATTAATCATACCACGAATTATATTTAGGACGACAATATAACCCCTGTTTGAGCAAAAATTGTTGAATTGCCTGGTAATTGATTCTTTATTTCTGGCCGTATTCAAGGGAATACTCTTTTCCACTGCTTCATCTATGATACCAATCGCCATTTGTCCCCAACGATCGCTCATATTGATTAAGAAATATAATTAATCAAAACACATAGATTTGACGTTTATCATTTAAATCATTATTGTCACTTGACAGCTAGTAAAACAAAAACTAAGCAGGTTTATCACCGTGAAAATACAGCGACAAGCTATATTTTCACTGTAATTCGGATTCTATTGGCTGAATTTCAAAATTTGAAATAGACTGATTGGTTGTTGAGCAAAGAGATATATTGTCACCAATATAAATAAACGTCAGATAAAGTCAATACATTACAAATTAGCTCTAGAATAGATGAAATGAAGACGGGAAGTAGAGGTGGGTAATGTGACACTTCCCAACCTTCAATGACGTTAGTAATGACAGCAGTTTCCCCATTTTTTCCTGTAGGGGGCGTTATGTTACCATTGTTCAAATTTCAAGTGTCAAATAAATTGTCATGTCACTTCGACGTTTGGTCTGTGTTATAATTTTTTTTATCGTGTTTATTTATTGATTCCGTTCCTTTTAAACACTGAAACGTTTTTACTGGTTTCCTACTGATTGGCTACCCATTATCATTTATGTTGCAATCACTTTTTACTTGCCAATCAAATGAAAATGGAAAAACCCGACTTCACATTTTCACTTAGTGCAGATTTAGCTTCAGACAAGACGGACAACAGCGTACATATTGTACGGAAACCTCCCAAAGTTCAATTATTCACCATAAATCAAGCAATCCAGCTTTCACCATTTTTATCTCAAACTTTCACAGGTATAAGTGAACACACCAGGGTTTCTAGGCATCTCAGATGCCGTCTTTAATAGTATCAATATATACTTCAGTCATTTCGCTAACTTAGTCGACTTTACACTTGCCTTTTTCACTACGTAGGTGGAGTACGTGTCAGAGGAACTTAATAAAATCACAGTACGCTTAGACGAATGAATAGAAGTAACCCTAGTAACCCGATACTCGAACAATCGACAGTAGTCCGTCAGTCAAGGGTGGGTTGATTCTACAATCCCCAATTAGAAGGCGTACGTTTAGCGATTAAAGCCCATGTCATGTGAGTAATCTGGTAGATAATATTATTATTTGGGTTGACGGGTGAATGTTCGGGTAAATAAGGCCTTTCATTACTTCATTATCGAGCAATTTGGAGTAAAAATTCAATTACAGAGTTGATATTGTGAGTAATTTTATTTTCTTTGGGTAGACATTTCTGAAAGGATGGAAGGGCTAGAGGCTAGATACACACTTGATGGGAGCGAGTATTGTTATAATTATAGCTTTATTGACCAAATTTAAATGTGTGGAGATGATGAATTTTTGTAGATTCACACGAAAGGGAAGGCCTGTAATGTTCAAAGATCACCGCGGGAATCAAGGGACAGGAGATACGAATTAACATTTAATTTGAATTTTTTGAAGTTTGTGCGCCTAAGGAGAAACCTCTTCCGGCAAGGAGTTCCAAAGCGCATCTGTTCTATTGAAAAAATATCCCTGAGCAAGAGAGGTTCGACAGGTTTCCAAATCCACAACAAAGGGATGGGACTTCTGTACTCGTCGAGTCTTAAAATATCTATAGAAGAGAGACAAGCCTTCGACCCTTCTGCGATGTTCCAATGAAGTGAGCGAGTCTGTGAACGAAGGATCACCAACAAAACGGAATGCCTTTCTCTAAATAGAATCGAAGATCCTCAATGAATGTTTTGGTGCCGAACTCCACACATGAGTACTATATTCCAAGACAGGTCGTATCTGAGCCTTGTAGATCATTAGAAGCTGACGAGAAGTGTAGTATTCGCACGAAATAGAAATCCATGTTTCTGGGAAGCACTTTTAGTGATCGATCTCACATGGTTTTCCCACGAGAGATTATCACTGATCGTAATTCCTAGCATCGATATGCTTGACTTCATAGAAATGATTTCTCCTGATATCTGAATAGTAGACCAAGTTCATGTTACCCCATTCTATTATTATTACCAAGTCATTTTATTGAAGTGAATATAAAGCAATTACCGTTAATATTCTGTATTCTATGTATCTCACGACATGTGGCTATAAAATAAAAACGCCATTGAACAGGTAGTTACATCAGTTTTTCCAATAAAGCATTTCGAGTGGGATATATAATCTGAGCATCTGAGCAGCTGTCGTGTTCAATTTCCTTGAAAGCGAGATAACAGAATAGCACCCATTTTTTTCTCAGTGTCGAAACGCATTCATGAACTATCATTTTATTGTCGACGAAAAGTCCTAAATAGTTGGTGAGGTCCATTGTTTCAATACCATCAATATCAAGGCTCAAATCATCAAGCATACGTTTGAAGGTAAGTAGATTTTATTTTTCCGAATATTGAATGAAAGTTCATTATCCTCATTTACCATAAGGTTATGAATTCTGTACACATAGACAGCCAAATGACGGTATCATCGTCGAATGATGTAAATCTTCCTGAGATATGTTTCTTTGTTTTGATGATTTTCAATGGATAATGGATAACTTCATTGGAAAGATAAGTTTGAACTTTTTCAATTTATCTATCACTCGACCTCATTTCCATTTGAAATTTTAGGGTTTTAAGGGCATAGGTTCAAAATATTTGTAAAATGTGTCCCTTTCAAAGGCAAACCTTTCGTGTCTGAGCCTTTTTGCTTCAAATTCCAAATAAAGGGGGAAACTGGATGCGTACTTTTCGTTGGACAATTGTGTAGTTAACTCTATTGAAACCTGTTCAAAAAAACTCAATTATAAAATGGTAAAAAATGCCAATCGACCAAGAAATTACGAATAATGAAGTTGACAAGAAGAATTGAATCAATGAAGGCACCTAAATCCAATTAAAGGTTGTAATGGATTTGGGTGAAAGAATGAAAATTATAATGTTATTGATTGAAAAGATTAATATGGTAACAAAAAACTGAAATTCAGAGTATGAAACAGTAAAATCAAAAGAATTTTACTGAAGAAGTATGTATCAAAATAAACGAATGTTGAAACCAAGTTTCAAGTTGAGAGGACTCATGACGTTTCGATCGCTGGTATCCGTAATCGTCTTTCTGTGATGACCGAGAGATCATCACAGATCTAGTACCAAAATTTGTCGTAACAGAACATTTATCCCATCATACAGATTACTTCCAGTGAAGTTTTCGAGGTCGAAAACCTGTAAACTAGATATCCGTACTAGTAGCCTTGTTAATAGAGATTCGAAATTTTTTACGTTCTCTCTTTCCTGTTCCGGTCCATCTGGAGGTGAATTCGCAATTTTGATTGATTGCTTCTTGTTCACACATATTACATCAACCGTTTCAAGTGATGAATATAAAAATGTTCGCTACAGGAATATCTAAAGTGTCTTTGGTTTTTGGTAGGTAGGTAGGTACCTTTGAATTCAAATAAATTGTTCTTGTGTTCCGAAGATTTTGTTTAAGCCTTTCAGTTACCATTATTGGGTTTGCCATTTTTCATTTCTACTCAGTGATTTGCACTGCCTTATTTACTCAATAAATATTTGCCTTCCAAATCCTGTACATCTGGCGCCCAACGTGGGACATGTGTAATTTGAAATATCAGAGATAACCACCATTACAATACCAGGAGCAGGAATAGAGGAGCGATTCGTAAGGAACCGTCAAACATCCAGCAACAGATTCAAATCACATCAAGGCAGGAGTTTTTCATCTAATACTTACCCTCTTCGTGAGCGGCAACAGGAGCCCAAATCAAAGGCGGCAGAAACATTTGCCAGCGCAGCAGAGTCAGCGGCAAGCCTTTTGAAGCTGCCCTCTTTTCAAAAACCATTTACCACACTTTTGAGAAATAGGGCTCCAAAACGAATAGTTCAGAATGGAAAACCAACATTGATTCTGATCTATCTGCTCAATGAATATTTGTATTCCGTAGAAGTTTTGGATGTACTTCGCTACTGAACTTTCCGGATCCTGTACATCTTGCGCCCAACATACACTATTGCAACCTTTCAATTTCATTTTTCGTAATTTATTGGTTGAATTGATATTTTCTCCATCCTATGAGTTTCTTATAATATGTTTCAATAGAGTTACTATAAAGACAATGGGAATCCGAATCACTCAAACCATTCCTGGTTGAGTTTGGATTTATACCATAGAATGGCCACCATCACAGTTTTCAAATAGCATGATGCGGAATGCATTCGAAATCGAAAAGATGTGCACACTCAACAGATTTTGTGGAGAACACAAAGAAAATTTCATACCTAAATCAAACTATTCTTCATAACCTCTCTTTCTCTGCAACATTGAGGAAGGAATGCGTTTAGAGGTTAATCTCAAAGTATTCTATCTTGCTTATTCCGCAGTCTCTAAGGGCCAGTCCATTAGTTGTAAGATCTATGATTTATAAAAACTCAATTACCAAGTAACGATTTCAAATTATAGCAGAGTTGGATGCTAATTGATGCGAAATATTACATACACCAATCTGCCATCGGTTTTGCCATAATTGTGAATTAATAATTGAGGCTCTTGTCAGTGTTGTTAATGAGCTCGTTTTGAAGCAAACTAATAAGATTTCACAACTTTTTAGAAAACTCGTATGAGCCCGAAAAAAAATTGATGAGATAACGTAGCATTCTTCATATATGTATATAACTAACTGTATCATACTGTTATCCCGATGAAACTTTCTCTTGCGTTCGAAGAGCCCAAGTGCACAGATCGTGTTTCATCTCGCGCTATCAAAGCAGAGACAACCTCATAATGAGACATCCGGGCTGCGTTAGTTGTATTAGCACCTTTATCTTTTGTTTTGCGTTCTTTGTGAGTCGAGTGAGCAGTGGAGAGTGCTCGGGACGATAAGGTCGAGAGATGTGCAGCGGAGGACACGTCGGAAACCGGGTACTCGACGAAAGTGACATCTTTTAGTTTTTACTCCTAAATTGCCGAGCGGGAAACGAATATAAAGTGGCTTGTCGTTTTGAGATCTGAAAAAGGTCCTATTAGGGGTGAATTGGCAGGCGTGGGTGGAAGTGAGGGAGGCTAATTGTTGTCGGGTTGGGATCGATCCGATTTATGAAACATGTTCTTATAAGGAATATGGGAAGAAAGCGTCCTATGTTTCATACCACTTATATTTGTAACTAACGAAACTGCAGTTTAATCCTGTACGGACATCAAACGATAGTGTGGGCATGCTTAATTGAAAGCCGGTGAACAGATTTTATCCTCTTGGTCATTTAGTAGTTTGCGCCCACAGTATTTTCGTTCAAGAATTGGTCCGAGGATTCTAGATAATCGAGTTCCCAATCTTTGACCTCATAGTGCAAAATTTCCGATCGTTTAGATTCTGAAACTTGTGATTGTATTCTAAGGAATGGTTTGAAAACGTCGAATCATTTCTATCCAGTCTGAGCAAAAAATTAGAGGGCTAGGGATGGGCCCTTGAGGAACAATTATTTCCAAATGACTCTGGACGATAATCAAAAGACTTCCACAGGCAAACCAATTACTTAGGTATAATCTACTTTGAATGATATTTCAGGTAGAAAAATCGTAGGATTTTGGTGAATGAAATGGAATGCATGAGACAAATCTACGCATTATTTAGTACATGAATGATAAGTTTAGTTTGAGGAGTTATTTTTTAGCTTCCTCCTCCTAATAAAAACTTCTATGAGAGAAATAAAATCCAAAAAAAAAATCAAATACTTTCTGATAATAGGTAAGTGTATATCATTCAAACACTGGGTTGCATAAAAACAACTCAAATCATTTTACGAACAATTCGTTCAGGCTAGTCTCACGAACTACCTACACAGTAGGTTTTGGCTGGCACCTGTCAGAAAACAATACTCCCCTGGCTAATACCACGAAGGGCATTGAATTAAATCCGACCGGTGCCAGTGTAGGTTTCTTCACAGAAGAAAATCCTGCATTTGCTTTTGGCGATGCAAATGAAGGAATTGATTTTCCATTATAGGGACGGACACACTTGCAGACCGGTTTCGGGCTATTTGGCCACTCGTCAGTGCAAGGCATTGTAATCATCAACTTAAAGTTCCCATACTCAAAAATCAGAAACCTTCATAATATCAAGCCCCGACCAGAGCTGATGCGAACAACACGGAGTCATTGCGCCATCTACCCATGGACGAGGTATTCCAAAAACAAACCGAATTCGCCCATTTCTCCGGCGAGGAAAATGTAAAAACATTCGACATAGTCGGTGGGCATACTTGGAAACTGGCGTTAAATCAAATCAACTTCCGACTTCATGTCGATGATGGCACTGCCTTGTACTGACGAGTGGCCAAATAGCCCGAAACCGGAAACCGGTCTGCAAGTATGTCCGTCCCTATATTGAAAATCAATTCCTTCATTTGTATCGCCAAAAGCAAATGTAGGATTTTCTTCTGTGAAGAAACCTGCACTGGCACCGGTCGGATATAATTAGATGCCCTTCGTGGTATTTGATAGGGGAGTAGTTGTTTTCTGACAGGTGCCAGCCAGAACCTACTGTGTAGGTAGATTTGAGACTGGCCTGAACGAATTGTTCGAAAGATGATTTGATTTAACGCCAGTCTTCAAGTATGCCCACCGACTATGTCGAATGTTTTTATAAAAACAACTTTTTCCTGCTCAATTTGTTTACCAAGTTTATGCTAAATATGGACCTGCATTTTTCTCAAAATAATTTTGTGGCCATTCCTGTTTTAAATTAGAACATGCCCACTTCATGTGATGAAATCCCCTGTCGTTTCAACGCCATTTACCTTTTGTATTTCTCTAGTGTTCTATTGTCTTTTGTCAAATGCAGGGCAAGATTAGCGACGAAATTCAACACAGGAAAATGCAGGTTCATATTCGAAAGAAAAAGTTGAAGGTGGCCATTTTGGAACGCTAAAAATATCAATATGAAAAGTATACGAAATGCATAAAGAAGTTCTTTCTGAATTTTTTTGTATTTTGTGAAGTAAAACCACCAATGCAAGAAAACAAGAATCAACAATTTTAATTTTTTCAAATATTTCGGAACCGCCTCATGTTTCTTTAGATATCAAACACCGTTTGCCTGGCAGATGAAATTATCACCTTTTTGTAATCCAACCGATCTTCTAATTTTCTCTTTCTAAATACCCCAATGATGGCCCGCTTGAGAACAACACCCTGTAAATCACCATCCCAGTTTATTGTGAAAATGAGACGCTTGTTAACAAAAGTCAAAAATATATTTAATTTTCACATCTTACAACTAACACGGTGGAATGACACCATGAAGGAACAAACAGTACACATTCTATATGATATATTTATATCCCTTTCTTTATTCAGAAACCATCGTCTGTAGCAGTATAAAATCTCCTTGAATAGGCAGCGGGGGAGTTATCACAGAATCCACAGAAACTAAACC
This sequence comes from Zygogramma bicolorata, assembly GCA_032362365.1. NCBI lineage: Eukaryota > Metazoa > Arthropoda > Insecta > Coleoptera > Chrysomelidae > Zygogramma > Zygogramma bicolorata. The sequence goes on from JAVJAQ010005172.1 coordinate 3,378,824, forward strand.
ACCTCCTGTGATATGCATACATCACGAACAGAATGGCAGGGATTGCAATCAAAACACCTAGAAAAAAATATACGTAAGAAATTATGAAGAGTTTGTCCCGAAAAAATATGGTATATTGAGCTCATCACTGAGCTTGGATAAAAACAATAGCCCTTGACTGAAATGTCTAAAATGGCTAGTGCTGCAACTTATACCTGTAAAAATTAATAATAATAATAATAATAATGTTATTTATTTCAAATATAAAATACAAATGTTCAGTACAAAAAAATGACACATATAAATAACGCGACACTCGATAAGTAAATATATACTTGTTTCGAGAAACATAAATGAAATAGAAAAAAAAAATGTCAAATAGGAGAATACATATTATCTTATAACACCTAATGAATAAAAAGTTACAGATTAAAAAATAAGGAAGATTTTTGTCATGAAAATGAACATCATTACAGTGGTTAAAAACAATCACCTATAATAATAGGCAGTCATCACAATTAACAAAAAAATAAAATGATGTCTTGAGTATGCATTTAACACCTTATGCACTTCTCATTTTCCATCGATTATCTCGTTGAAAACTGATCTGGGCGTTTTCAAGATATATCTTTTCAATTCTCTCTTAAATATAAAAAAATTTACTGAGTTAGTTATCATTTTGGGAATAGAATTATATACCTTGGGTGCAATGTATCTATAAGATCTCTGGCCGAAAGATTTAGCCATGTAAGGAACTACGTGATCATTTTTCTGGCGGGTATCATAAGTGTGGGTAGGTAGTTGTGCCTGATTCCTTGTAGGGTAATATTTCAAACCGACTTTGAGGTAATACAGCTGTCGTATATCGAAAATCTTACTTTCAAGGTAGAGGTGATCAGATGAGTATTTATTGTCCTTTGATAGCATTATCCTGAGGAACTTTTTCTGAACAATTTCCAGTGGTTTGAGATGCGTTTTCAATACGCTACCCCAACCCAGGATACCGTAACGCAAGTGACTTTCCACCAAGGCGTGGTACAATGTTTTTAACTGGTCATATTTCAACATCTTTTTCAGGTATTTGAATTTATACAGTATTGTATGAAGTTTTTTAACAATATATGTGACATGATATTCCCACTTCAAATGACAATCGAAGAAGACACCTAAATATTTGAACTTTTCTACCGGCTGAATCTTATTATATTGTCCTCGAATATTGACATCTAAATTTTGAAAAGGAATGTTTTTTGATTTAGTGTAAGTGAATGTCATGTAGTTGGTTTTTTCTAAATTTACCGTAAGAAGCTTTTGTTCGAACCAGTTTTTTCAGAGAAACCCAGTTTTCTTCTTCGTACAGAAAGACTGTATCATCAGCAAACCCTATAGTATTCCCTCCATCCTGAATCGCAAATAAGCCATTTATATAAATATTAAATAGAATAGGGCCCAGGACACTACCTTGCGGGACACCATATTCTATCCTTGCTTGGTCACTGAGCATGTCATCAACTCTCACGACTTGATGTCTATTAGATAGATAGCTTTCAAACAATTTGAGAGAATTTCCTCTGATACCAATATCCTCTAGAGACTCCAAGAGTAAGGGATGACTCACCGTGTCGAAAGCTTTCGACAGATCTATAAAGAGGCAGAGGCATGCTTTGTTTTCACTCAAAGCATTGTTAATATTCTTTGTGAGCTCGTGAATTGCGTCTTCTGTGGATTTTTTTTTAAAGCCATATTGTTTCTCCGAGAGAATTTCGTATCTATCGACATAAGCTGTCAATCTGTTTTTTAATAATTTTTCAAAAACTTTGCTAAGATGTGTTATTAATGATATTGGTCTATAGTTTTCCACGATAGTTCTTTCTCCTTTTTTATGAAGAGGTATGACAACAGAATGTTTGAAGGCTGATGGCCATAAACCAATTTTCATACAACAGTTGAATATATGTGTGAGTGGTTTGACTATTTGGGGACATATTGATTTCAGAGTTTCTGATTTGATGTTATCCAATCCCACTGCTTTTCTGCTTTTCAATTCTTTTATCAAACATGCTACTTCTCTCTCATCAGTTGGAAACAACGCCATAGAATTGGAAACTGATGTGCGGTTCAATTTGAGCTTTGGATCACGTTTTATTTTATTAGCGAGTGTCTTACCCATGTTGGCAAACTTGAAGTTGAATTCATTCGATATTTCTTTTTTTTCTGTTAATAGATTACCCTCTTTATTTTTCAATGAATCGATTTTATGATTCTTGTTTCCGGACCCTGACAATTTTTTTACTACATTCCATAATTTATTATTATCTGCGGTGTTATTGACAATTTGCTGTCTGAAATATTCATATTTTGTTTTTTTTATTAAAGAAGTTAGTTTATTTCTATAATTTTTATATTGTTTACTGATCTCAAGGTCGTAAGGATTTCGTTTCGTTGCTTCAAATAATTTATTTTTTGTGTGAATTGATTTTACTAGAGCGTTTGTTATCCAAGGCGCAATTTTCGTGTCTTTTCTGTATTTCTTTTTGGTTGTTGTACATGCATCTATCGCTTTCTGTAGAATGTCAATGAATATATCTGTAGCATTGTTCGGATGTATTTCATTATACATTGGTACCCATGAAATTTTATTCAGGCAGTCCTTAAGTTTATCATGATTCAAGTTTATGATACAATCGTTTGTTTTCGGAGTTATATGAGGGTAAGCGAAAACTATCTGGAGTACGGTTGTGTAATGATCACTAATATCAGTTTGGATGACAAGAGGTAAGATATTTTCTGTAATATCTGATTTTGCCCTAAGGAAAATATGATCTAGACATGATTCTCGTCCACGTTGTACTCTTGTTGGGCAGTTTATTGTTGAGATATAACCGTATTCATTTAGTATAGTGACATACTCCAGTGAATTTTCATCATCCTCGAGGAGATTAATATTCAAATCGCCCACAAATATACAAACTTCATCATTTTGGTTGGTATTAGTGGCGAAATAACTTTGAAGTTCTTTATTGAATCTTTTTATATCTGATGACGGTGATCGGTAGAGTGCTGAAACAACTATTTTATTTTTTTTATCTTGTTTGATCCTCATTCTCAGAATATTCATATCACATATCTTTTCAATATTATATTCAAACTGATATTCGCATTTGATATAAATAACAACTCCATCGTTCTGATTGAATGACCCCTCGTTGTATACAATGTTGTATCCCTCTATACCATGAATGTTAAGATCTGGAATCTGCCAGGTTTCTGTGAGGACAATGCAATCTACACTAGAATTCAAGTCAGTCAGAAAAACTCTCATTTCGTCCATATTTTTATTGATACTCCGTATATTGTTATGCAAAAGTTTGAAATTTGAATTTTTGTTATTGATTTTCAATATTTCGTGTGTTTCTGTGCTGTTTTCGAGACAGTATGTTTCTACGGACTGTATTTCAAATTCTTTTATGTATTGATCCATTGATTAAAAATAGGTACTCAATGATTTCTCCCAGTTTTTTAGCCTTATATGCTAGGATTCTGCTATACTAAGATGAACGCTATCAATACTTATAAATGAGAATGAATGAGAATGAACATATATGCAAAAATCGAATATTTCAACGCATGTAGAAAAGAGCAGAAAAAAAAAACAAAAAACACCTTATTTGTTGGAATTTTTCCGGGTCACTGGCTTATCTCTGGGAATGTCTTTGGTATTCTTGATGGCTGTTGCCTTTCTTTGAGGTGTATTCTGAGTATGATTTTCAGAATGAAGTTTTTCAGTACTTGGTATTGGTTTCGGCGGCACTGGTGCTAGCAAATCCACTTTCTCTGGAGTATTTTTCGTAAAGTGTTTTGCAACTGGTGTACCTGGATCGCTTCGTGGTGTAAGATATTGGTTGATTGTGGTTTCTTCTTCCTGGTTCTCAAGTTCTGTTGGTGTGAAGATCTGATTATTCAAGTGTAGCTTATTATTTTTTATGAAGCAAGTATTGTTGCTATCTTGTTTTGCGATATTTAGGTGTTTCCTTAAAATCTTGTGTTCAGCCCGTTGCTTCTCGGTGAGGTCGTTGGCGATGCTTATCGAAGAGCCTTTCAAGTTCCTTGTATTTTTTAGAATATTCATTTTCTTGAGGTATGATATGAATTCGACTTTTACTGGGGAGTTATGGCTTTTTCCGAGTCGGTATACGTTGTTGATGTCGTTTTCTGATAGCTGAATGTTTAAGATAGTTCCTAGTAACTCGATTATGCTCTGTGTTGTTATGTATTGCTCCTGTCCCTCCCATCCAAAGATGACAATGTTATTTTTTTTCTGATCCCTATCCAATAGCTCTATTTTTTTCCGCAATTCTTCGTTTTCCTTCTCCACTTTAATCAAACGGTGATTGATTTCCTCAATTTTCAGTGTGAGTTTAACCTCCAAGGCCTGTATTGTTAATTTTAGTTCCTTATTTCCTTTACTGATCTCAGCTAGGAGTTTATTATTTGAGATCTCTACTTCGGACATTTCTTCGCGTGAATGGATACTTTTATTTCTATTCCTGTCGCCGTGGCAAAAAAGGCCAGTTCTTGCTTGATAAGGATTTGTTTATTTACAAATTCGTATTTCGGTGACAATTGAACTCTCTAATTTCTGTTTGTTATGGTGATTTCAAGTAAGTTTTCACATCGCCCAGACGTTTTATATAGTATGGATTGTCAAAAGTACTATGGTATTTGAGATATACTTGGGGGCAGGCTTCGGATTGCCCTGTCAGATGGCGCTTTATGATATTAATGAAATACATTTCGTACGAAGTAGTATAATTTTTGCCACATGAAGTTTTCACAGGAAATACAAATATTCAATTGAAGTTTCTATATTGGTACTAGCTGTGTTGGAAAGAATAAATCTATGAAAAATGATCGAGCACTTAAATTTTTTACGATAAGTTAGATAGGTTACAGTTGCAGAAGAAAATATTGAACGTCTCCTATGCAGTTTGATCGGAAAAACCTATTACGATTTTAGCTGTCTGCCTCTTTTAATGAATATTTACCTCATATATAAAATGTCCCATAAGAGCAATGCAATTATCGAAAACTTACAGCGGTAATTTCATTGTATCAAGTCACCATAACAACACATTTGAAACCGTATCGCTAGACGTAAGTGAACAACACAAATAAATGTCAGATAGACTTCAAAAAAACATGTCGCGTTTTGGTGAGTGCTCCATACAATCTATAGAGGAAAGTATAAATGAACAAAAAATAACATTTCCTTGAGAATTTCTTCATTCGTGAAATATTCCAATGAATTACATTCGTACATAAAAATGACCAGATAATTTTGCATTCAAGCGTGATATCTTATACAAATTGCATTCAGTTATTTTTATATTTTGTAAAAGAGCCCTCGTCCTTCGGACTCGGCACTTCCGCCAAAATATGAAAATAAACTTGCAATTTTTAGATATCACGCTTTCTTGCAAAATTATCGGTAATTTTTATGCACTCCTGCAATTATAACCGATAATCGAAATGAATATTGATTGACAAAAAAGGCTCACCTGCTAAGATCCCAACAAGCATAGGACCATCTCTTTCTGGCTGTGCACCATACAAGTCCAGGCATCTCAAATGGCTTTCCTTCTCATACAAATTGAAGAAACTGAAGGATTTCATTTCAATTGGAGCAGCACACCTGGCGAGAATAAGAAAATGGATGAAAAATATTTTATGGGTCATCATAAATAGATCTTGTTCATACAATAATTTGATTCATCATAAATATAAAAAACAGCCTCGAAACTTTTCTGCGGCAATTTATCGAAATACATTGACAGGAGATAGAAGATAGGTGTAACCGAGATACGAAACGAACCGAAGGTGAGTTTCGTATGGTTGATGCGAGTGTATTAATAACCATTGCATGAGAGTTGCATACGCTATTTTATCTACACCCGATAAATAGTGAAGAACTACTAATATTATATTTATATTTGTATTGCACACAATAACACGAATTAAACGAATTTCTTTGAAAAATTCTACAAAATTGTAATTAATGGTATTACTTCGAGAAATAAAACAATGTGAAATGAATAGATCAAAAATTAAAAATAAAAGATTACTCGAGGCCGGAATCGAACCAATATCCTTTCCAACTAGTCTAACTAGCAAATTTAATCTCAGCGCCTTAGACCGCTCGGCTACGGAGAGCACACAAAACTAGATTGAAAAAATAAAGAGATAAATCATGCATTTGTCAAAAATTTAATCATTCTAACTGTATTTCTGTCGGTGAAGGTGTCGAAGGTAATTCTCCCATATCGCTGTTATCAGACATTTTGTTATGATTATCGAAATTTGGCTATATTCTTCAAAAATTCGATACCTATACCGATTTTGACTTGACAAACGTCAAATATGGAGCATGCACATCATGCTTGTTTGAAAAATAATGGGTTTCTATTGGTTGAAAATCTGTATCGTAATGAAAAATCTGTGTCGTAATGGATTTCATGATAAAACGGGTTGTGGGCATATAAGTGTATTATTAGAGTACGGGTATAGATAAATGAAGTTTATTTCTGACCGGGATATTATAAGCTTATATCGTCATAGTTACGCTATCAATAAAGAGGGTCATAACTCCCTTGGGACATTATAGATTTTATAATTCCCTCTACCTTTCAAGTAAAAATAAAATTTATATATATATATATATATATATATATATATATATATATATATATATATATATATATATATATATATATATATATATATATATATATAGTGAGTAGTAACATTTTCCCGTGTCAGCCAGTCCAGATATATCTTGTATTCTTTTTGGTATACGGCTTCACTTTTCGATGGAATTAATGATTCTCTTGCTTGTTCAGCTTTTTTCAAAATATCCTCCATTATATTTGGGGTAGAAAACACGTTTTTACCGCAAACACAGCTTGATAACAAAGTTCTGTTTATAAACAAGTAACATAGCAACAACCTAGCAACAAGAAAACTCTACTATAATCAACGGTACCTGATTCAAATATACCGGGAAGGTAATGAATTGGTACATTTTTCCGTTTCAAAAATGAACAAAATTTTATTGAAATCGGTCAGAAATAAAATTATCTATGTACCACGGGAATTAATGAGCCTTAATAAACTCAGGCAATTGCTGTCCCTTGGGCCAGAGGCCCTCGAGACGCAAACTTTGCCATCGGTAATTAAGGCCCTCCTAATTCCCTTGATACATAAATAACTATTATTTACAACCATATATGTAATGCTGTCATTATTAACGTCATTAAAGGTTGGGCAGTGTCACATTACACACTTCTACTTCCCGCCCTCATTTCATCTATTCTAGACTTTATCTGTCATTGATTTTCTTTATCTGCCATTCATTTATATTGGTGAGAATTGTATACCCCGTAGTCACCGTAACAATATATCTACTTGATTATTCTGAGAAAACCGCGTTATTGGTAATTTGTCGTTAAATGTAATATTTTAGATATGTTGAGAACGAAACAGAGATTTATTGATTTTAATCGAAATATGATGGTTGTAAATAAAATAGTATACAAGCCTCGGTTGGAAGTTTCATTCCTGTCTCGAGATCATAGCTAACTAACTAGCTAGCTAACTAACTGATCTCACGACAGGAATAAATCACTTCCCACCTCGGTGTGTAATATACTATTTCTAATAAGGTAATCTAGGATGGGGTGCAGAATTTCTAATTCAGATTGATTCAGCTAATTAACATTCTATTAATTATAATGAAACATTTTCATTACAGTTAAAAAGGTCTCACTTATTATTTGTGAAAGCATTCCATTTGAGAAAATACTCACATAACTTCTTTCGCTCTGGTCTCGTCGATCTTCAGGTAAATCGGCATCAAATCTTCTATCAGCCATTTATTTTCGCACTCACAAGTCCACGGGTTCTGTCGAATATCCAACTCAGTAAGAGCGTCCCATCTGGCTAGTATATCACTGTCCAAATAAGCGAGTTTGTTGTTTTCAATGAAGAGCTGCAATAGTAAAGAGCGTTATAAAGAGAAATGAAGTCAAGATGCCCAAAAACCCTGGTGCCCTAACCGATAGGCTTTTGTTTGATCGAATCCCCCGGCCAGGGCAGCCTAAGATGTCTAGAAACCCTGGTGTGTTCACTAATACCTGTGAAAGTTTGGGATAAAAGTGGCGAAATCTGGACTGCTTAATTTCTGGTGGATAATTGAGCTTTTGGAGGTTTCCGTACAATACATACAGATGTTACCCACACGCTGTTGTCCGTCTTGTCTGAAGCTAAATCTGCACTAAGTGAAAATGTGCAATCGGGTTTTTCCATTTTTATTTGATTGGCTAGTGAGAAGAGATCGCAACCTGAAGGATAATGGGTGGCCAATCAAAAAGCAGTAGAAAACCAATAAAAACAAAATCTAATCAGTGGAATCACCAGAGATTCTAGGGATCTTACGGCCGCCTAGTAGAAAGCTAGATCTTCCCAGACAAGTCTGAATCTTCAATTTGATTCAATTGAAACTCGAATGCTTTTGTGAGTTCCCATTAACTAGATCAATATTCTATATAATATATCTTGTTCTCATGTTGTTTTTGGTTCGGTTCTTTTCCACCTTTTTATGGAAACTGTTACTATTCTTGAGTGATTTTTTTATCACTTCAATGGTGCGTTTTTTAAAGAAATGTTGAATAAAAAGTGTTTTATGGCTTTCTCAGCCTACAACAACTACAATGCAAATTTTACAATTTTTTTACGTTTTTTTAACAAATTAGCTGAACAAGCTGAGTTTGCTCAAAGGTTCAGTAGGTCAAATATGAACAAATCATATATAACATTTATACTTTATTTATAAAACTATGAATTATCAGCAAAAAATTGAAATTTCCCGAGAACCTACATAGGCCAGACGAACCGACGAGTATCAAACAGGTCCTACGAACACGAACTAGCAGTACGTAATTCGGACATGACCTCGACTCTCTTCAAACACCACCACGAAACCGGACACAAAATTGACTTCAACAACACGAAGCAATAGAAATTGAAAAACGCCCTCGGTGCCTCAACAAACGAGAAGAATCACAAAGGCTTTCAAATACCTGGAAACTATTACTATCCCATCAAACAGATCTCTTTTTTAATCCTTTTCAAACCAGACCTACATGGGGTCCCACAGTTTCAACGACGTCGGACTCTCATAGAGCCATAAATACCATCCCTCTATCCACATAACCACAGTTTTCACTTTGTCAAGATGAGAGCTAGGGGTTATTGTTTCCTTGCTTCATTTTGATCATTTCTAAAAATATTTTTTGTTCAAGTTTTTCTCAGTGTGTAATATCTTTGTTTTTTCAAATTTCATGTTATTATTATCGATGATATGTTCTTTCAGAGCACAAGATCTTTTGTGTAGCCTGCAGTCACACTTGTGCCACCTACTCTAGATTTCAAAGTTTGACTTGTTTTACCGTTGTATTTTTCGTGGCAAGAAATGCAAGGTATACTATAGACTACATTTAATTTGAAGTCAACATACCTTTTTGATAGGTGGCCATACTGATCCTCCGCTGTTATTCATAGATCTGGCCAAACTCATTGGGTGAATATTGGTTAAATCGATATTGTAACTCATTTGCAGTTCTTGCAATCCTGTCAGATTGCTCAGAGAGTGTTTGTCAATATGACTCAGATGTTCATTTCGACACAAATGCAGAACTCTCAGAGTTGGAATACTGGGAAATCCGCTGAAAATAATTTGGGATGCAGTATTGGTATAATAATCTCGGTTGAGAAAAGTTGAAACAACAACACACAATATACCTGATGTGAATCCATGAAAACGTTATTAGAAAACACCAGGTTTCTGAGCTGTGGTCTGCAGGTTTTTGAGCATGACGCTGGTCTGCATCTGCGGCAGACATTTTTGAATGCTGCGAGGTTTGGATTATGGTTCACCTTATAATTTTGGATTTATTGAATGACTCTCTGTTTAAAAAACGCCTTTTTGACTACAATTCATTAGTTACCTGCCATGAAAGCTCACAATCTTTGATGATCTTGTGTGATTTGCACCAGACAATTATTGAAACCGCTTCACATGGGTCACTATACAATAACTCCTCCAGGCGTATTATACTACTATACGATAGTATAGTTAACTGTCTGATGAGAATCATAGTGTTTTTTAATTACGTGCGCATTTTATTTTAGATTTAAAATCGTACTCACTTCTCCTGCGTCAAGTTCACGAAGCCAGTATTATTCAAATATAACTTTTCCAAACTACGTGCTTGTCTGAAGGTATCCGGAATTTTATCGAACCCTATATTTCCAGACAAATCCAGGATCTTGAGATGTTTGGGGGTGTGCAGCAAGTGATCTGGTAAGGTGTTGATCTGCGTGTATTGCAGATATAATTCCTATAAAACGATAACAAGTGTAAGAAATTATATTCGATACAACCATATTGGACTCTTCTTTCTTACATTCCAGAAGAATTAGTATTCCTCTAAGAGGTTCAGAAAACCGTTCAGAATGCATTTAACAAAGATTAATTAATATAAAAAAATGTATGAATCTTACTCCATATGCATATATCCCCAAAAAATGGAAACAATATTAGTATTAATATACACACAAAATAAGCGACAATTTCGAAAAAAAAACATTCTTTCAGAAAAAATGGCCTATTTTCGAGAAGCTGTATCGTGAAAACCAGAGCCTGTATAGAGCTCGCCTTAGGCTCCAATTGTAGCACGTCTTTTTCGAAAGTTTATAGAGTGACTATACCAGTCAGATCCTTCCTTTGAGGAGATTTTAGTCAAAAACTGAAACAAATCACAAAATTTCGTGTTGTCTTGGGTACACCGCCGTTCACACAGCTCTGTGGAAATTTCAAATAAATTTTTTTAATATTGGTTTAGGTCCAAACAACATATAAAAAATTCAGAATGATCCGACATTTTGCAAGCACGGATGTACATGACAAAATGGTTGAGGCTTTCGCGGCCGAGGTTTTCAGTATTACTACTTTTCTTCGGGTTTGAAGGCCGTCGTTCTTTGAAATTTCTTCCTGACGTTTCGCTAGCGCGAGTGGCTAGCTTCTTCAGAGGCTCACTCATCTTGACTATTATTCTGATGACTAAAGGAGTTGAATACCTGGGAGTAACCAAAAACCAAACTGGAAGAGCCACATCATAAATACCCCCACCATCTTTCAGACAGAAATGCATGCTAGAGATACCTGGCCTCAGAGAGCGTCACTAGGGGCATCTTATCAGACAGCCAAGCAGGGGAGCATCTCGTTCTACGCACATTTCGTTCTGCCCACAGTCTCCGAACATACCCGAATGATTCAACTTTTGCAAAATTCATCCTTTTTGTCGATAGGCCCCCCATTAAAGGGGTTAGGCTGGGTCAGGTTAGTTAGGTTTGGTTAGATTGGGCTAATAAAAAATTGCAGAATATTCGGTGAATTTTACGAAAGGCATCATTCGGGTATATTCGGAGACTGTGGGCAGAACGAAATGTGGGTAGAACGCAACGCACTCCCAAGCAGCATTGAAGGCCCCCAAGGACCTTAGGACAACTAATACAACGGAATCAGTTTACCATAATTGGGTACCAGGTCACGAGCCACAATAAACCCTTGTTGGTTGCAGTGGAGGGCCGAACAGACCCACTCACTTCTGACCTAACCTGACCTAACCTGGTCACGAGAACGTCAAGGGAAATGAGGAAGCTGATACCCTTGCAAAAGAAGGGGCAAACATCCTGTTTCCTGTATCGGAACCTTTCTGTGGGCTTTCGAAATTTCACATGAAAGAGGTGCTTGATCAGTTAAGACGTTCCTGGAATAGGGTCCCAGGACAAAGTCAAGCGAAAACGTTCATCAACCCTCTGCCCAAAAAAGCATTAGACCTCCAACTGGGCTACTGACCGCGCACTGTCCATTGAGGTACCACCTCAAGAAAATGGGCAAAGCTGACAGTACAGAGTGTGAAACTGCAGAACCTATGCTTTACGATGGCTAAGCTCTGTTCTGCAACATTGTTACCTTCCGACATAAAGGAACAGGCACCTAGGAATCTGATCCGATTCATCATGACCTCAGCATTATGGGCCTCGAATAGATAAGAGTCATGCGCCATAGATCCTACAGGTCGCAGTACTGAGGAGCTTAATGCTTTACCCACTCCCTACAACCTTCAAGTTCGAGGTCCCTATTTGATTTATGAGTTCGGCTGCTCATTTGAAAGCTGCCGTCTTATACTCAGAAACAGAGGTTATAGTGATCATATGGTTGACACTGAAGATGGGTAAATGAACTCGAAACGAATTTCCAGATGATCAACCCCATGTTTGATATGCCAATAAAGGAGTGCAGTGAATATCACTGTGAAAACGAGGGCAAAACTAGGGAAAACACCACTACAACTTAAGTCTGCTTTAAGGCTTCTACAAAATGCTAATGCAGATTGAAAGTTCAGCATTCCTAACACTATTACGAGAAGTTTTCCAAGGAAGCTTTCATTTCATGAGTTTCTTGTACCAAGTTTCCTGAAGTTTATAGTTTTTTTTCTGTTAGTGGAGCATCAGCAGAATTATCAGTTCCTGTATGGGCTTCATACGAGGATGAGCACTTTGCTAGTCTTGCTCTGTTGAGTAATCAGCCGGATGTTTTTGTTCGAATTGATATTGTCATCAATAGGTGGGATATCTGGATTGAATGCACCAATCGACCCGGTAGCACTGTGGGTTTTTTGGGTTTCTCTACAGTTAAAATAGCAAATGCGCTACCCTGATCAGGAAGACGCCTGCGCAAGGCTCTGCCCTCTGGGCGCACTAATAAGAGTGTTCAACAAAGGGATAAATAATTAAATCAAAATAGATTTGCGAAATTGAAACATGGAAAAAATAAGTAAGAGAAAAAAGTTCCAATTTTCACCTCTTTGACAAAAACATTCAGAAATCCAATTGCAGCCTATAGATGATAAAATTATTGGCCGAACATTGGTACCAAAATTGTGGAAAGATGAGTGTGTCTTATTTGTTAATGTTTCAGTGAACATCCCTCAATGAAATTCTGGACGTTTGAGAGACTGAATCTAAAACAAGTATGTTTGTGTTATAGGTACAATCAAATGGTGTTCATTTTTTAACCAAACTTCACTGAAACTAAACTAAAAATAGATTTCTTGTGACATATTACCTTGTGTATTTTGCGAAGAATCCTAATACAATTGAACCCCAGTAATACTCACCCTCAAGTTCGATAAGCTGTCTATCGCTAATAAGGTGGGGTGATCAATAATTTCCAATGGATTGTGACTCAGATCTAGTATTTCAATGTCGGTGCAATGTTCAAATACATCTTGATTCAGAGCATGGAGCTTGTTATGGTCCAAACGAATCTCCCTCAGACTTCTTAAAGGCATCAACCTTGCTTCCGTATACACTCCCTGAAAATATTCAACTGTTTCAAGCCCTTTTGATCAAAAAAACTTCGGCCTGATAAATAGATGACAGATGGTACATACAGTAAGATCCTTGAAGCTGAATTTCACTCAAGAAAATTGCATATATTCATACATATTTTCGAGTTACATGAAATACAGATGTTCTATTTTCGTGTAATTGATTGCAATGACTTGGCTATTATTTTAGTTGATTTGTTGCCGGAAACTTCAGGTATGTGGTGGTACCATTGTCAAAAATTTTGTGATACAAATCGCTCCTGGCTACCACTCTTCAATGACAAAATGCTATTAGTAAGGTCGACCTCCACCAATTTGAAAACCAGGTGAAAATCATTTTTTAAGAAATAAAATATGTATGTGAACGTGTACCTATAGGGTTGCCGTAAAAAAAGTGTTCATGGCTATGATCAATTGAAATTAAAAACAATTTTTTTTCAAATTTGAAGTTGACAGAATTGGAGCAAGTAAATATGTGTGACAGGCTACCGCATATAGCGAATGTTGTGTTCTTTCGATTACACCATAAATGGTTTGGCAACTAAGGCATTCAAAGGAGGGTATGCTTTTCTGGGTCTGGGTCTGTTCCCGGTCATAAGATTTCGCACAATTTTAGGTCATTAAAAAAGGAATATTTTCCCAAAATTTCAGCTTCCAAACCATTCCTGAACATCTTCGAATGAGCTTTTCTTCAGCAGAACTTTTCAAGGCAATACATTACTAAAATAAATAAATATAAATGAATAAAATAGACATTTTGGCAACGCCGCTTATGTGCGTATTCTGAGGTCTTTGGTTGCAATGTAATACATAGGTAGAGACCATATAGAGAAACTTCTGTGTTTTAGAGATATTAGATTCTGTTTATTGCAGAATCGATAAAATCTCTAGTGTTATAAAAGCATTTTAAACTAGGCGAGGTCACAGATTAATTAATCTGTGGCGAGGTTTTGAACACATCAAAGGTTCTTGTGGCGTTGATAGCACTGATATATAGCGGGCGCAACCCAACGATATTTTTATAGGTATAATTGAAGATCGATGTTAGTATAATCAGCTGAAAGAAATGATTACTGTTGCGATTTTTCACTGTCACCAGTAACTTTTTTTTATAGCATAGTGATGAAAAACAACGAAAGTAGCATTGATTTATTAATTAGAACAGAAATACTCGCTCCATTTATTAAATAGTTAGTAGATGTAGATTATATACTGCTTCAACATTATATATTGATTGGAAAATCTATGAGCACTTTTCTCACAAAATCAATAACAAGAATTACACTGTGTGTCTTCTTAAGTTGTCGACGAACTTATTTTCACGAAAAAAATGTATTCTTTATAAAAAGTTATGTATGGTTCAAAACTCTAAATGCAACCATCAAATGTTACATTTTTAATTGTACACATGTCTTATTAAATGGATAAATAATTAATAGAATATTGCAATATATCAATAAAAAAAATAAGTACAGATTGTTCCACGACGATTAAGGCAAGCAATATCTGGGAACTGAGTAGTAGTACAGAACTGTAATTTTAGGTCACTTGATATCAGAATTGAAATTATTTATGGACAACCTGAACTTTATTCCATTCCTTTGTCCTAAAAAAAGTATCCCAACAAACTAAAACACGATTAAAAGCTATACATTTCGGAACTAGACAATACTTGTCTTAATGGTAGAAGGACGTACGTAGGTATACAAATTGAAAAAAAAAATAAAATAACAGAAATGCAATATACATGAAGAAATATTGAGCCGTAGTCGAAGATATGTTCTATATCTACTGGTGTACTACAGTTTTCTATAGGCTCTACCCAGTCAGCATCACTGTGAGCTTGAATTTTCAGTAAAAACTGCCGTTATGTTTCATTATTACCCGCTTTTGAAGTACTATTTTGATTGATGTACCCATTGCAACCAAAACACTTTATTGGGGCCGTGTAAAATTAACAGCTAGGTAGATATAAAAAGCGTTAAAATCAAAAATATGCCGAATAATTCAATTGAATGGACGAATCGAAAAGAAAACGATGCATTTATTTGTTATCAACAACACTAATAAGAAAATGTCAGATCTGACAATTAATCATTGAAATAATCATCGAAAAACAATATTGCCACTTTGCATTTTTCGAAAATGATTGATAAGAAGATTATTTTTTATATACATGAGATAAATTATTCTAGATTGAAAAAAAAAGAGAAGAATACTACTACATGACTCATTTATAAGCATTCAAAAGCGTTTAAAAATGTTTTCAAAAAAGGCCCAAATTTTCCTACCTAAAGCATACCCTCCTTTGGAAAAAAATACTTTTTATAATCCCAGTAACAAGTTACATCGTGGAAATCAGGTGTTACCTTGAAAGCATCAGGATGTATTACTTCTAGGTCGTTGTAACTCAAAATCAGGGTAACCATTTCCTGCAGATTTTTGAAAACTCCGTCGCCCAGTCTGTAGATTGCGTTGTTGGCTAAATTGAAGTGAGTCAGATTCGACGGGGGGAAAATATAAGTCAAATTGACGAGCGGGTTGTTCTGGAAGTTCAAGGAATTGTAATCGTAAGATACGTTGGTACTCTTATTGATCCAGAAAGAGTCCACGAAAAGGTAGTTCCGTATATCCGTACTACACGTCACATTGGCATGCGTGTCGTTGTCAGTTTCGCATCGACATAATGTGCAGAATGGAAGTTTGGTAGTGTTTGATTGGCTCGATGCGAAGCTAATGAAAGCAGCTAGAATTACCAAACGCAGCATCCTGAAAAACAAAAGAATTATTGGACTTCGCAATTATATCAGCTGATGACCGTATACAAGAGGAGTACAAGAGAGTTTGAAACCCCTGACAGGTTTTTCCCTGTAGCTGATGGTATATTACGGATAAAGGAGGATATGTAGCCTTAATAAGCACGAGCAAAAAATTGTTAGCAGAGAGCGGTGAATCGCAAGTGCAAGACACTGAATGACAGCTATTGTTTATCGATTTATGCATATAATTTGATACAGTACCAATCCACAAATATATATTCGAGAAATATTTTTTTTTAAAATGCAGATTCACACAAAAGGGAAGATCTGTAATGATTAAAGAAAACCGCGTGAATCAAGGGACAGAAGATACGAATGAACATTCACTTTCAATTTTTGAAGTTTGTAAGCCTCAGGAATGACCTCTTTCGGCAAGGAGTTCCGAAGCTCAGCTGTTCTATTGAAAAAAGAGAGCAAGAGAGGTTCGACAGGTCTTCAAATTCAGAACAAAGAGGTGGGAATTCTGTACTCGTCGAGGCATTCGTGCAGATATTTTCTTCTACGATGTTCCAATGAAGTGAGCGAGTCTGTGAGCGAAGGACAGGATTGCCTTTTTCTGAATAGAATCGAGAAGCCGCAATGGATGTTTTGGTGCCGAACTCCATACATGAGAATTGTATTCCAAGACAGGTCGTATCTGAGCCTTGTAGATCATTAGAAGTTGGCGAGAAGTGAAGTATTTCTTCGCACGAAATAGAAATTCAGGTTCCTGGGAAGCACTTTTAGCGATCGATCTCACATGGTTTTCCCATGAGAGATTATCACTGATCCTAATTCCTAGCATCGAGATACTTGACTTTGTAGGAAAAGTTACTCCTGACATCTGAATACTAGATGATGATAGATTAAATTTTCTTGAGAAGAGACATGCCTGGATTTTCGTAGCATTGAATTCCACCATATTCGTACCCATTATATTATTTTCACCAAGTCGTCGTTAATTTTATTGGTGTGAATGTTCCTTTGAATTTTTGTTTCTCGAGCTGTTATGGGGACTCCGGAAGAGAAACTGGTATGAAGAGTACTATAGTCCGCAAAACTATGTATTGAACAAGATGTTTTCTCGAGCAAATCATTGATATGAAGCAGAAACAGTGGAACACTTGCATTTATTGGGAGAATATCAGATGATGCTTAAATCATGAATATTTATTAATTAAGTTGGAACGCTATGGAATAAGAGGCAATGCTTTAGAGTGGTTCAGATCTTATTTAAGTGACCGCAGACAGAAAGTAAAAATCGTTTCAAATAACATAGTTGCAAAGTCAGACACGAAGAAAAATAATGTAGGCATTCCACAGGGAAGTATAACTGGACCTATTTTGTTTATTGTCTTCATGAATGATATTTTAGAAATTTTAAAGAACAAAAATTGTAATTCTTATCAGATAACAAATTATGCTGATGATACAAATTTATTAATATCAGACAAATATTTTCCAGACTTGGTAATTAAATCAAATGAGTTGGTGGATGATGCAAAAAATTGGTTCTTGAAAAATAATTTGATATTGAACATAGAAAATACAAACGTTCTATTTTTCCGAACACAGCAACAAAGAATTCAAACCCCATCATCGGTTAATGTACTGGGAAACAATATAAAATTAGAAAACTATACTAAATTTTTAGGAATCTATATTCATGAGCATCTTCATTGGCATACACACATAATCAATTTAGGAAAAAAACTGAATAAAATATGTTACAGTACAAAGGTTGTAAGCAACTACTTGAATGAGAAATCATTAAAAATACTCTATTTTGCAAATTTTGAGGCATCAGTTAGATTTGGCATAATATTCTGGGGAAGTAATATGAACATAGTTGAAATATTCAAAATTCAAAAAAGAGTCATGAGAAGCATTTTCAAATTGAAATACAGAGAAACCTGCCGTGGCATCTTCAAAAAAAATAACATTTTGACAATATTAGGTCTATATATATATATGAATGTATTGTTTACCTTTTCAAAAATAAATCAAAATTCAAAGTGGGAGGTGATAATCATGATTATCCTTCCCGCAGTAACAATATAATTTATCCAGCACATCGATTAACATTGACAGAGAAACATCCATCTTATGCCGCAATTAGATTATTCAACAAACTACCAAACGAAATCAAATGCTTAAACAGTTTCACCAAATTCAAAAAACACCTAAAGAAATTTCTAATAAATAAAGAACCATATTCACTGGAAGAATATTTCAACTAAAGTACATATCTTTCATCTTGACACTGTTCCACTCCTGTATTTTATTTGTTTTGTAACATATAAAGTATTTCTGTGAAATAAAGATTATTATTATTATTATTATTCCATCAGAGACCACATACAGAGACCTATCGGACAAGAATCTCTTCAACAAAGCATACAACTGAGGAGGCAAACCATAAGACGGCAGTTTAGAAAGGAGACCCCGATGCCCAACTCGATCAAACGCTTTTGAAATATTGTTTTGTTGTTCTAAAATTGTTCGTTTTCGTTAACCAGCTGACGAACGTCAACCCTCAGAAGTCGAAACTTGTGCGAGCAATGGATCAACGAGGCCTTACCTTTTAACGTGCGATTACCCAGCACGGTGGCCCGGCGAGGATTCGAACCCCGGCCTTCCGCTTGATAGGCAGATATGATAACCACTACACTACCGAGACCACTATATCGAGTGCAACAGCTATCGTTTCTCCGAATTTCTCGATTGAATGCTGCCAAATATGAGAAACATAAACCAATAAGTCACTGGTTGATCTCTGATGTCGAAATCCGTATTGTCGATCATTAATGATTCCTGATTTCTCTAAATATTTGATCAGCTTCATATTGATTGTTTTTTCCATGACTTTGGAAATGATAGAAAGCAATGCAATTGGTCTATAATTACAAGGTAAAGTTTTCTTCCCTTTTTTAGGGACTGGCTGAACTCTTGCTGTCCTCCAGGACTCAGGAAAAACCCCCAAGTTATATGAAAGGTTAAATAACTCGCAAAGTACTGGTGGCAAGTACTAATTCATCAGGTTATATGTTACATATTCCATCATTGAAAAATACGGGAGCGGCCGCAACTAATTGACAGCACACGTGAATTTTAAATAAGCCATTACCTTACAGCTGTCAAATACGTAATAAACGGTTTAGAATTTTAGAATCCTGGAAGTAGAGAAACAATTATCAACAACTGAACTTGCATTTATCCACAGACATTGTAAAATACTTGCCTAAGAGATAGAGCATCGATCTTCAGACTCAAGAAAAATACAATAACTAATATACCGGTAACGTCACATTTCTGGCGAAAAAATGTATAGTCAACGAATTTGTTCAGTTTCGTTTTTTTCATCTTCGAATATTGAATTTACGTTATATGGGATTCAAAAGCCTTTTTTCTAGTGGTACTTTTTTGGATCTCTGGCGTTTAGTCCAGTCTATGACCATTTTCCCGTGTATTTATCCCATACAGCACCGATTGGCATGAAAATTTGGATTCCGGATCTGCATACCCTCTTTTTCAAAATCTACCCTGTGCCGAGAGTTGCTTTCTCCCTGGGGGTGGATACCACCCCTTCTTGGGGGTGAAAATTTTTTTATTGGAAATAAGTGCGGAAATCAATAGATTGACTTATTCTAAGCACTTTTTGTTCAATGAAGTTTTTTCTGAAAAGCAATACTTTTCGACTTATTCGTGAGTGAAATTGTCGGTTTTCAGGCAAAAAAAACACGTTTTCGGATCCTTTTTCGCGAATAACTGGAAAAGTATGAGTCTAATCGAAAAACCTACAGAGAGGAAAATTATAGCTTTTGAAAAAACAAAGGCGATTGTTCATTTGTGATGTATTCAAACCCACTTCAAACTGAATAATTGCTTGTTGAAAGTTGATTGGTATTTTCAAACGCAAAAATGGAAAGTTTCTACGTACAATAACCAAAAACCAATGTATTTTTCGGGAAAATCTTATCGAACCTTTTTTGAAGTCCTTCAAAAATCCTTTATTTTTTTTGTTCATGAAAGTTTCTAGCGTCAAAACTGACCGAGGTATGAAGGAAATAATGTTGAATCCTATTTTTTCGTTGAAAAAAAATTGTGAATAACTCATCCTCTCTTCCCCCCCTTTGAAAAAAATCGTTGTTACTCCATAATTCACTTCATTCATGTTCTAATAATGAGTTCTGAGTTTTTCATCAATTGTAAATACGTAGTTTTGGAAAAAACTGAGATTGAAGAGAAAAAATTATATACATAATTCAGGGAAAAATCACCATTTCTTCGAAATAACTCGAAAATTATTGATCACATGCAAAATTTTCTAGAGTACAAAATTGAAGGTTATTCTTGTCTGAAAATTTTGGTGTTTCATTTTTTTTGCAGGATGAAAATAGAGTAAGATTTGGCCAGTTAAATATTGTGAGGGTTCGTGCAAAGTACCTTTTTTGAGCCCTTTCAGCATGAACCTTCTCAAAAATGTAAGCTGGAACAAAAAATCATGTGAATGAGCTCATAGCTCTTGAAAAAAGCTACAAAATACTTTTTTGGTGGATTTGATTGCTTAAAGACTAAGCGAGTTATGGGAAAAAACCAAAAACAATTTTTGTAGAAATTAGAGTATGTACATAAGTATATTGAAGAATACACATAGTAACTATATTTTAGGCCTAGTGGAACTATATGATTTCAATCGATAACACATCCAAATCTAGACTCAACCTTTATTTAATGGGGTAGTTTTCACCCTCAAAAAATCAAAAGCAACCCCGAGTACAGAGGTAACTTTAAAGTAGAGTATCAATCTGAATTTTCATACAGTTGGGTTTCCCGGTTACTCAATAACAATTTCGATATAATTTTTTAATGAAAACTATCATAAGGGTGGTTTTCAGGGGTCGAAACTGTTTAATAGATCAGAAATTGTCTGTTAAGGTTAATTCAACGTATTTACAGATGACTCACGCTCAAAACTAGTATTTTGTAATTTTTTTTAATAGGGGTAGTTTTCACCTCTGATGAATAAAAATCAACCCCAGGCACAACCTCAACTTTGAAGTAGATGGTAGATATAAGCTAAATATCAAATTAAATGCAAATAGATACTGAATCAGTTGAATAACTGCCAAATAACACGTTGATTATTATTTTCTGATGATATTCTGTCACAAGGGGGGGGTGTTAAAGGCTGACACTGATTACTGAACCATAAATTATATTAAAAATTATCAATTGATTGATTTTACTGATATAAATATGATTTCAGTTTATTACATGCTCCAATCTAAAATTTTGATATTTTTTTCGAATAGGGGTGGTTTTAACCCCTCTCCAAAAAAGCAACCCTCAGCACAGGGTAGATTTTGAAATAGAGGGTAAGTAGAATCTATATCCAAATTTTCATACGAATCGGTGCTGTATGGGATAAATACACAGTTTACACTTTTTTTACCGTCATAGACTGGAGTATTAGCCGATGGAAATAAGCGTAATAACGACGTCATCTGCCAACCAAGAATCTATCCTTCACAGCATAGCTAACTTTGATGTATTTCGCAATTAATTTTGAAAGGAAAAGTGACGTTACAGTCAGTCCAGGTGTTTTATAAGGTCTATACACTATTTTTTTTTACCAGTCCAGCCTTACTCCCCCCATCGTTTATTTATACAAAAAGTGAAATATTTCATCTTCTTTCGATAATATTATATTCAAGTTGGCATAGGAAATGGTGTCTACAAATCAATCCACAATTAACACTTCAAGCCAAAACACTATTTTGTATTTTTTCCGCACTTATTGTAATGCTGAGCATTTTCAAGTGAACTCAATATAAGTATTCGCACCCTGTATGCGAGTTTCATTGAAACGTTTGGGAATTTCATTTGAGATTTTTCTCTCACGAAATATTCATGAATAAACCATATAAGATAATCGGTAGACTTAACAAACATTCTCTCAGAATCAGCCTGACGAATGGTTCCATTCATCCAGCGTGGGCCAGTTTGCACGCTGTGAAAGATTTGCGATTTTTGCAATATTTGCAAAAATGAGAGTGGACGAGAAAAGGTCGCTCTTAGGGAGTTGAACGTAGGTCGCGCTAAAAAGAAGATCGAGAGATCTGAGCGCGGGAGGGATTCGTAATCCCTCCCTAAATTATGGGGGCGCGTTTCATTACGAGAATCTAATAACGGTTGGAAATAATCGGGAAAATAAATAACGTTAAATTGATTCGTGTGCAGAGTGCCATATCTTGATAAGATAAGCAAGATAGACAGAAGACTTGGTATGTCAATTTTGATGTGTGTTAACGTAAATAACCATTTTATTCACTTTCGGGAAGAGAAGCTATCATTAATTTTATGTCTGTTGTTTGAATCATATGTTGAGAAATCTTTCTGACTCTCTCTGACATCGAGTAGTAATTGAGATGGGCCGTAGGGCGGCCTATAATATACATTTAGCCAGTAGGGCAAATTTACGGGCATTTATAGACATAAGTACATCAGATTTTTTGTAATCTGAGTACACATTTTTCTGTTTTTGGAACTTTCATTATTCTTATGCATAGAGAAGACCACTGCCGGTCTCAGTTCATTTTTCAATATTTTGATTAAATTAAATAGTACGGTATATGTCATTTTTTTTGTTATAAATTGTTTCCACTGCATATTTCTTTTGTTATATATTTTTTTCAATCTATTTTGTGAGTTCCTATTTTCATTTCGTTGCTAATATACTGCTTAAAATTATCAGAGAATTTCATTTCCAACAAGTCGCCTTATTTCAGAGTACAGAGTTAGAAAAACGAAAAAAAAACCTAGGTTTCTCACTAAAGACCCTTTCTTCGTGCAAAGGGCCGAATTCATGTCTCTTTCGGAAATTGCCTTAACATCCAAAATTTGACGTGGAGAAATCTACGTCTGGTGACAGCTGCTGCCATTAACAAAAATAATACCCTTTCAGCAATTACCACACTAGTAACAGAGCGGAGGGATTGTAAATTGTAAAGTTGTCTATTCTGTAAACGTAAACTGATACAGATAGGTTGAAATAGAGGTACAGTGTTAGAAAGAAAACTTTGAGAGATTATTGTGGGTACCTAGAAGGGCAATAAAGGTAAAACAACAATTACAAACCCTACCGTTCGTTACATTATGTATGAACACAATTGGATTTAAATGAGCAAGTTGTTTTATACGCGTGAAAGTTAATTAACGGTTGTTACAGTCACATATCACTCATCAGTCATTGTTAAAGAATTCAATCGATTCTTCGAAAAAACGGTTCACATTTTTTCAATTCCTCTCAACTCAGGTGAGGTTAAAAATGTTTTGTTTGTGAGATAACCTCGATAAAAACAAATTGAAGTATGCTGTCTGTGTATATTCGCATCACATACCAAAATAAATTGTGTCAACTTAGTTTGGGATTCCTGTTTCATTGCATTTCAAATAATGAATTTTGTTTTCATTGTTGTTCTACTACCTAGATCGTATTGACTCATGAAGCCCCTCCCATATTGCCATATTATCAATAAACATATATTCTGAGTAAGTTTTTTTTCTTAATTTTTGACCATAGAATCGAATGTCATCTGAACGATCCCATCACTTTATTATATTCATTTCCAAAGCATAGCTCTATTTCGGTTCACATTCCATCGAAGATGAATAGAAACAAGTTAATGAATCATTATCTGATCTATCTTCCCCATAAATATAAACGAAAGATATGAATAAATGTGAAGAAGTACAAACCTTTTACTGTTTCAGTTTCGACCAGAAAGAAACTCACTATCTCACAAGCATTTCTTCTTTGTTTTCACGAATATAACACGTATTGTTCAATTTGATTCTGCACTAATATGCTACGTTTAGTCTCCACTAACTAATGCTTTATCTTATCTCGTTCAAATATTGGGAAATGTTTTATGACATATCAAATGAAATCATTTAATCAAAGGTAGGTATAACCTGCATGAGATATTTTGACGATAATTTCACTTTAGACGCATACCTGTTCGGTGTTTGCTAATTGCAACATGCTGATAATAGTATATTATGGGACGAGCACGAAATGAGTATTTCGGGGGAGTTGTATATTATACTTTTTCTTCGACTATTGATATACCAAGGAGACGAATGTAATTTTTCGAGAACGATATTTTCATACTCATATGAGACTCAACATTAGTGAGCTTGGCTGAAGAGTCATATTTCGATGAAGAGGTTGTCGAAAACATGTATCTATTATGGTATTTATGCACCTCCGAAGCACTTTATGCCGGCCTTGGGTAAAGTGTCTTATTAACTGTTTGAAATCAGACTACTTATGTATACATTACCCAATAGTAGAAGAAAATAGTTATTTATGATACATAAGTGCTAAAAGTGATATTTTATTTTGTGAGAAGGGAAGTTGCGGACACGACGCCGAAGGCGGAGTGTTCTATCCCTTGAAACAAAATAAAATCACCTTTAGCAGGTATATCATACACTATTTTTTTTACAAACACCATTAAGAGTCCAAATTAACGCATACCAATTTTACATTTTTTATTGATAAAATAATAGCCTCGAGATTATCAGTTTTGATGAAATCACGAATTATTTTTTCTCGTTTCTTCGTTCCCCGATGGAAAGTGATCCAGAAAATGAATTTCTACCACCGGAAATTGAAGAAGCTGCCAATAAAGCTGCTTTTGAATTATTGCCTAGTAAGTCAAAGCGACAGTATGAGTTTTCATACGATCGTTTCTTGAAATGGTGTGATCAGAAAAATGTCAGTGGCAAGGAGGCCAGTGAAAAAGTACTTCTTGCATACTTCCAAGAAGAGTCCAAAATATGGAAATCGTCAACGCTTTGGTCGAATTACTCTATGAAGTCGATGATGAACATAAATAATCATGACATAAGCAGATCTTACAAGCTTGTGGCTTTTTTGAAGCGAAAGGGTGAATGATATCGACCAAAAAAGTCAAAAGTATTGACAAGGGAACAAATCGACCAATTTCTCGCAGAAGCCCCGGATGAAATATATCTAACGCAGAGAGTTGCTGCGATTTTTGATGTTTTTGGAGCCTGTCGTCGAGAGGAACTGTGCGATTTGACATTAAATAATATCGAGGATTCCGGAACTTCACTAGTTGTGCATATACCAGACACAAAAACTAATGTGCCACGCACCTTCGTTGTAAGTGGTACATTGTATATGAACTACTATGAAAAGTACATACATAGCCCTTCGTCTAGTGGATCTTAATCATTCAATAGTTTTTATAAAATGCATTAAAAATAAATGTCCCAGGACGCCAGTTGGAATCAACACATTTGGTAAGATGCCTGCCAAAATTGCTGAATTTCCAACTTTGCCTGATTCCCATCTCTATACTGGACATTGTTTCCGACGTTCCTCAGCAAGTTTGTTGGCAGACTCTGGTGCTAGTCTTACTACAATTAAAAGACACGGTGGGTGGAAGTCCAGAACAATAGCAGAGAGTTATATAGAAGACTCGCTACAAAGGAAACAGAACATTGCGGATCAAATTTTGTCCAAAACTTCGGCGGATAACATTGTTCTCTGCCCTGGTACAAGCTTCACCAAAATAAATTCTGTTACATCTACCAATGAGACTGGCCATGGAGTTTCTTATCATAATTGTAGTTTCACTAATTATACGTTCAATTGAATAAACACTTCATTTTGAATTATGTTTTTATATTTTCTCTACAAATAAATCACTTTCAGCACTGGTGCTAAAAATGATTTACTTCTAACACCAGTGTCATAATTTGGCATTTTAGACACTGCCAGCATGCGTCAAAAATTATACTTCTACTGACGTTTGTAGAAAAAAATATTTTTTAATCGAATTCAATTTTAGTGAAAAATTTCCTATGGGACTAATCTGAAGATAGCACTTACCATTCCACAACAGAATTTATTTCGTCGTCGGGAGGAACAACTGCAATGTTCATGAAACATCGTGTCTCAATCATTTGAATTTTTAATTCTATGTGCTCCGGGAAGATTTCCTGGACATGTCTCCAAACTATCCTTTTGCTATGCCAAACCTTGTTGAAACTGCCAAATGTGGAACTATTGTTGATTTCTCAAGAGTAAGACAGAAGGAAATATCTTCAGGAATGTGACTAATTTCCAATTTATTATCAGGGTTCAACTGAAGCTAGGCATTTCTAGGCGACCCGTCGTCAATAAGACGAAATGATTTTTCCGAATGAAATCCAGCTGCTTGAATGTATCCTTGCATATCATAATAAATTGAAAAAAATTCGCCAGCCTGATAAATGGAATACATATCTTGGAATATTCATGAGAATGAACGAAAAGAATGGTATATGAATATTAAGTATTATTCTTAGAATGTTCTTCTAGATCATTCAAAGAAAAATCATGCAGAATAATCTTGGAATTCCAAAATATGAGCATCATTTATTTACTGAAATCCGTTCTGTCTTCTCCGGAATTGAAAAATAAAAAAGCTTTGATTTCTCATAATATCTGTTTGGTATATTTACCCCGGTGTGTCTCTGCAATATCATAAAGAAAACCAAATCATCTTCTGAACAATTCGTTCAGGCCAGTCCTACACAGGATTCCAGCTGGCACCTGCCAGAATACAACTACTCCCTTGGCTGATACCACGAAGGGCGTTGCATTATATTCGACCGGTGCCAGTGCAGTTTCTTCACAGTAATAATCCTGCATATGTTTTCGACGATACAAATGAAGGAATTGATTTTCAATTATTGGGACGAGCACACTCGCAGACCGGTTTCGGGCTATTTGGCCTCTCTTCAGTACAAGGTATTGCCATCATCAACATAAAGTTGATGACTTTCCATAAATAAAAATCAAATACCCTTCATAGTATCAAACCCCGACCAAAGCTGATGCGAACAACAAGAAGTTGACCTGTATTTAATTGACGTATCGATTTTTCAATGAATCGAAAAAATATATCAAATATATCAAAAAAAGCTTATACTTTTCCTTGGCGACGTTTTGGAAGCTAGTCTGCCTCCTTTTTAAAATTCGTAATGGATTAGAGTTTTTGGTAACCAGTGTCAGTTTGTGCTATCAACATGAAATCTTACAAGTGCAACAGATTATCCAAGGAACAAAAAATATCAAATCTGGTGAAAAACGCCATTTCGCTTGTGATAAATGTTTTAAGTTGAGTATCTGAACAAAAAATGTATGTGGTTCCTTATCCAAAAACAATAAATTTGGGAAAATGGCTCTTGGTTCCTTTTAATACAACTTGGTTCTTTTTTGAAAACTGAGATAGTATGCCCCGGGGTGTTGTTTTTTTTTATAAATTCTAGGATGAATGGGAACCAAGTATCCAGAAGTCTCACACATTAGTCTTTCAAACTTAGAGATTGTCAATGGGGAAATATCCAATTGCTAAGTAATAGAGAACTATGTTACAGTAACGTCTCCAGTGTGTAAGATTTGAAAATGATTGTAGAAATTAGTATGCGGGTTATGTAAATGAACTGCCGCTAAATGGTGAAATGGTTGAACTGAGTACGTTTATATTCACTGCAATGTTACTCATACACTAGATATGGTACCTTCCTCACTATAGGAAATCAAAAAGAGTATGAAATGAACTACCAACATTTTGCTGTGCACGAATAAGTCAAAAAGATGGGGAGGACGGTATCGGGTTGATTGCCAGATGGTGTGCACAAAGATGAATCTCACTGAGATAAAACCTGGCCAACTCCATGGTTGTGGGGGTATAGGTGTACTAGATGCCCATTTACACAATTGGCGACAAAACATCTTCTAACGAACTCTGATAATTACTCAAACTTTTACATTTTGGAGATCTTCATTATCAATTATTTCTACAATGGATATTTTCCTACAAACCATCTCTAATTTAGCAACGCAACACAATTTAAAATTGAATAAAAACAAATGTCACTTGATGCTTTTCGGTAATAAAAAGAATAGGGCTATTATCTCACAACATCTCACAATTATAATTGATGACACCATACTTCCTATTGTGAATTCTATCAAAAACCTGGGTATTATTTTTGACTCTGATCTGAAATTTAATTTGCATTTGAATGATTTGCTCAAAATATCGTTCAGTATTCTTAAACTGATTTACTCAAATAGACATTTTTTCAGTCAACCAATCAGGAAACTTCTCACCGAGTCGTTGGTCTTATCACGGTTCAACTATGGTGATATTGTGTACAGTAATCTTTTGAGTAAATTTGATTTGAATCGGAGACAGAAGGTACAGAACTTCTGTTGTCGATTTGTCTATTCTCTGAGAAAATACGATCATGTCTCTAGTAAAATCATCGAATTGAAATGGTTGACAATGAATAATCGTACCAATTATAATTTCTGCAACTTTTTGTACAAAGTTTTAAGTAACAAAATTCCCTCGTCACTTTACAATAAACTGATTCCTAGGTCTACGATACATTCATTGGATGTGAGATCAAAAAACAAACTGCATGTTCCTCGTCATAAAACGTCCTTGTTTCAGAGATCGTTCTCTTATCTTTCCGTCAAATTCTACAACTCCCTGTTAAGCAACTTTATGCAACTTTCAAGGAGAGGGATGGGAATCGCTCTGAAAAAACACTTCCTGAATACCAACTAACATGAACTAAAATCCCTTTCCTTGAATTTTATATTAGCCTACTTACCTTCACTATATTTCATCCAGGTACCCATATTATAAATTATTGTTATGCGAATTGTTTATACATCTTTTCTTTCTCCCCATTTATCACATTAGCTGATTCGAACTGTACATTTTAGGTTAAGTGTAAGAGTAGCCTTTGGCTAAACTGCGCCTATTTTGTACCTTCACCAATAAAGACGATTTATTATTATTATTATTATTATTTGCTCTTCCAAATCAGATGGACTTTCTTATTTGAAAATGAGATTACAGTAAATGTAATATCAGAAGTTTCTAGCTCACATGCATTGTTAAGTTGCTTCAAGGAAGTTAATAAAACTGTTGATCAATTTTTTGCCTTTCATTCCTCTACAGCTGACAGAACTTTGTATCCTGAAACTAACTCAAAAAAAAACACAACGTGGGAAAACTAGGTCATGAATTTATGGAAATATAACTCTTAGCTTCTTAAGGTGGTACGATGGGGTTTCTTTCTGATACCAGGCTGGGTGCCGGTTTCCTGTGGGAAGCCGACATCGTGATCAAGAAGCAGATAAACATGACGATTCAAAGTGGCAGTATTTTGACCGTACATATAAGACAGGGGTTCGTTCGGTCACAAAACCAAGTTTTCTCCGAATTACAACGTTTTGTTTTGCTCTCAAAATGGAACCAAGCGCCTCGGTTCTTTTTTGATAATGATAATTGAAAATAATAAAGTAGAACCAAAATGGAATCCTATCAAACTCCATAAAGCAATTGATTAGTTTTTATTCTGAACCCTATATGAATTCATTGTTCCACCATTCACTCAACGAAATGAAAACAATTAATTTCATTACAATGAGCTCGAAACAGAATAACTCAAATATCTCAACTAAATGATTTGGCAATAATTGATTCTTTGTTCGTTAACATCGTCCAATTGTCATATCAATTTATTTATATCCTCCTATTTCCTCAACCGTACTCTCAATCGTGATACGAAAAGTCAAAACGTAATTGAAATAATCCTTTCCAAGAAAATCTGAACATCGTCGTCGGCATCGTATCGTTGAAGCTTCCACGTCACTTTTCCTACGGAGTGTACGCCGCAAATTGCTCGTAACGAATGCTATTCTGATGTAATTTTTCCAATAACGTCCAATTTTCGTTCAATATGGGTTTTCCAGCTCGCTCGTATACTCTCTTTAAAAACTGCTAAGTTAATAATCTGGAAAAATCGATACTAGGCACGAACTCGAGGAAAATACATCGGCTCGACTCTCGCTTGTTTTGTGATGCAGCTATTTATATGTGGATGGTGGTGTGTCCTTTGGTTTGAGTAGTTGATCCTTTTTTGTTTTTCAATGAGTGAATACAATAAGAATGTTGACTGAATTTTGTTTTTACAATAATGTAAAACATCTCTGGTTTTTCGGGCTTGAGGGTCGTGTGCTGGAATTTTTACTACAGTCGTAGTAAACTCACATAGAGGAGTTCAACTAAGACCTCACCGCTGAAGATGGCTGCCGAAGATGTAGCCGAAAGCTCCGGAAGTCAAAATTCCAGCACACGGCCCTCAAGCCCGAAAAAACAGAGATGTATAGTCCAGTCATTGTAGTAAGTTCACCTCGGAATTCGAGATACCTAGCTGTAAATCTGTAAAAACGTGTATATTGACACCCTAAAAGTTGTCTCGAAACCTACATATGGTAGGGTGTGAGCAACTATTAAATTTCAAGGTCAAAGGTCACAAAAATCGTTTTTTTTGCGCGTTTTTTGGAAATATCTCATTTCCTATGGGTTTTTTGCTATTTGTATTATATTATCAATATTTTAGAATACGAAATTCTCTACAAATTTTGTTTAAAATATTTTTTTATACGATGAACCGTTTTCGAGATAGAGGGCGGAGAGCGTGCGGTCACAGCATCACTTCAGGTCAACCGGTGCCTCCGGCCGAAAACGCGCCATATATAATTGATGAACTATCGATAAATCAATGATTATAAATATTTATCAATTTTTAATAACTATTATATTATATCTTATCATTTTTTTCCTAACCTATTCACTTTTTATTCAGTATTAATTTATTTAACAACACTTACCTGCCCATGTAATTGCAGAATTGTTAACGAAAATATAGGAATTATATTTGAATTTTAACCTAATCAATATTAATAACTTCTTACATGATGAAAAAAAAACAAATAAATTATGAATTAATCTTCTTATTAAAAAATATCAATCAATACATTTATTTTTATTGAAAGTAAAAAAATGGAATAAAGGGTAAGAAAACTACAATTTATAATTTTAATCATCTTCTTCCTCTTCATCGTCGTCTTCTGGCTGCTGGTAAATTTCAAACTGATCTTCATTATCGTCTTCAACGATATTTGTCTCAAGTTCTTCCATGATTTCGGGGTCAAAGGTTCCATCTTCGTTAATGTCGCTCTGATATGGTAGAGCATTGAGACAAGCTTGCCCATTACATTGGCCACAAGCTAAAGAGCATTGCAAGCCGGCTTTCCTGCATCCACATCGCGAACCACAACCACTTTTGCAGTTGCAGAAAATTGTATTTAGCAAATCTTCTGGAGCAGGTGGTAAAATTGTCATGATAGGCTCCAGAAAATCGTTTCGCATTGCCCAACCCCATACTTGGGGTTCCAAATCATCTCCTAACCAAGTTTGAACTTGATAATATACACGGTTGAAATGTTCATGAGCAGCTGCACTTGTTGGTGGAATATTTGAAAGCTGCGCAGGTTTATTAAGTTTTGTAGACTTGACGTAATGCATATAACGAAGATGATCGAGACTTTTCACAGATTTCGGAGCGTTATAGACTGCCAATAAGGTTTGAGTTCCACTCACTAAATTATTTTCTATTTAAAATGTCATTAGTGTAAATGGGAATATAATTATATTATGATTTGAGTTTTTCTCTTAATTATTTTTTAATTTTAGTAAACGGTTATCAGTATTATTGAATAGATATAGA
This sequence comes from Zygogramma bicolorata, assembly GCA_032362365.1. Taxonomy (NCBI): domain Eukaryota; kingdom Metazoa; phylum Arthropoda; class Insecta; order Coleoptera; family Chrysomelidae; genus Zygogramma; species Zygogramma bicolorata. The sequence continues at coordinate 3,410,790 of JAVJAQ010005172.1, forward strand.
TTTAATGCATGAAGAAAATGATAAAATATAATATAATAGTTGATAAAAATTGACAAATATTTATAATCATTGATTTATCGATAGTTCATCAACTATATATGGCGCGTTTTCGACCGGAGGCACCGATTGACCTGAAGTGATGCTGTGACCGCGCGCTCTCCGCCCTCTATCTCGAAAACGGTTCACCGTTTAAAAATTTTTTTCAAACAAAATTTGTAGAGAATTTTATATTCTACAATATTGATAATGAATATAAATAGCAAAAACCCATAGGAAATGAGATATTTCCAAAGAAAGCGCAAAAAAACGATTTTTGTGACCTTTGACTTCGAAATTTAATAGTTGTTTACACCTTTCCATATGTAGGTTTTCAGACAACTTTTAGGGTGTCAATATACAAGTATTTACAGACTTACAGCTGGGTATCTCGAATTCCGAGATTATTACCTAATTTAAGCTTAAATGACTGGACAAGTACTAACACCGGCCGTGAAAGCCTACATTCTTTCATTAATCACTTAAAAATTTGCATATTTCCACCCTACTTTCAGGTTGGAAAGTGACCAATTGTGACTAAGAAGAAGACGAAGTCGACAATAGTATATTACACACCGAGGTGGGAAGTGATTAATTCCTGTCGTGAGATCAGTTAGTTAACCGAGACGCGAAGCGTTCATGTTTTCACACTAGGTTATTCGATTTAGTATGTGTCAGTATTGAAGTAAAATATTTGTTGTTTCGAATGTTGTTCTAACATTATAACTGTTGCCGATCCTTTTCATCTTTTCAGACAATCGATGGACATAAGGTCTAATCCTACAGATCAGTTACCTTAACACTAAACTGACATTTTTGCACTCAACGCACGTTTCGCTAACAAGATTAGCATCTTCAGGAGAAGAAAATTGATCTCTGGGAAAAGTTTCAACTTTTACACCATAGGTTTTATTCTCATCGTTTATATGGTCTAATGTTTGTTACAGGTTATTTCTCGATTTTTTACAATGCGTTTCATATAATTTCTCACTATCATCAAGATATTTCACTATACCTTTTTTGACTTGTGTGGTGGCTTGCGTTAGTAGTGTACATATCGGTTGGTATGTTTTCTTCGGATATACATTTCTATCTACATAACGTGTCGATTTCGTTTTCATAATATCTAGAAACGAAGGTTCATTGTTATTTTCTATTTCTAATGTAAACTGCATTGTTGGGTCTTGTTTGTTGATATGTTCCACAAAAATGACAATTTCATTTCGACCATGACTCCATATAGCAAAAACATCATCAACATATCTCCACCTTTGGACCATTTGATTGACTAAAGCTGCATTGTGTCAACGGCACGTCTTATATAATCAATTAGCATTTTTGAAGCGATTATAAAATACCAAAAAAATAAAACTCTTGCAGCACTATGAAATTAGAAAACAATTTTGTAACGTGCACTTGCGAATTTGCCCCACTCTGCTAACGCCTCGAGCTCATAATTTTTCACCCGTGCTTAACCCTCCTCGTTACGTAATATACTATTACTCTGCCATCTATCGGCAATAAATCGATTAAGCATCTCTCTCGATACTGAGTACGCGATGATTACAAGCCGACTAAGATTCATGATGAAACCGAACTAAGATGGATATATACTGGTGTTTTCACTCCATATAAAAGATTGTCAGCAAATCAGACGACCGATCTAGCCTACTTGATCAAGAATTGATGACGTAGACCGTAGTACTAACTCAAAAAACTTTCCAGGTATCGTCACTCTCGCAGTTGAGATGACAGTCATGTGCACGTCCTGTGTTGCCAAGTGGCTATGTCGTTTCGAATTCTGCTATGTGCTGAAAAATTAGTTGATTGTTGATATTTTCATTTGAGCAATATAATATTGTGATCTCAATTCACAAGCTCGGTTCAGAAGTAGTATCACAATTCAGCCGAATATTATTCACGTTAATGCGTGTGATCGAATAGGACTGAAAATTGTGATCAAATTTTATGGATATGTGAAGTGAAAAAATGCCATTTTTTCTGATGAGTGAAATCATCATCATTTTTTATAATCTTCTGGGTTGAACTGAAAATATCTAAAACACATATCACTGCATTTATAGAATATTCAGAACGCGTGCACACTCTAGAATGTTGTTGCTAGCAAACTTCTCTTGTGTTTTTTTAAGATCACTAGAAATTTTTAAATGGTTATTGAATATACTAGAACGTGAGATTATTCTTGGAGGTAGGTCATTGCAGATGAAGTTTGTTTTCAGATTGATCTCGCGTTCTATTCTCTGTTCTAACCAAAAGTGATCTGTATTGGCAACAACGTGTTTCATGGATCGAGTGATCTCGAAAATTTTTAGGGATTTCAATTACAAGCACACCCTTAAGGCCTGATTTTGAACAACTACACCCTGTCTACAGGTTTGTCTGAAACAATATCACAACACTGAAAGCACCAGAGCCATCTTAGACCGAGCTATTAGCAGACAATCGAGTCGATTATTCCGTGAAAGGCGAGTCGGGGTATCAGTTTACTCGGTAGTGGAACAAAAGCGCATCGATGTCAAACTTAAAGGTTAATCGTCCGATGGGCACCGCATGATATCGCGTCAAATGTCACCAAATGTCAGCTCGAAAGGGCTGCAACGCGCGTTTACGCTTCACGCTACCGTTGTGCCCGAACCTCAAATTCGCTCTTTATGTTATCATCATTTGATCGCATTCGATATACAGTGTGTTCCTCAATTGGGTTCGCGAGAGGAAACACTTTTTTTACTCCCACCCGTGAATATGCTCATTTCTTTATAGTTTACTAAACGGATAAGAAGGAGATTCCAGTAAACTGAATGGATATGATTTCATATCCATACAAAGTAGGATATAAATTCTACCAATCACAGGGAACAAAACACTTAGTTACCAGTAAGATGACTATATACTGGTGCTTTTAGTGTTGCCGTATTGTTTCTGACAAACCTGTATACAGAGTGTAGTTATTAAAATTACGCCTCAAGGGTGCGCTTCTGGTTGAAATTCCTGAAAATTTTCGAGATCACTCGATACATGGATCACGTTATTGCCAATACATATCACTTTTGTTTAGAGCAGAGAATAGAAAGCGAGATCAATCTGACGTTTGATGAAAACAAACTTCATCTTCAATGACCTACCTCCAAGAATAATCTCACGTTCTAGTACGTATATTCAATAACCATTTGAAAATTTTGTAGTGATCATAAAAAAAACAGGAGAAGTTTGCTGGCAACAACTTTCTAGAGTGTGTACGCGTTCTGAATATTCTATAAATGCTGTGATATTTTCAGTTCAACCAAGAAGATTATAAAAAATAATAATGATTTCATTCACCAGAAAAAATGGCATTCCCTAACTTCACATATCCATAAAATTTGATGACAATTCTCACTGCGAGTAAGGCCTCGTTGATCCATTGCTCGCACAAGTTTCGACTTTTGAGGGTTGACGTTCGTCAGCTGGTTAACGGAACGAACAATTTCAGAACAATTTTAGAAAAACTAATTTTTTCAGCACATAAATCAGAATTCGCAACGACATAGCCACTTGGCAACACAGGACGTGCACATGACTGTCATCTCAACTGCGAGAGTGACGATACCTGGCGAATTTTTTCAGTTATTAATACGGTCTACGTCATCAATTCTTGATCAAGTAGGCCAGATCGGTAGTCTGATTTGCTGACAATCTTTTAAATGGAGTGAAAACACCAGTATATAGCCACCTTAGTTACCAGGGACGACCTTGAAGAAACGTCACAATTCTGATCTGTCTACCTACTACCTACAAACACAAAATTCAAGTTGTTATATTCAAGTATAAATAAATGTACTTATCTGAAATATTCCCTAGTTTATTGAGTCAAGTTTGAATTGTCACAATTGATACTTTTTTGTGAAATCGAAAGGTTTACATCTACTCTTCACACCAAATTAACTGAAATTGTACAGTCCAAATAGCCTAGTTGGTTAAGGCGTACGTAATTCGAGACGATCCACTTTATAGTCGTAGGTTGAAATCTCACCAATACCGATTTTTTGTTGTTCTTTTTTCATTTTGACATTACTTATCTTATTTGTATCATTCAACATTGAATTTAATGACGTTTCTTTCCTTTGAGTTCTTCATGAATATGGAAAAAAATACTCTATATCTGAAATTGGTAGTCAATATAATACTTGAAAGACAGTTGTGAAATATTTAAACGATAAGATTGGAACCTTTGATGCAAAAGTTGAAACTTTTCCTAGAGATCAATTACCCTAACACCAAACTGATATTTTTGCACTCGACGCGCGTTTCGCTAGCAAGGTTAGCATCTTCAGGAGAAGAAAATTATTACTGTATCAATTTTCTTCTCTGGAGGATGCTAACCTTGTTAGCGAAACTGGATCGAGTGCAAAAATATCAGTTATGGAAAATGGTCAAAAGCAATGCTTGCCCATTCTTGTTGTGAAACTCCAACAAAAAATATGAAAAGAAAATAATCTACGAAGTGGATACTGCTTACAAAAAATATTTACATTTATGTAATGATTTTTGATGATTTTTGACAGCTTTCATTCAATATCGTATTATTTTTTTTGAATAAATGACTCAAATTCGAGGCAGAATAGAGTTTTTTTCAAAAATTCTCAAAAAAAAACAAATACGTGTTTCGTAATTTTTCATACTATATTTATATGCAGAAATATCAAAATCATCATTAAACGTGCATAAAATCTAAAGGAGATAGACCAGTACTATGTTCTTTCCGCCACGATATGTAGGTAATTGACTATTCAAACACGAATGGTTCTAACATGTCCAACATTGTGTGGAACGCTCTGTGCACTTTCCACTTCTATACAGATATTCTTAAAGAATCGTTCAAATCAGAATATCTCGTGAGAAAAATTAATTTCGATCTGATAACAAAAAACGATGTCGCAACGCATGGCTTATCTTCATTTGAAACTTCTTAATCAACCCAAAGGACGTGTTGGAGTTGCAAATACAACAAAATCGAATCAATAAGCCTCTCATTAGCGAGATTGTCGATGTAGATGTGGGCTTATGAGGGTAAACGCGCTTCCAATGGTTCATATTTCACGAATTCGTTCGTATTAGGGTGACAAAATTTTAACCGGGCGAGAACGATACCAAAAGGCAGAGTGATTGTTTGAGATAGTCTTTCATCCTCTATTGGACTGTCTGATATTTGATGGAAATTCACTAAAAAATACACCACAGTCAAGTCATTTCGAACGAAAATGTTTCATTTATATAATTTCAAGGCCAAGTTTAACATTTTCCTTCGGGTAACGAAGTATTTCAAAATCAAGATTGAACTTATGTCGCTCATCAATAAAAAATAGAGTCGCGTGTTCTTTTGTTCGCATATTGAATATTTCTCCTATTTGACCTATGCACCAAATTTTCATCTTCATTGTTTTATATTTATTTATTTTATTTTTATTTATTTATTCATTCATTTATTGCCCAACAGAAATTCCAATTACAGGACAATGTACTAGAATAACAATTTCAAAAAGCTCTATATATAGGTACATAATCGAACAAGAAAGTACTATCAACAGTCATCACTACTATTGTTCTGAAACATAATACAAACCTTTTAAATATCAAGTTAGTTATGTCGTGGATTTGAACATAACATTGAACTTATCTATACTTTGTTCAACCATCCTTTGCCGTTACGTCATACGTTGTCCAACTTTATCTCTCATTCATAAAATGGATGAGAAGGAATTATGACGTCATTAACGTATGTCTAATGTCGATGTGAATTTTATTTGTTATTTTTGACAGTTCAGTTGTCATACTTTGATTTGTTCAGTATTTTTGGTTAATTTCGCCTTTTTCAGTTAATTTTTCATTGCCTTTCCGGTATAATGAGAAAGAGCAAAGCTTAATTCTGAAATTAATTGACTACTTAAGAGAAATATATGCTGGAGTGCCGCTTTTACCGTTAAATGCAGTCTACAACGTATGTATCTAACCTATGGTATGCAAAATGTAAGTTTTTATTGATTTGATTTTATTAAATTCTATAGCGTGTTGCTGATGCTCCAGAAATATCTATCAGAACTAATCAAAAACTAGCTACCAGTGGAATGAAAACAGATAAAGACTAGGTACAAAATCAAAGTTCATGTCGGACATGTTTCTGCTCGAGGATCATCGATTTATATCATACATCAACATGCAATAAGAACACGAGTGTATGCGATGTATTCTGCGGGTAGGTACATACTAATAATAATTTTGAGGTTGAGTGTAAAATAACATTCAACTAATATAAGACAAACGTAAAACAGCAGAATACGTCACCGATTATGACGTAACGGCAAAGTATGGTTGAACAAAGTATAGAATTACAGAAATACTATCATGAAAGATATCACAATCCTCTGAAATGAGATTTAAATTTGAACACATAGTATACACAGGTGATTTCAGTAAAGCATTGGTTCTTGGCACACTGCAATGAAATGTGAGATGTCTGCGTGAATTCAGTTTTAGCACATGAAAGTTAATTTTATCCAATAAATATGGTGAGTCTATCTTGCCGTGTAGTAAACCAAATAGAAACGATAACCCTTTATTGATTCTCCTGATCTGTAGTCACTGCATTTCGAATCGTTCGAGCAGTATAGATTGGTCAATTCCTCGATTAGGATATATAGTAGTTACTCTAAAGGACAAATACTTGAGAAAACGACGCTGTACATTTTCAATAGCACGAATATGACTTTGATAAAAAGGGTTCCATATAATTACTGCGTATTCCAATTTGGATCGGACGAGCGAAAAATAAAGTGTCTTAAGGACATCTTGGTTGGAAAATGATTTACAATTCCTAATGAGAAAACCTAAATTTTTCATTCAGACGACACTATATTGTTTATGTGGCTGGTAAATTCTAATTTCGCATCAAAAAGCACTCCCAAGTCTTTTACTTCCGTACATCTAGCTAAACTGGTATCGCCCAGTTTGTAGTCGAACGTGATGTAATTGACTTTCCGGGTGAAAGTACAAATGTTACATTTGGATACGTTCAAATGCAATTTATTCGATTCGCACCACCTGATGAGGATGTTAAGATTTTGTTGTAATTTTGTTTATATCTCGATGCTAGACAATACGATCAGAAATAATCTCTCATGGGACAACCATTTGAGATAGAGCGCTAAAGGTGCTTCCCAGAAGGTAGGATTCATATTTCGTGCGAAGAAATACTCCACTTCTGGTCAGCTTCTAATCATCTAGGCTCATATACGACCTGTTTTGGAATATACTTTCCATGTGTGGAGCTCGACACCAAAACATTCATTGAAGCATCCTGATTCTATCCAGAGGAAGGAAATTCGTCTTGTTGGTGATTCTTCGCTAACAGACCTGCACACTTCATTGGAGCATCGTAGAAGGGTAGGAGACTTGTCTTTTTTATATAGATATTTTTTCTATCGGTGCTCTTTTGAATTGTTATCAATCGTTCCACCCTTGACAGTATCAGATCTTTTTTAAACAGAACAGCGAAACTTTGGAACTGCTTTCCGAGGGAGGTTTTTTCTGAGGCTTACAAACTTCAAAAATTTTAAGTGAATGTTAATTCGTGTCTTTTGTCCTTGATTCAAGCGGTGTTTTTTGAACATCTAAGGGCTTCCGTGTCGTGTGAATCTCTATACAAAAAAATGCGAGTTTATTCTCGAAATAGCTAGTTCTGAAGGTGGATTCATGCATCTTTAATTATCAAAGAACAATCAACAAGTAGCAAGTAACAATTATCAATGATGACTTGAACTGCTTAATTCACTGTATCAATTAACAAGTAACAAGTAAGAGTTGGCCAACTTTGAACTTCCTCACTTTAATTTTCAAATATGTGTCTGTAATGTGCAGGTTACGACGGAGTATATGATCATAACCAAATTTTTCTTCAAATAATTTGTTTTTTGCGATTGTATTTCTGTTTAGAATGTGAGCGAGTTGAAATTGAAACTGTAGATGCGATACTAGTGGACTTTCTCAGGAAGACAATCTTCAACTCTCCAAAACAAAGCTAGGGTATATAAAAATGAATAAAAAATGCTACTCAAGAGTTTGTGTAACGTTAAAGTTGATCCTCTTCCACAAGCTTTGAATTATTTAAATTTAGGTGCAATAGAGCCTTCTTTTTCATTACTTTCTACTTGATAACTGTTAATCGCTAAGTGTTCATTGTTACTTTATAATTGAAGCTGCATGAATCCACCTTAAGTACAAACTACAACTTCAAATCACACACCCAAATATCTGTATGAGTTGGATCGCGGAATATTACGAAATCATTTTTATGATTTTCTCTCCTATAGTCAATTCGAAAAAGTAATTACCTACGAATCATTTTCGAAATATCTTTGAGAAAGAACTCACAGATATCAATAAAACCAGAATAATTTTCTGAACTTCCGTTCTGCAACATCAGTGTACCGAATCTATATAGGAAATACCCGAATAGAACAATCATTTCTCATTAGAGTGTGTATTGCTCCACATTAAATCAGAGATTGGTTTCGTTCGTTATATTCCAGTTAAATTTGACGAAAATTCGGATAGACAGATATGTCGATTCTGAGTGAATGCACTGAACATTCAGAGGAATAAAAAAGGATTCTGTCCAATCAGGATCAACAATAGTTTTATCAAAGGTAATACCACGAGTCCTTCAAATTTAATCGATAAATTTTCATTTTCCACAAAAACTTTTTTATTTGGCAAAAGTATGAAAACAAACCGATTGATAAAATCACGAGTCCGTAGGACGAGTGATTTTATCTAATTCGGTTTGTTTGAATGCTTATGCCTCAAAATAAAAAAGTTTGAGTGTTTCGAAAATGAAAATTTATCTTATTAAATTTGAAGAACGAGTTGTATTTGGAGAGATTATTTTTTGGACAAATAGAAAGAAGAACAATTTAATTGATCAGTATTTCATTTACATAAGAAGGAAACGAGAATAATAGGTGAAAATTTCACAAATTTGAAATGTCAAACAACGATGTATGCCCTCTATGATCCAGAAGAGATATGATTCTTACGCATTGAATATGATAATGCTTGCCGACGATACCAAGAGATGGCGTCACACCTCTCATTGTATAAGGTTGATAATTGAAAATTTCTTATGAAATGGAAATCGCGCCAGAAGGAACATAAAATCATTCGTTATGTCGTTGTATCAAAATCTTCATACAACGGTTTCTTCTCATACAACAAAAAATGAATTGTATTTAATAAAAACCAATTGTACGCCATCTTCATTCGAGTTAACGAAACCTTAAATATTTGAATCGGTCGTTCGCTATATTATCTGTCATAAAGTTGGGGTTATGCGCTATTTACGTGTTTGAGTGTTCATTGAAATGTGTTATGTTATCATTATGCTGAAAAAGTTAAAAGTGAATGACTATTAATAATAAGGTAACTCTTCATCCATGATAATTTATATAAATATGAGCCAGTTCAATAGAATCAACGCGGTAAACCTTATAGTTTTGACAGTTCAAAGGTAAACAACGTTTTATCGAAACAATCGAAAGGACTAGGCAGTTTCATCGGTATAATACCCAATGATTGGCTAGAATAACCATAGAGTTACCTGCTACTATTGGTTGAAATGCCAAAAACGTCACATTTTGACGAGTGAAAAAAATAATCAGGGAATAGAATCGAAAAAATATTGATAGGCTTGATATTGTTACGATCTCTCCTTTGGGTTCGTTTACTGAAACTCCAAACAACACTTCAACTCTTTTATTACAACTCTTTTTCACAATACAATACAATCATTTAAACTGTTCTGCTAACTATACAACGCTCTGTACTAGCACTCTGATAAACTCTATGTAATAGAAATTCTCTACTTCAACTTCTGCACTTAGCAATTCCAAAGCTTTCTCTGATAAAAACTCTGTAAAACTCTCCGTCTCTCCACTAAGCTTGAAACTCTGATAACGATCCGAGTAACTATCTGAATCACTCTGCTGCCAACTCCGCTATGAAGTGTCTCCTTATATACCTGCGTACGCCTATGGAGAATCTTCGAGAGAGGCCTCGATGATGTGTATCGAATTCTCCACATGAATCAACAGTTCCTGGAAAAATGACGATCGCTCTTCGACCCCCCATATTATTCTGCATTTATGATCGTCAGGGCCGGCGCTAGGAGATTCGTAACAATATTCAAATTATTTTTCGAAGTGAAATTCAAATCAATGAATGGATTTGAGCAGTTCAAACACCAACATCTAGCGCATGCTTTGGATGATGTCAAATGACGAGTTCCGTGTTTGATTACTCTTTCAGTTTCGATTGCTATACAGATCATGGGAGAGAGTCATGGGTGTAACGTAGTTACATAAGGTAACTGTTACTGCAGATTTGCCAGACTAATTCAGTGGAGATTGGCGTGGTGTTCTTTGGACTGACTTGCCAGTATCGTATTTAGGTTGGTGTCAAGCAAGGATCTTGAAATTAATTTTGGCTGGACGCCAGAAATTTTTTGTTTATTGTAAAGGATAAAAATTCAAACTTCCCTAATATAGATAAAGATAATTTTGAGATAATTTCCTTCTATGTTGATCAAAACAATGAAACACAAAGCAACTATATATGGTGTATAATAAACAAACTATAAAGTATAATAAATCAACTTGGATATTGATTTTGAATATTGTTCAGTTATTGATGTACCTTGTCTGGTATCTGGTGTTGAACTCTGGTTGTATGGGTTGCGGTTCTCTGCTTTATGGTGGCTGGATCAGGTTTCCTTATCCCGGGCTACTATATTCACCCCGATGTTTCTGGAAGTCGTTGGGCTACTATATTCACCCTGATGTTCTTGGGAGAAGTCGGGCTACTATATTCACCCTAGTATTTCTGGGAGACGTCGGGCTACTATATTCACCCTAGTATTCCTGGTAGACTCTCGGGTTTGGACTTGCAGTTCAGTAGCTGGGCTTGGACTCACCGTAGTTGTTGTATCATGAAAATGATATCGCAGAGTTATAAACGAACCAGATAGTTGTACACCAGACTTGAACCTTGGATGACTGACGTAACTAGCTATTGTCTCAATTATATAATTCAAAGATATTTGTGGAAAACAGTGAAATATAAGATATCCTTACAACTATGATCTTAAATTGAAGCTCTGAAATGATATTTCAACATGTGTTGAGACTACGATTCATTACTGAATTTATGAACAGTTAGAGCTAGTTACATATGTGTTCAAGATAAAAAAATGAAATTGTCTGCTAATGATATATGAATTATGACGATTATTGATATCTACAAGTTAATGATCACAAAAATAATATTGAGATAGAAAAGATATTGAAATAGAAAAGATATTCAGAGAATTTCAACTTTCGTTTCTTTGGAATCAAAATATCTGATAATGTGATAAAGAAGTTCCGAGAAAAATATATTCAAATGCTACTTCACAAAATCTTTCGTAATCCAAGTTTCAAGTGCAATAAACTTTTGAGTGCAACGAATAGGACTCAAAATAGATATTTTCAAAGAGATAAGAAGAGATAAGGAACGGTGAATACTTAAATCAGGAACAAAATTTCTGACTTAAGGAACGACAAAATTTTTGACTTTCAAGAAAATATGCCCACTGGACCCTATGGCTTGAAAGAAAATGACTCGAGGTGAGTTAAAACACACAATTACTGATTTTATGGAAAAGAAAAAATGTGTGAATCAATACTCACCTAGAATCATCTCCAGCCTGGATGTACAGGATATCATGTGGGTTACTGCGTTTTCAATATATTTTTCCAAACAGGAATCAACTTTCAGCCTCTATTCCGAACAAATTGATTGAGATCCTTTCAGAATTTCATTCGTCATTCGGCCAAATGCTGTGAAAATAAAAACGCAGTCAAATTCTTAAAAATCAGAAATTTTCGTTTCACGAAATTGTGAAAACTAAATTGATACGCCGCTGGCGATACTAACCTGAAAATATCAATAAATGGAATCGATAATCACTTGAATGTTGAAGGATTACAAAGATAAATCAAGATAAAGATTACGTGAAGGTATGCTTGCCACCATTGGCTAAAATTGTTGAACAGAAGATAAGAAATTGTAGGAACTCTTTTCACATACCTGATATTCCATTCAAGATAACAAACACTTCATGAAAACTTTTTGTGGAAAGAGGAAGATAATGTAAAGATATTTAGAAAACGTGAAAACAAATTTAGCGATCAAATTATCAAATCTCAAAACAATGTTGCCTCGATGATAGCCTAATTAGAAGAGAGCTCGATGAGTTTCTGCCCTTTTCGACAGATTTCAATTCGATCATGCGCGATCAATGGCCCAAAGCCAAAATGGCGTTTTTGTAACTGAACAAAAATTCTGATGATTCAGCCATTCTCCGCTAGATGCTAGATATCGCTATTATTGATTTACAAAAATAATGTGAAGTTTCCACTTTCGAACGATAGATGATGGTCTCATATGCATGTCAAGCAAGGATCTTGAAATTAATTTTGGCTGGACGCCAGAAATTTTTTGTTTATTGTAAAGGATAAAAATTCAAACTTCCCTAATATAGATAAAGATAATTTTGAGATAATTTCCTTCTATGTTGATCAAAACAATGAAACACAAAGCAACTATATATGGTGTATAATAAACAAACTATAAAGTATAATAAAACAACTTGGATATTGATTTTGAATATTGTTCAGTTATTGATGTACCTTGTCTGGTATCTGGTGTTGAACTCTGGTTGTATGGGTTGCGGTTCTCTGCTTTATGGTGGCTGGATCAGGTTTCCTTGTCCCGGGCTACTATATTCACCCTGATGTTTCTGGAAGTCGTTGGGCTACTATATTCACCCTGATGTTCTTGGGAGAAGTCGGTACCCTAGTATTTCTGGGAGACGTCGGGCTACTATATTCACCCTAGTATTCCTGGTAGACTCTCGGGTTCGGACTTGCAGTTCAGTAGCTGGGCTTGGACTCACCGTAGTTGTTGTATCATGAAAATGATATCGCAGAGTTATAAACGAACCAGATAGTTGTACACCAGACTTGAACCTTGGATGACTGACGTAACTAGCTATTGTCTCAATTATATAATTCAAAGATATTTGTGGAAAACAGTGAAATATAAGATATCCTTACAACTATGATCTTAAATTGAAGCTCTGAAATGATATTTCAACACTTTCGAATGATAGATGATGGTCTCATATGAATGATAAATTTACTTATTATAAATGATGTAACGATTATTCGTTACATGGGAGAAAGTAAAAAAGGTTTTCACTTGGGTATTTTGAGCCACCGTAGTGCAAAAATACTATACTATGGGCTTTTATGATTACCTCGCAGCTCGCAGCCTTCACTCCTTTGATCTATGCATGCGTGAAATCGAAATTTGATGCAGAATATGCTGCCCCCCCAAATCATTTGATACTTTTTAATGATAATGTGACAATAATGAAGATTCGAGAAAAAGGTATATATATATATATATATATATATATATATATATATATATATATATATATATATATATATATATACATATATATATATATATATATATATCTTATTCGTGCGGAACTATTCAATCAGAGAATTGAGAATAAAATCATTCGACATAGTCGGTTGGCATACTTGAAGACTGGCGTTAAATTAAATCATCTTTCGAACAATTCGTTCAGGCCCGTCATACGCTAATTTGTATATGAGTATAAAAATATCTATTCACACCTAATATTTCAAAAAATTGCATTCATTACCTTGGTATATCAATAATCGTAGAAAAATATAGTATGCCGGTAGACTCCACAGAAGTTTGTCACATTATTGCGAATCTTTCGGATAGTACCGCTCTCGATGTGTATGGTTTAAGCAACAAGATGTTGAAAAGCATGAAAGAGGGATTAGCAGAACCTCTCTGCATAATAATAAACAAATGCTTTAAGACAGGGGTGTATCCAGAGAAGCTCAAATTCAGTAGAGTGACCCCTGTATTCAAAAAAGGAGACAAAAATGAAATAGATAACTATCGTCCCATCTCCATAATCCCAACTTTATCGAAACCCATTGGAGCCACAATGAATAGTAGGATAATACAGTTGGTGGATTCGAACGACTTGCTCTCAAAGTCTCAGTTTGGATTCAGACAATATCTATCTACATCGCATGCCATAACTGAACTGGTGCGAGAGTCGGTGGATTTCTTCGAGAGGGGGGAAGCACTCACAGCCATGGTCTGCGACCTCTCGAAGGCATTCGACTGTCTGTCGCACTCGATTCTACTGGAAAAGCTTCCGTACTATGGAATCAGGGAAAAAATAGCTGATTTGATCGATTCTTACCTATCCGAACGAAAGCAGATCGTGGAGCAAAGTGGTGTGAGATCTCCAGCAGTAAGTGTAACAGCAGGTGTGCCCCAGGGGTCAATCTTGGGACCCCTGCTGTTCCTATTATATGTCAATGATCTCTCGTACCATATGAACCCTCTCAATACCATTCAATATGCCGATGATACCACTTTTTATAAGAGTTACCCTGAACTTGAATATCCAAAGTAACTGACTGACAACGCGTTGGAAAAAAATCGACATTTTTTTCGCAGCCAATAAGTTATGCTTGAACGTCCAAAAGACTGACATAAATTCTTTTACACTAAAAGAGCTAAAGGATACGCAAAAATCCATTAGGTTTTTGGGGGTAACGCTTGATCAAAAACTTAATTGGAAAGACCATATCAAAGATCTCTCTATCTCTCTCTCTATCCAGTACTCTTCACCTGCTTCGCAGAATTAATGAATTTGCTCCCTTTCATGTTTTGAGAACAGCTTATATGGGGTTATTTCAATCTAAGCTGTCATACGGATTGGTTTTCTGGGGACTTTCGACTGACTGGGAGAGGATATTCATTCTTCAAAAAACGGCTATCAGAATCCTGGGTGGGGCAAAACGGACTGATAGCTGTAGACCTCTATTTGAAAAATTCAATATATTAACCTTTGCGGCCCTATACATATTTCAATGCCTCGTCTATGACAAAACACAAAATAACGCCCCTAAAGTTAATCGCAATCATGGTGGTGGTGAATGGATGGTTGGTGAATTTCTCAACTGCAAGTTTCGATACTTTGCCTTTTTAATGTGTCTGTTTTGTATTTGTACTTTGTACTTACTTGTTTTATTTTTACTTACCTTGACGATGCTAAATCTATTGTACTGATAATAAGCAAATAAATTGATTGATTGATTGATCGATATGCAACTAGCCCAGGTTATTGATTTTTCTCTTGTGCCTACCTACATCTTGACACCAATTCATTCTTGAAAATCATTCCCTCCCAATTATCAAGGGGTGATCCTGATTGCTGAAACCTTCATGCAATTCAAGCAGTGCCATTCCAAAGATATATTCTGCACAGAAACTGTCGGTAATATTTCTTGTTTCAAGGTGCGAAAGTAAGCAAACTCAGCTAAAGAACCCTTTTCAGTAGAAACGAAAATTTTTGCATCCATTTTCATATTATCAACATCGAACGAAATTCTGGAATATAGCTGATACAATTTTAAAACTGTTCCACGTAATCGTGGTTAAATTTTGAAGTACACTGTTGCCATATTGTTATAGAATTGTGAAATTTTGGATATAAATCAAAGTGACGACATCTTGAATATGAAAGAAAAAAAATCGAAAATTAAATATAATTTACTACGTTGTATTCAAGTCAGCTCTCTAACAGCCGTTAAGGGAAACGAAGAGATATTATCCCGCTCTCTTTCGAAATAACTAATTGAATATGTCACCAACTCTTGGCAGCGTTAGTTTTCAACTGTTTCGTTATTTTCACGAAAAGCCTGAGACTAATACTTCCTATAGGACAATCGAAATACACAGTTTTTGATCATAATTATCTATCAGAACTACGACTTTTGAATGAAAATTGTCAATTGGTAAATTACAGAATTTGAACAACTTGCGGCAACATCGAGAGTGCTGCCAACCAAATGCCCTGAATTTGTTGCTGTCCGAATTTTTGGACTGAGTATCTAATTCTCTTACTCTTCTCAACAAAAACCTAAACCAGAAGACTACCACTACAGCAAGGTTTTGACCAAACGAGAATGCGGTGTTTTCTTTTCTCCCGTCTCCAAAACACGACAAACTTTGACCAGACTATATCGAAAGCCGGCTCTAAACTTATTTCCTCTAATACACCGCATATTGTCGCTAAATGGCCAATTTGGCCTGAATATATGCCCCGATCAGTGTACAATGCAACTGAGGGTGGAGTTTGCATCCAGGGGTTAACAATTTCAGGGATGAACCCACGGCATTGGCTGGAAACAGTACGCCCCACTACTCGTATCCATGACGACGTAATCTCCAGGTTTAACGCACCTTGATGGGGATGATTCTTGCCCTGAGGGTGAGGTGGTTTTCGGAAGATGAACCGTGAGTGGTTTCCAGTTATGGGGATTTGCAGATATCTGAAAGGTTTTGTAGAGACGAGAGAAAGAAAAGTAGTGTAGATGCTAGGAGTATGCACTCGCAATATATCAAGTTGAAGGGAATATAGTGAATAAAAACTTTTTTCTTCAAACGTCAAATAATGATGACATTACTTATCTAACTTGATCCTGTCAAAGTTTGATGTCTCCGCCGGCAGCAGTGTTTTTTTTCCCATTTCTTCACGGCGAAGGGAAAAATGATGTCATGGCAACAATATGAAACATGTCACAAAGCAACAATACAAATGTCATTAACAACAATTAAACATCATTTTTATTTATAGTAATAATAAAAGTACAATTAGTAAATGAAGCATTTTCAAAATTGAAACCGTGCAAAAATGTTCCCGAATCTTGATACGCATTGGTAATTGTTGATGATACTGATGGTCGAGCACAACTTTCAGCAATCATTCCCGATGTTGGCGAATCATGAGGATTTAAAATTTCTTGAGCATTATCGTTCTTATTTCTTATTGAATCCCCTATATATCCTTCGGCAACCGTGCTTGATTTCCAGACCCCATGTCGTTTGAGGCATTCTAGATTTCCGCCTCCATCAATTAAAAGTGTTGCTGAAGTTCGTCGTAAACAGTGACCCGTGTATGCGCTTGCATCGTTTAAATTTAAATAACTAGCTACTTTTTGGGCTACAGCGCTGATCGAATGTATTCCCATGACGCTTCGGTAACACTTTCCATTTTGGTACTTTATAAAAAATCGGTTTTCTGTGAAATTTTCAGGCCGCAGTGATGCATACTTTTTATACAGTTTAATGTAGTTTTGACCAATTATCTTGAAAGATCTAATTTGTCGTGTTTTACTGTCTGGGATTTTGATAATTATTCCATTTTCTTTATCCTCAATGTCCACAGTCTTCATTTTTACCAATTCGTCGCATCGACAGGCGCCAGTAACCCCAATTAACAAAACAATCTGAAATATTTTTATAATTTAGTAGAGTATAATACATGCTTTGCAATATATTTTTTTTACCTTTAATCCTAAATACAACTCATCTGGCGCTTCAAACAAAAATTTATCAAACTCGTCTTTAGTGAAAACTTTAGACTTCTTTGCAGTGTATCCTTCGCTTGTCTTTTTCAGAAAGGCACGTAACTTTGAAAATTTGCTTATATCCACATTTTTTCTAATAACTAACTCGTATTTTATCATAGAGTATCGTGACCACATTGTAGAAGATTTCCATTTATTTTCATTTTCCATTATATTAAAATATGCCAGTAAAACGTCTTCGGTAACTTGCCGTACTCCTCTTGTATCGCACCACTCTTGGAAGTGCTTGTACGATAACCGATACTTTATTCCGGACTTGGAGGGCCCCAAACGTGCTACTGCATCATTAGCCGCGGACTCAATTTCGTTTAGGTTTTCCATTTTCGCACTAAATTTGCGCTTGCGGTTGCAACAAAAATAAGCTGTCTTTAATAACATAAAATAACTGTCAAACAACTGTAACCAGGGAGACGCAAATCCCACCGACGACTTAATTATTTTAATTTCTAACATCTAGACGACTTTGATAGTTGTCACAGTTAATTTCGAGTGAAAATATCCTACGTTTGTAAAAAAAATAGTATACTTTATTCGGCAAAGAAGCGACTTTTCTTGACTTGCCCTCTATTAAAAGTCATGCTTCTCCGCCTCATAAAGTAATATACTATTTTGTACTACTGGGAAAGCGTTCAACAACTACTTTAATCCCTTGTTTTGACTGATTGAAATCCCGTGTACTTTTCTTTTTATCTCAGGTATCTCTCGAATGTATGCCAGATAGCACAAAGACATCTCAAAGAACCTTAAAGTATCTTCAAGACGTTGCACGTATGTTACAATAAAATCCCAGCCTTCAAAGATATCTTTTCTTGAAGATATATCTTCATTACACTTCAGATATATTTCCATAACTTCTGAGAGATATTATCGAATCATCTTTTTGATCGGATTACAATAAAAGTTTACTGGATTTTTCAAAAAAGCACAGTTATTAGGTATTCAAAACGAATTTAATGAAAATTTGAACACAAAATAATCTAATTATTTTTATATTTCTGAAATACATTTTTAGGGTTTTCTTTCCCTCGAAAATGAAAAGAAAAAAGCCTTTGTTACCATAATATTTTTTTTTTTTTGGTAAAATGGTATATTTGCGTAACTGCAATATAAAAAAGATGCAAAATTGAGTTACTCTTTTGTCAGTTACGTATCGTATTTTTATGAATTCGGAGATTTATATTAATAATTCATTAAAAAATGCATATACTTCCGGTTCGGAAGCAAGTTTGCCGCCTTTTTCAAGCCTATTTTGGAAAATTTTCAATGAAATTGTAATTTTCGGTACGGAGTGACAAAATGTGACACTGGCACGACATATTCATCCATACCTATACCTCAGTATACCATAATCATACAGTAGAGACACTCGCCACAGAACACCAACTTCAGCAGTTTGACATGTCGAGGTGTTATCAGGGCCAGTTGCACCGCTTTTCTTCAGTTGTGCTTTATCTAAGCCAGGCTTTGTTGCTATGGATTTGCCAATCAGCTTCCTTGTTCCTTAACAATTGAGCCAAGCTCAGTTGAATCTCTGTTGAGTTGAAGCGGTGCAATTGGCTCTCAATAAACTTGATTGATGAGCGTCAATGTGTGTTGAAATATTGTATTTCGAATTATTATGGCTAACTACCAAGGTGGAGAAGTATATGCTTATCGCGGATGTTTATCGAAGGTTAGAGACAAATTTTCATCTCTCTTGAGGTTTCCGAAGGATGTCAAAAGGCAATAGCCATCAGTGTTCTGTAGAATAGTAGCTCTTTAGATTTTTCATATATTTTTTACAAATTGCAGAGCTCCAAATATAAGCTAATTTGTGTCGAAATATTAGCTTTGTAAAAATGCACCTGAATATTAAATAACTCTTTCTTTCAGGTGTGAGGCATGGTTGAAGGTATGTAACCGAGAGGATTTACTTGAAAAATCTCCCGAAGCTCTCTATAACAACTATGGCTTCTATGAATTTCACATTGAGAAAGAAAAGTTCTAAAGGAATTTGAAAAAAAGCAAAACTAATTCATCGAAAAACAAAAAAATCTCATTTCAAGTCATTTATAGTCTTTATTACATTGTAAATGTCTGAATATATCTAGTGCACATATTTGAAGCTGCTACGAATAAAACATCTGCTTGAAAGTTTTTTATTTACTGGACATCGAATATACATTTCCAAACAAACATGGACTGGAGAAAAAAAACAACAGAAAAGTGGAATAGCTATTGTAGGTACTTGAGAATTTCAGATTATTCACATTTATTTTTAACGTTATCCTAGACAAAATATCAATTTCACTATGTGAAATAACATACTGATTTCATACTTGGTATCCCGTATATTCAAATTAACCGCCACAAAATGACATTACACACCACGAGCACAGAATGAAGGTCACAGAAGTTTGACCCTCGAGAACAAAGGACTGACATTTAAGTGTCTCTACTGTATGGCTATGGTATACTGGGGCTATACCTAGAGTTGATTTTGACACAACCTACTTCGAACTGAATTTTCCCAGTTCAACTCCCCTCTTCAGAAGAGGCATCTTACACTAATCCATACTCAATGAACAAGTAGCAATCGTTTCATTTCCGTTCAACAAAATTTAAATTCTAGGGGGGAAATTTGAGAATTTCGTTTTTATTCTCTCCTAGCTTTACTTTCAAAGGAAATGTAAAACAAATAGCACTTTGCCATAGCCACCTTCGAAGGACTACAAGACAACGTAAGTAGAATTTTTCTGCGACGTTTTGTCTTTTAGAAAACATCATCAACTTTGTATTTTTATATGGGCCGAAACTAAAGTATACCCTGTATAGGACTCCATTTTTCATTGTGTATACAGCAACGTATCACACAATATGATTCATAACCATTTCACACGCAAGATGAAAAGTGATTATTTAACCTGCTTTTTTTCAATTTTCGATAGTACGCGCTGGAAAAATGACACAGTGTTCTGTTGTCATAATAATACTGTTGTTTGGTAGGATTTCTGACATATTACCATTCTCACTTTTACTTCTCGTTACCTACCTAATTTGTGATCAAAATGGAAAGCGGTAGCTTTTCTAATACTGAAAAATTTGATATGTTGTCATGTTACATCTTGTGCCAAAGAAATTGTGTTGATGATAGATATTTATTAGTGTTATCAATCAATACAGATCTTACACACGTCAAGTGAATTCCAGATAATAATCTAAGGTAGAAATGACGTGCGTACTCTAATAAGTATCCAGAGAGGCAACAACCTGATAAATCAATATTTAGATGTTCAGTTTTCAATTTGAAAGAATACGGATCATTTCAAAAACCATTCGCACCATTAAACATAATACCGGAGTAGCAAAATCCACCGCTCACTTCATTTTAGGAAAAAATAAATATCATCCAAATAAATTTAGGATTAGTCATGGACTCAGACCAGGTGACGATACAAGACGAAGAACCTTTTGTGAATGGTACACTAGAGAATGCAAAGACGATGGAAATTTCTCTTTCAAAATGATTTGGTTTGATGAAACTAAGACCACCAACAATGGCATTTTTCATGGGCGGAATGTTCATTACAAGTCACAACAAAATTCGCGTGTACACAGAGTGTCCTGACATTAACATGGTTCCATCCATTTTAACATGTGGGTTGGGATTCTTGGTACGAATGTAATTGGGCCTTT
Source organism: Zygogramma bicolorata (assembly GCA_032362365.1). NCBI lineage: Eukaryota > Metazoa > Arthropoda > Insecta > Coleoptera > Chrysomelidae > Zygogramma > Zygogramma bicolorata. The sequence goes on from JAVJAQ010005172.1 coordinate 3,432,146, forward strand.
TATTTACCAAAACATTTCAACAAAAAGCGGTACATACATTTTTTAGTAAATAATTTGAAACACGCTCTAGATAATTTGTCTTTAGCGGGTACTCACAGCTGCTAGTTTCAACAAGATGGTGCTCCAGCACATAACGCTAGATTTGTTTGTGATTATTTGAACGGTCGCTTCCCAGGACAGTGGATTGGTACATCTGGCCTGCAAGGTCCCTCGACCTGAATCCACTAGACTTTTTGCTTTGGGGATATATCAAGAATCAAGTGTACTCTCATAATTCAGGGCATAAAAACGATATTCATCGCCAACAATCAAATTTCCACATTCCTACGTTCCCCCAAGGACAAAATTGTCAATGAGTACCAGAGTATATATGAAATTCCTTGTTCCGATTGCGATAGAACATATGTAGGCCAGACCAACAGACGTGTGACAAGTAGAGTATACGAACATCAACTTGCTGTTCGAGAGTCCACTACAAGCGACCTTCCTGCCTAAATATACGTCACAACGGTCAGAGACTTCCAACTTCATGGGAACCCCTAATTTTCAGATGTCCAGTCCCCATCAACTGGAATGCAGCTATCCTCAGACAGTGTATTCCAGGCAGAAGGTCGTAAATAACACCATTGCCATTTTCTCCGACAGCCATGCGGCAATTAAGGCTCTCAGCTCATTTCAAATCTTCTCAAGAATGGTGGGAAGCTGTCTGAGCGCACTCAAGGAGCTTATACTCAAAATAGGGTTACTCTAGCATGGGTACCCGGACATGAGGGTCACAAGGGCAACGAGGAGGCCGATGCTCTAGCCCGTGAAGGCGCATCTAAGGCTATGATCGACCCAGAACCCTCCTGCGGGGTAGCGAAAGCAAGTATAAAGACATCCATGAAATCATGGATGCAAAAAGAATCGAAAGATTGGTGGAATAAGCTCTCTGGAATGGGACAGGCGAAAGAGTTCATAAAGGAACCAGCGCCCAGATTCACGGAAGACCTGCTAAACCACAACCGTAAGGTTGTAAGGGTAGTGGTGGGTCTACTTACGGGGCATAGCTGGCTCAGGAAACATATGAGCAACATTGGTCTGACAGAAGACACCCAATGCAGGTTCTGTCAAGAAGAGGAAGAAACCGCGCTGCATGTGCTCTGTGAATGCGAAACGATAGCGAGGCTGAGACACGCAAGATGCGGGGAGGAGAAACCAGAGGCTGTTAGTTATATGAAGGGGCCAGTGTCAAGGCTATGGAGTCTCATCGAAGAGATCAAGCTAGTAAACGAGCTCTAACAACCAAGGAGCATCACAATAGATCTGAAAAGGTCGCAGTGTATCAGGCCATGGGCCAGCTCCCCGATAATCTAATCTAATCCTCAGACAGCATAATAAAATCAGATTTCTTCAATTTCATTCCATTCTACTGTATGAACCCCATCGGCAGTGAACATGTGTTCTTATAATTCAGAACCATCAATTTGTCTGTTTTTGATGTATATCTTGTGTTCACTCTTTCGCACTTCCAACAAAGCTCAGTATTTTCAAATATATTATTTGTTCTGATAAGTTGCTGACTAATAGGACTAATAGCACTCAGCAAGAACTATTTTCACTCAACGCAGCAGTTTTTTGGGGTGGGTTAGGAATCTGCCCTTCTGAACTTGTAATAGATTTCAATATTGGTTGATTTTTCAAATTGTGGTGGGTAAAGAACTCAAAAAACTAACAACCAAACATTAACTCACTACAAAATAACAAAATAATGACTTCGAAACAGTCCCAGAGCATATCTTAAACTGTGCCTAAATATTATCTACTTCAGATGACACCCCGACTTCAGAAGTTTCTACAGGTTTAAATTAACCAATATTGAAGGGAACTGTTTACAAAAAATCTTGTACAATGGGACTACTTATCACAATTTCCCAATTAATCAAGCGACAATCAAAAAAAAAACACGTGAAAACTCGTCAAGAAATCCAAACCGAACCCGAATCAGATAAATCATCAACAAGTGACACAACTTCGGAAACAAGAGAGCATAACTCCCGTAATCATATTACGAAATTCCTTTCCGTCAAAGACCGTCACCTCCTACCCGCCCGCTCCAACCTTATTATTAATATTTACCCCGACAATAGGCAATGCCGAACAAATTAACTTAGCAGAAACACAATTATCCCTTAATCAATCTCATCGCTACCAAATCAACCCTTGTTAAGCGCCGAGACGTCATCAAAACTCACTTCCCCACGTTAAGGGTTGAAATCACGTAGTAGGCGGATCTATCGGAAATCGAGGTGGCGGTGGCGCGTTCTGACGCCAGATAGCGATTGTTGGCTAACAATTGAACAACTTATAACCTCTTCGCGTTAATATGGGTGACCCGCACCAGAAGGATTACATCGCCGATACGCATTTGTCGCAGAATCGAACTTCTTTTTTGATTGAGGATATCCTCTATCGGCAAAAGACGGAACAGGAACAGAATTTGGAGTGCGCCAGTCGCGAGAAGGTGTTTCAGTTTCCGAAGGTTTTGGAAAAACGTGTCGCGGCCGAGAAAGGTGGTTACAGCTATTTCCAGTCGAATATGGTGCCAGGGGGTATGGTGCAAGGTTTCCCGCAGCACGACAGTGGGTATATCCAGGTGATGGGCGCTTTGGGGGCCTACTTGGGTCCGCCGTATAAAAACATGACGGATCCGTATTTTCTCGCACAAGGTTAGTTTCAATTTGCTATTTACAAAATAAGTATATTTTTTACCAGGTAGGAAACGTCTAACATTCCTGGAAGTCTGCGAAGATCGTTAGCACAAGCCGAAACTCATCAAAACAAAAAATCAAATCAAAATATACTTTTTCTACAGACGTCAGTAAAAGTATAATTTTTGACGCATGCTGTAAGTGTCTAAAATGCCATTTTATGACACTGGTGTTGAAAGTAAATCTTTTTTAGCACTAGTGCTAAAAGTGATTCATTTGACTTTTCCGGTCGATATCCTTCACCCTTTCGCTTCAAAAAAGCCACAAGCTTGTAATATCTGCTTATGTCATAATGTCATGATTATTTGTTCATCATCGACTTCAACATAGAGTAATTCGACCAAAGCGTTGACGATTTCCATATTTTGGACTTTTCTTCAAAGTATGCATGAAGCACTTTTTCACTGGCCACTGACATTTTTCTGATCATACCATTTCAAGAAACGATCGTATGAAAACTCGTACTGTCGCTTTGACTTACTAGGCAATATTCAAAAGCAGCTTAAATGGCAGCTTCTTCAATTTCCGGCGGTATAAATTCATTTTCTAGATCACTTTCCATCGAGGAACGAAGAAACGAGAAAGAATAATTCGTGATTTATTGACGTTAGTTGTCAACAAAGACAAATCAACAAATTCTGTTTTTGAGTACCTTGGCAACTTGTTTCATGAATAGATTTAATGGTGTTTGTATAAAAAATAGTGTATGATGATATACCTGCTAAAAGTGATTTTATTTTGTTTAACCTTCGGCGTCGTGTCCCACACTTCCTTTCTCACAAAATAAAATATCACTTTTAGCACTTATATCATAAATAACTCTTATTGTCAGAAAATTTTGCATCCCATAGAGAAACATTTGTAAGTATAAATATAAACATAACTATTGGTAAGTGATTGAATAATTCTCCGCAATTATAAAAAATGAAATCCTTCAATAAAGTTGACTTGGGTTTGGGAAGTCTGATATTGAATATGCTGTTAAAAGTAGCATAAGGAGAAGAAACAAAGTCAAACTCCGTTCTATGTTTGTACACCAGGCATACAATTTCAAGAATAAACAGTGGCAACGAAAATTGAAATCTTATTGGCCGCAACAAAATTTCTACATTATTCCCTAGGTTTGACTTTACAGAGACACCTCATTGCCCTTTTCTGTAATATCAACACAGAAGAGAGGAGGGTTCCACTGCATGTTCCCCAAAATGGTATTTCATATCTTATTTGGGAGTCAACTGAAGCGTAGTAAACCCTTTTTGCTCTGTAAAAACCCAACTCTGCAGAAACCCTCACTGGAGGAAATTTTACTCTTAAGTTGTCTGACGTGTTCATCAAATTTAAGCTCGTAATCAATAAACATACCAAGAAATTTTGTGTTCTATTTATTTTTCAAGATATCATTGTCTATTGAGAGTTCGTTAAGCAAACATTTGAAAGATATTAAATTTGTTTTGGAGATATTCAAGGATAATAAACTAGCAACACACCTATTTTGTTCCTTTTTCAAATCAGATGATATCTTTTTATGCAGCTCTGCTGATGTCTTTTCCTTTTCCACAATATTGTTGTATCATCCGCGATGAGAGTAAAGCTGCCAGATGTATCGTATTAATCATTAATCTATAACAGAAACAGAACTGGACCTAACACAGGACTTAGCAACACAGAGTCCAGGAATGTGGCTTCTTCTACTAGGTAAACATACTATTTTTTCGCAAATCGTTTAAAATTCGACAGATATTTTTTAATTTTGAAAAAAATCGCAAATTATCCTTCTCAAAAACGAATGGTGCTTTGAAATTCATAATAAAATTATTTGGGCCACTATAAAAACTGTTTTCAATATAATTTCCTTATAGTAAGGAAATCTTGTCTCTAAATCTCAATTTTTTTACTAGGTTCATTCTATATCTTCAATTTCATTTCCTCACCTAAAACAATTACTACATTATTTCACAATTGTACTCTACTATCTTATTTTATTGTACCTTAATGGAAGTTTTGATTGACATCAAATTTGAAGTTCATGTTATTTATTGACTCCTTTAGCTATTATTTGTTAGAGCCGCAGAAAACGTATAGTGAATAACTCACATGGAATGATATAAGTAGGTACTCGTGTGAGATAAATATCATTCCTTGCTCGTTGAACAATATACTATTTTCTTATTTCGACAAATGAGGTGGCATTTCTGATATTGACAGGATTGTCAAAAAGCTTCAATATTCATAGTCAGTTATATAACAGATTACTTTATATTACTCAATTATGAAGAGTAAAACAAAAGCGATCACTCGTACCATGACATCACACATGGAATATCTCATATGCTCATTGAAGGGAAGATTAATTCATTTTTCTACTCCCACTATTTTAAACCGTTCCTTACGTATTAGACAGCTGTTAAGTGATGGCTCATTCAGAATACACGTGTATTCTAAATAAATGGCGGCCGCTTCCGAGAGCATTTTTGTGAAATGATCAAAATGATGGGATATGTAACATTTAACCTGATAAATGTTATCTCGTTACAACATTTATTTGTTCAAAAGCGATATTCAGCGAATTTTTGCCCCAAATCCCCTGTGAAATTTTAATAATAGTCATATTTTCAGGAAATGTCTTGTTCAACAGTTTGTAGATTGGTACTGAATCTAGTTATATCCATGCATGAAATTGTTTTTCATACTTGCTGTTCCGTCGATCCTTGAAAATGGGTGATAACGTAGAAATTTGTGATATACGACCAGAAATTTTCGCAGAAGCATGGTGGGAATAGAAAAAGTGCAGTATCAACTTGAGTATCATGCCAATTACGTTCACTCGCGAGTTACTGCACTCAGCTAACGTCTCCTGCTCATAATTTTTCGCTCGTATGTAATAGCCCACTTAATATACTATTAGGACATTTATTTGCAATTAAAGTATCAAAACAGTTATATTGTATATACAAATCTCACAATCTTAGAACCCACCTTCAATATCCAAATTATTATGATGATTGTGGATACAGATATTGTCTTGATGTGATAGTATTTGGTATAGTTTCTTTGAGAAATGTTCCTTCCTCTATAATATCTTGATGTGGAGAAGTTTCATTTCTGCCCTTCTACAGCACATCCTTTAAATTTTGCAATTTCTATATGTTACAGAAAAGCCTCTTCACTAGTATAACTACTTCTCTTCGGGCTTGAAGGCCGTCGTTCTTTGGAATTTCTTCCTGTCGCATGTCGTTTCGCTAGCGCGAGTGGCCAGCTTCTTCAGAGGCTTATCTCCGATGACTAAACAGTTCTGTCGGGTTCGGGGAATGATCATCATTATTAGTTGCCGCACTACCTGCTGTGATTTCATTAGTTATTCTTGATTTCTTCAGAATCGGATTCCAAATTCTGTTTAGATGGATCTCTATTGCCTCCTGTACCAGTCGGCTATGGTAACCCCGGTTGGGGGCAATCAGTGTTGCATTTTCGAACAGAATCCTGTGGTCCTGGTGTTCCGCCACCGCCGATTTGTGATCGGCGGTGGCGGAACACGCAGTGAGTGAGGGTGACCACAGGATTCTGTTCGAAAATGCAACACTGATTGCCCCCAACCGGGGTTACCATAGCCGACTGGTACAGGAGGCAATAGAGATCCAAAAACATGCGGACAATTTTAACAGAAAGGAAGAAGCGTTGACTCTAAACAGAATTTGGAATCCGATTCTGAAGAAATCAAGAATAACTAATGAAATCACAGCAGGTAGTGCGGCAACTAATAATGATGATTATTCCCCGAACCCGACAGAAGTAATCAACAATCCAGACTACCTGCATCAATATAAATACGCCTTGAGAAATCGAATTGTTTAGTCATCGGAGATGAATAAGCCTCTGAAGAAGCTGGCCACTCGCGCTAGCGAAACGTCAGGAAGAAATTCCAAAGAACGACGGCCTTCAAGCCCGAAGAGAAGTAGTTATACTAATAACCTCGGCCGCGAAAGCCTTAACCATTTTGTCAAGCCTCTTTACCTTGTCAGTTCGGAACGCCTTCAAAAATATATTGTTAGATTGGAATATTTGTAGTGTCTGCGATCTCAGATGACTCCCTTTCACTTTCATTGAAAATTTTCGTTCATTTTTTTGATTGACAAACATATTCAATTCTCCTTGTATTTTACACTTTCCATAAGCGTTTATCATAGATTCACCTATATAATAGACTCTTTGGATAAAATATACAATTATTACAATGTTAAGCATTTTCTGTCGTCTTTTCCGTATCGTTCAGTAAACCTGGACTCTCCATAATAACTGTTTCGTGTTTTTTCTTTTCACAGCAAACACTCAGTTTCAGTCGAACTTTACAAAACAACAAATACTTCAAAAAAATTGTTGTGTAGACAATGTTACTCTTTCAAAATGATATTTCTCATCGAAATTGAAAAAAAATCCTGTATGCAACACGATAAAAAATTTCCTTTTGTATATCTCAAGCTACTTTGCATGATCTCGTTACGTTCGCCCCTTAGAAATCGAGTTATTTTCACAAAATGTAACTTTTTGTAACTGGTTACATAAGTAGCTATTACTAGTGCTGGAAAACTTTCTGGAGTTCACAAAAGAAAACTCTGACGTCAACAATTCACATATATGAAACACAAATAAACGATGAGCTCGGAACCTTGGGTGTAAAAGCTGAAACTTTTCTCAGAGATCAATTACCCTAACACCAAACTGATTTGATACTGTAATATCAATTTTCTTCTCCTGAAGATGCTAAGCTTGTGAGCAAAAGGGGCGTCGAGTGCAAAAATATCAGTTTGGTGTTGGGTAATTGATCTCTAAGAAAATTTCAACCCATATGAAATATTCATCTAACTGAAAAAAACTCACAAGTTATTCAAAATTAGAATAATTGCTTTCAAGAACAGTACTCACCATGGACTTAACATAAAAGTCATCAACTTTGTGACAATAACAGGAAAAAAGGAAATACCATAAAGTGCAATTTATAACAATTAGATACCCAGATTTTCAAAGTATTTTTTCCACATTCGACTTACTCGAAAACCTTTTCAATCATACTTTTAATTTGGAAAGTCGTAATAGCACTTTATGCCGTACTACTTCATTAACGTGTTTCTATTGTTATGTTACCAACTTACATTTCAGTGTTTTCCTAACAAGCACAGTAACCAATTGAAAGTAAATGGAATTCTTATTTTTTCATCTAGTGGTATGACATGGAAGTTGTATGCACCGCGGGTTTAAATAGGTGTAAGTGCCCTCTTGGCGACTTACGAAACCTCGAGCCAGAGGCACTCCATTTTGTTGGATAGCCGCCCTCAGTGCATAAACTATCTTCCAGTGGAATAATTACGAATTTCATTTCAGTAGCCAATATTTGTGTGATAATGCCTTGAACCTTCAAATTACTTAGTGAATAAATGCGATCATCTGAAAATGTTATATTACGATTATGTAATGATGGTTATCAATACACGAGCATTAACCGGGATACGAAACGAGCCGAAAGTTTCGTATGGTTTATGCGAGTCTAATAATAACCATTACATGAGAGTTGCACGCGCTAGTTTTTCTACAGCCGATAAATAAATAAGAACTATAAATGTTATATTTTTGTTGAACACAATAATAGTTATTTATCGTATCTCCTATGAAAATTTAATACCTACTGATTTTGACATTCGTCAAATGCACAGCATGATTGATTGAAAAATAATGAGATTCTTTCGGATGAAAATCCGTATCGTAATGAAAAATCTGTATCATAATGGATCTCATTATGGAACAAATTGTGGGAATATAAGTGTGTTATCATAGTACAGGTGTAGATAATAGTTATTTATGATATCAGTGCTAAAAGTGATATTTTATTTTGTGAGAAGGGAGGTTTGGGACACGACGCCGAAGGCGGAGTTTTCTATCCCTTCAAACAAAATAAAATCACTTTTAGCAGGTATATCATATATCATATACTATTTTTTCTACAAACACCATTAAAAGTACAAATTAACGCATAACTATTTCACATTAATTGATTGATAAAATAACAGCCTCGGGATTATCAGGTTTGAATCCAATTTCATCTGATCTATCCATGAAACAAGTTGCCAAGGTAATCAAAAACAGAATTTGTTGATTTGTCTCTGGTTGACAACTAACGTCAAAAAATCACGAATTATTCTTTCTCGTTTCTTCGTCCCTCGATGGAAAGTGATCCAGAAAATGAATTTCTACCGCCGAAAATTGCTGAAGCTGCCAATAAAGATGCTTTTGAATTATAAAGTCAAAGCGACAGTACGAGTTTTCATACGATTGTTTCTTGAAATGGTGTGATCAGAAAAATGTCAGTGGCAAGGAGGCCAGTGAAAAAGTGATTCTTGCATACTTTGAAGAAAAGTCCAAAATATGGAAATCGTCAACGCTTTGGTCAAATTACTCAATGTTGAAGTCGATGATGAACATAAATAATCATGACATAAGCATATAATACAAGCTTGTGGCTTTTTTTGAAGCGAAAGGGTTTTAGCACTATAGTCGGGCTGTTCAAAAGATGGAATTCAAGGACGCGTGAACAGTAAATGCCTGCATAGCCACGCCTTCTAAACTGAAATAAATGAAGAACTGTTTACACTGTACTGTACTCATTTGTACTTTGTATTTACGTGTGTTACGTTAATTAAATAATATGGATGGAAACACTCTTTCACCTCCAAGAAAAAGATCAAAAAAAAGACATTCAACTGTAGAGGAAAAAGGTGTAATAATGAACACTTATAAAAAAGCATCTCAAGAGTTGATGGGAGGACGATGCGGCGACGTTTTTGTTGAGTGGTGTAAATCGGACTTGAGACATTGGGAAGAGGAACATTCAAAGAGTGCGTGCTACACTATAGTGCTAAAAATGATTTACTTTTAACACCAGTGTCATAAAATGGCATTTTAGACACTGACAGCTTGCGTCAAAAATTTTACTTTCACTGACGTTTGTAGAAAAAAAAACGATTATTGAGTTGTTGAATTTAACTAGACGATACTTGAAGAAAATCCGTATTAATAGAAATATTACAGTTTCCTGACAATAGGTTAGGTTAGGTTAGGTAAGCAGGAGGCTTGAGGAAGCTATCAAAAATGGCGAAATAATTCTTAATATTCTTTCAGGCATCCCATTTCACCCTGCCTTATTCGGTGGCTCGGCAAGTGAAATATCACTGAATGCTCTCAAACATTGTCGAAGAAGAAAAGCCAGGACAGTATTCAGCGATCCACAGTTAACAGGTTGGTAACTACGAAAGTTATATCATTTCTATAATATGCGTAAGATCCCTGGTGTAACACTCAAAGCTGTAAAATTTTGTGGCAAACTGGGCGAAAACCGATTGGTTGATTCCTGAGATTATTACTTTATAATGCTATTGTAGATGACGCTCCGTCGTATATCATATGAAGCCTAATTTCCAGTGGACAGGAATGTGCGAAAGAATATTTTACTATTGTTTATTACTTGGCTAATGAGAACGTGACACCCAAGATGCATATATTCCTGGTGCGATCTCCGATTCGATATTGTTTCGTCAAAAACTCTAGACACGTTCAATCATATCCGCAGAATTTACTGCGATTTCCAGTAGATGGTGCAAGAATCGAATTCTGTCATCTTATGACATTTGCATTCCAATTCATTCGAATTTTGCTACAAGTTTTCCATGATTTTACTGCTCCTTTCAACTTTCAACTAGCTGTTTGTCGTTTCCAGATCAATTCTCTACAGCGTCAAAATAGCCTGCACTATAGCAATCTTCCTAATGAATTGAAATTACTCAGGTTGATCTGAACTATGGAGGGTCCAATTCATTTCTAATTAAAAACTAGTATGCTCGATAAACTGTATATTGACGTAGGTACTATTTTTTCCATGTAATCCAACTCCACTACCTCTCACGTCAATACTGATATTTCGAAGAAACTCATCAAATTATCTGAAGCAGCACCGACCAGTAAGAATTTTTATGAATTCGGATATTAATTTCTCATAACATATATCGGGAATATAAAGCGAATGCATCTGTCTATAATATGTGTATTGAGATGCATATCATATCTAACAAAAACAAACATAAAAAATTTTGCGAAATCCCAAGTAAGAACTGCAATTTTTGACAGAATTCGTGTATCTTTTGTTAGGTAGAGTGTTGAAAAAAGAAAGTAACACATTGACACTTGTTCTGGAGAATTCGCTAATGGAAATTTCGTCAGACTTCATAATGTTGTGTCTAGAGATGCCGCTTGACGCCATCTGTGAAGAAATTTCAAGAATGAGAATTTTCCTGGATGTCATTATCAGTAGTAATGACCCGAGGACATTGATAATTGTGCGAAGAAATTTAATAACAGATTTCAAAAGCTTGTTGCTTGGAAACAATAAGCAACAAGCTTGAGAAATCTGTTATTGAATTTTTGAGGATTTATCAATGTTTGAGGGTTATTCGGAAGAATTTTTTTTGCTTTTTTTGAAGGGCTACTCGCGCTTCTTGAAAAACAACACTTTTAAACGGGTCAATTATAACATTCATTTCCTTAAAATGCTTTTCTTATAAAAGCTTACTTGTTACATTCCACATAGTTTTGATCGTAGCTTCTTTAAAATGCGTACCATCTTTTCATCTCATATTCACACGGCCCAATCTTTTAAAATTGACGCTATTTCTTCTACCGTTCGGCTTCCATCTAATTCATAATTTCTAATAGCAAAAGTCAATAAAAGCTTTCCAAACAAATTTCTTACTGTACACAGTATTTCTGGGTGTATTTGACTTGATAATTTCGTTTATCTTCTCATCATTGTCACAACCAAAACGTGACATGTTGAATTTATAGCTGTTTTTTCTTGTTTAACCGCATTCAAGTTTGATTTCGAACCGCTTTCAATCTTGACGTAAACATTCATGTACTCAAGAAAACATACCATTTTGAAACTAAATGATAAAAGTGTCAAAATAAACCGAACCGTTCTTATAGAAGCTTTCAAAACATAATGAACCGTATTCATTTTTGACGTCACTCATTCAACAACAAAATGTTTGGTTTCAAAACGCATTGAACACGGTTCCTCAAGAAAAAACAGCTTATATTAATTTATGAGAAACGTCAAAATTGACATTCATGCGTATCTGTAGCAACTAAGATGTCTAGAAGGATGGTGTACCGAGTTATACCTGGGCATGTTTGGGGTATACTTGGCGACACATGCCTACTATGATAATAAGCATCATGGCTTTCCGACATCAAATCAGTTCAGATGGCGTTTGCAACGAAAAGAGTTACAAATTTCCTAGGAAATGTATAAACGGCCGACCTGGCGGCTGGCTATACTTTTACTTTTGGATGCTGACTGATCAACAACCTATATTATTTGTTTAGAATATTGGCCAAATTCCCTATAATTGTGTTCTTTTCATTTGATTTTGTTTTTTATTAGTATGACATTAGATTTTGTTCATTTTGTTGACTGCTCGAATCAAAGAATATAGTTTGTCGATCGATCGGTTGACTATGCACTTCCAATTAGCGTCAACTAGCGATGAAATTAAGAAACACACCACGATACGTAAAAATGACACTAATGACAGAAAAGTGTCGCCAAAAAATTCTAAACAATATCGCATCAGTCCCAGCACCATTCCTTCTAGACATCTTAGTAGCAACGAAGTGAAAACAGCCTATGGGATCTGTTATCAGGGGTAATATAATCAGTGGTATGATTATTACCGATAATTTTTTGGAATATTAATGAATTGCAATCCCAAAGCTGAAAATACAACGAGTCCGCAGGACGAGTTGTATTTTCTTGCATTGGGATTGCCAATGAATTGATATTCCAAAAAATTATAGGTTATTAATCATACCACGAATTATATTTAGGACGACAATATAACCCCTGTTTGAGCAAAAATTGTTGAATTGCCTGGTAATTGATTCTTTATTTCTGGCCGTATTCAAGGGAATACTCTTTTCCACTGCTTCATCTATGATACCAATCGCCATTTGTCCCCAACGATCGCTCATATTGATTAAGAAATATAACTAATCAAAACACATAGATTTGACGTTTATAATTTAAATCATTATTTTCACTTGACAGCTAGTAAAACAAAAACTAAGCAGGTTTATCACCGTGAAAATACAGCGACAAGCTATATTTTCACTGTAATTCGGATTCTCTTGGCTGAATTTCAAAATTTGAAATAGACTGATTGGTTGTTAAGCTAGGAGATATATTGTCAGTGTAATGTTGCTCTAATTTGTTATTTTCATTCACATGTCCTCAAATATATTTTCATTGGATTTATAAGTAAACAAAAAATTTTCAAGTGAACCGTAGGTCTAGCGTTTTTGACGAAAACATTAACATTGTACTGGTATAGAAGTAATTTCATCAGGAATATAGGTATGCATCTTGGTGACACCCCTGCCAGCCAGTCGAATGCTTATATAACGTGAAAATCTAGCGGTACTAACTTCTGCCCCCAGATTCTATTTCACGAATTCGATTGTCGAGTGGCTCAGACTGTGACTGTAGAATGCGCTGGAGCGATAATATAGGCATATTCTAAACAATTCGATAATCGAATTCGTGAAATAGAATTTGGGCTCTGAACTGCTATAGTGCAATCACGTGCTCGTAAACAAATACACGTGATGGTTGGAGTAGATCAGGGCAGGACTTGGAACTAATGAAAAGAGGTATTTGGCGTTTTCATTGAATTCATCCACAAAATCCACAATTCAAGAGCGACTTCTTTGCTTTTTCAGGTTGGAGGAAGTCACGAACAATACTAATATACACTGGCCTTACATACGCCTATATGACTGGCTACGTTCGTGAGAAAATGATCAATCAAACTTTCAGGATTTTCATGCACTTCATCTTTGTATACGTTGAGGTCATATTGTTCTAGATATTACAAAAAAGCCTTATCTTTATTAGTTTTCGAGGACTATTAGCATTTTATACGACATTGTTATCAAATTTATCCATACCTGTACCGGACCTATTGAACAAAAGTTCACAGGCACTGCTAACGATAGGTATGTATTAATACTGTGACTGTGACACAGACTGTGGAAGCCTAATAAACTCTGTGCTTTCTTCGATATCACAGCCAGCCAATCGAAAAGCGAGGACAAACTGTCCACGTGCTGATCACGCTAGATGCATTGTTTACGCGCACTCTATCTTCAACGTGAATAGGCTATAGTTTTTATTTCCGAATTGAAGACTCGTGACCTCATTAGCTTTAAAACAGGTGAGAAAAATTGCTAGTATAAATGTCTTACAAATGAAACTAGCCGCAATATTACATTAGTGTTATTCTTCCGGGCCATTTATTTTGTACATTCCTTGAGTAATGAATGAAGACGAATACAATGATCTACAAATTTCGAATGTACACACAAAATACGAAATCATCATAAAAACTATGTGTTACAACCCTTTCACTCATAGGCTCTGTCACTGATTGAACACTGTAAAATGCAAAAAACAATAGTTTTAGGTAATTTCAATGTGATTTGAAATATCAACGAAAATCCAGACGAAGATTGATAACAATAACATCAAACTAACGTCGATCTGAAACCGACATTTGACAAAGTTTTGAGGATGCTAATATGACGGCCCCTTTAAAAAAATTAGGAAGCTGTCATATTCATCGATTGTTCTTCGCCAAGAAATTCCAAACAATATCGACTGTGGATGCACCAGGGTTTTCAGCCATATTATTATATTTCTATTCACTCAAAAGTTGTCAGTTCTATTTTTCGGTATTTTTTTTTTCCATTAGGTACCTATCATCATCGATGACCAATATTTTTAAATATAAAACTTGTATCTAACGATGATCGCTGAAAAAACAAACTCGATACCACGTGGTTCTATAAAATCATGTATCCATTTACATTGGTCAAACAAGACCAACAATTTCAATCAGAATCCAGGAATTACTTGTTCATTACATTGACTCGAATATCGAATTAAGTAGTATAAATGTAGATGGTTCATAATGTTAAGTTTTTTCATAAATGATAGAGTTACATTCTTTCAGAGTTTAGTATAGAGTACTTGCATGCATTTGCAGATGATAAACTTCAAACTTAAGATGATGTTTATTTCCTAGAGAATAAAATTTTCACTTTCATCCCTGAATTCAGCAATAGAATGGGTACTTTCAATCCCTAAATTGTTTCTGCTGATGTCTCTATTTTATTCATGTATTGCAGATGAAATAACAAGAAATATAATATTATTATCATTTTCGTATTTTCCAGGTTTAGAAAAAAGATTCTCTGCCCAAAGGTACCTATCCACGCCGGAAAGAGTGGAGCTTGCCAGCGCGCTGAGTCTGAGTGAAACCCAGGTGAAAACTTGGTTCCAAAATCGAAGGATGAAGCATAAAAAACAAATGAGGAAAGTTCAAGAAGACAAATCAAATTCCCCGACGAAATTGATAGCTTCCGGTCCAGATAAACTAGGTAAGGTGTAGTTATTATGAAAAATGAAGTACCGTGATGTTATGATAGAAAATCGATATTGATCCCTTATTGTGTCCGAAGCAGTATTCTCAGTTACAAATGGAAGTGTTATTAAAACATAGTAGTTTTATTTCTCATTTCCCCAGCTGGTGCTGAAAGTAGGGATTGCAAATTGAAAAGTTCTTTCCGAGCTCGTTTTCTTCTAGGTGGTTGTTGCTGGAGTATCGTCTGATATTCTCTCAATAAATGCAGGTGATCCACAAGATTCAGTTCTGGTGCCCACTTTTTTTCTGCTTCATATCAATGATTTTCTGGAGGAAACATCTTATTCACTGCATAGTTTTGCCGGCGACTGTACTCTTCATACTAGTTTCTCTTACAGAGTCCTCACATCAGCACGAGAAACAAAAATTCAGGGAATTTGAATTTATTGCTGGGAAAACCCAGGCATGTGTCTTCTCGAAGAAAGCCGATCTATCTTCATCCAATATTCAGATATCGAAGCAACTATTCCTACAAAGTCAGTATCTCGATGCCAGGAATTACGATCAGTAATAATTTCTCAAGAAAAAACCCTGTGAGATCGTTCTCTGAAGATGGTTCCTAGAAACTTGGATTTCTATTTCGTGCGAAGAAATACTTCACTTCTCGTCAGGTTCTAATGATCTACTAGGCACATATACGGCCTGTCATGGAATATAGTTCTCATGTGTGGAATTCGGCACCGAAACATTCATTGAAACGTCTCAATTCTATACAGAGAAAGGCAAATCGTCTGGGTGATTCTTCGCTCGCAGACTCGCTCACTTCGTTGGAAAATCGTAGAAGGGTCGGAGACTTCTCTCTCTTTTATATATTTCTCCACGGTCAGTGCTCTTCTGAATTATTGTCAATCGTTCCATCCTTGGCAGTATCTATCTTGGTTGTGATTTGGAAAGGATATTTTCTCAATACAACAGCTGAACTAAGGAACTCCTTACCGGAGGGGGCTTTTCCTGAGGCTCACAAACTCCAAAAATTGAAAGTTGATGTTGATTCGTATCTCCTGTCCCTTGATTCACGCAGTGATTTTGAATATTACAGGAAAAATCATTTCGTGTTCATCTGTATATAAAAAAACTCGATTTTTGCAATGAACAATTATCACAAACAACTTTTTTCATGGTGGTTTTGTATTTATTGATTTGGAGAAGAGACACAAAAAAATTATCTACAAAATATCATTCCATCCACTGAAATAATTATGTCTTGTTGGTGATTCTTCGCTCACAGACTCGCTCACTTCATTGGAACATCGTAGAAGGATCGGAGACTTGTCTCTCTTCTATAGATATTTTCACGGTCGGTGTTCTTCTGAATTGTTATCAATCGTTCCACCCTTGGCAATATCTACAATCTATCTACACGGATGACTTAACGAGCACAGAATTCTCACCCCTTTGTTGTGAATTTGAAGACCTGTCGAACCTCTTTTTCTCAGGGATCTCTTTTCGGTTATAATTGCACGAGTACATAAAAATTACCGATAATTTTGCAAGAAAGCGTGATATCTAAATATTGCAAGAGTTTATTTTCACACTTTGGTGAAAGTGCCCGAGTCCGAAGGACGAGGGCTCTTTTACAAAATATGAAAATAACCGAATGCAATTTGTATAAGATATCACGCTTGAATGCAAAATTATCTGGTCATTTTTATGCACGAATGTAATTCATTGGAATATTTCACGAATAAAGAAATTCTCAAGGAAATGTTATTTTTTGTTCATTTATACTTTCCTCTATAGATTGTATGGAGCACTCACCAAAACGCGAAATGTTTTTCTATTTTTGAAGTCTATCTGACATTTATTTGTGTTGTTTACTGACGTCTAGCGATACGGTTTCAAATATGTTGTTATGGTGACTTGATACAATGCAATTACCGCTGTAAGTTTTCGATAATTGCATTGCTCTTATGGGACATTTTATATATGAGGGAAATATTCAATAGAACAGCTGAGCTTTGGAACTCCTTGCCGAAAGAGGTTTTTCCTGGGGCTTACAAACTCCAAAAATTCATAGTGAATGTTAATTCGTATCTCCTGTCCCTTGATTCACGCGGTGTTCTTTGGGCTTCCCTTTCGTGTGAATCTGCATATAAAAAAAAGTTTCTGAAAGACTCATACTCATGGAGGCATGAAATCAAACTACACTTATGCAATATTTTCATAGGCCCTTGGGGCAACTAAGAACTTATGAAGTCAATCGAATGGCATTACTCAAATTGATGATAATAATCGTATCATATTACGATTTAATCGTCGCAAAAGTCCTTGGCAGAAAATCCTCTTAGACGAACGTATGTCGACAGAGAAGGGTGGTAACGTTGGTAGTCCTGCTTTCCGGCAATTCCTGGAGGACATCATTAAAACTGTGTTATGCCGGCGTAATTGTAGATGCCTTTTAAATCCCCTTCTTTCTGGCGTGTCATCCGTTATGAAGTTGAGTATGATGACAAATGAGTATTATTTAACAGAATGTACAAAAGCGCTGAGTATTTTTTGTATAATCGGCAGTTCAAAGTCCCACTTCCAGGGGTCTTGACGTTTCGCCGATATATTTTTGATCGCACGAACAAAGGAATTTGATAAATACAAATCTTTGTGATTCATGTTATGTTATTTGGTTTAGTATGAGAGAGAGAGAGAGAGAGAGAAAGAGAGAGAGAAAGATACTATATTGTCTAAGAAAAATTGTTCCTTGTTGACAAAACTTGTTGAAAAAAAATTGTGTGTAGTCCTTATAAAAAAAATTGTAAAAAAGCACAAGACACTCATTTTGAACATGGTTTCACATGTCATGGAATTGAAATATAATATACCTTCCACAGTTTAAAATGAGTTTTAACCTATATGTGTCAGTATAAACATAAAAGAAAATCTGAACCTTTTATAGCTCTTCTCTTTCCTAATTTCATAGGGTATATATGGTTATACAGCTTTTTACTCTCATAAATTACAGAGTACTTCGTCTGACTTGTTTTTGGAACAGGAAGATGAAGTATATTTTTGTTAATCGCCGAGTTTTGTAATTTGCCTGTTCCTGAGTTCCAGCCATATTTTGTTTTTTGTGTATAAGACAAACAGTTTCCAGAATGAAAATACAGGAGAGTAAGAATTTTTTCTCTCACAAATAATTATCGGCATAACTCACGCACTCCCACCTTCCATAAGTATCTAACCGCTCGCTTTTGCAAAACAAACACTGAGTGAAAAAAATTTTGACTGCAAAACCCCCAAAAAGCAACACCATATCTCAAGTTGGTCAAATTTCAATTTGTTGTCCATGAAGATTCTTAGGAATTTGGCTTGGTTTCTATTCTTAAGAATATGTCCATTCAAGTGTAAATTGTCAATATTAGAGCTGAAAGTAAGTTATTTTGTTTTTTTATATTAAAACACAAGTTGTTTTGCGTCACACTATTTTTTCACAACTTCCAAATCACTAAAAATTGTTTTTTCGATCCATATGTGAAGAATGTTTTCCATGCGGAAGGAGCGTAGTATCATCGGCAAATTTCGTGAAAACTTTTTGAATTGAGAGAGTAACTAAGTTCTTTAAATATACAAGAAAGAGAATCGGGCCCAGAACTGATCATTGTGGAACGCCCCATAAGATATCCTTAGCGTGTGATAGTTTCTCGTTTGATCTCACTAACTGTCTTCTATCTCTTCACACATTCACGCAGTCCAGCTTTTGAGAATGAAGTTCATGGTTTACACAATCAAATGCTTTGGAAAAGTCACATAATACTGTGTCGATGTTGAACGTAAAGCGTTTGTTGTTTTGAATGTTGTTCGTACTCATGGAAAATGACTATCACTCCATGCTCCCCAAGCAATTTAATATTGTTATGAGTTGTGTATTTTACTATTATTCTGATTGGAGAATTTGAGTTTTACCAGAAGTTGCTGATTAATTGAACGTATTATATGCAAAAAGAAATGTTTTTTAATCAATTCCAATATTAATTCTTCTAATTGTAGTAGGTTAAGAACCCAAAAAACTACGACGAAAAAGTATCTTATCAATTCAGATTTTCATTTTTTGAAATAGAAATGCCATTTAACGTGTTTATTGAGCAAATTACTAAAATTTCGATATATCAAGTAGCCCAGTATTCCAGTTGTCAAACAAACCGAAACAAAATTCGACCAAACTTTAGGAAAAATAAATGCTGTAATAAAACTGTTAATGAAAACAAGAAATGAGTGAGAATTTAAGTGATAGCAGTTTTTATATGAAAGCATATACCACTCCTGAAGTTAGGAAAGGTAATAATCGATGCAAGTAGAGGTGTGTTGCCTTCCAAATCGAAGCGACTACACTATTGACAGTTTTTCAACATATATCTAGGTAAGATTTCTTTATTATTATTTACCCATTTTAAAGAAGTGTTACTTCTCAAAATCAACCACTGACTCAGTAGCGTGCGTTTGACATATTTGGCAACATTCCGTCAAAAAAATCAGAAAAATGAGCTGTTTCCAGTGGCGGATCCACAGTGGGGGGGGGTTCGGGTCCGGACCCCCCCCCCCATTGGGAAAATAAGAGATTTTTTTTTTCAATTTTTATCGGCTCCTAATTTCCCAATTTTGTTGGGGAACGAAAAAATGTCACATGAGCAAGACAAAAACTAAAATAGAATAAATTATTTTGCTTTAAAATTGAAGAACTTTAATAATTATTAATACATTCCATTGAAAACTGAAGAGCAGGCTACATTCAAACATTAGTAAATTTTCGAGTTTTTTTTTTTAAATTCTACTGGATTGAATGCCACCCAAACAAACAAACAAATTTAACTTGAAATTTTTGGACTCACCGATTATTCTTTCCTTTTTTTTCTGGTTCAGTCGGTTCAGACGCTGGATCAAGCCGAGTAAAATATGAAAATAGATTCCTCTTCATGTGGTAGGTTCAAAATAAAATTATCGAATTGAAATTTTTCTCGATGACACTTTAAAGAAAATTGACACTTGTCAGGCTTATCGAGAAAAAGTTCGAGAAATTTCTGACTGTGCTGCCATTGGATCCTTTTTGGTGCAGTATTTGAAAAATTAGACTTGTTACATTTGTGATGAGTATTGTGTATGCCGGTAACGATTTGAATATACAATGTATGAGTAGAATATGCTGTTGATTAGGTTAAATCAACTCGATTCGATTTGAAAAAAGTAAAGTTTCGAACCTACTTTACCTCCTGGCTACACCTTCAAATTTTCCTCATGTCAATCTCTCTCACCTTTTTTTGGATCTTGACTAGTTGTTGCTATACGGTAGCTCATAATTTTCTGTTAAATATATATATATATATATATATATATGTTACCGGCAATGTGTATAATTCAGGCATTGTATAGAATGCCTAGGCATTCTTACATTGCCGAGTGAATCCAGGCAAAGTATGAAATAAACTCATTTCTTAACAATTTCACAAACTTTGCCTAGGCATTGTGTATAATGCCTAGGCATTATATAGAATGTCGAAAGTTTTGCAGGCAAAGTATAAAATGAACAACATTGTTAAAAATTGTTCATTGCAAATAACAAACATGAAATGTATTAAACATAGGATCTGAAAATCCTCATATTTTACTAGATTAAAATTTAAAAGTGAAACATTAATTTAAGAAATTACTTGTTACAGCAGGAAAGAGAACTATGGTTAGGTTAGGTTAAGTTAGGTTAGGTTAGGTTAGATTAGGTTAGGTTAGGTTAAAAATCTGTCTGTTCCATTGTTTTCAAGTTAAGGTTAACCTAACCTAACCTAACCATAGTTCTCTTTCCTGCTGTAACAAGTAATTTCTTAATTAATGTTTCACTTTTAAATTTTACTCTCGTAAAATATGAGGATTTTCAGATCCTATGTTTGATACATTTCATGTTTGTTATTTGCAATAAACAATTTTTAACAATGTTGTTCATTTTATACTTTGCCTGCAAAACTTTCGACATTCTATATATTGCCTAGGCATTATACACAATGCCTAGGCAAAGTTTGTACAATTGTTAAGAAATGAGTTTATTTCACAGATTTTTAACTCTGCCTGAACTCCAGCAGGCATTCTATAGAATGCCTAGGCAAAGTATGAAATGTTTAAAATTCCACACTTTGCCTGCTTCCTTTTGGCAATGTATAGAATGCCTAGGCATTCTATACAATGCCTGATTTTACACTTTGCCGGTAACATATATAACACGCTGAGGGCTCAATCTGCCTACTCCTCAGGTGTTGTCACAGGGGGCAAGGGTTTGTGACTTGACGCCGGGGCCTCAATCTGCCTACTCCTTAGATCGAACTGAGGTATCGAGGGATGTTGGGTGGTATTTATAGCAGCGGGTGCTACTAAAGGACCGTCGGATGTCTTGGTGGGGGCTGGGCATCTGGAAATTAGGGGTTTCCATGCAGTTGGAAGTCTCTGACCGTCGTCATGTTTATTTAAGCAGGAAGGTCGCTTCTCGATTTCGATGGCCTCACGAATTATACGAGCTTGTAGTATTTTTGCTGTGGCACGTCTGTTGGTCTGGCCTACAAATGTTCTATGGCAATCAGAACATGGTATTTCATATATACCCTGTGATTCGTTGACGATTTTGTCCTTGGGGGAGCGGAGGAATGTGGAGATTTTATTGTTGGCTGTAAATATCGTTTTTATGTCCTGCTTTTTGAGAATTCGGCTGATTTTGTCAGTAACTCCTTTAATGTAGGGAAGGAAAGCTTTGTGGAGAACGTTGTTGTCTGTCGGGTCTCTGGGAATGGAAGGAGAAGTTTGATGGCGGCGGATGGATCTGTCAATTTGATGGTCTGTGAAGTGAGGTTAATAGATCTGTGGATGAGGGAATTTACAACGGAATTGGTTTGTACTGGATGATGGTGGGAGTTTGCGTTGAGGTATCGGTTTGTGTGTGTTGGTTTTCTATAGACCGTGTGGGTGAAGGAGTCATTGGTTTTTGTGATGAGGACATCTAAGAATGGAAGGGAATTATTGCTTTCGATTTCCATTGTGAACTTTATATTTGGGTGGAGGTCGTTGAGGTGATCAAGGAAATTATGGAGAGTTTCGGAGCCGTGAGGCCATATGACGAAAACGTCATCTACGTATCTGAACCAGCAAGAGGGTTTGTTGGCGAACGTGTCAATGGCTTTAGTTTCGAAGTCTTCCATGAAAAGGTTCGCAAGGACTAGTGAGAGGGGAGAACCCATGGGAGCGCCTTTTACTTGTTTGTAAAAGGTACCTTGAAAAAGGAAGTATGTACTGGACATACAGTGACTGATGAGGTCAAGTTATAGACCCCCCCTTGACCTGATCCTGGATCCGCCACTGGCTGTTTCAATCGACATTTCAAAATCGTTTGATCTAGTTTGGAATCGGGGTCTCCTTTCTGAACTGCCGTCTTATGGTTCACCTCAATCGTGTGCTTCGTTGAAGAATTTCTTGTCTAATGGGTCTCTATATGTGGTTGTTCATGGAGTATCGTATGATATTCTCTCAATAAATGCAAGTGTTCCACAGGGTTCAGCTCTGACGTGCACTTTGTTTCTGCTCTATATCAATGATTTGCTGCAGAAAACATCTTGTTCGGTGTATAGTTTCGCGGACGATAGGACTCTTCATACTAGTTTTTCTTCAATGGCATGTCTCTCCAAAGCCGATCTATCTTTATCTGATATGCAGATGTCAGGAATAACTATTTCTAAAACGTCAAGTATCTCGATGCTAGGAATTACGATCAGTAATAATATCTCATGGGCTTCCCTGAAGCTTGGATTTCTATTTTGTGTGCGAAATTCCCACCTTTTTGTTGTGAGCTTGGAGACCTGACAAACCTCTCTTGCTCAGGTACTATTTTGAATAGAACAGCTGAGCTTTGGAACATCCTTGCCGAGAGAGTTTTTTCCGAGGCTTAAAATCTTCTAAAATTTAAAGTTAATGTTAATTCGTATCACCTGTGTCTTGATTCACGAGGTGTTCTTTGAAAGTTATAGGGCTCCCCTTTCTTGTGGAACTATATATATGTATATATATATATATATATATATATATATATATATATATATATATATATATATATAAAAGAGGAAATACTCGAATATTGGTGATTTCTCAGGCTTGTTGTGGAAAAATCAATTTTCGAGGAATGTACAATGGGACGATCGACACCAGTTTACCAAGTTTTTAACGAAAAAATATTTCAATAAAGACTTCAACTCGACAAATCTCAGTTCCACCAATAATTTCCCTCCTTTATTACTTGAATATCGAAGCATCTTTTCCCATTTCCTGGCTGTACCCAATCTTAAACATCAATTAAGGCGAGTTCAGAATTTAATGAACTAAATTACGACATAAGATGGCGGGTGAGTTCTAAGATCGTCTCCACTTAGAAACAAAATTAGCAAAGTTGGCGGTGTCTCCCTCTCACACCTCCCAGTTCCCTGCCCAGAGCTTTCAATGATTTAGGGTTGCAAAGCAGGTAATGATTGCTCTAACAGGATTGTATTCCAAGAAAGTTGCAGGAATGTTTCTTTGATAGGTCTTTGCAAAAATATGTAGCGTTCCCAAAATTGGTATATCTATAGTCTTCTTCTATATGTATAGTAGTATTATAATAGTAGGAGAGCCCACGATGCTAAATCGGCATTTACTCGAGCGTCATAGAGACCTATTGGGTTGCGAAGCTTAGATGATAAAAAGAAAAAAATGTTATATAATGTATACCTTTTCATCGGTGGGGGGAGCGGCTATACACTTTCAAAAATGTAAAAAAAAACTGTTGCAAGAACATACTCGAGCGCGTCAGATATTGATATCATTTATGTCCTACATATTTTTAAAAATGTACGTATGTTAATCTGATTGTTTCCATGATGGGGGTGGCCGTACGTAAGGGTTGAAAATGAAAAAAAAAATCTCGAGCGCGTCAAAATTTCTGAGGGGATGTTAAGTGAACCTAAAAACATCTCTTATATAATAATCTGACGGTTTGGATGTGACGCAGACTCGCAGCCGTTATAAGAATGTGAAAAAAAATTCGTCATTTTGAAATACACAAGCGCGTCAGATCAAGATATAATATATGGTTCATCTGCTTTACGCCCTAGACGTTGCGTTGTAGTCTCATAATCTGACGATTATCTGGAGGGATTCGCCAATTCTGCCAATTTGAATTTTTTTTATTTTTTTTTTTCAATATTTGGACTTAATTGAAAATCTCAGGAAAAAACATACAAATAAAAAAAGTCTGTTTTTTTGAAGAATACTTGAAAATAATTGTGAGCAATTCAATTTTCAAAATTTTAAAACGTTGAATATTCGTTGTAAACAATATCATGCCACCAACGAGTCTGTGTGATCAACTGTCATGGCATCATGGCAACAGAAACCAGAGTGGGGACGAAGTGAGAGAGTAATAGATAGAGATGGAGTGAGAGAGAAATAGACACGTGGAGAAGGGAATATAGGCTCACGTAGCTGCACACATTAAACTTTATTGATGAGTTTTTATTATTTCGGCTTGTGGAAATCGTCAGATTATATATTTTCTGTAATTATTGGAAATTATTCCCTTCAGAATAAAAATAAAATTAGCCACGCTCGAGAATGTCGAGATGACGTTTTTTTTTCAACTTTGTAGCCCTCCTCTTTCTCTAGGTCACTCTCGAATTGTCAGATTATTGGAATATACACGTTTCAGGATGTAACTAACTCACCCTACCTTAATCTGACGCGCTCGAGAATTTCAGATAATCCATTTTTTCTACTAATCTGATCCTTTATCTTTGAAGGGCGGCCATATATATAGGGCTCATATATGGTGGAAGTACTTAACCGGGTACAAGGTAACCCCCTGTATATTAATCTGCCGCGCTTTAGTAAATCCCGAAATTCCCGAAATCCCCGCTTGGGCTCCCCTATTATAAATAGGTGCGTGTCTCACTTCGTATGTTTGTTTGTAGAGGGGGATATTTTCGGAAATACTGATCCGATTTTGAAAATGCTTTCACTAACAGAGAGCTACCCTATATTCAGGATTGATAAATAAGTGAGAAATAATAGTTTATGTGAATCAAGTCGGAGAAAAGCGGACGAGATGTGATGCTTTAACGGTGTGCGCTGACTAAACGGTTCGGTTCAGACGAACATAATGTTCACCAAAAATGTTGGTCTCTCTCAGTTCCACAAAAAGTCCGTAGTGCAATATAGCTAGCTTCTTTATTTGAATCACTACAAAGGGGTTTTTGTTAATGTACATGTATACTTCTTTGTAAATGGTGACACCTATAATAAATAAATAAAATGCTTTGTCCTGAATAACTGACTGACGGATCAACGCACACCCTAAACCGATGATCAACCTGGAACTCGGATGGTGTGTTCTTTTAATCCAGAAAATGAAACTAAAAATGGTGAAACCTCGCAATTTTTTCGTCCAGCACCGATTTAACAAAAATTTGGTATTAGGCTCATTTAATAATAATAATAATAATAATAATAATAATAATAATAATAATAATAATAAGGAGCTGTAAGGAGAACCTGCTGATTGATAGATGTATCACGCAGGACTCCGTGCAGTATAAGCGGAATCTTTCTATGGCCTGGATCGACTATCGCAAGGCATTCGATACAACATCACATGAGTTGCTGTTGTACTTACTCGAGTGCCTTGCGGTACCCGATCAAATAGTGAGATGCATCGAACAACTGATGCCGCTCTGGAGGACCCGCTTCACCATAACATCAGGTGAAAGCAGGATCCAAACAGAGCCGGTCATCATAAGAAGAGGTGTTTTTCAGGGAGATTCCCTCAGCCCTCTTCTCTTCTGCATCTCACTAATGCCATTGTCCGTTGCGCTCAGGAAAACCCGGGGATATAACTGCGGCACCCCTGGAAACCGGAGGCATAAGGTCACCCATCTTTTCTATATGGATGACCTTAAGCTCTATGCCTCTGGAGAAAGGGACCTACAGCAGTCCCTCAGGGTGGTGCAGGAGTTCACGCATGCTATCGGTATGGAATTCGGGATTGACAAATGTGCACTGGTTCATCTCAAAAGAGGACGATGCGAGGATTTCGCGGAGGATGCCCAACTCGTAGACGGAAGCATTCTACATCATTTGAATGCCGGAGAGACATACACCTATTTGGGTGTGGAACAACGCCACACCCAAGAGGTAGACTCGGTGAAAAATGCTCTCCGTGGCAAGTATAGGCAGAAACTACGGCAGATCTGGTCCTCAGAGCTGTCGGGCAAAAACAAAGTTTCTGCCACCAACATGCTTGCCATTCCGATTCTACTCTACTCCTTCGGAGTAGTCAAGTGGACTCAGGAAGAGTTGCGGCAACTTGACGTGAAGACTCGCAAAATGATGCATATGCACAGAAGCATGCATCCCAAATCGTCCGTTCCACGGTTATATCTCCTTCGACAACAAGGGGGCCGTGGACTTTTGAGTTTGGAGTGTCTCCACAACAGAATGGTGCTGGATGGAGCCTGTAGAGTCATCAGGAGTTCGGATCCCCTACACTGCATGGTCCGACATCACGAACATGCAGGAGTCGGAGCCTTTTTATTCAAGGCAGCAAGGCGCGCTGCTGATGAACTTGGTATAGTCTTCGACACCGAGCGGGTGAACCAACTCTCTGTCACCGAGTTGGAGCCCGCACGGAGAAAAGCTCACATCAAGGCTGCAGAGAATGCCAAAATGCTGCAGCTGCATACAGACAAGCCCATGCATGGAGTCTTCTTTAAGAACATCGAGGACCATGGCTTGTCTGTTAAGCTGACATTTGCCTTCCTCAGGTCAGGTGAGCTGAAGTCGGAGACTGAAGGGTTTATCATGGCGTGCCAAGACGGTGTCTTCAACACACTAGTCTACCGGAGCCGCGTGATGGGTATAGAGGTCCCTGATACTAGATGCAGGGCCTGCCGACAGGCGCCCGAGACTTTGATGCATTTGCTGTCATCTTGTGCAGTTTATGCGGTCTCGGCCTATATCCATCGCCATAACGCGGCCTTACGAGTGCTGTACTATTTTCTTCGGCACTCGTATGAAATAGACAGGACACCGGTGCTGCCTTACGCTCCAGGGGATATTGAGTCCGTTGTGGAAAATGAAAGGTGCCGAATTTTCTGGAACTTTTCATTTCCCACCCTCAGGCAAATACAGGCCAATAAGCCTGATATAGTCCTCTTCGACCACCGAAGTAAGACGATATTCGTTATTGAGTTTTCGGCCCCTGCCGAAACGAATATCGTCCGAAAAGAGGAGGAAAAACGGACAAAGTACCAGGATTTACTTTACGAACTCCGCAGGCTCCACCCAGACTATTCTGTCAAGTTAGTGGTTCTGATTATAGGTGTTCTCGGTGGTTCCAGATCAACGCTACTCTCGGAGCTCAAGATCATACCGGCATGCCGTAATGCGGCAGAGATCTTGGCCGGCCGCATGCAGAAGGCCGTTATTCTCGGTTCGTTGCGTCTGCTCAGGACTCACGATTCTCGGAGCCAGTGACCACTTACCCCGCGGTGCGGGGAGTGGTCATTGGTTAATTATACTAGCGCGTCCGCCCACTGGGTCGGAGCAGTGGGAAGTACGGACCCGACTAGGCTTGTTTAGACGACAAATATAATAATAATAATAACGCTACTCTCGGAGCTCAAGATCATACCGGCATGCCGTAATGCGGCAGAGATCTTGGCCGGCCGCATGCAGAAGGCCGTTATTCTCGGTTCGTTGCGTCTGCTCAGGACTCACGATTCTCGGAGCCAGTGACCACTTACCCCGCGGTGCGGGGAGTGGTCATTGGTTAATTATACTAGCGCGTCCGCCCACTGGGTCGGAGCAGTGGGGAGTACGGACCCGACTAGGCTTGTTTAGACGACAAATACATAATAATAGGGCAAGGTGGAGGGGCCCAAACCGATAGACAGCCCAATGACGACTCTGGCAATGGACATGGACAACGTTTTGAGTGGACCGACGGACTGAGAGACGACCTGATGCGGTGCTACGAGAGTAGTGAGCCCGCCCGAAGGGGATACATGGCAAGAATGCATGCACTGTGGTGCGTGGCACACCCGGAGCATGCCGCCTTTTCCGCCCAAAATCTCAGGGATTATGTATCCCATCTTCGTGGCCGTGGCTATGTGCGTGCCCCACCGAGGCCGGTTGAGCAGGCGGTAGAAATACCGCCAGTGCGATTGGTGGAGGAGAGGGTGCGCCTGGAAGCACCGAGAACCCACAACATCGGGACCCGGAGGATGCTTCACAGAGTGAAGCCCCTCAGGCCAGAACAACTGGCCCTAGTGGATGCAGAGGTTCGTAGTGCGCTTACAGAAGAGGCCGACATCTGGCAGATCAACTGTGCCGTGTATGACGCAGTTCAGGCTCTTTCTGGGAGAGAGGGAGGTGACAGATCCTTCGACCCCTCTAGGAAGCATGAACAGCGCATACACAAGATGGAGGCTAAGATCAAGTCGGCGAGACAACACGCGTCTCGTATCCAATGTGTGATGGACTACTTAGCGGCTAATAGACCATTTACGCACGCAGTGCGGCAAATCGCTGCAAAACTGCGGAGATCCCATCACACATTGAATCGAGGAGTGCTGCTCACCATCAAGCAGCATTGCCTTGAGAGGATACGAATGCTGGTGACTGCAAAAAAGTCACTAGTGAGGCGGGCGAGGGCTTTCTCAGAGAACAAACAGTTCCGCGAGAAACCCTCTCGCCTATTCCAATTGCCTCCGCGTGTTGTGGATAATCCGCCGGCCGCTGATCGGGTGGAATCCTTCTGGAAAGGTATCTACGAGCATCCGCAACCACTCAACCGAGACACTCCAGCCCTGACGCAGTTTGAAGCTTTCTCTAGGAGGCTTCAACAGCCTGAGCCCGAAATACTGCGTCAACCGATAACCACGGATGAAGTTCGGAGAGCCCTTGAGGGTTCGAAGAACTTTGCTGCTCCAGGCCCTGATGGCCTCAATAACTATTGGTGGAAAAAGTTACCGAGCACCCACCACCATTTGGCCAGAATATTCAGTTCTTGGCTGAACGGAGAGCAGCTGATTCCGGAATGGTTTGTCGAGGGGCGAACCGTGCTAATCCCGAAGAACGGAGATTTGTCGGATCCTAAGAATTACAGACCGATAGCATGCTTGAATACGTGTTACAAGATGTTTACACGCATCTTGTATATGCGTACTCTCCAAGCAGTTGACCCGGTGTTCGAACGGATATATGAGCAAAAAGGGTCGAAGAGGGGTTCCGCGGGCTGTAAGGAGAACCTGCTGATCGATAGATGTATCACGCAGGACTCCGTGCAGTATAAGCGGAATCTTTCTATGGCCTGGATCGACTATCGCAAGGCATTCGATACAACATCACATGAGTTGTTGTTGTTGTACTTACTCGAGTGCCTTGCGGTACCCGATCAAATAGTGAGATGCATCGAACAACTGATGCCGCTCTGGAGGACCCGCTTCACCATAACATCAGGTGAAAGCAGGATCCAAACAGAGCCGGTCATCATAAGAAGAGGTGTTTTTCAGGGAGATTCCCTCAGCCCTCTTCTCTTCTGCATCTCACTAATGCCATTGTCCGTTGCGCTCAGGAAAACCCGGGGATATAACTGCGGCACCCCTGGAAACCGGAGGCATAAGGTCACCCATCTTTTCTATATGGATGACCTTAAGCTCTATGCTTCTGGAGAAAGGGATCTACAGCAGTCCCTCAGGGTGGTGCAGGAGTTCACGCATGCTGTCGGTATGGAATTCGGGATCGACAAATGTGCACTGGTTCATCTCAAAAGAGGACGATGCGAGGATTTCGCTGAGGATGCCCAACTCGTAGACGGAAGCATTCTACATCATTTGAATGCCGGAGAGACATACACCTATTTGGGTGTGGAACAACGCCACACCCAAGAGGTGGACTCGGTGAAAAATGCTCTCCGTGGCAAGTATAGGCAGAAACTACGGCAGATCTGGTCCTCAGAGCTGTCGGGCAAGAACAAAGTTTCTGCCACCAACATGCTTGCCATTCCGATTCTACTCTACTCCTTCGGAGTAGTCAAGTGGACTCAGGAAGAGTTGCGGCAACTTGACGTGAAGACTCGCAAAATGATGCATATGCACAGAAGCATGCATCCCAAATCGTCCGTTCCACGGTTATATCTCCTCCGACAACAAGGGGGCCGTGGACTTTTGAGTTTGGAGTGTCTCCACAACAGAATGGTGCTGGATGGAGCCTGTAGAGTCATCAGGAGTTCGGATCCCCTAAACTGCATGGTCCGAGATCATGAACATGCAGGAATCGGAGCCTTTTTATTCAAGGCAGCAAGGCGCGCTGCTGATGAACTTGATATAGTCTTCGACACCGAGCAGGTAAACCAACTCTCTGTCACCGAGTTGGAGCCCGCTCGGAGAAAAGCTCACATCAAGGCTGCAGAGAATGCTAAAATGCTGCAGCTGCATACAGACAAGCCCATGCATGGAGTCTTCTTTAAGAACATCGAGGACCATGGCTTGTCTGTTAAGCTGACATTTGCCTTCCTCAGGTCAGGTGAGCTGAAGTCGGAGACTGAAGGGTTTATCATGGCGTGCCAAGACGGTGTCTTCAACACCCTAGTCTACCGGAGCCGCGTGATGGGTATAGAGGTCCCTGATACTAGATGCAGGGCCTGCCGACAGGCGCCCGAGACTTTGATGCATTTGCTGTCATCTTGTGCAGTTTATGCGGTCTCGGCCTATATCCATCGCCATAACGCGGCCCTACGAGTGCTGTACTATTTTCTTCGGCACTCGTATGAAATAGACAGGACACCGGTGCTGCCTTACGCTCCAGGGGATATTGAGTCCGTAGTGGAGAATGAAAGGTGTCGAATTTTTTGGAACTTTTCATTCCCCACCCTCAGGCAAATACAGGCCAATAAGCCTGATATAGTCCTCTTCGACCACCGAAGTAAGACGATATTCGTTATTGAGTTTTCGGCCCCTGCCGAAACGAATATCGTCCGAAAAGAGGAGGAAAAACGGACAAAGTACCAGGACTTACTTTACGAACTCCGCAGGCTCCACCCGGACTATTCTGTCAAGTTAGTGGTTCTGATTATAGGTGTTCTCGGTGGTTCCAGACCAACGCTACTCTCGGAGCTCAAGATCATACCGGCATGCCGTAATGCGGCAGAGAACTTGGCCGGCCGCATGCAGAAGGCCGTTATTCTCGGTTCGTTGCGTCTGCTCAGGACTCACGATTCTCGGAGCCAGTGACCACTTACCCCGCGGTGCGGGGAGTGGTCATTGGTTAATTTTACTAGCGCGTTCGCCCACTGGGTCGGAGCAGTGGGGAGTACGGACCCGACTAGATTTGTTTAGATAATAATAATAATAATAATAATAATAAATCGTCTTTATTCACCTTGCAAAAAATATAGGCTCATACGTTTTTATATTCTGTGACATAGATGAATGGGCGAAGTGTCAGCTAATGCTGTTTTAAAACTTAACCCTTGAAAAAGAGGGACAGAAAAAGAATGTTAACAATATATAAAAAGGAACATTAAATACCACTTTCATCACTATCTCATAGCTATACACGAGAGAAATAATCAATCAATTGAACATGCACAATCACGAGTATATCGAATGGAAGCATTTCAGCCATACATTAGTTCCTTCAGTTTCTTTTTGAAGTTCATTATATTATAGTTCCGAAAATTAATAGGTAAAGAATTGTAGTACTTGGGAGCTGTGTATGAGAAACTTCGCTTGTACAAACTGGTTTTGAATTTGGGTATGACCATGGTGTTTTTGTTTCGTGTTCTTGAAGTGTTATAATTACGGAAGGTGATTAATTTGGCAGCTAGGTATGTTGGCATAGAAGTTGTTACTACTTTGTGAGTTAATGTTAGCAAATGAAGTTTCCTCAGTTCCTCCAACCTCAGCCATCCAGATTCCCTGAACTTTGCACTGATGTGATCATACTTTCGAATACCGTAAGCAAAACGTATGCAGGAATTTTGAATTCGTTGTAATCTGAAGGCATCAGTCTGCAAGAGTGCGGGGCCATAGACGACATCACAATATGAGAGCTTGGAGATGATCAGGGATTGACAAAGGTTCAGTTTAAGTTTTGGGGTGGATAAAATGTCCCGAGAGGGGTACAACTGTCTCAGCATATTAAAGGAACTTTGACATAAGTGACTGACGTGCTTTGTGAATCGCAGTTGCTGATCAAACCAGACGCCCAAATTTTTACATTCGCTGACAAATGGAATTAGTTCACCTGAGAGCCCAAATAGCACAAGTACGTCCAGTGGACGTACTGCATATGTACGGTGAGGATGTATTGTACGTATTTAGGACGTACTTTTGTCTCCGACAGACGTACATAAGACCTCCCTGCGACTTACCGTTTCCGCATAGTCGGTAATCCCAGGTACGTACTTTTCTAGTCCACACAGGACCTGAAATGTACAGAAAGGGGAACTGTTTGGGACATTCCGAAAACGTACATTTTCCATTCTGTATGCGCTATCCCAAGTAGAACAAACATATTTGACCAATATTGGTTCAATATTACGGGAATATTAACCTTATATTGTAGATGATATCAATAGTGGCCACAAAAAAAATGTGAACATTCGGCGATATTAGATCAATATTCGAAAACAACGTAATGATATATCATTTGATATCACTTAATGAATCTAAGTTTTCATATTCGGGATTATTCATTTCTTTTTTACCAAATAGTCAAGTTGGAAATTTTACTCATTCAAGTGTACTAACCATCTAACCTAATACTTACTTGGAAAAAGACCTGGCTGCTGCGGGGCTTGAACTCTCGACCTTTTCTATGGAGATATTATTGTCGACCACTGTTACGCTCTACGGCACGGAGATACTTGTTTTTAAGAAGGAGTTGGGTGCTATAGATGTGATGACTTCAAGTTAGTTTTGTTCGAGATAATATTAAAATTTTAGAAAGTTCAGTAACAATGAAAATATATTCGAAAAAAGACTAAAGGATCACTGTCTCATGTGATGGCGGTTTTGGAATATCAAACTTGCTGTGCAAAAAATTATGTATGTAATTTTCTGGTATTTAAATTCACCACATGTCGATGTTTCAATTTTCCAATTTTTTTTAGAAATAATTCATTATGATGAATATTGCATTACCAATATTGATATATGTTTGAATACACTAAGTGATCACTCTCAAAATCCCAATACCCCTGGAACCGAAAGGGACCCAATACGTACGTACTCGGGAGGTCCAAACAGTATGTACATACTAACAGAAATGTAGAAAATGAAAGGAACCCAATCCGTACGTACTTGGGAGGTCCAAACAGTATGTACAAAAAAGTACGTCAACGAGACGTCCAGATAGTATGTACATACGATTTCCAAAAATGTACGTCATTACTATGTCCCGCAAACGTTTCGAAAGATACGTATCTGAAAGGGACTCAATATGTACGCACCTGGAAGGTCCAAATAGTACGAACATAGTTCTTCCAAACATGTACGTAAATGATACGTCTGAGCAGTACGTACATGGGATTCACAAAAAAACACGTCATTGGTATGTCCCTAATTCATTCCCAAAAGTACGTACCTGAAGAGGAGTTAATGTAAACGTATCAGGGACACTCAATAAAGTACGTACATAGTACTTCCAAGAATGTACGTTTTTATTACATTCCGATTGGAACGGGACCAAGTATGTACCTACATGGGACGTCTAACCAGTACATACATGGTACATCCGGTAATGTACGTTCTTCGAATGTCTCCTATACGTCCCGGGACGTATCGACGTAACTGGGACATAAATGGTTCGTCTTCAGGACGTCGTGTGCTATTTGGGAGGTGAAGTGTAAAATCAGCCTCAGCCATTACACGTTTAGAATTATTTCCGATAATCATAGCATGAGACTTACGAGGATTGATCTTTAGGTTATGAGCAGTTGAAAGATCGAGCAAAGAGTTCAGATCCTCATTCACTCGTGCTGAAGTTGAGTTGACGTTGTTTATATCAAAACTGACGTACAATTGAGTGTCGTCAGCATAGTGATGGATATTACAGTACTTCATTGTCTCATGAAAATCACAAATATATAAGGAAAACAATAAAGGCCCAAGGACTGACCCTTGAGGTACGCCAAATTGAATAGGGAGTGTTCCTGAAGTTTCACCACCTAGTGTTATTGACTGTGTCCGAAATGAGAGAAAACTTCTGATGAGGGCCACTGAGCTCTGATGGAATCCTAAATATTTTAGTTTTTTACAGAGGACATCATGATCTATGGTATCAAAAGCTTTGGTATAGTCGAGCAAAACCAGACACGAGAGTTCACCTCTGTCTACCGATCGATACAAGTCATCCGTGACATTTAATAGTGCAGTGGTTGTACTATGGTCAGAGCGGAATCCAGATTGGGCTGGAGTAATAATGTTTCGACTGATTACAAAGTCGAATATTTGTTCTTTGAGAATTTTCTCGAATGCCTTCGAGAGGGTTGGGAGAATACTGATAGGTCTCAGATGTGCCAATTCTGTGGGATAGTTGCATTTAGGTATAGGTAAGACAGCTGCATTCTTCCATATTGAGGGAAAATGATTTGATTCAACTGCCTTGTTGAATATAGAAGTTATATGGTCAATTAAATGCTCCTCCACATACTTGATCATTTTCAGAGAGATTCCATCAGAACCCACAGCGTTGCTCTTAATTGCGCGAATATAGTTTTTTACTTTCTCTGAGCTCACAGTTTTGAATTTGAAATTGTGAAAGTCACGTACATCATCATACCTGTCCAATAACGATTTATTGGACATTCGTTTTTTCTGGGTGAGAGATATCTGTGAAGTAAGCATTTATGCGTTGTGCGTTTTTCAGGTCACTGGGAAGGTCGGACTCATTTTTTCGTAGTATGTCCAAGTTCCTCAAAGTATTCCATGTCTGTCGTGAGTCTTTATTCTTTAGAACAAATTTCAGGTATTCCTTTTTTTCCACGCGGATCGCACGAGTAGTGTAGTTTCTGAGATCTTTGTAACTAACCCAGTCGCTTAGTTTCTCAGTTTGTTTGAATTTTTTGTAGGCCTTGTTCCTAGCAGCCATCATTTCCCTAATGTTCCCTGTTATGCATGGTGCAGGAGGTTTAGTAACCCTTACTCGGCGAAAGGGGGCGTGTATGTTGAAGATTTTCAAAATATTTCCATTTAGAAAAGCAAGCATTTCATCGACAGTGTTAAGAGTATAAATAGTGTCCCAATCGATAAACATAAGATCTTCATAAAAACAATTGTTATTGAGTTTTGAAAAATCCCGATACGAGAGATATTTAATTTTATTTGTTTTACGTGTGCCTTCAAATTTACATTTAATCAGAAGATGATCTGAAATTCCTTCAAGGTCAACTGTGTCAACTTCGGTTATCAGATCAGACTCAGAACATACAAGAATGTCAATGAGGGTTTGCGTTGTGGAGGTGACTCTCGTAGGAGTATTTACCAGCTGCTGGAGATCATACGAGTTGAGAAGATTGTGAAAGTGATCAGTGCGTGTGTCAGATGATAATAGATTGACGTTGAGATCCCCGGTCATTATAAACGAATCGCAGGTTGGCAAAAGATCAGAGATAGTATTTTCTAACTCATTCAGACAATGAATAAGATTTGCTTGAGGCGGGCGGTAGATTGTTCCGAAAATAAACGTTTTACCTTTAATTTTTATTGAAATCCACCGTTGCTCAAGAAAGTCACTCATCTGTGTAAATAATAATTCGCTCTTAAAAGAATTGTGTACGTAAAATCCAAATTAAAGTTCAAAGTAATAATTGGTATGAAAGATGTGCTTTTGGGATTGCTTGAACAAGTGGACAACAAAATGGTATATATACACAGAAACAATTACATAATAGAATAAATTTATATAAATAGTATTAATATTATTGACAAGTTAATGTCATTGAGAACGAGTATATAAACTGTTCAATATAAACAAAATACAATATTGATAATTATTATCACAGTTATAATTTCAATTCAATTATCTGCCAGGTATTAGTTTCCGAGATGTTTTTGTAGATCCAATAAGTGTAGCTTAAATTTTTTGCGAAAAATATTTATAGTTGGTTCCTCATAAATGATAATATACTGGTTGAGGATATCGACAGCAATATAGGAGAAGCAATGTTGAAACATGGTAGTTCTATGACGTGGAATAGCATATAAGTCCGCACTACGGGTATCACGTGAGTGAATATCCGATGTTTTGGCGAGAAGCTTCATTAGATAATATGGGGTACGGAGCTTGACTACTTTATGAATGAGTACCGCGTACTGAAGTAGGGTCCTATAATTGTACTTCAAGATGTCCATTCTATTGTAGTGAGGGGTTATATGCTCCCTCTTAGTGAGTTGAGAAAAAGAGAATCACAGAAAGGGTGACTATCAATTTCAACGAGGGGGTACTTTGGGGGTTGTTTTCAGATTTTTCCGTAGAAAAAAGTGGGTACCAATCTTATTTTGATCATAAGTCGGACAATTTTCATGCAAGAGACATTTTTTTTTTCATTTGAAAGCTCTAATCAAATACTTTGAAAAAGATTATATATGAGCTTTCTTCGAAAAATACAATTTTTTTCTGTTAGTTCGCTTTAAATCTTCCAATTTATACATTTGACGAAAAAAGCTAAGCATTAATTTGCTGTATCTCAGTTCGTATTTGTCGTGGAAATATTATAAAAAAGCATTGTTTTTGTTTTATTTAAAAGCTACAATTTTGCTCTATACATACATTTTTTTGATAAAATGTATATTTTTATTATTCGCAAAAAACATTAAAAAAACTGTTACTTTCAACTTCGAATAACTCAAAAAATATTACTTTTGCGAAAAAAACGTATGGAACATTTTTTTCTCAGAATTACTTTTTCCGTCAATTCCTACAGTTAAAATATAATAAATATTTCAACCTCTGAGATGGCGTGGCAACCACCCCAAAGGCTCTAGCGTACAGCGGCATCATATAGAAAATGATCCTTTAGCTATTCCCTACTTACCATGAAAATTTCAAGTAAATCCATGGTGGACGAAAAAATTGCGAGCCAAAATGCTTCATTTCCTGGACTATTGTATGACGTAGGCATCCGATAAGAAAGGCTTTTCCAAAATTCCACCCATGAGAGGGTGAAAAAAGGGTCAAAGTTTGTATGGGACAAGGTGATTCCTAGGTCCAATCTACTTCAAATTTTGCAGAAATATTCTCTTCAATTTGATTGATGGAAAACGCGTTTTGTATTTTATGGAAATTCATTTGTACAATTGTGATTTTATTACTTTTATTTTGAAGTTATGCCTTTTATCTATATCATTGTTTTTTCCCTACATAATGTATTTTTCTTGGCAGGCAGTCAGAACAAGTTTGAACGATTGTTTTGAATTGATGAGATTGGATATTTTTTTAATCATCAGTGTTATATATATATATATATATATATATATATATATATATATATATATATACCGTGTGACACAGACTCATGGTACACCCTCGTTTTCTCCTTTGTTTTCCTAGGTATATTTTTGAAATTCGGAACATTGAATATGCTCACTGAACAGCATTTCTCGACATATCTGAAAGAAAAAAACAACTTCCAATTTTTCCGGAAATGACATCAACTTTCGATTCTTGAATGGGACACCCTGTATATTTTCATGAGGAATCCAACGATACCAGGTTTGATGATGTTATCTCCAATGACTGCGGAGATATCGCCATTTATATTATCCATAAGCTCAACGAGTAGGAGAGAGAAACTTTTTCTGGCGGGTCAATCCAATTCTCTCTCCCACTCATTGAGGTAATGAATAAAATAAATGGCGATATCTCCGAAGTCATTGGAGATAACATCATCAAACCTGGTATCGCTGGATTCCTCATGATCATCCCTAGCCGATCATGTAACAATATACAGGG
The DNA here is from genome assembly GCA_032362365.1 of Zygogramma bicolorata. Classification (NCBI taxonomy): domain Eukaryota; kingdom Metazoa; phylum Arthropoda; class Insecta; order Coleoptera; family Chrysomelidae; genus Zygogramma; species Zygogramma bicolorata. The sequence continues at coordinate 3,470,475 of JAVJAQ010005172.1, forward strand.
TGTGCCATTCAAGAATCGAAAGTTGATGTCATTTCCAGAAAATTTGGAAGTTTTTTTTCTTTCAGATATGTCAAGAAATGCTGTTCAGTGAGCATATTCGATGTTCCGAATTTCAAAAATATAGCTAGAAAAACAAAGGAGAAAACGGGGGTGTACCATGAGTCTGTGTCACACGGTATACTCGTTTATTCATCAATATATTGATATCTTGAGAGTGATATTTGATTGGAATCACTGCGTGTGACGAAGTACACTGACAAAATGAATTAGGAAAGCAGTATATGGTATAATTTTCTCTTCCGAATATCCAATTCTTTTCACTAATGCCCTCAATTTGTTTCAGGTGTTTCCCAACTAGTATCATCAATACAAGAAAAATCAGCGAACGCTAGTAGTTCATGTCTATCCGTAACAAACTCGGATGTCAGTGATTGTGAGAGCGATATCGACATAGTAGGAGACACAAAACAACTGAATTATGGATACAAAAGGGCTTAATGACGTAGGAAATCGAATGAGTGATGTTTTTTTATTTTTTGTTGTTTAGTTTTGAATGATGAGGTTCGATATGGCCGTCGAAAGCATCACGATCTAGTCTTTTTTATATTCATTATTTATTTGTTAATGGTCTTTGATCTGGAGTTATGTGTTTATATTGTACATACATATATAGATGAATATTTTTGAATTTTATAATTTTTAACGACATGTAATATGTAATACTATTGATGCATCGTAGTGGGCGAGCTATTGAAAAAACACGAATTGGATATCGCCAATCGTCAGTGATCTGAATCCTGAATTGAGAAGGGGTTTTTCGTGGGGCAACACTAAGGTGGCTATATACTGGTGTGTTTACTCCATATAAAAGATTGGCAGCAAATCAGACGACCGATATGGCCAACTTGATCAGAAAATTGATGATGTAGGCGTAGTAGTACTGCAAAAAATCCGCCAGGTACCGGCACTATTGCAGTGGAGATGAAAGTCCTGTGTTGCCAAGTGGCAATGTCGTTGCGAATTCTGGTCCAGATCAGTAGAAACACAATGCAAATTTATTCCAACTGAGAAATTATTTTCAAACTTCATGGAATAAAAAACGCATAAAGTTAAACACAAATTTGGCGCGTTTTGGTGTTTTCAATAACCTCACATATCCAGTCCCGATAAATTCTCTATCCTTTTACAAAAACATCAGAATTGGCAACAGCGTGTTCCATGGATCGAGTGATCACGAAAATTAATAGAAATTTTTGATAACCAGCGCTCCCTCATGGCTACTGATGAACTACCACGCCTTGTCCACAGGTTTGTCTGAAACAATATCGCAACATTAGAAACACCAGTATATAGACATCTTAGGTAACACCATCACCATCTACTGGATTTGACGGAAATGACTCAAACTCCAATCACCTCAAGTGATTTCTTAAGAAGGTAAAGGAATTTGCAATATTGCAAATGGGTCTCATCAGTGGCACTTGGTTGGACTTGTGATTTCAATGCAGTTCGAATCGTTTGTCCCATTATTAAGGAAGAACATATCTGAATTCTGGTGCGGATGGTGTTAAGCGAAAAAGCAAAACGCCATCTACTGGATAAATTGAAAACACTCACATCCAATACGAGTTGCGCTAACCGATTTAGCATTTTGTGCAGAAGAAACTGATACTGCTGTACCTAAAGACAAGGGTTAGTGATGTCCGTTATATACAGAAAAATGAAATGAGAAACTACCTGCAGGAATGATGGAACAACCAGCAATATTTCATCGTATAAAGAAACTCTTCTTCAAATTACTCTAATTAATCTTTCAACATTAGATTGAATATGCGGCTAATAGTGATATTAAAAACCCTAAGACTGATAAGATAAATCAGAAAAAAAACGGGAATATACGAAAGACTATAAAAAAAAGTATATTGGTCAAAGGCGGCGGTGAATCAGTATCACTACTTTTATTCGGGTTCGAAGGCCGTCGTTTTTTGGAATTTCTTCCTGACGTTTCGCTGGCTCGAGTGGCTAGCTTCTTCAGAGGTTCATTCATCTTGGAATTCACTCCGATGACTGGAGATTGTTTCTTCGCAAGTTGTGAATAATAATAACTCGTGTCAGGGAGCATTATACTCACGTAGTGTACGGAGAACTGAGAATTTTTGTACAATTTGAGACGGATGAAAAATTGACAAGCTAATCTTCTCGAAACATTCTGAAGCCTAGAGATATTAAAAACCCTAAGACTGATAAGATAAATCAGAAAAAAAACGGGAATATACGAAAGACTATAAAAAAAAGTATATTGGTCAAAGGCGGCGGTGAATAATAATAACTCGTGTCAGGGAGCATTATACTCACGTAGTGTACGGAGAACTGAGAATTTTTGTACAATTTGAGACGGATGAAAAATTGACAAGCTAATCTTCTCGAAACATTCTGAAGCCTAGAGATAACTAAACGTAGTAGAAATATTTTTCAATGACCGAAGGCCTGGCTATTCAGTCACAGGACATTGAAAGAATAGGAGTTGTTTTCAATAGGTCCGATGGTTGGTCTTCAATCTTCTCAGGAAGAACTTGACAGATAGTAGAGCAGTAAAGCTCATCCAATGTGCCAAGATGAACAGCTGTACCTCCATCACTTCCAATGGTTTCCAGGTTCAGTACCAATGTCTTCTCCTGAAGATGTTGATTGAGTAATTCATCTCTATTATCTTCAAATGTGGGGAAATTAAATTACCCAAAAAATATATATAAAATTTGGTTAAAAGTTCCAACAACAAGTAATTATAAATGATGAGATTGGAACCTTTGGAGTAAAAGTTGAAACTTTTTGTAGACATCAATTACCCCAAAACAAAACTGAGATCAATTGAGTGCAAATGAAATAAGTAGAAGTTTAAATAATTTTTTTATATACAGAGTCAAATGAAAGAAAGCCTGTAATGCCTAGAGAACACTTCGTGAATCAAGGGACAAGAGATACGAATAAATATAAATAGATTTTTGATGTTTGTAAGCCTCAGGAAAATTCTACTCCGTTAGGGGGTTCGAAAGTTCTGCTGTTCTACTGAAAAAATCACCTGAGCAAGAGAGGTTTGACAGGTCTCCAAACTCAAAACAAAGGGGTGGGAATTCCGCACTCATCCGGTCATCCGGGTGGATGCTACCATGGGTGGAACGATTGACGACCAGTTAGAAGAGCACCAAAAGATCTATAGAAGAGAGACAAGTCTCCGACCCTTCAACGATGCTCCAACGAAGTGAGCGACTCCGTGAGCGAAGAACCTCCGAAAAGACGGGTTGCCTTTCTCTGGATAGAATCAAATAGTTTCAATTAATGTTTTGTTGCCGAACTCCACACATGAGAACTATACTCCAAGACAGGTCGTATCTGGGCCTCGTAGATTATAAGTGAAATATTTTTTCGCATGAAATATAGAAATCCAAGCTTTTGGAAATCACCTTAAACGATCGGTCTGACATGGTTTTCTCACAAGAGATTATCACTGATCGAAATTCCTAGCATCGAGATGCTTCACTTTATGGGAATAGTTACTCCTGACATCTGAATATTGGATGAAAATAGATCGGCTTTCTTTGAGAAGAGACATGCCTGGGTTTTCCACATTAAGTTCCACCCCATTCTATTATTTTCTCCAAGTCATCGACAATACTAAAAACACCACCACGTTGCATCAATATGTCCCCATTATATCACGATTTCATAGGGTTAAGTTACTTTACTTGGTAGATGAGTGTTCGTCGAATTATGTTGGTTATTTATTGAATAGCAGTGAGATTAGTGTAATTAATATACTTACATTGTTTCAAATATATTCGTTGGTATATTTCTGAGCCCCAATGTCTTTTTTAAAATCACCTTGTGTCTCTTTAGACTTCAAAAATTATCATGAAACGAAGGAAAAAGTAGTATCAATCAGGTAAGTCTTACGTCTGAATAGAATTCTGTCGACGAAGTAGTTTTTGATTGAAAAAAATGTGCAAAACGGATTATTAAGGGTGAGTAAATTGTACTAAAGGAGGAATTTTGAGTGTTATTTTGTCGCAGAAACGTGTACCAGAAAATGCCAGAAATCACCCAAAACTTGGCCCGTATCTCCGAAGAGCGCCGGAAATTTCATTTGAATTTTTTGTTCAAAGGATCATTATATGCAAGTTCCTGCGATCATAATTTTCTTTTCTTACCAAAAACCTAGGTAGGCAAAGTGGCATTTGGCTGTATTCAGGCTCGTCAATTTTTGTTTCTACTGCTACCATTTATCAACAATGAAATTTAAATTCGTCTAGGAAGAGAAAAGCATTTTCAGCTATTTTTCAGTCGAAAAATAATTCGGCAAATTTCAGCCTTTATCTATCTATATTGAAAAAACTTCTATATAATGATAACTCATTGGGTCTCACTTCATATGGAAGGATCCCTTTTTTGATAGGAAAGGGATTCATTAGAAGTCAAAAAAAAACAACTTGAAAAATAGATTTATTTCCCTTCAAGATATTAAAATATATTGAATCTCAAAATTTTATTCCTCAATACAAGTACGAAATACAGTCTGATATGTAAGTCAACTAATGATGATCATAAAGACGAAACAAGCCATGAAATTTTACAATTCCACAAATTATTCTGATAATAATTCCATATAGCTGCTCCTTCAATATATATATATATATATATATATATATATATATATATATATATATATATATATATATATTTATATTTATATATATATATATATATTTATAGTTATATATATATATATATATATATATATATATATATATATATATATAAATATAAATATATATATATATATATATATATATATATATATATAAATCAACCATTTTCCCAAAAATCTTTTGGTGTATTTCCCCATTATGATGTCAAGCTCAAAATACACCCCTTAGTACACAAAAACCAGGCCGTTGAATATCGAACGAAAAACACATTCTACCAACGATTATTGCTAAATAATTATCATTTTACGTATATACACTTACTATAATTCACCTAAAACTTAACAATTTTTAAAATCCGTCCACTTTTTCATTGATAACAACATATACAATGTAGATAATACTTAGTCAAACAATTTCAATAGTTTCAATTCGATATGCTATCCTCAGATATGTTTTAGATCATAAAACGCCTACAAACAGTCAGACTCATCTCCCATAAGCAATCAACATTTCTATTCCAAATATTTCACAGTTAATGAGCGGTACTTTTTTCGTCTATTTTTTCGTGAAAACCCTGTTTTCCCGTATATATCGCCAGGTTTCCATACTTGACGTACACACTGTGGTTTTTGGCATTCTAGAAAACTGTAGTGGATCACAAATCGGGAAGAACAGTTCAACCATTGACTTTCAAAATAAACCTTGAAATGTTTATTAGGATATCAATATCACGTGACAAAAAATGGCTATTGTTGGCACACAAACTAGTATTTTCCATACAATTATCTTTGTGTTGCTAGTCCTTTGGTAGTAAATATTGTATTTCTGACTACTTTCGGAGTTTTACTGAGGTTGAGGACTAATATTTAAATGGAGATGAAAATAAATCCGAAACTTTAGTTTACATTTTCATTGTTACAAGTAAAAAATGGAATTGGGATTAATCAATAATGTAGATCTTCATGAATATTCGTGAGCTAATTTATATAATTGATTGTTTCCCTCCTGTTACAAATATAGATACTATATCGTATTTGGTTTCAAGACACAGGTTTTAATTTCCAATTGCAGATGAAGGCTCATAAAAATTTAGAGTCTTAATAAATAATTTGAATCTGCTGATGTTCTTACTATTTATGAAAACCCAAACTGTTAATCAACTGAAAGTTGTAGTTGATGCTTCTTGCGTTTTCTAAAAAATTTGGATCGAAATCCAGCTGAGGAACTCTACACTGCAAAATAATATTCATAGTGGTGACCGGACAATAATTATGAGCACCCCCTTTAATATCATGTAACAGAATAGTCATAGAATGAACCTGGATAAGTCGTACCCATTCATTCAAAACTTGTGTTTCACAACAGAAGGAACAGAGTAAAATCTGACTCTATCCCTGTCATTACAAGATCCATAGCAAACTACAATGGACTCAAGAGGCACTTTTCTTCATATGAAGCACGAATAGTAATCCAGGATTCATTCAAACAGATATGCACAAGCGAATATTTCCATCGTATGTTAAAAATCCCATATGAAGAGGGACATTTTCGATCGATTACAGCGATAAATTCCCGGCGGGACATTTTTGGGCTGGTAAATACCCGGTAGGTATCGGAAAATACCCGCTCGGTCCGATCTATAGTAACGATTGTTAAAATGTACATTTGTCATCTTGACAGGCATAAATACTGAATTTTAAACGTCGTTGTTTTAACTCCGGAAATATTCTACCGAATTACACTCGTGCATTAAAATAACCTGATAATTTTTCACTCAAGCATGTTGTCAGTAAAAATACTGCATTCGGTTATTTTTATATTTTGCTAAAAGAGCCCTCCTCCTTCGGAGTCGGGCTCTTTCGACAAAATATGAAAATGAATTCATGCAGTTTTCAGACAACATGCTTTCATGGAAAATTATCGGTAATATTGAAGCACTTGTGTAATTACTCCCGATAACAGAACGATACAATTTTACCACTATCGAGGAAATACAATGTGTGCCAACAGCCGCCATATTTGTTCGGATTTGACAGGTCTCTGGATTGCCAAAAACAAGTATACCGCCGGCAGTGCTTATTTCATCTTCACCCTAAGTACAAAATCCACCTTTCCAATATAAAGACTCTCAATAAATATTCAACTTGACCAATGAATAACTTACCATAGAAAAGAGGAACTCTAAAAATATAGTAAACTAGGTCCTAGGTCCACCAAATATCATGATAAAATGTCATCTATTCGTCCTGATGTTTTTGAAACCCAATAGTGAAATAAAATCAAGTGTGTGTTGATATATAATATGGAAAATAATTATAATCGGTCCGTGCAAAATCGATGCAGTCTAAATGAGGAAACAGTCGACCAGGTTACAATCAGAGGATTTGGTCGGGACGGAATATCAAGTATTCAATTGAACCACCGTGCAACTCTCACTTTTTGCAGCGAAGAACTGATAAGTAGGAACCCTGTAGTCTCATGCTAGCTAGAATAACTGAAAATGGAGTAGTTCAATCGGATAATTGATAGTCCGTTGCAACCAAGACGTATACAAACCCTGGTGCGTTGACTTTTACCTGAAAAATCTCAAGTACAAGTTCTCGATATCTCGCATTCTTGATTTTGAACAATTTTAACTAAAGAAATCCGTTCGAGAGATTGCCAATAGAGGCGCACTTTATGAATCTGGTAACGTAATGTCAAATTTCCGGCACGTCCGACGGCAGTTTTGTAGGTTATATGCATTTGAAAACACTCGCCTGAAAGAACTTTTATTATATGAGTTGTAATTATCAGTAATGCCGAAAAAAATATGTTAAACTGGGAGATTCTGGAAAACAATCAGCAAAACACACAAATATAACTACCCAAGTGAGAGAAAGGTCATTCAAGGTGGAGTTTATTTTCTTCATCGTCGAGAAAATCCCGCGTTCTCTTATCAAATGACATCAATAGTGATTCTGGGATTTTCGAACTATCTTCTATTTACGAAATAGTGTTGGAATTTTCATACAGTGTGTAACAACGAAAACTTAAAAGAGACGTTTTTGAATATAAAAAGTAAGAGTTTTAAAAAAAGCCCGGACACGTTGATTTCTAATTTCCCCATTATGATGTCAAGCTCAATATACGTCTCTTAATACACAAAAACCAGGCCGTTGAATATCGAACGAAAAACACATTCTACCAACGATTATTGCTAAATAATTATCATTTTACGTATATACACTTACTATAATTCACCTAAAACTTAACAATTTTTAAAATCCGTCCACTTTTCATTGATAACATCACTATAACAACATATACAATATGTAGATAATACTTAGTCAAACAATTTCAATAGTTTCAATTCGATATGCTATCCTCAGATATGTTTTAGATCATAAGATGCCTACACAAACAGTCAGACTCATCTCCCATAAGCAATCAATCAATCGTCACAAAAATTTTCTGTTAACAGAGTTGTAAAGGTATTCAAAACACCTTCAAAACAAGGTGCCACTCAACCTACTTTCCCTATCTAAATAAGGGTCGTCGGACGCACCCCTCCGAAGGGGTGCGTACTACAAAAAATCCGAGAAGTCTGAAAGGTGTCCCCCTTCAATTAGAAATCGACGGGTCCGAGCTTTTTTCAAAAATCTTTTATATTCAACAACGGCTCTGTTAAGTTTTCGTTGTTACACACTGTATATTTTCTAACAGTAAGAAATAATGTACCTGCCGTAGCTACTCAATATATTATGGATATCAAAATTAACACCACAAACAATGCAAAATTCTTCATTATAAAAGTAACTAGAGGTTAAAAATTCACTCAACAGGAGCAATAGTAACGATAAAAACGTAAAATGAAACGAACCAAACTGAATTGAAAAGAATTGAATATTGAGTTCATCGGATCTTCCAAACGCATTCAAATTTCAAATACTTCAAATTCAAGTATCAAACTGTCAAATTTGTCTCTAAGAGGTTATATTCCTTCAAGGTCCTGTCTACACAAATTTTGTGTACTATTGAATCTATTGGTGAACGAAAGATCCTGCCAGAGTTTTGCCAATGAGATCGTCGCTTGATTGGAATTGGAGCTTTGAAAAATCGCATTTCCATCATCACCTACCGTCAAGAAATGTAAGCTCTCGCTCCAATTTCTCAGATCGAGAGGAATTGACTGAAGAAAAGCATATTAAATGAATTTGGGAAGCTGAATACACCTCTTGGTCATGAATGAATCGAGAACTTTTGTAAAAAGTGTATAATTTTTAACATTCTATTGCAAAGCGCTTTCGACTTTCGTCATCTTCAGTGCTCGCCTGGAAGTAAATACTCTGATCGAAAGGAAAAGTTTGTGAAAATTTGAAACTTGAGGTCATGAACATTTTGAAATTGATTGGGTACTTACTCGTCAGGAGACAGGAAGTATCGACAACATGAGAACAGTATACATTGTGAAATTTGATTTATATAAACGCTAATATGGCTAATAACCAGCGAAAAGCATGCTGGAGATTAAGGTCATGTGACTATGTCAAGTGTCATCAGAGAGTTGACGTAAACGTACAAATTGACAGCTACGCATGTATAGTTTTGCCTCGCTTACGTTTACGTCGAGAACTTGTTTACGGGCCTACGTTATCTTGCGGGCGCTCACGGATCCGTTAAAGATCAACGTACGTTATCCGAAGAATATACGAATCACACCAATGAGTTGCGGATGACCGAATTTTGAAACTTCATTCGTCGAGGGAGGTATATATATGGCCATCATCCCTATCAAGATCCGAAAAGATGAACTCTAATTCAGATCAGCATGATCCAAATTACAGGAAGAAGTGTCGGCATTAAAACTCTCAAAGAGATGATTTAAAATTTGGTCAAGAAACATTCAGCTTGAATAATTATTGATTGAGAACGCAGTTTCTTGAATATTCTAGATTCAAGTACCTACCGTTTTCATCAGTAGGAGTCAACTTTCATTCATCTTGAAAATGAAATTCAATATGAATAGTGAAATATTTACTGATATTTGATTATGATTTCCAAAAAACCAATTACATTGTTTAGCTAAGAGCCGATTGCAGTTTCCCAATCAGGTTTTTTCTGCGGTGGCCTATACTTGATTTTTGAATATCATTAGATTATTGAAAAATTTTCAATAATGAGACCAATAATGCAATTATGGTGCGAATCAAAATTTTTGAATAGACCATATTTCTCGAAGATATTTCAGAACTCTTTATGGTGTATATTTATATCTTTCTATAACAGTTGTCGATTATTTTCAATAACCATTGCAATATTCAATATTGAAAGTTATTCAAGATTCACCAGAATAGACCTGAATATAAATGATATGGAAAATCCGCATAATTCAAGTAGAATTGATTTACCTGAATGTTTCATCGTAGTGGAGTTCTATCTCACTACTAGGCTAAATCGCTATTCAATCCATAGGGAGTTTGTACCTTGAAGCTTGGAAGGTACCAACTTTTCATTTGAATAAAATCATATGAAATATATTTTATTCACAACAAAACAATATTTTGTTCAATTTAAAATAAAAACACCCTGATCCTGATAAAGGTAATAATTTCAGACTTTGTTTCGAATAAAATTTTTGTTCAGGAGTCAATATGCTCTGAAACTCAGAAATCGCGCAAAATCTTCACAAACGACCTATTAATCCATGGTTAATCCATGGTTATTCCACGGTAGCGACTTCAACTCAATTTCATAAAAACCCGTAAAAGTTATATTTCATAACGTTAACGTCTACGTTGAGGTCTACGTATTGCAATCACTTCAACTCTCTATTTTAAATGAATGTGGAAAGTAATGGTACCAACTTGAGGAGAGGTTCATCATCAAAATTGTTGAAAGGATGCCAATCTGAAAAGTTCGAATTTGAATGATAAATTATATTAGAAATTCATAGTCGTTTGACGAAAAGGAAAGAAATCTCTGGTCAAGTTCACTCGAGTATTCAAGCAGTGAGGGTTGTTGGAAAGTTCTTTGGAAATCTCCAGTTCCTCGAACAAATCCAGTCTAAGGATTTTTTATTATCGATTTCGTGTAGAATTTTGGAATTTTTTTCAGGGCTGAAGTTATGATTATAAATTCTGAAATGGTTGCCAAATGTAGATTTGTCTGGTCTTTTTAGGTGTTCATTGATACGAGTGATGAGAGATCTACAGGTTCTCCCGATATAAGATGCAGAGGAATCAGAACAGTCCAGCTTATAGACCCCACTAATTTGTAACTTATTAATTTCATCTTTGGAGTTTACTGAAAAGTTGCTTTAATTATTGCAAGATTTAAAGGGGATTTTAGTACCAGGGATGGTGTTTTCTATGAATTTGGGAATGTCACAACACACGTTTTGATTGAAATAAGGAAAAGAAAAATGTAAGTACTCAATCAATTTTCAAATTTTCATAACCTTAAATTCCAACCTTTCGCAAACTTTTTTTTTCACTCAGAGTATTAACTTCCAGGCGAGTACTGAAGAAGACGAAAGTTAAAAGCGCTTTGCAATACAATGCAATACACTTTATACAAAAGTCCTCGATTCATTCATTACTCAGCTCAGTATTCAGCTTCCCAAATCCATTTAATATGCTTTTCTTCGGTCAATTCTTCTTGATTGACGGTAGGTGATGATGGAGGTGTATTTTCATGGCCCTTAACTACTGCAAGTACAGTAGCTTTTGACAGATTCCAGTGCTCGTGCAGTGACCTTCAGAAGTTAAAATTTTTCAACTTCAAAGCATCAAAGCGAATGATATTTCGTTAATTTAGTAGACATTTTGAGTATCTATAAGGTCGATTGTGCATAGGCTCTTGGATTTCTTTAAAGTTAGTTAAACTTTTATCGTTTTATTTGAATTTGTTGTTTCAATTAGTTTTTATATTCTACATAGTTTTGAATATTGTTCAGATTTGTTTTATTTAGAGGGTAGGTATTTCAAATCGAAGTGTGAATACTGTTTTGTTTGGTGAGGTCAAGCTAGACTAATTACTCCATTTGTGAGCTGCGGAGTAACCGTGGATTAATAGGACGTTTGTGAGGATTTTGCGCGGATTTTGAGCGTATTGACTCCTGAACAAAAATGTTATTTGAAACAAAAAGTCTAAGATTAGTACCTTTAATGGGATCAGGATGTTATTATTTCTTACTGAACAAAATATTGTTTTTTATAAATTTTATACAATTTCAATTAGACGAAAACACTTGAGCTTGGGAGGTAGTACAAGGTACTATACAAACATCGCTATGGATTGAATAGCGATTCAGTCTAGTAATGAAATAGAACTCCACTGAGATAAACCATTCAGTTCATCCAATTCTACTTTAATTATGTCGATTTTCCATATCATTATTTTCAGGTCTATTATCTGGTGAATCTTTTGAATAACTATCAATATTGAATATTGCAATGGCTGTTGAAAGTAATCGACAACTGTTTTAAAAGAATATAAATATACACCATAAAGATTCCTGAAATATCTTCGAGTAACATTATCTATTGAAAAATTTTGCACCAAAATTGCATTATTGGTCTCATTCTCGAATATTTTTCAATAATATAATGATATTCAAGAATCAATAGGCCACCGCAGAATAGACCCGATTGGGAATCTAGTAATCGGCTCTCAGCCAAACAATGAAATTGGGTTTTTGGTATAGTTTCTGAAAATCATAATCAAATACCAATAAATATAAATAGCATAAATGACAAATGACATGAAAATCATAGATTCCACTGCTTTCAACCACTTGTCATGGAGCAGTGAAATTTTTACTGCATTTGCAGCAAAATCCCTACGGAGCATGCGAACTTGCATTTTACTGCACTTGCAGTAAGAATTGTACTGCTCCATGAAAAGGATCCTTGGAAATGCGATTTTTTAAAGCTCCAATTCCAATCAAGCGACAGCTCACGAGTGAATTTCGATAGCGACGACCTCATTGGCTAAACTCTGGCGGGATCTTTCGTTCACCGATAGGATCATTAGTCACAAAATTTGTGTAGACAGGCCACCTTATAGAAAGCTAATCCCTTACAGACAAGTTTGACACTTAGATTTGAAGTATTTTTTCAATAGGCATATCAGTCAATGCACCAGGGTTTTTATGGCATCTCGCTTCGACCGACATATAAAACAAATGAGAAATGAGTCTCCACCCCCCTACCCGACAAACATTAACTCCTCTCCGGCCTCTCCTCGTGCGCGTTGAGCATCTCCCGGCTCGTGTAGGGGGGAGGGGGTTCGCTGGTGACCCTGCCGCTCCTCAACACCTCCACGTACGAAGGAGGCTGGTCGCCGAACAAAAGAGGATCGCTCGCCTCCGACGCGTCGACGACGATGTTCGGCCGATGAGTTCGAACCGTGTACACGGCGGTCGGAGCGAAGTTGGCGCGGATGATGTTGACGTTCGTCCGGTTGCGCAGCGCGATGTTCTCGCACAGGTGGCGCTGCTGTTGCAGAGACGTTTTCTTCGCGAATATCATCACTTTCGAGACGATCAGCAGCAACAGGACGATCGAGAACAGTATGCTGACGATACCTTGAGAGTGAGAGAGAGAATATTCTTTATTGTCTGAAGAAAAAAAATATTGTCGATAAAGCGTAGCCTATGTTGAAATTGGTGAAAATATAAAAATCAAAGATACATAACATCACATATAGGGCTTCACGGGACCAAGAGATTACTCTTGGTCTTGATACAAGACCAAGACTCAATAAATCTTCTCAAGACCAAGACCATCTCCCATGAGTCTTGGTTTTGGTCTCGAACGAAAAATAATGAACTCAAATTTACTCGATATCAAGCAATATCTGATGGAAAATGTTATGGGAATTTATTTCAATTACTCATTTTTCATATGGTAGGTTTTTGAATTCTGATCAATAAAAATCGAAAATACATTTTTCAAATTCAGTATTACAGTTTACAAGAAATAGGTGTAAGTTGTGAGGTCGTAGAGGTCCATACCTCCTATTGAAGAAAAAAATTCAATACAAAAGTTATTTGGTTTGGATTTGAAATTTTTGGAAATAGTTTCTATACAGCGTTGTCACTTGCAGCTAAACTTGGCAACGATTTTTTATTTTTTTAGCAACTCAAACTGTATATGGGTTATATTTATATTTTAAAATGCCGCATAGAAAGTAGATAACATATTTATTTATTGAAAAACAAAGATACAGATTAGGTTTTGATACTGTTATCATTCAAACGTGAGTGCTACAGCTTGGTGTGAATCAATTAGAAGTAAGTTTTGCATTAGCTATTCAGCAGTGGAAAATTCGGTTTTATTAACTGACCTAACTTTGTTTACAAACATCGAAATATATATATCTATAATATAAATCTCTGCTGTGGGTATTTCATATAACATGATATTTACCTCGCGGCTTCCACTCATTTGATCTCTGCGTACGTAAAATCGAGTTTTGATTAATCCACTGTTGTGCCGTTTGATGTCACCTTTCTTTTCAAGCAATGGTAGCGTATTTTGTAAGATTGAACTTTCCTTCCTATTTCTTTGATTTTTATATGATTTTCTATTGGTTCAGATAATAACTGAACTATTATAATAATATACAGTTTGGAGGATAAAATATTTGAGACAAATATAAATTTTATGCACATTCCTCTACTGAAAATCACTTTTCTAATAAGTTGAGAACAATTATTATAATAAAGCATCTGCTCAATGCTGGCTGTGGGATATATATTTAATTGACATAAATCTATCTTTAAGAAGGGTCAAATAATGTTATATACTCAAGACTCCAATTATGACTAGAGTGTGTATAAGTGATTTTTGTTATTGATGAACCACTGAATTTAACTGCTTGAAATCAATATGTTCCCTACTATAATACCTATTTCTTCTTGGGAAAAATAAATGTTACATTACATATTTTAAAGCAGAAACACAACCTGTAGGTTGACTATTTCAGTATACTCACAAACTGATATGAATAAATATCTTGCTCCATTCTGCTGACTATGTCGCATATTTGGATATCCATATTCTAATTCTTCATACGCTACAAAATTATAAAATTTGAGTACATCATAAAATTTTGTTACAACAATCTACCTTCTGAAATTATAGACTGACAGCATACAGGTCTATTTGTCACATTACAGTTCACATCATGATGTCTATCACAACACCAAACACTTGGGATACACCTTCCATCATCGCAAGGAATCTTATCTGAAACTTTGCTTCAAGAAAAACTGAACTCGAGTTGAAGATCTGCAGAACGTACCTTTACAGGGATCACCATTGCACTTTTCGAGAGATTCATCAGATTCATCTTTGCAATCAGGTTTCCCATCACAAACATAATGGGGTATAATGCATAAACCGTTGGAAACACACTGGAACATCTGATCGTTGCAAAATATTGTTTCCCTCATAGGTCGAAAATCGTTCTTTTTTACATTGTCGATAACCAATATTGTAATGTTCTTGAAAAGATTGAATTTGTGGCTAATGCAGTAGTAATTTCCTCTATCCTCGACTGAGAGAGGGTTGAACCTTTTTTCTGATTTGTTGATGTCTCGAGTACTATGTATAATCGTATTCAGACTGGAATAAGAAAATGGTTAATAATTTGATCTTTCCATGTATAGTTGAAGTAATTAACCTTGTATGATTTGATAAGTTTTCTCCTTTTACCCAGGTAAGATGGTCATCCATAGAGTTGTTGGTATCATTTGAAACGATAAGTTCACATAATAAAGAAAATGATGATCCCGCCTTTTCTTCGACAACATCAGTGACTGGTATGAAAAATTCATCATAATTCTTTACGATTTGCAACTGCAGTTCAGCTGAAAAATTGGAAAAAGGTGGAAATTACTTGATTTAGTGAACAATCTATAAACAGACATAACCTATCCTTAGTAGCAATAATATCTACAAGGATTTCATAAGCATTTACCTGATGCATTAGGTATTCCTAAAACTAAAATAATAATTAAAAAGCTGTACATTTTAAGACATATCCATTTATTGTTTATAGAATTGAAATCGACAGAAAGGAAACCATATTTTTATTTTTTTTTCACACACACTACACACATGACATATGTCATGTCGTATCTGGTCGTGTCTACTATCACTCTAGCGTGAACGTGATTAACGTGAATATACATGATATTTAATACTCATTTCCAAATATATATCTTTGAAAAGATGGAATAATTAAAAACACAGGGAAGTCGGGAATATACGAAATCAATGGGGAAGATGACCCAAAGCTTTTAGTAGGTGGCAGCACGACTGCATGTGCCTAACGAGTGATTTTGCAGGTTATGTTTCATTTTTATTTTAATGAATATTTTCAAAAGATACTTAAGAATCATAAGGATGTTTTCTCCAACCGATGGATATGGATGTTTGTCTGTACCAGAACTGAAAATTTTGTTGAGGGAACGTGGTGGATCCCTCAAAGGAAAAAAAAAGATCTGAGTGAAAGGTAAAAAATTCAAACTGATTACAGAGGTATTTCGTTAAAAATCATCATAATAACCATCTACTAGCCCTGCTACGTTCTTTTGTAAGTGAATGGAGCATAATCTAGAATATTCAGAAGCCTGAACGCTCTTTTTTCAGGGCTACTTCCCACTGCTTTTTCAGTTTTGTTTCTTTTGGAAATAAATGCGAACCTACATTTTTACATCCGAATGCACTACATAAGACCATTTTATGTCGATTTCAAATCTCTATATTCTTAATTATTGCAAGAGAGGGACGTTTAATGTTTTGATTTGTTGTTATTTGACTTGAGAGGCTGTCAAAGGTACATGCAGTGGTGGCGCTCCTAGTGGTAGAGTTTTGCAGCCGTCATCCCCATTGTCAGAAGATTGCAACGAAAAGTACATTGGTCAAAGTCGGGGAGATATACAATCTCCCTTCGAGGAACATATATATGTATATACAAATATATATATATATATATATATATATATATAAAATTCTTGAAAATGCTTACTGAGATGTTGGTGAAACGTCGGAACTAGATACCGACAAACCAACGGATAAACTCCTAGAATAACAGTTATAAGGTTACACTTGTGATTTCATTTGGTTGTATTAGTGCGATATCTGTTAGATGTAATGGTGATACGTAATATGTAACAAATGAGATATCAAGTGGACATTTTATTTATGATGTCTTAGGGACATTAACTATGCAGCAATATATTGTCAAACATTCAGTTGATTAATTACACTAGACTAACTTAAGTTAGTTTAACAGATTACATTTATTGATATTTCAGATAAATATGAATAGAATATGTACTCGAATAAGAATTCATTTAATAGGTATCAGTTTAAGGCTAAGGAAGGTTATTATGATTGATCAAAAAAATCAGAACTGTTGACGATTATTTTTGTTAAGAAATGGGTATTACTGTATGACATTCTTTGTTAATTAATTGGTGAGTGATTTCTTTTCATTAACATCATCTTTTAATGGACTGTATAATGTCTTGAATACATATTTATTTCTCAATTTTCATTCATTCACGACAATGGACAGTTTTCCTGTATATTTCATGCCACTTCGATATCGTTAAGATAATATTGTCATGACATCAGAATAAAATACATATCGCAGCGACATATTGAAAAAAATATATCGTATTAACGACATAGCGAAATACATGTCGTTACGACATCACATCATCGCAGGGACATTGAAAATGTGGCATCAAACAAGTCACATCGTAACATCGTGTTGACTTATTTATGTTTGCTGGGTAGCCTTATTAGCGAAACTCGCGTTATGTGTTTGTGATATCAGTCACTTTTACATCAAGTAATCCAAACTTACCGATTATATAGGGCGATGTTCTTATAAGAATCTATAACTGAGTTTTTCCGAAAATTCCAAAATTTGTTCATTGAAGACTGGTGCAATTGTGCCAGGCAGATATAAATTAAATTTAATCCAGAGATCACAGATTCGACTGCGAAAGGTGAAATTTTCTTTTAAATTTTTGGAAGCCCATTTATAATTTTTCGATTGATTTGATTTAGATGTCTACAATACAAATATTGTTTTAGATGCACGCATTTTTAGCAGATTCTTCTTTGGTGCTACATTGAATTTAAACTCAGTTTTCGATTTCAGTGAATTCCGGCGTAAAATGACTGAAATCTAAAATGCTAACCTAACCTTAAAATTTGAAGAAATCATTTTTTTCAAAGTATCAAGATAAAAGATTAGAAATTAGACGGGAAATGACGATGCAGACCATGATATATATAATACAAGAATAAGGTTTCCCAAGATGAATTCGAACTGTAGCATTTGCCTCCTTCCTCAGAACTGTAGCAATAGTTTTGAGGACGTAGATGAAAGAGGAATCAAATGGATAACAAAATTGCGATATATCGTTTCTGAACTGGTAATGGGTATTCTCTCGATAAGATATTCAACTACCACTGTACTCTCATTTTTATTACTTCACAGGAACAATCTGAGGACTGTCTAATATGTGGTGCTTGCATCAAAGAAGTGGAATGCATTTTGAAATTCAGAGAGCAGCTGTTCCACCTTGTTGCGAGACAGAGAATAAGTTTTATGCAGAAGGAAATTGCTTGTATTAAAAATGATTACACTTCTATTGACGATCAAAAGTCTATGCATAGTCAAGAAAATGATGATCAACAAAGCCCTTCCCATAATGGGGAAGATATGTCAATAGCTAGTAAAGATCTTGTTCACTTTGATTGTGAAATATTCAGCGAGAAACCTTCTGAATATATCTGCCCACTTTGTTCATTGAATTTGTCGTCTGAAGAAGAGTTGACTACTCATCTAGGTTTTTGCCAGGAAGATTGTGAACAAAATAAAATATCTGAAACTATTCAATCAGACTTACGCATACACACAAAAAATGAAAAGGTCTCTTCTAAAACGAACCAGGGGCGAAAGTCTATAAGAAAATACACATGTGAATTTTGCAGCCAACAGTTCAACTATATCAAGGATATAATCACACATTGTACTTCTGCACATTCCATGGACAGGAAGAGTGTCAAACCTTACTCCTGCAATAAATGCTGTCAACGCTTCAATTCGTTTGCAAATTATGATCAGCATCAAAAGTATCATGATAAAAACCGTGACCATGTTTGCAGCTTGTGCGGAAAAGGGTTCATGACGAAGAGTGATCTTTTAGTTCATGAGTATACTCACTTTAATCGTAGGAACTATAAGTGCTCAAACTGTGATAAGGCGTTCAACACCAATAAGAACTTGAGAACTCACATTTTAGTAGTGCATACTGAGAGATCTTGCTGGAAATATGTTTGCTCTATTTGTGATAAGAGATTTCCACTTAAGTGTAATTATGATCAGCATATGAGACGCCATTCTGGTGATAAGCAGCATGTATGTCTCATCTGTAGAAAATCCTTTGTTACGAGAACTGAACTGAAAAGGCATATTTCACTACACACAAATATAAGACCTTTCAAGTGTGATTATTGTAAAAAAGATTACAAGGAGATCAGAACTTTGAGGGCGCATCTGCAACAATCACACTCCATAGGGGATGCTAAGCTTCCTCTGAGAGAGAAAAAATTTGTATGTCATATATGTCCAAGTCAGTTTTATGATAATCAGAAATTGTCCAGACATTTACGTACTCATTCTGGTTTGAAGCCATTTGCCTGTAGTTCCTGTGACAAAAAGTTTACTGATAAGTCTTACTTGAATTATCACATGAAAAATTTGCACAATGTCACCAATTGTATTATGTAAGAAGTCAAATTTTTTGTCAGCAGACTTGATATGTTTCCAAATATGAGTGTTATTAAAAATTGGGATTTCAGTCTTGAAATATATTTATTCTGATTAGAAAATCGAGTGATATCCAAAATATAGATCTGTTTCATACAGTCCATCATCGAAACTGAATTCTTGTAGATAAAATCAAAGTGCCACAAAAACAAAGGTCCTTTAGCTCCCTTGAAAACATTAATAGTTAACTAAAAAAAATAAAACATGTTCTTTCAACATAGCATATTTGACTTTACAATAGGAAAATGATCTTATTTGTGCGTTTGAATAAAAAATGCTGTCGTTTGGTCAACAACTTGTGCTGAGAACCTTAAAAATAGATATCTATATGAACATGAACGCCAGTCATAGTTAATGCACAGTTAATGTCGCAAATAAGTACCATCAATGATATGATATTTCACTATTATTTGTCAGTATACTGTAGTGTTAACGAATGTACAAGTAGTTGGTGGCGGTTTGAATTCCTTTTCAGAGAGAAAAACATTTCACCAAACACCCAAATATGTTATTATATGATATGTGTGCTTTGTCATATTTTTTGTGAGTGAATAATCTCCTTGTACGTTCCCGTTGATTGGATGAATAGCCACATCGTGTTGTGATTGCTGTTCACTCTGTTGCTCATGCATCGGAATTTATTTTATGTTGGAAGAAATGCAAAGCAAAGAATGTCCATTGACGTAATATAACAGTCAATGAGAATGTCAAAGAATTAGGCATTCCAGAGCAGCCGGACTCTGATAAATAGAAATGGGTAGTAGAATCGAAATGAGTCGATATTTGGTACTCTGATGAAGGGTTTCGCAAGGTTTCTATTGGAATCTCTTTGCCCCGCAACCCCCGATAGAATCGCTTCAATACGAAAATTGTTGGCTGTAGAAATGCATTTGATTATGTGTGTCAAACAAAGATAGTATAAGCCGAAGAGAGATGTACTCTTCTGTAACGAAGTTATTCGCGCTTCTTTTGCCTTCCTAACCTTACTCTTTTAGCAGTTTACTGTGACCTGTGACCTTACATTTCAGAACAAACAAAACCAAAGCATTCAAAATTGATAAAAATGAGTTCGACAGATGACCAAAAAAAAATACGGGTATCTAATGATCACTGGACAACAATATTAGAGTTTTCGGAAACTCATAAGGAAATTATAACAAATCGCTATGGAATGCATTTCAATGGCAAGAAAAGAAATTCTGAATTATGGAAAGAATTGACCATTAAGTTGAATAGTCTGGGCCAAGGTGAAAGGTCTGTGGAAGAATGGAAAAAAAAACTAGCAGACTGGAAATCTAAAACCAAAGCAAAAGCTGCTAAGATTCACAAACATATCCATGGCACTGGTGGAGGTCCGGCTGTTAATTTGAGACTCACAACCTTAGAAGAAAAACTCCTGAGCTTAATGGGATCAGCAGCAGCTCATGGTGATATGAGTGTTGCAGAAAAAGGTAGCTACACAAAATTACTTCATTTTGAAACATTTCAAAGGTATTCATGACATTATCATTAATCACTACCTTTCCAGGTATCAAGAGGAAATTGAATGAAATTGTTGAGGAAAAAAAAGAAAATATTGGGCAAAGGAATGATCATATGGAATTCATAGAAGGCCTAGCAGGTATACATACAATGGGTTCATTCAGCAGTGGGTAACCATTGAGAATAATCCCTAAACATGTTGAGTTTGCTCTTCTTCAACAATTGTGGTCGGCTGATCCGATAACTGAGAGCACTTTTTGTACTTATTTCCCAAAATATAAACAGGAAAAGTTTCTCATTTTCATCAACAGGTTCTCTCTACCAAATAATAATTTTGTGCACTGAAGTCCATACTCATGTAAATAACTACTGTAAAAAATCGAACACAAATATTTTCTAACCTTATATGCATATTTTGACAGTTTCTACTGAGCTGAGCAAGTCAGTGTAGTTTATTTCCGCTGCGAGTGCCTCTCAACAGTTGAGAGCGATCACTAGTGCAGTGGTCCATTCAGCTGAATTGACTCATCACTCAACTGTTGAACGAACCCAATATTTCTATGAATATAGAGGATTCAATTACTCATTTGACATTTATTTTTCAGGTCCTAGCAAAGATCAGCCAATGGAGGTTATTTGGCAACATGAAAAAAATCAAGTAGCTGCTGAGAACATCTTGATTGAGGAAATAATTATGGATCATGAATATGCTATTGGCATTGATCCTACATCAGCGAATGATGAGCAGCAAGAGTCCACAACAAAAATTGATTCTGGAAATGAATATCAGAAAACAAAAACACTTCCGAAAAATAAAAAAGTTGACGTGACTTCAATGCATGAAGATGTTTTGGCATCTCTTGAAAATATCAACTCCAATATATCTAGGATTGCCAATTCTTTTGAGAAACTAGTGGATCATTTCTGTCAGTGAACAGTAATTCTCGACTCGTTAATTATTTCATTTCCACTTTTTGATGATATCATTTCTGTTTAAAGCAATCACCATGTAGTAATTATTTCAATTCTTGAGTTTTTTTTAATTTATTTTTTTGATGAGAGATTTTTATTTAGCTTTTAAAGAGGATTTTTTCACTAATTTTTTAAGATATTTTTATTCAGCTTTTTGAGAGTATATTTTTATTTAGCTTTTTGGGAGTATATTTTTGTTCAACTTATCAGATTATTTTCTTTCAAAGGCATTGTTATGGACCTAACATTATTCTGTGATATATGCTGTGAATTTCGTTTATGTTTGATATCTTGTTATACTTATTAATAAAAAACTATACACTTTACATTTTAATTTTCTTCCAACTCATGTGAAATACCTCTGTATGAGTAAATTTCTATTATTTTGATTTCTATTTTCTTGATCAAAATCAATCAATATATCAGCAGGTATCAAATAATGATCATTCCCTTATGGCTGGTTTGGTATTGGGTATTGAAGATTATGCATAATGCACAAATTATGCAATACAGCACATGCCACTGCTATATTCCCCACTTTCTCAGGGTTATATTGTAATTTTTTTCCCAAACATCTGAAACGACCCTTCAATACACCATTACACCTTTCGATACAATTTCTTGCACTACCGTGTCTTCTATTATAACGATCCTGTGGTGATCCTCTCACAGGATTCAATACAGGAGTCATGAGCCATTGTTGTTGAGGATATCCTGAATCACCTAATAACCATGATGTGTGATCCCCCTGATCATAACATTGTCTCAACTCGTCATATATAATGGAATTTCTCCATATGAAAGCATCATGACAAGAACCTGGATATCTGGCATTTATGTTCAAAATTTTGAGATCATAATCGCATATCTGTAAAATAAAGATAACTACATTTTCAAAAGATTCGCAGAATGATGGATTGGATTACCAATTGAATGTTCTTGGAGTGGTATCCTTTTCGGTTGAAATAATTATGTTCCTCTTCTGTAGGTCTCAAAAGAGCAACATGTGTACAATCTATTGCACCAATAACCCCTGGAAATTGTGTTTCGATCATGAATTTTTCCTTAATACGATTTTTTTCCAATTGAGTTTGTGGAAATCGTATATATCTATCAGAAAGGTGTTCAATAATCAATTGTGATACTTCATTGATACACCTACTGATACTTTGTTGAGACAATGGGTTCGTTCAGCCGTGCTCAACAGTTGAGTGATGTGCCAACTGGTTCGGCTGAACGGACTGCTGCACCATTGATCACTCGAAACCGTTGAGCAGCGGCTCAACACGTTTAGTGATTATTCTCAACGGTTGTGCACCGCTGAACGAAGCCATTGATACATTGAATGACTGCCCAACTACTCTCTGATATGATCCTGTTGCATAGAATGACAAAGTAGCAAATATACCTCCTAACGATTGTATTGCTTTATAATTATTAGAATTTTTCATATGAGGACCGATTTCGCCAAACAAAAATCGAACTAATTCCTTATTCAATCTGAATAATTGTATGAAGTGTTCATCAGTCAAGGAAAAAGGATCAGCATCATCTCTCATTACTCGTCGATCAAGATGAAATTGTCTATAAACGGCTCTTCGATTTTGCTCATCGGCTGCATATCTCATATGGGGAAACATTCTAGTGCAATTTATCACTAATATGTATTTCAGAAAATAATTATTAGTAAATGAATTATTCTCGAATAATTGCAACTGCATTAACAGCAATTAATGTGAAAATTCAAATAATTGACACCAAATTTTGACATAGAACACAAAATTGAAGAAATTCCCTAGTTTTACAACCAGAATCCCGAAGTTTACCGAAGATACAATTCTACATGAAAATACGATATATTGGAGTTCCGATAAGCGTTTCTACAAATAATTTTAGCATCGCTTTCGAAGCGATTCTATAGTGAGATTTCTAATCATCAGAGTCCGGCTGCAGATCAGGTTATGTCTGGGGGGCAAATACCAGTTTTAACCAATCACACACTTATAAAAGAGGAAACAAACGATAGTTTCTGGGGGGCAGATGGCGCCGCATTGGTTCATTTCGATTCATTTGACATTTTTGACAAGTATCTGGAATGCGTAATATAGTAGAATTGAGGTTAGGGTGATCGGGATTTTTGTTTACCAACAAGAAAAACCAGAGTGGTTTACATTTTTTCTCTGAATTCAAACACCCCTTGATATTTGAAATATTCCATGCACCATGAGATAACCTCTGCATGTATTTATGCAACGTTGAAAAGGGTATTAACTTGTCATCAAAATGCTCTCAGAACATTGCACTTTATGTTTGGATTCAACCAGTGTTGTAAAGAGTATACTTGAAAAAGATACATCTGGAGTTACTTTTTCTTCAAAGCTCCAGTTTATCGCCCCAGAGGTGGTATGTACTTTTCCATGAATACAATACTTTTTTTTCTTAAAATGTACCTCTGCAGGAATGGTTGGACGAATATAAAGTATGTGGTACTTGTATAGAACACTTAACAGCTGCTTACAAATTCAAAGAGCAGTGTCTGGATGTCAAAAACCATGAATTCACTGAGGATTGCAGTAATTTGTATGATACACTCAAACTGGAGTATGATAGTGATGAATCTTCTAGAGAAAAAGAACCAGTCATCGAAGAGAATGAAGTTTTCATATGTTATCATTGTGAAAATCCATACCAATCAAAAGTTGAGCTGATCAAACACCTTGAAAGTGAACATGTTAATAAACCTGAAGAAGATACCTCAAAATATAAACGAAAAGAGAACTGTTTACAGTGTGGTAGGACTTTTGTGAAAACAGATTCTTTGCTTGAACATTCTAGAACTTGTGATGGTGTCAACAGACATATGAAAATTGAAGGAAAAAGAGAGTTCCAATGCATCAAGTGTAAACGATATTATACAACTGACAAAATTCTGAGAGCCCATGAAAAGAGATGCACAAAAAAGGACTTTGGTAAAACAGATCATCAGTGCAGTAAGTGTAATGCTTTCTTCAAGCACTCGAGTACACTTAGAAAACATTTGAAACATGGCTGCAGAAAAGACAATAATGATCCAGTATTCTGTAAGCTATGTGATGAGGCATTCAAATCACAGCAAGATATCAAGGAACATATGAGGGTAGATCACAAAAGGTCCCTTTTGCACTGTGATGTTTGTGATGAAAATTTTGATACTAGTAAAGACTATGATTTTCATAAGGAAATGAAGCATAAAAAAGAAAGTTGTTCTAAGAGAATTTTCACTTGTGAAATCTGTAACGAACAATTTAACTTTGTCAAAGATACTATTGATCACTATATCAGAATTCATTCAGTGGAAGAGAAAACAGTCAAGCCTTATTGTTGTGATGTTTGCAACAAGAGATTCCGATCATCGACAAATTTAATCAACCACAAGCTTTATCATGAACGTAACAGAACCAACATTTGTAGCATATGCGGTAAAAGTTTCATCACCAAAAATGACCTTTTGTCTCATGAAATGATACACTATAACGATCGAAACTATAAGTGTGATAAATGTGAAAAATCATTCAAAACAAGCAGCAATTTGAGAACCCATTGTTTGATTGTTCACAGTGATCCACAGTCGTGGAAATTTATATGTCACGTTTGTGGAAAAAGGTTTCCACTGAAATCAAACCATGATCAACATTTGAGAAGGCATACCGGTGAAAAAAACTTCTCATGTTCTCTTTGTAAAAAAGCTTTCGCTAGTAAAAGTGAATTGCAGGAACATGTTCGTTACCACTCTAATGTTAGGTGCTATCAGTGTGACCAATGTGGAAAAGAATATAGAAAGAAGAATACTCTAGATGTACATTTGACGAAAGCTCATGGTATTGGTAATGCGAAAATTCCAGTGCGAGAAAGAAAGCATGCTTGCCACATATGCCCAGGCAGGTTTCATGATAGGTTGAAACTGGCCAGACACCTTTGCACCCACTCTGGTTTGAAGCCGTTTTCGTGTAATATCTGCGAAAGGAAATTCACTGACAGGTCTTACTTGAGGCAGCATCTCAAAAACTCCCACAATATTCGTGAACAGCTAACTGATTCGCAAATAATCTAATCTAGTCTAATTATTTTATTTATTCTATTCGTTTGAAGTGTTTTTAATTGAATTTCCCAAATTGTGACCTGTGATTTTTTTTTTATTTGTATGTTTCAACTGATGTGTGTAAATATTTACGGATAATAAATTATTGATTGCTGAATCGCTACTCATTACTGAGTATACAGAAATAAAATCTTGGGAGAAATCTGATTGAATAGAAATGGAAAAATATGGTTTCATCATAGCATAGTAGCTTTTGACCACGACTTCGCCTGTGTAGAAGTCAAACCAAACTGTTTTTTCACTGAATTTTTTGTTCAATCGTATTAAAATATAGTCTTTATAACTCCTGAATAGTGTAGCTTTTTGTTATTGGAAGAATTTTCATGATCGGATCAGTATTTCCAAAAGTTTCTCCCTACAAAAAACAAACAAAGTTATAAAATGTATTCCTTTATAATAGTCGTATAGATAATAGTACAGCAATGGTACTAAACTACCGTTAAACACTTTATAAAGTTGTTTATTGCACCTGACCGAAGCACGAATTAATATCCTATACAGGATATGTTTACAATGATATAATTGCTTATAACTGAGGTGTCTATAAAACAAATTAAAATTTCCACAAAAAATGCCTGAAAACACTAGTAGCCGCTCAATATTGAATATTAATAAAAATAGCAATACAAAATTTGCGGGGAATCCCCTATGGGATCCTCTTGAAATTAAAATGAAACAATCTCATAAAAATTGGTTACGGTCATATAGCGCTGCAGTCTCCACCGTTGCTGATGGAACAAGAGCTTTTACGGAGCTGATTGCCATATAGATTCCGATTAAATCGACATTTTTCATATTACAAAAATGATAAAGATTTTTTGTTTCATGAATCTAGAGAAATGCGAAAATTTGTTAATAAACTTTGGCAACACTGTTAAAATAATATGATGGATGACAATTTTGACAGTGACTTGTATTTTTGACAGGGATGTAAATAAACAAAAATATAGAAAATGTATACTACTCGTAATTTGACGAAGATGATATATTGTAAGAAAATGTAAATTTGGTTTCTTTTCGATACGATCAAGTTGATTGATTGTATCTATACGATTCAAATGTATACATTATATTTTCATTAAAAATGAATGACGCTGTGAATAGTTGCTGTGTCTGCTTGAATAATTTTTTGGGCCTGAATAAACTTTCAAAACAAGATGACAATAACATTACCCTATTCTCAAAACTGCAAATATGTGTTCCTCAAATTGTGAGTAATGCCATAGCTATTGAACACATGATATTTTATGCTGATTATAGGAATGGAAAGTGAATTACCAAATTTGTGAACCCTGTACTAATTTATTGAGTATTGTCCATACATTTCGAGAAACTTGTATTAAATCGGATAGTATACGTAAGATACAGTTGCAAAGTCTGTCTGAGAAAAAAGATATAAAATTAGAAGATACAAAAGACAGCCCAGAGAATAAGGAAAGTGAAGATAAGAATCAAGATGAAGACGAGGAATATGATGAGGATGAAGAAGAATGTGATGAAGACGATGATCCCAGTGATCCTCTTTATAGTGAGGAAGATGAAAAGAAGGTTGAGGTTAATGTCAAACTTGAGATCATCAGAGGTTTGAAAAAAAAATTACACAATGTATTTCTTGCCTCATCCTGTGTATTTCAGATAAACCTGCATCATCTTCTAAACGAAAACGAAAAGTTTTACAATTTCAATGTGAAAAGTGTTCGAATACCTACAATTCAAGCACTCTCTTCGTGAGGCATTGTGTTGAGGAGCATGGCATGAATAGTAAAGACGTAAGGCCTTTTGTGTGTACCAGATGTAATAGCCGATTTGGTAATTCTTCAAACCTCATGCAACATATAAAATATCACGATGCTGTAAGATCAAATATGTGTACATATTGTGGAAAAGGTTTCATCACCAAAACGGATCTAAACATACATGAAAAACAGCACTTGAATATGAGGGAGTATAAGTGTGAAACTTGTGTCAAAAGCTTCAATACTCATAAAGATTTGAGGTATGTCAACTCAATTATTTTGAAAAAAAAATGCATGTGTCTGGAAAAAACTAATATTCCTCAAAGATATCAAGTACCAGAGCTTGTGAAAATAGCGAGTGTTGCGTTTCTAAATTATTTTTTGCTATTTTATACTAGTCAAAAAACACTCATGTGCATAATTTTTTGTTTAAAGTTTCATGAAATACGGATTTTCGAACAATCTGAATTTAAAGGTAATACTACTGATTTATATATATAATATATGTAATATTATATTATATATATTATTTATTTAGAGATATATTATTTATTATTAAATTTATAGATACCTTATTTATAGGTATCTGTTTGATGGGGTCTGACCTCACAATCTGGTGATATGTTATATTTACATAAGTCAATTATGTTGTAGGTACCTTATTTTGATTTTATGTTATTTTTCATATATTGAGATTGTCTACTTGAGTAAATATTAGTATATAGTTCTTCTAATGACTTCTCATAATTTCCTGATATAATCTATTTAATGTAAATAATTTTGTAAATAATCCACTACAATTTCATCTGCCAATAAAAGTTATAGCCAAGACTTTGAGGAAATTTACCTCATTATAAAAAAAATTCAGATCTTTAACGTATCTGTCAAAAAAAGAGATCTGAGAGGGGTGGTAGTAATGTATGAATAATAATAATCTAAGTACAAATATCAAAAACAATAAACATACAAGTTGGGCGTCAGGTAGACCGTCATGTGGAGTGTCCTCTACGTTTTACATAGGTCAAACGGGAAGAACATTTGAAAAGCGTGTTAAAGAACACGATCGATGAGTTATTTTCAGAATGGGAATATGAGCTCAACAGATGCAACATGCATGAGATTGGTCATGAAGTTGGAATTCTTCCATTTCCAGGAGAGAGGTTTGAAACTTAACCTCTTGGAAAGTATGAAACTCGACCAATTCAAATATTCACATTATCTGATGAATGATGAGGTAGTTGACCTTAACCCATATTATATGAATTCCTCAGAATTCCATTCTGAGGAAATCAAGAATAACTAATGAAATCACGGCAGGTAGTGCGGCAACTAATAATGATGATTATTCCCCGAACCGGACAGAAGTAAGTAACACTCCAGACTACCTGCATCAATATAAATACGCCTTAAGAAATCGGAACGTTTAGTCATCGGAAATGAGTAAGCCTCTGAAGAAGCTGGCCACTCGCGCTAGCGAAACGTTAGGATGAAATTCCAAAGCCCTTCAATCCCGAAGAAAAGTAGTTATACTCACATCAAGTGAGATAAACGAATAATTGCTGTGTAATTGAACGTTTTCTATTCAGAGGGAACTGTTTTTGAATTATCGCAGCAACTTATTGAGGTAGATTGAAAATCTGCCCTTCTACACTTGTATAGATTCCAACATATATATATTTCATATAGCTATGAAAAAAAGATAAGCATAATAACAGTATATCGACCACCATCAGGTGATTATAATCAATTTTTTGAAAGACTCGATGAAACTTTAAAATATTCGGTAAGTAAATTTTCTTTCACCATATTGTGCGGAGACTTAAACATCAATTGGTTTTCAAACAATTTAATATCAAGAAGACTTCAAAATATACTCGATTCTTTCCAGCTCACATCGCTTGTCACACAGCCTACCAGGGTAGCAAAAAGCAAAACAGGTTTTGCCAGCAGTTCAACCATAGATTATATTGCGACTAATCTGAGGGAATATGACCATCAAATAGTAGATCTAGCAATTTCAGACCACAATGCACAAATAATCGAATGGACAAATGAACCGTCAACTGAAAAAACCGAAAACCATAAAGAAACCGTATTTTTCAGAAATATAAATGAATACTCCATTCGTGAGTTCAAAGATCTTTTTTTAAAATATCCCATTAATGAGTTTCACGGCGAAAACAATGAAAATTCTAACCCAAACATTTTATTTGATGCATTTTATGATCATTTCTTATGGTGTTTTGAAGTTACAAATCCAAAAAAATATAAAAGATCTCGAAAACTTGCAAGAAATAAAAACAAGCTCAAACTACCGCAGCAATTAATTGAAGAATCATCTTCTTTAAAAAAACTAAACTGGTTACGTAAAGTTAGTCTCGACCCGGATATCCAGAATACGTACAGATTAAAAAAGATAAACTTTTCAAAAAATATCATAAATCACAAAAATATGCACTTCAGTATTTTGATGAACAATGCAGAAAATAAAAATAAAAAAATGTGGGAACTTGTCAACAACAAATTGAATAAACAAAAATGTGTAAAAACAAACATAACTTTGAAAATAAATGATAACATTATCAGTGATCCTCAGTTAGTTGCGAATGAATTCGGTCATTTTTTTTGCAACGTCAGTCACTGAACTGGTCCAAACTTTAACCCCAACTGGGAGAGGATGTACCACAACTGCATTTTCTCGAGGACACTCGTTGTTTTTCAATGCTCTGGATGAATACGATGTGAAAAATATTATACTCGGGTTGAAAAATAAAACCTCCACCAGCGTCGATGAAATTCCAATCAAACTTGTAAAAAGTTGCGTGGCAGAAATAACTCCATATCTTACAAAAATCATAAACCAGTCGATTCTCTCAGGAGAGTTTCCCGATAGATTGAAACTAGCAAAAACAGTTCCAATATTCAAGAAAGGTGATCCACAACTTACTGAAAATTATCGAGCAATTGCTGTTTTAAGTCCGTTCTCAAAAATAATGGAAAAATCTGTATATATTATACTCACGAACTATTTGAATAAATATAAAATAATGACTCCCTGCCAGCATGGTTTTCGTGAAGGTTACTCCACTGACACCGCATCTAATGAACTAGTACAATTTATCCACGACAAGCTAGACATAGGCGAACATGTGATTGGCATTTTCATCGATCTGTCCCGTGCATTTGACACCTTAGATCCAAAATTCTTAGCAACAAAACTTGACTCCTTAGGTATACGAGGATCTATAAATGACTGGATTTTATCCTACGTTATAAACAGACGCCTCATTGTTAAGGTGGAAAATAGCTATTCTGACAAATTTGATATTCATCTTGGAACTCCGCAAGGAAGCATCTTGGGTCCACTACTTTTCCTGCTATACGTGAATGACCTGCCATCCTATATCTCGGAGGGTAGACTATTAATGTATGCTGACGATACCACGGTTGTTGTATCTGCAAAAACAACAGATGACCTAGAATTGAGAGCAAACATGGTACTCTCCGAATTATCTTCGTGGTGTAGGAGAAACCATCTCATAATAAATCTGAAAAAAACCGTGTGTATGCAGTTCTCAGGACCTCGTCAGAAGCACGAAAAAATGAACCTCGAAATGAATGACACATCTATATACAATTCAGAAAGCACAAGTTTTCTTGGCATAAGGGTGAATGGTGATATGAGCTGGATTGATCACATTAACCACGTCTGTTCTAGGCTGAATAAATGTTTCTTTGCAATTTTAACTCTGAGAAAAACTCTTGATGAGGGTTCTCTGATGCAATATTATTTTGCAACTGTACATTCCATAATATCGTACAACATCACTTCATGGGGTCAAGCCACTCAAACAGATCGTGTTTTTGTAATTCAAAAAAAAATTATTCGCGTAATATTTAACTTGGACTACAGAGAATCTTGCCGAGACACCTTCAAATCGAAGAAAATTCTCACATTAGTAGGAATATATATTTTAAAACTACTGCTACACACAAGAAATAATCTAGAGAACTACAATAAACACTCTGACATACATTCCTACAATACGCGTAATAGTCAAAAAATATGTGCCAAGAAGCACAACCATGCATTTTTTGAGAACTCACCGGACAGTGCGGGTATTCATTTATACAATATTCTACCTATGCAACTAAAATCTGCTGAATCTACAAGATTATTCAAGAAAAATCTCAAAAACATTCTACAAACGAACTGCTTTTACAATCTCCGGGAATTTTCGGACTACTGCCTGTCAAACTGAATATCTTGTCATTCGCCATCTCTTTTATATGTGACCGGTCTTAAAACATTAGTTATTTATTTGATGTATTTTAAACGTAGGTACTTAGATGTCGCCTTATTTTTATACTGATTTCAAATTTTAACTTCTATTTTTTATTCTTTCTCGTTTTTATTGTACTGTTCCAATCTGTACAGACTGACGAAACATATCCATTTCTTTGTAAGTGGCTTATATGATAATAAACTGATTGATTGATTGATTGAACATCAATTCTTAATTTTTTCAGATTGTAGTAGGTTAAGGACCCAAAATAACTAGAAGAATTCATTCACCACAAAATGTTGACATTACAACAGTACAATATCCTACATATATCATTATAAACTACCCGAAAAAAAAATTATATGTTCAACTTGGCAGTTATAGTACTTTGCTGCGAAGTGGAACAAATAATTATTCTTTTATATTGTAAAATAAACCACTCATTATTCCTATATTCTAGGTCTCACAAACTCGTGGTGCACACAGACCCTCAGCTCTGGAAATATTTCTGTCAGATTTGCAACAAGCCTTTCCCCATAAAATCCAACTACGATTGCCACATGCGCAGACACACCGGCGACAAAAAGTTCCAGTGCCACCTGTGCGACAAAAAATTCACTGACAAGTGCGTTTTGCAGCGGCACATGAGAACCCACTCTAACGTGAGGGATTTCAAGTGTTCGCATTGCGACAAGGAGTATAAAGACAAACGGGTGATGCAAATCCACATGGCCAAAATACACGGAATAGGCGTGGGGGAAATCAAACTGCCTTCCAAGGAGAGGAAGTACATTTGCCATATGTGCCCGAAAGCCTATTATGCAAAGAACAAACTGACGAGGCATTTGTACACCCACACGGGGGAGAAGCCGTTTTTTTGCAATATTTGCAATAAGACTTTCAACGATAAGTCGTACGTTAAACAGCACATGAAGAAAACCCACTATTGTATCACGTAGAAGTAGCGGGATGTGTTAATTGTTCATATTGTGGAGACGTTTATATCGTATTTTTCTTTTATATTTATTGAATAAATGCTTTTGAAACTGTATGCTACAATTTGAAGTTGCAGAGAATATACTTTTTATAGAAAGCAGTTGTTTTTTATGACTTCATCAATATAGATGTAGAGGTGTGACGAACACTTGGTTTGAATCGTACCTTTCAGGGCGGAGTCAAATGGTGAGGACAGCGGAACTTTCGGAGAACAAGGCCATTGAATCTGGTGTACCACAAGGTTCTGTGTTGGGTCCTGTTCTGTTTTTGTTATATATAAATGACTTATCTATGATCGACATATCTGATAGTTTCACTCTATTCGCGGATGATTCAACGATATTGTGGAAGGGAAAAAACTCGGTGGAGCTACATAAGATAATATCATCCGACTTGGAGAAGGTGAAAAGATGGTGCGATGCCAATTTACTATCTTTAAATGCATCGAAAACGAATATAATGTTACGATATTTCTCTGGGGTTCGTCGATTAAAACACCAAACAACACTAAACTTCTTTTATTATAATTCTCTCTATCACAATACAATGCAACACAATCACTTAAATCGCTTCGATAACTTTCCAATGCTCGCTCGCTACTAAAACTCTCTGAACTAACAATTCTGCTCCTTCGCACCTAGCAATAACAAAACTCTGTCTCCGCCGTGACATCACGATGCTTGTATATGCCTGCGTAACCATCGAGAATCCTCCAGACAAGCCCCGATGACGCATGACGTGTCTCGAATTCTCCAGGCGGATCCACGAGTTCTTGGAAAATAACGTTCGCTACGACGCGATCCTTCGACTTGCGTTTACGATACGGTCAGGGCCGGCGCTAGGACGTAACATTAATATCATTAAAATGTTTCCTTGAAGAAATTCCAATAGACTCTGCCACATTGCAAAATAAGTTACACACAAAGTTTCTTGGTGTATTCATTGATAATAGGCTGAAATTTGATGAACACCTAAGATAACTTAAGGGTAAGATTTTTTTCGGGTGTTATGCAGTACGAGTGGTCTCCAATGAGTTGGGTTTCCATATCGCAAAAACCGTTTACCATGCTCTTATTGAATCTCAGCTCCGATATGGAATACCGTTTTGGGGAGCAAGCAACTCATACCTTCTCTCTTCTGTTGATATTACAGAAGAGGGCACTAAGGTATCTTTGTAAAGGCAAACCCAGAGTATCATGCAGAAATTTGTTCGTTACCAATAAAATTTTGACAGTCATCGCACTTTTTATCCTTGAGACGGTTTGCCTCATCTATAAACATAAATCGAAGTTCAACTTTGTTTCTACTCCATATGCTACTCGTAATAGCATTTATACCTTTAGACTTCCTATCCCGACTTCGAATCTAATTAGAGACTATATACTATAATGGTGGTAAATTGTTCAATCATTTACCACTAGAAATGAGATCTGCAAATCTGAGCAACATCCATTTCAAAAAGGCGGTAAAACACCTACTTGTTGACAGATCCTATTATAGAACGTAAACTTTCACGGCCGGAGGTGACTGATTCTTGGTGTTTTCCGGGTTTGATGGCCGTGTGGACCACGGCCATCAAACCCGGAAAACACCCAAGAATCAGATCCTATTATAGTTTGGAGGAATATTTTAGTGAATTTTTTTAAGAATAAATATATTAATTTTGACTGTTATTTTACATTATAGTGTTTTATATATACATTTTTGATACTTTTATATATCTACATCTGTATTTCTTGGATTTTGTCGATAAGATGCAAATCTTCAAACCATAAAGTATATTTTGATTTGATAAGTTTTGTGATCCAAAAATTTGTTTTTCTATAGATTTTATTGGGATTGAGATCAGCAAAGACGAAGAAAAACTATTTTTTTACCAACGTTTCGAATTTTATTGAATTCATCCTCAGCGCTCAAAATTGTGAGTTGAAATACTTGAAATATTTATAAAATACAGAGACGTGGTAGATAAAACGAACGAGACAATAGCACAGCTAACATAGAGGGTCTAATACTTTATCCCTGATTATGAATTCAATGAAATTCGATACGTTCGCACAAAAACTAGTTTTTTTTTCGACTTTACTGACCTCAATCCCAACAAAATCTCTAGAAAAAAAAGTTTTTTCATGACCTCGAGACCAAGTTTCATTTAAACACTGAAGTCGATTGAAATTATAGTAATTTTTATAAGAAAATAGCTATTGGAAATTACTTTTTGGGCCTCGACAATAGGAAAGTTTATTTCAGTGTACTTTTATTTGACGAATTCAGCCTACAACAAACCATTCTTTCTTTCACCCACCGATAAATAGACTAATCAAATGTATACATACATACCTGAAAGCCAAGCATAAATATTTAAAGGTTCTTCACAAACAAAGAGATCAATTAAGCATTTAGATGGCATAATAACTTGAGTGTAAATGTTTAAAAAGATAAAATACAAGATGAAGTGTCACAGAAGTCCAGAATTCATGAATTTTTTATATAGGTCAAACGGGAAGATCTTTTAGCACGCGCACGAAAGAACGTATATCTCGTTTTCCATATATAAAAACAACTAATTATGCTTCCCAAACTATTATATTGTTGAATAAAGATTTAATTATTGTGCTTGAGGAATTTATTTTATAAAGACATGTCGAGATTATCGATTGCAGTATTTATTACCGTAAATATAATACATATAGTTTTCTTACAAACGTTAAATATCATTGCCATATAAACTTTGCCACTTTGTCATATTCACAAAATCACACAGGGCAGGACGCACAGCACCTAAAATAAAAAATTATTCTTATAGTGTATATAATTTGAAATAGTTGGTGTGACAGAATGACGATCAATAGTCATTAACAAGATGCATAAAAACTCTATTGGATATGCTCAAAAAAGGCACTTTTTTATCCGATTGGAGAGTTTTTCAAGTTCCGATTTTTGCGGATACGAGGTTCGATTTTGAAATGTAACATCTGCATATTATTACATTTTTGGAATCTACATGATTTTCTGAATTCATATGAATGAAATGAATATGTATGAATTTATATAGACCAATCAGGTATCAACAAACTTCCTTACTAACTTGGCAACATTTTATCGGACGAAAGTCCTCAAAAAAGCGAAAAGCAAGCCTAGCAAAACAATTTTTTTGAAAATGAAAGTTGACAATTTTTTTTTTATTTTTTTTAATAATAACAGTTATTTAATCCCAAGAAACTGCAGTTTATAAATAGGGAATGTTTATATAATACATTTATTAAAAATCTCAATTAGAATTGTTTATTACTCGAAAATATAAAAAATTATTCCAACAAATAACGCTTCATAGCAAATTTGAATTTGGTCATTTGAGAAAAACATTTTATTCTAGTGGGTAATCCATTATATGTGATAACACCTTTATATAAAATAGATTTTCTGGAATAGTTGCTAGACAAAACTCAAATTTTCAGTGTGAACAAACTATAATGATAATCTATTAATAATCTATTTCCAATTCATTTTTCAAACAGAATCACTTTTGTTAATGATATACACATTCAACTAGAAGTTTCGAGAATATTTATATGAAAACAGGACAAAACTTTCAACGAAATAGTATTTTCCACAAGGTCTTAGAATGATAATCTTCAATTTCGAAGGCAAATGAAACGTATTGAAAATATAAAGATCTCCAAAAGAAATTGTTACTATTACTTAATGCAAGATGCATAAAAACTCTGGTGTGTTGACTGATCTTTACGGAATAAAAGTTTATTTCAGGCGAGTTTTTTCAAATCCCTATAACCTACAAAACTGCCGGGGTTATGGTTGGTTGGTTATTGCATTTATGGGTGCGTCCATGGACATATACCCAACGTCAAGTAATAATTATTGTATGATAGAAAAGAGTGCGCTGACCGAGCGCGTCTGGGACATCCCATACTTGTTTCCGTTATTTCTTTGTCAGTAATATTCTTTGCCAGTGATTTTCTTATGGACATCGATGACCCCGTCAAATCCGTTGGCATCCGGCCTGGTTACCGGCGTAGAGAGCCACCGACCCTCTTCTTCTTATTCTATTAATTATATTAATTCTTCTTCGATCGAATTGAATTTTCTTCTTCTTCTTTCGTTCTTCTCTAGGTTATCTCATAACCTTTTATAATTAACACATGTCGACATGGCCCTTAAACACACTTTCCCTAATTTCAGTATTAACGATACAGCAAAGACACACACAAACACGTTTTCACATGAAACAGGTCCCGACCATTTACTGAACAGCCGTACTGGCTTCTATCCGTGTTTGGGGTTATGATTTTTCAGGTATAAGTCAACGCAACAGGGTTTTAATGCATCCTTACTCGATGTAATGTAACTAATTCTGGAGTGTTATTTAGGTTTGTTTGCCGCGGTCCACAGGTTTTTACCCTTGACGTTTCGCCTACAGCTGTGGTTTTCATAGCACATGCTAATTCGTTCACGTTTTGGTCCGCTTTAAGGAGTTTAAACAGCAAATAAAATGAGAAACTGCTCAAAATACTCTAAGAATAAGGACAGAAAACGTGTGTTTATACAGATGACTGAAATAAAATAAGAATGAACCAATCAAGTTGCAGCTTTTTTGACAATGACTTTTGTGTTCTGTGAATATCACAATTTCTTTTTGACAGTGACTACAATAACTAACCTCCTAATTGTTGATATATTCAATTTTGATTCTGTTACATACAGCAAAGATTATCAGTAAATAATATTTTAAGGTTGTTATTGTAAGAGAAGTTAAAATGATTTCAAACATGGAACGTTAAATACAGAAAATATTTCGCTCATGCGCATTATCAGTTTCCAAATAAAATAGTGAAAGATGGCATCTTTTGTTGTTATTCTTATTTCTTATTTTATATTGTTTCTTGTATAAACGCTTTCATAAAGATCTATATGTTTAACTTTCTTATTTTTTTATTTTGTTCCTTATTTTATTTGCTGTTTAAACTCTCCTTTATTGTTGATATTTTGAATTTTGATTCTATAACGTATAGCAAAGATTATCAGTAAATAATATTTTAAGGCTGTTATTATAAGGAAAGTTAAAATAATTTCAAACATGGAACGTGAGTACAAAAAATATTTCGGTGATGCGCATTATTAGTTTCCAAATAAAATAGTAAAAGATGGCATCTTTTGTTGTTATTCTTATTTTATATTATTTCTTGCTTTTGTTACGATCTATATGTTTAACTCTCTTATTTAGTTTTATTTTGTTACTTATTTTATTTCATTTGCTGTTTAAACTCTCCTCATATCTACTTTTGTGTTGGACTTTCTGGTTGTCAGAGATGGGCGTAGCTTGCTTTCTATTAGTTGATTTTGGTCGTGTATTCAATGCAGGTCACCAGACTTTATTGATGTTCGTGCCTTCTTCTTTCCGGTTGAAATTGTCTTTATGTTTGTGTATCTCTATTGTCTCTCTTTATAATCTGGGGTAGTAGCTCTGACCCATACAGCACACGATATCCTATGGACGTCCAATTCATGTCGGAATAGCCTTGGACTAATTTTGGATATTCATAGGATATCCAAATTTTGGATATCCAAAATATTCCCAGTAAAAAATATCCATACGATGTACAAAATGGATATCCTTTCGGATATCCACGATGGATATCCATGAAGGATATCTTATGGACATCCATTTCGAACATTTATTGTATAAATAATTCATGTTTTTTCCGCAGTGGCACCCTACGAATTGGCAACGTAATTGGGCCATTTACATGGACATTCCAGCAAGAAAGTTGATATATTTAACTTTTTATCCTTTTGAACAATATTTGAATATGACGTCACCTCAGAAGACGTGACGCGCGACGCGGAATGCAAAAGCGCTGCATTGTAAACCCAACTTGACTCGGTTTCCTGACGTGCAACCGTCTATGGCGTCTGTCAAATGTCGTAATTTTGAGAGTCGTTGAGTGTTGGGTCGATTTGAAAAAATTATGTTGAACTGAGTTGAAGCGTTGTGGTGTGCATTGTGCAATAATTGTGTTTATAAAGAAACGAAAAATAGTGGTGTGTTAGTTAATAATTGTAAACTGTGATCATTAGCATTTACCGTGAACGTGAACTTTTGGAAGGAAGCAAGTTAATTGTCGAGTACTATATTCATATGTTATTCAAATTGAGAACTATTTTAATTCATCAATAACTTTTCTGTTTAGAACTCTTGGCAAATTTATACTATATGAGTATTTTGTTTAAAAAGTAATGAAAAAATAAAAAATTCTTATTAACGACAAGTTTTTTAATCGTTCGTCTACCACTCTACAGTTTATCTTAGCTTGTCTAAATTTTTTAAATACAGCGAAACCAATCTAGCAGAACATTTTAAATTGCACATACGGTCACGTTGAGTGCCTTATCACAGGATATATTACTGACTATAATCCGTTGTCCAAGAAGTGTGCAGTACTCTTTCACGTCTCAAGCTGTTGGTTTCTCTGTAACGAATTGCACAAATAATTATGTAGAATTATGAACGATATCTTATGGACGTTCTTGATGGATATCTCATGGATGTCCATGAAGTATATCTTGTAGATATCCATTATGTATATCATGAAGGATATTTTATGGACGTACAGGTTGGTGGTCTAAGAATGTCCATTGGACGTCCACTGAATATTCTTTGGATAAAAACTGTACGTCCATCGGATGTCCAAAATATCCTTAATAGATATCCATCAGATATCCACTGGATGTCCATGTGTTGTGTGGGGAGTCCTGTCAAGCACTTGAGTTTCGTCAAATGCAATCTCGTGACTGCTTTCTCCGAGTGCGTATTCTGCTACTGCCGATTCGTCTGTCTGTCCTAGGCAAAAATTTCTTTTATGTTCGGAGAGCCGTGTCTTGATGCTTCGTTTGGTGGTTTCAATATAGACCGATCCACAGCTACACGGAATCCGGTACACACCTGGTGTTAACCACGGCTCTCTTGGATCTTCAGCTGACAAACTGTTTCTGAGGTTTGTGTCGATCTCAGCATTGCTCGACAAGACCAAGGTTGGGCTGATTAAAATCAAGTGATTAAAATCACGATTAAAATCATGATATAAATCGCTTGATTTTTTAAATTGAAATCATGATTTAAATCAATTTTTGTTTGTTTTGTTCAGAACCAGATAACAACACAATATAAAAGTTTTCTCAGAGATCAAAAGGAGTGTCTGCTTTTAGCAAAAACAGCAAAAAAGAAGTACATAATTCCAAATCCTCAAACTAAACGCAACACCTAAATTTTATTACTGTATATTTTCAGTCTATTCATTTTCGTTATACAATTTAAACAAAAACACGAGTTTTCCTCCTTTTTCTATGCCTAATCTGTTTCTTATATCCGAGTGTACAACTAGCAAAATGCGTGAAATTGTTGGCCAACGTCAATTTATAGGTTAAGAAGGAAAACAAGCCTTGACAGGAATATTCTTGCAAAAAGCACAACAAACGCGTTCGTGTTCGTGCTCGAGGGGGAAACATCTTCTTTCAATCTTGTACACCTAAAAATTTTAAGTCATTTAAGTCATCGTTTTAAATCTTTAAGGGACAATTGCACCGCTCCTACTTAATGAAGGTTTAACTAAGCTTTGGCTCAATCGCTAAGGAACAAGGAATCTGATTGGCAAATCCATAGCAACAGAACCTAGCTTAGTTAAACCATCATTAAGTAGGAGCGGTGCAATCGGCCCTAAGTCATGCGTTTTAGTCTTTAAGTCATGCCTTTAAGTCTTTAAGTCATGCCTTTAAGTCTTTAAGTCATGCGTTTAAGTCTTTGAAAGATTTTAAATCTTGTACAGATTTTAGCTAGTTGTTTCCCCCTCGTTCGTGCCTCACTTGGCACTGTATAGCGAGTGTATAGGACAGAAGGAAAACAAATCGCGACAAGAATTTTCTTGCAAGAAGCGCGACAAATGCGTTGTCACAAGTTTTTGAGCAGCAAATTGTATTACAATTTTTAGACTTATACTTTAAAATAATCAACAATAATTTCAAAGACAAAATGTTAAAATTTTATATTCAAATTCAAAAATCAAAGAAATCAAATAAATTGTGATTTTTTTAAAAAATCAATGATTTTTTATTTTTTTTATAAAAATCAGATTTTGCCCCACCCTGGACAAGACTCTGACCTACTATCCCAGATTACACAGAGTGGCAATACAGATTCACAAACAAGACAATTTCAACCGAAAAGAAGAAGGCATGAACTTCAATAGAGTCTGGTTACCTGCACTGAAGAATACACGACCAAAACCAGGTAATGGAAAGCAAGCCACGCTCATCTTCGACACACAGAACGTCCGGCACGAGAGCAGATATAAAGCGGACCGAAACGTGAACGAAGTAGTAGGTGCTGTGAATTTCTGAATAAAGTTTATTCTGAGATTAAATGTCGGTGAAAAGACTGCTGTGTTTTGTGACTTGTCAAAGGCATTTGACTGCGTTAATAACGAAATACTGCTGAGAAAGCTACATTGTTATGGATGCAGAGGAGTAACTCTCAAATGGTTCGATTCCTACCTGAAGGGACGGACGCAAATGGTCAAAACTGTTCAACTTTCAAGAAAAAGGGAAATTAATTCGGGTGTTCCACAAGGTTCTGTGTTAGGTCCCATTCTTTTTTTATTATATATTAATGACCTCACCAAGCTTAATATTTCTGGAAAGTTCACCTTAATTGCAGATGACACAACCATATTTCGGA
Organism: Zygogramma bicolorata; assembly: GCA_032362365.1. NCBI lineage: Eukaryota > Metazoa > Arthropoda > Insecta > Coleoptera > Chrysomelidae > Zygogramma > Zygogramma bicolorata. The sequence goes on from JAVJAQ010005172.1 coordinate 3,512,381, forward strand.
ATAATAAAAACACAAAATAATCTCTGCTGACTTGAAAAAAGTTGAAGACTGGTGAGATTCAAACATCCTATCTTTCAACTTAACCAAAACAAATATAATATCGTTTAGATGCTAAATCAACGAACTTTATTTTGAAGATTTTGATTGATCAGAATTTAAAATTTGTGGATCACGTCAAACAATTCACTAGCAAAGTCTCCTCTGGCTGTTATGCGGTTAGAGTAATTCGTAATGAATTGGGATTCGGTACTGCAAAGATGGCTTACTATGCACTCATAGATTCTCACGCTACGGAATACCGTTTTGGGGAGCATGCAGCCCAACTTTATTCAATAGTCTTCTAATTTTACAGAAAAGGGCAATAAGGTATATGGGGAACCTTAAACCAAGAGAGTTCTGTAGAACCTTCTTCAAAAACCATAATATCCTAACGGTAACTGCATTATTCATACTGGAATCTGTGTGTTTAATAAATAAGCATATATTAAACTTCGCCACATCCTCTTCCCATTATAACACCCGGAACAGCAGACACACTCTGCAACTCACAGTGCCAACTGAAAACATCACCAGAGACTCCATATTTTACAATGGAGGAAAAATGTACAATCATTTGCATAAGATCTGCCAATATAAATGACTTCCAATTCAAGAAGTTAGTCAAACAATTTTCTATCTGATAGACCCTATTATACTTTGAAAGAATTTTTTGACAATAACTTTTAACTGATCGACTATCTCATGCTTTTTATCTTCATTGAGGAGATTTTAAGTTTTACTTTCTATGTCTATTCTTATATGAACTTGACTTCCACTCTTTTATATATACATACTTTTTATAACCTCCATTTTACCATGTTTTGTATGTATTTTTATAGTTTCATTTTTGTTATCTTTTGGTATATATCGCATTTTTTTAAGTATTTACTACCCAAGCTTTGTCAACAAGATTATGTCTTATGATAATAAAGCATATTATTATTATAATTATAACGAGAACAATCTGTTTGTTACCTCTTGGACTTTAATAATGCCTACCTCAGCTGTAGGCGAAATGTCAAGAGTGAAAACCTGTGGACCACGGCAAACAAACGTGAATAACACCCCTGAATCAGATAACTCCGGCCGTGAAGGAGTGGCCATGATTGAGGTAATCTAATTCAACGAATAGCTAGTAATAAAGTGTCATTATCATTATACTCACCCTATACGAGAAACCTAAACACAAGCGCGTCAATCCGAATCGGAACCGCTCTCCGACAAACGCAAATCGTCGTTGAGCAGCCGCGTGTCGATCTTGACCGGCGGCGCTCCTGCGCCTGCGCCGTTGTTCGCCCTTAACGTAGTGTTCTTGCCCCCGGTGGAAGCGTCGGAATCGTCCGAATCGCTGTCGCTGCTGTACGAAGACGTGTCGCTGATCTCGCCGACGGCGGCGCCATCGTCGTCGTCGCCCGTCTTCGGCCACTTGTCGGCCGCGGTCGGGGGGCGTGGCTGCTGCTGCTGCTGCTGGAGGGGAGGCGGCGGCTGTGGGCGGGGATTCTGCGCGTTGCGAGAGGCGGGGCGCGGGTCGGAAAAATCGTCGATGCCGATCATCGGTAGGCTGGCAAGCGTGCTCTGGTTGTGCGATCTGAAATGCGGAATTCGTTTGTTACACCATGTTTCATTTCTTTAAGTTCTCGCGGCAACTAGTCGCTGCGATAAATGTTATCTACCTGTCAGTATGCATTGTTAATATTCAAAAATAGCGCTGAATGTTACCAAGATGAACGTCTACATTATCACAACTCATATATGATTTAATTCATTTGTAGTATCTCTAATTGTGATAAATTCACCTTATTACTTTACTTGATTGTTTCAGTTTCAAAAATGATTGAGGTGTTAAAAATTATCACTCTTCACAATGATGTCACCACCTATTTGTGGTTTGCGGCAACAAATTTACCATAGAAATAACTAAGTCGCACAACTTATCTCACCAAAAAAGATTCATGCAACTCGAAAAACTTGCATGGATACATGCAATTTTCTGGAGTTGCAGCGACAAATTGCATTGTCGAAACAGGCTGTTATCTATCTACACTTATATCATAAAGAGGTTCGTTTCAGACTTTGTATGTTTGTTTGAAGGGGTAATCATCAGAAATACTGAGAATTATTTCACTAACAGAAAGCTACACTATTCAGGAGTGAAATAGACTATATTTTATTATGATTGAATGAAATAGAATTTAATAAACTGCCACCTCACCTCCGTGAGTTACCATTCAGAAGTTCAAGAGCTCTCTGAAGCATATTCTGAGTGAAAACCCTCTTCACGACATCAGTCAGTTTTCTGCATTACAGAATTATATAGAGATGGAATAGGGTCAGCGACATTATGATATCTTAATGTTTTTAACGTTTTAACTCTTATGACATTAATGTGTACCTGTAGGTGGGTGAATCAAGAATCTTAAGGTTTTAACGTCTACTATGACATATACACTTAAGTATTGTGACTTGTCTATGAATTTTGTGTTTCTGGAGACCAATAAATATTATTATTATTATAAAAAAATTCAGTCGGAGAAAAGCGGACGAGATGTGAAGCTTTAAGGGCGTGCGCTGACTAATCGGTTATATTCCACTTCTATTTTTGAATTGATTGCCATCTTTTGGTATTATGTATAGGTAATAAAAAAAATGTGTGAATCAGGCTATGACTTTAGTAAAAAAAAACGAAAGAAAAGACATGGCTTGGAAACGGACTCACTAGTGCCATCTACCGTTAGTATCCAACCCTTCAGATGATATTTCCATAAGGTTGACAATCTATAAACAATGTTACAGATATCTCTTTGTCACTTTGACAAAATGTTTTTTCAATCAGATGAAGTTCATTTATTTTTTCATTGCATTTTCACGTTTCAAATCATACATCACTTTTAAGTATCAAAGCCTATTACTCCACGATGAGTATTTGGAAAATTGTATATAGTAATATAAATGTTGATGTCTTGATGAGTGTATCGTTTTGTTCAATATAATAACAAATTTCTTGTTCAATGTGTATTTTTTTTAAAATAATTTTGGACTGAATGTTTCACTATTATAAGGCTTTCATATTCATATTTTTATCTATACTATTTTAGATTTATTGACTTGTTCTATGTCAACATGCATGATCTTGAAGAACGAATAAATATTATTATTATTATTATCATATATTCAATAATTATATGTGGTATCACTTCATTGCAATAGCATGAACGTTTGAACAGTATTTGTACTGGTATGAGATTGTTCTCAAACCATTAGAAACTTTTTCATTGACTGAAATGTTGACAGAAACCTGATGAAATTTCAAAGGCAGTATTAACTATAGAAGTTCATACAGGAAATGAAAACTTGAGACTCAAAATACTGATGAAATTATGAATGATCTACGATACTAATGAAATATCCCACTTCTGATTCTGAATTCATTGCCATCTTTTGGCATTAGGTATAAGTAATCAAAAAAATGTGCGATCGAAGCTACAATATCTCTAAGAAAAGACAGGAATGAAAAATAATCTTTGCTGCTCATTTCCTTCCCAAGTAACCAAGAAACTCTATAGTTGATGATCGTTCTCATCCATGTTGAGGACATACTTATCATCAATTCTCTAAAAATCAGATCAAACTGTCGATTGTCAGCTAAGCCAAGTTGCATTTTTTTCAATAAACTGCAATTATTAGTATTATTATTCAAATCAAACTTACTCATTGGCACTTGTGTGGAAATCCCTCCTGGGGCTTTTAACATGATTCCCTGGAGATGGGTACGTTGGGCTGGCCTGCAACGGCGAATGGTGTTTTGGCACCAGTTGAGTGATTTGTCTGTCAGCCCTTCGACTTCCGCTAGTAACTTTAGTTTTGTTTGACACACGGTGTCCTACGAGGGCAGGGGGCGTTTGAGACCTCAGAGGGAGACCCTTCGAAGATGTGCTGCCAGATTTGTTTTTGCTTTGGTTTAACTTATCTGCTAGAAAAAAAATTATTAGCAACTGGTCAGTTTTGGAATTGCAAAGAAAGGTTGTCAGATGTAAATTTGATATGAAACCAAGGGAATCATGTAAGGAGATATTCAATAACAAAGAAAGGCTTCTCAAAAATAGTTGGGTCTTTTGAAAAACGATTACCACACATGACTGTGCAATAAAAAAATAATATGAATGTCCCCTTAGCTTTCTCTGACCTGAAGACTCTTTTTTGCATAATGGTTTGGAAAAGTACAGTAATTTTATCATTTACTAGTATACTGGAAATATTTACAATCAGGTCCCCTTCACAACTCATCCTCGTCAACAGTTTTTTGCAATAATACCCATTGTGCTTGAATGGAATTTTCAACAATGTTTTGGGATAAGGACAAACAAACAGATATCCTAACTTCTAGAAGTCGCAGAAACTCAAAACAAGTTTTTTGTAAAAAGTGTTGATAAAAGTGGAATGAGCTGTACAGGGATCTGTCAAATGAAAACTTGTGCTCTATCAGTGATATTGTACAAAAAAGTTAAAATAAGCCCTTTTGCTGAGTTTTGAGAGACTATAACTTCCAAACAAAAGGAAGCCACCATGTTGACTTCAGATTCGTCTTCAGCAGGTTAAAATATATAGAATGGTGGGAGTTTTGTTTCAAACTTTTACCATTAGATTTCTACCTACCTTTTGATGCCTTTGGCTTATTACTATACTCGTAAGTTTTCTTCACTTGAATATTGCAATTCAATTTCTCTATAGTAATTTCCCCAGTTACCTTATCTATGATAAGGACACATTCCTTAGTGTAAGGCTTCTGGGACCCTTTAAATACTGTTTGGGGAATACCAGCACCATCTGGAATGTTAAAATAAGTAATATGAAACAGGGATACCTATTCACAATTATACTTACCTAGATGTGGAACTGTAACAGTAACTTGGTTTACTCCGGGAACTTCTACATTGGCTTTCTTGCTAGTGTCAACAGAGGCTGGTTTGAAATCATCTGAAACATTATAATGAAATAGAAATTCAAAATCTATTTTCTGTATACTAACATTTGAGGGTGTGGAAAGCTTTCGATTTTGGATTGGTAAAGCTCTGCCCTATTTTCAGTTCTCTGATTTCATTTCCTAAACCTAATCTATCTGCCATATTTCTCTTTTTAAACCATCCTCGGTATGTTATGGAGGGCTGATTCCGAAAGGTTAAAAACTCCTAATGGATTTGAATCACCATTAAAACTAGAGGATTCGTTAGCATCCGTCTTGTGAGGGAAGTCTCTGAAATATTTAATTTATTTTGTAAGGTAACATATGAACACACGTATTTAAATGTAAAATATTGACCTACTTCTTGACGTTCGACATTTAAGCCAGTTTTGCCAACGATTAGTTATCAGTTGTTTTGAGCTGAAGAAAAGAAGAAGATTATTGATCGATAGAACGAACTTACCTGTGCAGCTCAATGGCAATTATATAGGACATTTCGTCCTGATTTTGTTTGAGGTGAATATACCACCAGAAATATATAAATAAGAAATATGTGTGATATATCTTCGAACTAGGGGCATATACCATAGACTCAAACATTTAATTTAAGTAAATATGGATTTATGCAACATTAACTTTCACTCTCATTTCCACATTGACAGATGAACCAAATAATCCAAATATCATTGTTCTACGAACATGAAATCCGTACGATTTTTGGATAAACTAGTGATTTTCAATAAAGAAATGTATGCACCAACATTAGCATTTTCAGTTGTCCTTATTTCGTTTTTCTCTAAGCTGATGTGAAAGTGGAGATGAAAATGAATATAGTATACATCCAACCATTCTAAGGCTGGATTCAGACAGATCCGAAATCCGATCGTACGACGATCAGATAGCTTTCAGATTGGTCTAAATTGGTCTGAATTTAAATTTAGACCAATCAGGAAGCTATCTGATCGTCGTACGATCGAATTTCGGATCTGTCTGAATCCAGCCTAAGGCCGCCCTAGCCTAAGACAAAGAATAACATTCAGAGCTAAAGGTGACAATTCGGTTTGCATTGTTTTCGTCCCTATCGTAAGGATGGAAATAATTTAAAACGGATTCACAAAAAAGTATGAAACATTGAGGGAATAATTATTTGGAAAATTTACGATACAACTCTTTCAACCGACAGTTTCGATCAGTTTGCAATAAATCGCAGCAACATTAAAGTTTACTGATGATAGGTTATTGAAAAATCTTATTTTTGCAACCCTACCCGATTAACTTCAAATATATTGAATTCTACTTCAAATTACAGCATTTACAGTTTGCTAGAATCGATGTAATATTGCCCAGATGCCATTTACCTACCAGATATTTGAGAATTGTTCCAACACTGTCCATTCGAGGAATAATATGCTATAATTTTATTAAAATGTTACACTCATCCTTGCGAATTTCCATTATTCCATTTTGACTGGTTGGTGCCGAATGAATATGAAATATGCAATAATTTTTATGCAATTAGCAGATACTTAATGTGTAGATTTATGTAGTATTGAATTGATATACGCGTCCATTTTTTTCATACAATATCCCTATATCAGGATATTTCTTGAATGGTATTTATAAAAAGGTTATTATTCTCAGTAAAAAGGGGTGAAGAAGGTGGAATGATCGGCAGCTTAACAATAAAAACGTGTGGCGGCATATATATTCCCTTCTCCCTAAATTTATACTGCCCTAACATCGGAAAGAAGGGAAAGCACCGTGTTTTGACTCCCAATTCGTGTACAGTGGCTCAAAATACGTGAGCTGGTAAAGAAAATTTTTGCGAAACGAGGTATTGCCCTATAAACGAACCTTTATTAGATTATATCTGACAAACAACCGCCCCAGAGATTTCATATAATTAAATATCGTGGCCAGACTTCTACCTATAGTCCCAAAAGTCGCCTGAAAAAGCTAAGCCCAGTCTTATCCAGTGACTTCAACATATTGGATTCAGCGCCATCTAACGGTTCACGATTTTCACCATTTCATACAAGTTGTGTGAGGTGTGGTTGTTTTGAGAGCATACGTCGAATCTCAAATCATATTTCATTCCGTGGCTCGGAACGTCTCATATCTAATGACTCATGACATGACAGGTATTTTTTATTTCTCTGCTCAGGTTGGCTGGTGCCGTCAGTGGGTGGGGAAAGTAAAGAGAAAGAGATAAAAGATAAAATGATAATTATGTGCGCCATGTTTGTGTAAAGGTGTTTTGCTACTGTCAAATTAATGGATTTTGTACAAATTAGTGATTAAAAATGGAAGAAACTAAAGTTATATATCATATAGACGATGAAGAAACCCCATATTTAGTTAAAATCCCTATATCACCGGAGAAAGTGACCCTATCCGATTTCAAAAATGTTCTCAATAGACCCAACTACAAATTTTTCTTCAAATCAATGGACGATGATTTTGGGTATTGATATTTGGTTTATTTTTTCAGAATTGTGCTGATTTTGTACTCAGCCCTTGATAAGAATTGGTGTTTTGCATGATATTAGATGTTCTACTAACAATGGACTTGGGATTTATTGATATTAAGTGGAAGCCATTATTCATTAGATAAACATTTCTTCATCTATGATTTTACTTTCATTTATCTAGAATGTTTTGTTACTATTCACTGCTATACATATTATAAGTATGGTTTCCATTAATACTATTTTCATGATTATTTCATTATCACATATGTTTTCAAATGTATGTGTTTAGGTTTCAGTGAGTTGAGTAACCTGAAGTAGGGAACACATTTAATATATCATAATCAGAGTATTTCATTTATTCCAAACTCTAAAGCAGTCCAGGTTTTTCTGATTTGAAACTGACCATTGAAGTATGATTAGTGGATGCATAAGTATAATTTACTCGATAAACAACTCCAATGCTTAATACGGAAGATACAATATACTCAATGTGATGGTTACCCAGTTCACAGTTTCACAGTGAATATCTCCTAATTCATAACTTCAAAGGTCCCAACTTGCAGCTACAAACTGAGATTAATTTATCATAGTCTAACATCATATTACTTTCCAGTTCCTTTAATTTATTGACCATAATTTGAAATATGTTCATTTCAAATCTATCAGTTCAGAGTCTCCAAATTTGATTATTGAGTCAACCTGTTTTATGGTTAACTAATGGAAGAAATAAGTAAAATGTGTTTGTAACTTTTAGTGTTGTGAAGGAAGAAATCATTGACGACTCAGCACATTTGCCCTGTTTCAACGGAAGAGTGGTTAGTTGGGTAAGTTTTGTGAAAATTTTTTTATCTGTAATCATTCACGCTGATTTGATATATTGATATCATAATGCACTGATAATGCTCTTGAGTTGGGTCTGAATTATATTTTGTAGCACTTTCGGTTTTACCGAAAATCATGCTGATTTCTTGGTTGGAATGCCTTGATTAAAATTTTTTTGAAGGTCATTGAAATGGTTCTACTGGTCACAAAGTTGAAAAAAAATATCGTTATTGTCGTTTTCCAGACAGCATTATAATTTATTGAAATCTCAATTTTCAAATGACAATGTGAAGACACTCTATTTTATTTTATCATCTAATTGTCCTCACCGGGGTTTATGGTGACTTTATTTTGATTCCAAAAATGTGTGAGAATATGTGGTATGAAAGATGATGAAAAATCGTCGACTTCCGGTGAATTAAAAGTTCTACAAAATTGGTCTGATTCTCGTAATTTCTCGAATTGTATAAACTTGGCTTTATTTTTATTTTTATTGGATTTTTTCTTCCTTGGAAAATGATAATGAGTGAAAAAATAAAACTTTTAAAAACGCTTTTGAAACGTCATTTTGATGACAAAAATATTTATCTCTTGACTGATTTGATGAAGGATTGAGTTGTAATCAATGTAACAAAGAGCTCAAAATTACATAAAAGACTGCGCACAATATTTGTGAACCGTTTCTTTTGGAATTTCATGCAGATTTCTTTGGCATAAAATAGGATTTTCAGTAAGCTCAAAATTCACCAACAGAAGTTTTCAAATATGTTCTGTCGTAAATAACAGATAACAGAGATTTCAAGAGAACATCAATTTGACGAAGGAAATTATTATTTATTTATATTTCGAAATTGTTGGGTTAGGATATTGTTCAAATTTAAATGTTACTTCAAGACCGGATTTATGCAGCAATTTTAAGTGATATGTAATAAGCTTGAAGTTATAAGAGACTTAAATTATCCAACTTCCTTATGACAAGTGCCTAAACTTTCCCATTGAAAAGTGGAGGTTGAACTTCCTATAGCTCATTACCTAAAGTTTATTACTTGTTTCTTATTACTGAATTTGCAATAAATCTCTAATGAACAACGGTGATTATAGAATGAAAAGGGAACAAGGAGAACAGTGGAGAGTGTTTGAAAAAGTACTAACTAGAAAAATATTAATGTAAGTATACGAGATAAAATAGAAGAAAAGTAATAAAACAGTAGTAACGAAACAATACAATTGAAAATAAGCCTAGTTTTAAAATAGGCCTCTGTCATTGTTTGGACTTGGAGCTCTGAACTCTGTTCTGTGAGCCGTTTTGTGATGAAGAACCATTGACGAGGCATGCGCATGTGCAAAAGAAAATTACAGTTTCGAAAAGTGATAGGTATTGAAGATGTTCATCTGGTAGTGCAAATTGAAGCACCAATATTATTTTTTTCAAATCACCTGAATATAAACATATTCACATATTCCTTGAAAAAGTACGCTATTTCCCAGGCTATTTCAATTCCTGTATAAACTTCTGTCGTCAACTCTATATTCAAGCTTCATTATTGTTCTTTCAACGTTTCAGTCAAAGGGACCAACAGAAATCTGCACCTATTTTTCCCCCTCGTAGAAGGATGCTTCGGCATAATGGTGTAGGTGGTGTCACAAAAACGCCCAAAAGTTGACACATATATTGACTAACTATCCAATTTCTCTATAAGTAATGAAACGTGTATACTGTTTGCTATCTACTACACCTTTTCCAATTGTTATTCAGAAAATTTAAGATGGTAGCCAGAAAATATCAGTTGTAATTCAGATTAGTCAATTGTCTTTCAGAAATATCGGTTGTGAAACTGTAATTCACAAAATATCAATATTGTAATTCAGAATAGTCAACTTTAATTCAGAAAATATCAATTGTAATTCAGATCTTGTCAATTGTAATCCAGAATTTTTCAATTATAATGCAAGAAAATAGTTGATTTTTCAGGAAATTACAATTTTAAGCCAGATTTTATTGAATGTGAGACAGAAATGTCACTGATATGTGGTGTTACTATGTACCTACTCCAGCAGATCTGCGAATTGTTTCCAGAATAATTTGTGATTCAACGACTTATCTCTCGGTATACGAGTCAAACATGTTCTATATAATACTCGAACGACCTTGACCTATATTCATCAACGAAAACCCCTAACCATTGACAAAGCAAAACTGCAGAGATTGCGAAACATCGTTTTGTCTACAAAAAATCATCACAGAAACCCCTTTGCAAGTCGGCATGAATTCCTGCAGGTAGAGGTATTGGTGAAATAAAAGTCGATACTATCAGTAGTTTTTGCCAAATACATTCTACTCCAATGATAAAGGTCTTGTACGATATTTTCTGATTAACAGTTGAGTCATCTGAATTACAATTGATATTTTCTGACTAACAGTTGACTAATCTCAATAACAATTGATATTTTCTGAATTACTGTTGACTATTCTGAATTACAATTGCTACTTTCTGATTAACAGTTGACTAATCTCAATTACAATAATTTTTTTCTGAATTACGGTCGACTATTCTGGATTACAATTGATATTTTCTGATAAACAGTTGACTAATCTGAATTACAATTGATATTTTCTGAATTACAGTCGACTATCCTCAATTACAATTGATATTTTCTAATTTACAGTTGACTAATCTCAATTACAATTGATATTTTCTGATTAACAGTTGATTAATCTGAATTATAATTGATATTTTCTGATTAACAGTCGACTATTCTGAATTACAATTGATATTTTCTGATTAACAGTTGACCAATCTCAATTACAATTGATATTTTCTGAATTACTATTGACTATTCTGGATTACAATTGATATTTTCTGATTAACAGTTGTCTAATCTGAATAACAATTGATATTTTCTGATTAACAGTTGACCAATCTCAATTACAATTGATATTTTCTGAATTACAGTCGACTAATCTGAATTACAATTGATATTTTCTGAATCACAGTCGACTATTCTGAATTACAATTGATATTTTCAAATTAACAGTTGACTAATCTGAATTACAATTAATATTTTCTGATTAACAGTTGACTAATCTCAATTACAATTGATATTTTCTGATTAACAGTTGACTATTCTGAATAAAAATTGATATTTTCAAAATTACAGTCGACTATTCTGAATTACAATTGATATTTTCTGATTAACAGTTGACTATTCTGAATAACAATTGATATTTTCTGAATTACAGTCGACTATTCTCAATTACAATTGATATTTTCTAATTTAAAGTTGACTATTCTGAATTACAATTGATATTTTCTGTTTAACAGTTGACCAATCTCAATTACAATTGAAATTTTCTGAATTACTATTGACTATTCTGGATTACAATTGATATTTTCTGATTAACAGTCGACTATTCTGAATTACAATTGATATTTTCTGATTAACAGTTGACCAATCTCAATTACAATTGATATTTTCTGAATTACTATTGACTATTCTGGATTACAATTGATATTTTCTGATTAACAGTTGTCTAATCTGAATAACAATTGATATTTTCTGATTAACAGTTGACCAATCTCAATTACAATTGATATTTTCTGAATTACAGTCGACTAATCTGAATTACAATTGATATTTTCTGAATTACAGTCGACTATTCTGAATTACAATTGATATTTTCAAATTAACAGTTGACTAATCTGAATTACAATTAACATTTTCTGATTAACAGTTGACTAATCTCAATTACAATTGATATTTTCAAAATTACAGTCGACTATTCTGAATTACAATTGATATTTTCTGATTAACAGTTGACTATTCTGAATAACAATTGATATTTTCAGAATTACAGTCGACTATTCTGAATTACAATTGATATTTTCTGATTAACAGTTGACTATTCTGAATTACAATTGATATTTTCTGTTTAACAGTTGACCAATCTCAATTACAATTGAAATTTTCTGAATTACTATTGACTATTCTGGATTACAATTGATATTTTCTGATTAACAGTTGTCTTATCTGAATAACAATTGATATTTTCTGAATTACAGTCGACTATTCTGAATAACAATTGATATTTTCTGATTAACAGTCGACTATTCTGAATTACAATTGATATTTTCTGAATTACAGTCGACTATTCTGAATTACAATTGATATTTTCTAATTAACAGTTGACTAATCTGAATTACAATTGATATTTTCTGATTAACAGTTGACTAATCGTAATCACAATTGATGATTTCCAAATTACAATTGGGAAACGGTCTAGTTTTTGTACTTCGTGTTTCCGTGTTTTTCACTGTTCTGCAATTTGTCTGATTTTCAAATATTTATTGCAAGTTGGTATCGGCCGACGGTTCGAATCAATCGGACGGCGGGTCCCAATGTACAGACAGCGTCACACACCAGTCGGAAACGAGACTACCTCCTCCGGCACCAGAATCGGTTTGTACAGACACCGAAAGCATCATCAGTTCGAGACAGGGTAGAAGACATCACAAATACTCATCACGTATTAACGGACATCTTCCAAGGTGAGTGGATCATTCAACTAATTTCACAATTTTTTTCAATTTCCAATAAGGAATTTCTAGTAATTTGATTTTTGTTGCCTTCGCCAATGACTAATCATTATGGTGAGCTGTTCAGTTATGGAAAATATTCATTATTTCCCCAAAAAATACCTTGGAAGAAACTTGAAATGCCAATATGAGGCAATCCAGAGATCTGTCAAATCAAAACCAATATGGCGGATATTTGTTTGTCATTTTCTGTGCGTATTTGAGTGTTTCAATTAATTGTGGATTATTATTTGTGCTTCAACTGGAGAAAAATGTATACGTGGTTCTCGTCATGATAGGGTTGAAGTCAGTTTTTTCTCTGGTCCTACTATTGCAAAACACGTTTATAACGAATAAAAACGACTTATCTAGTTTTATTCCATGATTATTCCATCATATGTCAATGACTGTGATTTTTACACTTATATTTTATATTATTCTAGTCTGTAATTTATAGATGTTTAACTACTTCAAAATTTTTATTCGAACTGACAAGCCCTTCAAGAAAGGCTTCTTACTGTGATATTTAGGAATATATCTATTATTTTATTTATAATATACCTACATCATAAGACCTAGCGATAGAGGTACCCTATGTAACAAATATACTTTGTTTTTGGGTTGATTAAACGTTTAAAAAAAAAAAAAAAAAAGGAGGCTAGTTTTTGGTCCAGTATTTTTAGAAAGCATGAGACTCATCAACTACAACTTCCAGTTTACTAACAAGTGGGGTCTTAATAAAAACAAAAAGTTTCAAGATATTTCATAAAACTCCAAACCTTTATAAGTCTTCACCTGCACTTGAGAATAAAGGCTGTTACTTAAAACCAAATATTGATTTTGACTTAATTTCATACCTGTTTCGAATAATGAATAAAATGTAAACAAAAGATTCAGATTTAAATTCAAGTATACTACCGTTCAACGTCTTTGTTTTTTAACAAATCTTCTTTCGAACAATCTATTCAGGCCAGTCTCAAATTACCTACACAGTAGGTTTCGGCTGGCACCCGTCAGAAAATAACTACTCCCCTGGCTAATACCACGAAGGGCATTGAATTATATCCGACCAGGTGCCAGTGCAGGTTTCTTCACAGAAGTAAATCCTGCATTTGCTTTCGTCGATACAAATGAAGGAATTGATTTTCAATTATAGGGACGGACACACTTGCAGACCGGTTTTGGGCTATTTGGCCACTCGTCAGTGCAAGGCAGTGCCATCATCAACATAAAGTCGATGATTTCCCATAATTAAAAATCAAACTCCTACACGAGTATCAAGCCCCGGCCAAAGCTGATGCGAACAACGAAGTTGTTACGCCATCTACCAATGGACGAGGTATTCCAAAAGCAAACCGAATATGCCCATTCCTCCTGCGAGGAAAATGTAAAAACACTTGACATAGTCAGTGGGCATACTTGAAAACTGGCGTTAAATCAAATCTTCTTTCGAACAATCTGTTCAGGCCAGTCTCAAATTACCTACACAGTAGGTTTCGGCTGGCACCCGTCAGAAAACAACTACTCCCCTGGCTAATACCACGAAGGGCATTGAATTATATCCGACCAGGTGCCAGTGCAGGTTCCTTCACAGAAGTAAATCCTGCATTTGCTTTCGTCGATACAAATGAAGAAATTGATTTTCAATTATAGGGACGGACACACTTGCAGACCGGTTTCGGGCTATTTGGCCACTCGTCAGTGCAAGGCAGTGCCATCATCAACATAAAGTCGATGATTTCCCATAATTAAAAATCAAACTCCTACACGAGTATCAAGCCCCGGCCAAAGCTGATGCGAACAACGAAGTTGTTACGCCATCTACCAATGAACGAGGTATCGACGAAAGCAAATGCAGGATTTACTTCTGTGAAGAAACCTGCACTGGCACCTGGTCGGATATAATTCAATGCCCTTCGTGGTATTAGCCAGGGGAGTAGTTGTTTTCTGACGGGTGCCAGCCGAAACCTACTGTGTAGGTAATTTGAGACTGGCCTGAACAGATTGTTCGAAAGAAGATTTGATTTAACGCCAGTCTTCAAGTATGCCCACTGACTATGTCAAGTGTTTTTGTTTTTTAACATTAATAACTTCAGGTTATTACCCTCCATCTAAATAGCGCTCTTCAACCTTACTAATACTCCGAAATAGGAATACAATATATTTTACCAAAGGACTAGCTACACGATATGTTACTCGAAAGGTGAATGCTAGTTTGTGTACCAACAACCGCCAATCTGTGTCACTTGATGTGGATTGGCCAATAATAGGTTTGTTCTAGCCGTTCAGAAACTGGTACGAAGCAGTCAGAAGCATGCGCAAAATGAATATTGAAGGCGAAATTCATTTTGCGCATGCCTCAGCCAGTTTCCAAATCGGTCAAATGTTCTGCCAAAGAAGATTTACGTATAACGAACAAGAAGCGTCACTTGCCGCTACACAGCCGCTATTCCTGTAGTCCCCACCACTACAGAATTTCATGACCTCCACACTATTTTTGTTGCGACTACGCATGACTGCCAGCAAAAAACAGTAATCCAGTAAACTACTCGACAAGAAACACCAGTACTTGTTTGTTGATATGACTGACCGACTGCAAAATGCTGACACTGCTGGTAGACATGCGCACTCAGGGTGTATTTGTCGAATTGTCAGATGCGCTTCTTGTTCGTGTATACGTAAATATTCTTTGGTTTTGCTAGAACAAACCTAATATAAAAAGGTTATGTCACCAGATTTGAGGTGGTGACGTATTCGACGATTTTTTTTAATTGGAATATAGTTCTTGTGATACTTCATCTGAAAGGTATTTGAATAAAGAATTTAGTTATAGCTGAATTATTTCAGTTTATTTTTACACGAATAGTACCAATTATTATTATTTCATTCCAATTAGAGCATATAATATTTTCAGTAATTAATAAGATCAATGAGCGAGCAAGTCGCGATATGAATGCTAAGGGGCGCTACGATTTTTTTTCGATTTTTTCGTTATCTTATTCAGATTTTTCGGCTCATTTTACTCAAGAATCGTGAATTTCAAGTCTCTATCTGGAACGATACGAGCGCAAGATGGTTTTCACAAAACGGTCGAAGTAAGCTGTTTTTAACCTCACTTTTTCTTGTTTTCGCTCATATATCCTGTCTAACGGTATTTGGACCATGACAAAGTTTTTTTGACTGTTGAACATTGTCGTAGAAATCGTACGTTGCTTTTCCAGAGTTTATGAGACTGCATCAATAGTAAGTTCGGATCTGGAAACTACTAGTTTTCAATCGGAAACAACAGGAAGGCACACCGCATTATCGGAATGTTCCAGCATCAGTCGATTGCACGTCGCAGGTCGAAAAAGGCCTCAGAGAAGAAGAAAACAACGATTACAGGTTAGGAGTTTCATTTCGAATCTCTAGGGTGGATTTATAAAAACTTTTATCATTTAGAATTTTAAATTTATCACCTCAAGACTTACAGCAGAATGGTGGATTCAGTTATAAAAAAAACGATTTAAGAGTTGAATTGTAAAACTGTCGATACTGACATCTGAACATTGACATAGAGCAATAGACATGCTCATTTTGAATCTGCAATTTCTTTTGTTTTTTCATAAGAGAATAGATACCAACATTGCATAACATATCCTCTCAATTTTCAACAACGTTTGAGAACAAAATACTTACGTAAATTCCTTGCGCACATCCTATTTCATTTATCAAACAATTATTAAGCTGGAAGTTGACCATCCTCTCACGTCTTAAATGTTAAGCCATAAGTGTTTTAAAACTGTTTTTCTATATTATTCCCATGTCCCATCTGTCTTAGGTGATAAGTCATAAATCTTAGGTCTTGAAGGTTTTCTTAAATCCATTCATAGGATTTGTTCCAATGACTGATGTTTTGAGAGACATGGAAAAAAATCACTATTAATACGTTTTCCGTTTTAGGCTATGTCGAGGACGAGTTCATATTCAAGCATAACAGATTCCACAATGTCTCTGAATATAATAACGGTCACATTGAATATGGACACGGTTAATTTCTTGGGGATATCAATCGTTGGCCAAAGCAATAAGGGCGGCGATGGTGGAATTTACGTCGGATCTATAATGAAGGGGTAAGCTGACATTGCTTATTATAATTTTCAGTCGATTGGTTTTACGATTTTTTGGATGAAGAATCGTCCAATAAACTTTTTCTGTTTCCAGTTATGTGTGTCAAAATAACCAATAAAATCGACATTACAGTGATAACTACCCATGAGCTGTTTTCACTGTTAGATATCACTTATGTCATGATGTTGACACAAAGTCTTTGACACTTCATCAATTCAGTTCATGTCAGGAAAAAAAATTATCACCGAATATCCCTCGAACGTTGATAAACAGCTCACAGTTTTATCACAACTTCCCCAACAACGTTATTTTAGGCAACAGCCATCCGCATTTTGAGCAAGGGCCGTTGCCAAATAATTTGCTTTCGAAATCTGGGATAAAATTAATCATTGTGCTCCTGGGATATTAAAGCTGAAAAGCCACCTAAGATTTTTGCTATTTTCAGAGTAGCCATTTTGTTACCTCATATTGCTCGCTGACGGATTTTCTGTCAGATTATTTTTTTTTTGCGTCACTATGACTTCAAACTCAGTTGTCGTTTTTGGAATTTGGTCTCCAGACTCGATTATTTCTAAAAATCATTTACTGAATATTCCATTTCCCTTCCACAGATCATATGAATAAATAAAACTGACGCTAAAATGGCGCTTTCAGAAATTTGTTTCCAACTTCATTTGACGGCCATAATAGGGAATATGCATACAATTAACCAAAAATAGCATTCATGATGACAGCATATTCTGCATCAAATCTCTATTTTACTTATGCAGAGATCAAATGAGTGAAAACTGCAAAGTAAACATTGTTTTATTATGTATATATAACATAGAAGGGTTTTCATAAATACCAACAGCAGAGATGTATATTATAAATCTTTATTCCGATAAACTAAGTTAGGTTAGTGTTGAACCGAATTTTCCACTGCTAAATATCGAATACCAAAGTTGCTTCTGACTATATAGCACATTCTCGTTAAAATGATCTTCAAAACAATATAAACACGATGTTGGAGATAAATTATTCCTTCTCATCATCTTACACCATTGTTTCGTAACTAACATGGGAAACGTCACTTGACATCATCTAAAGCGCATGTTAATGATTAATTTATGACAAACCAGAAAAATCAAGCATATTTCCTATTGACTCAGGTAATTTCAAAAATAATAAGGTGATTTTCAAAACGATGCTGTCATTTGATTGAAGGTCATTTACTTGGTTGGTTTATAACTCCTCTATTCATTTATATTTTCAGTGGTGCAGTAGCTTTAGATGGTAGAATAGAACCTGGTGATATGATATTACAAGTGAACGACGTTAATTTTGAGGATATGTCGAACGATGAGGCTGTTAAAGTATTAAGAGAAGTTGTACAAAAACCGGGGTAAGAACATCTCGTCATCGTAAACGTTTCGCGATGAGTAATTTTTTGTTTTTCTCGCGTTTTTCAGACCCATAAAGTTAGTTGTTGCCAAATGTTGGGATCCGAATCCCAAAGGGTACTTTACAATACCCAGGACTGAACCAGTAAGGCCGATTGATCCAGGTATGAGTTTTTTTTTGTTTATATTATCTTCCTTATCGATACAGTTTTTGGAGACTACTTACAATTTTTGCTCTCATTTGGAATGAGGGGACAATCTAAAGCTTCGTCGAAATGCCTGTTTCGCTTAAAATGTATGTACAACGCTTCGTCAAAACGTCTACCGCTTCGTCAAAACGTCTAAGGCGTTAGGCGAAGCGTTAACGGATGTTTCGACGCATTAGACTAAGCGTCAGACGTTTTTAACGAAACGTTAGGCGTTTTTGACGAAGCGTTAGACGTTTATAATGAAACGTTAGACGTATTTAACAAAACTTACGTTTTTGACGAAGCTTTAGACGTTTTTCACGAACCGTTAGACGTTTTTGACGAAAATTTAGACGTATTTAACGAAACATTGGACGTTTTTGGCGAACCGTTGGGCTTTTTTAACGAAGCATTAGGCCTTTTTAACGAATTGTTAGGCGTTTTCAACGAAGCCTTAGCGTATTTAACGAAAAACGTAGCCTTCCTTAGACCATCTCAACGAAGCGTTAGAATTTTTTAACGAAACGTTAGACGTATTTAACAAAACATATTTTTTTGTCGAAGCGTTAGACGTTTTTGATGAAGCGTTAGACGTTTTTGACGAAACGTTAGACGTGTTTGTTTTTCATGAAGCTATAGACGTTTTTGACGAAATGTTAGACGTGTTTGTTTCTCATGAAGCTATAGACGTTTTTGACGAAACGTTAGACGTGTTTAACCAAACATTGGAAATTTTTGACGAACTGTTAGGTTTTGGCCTTTTTAATGAATTGTTAGGTTTTGGCCTTTTTAACGAATTGTTTAGCGTTTTTAACGAATCATTAGCGTATTTAACGAAACAGATGTTTTTGACGAAGCGTTAGACGTTTTCACCAAGCGTTAGACGTTTTTTACGAAACATTAGACGTTTTTGATGGAGCGTTAGACGCTGTTGACGAAGCGTTTGACGTTTTTAACGAACCATCAGACGGTTTTAACGAAATGTTAGACGTTTTTGACGAAGCGTTAGATTGGTTACCGCACTTGAACAGAGAGCAACAATTGACAGAATGAACCTTCAAAAGAAATAAAAAGTGATTTTTAGGGTGAACTCTTGCAGCCCTTTCACTACAATTGGATATGAACATTTTTTTTAGGTGCTTGGGTTGCTCACACAGCAGCTGTGAGAGGTGACCCAGTGGCAAGACCTCCTAGCAGTTCGACAGTATCGAGCTCGTCGATAGCGAGTACAATACCGGCCAACGAACGTGAGTGTCTTCTAGGTCCTGGTATGTATGCACTTTGCTTCACGCGTTCACTGTTTTTTTTTGTTTGGCTCTGTTATTTTTTTATAAGCACATCATGATTGAAAAATGTTATTCCTTGCCTGCTCACTCACTAGAGCTCATACAATTTACAAACTGATGCACGTCATAGGAGGCGTGGCTAAATTTAGACGTACACCGTAGCCGAATAGTATATCACGTAACGAGGAGGATGAGTGGCCTATTGCGCATGAGCGAAAAATTGTGAACACGAGGCGTCAGCCGTGTGCGGTAATTCGCGAGTGCACGTATTTGGCCTTATCCCCGATTCTTCCGCCATGCTTGTTCGGTGCTTTCTGGTGGTGTTTCACAAATTTCTCCATTTTCACTCATTTTCAATGATGAAGAAGGTGAAACAATTGCCTGTCGATCTAGCATTGATCTAACTAGATTCAGTACCAATCCACAAACTATTGAGCAATAAATTTTCTGAAGATATATTTTCAATTCATTTGGTGGTTAGAATTGTGCCTGAACGTATTACTTCTTTTCTTCGGGTTCGGAGGCCGTCGTTCTTTGGAATTTCTTGCTGACGTTTCGCTAGCGCGAGTGGCTAGCTTCTGAAGTCTCTGAAGCAATTCCAAAGAACGACGGCCTTCAAACCCGAAGAAAAGTAGTGATACTGAAAACCTCGGTCGCGAGAGCCCTATAAATGTCAAATTCTATTTAATTCCCTTCGTGCCTTATGGCCAATACGTTTAGAAATGGCAACTGTTGTTCCTTTTCTGCTTCATACGAGAATGTTTGTAAAATGTTTTGCGGTCACTGTCCTTGAAGTTTTGTGATTTATTTCTCCTTCCGGATACAAAATAGCAAAAAATAGATCCTCAAACTTCATTATTCAAAAAAGTTGATTATGAATTTCACAAATTTTTAAGTAAGACGTTTTGAGGGTACATTGGACAATCATAAATCAATATGTTCCAATAGTTGGATGAACAAACCAAAACACCTCACAAAGTAGTACTTGTTATGATAAAAACAAAACAAATTTTATTTGAAGTTCAGTTTGATTGAATATGTCTGTTGCATTCCTGCTATAAACTGTTGGATTTTCTTGATAACTAAAATCATAAAGGAACTGTATGAAGGACATGATTGTTTATTTGTTTCATTAGACTTGAAAAAAGCATTCGATACAGTTGACCATACTATACTCATAAACATATTGCAAGAAATAGGTATTAGAGGACTTCCACTGGATTGGTTCAAAAACTATTTCTTAAATAGGTATCAATATGTGAGCTATAATGGAATATAAAGTTCAACTTTGAAAATTTCCCATGGAGTACCTCAAGGATCGATTATTGGACCCACTCTATTTTTAATATATGTAAATTCAATTTCAATGTTACCAATTCACGGCTTCCTCAACCTTCATGCAGATGATACATCGATTGTTTATTTTGGAAACGATGAAAAATTTACAGAAAATATGATCAAATGTGATCTGGATATTATATCTAGCTGGTTGATTCAACATAAGCTTACTCTGAATGTGAAGAAATCTTCTTTTATGGTTATATCAAATTCAAATGATTCATGGCATCATTTAAAGATATGTATTGATAAAGAAAATCTCCAAAGATCAAAATGCATGAAGTATCTTGGACTATACATTGATGATAAATTATCATGGGAACAACATATTATCAAAATTTGTACAAAAATGTCTCCAGTGATAGGTGTTTTTGGAAAATCAGCAAAATTTATTGGTATCAGATAATTCAGATATCGCAAACTACTCTATTACACTCTAGTTCACAGTCAACTTTCATATCTTACGATAATTTGGGGAAATGCTTACAATAGCAAGTTACAACCATTGAGAGTGCTGCAAAATAGAGCTATCAAGAAAATATTTATTTGAATTTCCAGTTCGTCATCCAACAATTAACCTCTATTTTCCTAACCGTATCCTTGATGTGAACTCTATCTACATATTTCAAGTCTGTTCTTTCATTCATGGCTGCAGATATTCGAATATTCATTCAAATTTACAATACACATATAACAGGAACATCCATGATCACAAAACAAGAATCCTGAACCACATGAGGACCACATTGGCCAAGACTTCCATGGGACAAAAGTCAATTTTATGTGATGGACTCAAACTCTACAATAAACTTCCTCAAGACTCTAAGAATGAAGTCATTCAAGTTCAAACTCAAAAATTTGATATTCAACAATTTCTTTTAATATGTCTCAATTTTATTTTATTCGTTTCACATGTTACAAGTGCCCACATAGCTTTTGGCTCTGGGCAACAATTTGTTACTAATTCTTTGTTGTAAATTGTCCTTAAATAAATTAGATATATTATTATTATTATTAATATTATCACAATAAAAACCAATTCAGTTAGCTTATGAAAAATTTCTCTAGGTGTTTCTAGGATCCATTTTTTTTATATTTTTCTGTCCTCTCAAAAATATAGGAGTAGGTAACGAACATATCTTTAACCTATTGACTTCATATTTTGGACCATTTTTCTTAACTGTTTTTAGTATTGTATACGTGTTTGGTGTATTGAATGTTTCTGGAGCAGACGGTTTGAACCTCTAAGGCGAAGCGCCATCTGCTGGATGACCGAAGACTCAAACTCCCACTACATCGAGTAGAGATCATTTGTCTTGATACTTAATATATTATTACTTTACTGAAACGGTTCATTTTATAATCTCTCCACACTTAGGGCCAATTTATACATCTCTAAAAAATTGATTTCGGACGTCTATGTAGGAGCATGAACTACGTCTGTTTAAGTCCTCCCTTTAATCTTAAAAATGTTACTCGGGCAGCATAGAATCATTAACCACCCAATTCCTTTGAAAAGAGTGGGGAACAAACTGTCATTCAAGGATTTATGACTAAGACTGTGATGCATGAATTGGCCCTTAATTTTCTTAGACTCGCGTCTATCCGTTTCCCAATCTTCGCTTGATGTTGGCCAGCTTGCACAGATCATCGCACCGAAGAATATCTCAATACACTTCGCCTCGTCGCCTGTGAACCTTCCGATCTCTTCCAGGTATCGAAGAACCACTGTCGGTGAATTCGCCCATGTCGCAAGTCGTGCAAGCCATGCATCGGCCGGACAGCGGCCTGGAAATCAGAGACAGGATGTGGCTGAAAATCACCATACCGAACGCCTTTATCGGCACCGATATGATAGATTGGTTGCTGACGCACGTCGAGGGTTTTCAGGAGAGGAGGGACGCCAGAAAGTACGCGTCGCACCTGCTCAAGGCCGGATTCATCAGGCATACAGTGAATAAGATTACGTTTTCCGAGCAGGTAATATATCGTCTTCCGATATGATTACGGTTTGTTTTTCCATTTTAAGAAGCGGTTCTATGTTCCCTCATACGTGAGTTGTATGATCTTCATGTTTGACCTATATATCCCATTAACGATCACCCTATTCAGTTTTCCAGTATTTTGTGGTCCAAACGTTACTAGGACCAATAATTTTCGAGTTGAATGTAGGACTTTTGTTACATAAGACGTTGGACCTACGACGGTTTCAATATCAATATTGTATTCAGGTTTCATTCGCTCAACATTGAATTACACAAAAAAATATTCTTAAGCCAAGAAAAAAAGAACACCAAGAAGCATGAAATGCATCTGAAAAATCGTTAGTCCAAATTCTCGATCTCTCGCATTCTCGATTTTGAACAGTTTTATCTGAAGAAATCTGGTGACGTAACGTCAAATTTACTGCACGCCCAACGGTAGTTTTGTAGGTTACAGGCATTTGAGAACACTCGCTTGAAAGAACTTTTATTTCATTATTTTAATTTATCGTTTTCGAATTTTTTTTTTGGCCCGTCAGTAATGCTGGAAAAAATTATCAAACTGGAAGATTCTAGAAAAAAATCAGTTAATAATAATAACAACAATTTATTCACAATAAATCTCAATACTACAATTTTAAAATAAATAATATGTGAATAAATATTTAAACCTTACGAAGTTATTGCACTTGTTGTAAGGATTAGATATTTTATTGAACAATTATTATGGATTTAAAATTAATGATTTAATAATATTATAAGATTTGAACAATAAATGAAAATGACAGTATAATCAGCACACTGGCAGTCACATGGAAAATTTCAATTCTATAAGATTCTGGAAAAATAATTGGGAGTTTCAAGAATCCATTTTTTCACCAGTTTTTTATAACAATATTTTGACTTTGTTACTTTAAACGAATTTGGTAATTTATCGTAAACGAATGATGCTAAATATAAAAAGTTCTTTTGTGATTTGGCTTTGGAAATTTTATTTTTAGCAGTAATTTTGTTTTTATTTCGTGTATTATATAAATGTTTATTATACTTGCAGCAGTTTTTATGAGAAAATATGTAAGTTATTATATTAAGACAAAATGATTGTCTGATATCCATTTTTTCACTTTCACAAAATAATTTATTGGAGGAATATCAAATATTTTTACCATATATGATTTTTAAGAACCAATTTTGTAAATTTTTCAAATTTTTCAGATAATTCTGAAAAACTCCCCCCCCTCCCATGACAGTATACTATAATTTATTTGAGATTGAAATAAAGAAAAATAAATCATATCCACGTGTTTTTTACACGTTTCATGGAGAAATTTGAATTTTGGCAATAGAGGGCCTAATTTTTTTATTAGATAATCAATTTGGAAATTCCATTTTAAATGCATGTCTATCATGATGTCTAAATTCAACTACCCAAGAGAAAGTTATTTCGAGGTGAAGTTTGTTTTCTTCATCGTCAAAAAAATCGCGCCTCCCATTATCAATTGACGTCAATTTTGATTCTGGGATTTTAAAAACTATCTCTTTTCGAAATATGTATTGAAACTAGCAGATATTTTCTAACACTAAGATATAATTTACCTGCCCTAGCTACCCAATATATTATGGAGATGGATATTAGATTCAGCACTATTAACACCTCAATGCAATATGCTTCATTACACAAGTAAGACGAAAAAGATACAAATGATGCTATCTTCTCTTTTTATATAAAATTTACTCTGAAATAAATGCTGGTGATGTAGCCGCCGCAATTTTTTGTGATATTTCAAAGGCGTTTTATTGCGTCAACCATGAAATTTTACTAAAAAAACTTCATCAATACGGATGTAGAGGTGTGACGAACACTTGGTTTGAATCGTACCTTTCAGGGCGGAGTCAAATAGTGAGGACAGCGGAACTTTCGGAGAACAAGTCCATTAAATCTTGTGTACCACAGGGTTCTGTGTTGAGTCCTGTTCTGTTTTTGTTATATATAAATGACTTATCTATGATCGACATATCTGGTAGTTTCACTCTATTCGCGGATGATACAACGATATTGTGGAAAGGAAAAAACTCGGTGGAGCTACATAAGATAATATCATCCGACTTGGAGAAGGTGAAAAGCTGGTGCGATGCCAATTTACTATCTTTAAATGCATCGGAAACGAATATAATATCATTCAAATGTTTGCTTGAAGAAATTCCAATAGACTCCGCCACATTGCAAAATAAGTTACACACAAAATTTCTCGGTGTATTCATTGACAGTAGGCTGAAATTTGATGAACACCTTAAACAACTTAAGAGTAAGATTTCCTTCGGGTGTTATGCAGTGAGATTGGTTTCCAGTGAGTTGGGTTTCCATATCGCAAAAACCGTTTAGCATGCTCTTATTGAATCTCAGCTCCGATATGGAATACCGATTTGGGAAGCATGCAACTCATCCCTTCTCTCTTCTGTGTTGATAATACAGAAGAGGGCAGTATGGTGTTTTTGTAAAGTCAAACCCAGAGTGTCATGCAGGAATTTGTTCACTACCAATAAAATTTTGACAGTCATCGCACTTTTTATCCTCGAGACGGTTTGCCTTATCTGTAAACAGTGGCGTAAATAACGCCTTGGCAACCTTGGCGGCGCCAAGGGGCGCAGTGCAGGAGGGGGCGCAACAAAAGGCATTCAATAACAAAAAAAAATATCTGAAATGAATAAACCTGATGAATGTCATATAGATAGAGATAGAGGTAGACAATTGACAATTAAAAAAAAATCAGGAGGAATGTGTTACTCATTAAAGAAATTTAAGTAGTCTAAGTTCTAACTGATTATATTATAAGTTGCGTTCGATTTGACGCCCGAATGCCCGAAACAATCCGGGCGCGTTCTCAATAACCTGAATCACCTCGTTGCATTTATTTTTAAAGTCGGGGCGAGTTCTGTTCCATTGTTTTCAATAGCATTGAGAGCTGGTAGTGATTACTTATTTTGAGTTAATTTTATAACTAATTTTCGCCACGTGCAGTCAGTCGCAGCGTGTTTATGGAGGTTAGAATCAAAATTTTCGAGAAATGACGAAATGACATATGACACAAATTTGTAAATGTGAATATTTATGAAGTATGACATATGACTGATACAACAACTATTTGGCAATACGTCACTCCTTTGAGTTCAGTAAATTGGCTAAATGTTCACATAAGTAGCAGCCAAATAGTTGTATCTGTCATACTTCATAAGTATTGATTTTTATCCCTGTTATAAACTCTGTAGTTTCTTGGGATTAATAAAGATTATTATTATTATTATTATTGTATTCACATTTACAAATTCTTGTCATTTGTCGTAAATTTCAATCCATATTTTAAACAAAGGACGTTATATTTGTAGCTTTCCTGAAGATGACAGTATTCACTGTCGAAATATTGGAAATACAGTGTAAAAAGATTACACTTTTTGCTTGCTGCTTCACCCAATATCTTCTCCCCTTGTATCCTGACTGGTCAGCAAAGACTACCAATCTATATCTCGAAAATGAAAAATTTTTGGTGGAATTTACGTATTTTGGCCTCCTGAAAAGTCAAATGGAATTTCTGAGGCTCCCAACTCGTTTCGGAGATACGGCCCCTCAAAGACAGGAAATCGGGGTTTTACGCCTACTATGTTTGTTTCTCAGTCAATTTCGCTGGAAATTCCTCCTTTCTATCAGCACAATATACACATTATATACCACCTTCTTCGCTACTTTATAACCGAATTAGAAGTATTTCTCACTACAAAACTCTATAATGTAAATCGTCATAGAAATTTTAGAGTTTTGTAGTGAAAAATGGACAAATTCGTATAATTCGGTTGGAAAGTGATGAAGAAGTTGATATAGAATGTGTATATTTTGCTGATAGGAAGGAGGAATTTCGAGCGGAATTGGATGAGAAACAAACATTGGCGTAAAACCCCGATTTCTTGTCGTTGAGGGGCAGTATCTTCGAAACGAGTTGAGAGCCCCAAAAATTTCATTTAACTTTTTTGTTCAGGAGGACAAAATACGTAAGTTCCACCAAAAATGTTTCATATTCGGGGAGTAGCCCGATTAACGGAATTTTACCATATATAAATATATATATATATATATATATATATAAAATATCATTTATAGGGTGGGGGGGCGTATAGCCTATGTTTGCCAAGGGGCTTGGCTTACCTTAGCTACGCCACTGTCTGTAAACATAAATCTAAGTTCAACTTTGTTTTTACTTCATATGTTACTCGTAATAGCATTTATACCTTTAGACTTCCCATTCCGACTTAGAATCTAATTAGAGACTCTATATACTTTAATGGAGGTGAATTGTTTAATCATTTACCATTAGAAATAAGATCTGCAAATCTGAGCAACAACCATTTCAAAAAGGCGGTAAAACACCTACTTGTTGACAGACCCTATTATAGTTTGGAGGAATATTTCAGCGAATCTTTTCAAGAATAATTTAAGAATTTATTATTTATGCCTGTTATTTTACATTATAGTGTTTTATATATATATATTTTACATTTTTATTACTGTTTTATATCCACATTTGTATTTCTTGGACTTTGTCATTAAGATGCAAATCTTCAGACAATAAAGTATATTTTGATTCGATTTGAGTAATGAGAGTAAAAAAATTCACTCAACAGTAGGAGTAGTAACGATACAAACGTGGGAAGTAAAACGTGAAATGAATATTGAGTTTATAGGAACTTCCAATCGCATTCAAATTTAAAGTACTTGAAATCGAAGTGTCAAACTTGTCTGCGAGGGGTTAGCTTTCTACAAGGTGGCCGGTCTACGAAAATTTGGTGAACGAAATATTCTGCCAGAGTTTAGCCAATGAGCTCGTCGGTATCGAAATTCTTTGAAATTGACGAAACAAAAGCACATCAGATAACGCACCGGGGTTTTTATACATCTTGAAGAACACGAACTGTCACTTTTAAATCGCCTCCAGATGTCGCTTTTGCTTTCTGACTGACTGATGATTTTTCGCTGTGATTTGACATTATTGAATATTTAGTTCTTACAGTACTATATAATTTTGAGCAATTTTCGGTGGTAACAAAAAATACAAATAACTGCACTCAATATTTTCAAAATTAATCTACTCTCCAAAAAATTTACCGTGGTTAAGACAGTTGTTGTGTGATTTGTAATAGCACAGGCATTTCAAATAAACTGTCGTATAAAAAATGTTGTCTATTTGTCATCTAGATGTAGTTTTCAATTTTGAATAACATTATCCAAGATTTTCCACAATAAGTAGTTTACTCTTGTCTCAAAATCAAATTTTTGACAGCTCGTATGTTACGGTTGTTTTACAATATCTTGTTGGTGCATATTTAGTTCCAGTGTATGAACTCTCAGGATAACTTTTTTCGAAAAACCCTTAAAAAATAAGTTTTCCATATGGCGTATATATATATATTGTATGATTATTTATTGTTTTAATCCTATAATGAAAACACCAATTTTTTTCCATCCCTATTAATAATATCATCTCCATTTCAGTGCTACTACATATTTGGCGACTTGTGTTCGGCGATGACAAACTTAAAAATACAGGGTGATACAGATAGCGTGGGTCCTCTGCCGAACGTTCCGAATTATATGCCATACAGCGGCACCTACAATCCTCTAGAGTACATGCCGATGCCATTTTATAGTGAGAATACAGTATACGGATATAATAAAGAGGAATCTGTTCTGAGTGGAAGCGGTAAGTTTAACCGATTTTGTTACGAAATTGTTCTGCATGCTAGTGTTCGATTGAAACTTGTTTCTCGGAAGATTTGGGTTATAAATATGGTCCTATTGATAATTTCGAGTAGTCGATGTATGTATGGTATAAATTGATTGTAAATTATTATTTCTTGGAATCTGTTGAAATTTTTTTTGGTACCTGAAGAGCAAAACACTTTTTATATTTATTAGCATAAGACTTGCTCTTCCATATAACCCTACAAGAGTGCGGTAATATTTAATATAGTTTTCAGTGGGTATATTTCTGACGTATATTTTTTATTTTGGATCAAATAGACTCTTTTAGACTTGGAAATTGATTTTTGGCTAAAAATCATGTTCTCATAACTCGACAAAAATAATTGTGTTCCTAAATATCTTTGGAACACGATGAAAGTGCATCATTCTTCCTTCAATTTCTTACTAATAATTTTCTTTCGATAGTACCAAAGTTCTATCTTCTAATAATTGTTGCCATAAAACTTGCTCATATACACAACCTTGCAAAAAGAGTGCGGTAATATTCAATACACCTATTTACTCAGCATCTTCTGAATTTACTTGAACATTTCAGCAATTTGTTTTGTATCAGTGGGAACTTTTGGATTCGATTTTTCTTTTTTTTTTTTATTTCGAAGTTTATAACTTGTTACCAAAAGACTTGCTTTTCCTCATAACCCAACAAAAAGAGTGGAGTGATATTAACTAGTTTTCTATAAGTATATTTCTGAGGTATATATATATTTTTGTATCAATAATACTATTTTCGGCCTTTTTCATCTCTTCAGAGTTCATTATTCCTTTTTGAAATTCTTGAGGTAATTTTCTTCTAATGCTTGTTACCATAAGGTTTGCTCTCCCTCATAACCCTACAAAAAGAGTGGAGTGTATTTTAATAAAGTTTCCTATAAGAATATTTCTAAGATATATATCTTTTGTACCAGTAAGGCTCTTTTCGGCCTTTTTTTCAATTCTTCAGAGTTCATTATTCTTTTTTGAAATTTTTGAGGTAATTTTCTTCTAATGCTTGTTACCATAAGGCTTGCTCTCCCTCATAACCCTCCAAAAAGTGTGGAGTGTTATTTAATAAAGTTTCCTATAAGTATATTTCTAAGATATTTTTTGTACCAGTAAGGCTCTTTTCAGCCTTTTTTTCAATTTTTCAGATTTCATTAGTCTTTTTTGAAATTCTTGAGGTGATTTTCTTTTAATGCTTGTTACCATAAGGCTTGCTCTCCCTCATAACCCCCCAAAAAGTGTGGAGTGTTATTTAATAAAGTTTCCCATAAGTAAATTTCTCAGATATTTTTTGTACCAGTAAGGCTCTTTTCAGTCATTTTTTCAATTCTTCTGAGTTTATTAGTCTTTTTTGAAATTCTTGAGGTAATTTTCTTCTAATGCTTGTTACCATAAGGCTTGCTCTCCCTCATAACCCTCCAAAAAGTGTGGAGTGTTATTTAATAAAGTTTCCTATAAGTATATTTCTGAGATATTTTTTGTACCAGTAAGGGCTCTTTTCAGCCTTTTTTTCAATTCTTTAGAGTTCATTAGTCTTTTTTGAAATTCTTGAGGTAATTTTCTTCTAATGCTTGATACCATAAGGCTTGCTCTCCCTCATAACCCTCCAAAAAGTGTGGAGTGTTATTTAATAAAGTTTCCTATAAGTATATTTCTAAGATATTTTTTGTACCAGTAAGGGCTCTTTTCAGCTTTTTTTTTCAATTCTTCAGAGTTCAATAGTCTTTTTTGAAATTCTTGAGGTAATTTTCTTCTAATGCTTGTTACTATAAGGCTTGCTCTCCCTCATAACCCTCCAAAAAGTGTGGGGTGTTATTTAATAAATTTTCCTATAAGTATATTTCTAAGATATTTTTTGTACCAGTAAGGCTCTTTTCGGGATTTTTTCCAATTCTTCTGTTCATTATTCTTTTTTGAAATCCTTAAGGTAATTTTCTTCTAATGCTTGTTACCATAAGACTTGCTCTCCCTCATAACCTTGCAAAAAAAGTGGAGTGTTATTTAATGAAGTTTCCTATAAGTATATTTCTAAAATATATATTTTTTGTACCAGTAAGGCTCTTTTCGGCCTTTTTTCCCATTCTTCTGTTAATTATTCTTTTTTGAAATTCTTAAGGTAATTTTCTTCTAATGCTTGTTACCATAAGACTTGCTCTTCCGCATAACCCTACAAAAAGAGCGTTGAAGTATTTAATACCCTATACACTGCGGTAATATTAAATACAAAAAGTTGCTCATCACATTCTGATTATCTTACAAGGTTTTTGATGAGTATATTTCTGACGTATATTTTTTGTATCCATGAGTACTAGTTTGGACCTGTTCTTTCTTTCTTTGACTTCTTCATAGTTCATTATTCTTTCTTGAACTTCGTTCGGGCAATTTCTTTTTGCTTTATCTTCTAATGCTTGTTACTATAGACTTCCTCTTTCACATAACCCTTCAAGATTGTGTTAATATTTTATACACTTATATACTCAGCACCTTCCGAATTACCTTGGAACGTTTCCATTGTGTATATTGTCATTTCAATTTGTATCAATTGAACCCCATTTGTACTTTTTTTTATTTCATCATGAAATAATTCATTTTTGTAAAACTGTTACTAACACATCCAAGTCGATAGTACTAATCCTCATCAGTAATTTTTTAATAATAAGGCGTTAAAACAAATATCTTGCGTTAAAACAAAATCTACACCATATTGAAAGTGATTACAGTGGTAGTTTGGTGTTTTCTGACAAAAAAAGTATCTTATTGTAGTTAGGACATTTTTGCCCCTAGCATAGGTATGTAGTATATTCGTTGAACAAAATATCAGAATGTAAAACCCTTCTTTTTCAGATGTCCTATTGATTCAGTCGTCGTGAGGTCAGAATAATTTTGAGAAAAGTGTCCACTAAGGCCGGAATGATTTAAGAAAACGTTACTATCAGTGCTGCCTTTCGTTAATATTAAGGTCAAGAATTTCACGGAAAATCGATTTCTGTCAAGATCTGTATGAGAATCATTTCAAACCGAATTTTGGAGATTCACACTTTCTTCTTACAAAAAAATTTGTGGATATTAACGTTAATCGCAAAATATTTCATTGATTTTTGTTTCTTTGGATCTGGTTAACAATATTACCTGTTGAGTGGTTGAGGTTCCATCTTAAATTTAAAAAATTAAAAAAAAATTATCGAGTTGAAATTGTGAAATTAACTAATCAAAATATGTGACAATATTTAAGAAATTTCAAAAATATATATTGTGAGGAAAACGAAAAAGGGCCACAATAAGAAAAACAAAGACCGAAAAATTAAAAAAAAAAGACAGTAAAGTCGGAAATGAAATATTTCTAAACAGAATGAGATAAGAAATAGAATTTAAAAAAAAACGAAAAAAATCTCCAAATGATGTGAAATATGTACTTATGAAATAAAATTAATTAATAATAAAAGATAGAAAACAAAACATATAAAATGAAAAGAAATAGAAAAAATTATAAAGTAATTTATCTTTTCGTTATTAATAATATTTTAGTTTTTCACAATTTGAGTTAGCCTTACCTTCTTTTTTTCCGATTTTTTTTTTTTCTATTTAATTTGAAACCATCAATTTATTACAACGGATTTCATAAGGCTTCAAAAGTTGGAACCACTACCCTCGATACATTTGCAGTTTTTGCTTTCCATAAACAATGCCCACAAATTATCAGATTCAAGTAACTTTGTATATACTCGTAGTATAAGTTGGACAGAGGCAATCATTTTGATGTCATCTATTAATTTGGACAGCATTTTCAGAAAGTGCTGTGTGAATAATGTGAAAATATGTGATTTTCAAATGTCCCCGTTCCTTTATACTCTTGTTATTGAGATTGAGTGTACTTGTTGCCATTTTTTTTCATTATATTTAAGTTTATGTTTTATAAGTACAATGTTTTGTTAGCATTTTCCTCAATACTCGGTTGATTTATATAAGTATTATTTATTTTTTGAATTATGTTTGTTTTGTTGAAATATCTGGTTGGAATTCTGTACTTGAATCGAAAGAAGTACTTGATGTGGGTTTTTTGAGCACTTATTAACTTTATCACTTTCATAAGCCAGATGTTTCAACAATTTATGATTTGAATCCTGTTGTTAATTTTACTTGCCATACCTTCCTATGTGAATACATCTGTTTTGACTTTTATTTTTGTTGTTTGTTTATTTTTAATTGTTCTTCAACTGATGAATTTAAAGCGTTGAAATTACTTTGACACAAACCCTACTTGAATACTAAAAAAAATTATTTAAAATATTGAACTTTGAAAATTTTTTACAAGGAGTTTTTTGTAACATGTAAATACATCTGTTTTGACTTTTATTTTTTTTTGTTTAATTATTTTTAATTGTTCTTCAACTGATGAAATTAATGCGTTAAAATTATTTCGACACAAACCCTACTTGAATACTAAAAAAAATTATTTAAAATAATGAACTTTGAAATTCTTTTGTTTTTTTGTAACACACACCCTGTATGCTGAGGTGTATTTTTTTATGATGTCCTTGCATTTGTGTAGGATGAGAAAACCAAGTGCTTGAGCGAATTGATCAGAAATCCAGTTGAAATCTTATACATTTTTTTTTATTTTTTTGATATTATCGAGACTCATACTTGGATTTGGTTTTGCAACGGTAAAAAAAGAACCATAAGATTATTTTGAGTTAAGGAACTCGTTTGAGTACCTACAGTATAACCTAACAAAAGAATGGAGCTTTTTTTCTAACGAAATATTCAAAACCATATTAACAAAAAACAATTGTTACCCAGTGGAATTCGGATTTATTATTATGATTTAATTGATCTGCAGACGAAATATTCTGCTAATAATACTATTAGAAATTTCAAGGGGTAGTGGAAGAACGTGTAGCACGAACTATCTCTTTTTGTGATTGTTTATTTCTATATTCTCACAATAAATATTTTTCTATTCTATTCTAAATTTCTTCAGTGAAGATCTGGTTAAATAATAATAATAATTTATTCACATATGTTTCATACAGTGAACTTCACAAAGATAATATATAGTAGGTACAATAAGAGTGGATATGGTGGCCATAATATGGGGACTGAGGATGATCGTCCGAGGGCGATGTGGCCAATATCCATTAGAGTTATACAGTTGATTTTTTTTTTTCGGCCAGGTAAATACTTCAGTATCATTAGTATAACTACTTCTCTTCGAGCTTGAAGGCCGTCGTTCTTTGGGATTTCTTCCTGACGTTTCACTAGCGCGAGTGGCCAGCTTCTTCAGAGGCTTACTCATTTCCGATGACTAAACGTTTCGATTTCTCAAGGCGTATTCATATTGATGCAGGTAGTCTGGAGTGTTAATTACTTCTGTCGGGTTCGGCGAATTATCATCATTATTAGTTGCCGCACTACCTGCCGTGATTTCATTAGTTATTCTTGATTTCCTCAGAATGGGATTCCAAATTCTGTTGAGACTCAAAGCTTCTTCTTTTCTATTGAAATCGTCCATGTGTTTGTGGATCTCTATCGCCTCCCGTACCAGTCGGCTATGGTAACCCTGGATGGGGGCAATCAGTTTAGCATTTTCAAACAGAATCCTGTGGTCACCCTCTCTCAGTGCGTGTTCCGCCACCGCCGATTTGTCGGTTTGCCCCAGCCTGCAGCAGTTCCTTTCATGCTCTTTGAACCTTGTTCCCATGGATCTTTTCGTGGTACCGATGTAGAACGTCCCTTCCATGTTTCTGAACCTTTTTTCTGGACCACCTGAATGCTCAATACCCCAGCATCAAATTCACCATGGAAACCGAACAGAACCAGCCGATAGCATTCTTAGATGTTCTGATTGAACGATGTGGTGCTAGACTAACCCACAAAGTATACCGAAAACCCACGCACACGGATAGGTACCTGCACGCACTATCGAACCACCATCCTAGTCAGAAGAGAGGAGTCATATCTACCCTAACTGAACGTGCTCGAAGAATATGTGAACCAGAACATCTAGAGCAGGAACTGGAACATCTTCAAGTGACCTTGAGGTCAAATGGATACAGTGTATCTGAGATCAACAGGGCCATGAAACTGAAGAGTTCCACGGTTCATAACAGGGAGGACTCTCAGGTGGTTGCATATTCATATCTGCCATACATCCCGAGGGTCATTGACAGAATTGGGAAACTCTTGGGCAAATATAACATAAAAACGGTTTTCAAGCCGACCAAGAAGATCCAACAAAGCCTCAGGTCGGCTAAAAACAAAAGAGACCCACTGTCAGCAACAGCAGGGGTTTATCGCATACCGTGCACCTGTGGGAAGGTTTACATCGGTACCACGAAAAGATCCATGGGTACAAGGCTCAAAGAGCATCAAAGGAACTGCAGGCTGGGGCAAACCGACAAATCGGCGGTGGCGGAACACGCACTGAGTGAGGGTGACGGAGATGAGTAAGCCTCTGAAGAAGCTGGCCACTCGCGCTAGCGAAACGTCAGGAAGAAATACCAAAGAACGACGGCCTTCAAGCCCGAAGAGAAGTAGTTTTACTAATAACCTCGGTCGCGAAAGCCTCAACCATTTTGTCATATTCAGGTAATAATACTATTAGAAATATCTTCAATGAAGATCAGGTAAAATAATAATAATGATAATAATTTATCCAGTATTTTTTCGATATTTGAAAAACTTACAGGGAAAGAAACTCTATTGAATTCAATATTTAATTTTTGTCGACGAAATCCTCCGGAAATTCCAAAAATAAGTACTTGTACCTGAAAAGTTGAAAAAAAGGTTTTGGTGAGATTGAACCAACAACTGTAAAGTGGAGAGGGCGTACGCCTTAACCAACGAGGCTATTTGGACTATACAATTTCAGTTAATTATAGGTGGAGTTCCGGTAATAGAATCATTTCTCCAATCTCTCTTTTTTGTGAATTAATCTGTTACGAAAAACACTGATACACTGATGATTACAATGTCATTGATGGCAGATTGACAGTAACAGAGTTTTAGAATTCGCAAAGGAATCCATGATTTTGAAGATGAAATCTTATAGGTACCTAAATTCTCATTGATTTTCTAAAACGTTTTCATGAAAGATTTTCAAAATTTGGTAGACAGATCAGAAACGTGACGTTTCTACAAGGCAATCCCTGGTAACCAAGTATTTTGTTCTGTGTGATTGGTGGAATTCATATCCTACCTTGTAGTCCAGTCTATGACCATTTTCCCGTGTATTTATCCCATACAGCACTGATTCGCATGAAAATTTGTATTCAGGATCTACATACACTCTTTTTCAGAATCTACCCTGTGCCGAGGGTTGCTTTCTCCCTGGGGGTGGATGACACCCCTTCTTGGGGGTGAAAATTTCTTTATTGGAAATAAGTGCGGAAATCAATAGATAGCCTCAACCATTTTGTAATCAATAGATTGACCAATTCTAAGCACTTTTTGTTCAATGAAGTTTTTTCTGAAAAGCAATACTTTTCGACTTATTCGCGAGTGAAATTGTCGGTTTTCTGTAAAAAAAAAACATTTTCAGATCCTTTTTCGTGAATAACTGGAAAATAATGCATCTAATCGAAAAACCTGCAGAGAGCATGAATATAGCTTTTGAAAAAACAAAGGCGATTGTTTATTTGTGATGTATACAAACCCA
The DNA here is from genome assembly GCA_032362365.1 of Zygogramma bicolorata. NCBI lineage: Eukaryota > Metazoa > Arthropoda > Insecta > Coleoptera > Chrysomelidae > Zygogramma > Zygogramma bicolorata. The sequence goes on from JAVJAQ010005172.1 coordinate 3,548,978, forward strand.
CTACACACTGAATAATTGCTTGTTGAAAATGATTGGTATTTTCAAACGCCAAAATGGAAAGTTTCTACGTACAATAACCAAAAACCAATGCATTTTTCGGGAAAAACTGATTGAACCTTTTTTGAAGTCCTTCAAAAATCCTTCATTTTTGTTATTTATAAAAGATTCTAGCATCAAAACTGACCGAGGTATGAAGGAAATAATGTTCAATCCTATTTTTTTCTCAAAAAAAAAAATTGTGAATAACTCATCCTTGCTTTTCACCCCCTTTGGAAAAAATCGTTGCCTAGTGGAACTATATGTGTATATACATATCGTTCCACTAGGCCTAAAATATAGTTACTATGTGTATTCTTCAATATACTAATGTACATTCTCTAATTTCTACAAAAATTGTTTTTGGTTTTTTTCCCATAACTCGCTTAGTCTTCAAGCAATTGAATCCACCAAAAAAGTATTTTGTGGCTTTTTTCAAGAGCTATAAGCTCATCCACATTATTTTTCGTTTCAGATTATATTTTTGAAAAGGTTCATGCTGAAGGGGCTCAAAAAAGGTACTTTGCGCGTACCCTTTTAACTGGTCATATCTTACTCTATTTTCATCCTGCAGAAAAAAATTTAAAAAACCGAAATTTTCACAGAAGAATAGCCTTCAATTTGTACTCCAGAAAATTTTGCATGTGATCAATACTTTTCGAGTTATTTCGAAAAAATTGTGATTGTTCGCTGAATTAAGTATATGATTTTTTCTCTTCGAACTCAATTTTTTTCAAAACTACGTACTTTCAATCGATGAAAAACTCAGAACTCATTGAAAGAACATGAATGAAGTGAATTATGGAGTAACAACGATTTTTTTCAAAGGGGGGAGAAGAGAGGATGAGTTATTCACAATTTTTTTTTCAACAAAAAATAGGATTCAACATTATTTCCTTCATACCTCGGTCAGTTTTGATGCTAGAAACTTTCATGAATAACAGAAATAAAGGAATTTTGAAGGACTTCAAAAATGGTTCAATTAGTTTTTCCCGAAAAATGCATTGGTTTTTGGTTATTGTACGTAGAAACTTTCCATTTTGGCGTTTGAAAATACCAATCAACTTTCAACAAGCAATTATTCAGTTTGTAGTGGGTTTGCATACATCACAAATGAATAATCGTCTTTGTTTTTTCAAAAGCTATAATAGTGCTCTCGGCATGTTTTTCGATCAGATGCATTATTTTCCAGTTATTCGCGAAAAATGATCTGAAAATGTGTTTTTTTTTGACTGAAAACCGACAAATTCACTCGCGAATAAGTCGAAAAGTATTGCTTTTCAGAAAAAACTCCATTGAACGAAAAGTGCTTAGAATCAGTCAATCTATTGATTTCCGCAGTTATTTCCAATAAAAAAATTTCACCCCCAAGAAGGGGTGGCATCCACCCCCAGGGAGAAAGCAACCCTCGGCACGGGGTAGATTTTGGAAAAGAGGGTGAGTAGAAACTATATCAAAATTTTCGTACGAATCGGTGCTGTATGGAATAAATACACAGTTCACACTTTTTTCACCGTCATAGACTGGAGTATTGTTTGCATATGAAATCGTAACGATTCAGTTGACTGGAATTGCCTTTTTATCCGTTTAGTAAACTATAAATAAATGAGCATTTTGTTACGATCTGCCTTTGGGGTTCGTTGATTAATAGTATATTATGCAACGATCATGTAATTATGGTTATTGATACACGAGCATCAACCGGGATACGAAACGAGCCGAAGGTGAGTTTCGTATGGTTGATGGGAGTGTATTAATAACCATTACATGAGAGTTGCATACGCTATTTTATCTACACCCGATAAAAAGTGAAGAACTACAAATATTATATTTATATTTGTATTGCACACAATAATACTTATTAAACGCATTTGTTTGAAAAATTCTACAAAATTATAATTAATGGTATTACTTCGAGAAATAACACGATGAGAAATGAAGAGAAGATAAAAAAAAATGATTACTCGAGGTTGGAATCGAACCCATGTCTCTTACAACTAGCTAATATAACCTCGGCGCCTTAGACCGCTCGCCTACGGAGAGCTCAGAAAATTAAATGTAAAAAATGAAAGAATAAATCATGCATTTGTCAAATGAAAAATTTAATCATTCTAACTGTATCTGCCGGTGGAGGTGTCGAAGGTGATTCTCCCATATCGCTGGTATCAGACATTTTGTTATGATTATCGAAGTTTGGCTATATTCTTCAAGAATTCAATACCTATACCGATTTTGACTTGACAAACGTCAAATGCAGAGCATGCACATCATGCTTGATTGAAAAATAATGGGTTTCTATTGGTTGAAAATCTGTATCGTAATGGATTTCATTATAAAACTGGTTGTGGGCATATAAGTGTATTATTAGAGTACAGATGTAGATAAAACTCCAAACAATACTAAACTACTTTTATTACAACTCTCTATCACAATACAATATAATACAATTAGAGATAATCCTAAAAAGTAGGGAATGGTCTAAGATTTGATCCTCGAAGAATGCCAGATAGAAGATTTCAATCCATCATATTCAATGTATAGTGTTACTTGTGGAGTCTTTGCAAACTCCAATCAAGCACGATTTTTCTCGAAACAACTTTTATTCAAATTACAAATACAATTTCTTCCTTTAACAACTGCAATCTCTTTCAATCAATAAAAAAACTCTTTGGTAACAAAAAGGTGTCAAATATGACAAGTTGCTAAATATCATATTACAGAGGATCATTAGGATAAAACTGAGTGAAACAAAATAGTATAAAACCACAGTATAGATTTATGTCAGAAAGCTAGGATTTGACAACTAAATATTGGTTGCAATGTGGAAGCTTGACAGATTCTTCAGCAAATGAATATGTGACGCAGTGTTAAAAGCTGTACTGTAATCAGTGTATTTGACACCTACAGAAAAGACATGAACACTTTCCTAATAGCTCGCATCGTTGTCCACAACATGAAATGGCGCCATTACAATCTCTCATTCATAGGCTGATAACATTTCCCGTAAAGAAGGATATGTACGACGATGAGAAAAACACTCGAGTTTTTGAGATGATGGCAGTTCTGAAAGGTTTGTAGTGATTTCATATAATAAGTATAAAAAGCAGGAATATCGGACAATTGTCAACAACTATATGCACCGCCGAATAAAAAACGAAATAAAATATAAATAGCGAATCAACTCGAAACTACGATGAACAGTGAGACAACTCAAAATCAGCTGGAAGTGGGGACCCATCTTTCAGAAGAAAAAATTATCATTAAATCATTTGACGTTGTAACGGCTGACAACTAGTGATGAAATTTAGAAACACTCCACGATACGTAAAAGTGCCGCAATATAATTCTAAACAATATCATATCGATTCCAACACCAGGCTTTTAGACAGCTTAGTTGTAATGTCTATGAAGGAAGGCAGGGGCAAAGTCTAGTCGAATCCCAGGATGTGGTTGTATATGTACTTGTGTTATTGTATTATGCGTCTACTTCTATACTGTAAAGAATATTTGAACGAATAAATACTTATGACTTGAACAATGTTCCCAAGTAACAATTTTAAGACAGTTTCTATTTATTCAGGTTTTAAAATGCTTTAATATGTTCAATAAATCGACATCGGATTTATAGTAACCTTAAAATAAACAAAGTTCTTAAGGACCACTTGCTCTTAATGTCCTATTGATCTTATACTGGTTGTATATGTTACTCTTACTATTGACTATTTTAAAACGAATTTGCTATTAATAAAAATAAAATGGCAAGTAGGTTTTAAAACAATCCGTCTGGGAAAATAGTTTTAATACAGTTTTATGGAGTATCCTTGATGTATTTTGTGAAACCCATTAGGAAAACTATTTTATCCTAAGACTATATATTCAACATAATACCACGTTGAATCCAAAAACATAATTTTGACCTTCTAATGAGTACATTGAGAGTATTATAAAGTTTAAAGGCCTCAATTTAGTCAATGTGGTTGAAATAAATAGCTTTTGGTCTTTGGACGACTTTATTAAAACTAATTTCCCTTCCACATTTAGATTGAACGCCATCTTGTGTCAAGAAGCTATTTACAGTGAATCAGTGCAGCCCGCATGTTTACAGGTGAAATGTAGCAGAATAACAGTAATGTGCAAAACTTACGTTGTTTTTTTTTCAATGAAATTCGTCAAATTAAAATGCACTACACGTTTCAATTACAAAACCGACAAAATTTGTGCAGTTAGGATTCCATTCGAGCGCAAGACTACTTTAAATCAATAAGGTCACGATATTGAACATATTAAATATATTGGTTTTAAAAGGAGAAGTCAACTGACTCCTGTGAGAGTAATTGTATTTGAAGTGGCGAAAAAAACGACGTTTTAAATCTTGTGTGATTTAAAATATTTGATAAATGAACAATTAGTTTTAATCTAATATTCTAATAATTTCGCCTTAGATCTCAAAAAAACTGAATAACGGTGTGTCGAAATAAGCTATTCAATTGAAAAAAATGCATTTAGATGCAAAATAAAATTTGATGATATTTTTTTCAATAGTTTTGAAATCAGAAAAATACGTTAAATTATTGGCGCTTGAGTTAAGTTGGAATATTTTATTACATTTTATCAGAAAAATGTCAATCGTTGGTGAATTTTTCACCAGAAAAGTTTGCTTTTGAAAATTATTTCATGATACGCTTACTATACGTATGCGGTTTATAATATTATTACTATGCCGGCCCTTATACAGACTTAAAAGTTGTTGAGTGTTAGTAAGCAAAATAAAAGTGTTTTAGGATTGATTCATTGATTTTACGTTAATTTGGTCGGCTGTATACTCATTCAAGGAGTAAAAAGTCAGATAATAAGTTTTGATTTATGGATTTAAAGTTGCCTTGAAGAACTCTTCAAGAATATAGAATTAGAACTCGATGGTTTTAATATAGTTTTAGAATTTAGTCTGAATGGCCTTTTTAGGATGGTCCATCATTGGCTAGAAGCTGTTTTATGATGGTCTCAAGGCTGTCTCGAAGATCACTTGATTTTATTCGAACTTTTATTGTGTAGTTTTGAAGCGATCTTGAAGTTCGGAATAAGAGCGTTGTTACTTGGGATGATCTTCATTTTGAAAAATGGTCTTCACCGACTCGACGTTTGTTCCAGGCGGCTCCTCGGGAGGCTCGGACCAACTCAAAGACGCCGCCGCCGGCCACAGCAGCGCCTCCGACAGCGACCTGACCTCTTTGGGCCCGAGGTCGGCCATGCCGACGACGGCGAGCGGCAACGGGAACGGCAGCTCCAACGGCTCGGAGCAGAGCAGCGGCACGCAAGTCGCTACGCAGCCCAAAGACATTGCCGGTAGTAGACAATCCTTTAAAATCGCTATGGGAAACCCCTGCGAGCTGTTTGTCGATGTCATGTAGAGAATGTGATTCGTTTTTGTTTTCTTCTTTTTTTTTAGTATCGATGTCGGTCCGCGCATGCGGATGACCGTGTTCACGGACTCGGTGGCGGTGACAGATTTTTCTTGGGATAGATTTTTTGAAGTCTGTCTTTGAAGGGGAAAGTAATTGAAGATGAAACAAATCGTGATCTGCGAAAAAAATTATACGCTGCATAGTACTTTATTGCTATATTTTTTTATTCATTAGATAGACTTTCGAGAAACCTACCAGGACATCAAATTTCATGAATGTCTTTTTTTTTTTCAAAGCCAACTTTCATTTTTTTCCAATGTCAAAATTCGAAAAAAAAATCAGTTATTACAGCGATGCAAGTATGAACAAAATATTGTTGAGTTATAGTCGTGAGTTTTTCAAATTCACTAGGAAAATTATTCATTCTGATTTTTCAAATGTTGGACTTTGAATTTTGAAGGTTTTGTTCGTATTTCACATGTTGGCATCAACGCTTACAAAGCATAAATCGGAGTTAGGGTAAGTAGTATGTAATAAGAATAATCAATCAATACATCCGTTTTTATTGACACAAAATCTCAAAGAATGACGGTAGGTGGTGTTGGGGTGGTGATACAAATGAGATTTTCTAAGGGTACATTTTCATTGATGCGGCAGCTTACGAGTGATTTTCGATACCGGCGGTCTCATTGGATAAACTCTAGCGGGATCATTCGTTCACCAATAGAATTATCAGTATACAAAATACGTAAGGTCAATTTCACCAATAAAAAGCTATTAATTTTTTTTGAAATGTTTGACAGTTCGATTTGAATTCACTTGAAAGTTCCTTTAATATTCAAAATCTTGTACCTACTTTGTTGCTTTTCACGTGTTTTTTGTTTATATTCTTTTTAAGTGTTTATCGTTGCTGTTCTTGTATTTGTTTGATTTTATAGTGATAGTTGGATTTATTATGAACCGATTTACAAAGCTCGAAATAAAACGCTCGTGAAACGTGTAGGTATTACTTATCCCTCATATCATCGGCTAGTAATCACATTAAAATTGCATTTTTTTAACACTACGGAAAAAAAAGTACTCACCTATTTTCGGTTCCTCAGAAAGTAAAAAGATATGATATCAATACTTTTCAGTTTCACTCACAACTATTGTTTCGGAAGATTTGAAGTCGCATCACAATCACTGAGTTTTTTATTTATTTTTCATCAAATTGAAAGCAAAAGGAATACCTAATAATCAGTCAAAATGTGATGACTACATAATTTCTAGCATTTCGCGGGAAAGCAAGAAATTGCATGCAAAACTTGAGATCATGAAATAAATATAACCTATAAATCTATAAATAATCGAATGGCCGTCGAGCAGACGAATATCATGGCATCACAGATTAAATTAAAATCACGTAAGGTGCGCCTCTGCTGGCAAACTCTCGAAGGCATCTCTTTAGTTATAATTGACCAAAATCAAGATAGCGAAAAGTCGGGAAAATTTACTTACAATCTATTAGGTATAAGTCAACACACCAGGGTTTTTATTCATCTTGTATTTCGTACACGTAATCTGTAGCGGATGTTGCCAAATAGTGGAATAGATACAAAACTCTTTGAATTTTGAAAGCCTTATTCATCTTCTTATTTCTGAGTACTCATACATTTTTTTTTCAAGAGAAAGGTTGAAACGGTAGGTTTTAAATGCAGCATTTCATAGCTCTTTCACAAAATATATTGCGTAAAAATATAATTAACATAAACTCTGGGGTGAATTTTTAAGCAGGTTATTATCAGTTTTAGCTTCGAGTATTTCTTATTTCGAAGGCAGACTTTGAAAAATTGGTCAAAAAAATCTGTCACCACAGCCTGGCCTTTCATTGACGACGTCGGGGAGATTTTCTTGATTTTTCTCCCCGCTTCGTAATCGTGCATGACTGCTTCAAATGTTTTCACGTATAGATAATTGTCCTGCATGACTAGGAAAAAATCAAATCGATACATCGTCTAAAAATCATTAAGTTGCCGCCTTCCGGCGCAAAATTTGGAAGCTTTTGGGTCAACAACCACCGAAGGCGCTGATGACTACTTATTCAGACTGACAGTAAAGACACTTTTTATTGCCTACTCTCATATTTTTTTGGTGAACTATCACGAACAATAAATCATTTCAGATATTTATACAGTTCAGAGAAAAATTAAAAAAAATGGATATTGGACACTTAGTAATTTTTCAAAATAGTATCCGAAATATAAGCTGTATTTTATTTGAATAATGAGGATGGTATTATTATCTCAAAAATATGCGAAAAAATTATAGTCCAGTGATTTATCCATACTTATCGATGGAATCAAATTGCCCAAGAGCCCGCGAAGGCCAGACCTTCATTATAAAAGCTAAAAATTTCTATGCGCATTTCCCCAACATAGGTAAGAAAAATCAGCGACTATGATCTAGTATCATATCTGATGGGTTGATGATGATACTTTAGCAGGAAACAGGTAGCAGAGATTCGTTTACAGTACATGTAAGTTCTTACACATTTCTAACGGATGTCGTAGCTTCAATCGTACATTTTTTGGATTACTTATACCTAATGCCAAAAGATGGCAATAAATTAAGAAAGAGAAGTGGTATATTCCATCGATATTGTAAATCATTCATATTTTTATGAATATTTTGAAGATCAAAGTTTCATTACAAGCATATACTTCTATATTCAACACTGCTTTAAAGTTTCATCGACTTTCTATCAACATTTCAGTCAAACTGACAAATAGATATCTGTATCATTGTTTAAAGCCAATATTTCCATCGTATGTTAAAAATCCCATATGAAGCGGGACATTTTCGATCAATTACAGCGATAAATTCCCGGCGGGACATTTTCGGGCTGGTAAATACCCGGTAGGTATCGAAAAATACCCTCTCGATCCGTGTATCTATAGTAACGATTGTTAAAATGTACATTTGTCATCTTGACAGGCATAAATACTGAATTTTAAACGCCGTTGCTGTAACTCCGGAAATATTCTACCGAATTACACTCGTGCATCAAAGTAAACCTGATTATTTCCCTCAGTGCGAATAAACGATGAAACAGTTGAAGGCTAGACTGCTTTTACAGAGTTTTACAGCGATTAAATGCACTAGACCTTTTAACCGATTAAAATGTTCGAAATAAACCGGGCGTTTGGATCACTTTTCAGGTACTATCTCTGGTACTATATTGTTCCTGTGTTCGATTTTGATGTTTCCTGAGTTTACATGTTTTCTGGAAATAATCTAAACATATATCCCTCCTTCACCAAGTTCAATCGACCAAAATGCGTGCATTTCCATGATTTTCAAAATTTTGCTTTCGAGCAAATGCTTTCGTGTATAATAATTTAAAATAAAATCCCTCGACCTGCGGTCTCGGGGTTTTATCAAATTATCATACATTCAAGTCACTTGCTAAGCATAATTTCGAGAATCATGGAATTGCAGCACACATTTTAACCGATTAAACTTGGTGCACTCGGGATATAACCCCCGATAATTTTCCATTCAAGCATGTTGTCAGTAACAAAACTGCATTCGGTTATTTCCATATTTTGCTAAAAAACAAAATATGAAAATGAACTCATGCAGTTTTTAGACAACATGCTTTCATGGAAAATTATCGGTAATTTTGAAGCACTTGTGTAATTACTCCCGATATAGTTGGGCAATGGTTTTTTAACAAGGATTTGAAGCATTTTTGTATCGCCTTCTGCAGTATAATGTCGATATTTTCGTTTACTTGATAATGCACAACAAAGTTTTCTGGTCTGAAGGCAAAAAGAAGTGCAGAGTTCTGTCTGTCAGTTTAACTGAAATGTTGAAAGAAGGATAAAGAAGCTTCAAAATAGAGTTGACGATGGAGGTTTACATGTAAAATGGAACTTTAGGCATTAGTGATATCTTGAAATTACAAATGATCAAGGACATTGACAAAAATTCCAGTTCTGTTTCTGAATTGATCACCATTTTTTATTATTATGTATAAGTAATCAAGAAAATTCGTGATTCAAGCAACGATATCCGTAAGAAAAATGAAAGAAAAGACATGAATGACTTGGAAACTAAATCACTAGTGCCATCTACTCGTAGTATCCATCCCTTCGAGTTATATTTCCATATTGTTGACTAAATATATCTCTATAAACAATGCTTGTACCTACCTCATCTTTGCGAGAGGATAACTTCGTAAACGTAAATATCGACATTATAGGGTACATGTCGTCACAAAAACACTTTGTATGCTCTCAAACTAGGGTATTAAAGTTTTGGGGTATCTGGCAGGGGGTTGTAACTGTACTAAGTATCCGGATATGGATGATGTAATTTCTAAGAATATTCCGAAGAAAATATAAAAAACTGAGGTGAACTATTCTTTATCAAATTTGTATTATTTCATACACTTTTGCTACCTGTTGCATGTCTAAGTACCCATCATCAAAACTCCATAGTCACTAATCGTTCTCACTTGTTTTTAGGACATGTGCAGAGAAACTTTCATCATTTGTAAAATAATTCAAATTCACATGTTGTTTGTGAAGTTCATCTTTCTCCTTTTTATAACAAGGGGTCTTTGGAGTTGAAAAAGTTTAGGCAATGGAAGTTGAAATTAATGAAATTAATAATAAAAAAAACAATTTTACTTCTCATTATTGAAATAATCCATTTGATTTGATCACAATGGAGATATGTGATTCAGAGTATTATACCCCTCTAAAATATTTGTGGAATAGAAATTATGTGATATTTTTATATAAGTTTTGCGAAAAAGTTTTTGGTATTCCTTTTAATAGTATAATATCGACAAATTTCACAAAAGCAATTTGAACACGGTTATCCCTTAAATGATTTTTACCACTAGTTATCAAAGCACAAATTATATTGCTTTATATGTATAGTATATAACCAGAAATAGTTTTTGTATATTGAAAGTATATTTATGAATTTTACTACAAATATTTAAACGTGTATGATAGTGAATAATTTTTATAAGATTGTTTCAACTTTATAACGGTTTCTTTTAACAGAGTTATTCTTTATTTTTGATGTGTATATGATAGTCTATATCAAATCTGGTGGAATCTGATGATGGTAGAAATCTATTTGTTTTAATTCCGTTCAAATATGATCTAGTATCATATCTGATGGGTTCGTGATGTCACAGAAAATTTTGACCTGGGACGCCATGATTCTTCCTCATTAAAAAATTCAAGTCTTAATATAAAAATATTTGTTTAAATTAATGATAAAAAAATATCTTCAAAATTATATGCATACTTCAACTCTTAACCTTTGATCTGTCCGTTAAAATTTGAAGGAGCTGAATGAATGTTCATACTAAAGAAAATTGTACAAAAAAACTAATAATTGAATAATAATAATAATGAATGCTTTTATTATTTCATCATTATTATTCATGTATAAGGATCCTAACAATATGTTGCATGCAACTTTTTTTTCATTTTGTCCTGAAGTTGAACATCTCTTTGATTTTGATTACTTAAAAATTGTTTTTCCATATTTTTTTCTCTCTCTCATTATACCTATGCATCTGTGTAAATAGATTTTCATCAATATCAGATTTCATCAGTAAAATTGAGGATAATTTCACCAATTTCTCTGCAAATGCAGTGTTGCATTCATGAACATTGCAGGTGGAAATTAGTTTGATTGTTCTAATATTGTAAAGTTGCTGCATGAGGCATGTAGAGGATAATAAACCGACTTATATATTTTGATTTTTGTTTTATTTAGTTTTGTGAAGTAGGGTTTTAATATATTTATTTACATGTAACATCGCTTCCTGCTGCATGACCCGGAAAGCTTGTCTAGTAGAATTCACATGAAATTTTGATATCGGCTTCAATTTGGTTACTAATTTGAAATTGAAAGTTTATAAATTTATCAGCCGCTGTCAGGTGTTATAAATTGGAGATAGAATATGGCGAATTGAATATATATTCATCGGTATCTCGATGGGAATTCAAAAAATATGCAACAGAGAAGTTCACGGACAATCCCAATTTCATGATCAATTGAAAACTTGATTTTTTTCAATGTTAAAGTTCAATGAATACTTGTGATGTTTTCAATACATTACACTGCACTGCATTTTTTATTTTTTTCTGATGGTCTCAAAAAAAATGGATTGTTTTAGTTATTTGTTCATTTTATTCTGTACAGTTCCTGAAAAGAGTCTGCACCATTTGGTGATTTTTTTTATTGGTTTCCGAATGAATTTAATTTTTATAACAGTTGCATTGTCTAAAACCCATGATGCAATTTTGAAATTTCATATTTTTTCATTGTATATTAGGAATTTCAAAAAAATTTGAATTTCATTGCTACTGCGGTAATGTTATTTTTCGAAACATAGGAAATTTCAAGTAAAAAGTTTATGAAGCAAAATATAATTGAAATTTTGCAACTGAAGCAATCGGTACTGAAACAAATGTTGTTTTTTTTATGAAAAAAATTTCATTGTAGATAATGTCCTTTATTATGAGCAGTTATACAATATCTCAACTCCACTTCATTCTAGGGCAGATTTTTGTATAAATTCAATAGCTTATTCAAATTTATTACAGTTATTGATTTTCTTGGACTAAAGTTAGCATTACATAACAACAATATCAAAACAAATACCAATATCTGTATTTTATTTTGCATAACATATATTGGCTAGTAAAATTCATATGAAATCTCAATAATGATGTTACTTGTATCATAAAAGTTTTTTGTTCTTTTTGCACAAAAAAAATATTCCTAAATATTGATGCTAATTTTGAAGTTTGGTTCATGTGATGTTAATTTTTCACCAAAAAAATAAGAATTATGGAATAAACTCGATAAGTGATTGAATTTTAACAGAAATATATGAAAAATATGAAGAATTCTACAAAAATATTTATTTATTTTTTTTCGTCAAAGGTGACCTGTGTTGCATATCTGAAAATATCAGAATATAGCAAAATTCTCGTTATAAAAAAAATATTTTTAATGAAATTTATATTTTTTGACGACCCTGGTATGCACCGACTTTTATGAAAAAATGTTTTTTTGAAAAAAAAATCCATGTATGTTGCTTCTAGCTTTTCCACATCTTTTAATATACTTATTATATACCGATCATGATGTCATCATCTTAATGAGAAAAAGTTATGTTGACTCATGGTGATTATTTTGCCCTCAATTTCATCAAATGCAAAACCAATTCAATTTATTGAGATTTGAAACAGAAAGGTAATCATAGGCCAGCAAAAAAAAGGTGACTCAATGGATATTGAAAAATCAATAAAAAAATATCTGAGGAAAAAATAGAAAGATTTAAAGTCTCATAATATCTTTTTTAGGGCAAATATTGGTATTTACCAATTCACGTAACTGCAATATTATTAGAAAACGAAATTGACTGGCTATTCTGTTATACACTTAATTATCGTATTTTTTATGAATTTGGAGATTAATTTGAAAAAATTTTCAAAAAATTTATATACTTGGCGATGTTTCGGAAGCAAGTCTTTTTCAAGCCTTTTTGAAAATTTGTATCAAGATTGGATTTTAGCTGGATAGTGTCAATATTTGGCTATTGATAAATTATTAGTCATGTCAGTGTCACATTTTGAAACTACCCACCAAAAATCTAATCCCAATAACATTTTTCAAAAAGGCTTGAAAAAGGAGACAGACCAAGTACCGAACCATTGCCGAGGGAAAGTATCCCCAATTTTTTATATATTTTTTAATATAATCTCCAAAACGGTAATTCCAATTTTCTTCTTAATAATATTCAGGAAAATAGACTAATTTGAGAAGTAAATTTTCTTTCCTACGTTTATAACTGTCAAATCTTGATTGTTAATAAGTGATTAGGTGAATTTCGTCAAATTCAGATGTTCTGTTCTCACTTTTTTTACAAATCTTCAATTTTGAAAGATAGGGCATTTGAAAAAACAAGGGAAATTTATGATTGAAACTATTTTCATCTGCACAAAACAAATATTGAATCTGACACGTGTTAGTATAAAATTCTCCCTGTTGGAAAATATCATTCTCTTCCGTTATAAAATTCTTAAAATTCAGAGGCTGAAGCTCATTATTGATATTTTTCATAGTCACTCCGTTTAATTTCTCAGAAATGGCAAGAATAAGTGCTCTAAACATTTTTATCTTGACCTATTAATCTTTTCAAATGCAAAGTTGATGGAACTTCAATTTCCCATCAGCGAAGACAATACCAAAGATTTAAAAAAATTGGCTGTGCTTCATTATTTTTATTTCTCATGGATTTTCAAAAGAGCTTTCATTATTTGCCCATTTGCGATCATCAATGTTCTGTGTTGTGAATACTGTTTATCATTATTTTTTCAAAAACGAAGTATGTGGTGCTATAAACAATTGCATCATAGCCCATCAATCTGCATGGAAATGCACATTTAACCTTCAGGTATTGATTCTCCTGGATCATTACCTGATTTACCCATTGCATGAAACCTCGGTGTTGTTGCTTTTTAGATTGAGTAACAACTAAATGATGTCTGTCAAAAAATTACGAGAATCTAGTTCATATGTCACTACTGAAATTTCAAATTTTTCATCTGACTATTCTTATTTTTAGATGAAACGGGCTGGAAATGGTTTTTTCTCATTCAGAAAAACGTTTGAGACTGGCCTCACTTCCATAACAAATCATACATTAAGTATTCTTCATCGTTTAGTCTAGTAAAAAAGTCAACGTTGGGCTGATTCTGCTTTAATTTATAAAATGTTAAATACCTAGAAAGACTCTTTTATTGTTTCCAGAATGAAATTATTGAGTATATTTTATGAAGTTCTGAAAGTGTATTAGAAGTTTTGTATTAAAATGTATGTTATAACAAGTGTTTCATTGAACAAACTCCCTCACATCAAAACGAAAGGTGCCTCACGAAAATGATAAACAGTATTCAAACGACATCTCATTCATGTAGTGATAGTGCAAAGTAGAAACATCTCTCGCCGTACTGCACTTTCCGCATATTTTTCATTATTTTCTCATGGCATTTTTTATTTCTCCACTAATTCGTCCTTTAATTTCAGTTTTAAGTTACCTCTAGTGCAATATTACACATCATTTTCCAAACGCTTTCCGAAATGGCGATAAGGTAAGTTTTTTATTTTTGCAAATCGGCACAATTTTATACGAGCATGGTTATTTAAAAAAGCCTATGCATTATAACCAAAAACTTGGATTGAATCTCCATTTTGATTTTCAGATGCAGGATTGATGACTTACCAGTTCACACAGACTTAAGGAGAGTCTTCAATTCGAAAACTACCTATATGTATACCGTATTCGTACTTTTTATATTAGCTTTGTATATTTTTAGTGGATATCGTATATTAAGTAACTGTACAGTTCATTTTGATGTTTTTCTGGGCAGTGAATTCTGTATAGTTTCTTCATGTAAGTAATTTAACGATAAAATTGGACGAAAAAACAAATCGAAAGTTGTTTGAAAACGGTTTTTTGAATGAAAATGGCGATGTCAATTCGTTAAATTTTTGCGCACAAATATTCAGAAATGAATAATTTGGGGTTATGTTGGTGTAAAAGCCACTTACAAGTCACAAGTGTTGATTACTTCAACCAATGAATAAATACGTGGAATAATATTTTAAAACATAATTGTTTTTTTAAATAACGAAGTTTTGATGAAATCTTTTTTGGCTTTTTCTTTGGGGCTATATCTTGAGTGAAACAAGTTTAATGAGTTAAAATGTGTGCTGCATATCCATGATTTTAGAAATTTCACTTAGCAAATGAATTGACTATAATAATTCCATTGATTGAATTATTATACACGAAAGCATTTGCTTGAGGGCAAAATTATGAAAATGCACGCATTTTGACGATTGAGCTTGGTGTAGAAGGGATGTATGTTTTGAGTGTTCCCATAAAAAATATAAACTCAGACTTCAGAATTGAAACAGGAACAATATAGTACCTACAACAGTGTTCGATGATTTTTTGATGTCGATTCTTTCAAAAGTTTCGTATTCCCTTTTTTCATTCTGAGAAAAAGTCAAAAAATGTCACTTCCAAAAGTGACGTTTTGCCTACAGCTGTGGTATGCATTATCAAAATAATGATAATAATAAGGCGAAAAGTCAGGTTAAGAACATAATGTCGCAATGATGTCATTAACAGAACGATTGTAAATTCAATTTTTTTTAATTATTCGATTTTTCACAGTTTCTGACTGATGGTCGTTTCAATCTGAGTGTATCTATCAGATTGATCGGTTGTTTGAGTTCCAGAAAATTATTTTATAAAGTGGCCTGTATGTATGAATTTATATCTACACCAACGAATTTTCTCCACCCCACATGAACGAATATTATGAATGAACTGCTAGGTGTTTTGACGTTTGAAAATATTATACGTCGTCAATACATTGTCTTTTCTATTCATTGTTTCTTGAATATTCACTGCCGTATGTTAATCATAAGGTGCTTTTAGTTTATAATATTTATATTTCTATTATATATTTTATTCTCTATATTTGTAAATTCATTTTAGTTTCACTGTTTAGAATCTATCTACATTTTTCAAATCTCTTGTGATATCATATTTTCTTCTTCATTTCAAACAGATGCATATATATTTTAGTACAGAAAAGTAACCAAAACAAATATTGCTAACAGGGTATATTTTGTTTTCGCATCTTTATTATTATGGTATAGAATAAATACACTTTTTCTACCAGATTATTTGTGCTAATTTGTGGAATATACAGGGAAATTGTAACCAAAATTTGTGTGATTGGAAGCATGTAAGACATACTCGAAGATATAAAATATGTAAATTAGTCTCGCATTTTGATTTATTATCATTGATTCCTTCTAGACGAAGAATACTACCTAAATATCAAATATTTGATGAAATTTACCAATACATAACAATAATAATCCATGATATAACGTGATTAAAATAGTGATTCGGCTATTACAAAAATGCATGTTTTCAGGATAATCTTACGAGTCCTGAAAACATGTTTTTTTGTACCAGTTGAACACATTTTATTCTCCAACCGCTAATTTTGAAAATTGTTGAAAAATTAATTTGCCACTAAAACGGGTAGGTAGCGGTCTATGCTGATATTAGGTGTAAAATCGATTTTGTTGAAAAAAAAATCAATATCAATTTTTCAGTCAGTTATATAGTAAATATTCCAAATATTCTGCTTCATGACTTCAAGTTGTGATCAATATTTATTTATCCATAATTATTTCTTAAACGAAATTGGCGAGGAATGTGGATGCCTACTATTTTAGTTGAAAAATATAGGAGCAGAAAAATCGGGTGAAAAACATCAGGTAAGAAATGAACAAATCATTAAATGTTTAGAACTTCAAAGTGACACTAATAATATTCGAAGAAAACTTCGAAATTGATTTGATAGTTTTTTCACAAGATGAATTGATAGTTGAGAATCATGAAAAATTGTAAAATTGTTCGTTCCGTTAACCAGCTGACGAACGTCAACCCTCAAAAGTCGAAACTTGTGCGAGCAATGGATCAACGAGGCCTTACCTTTCAACGTGCGATTACCCAGCACGGGTAAATCTACATCATTGCATTTCAGTTCAAGATTTCACCCTCAAGATCATTATTCGTCAGTTAAGAAATATTTTGAATGATGTGGCCAACCTCAACATTGGATTTTCAAATGTAAACCTGTATTTATTTTTTCAATTATTTTGGAATTGTGTGAAGCACCGGTCGACATTTCCATTTGTTTTGAGAACATTGACCTCATCATCAGTAGAGAATTGAAGGATATTCTGAAGGCGTTTCGTGGCCTTTTTTCATCATATAGTCTGCTCAAATTAGGCCAAAAAATAATAGTAAAGGTACATTAATTAATATCCAGCTGAAGGTGAGTAGAATTCTTCAAACTATATTGAAAATTCTCAATCAATCCAGTATTTGAAAAAAACTTGCTCAAGGTCAATAATGTTTTTTCGCGATTTTCACGTAAACGGTAGGTTTCATAAAAAAATCACCTCGACCGAAATTGTACCTAGATCTCAAAATCATCTACAAAAAAATGCCTTTTTTCCTTTGAGCTACCGTTTTTGAGATATAACGATTCAAAAAGTTACAATCATAATATGCGTAATTATACCACGCATATATACATACATCTCCGAGGCTGTAATAAAGTTAAAGTACTTTTCTATCGGTGATTGTAACTTACACTCAAAATATGCAGAAGTAAATAACCATGGGAATAGCAGGTAAGATGAAACTCAGTCTCTCAATTCATAAGCCAGTGTGGAAAAACCACATTGAAATAATGCGATAAGTACTACCTCAGAGGTGGCGTGGAAACCTTTACATATTATGACGATGGCAACTTTTTGAAACGTTATATCTCAAAAATGGTAGCTCTAAGGAAAAAAGGATTTTTACCTTTTTTGTAGATAATTCTACAAAAATTTGATAAAACTTATCGTTTACGTGAAAATCGCTAAAAAACATATTTTTGACCTTGAGTGAATTTTTTTGCAAGTAATGGGGATTGATTTGCACTTTTCAAATGTTGACCGGACTAATAATAATATGAATTTATATCGATACTCTTTCCAATAATGTTATGATATGAATGTATTTCAATAAAAAAAGAACATTAAAGCGTTATGACTTTTGGAAATATCAGAAATCTGTAAATTCGGCACGAAATGTTTTTGAAAGTATGAAAGAAAATGTTGATCCCCATAAAAGTTGTACCACGGAAACAACACCCTGTAAAGTACTTTCTTTAGCATATAGTTTCAAGAACGTTAAAATGAATTGAACCAGTCATAAGTAAAAACAAAAATGGATTTTTTCCTTTTTTTTTATATCTGATAAGCGAATAAAATAAAAATAAATTTTTCAAAATGCATGAGAGGTTTCATAATAGAGTACCTATGCATAATACTAAGAAATTCAACATCTTCGTGTTCAATAAATCGACCAAGCTAACTTTGGACAAAATAAATTTCGACATCCCAGGAAGTAAAGTCTAGTTCATTGTAGAATAAAGTTTCTGAGATGAGATTTCAAATCCTTAGTGGACCATAGTAGGTACACCTTATCCATTTCATCTTGGCACAGAAATGATGACGTATTGCGCATTGCGGGACAAGCAGCCATTTGAAATCTACTGTAAGTTAAATTCGGGTAAAGTTACCTGTGACTTTGAAATATAGGAAAGCGAATCAAGATTGTAGGATAATAAAGAGCATTAAATGCATTGCACAATATTATATTGCCCCTGAAAATAGGAGAGAGCGGGGCTGAAATTTTCCGTTCTCTTTATATTCGACAAACCTTAATTATTAATCATCATATTATATTTAAATGAAATGAACGAATCTGATCCAATTACATTTTGAAAATAGGATCACTGATAACTGAAGATAATCTTTCCTGACATGGCTGAGGAGAAGAAAAGAACGGTTTTCATTTTTTCAAAGATTTCAGTTTACAAATAGCCTTATGGTGATTTATGGCAAATGTTATTATTTATTTGATTGTGACAAAATTCCGTCGCTGCGATGTAACTGCGATATCCTTGCGACTTAAATGTGACATCGCAAGTAGGGTTGCCACCTCATGAAATACAAAAGCCGGACTTGGTGCTATATATAGCCGGACATTTGACACTAAAAGCCAGACATAAGCTCCTCGGACGCAAAATATAAAGTAAAACAAGAAAACGAACAATTTTTAGCATTTCTCAGATATAATTATTGATTCAAACAAAAACAAAATAGATGTTTTTCTGAGTATAACACTGTAAAATTAAAAATTATCTTTGGTATTTAAATTAGATTCTCAAATTTGTTTAAGAATTTCTAACAAGTTGGCTGTATTTTTTCCATCAACTTCATCTAAAATTTCGCTTTCTTTTTTCTACAGATATCAATATTGTAAAATTATGAACATGTTCAATCAAAATTGTACAATGTACTCGTAAATATCATCTTTGCAATTATCTCTAGAGTTTATTTCTTTCCTTCTTCCACCAAGAATTAAAAAAAAAGGAAAATCTCTCAACGTTAGCGTTATATGACCTTCAATTGCCAAATAGTATTCAGCCGATTTCAGGAGTTCAGATTGAAATTTTTCATTTCATAATTTTATGTGATAACAGATTTTGTAAGTTACAGTTTATTTTTTTATTTTCTAACAAATTTGTGAAATTTTGGAATTGATCAAAAAGTTCATTGTCGTTTGTTGGAACAGACTCTGAGGCCGGACAAGGTCGGACACATAAATGTTTGGCCGAACAGGACCAGAAAAACCCTAACATGTCTGGCTAAGGCCGAACGCAGATGGCAACCCTAATCGCAAGTCACATCGTGACTTCGTCGCGATATTTTGGCGATGTATTTTTGTTTTTATATGGGTATAGCCCAGTCAAGTTAGACATGCAAGGTTACTGAAATTCGCATAGGGCAAAAATGTGAAAGGAATGTTTGAAAATTTTTCTCGACAAGAATATATTCAACAATTTGGTTCTTCTGTTGAAATTGTTTCAAACAAGTTTGAAAAATAGACCATACATGGTAAAAAGTTATTCTCGTCATACGAACATTTATATTTAGGTAGTAAGTAAGTAGTGACACAAGTAACATCTGATTTAACTGAAATTATATATATATATATATATATTCCAAATAGTATATATATATATATATATATATATATATATATATATATATATATATATATATATATATATATATATATATATATATATATATATATATATATAGAATATTTTGTTTCTTTTGGTTTCCAACCATTTCCGATACATTGCCAATTCCCCTGATTCACCACTTCCCACTTTTTTTTCGATGGGAAAAGTGCTCTAATATAGCTTTGGAGTTTTCTGGCGCTTATGTATTCAGAACTTTTTCGTTAGTCTCCTTCTCTCTAACTTGAGACCAGCCAAATAGTGGGAGAGAGATGGAGAGACGAATATGTTTTGCTTCAGAAACCGCCTCTTATTTTTATTGTGATTATTATACAATCAGAAATAATTATTAATTCACAAAATGCATACGCACCCGTACTATATCTTTGAAGGGGGACTGTCATAAAGTAGATTGGGCTATATACCGATTATTTCAACTATACCAAATTGTGCGAAAAAATAATTTCGAAATACCGTTCGTTTGTTTGCCCCACTCTCCCCTTTCACGACTTAGACTTGCAGCGGCGCTGTACATGTGATGTGCATAGCATAGAATCTACTATTTTGTGATGTGTTCTTATAGCTTTCAGTTTTAACAGTTGTCGTGATTGGGCTGGTGTGTGACTGAAGAAAGAGTGTTGTGTCACGTTCTTCCAGTTTTTGGTTATGGTCACTTTGACATTTTATTTTGTGTAGTTTTCCAGTGGAAGCAATCACTTTACAAAATCTTTCGTGAATTCTGAATG
This sequence comes from Zygogramma bicolorata, assembly GCA_032362365.1. Classification (NCBI taxonomy): domain Eukaryota; kingdom Metazoa; phylum Arthropoda; class Insecta; order Coleoptera; family Chrysomelidae; genus Zygogramma; species Zygogramma bicolorata. Next base: position 3,569,927 of record JAVJAQ010005172.1, read on the forward strand.
ATGTGAGTACATGTCTATTGATCGCAAATCTATTTGAATCTGTAAATTAATTGGGGTGAGGTTATTTCGAAATTTATTTACCACATAACCGATACCCTATTAATTACGTAAATATATCTTGAATTCGATACTGTCTAATTTTGTTGACCTTAGTTCAAAAGAAAAACGTGTTCAGTATATTTGGAAAAATCAACTTCTTGTTGTCTGGGTTCAGTTATACCTATGTAGATATCTAAATTGCAAAATCGAAACAATAACAATCTAGGAAGCTATCTTAAAAAAAAAAAATGAATGAATAGCGTATATTTGTACTGTAGTTTACGAATTGTGTACATGACTATTGGAAAATGATTCTTTTTCTCAGCTGTAACTATTTCAGAACTTGAAGGTACTCATGTTTTGAATTCCATATAAACATTCTACACTAGACAGTAAGAAAACAGCTGGATCTGGTATTTAAAGGAGGTAATTCGATTAAATAATGTTCTGTTTTATGGACAAACAAAGAATAAGGTAGGTAAATACCCGGTATACCTAGACACAAGAACCTCCGATTGAATTTTAATTCTCATTGACATTTAAAATCCCCCAAAATACTGAATATTGAAAGGATAAACTAGCAAATTTATACTGTAAATTCTTCACCCTATTGGTAACCAGATAAAGTAGTCTCTGATAATATTTTCGAAGAAATATGTTCTGTTCATGAAGTCTTTTCCCATTTCACCAATCACCATCGATCACCATATGAAAATTTCAATGTATTTTCATCTGTGAGGCATAATCTTGTTCATAATTTTGGATTAAATCGGGAAAAATCATTCTACCTCCCACTCATTTCTGTTCCAGAAGTGATTAGATAAATAAAAGGCTTTTATAAATTATAATGCATTTTCCACTCGTTTTTCCATGTTTACGTCTGCCAAAAATTCCGAGAAACAAACCCCTAGGTAACTCTCGAGTAAACGATTGAAGTGACCCTTTCTATCAATCAAATCTTGTTCCCGATCTTTTTCTGCGGTGAAGAATCACGCTTTATCTCTTTTATTGATAAATATAAGTATCTAACAGTCAATACACAAATATCTGAATGAATGATAAGTACCTGCAGCGATAGGCACTTGTTCCTGTAAAAGATAAAGAATCACTGACACAATGTCAAGTGCTTACTCATGATAACACCTGTATTATTGTTATGTCTTCTGGAAAATGGGAACCACTACCGGTTCGAGAATCACTGTGAACTCTGAGATAAGAGCAATGCTGTTTCTCTCATTCATTCTTATTTGTTTTCTTTTCGAGGTCATACCTATAGTCTCGCCTACAGTTTATTATCGTGTTTTTATTTTCTTAGTTACCAACTAACTACATGAATAACAGTGTATTTTACGCCCGTGCGGGCTATAAAGTCCACTTTATGATCCATACGAGCCTTAAAGACGTAAAGTTTCAATGCATGTAATCGCTCAATAGTATCTAAGTAGTTGAAATCGAACAGAATTTTTGATTTTTTTACAGATATTTATATTATAACGCAATGAAGAACTAGTATGTCATAAAAATTGGTATGCACCACAGGGATTAATAAGCACATGCCCAAGCCCTCGGGCGACTTACAAGCCAGAGGCCCACGGCTTTGTAAAATAATCGTCTTCAGGGCACAAACGTCTACTTTATACCCTTGGTACATAAATGAATATTGCCGTACTAGTTCATTGTTGATTTTTTTTTGCTTGGTTACCAACTACTTACATAAATGTACTTTACGCCCGTGCGGGCCATGAAGTCCACTTTATGTCATGTGCGAGCATAAAGTCCAACTTTATGATCCGTACGAGCTATAAAGACAACAAGTTTCAATGCTTGTAATCGCTGCATAGTATCTAGTTGAAATCGAACAGAATTATTGATTTTTTTTGCAAATATTTATATTATAACGCAATGAAGAACTAAGTAGTATGTCATAAAAATTGGTATGCACCGCGGAGATTAATAAACACATGCCCATGCCGTCGGGCGACTCACAAGCCAGAGGGCCACGTTTTTGTAAAATAGTCATCCTCAGTGCATAACATCTACTTTATACTCTTGGTACATAAATGACTATTGCCATACTAGTTCATTATTGAATTTTTATTGCTTGGTTACCAACTACATAACAGTATACTTTACCTCCGTGCGGGCCATAAAGTCTACTTTATGATCCGTACGAGCTATAAAGACAAAATGTTCCAATGCTTGAAACTTGTATATCATATCGCAATAAAGAACTAGTATGACCGAGGGGGAAACCGCAAGGGAATTTTGGTGTACAGGTCGCAGGAATTAGTCGGGAAGTACAGGAATTTTTCGGGCATTACTCGGGAATTAGAGGAATTGCGTGGGCATTACTCGGGAATTAGAGGAATTGCAAAGGCATTACTCGGGAATAAGAGATATTATTTAGGAATTTCGAGATAATTGTAGGCATTTTTTTGAAATCAAAATAGTGGGATTGATAACTGGAGGTGTCTGTTTATATATATATATATATATATATATATATATATATATATATGAATAGAAATTTGATTGTTTGGCTTCTAAATCAAGGGATTGCAATACGGAGGGTTATTTCACTACAATGTATGTATGGAAGATCAACGCAGTTGAAATCGTCCCCGTTCTTACTTCCTTCCCATTATCATTTTTATTGATATAATTTTCATCAATACGTTCCAGAAGAAAACCAAGAATAAAATGACACCCTTTCTCAAGATCTTAATGTGTTGGCAATCCATGTGCACAAAACAATAATTTCAGACTTTCAGTATTTCAGACACTTTATAGTTAATTGAAAACTTCAGATAATCTTGTTCCTGAGATAAATAGAGACTGGTAACTCATCTCATTCTGTTATTGCTAATGCATCTATAGAATTCGTCAATTATATTATAACGATATACGGATGTAATGTACTTATGATGAAGTACCTAACAGGGAGAAAAATTTCTAAGCCAAAGACAAAATTATTTCAGTGAACTTCAATATCTGATTCACCATTCAGGAATTTCACGGGAATGTTTTTCCTTTTTAAGTGTCGTACTTTTTTATCAAATTAAAATTTATACTTTCATCATCTCGAACATTATGAAACTGATTATCAAGTTAAATTTTTGTAAAATGAAATCCCTGCATTCTGATAGTGTTTTTGATCACTTCTGGAATAGGGCCCCCTCCAAAAATATCAGTTTCTATGGATATAAATACCTATTACGAGACCTATTATAATGTATATGAAGCGGCAAATATTAGGGAAGAACGACCATCATGATAGAATATCACGTATTCAATGCTCTCTAAAAATACTGGTTCGGGCAACTGTTTGCCAGCAATACGATAACACCCGAAAACACTCGAATTCGCGCGAATGCATGGAACGCATGAACTCAAGTTCGCACTTGTCATTTGTCAAAATTTTTGCGAGATTTGTCCTTAAGAATATTTCAACTAGATTTGTGAATTATTGTAAGAATATCGATCACTGAAAGTAATCTTATTCTTCTTTTCGATTAATGTAGGGGAGATGTAAACGATGAGTTTTGGAACCTTTGGTGTAAAAGTTGAAACTACAAACTACAAACACATCTCCCCTACTTTTCCTAGAGATCAATTACCCTAACACCAAACTGATATTTTTGCACTCGACGCGCGTTTGGCTAACAAGGTTAGCATCTTCAGGAGAAGAAAATTGATACTATCAATCGTCGAGTGCAAAAATATCAGTTTGGTGTTAGGGTAATTGATCTCTAGGAAAAGTAGGGGAGATGTGTTTGTACTAAATAAGGCGAAAGAAATGGCTTTTTCGATAACTGGCACTTCCTAAATGATTTCTTCATGAAAGGTAGGTAGAGTTAGACGCATTCTCTCGTTTACAAGGCAAACAATAGAATCTGAATCAATTTTAATTGCCTTTTGATAATTTTTTATATGAAACAGCTGTCCTAGAAGTTTCTCACAACATGCCTAGCTTGATAACGATTGACAGCGAAATTATTGTTTGTTAATTAAATGTTTGCAAAGTCGTTATTTTCAAAAATAATATGATTGCATTGAAGGACTTTGATCGAAGTCGATGGCATTTGGTATGAAGATAGGTTCTTAACCCAAATCTCAACCCAAATCTCGACCCAAATAGCATTACATATTAGTAGATAGGTATTAAAGATTTTAAACGTAACTTCGAAGTATTTTTCTCATGAAGTAGTATAAAAAAAATATCAAAGGTATGAATGGAAAAATGAAACGAATTCAGTATGCATTCCAATTTCGAAATTCGGGAAAGACTATTGAGATTTTCGAGAAAATTCAAGTTATAAATGAAATGTTGGATAATAAATTTGAAGTGAGTGCATGGTTAAAAAAATTAAGTATTTGTGTTTTTTTTTCCACTTTATCTTATTGGTCAAGATGACATAATATTGCCGCCATATTGAATTGGAGAAACATGGCTCCTAAACCTAACATAAGTATGTTTTATCGTTGAAAAAGATAATGTTCTATCGAATGGAGCAGCAAGATATGCAGGATTTCAATAATGGTATATATATATATTTCACTAGAAGTCGAGAAAATATGATTTTTGTGGTGCGTACGCGACAAGTTTCCGTGGAGCAGCCGAAAAAGGAAAGTCGTGCCAGCACGGAATTTTGTAATTGACGATATTTTTTATTTAATCTACCTGAGAATCATATATTGTCAAGAAACATTTTTTTCGCATCTTGCACAATGGAGGTAGGAGAAGTAATAAAATTTTCCACTGCTCCTGGCTTCCTTACTCTTCAAAAGATGCGGATCCGACTATCGCTTCAAATATTTCGAGTAGGCGCCATTGACAAAGCTCACAATGAGGATTTCCACAATGTTTTTTTGATGAGGTAATGAATAGCCATCATTTTATTGAGAAAAGATGAAAAAAAAATTCGATTTCATTAGAAATTCGTGAAAACTAACAGGGAATTTCGAAGGAATTACTCGGGTATTACAGGCATTACTAGGGAATTTTTGGGGAATTAGAGGTATTATGGGGGAATTACATAGGCATTAGATGTATTACACGGGAATTTCTGGGGTATTACAGGCATTACAAGGGAATTAGAGGCATTACTCGGGCATTAGAGGCATTGTTTGGGGAATTAGAGGTATTACTTCTGGTCTTCAGGGGAATTAGTGTACAACATTTCTCCTGCGGTTTATCCCTCGAGTATGACATAAAAATCGGTATGCACCACGGGTATTAATAAAAAAATGCCCATGCCGTCGGGCAAATTATAAGCCAGAGGCCTCGCCAGAGGCCCACGTTTTTGTCAAATAGTCGTCCTTGGGGCATAAACTTCTACTTTATACCGTTGGTACATAAGTGACTATTGCCAATTGCCACACTAGTTCATTATTGAATTTTTATTGTTTGGTTACCAACTCGGTTACACACTGCATAACGAACAAACTTTACGGCCCTTGCGGGCATAAAGTTTGCTCTATAGCCCTATCGGACATAAAGTTAATATTTTTGTGTAAGTTGACGTTTAGATTCGAGTTTAGATTTTTACAGTGTTCTCCTTCGAACTAGAGTTTCTGGGTACCATCGCATAGAATTTCCGAATCTTTTCAAATATTTATGTTGTTGATGCACTAGTAAGGCTAAAATTCGATATGCACCGCGGTTATAAATGACTGCACATGTCCTTGGGCGACTAGATGAAACTACCAGTTCATCATCCACAGCACCTAACTGATCTCTTTCTTGCGTCGGTCTCTCTCGCTTAGGGACATTCATTTTTATTGTCGATTATGCAGCTGATATTTCATTGCGTGAATCATATCAATGCTCATTTATAGCAATATTCGTGAAATATAACAGGTTCAGAAATAATATTCGGCATGTTGAAAACATTCATAAAACACAAGCCGTTACTATAAACAACCTTTACGCAGGCGAATGTTACAAATAATTTCGAAAGAAGGGCAATGATAATATTTGTAGGATGTAGTTTCTCTGATCTTAAGTTGGTATCAAATGGATAACATATTTTTCCCCAAATCGATCGAAAATATTGACATATCTGATAAGATTTTGAAAAAAAAGGACAGCATTTTGACGAATTTACTGGTTGTTGAGCAACGACGAAAAATTGTTGTATTTAATAATTCTTGAATGTTTCTTTTTGTAACTTTTGGGTTTTTTCCGCACGCTAGAAGAAAATAGTAGTAATATAACATTACTAGTGCGGAAAGTGACATTTTTCACTCACGTGGGAAATATTGTGCCAAGAGTGTGTCACATGTCTATTGATTCGCATAACTAATGTACACTATTTTTCCTACGACCACCTTTTTTATTAAACAATACGTAAATGTCATATCGTGTGCTACAGTATGAATTCACGTTAACAGCAAACTGACAGCTGACAGTCCCTAGAGGAGTACTTGCAATTTACTATTGATTTAATGGCGTCGGTCAGAATCGTTGCTTCAATGTACCTAATGATTTTTTAATAAATACTTATAATTTATAATATACTTGTTGAATGGACATTATTGTTGTGTGAACTGTGAAAACACAATTAGTATATTGAGTTGCTTGACTAACCCCAAGTTTTTTTGTGTCAGTCTCTGTTTGAATATTTTTCTATAAAAAGTGCACATGAATTTACATTTACTTTTATATTGAAATGAAGAAATAACGATGATTAACGTTTATTTGAGAATGTGGCAATAAGTAGTACTTATAATACAATGATTCTTTTTCTTTTCTTAATTTTTTGTGAATAGTTATTAGTCAGGTTTTTATATAAATAATAACAATAGGGAGAAGCAATTAATAATTGCATCTGTGAATCTTAGAAGATTATGGGTTTGACGCCTTATTGACAGCCCTGCGGAAGGTACTTTCGGCACTAGTGCGGAAAGTAACTTTATGTACGAGTAAGAATAAAGGTCACTTTCCATACGAGTAGACAGTGCCATTTGTTACACTTTTCTATGTGGTCGTAGGAAAACTGATTCTCGTAAGGTATATACTTATTATTTTTTTTATGCATACTTGTTGATAATTACGAGTACTCAACACTTTCAGGTAAGTATAAAATTTTTATTTCTTTTGCTACAAGAAATGAAATTTGTGCCGTTCCCCAGAAATAAGCATTACGAAACTAGTAATAGCCCACAAATAAATTCCATGTAATTGTTATCGGCGTTTGTTTTTCCGTTTTAACAAGTTTCCGTCAAGGTTACCGATTGTTTGGAAATCGTAGTTTCCAAATCGAATTTATTTTTATTTGGTGGGTACGAGATTTATCCCCAAAGCGGTCCCCAGACTCCAGGCAATCGAAGTCAGTCGTTGTGTTGTTATTGAGTTGGGTCAGAAAGAAAATCGTAAAAATCGTCGTTATAAATCGTTAAAGTTTATTTTTTCGAATCATTTTGTGATACGGCCGAACTTATTGTATTGTTGATGGATAATATGGTAAAAAAGTTTGTATTATGCTTCTTTTATTCGAGAAATATCATAACTTTCAAATACTTATAGTGACACCAAATGTATATGTTATATTATGTGTTGTATAAATCCAAAATTCTCTCTAATGTTATATTGGTTTATGTTTAAAAGTGATACCCCAACTCGGACCCAATTATACTATGCTCTTCTAGACCTGCCCTATTCGACATTTGAATACTTTTTTTTATCGGATATTTTCTCATAATTTGATGATATGAATAAGTTGCTCGGTTTTCAATTATACATATTCTTCCTAGGAAATGTTGATATTCTAGACAGAATTTCTTGAAGAAAGAGTCAAGATTTCCTTTCTGTAATTTGTACAACAAGAGTGGGTATAGCCAATATCCATTCGATTTGTACAGTTGATTCATTTTTCGATACTTATGATAAACTCAAAGGAATGAAACTTTATTAAATTCAATATTGAACGATACAAATTAAATGAGTGATGTCGAATTAAAAAAAAGTACAAAAAAATTGGTTTTGGCGGGACTCGAACAAACAACTATAAAGTGGGCTGTCTCAGAGGGCGTTCGCAATAACCAATAAGGCTGTTAGGACTGTACAATTTCCGTTGATAATTGGTGTAAAGAGTAGATGTAAGTCATTCAATTCCACAAAAAAAAACATCGATTGTGAAAATTCAAACTTGACTCAATAAACTAGAAAACATTTCAGATATAAGTACATTTATTTATGCTTGAATGAAACAAGTTTGATTTCGTGTTTGTAGGTAGACAGATCAGAATTGTGATGTTGCTACAAGGTTGCCCCTGGCATTGTTCATAGATGTATGGAAACATCATTTGAAGGGATGGATACTACGAGTAGATGGCACTAGTAATTTCGTTTCAAAGTCATTGTCTTTTCTTTCATTTTTTTACGGACTCCGTAGCCCAAATCACACATTTGCTTGATACTCATACATAATACCAAAAGATGGCAATCAATTCAGAAAAAGAATTGGAATTTTTTGTAAATGTCGTAGATCATTTATGTTTTCTAGAATATCTTAATCCTTAAACTTTCATTCCCTTCATAAACTTTTATTGTCAAATCAGTTGACTGGTATCGCCTACTTAAGTATACGTTTAGTAAACAATAAAAAATTAAGTATATTTACGTGTGGGAGTAGGAAAAAGCATTTTGCGGGCTTGGTATACAAATAACGATTGTTAGTCTGTCCTCAAAAACATTCAAAATCATTGACTTTTTGTTTTGTTCTCCACTCTCCCCCATAACGTATTACTCGGACAATAGCGTTTGCTTTTATTGACAACTAATTCGTCCTGAATTGAAAAATTGTGTTGACAGTCTGCTGCTTTGATTTGATGTATTTATACTTATGTGTGATCAAAGGAAATGTCTCATCTGTCACGATGTTGAAGTTTATTGAACCTCATTCGTATTCACTAGGTGAGGGTAGTAGAAAAAAAGCAGAAAAGTTTATATACAGGGCCGAATGAATTTGGCGGCCATAATGCAGCAGACAAAAATGCTAGGAGATAAACTACAAGCCTATACCACTTTTTATGGGGGAAATGATCCAGTGTGAATAATATCCATAACGCTGTTACTATATGATGCAACAAGTGATTATATAAAAGCATTGTTTATAGAGATATATAGTTAGCCAACCATTAGGAAAAATCATTCGAAGGGTTGGGTACTAACGGTAGATGGCACTAGTGTTTTCTTTTCCAAGTCATGTCGTCAAAATATGGCAATCAAGCGAGCAATCGAGTCAGAAAGAGAAGTAGAATTTTCGGTCAATGTCGTAGATCAATCATGTTTTGAAAGTTATTTCAATGCCTAAACTTTTATTCCCTTCATATGCTTCCATTGTCAACTCTATGTTGAAGCTTCATTATCTTTCTATCAACATTTCAGTCAGACAGACACACAGACAACTCTGCACCTATTTTTCCCTTCAGAGAACTAAATGTAGGAAACTCTGCTATACTTTAGATGTCGTCATAAAAACGCTTAACATCCTTTTGACGCAGGCAACTAACACCCCATTTCGACGATGCAATTTTCTCGCTGCAACTTCTCGCGGCGACTTGTCGCTGCGAGATATGTCATCTAGCTGTCAGTATGCAATGCCAATATTAACCCTCAACTTGGCAAGTACAGATGCTGCAATGGAAAAAAAAATTATATTTTTTTGGGGTTGATTGATGAATACTTATGACAATATACTGATTTTATATTTTTTTCTTCCTTGATAACTTTGATTTGTAGGCGTGTCTTTGTGGATACATCACCAGGTTGGCCATGAACAGTTATGTGAACTAGAAGATACATTGCTAGGTTCTTAGACAGAATGTTATTGTGTATCGAAAAACACATTGCTAGTTTGTCACAAACCACATTAGTGTATCTGCTTTTACACTCATAAAAATAAATTTGTATTAAAGGGACTACGCTGATTTTCCAATATTGAATGAAAGTCTGTCCCGTCAATTAAATTCTTCTCTGTGAATGAGTTACGTTTTCTCAGTGTATGAAGGAAACTCTCATTGAAAAATGGTTTGTCGCCGAATAGGCAGTGTGAACCACAGGATACATTATATGTTCTTTATGGAGCTGGCAGAGTGCATATAGAGATACATATGTTTTGAGGGACCTCCTATTTATTTTTTATGTAATTTATAATGGAAGTAATCATTCAGACGACAAGATTATACTCTCAACTACTAGGCAATAATCATGGAATTGAGAAATGAAACAAAATAAAACTATCGCATGCATATTACTCACCCTGATGTGCTAATTTATCGAGTTGTCGGACGCTACTCATAGACACAGCCATACAAAATACGACAGTCAGTGCTACCAAAATTATAAAAATGGATGACACCATGGGATAGAGATAGGAGATACGTATTCCTACAGATACATTGCAAAAACTGGCATAATTTGAATTGTAACTTCTTGATAAAAAATTATGAAATATATGTATTTTAGGATGCACATCGTCAATTTAAGGGTTAAAAAATAGCACTGAATGTTATCAAGATGAACGTCTACATTATCATAACTGATATATAATTTCATTCATTTCTAATAATTGATATTGTGATTAAATCACCTTATTACTCAACTTGATTCCTCAAGTCTCGAGAAATGATTGAAATAATCAAAATCAATATTCTTCACAATGATGCCACCACATAATTGTGGTTTGCGGCAACAAATTCACCATAGAAATAACTGAGTCGCTGCAACTTATCACCAGAAAAGATTCATGCAACTTGAAAAACTTGCATGAATACATGCAATTTTCTGGAGTTGCAGCGACAAACTTGCATCGTCGAAACAGGCTATAACTCTCTTTATTCATGACTAATACATAATGTAAGTATTATACTTATGTTTTCTGTAGTATAATGCTATATATTATTCCCTTAGAAAATAATGGCGAGGGATTAGGAGAAATAGTCTTTATTCCATCTTGTAGTCCTATAACAAAATTTTTAGAATTGAATATTACCATGGAGACGATATAACCTAACTCCAAAGTGTCAGTATCAAACGCGTAGGTAGTGTTTTCGTATTGAGATGAATGAAACTGAAGAATAATTTATTTATGATAAATAAATTAGTCGTAAATAAAGTAGAGTATACTACACGCAATGATGACTATCATTATTGACTCGTGTTATAATCTACTATTGAACAACGATTCAAGCAATTATCAAAGTGAAAACTGAATTTTCCATAAAAAAATACGGCTCAAGATTATAGATAAATCCTTGAACACTAGTCACGAAATGCCCCAAATATGTGTTTGTAACTTTCGATCGTGAAAATTGACAGCATAATGCTAGAAATTATTGTTTCATTTCGAAGAATAGTTCAGGATACGATTCATGCTGGGTCATTTTATAACTAGACCACAACATGAGCCGCGGGTTCGAAAATAGTCTCGGGCATCCGCTACTTTTTTTTCCTTCTTTGTTGTCTTCATTTCTTATGTATATATTTAATTACAATTTTCTGGAATTTTTTCGGACCTTTAAAGGTCGCTCACATAATTTAACGGTGTGGAATTTTCCAAAAACATCAAAGTCCTAAGTCCTAACCTCAATTAGCAATAGGCGAAAATCGTCAACCGCCAAATGGCATCTGTATGAAATCAATATATTGCTGGCTGATGAGTTATGGAAATGCCAATGTTTCTGCAAAGCGGGTTTATCTGGGTTCTGCAAACATATTGCAACCCTTATGATATGTTAATAAGAAGGTAATGCCATTTCCTGAATATAATTTAGAAGCAAAAGTAGATTTTCATGAAATTTTTGCATGTAATTAGCTTTTTGTGCTAAATGAAGGATCAATATATCAGATTTAATAAAACATGTCACGGATTAGTGTTTCAACAAATGCTTAATTTTACTATTCAAATAAATCATGAGAAAAACCTGATTTTTGTTTTGCTACAAAACCTTTTTCTGTACTTATACATTGTGTAATTCATGAGATACATTACTGAGTATTTTGAAGAAACCTTATAGAACATAATGTTTCTTCAAAAGAAATAGGTTGAGTACTTCACTTTCAACGCACCAAACTTGCTTTTCTAAGAGATGAAGCAATGGATGCCAATGAATCAGTGGAGTGAATCATTGATTTATAGAGATCAACAACCCTAACGCTGAACTGATATCACTCGACTAACTATTCAATTCGTTAACAAGGTTATCATTTTCAGAAGAAAATGAAAATATCAAGTGATATTAGTTTGGTGTTAGGGTAACTGATCTCACACCAAAGGTTCCAATCTTACCAATCATGAATGAATCATGCTTCTTGAAAAAATGTGTTTAACCAAGGAGATACAATTTTTTCTTGGCATTTATACTACTGACTAATTGGGGAATAGTGTGGAAGGATAAAGAGAAAACTATGATTCATTTACATAAATGTAATAATACTTTGCTTTAACTAGGTATATATTAATAAATATTATATTATAAAGTCTTGAAAATGGCTTCAGAGTGGGAACTGACGTCCACTAAACTTTATTTTCAGACGCTCTAGAAAGTGGAGGCTACTTACAAACATATTTTTAGTTATTGGTTTACTAATTTTCAATGAATTTTTCCTCCTGGGACAAAGCTTTTTGTAGTTAATGGAGAATTTATGTAGTGAAATAGTACTAGTATTATATAATGAGCACTGTGACACCGAGCACATTTTTCTCGATTTTGTAGGAATACGTCAATGAATTCGCTGCATTTTGGTTTGTAAACCACAACAACACTCCATATCTATTTCACTCTTCGCGTTTCTGTAGTGAATTAAGTCATGAATATTTCCAAAATAATAATTTTAATTCCAAAACTCATAAGACTCCATAGAATTAATATTTGTTGTTCACCCTCCGGTTAGTTAAAAAAAATATATAGATAGCGACCACTTCGAAGTTTTAGGCTATAGTTGTCGAAGTGGTGCAGATTAGTAGGAGTTTTCTTGAAAGTGGCGCTGCGATCTTTATTCGAAATCTCAATGAAAGTTTGAAGAGGAAATGAAAGTAGACGTCAAAATAATCCAATATAATGAGTGATCCACGACTTTGACAAAACATTCCACACGACGATTCCACTCTTTTCTTAATTGATTGCCATCTTTTGGCATTATGCAAAAGTGAAATTTGAGATTCAAGCTACGACGTTCGTAAAGAAATGAATGAAAAGACATGAGTTTGAAACAAAATCACTAGTGCCATGTAGTATGTAGTATCCCTCCCCTCAAATGATATCTCTTTATCAGGAACTTGGCTATTTTTGTGGAGAGAATGAGGTTTGATTAATTATTTTTTGGCGTTTTTCTTCTAATCTTTTTTTTTTCCGTAATAGATTTCAATGAAAACTTTATCCACGTTTTTCACCCCTTTATGGGTGGAATTTCTGAAAACCTTCAAGTTTCAGATCTCTACGATCAGTGGTTTAGGCTGTGCGTTGATCAACCCCTAAAATAACTTTCTACCCTTTTCAACCAATTCCATCAATTCTGTAAAATATTTTTGATATAAAATTTGAAGTAAATTGGACCAAGGCCTCACGTTGTCCCATACAAATTTGGCGTCCGTTTTTCAGCCCCTTAGGGGCGGAATTTCTGAAAACACGGTGAAACGGGATAAAACGTATCTTGTATCCGTCTCCTGATTCTAAGCTACCTTAGATAGTTTTTGATTGTTTTGAAATTCCCCGTCTATCAAGTTACTCAAACGTTATCAGTACGTGCTACCTGTAGCATATTTCTTGAAATATTGATTCCTTATCGTATCTTTGGCTTTCAGTTCCAAATTATTAGTACAATAAAGTGAGCGAAGGTTTTTCCGATTGAATACGTTTTCAGAAACAATTTATTTTCTATGAAAATAATTTTATCACCAGAATAGTTTGTGAAGTATCAAGAATGGTAAGCAAATTTTTGTATTGTCCTAGATCGGTGGTGTTTACAGTGATGGTTATACCGTTTTTTTCGCACAATCCCAGCATTTTTTTTTCTTATAATTACACGGGACCTTTTTTTTGTCGAAGTAAACTTGACATTTCGATGTCTGCCAGAAAAAATTACTCGTCCTACGGTCTCGTAATTTTTTCAGAGGCAGTTTTTTTTTGTTGAGTTGCCAGGAAACAAAATTCTCATCAAAATATCAATATTTCTTCCACAAAAAAAGCAAAAAAAAAGCTCGAGTCGAGGGGGTGACCACTCTGGCAATACGTGTACAAATTTGTCCCGCAGTCGACCGCAATCGCTTGATTTTTGGCGGAAATCCCGCAATCACTTAGGAAATCGCTCCAGAAATCAGAAATCACTTTGGAAATCCCGAAATCCTATCGGAAATCCGGAAATCACTGCCTAAACTTTGGAAATCATCACCGAAATCCTATTTGGAAATCGCAGTCGCTAGAGAAATCCGAAATTATAATGCATGCATAAAGACGAACGATTGAGAGATGCTACGGAAACATATTTTTCCTTGCATAAACTTGTTCAATCATGAATCCCTCGATAACGCCGCGATTGTAGTCATTGTAGATCGAGTTTTGAGACGTCGAAGTGTGAAGAGTCGAAGGGCCAAGGGCGAACAAGTGTTTTAATGGAAAATATATTGTTACGTCCTAACGCCGGCCCTGGCGAGATCGTAAACGCAGATTAGGAATCGCGTCGTAGCGAACGTCATTTTCCAAGAACAGTAAATGCCGCCTGGAGAATTCGAGACACGTCATCGGGGCTTCTCTAGAGGATTCTCGATAGGTACGCAGATATAAATAGTGAAGCAGAGCTTTGTGCGGAAGGAGAATTTTTAGTACAGAGAGTTTTCATTCGGAGAGTTAGGTATTCGGAAGTTTGTATCCAGAGCTAAGTGGAGCGAGTTTAGTAGAGCTAAGTGGCGAGAGTTATTGAGATCTAAGTGTAAAGAGCTTTTATCTGTTATTGCTAAGTGCAAGAAGTGTGTAGAATTGTTAGTACAGAGAGTTTAGTGCCGAGCATTGGAAAGTTATCAGAGCGATTTAAGTGATTGTGTTGTATTGTATTGTGATAGCGAGTTATAATAAAAGAAGTTTAGTGTTGTTTGGTGTTTTAATCGACGAACCCAAGGATATATCGTAACAATATTTATTCAAATCATTATTAGAATAGCCAACGGGTGGGGAGGTAAGTTACTGATGAATTAAAACCCACTCTCTTCCTTAAAAATAGGTTTCTACTGTACGTGAGATGCATAAATAGTAAACCACGGGTTTCATTGAATTTCGGTCATAGTGAACCATTTATTATTATTAGCGAATATATCGTATCATTATTAGATCTAGTTTATTATTCATTAATTTTATTATTGAATTTATATTTGAGTATATCTACGTTGAGTTGACCATGTAGACTGTAGACAATAAAGATAACATGGCTGGTAGAAACTTTCAAATTGAGATAGCTTGCCCAAACACCAAACTGGAAATACTCGCACTCATCGCGCACTTCGCTTAAAACAAGTTAACATTTTCAGAAGTGAAATGGGTGAAATCAGTATCAAACTTAAAAACGTGTGCATTACTCTAGTAGTCAAGAGTAATAATAAATAAAGCAATGTGATTTGAAATTTCCTGTACTTTTTTAAATCGTCTATTACCCTCTTCATACAATTGTTATTTTTTTGGCAGAAATGAATCACAAGAATTGATTGAGTTATATATTACTTAACGAAAAAAACAAGATTGGTCCCATCAAACGAAATTCTTTCTTCCAAAGAAGTAAAAGTCATATATGCACGACAAAATATTTTGTTGAAGCAAGAAAAATTAATTCTTGAACATCAACTATCAATTCAAGCCTAGATTCAAGCGCATATTCATTTTATCGAATGAATAATTCGTTTGTCTTACTACATTTTTCTGTTACTTTTCTCAAGTATATCTTGGTGTCGAATCAATAGGGCCATATGATTGAATTGAATTTGACAAGCCTTCGTGCAATAGCTATAAATTTGATTCTATCAAATTTGATTGTTTCATTCAACCAGATTATTATTTTTTGGATCAATATATAAGTAAACTTCGATGGAACCAGAATTTATTTCTCTCAATACATATATTCTCAAATTGAAACATTTTTAGCAAGAACTCCAATTCTTTGCTGCGAAATAATATTTCGGTCCCAAGAATACACATGTTCGGATTAAGTAATATTTGATTGAAATAATGAAATGAATTTGACTAAATGACTTTGAAATAACAGAAAATATTTTCATTTTTTGTAATTCAGGCACCAAAATCACTTTAAAATGTCTCATTTTCAATAACTTATCGCAATAATTATTTTATAATGTTTAGGAAATCTTTCGAAATCGGTTGGGATTTCCAAGAAATCCTCGGAAATCTCTTGGAATCGTATGCGATTTCCATGAAATCATCGGAAATCCCTCTAAATAATATGTGATTTCCACGAAATCTCCGGAAATCTCTGGAAATCACATGAGATTTCCAGGAAATCCTCGGAAATCCCAAATTTTTCAGAAAATCATGAGGGATTTCGGCAATACGTGTACGTTTTCTGATGAGTGGTCACCCCCTCGGCTCGAGTGTAATTCGGTACGACAATTTAATGAATACAGTTTAGTTTATTCAATTCAACGGAAAAGTACAATGGGGAAGATGACCCAAAGCTTTTAGTAGGTGGCAGCACGACTGCATGTGCCTAACGAGTGATTTTGCAGGTTATGTTTTATTTTTATTTTAATGAATATTTTCAAAAGATACTTAAGAAAGGATGTTTTCTCCAACCGATAGATATGGATGTTTGTCTGTACCAGAACTGGAAAGTTTGTTGAGGGAACGTGGTGGATCCCTCAAAGGAAAAAAAAAGATCTGAGTGAGAGGTAAAAAATTCAAACTGATTACAGAGGTGTTTCGTTAAAAATCATCATAATGACCATCTACTAGCCCCGCTACGTTCTTTTGTAAGTGACTGGAGCATAATCTAGAATGTTCAGAAGCCTGAAAGCTCTTTCTTTTCAGGACTACTTCCCACTGCTTTTTCAGTTTTGTTTCTTTTGGAAATGAATGCGTACCTACATTTTTACATCCGAATGCACTACATAAGACCATTTTATGTCGATTTCAAATCTTTATATTCTTAATTATTGCAAAGAAGGGGCGTTCAATGTTTTGAATTGTTGTCATTTGACTTGAGAGGCTGTCAAAGGTACATGCAGTGGTGGTGCTCCTAGTGGTAGAGTTTTGCAGCCGTCATCCCCATTGTATACCCCGTAGTCACGGTAACGATATATCTACTTGATTATCCTGAGAAAACCGTTCTTGGTAATTTGTCGTTAAATGATATGATGATGATTTTAGATATGTTCAGAACGAAACAGAGCTTTATTGATTTTATTCGAAATATGATGGTTGTAAATAAAATAGTATACAAACCTCGGTAGGAAGTTTCATTCCTGTCTCGAGAGCATAGCATAGACAAACGGAGAAAAAATTTTATATTCAACTCGGTAGCAAAGTAGATTGACTGTCTCAGCTCAATTCCTATTAATTATCAGCCGTGGTCAATCTGCTAATTTGCTGACTAGTAAAACAACTAAACGCGTCTTTGGCAACCAGTTAACAGTACAGTGAAGATTGAAACTAGATCGTGCAAAAAATCTCCTGATGTTAAACAATGCAAAATTAACCTTCGTTCCATTTAAAAACGTCCTATCAAGTATTCTACTTTGAAATTCCAAGCCTTAAACCATTTTCATTTAAATACGCTGCTAATACATATTTACAACTTTTTTCAAACGATTCTTACTCTTTATTCAATTATTCTTCATATTTTTCGGGTTCTAAGTTGTTAGTCAAACTGTCCCACATTTTTATGATGAAATGCTTAGGATCGCAATAGGCGCATGAATTCTCATTAAAAAAATTATCAATTTTTAATTCAAGCCACTAAAATATCCCAGATTCATACGATGTATATATATATATATATATATATATATATATATATATATATATATATATATATATATCCCTTGATGTTTTTTTCTGTATTGTTCGACGTTTCGACTTCCATTTTGAAGTCATTATCAAGAACTGTTAGACAGATATGTCAATATCATTCCGGTCAGTCACCCCCCAACGGAATAACCAAGCAAGACAAAGCATTGACTTCAATTGTCTGGTCTGCTTTAGAGATACCGGTATTTAATAATACTTCTCTAAATATTTGTCCGACCTTGAACTCTCTCACGACATGTTTGACCTATTGATATTGATAGATTATATCACTCACCGCTCTCTGAGATATCCTGCTCGTTCAGGTGGAATGTGAAGTTGAATGTTTTCTTTAATGTGAAAGGGAAGCCCTGTAATGTTCGAAGAACACCGTGTGAATCAAGGGACAGGGGATACGAATTAACATTAGCTCTAATTTTTGAAGTTTGTAACCCTCAGGAAAAACCGAAGTTCAGCTGTTCTATCAAATAAAGAAAGGGGTGTTCCACTTCGCAAATCAGGTCTTACACAATTGACTAGAAATCTTGGAAATCCATGTTGAAATCCAGAAATCCCACATGAGATCCAACAGAAATCCGGATTTGGTGTACAAATTTCACGGATGTGAAACACCCCTCGGAAAAAAGATCCATGAGCAAGAGAGGTTCGACAGATCTTCAAGCTCACAACAAAGGAGTGGTAATTCCGTACTCGTCGGGTCATCCGTGTTGATACTGCCAAGGGTTGAGTTGAATTGAAAAATCCTCAAAATCATGTGAAGACAGTAACGAAAACATAGAAAGATAAAATATTGCCCTCTTCCTAAAAGGAATCTTTGCATTCTAACGTTTATTGGTACGTGAAAGTCGTAACACATGAATAAAACAATGCATTAAACCCATCAATTAAGATTGTTGAATCGTTTTATTATCATGCAGTACCGATAAACGAATCTAAAACATTCAGGCATTTTTCTGTTGATGTGACTTTAATGATTCGAAGACTTTAACGAGATTAAATATTTGGAATTGTCACTCTAATGAAATCAGTTTGAATGAAAAAATCCAATAGGCAATAGAATGACATATCAAGGTCTGTATCGCAGAATCCATTTTCATTGAGTGTAAGGACGTCAATAAGTTTCAGATTCATTTAACACATCTGTCTTTGTAAAGTCAAACCCAGAGTATCATGCAGGAATTTGTTCGCTACCAATAAAATTTTGACAGTCATCGCACTTTTTATCCTTGAGACAGTTTGCCTCATCTATAAACATAAATCGAAGTTCAACTTTGTTTCTCCTCCATATGCTACTCGTAATAGCATTTATACCTTTAGACTTCCCATCCCGACTTCGAATCTAATTAGAGACTCTTTATACTATAATGGTGGTGAATTGTTCAATCATTTACCAAAGGCGGTAAAACACCTACTTGTTGACAGACCCTATTATAGTTTGGAGGAATATTTTAGTGAATCTTTTCAAGAATAATTTTTATTAATTTATTATTTTTGACTGTTATTTTACATTATAGTGTTTTATATATACATTTTTAATACTATTTTATATCTACATTTGTATTTCTTGGACTTTGTCAATAAGATGCAAGTCTTCAGACAATAAAGTATATTTTGATTTGATTTGTTTCTATCAGCGAACAGAAGATTCATAGCGAATTCTTGTGTGAGAACTGTGCAATTTTTCACAGGACTCGTGTATCTTCATCTTTTAATATCTCAAGGATTGATAAAAGAGAGAATTCGCTACAATAATTTCACTATTGAGAATCTGAAAGAGAAAAGAACTTTCAGTAAAAGTTTCATCCCTGTGGATTTGAACTAATAAAATCATTGTTTATAGAGATATAGTTAGTCAATACCTGCGTCAATACCTGCGTCAAAAGGTTTTGAATCTAGGGTCACTGGATCTAGTAAGCTTCGCTTACACGGGTACGGACATTGGGTGGAGCTAATCTGAACGATTACCCAAAAATTGACCAATGGCATTGCACTTTAATTTGTTTAAACAATTTAGAAAAGAAGAAGACAAACTGCCATTTTTCAAATTTACGTGACATTGACATTTTGATGCTCGATGCAAAATGTAAACAATCACAAAGGTTTTCGACTAAAATTTTGGGTGTTTTCTATGGATATTTGACTAATTTTAATTTCCTTTTAATTTTTCGAGTTGAATTTCAATAATTTTGCATGTGCACGCCATATTGACAATACTGCAAGTAATATTTGTAACGTGGCTAGAGGAATGTTGAAACAATACCACGAGTTCTTTAGTACAGTTCATATTTCAGGTCGCTAGACATTAAATTCGATTAAATTCTGAAGATTTTCCTGGAATTTTCAAGAAAATGATAAATCTGATCTGAAAATTTGAGCAGTGGAGTAAGTACCTACTTTGTCAAACAATAATATTTGGCAATGAAATGTAGAGATGGAGTTCATGTTGACTGTCATTATCTATTTTTCTAGGAATACATTCTATAATATCTATACCATAGTAGCATATTCTAAAAAACTATCTTTGAAACTTCAAGAATGTTCGTTTTATAAAGATATACAGATGAAAGTCTAAATTCAACACAGGTAAAAAAATGTAAATGAACTATCTATGCCCTATCTTTTAGGGCTACCTACGCTGACAACTGATTTAATAATTTGTATGTTTGATACTTCGGAAATGAAGACTATTTCAATCAAGTTACTGGGATTAACAGCAGATTCATACAACAGTTTCAAATAAGATGAAATAGTCATCTTTTTGAATAATAATTGATCATATGGAATAGTAAGTAATGTTGAACTTCTTATAGTGAATGCTCACTTCGTAAATTTGTGTATTTGGTGATTCTTTCTCAGAATTTCCCATTTGAAGAAATATCTTCTACCCAAGTCCCAGGTAAACATCGAGAAAGGTCCATTTAATTCAAGGTGAAGTTTGTTTTCCTTCGCGTTCTATACAAAACTATATTCGGTGATAATCTAGTAAAAAGTAGTAAATAACTCATCACTTAATGGAAAATAGTTTGTGACTTTGTTTTTAGTTTTTAACTGAACAAATTTTCATTTCAAAATTTTGAATTTCAAATCAGAATGAAGAATATTGTGTAAGTTGAACTTATACTCAACAACACAGACGTTAATTATTTTTGCTCAACAAGCATAAAGCATACACGAACACGAAAGGCGAGTTCTGAAATTCAACAGTAACTTCCGTCAGTTCTATCATCGATGCCTCTCTCTCTGTTTGTCGTTCGTCACAAACAGAGAGAGAGAGGAATCAGTGACAGAACTGATGGAATTTCCTGTTGAATTTCAGAACTCGCCTGAACTTAAACACTTCTTCTTCTCACATTCTCCGAATTCGTATAAACAAATTATCCTAGATTGCGATTGGCCGATTCTTGGGTATCTTCTGGGATTGGCTAATTTACAACAATTTTCGCCAGGGCCTCGCCCATTGTCCGTACCCGAGTAAGCGAAGCTTACTAGATCCAGTCATTGTCTAAGGATATTCAGTGATCCTATTTGAATCGTTTTTATTACGCCATCTACAGTATAATGTCGATAGTTCCATTTACTCGACAATGCATGACAGTTTCCTACTCTGAAAGGAAAAATAAGTGCAGAGTTCTGTCTGTTAGTTTGAGTGAAATGTTGAAAGAAAAACTTCGATAATCATAACAAAATGTCTGATACCAGCGATATGGGAGAATTACCTTCGACACCTTCACCGGCAGAAATACAGTTAAAATGATTAAATTTTTCATTTGACAAATGCATGATTTATCTCTTTATTTTTTCATCCTAGTTTTCTGAGCTCTCCATAGCCGAGCGGTCTAAGGCGATGAGTATAAATTTGCGAGTTGGACTAGTTGGAAGAGATATTGGCTCGATTCCTGCCTCGAGTGATTGTTTTTTTAATTTTTGATTTTCTTTTCATTTCTCATCGTTTTATTTCTCGAAGTAATACCATGAATCACAATTTTGTAGAATTTTTCAAAGAAATTCGTTTAATTAGTATTATTCTGTGCAATACAAATATGATATTCGTAGTTCTTCACTATTTATCTGGTGTAGATAAAATAGCATATGCAACTCTCATGTAATGGATCGTTGCATAATAAACCAATACACACCCGATTATTTTCAGACTCTAATATATTGTTATATTTCAACATTATACGGATAAGTAGGCGATTACAGTCAACTGAATCGTTATGATTTCATATCCATACAAGGTTGGATATAAATTCCACCAATCACAAAGATCAAAATACTTGGTTACCAGAGAACAACCTTTTAGAAACGTCAACCTAATTATAAAAATTTCAGCGGATTATCTTCAATTTTAAATTGTCACAAGCAATGTTTTTTTTTGTGGAATTGGACTACCCTTCACTACACTGCACACCAAGCTGCACTTAGGGCGTTGAAAAACCCCAGAGTGACATCTAGACTGGTATGGAAATGCCGCGAGGAACTGAAAAATTTGGCACACCATAATAGACTTACGCTACAATGGGTCTCAGGTCACTCAGGTATCACATGTAATGAAGAAGCTGATGAGCTTGCAAGCCAAGGATCATCGACACCATATACTGGACCCGAACCAGCAGTGGGGGTACCTAAAACGATGGTATCATGGAATCATATAAGGAATTGGGTGAGAACAAAACACAGAGATAACTGGGAAAATCTACCTAGCAGTGCTCACGGGAGAACTTTCATAAAAGGACCGTTGAAGAAAAAGACTGAAGACCTGCTTCAGTGTAACAGGAATCAGATAAGGATTATAACAGGGCTACTGACTGGGCACTGTTCATTCAAAGGACACCTGAGAAGATAGGGCTGTACAACGGTGACCTTAGCTGCAGACAATGTAACAAAGGGACGGAGACAGCTCGACACGTACTCTGCGAATGTGAGGCTCTGGATCACAAAAGGCAACAAATATATGGATAACCAATTCTGGATCCAGAAGAATATGACAAACACCCAGCAATCAACCTTCACAAACTTGTGCAGGGGACAACGCTGTTGGAAAGGGTGTCATGAAATATAGAGAAGTAAAAGCGCAATAAGCCCTAGAGGCTGAGGTGCTTTCCGGAGACCTGGTTGTGAAAGACAGGTCAGACGGCTTCCACGGAGAAAAAAAAAAAAACCCTGCACACCAATAATCAACTGAAATTATATAGTCCGAGTGGCTTAGTTGGTTAGAGCGTTAGACCTTCCTGACGATCCACTTTATAGTCGTGGGTTCAAGTCTCACCAAAACCCTTTTTTTTTCGGGGATTTTTTAATTTGAAATTACTAGATTGATTAGCATCATTATATATTGAATCCAATAAGGTTTTTTTTCTTTGAGTTTTTCATAAATATCGAAGAAATACTGAATTAAAATTGATCTTCAATGTGATACTTGAAGGAGAGTTTTGAAATATTCACCTGGTCGAAGAAAAAATCAACTGTAGAACTGGAATGGATTATGGCCATATCCATTCTTGTTGTATAAACCACTTTTTAAGAACTCACTAGGATCAATTTATTTTGATGATTATGTGTGAATCAGTAATGTCAACTTTTCTATGGCCATAAATGAGTCATAATCTCTAATTTACTATTGCATTACTACAGCATTACATGGTAGGTTTTATCAAATATTCCACTCGTCTCTACTTCAAATTAATTATCACATTCGATAAAAATCTACAAACAGAATTGTACTCGGAATTGTATTAGTAGGAGGATTGATAAAATCTTCAACAGTGTAGTTCATTTATTTATGCCAATGGTATTCAACCGTTTTTTTTTTTTCTTGTTTTTTTTTTCAATCATTTTTCAGTGACCTATTTCCTCTTTATTAATCACAACCGCAGCCAGTCTATCTATATATCTGGATTGTTTTGGGCTTCCATAAAAACGTTCATCAATTATTAAATGATGTTAATTCGCAGCACACTTGATAATACAATGTGAATCACTCTAGACACGATTATCTGGTTTTTATATCAACGGAACCCATTTTCATGAGCCTAAAATTATATGATAAGCTCCCAGATGGAGAGTACATACTAGAGATTCCGACAAATCGTGGGAGTATTTGAAAAGTCGACTTATATATATTCTCGTATATACTTATTAGATTTCAATTAAAAATAGATGAGCGGTATTTCGTTACTATTTATTCGAGTAATAAAACTCAATATAGAATGAAATCGAAAACATGAATTACTGCGTTCACGAGAAATATTTGAAAATGGTTTATTTTATAGTCTGACATTCTCTCAATAAATGCAGGTGTTCCACAGGGTATCAATGATTTGCTGGAAAAACATCTTGTTCAGTGCGGACGACGACAGTACTCTCCATACTTGTTTCTCTTCCAGTCTCCAAATCAGCACAGAAACAAGAATACAGAGAGACATCAGCGTCAGTAGTATTAACGATGATTTTTCGACAATAATAGAATAACATCAACGTGGTGGGATTTAATGCTGGGAAAATCCAGGCATGTCTCTTTTCAAAGGAAGCCAATCTATCATTATCTAGTATTCAGATGTCAGAAGTATAGTAGTTTTCACAATAAATGGTATTGACTGAAGGATTATAATAAAACCAACTAGACCCTTGAGTTGTAAAATCCGAGATGCACATCATAAATGTAAAAGGACCGGATTCAGGTAATTTTGTTTGTTTCTCAGAGAGGGATTGTTGAGGATTACAGCTTACACTTCTTGTTCAGTTTAGTCTTTGTATTTCATTGGAAGTGTTCACTTGTGTTACGGCGTGCAATAATTTTATAACATTTATTTGTTATTACAGACTTTAATACCCCAACGTACAGAATAGGCAGTATGTGGCGTCCGTGGATAAAAAGTAATGGTGCTTCTTCCAGTAGTTCGTTAAAGAAGAATCACTTATCTTGTGACGCGAAAATCATTATAAAAAATGTGTATAGTTCCTTACTTCAGCAAGGATATAACGCGGGTGCTGCAGCAAAAGTAACCAATAATTTGACGAAGGTGCCTCTTACTTCAGTTAGACGAATTGTTGAAAATTCCATGAAATCAAGATAAAAGCGTAAAGATTCCGGTGTCACAAAAAGTCTAGACGACTGGGAAAAAGATTTGATAAGGCGAAAAATCTACACTATGTACGATGAGCAGCGTGTCCCTACAATCAAAAGTCTGAGCTCATCAATGACGAAACTCACATCAACTGTGGCCTCACTACTCTTTGGCGAGCTCTGTCTGCAATGGGCTTTAAATATCGCAAAATTGACAAGAGACAAGTAATAATGAAATCCACACGTTTAATAAACTGGGGTTCTGAATATATAACGTCAATAAGAAAATACCGGTCTGAAAATCGGCCAATACTCTACCTCGACAAGACGTGGTTTGACACGCATGACACCCCTTCCAAAGGATGGTCTGATTCCTCTGATGAGTGTAAAACAAAAGCACCATTAAATAAAGGGAAGAGAATCACAATATTACACGCAGGATCATAAAATGGTTGGATCCCAAACGCTATGTGGCTTTCTGCCAAAAATATTAAGGACTCTTGTGTTGATTATCACGAAGATACGACAGAAGAGCTTGTTGAAGATTGGTTTAAAAATTGTCTGTTACCCAACATTCCGCCAAACAGCGTTATAGTAATGGACAACGCAAGCTATCATAGTCGACAATTGCAAAAAATTCCTGGCTCAAAGAAAACGAAATTGGAGATTCAAAACTTCATGGCTGCAAATGACATATATTTTGAGAAAAATTATACAAAAAAGAACTTTTACAAGTGCTGCAGTCATTTAAAAAAAAAACGTATGTTTGTGATACAATTGCAGAAGAATTGGGACATACAGTGTTACGACTACCTCCCTACTACTGCGTGTTCAATCCCATAGAACTTATGTGGCACCAACTTAAATCGAGCGTGCGCGGAAAAAATACTTCTCCGACTTTAAGTGGTAGTGTGGTAGAATTAATTAGGAATTGTATGAATGACATTCCTACCGAGAGTTGGAAAGGTTCTGTTAGTCTTGTTATAAATGTTGAAAACGACAGCGACACTGAACTAAATATGGAATAGAATTGTAACATTTAAATAAATTACTCGTATATCTCCTACATTATGCAAAATTCAAATTTCTGAAGTTCGACCCTGTAGCACATTTGCATCTTTTACCAGATGATTTTTTACACAATGGGATTAAATCGGGTAGTTTATTGCAGTTAATAAGCCAATACCATTTACTGTGAAAAATACTATAACTGTTCCTAAAATGTCATGTATCTTGAGCTAGGAGTTACGATCAGTCATAATCTCTCAGTGAAAAACCATGTGAGATCGATCGCTAAAGGTGCTTACCAGAAGCTTGTTTTTCTATTTCGTGTGAAGAAGTACTTCACTTCTTGCCAGCTTTCGATAATCTACAAGGTACAGATACGACCTGTCTTGGAATATGGTTCTCATGTGTGGAGTTCGGTACCAAAACAGGCTTCTCGATTCTATTCAAAGAAAGGCAATCGGTCTCGTTGGTGATTCTTCGCTAACAGACTCGCTCACTTCATTGGAACATCGTAGAAGGGTCGGAGATTTGTCCCTCTTCTATAGATATTTTCACAGTCGGTACTCTTCTGAATTGTTGTCAATTGTTCCACCTTTGGCAGTTTCAACACGGATGACCCGACTATTGCAAAATTCCCACCACTTTGTTGTGGGCTTGGAGTCCTATCGAACCTCTTTTGCTCAGGGATCTTTTTTCAATAAAACAGCTGAACTTTGAAACCCTTTACCGAAGAAGGCTTTCCCTGAGGCTTACAAATTTCCGAAATTCAAAGTGAATGACAATTCGTATCTTCGCTTCCTTGATTCAAACAAAATGAAGTTGGTTTTCTCATTTGATTTACTCGTTGACAGGTTTATTGCTCGACTAATACTTTGTGACCTTATCAGCGATTTTAATCAACTCTCAAACTCTTGGAATTTCTTCGAATTTTCCAGCAGTAGCATCAGGTGCTCTCTTATTCACCTTCTGAAGTTCCTTTTTTGAATTTTACATTCATATCTCTGGAAAATCTCGGACATCTGATTGTATTGGTGGTAAAGTTATTCTTTTCATATCGGTTTGTGTTTGATAGTGATAATAATAATATTGTTATTTTTATTTTCTTTTTAGAACAATCAATATTGTGTAGGAACCGCCAGAAATTCAACCTTACAGATACTAAAATTTTTTGATAGTATGAAAATATACACTACATAAGAAATAATTCAGGTGTTTACCGAAAACAACAATTTCATACAAGGAAGTAACGAGTTCACCATTTTAGACTCATTGGTTATGACAGGAAATTATAGCACAGTAGTTGTGACAACAGATACAGTGTATGTAAAGAAATAATCTGAATCGTGCAAAAAAAAACAATTTATGTTTTTTAAGTTCAACAATAATTTAAAGATTAATCGACTTACCTGAAGGAAGATCAATCTTAATTATTCGAGTGGAGCCGTTCCATATGATTCACCCTGTAGTAACATCAGTTCTACCTAAATCGGAACAACATTGAAAAAACGTACGGAATTTTTCGATAGCTGATAACGATACTTGCCCGCATACCTCACTTCATCGTTGGGCATAAATAGCCACCATAGATCGCATTATAGGGTAGGTTTTTGGGCGGAAGTGGATTTGGAATCATATGGAACGGCTCCACTCGAATAATTAAGATTGATCTTCCTTCAGGTAAGTCGATTAATCTTTAAATTATTCTTCGTGGTGCCGTTCCATATGATTCACCCTGTAGATGTTCAAAGCAGAAAATGCGATCTATCCGAAAACAATATAATATATTCATGTATTTCAGATCTTACAATATAAATAATGTATGAAAATATAATAACATGTAAAAAACTTTGATTATGATTATCAATTAACTGAATTAACTTAGAGGTACAACGTGTCCAATAAATATTGTTCTATAAATTCATCATCGATTGGTATGATAACAACATCTAACCTAGTATAATGAAAAACATGAATTCTATACTAACGTCTGTTGCAGAATAGTTCTGGCGAAAATTTCAGGATCCTTTCTCAAGGGTCTATTATAAAAAGCATTGAAGACAGCGGAACTGTGTGTCCAGCCAGCAGTATTTTTTATGGAGTCAATATTAACACCATTTCGTAATGCGGCTGAAGTTGAGGCATGCCGCGTGCTATGTGCAGAAAAAATATTTGTATCAATTCCACTTCTTCTCAATGTTAATTTGATCCATCGACTTATTGATTGAGCAGAAGCTCTGTGATGGGGTTTTTTATGAGTGAGGACAAGATATTCTTCTTCAGGTGATCTAAGAGGTTCGGTAATTTTAATATAATGAATGATAATTGACCCAATACAAAGACTTGGTTTTTCTTTGAAAAAGGGAAAAACTAAGCATGGTTGTAAACTCCTAGGACCAGAGGTCTTAATTCTATCTGAAACCTTGATCTCAATATTGGAATTTGTTATTTTGATATTATCTAAACGAATATTTGATAAAGTTTGCACCCTGTGACCCGTAGTTAAGGCCATCAGCGTAACTAATTTTAGAGTTAAGTCTTCCAATGAAACATTCTCAAAGGGGAAAAACTTTTCTAAATAAACCAATACTGGATTTGGATCCCACGTAGAAGAATATTTTGGCTGCGAAGGATTCATATTGAAAGCCCCCTTCATGAATCTTCGAATAGTTTTTTCTTCGAGTTCAGAGAATTGAAAAACCAATGCCAAAGCTGATCAATGGCTATTTAACGTTGAATAAGAAACCTTTGAATCGAAAAGTGATCTCAAAAAATCAATTATCTTATTGAAATCGAAAACAAATGGATCTGATTCATTTTGTTGACAAAACAACCACCATTTGTTGAAACATGAATTATACTGTTTCAACGTATTTTCGCTCAATGAAGCTAATAAGATTGGAATTGCGGAAACTGGAATTTGTCTCTGTTTGAGTGCTGCCCTGACAAAATTCCGGCAACCAGGGTAAGTTCCTTGTGGAGCGGATGACTTTCTCTGAAAGGAGACACAAGCAAATCATGACTGGGATTAAGATACATAGTGTCTGTTGCCATATTACAAAATAAAGGGTACCAGGGCTGTGTTGGCCAATGTGGCACTATTACTATACCGATTGCCTGATCATCAATTATTTTTTCCAATACCTTAGCAATGATAGCAAATGGAGGAAATGCATAAAAATAAAAGCATTTCCAAGGTATAGTGAAAGCATCTACATATAGGGAATTAGGGTCTGGATACCATGAAACATAATTTCTACATTTAGCGTTCAAGTTTGTTGCAAACAAATCAATATCTGGATTTCCAAATTTTTCACAAATTAATTTGAAAACTTTATCTGATAATTCATATTCAGTTGACACCGACCGAGATCTCGACCCAAGGTCTGCCTCAATATTATCAGAGGAACTTATGTATGAAGCAAATATATTTAATTTTCGCTTTTCGCACCAATTCCAGATCTTTCGTGTTATGCAATTCAAGTTGTCGAATTGAACACTGCCCATTTTGTTTATACACGATATAGCTGTGATATTATCTAGCCTCAATAATATAGAAGTATTCATAATATTTTTTTTGAATGTTTTTAGTGCATAAAAAGCCGCTAAAAGCTCGAGATAATTTATATGATATCTTTTCTCTGTATCACTCCAAAAACCATGCGTATTTACGTCACCCGAAAACGCTCCCCATCCTGTGCTAGAAGCGTCAGAAAAAATTTCCAGCTCGAAGGGTTTCTGTTTGATATTTTGGTATGAGTCCATGATATTCTTCAACCACCATTCGAAGTCCTCATTCAGAAAAAAGTTAACAGGCATTGATTTGTTAAAATTTTTATTGTTGAGGCGTAAGGCCAAACTTTTTTCTCTTTCGAACCTCTTGGTGTAGAGCCAACCGTACTGAACTGCTGGGCAAGCTGCAACCAGCAGTCCTAGTAAACTTGCAAACTCTCGTTTTTACCATAAATTTCTGTCAATTTGTTGAAAATTTTTATTTTCTTGTCAAAAGGCAACGAAATAATCATGGAATCACTCCTAAAAAGAAAACCTAAATATTTTATTTCACGAGATGGAATCAAAGAACTCTTCTCATAATTAATTCGGAATCCTAAGGATGTCAAAAGAATTATAGTCTGTTGCGTATTAATTTCGCATTGAGATTTCGTGTTACTTATGATTAAAAGATCATCCAAATAAGCAATACATAATATATCTTTGAGCCTCAATGATTTTAAAACCGGTTTCAATAATTTCGTGAAAATGTAGGGAGCTATATTAAGACCAAATGGCAAGCAGTTGAATTCGAAAAGAGTATTTTCGAATTCAAATCTCAAATATTTCCTATATTTTTCATTCACCGGAACTGAAAAATAAGCATCTTTCAAATCTAAATTGGTGAAAAAACAATTTTCTGTGATTATTTTCTGGACCATTCTGGTGTCTTCAAGCTTGAAATGTGGTGGAATTATGAATTTATTCAACTTTTTCCAACTTTTTCAGATTTAGAATGAAACGAAAATTACCATTTGGTTTTTTAACAAGAAAATATGACGATAAAAATTCACCATATGTGTGCTGACATGAAGAAATCGCTCCTTCATGTAATAAATTTGAAACAGCTTGTCTCATATTGTTCAAATAATTTTTTGAATTGAGTATCTTAGGTGCTCGAAACTGAAAAGGTGTTCGTTCGAAAGGTATAGTCATACCTTGAACCCAACTCAATACAGATTTATCCTGAGTAATTCCCTTCCAATGGTCATAAAACAATTTTAGAGAACCCGCAGATAAGTTTCGTACCTGAATCAACGACGAGTTGGATGGCGAATCTTTTGGGGCTCCTTCTGGTACCGGTTGTAGCGGTGTGTCCTGTCCACTTCTCCCCTCCTTGTTTTTAGTTTCGTCCTGAATCTGGGGCGCTGGTAGTTTAAAGACACAGGGAGTGTCTGGACGGTGGTCTTTGAAGGAACATTCGAAGGTCCTGGCCTAGGTTGCCAAGTTTTATTTGGAGTTTTCATTTCTGATCCCGCTTTTCGGACAGCAATGTTGGACTTTACTTTCTCGTGGAGATCGGTACCAAATAAGAATTCTCCGATCCCTGCTTCTTCGAAGACTTTTTTGATGTCAGGTTTGACGTGGGGCATAATGACGTAACGTCTATGAGCAGACAGAGTATTATGAAGATTAGCCAATATCTGAGCTGAATCTGCCATCACCCCTAGGGGTTCTTTGTTTGCTTCTGGATCTTCCAGAAATTGAGACATCAGAGATCCTAATGCGGTTAAACTAGAAGCTAATTCCTCTTGACACCGAGCAAAAAATTTGTCTTGTCGTAAAACCGGTTCAGGTAGGCAACTCAGAAGCTCCAGGTTCAACTTTGGAGGGTTCAAACCGGGACAATTGGAAACAACTGGATATTTTCCTAACAAATCCTTCTTAACGTCTTTGTCTATCCCTTTCTCTAGATAAACTGCCCAACGAACAACAAGTTCGTCATGCAATATAACAGAAGTAGCTGTAGGTACAGATGGATCGGCGCCTAGTATTGCTGTTACAGCTGTAACGGTAGGTGTATTCTCATGTACCTGAGCCTGAGTCTTCTCAAGAATAGGTCCTGGTTCTGAGTCGGAGGCACCTGTAGGAAAAAATGAAATATTCAGAAGTGGCAGGACACCTGTCCGCCCGATCGTATATGGTAAGTCACATGACTACCCGATCGAATATGATGATGAAACTGACAAGATGTTAAAAACAGAGTTGCCACAAGGCAAGTCACTGGACTGCCGTATTTTTCCAGTCAATTGGAAATATAAAGGACCTCACTGTATAAACGTTTATACTTAAGGTTTTACCTTGATCTTGATTAGATGACTCGGATAGGCCAAACTGCTTTTCTAGACGAGCTATTTTCTTCCTGAGTTTGTCAAATTGCATTTTCCTCTTCCTGTTCTTTCTCTTCTTTTGTTGGTCACTATCACTTTCACTGTCATAATCAAAGTCAGAAGAACTAACCATTTTCCTTGGCATGTTATTGTTTCTTCAACGTACGCGATGCACTCGATTTAGGCACAACAGATGAAGTGAGGTATGCGGGCAAGTATCGTTATCAGCTATCGAAAAATTCCGTACGTTTTTTCAATGTTGTGCCGATTTAGGTAGAACTGATGTTACTACAGGGTGAATCATATGGAACGGCACCACGAAGAATAATTTTTCTGGAGCACTTTTTACAAGCTGCCATGCATCTGTTAAACTTAAAAAACGATCAATTCACAAATTACCCATTACAACTTGAATTTACTTTTTCGTGAGACTTACGAAAATTTGTGAGGCATACTGTACAAAAGTATACAGTTTGTTTCAACAAAAGCAAGTTATGGGTTTCAGCTTCACGTATTCATTCTTTCAAATACAGTGTAAAAAATGGTCCATAAAATCCGTCATTGTCACCCGCTATAATAGTAGTGAATATCTAGATTAGCACAACTATATCGATATTTGCTCTGGAATTAAATTATTGTAAACTAGCAGAATGGAATATTCAGATAAAAAGTAATAAACTTTACAACAATATTAGCTTACCGTTAAAGTATGACATAATTCAATGAATCAACACGTATTATAACATGTGGGTTCGTTGTATTTCTATACCAATTGATTCTCTTCTACCATTGTTACGAGAAATGTGTGATGAAATAATGTGGTTGATATTGGGATTTATTTCAAATTAAAATCGCACCAATTTGACAACTATTGCTAATTAGGGTTAGGACTTTGACGTTGTTTGAAAAAATTCCAAACCGTGAAATTTTGTGAGCGACTATTACAGGTTTTAGTGTTCTTTCCGAGGGGTTGACCACTGAGGAAAAATGTGTACGCTGGAATTCCCGTAAACCGGAATTCCCCGGAATTCCTACAAAAAAAATATGTCAATTCGAAGATATATTGATAAAATATTGAAACTAAATGACGGAAATACTGGGAATTCCGGGGGAATTCCGAGGAAACCCGACGAAATATGAAAGATATATTTCGGAACTTGCACAAAAGTTTTTTCTCGAGATTTCTGAGTGGAACATAAACTTTAGACTTTTAAGTAGACCATGTCATGATTATGACCCAATCTGAATAATATCGGATTTTACATATCAAAACTTTGCACATTTTCATTGAGGCTGGTATTTATTATATCGGAAACAAAATAAATTATCTATATAATGCAAGTCACGATCGTAAAATAAAGGGAACGGATCGTCTGATTCCACTCAGGTTTGTTTTATTAGCATCATTTTTCCTGAGATTTTTTCTTATAGAATCAAGTTCTAAATCCGTAATAATAAGTATCGAAAAAATACAATTTATCATTGAGAAAAAACGGTATTTTATGGTCTATTGAGTAAGTTCTATCATTTTCAACCGCTGAATGATTACGGGATACTCAATCTGTGGAGAAAATTCTTTTTATACGTTTTTGTCATCGCTTATATAGCGAAAATAAACCGTTTCCCAAAAACGTATATTCCATAATATCAAAAATTATTGATAATCCTTCAACATTACCTACTAGAAAAATAAAAAAAATATTTTTCACCGGTGTGTTCACACTGTATAAACTCAAAATGAGAACAGTTGACACTGAACCACAATATATCCGATCACCTTTTTAATACAGACCGATAAATTATATAAAACCGTCCAAATAACATGATGGAGCTGCAAAGAAACTTCAGAAATCATACAAAGAAAGACTGCAGTCATTGACTATACCGTGTGTCACAGACTCTGGGTACACCCCCGTTTTCTCCTTTGCTTCTATAATAATAAAATAAAATAAATGGCGATATCTCCGCAGTCATTGGAGATAACATCATCAAACCTGGTATCGTTGGATTCCTCATGATCATCCCTAGCCGATCATGTAACAATATACAGGGTGTCCCATTCAAGAATCGAAAGTTGATGCCATTTCCGGAAAAATTGAAAGTTGTTTTTTTCTTTCAGATATGTCGAGAAATGCTGCTCAGTGAGCATATTCAATGTTCCGAATTTCAAAAATATATCTAGAAAAACAAAGGAGAAAACGGGGGTGTACTATGAGTCTGAGACACACGGTATAACTCCGATCGTATAACGCGAGCTATAATCGTCTTATTTCAATTTCGGTAACCGCTGGCAACAATGTAGACAACCTGTGTTTTGTCTGCCAATTATGATCTAGTCTCTCTTCCACAATCAAGGGCGTCCCTTCGTCTTGTAGAGTGAAATTTCAAGACACGTCATTTTTTAAATATTGAGGAAAATAATGGCAGTCGCAGAGGTTGACCCCAAAAGCAAACACACAAACTACGACACAAAGTTTTTTTTGCTGTTTCACATGCCCAATTCATATATATTCGAATCAGAATGAGGTTCAATCCATTGAAAGAAGTTATCGGATTATTTGAAAAAACAACCCCAACAACACCCCTCTCGAGGCCGCACAAACTATAATCCACGTCCAGTGGAAGTGGATTACTTCACACCGGTGTTTTGTTTTTGAATTATGATTTTATATAAAAATTGAAATTTTATTGTATACTTTTTTACTATTGCACAAATAAATTGAAGTTACGTAATAATAATCCCTATACTTTCTCTATAAATTTTTCGGAATTCCCCAGGAAATCCCTCGGAATTCCCCGGAATACTCAGGAATTCCCTCGGAATTCCCCGGAATTCCTATCAATTGTACACCGGAATTCCCATGTGGTCAACCCCTCGGTTTTTTCACTGTTTATGTGAAACGTCATCTATGAATTGTGCTTGGTAAACAGTAATTTTTTTTGATATTTCAAAATTTCAAAATATTATCGCAGTGGAACCTGTTGCAAAAATGTTAAAATAAAATGTTGGTCAAAGAATTAAATTGAGGCTTTGTTTGAACGAAGAAAAAAATATTAAATGTGAAAAAGTAGTCAGGAAATTCACAATGAGAGCCCGAACCAATACCATTAAAACAAAATGACGAGGGGGAAACCACTAGCTGAAATCTGTACAAGATTTAAAATCTTTCAAAGACTCAAAGACTTAAACGCATGACTTAAAGACATAAAGGCATGACTCAAAGACTTAAACGCATGACTTAAAGACTTAAAACGATGACTTAAATAAATGACTTAAAATTTTTGGGTGTACAAGATTGAAAGAAGATGTTCCCCCCTCGCTAAATGATAATAATATTTATTCAGGAAGTTTCATTCTACATCGAACAGGGGGCATTTAATGTGAATGAATAAAGGCAACATAGAAGCAATAATCGCCTTGAAGATTCCAAAAGCGCGAATATCTGTAATTCAATTATCGTATTGTCAAAACTATGAGCAAAACAGTTTGCCTTCTTGGGAGTAAATCATTATCATTATTGTCACGCTTTTGGCTGTTATCACTGACATCATCTGGGTTAAAAAACATTGGGTGATTCCCCATTCCCACCTGTTTCTGAAGCGGTATTTACATTGATATGCAACAGCATACTTTGTGAGAGAATCTAGTAGTAGAATCATAACCCATTCTTCAACATCACGTCGAGCGTCCAAAGCACAACGATTTGAGTGTTTCATCAACGATTGTCAACTTTCACGGTCGCTAACTAATGATTTGTTAGGTGTTTCCGGGTTTCTCAGCCGTGGTCCGTCGGTTTTTGGTCGAAGTGCCCCGCTGCGAGGCTTTAATTCAACGCATTGAAAGACACTAGTGAGTGCCAATTTCAAACTGGAAGAATTCGAGATAGTCCCATATCTGCAAGAGACCTACGAGACCCATTATCTACCCCGGGAGTGTACCGAATACCGTGCATTTGTGTTTCTGTTTATATCGGCACCACAAAAAGGAGCATTGAGGAAGGAACTATCAGCCAAAAAATGTCCCTCACGTGCTAGAACGCTTATCAACTTCGTCATAGTCCTAGATAAAGCCATACACTTTATCGTAATTTTCTTTGTTTGGGAAAATTATGTTTTCAATCGTTGAAAATTCACGGTCTTCTTTTGTTATATTGTTCTCATATCTCGGTTGGATGAAAGATTTGAAATTTGGTATTCATTTAAATGAATGATTTATTCATGGTACTAGACCAATTAAAATGTTCAAAACAATGTATATATCTCAATATATCGTTTTGACATGGAAGAAATTCAAGGGAAACTTCAAAGCCCTGAGACTAATGAACGAATGATAATTTCAAATTTTGGAATATCTTATGGCATAAACAATTGAAATCGGTAATGTATTTGAACAAAGGAAATTACTATAAAGCGTATGGTTGTATCTGAGAAAATGACAAAGTTGGTATGCGTTTAAACACGCCCTAGCCATTTTTTGGACTGATAGTTGAGCTATCAATTACTTGATGAATATTATGCTTTGCTTGGAATTTGAATCAATTTGATGTTCCAATAGACACTAAATAATACCAATGCTGAATTGATGTGATCCGACTAGAGTGAAGAAATTTTCTCCTAATTAAGGTCTTCCAAACTCACACGAAAACAGTGTAGAATGCGACATCTCATCGTAACCATTTTTTTTCTTTTTGTAACAAAATCCCAAATTTCCTTCTAGTTTTTTGGGTACCCCGACAAGTTGGTGGATTCAAACAAAATATGTAGACTCTTATCACTTGATTTGAAAAAAGATTTCGATACTGTTGAGCACAGTATACTCTTCAAAATACTATATCACGCTGGGGTGAGGGGAAAGATTCACAATTGGTTTTCAAATTATTCAAGAAACAGAAAACATTTTGTGTAGGTATATAGGGGAACAAATGAGTGGGTATAAAACTGTTATTTGTGGTGCACCACAAGGTTCAGTTCTAGGCCCTAGTCTTTTTTTAGTTTATGTGAATTCTATAAAGATTTGGCTCTGAATGGAAAGTCATTTTTATTTGCAGACGAAACTACTTTAGTTTATTCAGGATATAACTCTGAAGAAATAAAAGCAGATATAGCTGATGATCTGACGCTTTTATCGTCTTGGATGTCTTCTATTGAATTGAGTCTAAACTATGCTAAATCTTCGTTCATGTTTGTTTCGGGAAAAACAATACCCAACTCTTCGAGAGTTCCAATTAAATTCAAGAAAGAATCAATTGAATATTCCACAAACACAAAATTTTTGTGGTTATATATCGATCAAAATTTATCGTGGTCAAAATAAATATTATATAGAATCAAAAAAAGAAATTCCAATACATTATAGAAAAACAATATTTTTTCATTAATTTATTCAAGAATCCAATACCTCATCTCCATTTGGCGAACAGCAAATAAAACAACTATCAAGCCACTTCAAACTCTTCAAAACAAAATTATAAGATGTATATTCAATTCAGAGCAGCAAGAACCAACAATTAATCTTTATAAACCTAGAGGATTATTAGATATTCTCTTTCTTTTCAAATACAAACTTTTAGTATTTATTCATTTGATCAAAAATAACGTAGAAAAATCGAATTTGAAATCAACCATAAATGTCCATGACTATTCAACAAGAAAAGCAAATGACTTTTCTCTGGCTAAATTCAGAACAAATTATTGTAAAAAATCTATTATGTATGAAGGCGACATCTTTTATAACAACTTGCTGAAAACATTGAAAAATACAAAAAATACTAATTCATTTAAGAAAATAAACTTAAAAAAATACTTATTATCTTGAACGTCATTCACTTTTTTCTTTATAATTTTATTATATCTCACCCATGACTATATCATGTATAAGTTTTTTTTTCTTCTTGTTTTTGTTAATGAAGCACTGAATTTAACTGCATGAAATCAAGATGTTCCCTATTATAAATACGTGTTTTTTCTTGGGAGCAATAAACTTTCACAAATGTTCTCTTCTGTTTGTTCTGTCTGTTTTGTAAATGTCAGAAATTTGAGTTTTGACATATGTCTTTCAAGAGTGGCAGCTAAGTGCGATCCATATCAACCGAAGTGTTTGAGATGCAAGCATTCGCAGGCAGCATGATAAAAGCAGATTCGACAAAATGGTTAAGGCTTTCGCGGCCGAGGTTACTAGTATAACTACTTTTCTTCGGGCTTGAAGGCCGTCGTTCTTTGGAATTTCTTCCTAACGTTTCTCTAGCGCGAGTGGCCAGCTTCTTCAGATGCTTACTCATTTCCGATGACTAAACGTTTCGATTTCTCAAGGCGTATTTATATTGATGCAGGTAGTCTGGAGTGTTACTTACTTCTGTCGGGTTCGTGGAATAATCATCATTATTAGTTGTCACACTACCTGCCGTGATTTTATTAGTTATTCTTGATTTCCTCAGAATGGGATTCCAAATTCTGTTTAGACTCAACGCTTCTTCCTTTCTGTTAAAATTGTCCGCATGTTTTTGGATCTCTATTGCCTCCCGTACCAGTCGGCTATGGTAACCCTGGTTGGGGGCAATCAGTTTTGCATTTTCGAACAGAATCCTGTGGTCACCCTCACTCAGTGCGTGTTCCGCCACCGCCGATTTGTCGGTTTGCCCCAGCCTGCAGTTCCTTTGATGCTCTTTGAGCCTTGTACTCATGGATCTTTTCGTGGTACCGATGTAAACCTTCCCATACCGTACACCTTCCCATACGCCACCTACATAGAACCTTTAACTGTTCTTGATAGAACAATGATATACATATCTTTATCCATTTCCTTACCTGATAACACAATGACTCAATTGTGTTACAGTTGTAGTTGTTATTACACAATAAATAATCAGTTCTCCCTTGGAATATCAAATTTCAAGGAATGTCAGCTCTATTTTCCCATTCAATTGGACCTGAATAGAAATTTTGAAAGACATTACATTTGAAGTTTATGTAATTTGTAAAATCATTTCGCTATCATCCATTAGAGCCGTAGAAAATGTATAGTGTATAACTCGCGCATAGAATGCTTATTTCTCACTCGTATGACTCGTACGGCTGATCCTGCAAACTTTTCTTCTTTTATTTCTTTATTTAACGTCGGCCTATTTCCGCTACCAAGGCCAATCACCGACACTGGTGAGCACACTTCCCAACTGGAAATTTTGCCGAACCCTCTGGTATTCCAACCAGAGGTAGGGATCTTTAACGAGCCCAACATCCATGGACTCGGGACCGACGGCTTTACGTCTCCTCCGAAGAACGGCATATCCTCAATATATCTTGTGCTCATTGATATATTGCCTGCGAGCTATAATATGCTATTTCGATGCAGCTCTACGGGCTTTCGACACGGTATGGTCACCCATCCAAGTACTAACCGCGTTCGGCGTTGCTTAACTTCAGATATCGAATGACTGTCAGTCAATCTGAAGAGCTGGGCCATGCCCATCCTGCAAACTTCTTACTCTTGCCCGTTGAACAATGTCCTTTTGTTTTTTTCTAGATGGCCAAGAAATCGTACTCCACCAGCTCCCCGAAATCGGAAAGTGGTGATGACGGTTCCAGTACTGCCAACGGAAGCGCTTCGGACATAAAGACGTCCTCTGGCAGTACATTTCCGAATGAAACCACGGGGTTATCTGCCAATCAGACATATTTCGCTGATAGAAAAATTACCATCCCGGAAACGTCACACGTAAGTACCTATTCATCGGAAACCAAAAAAGTTGAACCATTTGTTTCGAGGGAAATATTGCTTACCGGGGTTGCAGGTCGAGGTTAACTATTTCTCGATAGAGAAATGCTTACTTGTGACAGGGA
This sequence comes from Zygogramma bicolorata, assembly GCA_032362365.1. Classification (NCBI taxonomy): domain Eukaryota; kingdom Metazoa; phylum Arthropoda; class Insecta; order Coleoptera; family Chrysomelidae; genus Zygogramma; species Zygogramma bicolorata. The sequence goes on from JAVJAQ010005172.1 coordinate 3,609,782, forward strand.
TTTTATTCTATTCACAATCATTCGAAAAACACAAAGAGTAAGCTGATGTGACTGATAAACCGCCATCATTTTATATTTCGAAACACAAATACATCGCGACGATGTCACGATGTGACTTGTGATGTCACATTTCAAGTCGCAAGAATATCGCAGTCACATCGCAACGATGGAATATCATCATACTCAAGTAATAAATTTTTCGATGTTTAAGCGATGAGTTTTTGCGATGTCTCTGAGATATGTTTTTGGCAATGTTGATGCAATGTGTATTTCTCGATGTAACGACAATATCATCTCTACGATATCGCAGTGGAATTAAATATGTAAAAAACTGTGCATTTTCGTGGATGTAAATTGAAGATTTGAGATATATTCAAGAAATACAGTCCATTAAAAGATGATATTGTTGGGATTTTTCTGGGTTCGTGATAAAATAATACTCCGAACAACACTTACTATTTTTTTTACTCATTACAATACAACCTGCAATACAACTACTGCACAGGCTTATAATTCGCTTACAAAAAAAACACTTAGACTTCTCAACACTGAATACAACATCCAACGCTCTTTACTAAAAGCTCTATAAAACTCACTCAGCTCCACTAAATTCCACTTTTCCAATCTCTTTCAAATAACTCTCCTTCATATTAGTTCATTTAACTATCGACAGGGGCAGCCCTAGATTTCTTACAGTATGAGTAAGAAGGAATCACATCAACAAAAAGTTGCACCTTCCTTAAAAAACAATGTCATACAACAACATGTATTTCCTAACAAAAATAAATATTATCATTTCGTTGTTCCGAAAGGGATTTGCCAACAATTAACATTTGTTAAGTGAAATCTTTGAAATAATAAAAACAATTGTATTCCTCTCAGCCAGATATCTTGTCTCTGTTCGTTTTCTCAGTGGTTTCACTTAATGATAGTTTAATCTGATTTCGTCCTCTGAGTTGTTCAAATCATGTCCCAAGATATTGGCAACGTTCTTTTCCGACCTCTTACTCTTCGTTATTTGCACATTTTTTGAATTATTAGGAATAAATTGTCGTTGGGCTTATGCCGATACGAAATGCTACTTGTGGTAATTTTGAAAAATTTGTTTATCAATCTCACTATGATTTGTGTCTATTTCCATAACGATAAGCTGTGTTGACTAAAACACCTCTGTTATCAATTCACTCATAACCACATGATCGCTGAGTTAATGCATAAAAATAGACTTGCATTTTGATAGCAGGTATATTGGTGATAGTAAAGTCTCAGGTCCCAAGTCTCACGGAAGCGTCTCTTTATATTTTGATGTATCGATTGAGTATTGATCTCCTCCCTTAGACAGGACATTTCTTTAATATCCCCCCCTTTTATTTTTTGAACGGGTGAACTCAAAAAATTCAAACTTGGAATGATGAAATTTATACATGAACACTATATTTTAGAGTGAATTTGCCACATGAAACTTTCAAGATGGCGACTAGGCGCATCTGGAAAAAAAATTTAATGGAAAGGGGGGTCTTGTGACACATCATTTTGAAGCTCCTGACGAATATTTTACAGCCCTAGAATATGAAGACAACATCTTGACTTATTACAAAATGGCGGAACATTTAATAATTACCTGAAAACAAACACATTGATATCGATATTTCTAGAAATAGACCGTTGGCCCATGACACAAACATTGTCGATAATCTATGTTCGTATGCCCTTTTGGGGATATACTCAGGAGGCTTGGTAAACCGGGAAAAAGTGCCTCCGAGCGTCTGTGACCAGTCCTTGCACCTGCTGACCTCCACTTCCGGTTGAAAAAAAAGGGTTAAGTATTCGATGAACGAGGAAGCTCGGCCATGTGGATACATTATCGTATCTTGCAAAAATAACCGGGCGCTAGCCGGTTTGCATACGTCTAGGTCGCTGCCGGATGGAGGCATACGAACCGGAAGTGGCAATTTCCCACTGGTGATGGACGATGATCGAGGAAAGTATGTCATTTCGTGGAACGACTCCTTTCGACCCATTAAACACTATCCGACATTTGCATACGATTTCGGAAAGGGCATCTCGATTTATGCCAGCATCAACTAACCGGACTAACCTAGAAATAGTCGATAATTTATGTTCGTATGCCGATAGAATACGACATTTTAAGTAACAAATGCTGGTTTGCATACGCCCAGGTCACTACCGGAAGGAGGCATACGAACCGGAAGTGGCAATTCTCCACTGGTGATGGACGATGATCGAGGAAAGTATGCCCTTTCGTGGAACGACTCCTTTCGACCCATTAAACAATATCCGACATTTGCATACGATTTCGGAAAGGGCATCTCGATTTATGCCAGCATCAACTGACCGGACTAACATATAAATGAGCAATTCCTACGAAAAGCGGATTTTTCATGTCTTAGGTATCTGTACGACAAAGAATATTATAGCTATGGACAGCTACTCTCCATAATAATAGCTTTGAAACTAACGAGAGGATGCTTTCTGAATCGGTAAGAAACTGAAGGTTCAGGGGCGGGGCAAGTACTTCAGTGCCCCGGTTTATAGATCGTCTGCCCTCACGAAAAAAAAAACGAATCGCTATTTCTCCGCGAAAAGAACGCGAATCGCTAAGGCTGGATTCACATGGACATCTGGACGTTGAGTTTGGCGGGCAAGTTTGAATGAATCGATCCCACTCGTACAATGGGAGATTAATATTTTCCCGACTTTTTTAAGGTCCGATTGTATGTTATTGGAAATATCAATGTAGTAAGCTCTGATTTAACCCATTTACACACTATCGACCATGTTTGGACACTCGCAAATAGATGTGCCTTTTGCTCAGTGGAAAACCCTGGAAATGGGTTTATTGGGGGAAAAAACTTGTGGTCCCTAATGGAAGAGGAATTTCCACTTTTTTCACTTTAAATTGTTAATAAACAATAGTAGCGCGATCTTCAAGGTGAAATAATTGGTATATTTGGATTCAGCGGGACAAAAAACATAAAATAAACATTATCTGCAGAGGGGCCCTTTTATTGAAAGTTTGGGAATTAAGTAATGTTGGCACTGCGCAAATTGTATGCAAACCATTATTTGATAAATACTTTCACTTCTACTAACCGTGGTCAAAATTTCAACATTTCCTCACTTATCGACTATTTCTTGGTTAGTCCGGTTAGTTGATGCTGGCATAAATCGAGATGCCCTTTCCGAAATCGTATGCAAATGTCGGATATTGTTTAATGGGTCGAAAGGAGTCGTTCCCCGAAAGGGCATACTTTCCTCGATCATCGTCCATCACCAGTGGGAAATTGCCACTTTCGGTTCGTATGCCTCCTTCCGGCAGCGACCTAGACGTATGCAAACCGGCTAGCGCCCGGTTATTTTTGCAAGATACGATAATGTATCCACATGGCCGAGCTTCCTCGTTCATCGAATACTTAACCCTTTTTTTTCAACCGGAAGTGGAGGTCAGCAGGTGCAAGGACTGGTCACAGACGCTCGGAGGCACTTTTTCCCGGTTTACCAAGCCTCCTGAGTATATCCCCGAAAGGGCATACGAACATAGATTATCGACAATGTTTGTGTCATGGGCCAACGGTCTAAAATATTCGTTTTTCTCTGTCATATGGCAATCCCAACAACCCGATGAGCTTTGATAGGTTATTTTTCGTTCATAAAAAATGACAAAAATGTCAGTACAACTAACATCACTGTTCAGTTCAACTATTCTCATTTAGTTTCCGATTTTATTAGTAAATAGGTACCACGTGAACTATCTCGAAAATGGTCAATTGAACAAAATTCACTAGGGGAATTGTATTTGAAAATGCTCATAACTACTGATGATCCTCTGATCACCGAAATCGTCGAAGTGAATCCCGATATGGATATTATTATTCCAACAAGATGAGGCATCACCGCATAAGTCCAGACAAGTAAGCAGGGTGGGGCAAAATCTGACTTTTATCAAAAAATCAAAAATCATTGATTTTTTTTAATCACGATTTATTTGATTTCTTTGATTTTTTTAAATTTGAATATAAAATTTGAACATTTTGATTCTTTGAAATTATTGTTGAATATTTTAATGTATAAGTCTAGAAATTTTAATAAAATTTGCGGCTCGAAAACTTGTGAAAACGCATTTGTCGCGCTTCTTGCAAGAAAATTCTTAACAAAAATATTACAGTTTCCTGTATGATTTTCACTCACAATGGGTTTACAAAACCGCGACACGTGTTTCGCTATTACAATAGCTTCTTCAAGCAAGATAAAAAAGCTATTGTAATAGCGAAACACGTGTCGCGGTTTTGTAAACCCATTGTGAGTGAAAATCATACAGGAAACTGTAATATATTTTTGTTAATATGGATTTTCATCAAGTATCGGCCAGTTCAATTCAATTTTTAAGAAAATTCTTGTAGCGATTTGTTTTCCTTCTGTCCTATACACTCGCTATACAGTGCCGAGTGAGGCACGAACACAAACGTGTTTGTTGTGCTTTTTCCAAGAATATTCCTGCTGAGGCTTGTTTTCCTTCTTAACCTATAAATTGACGTTGCCCAAAAATTTCACGCATTTCGCTAGTTGTACACTCGGATATTAAAAACAGATTGGGGATAGGAAAAAGAGGAAAACTCGTGTTTTTGTTTTAATTTTATAACTAAAATAAATAGACTGAAAATATACAGTTCTAAAAAGTGTAACGTTTAGTTTAAGAATTTGGAATTATGTACCTCTTTTTTGTTGTTTTTGCTAAAAGCAGATACTCCTTTTGATCTTTGAGAAAACTTTTATATTATGTTGTTATCTGGTTCTGAATGAAAAAAACAAAAATTAATTCAAATCATGATTTCAATTTTAAAAATCAAGCGATTTAAATCATGATTTTAATCACCTGATTTTAATCAGCCCAACCCTGCAAGTAAGAAACTATTTGGATGATGGTCGTTGGATTGGCCATCGAGGTATTACGGAATGGCCAGCCCGCTGGTCAGATTTGACACCTTTAGAGTTTTTTTATGGGGCTATTTGAAGCAGAAGGTGTACGCAACTTAACCTGCTTCAATATTGAATGTACGGCAAAGAGTAATAATTATTTGTAGAAATATCGACGTTGCTTTGTTCAAAAATGTTCGAGGTGAAATATCGGAAAGGCTGTTCTTATCTCAAGACGTTCAAGGCAACCATTTCCAGCATCTTCTGAACTGAACCCAGCTTATTTCATCAAATTATAAAGTCAAACGTCGTAATAGGGGAGCCCAAGCGGGGATTTCGGGATTTACTAAAGCGCGACAAATTATTATACAGGGGGATACCTTGTACCCGGTTAAGTACTTCCACCATATATGAGCCTTTTATATATGGCCGCTCTTCAAGGATGAAGGATCAGATTAGTAAAAAACTTGATCATCTGAAGCGCGTCAGATTAAGGTAGGGTGAGTTAGTTACATCCTGAAACGTGTACATTCCACTAATCGGACAATTCGAGAGTGACCTAAAGAAGGAGGAGGGCTACAAAGTTGTAAAAAAAAACCGTCATCTCGACATTCTCGAGCGTGGCTGATTTTTTTTTATTTTGAAGGGAATAATTCAAGAATTGCAAAAAATATATAATCTGACGATTTCCACAAGCCGAAATAATAAAAATTCATCAATAAAGTTTAATGTTTGCAGCTACGCAAAGCCTACTCCACGTTTCTATTTCTCTCTCACTCTTTCTCTATCTATTGCTCTCTCACTCCGTCCCCACTCTGGTGTCTGTTGCCATGACAGTTGATCACACTCGTTGGTGGCATGATATTTTTTACAACGAATATCCAACGTTTTAAAATTTCGAAAATTTAATTGCTTATAATTATTTTCTTATAAATGCAAATATGCTACTAAAAAAATTATAAATTTTTTTTTATTTGCATGATTTTTCCTGAGCTTCTCAATTAATTAAGTTCAATGATTAAAATAAATTTTAAAAAAATTCCAATTTTTTGACGCCCTTGTGTATTTCAAAATGACGAATTTTTTCTTAACATTCTAATAACAGCCGCGAGTCTGCGTCACATCCAAACCGCCAGATTTTTACATAAGAGCTTTTTTTTTAGGTTCACTTACCATCCCCTCAAAAAATCTGACGCGCTCGAGAAAAACATTTTTTTTTTCATTTAAACCCTTACGTACGACCACCCCCATCATCAAAACAATGAGATTAACATACGTACATTTTTAAAAATATGTAGGACATAGATAATATCAATATCTGACGCGCTCGAGTATGTCCATGCAGTAGTTTTTTTTTTACATTTTTGAAAATCTATAGCCGCTCCTCCACCGATGAAAAGGTATACATTATATAATTTTTTTTTATCATTTAAGCTTCGCAACCCAATGGGTCTCTTTGACGCTCGAGTAAATCCCGATTTAGCATCGTGGGCTCTCCTCCTATCGATGTGTGCAGACAATTATCAAATGTTCCACCATTTTGTAGTAGGTAAAGATATCGACTTCATACTCTAGGGTTGTAAAGTATTCGTCAGGAGCTTCAAAATGATGTATCACGAACCCCCTCCCTTTCCGTTTTTTTCTAGATGGCGCCCAGTCGCAATTTTGAAATATTTTTGTGTCAATTTCACTCCAAAATATAGTACTCATTATCCCAAGTTTAAATTTTTTTGAGTTGACCAGTTCAAAAAACGAAAGGTGGGGGACATTAAAGAAATGCACTGTGTACATCCATCAAATATGCTTTAGCTGAGTCACTGCATTGCTTGAAAGAAATTAATCTTCATCGAGTCGGCAATCGCTTGAAAGGTTTTAAGGTAGATTTTTGTAACGGTAATATTCACTCAAATTTTCATTTCCACTTTCACTTTGACTCATTTGTAGTATTGAATACGAAAATAGTAGTATTTTATGTAGCACTTTTCACGTTGAAGATAGACTGCGCGTAAACAATGCATTTACCGTGATCAGCACGGTGGACAGTCTAGTCACGGAATACTTCGAATTGGTCGCCATCTATATATTTTTTTTGAACTAACCGGACGGTGAACAACGAATATTAATTCTATGGAGTCTTATGAGTGTTGGATTTGAAATTATTATTTTGAAAATATTTATAACTTAATACAGTACAGAAGTGCGAAGGGTGAAATAGATATGAAGTGTTGTTGAATTTTACAAACCAAAATGCAGCGAATTCGTTGAAGTATTCCTACGAAATCGAAAAAAATGTGCTGGTGTCTCAGTGCCCATTAACGACAGAAAGCTTTGTCTCAGGCGGAAAAATATATTGAAAATAAGTAAACCAATAACTAAAAATATGTTTGTAGTAGCCTCCACTTTCTAGAGCGTGTGAAAATAAAGTTTAGGACGTTTCAGTTCCCACTTTGAAGCCATTTTCAAGACTTTATAATATAATATTCATTAATGTATAGTCAAAGTATGATTACATTTATGTAAATAAATCATAGTTTTCTAGTGAGAGATCGGTTACCCTGACACCAAACTAATATCACTTGATATTATCAATTTTCTTCTGAAAATGATATCCTTGTTAACGAATTGAATAGTTAGTTGAGTGATATCAGTTCAGCGTTAGGGTTGTTGATCTCTAAACATCAATGATTCATTCCACTGATTCACTGGCATCCATTGCTTCAACTCTTCGAAATATAAGTTTGGTGCGCTGGAAGTGGAATACCCAACCTATTTCTTCGGCTTTTTCTTTTGAAGAAACCTTATGTTCTATAATTTTTCTTCAAAATACTCAGTAATGAATTATACAATGTATAAGTACAGAAAAAGGTTGCGTAGCAAAACAAAAATAATCAGGTTTTTCTCATGATTTATTTGAATAGTAAAAATAAAGCATTTGTTGAAACAATAATCGGTGACATGTTTGACTAAATCTGATATATTGATCCTTTATTCAGCACAAAAAGCTAATTGGCATTTCCATCCCGCATCAGCCAGCAATGAGTTGATTTCATGTGGATGCTCTACTAGAGCTAATGTTCGCAAACATAAGCTCCTTATTTTTTATGGTCCTTTCTTCCACTCCACATGCAATGATATGCCCTGCTTTGAACACAGCTTCACCCTCTTTCAACGGTCTAGTTCTGCTTCCCTCGTAATCCAGAATACTACGAAGCTCCAATTCTATAATAGACATTTTGATCTGAAGTAGTTCAAATTATAACACTCACGAGTAAAATGAGGCTGTAATACTAGCCAAACATGTAACTATCTTAGCACACAAAGCAACTGACACGTTTAAACAGTAATTATCACTCAGCAAGTCCTCAAGAATGCAAAACATGAACTAATAGTACCATTACTTCAAATGGCCAAAATTGGATGTTCACCCTAAACTGAAGCCATTTTGGATTTAGCAACGCCATCTAGCGGTTGACGATTTTCGCCTATACAGGAAGCGAATCCAATGACATATTCGGTAAAAAACCAATAAGAGCATACTAAAATATTCTATTGCTTTTGCTCCAGTGAGTCAGATGAAGACAGCTGTTCAAATTGACGCACGTCACTTAAATTTTCTCGGTGTAGTTTCCTATTGTCGGTATATATTTTCAGATTTCTCAGTGTACATGAAGGTGCCAAAATTCGATCAAGGTCAAATAGTTTTGGGACAATTGTATAGGCGTGGCTAAATTTTGAAGTACACTGTAGCCAGATTGTTATAGAATGATGGAATTTTGGATATAAATCAAAGTGACGTCTTGAATATGAAAGAAGGAAAATCGAAAATTTTCACAAACGTTCGTTAATAGGTACGTGTATATCGTACCCTACGAAACTCACCTTCGCTTCGGCTCGTTTCGTATCCCGGTTAATGCTCGTGTATTAATAACCATCATTATATGTTCGTTGCATAATACAGTATTATGTAAAAAAAATTACAGAGGAACGTCATGTTTCGCCTTCACCGTTCATTATCCATACTAATAAAATGCCAAGTCGAACATCGTCAGAACATTGAATTTTCTTGATAGTCCAGACGGAATGTACATGAATTTGGACGACTTCTATTCAACAGCCGTGCCAAATCGCCAATTTTTTTGTAGGTAGTTTGGACCTCAAGGAATATAGTGTGAAATTTGTGGAATCGAGAAATGACGATTTCTGCCAAAAAAAAAATTATTGAAAAAAACAAAAGACATATTTTGATGTTATTATCTTTGGAATAAGATTTATCGAAAAATGTTTTTTACAAAAAATGTGCGCCGTGATGAAATCTACAAAATAAGTCCTATGCAAAAATCACGTAGAATCATTAGTTTGGCGGTAAATCACTGTTAAACAAAAAATTTTCAAAAAAATTATTATTGTATTTACGAGGTTTAATTATGAAGTACTGTCCTCAAACTCATCCATCACCTGAAAGAAACTCTCCTGAAGAGATACCGGTAAGGTTTATCCAGCCATGTTATATAGTTTAGCAACAATGACCGATTTTCGTAAATCTGGCGTGTCGCTATAGCATTTGTTCCACAAGGCCGAGAAGGTGCAAAAAAATCATGGTGATTCTTTTCAGCATGTACCTTCAGGATTCGAGTGAAAAAAATATTTTTAATTTTTTTTTAACATGTTTTTCGAATATGTAAAATTTTAGCTTAAAAACAAATAGAAGTTACGCCTTATATATTCAAGTTATTTGAAATGTTCTTTAAGATTCCCGTAAATCTCAGCGAGATGCGTAATATAAAAAAGAAAAAATTCCAATATCTTTATTCTTGGCCGAGATACAATAACTTTTACGTTTGTTTCATTTGTTACTGTTTAAATAAACATTTCCGCGAAATTCAAGTTTTCGGGCATTCGTAATAGTGTTAGGCATAATATTTGATATTATAGAAACCGTTTTGAGCATTGATCTCATGGCAGATCATGATTGTATTCGGTCACTCGCACGCGAAATATACTGACGGCGGCCTCGGTTCAGGCGGGTGACGCGTGCTGGCCTGCTAGCCTCGCTCCAAGGCTCCTCTCGCGCGGCTTACTCAACAATTTCCATATCTCCCTTATAAATTGTCGTAAACAAATGAATTTTTTTTTGATTCAATGAAGTTTTTTCTCGTGAATTCAAAAATGTTCGTGAAAATCGATGTTTTTCAATACGTACCCCAAAAAATTGTTTTTGAATTCAATGTTGATGTTGGGTGGCCTATTAATAATCTTATATTTGAAAGGTGACGAGAAAAAAAGGAAATTTGAATTCGTCCGTAATTTTTTTATTACAATTATCAACTACATACATTCTTACAAGTACCTTATGAAATACTTTTTTTTTCTCCGGTTCATAGCTAGCGTTATCATCGTTATTTCCTACATTATTTTCATCGTCACTTAATGCAAACGTTACATCCTCCGTATCATCTATATCGTCTGAAATTCCTGAAAATTGTTCGTCGATTACGTCATCGCTTAAAACTATTTCAGGTTCGATGACATTCGAACAATTTTGTCCGCAACATTTTTTGCACAATATTGTGCATTTCAGCCCTACTTTTCGACACGCACAATTAGTTTGACATTTAGTTGTATAGCAACCGCAAGAAATGATTTCCAATAAATTGGCCGGAATTGGGTCTTTTTTACAAGTGATCGGCACCAACATACCGTTGCTTCTTTTCTACCCCCATTGCATTGGATCCTTTGAACAACCGCCTTGCCATTCGCACACTCATAAATAAGTGCGAAGCGAATATTCATCGCATGCCTCAGCGGTTGGGGAAAGACAGCTCAAATTGAACGTACTTTTGAGGGTTGACTTCGTAAAACATAAGTACCGAAATTCATCAAAAGAGAAGTTATAATTTTTTCGTGCGCCATATAGCGTTATAACGATGTTCTGTCCGGCTGCCTGTATCGAACTTCATTGAAAATACTAGCTTCTCTCTTGAGATAATTACGGTCACTCCTCAAAAGTTTAATCAATTTGGCTTTTCCCTGCTTGTACAGCGAAGACGTTGTGTCACAGCCTCTAAAAGCGTGGATAAGGTGTCGTATATCGGGATATATGTATATATTCTTGCGGTTGCGATACAAGTAAATGTCAAACTAATTGTGCGTGTCGAAAAATAGGGCTGAAATGCACAATATTGTGCAAAAAATGTTGCGGACAAAATTGTTCGAATGTCATCGAACCTGAAATAGTTCTAAGCGATGACGTAATCGACGAACAATTTTCAGGAATTTCAGACGATATAGATTATACGGAGGATGTAACGTTTGCATTAAGTGACAATGAAAATATTGTAGGGAATAACGATGATAACGCTAGCTATGAACCGGAGAGAAAAAAAAAGTATTTCATAAGGTACTTGTAAGAATGTATGTAGCTGATAATTGTAATAAAAAAATCACGGACGAATTCAAATTTACTTTTTCTCTCGTCACCTTTCAAATATAAGATTATTTATAGGCCACCCAACATCAACATTGAATTTAAAAAAATTTTTTGGGGCATGTATTGAAAAATATTGATTTTCACGAACATTTTAGAATTCACGAGAAGAAACTACGTTGAATCAAAAAAAAATCATTCGTTTACGACAATTTATAAGGGAGATATGGAAATTGTTAAGTAAGCCGCGCGAGAGGAGCCTTGGAGCGAGGCTAGCAGGCCAGCACGCGTTACCCGCCTGAACCGAGGCCGCCGTCAGTATATTTCGCGTGCGAGTGACCGAATACAATCATGATCTGCCATGAGATCAATGCTCAAAACGGTTTCTATAATATCAAATATTATGCCTAACACTATTACGAATGCCCGAAAACTTGAATTTCGCGGAAATGTTTATTTAAACAGTAACAAATGAAACAAACGTAAAAGTAATTGTATCTCGGCCAAGAATAAAGATATTGGAATTTTTTCTTTTTTAAATTACGCATCTCGCTGAGATCTACGGGAATCTTAAAGAACATTTCAAATAACTTGAATATATAAGGCGTAACTTCTATTTGTTTATAAGCTAAAATCTTACATATTCGAAAAACATGTTAAAAAAAATTAAAAATATTTTTTTCACTCGAATCCTGAATGTACATGCTGAAAAGAATCACCATGATTTTTTTGCACCTTCTCGGCCTTGTGGAACAAATGCTATAGCGACACGCCAGATTTACGAAAATCGGTCATTGTTGCTAAACTATATAACATGGCTGGATAAACCTTACCGGTATCTCTTCAGGAGAGTTTCTTTCAGGTGATGGATGAGTTTGAGGACAGTACTTCATAAATAAACCTCGTAAATACAATAATAATTTTTTTGAAAAATTTTTGTTTAACAGTGATTTACCGCCAAACTAATGATTCTATGTGATTTTTGCATAGGACTTATTTTGTAGATTTCATCACGGCGCACATTTTTTGTAAAAAACATTTTTCGATAAATCTTATTCCAAAGATAATAACATCAAAATATGTCTTTTGTTTTTTTCAATAATTTTTTTTTGACAGAAATCGTCATTTCTCGATTCTACAAATTTCACACTATATTCCTTGAGGTCCAAACTACCTACAAAAAAATTGGCGATTTGGCACGGCTGATGAATAGAACTCATGTATTAGTCTACTGGCCTATGATCTTTTCACGTGTGGGTTGTTGTAAATTTGGTGAGCACTAGTACAAATTGTTATTATAGAATGAACCATTTTTTCAATTTGACTTCCTTAGTAAAGAGATTCAAGAAATTGTGGTTCTCATAATGTTGTGCTAGGATGATTTCAATGTTCACAAGTTTTTGTAAATCACTATCATTCAAATCACGAACAGTCTAGAATTCGTTTGGTTTTATATGAAGTTGTTTCAAAACCTTTCCTATTGATTCAATTCCAGAATTGTGTTCAAGTTGCCTTGATGAAACTGTTGAATTTTTGATACGGTACCTACTCCAGGTTTTATCAATTTCCATATTATCACTATCAACAAGCGGCTTTCTACTTGGAATTCTTGCCATAACAAAACCACAGTTTTGTGAGAACTAAAACGCCTTTCTTGTTCCCGATGTCATACTGCCACATTTTCATGATTTTTCTGCTCATACTTTTGGTAATTGTTTATTGTTTATTGATACACACAAAATAGAGAGATACAGAAAATAAGAATAAAAATACTGATGAGTAGACAGATCTAAAGACAGTAGTTCCTAGTACATGAAGTATAGATTGTGTACAAAAATAGCACCTAAGTGACTCAACACTTGTGTTGTGCTATAGACTAATATTAGTGATATAGAATTTCAATTGTGTTCAGAGAGTATGGAAACAAATTAGCGGTACTGTATCTATTGTTCTAATATTTTGATACATTCAAAGTAATTTTCGAAAATAAATTTTTTTGATTCTCTCGAGAAGGTTTTATAATTCTTAATACGTTTTATCTTTAGGGGTAGAATATTACAAATTTTAGGTAGTGTGTAATTCAAAAATCGATGACAAACATTTTTATTGAATTTTGGAGTGGGTAGCAATTCGTTTGTTGTACTTCTAGTGATATAAACTGTGGGAACATAATTATGAAATTATTTGTTTTTAAATGCATATATGCATAAACTATGGAAGTATAATGTTCGAATATTACTGAGATCTTCTGAATATATAAGATTGGTGTGAAATGATCTTTTTTTCTTCAAGATTATTTTCAGAATATAGTTCTGCACTACGTTCAGTTTTTGCAAAGAAGTCTTATACATTGCTCCCCACACCAGAATACCATAACGAAAAAGTGATTCAGCTAGGGATTTGTAAATTGATATAAGTATATTTTTCGATAGAAACTTTCGTAGTTGGTAAAATTTATATATTAGCTTCCTCACTTTTTTTGTCAGATAATCTACATAATTGTTCCATTTCAGATTTTTGTCAATAATTATGCCCAAGTACTTGACCTCGTTTACTTCCTTAATTTCCTCCCTCATACCTGGAATTTTAACACTGGAGAAATAAGGTCTATTTTTTGATGTTATAGAGAAAGCAAGATAGTGGGTTTTACTCGCGTTTAATGAAAGACGATACATACTCAACCATTTATGAATTTTTTCCATGCTTAACTGGACAGAATTTTTCGTGTCAGACCATGTATTTTCGTTGAAAATAACAACCGTATCATCCGCGTATGATATAATTCTTGCTTTTACTTTCAAACAGAGTAGAGAATTTATGTAGGCTTGAAAAAGTATTGGGCCAAGAACGGTGCCTTGGGGAACCCCTGTTCTTATGGTCATTGATTCACTTACTGTGTCGTTAATTTTGACACATTGTTCCCGATCAGTCAAATAGTTGCGAAAGACATCTAACACTACTCCATGTATACCAGAACGTTCCAGTACGTTCCAGTACGTTGAGAAGCACTTCATGATCAACGGTGTCAAATGCCTTTGCCAAGTCTAGAAACACTGCAATGCATTTTTTGTTTTCATCAAGTCCCTCTGTAATACTTCTGATAACATTGTACATGGCATCAGTAGTAGCTATACCAGCACGAAAACCATACTGGTAATCATGTATAATTTTGTTTTCATCAAAAAATTGTACTAGCCGAGTTTTAAGACATTTCTCAAAGATCTTACCAAAACTGTTTATTACGCTGATAGGTCTGTAATTACTAATTTTGGTTTTGTCACCAGTTTTATGAATTGGTGTGATTATAGAAGACTTGAACTGAGTAGGTACAAGTCCCTTTTGGATGATCAGGTTGAATAAATGTTTGAGGGGTTGCAATATATATATAGGTGGCTCTGTTTAATTACTTCAGTAGTTATTTCGTCGACGCCAGGGGAAGTGTTATTTTTCAATGTAGATATATGCTCTATCAATTCATTTTCTGTTATTGGGTTGAGAAACATGGAATTGGGATTTATTTCAATATTTTCATCAATTGTTAATGTAGTATCAATGTCTTTAACCATATTTAAACCGACATTACTAAAATAATTGTTACAATAATTTGCCATTAATTTGTTGTCACTAAATACAACACCATTATCATCAGCAATCTGTAAGATATTTTTGTTATTGTTTTTTTCATTGGTGGCTTCTGATATTAGTTGGTACATTTTTTTAGGTTATTTTTATTGATTTCGGTTTGTTTAAAATAATAGTTATTTTTATTTTTATTTAGTAGTTTATTCAGTTTATTTCTGTGAGTTTTGTATTCTTGTTCCAATTCGTACGAGAAGTGTTTGTTTAGTTGATTCTTTAGTTTGTCCCTATTTCTAATTGACACAATTAGGCCTTCAGTTATCCATGGTTTTATTTTTATGTGTTTTTTGTGCCATGATTTTATACTTTTAGAGTTCTCAATAGCATTATTGAATTTATTCAAGAAGAGATCAGTTCCGAGTTGAGGGTCTCTTTCACTTAATACTACATCCCAGGTCTCATTCTGTAATAGGTTCTTAATTTTTTGAAATCGATTTTTATTATAAAGTTTTCTCTGTTTTCTGAAATTTTTGTTTTTTCTAAATTGTACTCTACATTTAATGATACTGGATAATGATCTGTAATGTTGTACTTGAGAATATATGAATTATAAATAAATTTTTTGTTATTGTTAGGTTTTTAATGAAAATGTGATCTATGCATGATTCAGTTTCAGGAGTAATTCTTGTAGGATTCAGTATGTATGGCACAAATCCATATTTAGCTAGTACAGAAAGATATTTATTTACGCAAATATCGTTTTCGTTCAATAAATTAATATTGATGTCACCAATAAGAACCTCCATTTTATTGGTCTGATTTTTGTCCAGATATGAGTCAAGTTCATCAATAAACGAGATCAGGTTAGTTGGGTTAGGCCTGTATAGAGCAATTATTTTACAGGATACGTTATTAATTGTTAAATTTATTGTACTTAATGAGACACCACATATAGTCAATTTATGATTGGAAATATTATAGTTAAGGTTTGATTTAATTAAAATCAAGACACCATCATTTTTATTAAAATCACCATCATTATGTATTGTTGTATAACCCGGTATATTGAGGTTACTCACCGATACATTTTTAAAACATTCACTTAAAACAAAAACTTCACTAGTTAAATTATATGTTTCAATGAGTGCCAGTGAGTAATATCATTGTTTATAGATAGGATAGTTTGCCAATGTATGTTTAAAAGGGATTCCAAGCGTTTTTGTTACGCCATCTACACCATAATGTCGGTACTTCTGTTCACTTGACAATGCACGACAAAGTTTCCTACCCTGAAAGGAAAATATATGCAGTATTTCAGTTTGACGGTTTGATTGAAATGATGCAAGGAATCTAATGAAGCTTCAAAACAGAATTGACAAAAAAAAAATTATGCAGGAAATAAGAGTTTATGCATTACAATAATCCTCAAGATATGACTGATCCTCGTTATTAACGAAATATTCCACTTCTTCTGAATTCAGGCTACGACGTCCGCAAGAAAAAAGGAAGAAAAGATATGACTTGGAAACGAAATCAATAGTGCCATCTGCCTGTATGATCCATCCCTCCTAATGATATTTCCATACGGTTGGCTAGGTCTACATAACTATAAACAGTGGTAATATCTATCGACCCTGTACGTGGCTGTAACTTTTCATTTATCAAGTATCTATAGTATTTTTCACAATAAATTGTATTGGCTTATTAACTGCAATAAACTACCCGATTTAATCCCATTGTGTAGAAAAACATCTGGTAAAAGATGCAAATGTGCTACAGGGTCGAACTTAAGAAATTTGAATTTTGCATGATGTAGGAGATATACAAGTAATTTATTTAAATGTTACAATTCTATTCTATATTCAGTTCAGTGTCGCTATCGCTATCCTCATCTAAATTAATTATAATTGGCGCAATTGATTTTACAGAAAGGTACGAGTTTTCAACATTTATAACATGACTAACAGAACTTTTCCAACTCTCGGTAGGAATGTCATTCATACAGATCCTAATTAATTCTAATACACTACCACTTAAAGGCGGAGAAGTATTTTTTTCGCGCACGCTCGATTCAAGTTGGTGCCACATAAGCTCTATGGGATTGAACACGCAGTAGTATGGAGGTAGTCGGAACATTGTATGTCCCAATTCTTCTGCAATTGTATCACAAACATACGTTTTTTTTTGGAAAATGACTGCAGCACTTGTAAAAGTTTTTTTTTGTAAAATTTTTCTCAAAATATATGTCATTGCAGCCATGAAGTTTCGAATCTCCAATTTCGTATTCTTTGAGCCAGGAATTTTTTGCAATTGTCGACTATGATAGCTTGCGTTGTCCATTACTATAACGCTGTTTGGCGGAATGTTGGGTAACAGACAACTTTTAAACCAATCTTCAAAAAGCTCTGCTGTCGTATTTTCGTGATAATCAACACAAGAGTCTTTTTTGGCAGAAAGCCACATAGCGTTTGGGATCCAACCATTTTCTGATCCTGCGTGTAATATTGTGATTCTCGTCCCTTTATTTGATGGTGCTTCTGTTTTACACTTATCAGAGGAATCAGACCATCCTTTGGAAGGGGTGTCATGCTTGTCAAACCACGTCTCGTCGAGGTAGAGTATTGGCCGATTTTCAGACCGGTATTTTCTTATTGACGTTATATATTCAGAACGCCAGTTTATTAAACGTGTGGATTCCATTATAACTTTTCTCCTGTCAATTTTGCGATATTTAAAGCCCATTGCAGACAGAGCTCGCCAAAGAGTAGTGAGGCCACAGTTGATGTGAGTTTCGTCATTGATGAGCCGCTGTTTCAGACTTTTGATTGTAGGGACACGCTGCTCATCGTACATAGTGTAGATTTTTCGCCCTATCAAATCTTCTACCCAGTCGTCTAGACTTTTTGTGACACCGGAATCTTTACGCTTTTTTCTTGATTCCATGGAATTTTCAACAATTCGTCTAACTGAAGTAAGAGGCACCTTCGTCAAATTACAGGTTACTTTTGCTGCAGCACCCGCGTTATATCCTTGCTGAAGTAAGGAACTATACACATTTTTTTAAATGATTTTCGCGTCACAAGCTAAGTGATTCTTCTTTAACGAACCACTGGAAGAAGCACTATTACTTTTTATCCAGACGCCACATACTGCCTATTCTGTACGTTGGGGTATAAAATCTTTGCTATTAATGTCTGTAATAACAAATAAATGTTATAAAATTATTGCACGCCGTAACACAAGTGAACACTTCCAATGAAATACAGAGACTGAAATGAACAAGAAGTGTAAGCTGTAATCCTCTAGAATCCCTCTCTGAGAAATAAAATTACCTAAATCCGGTCCTTTCACATTTATGATGTGCATCTCGGATTTTACAACTTAAGGGTCTAATTGGTTTCATTATAATCCTTCAGTCAATACCATTTATTGTGAAAACTACTATACCAAGTTTTGTTTGTGTTTATTCTTCACTGAATAGTTACCTAGGAGGAACATTTTTATCATTTTCAATACTTAATAATAATATTCAGTAGCACTTATATATCTGTTCCGCCTTGCGAATCTAAACGACGGGACGGTTCATTATTATCAATAAAATTATTGCGAGAAATTCTAGCGCTGAACTCATATATCGTAATAAACGTCATTAGTGGTAATCTGAAACATCCGGAATAATCTCTAATTTGACATTGCTAGTACTCATTGCATCTTTTACCTAGAAAGTCAATCCTGGAATATTTGTAGTGTTCGAGTTGAATATCATTTTATTTCGTTTATCCCCGGAGGAGAAAAATTACGAGAAAACTCAGATGAAATATTAAAGTACGAAAAAAAATGTCAATGAAAATAAATGTCCAGCGCTTAATTTTATCTGCAGTTGGATTAGGTATTGTATGAAAATATATTCAAGAGAACAAAGTACAATATGCTTTGCAATATGCATAATGTGCAACACAAAATGATAGCATATGACAAAATGTTGTAAGGCTTTCGCGTATCACTACTTTGGTTAGGGTTTGAAAGCCGTGGTTTTGCCGTGGTTTTTTTGAATTTCTTCCTGACGTTTCGCTGGCGCGAGTGGCTAGCTTCTTCAGAGGCTCATAAATCTTGAGTTAGACTCCGATGACCAGGTATTACGACTTATAAAGCGTATTTATGTGGATTCAGGTAGCTTGGAGTGATAATTATTTTTTATGGATTCATAGAATTTTCATTGAATTTAATTGCCGTAGTTACTGAATTCAGAGAAATATTATCAGCATTAATTGCCGCACTACCTGCCGTCATGATATTTGTTATTTTTGAACTTAAAATGGGATTCCATATTCGGTTGAGGTTCACAGCTTCTCTTTTCTGTTGAAATTATCCTTGTGTTTGTGGATCTCTATTGACTAACGTATCAGTCGACTACGGTATCCTTGGTTGGGGGCAATAAGTTTCTCGTTTTCAAACAGAATCCTGTGCTTTCCCTCACTGTGTGCGTGTTCCGCCACAGCTGACTTGTCAGTTTACCCCAGTCTGCAGTTGCTTTCACGCTCTTCTAGCCTAGTTCCCATAGATCTTTTGGTGGTACCGATGTATAATTTCCCACAGGTGCACGCAATGCGATAAACCCCTGCTGCTGACAGTGGGTTTCTTTTGTCTTCAGTCGAAATACGCTTTACGAAGTCGTAATACCCAGTCATCGGAGTTTAACTCGAGATGTATGAGCCACTGGAGAAGCTAGCAACTCGCGCCAGCGAAATGTCAGGAAGAAATTCCAAAAAAACGGTAGCATATTTTACGTCTATATCATGATATTATAGGTTTGTTCTAGCAGCGCTTTCAAACGATACGGAATCGTCCGAAGCATGCGCATACTAACGTACGCGTTCAAGCGAAGCAAATCTGGGATTTGGACTACTAAGGTTGTATTCGGGTTCACAACAAAAACAGTTCAGGAACGGTTCGAAATAGTTGGCCTGTTGAGGCGTGAAGGGTTTGTCGCGAATATATCTACATTAATTGGGTGGGTGACTATTTTTGACTGTCCTAGAACAGTATTTATTGCGAACCCGAATACGGCTTAAGTCGCATGTTCTAGCGATGACCAAATCCAGTTTACAAACCGAATGAGAACTGCCGAAGTAGTCCAGAGGAATTCGTAAGGATTTTTAGTTTGTGACATGCGTAAATATTCGGGGTGATCAGATATCATATTTTTTATAATTTCGGAATGTAGATTGTTTGGTTATGTTATGTACCTATGAGAAATATTCGTTGACTTGACTGTTTTTATACATTTTGTTTCATTAATGTTATTTTTCATAGAACGGAAAACCTCAAAACCATCAAGTTTTTCTATATTTGTGTTTGGAAATACAGGTATAGTAAAATTAGGTTTTTTTTTTGTATGGACTTTCGAAATCAATCAAGCAATTGACATTTATCAACAGAAATAAGCGTTCTAGCAGGATATAAATCCCAAACTGTTTGCAACCAGTCTAATGACGTGCATGCGCACGTCAGTCCATAACACTAGCTTCCAACCATACGAAATTTCATGCTAGAACAAACCTATTAATTATATTTGAGATTCACTCAAGTATGATACGTTCATTTAGTTTTTGTAGATATCAGATAAATATGAAGTTATTTGATGCAAGCTTATTATAAATTGATATGGGTTAGATAAGTTTGACATCCAATTTTCTACTGCTGATTAGCTAATGCAAAACTTACCCCTGACTTATTTTACGCAGAACTGTATATAAATGTGGCACCCGACATTGAAATGGTATTGACAACAATAGGTATGTTCTAGCAACACATTTGACCGTTTGGAAATTGGTCTGAAGCAGTCAGATGCATGCGCAAAATGAATAATGCTCTCCAATATTCATCTTGCGCATGCCTTTGACTGCTTCAGACCAATGTCCAAACGGTCAAATGTGTTGCTAGAACAAACCTAATATAAACACGATATCTTACACCAATTACGTAGTGTTTGAATGTCATTATTTTGGGTGTATTTCCAATAGTGTCTTTGCACTTCGGTACAATACAATACTTGTGAGAAGGTTTGTTAGCTACTTCCATAATCTATTCAGAAATTCAAACCATTGTTTATAGAAATATAGTTAGTCAATGCCTGTGTAAAAAAGATTTGAATCGTTTTTGTTACGCCATCTACAGTATTAGGTTTGTTCTAGCAACACATTTGACCGTTTGGAAATTGGTCTGAAGCAGTCAGAGGCATGCGCAAGATGAATATTGGAGAGCGAAATTCATTTTGCGCATGCCTCTGACTGCTTCAGACCAATTTCCAAACGGTCAAATGTGTGGCTAGAACAAACCTATAATGTCGATATTTCCGTTTACTTGACAATGCACGACTAAGTTTCCTACTCTGAAGGATAAAGGTTGCAGAGTTCTGTCTGTCAGTTTGACTGAAATGTTGAAAGAAAGATCATGAAGCTTCAAAACGGAGTTGACGATTGAAGTTTCTGAAGGAAGTGAAAGTTCAGGCATTAAAATAATCTTCGAAACATGAATGATATACGACATAGACAAAAAATTCCACTTCTATTTCTGAATTGATTGCCATCTATTGGTATTTTGTATAAGTAATCAAGTAAATGTGTCATTCAGGCTACGACGTCCGTAAGAAAAACGAAAGAAAAGACATGGTTTGTGAACGAAATCACTGGTGCCATCCCTTCAAATGATATTTCCAAAAGGTTGACTAACTATATCTCTATAAACAATGTTGAAACTGAAAATAAGTTTGAGTGACGGACATGCATTAACAAACTCTGTGATGTCTTCCAAAGCACATGCTACAGAACGGCTCAAATTTATAAAGTGTTTTACGTGTACACTTTGAACAATAATTTGAATATTCTTATATTTTTTCTGCATTCCAAAGATGCAAATGATTTCTTTTAAGACACAAAAACAAACATACATATTTCTTTTTGAACACCAAAAATTAATGCATCGAACGTTCAAAGTTCAAGTTGAAAAATATAAATGTTATTTTTACGGAATCTACTAGCGCCGACCCTGTCGCTCGTAAAAGCAAAATAATGTGAGGAGTCGAAGGAAGATCGTCTACCTGCGAAATCTCGTCACGCGTGGAATATTCGATCATCGAGATTTGACTGGAAGATTCTCCATAGCTGTGAGCAAGTTTATATAAGGAAGCGGTTCATCGCTACGGGAGAATTTCTATTACAGAGAGTTTTAGTACAGAGCGTTGGATAGTTAGCGGAGCAATTTAAGTGATTGTATTGTATTCGGATAAAGAGTTGTAATAAAAGTAGATTGGTGTTGTTTGGAGTTTTAATAAACGAACCCAAGGTTTTGGTTGCAGTATATTTCCATACTAGGAGCAAATATTTCTCTCCGCAAACTGAGACAGAGTGTGTGATTTATTTTGTTTTCAGACCGGCTTCAGCTTCAAAAAACTATGGGCTTTCACAGGGCCGGGCTTTCTGATGTCCATAGCCTACTTGGACCCTGGAAATATAGAAAGCGATTTACAGAGTGGTACTATAGCGCGATACAGGTTACTATGGGTCCTACTCAGCGCTACGCTCTTGGGGCTCCTCATGCAGAGGTTGGCGGCAAGACTGGGTGAGAAATATATTTTTCCACAAAAATGAGGTACATTATATGTCTTCGATTTCATTTCCTCACCTGATAAAGAAATGACTTCATTGTGTTACAGTTGTAGTTATTAGTACACAATAAATCAGGTCTCCCACGGATTTTCTACTTTCAAGCAATGACAGCCCTATATATTTATTCAATTGTACTGTACCTAAGTGAATGGATTTTTTTTTACATTATTGTTGAAGTTGATGTTATTTATTTTATCATTTCGCTACTATCTGTTAGAGCAGTGGAAAAAGTATAGTGTAT
Organism: Zygogramma bicolorata; assembly: GCA_032362365.1. NCBI lineage: Eukaryota > Metazoa > Arthropoda > Insecta > Coleoptera > Chrysomelidae > Zygogramma > Zygogramma bicolorata. The sequence goes on from JAVJAQ010005172.1 coordinate 3,632,628, forward strand.
AACTACGGCTCGTGCTGCAAGCTTCATACTCATGCGAAATGACTTTCATTCCTTACTAATTGAACAATGTACTATATTTAATCATACATTCGAAACTCACAGCCGATTGCACCGACTTTTTGTTATGAAAGCATAAAGCTAGTGGGCTATTAAAGGTCGGTTAACGCAGTGTAGCGATTGCAACATAGTTTGAAAGATTATCAAACGCTCGTTAAGTAATAAACCCTCACCTAACTCAGAGAGTCCCTTTGTTATTGGTCTCATTACAAAAAGTCGGTGCGATCTGCTGTTTAGCTCGTATTTTACTGGTACACTGTATCTCCAAAGTGTCCTAGTACAGTACTACTCTTACGAGTAATCAACAAGCAAATTGGGGAAACATTTTTTTGTCTTTTTTTTTCGAATCAAAAAAAAGGAAATCTTGAAAATTTGCAAGTACTTTCTGATAGGTACTTGTATGTCATTCATAGATGTTCGATTCTTTTACATAAAAATTGAAGAGTATCGGAAACAGCTACTTCCCTTTCTATATGTTGCGACGGACACTGAATCACATAGAAGTCACTTTTTCTTGCACAATTTGTATACCAAGCATATGATATAATTTTATCTACCCCCGTACTATTATAATACACTTATATGCTCATAACTCGTTTAATAATGAAATCCATTACGATACGGATTTTCATTATGATCAGATTTTCAACCAATAGAAACCCATTATTTTTCAATCAAGCATGATGTGCAAGCTTTGCATTTTGACGTTTGTCAAGTCAAAATCAGTAGCTATTGAATTTCTGAAGAATTTAGTCAATTTTCGATAATAGTATGATGATGTCTTATAGCAGTGATATAGAAGAATTACCAGCGACTCCTCCGCAGATGTCTTAGACAAAAAAAAATAAAATCGAAAGGATTATATTTTTCATTTGACAAATGCAACACATATATATTTATTTTCGACCACACCAAATGAGCTCTCATGGCTGAGTGGTCAATGGCGCGATCAGAAACGTCCGCGTTCAATTCCTGACCTCGGCAGAGATTTTTTTTCATTTTTTTTCTTCTCTTCATTTCTCAATGTTGTATTTTCCGTTGTTATACCATTAATTATAATTTTGTAGAATTTTCCAAAGAAATACAATTGATTACCTATTATTGTGTTCAATATAAATACCTAATAATATAATATTTATAGTTTTTATTTTTTATTGGGTGTAGATAAACTAGCGTATGCAACTCTCATGTAATGGCTATTAATACACTCGCATAAACCATACGAAACTCACCTTGAGCTCGTTTCGTATCCCGGTTTATGCTCATGTATTAATAACCATCATTACACGATCGTTGCATAATATACTATTATATGACATTTGCATAAAGCAAAAGAGAATGGTACTTTGTGTTCCTGAAACTTTTTGATGTCCGTTCTTTCATATAAGTTTTGTATTTCCCCTTCTTTTTATTTGAAGGAGGGGAAAGCCAAGAAAGAGTTCCTGAAACTTTGTTCTTTCCACAAAAATTATCATTTTTTCTTAATATACCGATAGCTCGGTGTGATAGTAATTTTTTTTAATGCAGAATCACACGAAAGAGAAGCCCTGTAATGTTCAAAGAACACCGCGTGAATCAAGGGACAGGATACACGAATTGACATTAACTTTAAATTTCTGAAGTTTTTAAGCCTCAGGAAAAACCTCTTTTGGCAAGGAGTTCCATAGCGCAGCTGTTCTATTGAAAAAAGATCCCTGAGCAAGAGAGGTTCGACAGGTCTCCAATTTCACAACAAAGGGGTAGGAATTCTGTAGTCTTCGAGTCATCCGTGTATATATTTCCAAGCGTGAAACAATTGATAACGATTCAGAAGAACACCGATCGTGAAAATATCCATAGAAGAGAGACAAGTCTCCGACCCTTCTACGATGCTCCAATGAAGTGAGCGAGTCTGTGAGCGAAGAATCACCAACAAAACGGATTGCCTTTCTCTGAAATGAATCGAGAAGCCTTAATGAATGTTTTTGTGCCGAACTCCACACATGAGAACTGTAATCCAAGACAGGTCGTATCTGAGCCTTGTAGATCATTAGAAGTTGTCGAGAAGTAAAGTACTTCTTCGCACGAAATAGAAATCCAAGTTACTGTGAAGCACCTTTAGCGATCGATCTCACATAGTTTTCCCATGAGATATTATCACTGATCGTAGTTCCTAGCATCGAGATACTTGATTTTCTAGAAATAGTTACTCCTGACATCTGAATACTAGATGATGATAGATCGGTTTTTCTTGAGAAGAGACATGCCTGGGTTTTCGTAGCATTAAATTGCACCAATTTCATGTTACCCCATTCTATTATTTTTACCAAGTCGTCGTTAGTTATATTGACGTGAATGTTTCTTTGAATTTTTGTTTCTCGAACTGGGGACCCTGGAATAAAAACTGGTATGAAGAGTACTATCGTCCGCAAAATTATGTATTGAACAAGATGTTTTCTCGAGCAAATCACTCATATGAAGTAGAATGGATATCATCGAAATAAGAATTGATTGATGGCAGACTAGTCACGATTTGATTTTTTCTCCAACCGCCTGAATATGACTTTATATTCACTTGTTTCGTGAGAAAAGTTGGATATTTTAGGATATTGCTTAGTTGTCGTGGTTATTGTACCGAAATGTGGAAAATTCGATCTAGTAGTGTGGACGAACTGTTTGTGATATTTGAAATTAGAATTGATATGACTTTTAGGAAAGAGTCATTACTGATAACGATAATTTCCGGTTTCGTAATCTGTAATGACGCATTCCTAACGATCATATCAATTTTAATTTGAAATATCAAATTCATCCACACTATCCCAAAATTCTCAATGAATTGAAATTGATTCATGTATACGTTAATATCCCATTAAGGTAAAGTTGGCCACGCCGATATTCTGTCACAAGAAATAGACATCATGAAAATTGGAATTATAATTCATTTGTTTGATAAACAATATTGATAACAACTTAAAAAATTTCAGCAGAATATATTATAGGATCTTTACTGATTGACTGAAAAATATATATAAATCGTGATTCTTTTTCCGAAGAAATCAAATGAACATCTAATATCAGAAAATCGGCTAATAAAGCTAGCATAGAACTGCTTCGTACATGTTTTTGGTGTCAAAATAATTTTTCACCAAATTTCAATAGTAGTAAGAAGAAACATTTTGTTCAACTGATACAAAAATGTGTTTTCGGACCTCGTAAGATTGCCTGACACTTGTCCCGAAAACATGCATTTTTGTACTAGTTAAACGAATAACTACTATTTTCAATAATGTTGGGTGTATCTAGTGTTTAGTGTAATTTATCCATTTACCCGATGAGGGGCTAAAGAGTAAATTTTTTTGGGGGGGGAAACAAGCTTGTCTGGGTTTGAGAAAGGAATTTTATCCCGATGAGTGCGATTTTTCTACATAATACTCTCTATTTTGATCAAGAAAAACTGACTTTTAAGTTATTCAGCAGTCCTCGCGCAATATAGACAGGGAAGTAGCTAATTTTAGATACTCTTTTTTCCTTTTTGTGAAAGAATCAAGAGTCCACGGATTATATTCACATAACAACGGGAAATGTTTGCTGAATACTTGTTGTCATTACTTTTATAGAAGTTTTGCATTCCTCAAAAAATACTTCTTTTTTTCAATTCGTTGAAGAAAGAATCTATAAATTGTTCCTAAATATAAACGAGAACGTTCCAAATCCTATTCTTCAAATGCCTTACCTTATCTCTTTGGCTGTCAATATGCCCGTCTGTCTGTCTGTAGGGTGGTGGATGGAGCCAATAACTGTTTAATTTTTTTTTTATCGCCACATCCTGTTAACGCCTTGCACCGATAGTATATTGTTTACCAGGTAGGAAAAGCTTAACATTCCTGGAAGATTGAGAAGATTGCAAGCCGAGACTCAGCAACACAGAGTCCAGGAATGAAATAATAATAAAATAATAATAATAATAGTGATTTATTTCCAAGAAACTACAGTTTATATATAGGGAATATTTATATAATACATTTCTCAAAAAGCTCAATCAGAATTGTTTATTACTCGAAAATAAAAAAAAAAAAAATAATTGGAAAAAAAAACTTCATAGCAAATTTGAATTTGGTCATTTGAGAAAAACATTTTATTCCAGTGGGTAATCCATTATATGTGATAACACCTTTATAGAAAATAGATTTTCTGGAAAATTCCGTCTTGAGATTTTTTGTTAACAAATTATTGAACTGCCTTGTTTTGTGGTTATGTACACTGTTAGATTTAAAAAATTTCATGATAGAATGTTACTTATTAGTCACAGTAGAATGCAAAATAATACATATTTTCAGTTCATGAATAGAATTGATGTCGAGGAGACGATTTGGTTTATAAATATTCCTTGTTGGTTCCAAATAAGGTGAATGAAAAATGCATTTAATTGCTTTATTCTGCAAAGACTTCAGTGGTTTCAGAATGGTATTCGACGCAGTACCCCATATGCTGATTAAATATTGTAATTTCGAATAAATTAGTGAAAATGTGGATTTTCCTACGAGGTAAACATGCTATAATTTTCGCAAATCGTTTAAAATTCGACAGATGATAATTGGTTTTGAAAAAATTGCGAATAATCGTATTCACAAATGAATGTTGCTTTGAAATCCGTAATAAATTTACTTGGGTTATTATGGAAACTGTTTTCAATCATTCATCTAGAACACTTACAACTGTAGGGAATTATCATTTCCTCACAGTAAGGGATTCTTGACTTTTTCTCCAAGAAATTTTGTCTGGAGTGTCAAAATTTCCCGGCGATTTGCGGACAAAGTTTTTACCAGTCGAAATGTTTGAGAAACGTGATTTTCATTCATTATCAGAGGTTTTTACTGGTCACAAAGGATAGCACTTTGAACAATCGCATAAGTTATTGTGTACATATGCATAATAGTTGGGGTTTCCCTTTGAATAATATTTAATTTTCATGGTCATCATCATTAAACTCTACACCGCTTCGACGATAAAAATGACCCATTTGACCTATCGAAACCACCGATAACATTCTGAGAAAATTTTCTCATAAATACTAAGAACAGAAAAAGTCATCGATGATTAAGTTTGAACCTTGATCAAAATATACCACGTGAGATATGGCATTTATCATGATTTTTTTGAGCTACTTCATCTATTTCTCTATCTTGCACAGGATAATTGATCAAATATTCTTTACGGGAAAAACCAAATAAGTATTAATTATTATTTATTATTATTATCAGGAGGTTGATTCGCACACAGATTCCGACCTAGATTTGATGAATATAGATAATCATAAACGGAATATTATTTGTTTGCATAAAGAAAATAATAAAAACTGACCAACCAAAGTCAATTTTCGAAAACTGCTTTGCTTCTAGTATCAAATTGGCACAAACATGATAAGTCATTTTTACATAGCCTTGAGAAAGATTTCTCAAAAATTCGAAGCGTTGGTAAGAAAACAATAAGTTTTCTTAATTGTTAGGTGTTTCCGGACTTCTAAGCCGTGGTCTGCAGGTTGTTTCAGCCTAACGTTTCGTCTGCATCTGTGATAGACATTTTCAAAGTCGATGCGGCATTGGACGAAGTGTCCTTCTCTAAGGATTTCTCAAAACCGTCTCTTATTGGAAGAGCACGTATGTGATGTTGCGGTTTATGCTTGTGAATTTCTATAGTTTCCCTGTAGAGCCGTGGGTATTAGGTTATAGTTACATCCAGAACTTGCGTTCTGTCCAAGTCGATATCATGACCCACCAACAGAGCGTGTTTAGCCACCACCGATTTTTTCGGCCTTTTTTTCTAGCTGTTATCTAATGAGGCGTTTTCTAGGACGCGTTTCCTCTTGAAAATATTCTGGCTCAGAAATGAGTTTTGCTCTTTCCATCACTCCACTGCGGTGAGTGATGGTTGGTATTCTTGTTCAGATATCGAACTGTGTGAATGGGATTTGTATATACCCTATTACCCAGTATTCCTTTCCCTTTCCCCTACTCTGGGTCTACTAAATAGAGATAGCTGCAGAGAACAATTCGACCGATGCACGTCGCTTTTGAAAATGTCTGCCGCAGATGCAGACGAAAAGTGAGACCGAAAAACTTGCAGACCACGGCTTGGAATCCGGAGAAACCTATCAGTTCATTACTTACCGACCGTGGAAGTTTACAATCTTTGATGAATAAGTTTTCTATGAAAATAATGGGCCCTATATCAAATAACTTCTACCTACTGGAGATTGAAATTATTTGTGAGAACGAATGAAAATCAATCCTACTATTTCCCAAAAACCAAGTCATTCATATCGCCGAAACCTTGGCACAGTGCAAGGTAAATGGTGTAAAACAAAAATGACTTTGAAAACAATTGTATCATTCGAATAGACCCTAAAGTGTAACCGTTTATTATCAAGCACTTTCAAGTAAACGTGTAACCGTTTAGTTTGTTCAGGTGTTAGGAATAACGATCAACAATAATCTCTCATGGGAAATCCTTGTGATATCGATCGCTTAAAGTGCATCCCAGAAACTTGAATTTCTATTTCGTGCAAAGAAATACTTCACTTCTCGTCAGCTTCTAATCATCTACAAGGCACAGAGACGGTCTTGAAATATGGTTCACATGTGTGAGGCTCGTCACCAAAATATTCATTGAAACTCCTTGATTCTATTCAGAGAAAGGCAATTTGGATTGTCGTCAAAAGTACCACCCTTGGCAGTAACAACACGGATGACCCGACGAGTAAAGAATTCCCACCCCTTCGTCGTGAGCTTGGAGACCCGTCGAACCTCCCTTGCTCAAGGATCTGTTTTCAATAGAACAGCTACACTTTGAAACTCCTTTGCAGGGACATGTTTTTTCTGAGGCTTACAAACTTCATAAATTTTAAGTTAATATCAACTCGTATCTTCTGCCCCTCGATTCACGCGGTGTTCTTTGAACATTACAGGGGTTCCCTTTCGGATGACTAGTACTACACAGGCAAAATTTAATAACATGCTTTTCAAAAGTCACAAGTCTCTCAAACGTAAATAATAAATTAGGCATTCCAGATCAGGTTATGTCTGGGGGGCAAATACCAGTTTTAACCAATCACACACTTATAAAAAAGAAAACAAAGGAAAGTTCCTGGGGGGCAGATACCGCCGTATTGGTTCATTTAGATTAATTTGACATTTTTGACAAGTATCTGGAATGCCTAATACTAGCAGTTGACAGGTTGGTTACGCTAGTTTTCCACGATATGAGGTTATTTCATAAAACTGGCAACCGATTGGCTATCTCAAGTTCTCACTAGCCAAGTAACAAACAGTACTAAAATATTTGCTTGTACATTCCTGTCTAGTGGAAACTAAACTTCATATGATATATGATGGATAATCATCTAAAATAGCATTCTGAAGTATTGTTACCATATTTCCGGGTTTTTTTATTTGAATAATTCTCCGAACAACATTAAACTATTTTTAATAACTTCACCATAAAATACAACTACTGCACTGACTTATAAATCACAACACTCTTCACTAAAAACTGCTTAAAACTTCAACTCTTTACTTATCTTTTGCACTCAGTTCTCAATTTTCAAGTGAACATTATTTCATTTGCTCCTCGCGTGAATTTTGATTTTTATGATGCTCAGCGGCGGAGTAGGGGAATTTCGTAACAGTATTAATGATCTCAGAAATGAAGTAGGTAATCGGTTTTCGCCATATTTGTCCTGAAATTTTCCAGCTATGTGTGGATGCAATAGGGTTTCCAAGCATATAACTCTGAACCAATGAATTACATTCTTCTGTTTTTTTTTCTTGCAGGTGTCGTCACAGGTTTACATTTAGCGGAAATGTGTTATCGACAGTACAAACGTGTTCCCCGGTTGTTGTTATGGATAATGGTCGAGGTTGCTATCATAGGAAGTGATATGCAAGAAGTTATAGGCACTGCCGTTGCCATATATCTACTTTCGAATAGATCGTGAGTATCCGACCAAGTTCTAGATGATTTCAGGGTGAAAATTTGTTATACGGTCACCGGACTTTTTTAAAAAACTTCTTGGTCCTACTTGCAATCACTGACGTATGTGTGTCATTGAGTCCCAGTTTTGGATTGTCTATGGGATATATTCTTGAACTCTATTCTAAATACTCATTTCTTATCTATGAGTGCTTACGATTATCAATTCCTATGTGAAGTTGAATATTATTGCATAATCAGAGAGTCAAATTTGTTCTCTATGTGAAATTGTTCTTAGCGATATTATGAGATCCATTATAGAACAGATTTTTTTTAACGATACAGATTTCCGATACAATATTGAAATCTATTGGGACTAGCAATAATGATAAAGAAAATATGAAATCACATATGAATTCGAAATAGGTGTATATGGAGATATCACATTATTGATGAGAACCATATTAGGATTACTTTTCATTAATAAGCTTTCTATGACACTTTATTTGTTATATATATATATATATATATATATATACTCATGTATATAAATTTTAACATTTTTAATCCTCTTTTCAATGATTGCTGAGTGTTTCAATTTGTTTGTTTTTTAGCTTGTTTTTAATTGATGCTATTCTGTAACACGGTTGTATTATTATTATTGTACTTATTAATTCTTTTTGATTGTGTGTATCGAGAAAGCAACTTTATCACGTGCAAGCTGTACTCATACAGCTTCTGTGATTAAGATGTTTATTCGATTATTCTACATGTGATATATATTGTAAATATTTATAACTCTCTCTGAATAAACATTATTCTATTCTATATGCGGTATCCTGCAAAACTCCTCTTTTTGCGATATCCTTTTGGGAATTGCTTCTATAGTCACAAATGGTAAGACCAAACACACAATTTTTAATTCAGATTCGGGTGTTAAAGGTGGAATGAGGTGTAATAAAAACAGTTATGTTCCTATCTTTTTTGTGCAAAAAAGGCGGATATGCCTTTTTTCCGATATTCGAAGGGCCACAACTTCCAAAGGAAGGGAGAGCGCTGCAAATTTAAAAAAAACTTATCAGTTTAAAAAGATCCCAAATAATATTTTTGTTCGTTGCATAATAATATTTTAATATTTTGTAGATTGACTGATATCCTTAAGAGTTTCACTTCGTAAGGTTCCCAATGATTTATTCATAGAAATGTATTTGATTATAATATATGTTTTTTTCAATTCATTTACGAATATATTTTTTTCTTATTATATCGTCTAAACAAACCTAGTCGGGTCCGTACTCCCCACTGCTCCGACCCAGTGGGCGAACGCGCTAGTATCATCAACCAATGACCACTCCCCGAACCGTAAGTGGTCATTGGCTCCGAGAATCGTGTAACCCGAGCAGATTATTTTATCATTATTATTATTAGTATCCTCATCTGATGATTGTTTTTTAGGGTTCCCATTTGGGCAGGAGTCCTGATAACCATTGTCGATACATTTACGTTTTTGTTCCTGGACAAATACGGACTCAGGAAACTCGAGTCCTTTTTCGGACTCTTGATAACGATCATGGCAATAACGTTCGGTTTCGAGTTCTTTACCTCCAAACCGAGCGGGGTGGATTTGGCGGAGGGAATGTTCATCCCTTGGTGCAAGGATTGCGACTCCAAAGCGTTGCTACAAGCCGTCGGTATAGTTGGTGAGTACTTTGATTGTTACTTATTTACTGCCACAAAACACGGAAGTTGGAAAAATGAGAAATAAAATTTCCCATATTTTTATACCGCTTAGATTTGTCGTGACTAAGGTTACTACAGTTTCGTCCTCTAAAGACATTTTCAAACGATTTTTTATATCATTATCCCACCATTGTCGATAATGACTAATGATCATTAATGACTCTGTTCCTCAAATCATGTTCCCATGCGACAGTGAAAAAATTGTGAAAATTGATAGTATCAATTTTCTTCTCCTGAAGATGCTAACTAAATGCTAAATTTAAAAAATAATCAGTAGTTCCAGAGAAATCAACAGAAATGTACATTTTTAATCCAATTTTCAACAGAGTAGAAATATAAAAATGCACTATACAGGGTGTTACGTAATGAGTGTCTGATATTTTACAAAACGATTACTCTGTTGTTTATAAGGTAAAAAGTGCATGAAACCTTGGATCCGCAAGGCCATCATTTTTAAATTTATTTAAAAATTCATCTTAACTTTGGTTTTTCGTGAATATACTTTGAAATAATATCTGGATAAAATTGGGGACTCCTCAATATATGAGAAATTCACATTTGGTTTCAGTTTGGCACTCAATTGTAGGGGGCGCCACCTACAGGTCTTGGTCTCTTTTGGGGAGTCACGACTTTTGTCTCTGAAAATAAAAATATCAAGTAGGCCAGTAAGTTTATTTCAATATTTGTTTGTTGTGCTGTCATGTCAAAAAATAATATCTTGACGCATCATTGAATAGTTTTATTTTTTATTAGTGTGATATTTTCGAAAAAACAAAATAAAAATAAATTTTCAACACCCTGTATTTCAAAAATAAAGTCCTTGCGTCGGACCCATGCTTACATGAACTTTTCATCTTTTTTTTAATATGCAAATTCACACGAAAGGGAAGCCCTGTAATGTTCAAAGAACACCGCGTGAATCAAGGGACAGAAAATACGAATTAACATTTACTTTGAATTTCTGAAGTTTTTAAGCCTCAGGAAAAACCTATTTTGGCAAGGAGTTCTATAGCTCAGCTGTTCTATTGAAAAAAAGATCCCTGAGCAAGAGAGGTTCGACAGGTCTCCAAGTTCATAACAAAGGGGTGGGAATTCTGTACTCGTCGACTCATCTGTGAAGATATTACCAACGATTGATAACAATTCAGAAGAGCACTGACCGTGAAAATATCTATAGAAGAGAGACAAGTCTCCGACGATACCATTATACGATGCTCCAACAAAGTGAGCGAGTCTGTGAGCGAAGAATCACCAACAAGACGGATTGCCTTTCTCTGAATACAATCGAGAAGCTTCAATGAATGTTTTGGTGCCGAACTCCACAAATGAGAACTAAATTCTAAGACAGGTCGTATCTGAGCCTTGTAGATCATTAGAAGCTGACGAGAAGTGAAGTATTTCTTCGCACGAAATAGAAATCCAAGTTTCTGGGAAGCACTTTTAGCAATCGATCTCACATGGTTTTCCCATGTGAGATTATCACTGATCGTAATTCCTAGCATCGAGATACTTGATTTTGTAGGAATAGTTACTTCTGACATCTGACTAATATATGATGATAGATCGGCTTTCTTTGAGAAGAGATATGCCTGGGTTTCCCAGCATTGAATTCCACTGAGTTCATGTTACCCCATTCTATTATTTTTACCAAGTATTCGTTAATATTAAATAACTGAGGATTCATCCCGTAAAATATCGGACACTTATCAAAAAAACACTTGTATATTCATCTTGAATCATCTTTTACCTTTCTTTTGTTTTCAGGTGCAGTTATCATGCCTCACAACCTCTATCTGCACTCTGCTCTCGTGAAATCAAGAGACATCGACAGGACGAAAAAGGAAAAGGTCAAAGACGCCAACAAATACTATTTTATCGAAGCAGCCATAGCGCTTTTCATCTCTTTCATAATAAATGTATTTGTTGTTGCCGTTTTCGCGCATGGCCTGTTCAACAAAACCAACCAAGAACTTGTAGGTATTTCGAATGTTTTCAAGGCGAATATCAAGTTCATATATTTTTTTTTCTTACAGCATGACTCGTGCGTGAAACATCCCTCTATAAACGCCTCGATATTTCCAGTGAGTATTTTCTGATGATGAATTTGATCGATTTTTGATGAAATCCATGTTTATTAAATAAATAAGGGCATACCGATTTTGTAAACTATCTAGTTACCATCACTAAGTGTATTTCTCCAACCGCATTAGTATGACCTTACATTCACTTATTTTGTGAAAAAAGTAGTCTTTTTCAGGATATTGCTTGGTTGCCATGGTTATTGAACGAAAATGTTGAATATTCTACATAGTACAAAAAATTAAATCACTATTCAACTACTGAAAGAAAATATCTGCTCAAGTGCAATTTTCGGTATCTGTAGTGACTCTTTCGTAGAAGTTATATCAATTTTAATTTAAACTCGATTAATTTATACGTTAATATAAGGTTATTGACCAAGCCGGTAATCTGTCACAAGAATTTGACATCATGAAAGTTTGAATTCAAATTCACGTGTTCAATAAATGTTGATCATTAACTAATTTACTGCAAAATGGATATTGATTGTGTATTTTTCTTTCAACGAAATCATTTGTACACCTCTTAATATCAAAAAATCGGCGAATAATGCTAGTAGTTCAAGAATTGAAGCTGAAAAAATGGTAAAACCTCGCAATTTTTTCGTCCAGCACCGATTTGTACAAAAATTTGGGATTAGGCTTATTTCACCCTCTAGTTCATTTTCTATATTGTGCCGCTGTACGCTTTTTGTTTTTTAGGGGTGAAAACTACCCCTTATTGTCAAAAATTCTAAAATAACATCAAAAATGTAAATATGGGTAAAATAGTAAAATAATGATTGTTTCATGCTTTGGGATACAATTTCATGATCTTTCAACCTACCCTTGTTATAAATTACCCTTGAAACCATCGAATTTTTTATATGTCTTCAAACTTTAGAATACACTGGTTAGAAATCAACGAAATATACACTCACACACGCGAGCAGATTTTTCTTCGTCTCTGTCTTCCAATATGAATGGAAAAAGTGGAAAATATAACGTATAACGGCCGAATATACCGGTTATGTAGATTACTACGCTCCGAAGCGGGTAATTCGAATAAAAAAAAATCGGGTTTTCAAGCATAGCTCCTTCATTTCAGGTGATAGAATTTTTTTTTCGGAAACGATTATGTAGAGCTTTCCAAGAGCTATAAGACTATGTGGATGAAATTACTAAAGATCCCTTGATTTTCAAATGGGGAGAGTTCAAAGCGCTTGACTAAGGTGATGTTCGATCGTAAATGTAGGTGTTAAACGGCTATATCTCGCCGAATATTCACTTTACAAACAATCTAAACACAGAGAAATTTTTGTCATTGAAAAAGCTACAATTTAGTACTGTATCGTTTGTTTCGTATCTTTAGTATTTTGAGAGATATTTATAAGAATAGGGTTAAAAACACGAAATTTAAAAATATCGTTCTCTCTTTAAACTCCAATTTTTTCTAAAATTAGGCATTCTGAATTGGTTGAACTTTGTAAGTGTATTAATAGTACATATATAAAGAGAATCACAGAAGGGAGGCGATCAATTTTAGTTAGGGGGTACTTTGGAGGTTGTTTTCACAGATTTTTTTCGTTGAAAAAAGCAGGTACCGATCTTATTTTCATCATAAGTCCGTCAATTTTCACGCTAGGAAGACATTTTTCCCATCTGTTTGAAAGCTCTAATTGAATACTTCAAAGAAGATTCTATGAGCTTTCTCCGAAAAATGCAAATTTTTCTCGATATTTCGCTTTAAATTTTATATTATATATTGAAACCATTAAAATATTTATAAAATGAAACCCTCAAATGTATTCATGAATGACCATTTCTAGAGCCAACGAGTAAATTATACAAACCGAGGAACCTATTAAATATAGATTCTTTGTTCAAGTCAAGAATTTGTGTTTTCATCCATTCAACTAAGAGTAAATATAAATATTCAAATCTCTCCTACATAATATGTTCTGATAGCCTTAATCATCTAACCAGACAGGTAAATAATTTGAAAACCATACAAAATAAAAAGCGATTTTGGAAAAAAGTCGTTATACTTTTCTGGAATAAAAATGTATAACAGTATATTACGTCACACAAACTGAGACCCCCCCCCCTGCTGAGTATGATAAATTCTAAATGATAGTACACAAATTCTAAAAATTAAAAATATTTATTTAATTATTATAATAAAATTTAAATAAATTAATAAATATCTTTCATAACGGACATGTAAATAATAAATAATATTATATGTTGGTTGGCCTTTGGTTTCAAGATATTCATAAACAATTTCAATATAGATGGTCACAAATAATATACATATTTTATATAATCAGATGATTCAATGCTCAATAACACAATGAAATAGTAAAAAATCGCTTTATTTTGTTTCAGTTGTATAGGCAAAGATGGAGTCACTATAGATTTGATTAAAAAAATCTGACGAGTTCAGGAATTCGTTGGAAGATGTCGCACATGTAGATTTCTACCAAAATCTACTGAAGATATCTTTTATACCATAATTTTTCAATTTTCGTCAGAAATCCACTTACTGAAAAAGTAGATTCCTACCAAAAGTGGTCACGCTGGCTTCTAGCACTCATGTCAGAAAATAATAAACGGCGAACGTCACGTTGCCGTATACCCCCCGTCCCCCCTTGTCACATCTTGTCACACTCAGCCAGACCCCTCCCCCCCTCTTGTATGCGAACGTATTTTATGAATGGCCCCTAATGACCAATTATCCACAAAATTATTTTTATAATGTATCGATAATGCCTGATTCAACTGATTCATTTATACTATTTTATTCCCATCCTTTCATTTATATATGTATATGCAACCAATATAACACTTTATTTCATTTGTTTCTTAATTTGTTCATTTATATGTATTTTTTGCCTTTATTTTAACTCCCTGTATAAACATGTATGTTTCTTGGGATCATTGAAGTTATTATTATTAATAATTTTTGAAGTTTGTGAGATCAGAATAAAAAGGTGATCGTATAAAAAGTTCTGGTTCTTCAATATATTTTCACTTACGTCATAACTTGCTGCACAGATTTGGTCTATAATGTTTCGAAACTCTCCGAATTTTTTTCAGGAAGATAATGATTTCGTAAACGCGGATCTGTACAAAGGAGGAATATTCTTGGGTTGCACTTACGGATTGGCGGCGATGTATATTTGGGCTGTTGGAATTTTAGCAGCGGGACAAAGTTCCACAATGACTGGTATGAAAAATCATTTCATTTAAATAAGAAGACACGAGTAAAATCAAAAATTTCCAAAAACATTCTCTATTTATGAACATGTGTTTATCAGGAATGAGTCTTCTAAAACATCTACTCCCTATATGGCGCGACGGGCGCTGAATCATATATAAGTCACTTTTTTTTGACATCAATAAAAGATAAGAAGTCTGATTCAACTGATTTGCTTTTTTGTTTTTCTTTGTTTTGTTGAACTAACATTTGTTCCTTATAGGTTTATAGAGTTCGTATATAATAAATTATTTTCTGCTTTTATTCCCTGTGTAAACATGTTTCCTGGAAATATTAAACTATTATTATTATTGAGATTACAACTCATGGACTGGCCCTCATGACATTTTTCCATCTAGCACGATGCGGGATGCATTGGAGACTAATAAATAAATAAGACTTTATTTCCTTCATGGACAACATACCGGGTGACCCATAAACATATTACCCTCCTGTAACTACGTTGTTATTTTGTATGGATATTTCATAATCGGTAGGTTCTTCCATTTAAAGCCATGAGTGTACAATTTAGCGAATATCAAACCATATTATGACACTTCCGGTTTTATCGGAAGCACATCCAATTTTCATACTTCAAATGGAATCTATTATTTTTTTTGGAAAGGATTTGTTATAGAATCATTTTTCCAATGATATATCATAATTATACTTCCAATTCACAATCTTCTGGTATAATTGAGATTTTATAAAAAAAAATACTTTCTGTATTCCCCTCGTAACAGAACACTTTCATTAAAGTATGCTATAGAATATTGAACAATATCATGTGAGTAACAATTCATGTCCAAACTTTTCACACAATATTGTTTGTGCAGATAAGCTATTTTTGAAATTAAATTTTTCATATTATTTCAACATCAAGTTTATCATTCTTAAATGCTAATAGGAATTTTCAAAGTTGGTTATGAACTTCAATACAATTAATGTTTTGTATTTCGATATGTATTGGAGTTTCTCACCAAATTGAAAAATTCCTTAGCTAGCCTTTGAGAAATGTTAGACTGGATGTTGAAATATGAAAAAAAAAAATCAAAAATAGCTTATCTGCATAAAAAATATTGTGTAAAAAGTTTTGGCCATGAATTGTTGTTACTCACATGATATTGTTCAATATTTCATAGCATACTTTCATAAAAATATTCCGTTACGAGGGGAACACAAAAAGTAATATTTATAAGACATCAACAACTAAATCAGCAGATTGTGAATTGAAAGTATGATTATGATATATCATTGGAAAGCTAATTCTATACTCAATCGTTATTTCGAAAAAAGGAATACCTATACTTTCCATTTGAAATATAAAAATTGGATGTGCTTCTTTTTAAACCCGGAAGTGTCGTATATGCTTTGATAAATACAGAATTCAAGAAGGATACAGGGTGGTAAATTGGTTCCGGGTCACCCGGTTCAAAATTGTACACGAACGTGACATTTATATATATATATATATATATATATATATATATATATACAAAAAGGAAGTTCTTGGGTAAAGCAGCAAGCAAAACGTGTACTCTTTCAACACTATATTTCCGATATTTCGACAGTGAATACTGTCATCTTCAGGGAAGCTACAAATGGTTAACGAAATTGTTTATCAAATATGAAACGAGAAAAAACAGTGCTACTTACTGTGTTATTGAGAATGGTTGCTAATGATGGAAAAAGAATAAATGATTTTCGAGTGAATTGTCAGATTTAACATTCTGTATATGGTAATGTCAATTATTTAAAATATGTGAGATAAAATATGAATAAAATACTCTAGTAAGAGTTATTTAAAACAGTTCAAAAATTAAAACGTGGTTTGAAGATTCTAAGGTTAGGAAACAGACAAATGACATGACAATTGAAAGGTTTGATCTGTGACTAATGACAAATGAGATTTTTGGTTTTGGTCGCTGCTTCTAGAGACATCAACCAACTTACTATGTTCAAAAGAGAGAGTTATTAATTATGGAAGTATTAAAGTTATTTGAATTATTATTTTTATCAATCTGAAGTAAGAAAGAGTAAATTTCACTCAAGTGATTGAGATCTGTTCTCTTATTAAGGCAGTGATCAGTGTTAGTTATGAAGGCCATCTCCATGAATAGCCTCTTGGTCAGGTTGCATTCCTTAGTTAGAATTTTAATGTTATTGTAATTCATGTTATGTCCTGTTTTATTTACGTGTTCCCCCAAAACACAACGTTCTGGATGAAGTCTGGAGTCACTTTTATGTGATGTTATTCTATCTTTTAAATTTCTTGAAGTTTGTCCAATATAAATTTTGTTACAATTCGAACATGGAATGTGGTAGACTACTTGTGATTGTGACAGCAAGGGAGTTTTGTCTTTCAGTTTACTGAAAATTGAATTTATAGTAAGAACTGTTTTATTTGCAATTTTTATGTGTGGAAAAATTCTGAAGACTTGTGCAAGTCTGGAAGATATGTCAGTAATGTATGGTAATGAAGTGAAAAAACATGGGATTGGGGTCACATCTGCCCCACTGACCGTATTATTGGAAGAATTATGTGTTATATTATTTATGTTGATTGAATTATGGTTATCAATGGTTGAAGTACTGAAGATGATCTTTTTTAATAGTGCAGGAGGATAAGAATTATTTATGAATAAATTATATAAAATTTTGAGGTTTTTTTCATGGAAATTTGAATCAGAAATACAGAGTATCCTATGCTTCATCTGTTTGACCAAGTTTACTTTCATAGACTGTTTATGGTATGAGTGATAATTCATATATCTTCCACTGCTTATAGGTTTTCTATACCAGTCGATGATTACTTCATTATCCTCAGTACGGTGAAACTTTGTGTCTAGGAAGGGAACGCTATGTTCCTCGTCCTCACATTCTATTGTAAACTGTATAAATGGATCATAACTATTGAAGACATCTAACACTTCCGTAGTTCCGTCATATGGGAGAGCTATAATTAAGTCATCCACATATTTTTTGATGAAAAATAAATTAAAAGGTAAAACCTGCGAGACCATGTCCAATATGTCTCTGTTTTTTCTCGTTTCATATTTGATAAACAATTTCGTTAACCATTTGTAGCTTCCCTGAAGATGACAGTATTCACTGTCGAAATATCGGAAATATAGTGTTGAAATAGTACACGTTTTGCTTGCTGCTTTACCCAAGAACTTCCTTTTTGTTTCCTAACAAGTCAGCAAAGACTTCCTATCTACTATATATATATATATATATATATATATATATATATATATATATATATATATATATATATATATATATATATATATATATATACATGAAATAAAACACAAAGAAATGGAAATATATACAGTGTACGTCGTCAGAGAAATGATAAAACTGAGTGAATTCGGATGAGTAATAGCAATTTTGCAACATAAATATATCAAAAATATAAATATATGTGGCATTTTTGAGTTTTTTGGATATTTTCTGGCAGAGAATATTATTTGTTAATTTGATAGAAATATATTTTACATATAGTATGTGGTAATCTATTATTTGCCTCGGTGAACGAGAGTCATAATTTTCATTTCATTCAAATTGGGATTTTTCTAGATATATACATGGAGAGTTCCAATACATAAAGAGGAAGAGTTAATATGTTTAATTCTTCACATTATCTCGGTACCGAACGGACGGAAAATATGGATATAGGCATAGGTACTCGGTTTCTTCCTTGAAAACCATGAACCTCTTCAATTACTAACACAACATGTTACTTTTTTATCAGTCATTTTCCCAAATCTCTTTCTAAATAAATTGTGAAACTTTTCAACCTCCACGTAGACAAATGACATTCACAAAAAATGACAATATTGACACTAGTGGAAGCATCATTCAATTCGTTTATGTGCAATGCCTATTTGAAACACAAAACGTATTGAAATCAACTTCGCCTCGGTAAGCAATATTTTTCTCTGTCGAGAAATGTTTATTTTCCGCTTCGATAGGTAATGTACTATTGTTACGATATTTCCTGGGTTCGTTTATTAAAATAATACTCAAAACAATTTTTATCAACTTCACTTGACAATACAACCACTGCACTGACTAATAAATCGCTTACAAACACTAAAGACTTCTCAACTGATAAAAACAACCAACACTCTTTACTGAAAACTCTATAACTTCGACTTCTCTGCACTCAGTAATACTCGATACCAAAAACTCCCTCTTACTAGAAACTGCCGTTGCGATGAATAGACTCCCTATTTATACTCTACGTAGATTCTTCCGAAATTATCTATTCATGTATCGAAACTCCTTTGCATTTCATTACCGACAGGGGCGGCGCTAGGAGATATCGTAACAATATCTTGGTATGAGTTCTGATATATGTAAAAAAAAAAATAGTTTTTTCAATGAAAATCAGAAGAAACATCAATATTTCAGGTACATACGCCGGCCAGTTTGCCATGGAAGGTTTCTTGAACCTCCAGTGGGCTAGATGGAAGAGAGTCTTATTCACTCGAACTATAGCAATCGTCCCGACTTTTTGTTTGGCCTTCTTCAGTAACCTCGAGGACCTTACGAACATGAACGACACCCTCAATGCCATAATGAGCCTGCAGCTACCGTTTGCCACTATTCCTACCATAGCGTTCACCAGTAATCCGCTGATCATGGGATCATTCGTGAATGGAATGTAAGTCGTTATCACCTTCGAATGTGTTCGTGAGAAATGATTTTTTTATTCAAACCTAATAGCCTGATACAAACCTGATATCATTCGCTCTCTCGCTAACAAGGTAAGGAAGTTCGGGAAAAGATAATTGATATTGAAATAAAGACAAGGGTTAGTTTTACACCCGGTGACAGACTCATGGTACACCCTGTTTTTATTTGTTTCTTCAGCTATTTTGAAATTTACATAATTTTCTGAATCCAGTGTTACGTCATAGTAAATATTTGAATAATGGATGACATGGTTCTGTCATGTGACCTGCAAGATCACCCGACTTGACCCCTTCAGAGGTCAGCTAGGTGCTCGCGGGTTGTTAGAAAAATTCAATGCGACACAAAAACAACTTTTGACGTTTTGATGAACTATTATTGTTAGTTACCGAATACATTTTTGGAGATTCTATTGATAATATAAATTATTTGAAAATATCACGAGTTTATATTTATAACAGAAAAAAAAATGGATATGCAGCCAACTTATGGGAAACGTCGACAAATTGCAGTTCCTGATCACGATAATGTCGTGCTAGAAATTACTTCAGGTGTCTTAAGGGGTTAGGTCAGGTGATCTTGCAGGCCACCAGAGAGAATATGTGTTCTATTAAACTATTTGATATAATTGCATTCAGAGAATTGTGTATATTTCAAGAATGCAATAATATACAGTGTAATCCATTTGAAAATCAAACGTTGATTTCATTCGAGTTGTAAAAATCTCCCATTTTGTCAAAAAGTGCCTCTCTGTGAGCATTTTCCATATTCCAAATTTGGTTGAAATAACTGAAGAAATGAAAAAAAAGAGGGTGTATCATAAGCTTGTGTCACCTGTTAAATTACAATCTGAGGAAGTGGATCTACTAACTACGTTCTTCTTTCAATAAGATACTTTGGGCTTGCTTATAAGACATTTTTTCCATTTTAGAATTTAATCTTTGAATTATCCTATTTTATTTCTTGATGTTAGACCAAGTAGCGGCCCGAATGAGATAGTCACTCGTCATATTATTGCTACAGATTACTAATTCTATCCTTTCGAGAGAAGCATCTCATTATGTATATCTTGTGATCGCGATCACAGTCATGTTGGGCTACACTGTATTTTTCTCTCCTTCTGCATCTTATGTGAGCATAATTCTTAAAACGGGTCTATATAGCTCATCGATTCTGGCCGATGTACTATTCGTTACAATCTGTGCATCCTGATCATTGAATAAGTAAAAGCGATGAATTCGATGAATTAGTAAACTATCCAACACTCTGTACTAAAACTCTATACTCTCAGACTTCTGCACTTAGCAATAGCAAAGCTCTGTCTACTAGGAACTCTGAAAAACTCCGCCGTCGTGATGAAGTGTCTCGCTATTTATACTCGCGTACGCCTATGGAGAATCTTCCAGATAGGTCTCGATGATGAGTATCGAATTTTCTACGCGAGTCGGGATTTCCTGGAAGATGTAACCTCCTTTGACCCCCCATATTATTTGCGTTTAACGAGCGACAGGGCCGGCGCTGGGAGATTTCGTAACACTGCTAATTCCAACTTCGATCTACGCTTTGTTGACGTTGTTGCCAACATGTGACTTAGAAATAAATCTATTTTCAAATTAAAACCGAATATTCGAAACATTAATTTGAATAGTTGTCACTGTGGATGGTTTTCTCATTTCAGAGGGAACAAAATCGCTTCGATAGCCCTTAGCGTCGTGGTGATAGCAATAAACACCTACCTCGTCGTGAATACCGTCAACGACATGGAGTTCGGCTGGTTTCCGCTCCTCCTGGTGGTCATATTCGGCGTCTTGTACCTTCTCTTCTGCGCCTATTTGGTGGTACACATGGCGATATCGATGGGAAACACGAACCTGTTGAGGTACAATGTGATAAACAAGTACGTGATGGGACCGGTGGACGCCACTCTGGATATAAGTCCCATCAGTTGTTCGAGGTGAGTCGATCGAGAGATTCGATTTTAGTAAAAGTTTGGAATGTCGGATGACTTCGGACTACTTGAATATTCGAGATGGAAAATAAGCGATACGCCCCCTATCGACTTTCGCGAGAACACTCAATGGTTAGATGGCCATACTCTAGTTTGCGTGTGTTTATATGAGGCTGTTGTGTTGACTCTTCAGTTACTTTGGATTTTTATGATTTTGTGTGTGTGTTTGAGCTTTAATAGCGATTGTGGAGATTTTCAAGAAGAATGTAAATATTACAGTGAAATGATTGGAAGGTTTTTTGCTTTTCATTAATTGTGAGCGTATATTTCCTTTTTGTTGTTTCCTAGTTCTGGATATAAACCAGTTGATCTTTGATACAATCTCTATAGTATAGGTGATAATGTATAATTTAGTGTGTAATGCATAATTCTGATTAGGGAGTATCACAAACAGCTGAAAACTGCCACTTCTGATACTTTATTATTGCTTAAATACATTGAATAAATTTTATATTGAAGCCATCAAGGTAGTTTTTCCAGCTGAGAGATGTAATTTTCAATTATTTCAGATGAACATTAATCATTAAATTATGCAATATTCGTTCAGTAATCACGACTTGATATCAGAAACTCATAAATCCAAGTCTCATCTGGAAAAAACCTCCGAATTTTACAATGTTTTGATAATGAAAAACCTTCGAATTTGTTCAATGAAATGTTCTCGAAGTATTCAACTGTCGATTGAGTCACTTCTCACACAGAAATTGATAATTTCACGAACAAAAGGAACACGAGAACATCGGAGATCCATATATACACATGCAAATGTACACATGACAATCTAACCATGGACAGTACCGCGTTTTTCCGCGCCAGCGCTGCGATCTTATTTTCTATCACACCAACAGTTTTCGACCAATGAAATGCATATTTTGTTTGACATAACAGGTCACTCACCCACTCTGAGCAGAGGTAAACAAAATGGAACGTTCAAATAG
Source organism: Zygogramma bicolorata (assembly GCA_032362365.1). Taxonomy (NCBI): domain Eukaryota; kingdom Metazoa; phylum Arthropoda; class Insecta; order Coleoptera; family Chrysomelidae; genus Zygogramma; species Zygogramma bicolorata. The sequence goes on from JAVJAQ010005172.1 coordinate 3,655,341, forward strand.
GGCACCAGAACAATTTACCAGACAAATGAAAATACAGTAATAGTCCACATCTTTATTAACGAGCCACTGACACGGTAGTTTCTTGACCGAATCGATTTATTTTGTTGAAGCAATAACCTAAATTTAATGTGACAGAACAAGGCAATTTTGATTCAATTGTTCAATCTGTTATGTATTCCAGAGCTTATCTTGACGAACTTTGAAACGCTAAAACATGAATTTCAAATGATTCCTTGAAGTTCAATATGGTGTCAAATTTTCTTACCGAATACAACGCGTACCTACTTGAATTAATTCTTGGCCATTTTTTCTTGCTCAAGAATATTAGATTTTGCTCATTTTGTTGACAAAGAATATAGTTTGTCGATCGATCGGTTGACTCTGCACTTTCAATTAGCGTCAACTAGCGATGAAATTGAGAAACACACGACGATACGTAAAAATGACACTAATGACAGAAAAGTGTCGCCATAAAATTCTAAACAATATCGCATCGGTCCCAGCACCATCCTTCTAGACATCTTAGGTATAACCTAGAGCGAATTATAGTGGAAATTTTTTGACATAAGCAGAGCATATTTTGTTTGACATAACAGGTCACTTACCCACTCTGGGCAGAGGTAAACAAAATGGAACGTTCAAATAGGGCACCAGAACAATTTACCAGACAAATAAAAATACAGTAATAGTCCACATCTTTATTAACGAGCCACTGACACGGTAGTTTCTTGACCGAATCGATTTATTTTGTTGAAGCAATAACCTAAATTTGATGTGACAGAACAAGGCAATTTCGATTCAATTGTTCAATCTGTAATGTATTCCAAAGCTTATCTTGACGAACTTTGAAACGCTAAAACATGAATTTCAAATGATTCGTTGAAGTTCAATATGGTGTCAAATTTTCTTACCGAATACCACGCGTACCTACTTGAATTAACTCTTGGCCATTCTTTCTTGCTCAAGAATATTCTAAGAGAATTATTTTTTCATTTTCAAAATATTCGTTAGCTGGAAAAAAATTCCGGAAATAATTCAAGCACTAGTGGTATTACAAGTGAAAATTCGATGTTTCTCATGACCATAAAGAGAACTTTTTCATCATTTGAACGTTATATATGCACTTTTTCGTAAAAAATTTTTCAAGAATAATGTGCGTAATGTTTTCTCACCATCTTTCAAATATGTACTTGTAGTGGAGCACCGTAAGATTCATACCTCAGGATCACGGGCAGGCCAATGGATCTTCATAAAAGCTGTTGGACTGCATTGTTCAAAGCTCAAATAAAAAAGTTAGAAAAAAAAAATGTGAGATTTTCATTACAACAACTTTTAACAACAAATTACTAAAAAATGAGAAGCAAAGATTTATACCTTATAAATAATATTTGCATAGTAAATTTAATGTTTATTCATTCATATTTCGCAAAAAAATTATTATTATAAACTCTATACATATAAATATGATTGGCGTGCCGAACCCATTTGGGGCCGTTCATAAAATACGTAACACTAAAATCAGCTTTTTTGACCCCCTCCCCCCCTCCCATTGTCACGCTGTGTCACACTTTTTGTGACCCCCCCTAGAAATATTTCGTCACAAAAACTAAGACCCCTCCCCCTGCTGAGTATGATAAACTCTAAATGATAGTACACAAATTCTGAAAATTAAAAATATTTATTTATGGATGGCAACAAATAATATACATATTTTACATAAACAGAAGATTCAATGCTCAATAACACAATGAAACAGTAAAAAATCTCTTTATTTTGTTTCATTTGTATAGTGAAATACAGTGTACTGTAACAAGATTAATTCGCATTCTCAATTGAAAATTCATTCGCAAAGATGAAGTCACTATAGATTTGATTAAAAAATCTGACAAGTTTAGGAATTCGTTAGATGTAGATTTTTACCAAAATCTACTGAAGATTTCTTTCATACCAAAATTTTTCAATTTTCGTCAGAAATCTACTAAAAAAGTAGATTTCTACCAAAAGTGGTCACGCTGGCTTCTAGCGCTCACGTCAAAAAATAATAAACAGCGAACGTCACGCTGCCGTATACCCCCCGTCCCCCCTTGTCACATTCAGCCAGACCCCTCCCCACCCCTTGTATGCGAACGTATTTTATGAACGACCCCTTTATTGAAACTAAAGAACCTGAATTATGAAACATTTTAACCTCTACTTAGGTTATTGACATTTGTTGAGGGCATGTTTTGTCATTTCTGTTTCAAAAATTTCAAAATAGAGTAATCGTCTTATGATGATGTATGCTTAAACAGTTGCATATCATTATTGTGATGTGACAATTAGAATTCATTAAAGATTTTTTTCCAAATCAGAACCTTGGACCACACTTTCCCATATAGTTTTGGGGCAAGTGTAAATGCGGTACTTCTCCCTTTGATGCTTACTTGCACCATGAAAATGGTGCCAGCAAAATTTTTCACATTTGGAAAATTCAAATATCTTTATTGGTGAAAGAGTTAGAAAGTTTCGAAATGTCAAAAATGAAAATGAACAAAAATGTCTTGAAAATAAAAATTTCCCGTCTTCATTAATACCAAGAAACCGCCAACGTTGATGACAGGGATTAAAATCAATTGTAATCAACTGAATTATTTGGTTCCCTTGCTAATTCTTCAAAATTACTAATAGGAAAAAAAAAATGACCATTGTTTCGGTGAAAGCTAAAAACTGCTGTGGTATGTAGAAGGCATACAACAGTGGTTCAAGAACAGAACCCTGAGGCACGCCGTCATCTATTTTCAGAAAGCTTGACATATCGTTTTTTCATCAATTTGCAGATATCTTTTTTTCGAATTTTATCAACATAATTCATTACTCATCCCTTAACGAACCTATAGTGCTAAGACCATCTTGAGCGTTTTCGCAGAAGTTTCCTGAAAACTCTGGAAACTCCGACATTCTGAACTTGCCCTCGAATTGATCTTGCTTTTTTGTTGCTAACTCTGTGTTTCGTGCATTTAATGTCATGTGTGATTTCAGTCAAGAGTCTGCATAAGGTGAGGAGATCAGGGAAATGTGTGCTTCAATATGTATGTATCAAGGGTGCTTTTGCTAGTTTTTTTTGTTTGGTGCATTTTTTTTTCTTCCTGTAATATTTATGTGACTAACAAAATTAATTGTTTCTTTTTTTTTCTTTCTGTCAACAGTGTTAAGCTTAAGAACCGTGATTCGCCGATTTAGCAATTTTTATTGTAGTGAGTACTTTTGAGGTTTATTTGACTTTGAAGTAGATGCATGTTTTTTATATCATCAGTATCTCTGGTGCATCAACTGTGTTTTCGTACATTCTTAGGGTGGATTTTCAGAGATGATCAAAGATTTCTTATTGTTGAATATACTATGATAAATATTCAGGAGTCCAACTCCATAAATTCTGATAAAATGACAGCAATAAAAAAAAACAACGAAATATTAAAAATTCCCCCAAAAATCTTTTTTAATTTTTGGCATTATTTTTAACTATGTAAAATATGGATGTTTGATCAATAAAGAACAAAGCAACTCCACGCATGCGTGCAATTGTTGATAAGAAAAAGAGAATTCTTCGATTTTTATCGAAAAAAAAAACAGGTGAACTATAATGGCTAACCTCGTTAGCTTATGAATTCAAATTGGTATATTTTTAGTTATTTTTTCTACTCCCACTATTTTGAACCGTCCATTACGTATTTGACAGCTGTCATGTGATGGCTCATTTACGTGTATTCTGAATTAATGGCCCAAAAACTGAATTCATCGAATTTTCGTTTCAAAATCTTTGAAAAATTGAATTGAAAATCATATTCTTAGGGAATTTATTCTTTGACAGTCTGTGGATTGGTACTCTATCTAGTTATATCCTTGAAGCAAGCAATTGTTTTACCTACTTGCTTGTCATCCAGTGTCTCGTTGATCGTTGAAAATGAAAGATAACTAAGAAATTTTTGCTTCACCAGCGGAAATCAATGCAGAAGCATGGTAGAAGTAAAAAAAGTACTACGAAACTCGAGGATAAGGCCAATTATGCCTAGCCTACTTATCCTCGTTAAGTAATATACTATTTTCTAATCAGTTGATGTACCCGAGCTACATTATCAGAGATAACTTTCTAAACACTTTCACTGTTTTATATCCACAGATCTCAGTCTGAAGTGACATTAAGGGAAGACTCTACCATACAGGATGTAAGGTTTTGAAAATAATCCTTTGGATGATATTGATCGATTTATATGTTCTTAAAGTTCCTGGATTCATTATATTAATATGCAAGTCTTGTTGAGATATTCTTCAATAATCAACTACGAGTTTTGTTGGTTTGTAGCAGATGAATAGTTCTGTAAACTTTGAACCCTAACAGATAATCCTAGAAGAAGGTTACCATTATTTGCCCTTGAACAAGATGTTATCATTTTTTACAGATTGTATATAATTGATAAGGGAACGAGTTTTAAGGGTACAAACATGTTTTACTGGTTGGTTGAATGTGAAGTGTACATATGTTTTAAAAAATGTTTTTCTAGTGTTAGTTTTTTATTGAAAAAATATATGTTTTATTTTATTTGTGTTTTACTTCGCTCAAAGAAAGAACAGGTATTCAAATCTGTTTGAAGTTGGATGTTTAAGGTCTCGTGCCAGATTACTGACTCTTTATTGAATAAACTTAAGACGAGTTTCTTTACAGGGTAGAAGCTTGTTCTATTGGTAGATTTCTACTTCATTCAAGTTATCTCTCTTTGAAGCTGATCAATCTGTGATTATCACAACCAATTTAATATCAGAAAAGTAACACATTTAGTTAGTTCTCTAAAACTCAATTTACTACTGATTCATTGACAGCTCCTACGATTTTTTCAAAGTGCTGTGAGTGGTGTCTTGAGCATAGCTACAAATATTATGAGGAATTGTAGACATTTTGGGAAAAGCGATGTGTAGATGATAAATAATAGTGGTTCCAGAGGAGATACCTGAGGCACACCATTAACTATTTTCGGAAAGCTTGACGTTTTGAAAATATGTGGGATGGCGTTTGAGGAAATACTCTATGAAAGAACAGCATGGGCGGGGCAGCCAACATTTTCTATAGTTTATGATATTTTTTTCAAACAGAATAGCATTTGGTTATAAGGAAGTTGAAATACTGACAATAATAATTATGACAACACATGAACAATTTTTGTCACTTATACTTCTAAGAACATCGATTGGCAAGCAAAATTATTCCTTTTTTTTTGAAGACATGTTTGCAATTTCATTTCAGGTTTTTTTGAAATATGTGTATTGATTTAAAAAGATTCCACTTCTGATTATTCATGTTAAATGTTTCTATTGAACAATTTTTAGATTGTTTTACCTCCACAGGTGTGAAAAATGCTTAGATGATAATTTTTTTTGAGTTCTGATATTCTGAATGTATCATATTTCAATCCTGACTGGCTGAATAGGTAACCACCCAAGGCCATTAAAAAAAGATTATATTGTAAAATTTCAACAAACAATTCAATGTTATTGAATTGAACTGGACGATACTTGATGAAAATCCATATTAACAAAAATATATACCAGGATAACTCTAACTTCAAAAACCATTATTGACCATTTGCTACTCAGTAGAGAATCTGTTAAAATCAAGTCTGTGAAAATACAACCCAACCCTTTATCAGATCATAATATCATGAATTTTCAAATAGTTGAAATTATCAAAATTCACGAACCGAAAACTAAATACACAATAAACAAAATTGACCATAACAAACTCAAATTATGCTTCAAACAAAAAATAACAAGCCTACATATAAATACATTTGATGAACTTATTAATCTAATAAATATGTGTAAAGAAGAGTGTAGCTATAGTATAATTGTGAATAAAAGAAAAAATAACATGTGGATGAATAAAGAAATTTTGAAACTTGTACGAGAGAGAGATAAACTCTATAGAAAAGAAAACTTCAAAAGCAGACGAATAGCAAGAACAAATAACGACTACAGAATTTTGAATAACCGAGTGAAAAACTCAATAAAGAGTGCTAAAGACAAATACTTTGCCAGGGAATGGCATAAAAATAAAAATAATATAAGAAAGCAATGGAGATTTATAAATAAACTTACAAAGAAAAACAAAAAATCTGAAATAATAAACGAAATATTGGTAAACGGTGAAACTATCTCAGAAAACAAAACAATATGTGATATATTCAATAATCATTTTTCAAAAATTGGTTATGATATCATTACCCGAATTGAAAATACAGGAGACAACAATTGTGGTGAAGAAATCTACAATGAGAAATCTATGTTTTTGAGTTTAACAGATCACAAAGAAGTACGACATTCCATAGAAAATATTAAAAAGAACGCTCCTCCAGGATATGATAATATAACATCAAATGATTTACTCAATTTGAAAGATGACCTGATTCCAATACTCACAAATCTCATTAATGAAGTTTTACGCACAGGTACCTTTCCAGATGTCCTCAAAATTAGCAAAATCACACCAATTTTTAAGTCCGGAAGTAAGAAATTATTAGGCAATTATAGACCTATATCTGTGTTGAGCATTTTTTCAAAATTAATTGAAAGCATATTGAAACAAAGAATGCTTTCCTTTATTGATAAATGTATAGAAACAGATAAGTATCAATATGGTTTCCTTAAAAATAGCGGTACATTGAACGCCACAGCAGATCTCCTAAATGAAATAACAACAGCAATAGATAACAAGAAAATTGCGGTAGCTATATTTGTTGACTTGAGTAAGGCCTTTGACGTTGTGAGTTTGGATATTAAAATAATAAAAATTCTCTTCTATTCATTTGAAACAAATAGCAATTCACTTTATTCAGAATTAGGATTATATCCACTGAGAAGTCTTCTAGAGTTGGAGCAATGTAAATTAGTGTACAGGATAATCAACAAACAAACAAAATCGAATATAGCTCTAAGATTTTCACATGACATCCACTCACATAGTACAAGGTCATCACATCACATTTATTTATCCAGAGTAACCACAAATGCAGGAATCAACAATCCAATTAGTCGAGCCTTCAATATATACAATCAATTACCGAAAATCGTTAAAGAAACAACTTCCCTAAGTAAATTTACAAAAGAATTGAAAACATACCTGGATATTCTGTAAGTGTGTGTGAGGTAAAATAAAAAATGGAGTTGAAACTGTTATATAGTAGTCGAATAGGAAACTATTAACTATTAACTCATGTCAAAAAATTTAATAATGTAGGTAGTAAAATAGGGTGATATATTCAAAAACAAAAATATGTACAAGTAGGGTGTAAATGTTTATATGATAATATAGACTAGCATAAAAAACAGGAAAAGGTTGAAACAAAGATTGGTTAGTTTATATAGGATAAGAACATCGTTATGATTCATTGTAGTATCTCGATACCAATGTCATTACATTGCATAGAGATTGTTATCTAATAGATATTATAATTATATTTCAGAATAATAAAGTTTTCAAAAAAAAAAAAAAAATATTACAGTTTCCTGTATGATTTTCACTTACAATGGGTTTACAAAACCGCGACACGTGTTTCGCTATTACAATAGCTTCTTCAAGCAAGATAAATAAATATTCTATAATACGCTATTTATATACAAGTAGGTCGAACGTCTCTTACAATAAAGGTCCGACTTAGGTCCGATATTCGACCCATAATTTGTCCAAATACTAATTAGTTACATACGAATATTATTCCTAGAAATAGAATTATTGGCCGGGAACATATTCAACAATGGGGAGTTATTTAATTCAACCTGATCATTCAATAAATATTCTGAATTTTTCCCTCTATTGATTTGGAAATCAATAGACTAACTAACTAACTAATTAGTATTTGGACAAATTATGGGTCGAATATCGGACCTTTATTGTAAGAGACGTTCGACCTACTTGTATATAAATAGCGTATTATAGAATATTTATTTATCTTGCTTGAAGAAGCTATTGTAATGGCGAAACGTGTCGCGGTTTTGTAAACCCATTGTAAGTGAAAATCATACAGGAAACTGTAATATATTTTTGTTAATTCAATGTTATGTTATTCGTCATTTTGTATAATTCTGAATAGTATCCCAGTTTTGAAAATATAAACTCAACCACTTTCGTATCAAAACAATAAGCCAAATGATGGTCGGCTGAAATGACCACCAACCTATCAAGCGCCATCTACTTGCATTGTTTGTAGAGATATAGTTAGTCAATATCTGGGTAAAGAGGATTTGAAGCGTTTTTGTTATGCTATCTACAATATAATGTCGATATTTTCATTTGCTTTTTTTCCCTGAATTTCACTTCATTGTTCTTTAATGTTTAATGAACAGGATGAAATACAATTATTGGCCCCTCGACATTGTTTTATGTTTAATATTCTATGTCATTAATTTTTATTCATAGACTTTTTTCTATTTGCCATAATTTACGACGTATCCTTCTCTGAAGGGAAAAATAAGTAGAGTTGTCTGTTAGTTTGACTGAAATGTTGTAAGGAAGATAATGAAGCTTCAAAACGAAAGAAATGGAATTAAACATAATTGGGAACTTCAGTATTGAATAATTCTTCAAAACATGACTGATTTACGATATTGACAAAAAATTTCAACTTCTGTTTCTGAATTTACTGCCATCTTTTGGCATTACATATAAGTGATAAAAAAAAGGTTTTATTCGAGCTAAGACGTCTGTAAGTATCCATAAAATCAATTGATATGGTTGACTCAAATATCTTTTTTCTCCATAATCAATGGTGAAACCTGTTGCTTATGAGCAATAAAATATCATTTTAAAAATACACAACGTAAAAAAATATTGAATAATAATAAAGTTTATTCAAAATTCATAAAAATGAGCAGGTACATCAATCTGTAAAAAGGTGAATAAACGATTCCATTATACTCGCGAAGTTAAAAACTTTTTGCGGGAAAATCAGAGATAAGAATTACATGTATATATGTTTCATAAATTTGTAGATTTCAACAAAATAATATTAAAAAATGAACTAATTTAGTCAACTGAAGTGGAAGATTTTGAAAAAAATATTGAGAAGACTCTTGAATCCATTTTTAAATCTCTAGTTTGAAGGATAATAATGACTTGATCATTTTTATATGTTCTGAAATCAAATCATAGTGGAATGGCAATAAATATTTGAAATTTTCCTGAGACAATGTTGTTTTATTCCTATTTTTCAATGAGATATTATTGGTATTCCTTGTTTTATAAATATGATCATTGAAATTTATATTCATTTTGTGTTGATAGATATAAATCAGGATGTTATACCCGAATAATTTTCTGTTTCTATGCACAGATTTTCACTTGGCATAATGCAAAACAAAAATATAACAAATTTTATTGAATTAGGATAAAATCTGGAGCAACAATGAATCAATTGAAACTGGTAAAAACTCAATCAAATTACAGAATGGGAAAATCATGACAATAAACTCCTTCACCTCCATATCTTACTCAACTTTCACTTCCAATGATACATCCTCTGCCTTAATAATGCTATTTGAATGATTTTCTGACTCATCGTGATCAGAAAATTCCTTTTTCTGGCTAGGCAATTCTGATTTAGCCAAATTATGTTTGATCCTCATGTGGTGTAGCAAGCCTTTACGATGTTTATAATCATTATTACAAATAGTGCACTTGAATAATCGATCAAAGCTATGACTTTTCAAGTGGTACCTCAAATCGGGGAGATCATAAAACTTTCTGTCGCAAATGTGGCAGGAATGATCTTTGACGCCTCTATGTCTCTTCATGTGACGTAGCAAATTGCCGCTCATAGGAAACTTCATAGAGCAATTACTACAGGTATATTTCCATTTCTCTCGGTCTGTGTGCATATGTATTTTGTGTGCTGTCAAACAACTCGTGGTATTGTATCTTCTTCCGCACTCCTTGCACTGGTATTGTCTTCTGTTCAGATGGATTTTATTGTGATGGTGCAAACTGCCTTGGTTGTCAAACGTTTTGCCGCAGTAAGAACAAATGTAAGGCCTTTCTTTGGTGTGTTTTCTCTTGTGAATCAACAATTCGTTGGATTTTGCGTATTTTGCATCACATAAATCGCACTCGTACAAGTCTTCAAAAGTATGTTTCCTCCGAACATGAGTAGAGTAATTCTCCCAGGTAATGACTTTTCCACAATACTCACAACCCACGCGGCTCTTCGGTTCTAAATTACTTCTTCCTTTTAGCAAAAGTACTTCCTTCTTCAAAATACGGCCACTTCCAATTTTAAAATCTTCACCTCTTTCCACCAACTGTTGTTGCTCTTCCTCAGTCATGTCGTTTATAAATTGCCTTTTGTGAATTCTATTATGGACATTCAGACCCCATTCAGATGGGAACTGCAGATGACACTCGTCACATTCGTAAACAAATTCTATGGTATCTATTTTTTTTTCAGAATAATTCTGCTCAGCCAACAGTAACAGCTGCTCTTTTCTCAATTCCTCACTGAGTTGACAAGTCTGCATGAAATCATATGCTGATTCTAGTTTTTCAATGCACTTTTTACAAATTTCGAGGTCTTTGGTCCATTTCTAAAAATAAAATTAACAATTATGTTTTATCAAAAATCTCTCTCTCTATGATTTCTTGGCATTTGCTTCCGTACGGCTCATTCAGCCAGTATCAAAAATCAATTCTGAAAAGGTTTGTCTCGACTACAGCATCTAGTTGTATTTTGAGCAGATGTCAAAACAGGGTGCTCTACTTTTCCTCTCTACTTTCAATGACTTCCAAAGGTCATTAAAAGACAATTCTCTTCTTTTATATAAGGCCTTGCCTCCAAAATTTTCGAATTTGCGAAATATATATCAAGTTTTTGATGAAAAAATTGAGATATTTGCAATATTCAATTCAGCAAACAAGGAGGTGGAGTATGCATTTTAACAACCTTTGATGGACTGAGTTTGTGTTCAGTGGCTTAAAATATGTAAAGTTGGTCAAGAACTGTTTTCAAGTGGTTACTGTGATTCACACAAACCTTTACCATTGATTCATATACTTACTTGATTCCGTACACATATTGAGAGTTTGTGTTGATGATTTAGGTACCGTCCATTTTTTTCATATATGTTTTCTGTTAATAAATCATTTTCTATACACACACAGCAAAAATCTTCCGAAAAAATGGATTTACTTTGATGAATCTTTTGCTCTTCTCGCAATTTCTCACCGATTTCGCAAGTCTGTATGAAATCATATGTTGATACTAGCTTTTCAATGCACTCTTGGCAAATGTTGAAGTCCTGATTCCATCTCTGAAATTCAAATTTCCAATTGGAGTTCATTCAAAAATCAATTCATTAACATACTAACTCGATTTGGTGCACATTTCAAAAGTTTGTGTAAATAACTCAGCTGGTGTCCATTTGTTTTATTTACGCTTTCTAATTGTGAAACTTTTTTCACACATACGCAGCAATACTCTTCCAAGTTCATCTCCAAATCTCCACCATTCAAAAAATTGTTAACGATAAAAGCTACTCAGCCATAAAAAATTCAACGAAAAAAACGATAAAATGACAAGACACGACATTTGACATATGTCAATAGTCACGACATTGACATGTTGACTTCTTCGTTTTAGGCTGGATTCCCATGCTTTCGACCGTTCGAAAATATTACGGATTGTATCCGCACAAATCAGTCAAACTTTCGTATCGTTGAATGAGAATCCACCCTTAATGTTCGAAGCTTTTCCTTCGATAAAGTAGCTAGTATTGAAGTATTTATGGGAAGAATCCTTAGAAATTGAGTTGGAAATTGAAAAAATCGTGAACCATAGAGTTCTCAATTGTCTCTGCAGTTATCCGTCAAAGTGCTCAATTTTCATTGTAACTTTGGCAAAATAAAAAAATCGTATTTTCAGACAAAATTCTATCAGACATGGACAGGTTGTGAAAACATTGACAGAATTTCGGAAAAACATGCGGAATTCTGATCCGTGTTTAAACTGCGCTTTCCTCAGGTACGGACAATTGATCGATCAAACGAAATTACCTGTGAAGTTCAATCGTTATTTGAGGTGTCTCGTCCGTTGATATTCAGGTCTATTCTGGTGACCTTTTGAATCTTGAATATCGCCAAATCATATTATATTCAAGAGTAGGAACAAATGCACTTACGGTGCACCTGTACCTTCACCGTTTATCTAATATTTGTTATAACCATGAACATATAAATATTTCTATATGATTTCTGTTTTCTGTTATATGAACAATGCATTTCGTGTGTAAAAGAATTAAGATGACTAAGGGCCAATTGTATAGGTCCATTTTAAATATGATATAAAGATTAAACTACGGATTTGACAAGATTTAGCATGCGAATTCTGTCAAATTCTCCTTCTAAATCGCCACCTAGGGTTCAAACCAAACATATACAACTGGCCCTTATTATCACTCATCATTATATAAACATCTCAATTCATTTTTCATCTAGGATGTTTACGCTTACGAGGCGCCTTATATAATTACGATTGAACTTCACAGGCAAATTCGTTCAATCCAAAATTATATTTAGAAATTACCTTTCCGAGAATCAAGGAGCAAATTACGTAAAGTCAGAAATCTTCTAGACATTGACTCATTATTCAAATAAAAAATAAGTATTTCCATTCATTCAACCAAAAATGAAAAAAAAACATTCCAATCTCTTTTATGTCATAATTTCTGTTAGCCATAATCATCTCAATAGACAACAGCATCATTTGAAAGCTTTACAATTCAAAAGCAATATTGGAAAAAAATCGTTAAACTTCTTCGGAATCAAAATTTGTAACAGTCTGCCATATACCTAACAAAATACAAAAAATCCCTACTCGAGAACCAGTGAACGAACATTTCGCCTGCGCCCCTACTAGGAATGAATCAAGAATAACCCTGCCGTCCCTGCCCATAATACTGTTACTCCTATAGTTATAGCATAAGAACCCACTTACTAAATGGTTAAGGCTTTCGCGGCCGAGGTTATTAGTATAACTACTTCTCTTCGGGCTTGAAGGCCGTCGTTCTTCGAAATTTCTTCCTGACGTTTCGCTAGCGCGAGTGGCCAGCTTCTTCAGAGGCTTATTCATCTCCGATGTCCGACAGTCATCGGAGATGAATAAGCCTCTGAAGAAGCTGGCCACTCGCGCTAGCGAAACGTCAGGAAGAAATTCCGAAGAACGACGGCCTTCAAGCCCGAAGAGAAGTAGTTATACTAACCCACTTACTATTTACCAACTGACACCCTGTATGTGAATTTGACAGCATGATTTGGTTGAGTTTGAGTAGCTCTAAGCTAGACTCCGCCAAAGTCATTTACTCTCATCTGTGTAATCCACTACTGTATCTTTGTTAATAAAGCCGATTTATTATTATTATTAAATATCAATCATATCGAAAAATAAGTAATCTAATTCAATTGATTGTTTTTGTTTGTTTTTCTCTGTTTTGTTAACCTGACATTTGCTCCTCATAGTTTCATAGATTTTGTATATAATAATTTATATAGACATTTGTTCCTTGGGATTAATAACCTATCATTATCATATACTTGATTTTTCATAATCAAATAGATGATTCAAAGCCATATTGTCTGTAATTTTATATAAATCTTCAGGATTTTCTGAATATAATAAACTTTGTTCATTAAGCGATATATTATACTTTTTTTGTTTTTTAGAGCAAACTGTAATGAATCTGATATGAGAAACCATGAAGGCACTTTAGAGGGTGTTTATTAAACATGCGGCAAAAATTTGAGGGACTATTCCTTGGGCTATTCTAAGGATATTTTGTCCTCTGATGATTTTGATAGGGCGCTTTTTTTCGAAGATTGCGTTACACCCAGCTATTATCCAATTTCCCAAATCTTCCACATCTGCAACTGGAGTAGTATTTTTTATTAGTTAGTGGGTCCAGTGTAGTGCGCGTACGTATAGTTGATTTCGGCTACGTTAATAATTTCAAAACTACCAAAATTGTTATTGTCGATTTTTTTTTGCCCCGTATCTTCGAAAAAAAGCGCCCTATGGAAAATCATCAGAGGACAAAATATCCTTAGAATAGCCCAAGGAATAGTCCCTCAAATTTTTGCCGCATGTTTAATAAACACCCTGTATATTAGAATCTGAACGTTTTCATTCAAAATTTGAATTCTTTTAATAGCTCCCACAAACGTAACAATAGATTTTTTTATTTGTTAATATGATTCCCGAAATTTAATATCATATCAATTAATATACCTAGATATTTATGATTAGGAACTTCAGCTATTGGTTTATCATATATTTTCAAGTTTAATTTTATTTATCTTCATGTTTTTTTGTTTAAAAATCATAAAAACAGTTTATTCCGAATTGAGGGTTAGGTTAATACTACACGTCTATTTTCCAATAAGGACAATTGTAAAAAGTTTCTCATTACTATTATATTTGTTGATTTGTACGTTCAGTTTTGAATAAATTGAATGCATGACCTTTTATATCATAGCTATAAAATAAATTTATAATTTGAGACATATCAAAAAAATCATGCATATTCCAAATTATCAATGCCCTCCTTCCAATATTACACCTGATTTCAATATACGGCTAACCTACTATCATCAGTATAACTACTTCTCTTCGGGCTTGAAGGCCGTCGTTCTCTGGAATTTCTTCCTAAGGTTTCGCTAGCGCGAGTGGCCAGCTTCTTCAGAGGCTTACTCATTTCCGATGACTAAACGTTTCGATTTCCTAAGGCGTATTTATATTGATGCAGGTAGTCTGGAGTGTTAATTACTTCTGTCGGGTTCGGGGAATAATCATCATTATTAGTTGCCGCACTATCTGCCTTGATTTCATTAGTTATTCTTGATTACCTCAGAATGGGATTCTAAATTCTGTTCAGACTCAACGCTTCTTCTTTTCTGTTGAAATTGTCCGTATGTTTTTGGATCTCTATTGCCTCCCGTATCAGTCGGCTATGGTAATCCTGGTTGGGGGCAATCAGCTTAGCATTTTCGAACAGAATCCTGTGGTCATCCTCACTCAGTGCATGTTCCGCCACCGCCGATTTATCGGTTTGCCCCAACCTGCAGTTCCTTTGATGCTATTTGAGCCTTGTACTCATGGATCTTTTCGTGGTACCGATGTATACCTTCTCACAGGTGCACGGTATGCGATAAACCCCTGCTGCTGATAGTGGGTCTCTTTTGTCTTTAGCCGACCTGAGGCTTTGTTGGATATTCTTGGTCGGCTTGAAAACTGTTTTTATGTTATATTTCCCAAAGAGTTTCCCAATTCTGTCAGTGACCCTCGAGATATATGGCAAATATGCATTTTCAACTACCTGAGAGTCCTCCCTGTTTTGAACCGTGGAACTCTTCAGACTCCAGACTACCTGCATCAATATAAATACGCCTAAAGAAATCGAAACGTTTAGTCATCGGAAATGAGTAAGCCTCTGAAGAAGCTGGCCACTCGCGCTAGCGAAACGTAGTAGTATTTATACTAATAACCTCGGCCGCGAAAGCCTTAACCATTTTGTCTACTATCATCACGCTGTACTCAGTATAAATTGGGAATTAAGGAAACAGGTTCTATCCAAAATAATGGAAATATTTATTGACGAATGGCGAGGGCGAATACATTCCTTATAAATCCCTAAAGAAAAGGGTTTTTGGGCTTACAAGTACAATACAGAGCGTGAATGACTCTGCAATTGGGGTTGTGGACAAGGAAATTTTCGATTCCTTGTTTGGTAACGCTGGTACCCGTCAAGTCTATCAGCTCTATTTCCAAGTTCGCGATGAAAGTCAGCGTGAGATCTGTAACTCGTCTGTAGCCCCTCAAAGACAAGCGCCGCAAAGATAGTTTCTTCTGGCGGCCCCTATCTTCGTCTTCTAGAAGCCAATACCTTCTGGGATCGGGAGCAGCGAGTCTGGAAACGACAAAACGCAAAATTAGATAGATATATATTGTTACGAAATCGAAACAAATACCCTACCGCCGCCGCTGACTACAATAAAATAAGGCCATAACACACCGCTCGTTTACGACCTGGCGGAAGAAAGTTTGAGCTCTACGATTCTAGAGACGACTGAGAGTTCCAATGTAGTGGTATATAAGAAGGTATTACATCGGCAGACGGCAGAGTTTTTATTCAAAGAGCGTTGGATGTTTTAATCAGTTGAGAAGTCTAAGTGTTTTGTAAGCGATTTATATGCCAGTGCAGTACATATTGTAAAGTAGAGTTAATAAAAATATAGCTGATACAATTTTAAAACTGTTGCACGTCATCATGGGCCTGGTTGAATTTTGAATATAAATCAAGTGATGTCTTGAATATTAGACAAGGAAACTCGAAATTTTTCACAAACCTTCTTTGTTAATAGATACTTGTATGTTATTCACTGAAATATAGAAGCTCATCCATGAAAAGTAATTAAGTAAACGCTTCATTTTGATTGGTTATTCCGTAAGGGGGGTAATTAGTCGGGACGGTACTGACATATTTGTCTAAAAGTTGTTGATAATGACTTCGAAATGGAAGTCGAAACGTCGAACGATCGAAGAAAAACCATCAACGGATATAAACCCCGAAGAGACAATTTTCGTAAATATATATATATATATATATTTGATCGGCTAGGCTTCCGCGGTCAGAAATGTGCTGGCAGGAACTTCCGGTTGATCCGCGTCTGGAAAGATTTACTTGTCTACGTTTCGGCTCCCATTTCGGAGCCATTTTCAAGACTGAGTGACCTTGCATCTAGGTCTGAGTTGTCTCACTAGCTGGCTATCATCACTGGAGATCGAGGATTGGAGGTTGGTGGGATTTAAGGGTTCATTAGTAATTATGGCAGGATCAGGTATCGGACGGTCGATGGGAGGTTCGAACGGATTTGTTCCCAAGTCGGAGTAAATAGAATTATGTCGGACCAAGAGTGGTTTCCAGGTATTGGGGAGTCTTTGAGAATCGTCGCGTTTATTGAGACAGTTGGGACGTTAATATATATATATATATATATATATATATATATATATATATATATATATATATATAGACTTCACGCTGAGGTCTCAATCTGCCTACTCGTCAGGTGTTGTCACAGGGGGCAAGGGTTTGTGACTTGACGCCGGGGCCTCAATCTGCCTACTCCCCAGGTCTCGTTACGGGTTCTTTCTAAGGTCTCAATCTGCCTACTCCTTAGATCGAACTGAGGTATCGAGGGATGTTGAGTGGTATTTAAAGCAGCGGGTGCTGCTAAAGCACCGTCGGATATCTTGGTAGGGACTGGGCATCTGGAAATTAAGGGTTTCCATGCAGTTGGAAGTCTCTGACCGTCGTCACGTTTATTTAAGCAGGAAGGTCGCTTCTCGATTTCGATGGCCTCACGAATTATACGAGCTTGTAGTGTTTTTGCTGTGGCGATGGTCTTAGTGTTCTCAAAGTCTATATTGTGTCCTGTCTCTTGATGATGTTTGGACAGAGCTGAAGATGGGTCTGATTTTCGGACAGCAAGTTGATGTTCGTATACTCTACTTGTCACACGTCTGTTGGTCTGGCCTACATATGTTCTATGACAATCAGAACATGGTATTTCATATATACCCTGTCATTCGTTCACAATTTTGTCCTTGGGGGAGCGGAGGAATGTGGAGATTTTATTGTTGGCTGTAAATATCGTTTTTATGTCCTGTTTTTCGAGAATTCGGGGCTGATTTTGTCAGTAACACCTTTAATGTAGGGAAGGAAAGATTTGTGGGAAACGTTGTTGTCTGTTGGGTCTCTGGGAATGGAAGGAGAAGTTTGATTTGATGGCGGCGGATGGATCTGTCAATTTGATGGTCTGTGTGTGTATATATATATATATATATATATATATATATATATATATATATATAAAGAGAGAAAGATCAATTTGAAGGTATATACAGCATTCCATCCCAGCATTAGAATGATTCTACCGTAACGATCAGAAATATGAGTCATTCCGAGGTTTCAATGCATAAAGTACCCCGAAAGTTAAAAAAATAGACGGCGCTGACTCACATTCGCAAGAACGGATCACTCGCCGGCAGCCGATCAGGCATCCGATCCTGCGGCCTCCTGCCGGCGTCGGCGGGAGGATTCTTCTTCTTTTTTCTTCTAGGCGACCGCCCGTCCCTCGACGGAGCTTCGCTATCGCTAGAAGAAGAACCGTCGTCGTCGTCATTAGAGCCGGACGCGTTGCCGAGCGCACGCGACGCCCGTTCGTCTTCTGCCGTCGTTTGCGTCGAACTGTCGGCGGTCGTCATGCGCGCGGCGTTCGCCTCCATTTCGAAACGCACCGCCGGGCAGATCCGGTTGTGGTCTCGCGCGTCCTGCGAGTCCCTGGGGTAGAACAATAACGAGCACCGCAGGCTGTTGCATTCGACTATGTGCGGCGGCGGTTTCGACGTGCTCGGTTTCGGGTTGGGCAGTTGTTTCGGGGGCGCGTTCAGTAATTCGCGAAGCAAGGCGTTTCCTCGGCTGGAATAGAAAACCGTTATAGAGCAAGAGCCCGCGTCCGCCAGACCTTCGTTATTTTATAAAAGCTGAAAGTTTCTCTGCGTATTTCCCTAACACAGGTGAGAACGATCAGCGGCTATGAAGTTTGGATGATAGTTACTTCTTCAGATACCAGGTAGCAAAGGCGTATAAAATAGTACCTCACTTTCGTCAAAGTATAAAGCTCAGCTTTTTCATATCTTCTTCGGAATGATATTAGAAATCACATCATCCATTGCCGGACACTTACTTTGGTTTCAACCCTCTGCCAGACACCCCTCAACTTCATTAAATCATAATTATACTCACGTTTGACAGTATTTGAAGGGTTTTTGTGACGCCATCTTGCCTATATTGTCGATATTTCTGTTTACTAGTCAATGTAAGAGAAATTTATCTTCTCTGAAGAGTAAAGTAGGTGCAGATATCTATTTGTCAGTTTGATAAAATGATTTGACTGAAATATTGGCAGAAAGATGATGAAGCTTCACAGGAGTGTTAACAATAGAAGTTTATACGGAAAATAATTATTCAATCCTGAAAGTACTTATAAAAATATGAATGATGTAAGATATTGATGAAATTATTTCACATCTGTTGCTGAATTGCTTGCCATCTTTTGACGTTATGTATAAGTAATCAAGAAAATGTGCGCTTGAAGCTACGACATCCATAAGAAATATATAAGAAAACACATGACTTGGATAAGAATCTTTGCTATCTGTTTCCTGGCCAAGCAACCAAGATCCAAACTCCACAGTCGCTGCTTGTTTTCACCTTTGTTTGGGACACGCGCAGATGAACTTTCAGCTTTTATAATATAACGAAAGTCTGGCGATCGCCGGCTCTTAGGCTATTAAGGGGCGAGTTTTTCGGAGTGTTAACGTAGAACTAAGATGGTTATATACTGGTGCTTTCAGTGTTGCAATATTGTTTCAGACAAATCTGTAGACAGGGTGTCGTTGTTCAAAATTACGCCTCAAGGGTGCCCTTGTGGTTGAAATTCCTAAAAATTTTCGAGATCACTCGATCCATGGAACACATGCCAATACAGATCACTTTTGGTTGGAACAGAGAATAGAACGCGAGATCAATCTGACGTTTGATGAAAACAAACTTCATCTTCAATGACCTACCTCCAAGAATAATCTCACGTTCTAGTATATTCAATAACCATTTTAAAATTTCGTAGTGATCATAAAAAAAAACACAAGAGAAGTTTGCTGGCAACAACATTCTAGAGTGTGCACGCGTTCTGAATATTCTATAAATGCAGTGATATGTGTTTTAGATGTTTTCTGTTCAGCCCAGAAGATAACAAAAAATAATAATGATTTCACTCACCAGAAATAATGGCATTTTCTCACTTCACACATCCATAAAATTTGATCACAATTCTCACTCCTATTCGCTCACACGCATCAACGTGAATAATATTCGGCTGAATTGTGATCCTACTTCTAAACCGAGCTTTTGAATTGAAAAAACACTTGACATAGTCAGTGGGCATACTTGAAGACTGGCGTTAAATCAAATCATCTTTCGAACAATCTGTTCAGGCCAGTCTCAAATTACCTACACAGTAGGTTTCGGCTGGCACCCGTCAGAAAACAACTACTCCCCTGGCTAATACCACGAAGGGCATTGAATTATATCCGACCAGGTGCCAGTGCAGGTTTCTTCACAGAAGTAAATCCTGCATTTGCTTTCGTCGATACAAATGAAGGAATTGATTTTCAATTATAGGGACGGACACACTTGCAAACCGGTTTCGGGCTATTTGGCCACTCGTCAGTGCAAGGCAGTGCCATCATCAACATAAAGTCGATGATTTCCCATAATTAAAAATCAAACTCCTACACGAGTATCAAGCCCCGGCCAAAGCTGATGCGAACAACGAAGTTATTACGCCATCTACCAATGGACGAGATATAATTCAATGCCCTTCGTGGTATTAGCCAGGGGAGTAGTTGTTTTCT
Source organism: Zygogramma bicolorata (assembly GCA_032362365.1). Classification (NCBI taxonomy): domain Eukaryota; kingdom Metazoa; phylum Arthropoda; class Insecta; order Coleoptera; family Chrysomelidae; genus Zygogramma; species Zygogramma bicolorata. The sequence continues at coordinate 3,675,884 of JAVJAQ010005172.1, forward strand.
GACGGGTGCCAGCCGAAACCTACTGTGTAGGTAATTTGAGACTGGCCTGAACAGATTGTTCGAAAGATGATTTTCTTTTGAATTGAGATCATAATATTATATTACTCGAATGAAAATATCAACATCAACTAATTTTTTCAGCACATAGACCAGAATTCGCAACGACATAGCCACTTGGTAACACAGGACGTGCACATCACTGTCATCTCAACTGCGAGAGTGACGATACCTGGCGAATTTTTTGAGTTATTACTACGGTCTACGACATCAATTCTTGATCAAGTAGGCCAGATCGGTCGTTTGATTTACTGACAATCTTTTATATGGAGTGAAAACACCAGCATATCCACCTTACCTAGAACGAACTGAAAAAATCAAGAGTTAAGGCTGATTCATGCAACAATCATTATAATTACATCAATATAGCATTATCGTACATTTCCACTAAGAAAATGTTGCCTTTCATGCAACACTTTTCAAGGAGAGTTTAAACAGCTAATAAAATAAAGTAAGAATAAAATAAGGAACTAATCAAAATACATTAAGAATAAGGGCAGAAAACATGTGTTTATACAGATGACTAAAGTGAAATAAGAAATAAAAATGAACCAATCAAGTTGCAGCTTTTTTGACAATGACTTTTGTGTTCTCTGAATTTTACGTTTTCATTTTGACAGTGGCTACAGTAAATAACCTCCTAATTGTTGAGTTCTTTATATTTTGAATTTTGATTCCAGTACATATAACAAAGATTATAAGTAAATGATATTTTCAGGTTATTATTGAAAGGTTACAACTAAAATAATTTGAAATTCGAAACGTTAAGAGCAGAAAATATTTCGGTTATGCGCATTATCAGTTTCCAAACAAAAAAAAAATAGTGAAAGGTGCCATCTTTTGTTGTTATTCTTATTTCTTTTATTATTTTTCTTGTATGAACGCTATCATAAAGATCTATATGTTTAACTTCCTTATTTTATTTTATTTGCTATTTTCACTCTACATTATAAATTTGTTGTTGAAATGTTTGTTTTTCAATATAAAGATGTTCATATTAACGAACTAATTCTATTAAGGCACCTTCATCCATGATACTGCTGAATGCTGATGATATGAACACAAAAATTAACATCATTTAACCTAAAACCGTCAAATGACACGTCACTGCACAAGCGCATTTGCTGTCTTCACTAAGAATAGATGTAATTGAAATAAAGGTGAATGCGCTAATGTAATTGTATTGCACTAATGAATTGCATGAGCGCTTCAACTACAAAATGGGTGTTCTACTTTTCTCATGATAATGTAATGTTGATATAATTCTAATGATTATTGCATGAACGACCTTTAATATTGGAATCTTAACGAATGCAGAAGGGTACATTTTTAATCCACCCAAAACATTTGATGTGTCAAATAAAAACAGTTTTTTTTTTATATCAGTCAGCAACTTCTTGTATAGCGTAAATTTTTCCATCAAAAAATACAAGAACTAATTCATACAGTGCTTTTCTTCAATACCTCCCTTCCTCCTATTTTTTGAACGGGTCAACTCGAAAAATTGAAAATTGGAATGATGAAATTGATGCATGAATACTTTATTTTGGAGTGAAATTGACAGATGAAAATGTCGATATGGCGACTGGGAAAAAAAATTGAATTGAAAGGGGGGTTTTGTGACAATTTTGATTGAATTTGGTACTTTATTATATAGAGGTTTGTTCCCTCATGAAAAAATGATTTCTCCCAAAATCTGGTATGTATGTAATGTACACTAAGAACCTGTCTAGTGTTGTGAGAATGTGTAGTATTGATTCATTAAAAAATATTGCAGAGTGTTCCATCTTGTTTTTCACACAATGAATAAAAGTCCATGTTTTCAAGTGGTATATGAAATGAATGTCAAGAAGATTATGAGGTTTGTGAAGATTCACAGTAGGCTCCCCGTATTCAAATACATTTAATGATTTCATTATGTAAATAATTCAACGGATTCGATATTGAAGCGTTTGCCGTTGCCCATATAGATGTCAGACATTGTGGATTAGAATATACCCAACAAAAATATATTGATATCAAATACCTGAATGAAATTTCATTTCTCATTCTGAATAGTTTCCAAGAAATGTTTACTTGTTAAAAACACATAAGTCGATTTTTCATTGTAAATTGAAGTTTTATGGTCAGCAAAGAGTTTGATGGATCCCATAAGATTTAGTTTTGAAATTGAATTGATATAGATAAGAAATATGACTGGTCCTAACACAGAGCCCTGTGGAACTCCACAATTAATGTTTTTCAAGGAACTTATTTTATCTGCTAGACAAACATACTGCTGTCTATTAAAAAGCTAGGAGTCGAACTACAAGAAGAGATATGAAGGAAGTTACAACATTTCAGCCCGAAATTGAATTCTCTTACCATAATTATTAGAAAAACAAAAGTGATTTGGAGGCATTACCAAACGAACAAATCTTCATAAGAAATAAGACTCACGCTATTCTATCACTTCTTTGTTGTTGAGCCAGCAACTTCTTTCTGGTATTGGCAGGAGAGTCCGACGAATTCGAACCGCTACTGGTCCCAGGAAGTGATGAACAACTTGAACCAGAACGACAGTTAAAATTCATAGAACTAATTCTCGTTCGCGCTGAACTATCACTGTCGGTAGGTTCCGATTCTGATGTTTGTTCTGCGTTCGTCTCCGTTTTTGAACAAGAGGGACGGTTGTCGCTATCAGACGGAGATTCAGTACATGTTTGCGTTGATTTTGATGCGGTTCTCGATGGCGGTGGTGGCGTCAGGTTTTTTTCATTCAGTGTCTTGCGTTCACTGAAATAGAAACAATGGAGTGCTATACCTCACAGTATAAATTGCTTGTCTTTTCGAATTTTAGGTTGAGACTTCATATTCGGTCAAAACTTCCACTTGCCAACAACTTTTTATCATTAACTTATCCTATATTTTTAAAAATAGGGGTACTCTATTCTTGAACAAATTTTATATTTTTTGTTCTTACTAGGGCTTCGCGAGACCAAGAGACTACTCTTGATCTTGATACAAGTCCGAAACCAAAACTAAGACTTAATAAATGTTCTCCAGACCAAGACTTGACTCTCTAGACCAGGGGTTCCCAACCTTTTTTTAGTCCGGGACCACTTTTATATTATTCTTGTTAGCAGGGACCACTATGTGAAACTTACATATAGTGGTACATACATACCTACATTGTGAGTATAATAAAAATAAACTGCAATAACCAAACTGAAACTTTAATTAGGAACTCAATGGGATATTACAAGACAAAAAATAGTAATATTTTCAGGATAAACTTCTGTGATTTTCTATCAATGTGATTTCTGAGCTTGCATCTTCTTCACGAGTTCGGCTATCCTAGGACTAATATTGTTACTCAAAGCTACACGCAAATCATCACTCACTTTCAAACGATTCCTTGCCTTGTTTTTAATTACCAATAAAGCAGAAAATCCTTGTTCACATAAATAAGTTGTTGAAAAAATCAAAATATATCGCAAGGCGATTTCTCGAAGTTTGGTATAAGAAATTGCTTTTTTACACCAAAACGACTCAAGTGAATTCAATTCGAAAGCATCCTTGCAGTTTCTGTCATTTTGGAGTTCAATGAGTTCTTCCTGGATTTCTTCAGTAACTTCTCCAGCGTCCGTACTAAAAGGGTTACGAATCAGTTTTTGATCAACTTTAGCTTCTTCGGTATATTCTGGGAAGTAACGATTGAATTCATCGATCAACATTTGTAAATGAGTCTTGATGTTTTCTTGTATATTTGCTTCAAAAACGTCATACTTTCTGTCTTCTACAAGTGCTTTTAACGTCGCAAACGCAGAATAATTATTTTCTTCAATTTTACGTAACCACAACTTAAGTTTGCAAATAAAAGCGCGAAGTTTATCTTCAAAAATGAATATATTTGCGACGTTTTCCAATTGTTTGTTTCCAGAACCTTGCAGTTGTATATTCAATTTATTCAAGTGTGAAAATATCCACAAGATAAGCCAAATTCATTTGACATGCCGGATTATTAAACTGTTTTTTCAAATCATTCATTTTTTTGTCAACCAGAAAAATCTCAACCTCAGCTCTCAGTTCATATAATCTTCCCAACATATTTATTTTTAGTTTATCATTAAGGCATTCAGGGAGACTCTAGAAGCTAAGGCCTGGCGATGTATGATACAGTGCGTTATTGTTATTACCTTATGATTTTTCTGTTTTACTAACGTCGCCAGCCCGGAACGTGATCCCAACATTGCCGGAGCACCATCAGTACAGAGGGCAACGAGTTTATCCCACATAAGATTATGTTTCTCGAAATATTCCGATATTGAGTTCATGACGTCAATACCTTTCGATGTAGTTTCCAGTTCCCGTGAAATCAATAATTCTTCTTTAATTATGTTGTCGTCGTCTAAAAAGCGAACAAATACAAGTAGTTGACTACAATTTGAAATGTCGGTCGATTCGTCCCACTGCAAAGCGAAAAATGGCGACTTTTTTATTCTTGAAACAAGTTGCTCCTCGATATCATTCGACATAAGTTCAATTCGAGCTTTGACCGTGTTATTGGAGAGAGGTATATCCTGTATTTTTTTCTTGGCCTCTAATCCCAAAACTTCCTCGACGGCTTTGATCAAACACGGTTTCACGAGTGTTTCTCCGATTGTGTGAGGTTTTTTAGATTGTGCTATCAATTTAGAAATCTCAAACGAAGCTACTAATGATTTTTCCGATGTTGCAAATCTCGTACCACTAGACCCGAGTTTCATTTTTTTTAAGTTCTCTAATTTTCCTTCAAAGAATTCTGGCGGACGGTCAGAAAAATTTGGATGCACCGATTCTAAGTGGCGTTTTAACTTCGCTGGTTTCAACGCTTCATTTGCGAGAACCGTTGTGCACATAACACACTGTGGTTTTATTTCTCCGTTACTCTCTATCGAGGTAAATCCAAATTTTATATAACTATTGTCGTATTTTCTCTTAGGTGCCATGTTCTGGAAATAAAATATAAATAATGAAACCGAATACAAACCAAGAAAATAAAAAGTTAGGGTATTTTAATATGATCGTGTAAACTAGATCAAATTGAAATGATACTGTGTATTTTTGGAATAATATCCAAATCAGTTTTAGTTTGCAAACAATATACTACATTGCTATAGGTACGATACCGCCAAAAGACAAAGAGAAATAGACGCATTGAAAATGTTTGACCCGAAAACGATCATTTTAAAAACGTATGAAAATGGTTTCGAAACAAAATGTTCACTTACCTATTATGTTATTTACGAACAAATTCAAGACAAGAAGTTAAGAACAACAAATGATTCACTTCCTCGCACAGTCAATACTAAATACTATTACTGACACTCATATATAATGGACGACAGCGCAAAGCGTTAGAAATTCCTTGCACACGCACGATACACGCTCAATTGTAGTAGTAAAATATTTATTGGTATTTGATTACGATTTCCGGAATGCCGGAAACCATGCAAAAACCCAATTATTATATTGTTTTGCTAAGAGCCGATTATATTCCCACTTAGGTCTATTCTGTGGTGACTGCATGGTGACCTATTGATTCTTGAAAATCATTAGATTATTGAAAAATATTCAAGAATAAGACTAAGACCAATAATGCAATTATGGTACAATTCAAAATTTTTTCAATAGACATTATTTCTCGAAGATATTTCAGAAATATTTATGGTGCATATTCATATTCTTCCATAACAGTTGTCGATTATTTCCTATTAATCCACGGTAATTTCGCAGCGATGAAAATGCTCATAAGTAATAAGTGGTAGTATAGTAACTCACAAAACGGCAGCACTGGGTAACATTGCATTTAACAGAAGTTTGGACTTTGAACTATTTACGTTATTAACTTCGGTAACTGAAGTATGGCTTATCCATCAATATTATACGTTATTGTTATTAATTCTGTGCCGAAATGGATTGGATAAGCTGTACATAAATAATTATATACACGGTATGCATGCGCCAGTTCTCAAAACGAGTGGTCTCGTAATTTCGGAAAGACGTAGTCGTTAAAGTACAAAAAAAGCCGAAATGCTTTTGTTTATTGAAGCAAACCAAAAATTAATGGATTGATATTATTATTTTTCTGTTAGCGACCCATATTCCGTCCTATTTAATATTTACTTACGTTGATAGTGTTTTCTTTCATTTGATTTGGTGCGATTCGAATAGTAACAAAATAGTTCTTATTCTTTGTATTATAAATATATGATAAATTAAATGTTGGTCGTTATCATCACAAACAAGTTTTATTTGATTCAAAACACCTTTTTACCTGGTAATATATATTAGTATATACTGATATATCTATCTTAACCTGATAACAGTAAACAGTAAACCAGTGAACGGGCTCATCGAATACCAAAGTAACCCCAAACGCCCCACCTCAAAACTGTGATCACATCACGTTTAAAAATCACTGATATTAAAAAATCACAGTAACAGATATCAGTGTGATTCAAAAATCACGATATCGCTCATCTCTAGTACGCAGATTGCAGCCTTTGGTTGTATCATCTGCGCATTCTACGCAGAGCTGTACTGCCCCCACCACCGACGCTCTTCCAAGCCGCACGTGGAGCGCCGTGATTTGTCGAACTGCCGGGCGCCCAACAAAAGGCTCATCGCCCGCTAAATTTGAAATCATTCATGGACCATATTTTGACTTCTGCGGACCACTGGTTGGGAACCACTGCTCTAGACCAAGACCAAGAGTCATTCCCAAGAGTCTTAGTCTCGAAAGAAAAATAATGAACTTAAATGTACTCAATATTACCAAAAATCTGATGGTGATCCAGCTAAACTTGGCAACGATTTTTTTTTATTACCTTACCCTGTATATGGCTTAAAATTATATTCAAAATTACGGCATAGAGAGTATATAACGTATTTATTTATCGAAAACCAGAATAGTATAAGTTGCACCCACCATCCCAATATATTGAGTGGGTATAAAACTGTTATTTGTGGTGTACCACAAGGTTCAGTTCTAGGCCCTATTCTTTTTTTTTTTTAGTTTATGTAAATTCCATAAAAGAATTGTCTCTGAATGGAAAGTAATTCTTATTTGCAGACGATACTACTCTAGTTTATTCAGGATATAACTCTGAAGAAGAAAAAAAAGATATAGCTGATGATCTGAAGCTTTTATCGTCTTGGATGTCTTCTCATAAATTGAGTCTGAACTATGCTAAATCTTCGTTCATGTTTGTTTCGGGAAAAACAATACCCAACTCTTTGAGAGTTCCAATTGAATTCAAGAAAGAATCAATTGAATATTCCACAAACACAAAATTTTTAGGGTTATATATCGATAAAAATTTATCGCGGTCAAAACACATAGAAGTCTTGAGAAAGCGAATTTCACCAATTTTGGGAATATTACATATAATCAAAAATCAAATTCCAATACATTATAGAAAAACAATATATTTTTCATTAATTTATTCAAGAATCCAATACCTCATCTCAATTTGGAGAACAGCAAATAAAACAACTATTAAGCCACTACAAACTCTTCAAAACAAAATTATAAGATGTATATTCAATATAGAGCAGCAAGAACCAACAATCAATCTTTATAAACCTAGAGGATTATCAGATTTTCTTTTCTCTTTTCAAATACAAACTTTTAGTATTTATTCATTTGATCAAAAATAACGTTAAAATTCGAATTTGAAATTTACTATAAATACCCATGACTATTCAACAAGAAAAGCAAACGACTTTTCTCTGGCTGAATTTAAAACAAATTATTTAAAAAAATCTATTATGTATGAAGGCGTCATCTTTTATAATAAACAACTTACCGAAAACTTTGAAAAATACAAAAAATACTAATTCATTTAAGAAAAACTTAAAAAAATACTCATTATCTTGAACTTCATTCACTCTTTTTTTTAATAATTTCATTATATCTCAACCATGACTATATCATGCATAAGTTTTTTTTCTTCTTGTTTTTGTTAATTAAGCACTGGATTTAACTGCTTGAAATCAAGATGTTCCCTATTATAAATACGTGTTATTTCTTGGGAGCAATAAACGTTATTAATAAATATTGGGGACACGTCCCAGGTCTTTAGATTGACTGACAGTTATTCGATATCTGAAGTTAAGCAGCGTCGAGCGCGGTTAGTACTTGGATGGGCGACTCATGCAGGGAAGGACCGTGTCGAAAGCCCATACAACAGCAGCAAAATAGCATATCAAAGCACGCAGGCAATATATCGATGAGCACAAGATGTATTGAGGATATGCCGTCCTTCGGAGGGGACGTAAAACCAGCGGTCCCGAGTGTATATTATGCTTTAATCGAGTCACACCTGAGATATGGAATCTGTTTTTGGGGATCATGTGAGTCAATATTTTTTCAATATGATTTTTGTCTTGCATAAACGAGCAATAAGGTATATGTGTAAAGATAAATTCCAGGATTCTTGCAAGCCACTCTTTATAGAACACAAAATCCTACCACTACCTTGTATTTTTATTTTAGAAGCAGTATGTGTCATGCATAGCAAATATAAAAACGAAATACATAAGATGTCTAAATATAACACTAGACAAACACCAAATATAACATTACCAATCGACACAAATAAAAAATTCCATATTATATAATGCTAGAATATTATTCAATCACCTACCAAACGAGTTTAAAACTTTAAAAGATAAAAAACAATTCGAACAGTCTGTAAAAAATCCTCTACTAAAGAATGCTTTCTATTCATTAGATGAATTCTACTGTCAGAACTTCTAATGTTGTGGAGTTCGATCTTGTCTTATAGTCTTAGTAATACATTATTGCTCAATTTGATGTGTTCCAGTGATATTTATTAATTCTTTTTATTTTTATTTATGAAGTATTTTATACTTACACATGTTGTTGTCTATAACAATGTTATTATTCTCTATGTGTTTTATTTTTGTGTTTCATTGTATTCTAATTATGATTATTATTAGTCTTTTAACAGACCGTCATATCGACAGATATTTAATAATAATAATAATAATATACTTTATTCTCTTGCCAATATACAAAATAAAATTCAAGTTTTTGCGTTACAAGCAATTGAAAGGGCGAAGTTCAGCATTACAACAAAGTTGCTTGCTGTTCTTCCACTCAACCCGGGTAAGGCAGAATCACATCCGAATGAGACAGACAAAACACAATACTTTCTCCTTTTTCTTTTCCTGGCTACAAAGTAAGACCACTTCTGGCTACGAAGTAAGGAATTTTTTGTATTTCTTTCGGAAAATGGGGCTAGAAAGAGTTTTCAATAGTATGGGTAAAGAATTGAATTGTTTCACTATATTATATGAGAATGATCTAGTGAAGATTGCAGTCTTGTGGGAGGGAGGAGTGAGATTTCCTTTAGATCTAATATTTACATTATGTACATCAGTTCGAAATCTTATTCTTCTATATAGACTATAGACATTTTGGTATACCTGTATTAATTATTTTGTGATACAAAATACCACAATGAAATGTTCGTCTATTTTTCATGTTGAGCCAGTTGGTTTGTTTTAATTTATGACTGACAGGACGACTTTTTTTAATGCCATATATAAATCTCAAGCAATAGTTTTGAATTTTTTGATGATTATCATTGTTTTCTTGTTTTTCATTGTAAAAGACTTTGTCAATGAGAACTACGTTCTTCAGAAAATAAAGTATATTTGAATTGAATTGAAATTGAAACATCAAGATTAATATCAAGACCAAGATTACACTCATTTTTCAGGACCAACCAGTCTTGGTTGTGCGAAGCCCTAGTCCTGCCCTGTATACTGTTTGATCACAAGCCAATTCGAATGAATTTACGTTGATTATTGATCACGCACCAACTTTTGGCGGTATCTAAATTTCTGTTGTACAACTAATAAATTATTCCCATTTGTTATGGACTTCACTCTATAATGATTTTGACCAAGATGAATAAAAACCCTGGTGTGTTGACCGATATGCTTTTGTTCAGCCAATTCCTCTCGACCTGAGATATCGAAGAGTAAACTTACATTTTTTGACGGTAGGTGGTGTTGAGGTGGTGATACAAATGCGATTTTCTAAGGGTACATTTTCATTGAGGCGGCAGCTTACGAGTGATTTTCGATACTGGCGGTCTCATTGGATAAACTCTTGCGGGATCTTTCGTTCACCAATCGAATTATCAGTATACAAAATACGTAAGGTCAAGTTCGTCTGATAAAAAAGCTATTAATTTTTTTGAAATGTTTGACAGTTCGATTCGAATTTGAATTCACTTGAAAGTTCCTTTAATATTCAAAATCTTGTACCTACTTGTTGCTTCTCACGTTTTTCTTGTTTATATTCTTTTTGAGTGTTTATCGTTGCTGTTCTTGTATTTGTTTGATTTTATAGTGATAGTTGGATTTGTTATGAACCGATTTACAAAGCTCGAAATAAAACGCTCGTGAAACGTGTAGGTATTACTTATCCCTCATATCATCGGCTCGTAATCACATTAAAATTGCATTTTTTTAACACTATGAAGAAAGAAGTACTTACCTATTTTCGGTTCCTCAGAAAGTAGAAAGATAAGATATCAATATTTTCCAGTTTCACTTACAACTATTGTTTCGGAAGATTTTAAATAAATCATATCACAATCAATGAGTTTTTGATTTATTTTTCATCAAATTGAAAGCAAAAGGAATACCTAATAATCAGTCAAAATGTGATGACTACATAATTTCTAGCATTTCGCGGGAAAGCAAGAAATTGCATGCAAAACATGAGACCATGAAATAAACATAACCATAAATCTACAAATAATCGATTGGCCGTCGAGCAGACGGATATCATGTCATCACAGATTAAATTAAAATCACGTAAGGTGCGCCTCTGCTGGCAAACTCTCGAAGGCATCTCTTCAGTTAAAATTGATCAAAATCAAGATAGCGAAAAGTCGAGAAAATTTGCTTACAATTTATTAGGTATAAGTCAACACACCAGGGTTTTTATTCATCTTGATTTTGACTATGGATAGAGTCAGCGATAAACGACTTCCATTCTCTGAACTTACCCTGGAAACCTATTCGGAGGCGACATTCCATTCTCTTCCATTATCCTCTCTATACGGCTGCTGACATCGTCAGCGCTCTCTACGAGCTGATTGAAAAGCATAGCTTGCGCGGGACCGTCCGAATTGGAATGTTCTTTTTTTCTAGATCGTTTATTTTGCCCTGTATCCGAATCGCTGCCGCTATCGCTATTCGAGAGCTTTCTTTTGGTTGCCGATTTGCTCGAGCCAGGTTTGGGGCTCCCACTTCTAGGATTTGTTGTACGTCCGGTGTTATTGTGGGAACTTCCGCTTCTGGAAAAAAAGGAATAGTCTCAAAAGGATTCTTTCAGACCAATCTCGGTAGTGTAGTGGTTAGCACGTTCGCGTTTCGAGCGGAAGACTGGGGTTCGAATCCCCGCCAGGCCACCGTGCTGGGGAATCGCACGTTTAAAGGTAAGGCCTCGTTAATCCATTGCTCGCACAACTTTCGACCTCTGGGGGTTGACGTTCGTCAGCTGGTTAACGGAACGAACAATTTTAAAAGAAATTTTTTTTTTTTGGTCTCAACTATTGGGATCGTGCGAAGTACGTGGTAGTAGTAATGAAGTTGACTGCAGCGCGCGATGTGGACAAAACGAGTATTTTTAGGGGACCGTAATTTTCCGCAATGCTTCAGGCACATATTACAGAAACGAGTTTGGACAGCCAAGATGCCTAGGAACATGTGAAAGTTCGGGATACAAGTGGCGGAATCTGAATTGCTTGATTTTTGGCGGATGATTGAGCTTTTGGAGGTTTCCGTACAATATGTACAGTTGTCGCCCAAACGCTCCTGAGTCTTAAATAAACAATGAGATTGGAACCTTCGGTGTAAAAGTTTAAACTTTTCCTAACACCAAATTTTGCACACGACGTGCGTTTCGCTAACAAGGTAAGCATCTTCAGAAGAAGAGATTCTAGTATCAATTTTCTTCTGAAGATGGTAAACTTGTTAGCGAAGGAAGAGATACTAGTATCAATTTTCTTCTCCTGAAGATGCTAACCTTGTTAGCGAAACGCGCGTCGAGTGCAAAAATATCAGTTTGGTGTTAGGATAATTGATCTCTAGGAAAAGTTCCTGAGAGTCTCGTCTGAAGCTAAATTTGCACCGAGTGAAAATGTACAGTCGGGTTTTCCATTTTATTCGTTTGGCTAGTGAGAAGAGATCGCAAAAAAACGATAACGAGTGGTTAATCAAACACCAGAAGAAAACCATAAGCAACGAAATCAACATATAAACACGATAAAAACATCGTTAAACATTAAAGACAAAATGTCGAAGTGACATGACAATTGATTTGACACTTGACATGAAATTTGAAAAATGAGAACATTACGCTTCCTACTGAAAAAATAGGGGAAAACCTCCAAAAGCGTCGATTGTTTTTTCGCTACGAATATCTAAACAAAATCTAATCAGTGGAATCACCAGGGTTTCTAGGCATCTCAAAGTCAGCGATCCACTATCTTCACTTTTAACTGGAAGAAAATAACCGCAAACAGCGCCTTCGGTGGTCGTAGACCTAAGCTTCCAACTTTTACGAGGAAAGCCAGTTGGTACATAGTATTTGTGCTCAAAGTACAGTTTTCTTCTGAATTCATGCTGTCACTATCGACAGAAGACATACATGATGCTCTCATTTCTCTTAAAATTCTAGTCGAGTTACAGAAATTGATGTAATCTTTTGAACTGCGTCATATAATGTGAGTCAAAGGGTATGTGACGCCACGTATGCTGAAGGAAACTGCTTTTCGCACAGGAGATGTGTTGTAATGGTGGTGAGTTGAATTTTCATTCTTGGTTGCTTTCTATCGAACAATTAAAGTATGGAAAATCCGTCATCAGCTCATCGATAATACAGTATTCTGCATTCGTAGTTTCTACAGTTTTCTTTAATCCATCCAATTCTGTTGAATACTTGGAGTCAACAACAGCCGAAGGGATGTGACGCAATATATTTTTTTACATGCAAAGTTGAATTGGATGAGCTGTAAAAAGAGGGTAATGAATGAAGTTTTTCCCTATTAAAGTTTAAAGAAGCGCGACACGTGTTTCGCTATACAATATTTCCTTCGAGCACTTTCTAATAATAAATATATATCTGAAACAATTTAAAAACTGTTGCACGTCATCATGGGCGTGGTTGAATTTCAAAGTACGCTGTAGTCAGATTGTTATAGATTCATGGAATTTTAGAAAAATATATTTGTGGTCTCGGTAGTGTAGAGGTTAGCACGTTCGCCTTTCAAGCGGAAGACCGGGGTTCGACTCCCCGCCGGGCCACCGTGAAAAAATTCTTTTCTGGTTTTTCCAATAGGGAACTAGAGTTATATGCCCTTCCGAAGTTTCGACTCATATATTTTTGATAGATACATTCAAACTATTTTGAAAAATCAAGCTTTTCCCATATTTATGACCTGCAAATACTTACTGGGTTCCTACACAGTATAAATATTGTTATGTATAACATCTATATCCAGTAATGCAGTATTTGTAAGCCTCTTGGTGGTTTGTGAGCTTTGTTATCTTCAATCATTTGAGAGATCACACTCACACTATAATAATAAAAGGCACCGAATTTGAAATTCATTATAAACGTTCTAATGTATTTCCATCAATGGATTGGTACCAATGCGTTGATTTCATGTCGTCATCTATGACGTGCAACATTTTTTATTTTGTATTCACTTTGAATATGAACGAATTACTTAGGAGTTATAATTGATAAACATCTGAAATGGGACAAACACATACGAAGTTTATTATCAGAATTCGAGTATCTCAAAACATTTATGAGCGTAAAAACCTTAACATTCTTTATTTTTCATTATTACAGTCCCAATTGAATTATGGGATTCTGGCTTGGGGAGGGGTCATGAAATCCCACATTAGAAATCTTAAAGTTCTTCAGAAACGGTTTTTAAAAATAATATATAATAAGTCTTATTTGTATCCAAGTGAAAATCTGTACATAGAAACACATAGTATGGACATAAGACAATTATTCGGATATAACATCATGATTTATATCCATAAACACAAATTGAATAAAAATTTCAATAATCATATATTAATAATGCAAGGAATAAAAATAATATCACATTGAAAAATAGAGTTAAAACAACAATGTCTCAGAATTTTTTTTAAATATTTATTGCCATTCTACTGTGATTTGATTCCAAATCATATAAAAATGATCGAGTCATTAGTATCTTTCAAACTACAGATTAAAAAATGGATTCAAGAATCACGTCGAAATTTATTTCATGAAATCTCTCACTTCAATTGAGAATATTAGTTAATTTTTCAATATTATTTTGTTGAATTCTACAAATTTATAAAATATATTATACATAAATAATGTAATTCGTATCTCTCGCAACAAGTTTTTAACTTCGCAGGTATTATTGAATTGTTTATTCACCTTTTCACAAATTGATGTATATGCTCTTTTTTATGTATTTTGAATAAACTTTATTATTATTCATTATTACCCATCTGAATTTCTGGTTCCCGACGTCCCTTCACCTCCCCCTCTCGAAGGGTTCAGGATAAACACTCTGGGAGGAATTTGATTTCTAGCACCCTCTCTGGGAAGTGTCATTTCTTCTCCCCTCGACGGGGTACGATCGGGAGTGCTCGGCATTATCATACTGGAACCCATTCCGAAGTAACAGCAACCTCCATTTTCTTCGTCATCGGAGTTGGAATCTGAATCACAATGTGCTCCTGAAGCTGAAATGTCAAGAAAACAAAAAATGTTTGATAACTTTGTTTAGACGTTTTTTGGGGAAGTGGACACATCTGTAGTATCAAACTAAGATGCTTCAACACCCTGATTTAGGGACTTATTCCTATGAAAGTTTGGAGTGAAAATGATTACACTTGTCTAATATGATAAGAGTAAGATTTCTAGAAGGATGGTGCTGGGACCGATGCGATATTGTTTAGAATTTTATGGCGACACTTTTCTGTCATTAGGGTCACTTTTACGTATCGTGGTGTGTTTCTCAATTTCATCGCTAGTTGACGCTAATTGGAAGTGCATAGTCAACCGATCGATCGACAAACTATATTCTTTGATTCGAGCAGTCAACAAAATGAGCAAAATCTAATGTCATACTCATAAAAAACAAAATCGAATGAAAAGAACACAATTATAGGGAATTTGGCCAGTATTCTGAAGAAATGATATAGGTTGTTGATCAGTCAGCGTCCAAAAGTAAAAGTAAAGCCAGCCGTCAGGTCGGCCGTTTATACATTTTCTAGGAAATTTGTAACTTTCGTTGCAAACGCCATCTGAACTGATTTGATGTCGAAAAGCCATAATGCTTATTATCATAGTAGGCATGTGTCGCCAAGTATACCCCAAACATGCCCAGGTATAACTCAGTACACCATCCTGCTTCTAGACATCTTAGATAATAGGCATCATGACAAAATTTCCTAGGAAATGTATGAACAGCCTACCAGTCGGCTAGTTATACTTTTACTTTTGGACGCTGACCGATCTACAGCCCTATTATTTGTTTAGAATACCGGCCAAATTCCCCATAATTGTGTTCCTTCCATTTGATTTCGTTTTTTATAAATATGAAATTAGATTTTGTTGACTGCTCGAATCAAAAAGTATAGTTGCACTTCCAATTCTCTAACTAAACGTCAAAGACTTTCGAAACAGTCTCTCCAAGAGCAAGGAAAAAAATCTGTGGGAAAAATAGTTCGCAGCAAGTGAAATAATGTGTGAAGGTGATAAGTAACGTGTGCTTCTTCGGTTTTATCATGCAGAAAAGATAAAATAAGCATGTCTTCCCATATTTGAGAGGCGATAACTTCTGAACTAGGGAAAAGTGCCGCGTTTTACTTCCTCATTTGTATTCTTCACATCAGAACACAAGTTTTTGTAAGAATATTTTTTGAACGTGGATATATATGATAACAAAACTGTACCTCGAAACGAAAGGCAAATCGTCGACTCTTCAAAAAGGAACAAATATCGAACATGTTTACATTATGCTTAGGATATTTTGTGAATGATAATATATATTAGAATAGAATAGAGAATTTATTCGTTCATTTATTTACAAAGAACTCATACAAGTTATAGGAAACGTTAACAAATCATGGAAAGTATATATAAAAAACAATTCTGTAAAATCATACAAGTCACATTCATTACATATAAATGAAAAACGATACATATATAATTTAAAATGCATATTTGTCAATGCAAATATTCAGTGAACTGTTCAATACTGTAAGGTACTATTTCCAACAAAAGGAGTCATAGTTTTCCTTTGAATTGCTCCAACTTATTAATAGATTTATATTCAGTAGGTAACAAATTATATAACTGAGAACCAAGTATTTTATAAGATTTCTGTCAAGATGTCAGACGAGTTAGCGTAATATGAACCTCTTTATTTTTTCTGGTATTATAATGATGAATCAATTGACTTTTTATGAATCCATTGCGGTTTTTGTACACATATATTAACAACTCCATGATATATAAACCATAAATTGTGATAATATCATACTCTCGAAATAACTGACGACATGATGTCCTAGCAGAAACATTAGACATACATCTTACTATTCTTTTTTGTGTAATAAACACATCTTTCATATTAGAAGTGCTACCAAATTCCAAAAATCCATATAGTAATCTGGATTGGATTTGTTCAAAGTAGAATAACAATAGTCTTTGTCTGTTCATAACATTTCTAAGAAATCTGATTTGGTAACATTTACTATTCAAACTTCTCATAAGATTCACAAAATGGGTGTTAAATGTTAAATTAGTGTCCATACTGATTCCTAAAAACTTTATGCCTTTCGATTTTTGAATAGTCAAATCATTCAATTTGAGATCAAATTCTGGCATGTTTCCATAGTGTCTCAACTGTGAAGGGTGGAGTGAATAATTTTTTTTAAAAGATACTCATCCTTTCCTGAGAACAGGAGTGTAATATCGACTGCATATAAACAAGAAAACGTCCCTGGTCATATTTCAGGTAACTGATTTATATATAGAGCAAATAAAATCGGCCCCAGAACCGAACCCTCAGGTACACCAATTTTATTATGCACGTGTATTGATTTGAGCTGTTCGTGAACATTAAATGAATTATGTGATATTTTAACACTTTGGGTGTGATCTGAATTTTTTTCTTCCAGATTTTCTAATATCTTATCATAAATGGAATATATAGCTGTCATCGTTGAACGGCCTTCACGAAAACCGTGTCGATATTATTTTTCATAAGAAACCCCATCAGAATAGTCATCATAGCATATTATATATGTATATCCTTTGGTAGGTACTGCATATCGCAAGTCATACCTATGTTTTTTTTTTACTTCTGGTTAGTACAAAAAGCGGAAATATCGCAGGTGTTACTATCTCATAAGCTTCAAAATAAACAACTATTAGCACCGCTTAATAAAAAACGAAATATACTATAAATAGAGAATCAACTCAAAACTACGATGAACAATAAGATAACTCAAAATCAGCTGGATGTGGGGACCCATCTCTTAGGAAAAAAAATTGATTAGCATTAAATCATTTGACGTTGTTTGTAATGGCTGACAACTGGCGTCAACTAGCGATAAAATTGAGAAACACTCCACGGAACGTAAAAATGTCGACATAAAATGTATTCCAAACAATATCGCATCAATTCCAACACCAGACTTTTAGGCACCGCAATCAAAACTAGTGAGGAAACTTTTGGGATCTCATTTTTTCATTTGTTTAAAACTCAAAAGTAACAACATGAGAATGATATCTTTGACTACACAGACACAGTCTGTAGGTACTGCACATATATGGAATCCACTTTTAGAGTTTTCTCACTCTTGGAAATGAAAACCAATATGGCGGCTGTTGGCACACATTGGATTTTCTCATGAGCAACCTTAGTGATAAAAATTTTTATTTTGTTATTTCCTGTGTGAATTCGATCGTTTCAATTAATTGAGGATTATTATTTGTGATAGAGCTGAAGAAAAATGCCTCTTATGTGCACCTAAGTTTGTTGCTTATCTCAACTTCATTCTATACCTGTAACAACCAATTTTAAACGTTAAAGTCCCTATGTTATCACTCTCTATTCAAATAATACTCTTCAAATTCACTAAAAGTCTTAAAATAGCCAAAAATTAAATCTTTACCGCCAGAAATGATACTTGTCTAGCAAATGACTGTTTGTGTGCCAACAACCGCCATTTTGTGTCACGTGATATGGATTGCCTGAGTGGAAATTTCATAAAGAGCTACTAACCATAAGGCTCTAAGGGCAATATTAATAGAAAATCTGAAAAATATGTAGAACACTAAGGGCGGCTATTTCATAAAATGTTTCACTAGATTATGACCTATGGTTTAATTAATTGGAGACATCGTGTTACTCGCAGTCGGTTTTCATAATTTCACAATAAGCTGACCTCTACAAACAAAAAACTCGTTGGGGTAAAACTATTCAACTCTCTTCCAGACCTTACTTTTTTTCAAATCAAATTGAAGAACCATCTACAATGTTTTGCCTTCTGCCTATTATGACATCTCAGAGTTCAAAGGTCCTCAAAACTAGTCATTCCCTTTTACGAAATATAAAATTAATATTATATGTATATATATATATATACCGGGTGTCCCGAAAAAAATTTATATAAATAAATTGTAATAATAATAAATAAATAAATAATATATATAAATTGATGTCATGAATGTAAAATTTAGCAAAAATCAAACCATATATGACACTGGAAATAACAATTAGGTATAGAATTAACTTTCCAATAATGTATCACAATTATACTCTAAATTTGTTGATATAGTTGATAGCTCTCAAATATTACTTTTTGAATTCTCCAAATTACCATTTGGTAATTATCTCATCACCTACCTCTGGGATAATGTAAATATTATTTATAATAGTTGATATTATTGTTACGTCCTAACGCCGGCCCTGACGAAATCGTAAACGCAAGGCGAGGGATCGCGTCGTAGCGAACGTCATTTTCCTGGAATCCGTAAGCCGCCTAGAGAATTCGAGAAACGTCATCGCGGCTTCTCGGGAACATTCTTCACAGGCGTACGCAGGGGTATAAATACGGGAGAGAGTTCGCGACGCAGACAGAGTTAGTTAGTCAAAGAGTTGGCTATTCGGAGAATTTGTATTCAGAGCTAAGTGACGAGAGTTGTTGAGATCTACGTGGAGCAGAGCTTTGTGCTAAAGTAGAATTGTTAGTACAGAGAGTTTTAGTAGCGAGCGAGCATTGGAAAGTTATCAGAGCGATTTAAGTGATTGTGTTGTATTGTATTGTGATAGCGAGTTATAATGAAAGAAGTTTAGTGTTGTTTGGTGTTTCAATTGACGAACCCAAGGAATATAGTAACAGTGGTATCAGAAGTTGGATTTTGAAAGGAAAATCGTAACAGTGGTGTCGGAAGTGGAATTTTTGCTGGTAAATAAAAACAATTTATGGTTAATACGAGAAGTACATCTTACGATACGATGGAGGATATGTTGAAATTTATGCAAAACCAATTTGCGGATTGGGAAAGACGACGACAGGAAGATGAAAAGCGTCGGCTGGAGGAGAAAGAATTAGAGGAAAAGCGACGACAGGAAGATGAAAAGCGTCGGCTGGAGGAGAAAGAATTAGAGGAAAAGCGACGACAGGAAGATGAAAAGCGACGGCAGGAGGAAAAGCAAGAACGAGAAGAAGCGCTCAGGAAAATTCTCGAAAATGAAAAGAAAGAACGAGAAGAAGGACTCCAGAAAATTCTCGAAAATGAAAATAAATAACGAGAAGATGAAAAGAAAGATCGTGAAGAAGTACTCCAGAAAATTCTCGAAGAACAGAGGAAAGAACGAGAACGTGAAAAAATAGAACGAGAGGAAGCAATCCAGAAAATTCTAGAAGAACAGAAGAAGGTGAGAGAAGAGCAAAAGAATGAATTAGTTATGATAGAAAAACAATGGAAAGCAGACTTCCAGAACGTTCGAGAACATCAAGACAAGTTATTCGAGCATGTTTTACATAAAACTGAAGTACGAGTGGGAGAATTTAAAGCAAATCTAGAAGGAGAACTGAAGGAAAACGTTAAGAAAATCGATGTGGTCGATGATAAAGTGGATACAGTGCGAGAGGAAGTGAAAGGACTTGAAAGGCAGATAGCTCTTCTCAAGAACCAGGATCGCCGAGACAGGGTTGCCACATCAACAATTTCCGTAAAACCACCGACTTTTGACGGTCAGTCATCTTGGGCTATGTATCGTAGACAGTTTGAGGCTGCGGCAGAGACTAATGGATGGGACGAAGAAGAAAAAGCTACGGCACTCATAGTAGCTTTGAGAGGGCCAGCTTTGGGTATATTACAAACGATACCCATAGAACAGCAGAAGCAATATCAGGACCTGATTTCTGCACTGAGTTGAGGTATGGCGATCAACATCGAGAACAGCTGTACCGGGCCCAAATGAAGACTCGCACACAAAAATCAGGTGAGAGTCTGCAAGAATTTGAGGCAGATGTTCGACGCTTAATCCAGCTGGCGTACCCAGATGCACCCGGAGATTTCAAGGAGCAGTTGGCTGTGCAGATATTTATTGACGGACTTAGAGACCCAGAAATCCAAAGAACTCTGCGACTTACAAGTTTCAAAAGGAGTAGCGATGCCTTGGTGCGTTCGCTAGAAGTGGAGGCGGCCTTCAACACCTCGAGGCCGAAAGTGCGAGCGGTAACAATTGACGATCCCGAACAAAGATCTGGCGCTACGAGTGGTTCATTTGAGAAATTTCTGGAGGAGATCAAATCGTTGATAAGTGGAATGAGCACCCAGGAGAAGAGAACGTGCTACCGATGTGGAAAACTGGGACACCTTATCAAAGACTGTTGGGTGAAGATGCCGCAGAGGATTTGCTATAGATGTAGGAGGCCGGGACATTTCATAAAAGACTGTAGGGAGAGAATGCCACAGAGAAAATGTTACAGATGTGGAAGATCAGGGCATTTCATGAAAGATTGCAAGGTGAGAATGCCAATAAAATCCAACTCACCTGCCAGGACGCCGACAAGTTCGCAATCATCTGCGAGGTCAAGGTCACCGAGGGTCATTTGTGTTAACAGGCTAAAAAGAACATCTGAGAGCCTCACCATTCCAGGGAAGTTGAATAAAATGGATGTAATATGCACCATAGACACCGGTGATGCAGTTTCCTTGGTACGCAGCGACATCCTTCGGCCTGGAAACGTAAAGCCAATTTCTTCCAACGTCGTGATTCGGACAGTCACTGGTGAAAACGCACCTATTCGAGGAGAAGCTGAAATTACGTTGATTCTTGGGCGACTCACTATCACAGGTACGGTCTACGTCGCAGATATAGAAGATGAAGTCATACTCGGAATGGACTTGATCAGTGACCATGGAATTTCATTCGACAATGAGCAAAAGATCATAAGGTTCGGAGAAGAAGAATTTGTCCTTACAACTCCAACGGAAAGGACGAAACCTGCCAAACTGCGATTATTGAAAACTGCGAGAATCCGTGCACTGTCGAAGGAAGTAGCTCGTGTCGCAGAGAACAATGTCCCTGAATGCAGCGTCCAGCCATCGGATTCCGGACAAGTCCAGGTGAAGACAGCAAAAGCCATCCTTGTAAGAGCCGCCAGGTGTCGCGTTGGAGGTACAAGTGACATCTCCGTGATGAAAACAACTGGAAGGGCTGACTTGGTCAAACAAGAAGTCATCAGTGGTCAAGTCCACTTGATTCAACAACCATCAAGAAGAGTTACATTCCCTAAGCGACAAGAGATGCTAGAGCGCATTGATAGGAGGAAGGCGCGGCACTATCGGAAGGCAAACACTGGCGGATTCCAAGAAGAAGATCGAGTGTGGCTGTACAACCTCCGTCGTAGGATGAATGATGTGGTGTACATTGTTCAACGTAAGCCTAGAACAAAAAGGAAAGTCGTACACCTTAAGAGACTCAAATGTTACAATGGGCATAACGAGATGTTGTTTGATCGGGACGATCAAAATTGAGAGGGGGATAATGTTACGTCCTAACGCCGGCCCTGACGAAATCGTAAACGCAAGGCGAGGAATCGCGTCGTAGCGAACGTCATTTTCCTGGAATCCGTAAGCCGCCTAGAGAATTCGAGAAACGTCATCGCGGCTTCTCGGGAACATTCTTCACAGGCGTACGCAGGGGTATAAATACGGGAGAGAGTTCGCGACGCAGACAGAGTTAGTTAGTCAAAGAGTTGGCTATTCGGAGAATTTGTATTCAGAGCTAAGTGACGAGAGTTGTTGAGATCTACGTGGAGCAGAGCTTTGTGCTAAAGTAGAATTGTTAGTACAGAGAGTTTTAGTAGCGAGCGAGCATTGGAAAGTTATCAGAGCGATTTAAGTGATTGTGTTGTATTGTATTGTGATAGCGAGTTATAATAAAAGAAGTTTAGTGTTGTTTGGTGTTTCAATTGACGAACCCAAGGAATATAGTAACAGTGGTGTCAGAGTTTAGATTTTCCAGAGGAAAATCGTAACATTATTATATTTTTATAATGGTTGATATTTTTATGTCATATTAATTGAATATAAAATATAATTCCTCATATCTTACCTGGATTGAATTGACGCTGCTGTGAGAGAAAAAAATCTCTAAAATTGCTCGGTAAATTCACTATGTCTTTCATATGCTTACTACATACAAATTTCGGCTCTCCACGACCAGATGGAATATTTACCGTGTCATCATCATATGATTCCATTAATGGATCTGAAAATGTCAATTCATCAAACAGGGGAAAAGAGTCTTGGATGTTAATATTAAAAATCTAAATTTTTTTCCTGTAATAATAATTTTTTTTGAAAAATTTTTCACCCCTCAAGAAGAGGTGGCATCCACCCCCAAGGGAAAAGTAACCCCCAGGCAAGGTAGATTTCGAAATAGATGGTAGGTAAAATATAAATCCAAATTTTCATGAAAATCGGTGCTGTATGGAATGAATACACAATTTACACTGTTTTTTTTATAACGTTTATTGCTCCCAAGAAATAACACGTATTTATAATAGGGAACATCTTGATTTCAAGCAGTTAAATTCAGTTCTTCATTAACAAAAACAAGAAGAAGAAAAAACTTATACATGATATAGTCATGGGTGAAATATAATAATAAAATGATAAAAGAAAAGAGTGAATGAAGTTCAAGATAATAAGTATTTTTTAAGTTTTTTTTAAATGAATTAGTATTTTTTGTATTTTTCAATGTTTTCGGCAAGTTGTTATAAAAGATGACGCCTTCATACATAATAGATTTTTTACAATAATTTGTTCTAAATTTAGCCAGAGAAAAGTCATTTGCTTTCGTGGAATAGTCATGGACATTTATGGTTAATTTCAAATTCGAATTTTTCACGTTATTTTTTATCAAATGAATAGATACTTAAAGTTTGTATTTGAAAAGAGAAAGAATATCTAATAATCCTCTAGGTTTATAAAGAATAATTGTTGGTTCTTGCTGCTCTAAATTGAATGTACATCTTATAATTTTGTTTTGAAGAGTTTGAAAGGGCTTGATAGTCGTTTCACCGTCATTGACTGGATTATTTATAAAATAGGTATAGATCAGGAGGTCAATCTTGAACCACACGTTCGTTCAACGTATACGTTGCTGCTAGGCAGAGACCAATCAGATCTGTCGCAGCTTAGCAACAGCGTATTCGCAGACCTGCGAGTGATTCAAGAATAGAGCTCCGGTGTTGCCACCGCAAAACATAAAAAACACTAAATCTCACATGATTCTTCTTTGGGCTTCAGCGATCCGCAGCTGCAATCCGGATACGGATCTCGATAGAGTAAACTGTCGCAAACTTTCTCGACTTGGTCTGCAGGTTTGGCGCTCGTCGAAGCGTAATCGCGAAGATGAATATCGGTGATGCTGAGAGAAGTATTCGGGTCGGGCGGAGGATAATTGTTATCGCCATATCGAGCGTCGTCTATTATTTTCACGCCGTAGTCCGATTCGGCGGATTTCAAGCTTTGGAAGTACAGTCTTTGGAGGGACTCCTTGGAGTAGAATGTGCGAAGCAGTTCTGCGCCGATACCTTGAAAAAGAAGCACGATTTAGGGCTGATTTATACATCTCTGTTTCAGTCCTAAATCCATGAGAAGACTGAAACAGGCGTAGTTCTTCAAATGCAAACAGAGAGAATTTGGCTTTTGAAAACGAAATTATTAAATATTGCCAAACAACAAAATTCTTAGGGCTGTACATTGACGAAAGACTATGTTGGAATACCCATACAGGAATGTTGTAAGAAAAAGTCAGACCACTTCTAGGAATATTGTTTCGAATCCGACAATTCCTTCCTGAAAAGGTGTATTCATTTCTGTTTGATATATTCAAATTACCATATCTTGAACCAACCTCAAAATTATATGAACCACATGGTCTTTCGAATATTCAATCTGCTTTTCAATTAAAAATTTGTTGTTTTATACATTCAGTTAGAAAAAAATCAAACATTCAACTATGAACTTTAGTAAAATTAATACAATTCATGATCATAATACGAGTCAAACCAAAGAATTAATTTTTGAACTTTATCGTTCTAAATTTGGAGAGAAATCAATATATCATTTTGGTGTTAAAATCTACAATGATCTTCCAGAAAGACTGAAAATAATTCCAAAAACAACGAAATTCGAATCTGAATGGAAAAAATATTTGCTCTCTAGTTGAAATTCTGATCTCCATACATAATTACAATTTTTTATTTATACAACTTTCATTATTATTCTCACATAATGTAATTATTAATTTCTGTTGTACACTGTTTTATTTGGTAACCAAATAATTTAGTTGATTAGGATTGATTTTTATTCCGTTATAAATTTTGCAGTTTCTTGGGATTAATGAAGATTATTATTATGCTCCTATACATATGTCTAAAATCAACTTTGTTTTCGGATGAAATAAGGACTAAGATTAAAACAGAGATGTATGAATTGGCCCTTATACATCTCCGTTTCAATCTTAGTCCTTATTTCATCTGAAAAACAAAGAAGATTTTTGATGTATTTGTAGAACTACGCCTGTTTGAGTCTTCCCTTCAATCTTAAAATTGTTACTCAGGTAGCATATGATCAATAACCACCTAATTCCTTTGAATAGAATGTAGAACTAACTGTCATTCGAGGATTAATAATTGGCCCTTATACATCTCCGTTTAAATCTTAGTCCTTATTTCAATTGAAAACAAAGCTGATTTTTGAGGTCTTTGTAGAAGAACCACGGCTAGTTTAGTCTTTCCTTCAATCTTAACAATGTTAGGTACTTGGTAGCACGCACAGAGAAAAACGTTCCAGGTTTACAAGTACACTTGAAAATAATTTAATAACTATAGATGTATTCTTACATTTTAATATAATAACATCAAGTAAAAAAAAGTTTCTGTCATTGGGTTTCTGCAGTAGCTGAATTGAGGTCCTATTAAAAATGAAGTGTTCACTAATATATTACTTGCTACTCAACAGTTTGTTCCTCAGTATTCAACAGTTTTGCCTGAACTAGCTTATTCGCCATCAAATATCTGCATTCAGTGGAAGGAACAATAGTATGCTACCGTTATTACTAATTTAATACCTGTAAGTAAAAAAGTATTAATTTGACTTTTCGGGTGTCTACGGAATGATTCGGAGAGTTGCATACGCGCCCGATCGGCCGATAATACAACAGTTCTTTTCACAGAGGTAAATGTAGCACACCGGTTATTAAACTGTTTAATAGTAGTTGTGTGTTGATGTATTACTACGAAGAAAATAGTTTTTCCCATTATTAAATGATTTAATAATAGTTGCTAGACTCAGCCTGTCAATATTTTATTAGCCATTAGTAAACTAGTGAACTGGGTGTCTGCTATAGGTAGACAGGTTCAGGAAAAAGATTTCATTCACTGTTATTCGACTGTTTATTTGTCCCATATAGTATACAAGTGTTTAATTGGAGTTATTCAAATCTTAATAATCATTATCGATTTCTTTTCTCGGTGCGTGATCAAACACCACCTAATTTTTTGAAATAGAGTGTGGAACTAATTATAAGGATTTAGGACTATGACAGAGATGTATAAATTGACCCTTAGTGTATTGAATTTCGAAAACGGTAAGCACATTTCATCGACCGACGACAATAAGGAATATGCATGATTTTTTGTAATTTTTGCTGATATCAGACATTTTGATAACATAATTATCGAAGTTTAAATATAGTCTATGAAAATTTAATGCCTACTGTTTTTTGACAAACGTCTAATGTACGTCATGCTGGATTGAAAAATAATGGGTTTCTATTGGTTGAGAATCTGTATCATAATGGATTTCATTACGGAACAGATAAAGGGCATATAAGTGTATTATAATAGTACGGGTATAGATAAAAAATATAAATCGGCATGAAATTAATCGAGTTATTGTTCAAAGTGAAATGTGAAACACTAAATGAATTTGAGACATTCAAACGCTACTATGCTGCGCGCGCTTTGAAAGACGTCACAGGACATGTCCCGTGTTTGTTTACTCTTAGCATCTCATTAACTTGAAGATATGTTCAGTTTTAATCGCTATTTAGATCATGGAAGTAGCTAACAAACCTTTTTACTTCTATTGAATTGTGGCGGAGGGCAAAAACACTAGTAGAAATTCAAAACTCTTTCTTTACTCCCACTAATTGAAATTGTTCATTACGACAGCTGTTAGGTACTGGCTCATTTAGAATATAAGTGTGTTCAAAATTAATGGCGGCCGTTTCCAGACAACATTTTTGAACTTGAAAAATTGATTTATCAATCATATATTGAGTAAATTTCTTAAAATTCGGTTCAAAACTGACCTAACCATTATCGGTTTCAAATCACTTCATATTTATCTGATATACACAAAAAGTAAATAAACATATAACACTTGAGTGAACTCAATAAAATAATATCATATATTAATTTGATTTGATTGGTCTTCGAATGATTCTGAGGAATTTGGAATAGCAGAGGATAGTTTCTTTCCAATACTAACAAAATGATCATTTACAGCTTCACATATTTCAATTGGACAATCAATTTTTGTATTTTTCACTTCAATAGCTTTTATTTTAATTTCGTTAGAGTAACTTTTATTATGTAGCAAAGATTTGATTCCATTCCAAACCGCTTTGGGATTAGCATCAGTGAATTGTTCTTTATAAAATTTGTATTTTTTTTTCCCTGATAGTTTTCTTCACAATTTTATTGAAATACGAATATTGAGTCAAAAAATATTCAGATTGAGGATTCTCTTTTTTTTTGTAGAAGTAGTTGTCTCTTGTTTTAATCAACAATGCAAGGTGATTATCAAACCAAGGTTTAGATTTTTTTCTAAATTTGATTTTTTTAATAAATGAACAGGATTCGAATGTTTCAAGTAATTCATCACAAGCCTCATCTGGATTTTGGTAAAGGTGAATTCTATTATTCAGTTTAAGTAATTCCTCTTTAAGTTTTTCACAATTGAATGTTTTATTTTCTGTCAAAGATCTGTCGAAATATTTTGAGTTGTTTCGTTCAGGTATACATGTTATGTACATTTTGTGATCACTCAAGGAAGTGTTTGTTATTGAAATTTCAATATCTTTTTCAGTATTCGTAATAAAGTGATCAATCAAAGTAGAACTACCTTTATATTCACGGGTAGGAATGGTTTCATTAACTAGCATTAGATGATTGGATTTATAAATGTCCATCAACTGTTTCTTTTCCTTACTTTCAGATAGAATATTGATATTCATGTCGCCAAAAAAGAAAATTTCACTGTTGGATTCATTAAGGCTTTCAAGTGTTTTATCTCTGAAATCTAGAAATTTTTGAGCATTCATTTTTGGTGGGCGATATAAACTACAAATAATAAAATTTGGATTTTTAAGTTTTACGGCAATAAATGTTAGTTGATCTTCTTCTCTTGTTTTGATTTCGAATTCAATGCTATCCCTCATGAAAATTCCTACACCTCCTCCTCGTTCCTTTCTGCTACAGTATATTGACGAGAAAGAATTGAAATTGTAGTATTTTTCTTCTTCTTTCCTCAACCAAGTTTCTGTAATCACGATTACATCTATTTTCAGGTCCTGAGTAATTATCTCCAAGTCATCCATTTTATTTTTCACTGATCTGGAGTTTAGGTATAGAATCCTGAAGTGTTTCTCTTCATTACAGTGATAGTCTAGAATTGATGATAATTCACAGAGTCTGATGTTTTCTGTCTTGATTGGCATAACTGATGGGTGAATAGAATTTCCATTGGTTTAATTTAAATGTGAAGCACTTCTTTCCAGACGTTGCAATATGCAAAATTTGAATTGTTTCTTTCAAGATAATTATCGTCAGGATAGAAACATAATTCTTGTTCATACTATTAACGATAGAGTGAATATAGTTATTCATGAAACGAAATTTTTGATTTGTTCAATATATCAAAATGAATATATCTAAACTTCGATAATCATATTATCAAAATGTCTGATATCAGCGATATAGAAGAATTACCGTCGGAGAATGCAGTACAGAATAATTATATTTTTCATTTGAAAAATGCATGATATATTTCTTTATTTTCGATATAACTCAGTAAGGTGTCATGGCAAAGCGGGCTAAGAGACGAGGGTTCGAAACTCAGGAATTCGATTTTTTTTTCTTAATTTATTATTGTTGTATTTTCCGAGGTAATAACATTAATTACAATTTCGTATAATTCTGCGAAGAAATACGATTGATTACTATTCTTGTCTTCAATACAAATATAAATATTATATTTATAGTTCTTTATTGTTTGTCGGATGTAGATAAAATAGCGTATGCAACTCTCATGTGATGGTTATTAATACACTCATACGAAACTCACCTTTCCATAATATACTATTAGTTATTGGTATACCTACCCGTGAATCTGCAATCGAAAATCTTCAACTTTTTACACCCGAACCTAGCAACATTCAGGTACGGTATCATGGTCAAATGAGCCCCCAAGCATTTGACAATTGAAATTATTTCCAAATGCTCATATTTGGAAACTGACAGTAGAAAACTACAAGTCACCCAAGAACATTCATCCAAAACGAGAACCTAAAATAGAACAAATATGAAGTGAATTCCTAATCTATGATAGAAGGTAATAATATTATTAATCTTGTATGTTTAGTAATAGTTAGATATCGTACAAGTATTGAAATGAAAACTGTTTCAATATTTGCCAATATTTTTCAATTTTCGTTATATACGTTTTAAGTATCTTTTATTTTACTCTCAACACTTGAATTTATCACTGAAATTCATATTACTTCTTTATTAAAATTTTTCATTTGTTCAACTATTTTCAATAACATTTTTGATAACTTTCTGATGGACACTACTTAATTCTCTAGTATAGTAAGTAAAGTAAAAATAGTTTATTGTGTCAAAAATATACAAAGTATAGCACTGACACAAATGGACTAGGAACATTGTACAATGATCACTACTTTTATTCGGGTTTGAAGGCCGTCGTTTTTTGGAGTTTCTTCCTGACGTTTCGCTGGCTCGAGTGGCTAGCTTCTTCAGAGGTTCATTCATCTTGGAATTCACTCCGATGACTGGAGATTGTTTCTTCGCA
Source organism: Zygogramma bicolorata (assembly GCA_032362365.1). Lineage (NCBI taxonomy): Eukaryota > Metazoa > Arthropoda > Insecta > Coleoptera > Chrysomelidae > Zygogramma > Zygogramma bicolorata. Next base: position 3,705,729 of record JAVJAQ010005172.1, read on the forward strand.
AGTTGTATTTATGCCGATTCAGGTAGTTTGCGGTGCTAATTATTCCATTCGGATTCGGGGAATTGTCATTAATATTGATTACCTTGTTTACTTCCTGTGGGTTCGGAGAATAATCATCATTAATATCTGAAGAACTACCTGCAAATATTATCGATTTTCTTAAAATGGGATTCCATATTCGATTGAGGTTGACAGCTTCTTCTTTTCTGTTGAAATTATCCGTGTGTTTGTGGATTTCTATTGCCTCCCGTACCAGTCGGCTATGGTATCCCTGGTTGGGTGCAATCAGTTTTGCATTTTCAAACAGAATCCTGTGGTTTCCCTCACTAAGTGCGTGTTCCGCCACAGCCGACTTGTCAATTTGCCCTAGTCTGCAGTTTCTCTCATGTTCCTTTAGCCTAGTTCCCATGGATCTTTTGGTGGTACCGATGTATACCTTCCCACAGGTGCACGGTATGCGATAAACCCCTGCTGCAGACAGAGGATCTCTTTTGTCTTTAGCCGATCTGAGGCTCTGTTGAATCTTCTTTGTGGGTTTAAATACAGTTTTTATGTTGTATTTACTCAGGAGTTTTCCAATTCTGTCTGTGACCCTCGGGATGTATGGCAAATATGCATGTGCAACTATCTGAACGTCCTCCTTGTTTCGAACAGTGGAATTCTTCAGTTTCATGGCCCTGTTGATCTCGGGTACACTGTATCCATTCGACCTCAAGGTCACTTGAAGATGTTCCAGTTCTTCCTCCAGATGTTCTGGTCCGCATATTCTTCGGGCACGTTCCGTTAGAGTAGAAATGACTCCTCTCTTTTGGCTGGGATGGTGATTCGATAGCGCGTGCAGGTACCTATCCGTGTGTGTGGGTTTTCGGTACACTTTGTGGGTTAGTCTAGCCCCACATCGTTCGATCAGAACATCCAGGAATGCTATTCGTTGGTCTTGTTCAGTCTCCATGGTGAACTTAATATTGGGGTGTTGAGCGTTCAAGTGGTCGAGAAAGAGTTTTAGAGCGTCTCTACCATGTTTCCAGATGACGAATGTGTCATCCACGTAGCGTAGCCACAAGGTCGGCTTCAATTCGAAGGCGTCGATTGCTTTCTCCTCAAACCGTTCCACTGGAAGACTCCCTGAAGGAGTTAGCCTACTTGTTCCCTAATGATATCGTTGGACTTTTCCGAGCATGTCTCACGGGGAGTTACTTTCAATGGAGGGGAAACTTCTATGAGCAATTGGATGGCGTGGCAATGGGAAGTCCACTTAGCCCAGTAGTAGCCAACTTCTTCATGGAACGGTTTGAGGAGAAAGCAATCGACGCCTTCGAATTGAAGCCGACCTTGTGGCTACGCTACGTGGATGACACATTCGTCATCTGGAAACATGGTAGAGACGCTCTAAAACTCTTTCTCGACCACTTGAACGCTCAACACCCCAATATTAAGTTCACCATGGAGACTGAACAAGACCAACGAATAGCATTCCTGGATGTTCTGATCGAACGATGTGGGGCTAGACTAACCCACAAAGTGTACCGAAAACCCACACACACGGATAGGTACCTGCACGCGCTATCGAATCACCATCCCAGCCAAAAGAGAGGAGTCATTTCTACTCTAACGGAACGTGCCCGAAGAATATGCGGACCAGAACATCTGGAGGAAGAACTGGAACATCTTCAAGTGACCTTGAGGTCGAATGGATACAGTGTACCCGAGATCAACAGGGCCATGAAACTGAAGAATTCCACTGTTCGAAACAAGGAGGACGTTCAGATAGTTGCACATGCATATTTGCCATACATCCCGAGGGTCACAGACAGAATTGGAAAACTCCTGAGTAAATACAACATAAAAACTGTATTTAAACCCACAAAGAAGATTCAACAGAGCCTCAGATCGGCTAAAGACAAAAGAGATCCTCTGTCTGCAGCAGGGGTTTATCGCATACCGTGCACCTGTGGGAAGGTATACATCGGTACCACCAAAAGATCCATGGGAACTAGGCTAAAGGAACATGAGAGAAACTGCAGACTAGGGCAAATTGACAAGTCGGCTGTGGCGGAACACGCACTTAGTGAGGGAAACCACAGGATTCTGTTTGAAAATGCAAAACTGATTGCACCCAACCAGGGATACCATAGCCGACTGGTACGGGAGGCAATAGAAATCCACAAACACACGGATAATTTCAACAGAAAAGAAGAAGCTGTCAACCTCAATCGAATATGGAATCCCATTTTAAGAAAATCGATAATATTTGCAGGTAGTTCTTCAGATATTAATGATGATTATTCTCCGAACCCACAGGAAGTAAACAAGGTAATCAATATTAATGACAATTCCCCGAATCCGAATGGAATAATTAGCACCGCAAACTACCTGAATCGGCATAAATACAACTTGCGAAGAAACAATCTCCAGTCATCGGAGTGAATTCCAAGATGAATGAACCTCTGAAGAAGCTAGCCACTCGAGCCAGCGAAACGTCAGGAAGAAATTCCAAAAAACGACGGCCTTCAAACCCGAATAAAAGTAGTGACACTGAAAACCTCGGCCGCGAAAGCCTCAACTATTTTGTCATTGTACAATAATATTAACCTAACCCAATACACATGGAAGCAGCTATAGGAAAGGGAAAATAAAAGAGTAAATAAAGAGCGATATCAAATGAATGAATAATACAATAGAAAAATTAGAGGGCATAGCACCGACTTTTATTTATGGAAGTATCAAGCTTATGGGCCATTTAAGGCCAATCAATGCACTGCAGCCATTAAAGAACCATGACCTATCTCAAACAGTTCCTTCATTGTTAATGGTCCTATAAGAAAAAGTCGGTGCAATTGACTAAGAACGATTGAGAAATCAAATAGATAGCATAGATAGGAAATATCTACACAATAAAGCAGAAATAAAGAGCTATTTGAAGAAAAACCGAATTCGAGCCCAGACGAAATTTTGTTTTGCTAAGAGAAAATTATTTTTTGGGAAAATTGATAAATTATGAAACACTTTCACTAGATATACCAAACAATTACAAAAGATTCAACTCGTAACAAGCTTGTCACCAGTTTTAATTGACATTTATATTTTTTCACGTATATCATTCAAAGACTTTTGATTCATTCACAAATAGGAAGAAAGAGTCCATCTAAATCAGCTACTCCCCTACCTATATGGCACGACAGGCACTGCTTTACATAGAAATCACTTTTTCTTGCTCAATTTGTATACCAAGCATTTGAATCAAATGAATAGCAAACATAGGAAATATCTTCACAATACACCAGAAATAGCTATTCGTAGAAAAAAATCTCAATTGCCAGGATAATATTTTATTCAAGCTAAGACAACAGCTTGTTATGATCACAGAAAATAACCTCTTAGAGAAATGTGTATGAATTATACAACACTTTCACTAGATACACCAAGATTACAAAAAATTCAACTTGTGACAAGACTGTTCAATCTTGATAACCAAATCATCAATAATAATTATACTTAGGAACTCCAGTATTTTTGTGAAGAGAATGAGGTTTGAGGAAATAATTTTGACTTCTTTTTCGAATCAAAAATGTAGAAATTATAACTTCTATGAAATGAGTGAAAAAAATTTTTGTAGTTTTGGAACATTGAAAGCTCGAAATTTGATTAAAGTTACAAGGAAGCAAATTACAATTTATTTGCACAATCAGATGGAATATATAAAATACCCTTTCACACCTCAATTTATGTTAATTTTTGGGTTGGAAAATCTCTTGCCAAAAATACACTATAATCATTTGAAAACATAATTCATGCAACAAGTGTAAAAAGTAAGTATTTATTGGACATTCATGACAAAAGCAAAATTTTATTGAGTGAGAGATGAGTACAATAAAATGTTTATTGCACTAGTGTTGCAATAAACAATCAGTTTTTTCCACAAAATATGATTCAATTAAGTTGTGTTATGGCATATAAAACAGTTATGCAACAGATAATCTGATGACAATATATTCTTTACTCAAGTAGAAACCAAAACAATCTTATTGGACTGGTGTGATCAAGAACCAATTCTTACACAAAATTTAGTTCAATTGAGTTTTGTTTTCTTTCATGAACATGGAAATTGATACTACAGCAGATCAAGATATATTCGAAAACTGAAAAATCATTATAAGTTATGGGTTATTCAGTGTGAAACATAGTATTAGAAATGAATGAATACGGAAAATAATATAATCATACCCTGAGTTTAGTCAGATTCTTCACAGAGTGCTGGAAAAAATAGGTGGAGTTCTTCACGAATGTTCTTCGAAGGCTTAATTCTTCCAAGCCACATGGAAAATCTTTCAAGGCTACCTATAACAAAATATCAATGAAAATTTTCCTTCCTTAAGGAAATGAGACAGGTTTAGAGAATGCATAATGTAGTGGATAATGCATAATTCAAATTTAGGAAAATCACATATTCTAGGTGAAAACTGACACTATCTATACTTCATTACTGTTTTAGTTTATTGAATAAAAATCATTCAAGTCACCAAAGTGAATTTTTGCAACTGGGAGATGGATTCATCTGTTATTTATGTAATGCACTACTATAGGTTTAATGAAATGGAAATGAAATAAATAGCATTACCAGGAGTTTTCAAATAAGCCGCAATATAAAAATTGTATGTCTCAATTTTTTATATTACACCAACTTCTCTAAAAAATTGATGTTCTCACAGATACCAAAAATATTTTTTTCATCCAATATGTAAGTAGATTCCTTTTATAGAAGTTTGAATAACGAAAAACTAAAAATTGATACCTACTTTAGATCCTTGAAGTTTCAAGTTCTCTAATGCTAGAACTCGAATATTATTGAAAGGCCTGATCTTCTCAAAAAAGTTCAATGGCAACTCGAATAAATACCGGTGACCTTTCAAAAGAAGATGAGTTGTTCTTTTATGCACCCTGTCGATGCAATACTTGAGCTTATTGTGAGTATTGGGTTCATCTCTGGCATCTATATAACGCCAGTAAGAGGGATCTTCGATGTAGTCTTTGAGGTAGGTGCAGGTCCTGCAAAAAAGTGGATTAAATTTCATGAATCCAATGCATTGTGTAGATATTACTGGCTCAAATGATAGAGAGAAGTGGAGTCCACATAAGAAAACAATGTATCCAGTACATAGTGTGGTAATTCCAATAATTTGCAGGGTCCTTCATAATATTCCCCTTCGACACCCATATTTTCTAAAAAATAAGATTACTCATTGCATTTGTTTATTATTTTGAAAATATGATTAACAACAAACGTCAAAATAGTAGAACTCTCAACTTCAAATAGCTCATTAAAAAAACAAATTGAAAAGTGCTTCTTGCTTCGTGTCGAACAAATAGTAATCTTCTTCTGTTTTTTCAATCTTAAAAGAGAAGAAGAGATACGTCAAAAAACTTCATATCACTTGTCTTTTGTCAATTTTAATTTTGTAGCTTTGACCTTTGACCACTGCTTGTCAAGTTTTTTATTATTGTTTTGTTTATATTTTTTATGATGGGTTTAGAAGAATTTTGTTGTGTTTGTGTAAAAAAAGAATCACAATTAGAAAACATAAATGAAACGAACGGAAACGGTCTGAATTATCAACACAAACTATCAATATGTGTACCGAATCAGGTTAGGAAAGCACCTTATTTTTGAATGGCCTATAATTTAAATTTCCATTTTTTCAGAAATGGGAGAATTTCTTCAACATTTGCAAAAGGTGCATTGAAAAACTAGAAACAACATATGATTTCATACAGATATGCCAACTTAGTGATGAATTGCGAAAAGCACAGCTATCATTATTGTCTGACCAAAAAGATCCTAAAAAAGAAATAGATGCCATAGAATTCTTTTATGAATGTGAGGAGTGTGAAAAACAGTTCAAATCAGAGCGGTCTCTGAAATTGCATAAAAGAATACATAAGAAACAATTGGTAGATGTTGGAATTGTCTTGCAGCCAGCATCTGAAATAAGGGAAGAATTTGAATGTGAGGAGCAAGATGAGAAAGGTGATTTCCCTGTCAGTTTCACAGATAATGATGACAACTGTTCATCTGAAAATGAAGAGAAACCTCTTACAGAGATAAAGAAAAAATATAATAAACGTAAGAATCCTCTAACTTGTGAATATTGTGGAAAAATATTTCACAGAAGACAACACTACTCTGCTCATATACGAGCTAAGCATACTTTTGAGAAACCTTACCAGTGTGATATGTGTGAGGCTAAATACTCAAACTCTCACAGTTTATTGATCCACAAAAGGAAACACAACAATGAAAGGCCCTTTATTTGTTCATACTGTGGCAAGAGCTTTGTTTGTTCAGGAGATTTGTATCATCATGATAAAATCCATTTGAATAAAAGGGAATACAAGTGTAACATATGTGAAAGAAGTTTTAATACCGCAAGTATTCTTAGAACGCATAAAATATGTATGCACACCGAGCCTGAAGAATGGAAATATGTCTGTACCTACTGTTCCAAGAGATTTCCAATAAACTCCAGTTTGTCAGTCCACATGAAGAGGCACATAGGTATCAAGGAATGTTGTTGCCACATATGTGACAAAAAATTCTTCGATAAGTCCGACTTAGTGAAGCATTTGAGAAGTCATTCCAGCGAACGATTATTCAAGTGTAGTGTTTGCGAAAAAGAATATAAGAACCATCATGGCTTGAGGAAGCACATGAAAATCATACATGACCTTGGCACAATCAAAATAGTCAAGCCAGAAAAGAGATTTAGGTGTCCAATGTGTCCGAAAATATTTCCCTTCAACAATAAACTCCAAAAACATTTGCGCACACACACTGGTGAAAAACCCTTCAAATGTCATTGCTGTGACAAAAAATTCATCGATAATTACTACAGGAAAATACATATGAAAAAGAAACATAACATTGATTCGACAGAAGAATACACCTGAGAAATAAATATTTTGAAATGTGGGTGAAACCAAGTTGTTTGATATATGAGAACTTTTAATTTCTTATGACTTTTATTCCATTATAAATGATTATAAATATGTCAGACTGTTTCAAATGAACCATAAATAATAATACCAGCAGTGTGAGTTATACTGTTGAGCCAGTCTCATATATTTATCAGTGTTCAAACCCATTTCATTAATACTTGTTTTAGAATCACTGTGTATATAAATATATAAATAGAAACTTATTGTAGCAAGTTTTTCATATCACATCACCTAGGCACAATTCAGTAAATGATCCATAACTTTGTGTTGAACCAAAAGTAGGCTTTAAAGAAGATTGGGTATGGGTTATGGGTTGGCTGGTTAAAAAAAACTCCAAGTAGCGTTGAAAAATCTCGCATATATTAGATATGGTTTTACACTAAAAAAAATGTGAGAAATTATAAATATCACAATTTTGAATAACATAACAAAAATTTAAATTTAGACCAATCAGAATCTGATCGTCGTACGATCGGATTTCGGAACTGTCTGAATCCAGCCAAGGCTAGATTCAGACAGATCCGAAATTCGATCGTATGACGATCCGGTAGCTTTCTGATTGGTGTGAATTCAAATTTAGACCAATCGGAAAGCTATCGGATCGTCGTACGATCTGATTTCGGATCTGTCTGAATCCAGACTTAGGCTAGATTCAGAAAGATCCGAAATTCGATCGTACGACGATCAGATAGCTTTCTGATTGGTCTAAATTTAAATTCAGACCAATCAGAAAACTATCTGATCGTCTTAAGATCTGACTGAAACTAACCTCAGGCTGGATTTAGACAGATCCGATAGCTTTCTGATTGGTTTAAATTCGAATTTAGACCAATCAGAAAGCTATCGGATCGTCGTACGATCGGATTTCGGATCTGTCTGAATCCAGCATTAGAGGCAGCCAATTTGAAGCACCACGTCGTTGAATTCTGAAATTGATTCAACGCTCAAGTCATCAGTCAGAATTGGGAAGTTCATAATTTTATGCGACGTCTGGCGGAAATATAACGCACTACTATAATTTGACAAACAAACGGCTTCCATTTTTTGTGTTTGAATTTATTGAGTTCTTTGGTGTTTATTTAGGAAATCTCATCTAAAGTTGTAGTTTTTTTGATTAATAATATCAAACAATCATGGATGCAGATCGCTCGGTGAGCCGTATAAAGTGTTTGGTGCCGCAACTCTACGAACCGAAATCCAAAGTTGTCTTTCCACACATTCCCAAAGAGAAATACATCGTTGGTGGAAAACATTACGGAGAGTGGATTGAAAGAGAAAATAGACAGGTACAAGGCTTGGAACATTAAAGTGAAACTGCATAAATCACCATCTGGAGCGGCTTCAGTGTGTTCCTTGCATTTCAAAAGAGATGATTTCTTGTTACCTGGTGAGTCTGTTTGTCTATTTTTAGACGAAGTTATGGCGCATTTCATCATCCATGTAATAAAAGCCTCTTTGGTTCACTAACACTATACTAAAACTAAAAAATGTCCTGGAACAAATATTATTAGAATTTGAAACACAATGCATCTATGTTCACCTCCAATAAATAGTATTGTGCGGCTATTCAAAGCATCATGAACACAGTTATATTAACCTTCAAAATTGCAATGAAACCACCCAAATCTTGTCTAGCGAGGGCATCTGATGACTGTTTAGCGCGTTATTTCACAAATGTTAAACAAGGTTATAACTATTTCAAAATGGTGAATATAGTTTGACCACCACTAGCGCCCTCATCGGTCGATATTCTTCCCTATTGTCCAACAATTTGTTGTATATAATCGTTGAGAATTTTCTATTTGAGTGTAGCCACATTTGGCTCTAACAGCAACGTTCTTTACCACCTAGCCGGATATCCTCAGCTGCTGAGTCCATTAACAATATTAACATGAAAAGAAGAAGAGTAAAATGAGGTTATAATTTTGTTTTGTTTGTTTATTTTTTTGCTCCATACTCAATAGTTTGGTCTATGTTCCTGTTCCTAGATGTTAATATCTATGTCTATCACAGCTTTCATTTGATTGATTAAAATGCACAAGGCAATCCGAAAATTGTTTTCAGAAAATGTATACCTATTCTTGGGTATCATTATCGGACTTTACTTTTCCTCGATGCTCTCCACCTCTTTGGAAAATACATGTAAAAAGCTATCAACAATCGAAAACGAAACTGCACAGGAAATAATAAATTCATCTGTTAATAAGTTCGCCCCAAACATTGTGGCCAAAAAAATCATTGCTGATCCTAAGAAGTCGAAGCTTGTCAGGCCTAGGTACTATTCCACTGAACTGGAAATGAGAGAAAAACTTTTGGTGGGAATATTCACATCGGAAGAAAAGATCAACACCCAAGCTGTACATATAAACAAAACCATCGGGCATTTAGTTGATAAAATAAAATTTTTCATTACAGCCCAATACAAACTGAAAACAAAGTTCAATTTGACTGGCTTAGTAGGTTTTACTGATGCCAGATACAAATACAGACCGTTTCAAGTTATGAAATATATTGGCGATATGTTTGGACAAGACTATGATTATTATTTTTTTGCAAATGATTACACATTCATTAATGCTCATAAACTGAAAGATGTAGTAAGAAAAATCAGTGTCAGCATGGATGTGTATTTAGGTGTTAGAGTAAAAGATAGCAGCTATTGTAATTTAGGTAAATGCCACTGTTTCGAACATTATTTGAAACTGAAAAAAATTCTAATTTGCAATTAAAGAATCCATTGTCACTTTGTTATAGAAGGTTTTCAATATTCATCTGTTGTTAATATTTTACACATAAGATAAAAACTTGTACTTGACCAAACATGATCATTCTTTACTTTATTTCAGATTCTGGTATAATTATAAGCAATTCTGTATTGAAGGCAATGAGAAATCACCTGGATTGGTGTATAATGAATGCAGTTTCTGAAGATCACAGTGAAAATATAGGAAGATGTGTCTATCACAGCATTGGTCTTTCGTGCCAAGAAGCTGTTCAACTTGAAAGCTTACCATCCTTCAAACTCAAGCATTTCGATCTCAGATCTCATTTGTTGGAACTCACACATCAGGATGACTTTAATAAAGCTGTAACGGTTCACCCTGTGTTACAGAAAGATGATTATTACATGTTGAATGCTTATTTCCTCAAGGTATTTTTGAGTGTATGAAAGCTGGTTGATTTTATGATATTTATTTTTACAGCAACGATTGACATTGCTAAATGAAGATATACAGATGTATTCGAAAGTATTGGATGATTCGTGGCCTCCAGGGCAGAGAAAAGGGGCAAAACCAGCTACTCGTTTTGATTTACCTAAACAGTATTATTTCAATATGTCACATGTACTTTTTCCAGAAGATTTCGTGAATATTAGAAAACATACAGAGGCCGAGTTGATTGATATCAAGGTAAAAACCATTTAATATCAATAAATGAACCTAGAGAACTTCTATAAATTCACAATATACAAATTTTATAAATTAACAGATATAATTGAAATATCACTATGCAGTTACTTTCTGCTTATAAAAAAATGATTACAAAAGAGCCTTGGTTTGGTTGTCAAGTTCTGTCCTGGAAAAATTGAGGAAGATGGGAAGAAAACTTGCTGAGTAGAAATGTGAAAAATGATGCAGGATATACATGAAAAAAAAACGACCTGTGCATACGCTAATTCAAAATCAAATTCATCTACTACTAAGTTAGGATTAACAATCAACAGAATTCTCAAATTCAATATTTGGTTGCCAGCTAAAAAGGCGAAGTAGTTCAGATTCCAATCCACAAAAGCTGTTTTTACCTGAGCTTCTAGGTTTTTTAAAATTGAAATATTTGTCGAGGCGGATTGAAGCAAGCCAACTTCAAAGATAAATAGTGGGCACTTCCCAAATTAAGTTAAGAACTTGCCTGAATGCCATTATTGAACTATAGTTATTTATTTTTTAAGTTTATAAGTTATTCATGAGTTTGAGGCTCCTTTTTTGTTGCATTCTCTTCTGTCATTTTTCCATATGTGTTCAGCTGATTTCTCGTCTTCCCAAATTGCTTTTATGTTCAGCTGTTCTTATTCTTAATGGTCTTGATGTTTCACCAGTATAAATACTACCACATACACCTGGAATTCTAAACACATATTTTTTTATTCAGTTTCCTGTTCAAAAGGTTTGTTTCTACTCAATAGGGATCTGATAGTGTTTCCTCTTTGGAATATTGTTCTTATATTGAAAATATTACCTATAATATTAATCTAGAACAAATATTTTGAATTATTTCCTATAAACCTTGGATATTAGGAAGTCATTTTTATCTCAGGAATTTGTTGAATATTGGTATTTGCGCTATACTAACCCCTTTCAAACTTTTGGAATAAGGTTTATTAACGAATTATTACTCTCTTCTGACGATACCCCTTTTTAATTGGGTGACAATAAATAGCTGTCGACGCTTTTGAAATCATACTGATGCATACTTTAATATTCAAAAGTCGTTACTAAAAAATAGCTGAGCAGTCAAGTATTTTATGAAACTGATGATTGATTAAATTACAGATTTTAGTTTATAGGTAATGGTCAATGTATATTTTGTACTTTTTATCAATTTTTGTCCTGCTAGGAGTGGTCACCAATTAATTTTACAGCTTCAGTATACTCTAGCTTTGTAATGATAATCTTTTGATGATAAGAAATGTGAGAAAACATGTAAATTAAACGTGAAATAAAGTTCTATTCTATTCCATCGCAGAATATTATTGAAGAAGTGAAGTCAAGTGTTGCTAACACATATTCCAAAGAAGTGCAGTATAAAAGGCTCGTAAATGGCTACAGAAAATTTGATTTGAGTAGAGGTATGGATTATACTTTGGATTTGGCCTTCAGGGACCTGAATAATGGGAAAGAAGTCATAAAGAGGTGAATTTAATTTGACAATTCTTTGTAGTGCATGAATTTATATATATTTTTAGATTCGAGGTATGTAAACCTCTCGGAAACATAGAGTTTGTTCCAGTCCCATATGTAACAGAAAGCACAAGAGTGAACATCATCCTTCCCATTCAAGAATCCGAATTTTCGTTAGCAATGGAGTTTTTGACGAGCTACGCAAAGCTTGTGATGGAGGCCAAAGAAAAGACGTTCCTCATGCTCGTTCTCCTGTACCAATCCAACAGCGCCAGTCGAGGGTCTTCTGATGTTTTCGGAGATATCAAAAATTTTGCCACCAAGGCTGCGAGTAAATATAAGGATGACGATGCAAAAATTGCTTGGCTTTCAATAAGGCTTCCCGAACATTCTAGTCCCTTGTATGTGGAAGAAAACCAGGCACTGAATTTTGCTATTGTCGATTTGGCTTTGAAGAAAATCGGACTAGATAGTTTGACGTTGGTTTTGGACGTTTACTGTAATATAACAGTTGATTTTCTGAACAGAGTAAGTTGAATCAAAAATCATTTGTATCTTTTAATCGGTTGAAAAAATAAAAGCGACCATGGCAAATTATTTTGGTAATTTTTTTTAATTAATACATTTTTTATTAAGTTATATTATATTTTTCTAGGTGCGTATGAATACGATACCAAACTTCCAGATATTCAGTCCCATACCGTATAGGCAATATAATCCAAAAATTTCACAAAATATCAACCTTGAAGTTAATAAAAACAGTGGACACTTTGATAGAAATGAATACAGATACATATCATTCTATGGAAGAGATTATGTCTATGGTAAGTTGAAGCATTAAAAATACTTTTCTTGGATTTTATCAAAGAGGTAACAGCGACATATTGATATGTGTGCTAACCGTGTACACAATAAGTAAGATGCAGTGACTTTTATAGGCTGCAATATTCAACATCCTTGGTGTAGGAAGGGACGTAGTTATTGTACATAGGACTTTTTCTCTATTTGTGTGATTGAATTACAGGTCTATGAATGATGTACATTTACCTCTCAACAGAGTGTTCCTAACAATATGTAAATTATCTTTCTGATTTGAAATACACCGCGGGCATGTGACGTCACAAGACAACTGTCAATCAGCCTGCTGGACAAACAAACCGTACTTCCATAAGCAACAATAGTAATTTGATGAGATTAATGAAGAAATTACGGGTATACCCTTAGTGCACCTGACATTGATAAATGTCTATATTCATTATTCTTCCTGTCTACAAGGAAATTGTATGTGAGATGGCTGATAAAAGTGATTATTTCAACACTTTTTCTATGGATGTCCAGAAGAGATATTTAAAGAAGCTGAAAAAAAGTAATGGATGTGATCCTTATTTATGGAAATTTGGGGATTGAAGTAATGCTGTGGAATACTTTCCTGAAGTTTCATGACATGTTGTATGACATTATAAACTATTTTGTATATAAGAGTGCATGCACAGGAAAAGACTTCAAAGGCTATAAAAGTTTGGATTCATAAATATGTTCATATCTAAATGGATTAGAGGGATTGGAGTGAAGCTTGTGAAAAGAATACTGAAAATGTACTTTAATAAATAATAATTTTGAAAGAACAGATTTAGGGTATGTTATATAAGGCTCTACAAAATTATAAACCACAACCATCTTTTCATATGGTAATCCTGTATAAAAAAGGCATTTAGATGAATCATGCTTTGAACTTTCCAATGCGAATGAATAAGCCTGCGAGTTTCCCGGAGATGTTGGATTTCACGATAATAATTCTGCAACTGGAAATCAATATCTGGATATAGGTGTTCACCAGAGTTTTGTGCATGTTCCACTTCTTCAACTGGTGAATTTATATCATTCAGAGTTTGATTTTGCTCATCAATAATATTCAAGTTTTGAAGAGCTGGATTATTATTCACACAAAGAATCATCATCAATTTGATCTTCAACTTCATTCAAATCAACTGGAATATTTGCGATCTCATTTTTATCACGCTGCTCCTTACGACTCAATCTCTGGATGCTTTGAACTGCATTGATATTTGTTTTGTAGCCAATTAATTGATTCGGTATACCCAGTCTATATTGTCAACATCTTTGAGTGCAGTCGGCTTGCCTAAAATGAAAAAAAAAAGTAAAAATTATGTTACCTATGTTTCCTAGATTCTTTAAAAATATCTCCTACAAAATGTTTTGAACACACCTTTGCCCATTCCAACGCATCAGAAGTCTGCTCCTCCAGTTGCCTGAATCCACAACTCACGTCTCTTTTCAGCAAGAGGATTAATCTTGTTTTCTATTGTCGAAAATAGAAGGGAATCGATAGAATGAGACATTATCTCTGCCGCTTTTACTTCCACATTTCACAATCGCACAAAATTGAGGCTTTATTGAGAAAAAAGAATTTAAAATATGACAGAAACACACACTAAGCATAGGTGAATCAGTTTGTTTGTCCAGCAGGCTGGATTGACAACTGTCATTTACTGTCGTCTGTCAGATATGCCCGCGGTGTATTGAAAGGAAGAATCAATGTAAATGGATCTTCAGACAATATTATCCTGGTTGAATAGTCACAAACTAACATTGAACTCTAAATAGTCATCTTTTATGTATATTTATAAAAATCAAATTCATTCCTATCAAAAGATCACATTCAATTAAATAATGGAATTATTGAATATTCCTCTGCGGTCAAATTTTTAGGACTAAGTAGATGAAAATTTAACGTGGACCAAACATATAGGAATGTTGAGGATACAAATATTTCCAATGATTGGTGTCCTTTTCAAATTACGAAATTTTATACCTCTGAAATATCTGAAACTCATTTATTTCTCTCTAGTATATTCCAAACTCCAGTATTTAATTTCAGTTTGGGAAGCGGCACCAAAAACCCTAGAAAAACCTGTGAAAACCCTACAGAATAAATTGATTAAATGTATAATATAAACTTGATTATCGGGAACCAACAAAAAATTGATATAAACCTAATAATCTTTTGGATATATCATCTGTACCTTCATACATTTGGTTAAAAACAAACTGAAACATTCAAATCTCATCTTCAAAATTAATAGTGATCAGTACAATCATTCAACCAGATCTTCCAAAAATTTATCATAGATGAAATTCAAATCTAACGTAGGATGACAGTCAATTTTTCACATAGGAATCATTTTGTATAATGGATTACCAGATGCAATAAAGAAATACGGAAAACTCGGTTTCAAAGCCAACTTAAAAAAATATTTAATGAAATAGATAATTGGCAATTCATAATTGGTTTTTTCATTACCATAATTTTTTTCATTTTCTACAATGAAAGAGTCTGACTTCACTGGCTTTTTTTTTCCTTCTATGTATAATCTTCCTAAAGTTATTTTTTCCCCTTCTATAAACTTTGTAAGTTTCTTGGGAGATAAACATTATTATTATTATATTGATTTGGTAAAAAACATTAAAAAAATACCTAAAATTCATTATCATCAGTAAATTAATTGTATCTGACCAAAAGTAGTATGCTAAATATATTAAATAAAAGTATGTAATTTTTTGATATAATCATGATTTATTTTCAGCTAGGAAGAAATATCAACATTTCATGCCTCTAGTAAGGATAGATAACGACATTGTGAATATCTTAGATGATGATCACAAAGATATAGGAAACATTTTTGAGATGTTCGTGAAATTTTACGACAAACTACACTGCTTCAGGGCCACAGAAATGAATTTGAAGATCAAATATCACGAAGACAAGGACCCCAGGAGGGACAATTATTTCCTGGGAAGTGAAGCTCAGCTTGCCAAACTGCTTCTTACGAAGCAAGAACAAATTTCTGAGATATTTTGAGAAATATTCGTTTTTCTTGTGTATATTTTTTTGACAGATATATTTATTTATTGAATATTTATTTTATTACGAAAATATTTCCAAAAAGAAAAATATGTTGAAATATAGTTCTAGGTAGGATCCCTTTTCTACTATAGTATCATAGAATTGTCTCAATGAAACAACTTGATGTTTCATGAAACAAAAAAAAAAGATGGAAGGCAGTTCAAGCTTCCAGTGTACAGGAAACGTTTTTAGGTCTCTAGGCCTTGGCTATATTTACTATCGACTGACTAGGGCGAGGCAGAATATATTTACATGTGGTGAAAAGAGAAATACGAAGTTGGCGGATAAAAGGGGAGTATATGTTCCCCCCTCCCCCAAACGACTCATTGGTCTGTTGGTGACTCCAGGAAGAATTCAGGACATTCAGTACAATTTCTGAATGGAAAATAACTCCTATTCATCAATTCAGGACATCGTAATAATAATCTAGAAACTGTCCAGAGGTTTACAGGAATTTATGATGTGTTCTTTTACTTTTATTTTATCATGCAGACTGTTTTTCAACTGATTTCCCAAGTCCTATCTTGGAAACGGTAGGACTAGGTAGGAACTATACAAGGTTATTTGATTAAAAAAAAGTGATCTACTCAGGAAAATAAATAGTTATTTTTCATTTGTTCCGCTCAACTAAATAGAATGTGGACAGAATAAAAATCTGTGGATTCTCTTCAAACTATTTACTGTTTATTCATGTGAAATAATAGCGGGCAATGAATTTGCTATCAATTATACCAAAAAACAATTTTTTGATCCGTTTCCATGCATGTTTTCGGTTATAATTGCACGAGTGCATAAAAATTACCGATAATTTTGCAAGAAAGCGTGATATCTAAAAATTGCAAGAGTTTATTTTCATATTTTGGCGAAAGTGCCAGAGTCCGAAGGACGATGGCTCTTTTACAAAATATGAAAATAACCGAATGCAATTTGTATAAGATATCACGCTTGAATGCAAAATTATCTGGTCATTTTTATGCACGAATGTAATTCATTAGAATATTTCACGAATAAAGAAATTCTCAAGGAAATGTTATTTTTTGTTCATTTATACTTTATAGATTGTATGGAGTACTCGCCAAAACGCGAAATATTTTTCTATTTTTAAATTCTATCTGACATTTATTTGTGTTGCTTACTGACGTCTAGCGATACGGTTTCAAATGTGTTGTTATGGTAACTTGATACAATGCAATTACCGTGTAAGTTTTCGATAATTGTATTGCTCTTGTGGTACATTTTATATATGAGGGAAATATTCTATGGGATTTCACTCCCGATCGAAAACGATGATATTTAGATAAATTTTGTGAGTGCCAATCGATTCAGAAGGGCCGATTTCAGTAAATGAATAAAAATTATTTTCCATCTGTTTTGCTGAACTGAATAGAATGCAGACAGAAAGAATATTCATTCCTCAGTACGTGAAAATAATTCAAATTTGGTGTTCTTGAGTGGAATACGTTAGAAACTTTGATTTTATTGGATGAATACAAATGACGTAATATGGATTTAGACCCCGAACAAACCTAAACAATCATAACAAAACATAACCCCACTTTCTTTGTTTACATTTTTTCAATTCTCAATTTCATCTACTATAAAGTCTCTAAAATGTCTGATAAAGTTTGTTTCGTTCCGGGTTGTAATAATTCATCAACGATTTGTCCAGAAAAAGTGTTCATACTGCTACCGGCAAAATATGACATCAAGAAGAAATGGTTCGATGCCGTTAATAGTTTATTCAAAACTACTCGCAAGATGTACTGCTGTGAAGATCATTTTGATGTAAGTACAAACATCTAAATATATATATCAATTCATATTTTATCAACATTTCAGTTGGAAAATGACATGGAAAATTATATGGAATTCAAGTTAATGAATTGTAAAATACGAATGAAAAAAGGGGTTGTTCCCCACAAATCAATTCAGTCACATTCTGACCACGAAGACAGTAATCTAAAAAAGAGGTCACCTGTTCACTCATCGACATTATGTATAACATCTCCAAAAACATTTGAAAGTGTAGATAGGTTGTCGCCTTCAAGATATTTTCAAGTCAAGATAATAGATGAAATAAGGGAAGATAAAAACACTGAAAAAGTTGGTGATACTCTGACTGCGAATCCTACTGACAAAGAAGTTCAAGTGAACATTATACCCCAGTTCAGAAGTGTTGGTATTAATGTTCGTTTAACCTGATTCGAGTTCAATCGAAATATTTGCCACTGAAACAGTGGCAACTGCAACAAAATCCTATCTTCCTCAAGCGAAAACGGTTCATTTTTGGTATGGGGTGTTCAAGTCATACTGAAATTATGCCAGATATCAAAAACTGAATATATACAGGGTATTTGATTTGAAATCAGGAAGTTGGTACCGATATAACCGAAGTATCGAAAACATCACTATTTTCATTTGACAGCCCAGCAAAATACCAACTCTCACATATTTTCAGGATATTCCTATTATTTCTCATTATATGTTAGAAGCTATATTCACTGCTTAACATCTAACAAAAAATGCAGACTGGAGACATGATGAACAACTTGAATTTGCATACAATTTGAAGCTCTTATCATGCTCAGTTACCCAAACTTACTCAATCCGCGTTTCGCCAACCCAGTTATCATCTTCAGGAGGAATTGATAAAATTTAACTCTTCACTAAAGAGTAGAAGTTGGTGTATTACTGAGAAACTAACAGCTGGGAAGACTATTTGTGGACTATGGAAAAAATAGTCCTCCAGACTGAAGTTAAGTAGATGGATGTGAAGAAGTATGTTGAAATGATCGAACAGTTGTCCAGTGATTGTACTTGAAAAGAGGTAAGCTAGATGAGCATTACCTTCATTAGAATTTCATGCTTTTATATTGAATCAAAATTTTCTTTTCAATATGAATGTCACACATTGTTATGTTCTTACATATTCTACTGTCACTTTTTCATAAACCAATGTTTCACAGTCCGCCAAACGGAAGGCAACCTGCTTTCGTTAAGTTTAGGAATAATTTTGAAAGACATTTTATACTGGTTGCCTTGCATTTGTCACCGAAAAAATATCACTCCATAATTTCAAAAGCTTACTATTTCAAGTAACAGTATGCCCATTGAACTTTGACTTCACAAATAACATTTTGTGAAAGCTTTCGATATTTAAAAGGGTACTTTTCACACTAATATAAAATTCACATTTTTTTTAACGTTCCCCTTGTATGATGGAAAAATATAAAATGTGACATCAGACCATGCACAAATTTCAATGAAGAGTAGAATTTTCTAAAAATCAAGTTTTCCATGCAGTGCACCATATTCATGGCAGTCACACCATATGTACTGGATTAGCACGAAGATAAAGATTTGAAATATATTTTGAATTTATATTACTATGTTACTCAAATGTGCTTCCACATTTACATTTTCACTCTGATGAGTTGGAAGGCTTGCCTCACCTTGTATTTTTTTTTTGAAAATTGTACAAATATGTAAATAGAAAGAATAAAAAAATTCTACGGCTCTTAAAAAACAAGTTTAGTAAAAATGAAGTCAGTTGTCAGTCTTAACTGTTTTTTGGAATTTGAAACCATACTGAGCAAGTTTTTCCTTGGCTTCTCTGATTTCCTGTAAAAAATAATGTAGTCTTCAGTATCAATTGAGAAAAGTTAATTAAATGAAAATGTCTTGTAAATTGGAAAATATTCAAAATTGAAGGCAATTTTTTAACCACCATATCATTTCAGGAATCAGTATTTCATGTTAATAATTCGGAAAAAAGTGTTGGAGAAGGTGGTGGTGAATTTTAACTGGGCCATTACTTCCGTATTCAAATTCATGTTAAGTGGCTCACATTACATAAAAAGGACTAGTTTTTTAAGGGGTCGGTGACCGGATAACAAGCTTTTACTACAATTTTTTATCTTCATTTGAAATAGGATTCTTCACTCACATTTCGTAGTTCAATTTCAGCTTCTTGGCAGACTCTAAATGTATAAACTCTATACAAGACTACACTTGCTGCATATACCTGCAAGAAATTCTTTATTAGATTGCAAAATTTTTAGAGAAGTCGGAACATACACCAAATAGTATCACGAAGATTACTGGCGAATAAAGCACAAAATTGTAGTTTTCTCGAACGAAGGTATTACTATCTTTCCTAGAAATCATATACAACCAAATGCCAGATAAAATAGCAAGACCAGAAAGCCATTCCTGAAGTTTTGTCATCTTTCCTAACACAAAAAACACTCACCTGAAATTAAATTCTAGGTTAACTCAAAACTCAAGTGGTTTTTGTTTTCGTGTCTTGTTCTTGTTTGTTGTCCGGGCCACAGAACCCGTACATTCAAAGGCTTGTTCTACACTGGAACCGAATCAGAAACACTTCAATGAAGTGGAACAGTTGAAGTGCCACATATTTTGCGCGAACTTACCTTCAAAACACAGATGAACGTCTAGTTTTGAATTGGTCGAACCGAACAAACCTCGGTGTTGGGTCTCAAGTCACTGAACAATTGCTGCTTTCTTTTTGAGTGTTTCAAGCCCCGGGGCTCCTAATTCTAAAAACTTTCTGACAGCTGCTGTCAGGCCCATGTTTTGACATTGACAGGTGTTTTGATAATACCTGAATGTGACATATATTTGAATTTTATTTTGTTTTTGTCTGAAATTATTTGAAATTTTTTGTGTGGGTGTAATTTTTATCAGTTATTTCTCCACATATTGACAGAGAATATATGGGTTAACTTCGCGTAAGACTTTCTTTCGTTGTCAATAAGTACCTCCCCTTTTTAGTACAAAGAAATCAAAGTGCATCATTTGAATACAATCAAAGATAATACTTGAACGATCAAAGGATTAATGTTGCTGAATAGATTGTTTATAAACGGTATAAAACTCTCTAATAATGAATCGTGTGAGGTTTGTTCCTAAAGGTATCTATTATGGACTATTTAAAGGAGTGTTACTGACACACTAACTCTGCTTGGTTTACAGATGGCATCAAAAAATCAGCTGAAGATATTGAATGTTTCAAGGTTCAAATACAGAGGATTGATGGATCAGTTGTAATAGTGCCAAAAGATCATTCATATGTCGATATCACAATACCAGAAGGGAATTTCAACATTATCAAGTGAGTTTAAGATCATTATTAATAGTTAGGTAGCAATAAGTAATCTGAAGCCAACTCTTATTCAATACGAATGGAAGATCACCTGGTGGAAAAACACTTCTTTAATTTGAGCGGTTGTGAATTATGTGGAAATAAAGGGCTCTGAAGTGTATATTTAATATAAAATGATGATGACAGGTGAAAGGTCATATTCTTTCATTATCACTTTCTTAAGGTGCACACCACCTTTGTTAAACAAGTTTTAAGAGATAAGAAACAAAAAATTGATTACCTTCCAAACTTTGAAGACATAAGTCTTTCATTAGATATTGAGTCACTCGAGGAGTATTTATGAAACAGTACATTTTACCATTGAATTTCGGTAAAGCTATTTATGATCCAACTTCCATACCTTGACTATGAAATACTTGAATAAACTGCTCTACCGAAAGGCATCGGTTCACTTTTCAAATTGAAAGTGAAGATGGGGAAGTTAATATTGCATAAATTCACCTCAACTTTAATTTTTACTTTCACTTCGAAAGATTAACTACAGTGACTTGCATTATTACTACATAGTGAAAGTGGAAATGTCAAAGTTGCTGCATAATTTTCTCTACTGAAAATCAATGGTTCATCTTACAAAGTGAAAGGAAAACTAAAAGTGAAGATGAAAAGTATTGTTGCTTGAATCTACCTTTGTTGTTGCATAAATACACTTCAAGTTATTCAAGTAGAAAGATTGATCTTTGACAAATGGAAGTTGATACTACATACATCCACCTTCACCCTAAATGTAGAGGAACAATTTCGAAATTCTTGGTTGAATTTGCAAAAAAATTCAAAATTTCAATGAATGTACTAAAATTTATTGCACTGGAATTCTTGAAAGACTCTATAAAAATCTTAAGGTGCCATATTTATTATTTATCCGAAATAGCTAAAATTTGTTTATCATATAATAATAACAATTAATATTTATATAGTTTTTATGTTTATATTTGACTTTTTTACATTTTTTATATTTTACCTTTACTGAATTTCTATTCAAATTGTATAAGTATTCCTTGTTTTTATACAGACCACGAAGGTGGTAGGATGTTTATTTTTCAATAAATAAATATATAGGAAGTCAGAGAGCTAACATCTTGTCTGTTTTTTATTCATTTATAACTTGGCAATACTCTTAATAGATCCAAGTGATAATTATCTGATTGTGGTGGTTTGTGTATTATGAAACAATTACACTAAATACAAATTATTTTCATAACTGATCTACAAATCCAGTAGCATTACTTTATGTAATTTTATTTTCATCAGTTTATCCGTTGATCACTAGATGGAGCTAGTAGTTAGATGTTGTTTTGAAAAATTCCATTTTTTCACAGTTGCTTTTATTACTTGAAACGCTTGGCTTTTTTGGTTTTTGAGTTTTTCAAATTTTTTCCTAGTTCCACCTTCTTTCATTTGAAAAAAAAATTATATCGTTTTCATCGAAAACTGTTGATAATTCTGACTTTTCGTCGTGAAATTTGTTCGACCTTTATATCTTCTACCGCTCAAAATTGTCCATTTTTACCTATTCTTTTCATGATTACCATTACGCCATAGGCGTTAAGCCCTTCCTCAAATTGATG
The DNA here is from genome assembly GCA_032362365.1 of Zygogramma bicolorata. Classification (NCBI taxonomy): domain Eukaryota; kingdom Metazoa; phylum Arthropoda; class Insecta; order Coleoptera; family Chrysomelidae; genus Zygogramma; species Zygogramma bicolorata. The sequence goes on from JAVJAQ010005172.1 coordinate 3,728,295, forward strand.
TAGGCTTCAGCACAGCTTGACCAAAGCGAACTCATGCTGAATGTTTCAGACTACAAGAGATACACAACTAGCACATAATGATTTGATACTATCAAATCGAATATGTTTGTTCTGGTTTCTATTTTGTACGATTTCGGATTGGCCAAAATCATGCCTTGTTTATGGACCAAACTGTTACTCTACCTTTTTCTCTGCAGGTAACATTAAATTTACCTTTGATAAAAAAATCTGATGGCATAAAAAGGGAGACAAAAACATCCGAAGATTGCATATTGAACAAAGAATGATTTGAGCTCATATACCAAAAACAATATTGATGATAGTTCAGTGTTAGGTAGATCGGAAGTTTATAGATTATTGTGTGGGTCATTTCATATGTTTTACGTCGGTCAAACGGAAAGAACATTGGATATACGCGTTAAAGAACACAGAAACAGTTCCAAAATGGTAAAACAAACAAAAGATACACAACTAGCACATAATAATTTGATACCATCAAATCGAATATGTTGCCAACCTTTGATCAAAAAATCTGATGGCATAAAAAGGGAGACAAAAACATCTGAAGATTGCATATTGAACAAAGAATGATTTGAGCTCATATACCAAAAACAATATTGATGATAGTTCAGTGTTAGGTAGATCGGAAGTTTATAGATTATTGTGTGGGTCATTTAATATGTTTTACGTCGGTCAAACGGGAAGAACATTGGATATACGCGTTAAAGAACACAGAAACAGTTCCAAAATGGTAAAACAAACAAAAGATACACAACTAGCACATAATGATTTGATACCATCCTACGAATATGTTTGTTCTGGTTTCTATTTTGTACGATTTCGGATTGGCCAAAATCATGCCTTGTTTATGGACCAAACTGTTACTCTACCTTTCACTCTGCAGGTAACATTAAATTTACCTTTGATAAAAAAATCTGATGGCATAAAAGGGGAGACAAAAACATCTGAAGATTGCATATTGAACAAAGAATGATTTGAGCTCATATACCAAAAACATTATTGATGATAGTTCAGTGTTAGGTAGATCAGAAGTTTATAGATTATTGTGTGGGTTATTTCATATGTTTTACGTCGGTCAAACGGGAAGAACATTGGATATACGCGTTAAAGAACACAGAAACAGTTCCAAAATGGTAAAACAAACAAAAGATACACAACTAGCACATAATGATTTGATACCATCAAATCGAATATGTTTGTTCTGGTTTCTATTTTGTACGATTTCGGATTGGCCAAAATTATGCCTTGTTTATGGACCAAACTGTTACTCTACCTTTCACTCTGCAGGTAACATTAAATTTACCTTTGATAAAAAAATCTGATGGCATAAAAGGGGAGACAAAAACATCTGAAGATTGCATATTGAACAAAGAATGATTTGAGCTCATATACCAAAAACAATATTGATGATAGTTCAGTGTTAGGTAGATCGGAAGTTTATAGATTATTGTGTGGGTCATTTCATATGTTTTACGTCGGTCGAACGGGAAGAACATTGGATATACGCGTTAAAGAACACAGAAACAGTTCCAAAATGGTGAAACAAACAAAAGATACGCAACTAGCACATAATGATTTGATACCATCAAATCGAATATGTTTGTTCCGGTTTCTATTTTGTACGATTTCGGATTGGCCAAAATCATGCCTTGTTTATGTACCAAACTGTTACTCTACCTTTCACTCTGCAGGTAACATTATTTACCTTTGATGAAAAAATCAGATGGCAAAAAAGGGGAGACAAAAACATCTGACGATTGCATATTGAACAAAGAATGATTTGAGCTCATATACCAAAAACAATAAAGATGATAGTTCAGTGTTAGGTAGATCGGAAGTTTATAGATTATTGTGTGGGTCATTTCATATGTTTTACATCGGTCAAACGGGAGGAACATTGGATATATGCGTTAAAGAACACAGAAACAGTTCCAAAATGGTGAAACAAACAAAAGATACGCAACTAGCACATAATGATTTGATACTATCAAATCGAATATGTTTGTTCTGGTTTCTATTTTGTACGATTTCGGATTGGCCAAAATCATGCCTTGTTTATGAACCACACTGTTACTCCACCTTTCACTCTGCAGGTAACATTAAATTTACCTTTGATAAAAAAATCTGATGGCATAAAAGGGGAGACAAAAACATCTGAAGATTGCATATTGAACAAAGAATGATTAGAGCTCATATACCGAAAACAATATTGATGATAGTTCAGTGTTAGGTAGATCAGAAGTTTATAGAATATTGTGTGGGTCATTTCATATGTTTTACATCGGTCAAACGGGAAAAACATTGGATATATGCGAGGGGTAATTCGCCGAGGCAATTTGGTGTACAGATGAGAGGCAGTGCGAGGCATTGTCGAGGCAGTGCGAGGCATTGTCGAGGCAATGCGAGGCAATGGGAGGCAGTGCTAAGCAATGCGGGGCAGTGCGAGGCATTGTCGAGGCAATGCGAGGCAATGGGAGGCAGTGCTAAGCAATGCGGGGCAGTGCGAGGCATTGTCGAGGCAATGCGAGGCAATGGGAGGCAGTGCTAAGCAATGCGGGGCAGTGCGAGGCATTGTCGAGGCAGTGCGAGGCAGTGCGAGGCATTGTCGAGGCAGTGCGAGGCAGTGCGAGGCATTGTCGAGGCAGTGCGGAGCAATGCGAGGCAGTGCAAAGCATTGCACGACAATCCAATCACAAATTTTTAAATACAAGTCACCTATATCGGCTCGTCATACTCATTTTCCACTTCCTGATTTGTATATATATAGTCAACTTCGTTATTATAGGAGTAATCTTTTCGAATCACAGATACCCACCTCGATTATTTACATAATGTCAAAGTTTTTTTAATAAATTCTGTCAATATCGCAGATGGCTTTCAATTAAAGCATAGTACAGAGTTCTGAGTTGACGTACTGATAAGTATTCTTAAAGTTTTCCGAATCTTTACACAATTAATCATAGTTTTTTTACTAAAACGTATATGATGGTTCCATTCCAGATGATGACTCATGATTATACCAAGATATTTGATTTCAAAATGGATAAGGCTTTCACGGCCTATCAGCTTTTCAGTATCACTACTTTTGTTCCTGTTCTGTAATTTCTTCAAACCCCAACAAAAGTAATGATATTTGATTTCATTTTTAGTTAGTATAGTCGCCGCATAGAATTCAATTTACGATGTGCATCTAGATTTAGATTTTACCTCGGATTTTACCAGATCTTTCATCAGGACTCTAAATAGTTTTCATTTAAGATTCAAACATTGGAAACATCTTCCACTATGTTTTAAAGACTTGATACAAATATGTGAATGCAATATTGATTAACTTATGTATATCAAGTTAGCCAGGCACTTTTCGAAATATGGAAAACTAATGATTCCATAATTATTCGCTAATTAGTTGCGGAAAAAAACATTTTTCCCATTTTTCCGCTCCTTTTTTTTAAATACATGATGTCTCGCTAACTTGACTTGACAAGTTAGCAATACAACTTTTTTATTATTGAGTTTTTCATAATTTTGACAAGACCATCAGATTCCTCTAATTATTCGCTAATTAGTTGCGGAGGAAAATCTATCACTTTATTTTTGTATGAAAAGATATATGATGTCTCGCTTACTTGACGTCAAGTTAGTAATAAAACTTTTTTATCCTCGAGTTTTTCATAATTTTGACTAGACCATTAGATTTCTCTAATTATTCGCTAATTAGTTGCGGAGGAAAATCTTTCATTTTATTTTCGTTCAAAAAAATATATGATGTCTCACTAACTCACACGTCAACTTTGAAATACAACTTTTATATTATTGAGTTTTTCATAATTTTGACTAGGTATATCATTTCTGCAATTATTCGCTAATTAGTTGAGGGGGAAACTATTTTTTTCTGTTCTAAAACATAAATGGTATCTAAGAGTTTTATGAGGAGTAATTTTGATTTTTCATTTTATATTTTCATTTTATATTTTACATATTGAAAAGAAACACCTACGTGGCTATACCAAGCACAAGACTCGGCACAAATGATTTAAAAAAAAAGAGTTCTCGACCGCTGATTCGAACCAACACCAAATATAGGGTTTTCTATAAATGAACGTAGAATTCGTACTTTTTTATTAGAATATAGATTAGGTCGTCAATGCCGTATAAGTTATTTCATTCATAACGTACCAAACGTCACTTTGCTCTCTACAATGAGGCCAGGAAATGTATACTTTGGATAGAGGGAAGAGGAATTATTATTATTATCTCGCTATCTTCATATCAGCTCAGTCATTCACACTGATATTTTCGAAATTATAACTGAAACAATTCTATATATTCATGATGTACCAAACGTCACTTTGCTCTCTACAATGAGGCCAGGAAATGTATACTTTGGATAGAGGGAAGAGGAATTATTATTATTATCTCGCTATCTTCATATCAGCTCAGTCATTCACACTGATATTTTCGAAATTATAACTGAAACAATTCTATATATTCATGATGTACCAAACGTCACTTTGCTCTCTACAATGAGGCCAGGAAATGTATAATTTGGATAGAGGGAAGAGGAATTATTATTATTATCTCGCTATCTTCATATCAGCTCAGTCATTCACACTGATATTTTCGAAATTATAACTGAAACAATTATATATATTCATGACGTACCAAACGTCACTTTGCTCTCTACAATGAGGCCAGGAAATGTATACTTTGGATAGAGGGAAGAGGAATTATTATTATTATCTCGCTATCTTCATATCAGCTCAGTCATTCACACTGATATTTTCGAAATTATAACTGAAACAATTCTATATATTCATGATGTACCAAACGTCACTTTGCTCTCTACAATGAGGCCAGGAAATGTATAATTTGGATAGAGGGAAGAGGAATTATTATTATTATCTCGCTATCTTCATATCAGCTCAGTCATTCACACTGATATTTTCGAAATTATAACTGAAACAATTATATATATTCATGACGTACCAAACGTCACTTTGCTCTCTACAATGAGGCCAGGAAATGTATACTTTGGATAGAGGGAAGAGGAATTATTATTATTATCTCGCTATCTTCATATCAGCTCAGTCATTCACACTGATATTTTCGAAATTATAACTGAAACAATTCTATATATTCATGATGTACCAAACGTCACTTTGCTCTCTACAATGAGGCCAGGAAATGTATACTTTGGATAGAGGGAAGAGGAATTATTATTATTATCTCGCTATCTTCATATCAGCTCAGTCATTCACACTGATATTTTCGAAATTATAACTGAAACAATTCTATATATTCATGATGTACCAAACGTCACTTTGCTCTCTACAATGAGGCCAGGAAATGTATAATTTGGATAGAGGGAAGAGGAATTATTATTATTATCTCGCTATCTTCATATCAGCTCAGTCATTCACACTGATATTTTCGAAATTATAACTGAAACAATTATATATATTCATGACGTACCAAACGTCACTTTGCTCTCTACAATGAGGCCAGGAAATGTATAATTTGGATAGAGGGAAGAGGAATTATTATTATTATCTCGCTATCTTCATATCAGCTCAGTCATTCACACTGATATTTTCGAAATTATAACTGAAACAATTATATATCCTTTCAACTATTCGCCAATCATTTGCGGAAGAACATGATTTTGTCCAGAATCAACCAAAAAAGTGTTTCGTGTCATACCTACTTTGAGGTTGGAAAGAGATCAATTATTGACGACAGGTAGGTAAAAAATAACTTTTCCGACCTCTTTTGAAACTTTCCAAATTCACTCATAGGAAATAGAAAATGTATCTTTTAACAGTTCATATAATCATTAAAACATAAAACACACAACACAACTTTCTGATTATAATAAGGATAAAACATAACATATGAGTATAAAAAAGAAAAAAAAGACTAGATTCGAAAAAATAGTAGGCATATTCTGTCTGAATCCAATTTGAGTTTTTTTCACTCGGAATATATATGTAGTTCCAGATAACCCATATTTTTTTCAGACTGCCTAATTGGTTTTTCCCTTAAACCGTCGTACACTGTCGGATTCAATCCCCTTTTACACACCGCCGTGTAGTGTCCGATGGTTGTAGACTGTCTCATTTTCAAGTTGTTTCCTTTGTAATTTACAAACCCCATTAAACTGACATGAAAAATTTTTCGGAATAGATACTATCTCTATAAAAAAAAATAATGGGAGTTTTTATTGAAATCATAAAGATTTCGGATAATTGGTAAAACCGATGTTTAAATTAATTGTGTAATTTCGTGATAGGAATTTCTAATATCTTCAATCAGCTACGTGAAATTTTAGCCCGAAAACCAATAAGTTCGAAAGCGATCTGCAAGTGTGTCCACCCCAAAAATTGATTATATAATTCAATTCCTTTCCTGGTATTTGCTAGGAAAGAAGTAACTTTCTGATAGTTGTTAGCCCATTAATCCGTTTTGTAGGTAACCGAGAATGGCCCGAATATATCGTCCAATTTTTTTTATTGTAAAATGGAAGTATATTAATGTCGCCAAAAAAAATTATTTATCAATTATTGGAAATTCAAAATACTGAAAATACAAATAGAATACCTCATAATATGATAGCGGCATGAAATTCAACCAATAGAATCAGTAAAGAAAGTCAGATATTTTCAAGAAGTGATCAAGTATGTCGAGGAAATAAAAGTTATACGTCAAATCCATTATTTCGCTACAATTTCCTGTGTGCCTCCGCTACGCGTCGGGCAGTAACCTTCATCCTCTGGAGGAAAAGTGGCACTTTGCACCATTGTTATACAAATAGCTATTATTATCATCAAAAATCATCACAACTTCGCTTGTATTCAGTATAAAGTGAATGTACATAAACAGTAGCACCACTGAAGTAACAATTGCTACTTGTGTTTGGTATAGCCACGTAGGTGTTTCTTTTGAATATATCTTGGAATATATAAAATATGAAATGAAAATATAGAATGAAATATTAAAATTACTCCTCATGGAACTCTTAGATACCATGTATGTTTTAGAACAGAAAAAAAGAAAAAAGTTAGTTTCCTCCTCAACTAATTTGCGAATAAATGCAGGAATCTAATGATATACCTACTTAGTCAAAATTATGAAAAACTCAATAATATAAAAAATGTAATTCTAAGTTGACGTGTAAGTTAGCGAGACATCATATATTGTTTTGAACGAAAATAAAATAAAAGATTTTCCTCCGCAACTAATTAGCGAATAATTAGAGGAATCTAATGGTCTAGTCAAAATTATGGAAAAATCGAGAATAAAAAAGTTGTATTGCTAACTTGACGTCAAGTTAGCGAGACATCATATATTTTTTCAAACAGAAATAAAATGATAGATTTTCCTCCGCAACTAATTGGCAAATAATTAGAGGAATCTGATGGTCTAGTCAGAATTATGAAAAACTCAATAATAAAAAAGTTGTATTGCTAACTTGACGTCAAATTAGTGAGACATCGTGTATTTTTTTAAAAAAAGGAGCGGAAAAATTTTTTCTTTCGCAAATAATTAGCGAATAATTAGAGGAATCTAATGGTCTAGTTGAAATTATGAAAATCCCAATGATAAAAAAGTTATATTGCTAACTTGACGTCAAGTTAGCGAGACATCATGTAATTTTTAAAAAAAGGAGCGGAAAATTTTTTTCTTCCGCAACTAATTAGCAACAAAATAGCACCAAATTATGGAATCATTAGTTTTCCATATTTCGAAAAGTGCCTCGCTAACTTGATATACATGATTAACTTTTCACTTAGATGAATTGTGTCACCGGGAATTTCTGACATCCGACCGCAAAAGCTTCTGGATATTTATTTTCAGTACGACAGAATATTGATCACAAAACTTGACCGCTATCTTTAAATAAACGAAAAAACCTCGGAAAAAACAAAGGTAACCCTATAAAGTCCTTCTTTGAATATATTATTAACTTGAAAAACATTCTACATAACATCCACCGTTTAGGGACCTATTTTTTAGTTCAGCAGTATCTACATTTTTATGTTGAGCATTGTATAAATCACCAAAGCATGAATGCGCGGCGGCTAAGATTACAGGTTGCGCATTTTCCTAGGCTCATCCTGAGAAATATCTCGGAAAATATTAATAAATGCCAATAGAACTTTCGCAAATGAGTGATTTCGAAAGGAATTTGAAGAAAGTATGAACCATTTTTGGAGGCAGTGTTGAGGCAATGCGAGGCAGTGCGAGGCAATGCGAGGCAGTGCGGGACAGTGCGTGGCATTGTCGAGGCAGTGCGAGGCAATGCTAGGCGGTGCGAGGCATTGTCGAGGCAGTGCGAGGCATTGTGGAGGCAGTGCGAGGCAATACGAGGAAATGAGGCAATTTGGTGTACAAAATTTGGCCAGCGAATTACCCCTCGGATATATGCGTTAAAGAACACAGAAACAGTTCCAAATTGGTGAAACAAACAAAAGATACGCAACTAGCACATAATGATTTGATACTATCAAATCGAATATGTTTGTTCTGGTTTCTATTTTGTACGATTTCGGATTGGCCAAAATCATGCCTTGTTTATGGACCAAACTGTTACTCTACCTTTCACTCTGCGGGTAGTATTAAATTTACCTTTGATAAAAAAATCTGATGGCATTAAAGGGGAGACAAAAACATCTGAAGGTTGCATATTGAACAAAGAATGATTTGAGCTCATATACCAAAAACAATATTGATGATAGTTCAGTGTTAGGTAGATCGGAAGTTTATAGATTATTGTGTGGTTCATTTCATATGTTTTACGTCGGTCAAACGGGAAGAACATTGGATACACGCGTTAAAGAACACAGAAACAGTTCTAAAATGGTGAAACAAACAAAAGATACGCAACTAGCACATAATGTTTTGATACTATCAAATCGAATGCCTAGTTTATGGACCAAACTGTTACTCTACCTCTCACTCTGCAGGTAACATTAAATTTACCTTTGATAAAAAAATCTGATGGCATAAAAGGGGAGGCAAAAACATCTGAAGATTGCATATTGAACAAAGAATGATTTGAGCTCATATACCAAAAACAATATTGATGATAGTTCAGTGTTAGGTAGATCGGAAGTTTATAGATTATTGTGTGGGTCATTTCATATGTTTTACGTCGGTCGAACGGGAAGATCATTGGATATACGCGTTAAAGAACACAGAAACAGTTCCAAAATGGTGAAACAAACAAAAGATACGCAACTAGCACATAATGATTTGATACCATCAAATCGAATATGTTTGTTCCGGTTTCTATTTTGTACGATTTCAGATTGGCCAAAATCATGCCTTGTTTATGTACCAAACTGTTACTCTACCTTTCACTCTGCAGGTAACATTATTTACCTTTGATGAAAAAATCAGATGGCAAAAAAGGGGAGACAAAAACATCTGACGATTGCATATTGAACAAAGAATGATTTGAGCTCATATACCAAAAACAATAAAGATGATAGTTCAGTGTTAGGTAGATCGGAAGTTTATAGATTATTGTGTGGGTCATTTCATATGTTTTACATCGGTCAAACGGGAGGAACATTGGATATATGTGTTAAAGAACACAGAAACAATTCCAAAATGGTGAAACAAACAAAAGATACGCAACTAGAACATAATGATTTGATACTATCAAATCGAATATGTTTGTTCTGGTTTCTATTTTGTACGATTTCGGATTGGCCAAAATCATGCCTTGTTTATGAACCAAACTGTTACTTTACCTTTCACTCTGCAGGTAACATTAAATTTACCTTTGATAAAAAAATCTGATGGCGTAAAAGGGGAGACAAAAACATCTGAAGATTGCATATTGAACAAAGAATGATTTGAGCTCATATACCAAAAACAATATTGACGATAGTTCAGTGTTAGGTAGATTAGAAGTTTATAGATTATTGTGTGGGTCATTTCATATGTTTTACATCGGTCAAACGGGAAAAACATTGGATATATGCGTTAAAGAACACAGAAACAGTTCCAAAATGGTGAAACAAACAAAAGATACGCAACTAGCACATAATGATTTGATACTATCAAATCGAATATGTTTGTTCTGGTTTCTATTTTGTACGATTTCGGATTGGCCAAAATCATGCCTTGTTTATGGACCAAACTGTTACTCTACCTTTCACTCTGCGGGTAGTATTAAATTTAACTTCGATAAAAAAATCTGATGGCATTAAAGGGGAGACAAAAACATCTGAAGGTTGCATATTGAACAAAGAATGATTTGAGCTCATATACCAAAAACAATATTGATGATAGTTCAGTGTTAGGTAGATCGGAAGTTTATAGATTATTGTGTGGGTCATTTCATATGTTTTACATCGGTCAAACGGGAAGAACATTGGATATATGCGTTAAAGAACACAGAAACAGTTCCAAAATGGTGAAACAAACAAAAGATACGCAACTAGCACATAATGATTTGATACTATCAAATCGAATATGTTTGTTCTGGTTTCTATTTTGTACGATTTCGGATTGGCCAAAATCATGCCTTGTTTATGGACCAAACTGTTACTCTACCTTTCACTCTGCGGGTAGTATTAAATTTACCTTTGATAAAAAAATCTGATGGCATATGTTTTACGTCGGTCAAACGGGAAGAACATTGGATATTCGCTATAAAGAACACATAAATAGTTCCAAAATGGTGAAACAAACTCTACATATGCATCTCATCCCATTACAGACGGACATGAGTTCAACCACGAATTGTGAATCATTCACAAGAGAAGGGTTTGAAACTCAATCTCTTGGAGTGTTTGGAAATTAATAAGTTAAAACATTCACAGTTCCTAATGAATCGGATATAATTTTTGTATACATTCGAAATGTGACAGTGTTAGAATTAGTTTAAAGTTCCTGCTTGGGGAAGCTCTGTTGTATAGCGAAACACGTGTCGGGTTTAGTCAACCCTAATATGTGAAAAATTTCACAGGCAACTGTATATTATTTGTTTGCTATGGATTTTCATCAAGTTACTTCCACTTCCATGCAGTTCTTGAAAGGGGGATGTTTTAAAATCAGCTTTTTTCATTAGAGTTCTAGGTAGTTCAAATGTCGTTCGTTTCGTAATTTGCGCATGCGCAAAAACAATATGCACTTGCACTTCGAAGAGTAAGGCTGGATTCAGAATTCAGACAGATCCGAAATTCGATCGTAAGACGATCCGATAGCTTCCTGATTGGTCTAAATTTGTATTTATTTATTTGATTTCGGATCTGTCTGAATCTAGCCTTAGATTTTCTTCAGTGAAAGTGTTGATGCATAAAATGTCGTACATACTCGAAATCTTTCATAGTGAAAGTTGAAGTGACAATTATTGTTATAAAGATGCACCTCCAGAAAATTGTTACAGTGCTAATCAATGGTGGCGTTGAAAACGTTATAGAACCAAGTCCGCGACCTTCGTTATTTCATGAAAGCTGAAAGTTTCCCTGCGCATGTCCCCAACACAGGTGAGAACGATCAACGGCTATTGAGTTTGGATGATGGTTTCTTGGGCAGGTACCAGGTAGCAGAAGTGTATAAAATAGTACCTCAATTTCGTAATAGTATATCTCTCAATTTTTTTATCCTGTGTAAAATGAGAAATCACATCATCCATTGCCGGATACCCAAGAAGAGTTTAAACAGCAAATAAAATGAAGAACAGAATAAGAAAGTTAAACATAATAATATTTATCTTTATCTACCCCCGTACTATTATAACACACTTATATGCTCATACCTCGTTTTATGATGAAATCCATTACGATACAGATTTTCAACCAATAGAAACCCATTATTTTTCAATCAAGCATGATGTGCAAGCTTTGCATTTTGACGTTCGTCAAGTCAAAATCAGTAGGTATTGAATTTTTGAAGAATTTAGTCAATTTTCGATAATCGTATGAAAATGTCTTATAGCAGTGATATAGAAGAATTACCAGCGACTCTTTCACAGATGTCTTAGACATGAAAAAAATATATAATCGAAGGGATTGAATTTTTCATTTGACAAATGCAACATATCTTTGTATTTTCGGCCAAATCAACTGAGCTCTCATAGCAGAGTGGCGCCGGCAGTGATCAGTAACATCCGGGTTCAATTCCTGACCTCGGCAGAGATTCTTTTAATTTTTTTCCTTCTCTTCATTTCTAATTGTTGTATTTTCCGTGGTTATACCATTATTTATAATTTTGTAGAATTTCTCAAAGAAATACAAATGATTTCCTACTATTATTGTGTTCAATATAAATACCTGATAATATAATATTTTTAGTTCTTCATCATTTATTGGGTGTAGGTAAAATAGCGTATGCAACTCTAATGTAATGGTTATTAATACACTCGCATAAACCATACGAAACTCACCTTCGGCTCGTTTCGTACTCCGGTTTATGCTCATGTATTAATAACCATCATTACACGATCGTTGCATAATATACTATTATGAAAGCGATCATACAAGAAATGATATAATAAGAATAACAACACAAGATGCCATCTTTCACTGTTCATTCTTATTTTATTTTAGTCGTCTGCATAAAAACACGTTTTTTGCCCTTATTCTTATTTTATTTCATTTGCTGTTCAAACTCTCCCTTATTACCGTAACAAGTAACATTCCCCTTCCAGACACTCCTGAACTTCATTAAATTATAATTATACTTACGTTTGACAGTATTTTGGGACGAAATCTACCCTAAAATGTCGATCTTTCCTTTTAGTTGACAATGTGAGACAAAGTTCAAAGTTATCTTATCTGAAGTGTGAAGTAGGTGCAGATATCTTTTTACTAGTTTTATACAATGGTTTTACTGGAATATTGACAGAAAGCTGATGAAGCTTCAAATCGGTGTTAACAGTGAACATTTATACAGAAAATGAAAGTTCGGGCCTGAAAATACTCATAAAAATTTGAATGATCTACGATATTGATACTTGAAATACTCCACTGGTGTTTCTGAATTTATTGCCATCTTTAATTAAGAAAATGTGCGTTTGAAGCTACGACATCCGTAGGAAGAATGTAAGAAAACACATGAATTGGAAAAGATTCTTTGCTGCCTGTTTCCTGCCCAAGTAACCAAGATCCAAACTCCATAGTCTTTGATTGTTCTTCCCTTCGTTGGGATAATGCGCAGAGAAACTTTAGGCTTTTGTGAAATAACGGAGGTCTGGCCGTCGCGGTCTCTTGGGCTATTAAGGTAAATCAGTATGAACGCTTCCAATAATGAGGATTACTACAACTTTCTTAGATTGAAACTGAAATATAAAAGTGAAAGTTTTGGCATCAGGCATTAGTAAGCCAGCTGTGCAGTAGAAAGATAGACGAGTTCAGATGTGGGTTTCCGAAGAAAAATCAATATAATCTATGTAACTTTTCTCAAGAGAGAAAAGAGAGAGAGTGAGAGAGAGATAGCTTCGATCTTCAGAATAAAGAAAGATGCAACTACTTATGTTCGGGTTTGAAGGCCGTCGTTTTTTGGAATTTCTTCCTGGCGCGAGTGGCTAGCCACTCACGTTGTTTCAAATATCAAGTAATTTTTTTCTTCAATTTACCCACTACTAATATTTTCTGCGAAATATTCCCTTTTATCATACGCTTTACAACACTTCGTGCGTTTTAAGGATCTGCTACATAGATTATATCTTTGCCGTCAAAACAACAGAGCACAGAACGACTTCATCTCTTGTGATGTCCCAGAAGTCGATCAAAGATGTATTATAAGTATTCCCGCATTTGAGGTGAACAATAATAGTATATTATGCAACGACCGTGTAATGATGGTTATTAATACATGAGCATAAACTGGGATACGAAACGAGCCGAAGGTGAGTTTCGTATGGTTTATGCGAGTGTATCAATAACCATTACATGAGAGTTGCATACGCTATTTTATCTACACCCAATAAATAATGAAGAACTAAAAATATTATATTATTAGGTATTTATATTGAAGACAACAATAGTAGGTAATCAATCGTATTCCTTTGAAAAATTCTACGAAATCCTAATTAATGGTATAACCACGGAAAATACAACAATGAGAAATGAAAAAAAAAAAATGAAAAAACCTCTGCCGAGGTCAGGATTTGAACTCGGGCGTCCCTGATCGCACCCCTCGCTATTGACCAAGAGGCCATGAGAGCTCATTTCATTTGGTCGAAAATAAAACATGTGTTGCATATGTCAAATGAAGAATATAATCCTTTCGATTGTATTTTTTTCTTGTCTAAGACATCTGTGAAAGAGTCGCTGGTAATTCTTCTATATCACTGCTATAAGACATTTTCATTCGATTATCCAAAATTGACTTAATTCTTCAAAAATTCAATACCTACTGATTTTTACTTGACAAACGTCAAAATGCAAACCTTGCAAATCATGCTTGATTGAAAAATAATGGGTTTCTATTGGTTGAAAATCTGAATCGTAATGAAAATCTGTATCGTAATGGATTTCATTATAAAACGAGTTGTGGGCATATAAGTGTATTATTAGAGTACGGGTGTAGATAAACCGTTTTATGCACCACGACCATGACTCGATGTGCAATTATCTCGGAAAACTTACAATATCTTGAGGCCAGGGGCTTGGTCGTTCTCGAAAAATATTAGATATTCATGAAAAATGAGATAAAAAACTTACTGTTTTTATTCCACTCTTATTTGTGAATCATTACAAATATAAGTGGAATAAAAAAATGAAAATTTCTCGCTTTTCACGATGATTTTCTACCTATCATCTGAATCCATCAATTATAATTAGATATTCATTTGAATAGATTATAACGAACTTGTGAGTGATACGAAAACCTAGTTTTCGTAAACGTTCTTTCATGTTGAAGCGTTTCGAAGTATTGAGACCAAAATCGAAACAAAAGTGAAGTTCATTAACGAATGTTATTCATTGGAAAGATGTTTCTCGCACTCATCATACTTTGCACACTGCTTTTTATCGCAGTTTTCGCGGTGGGGACCGATGAATCAAGAAAAGTATCTATTAGCAAGGAACTGCGATTCATTGTTACGTTTTCGTTTGCCCCCCGAAATGACACTCCCGAAAGTGAATAAAGTTGGTGCAAGATTGTGGAATAACATGTTCGGTTCTAATATCGTTTTGGAGATTCTATCTTTCAAGAGATTGTGAGTATGGCATTTAGTCGCAGACATGATTGAAAAGACAAGAAATTGTTTTGAGTGGAAGTATAGTGAAATCACAAATGCTCATTGAAGTGATTAATAATTCTTTCAGGATATTTGAAACTGTTTTTACAGTATCAAACTAGTTATACGGTACAAATCTCACAGTCCCAACAAAATGCAAACCTTCAATACTATATTTATAAGGAGGAACACACGTATTACCTTTATTTAATAGTATTCGACGTAGTATCTTTCTAATATGTTCCTTCCTGTATAATATCTTGATATGGAGCAGTTTTATTTTGGCCTTTCTACAAGCACTCCGAATATAATCATGTATCCTAGAAGTATCAAATTTTCAAACTATTATAGAAAGGCCTATTGTGCAGACTTTACCTTTGTCACTTGATAAGTCAGCGATCACTTTTATACATTGCAACAAAAATTTTCAACTTCATGCCAGAGATCTACAAAACTTATATCCATACGGTAAACTCCATAGTCTAATAAAGAAACGTTTAAAAAAACTTTTGTTGATTACTAATAGGAGAACTATACATGACATCATCGAAAATTAAAACTAATTTAATGTTATTTTATGGTTAGCACAATTACCTGATATACATTTTATTAACACTGAGTGAACTCAAAATATATTGGGGGCTGGTGATAGACCGTGCTCATGTGCAACCTTACGGTCCTCAATGGGAGCGGTCATTTTTTCCAGGCCTCTAACAAATGGAATATTTTTGAACAATTAATGTACCTCATTCCGCACACAGCCCAATGGCTTCGTGGATTTCAATTGTTTATTCACTATGATTTATTTTGTCTATCATGATATTGTATATTTTTGTTATTATGAATAAACCTTTATAAACCATTATGAACTATATATAATGGCTCTCTTTAATGCCCTTTCCCCTTTCATTTTTTGATCGGGTCAACTCAAAAAAATTGAAATTTGGTTTAATGAAATTGATACATGAATACTATATTTTGGAGTGAAAACGACACATGAAAATTTTAAGATGGCGACCTTGCGTCATCTGGAAAAAAAATCAAATGAAATGGGTCTTGTGACACATTCTTTTGAAGCTGCTGACGAATACTGTTTAACCCTAGAATGTTGAGTCTATATCCTCACTTACTACAGAATGGCGGAACATTTAATAATTGCCTGAATATATCGACCTTTAACTTCACACGAAATAGTAGAAAAAATACCGACGTTCCTGTATTCGAAAATGTACGGAGTGAAATATCGAATATGCTCCTCTTATGTCAAGAAGTTAAAAGCAACCATTTCGAGCATCTTTTGATTTGAACTCTTTTTATTTTATTTTATGAAGTTAACGTTGTATTGAGGCAATAATTGAATGTTCCTCCATTTTGTAATAGGTGAAGATATTGACTCAGAGCCAATCAATTTCAAAAGTGAAATCATCAAGTATTCTCCTTCTCTGAAGTTTCTGGGCCTGCATATTGATGAAAATTTGTCATGGTCCAAACATATTGAAATATTAAGGTTCATATAAAGTGACAAATTTCTCGTTTCTGATCTGTAAGATGGCGGTAGCGGGCTTTGTCTTCTGCAATCTATGCAACCAAAGCTACATCAATTCGACACTTCGCGACAGAAAAATTGAAGTTTTCTGCTGCAATATTTCCAAGAATTACAGTTTTCTATTGCAATATCTACTGACTTTCCAATGTTCCACTGCCGGATATATGTGGTGTTGCCATATCTCAACATCTGTCGAAGTACTGTGTGAGTTTGTGATTTTTATATTTATATAGAGAATAGAGAGGGACAATGCCTCGTTTAATTGTGAAAAAGTCGCGAAGGGGATGGAATCTTAAAAGGTAATTATAAACTACTTATACTATTGAAAACTTCCAAGTCTTCTCCGTTGTGACGGCACATGTCATTTTTGGGGAAACAACTTTTTTGTGATACTATCCCTAGAAGTTGATTTGGTATGGTTAATCTCGACATACCGGCTGTCTCGACAGAGCGTATTTGTTCATAATCGATTATTCTGATAAATATGAAAAAAAGTCTTCTGTAAAAGTTATGTCGCCCTCCCGTTGTTCGGGCTATAAACTTTTTGTCTCGCGATTTAAAATACCACTTCAGTCCCTAGGTATATAATATACTATTAATGCATTCTCAGATTCTCCCAGATGATCTATCACATGGGGTCTAGCGAATATAATTACATAGATAAGGTGTAAAAAATATCGATTTTTCAACGTTATGAATTTTTTTAGTCGAAACTATTCATTGTTCAAAATGGTTTACATGGTCCTATCTCGACTTTTTATCCACTATCAATTAATATTCGATTGTCTGACAACTGAAAAATCCGTTGAAACTTATATCACGTGACCTCAGATTTGGCGGGCATTTAAAAAAAAAATAGGATTTCGAGAAGCCGATACTTATTCATGAGATTTTTCATCATTCTTTCGATGTGTTCAATCGAACCTCGAAGTTTGGAGAGTAATTTGTAAGCAAAACAACTCTTTATGAAAATTATTTGATAATTTCTCCGTGTTTCAGCAGTGCATCGCATGAAGATTCGGTAATTGAAACTCCAAGATTATCTGAGTCTCATGATGATGTTGAAGATCGCAATTATTCTTCGATGATATTATGTGATCCCGATTCAAATCTGGATGAGTCTCTTCCAGATTTAGAAATTGAGAAGGTGAGACTTCCTGGACAGTACGATCCGAAGATAAGAAATATCACAGGAAGACGCATTGTTGATATTTGTCATTTTATAACTGAAGTACGACGTCTAGAAAATCATGAGTGTCATTTAAAACGAACTGGATATTTGAGTTGTCAGAAGGAAATAAAAATAGGACTCAACTCTAAACTTATTTTCAAATGTGAAGCTTGTGGCCATATCACATCGATAAAAACAAATGAGTCTGATGAAAGTGAACCTAATATCAATTTCAATTCAATAAGGTTGTGAAAATATGTAAATTTTCGGAAATTACATAATATAAAATAAATATAAAATCTGTCAAGTTCTAAAGGAACATGTTGAACATAATCAAAAACTGTTATGGAAAAGCAATTTCTGTTTTTTTGATTACTAATAATTATTATCACCAAAAGATGGAAAGGAATTTTGGAATTTTCACTTTCTTGATATACCTAACTGAAAAATATAAATAATTTCCTCGAATGCACAACTTTCTCTCATATAACGGAATCCGTATCTCTTGCCGTTGCCGAGATCCTCATTCTGTTTATTCTCATCCTGGCCACGCTGTATAACAACTGATCTGGACAAAAATCGCAACATCCGAACAACCTATCTTTTCTTTCCAGGAATAGAAATAACATACATCGGTTATCTCTGTTTAGAACTATTGGCAACGTTGTTCAGTAAATAACAGATTATGCGATACCTTCTGGATTGACACCGAACTTCACATTGTCTTTTCATTCCTATTCAGCAGAGGCAGCACCTGCCGGGCCAATTTCGATGGTACAGAGCGTTCGAGGAGATTTCATGACGAAGTATTTTGAAATCGTTCTTAAAAATAGAAATAATGCAAATTCAGATCCGAAAACTGGTATGAATTATTCCTCGATGTTCATTCTTACCAATTTTATTTTGAGAAGCAATCATTCTCGATTCAAGTTGATTTTATAATGAGTTTTTCTGATTTTTTAGAAATTGTAGACAAACTGTAAGTTCAAAAATTCCGAAAAAAATTATGATTGTCTCTTTTCCCAACATTGAAATACCTTGATAGTCTGAATAAAAACTGTCGGATAGTTATTGAGAAAACTTGAAAAATACCCTAAAAATGACCTTTTAATTTTTTTCCCCAAAAACTGTTCGACAGATTTTCTTCAAAATCTCAAGAATCATTATATTTGAACGCTCACATAACTCTGATTTTTTTCGGAATATTTGAACTTGCCGTTAATTTTCTTATGGGTTTATATGAACCTTAAGGAAACAAATATCTCCAGTAATTTGAATTATCGTCCAAATAAGAAACTTTTCACCCTTGAAATATCTCGAATTCATTTATTACTCTTTAGTGTTATCCAAACTTCATTACTTAGTCTCGGTATGGGGATCGGCAAAATGTTTACTGAAACCATTGAAAACTTTACAAAACAAAATAATTGAATCTATTTTCAAACTTGATTATAAAGAACCTACAGTAAATTTATATAAACCGAAACATCTTCTGGATATCTATTCACTTTATAAATTAAAATTTTGTACTTTTATTCATCTGGTAAAAAATAATTTGAAAATCTCAAATTTGGTGTTTATTCCTATTGAGGATCAACATAATCATTCAACAAGGAATTCAGATAATTTGGCAACTATGAAAATTAAAACAAATGTGGGACAGCAATCAATTTATTCCAAAGGAATATTAAATAATATTATAATGAACTACCAAAACTATTAAAAACTTATGGTAAAACTAAGATTTAAGGTAGAATTGAATATTGATGTATTTCTGGGAAGTGTTTCAGAAATATTGGGTCAGGATGATGAATTGATGTTTAGTTTTATTGAAAGATGAATTGTTTTTTTCCCTATCATAAACTTATATGTTTCTTGAGAAAATAAATAAATAAATAAATGAAAAATAAAATCCCAACTTTCAATCTTTTGAGTTGACCCGTTCAATAAGTAATAGGGGAGAGGACATTAAAGAAAGCCGCTGTATATAGTTCACAATAATAAGACTCGTTTTTTGCGAAATATGATTGAATTAATATTAAAGGTACTACGCAAATATTAGTTATCAGATATAATTCTCATCTGCTTCAAACATTTTATCCCGTTTCATTTTGTTGGTAATTTGTTTTTAACTGGTTTTTGGACAAAAAAGTAATTATATAAATTCAAGAAAAGTAATGAAGAAATGTCAGTTACATAATGTCGTCTCCTTCTGACGTTCGTGGTGTCTGAGAAATTTGTTTTTTATATATAATATGCATAACTATTTTTTGTCTTTGGGTTTTATTTTGGAAAATGATTTTTTGATTGTTAGTTGTAAATCTCACGTGTTCTCAAACCGTCTTTTGCATAATCATGTCGTCGTGAGAAAATTAAAATTAGATATGAAAATTAGATCACATTCGTGCAATGATTTGAATGATTCACGCTCACTAATTCTAATGGAATGAATGAACTGGCTTCGAAGTCGCGTTGGAAAAAATATTGTTATGGGCGATACGTGCTATAAACTGCCAAACAGAAGAATCTGTCCTATTTTCAAATCGATTTTTGGAAACTTTCGTTAAATTTAAATGATCTTTGCAATATTTGAAATGGCATTGGGACATGAGGCTAATATGGAGAAAATAAAACAAATATATTCCATGATAAAGTTGATTAAAAGTCGAAAAATGATCAAATTTGTATATTGAAAGAAAACTAAAGTGCATAAAACGTGATTATTTTCTCCCTCAAAATATATTTGAGTGGTATTCAAATCGAGTATATGTGTTCCTATATCATCAACAAATATAAGACTTTGCAATATTTTAAAAAAATGCAAGTTTAATGAAAAGGGGCTCAAAAAAAAAGTACATCACTCACATATTTCATTGCATGTGAGGATGATGAAACATATTTGGTACAAGTGACAATAAGATTTATTGAATATGGGAAATTATGGTCACGTTTTAACTTTTCATCATATGATTCTAAAAGGGGTGCGTTTCTCGAAAAAATGTTGAAGATGATTTATTTTGCTCAGTTAATCTAAATCTAATTGATGAAACTCACATGACTCGTTACCATTGTTTGGAAGACGTCAGAGGACACAAAATTACAGCATATCTTGCATCAAATCTCGATTTTACGTGATCATAGATCAAATCAGTGAAAGCTGTAAGGTGATTATTATGTTATATGATATATTTTAGGCCAAAACATAAGATTTTTATCATAAATACACACAGCAGTTCAACAAGACATAACTTATACATAAAAATTTGTCAATGAAATTCCATCAAAATTCCCATTCAACTTCTACATTATAATGATGTATGAAATGTTGAAGAATGAAGAATAGTAGGTAGTTAATTCAAAGAAATAATTCTTGTAATGTTACTCGACTTTGTTTTAATTTTACAATTTTTTCGTTACAAATGAAAGCTCTTTCGAATGAAAAAATGTTATTAAGGTTTTTCGTAGGCGATGATGGAGAGGACCGATTCCAAAATGTCTCAAACAGGCGCTCCTTTTTTGATCGGTGAAGTTTTTTTTTTTCATGCAGATTCACACGAAAGGGATGTCCTGTAATGTTCAGAGAACAGCGCGTGAATGAAGGGACAGACGCTACGAATTAACATTTACTTCAAATTTTTGAAGGTTGTAAGCCTCAGGAAAACCTCTCTCGGCAAGGAGTTCCTGTTCTATTGGAAAAAGATCCCTGAGCAAGAGAGGTTCGGCAGCAGGTCTCCAAGCTCAAAACAAAGAAGTGGGAATTTTGTACTCGTCGAGTCATCCGTGTAGATGTTGCCAAGGGTGGAACGATTGATAACAATTCAGAAGAGCACCGACCGTGAAAATATATCTATTAGTGAGACAAGCCTCCTACCCTACTACGATGTTCCAATTAAGTAAGCGAGTCTGTGAGCGAAGAATCACCAACAAGACGAATTGCCTTTCTCTGAATAGATTCAAGAAGCTTCGATGAATGTTTTGGTGTCGAGCTCCAAACATGAAAACTACATTCCAAGACGGGGGACGTATCTGAGCCTTGTCGAGGGGGAAACATCTTGTACACCTAAAAATTTTAAGTCATTTATGGCCGTTTACGCGAGCGTATTGAGGGAAGCTCAAATTTATGAATCCAATAGAATATGTTGAATGGTATGACAAACATATCTATAGTATCACATTCTATCGGATTAATAAATTTAAGCTTTCCTTAATACGCTCGCGCAAACGGCCATTAAGTCATCGTTTTAAGTCTTTAAGTCATATTAAGTCTTTGAAAGATTTCAAATCTTGTACAGATTTTAGCTAGTTGTTTTCCCCTCGAGGCTTGTAGATCATCAGAAGCTGGCGAAAAGTGAAGTATTTCTTCGCACGAAATAGAAATTCAAATTTCTGCAAATCAACCTTTAGCGATCAATCTCACATGGTTTTTCCATGAAAGATTATCATTGATCGTAATTCCTAGCATCGAGATACTTGAACTTGAATTTTCATGCGTCTTTTTAGTGGTGGAGCGCTTGCTTATGAAAGACACTTACAGATTGAAACGATCCAAGGATCATAAAATTCGCATCGTCCATGGAGAGAGAAAAAAAGCTTGACGTCGCCTTCCGCCGAGAGCGAATAACGTCCTCGGCCTTGTCTTTTCCACGAACTCTCGAAATGAAATTCCTATCTTTCGACCGCACGTTTCGTCATTTCGATCTACATTCGTTATTACATTCTCTCGTTTCGTTAAAATATCGTCACGGCTGTGATCGAATCGAGAGCGCGATCTCTGTTCCTCTAATTTCAACTTTCGCATTTAGAAAACGCGCGCCGCGACTGTCGTTTGTTTCTATAGTTCGTCAAATTAGCAGATCTGGTCGAATTGTCTCGTTCTGCTTCGAATTTCAAGAAAACTGTTGCTGCTTCCCCGTGCTTGATGTATTTCGTTTGTTTCGAATTACACGAAATGGTAGCGGCCAACTGGGACTCGACGCTTGCGACTTGATTCGTTTGTTTACTTCTCATTTACCGGATAGCTATGTTTTTCTTGAGAAGGTAAGAAACGTGTTCTTTGATGTTAAACGAATGACTGACACTTGAATTTCACGACGCAATTTGGCGCTGCAACTGAAGAAAGTTGCGTGTAATTGAATTTATGTTGTTCAAGCAATGTCATTTACTATGTTTATCGAGCACATTCCTTAATTTTCATATATCAAGTAACCCAGAAGTCCACTTATGAAACAAACTAAAACTGAATTCGACTTGGCTGTTAGAAAATTAACACGTCGTATTGAAATTCCAGATGAAATTGTAAATACAAACAATTGGTGACTTGGTGATTTTGGTGATTATTTTCCTCAATACGGATGACCCATGGAGAAGTTGAAGGTTAGATTGCTTTTTCCCAGTTTCACATCGATTTATTGTATTAGATCTGTTTAGTCGATTAAACTGATCGAAATACACCTGGATTTTGGATCACTTTCCAGGTACCTGTGTTCGATTTTGAAGTTTTCTGAATTTACATTTTTTTTCTGGAAATAATCTCAACATATATTCTTCCTATACCAAGCTCGATCGACCAAAATAATAATAATTTTCAAAATTTTGCTTCTGAACAACCTCTTCTGTATAAAAGTTCAAGATAAAATCCCTCGACCTGCGATTTTGGGATTTCATCAAATAACTGTACACTTAAGTGGTTTGATGAGCAACATTTCGAAAATCATGGATGTGTGTACACTTTTAGACTCAGTTGAAACTATTTCAACGCTGCAGAATAAACAGATCGACAACATATTTTTGATATTAAATTTTTTGATATTTTTAATCATTATTTGTGTTATAAACTTGGTCGAACCACTATTTATATTTATTTATACTTTAGTCAATCGTAATAGTATATTATGCAACGATCGTGTAATGATGGTTATTAATACATGAGCATAAACCGGGATACGAAACGAGCCGAAGGTTTATGCGAGTGTATTAATAACCATTACATGAGAGTTGCATACGCTATTTTATCTACACCCGATAAATAATAAAGAACTACAAATATTATATTTATATTTGTATTGCACACAATAATACTAATTAAACGAATTTCTTTGAAAAATTCTACAGAATTGTAATTAATGGTATAACCTCGAGAAATAAAACGATGAGAGATGAAGAGGTCAAAAATTAAAAAAAAAAGTTTACTCAACGCCGGATTCGAACCCAAGTCTCTTCCAAAGAGTTGGTATGATTTCAGCGCCTTGGACGGCTCGGCTACGTAGAGCTCATTTAGATTCGTTAAAAACATAAAGAAATAAATCATGCATTTGTCAAATGAAAAATGTAATCACTCTAACTGTATTTCTGCCGATGAAGGTGTCGAATGGTGATTCTCCCATATCGCTGATATCAGACATTTTGTTATGATCATCGAAGTTTGGCTATATTCTCCAAAAATTCAATACCTATACCGATTTTGACTTGACGAACGTCAAATGCAGAGCATGCACATCATGCTTGATTGAAAAATAATGGGTTACTATTGGTTGAAAATCTGTATCGTAATGGACTTCATTATAAAACGGGTTGTGGGCATATAAGTGTATTATTAGAGTACGGGTGTTAATAAAATATTTTTAGGCATATTCGGTACTCGCTCATATGTCTTTTTACTGCAAATGGGCATTTCGGAAAATTCGTTATCAAGTTCATGACACCGAAGGTTACACCGAACAAAATTTATACGAAAAAAATTCAACGGTTTGAAAGCTACGGGGGCATTAATATGTCCAAAATCACGAAATACACCCCAATAGCACTCTGAATATTCAAAAAAATTTTTTATGATTTATATGATACCCAAAATTTTTTTTATTATTTTTCAAGGATGAAGATCCTTAAACTTGGTGCACTCGGGATATTAACCACGATTCCCAAATAGCACAAGTACGTCCAGTGGACGTACTGCATATGTACGGTGAGGATGTATTGTACGTATTTAGGACGTACTTTTGTCTCCGACAGACGTACATAAGACCTCCCTGCGACTTACCGTTTCCGCATAGTCGGTAATCCCAGGTACGTACTTTTCTAGTCCACACAGGACCTGAAATGTACAGAAAGGGGAACTGTTTGGGACATTCCGAAAACGTACATTTTCCATTCTGTATGCGCTATCCCAAGTAGAACAAACATATTTGACCATTATTGGTTCAATATTACGGGAATATTAACATTATATTGTAGATGATATCAATAGTGGCCACAAAAAAAATGTGAACATTCGGCGATATTAGATCAATATTCGAAAACAACGTAATGATATATCATTTTATATCACTTAATGAATCTAAGTTTCCATATTCGGGATTATTCATTTCTTTTTTACCAAATAGTCAAGTTGGAAATTTTACTCATTCAAGTGTACTAACCATCTAACCGAATACTTACTTGGAAAAAGACCTGGCTGCTGCGGGGCTTGAACTCTCGACCTTTTCTATGGAGATATCATTGTCGACCACTGTTACGCTCTACGGCACGGAGATACTTGTTTTTAAGAAGGAGTTGGGTGCTATAGATGTGATGACTTCAAGTTAGTTTTGTTCGAGATAATATTAAAATTTTAGAAAGTTCAGTAACAATGAAAATATATTCGAAAAAAGACTAAAGGATCACTGTCTCATGTGATGGCGGTTTTGGAATATCAAACTTGCTGTGCAAAAAATTCTGTATGTAATTTTCTGGTATTTAAATTCACCACATGTCGATGTTTCAATTTTTTCAATTTTTTTTTAGAAATAATTCATTATGAATATTGCATTATCAATATTGATATATGTTCGAATACACTAAGTGATCACTCTCAAAATCCCAATACCCCTGGAACCGAAAGGGACCCAATACGTACGTACTCGGGAGGTCCAAACAGTATGTACATACTAACAGAAATGTAGAAAATGAAAGGAACCCAATCTTTACGTACTTGGGAGGTCCAAACAGTATGTACAAAAAAGTACGTCAACGAGACGTCCAGATAGTATGTACATACGATTTCCAAAAATGTACGTCATTACTATGTCCCGCAAACGTTTCGAAAGATACGTATCTGAAAGGGACTCAATATGTACGCACCTGGAAGGTCCAAATAGTACGAACATAGTTCTTCCAAACATGTACGTAAATGATACGTCTGAGCAGTACGTACATGGGATTCACAAAAAAACACGTCATTGGTATGTCCCTAATTCATTCCGAAAAGTACGTACCTGAAGAGGAGTTAATGTAAACGTATCAGGGACACTCAATAAAGTACGTACATAGTACTTCCAAGCATGTACGTTTTTATTACATTCCGATTGGAACGGGACCAAGTATGTACCTACATGGGACGTCTAACCAGTACATACATGGTACATCCGGTAATGTACGTTCTTCGAATGTCTCCTATACGTCCCGGGACGTATCGACGTAACTGGGACATAAATGGTTCGTCTTCAGGACGTCGTGTGCTATTTGGGTTTTGTTGCCGCAAGCTTTGAATATGTGATGGCGCTGTTGTGAAAATATGGTAAATTTTATATTATACTTTCTTATTATTATTATTTCTTGAGGTAAAGGAATATAGAAAAATATACTGTGATTTCATTGCAATTCCTAAGATGTGAGAGAATTCAATACATTTGAAAATTCAAATAGATTATCAAAATGCAATTGAGCAGAAAATAATATTGAAATAAATATAAGATATTCAATTAAAATACTAAAATTGAATAAATCGAAAGAATTTTGCAAAAAATTTTTGAAACCAAGTTTCAAGTTGAGTATTGAGAAAGTTTATCCATGCCTGATTCGTCTGTAATATGAAACACCAACCGCAGAACCCCATCAGAACAGAATTTTGGATATGAAGTTCAACAAATCTACAATCTTGTCTGGCGAATGGATCACAATTTCAACTCATGTTGAAGTACCGTTTCCATAAATCAATTCAACAACTTGTTCAATTTTTTAAGACAGCACCGTTACAAATAACAAACATTGAGACCTACCACTGTTTTGATTCTTTATACTCGAAACTTATTCGTATTTTTCATCGACACCAAAATTATTGGGTTACTATTTAAATGCCGTTTTCGCATCAATTCCCCAAGCAAATTTCAATGAATAGAAATACTATATTGTACAACAAGTGCAGAAAAATACTAAATTTCCACTAGTTCGAAAAAGTTGGGCCACGAGCGCAAACAAGTGAGAAATTGGATTTCTGCTCGTGTTACACACTATACTTTTTCTACAACACACTTTTTGTAAAAAATAATACTATAGGTACTACAAAACGGAATTGAATTTCATTCTTAGCTTTATGGTGACCAAGAGAAGCAGATAGTCGATTTTAGCATCGAATGTATTGACCAATCAGTAAAGGCTTTTCTTCATTTGAATAATTCTTCAAAATATCTCAAAATTATATTTTCATAAATACTACTATCTAGTTTTGTATTTTTCCTCCAATCCATGAACTGTTTGTATGCAGTTTAATATTTTTCTCGTGAGGTAAAAGGTAGTAAATTCTGTCACTATCCATTTGGGTTCAATCTCAGTTGAAAAATTCTGGGAAATTACGAGGAAATTACTTGTAGGTTATACGGACTTGGGACGAGTGCATATGTTTTATTAACAAAAAACTATGAATTGTTTTTTCGACTTACGGTGCAAAATTTGGAACTGCTGCATGAATGAAATGAAGCTGAAATTAAAACGAATTGATTTTTTCACTAAATAACCGTTCCAAAATAAACAACCGATATTTTTCATGTTATATCCTCTAGAAGTGTTTTTGTGGTTTCCCTATCAGTTAGATATGCCGGTTATTCGGTATACCTACCAATTATCACTTCCAGATTAAAAAATAATGTTTTGCCTCTTCTTGCAACGATGGGAATTTGTGACTGGCATAGTGCAATCTGGATCGTAAAGAAAATTGGTGGATAAGTGGTACATAATTGTGAGTATTGAAAGGTTGTAATTACTTACGCTTTCCTATTTTAATTGCACTTGATTCGTTTGTTCAAACGAGTATGAAATGGGAAGGTTTTTTTCATGTAAATGAAAGAAGAACATTGAACTGAAATTACGATATTTATTCTTCAATGTTGGTATTGGTGGGATTGGGATCAATTCGATTAGAGACCAACACCAACATTGAAAAATTTATTTCTGGATCACCAAACCTACCAAAACTGTAAGAAGATATTTGGGTAGAAACCTGACACCAGACTACAATATTTATACTTCAGTTCAATAGAAAATCTATCGATGTTTATTAGGCCATTGAAAAATTTCAATGGATAGATTGATGTTTAGCAAAAATGGATTTTGTGCATATGGACAAAATGAAACGGAGACTTTCCATTTTCGATCACTTTTAAAACTTTCTATAGAGATCAATTACCGTAACACTAAACTGATATTATCTAGCATCTTCTTGAGAAGAAAATTGATACTAAGTTTTATGACTAGTTATTTATATATTCCACAATCTAAGGTGGTGGGAAAACTACCTTCAAAGTTTCAGTCTTCTATGACTATCACTTAATTTTCAACAAATAATTGAAAAGCGGGCTACATTTTGCTATTTCTAGACTCTAGAATGCATCAAGCAGCCTTGTGTCATGCACATGCTCGATCAAATTCAGATTGCTTTCACCAATTCAGTGTCTTGTGCTGAGCAGGTTAGGTGACACTGGACTTTTCTACCCTTCCGTTTCTGATGTGTGTAGAATCCTGTTTGAAAAAGGTTCCTATAGCTCGTCGGCTCTGGCCGATGTAATAATTTTTTTAATCAAAAAATTGAGTTCGTATATAATCAACTATTCTGTTTTCCAAAGGTGGAGCTTGAATTTTGAATGTTGGTATTACCTGTTTCAATTCATCACAGCTTTGCGTCTTTTGAAAATGAGTTGCGAAAACTGACACAAACACATACAAAGTTAGTATCATTGAATAGGTTTTTCAGATACCTTTTAAAAGAGGTGTCGGTTGTCGTAGGGTTCCGTTTAAAATTTTGGTCACTATGGTCTTGTGGCGTCTTTGCCGATTTCGTCATCTATCATCACTAGTAGGGAAGTTTACAACCTTTAATATTCCGTTTTCAAATTTCACTTGTTATGTATAATCATTCCAAAGATAAGAGGGAGGAAGAAGACTTTTGAGAAGCACTACATGTTCAAGTCATCTAGTGTAATGATGTTCACATGGAATTAATATAATTTTTTCAAAAAGTACTATCTTTTCGGTTTGTGACGTCACGTCCTTCATATATACTAATCTATTATATGTTAACAGTATTCACAGAGTTCTGTTATTTTAAAAAATTTCACAATAGGAAAATACTTAGTATATGAACTCGAATAAGTGGTGTTTTGTTCCTGGTTGTGTTAGTACCCTCAAAAAACAATCCATGCAAAGTTTTTATTAGCGTTCCGAGTAAAATTGAACGTGAAAAGAAGTTCCTGCTTGAGGAAGCTATTGTATAGCGAAACACGTGTCGCGGTTTATTAAACCCTAATATGTGAAGATCTTACAGGCAACTGTATATTATTTGTTGAAAAGAAGTGGTTTTCTGCCGCCAGAGGGTTGGTATAATGTAGGCAAATCTAATTATATCACCAAATACCTGTACGAATAACAAACAACGTACATTGTTTGGCGCATCATGACAATGCAATGAATGAAGGCAATAACTACCTCCTCAACCTTTTTCACAATTCATTTACTAATTAAAAATATAGTACTGTTCGGAAATTGAAACGAAACCCTAACTGACTATAATGAAATAAGGCCATAAAACACCGCTCGTTTACGACCTGGCGGAAGAAAGTTCGAGCTCTACGAATCTAGACATGACTGAAAATTTTCTTGTATTTAGAATCTGGAATAACATAGATCAGAATTCCCCTGTGATCCGATGTGGTTGTATATAAGAAGGTGTAGGCAGACGGCAGAGTTTTTAGTAAAGAGGGTTGGATGTTTTAATCAGCTGAGAAGTCTAAGCCAATGCAGTAATTGTATTGTAGTAATTGTAAAGTGAAGTAGGTAAATAAAAAATAGTTTATTGTTCGAAGTATTATTTTAATGAACGAACCCAACGAAATATCGTAACAGTACTTACTTTTGTACCACTAGTCTGTGGTTGATTACAATTTAGAGGTTATGTGAATCGGTTTTTGAAAACCTTCTTCGATTTTACAACTATCGAACGCAGCAAAAAAAATAAACTATCAGATTTTAATAGTAACCAACCATTGCCACCTAATACACTTCCAACTTGAACGTGCAATATAAACTACAGACTGTAAGGGTAGTAACGTCACAGAGCGTTCCTGAACTCAAACGGATGCTAGGGCTTCTATTTGAGTTTTTATAACGAAAGAATTTCTTTACTCCTGTGACTTTTGGCATTCATTGTTAGGGTCATTCTTTATCGTTTCACACATTTCAAACAGGATTCAATACTTTTCT
Source organism: Zygogramma bicolorata (assembly GCA_032362365.1). Taxonomy (NCBI): domain Eukaryota; kingdom Metazoa; phylum Arthropoda; class Insecta; order Coleoptera; family Chrysomelidae; genus Zygogramma; species Zygogramma bicolorata. Next base: position 3,758,733 of record JAVJAQ010005172.1, read on the forward strand.
GAACATCTCTATTGCAACAACTCCAATTTCTTCTCGAGTAAGGGTGATATTAGTTTTAGTTTGGTGTCGAGGTAATTGATCTGTTGAAGGGTTTTTCTTCTACACCGAAGGTTCCAATCTTAAATATGTTCAATTCATGGAAATGTATTTCGTGCGGCTCACCAGAAGTTATTCAACAAAAACTCTTAGATTCATACACAATGAATGCGTTTCAATCAAATGCGATTACCTGAGAGAATTGGTAAACATAAAGCTCTTAATGAGCGTCGCATTAATAAACAATGACCCATAAAGAATGCTCATTATTTTCTATGGTAATGTTGATAGAAGGCTCCTTATATACAGTGGCCCAAATCGAAGAAATGATGAACTATTTGTCGTTCAATAAATTGGAAGACATTCTGGCACATTAGCAAGGAATTTGATAGTCCTGAATGCAATCTTCTTAACGTTATTAGTATTTTACTCAACGTGGAGGATAAGTAGTCTGTTACGCACGATAGAAAAATTGTGAGCACAAGGCGTTTGACACTGGATGACAACAAATAGGTAAAACTATTGCTTGCTTCATGGATATAACTAGATACAGTACCAAAATGATAAACTTCCTAAAAATATCATTTTCCATTCAATTCCAGGAATAATTTGAATCGAATATCCGCTGAATATGATTTTTGGCCAATTGAATGAGATCAAATTTATCCAATGTTATATATCCCATCATTAAAAAAAAAAAACAATTCTACCTAACAATTGTAGAATACGTAATGAACCGTTTGAAACAATGGGAGCAGAAAAACTTTATTGAGATACTCAATAGCGACGTGTGGAATAAAAAGTCTGAGGCATTGCAATGTGCTAGTTATAGTGGGAAATGTTGATGTTATTCAACAGTTAATGTTATATATGTTATATATGAATTTCCCAGGTCTTCTGACCTTCCTCCAATTGATTTTTCCCTGTCTGAGAACATTAAGGAAAATAAACAGTGCTTTCCATTGGAGTATAGAATTTTCCTCGAGGCGATGATGATTTTTTGCATCTTGATGTACACTCTTAGTTTACCAATTCGAAGGTTTTGTGTCCCTTATAATACTTAACAAAATGGAAATGATTGCGTACTCAACTTCGTCCAGCATGTATAACTGGGGAGGCCATTTCAATTCCATATACCTATTTAAGCAATCGTACATCATTATTTCATGTTTGAAATGCACATTATAATTTTTGTTCCATCACCAAAATTGAAAATTTCACAAAATATTACAAGCGAAAACATATATGTTGGGGTAGTTGATCAAATATATCTTAAAAGTTCAAAGTATTACAAATGAGTTTCCTGAAAATAATGTTCAATAAAAATATTAGACATTCATCTGAAAAACTTGCCTCTATGTAATTATTTTTCTTTCGATATTTTTTTAACAAGATTTCGCTAAATATAGTGATCGTATTCATAATGCAGGCAATAAAAATGAAACGACAGTTGAAAATAACGTATACAAACTGGAATATTATTTTTTTTTAATTGCGAACGAATATATTCTCAAAACTCTAGTCTATGTTTCTAAAGCATTATTAAAATCTTTAGTCAAATTTAACATAATGCCTGGTTCGTAGAGCACACTTTTGCTTAATATTTTACTTTAACGTCATCTTTTACTTCAATTTCAAGAAAGTTCTCACAATGCTAATCATTTCACAATTTATACACAAAATGTCTAAGTAAAAGTGTCGTACGGACGCTTCCATTAATTAGCAGTGTGACTTCTTTGAAGTAGAAGTAAAAGATAAATTGAAAGTAAAAGTTTGGTCTTTGATCCATGCATTACTCTTATAAATATTTCTATCATTGGAATGAGTGTACAACTTCGAAATAATTCCTTATGCACTTTCGTTAATTTCTCGAATAAGAACTTTTTCCAGATTCTCTAATTCATTTTAATTATATCAAGTTCCTTCTACTGGAGATGCTTATCAAGTGCAACTAATATCAGTTTGATGTTATATCCGGTAATTACTCTACAAAGAGTTTCAATTCTTACACCAAAGATTCCAATCGCATCGTTCAATTTTTCGAATTGTTATTAAGATTTATTAGGGATCCATTTTTTTTATTTTTTCATGACCATTTGATGCCTTCGCATTTCTGCACACGTCATTGGATATACACGTGTAAGTTTCAGATAGTCACTGTTGTAATACCTCTAAAACTATGATAACAGTTGGAACATTTCACTTTTAATGATAATTATGGTTAGAAAGATAACGAAACCGATTGCGGCTTTCTAGTGGATAACTTCACCACTATACATCAATCTTGGTGCTCTTCAACATGAGATTGTCGTTGATATATATTTTTTCTGTTCCCACTTTTTCGAACCGTCCATTGCGACAGTTTTACGGTAATGACTCATTTAGGATACACCTGTATTCTTTTTTTGGAATCGTTTTCTTTAACGGTGGGATATGTAACATTTAACCTAATAAATTTGATTTCATGACAACATTCAAAGCCCCAAAAACCAAATTCATTTTTCGAAATTGAATTATCTGGTTATATTCATGAAACAAGCAATTGTTTCACCTACTTGCTGTGATCCAGTGTCTCGTTGATCACTGAAAATGAGGGGTAACGAAGAAATTCGTGCTCACCGGCAATCTTAAGAGTCCCGAAAACGCATTTTTTGTACCAGTGGAACACAATTTTTTCTCAAAATGTTGATTTGAAAATTTATTAGGAAATTAATTCGACACTGAATACCGGTACAGATACCGAAAATTCCTATTTAATTGAATAGCCATTGAATTTTTTGTATTGTCAACCAAGTATAATCCTGAAATAGCCCTACTTTTTTTACAAAATAAATGAATATAAGAAGGTCACATTCAGTCGGTTGGAGAAAGGAAACATTCCTTTGGGGCCGTTCATAAAATACGTCACACCAAAATCAGCCCTTTTTGACCCCTTCCCCTCCATTGTCACGGTGTGTCACACTTTTTGTGACCCCCCCTAGAAATATTTCGTCACAAAAACTAGGACCCCCCCCCTGCTGAGTATGATAAATTCTAAATGATAGTACACAAATTCTGAAAATTAAAAATATTTATTTAGTTATTATCATAAAATTTTAATAAATTAATAAATATCTTTCTTTCATAACGAACAAATAAATGATAAATAATATTTCTATTATTCAGAAGTCCAAGGATTTTCTAAAAGGCGAACGTCACGTTGCCGTATACCCCCCCGTCCCCCCTTGTCACATCTTGTCACACTCAGCCAGACCCCTCCCCTCCCCTTGTATGCGAACGTATTTTATGAACGGCCCCATTGAAAACTACCGAAATCAGTTTCAACCTCCAAAATTATAGGACTATAAAGCTATTACTGTTTACAGTGATTAATGCATGATCTGTATGATTAACCGACGGAATTGATCACAAAATTCTATTTTTTCGGCTCTACTATAACTTTTTTATCTCTGGAAATAGTCTTAACATACAGGGTGTTCCTTAATTATATGCGAAGATTCAAAGATGTGAATCGATACAAAAAATAGTAGGTTGCTATATAAACTGTGATCCAAAAATGTTTCCTTACGAAAATACGAGGTTTAAAAGTTTTACGAAAAAATTTTAAATCATTCAATATTTTAGAAAGCATTTGGGACATTTAAATGATATTTGGTAGGCAGTAGCAGTTGTGAAAGGTTTATATTTTTCAATGAAAAAAAAGTTATAACCTCCGCTGTGTTTGTTTTCACTTCTCTTTTCAAATTAGTATGTAGTTACTCTTTATAATGCTGTACAAAAACAAATACTTATCCAAGACAAAAGTGGCATACGCTTGGCCAATAACTTCGATATTATGTCATTTTTTTAAATTTTGAGTAAAAAAATTCAAAATTCACACCGAATAAAATCTCCGAAGCAAACTGTTCCTCACGATCAAATATTGACCCGATTCCACTGTCAATCGCAGATCTTTCTCTCATTCACGACCACAACAAACTGTATCTTATTTATCTAGCTATCTGCTGATGTAATTAAATGCTGGCCTACCCACACGTTTTCAGATTAATGTGTTTCCAATTGTTTGATCACTTATGTGATGTAATCAATATTTTCATGGCGAATGAATACGGAAGTGATGAACGAATATCGGTTCATGAGACTTTCGATGCAAAAATGAGCCAGCCAGAACTCACAGACAACCGCTTAAAATTATAGATTCGGTCGCGACGGAATATCAATTATGTGACTGAACTACTCTATTTTCAATCATATGACCCTGCAGGCGACTGGCGGCTTTCTAACTATCAGAAAAAAATCATGTAGGGACACGGTGGTTCAATTGAAAAGTTGATATTCGGTCGTGACCAAATCCTCTAACTTTTACCTGGTCGACTGTTGCCTTCTTCGAACTGCATTGATTTTGCATGAACAGATGGTTACTTACCACATCTGTATAATATTTTTGAAATATGGCAAATAGATAGGTTTATCCAAACAACACTTCACTATTTTTATTAGAGTGCTGCCATCTGAACTAGAAATTCTCTACTTCGACTTTTGCACTTTGCAATACCAAAGCTCTCTCTGATAAAAACGCTGTAAAACTCTTCACCTCTCCACTAAGCTAGAAACTCTAATAACTATCTGCTGTAGCGATGGATGGCTTCCGTATATATACTTGCGTAAGCCTGTGGAGAATTTTCCAGTCGAATCTCGATGATCGAATTTTCCACGCGAATCGAGAGTCCCGGAAAACTGACGTTCTCTCTTCGACCCCTCATATTATTTTGCGTTCACGAGTGACAGGGCCGGCGTTAGGAAATTTCGTCATAATATTTTCCAAGTAAGACGCTGTTTTTGATGAGTGAGGAACAATGGAATGCTATTTCTGGACAATTGTTTCTAAAAGGTAGTTTTTATAACTTTCATATGAGGGAACGAGCAGTATTTATGAATATTCCATAAAAATTAGTATCGTAAGAAATAGTTATTTATTAACAAGGAATAAAGTATTTGAATTGCTTAGCAAATGACCACCAAGTGTAGGAGGGATATATGCCATGTGATACAGACTTATGGTATACCCTCCTTTTTTTCTTCAGGTATTTTTATGAAATTCGGAACATTCAATATGCTCATGAAGAGGCACTTTTTGACATATTGGGAGATTTTTGTCAACCTCTCGTTTTTCTGGAAATGACATCAACGTTTGTTTTTTAAATGTATCACTCTGTATAATATTAATTCATTTTCAGAATACAATGATACCCCATAGTTGATATACGTGGATATGCAGATAATTTGTAGGAAATGTCGGCAAATTGCAGTTACTAATCACCGGTTGTACTAGGAACAATATCTGGCACGATAATGTCGGGATAAAAATTACTTCAAGAGTCTTGAAAAGCGGAGTTCAGACCGATGGTACACCCCTCATTAGTTCTTTATTTCTTTAGCTATTTTTACGATATAAGAAATATCAAATATGCTCATAAAGAGGCACTTACAGTTTATCAAAACGCCGAAAGTTTTTTTTTGTTTCATACTAACTCGCTCGACACCTGCGAGGACCTAAACGAAGTCTGAAGGGGTTAAGTCGGGTGATCTTGCAGGCCACCCTACAGCATCATGTGTTCCAATCCTCTGTTCAAATATTAATTATGGGGTATAATTGTATTTAGAAAATAATGAAGATGTCCAAAATGTAATAATATACAGGGTGATTCATTTGAAAATGCCATTTCCAGAAAAACCGGAAGTTGAAAATGATATCTCATTAAGTTGAAAAGTGTCTCTTTATGATCATATTTGATGTTCCGAATTTCGTAAAAATATGTGAAAAAATGAAGGTAAAAGAGGGGATTCGCCATAAGTATGTATCACACGGTAAATGGTGATTATTTCCAGATAAAATGTAAACTCAGAAAATCAGTTCAATCGGTCAAACAGTTCTAGTGCAATCAATCGCTGTAAAACACTGTGAAAACAGTCCAGCCTTCAACTTTATTATTGATTATATCTGCATTGAGGGAAATAATGATCGGGATAGTTGATCTTATGTGTAGTACAAAAAACTGATGCCCTTCCTGAAACCTTGAGAACGCCTTCCCCGTCGACCGGTTTCATTGGGAAACCCTGTAGCCGCAAACGCACAAGAATGAGTCGTACGAATTTTATGCAGTTCCGTTTTTCGTCGGCATTCGATGAGTTCGTGCCTGTTATGCGTTTCGGCGGTGTTGTTTTGGTGATAGAAGTGACTTTCGTCAATATTTGAACGATTATGTTTAGGAAATTTCTGTAAGTCTGCCCCGTTCTCCGAATCTACGCTGCGTTTGGTAATTCCAAAACAATGACTCGTCGCTTCTTCGGTTTTATCTGTGCGCGGATATCATCGAAGTGGTATTTTGATTCGATTTAATTCAAGGAATGATAAACAGATTCAAAGTTCTAGGATAGATTCATGTATCTGTATTGGAATTACTTGTTTCGTTATAAGTTCGAACTTTACTACACTGCAGTACATGGTGTTTCTTAAGTACTGTTATCAATTCGGGAGGGTTATTCTTCGTGGTAGTTGAAGAAAAATCCAATAAACGTTTTCAAAATTTGTTGGTTTTGAAGATCGGAGTGGCAATGCATATTTTTGTATATATCTCGATTTTGTTATAAAGGACCCCGCACGGTTCTTATGGAAAATGGGTCCCAGTCGAATTGGCTGAAAATTTAGGATAATGTAGTTTATGATGTCCTGATCAAATGTCTCCATGGGCACAACAAGATCTAATGTACAGTTTTTGAGATACAGGGTGTCAAACATGCAGAGAGAGGGATGTTACTTACCTTTAGAAAATCAATAATGTGGCGATTTTTTTGTTACAAAAAGTTAAGGATAATAATTACAATCTCAATATTGTCGACACGAGTTGTAATAAGAAGTTATAAGACTCCGTATACAGGGTTATTAATAATTACATAATTTTTATGTAATTCTTTAAACAAACTCAGTCAAACGCAAAAGCTCGTAGACTTGCAGAATAAGTAAAAAATATTTGATTTTAATATTGGGCGATCTGAGGTTACTATTATACGGGGTCTTCCACTTTTTTAGTTGTAGTAATTTAATTTTTTTCAGGAACATATAAAAAAATTAAACATAAAAGTAGAAAACTAAATATAATATGATCAATATTTTGTGGCACTTGTCTATTTGTTGCATCTTGTACGGATCATATAATTCGGTTAGGGGATAGGCCCAGCGAATGTTTGGGTGATGGCCTGCGAAGCATGTCCCAAAAACCATAGGACAAGACTTATTACAGAATAATAGAGCATTTTCTTTTTTTTTTCATCTTGCATACACTTCATATTATGAGAAATGTGGCTGACATTATTACAAAAAGCTATGACTATTATATATTATGTGGCCTACAAAGATGTATTTTTTGTCTGAAAACTTGAAATCATTAAGGAAACAGTAAACCTTAATACAGACAATTGGCACGTGGTCTCATCTCAAATTAACACAGTAGCTTGGAATAGGACCGGTTTCGGAGGTCTACCTCCATCATCAGTGTCGCTTTGCGTTAGCTCTGGAAGTACAAGGATCTTTGCTCAAATATATTATACACTTTGGTGTTGTATTTAGGATATACATATTTAGAAAATGTATATTTTGTATGAGAATAATGAATAACTAAGGGAACAGTAAAACTGTAACAACTCAACGCGGCCATCAGTAAACAATAACTGTAACTGACTTCATCTCAAAACAACATGGCAATTTCAGGTGCATTCAAAGCTAAAACCATCGACAGACCGGTGTTGAGGGTCTCATATTTAAAACGTAATGGGGATGTCGATACGTTTTGTATGGAAAAGTTCTAAGGCTATTTACATAGGGTGATTCTTTTTTTACGAAATCAGACTAGTATCGTACGTAGATATAAAATAAAAAACTAAACCTAACGAACAATATTATTTTGTGGTTGGGGTCTGTTTCCTGCATCGTGAACAGATCCTATCAATTGGGTTAAGGGGTAGCGAATGTTTGGTTGATGGCGTGCGTACCCCAAATACCATATTACACTAGCAATATGTGCACAGGTACCGACAGTTCGAGCACCAGATTTACAGGTGCAGTAATAACCATCTATAGATTCTTCTTCATTATTTATTTCTTCGTTATTTGTTGGTCGATATGAAATCCACAGTTGATATTTAGCTGCACTTCTAAAACGAGAAAATACTCTAACCCGTAGAAGCCCTGGCCATGGTAGTCTGTTGATATCTCTCAAAGTTTCAAACTGAAATTCTTCGTCGTCCCTCTGTAATTTGTCTTGGACATAGGACGGTGCCAACTTTACTTGATAAACTCCAATTGTTAGCGTTTTTATAAAATCAAGCGTCAGAATTGGAAAATCTTGCAACTGTTCAGCATCTAAACGTACCCATCTTTGAGCATTTCTAGTATTCAGATTCTCTTCCTCAACTAGTGCTTGAACGACATTTGGTTCACTAGCCTTTTCAAGTAATCTTTGAGCCAATTGTGCATCGGCTCCTTCCATCAGGATAGGAGGGTGATATCTATTAATAATAGCTCCAGCTATCCGAAAAAAATCCCCTAGATGGGAAAGATGTTGTATTTGAATATTTTGTTGTAGAAACTTAAACATTGATTTTATGTGGCCGTTTCGTGATTCTACTATCCACCTCGACTTTGTGATCAAACGAGAGTCGTTAGCATCTTCGGTTGAGAGTTGGTGTTGGTTAGGAAGCATAAGTGCTGGCATTTTATGCACAATGCCTAGGTGTCCAAGTATTTCAGTAGCATCACGGTACCCCCTATCCACTACTACAATATCATTTTCCTGAAACCATCTTCTCATTATATTACCGTCTAGTTCAAGTTCATTTTGCAAAATAGCAGCGTCATTATTTTTACTATCAGAGAAGTATGGCCCTTGAATGTCGACTATGTAACCGTCAGGTGCTACTATTAAAATAGGTTTTAATAAGTGTCGGCCTTTGTGTACACAATACGACTGCCGTAAAACTCTGAAATTGCTACTCTTTTGAATGTAGCTGTAAGTACCATCAATGAAAGTGATTGCTCGAGGAATTTGTGGCTCTGGATTATATAGTACATTAGCAAAGTCCGTAACATGTCTCTCAATATAATTTTCTCTAGTAATAGCATTAAAGCCTATGTTGGTAGTCACAAAACGTTGCATCAAAGATTGTCTAACAAGAGTAACGGCTAGACTTACTGCCTGTCTACTTGAATAGCCAAACATTAAACGTACAAAATCATCAGAAAGTCCATGACGCATTTTGCACAAGAACATCAAGAGATCTTTTTTATTCACATATCTGTAATAATCTTCTTGGCGTACTCCATCGCAGTAGGAAAATAGTTCTGAAAACTGCTGTTTATTAACTGGGTATAAGTATTCAAATTCACTGTCACTTAAACTATTCTCGTCGTATATTCTCGTCAGATTTTTTGCTACATGACGAACTCCTTGTAAAAATGACTGAAGAATTTCTCCTCTTATAACATAGGGTCGGTTGATGTAACGCAATCCAATTACCAAAGGTTGTAAAATATATCCTTGCTCATCTAAATGATGAGCACATGATTTAACATATTCGGGAATATAGATATCTTTCAAAATGAAAACATGAGCCCTACATTCGACAGATAACTTACGAAGATCTTCATCGCTATTACATATCAAGCACGTACTACTTCTAGTTTGCGTTAATACATTTATCTTTAAACAAGCAGGGTCTTCTTCAATAGCAGATATTTCATTGCGGATCGACTGATTGCAATTGGTACATATTTTCGTATCAGCATTTACATTAAGAGACGGCCTGAAAAATTCTTGTCTTCTACGAATAGCTATTTCAGATTTTGCAGCATTCTCTTCCCCATTTATTCTCGTCATCAAACGTGGTTGAAATCGTCCATCACAAACAAAACAAGTTAAGAGATTTCTATTCCTTAGGGCCATCTTATTCTATATTGAAGAAGGTAGTCTGTTTTCATAAGTCTGCTGTATCAAATCAAACAATAAACTAGTTACAATCACTTACAATTAGCAGATACTAAATTAGTGTCAGAATCAACATTAACTGTCAAAACAATTATTTCCAAGGGAATCTTTGATTCAATCTTATGTAACACTGTATCCAGTAACACCGTGCGCTTCATATTTTCATTTTTTGTGCAGGGTATTGGATTAAGGTTGGACACCAGCGATACATTGATTCGTTATAATATACAGGGCGATTCATTAAATGCGACGACCGGCTTTATTATTAGCTTTAATAAAAGTTATCAATAATAGTTAAATCAAATAATCATAACATATTGACCTTCAAACTTAATATATTAAAATAATATAAGTATACAGATTACACATATAGGGGGGTTCATAATTACAAGATGAATATAATTTATTTATTATACTACAACACCCTGTTCACTTATGTTGATTTGGAATTTTGGCAATTATCTGAAACAAACTTTTGAAGCATTTAGAATAATAATAGATGCTAGGATTGAAACTGTTAAATCAGCAAAACTTGGGGTAACGGAATTGGGACAAGCATTGGTACAAAAGTAAATGCTGTACAAGATGGTGTAAATGCCCAAAATGCCGTATAATTTGTGAATCACACGGTATGAACCGGCGATGAAGATCTTCATTATCTGTCGAATATGGGGCTTTATTTCGGAAAGGATTAAATCATGTTCACATCATTTAGATAGGCAAGGGTTTTTTTTAGAACCTTTCATTCAGTAATAATTATCGGATTACGTTACATTAACCGATCATAAGATGAGAGATCTTGTCATTCTTACAGAGATGTAACAAAAAATCTGACGAGACTACCACGAAAGTAGTTTGAGTGATATTGAATTTGAATGTTTATACACACATAAAAGATAAGAGATCATTATTATTCCAATTGTAAATCAGGTGCTCGAAAGTGTCGGTACGTTCCACATAACGCTAATATCGGATGCAAGCCATCAACAAATAATAGAATCCGTACATAATCATAATTACAATGTCTTAACATACATGGTATGAACTGGTAAGAAATATTTTTAATGCACTAGTCTCCCATTTGATTGCTGCATCATCATGCGGTCGACCAGGATCCGTACAAGATGCAACAAATAGACAAGTGCCACAAAATATTGATCATATTATATTTAGTTTTCTACTTTTATGTTTAATTTTTTTATATGTTCCTGAAAAAAATTAAATTACTACAACTAAAAAAGTGGAAGACCCCGTATAATAGTAACCTCAGATCGCCCAATATTAAAATCAAATATTTTTTACTTATTCTGCAAGTCTACGAGCTTTTGCGTTTGACTGAGTTTGTTTAAAGAATTACATAAAAATTATGTAATTATTAATAACCCTGTATACGGAGTCTTATAACTTCTTATTACAACTCGTGTCGACAATATTGAGATTGTAATTATTATCCTTAACTTTTTGTAACAAAAAAATCGCCACATTATTGATTTTCTAAAGGTAAGTAACATCCCTCTCTCTGCATGTTTGACACCCTGTATCTCAAAAACTGTAAATTAGATCTTGTTGTGCCCATGGAGACATTTGATCAGGACATCATAAACTACATTATCCTAAATTTTCAGCCAATTCGACTGGGACCCATTTTCCATAAGAACCGTGCGGGGTCCTTTAATGAAATAGTATGGTAAAGTGTAATTTATTCATTCTCAAGTAAAAATACAATAAAAATATACAAGAACAATCACATCGATGAATATATACAAATCCACAGAGGGACGAGCGTGTCAAACAATACATCCAAGAAAATGAGTATTTAACTGACGTAATTCGGTCTCTTCTACAAAAAATCCAAATGCAATTTTTGGCGGTCACGTCTATTTTAGGAGATATATATCCATTTTGCTGTGAAATTTCTCGAATTTCTGTCATTGAAAACACGCGAAAGTTGTAATTTTTTTCAAAAACCTCACCTGCCCCTATTTGCTCATTTCCAAGCAGAAGAAACCATTATTGTTGAAAAATATTCACCCTTCTTCAAAAAGTCAAAATTTCGTGGGGATGTCATGGCTCAATACTAATTAATTTGCAAATAGCTGTCATTATATTGTGTAGTTCTTGGTTCTAAGTTTTATCAAGGTTAATGACAGCTCGGTCTTCTGGACGCACTCGAAACAGCGTCCGAAATAAGTCGAAAATGTTATGAACCCCTTTTTCACCCCTTTAGACAATGAATTTCAATAAAATACGAAACAGGTCTTCCATCAATTCTGTTAAAGGATATTCCTGCAAAATTTGAAGTAGATTGAAGTACGTTGTCCTATACAAACTTTGTCTCCGTTTTTCACCCTCTATGGGGTAGAATTTTGGAAAATCTTTTCTTATCGGATGCCTACGTCATAAAAAAAACCTCCAAGTTCCTGGTCTCTACTATCAGAGGTTTGGTTTGTACCCAATTTCAACCTTGTAAGGCGATAAGTTTTAATGAAATACGAAACACGTCTTCCATCAATTATGTAAACGAATTTCTATGCAAAACTTGAAGTCTAGTCTGGTTTCTAAATTGTGGATAGTGACTCTTCGTACATTTTCAAGTTTTTAGGGTATTTGAAAGAACGGAGAGGTTGAAAGAAAGTGACAAAGTGAAACTTGATTTGAAACCTAAGTACCTAGCTAATTTATGTTCAATATCTTGACCTGAATTCGAACCGTACAACCTATGAGTCACTATCTACAATTTAGCAACCACACTATAGATTGGACCAAGGCATCATGTTGTCTTGTCCTATACAAATTTGGCGCCCGTTTTTCACCCCCTAGTGCTAAAACGGGATAAAAAGTATCCGATGTCCGTCTCCTGGTTTTAAGCTACCTTCCCACCAATTTTCGGTTATAATTGCACGAGTGCATAAAAATTACCGATGATTTTGCAAGAAAGCGTGATTTCTAAAAATTGCAAGAGTTTATTTTCATATTTTTGCGAAAGTGCCCGAGTCCGGAGAACGATGGGTCTTCTAGAAAATATGAAAATAACCGAATGCATTTTGTATAAGATATCACGCTTGAATGCAAAACTATCTGGCCATTTTTATGCACGAATGTAATTCATTGGAATATTTCACCAATAAAGAAATTCTCAAGGAAATGTTATTTTTTGTTCATTCATACTTTCCTCTATAGATTGTATGGAATACTCACCTAAACGCGAAATGTTTTTCTATTTCTGAAGTCTATCTGACATTTATTTGTGTTGTTTACTGACGTCTAGCGATACGGTTTCAAATGTGTTGTTATGGTGACTTGATACAATGCAATTACCGCTGTAAGTTTTCGATACTTGAATTGCTCTTATGGGACATTTTATATATTATGAGGGAAATATTTAGACAAATCAGTTTAGCCATTCTTGAGTTATAAATAGCGTAACTGACACAACTTTTTTTTAAATGTATATAGTAGTATAGTAAGCTTTGCATTTTGACGTTTGTCAAGTCAAAATCAGTAGGTATTGAATTTTTGAAGAATTTAGTCAATTTTCGATAACCGAAAGAAAATGGCTTTTAGCAGTAATATCGAAGAATTACCAGCGACTCCTCCACAGATGTCTTAGACAAGAAAAAATACAATCGAAAGAATTATATTTCTCATTTGACATATGCAACAGATATGTTTTTATTTTAGACCAAATCGAATAAGCTAACATGGCCGAGTGGTCAATGGCGAGAGCGGTGATCAGATATGTCCGGGTTCAAATCCTGACCTCGGCAGAGATTTTTTGCGCTTTTGTGACGTGCCACAAAAAACACACTGCACTTTTTCTTTTTCATCCGCCATGATTTCACATATATTAAATAGATAATAGTCCAATTAACAAAATATTCACGAAACACGAGGCATCTGTGTGAAGGTTGACGAATAAACTAAGAAACTAAGAACATCTGACAAAAACCGTTAGGGTAGGGGTTATAACAGAGCCCTCTCATGTATAAATCCTACATTTTTTGAATGGTAGTAGCTATGAGAAAAAATACTATAGGCTAGAATGAGTACAATAGTAATACATTGGAGAAAGAAAAAAGATATATGCATACATCTGACCGGATAGTATCTCAGATTTTTTTATCTGCTGATGTTTATACGCAATGATTACGTCTGCCGTTATCAATATAAGTTTTTAAGACTATAATAAATAAAATATATTGATGGCAGATCTGGTCAATTAATTTCAAAAAATTTTTTTTTTGACATTTTCAAAATTGTCTGCCACAATGTTAAACGCGTGATAATGGTCTGCCATTATTATTTTCTATTGATAATAATAATATATTATCAAATATCAAAACGGCAGACGTGGTCAAATGCATTTATAAATAGCCAAAAATCGATACCTGTGTTACCTGCGCACTAGCCGCGTCCACCACTTTGGGCTTGGTGAGTACCCATCTCATGTACGGTAGGTATAGGGGCCTCAATGTACAAAAACCCAGGTCTGGTCAAATACATACAGGTATTCGTTCACTGGCTCTTAGACTAAAAGTGTATGCTTGTATTCAGATATATCACCTTTATTCAACCATTTTGATCCCAGTCGTTTCAACAAAATAAGTCACGGTATATAAGGTATATAAGTATAGAGCGGACTTGCAATTTTTTTCTTGATTTCGAGTTGCAATAATCAGTTTTAATTCAGAATTGTTACTCGAAATTGTAATTCTCACTGAAAATGGGTTCAGAAAAATGCGACACGTGCTTCGCTATACAATAGCTTCCCCAAGCAGGATTAATCGTTTATCCTGGTCGAGGATTTAGGATATTTTTTGTTGAATATGGACTTTCATAAAGTATCGGCTAGTTCAATTCAACCCAGTCAATTTCAAAGTATGTACTTCAAAATTCTTGGACTGATATACGGAATGAATACGTCAAAAAACACAATCACAAATATCTGAGAATATGTTACATGTGAAAGGGTTTGATAATTTAACAAAATTGCCCTGTGATTCAAAAGATATTGAAATTGTAAACATTCCTACACTGCCATCAAAATAGGGCTAATCGAATTAATGAGAATGAGAATCGCACGTTGAAGGATAAGACCTGAATACATGGAAGAATTCATTTTCCGTGAATCAAACAAATATATTGACATTTCTGGCAAGATTCTGGAGGAAAATAGTATCAAGAAATGATTCGACTAAGAAGTTTGCTCATGCTGCAAATCATACGAGAAATAAGCATTCCATGCGAGTTATATACTATACTTTCTCTACGGCTATAACAGATAATAGAATAATTCAACAAATAACATGAACTTCGATATAGAGGTATTTTGCTTTGCGTAGATATTTCCTACGTATGCCATCTATTTGAACTCTTTCACTAACAGAAAGCTACACTGTTCAGGTGTGATATAGGCTTTCAAATTATGATTGAACAAAAAATTCAGTGAGAAATCTAATAAAAGTACGTTATATATATATATATATATATATATATATATATATATATATATATATATATATATATATATATATATATATATATATATATATATATATATATATGTGAGATGAGCTGTTTTCCCGGTTTTCATTCCGTGTTCTGTTGTTTTGATCCTCTGAAGGATTATTATCACGACGTTTCGGCAAAGTCTCATTTGCCATCTTCTAGGTGATGTCTACAGGTTCGACCTCCGAACTCGACAAATTCATTCGAGTTCTGATGGTATCCCTGATCTGGGCCCCTCCTACTTTCTTTGTTGGTCCGACTGCATTTGTCATTATACCTGGGCAATTACGTGGTAGGGTCCGACCTTGCTTTTGTGGTGTGGTCTGCTTGGTTTTGTTGAGTGATAGGATGGATTTCCACAATCTTGGTTATCTTTGCTCGTCATCTATCTTGATCATACTACTCGGTCGTTTCTCAAATTCGATAGCCTCTCTGATTGTTCGAGAGTAGAAGTTTTCATCGCTGTGAAATCCTTTTACATATTGTATTCAAATCCCAAAATTTACATTAAAATCAAGTCTGCTTTAACGATATGCGCTGATTAAACGGTTCGGTATAGACGAACATAATGTTCATCAAAAATATTGGTTTCGATTAGTTCTACAAAAAAGTACGTGGTTAATATATAGCCAGCTTTCATAGTCGAATACCAAGGTATTTTTGTTAATCTATACTTGTCCTCCCGAATAACTGACCAACTCACACCCTAAATAGCTGATCGTAGAGACCTGAAACTTGGAGGGTGTGTTCTTTTTATGACGTAGGCATACGATAAAAAAGGGTTTCCCGAAAATTCACCACTCATGGGGTGAAAAACCGGGTCAAAGTCTGTATGAGACAACGTGATGCCTAGGTCCAACCTACTTCAAATTTGGCATGAACATTATTCAACAGAATAGATGGAAGACGTTTTTTCAACTCCAGGGGGATTTATAACATTTTCGACTTCTATCAAAAACTCTTTCGAGTACGCCCAGAAGACAGACCCTTGTGATAAACCTGCTAAAAAACTCAGTACTAACAACTAGACAATATAATTGCATCGCAAAAATTTTTTAAATGAAGATAAAAATAATATGGATCTCATTACCAATGGAAAAACCTTCAAAGAGATTGTTACTTACTTGAAATCAAACTTTGTGCCGTTGTCCAATCCCACTAGAAATAAGGACAATAAGTCTAATAATAATAATCTTGTTGAGGTGACTATGCTCTGAGCTTTATTTTGGAAATGACTAAGGTGTTTTCGACCGATTCACGAAAGTCTGTAAAAAAAGTCATAATAAGTATCATAATTTGTATGATTAAATTGTGTATGTTTCAAAGTCCAATTATCAATTATTATTGTTGATGTGAAACCTAGCTTATATTCCGAAGCAAATTGTTGAAGTTTTGGGAACAACAAAAATAAATTCATAAAATGAAAGATCTACTTACAAACGATAATCAATTCAAATATTCCATTAGTCGAGCTCCCAATCTTTTTAGGGCATGTTATCAACGAAATGAACACACGTTTCGTGCATTGATTATCTTTATCACTAGAAGTGAGAAACGTAGCATTGATAAGAATAACAAAAAGAGTCCTTGTTGATGCCGTCTTATTATGACTGTCTCACAAAATACTTTGGTTTGTCCTATACTACAGACTACAGGGGGTTTGTAATAAGTGTCCGATATTTCACAGGGCGATTCCTCAGTTTCTTATGAAGTGAAAAGTTTATGTGAGCATGGGTCCGCAAGGCATTTATTTTTGAGATACAGGGTGTTGAAAATTCATTTTTATTCTAGTTTTTCGCCAATGAATTTCAAAATAGTGTCGATGTTTGGACAAAAATTGGTATCGAGGGACTTTCCAATAAGATAAATTCAAATTTGGTTTCAGTTTGGCACTCAATTGTAGGGAGTGCCACCCATAGATCTTGGTCTCTTTTGGGGAGTCACAACTTTGCCCAGGATGTATGTATCATATTTCCCAGACTAGAAATCGATTCCTCTGTCATTTTCACGTGAAAAAGATATGCCTGTCAAAAGACGCTACAAGCAGCCGTTTTCGAGATTTTCTCATTTCAATTAATCGATGCATCCATTTGAGCGAACTGACTGACAATAAAAGTATCAAGTAGGCTAGTAAGTTTATTCTAACCTTTATTATTGAGGTGTCATGTCAAGTGAAGATGGAGTTTCCATTCCTTCATTAGCCGAGTGTGGCAATTCGTAAGTGTGCGTAACTAGCTTAGGCAGATAGGCAGAAAACCTTCCTCTGGCTAGATTTTCTTCACACCATTTTATGTTTTTCAGCCAACTGGTGAAAACGAAGTCATAAACCAAATTAATTCCCTAAAACCCAACAAAGCACCAGGAAATGATGGAATCAAATCAGAAACACTGAAATAAATTAAACATGAAATCGCAAGTCCACTGATACATTTAATAAATAAAGGTTCATTTTCCATCAGTTTTTAAAGAGGGCGTTGTCCAACCTCTATTTAAAAAAGGTTGTAAAAAGAGCCCAGGTAACTATCGTCCAATTTCTCTTATCTGATAAGTTATTTAACATAAATACTAGAAAAAGTTATAGAAATAAGAATGATGAAATTTATAGAAAAATATAACTTAATTTCGAATAGACAGTTCACTTTACGAGATGGAAAATCCACAGAAAATACGATTCATTTACTCACAACTAAAATCTATGAAAATTCAGACAAAGGCCGACCATCGTTATGCATTTTTTTAGATGCCTTCGACACTGTCAATCATACACAGATGTTAGAGGTATTGCTAGATCTAGGATTTAGAGGAAAAGCCCTTGAACTATTGAAAACTTATCTTTTGAATGGGGAACAACGTGTTAAAATTGATTAAACATTGAGCAAAAAATAAAAAATAAAATGTGGAGTACCACAAGGAACCGTATTGGGTCCAACCTTTTTATAATTTATATAAACTCTGTACTCACTTTCAATAGCTCCGGTACGGTTTCCAGTTTTGCAGATGACACTGTCATTATGTATGATGATGTAACTTGGGACGTGTTGAAAAAACCAGCAGAAAAAGATATGGGAACTTTAGTTAAATGTTTTGATCAAAGTGTACTTTCAATAAATTACGAAAAAACCTGTTTCGTTCCCTTTTCTTGTTACGTCAGTGGCCTTCCTGACTATGACTCCTTACAAATTGAAAAAAGTACTGAAGAAACCATTATGTTAAAAAGAGATAATAGCGCGAAATACCTGGGCATCATAGTTGACTGTCATCTTCGATGGGATAAGCATCTGGTGCAATTCTGCAAACTCTCCGTTCGCTCCTTTATAAGTTCAAACACTTTCAACAAATATTGGATTTCAAATGAAATACAATACAATTTTAGTCAGATTCAATCGAATGTAGGTCAGAAATATCACTGAGGTTTGTTATTTTTTGAATTATAATCGACAAAATCTGAATTAAAATTGATATTTTCTGAAAAACGGGTGACTGATTTGAATTACAATTGATATTTTCTGGAATACAATTGGAAGAGCTCAGTTGCTTAGCATTTTGGTCAGAAGTTGATACGGTGGTGTCAATGTAAAATACCTATTCACAATATGCAAAAGCAAGCTTCCTGATATACACTGACAATAATAGTGGTCCGGGAACTGAACCCTGGGGTTATCCAAGCTTCACTTTCCGGGATCTAAAGTTCGTTGCATCTCACTACCGTTCACTTCGTCCAAATATGATGTGAATCATTTTTCCATGTTAAACTGGGGTATTCTAATACCGGAAGTTTCATCAAAATAATATTTGAGTAATAGTACAGGTAATAGGGAGCCAGCTACTCGTGTCCATAATGCATAATTAGGCAGGAGTTATTTTATTGCATGGATAGTTGCAGTCTGACGTACTTAACCTAAAAACACAAAATACTTACAAAAATGGCGAACGGAAGTGCCGCCATTTTGTGAAAAACCGTTTGGGCCTGTATCTCCGTAACCGTGCACTTTAGGCCCACAACTATCGGGACCTTTTTTATAGATAATTAAATTTCCTATCTTTTTTATCGAATAATTTTTTTTGTAGCACTTACCGTTCACGACTTATATTATTATAACTTTTTGTTTATTCACTTTTTTACCGATATCTCTTCAAATAAATGTTCAAACAATAAATTGTTTATAATAAAACTTTTGAATCGATGAATTTTCTACAACTTTTATTCGAAACTTTTTTCTCTAAAGTTAATATTTTCGAAGTTACAACGCGTTAATTTCAATCGTCTTGTATGTGGGAGATCAACTAGAGTGCATTTCATGCAAATGCAGAACTGGCTGTGGCAGAGCCTGTGGGTGCCAAAAAGCAGGATTGGACTGTACGGTGATCTGTGAGAACTGCACAGAGAAAACGTGCACTAATCAGCTGAAAGTAATCGTCAACAACACAGAATTGTGCGACATCGATGAAGATATTGGTGATGATTCTAACGACAAATTAATAGAGGCGTTACAATCTTTATATGCCACTGACGAAGATAACGAAGAGGAAGAGGAGAATGTAACCAACATCGAAAATTCACCACCCTCGAAACGCCAAAGAGTCAGAGAAGACATATGATTCATTTTGGTGTACATTTGTAAAAATAAATTCCACATATATTCTTCAATAAATATTCCATTTTTTTATTTGCGTGTGTAATTATGGTAGTAGTTTTTAAATTAATTATAGTAATATTAAATTGTATAAAAGAAAATACAAAGAAAAAAATTTAATGGGTATTCGCTATTTCTTGCAGGTAAGAACTTGGATTATTATTTATTTATTAAATCAAAAAAATTCTAAAATCAATTTTTTTGTATTATGTATCGGATTCGCTACATCATTACGCTATGCATACTTCGTTCTTAATAACCTTGTACTCTGTAGAACGACATTGAACGCGTTGTAACTTCAAAACTATCAACTTTAGAGAAAAAAGTTTTGAATGAAAGTTGTGGAAAATCAATCGATTCAAAAGTTTTATTTCGAACAATTTATTGTTTAAACAATTATTTAAAGAGATATCGGTAAAATAGTGAATAAACAAAAAGTAATAATAATATAAGTCGTGAACGGTAAGTGCTACGGAGAAAATTATTGGATAAAAAAGATAGGAAATTCAATTATCTATAAAAAAGGTCCTGATAATTGTTCGCCTAAAGTGCACGGTTACGGAGATACAGGCCCAAATGGTTTTTCACAAAATGGCGGCACTTCCGTTCGCCATTTTTGTATTTTGTGTTTTTAGGTTGAGTACGTCAGACTGCAACTATCCATGCAATAAAATAACTCCTGCCTAATTTTGCAAAGCAAAATTCTCTATTACCTGTATTATAAAAGCTTGATTGGGGTTGAAGAATAGGGAAATCATATATCGGTTACCATCAATCTCATACATCGTCGTTCGAACTGGGATCGCACGTTGAAAGGTAAGACCACGTCAATCACCAGACGAAGAAGTTTCGACCTCAAGAGGTTAGCGTTCGTAGGGAGATGACATTTGTGTAACAAAAAAAACATTTTTTTTTTTTCAACTTTGAATGTTCGATAAGCGGCCACTCATTTTTTATTTTTCCATATCCTTCCCTTGTTTCCTCCAATCACGCCACTGAGAGCAGAATTGACGCTCGCAATCTCAAGAATAAATAACGAGATAAACCCGTAATTTCAGAGAACTTATTGGAGCCTTATCACTCGCAAGATAATTCCGGTGAATATTTTGATGCTTCTTGCTTGCTTCAGTATCGGCGAGATTCGTAGTGAGAGTGTTTGTTTTTCGAAGTGTGTGGGACATGATGAGTGACGCAACGCCTTTATTGGATAGTGACGATGATGGGTATAATGCATCCATTTATTGAAATTTTTTCGGAAAAGATTGAAGTCGATTGTACCGACTTTTTCTTATGGGAGCATTGAGCTAATGGGCCATTGAAGGTCATTTAACACACTGCAGCTATTGCACCATTATTATTAAAAACCCAATAGTGATCCCTTACCTATCTTAAAGAGCCCCTTTGTTAATGGTTTCATAAGAAAAAGTCGGTGCAATTGGCTGTTCAACTATTATTGTTGGTATTTTTTATAGTCGAGTCGATGTAGCTTAGAAACTGTTGAAGCATGGATACTCAGTCGTCTATGGTGATTTTTATAGGAATCGCTCGAAAATATTGTAATGAATGCTGTCCCACCGCGATGAATTTTTTATCAGGAGTCGCAAAATTAAATGTTTATGAAAAAAAATACGAAAATTGGTCTTTTTCTGATGATTTTTTCTATTTACTGGCAATACCCAAGTATTGCTATGGGAAAACGTAAAAACAAAAATTGTTTCTCATAATAGTGTACACGAGCATTAACCGGTATACGAAACGAGCCGAAAGTGTGTTTGGTATGGTTTATGCGAGTGTATCAATGTTGCATACGCAATTTTTTCTACACCCGATAAATAATGAGGAACTATAAATATTATATAATAGTTATTCATCGTATTCCCTTGAAAAATTCTACAAAATTCAGGCGCCTTAGCTGGCTCCGCCACGATCTACCTTACTGAGTTCTTTCGAAAATAAAGAAATACCGTTTGTCCACTTTTTAAGAATTTTGGGGTAAAATATTCTGTACTGCATTTTCTGCTTACTGCGATATGTGTGTGAAGGAGTCGATGGTTATTCTTCTATATCGCTGATATCAGACATTTTGATAATAAAATTATCGAAGTTCAACTATATCCTGTGAAAATTTAATACCCACTGACTTTAACAAACGTTAAATGCTCAACATGATTGACTGAAAAATTGGTTTCTATTGGTAGGAAATCTGTATCGTAATGAAAAATCTGTATTATAATAAATATAAATGTATTATTATAGTACGGGTGTATATAAAATTTTCAACATAAATTCGTGAATCAAATTTGCCATAGTTTATCACAAATGCAAAAGTAAAAATCATGTGTTTATACATGTCGAAATTGAATTGAAAATTATTTTCGAGATAATTGATGTTTCACAAAGTGAATGTTGCTATTTTATAATTATATCGTGATTATCAATTAAGACATACATAAATCTTTAACGAGTTTTTGGAAGGAATTTTTCAAATCGCGATTTTTTTACAAATATAATAAGGTTCAAACACCCATACATTATGATTTCAACACCAATTTTTAAATTTCATCTCATTGACCGGATTTTTTTTTGATAAGATAAGAAAAAATTAATCATTCATCAATTCCCTTCAAATTATAAGATTATGGTAACTATTGATAAGCATTCAAGTTGGGGAAATTAAATTTCAGTTTGATTTTTGGATTACACGAATTGTAAAAAATCCATTAAGTGGAAGAGTGGAAGTGATAGAAATGTTATTAGTGTCATTAATGAAAGGCCTACTATAAGGATGATCATTGGTAATAGAAATCAATACAGAGCGGAGAAAAAGTTAACAAATACTAAAAATCTATTCAGAAGAATATAACTATAATTTCTTTATTTTCATCAAAAAATCTTTTTATGAAAATTGATGAATAGTGGTGGCGGTATTCAACAATGTTACTTTCCTATACAACATTTGTCAGCCACAAATAAATTTCTAAAGGAAAAATCCAAGTGAGCTAGGAGGCCATACATCTGATTTTGGACACGTGAAATATCCAAAGTACTTATTATGCTTATCATTAAAAAATGAATTGCGGGCGTTTTCTGTCTATTCGCCTCTCCTAGTTGATACCATATCAACAACTATCTAGGTATTTGATTTTTTCATCATGAATATAAATTTCCATTTTATGTTGCTTTCACATTGAAAATACCCTTCAACATTCATTTCATATCTATCAAAGCTCAATTCTAAAAACAATTGTTTTAAAATCATTTAGGAAACACATTTTCTCGTTCCTTCAAGAGAAAACCAACAAAAAAATCTGCTATACCGGTATATGATTAAAATTCTATCGTATCTAGAATTGTATCAAATGGGACCAGGGTCGATGTTGGTTATCTTCGTTTGTCTTATGTAAATCCGAGTCGTATTCTTGAGTAACTTGTATTGTATATTATACTAGGTATTCGAACATTCTGAGGCAATCGCACTTTTTGAGTTTTGTTGGAGAGTCTTGAAATTTTAGAGTCAATTACAAATTCCAGTTGGTGGTGGTATGTCAATATAATCTTTGATTATTCATTTTGTCATGTGTAATCATTTCAATGTCATTAACAAAAATCGTAGAGGCATTTGAGGAAAGGACCTTTCGTTTATGGAATTTAAACCCAAATTCACACCATTATCAGCGAGTCTTAAGTATGGAATTTCGATTGTTGATAATTGAATAACCATAAAATAACAAGATGTTCTATGCTTCATTTGAAAGTTGAGAGTTATATGTTTGAAAACTTTCTGCTGAAATAGGGAAATTATCACTCTCTGTCATGGATATCTCTGGAACTTCGTAGTTTTCACGGAATATCAAGCATTGATATGAACTGAATGATTCAGTATATTCATTAGTTAGGAATTTGGTAGTGCTTCTTGAAAACAATTATATTGAATTGATAGATATAAACGCATCCTCGTATTTGTACCATACAGAGTTGTTCAATCAAAAGTATGGAATGAACTATGTTTTATGGTGAACTTGAAATCATTTTCAATAAAACGAAACTTAATCACTGACAAGATTGGAAAAAACGTTTGCCTGAATTATTTCCCTACACTCATCTGCAGTATTTTCAACAGAAAAAGCAAACGATAAGGGGGGAATTTGATCGTAATGAAAAATGTCAACATTAAAATCTTGCTTCAGTAAAAATGAAGTGATTCTGAAATGTTTGTAGTTGTCCCGATTTTCACATCCCATAACTCATTAGTAATAGTTTTCATCAGTACTAAAATCATCGGGTTGATTTTCTTAAGGCCGATTTTGCATTGAAACAATTTTCAGTGATATATCACTCGACCCCAGTTTCCATTCCAATTTTTTGGGGGTTCAAAGGTAGAGGTTAAAAATTATGTTGAATGTTTTCCCTTCGAGAGCAAACTTCACATGTCCGATCCTTTATCGCTTCAAATTCCAAATAAAGGAGAAAAGTTAGGTGCATACTTTTCGTTGAACCGCTGTATTCTAACATAAACAACACAGGGCATGCGCTATCGATTTGAATTTTTTGTATGGACGTCTGGCAGTCTCTGAAATAATTTTTGTAATTTTCTCAAGATTCACGTTCCTTTCATATTATGCTGGTTTGATATAATGACACTCAGTAAACTCTACTAAATTATCCGAACCCCGTTCTTTAGAGCGCTTTCTCGGCTTTCTTGATTACTCCTAAATGTATGCAACGCTTGATTCGTATCAATGTGAGTTTGCCAAATTCATATTTGTATCACGCACCATCCACGTTGTTTTCTGGTTTCTTCAATTGTAGATATTGACTAGTTGGAAAAATTATAATTCCTAAATGTAATCAAGAACGTTCTGCGAATACATATTTTGGGACCTAATCACCAATAATCATTCTGATTTCATACGAAAACAAAATTCTTAATTCTTTTTCGAAATTGTGATAAATTGTTTGAATCTTGTTGACCTCTCTAGGGGTGGTGGTTCTATTTTCTAAACTATTCCATCTATTCTGAAACCTCATATGAATAACTGAAACTGCGTTCAGAAATATATCTTGAAGTGCGAAAGACTGAACATAATAGGTACTTCAGAAACAGACAGGGAGAGCAATATCAGGAAACGAAAATTGGAGTAATCTGCTGTTATCATGCTCTCTGAGAATATTCGTATCTCAACGAGTTCAATTGATATGAATCGGATCTAGCTACACACTTGAATTGCAAAATGATCAACGCGGGTTCAACGCCAACAAACCCGCTTCTCGCATCCCAAACCACCAGAAGACCTGGCTGAACGCCCGAAAGCGTTCCTTCCTTTCATTCGGGGAGTCACTGATAAAGTGAGCCGAATTCTGGAAAAATACGACATCAAGACAGTTTTCACAGCAAACAATCAAATATCCTCTTTCCTGTTCACACCTAAAGATACAATACCCAACAAATCATAAGGAATATATGAACTTCCTTGCCACGACTGCCCGAGAACATATATAGGACAGACAAACCGACGAGTATCAAACAGGTCCTACGAGCACGAACTAGCAGTACGGAATTCGGACATGACTTCGACTCTCTTCAAACACCATCACGAAACCGGACACAAAATTGACTTCAACAACACGAAGACCATTGCCACAGCAAAAACACTCCACTCCAGAATCAGTCGCGAAGCAATAGAAATTGAAAAACGCCCTCAATGCCTCAACAAACGAGACGACTCACAAAGGCTTCCCAATTTCTAGAAACCATTATCATCCCATCGAACAAATCCCTTAATTAATCCTTTACAAACCAGACCGCCATGGGTCCGACAGTTTCAACAACTTCGGACTCTCATATAGCCATCAATACCACCTCTCTATCCACAAAACCACTTTGTCAAGATGTGAGCTGGGGGTTAAGGAGACTTAGGCCTCGTCACCAAATCGAGAAGTTTTTGTATTGTTGTGATAGGTTAGCTTACGTTCACAAGAAATTAATGACTAATAGGATGTGTTTAATTGAAAAGGAACTATTATACTAAAATTCCATCTAAATTGGATATATGGTTCATCAATACAGATCATAAGTAATTTCATTATTATCATCATTCAACTGATGGAATTGTAGTTAAAAACACTTTTCCGCAAATCGCTTGGAATTTTTTTCATTCCAGACAAAATTTCTTGAAGGAAAAGTCAAGATTTCCTTACTGTAAGGAAATGATGATGATGTCAGTGTTCTACATAAATGGTTGAAAACAGTTTCCATTGTAACCCAAGTAATTTCACGAATTTCAAAGCACCATGCATTTGTGAATGAATCCGCGATTTTTTCAAAATTATTCAATATCCGTCGTATTTTAAACGATTTGCGGAAAAGTAGTATCATTGTGTAAGTTTCACTAGACAGTTCCCACAACTACACTGCCTAGTGAATAACACACTATTATTTGATGACATTATCATGGATTTTATGGGATTATTTCAACACGATAACCTTCCCATACATGTCAACAATAACCGAAAGTTCGTAGCTATCCTGTCATATTTTTGATGAACCCAACACTAACAGAAATAATCAACCAAGCAACATGTAAGAAATGTTCAATAACAAATGACGCCGATAAATAGTAAGCGGCGAAATATGAATATGAACCCCTTAGGAATTGGATTCACGACTAGTTTTCAGAACTTGATCGAATAAAGTTGGTGGTCGAAAACTGTGGCACTTTTTGAAATGAACTTCGAATCGATTCTTTCTTTGATTTATGATAATAATTATCATCATGTTAATACAAAACATTTTTCGAAAACGACCATTAAATTTCGATGGGTTACTTCCATGCATAAAAGTGACCCAAATAACCATAGATCTGTGTTTCTTGGAATTGAAGTTGGAAAAGGAGATAACACTACAATAGAAAAAGTCGAAGATCAGACGAACTTCCCCAAGTACTTTTTCTGTTTTTCATCCCAAAACAAGAAGTTCAAAGATCGATCCTAAATCCTAAATATAACAATTAGTATTACGAAGCCCCCATTAAGATAACATATGAACGTTTTCAATCCTTTTAGAGCTTTGCAGTTTACAGACGATCGCATCGACTTTTTGTTATGAGACCATCAACAAAGAGACTCTTCAATTTTATTGTTCTCTTAACTTTACATGAATTGCACCATACATTTCCAAGCAAGTTTTTACCAAAGAATATTCACACAAAAGGGGTCACAGCTCAATTTTAAGTTTGGCACATTCATATATAGGAACAATAAATAAATTTTACCTATCATCAGGGTACTCCACTCCATTGTCAATCGGCTCTGAAAGCTGCATTACCCTAGGTTTTGTTAGGCGGAACCTTCAAAAAAAATTCAGGTCACTCAGTTCTTCATAGTAGCTCGTTTAAACTGTATGGAAACCCAAAATCTAGGAAGTTTACAACTTCTCTATTATTTTTCAATATATCTTAAATCAATTCATTTCCCAAAACATCAATATAATCCAATATAACCGAATAATCCTAACCCACAAAGGTAATGAACCACTAACGTATGTTTGAAGGAGAAAATATGGCGAGTTGGGTTAGTTAGGGTGTTTAATAATCTCTTAAACTATGCTGCAATGGCGGCAGGGCGTTAACTGACCTTTAATGGTCCATTAGCTCAATGGTACCATAACAAAAAGTCGGTAAAATCGGCTGTTTAATATAATAGTGCTGTACGTTGTGAAACGAACTATTTATCAGGGGTCATATCTCTAGTGTGCACCAAGTTTAATCGGTTTATCTGTTATAAAAAACTATGGCCCGCTCATATTACACATTTTTAACACTAAAATATACCTCTATCGTTATCTAATTATGTTATTCTTTTCAGAAATACGTCAGATACTTTGGGTTTCGAACCACTCGTCAATCAAAAATTGAGCGAGAATGAAAGGATAACCACGTATTCCCCTTCGGCGGGAGATTACTCTAGTACTTCACATGCTACAGAGTCCGATGAAAGCGCTGTACGAATAAATATCATTGGTATGACATGTATGTCATGCGTGAGAAACATCGAAGGAACTATAGGCAAAAGACCCGGTGTATATAGTATCAGGGTAAGCTATCGGAGCAATCCGATATATATCTTCAGTTGTTTCGGTTTTATCGTCTTCATTTGTTTCTTTTTTCGACAGGTAAATTTACAAGAAAAGTATGCGTTGGTGAATTATGATCCAAAGACTGTGACTCCTCAAGAAATATGCGAGTCTATAGAAGACATGGGGTTCGATGCATCGTTACCGTTATTATCAGATGGTAATGAAATCAGTAAATGTTGCATAGACATTCGGGGTATGACGTGCAACTCCTGCGTTCAGAGTATAGAAGGTGAGTTGAGAAAGACAATAGAAAATGGTACCTTCTGTCGGTAATTTGTATATTTGATAAATATTTATCTATAGTGTATTCACGTTAAAGATAGAGTGCTCGTAAACAGAAAACACGTCTTGGGTCGAGAAGATCAGGGCAGGACTTGGATCTACTGAGAAGAACAGATGAAAGAGGACGACAGGCAGAGGCCTTTGCTATTACTGATGATCTGGAACAACTCATTCATCAACCCACTCGTATTATTGATACTAATAACCATTTTGCCAATACACTGGACTTGTTTCTTAGTACTCATCCTGATATTTATCAGATAAAAATTCACTCCCTCTTGGGTAATTTTGATTACACTTCGATTTCAACAACTTGTTCGTATTTGGCTCCAATGAGTGGTAAGTTACCCGCACGTCGTGTCTGGCATTACAAATCAGCAGACTGGGACGGTCTTCGAATGTTTTTCTCTGATTTTCCTTGAAGAAGGGTCTGTTTTTCATCTGGTGATCCCACTCTATGTGCCCAAGAAATCTCTGATACCATTGTTCTGGGAATGGAAACATTCATTCCAAGTAGTACAAAGAGACCACAGTCTAAGAAATCATGGTTCAATGAAAGCTGCTCTGAGGCTGTCACATCCAAACAAGAGGCATTTAATCGCTGGCGCCAAGATCCCAGTTTAGAGACGAGATCTGAGTATCTTAACGCAAGAAATAGGTGTATTGCAACAATTGAATCTGCTGAAGAAGCACACAATCAGAAAATTCGTACAAAACTTGTTGTTCAAACGGTTCTCGTTCG
Source organism: Zygogramma bicolorata (assembly GCA_032362365.1). Lineage (NCBI taxonomy): Eukaryota > Metazoa > Arthropoda > Insecta > Coleoptera > Chrysomelidae > Zygogramma > Zygogramma bicolorata. The sequence goes on from JAVJAQ010005172.1 coordinate 3,788,109, forward strand.
TTTTGATCATTTGCTAAAGCTATTGCCGAAATTTCACTTCTAGTTCATTTCCCCCTTTAACCAAAGAAGATGGATCACAAGCCACTACTGCCCAACAACAAGTCAATTCATTTGCAAAAATGTTTGCTGAAAATTCTACTCTGGACTCATCGGGAAAAGGTCCCCCGAATAGCGATAGCTGTTGCACTCGATATTTCAAAAGCGTTTGATCGAGTTTGGCATCGGGGTCTCCTTTCTCAACTGCCGTCTTAAGGTTTGCCTCCTCAGTTGTATGCTTTGTTGAAGAGATTCTGGTTCGATGGGTCTCTGTATGTGGTTGTTGATGGAGTATCTGAAATTCTCCCAATAAATGCAGGTGTTCCACAGGGTTCAGTTCTGGCGCCCACTTTGTTTCTGCTTCACATCAATGATTTGCTCGAGAAAACATCTTGTTCAATACATAGTTTTTCGGACGACAGTACTCTTCATACCAGTTTCTCTTCCAGAGTCACCATACCAGCTCGAGAAACAAAAATTCAAAGAAACATCCACGTCAATAAAATTAACGAAGACTTAGTAAAAATAATAGAATGGGGTAACATGAACTTAGTGGAATTTAATGCTACGAAAACGAAAGATGTCAGGAGTAACTATTCCTACAAAATTAAGTATATCGATGCTAGGAATTACGATCAGTGATAATCTCTCATGGAAAAACCTTGTGAGATCGATTGCTAAAAGAGCTTCCCAGAAACTTGGATTTCTACTTCGTACGAAGAAATACTTCACTTCTCGTCAGCTTCTAATGATCTACAAGGCTAAGATACGACCCGTCATGGAATACAGTTCTCATGTGTGTAGTTCGGCACCAAAACATTCATTGAGGCTTCTCGATTCTATTCAGAGAAAGGCAATTCGTCTTGTTGGTGATTTTTCGCCCACAGACTCGCTCACTTCATTGGAACATCGTAGAAGGGTCGGAGACTTGTCTCTCTTCTGTAGATACTTTCACGGTCGATGCTCTCCCGAATTGTTATGAATCGTTCCCCCCTTGGCAATATCTACACGGATGACTCGACGAGTACAGAATTCCCACCCCTTTGTTGTTAATTTGGAAACCTGTCGTATAGGAATATGTCGTTCCACAAAAACTACGATTTCATTGCAACTTCTTTGCTTTTTTGGGTTGGAGAAAGTCATGAACAATACTAATATATACTGGCCTTACATACGCCTGGCTACTTTCATAAGAATATGATCAACCAAACTTTCGGGATTTTCATGCACTTCATTTTTGTATACAGTGAGATTATATTTTCTAGATACTACTTAAATGCATTTATTCTTTTTTTGAGAACTATTCGCATTTGATACTACATTGTTACCAAATTCATCCAAATCTGTACTGGACATATTGACTAAAGTAACGCATGCACTTCTGACGATAAGTATTAATACTATTCAGTACTAGACTCTGACAGCCTATTACGACTGTGGGCGTTCTTCGATATCACAGCCAACTAATCGAAACGCGAGGACTAACTGTCCACGTGCTGATCACGCTGTATTGGTTACGCGCACTCTATCTTTGACGTGAATAGACTAATAGTTACAAAAAATTCATACAAACGCATGTATTTCATGGTATTGAACACGAATTCGAAATCAAAACTTGCTCTCCCTTCATTTCGAAGCCAAGGTCCTTTAAAGTTTGGAAAAGAAGTTTTATTTTTTGCACAATATTCGTCAGGTGCCATTTACAACTCGTTCTACCTTCTTCAAGAACATTTCTTTCAATTGAGCGCATTTTTTGAAAGTAATACCAAAAAACCTCAGGATTTCATAAACAAATTTAATTTTTTCACTATGTTATTTACTAGTAGTCTTCATCCGAAGACGGTTGCGGATACCAACGATCGAAACGTGAATAAACTCAATTTAAACTTGGTTTCTACATTTGTTCATTATCACTACTTCATATTCATTAATTTATTTTTTTTAACTTTGCTATTTCATATTCAATATCTCAATTTTTTTCGTCACAAAACTATTTTTTTGTTTGGATTCGATTGCCTCATTTGATTTGAATTATTTATGGGTTTTTTCTCTGCAACAGGTTTCAATGGAGTTATTAATATAGACAATACTAATCAATCTTTCGATTTGTCTCATTGGTTGAGTTTCTATAATTATTTGGGGATTTCTGACTGAATACCATATATCAATCCTCTTGTATCTGTTCATTTGATTGGTGAGTTTTATTTGACTCACTCAGTCTTTTGAGTTGTCCCGATAGAATTAGTGAAGTATGATTCAAGAATAATGACAGATGTTTCATAACAGAGAGTTGTCAGAGACCAAATTATCACTGATAGGAGGAAGCGAGTTATCGGGAGTGATTACACAAGTGTTTCAAAATTACCGATAATTTTCCATGAGCAGAATGAGCAAAAGAACGTGTTGTCAGGCAATCCAGACCAATAAAGGCGGCTTTTGCCACATATTGGATTTTCTCATAAGTGACTATAGTGATGAAACTCCCGTTTTGTAATTTTCCTTGTACATTTATGTAATTTATTGTCGATTATCATTTTTGCTTCAGCTAAAGAAAAATGCCTCTTACGTGCATTGAAGTTTGCTGTGGATCTCGTCATGACAGGGAGAAAGTAAGATTTTCTTCTGTTCTTACTGTTGTAAAACACAGGTTTTTAAGAAGTGAGAGCGGCTTATCCAGGTTTATTCTATTTGTAATCTATCACATAACATGAAGGGGCCCTTATAATTATTGCCTGGTCGCCCACTATGCTTATTTTGCAGCCTAGTTTTTGATTCAATATTTGTAGAAAGCACAAGACACATCAACTACAACTTCACGTTTATTAACAGTTTGGATTTCCATGAAAAAAAATAAGAACTTCAACCGATCAAAATATTTACAATACTCCAAACTTTTATAATCCTTCATATACACTTGCGTTACAAGCTACAGAAACATTCATTGCGTGAGGATCTACATCAATAATTTCGATTTCATTTCATACCTGTAACAATGATCAAAATACAAACGAAAGATTTAGATTCATTTTCGAGCATACCTTTCTCTGTTTTTCAGCATGTAATCACTCTCCATTCAAATAGTACTCTACAACCTCACTAATACTACGAAAATAGTAATAAATTCAATATTCACTAGCAAAGGACTAGCAACACAATGCTACTCGTTTGGCGAATGCTATAATTTGTGTGCTAACAACCGCCATTTTGTGTCACGTGATATGGTTTTCTTATGACACCTGACGAATAAAAACGTGTGTATCTTTTCCGTTCGAACAGAGTATAAAAGGAAGGTAATTTATCGCAACGGCAGTTTTCAGTAAAGAATGTTGTAAGTTTTAGTCAGTTGAGAAGTCTTAAGTGTTTTGTAAGAGAATTATAAGTCAGTGCAGGAGTTGTATTTTATAGTACAGGTAGTAAATATAGTTCGATGCTCTTCGAAGTATTCTTTAGATGAACAAAATGGAAATATAGTATCAATATCCTTTTTTTCAATAACCTCGAGGGGTCATAACTCTGAAACGAAGGGAGTGCGCTGTATTTTGACTTTGCATTCACTGGCACAAAATCCGTTAGTTGAGATTTTTGCACTTTTTTTATATAGGAATGTTGTCGACCAGAGACGGCGTGAAAATGATCAAAGTTAATTTGAAGGAGAACGAAGGATACGTGGAATTTTTGCCGAGTAAAGTGTCGCCGGAACAAATCGCAGAGCAGATTGAAGATATGGGTTTCGAAGCCTACGTTAAATCTGTCGACGGCAGAAACGTAGCGAAAAGTGCCAAATCTAGTCTCGAATCCAAAACGCCGGTGGACGGGGGGGCGGCGGGGGATGCCGGTATGAATGTGAATTTGGAAAAATGCAATTTGCAGGTGAAGGGCATGACGTGCGGCTCTTGCGTTGCTGCGATCGAGAAGCACGTACAAAAATTGCCTGGTAAGATATTCCAAAGTATTGATTCTTTGAGACTCACGGTTCGAATCAATCATATGGCTACAATTCTTTTTTTAATCTATATTGTTAATATTGAATGACTCAAATGCACTTTTTTTTTTGCAGGTGATAAAATATTATTTCACCCGGGAAAGATATTGACTTTTCAGAAAATTCATTAAAACATGATATTATTGACCTTATTGAAAAATGGACGTGTAGCATTAACCTAACCGTCGATTCGGATAAAAACTGTTTTTATGATTTTTGAACAAAAAAATATGAAGAATATAAAATTTAACTTGAAGATAGATAATAAACCAATAGCTGAAGTTTTTAATCATAAATATTCAGGTATATTAATTGACACAAAATTAAATTTCGAAAATCATATTAAAAAAATAAGGAAATCTATTGTTCCATTCCTGGAGGCCATTAGGAGAATTCTCATTTTGAATAAAAACGTTAAAGTTACAGACAATATGACTTTGGATTATCTAATTGATTATGAAAAATCTAAGTATATCTATAAATTAACAAAAAATCTTCAGTAATGTAATATAAAAGTGTCAAAAAATTATGCTTTATATGGCCACAATACTAGAATATCAAACTACTTTCATTTGAATATGATTCATTCCAATAAAGGGAAAAATAACCCCATTTCATCTGCATTATTAACTTTCAGTAAACTACCAGAAGAAAAAAAATCATCCAAATCCATTCATATTTTTTCAAAAGAATTTAAAGAATATTTGCTTGCATAATGATGTTCACCAAATTATCAAATGAATATTATACCCCAATTTATTTTTTATAGTACATAATTTTATGATGTAGTTTTTTGACTATCTCATACCAGAACCTTGTTCTGTCTGGAAGCTGTATATTGAATAAAAAAAAAGTATTACAACTTCTATTTTGAAATTATCATTTGATGTCATTGGAGATAAGTTTCCTCAAATTATCAATGCTGGTCTTCAAGATGGCAATTTTCCTACTCCATGGAAGTTATCAATAGTGGTTCCCGTTGGGAAAAAAGTCAACATTAAGAATTGTGAAGAATTCCGTCCTATCAATTTAGCGCCATCCTATGAATAGTTGCTGGAACTACTAGTTAATGAACAGTTAATTATTTTGAAAAAATGACCTTTGATCAAGTTCTCAATAAGGATTTCGTAAATAAAATTCCTGTGAAAGCGCAATTTAATCAATTTTATCGGATTAGAAGAATCATGTGGAATTAGACAAGAAAAAAGTCATTGGTGTTGTATTTTCAGATTTCAAAAGAGATTTCGAAACCATTGATAGAAATTTTTTGGTACAAAAATTATTAAAAATTGGTTAAGGCGGAAATGTTATATCTTGGTTTAGGGAGTATTTGACTTATAGGACCCAAACTGATGTTATTTCATCTATGAAAAATACTATATTTAGAGTGTTTGGAGAAACCGTTTTAGGTCCTTTTTTATCAATGATATAGTAAAATATATAACCGAATGTAAAATGCAGTTATTTGTCTATTTCATGGGAAATGACATTAAAAATATTTTAACTGTATCAAATGGAGAACATTTGAAATTATTTAAAGATGGGTTCATGATGATGGGTTCATGTTGATGGTTTCGAATTAAATATTGTGAAAACGAAATCTATGTTATTGTAAATCAAAAAAAGTGCATTCGTCAGCGATTCAAAATATACCATTCGTACTAAATATACAAAACGAAAGAAATAAAGTATTTGGGTGCATTTATTGACGAACATATGAATTTTTCAATAGGTACACGCTGAATATGTAGCAAAAAAACTAGGAATAAAAATCAATGCATTTGGACGATTTAGCAGTAATATCTCGTACTGAACAAAATTATTAATGTATAAAACTATGATTCATTGCTATTTTAACTATTGTTCCTGTATTTTATTTTTGCTTAATGAAACAAATTGAGATTCTTCAAAAAAAAAACAAAATCTTGCATTGATAATAATTCTCAATTGTGATAGATTTGCTCCAATCAAACAACAGATGCTAGATAAAACTCAAATTCTTAGTGTCAAACAAACTATAATAACGAATACAATGATAATAATTTACGAAATTCTCAATAATTTATATCAACTCATTTTTCAAACAGTATTACTTTCGTTAATGATATTCATACCAATTCTACGAAAAGTTGTAAAAACATTTATAAAAAAACAGTTCGGACAAATTTTCAACAAAATAGTATTTTCCACAAAGGTCTTAGAATATATAATAATCGTTCAAGAGAAACGAAACATGGTAAAAATATAAATATTTTCAAAATAATAATAATAAAAATATAAATATTTTCGAAATAATAATAATAATAATATTAGCATTAATAATGTTTATTGCTCCCAAGAAATAACAATTATTTATGATAGGGAAAAAATCAAGCATTTTTCTATTTGGTATAATGTATGTATATTTTTAAGTGAATTATATTCTGATAACAAAATATTATTATTATCTGTGCGACCCACGTTACACTCGGTAACCACACGACTCTCTAACGCGTACGTTTCAGGTTGCCACAAAATATTGGTTTCCCTCTTGGCCGCCAGAGCGGAGGTGCAGTACGACCCCTCGCTAACCTCCCCCGCCGACGTCGCTGCTTCCATAACGGACCTGGGCTTCCCCGCCGAGGTCCTGCAACAATGCGGAGCCGGCGAATCGGAAACTGACGTCGAAATATCGGGCATGACGTGCGCGAGCTGCGTCCACAAAATCGAGACGGCCGTGCGGAAACTGCCCGGCGTGAAGAGCGCCCAGGTGGCGCTGTCGACGCGCAGGGGCCGGTTCAAGTACGACGCTGAAGTGACGGGCCCTAGAGACATCATCGAGGCGATCAAGGGGTTAGGGTTCGATGCTCGGTTGTTCGCTAGAGACGGCGCCAACGACTACTTGGAGCAGAAGGAGGAGATCAAGAGGTGGAAGAGGAGTTTTTTGTTTTCGTTGGCGTTCGGCGGGCCGTGCATGGTCGCTATGGTTTACTTCATGGTGCAGATGTCTTCCGGGCACGCGTCTCACGAGGATATGTGCTGTTTGGTTCCGGGTGAGTTGATAAACTATGAGATTGGAACCTTTGGTGTGAAAGTTGAAACATTTCCTAGAGATAGATCAATTACCCTAGTACCAAATTGATATTCTTGCACTCGATGCACGTTTTTCTAACAAAGTTATCATCTTCAGAAGAAGAAAATTGATACTGAATATAAAGACTAGGGTTAGCTGTTTATATGAAGGAAGTTCTTCGGTCCTATATTTCAGAACAATATGCACTTTATTACTGACTATTCTAATCAGTTTCTTGTCAATACTGCAAAGTTTTTTGGTCCGATATAAAGTTGGTCTGTTATTACTGATTATTCCTATTAATTTCTCAACAATTGAGTAGTCTTTTGTCATGCACATCCTTGATCAGTTTCAGATTGCTATCACCAATATTGTGGTCATTGTTTAGAGCGTGTTGGGCGACACTGAATTTTTCTACCCTTCCGTATTTCATGTGTGCGGAATGCTCCTTGAAATGGGTTCTAATAGCTCGTCGGCTCTGGCCGATGTATTTGTTGTTGCAATTTTGACAACTGATGTCGCAAATTCCCGATTTTCTAGGTTTTCTAATTTGATTATAATGTCTCTTAAAATGAATTCTGCTCCAGGTGAAGATCAAATAACAACCAAGAATTCGAGAGATATTGTCGGTATAATAAGTTTACCCCTATCACTTATAATAAATAAATGTATTGAAGAAGCCATTTTTCCAGATTATCTCAAAAGAACCATTTTGAAACCAATCCATAAAAGTGGTGAACAAAAAAACACCTCAAATTACCGTCCTATAGCTCTTTTGAATATATTTACCAATTTCTTACCAAAGTTTTGAAAATTCAAATTATAAATTTCATTAGTGATAATAATTCAATTCAATTTTATTATCCCAAGAAACATTACACACAAGTACATAGTCAATAGATGAAATTTCCACAAGTATAAAGGAAAAAAAATTCATACATTCAACGAAATTAAATATTTGTAAGCAGTCAAAATGAAATGGCTTTCAAAACTGATGAATACCAATGGAGGTAAAAAAAAAACATAACTCTAACTACATTCAAAATATATTGTACATTAGCTGATTAAAAATTGTTTGTATTTTTGCTTAAATTTCATTGTTGAGCGAAATTCTTTAATTGTTTCTGGAATTGAGTTATATATTATGATTCCATCATGGTAAATTGACTTTTTTCCAAAATCTGATTGTGTTTTATTTGTTGCTAGTAATTTTGTTTGTCTTGTGGAGTAATTATGGATATCAGCAATTTGAGTGAAAATGATATCTGACTTTTTACTATTATTTTTAATAGAATGGATGAAACAGCTAATTTTGAGTTTATGGAGAGAATCTAAGTCCAATAAATTGTGCGGTTTGTATAAATTTATTGTTGATTCTAGATAAGGTAATTTATAAATACATTTAATTGTTTTGTTTTGTAAAGTTTTCAAAGGTTTGATAATAGATTTACTTGCTGTCCCCCAAATGGAGATCAGATAATGCAATTGTGAATAGATTAGGCTGAAGTATATATTTTTCAATAATGTCAGAGATATGTAGTTTCTGATTTTGTAGAAAATTCCAATGAGAGGAGATATTTTCATTCTAATTCTTTCAATATGTTTTCGCCATGACAATCTCTCATCGATATATAAACCTAAAAATTTAGTTGTTTCTGTGTATTTTATCAAATTATTATTGAATACTATGGGATTAGTAGGAATGTTGATTGATCGTTTGGAAATATACATATACGAAGATTTATCAAAATTTAGAGTTAATTTATGTTGATGAAGCCAAATGAGAATTTTATCCAGATCACTTTTCATATTATCTTTAATTTTATCATAACTATCTGAGAAGTATATGAGAGTGGTATCATCAGCAAATAATTTGATCATTCCATTCAATGTTAAATTTGGTAGGGAGTTGATATAGATAAGAAAAAGTATTGGACCAAGAATGGACCCTTGAGGTACACCACAAGTTATATTTTGAAGGGAACTTTTTTCATTATCAATTTGAATAAATCGTTTTCTATTGGACAAGTAATTTTCGAACCATTTTAGGAGTTTACCTCTGATTCCAACATTAAATAATTTTTTTATCAATATCTTATGGTCAACCGTATCGAAGGCTTTACACAAATCCAGAGACAGGATACAACATTTTCTGCTCTTATCAATTTCTAATTGAATGTTTGAAACAACGTCCATAGCTGCTGACTCTGTGTCCCTAGACCTTCGAAAACCATATTGACTTTTGTATAAAAGAGAATTGTTTTCAAGATAATTCATGAGCCTGATATGTACCAATTTCTCCAAAATTTTTGCAAAAACTGGAAGTACTGAAATTGGCCGGTAATTATTTGGATCATTTTTTTTGCCACTTTTAAAAATAGGTGAAACCTTTGCAATTTTCATTTTATCAGGTATTATACCAGTTTCAAAAGATTTCGATATAATTAGAAACAAAATAGGAGAAACTTCAATTTTGACTGCTTTTACAATTCGTACACTAATTTCATCAAAACCAGAGGCTTTTTTCGAATTCAATTGATCAATAATTTCTTCTATATCAGATACACAAGTAGGTTCAAAAAAAATAGAGGAAACACTTGAAAGGACATCAGATATTTCAGAAGTATTAGGAATTGCATTTGATAATTTATCTCCTATACTAATAAAATATTTATTAATAAACGAAACAATCAAAATATAAACAAAATTAAAATATATTGTCTCACATATATCAAATGGATCATCAATTTTGTTGTTATCTATATTCAAACTTTTGATTTTTATATTATTGGTGGATGAATTATTTAATAAAGATTTTATACCTTTCCACATTAATTTGGGCGTTGTGTTGCTAAATTGTTCTTGGTAATACTTATACTTTTTTTGCCGAATGGTTTTTTTAACTAAATTATTGAAAAATTTATACTTCTCTAAGAAATATTCGGAACTGGGGAATTTCTTTTTTTTATTGAAGTATTTGTTTCGCTCTTTTATTAAATTAGCTAATTGATTATCAAACCATGGCTTCGAATTCTTTTGACGTGAATATGTATTCAAAGAAGAACACAAATTGAAAGTTTCTATTAATTTGTCATAAGCACTATTAGGATTTTCATATGGATTGATAGAATTGTTTAGTTCAATTAATTTTTGTTTAAGTTTTTCACATTCAAATGATTTAATTTTTATATCATCGGTTAAACGTGTATTCATTTTATGTGAAGTATTTATACACGATATATAAATTTTATGGTCACTTAGTGAAATGTTTGTAATGGAGAGATTTATATCTTTTCTGGAGTTGGTTAGAAAGTGGTCAATGAGAGAAGCACTTTTATTCATTTCTCTGGTAGGAATAAGCATGTTAACTAAAAATACATGATTGGATCTATAAATATCCATTAATTGATTAGTATCATTGTTATCCGATAGAATATTTATATTCATGTCACCAAAAAAGAAAATATCACACTAATATTGATTTAAACTTTCAAGTGTTTCATCCATAAATTGAAAAAATTGTTGCTTATTCACGATAGGTGGTCGATATAAGCCGCATAAAAGACAATTAGATCTTCAGGGCAACGAATGTCAGTAGATCTTCTTCTTTTTTTTCTATTTCGAAATTTAAATTATTCTTGACAAAAACACCTACTCCACCTCCTCGTTTCTTTCGGCTAGCATAAATGGATACGTAACCTTCAAAATTGTAAAATATTTCTTCTTCTTTCAACAGCCAAGTTTCTGATATAACAGCTATATCAACTTTCAGTTCATTGATCATAATTTCCAATTCATCCATTTTATTTTTGAGAGATCTTGAATTGAGATAAACAATTTTCAGATGCTTATTGTCAGAACAACGAAATTCCGAAATTGATGATATTTCACAACATTTGACATTGCCGTTGTCAACCATTGAAATCAATTGTTGAGTATAATTTGGCCTCATAGTATTTCAGCACTGAACAAGTTTTGTCATATGCTGAGTGACTAATGCTGAATTTTGTGTTGTAATGCGAGTTCGAGTATATGCAATTCATACATTTTGTTTCGGTTTTGGAAATATGGCATGTTTTTCTGAATGGTTTTCTCCACAATGGGGGCATATGGAATCGTTCCTACATTTGCTAGTTGTATGATTAAAACGAAAGCATTTGTAACATTGAGTTACATTATTGTTTTCATGAATGTAACAATTCTGCCAAACTACAAATAATTTATTGTTATTTTGGATAATTTTCTTGAAGAGATTCCCATTCACCTCAGCAAATGCTGTATATGTATTTTTTCCTTCTAAAAATTTTATGTGATGAATTATAAATGTGTCAGTCTCACTTATTATCCTGTTTTGTTCCTTTATCAAGTTTTCCAGTTCCTTTTCATGAATTTTTTTTCCTAGCTTCATTCCAACTATTTTGATTCTTGGATTGATGAGTTTCTGAGTATCAACTGTATATTTGTTTTCTAGTTTATTGTTTATTTCACTTTCTAATTTGGAACACTCTTCTTTATTTCCACATACGATTTTTAGTCCACCATTTCTTATAGTTTGGATATTATTGATATTAACTTTCAATTTTGCTACATTTATGTTTTTATCCAAATCCATTCTAGTTTCAATCACTTGTTGATTGGATTTTGGTTTGATTAGGATAGTATGTAAAGTAGTTTGCGAACAGCTTGGTATTTTATTGGCAGCTACACTTGAGTATGTTGGTTTTGTTATATTCGATGTTTGTCCTGATGGAGGAGAAAAATTTATTTTTTCGTTTATTTCATTGATACTCTTCATAATATTTTCCATTTTTTCACACTTCTTGCAAGTACTTTTATTCAGTTGCTCCTTCAATAGATTAATTTGTTCTTTTAATAGATTATTGACTTTTTCTTTTTCACATATGATGATTTCCTTGTCCTCTATGATTTTTTTCAATAGAGAAATTTCATTTGACTCGTCAGATATTTTTGAAATCGAAACATTCATTGCAGAAGATGGTCCACACTCTTTTCTATCTTGAGTAGAAATAGAGAAATTTTCCAAAAAAGCTTTTTGATTATCCGTTATTGTATGATTTGGGTATTTTGGGCGATTATATTCTGTATACTTTTCAGAGTCTGTGAAGTCACTTTCCCAGTCCGCTGGAACATTGGTTTCTTGCTTTTCTTTATCATAGTTTATTTGAATAACATTTTGGACGGCTTTCGTGTCACTTATTGATGGTTCTGTCACTTTCTTTTTCGATTTGGATTTCTTCATTAATCACGTTGGATCAGCTTCTACTTCATATGGCACGCGAACAACGACTTATAATGTCCATGGAACATTGGTTATTACTATTTAATACTTGAAGATAACTCAGTTTTTGGACAATTTTTGGGACCTCTGTCAAGCTGAAGTTCATATACAGGGCTTTCGTAGATAACTCTCAATATGCTTTTCAAGAAAATTCAAACACGCATTCTGCAGTGACCGACCTCATGAATCACATCTATGAAAGTCTATATGGAAGTAACTATGTGATAACAATATTTCTGGATTTGAAAAAAGCGTTCGACATAGTTAACCATGACATTTTATTAGATATCCTGTACAACTCATATATACAAATATTTAGGTCTGATCATCGATAATAAATTGAATTTTGAAAAACATATAAATAAAATTAAAAAAACGGTTGTTCCGTTTCTAGGAGCAATCAAAAGAATACCTTACTTGAATAAATATGTACAAATTCTATTATATAATTCATATATTCTTTCATGTATAAGGTACCTAATCACAATTTGGTCTTCTTGCAATCTAAAACAAAAAAATATAGTTTATCCTTTAATGAACAAAGCAATCAAAGTAATTTATAAAAAACCATGGGACACTCCATCGTCGGAATTATACAAAATGACTAATTACATGACGTTGAACTGTTTGATAAAACTCGAAAAAGCCAAATAAATATAGAAATCAACGAAAAAAATTCAGAAAAGTAATATTTTGTTCTTTAAAAATTCTACTGTACACAATTATAATACTAGAACTCTCAATAATTATTATCTAAACATTATTCACACCAATAAAGGTATTCATTTTCATTTTTTAAGCTCAATAGAAGTATATTCATATTTCAAGCTCAATAGAAGTATCCAATGAATTACCAGAAGAAATGAAATCTTCCAGATCCATACAAATGCTTTCGAAAAAATTGAAAAACAAACTACTAGAATAATGATGTTCATCAAAGTACAAGCAACAATTAATAATGTATTATTATGTTATATAATTATCATTGTTAGTATTTCAACTGCCTAGTACCAGAACCCCATTCTGTTTGGAAGCTGTCAGTTGAAATAAAAAATAAAAAAAAATAAAACTTCTGGATTACCAAGAAGCTGTTGTAATTTGTAAGAAGTTTTATATGCAACTTTCATATTCACATTATTGAATATATGTTGAAGTCCTCTAGTGTATTAAGGTTCATTCGAGATTACTATAATTTGTTTATTACTCTCATTTTTTGAAAAGGTGAGTTGCAAGTTTGCCACTTCTAGGGCTTTATTTCGGTTCATTTCGGGGCACTGTGGGTGGATCAGTTCAAAAGTTGGTCACTAATGAAAAAACAAACGTCAGAATTTTCACTGGTTGTTTATAATATTGGGATTTCAAATACAAATCAAAGCACCACTTTGACAACTTTAGTGAATACAATTTAAAAAAAACTGTAGGACGTCATCGATGGCGACATGAAATCAACTCAGTGGTAACAATCCATTGATGATAATTTGAAATTTGGCGCCTGTTACTTTTTGGCATTTGGTTGGCAGCACTCTCGATGTTGCCGCAATTTGAAGTATGTTAGTTACCAATTGATAATTGTCATTCAAAAGTGACAGTTCTGTGTTCACGTCTTTTTGTTACTTCAAATTATTTGATTGTGATAAAAAACTGTGTATATTGATGGTTCTATAAAATGTATGAATCTTATGCTCTTCGTAAAAAGCCAAAAGAGTTGAAGGTAAAATTCCGTTAATCGGGCTCCGCCTCGAAAATAAAAAATATTCAAATGAAATTTGAAAAGACAGGAAATCGGGGTTTTACGCCTATGTTTGTTTCTTAGCCAATCCCGCTCGAAATTCCTCCTTCTTTGTATCAGTACAATATACACATTCTACATCACCTTCTTCATCACTTTTTGACCGAATTATAAGCATTTTTCACTACAAAACGCGTTCTACTGTTTTGCTAACCTCGAATTCTTTCGACGATATACATTTCAGAGTTTTGTAGTGAAAAATGGAACAATGCGTATAATTCGGTTGGAAAGTGATGAAGAAGGTGATATAGAATGTGTATATTGTGCTGATAGAAAGAAGGACGAATTTCGAGCGGAATTGGCTGAGGAATTGTCTTTGGGGGGCCGTATCTCCGAAACGAGTTGAGAGCCCCAAAAATTTCATTTGAATTTTTTGTTCAGGAGGCCAAAATACGTACGTTCTACGTTCTACCGAAATTTTTTTATTTTCGAGGCGGAGCCCGATTAACGGAATTTTACCGAGTTGAAATCTAGCGCTTTCAAAAGTTGGTGACATCTTCTATTAGTTATTTCGAAAGAGAGCGGGATTATAATAACCCTTCGCTACAACGTTAAATTATATTTATAATTTACAGTCGGACATTCATTTTTACCGTGTGCAGCAGATTTGAAGTCAAGTATGTATACTATCAGTGCGATTTCTCAAAAGATTAATGATTACAAAGCTCACAAACCACCAAGAGGCTCACAAATACTGCAGTACTGGATATAGGTGATATTCGTGACAATATTTAAACTGATGCAAGTGTTGCAGTTCATAAATATGGAAAAATCTCGATTTCGTAAAATAGTTGAATCGTTTTTGAGGATCATGTAGTCAATATTTGTTCAATATGATTTTTGTCTCGCAGAAACGAGCAATACGGTATATGTGTAAAGCCAAAATCCGGGATTCTTGCAAGCCACTCTTTATAAAACACAAAATTCTACCACTACCTTGTATTTTTATTATAGAAGCAGTATGTCTCATGCATAGCAAATATAAAAACGAAATACATGAGATGTCTAAATATAACACTAGACAAACACTAAATATTACATTACCAATTCTAACTTCGACACAAATAAAAAATTCCATATTTCATAATGGTAGAAAATTATTCAATCACCTGCCGAACGAGATTAAAATTTTAAAAGATAAAAAACAATTAAAACAGTCTGTAAAAAATCTTCTACCGACGAATGCTTTCTATTCATTAAATGAATTCTTCTGTCAGAACTTTAAATGCTGTGGAGTTTGACCTTGTCTTATAGTCCTAGTAATACATCATTGCTCAATTTGATGTGTTTCAGTGATATTTATTGTTTATTTATATTTTCATTTAACTTGTATTTTATACTTATAATAATTTTATTATTCTCTAAATGTTTTATATTGTGTTTCATTGTATTCTAATTATGATTATTATTAGTTTTTTAACCGACCGCCATATCGACAGATATTTAATGAGTATTATTGTTTATTTGTTTTTCATTGTAAAAGACTTTGTCAATTAGAACTACGTTCTTCAGACAATAAAGTATATTTGATTTGATTTGAAGCTATTCAAAATATATGATTTGAACCTTCAGAAGGGCATATGACTCTTAGCTCCCTACTGGAAAACTAGGAAAATATTTTTTCATGGATGAGAGTCCATATTTCAATGAATCAATTGCGACTAAAACTTTTCAGTAGGTATAGTTGGTATTGGCCCGAACATATTATTCTTAGATTATTGAAAACCACTTTTTGATCGAGTTCACGAAGACGTGAATTAAATGACAGCTGACATGACCTCCAACGTAATGTTAGCGCCATCTACTCCGAACCCTCTTGTGTTAGTGATTCGTTGAATAAAGAAAACAAGGGCTTAATAATATTTGAACGTTCTTCTCCAATATCCTAAAGCTGACTTCTTCCTACCTTCGCAGGTCTCTCCCTGGAAAATTTCATACTCTGGATTCTCTCGACGCCGGTCCTCATTTTCGGAGGCAAGCACTTCTTCGTTCAAGCTTACAAAGCGTTGAAACACAAAACGACCAACATGGACGTACTTATAGCGATGGCTACGTCGATCTCCTACGCGTACAGCGTATGCGTCGTGATAGCCGCCATGGCGCTTCGGCAAAATACTTCTCCGCAAACTTTTTTCGATACGCCGCCGATGTTGCTGGTTTTCATCAGCTTGGGAAGATGGCTGGAACATATAGCGAAGGGAAAGACGTCGGAAGCGCTTAGCAGGTGCGTTTACTTGAAGTTTTGGTATTTTTTATCAATCAATCAATCTTTATTGACCCCAAGAAACATGAATGTTTATAAAGAAGTTATCTTAAAACTAAATCACTATTACAATTCATGCATTAAAAATAAGATTTTCATTATGAATCAATCCAATGTCAGATGGAAAAAGAGAAGTGTTAGGTACTGGATCAAATACTTTTTGAAGTTTTTTTAGAAGCGTTTGTCAAAAAAATCTTCAGTTAATTTCTTTGGTAGTTTGTTATATATTAACACTCCATTGTAAAAAAATTATTTTTTCCGTAGTTTGTTTTGATTCTACTGATTGTACTCAGATTTTTGGACTGCCTAGTTTCATATTTATGAATTGTTTCAATTGTGTTGAAGGTTAGAGAAGAATGTTTATTTTTATTTTTTACGAAATGGATGAAAGAACGAATTTTCAATTTATATAAAGAGGTGATACTTAAAAGCTCATTTTTCACATATAAAACGGAAGTGGAATATCGAAAAGGTAATTTGAATATGCATTTGATTGTTTTATTTTGCAGAGGTTTTAGGGGACGTATGATCGAAGCGTTAGTATTTCCTCATACTGATATCAAGAGTATTGTAGTTTTGAATGAATAAAGCTGTAATATATTAATTTGAGATGTTTCAAACAAATATAGTTTCGAATTTTGAACAAAATGCCAATTAATGGTGATATTTTTTTTCTTAAATATTCAATATGATTTTTCCAATAGAGTTTTTCATCAATGTATAATCCTAAAAATTTTGTTACTCCCAAATATTCTATATTTTGTCCATTAAAAATAATGTTATTCTTACTATTACTGGTTTTCTTCCCAATAACATAAATGAGGATTTTCCAATATTCAAAGTTAACTTGTGACTATTCAACCATAATGAAATTTTGTTTAAATCGTCATCAATGTAACGAATAATTTCTCCTTCTTGCTCCCAAGAAATAACATGTATTCATAATAGGGAACATCTTGATTTGAAGCAGTTAAATCAGTGCTTCATTAACAAAAACAAAAAAAAGCTATACACGATATAGTCATGGGTAAGATGTAATAAATTGATAAAGAAAAAAGTTAATGAAGTTCAAGATAATAAGTATTTTTTAAAGTTTTTTTTAAATGAATTAGAATTTTTTGTATTTTTCAATGTTTTTGACAAGTTGTTATAAAAGATGACGCCTTCATACATAATAGATTTTTTACAATAATTTTTCTAAATTTATCCAGCGAAAAGTTATTTGCTTTTCTTTTTGAATAGTCATGGGCATTTATGGTTAATTTCAAATTCGAATTGTTTACGTTATTTTTGATCGAATGAATAAATACTAATAGTTTGTATTTGAAAAGAGAAAGAATATCTAATAATCCTCTAGGTTTTCAAAGAATAATTGTTGGTTCTTGCTGCTCTAAATTGATTATACATTTTATAATTTTGTTTTGAAAAGTTTGAAGTTGTTTGATAGTTGTTTTATTTGCTGTTTCCCAAATTGACATGAGGTATTGGATTCTTGAATGAATTAATAAAAAATATATTGTTTTTCTATAATGTATTGGAATTTGTTTCTTGATTCTATATAATATTCCCAAAATTGGCGAAATTCGCTTTCTTAATACTTCTATGTGTTTCAACCACGATAAATTTTGATCGATATACAACCCTAGAAATTTTGTGCTTGTGGAATATTCAATTGATTCTTTCTTGAATTTTATTGGAACTCTCGAAGATTTGGGTATTGTTTTTCCTGAAACAAACATGAACGAAGATTAAGCATAGCTTAGACTCAATTTATGAGAAGACATCCAAGATGATAAAAGAGTCAGATCATCAGCTATATCTTTTTTATTTCTTCAGAGTTATATCTTGAATAAACTGGAGTAGTATCGTCTGCAAATAAAAATGACTTTCCATTCAGAGCCAAATGTTTATAGAATTTACATAAAAAAAAGGATAGGGCCTAGAACTGAGCCTTGTGGTACACCACAATAACAATTTTATGCCCACTCATTTATTCCCCTATATATACATACTGTTTTCTGTTTCTTAAATAATTTGAAAACCAATTATCGATGTATAGGGAATTCAAAATGAACGACGATAGTCCTTCTGGTGTCGATTTTACCAACTACAGAAGTGTATCCAAATTTGTTCATTTTCAAGTGATTTTCATATTTATTCACTAGGTAATAAACGTAAAATTATAGTAAAGGTTTGCCTGAGACCGAGAGAATTCATAGATAGACGAAGAGCATGGAAAAAATTGTTTCTTTCACTTTGAAGATACATGAGAGTTTCGCTTTTTTCCTACTTATTTTGTCGTCGTTGATTTGAATTCAAATACTGAGAAATAATATATTGTGCAACAAGTGCAGAAAAGTGCTAATTTGTTGAAAAAGTTGCGGCACGAGCGCAAACGAGTGAGAAATTACATTTCTGCTCGTGTTACACACTATGCTTTTTCTACAACACATTTTCTGCAAAAAATAATGGACAAGAATATCTTACAAATATTTTAAGCTTCACTTTTTTTGACATTAAAATTTCGATTTAAGTATAAATATATATGGAATATATAAAAAATAAATAAAATTAATAAATAAGTAAATATGTATAAATTTGTGTGCACAGAAATGTCACTTTGTGGTACAAAACTGTCATTTTGCGGCACACTAATGTCAAATTTTTCATTATTATTAATTATTGTGAGAAATAATCATGTTTGCGAACGCAAAACTGTGCAGAAAAGCTTGTTTTGGAGTGTGGTTGTAGAAAAAGTATGTTGATGTTCTTGAAGAGGACTCCAAGCATGGTTTAATTCATATTCAGCTGCAGCGTTGTTATTATTATTACCATAAAACTTCGTCGCAATGAAGTAATTTTCATCTAATCATTTGTTACATGTTTCCGGTTTTCTGAGCCGTGGTCTGTAGGCTTCTGAGCACGAAGTTTCGTCTGCATCTCGAAAACCTGCGGACCAAGGCTCATTAACCCGAAATACCTCACAATGTATTAGTAACCTACAATTTCAGGTTACTCTCCTTGAAAGCTACCGATGCGGTAGTGATATCCCTTGGCAAAAACGGAGAAATCATCAGAGAAGAGCAGGTGAACGTCGATTTGGTGCAGAGAGGAGATATAATGAAGGTGGTGCCAGGTGCCAAGGTTCCGGTAGACGGCAAAGTTTTGCAAGTAATATCCGATTATAGCCTAAGAGTCCGCGACCGCAAAACCTTCGTTATTTTATAAAGCTGAAAGTTTCTCTGCGCAAGTCCCCGACACAGGTAAGTACAATCAGCGACTATGGAGTGTGGATCTTGGTTACTTGAGCAGGAAACAGGCAGCAAATATTATTTTCCGAGTCATGTGTTTCGTTATATATTTCTCATGGATGTCATAGCTTCAAGCGGATATTTTCTTGATTACTTATACATAATGCCAAAAGATGGCAATCAATTCAGAGTCAGACGTAGAATATTTCATCAATATCGTAGATCTTTCATATTTTTTTTTTCTACTAACGTCAGTAAAAGTAGTTCATATACAATGTACCACTTACAACAGGAATCGCAGCAACTTTCTGCGTTAGATATATTTCATCCGGGGCTTCTGCAAGAAATTTGTCGATTTGTTCCCTTGTCAATATTTTTGACTTTTTCGGTCGATATCCTCCACCCTTTCGCTTCAAAAAAGCCACAATCTTGTGATATCTGCTTATGTCATGATTATTTATGTTCATCATCGACTTCAACATAGAGTAATTCGACCAAAGCTTTGCTGATTTCCATATTTTGGACTTTTCTTCAAAGTATGCAAGAAGAACTTTTTCACTGGCCTCCTTGCCACTGACATTTTTCTGATCACACCACTTCAAGAAACGATCGTATGAAAACTCGTACTGTCGCTTTGACTTACTAGGCAATAATTCAAAAGCAGCTTTATTGGCAGCTTCTTCAATTTCCGGCGGTAGAAATTCATTTTCTGGATTACTTTCCATCGAGGAATGAAGAAACGAGAAAGAATAATTCGTGATTCATTGACGTTAGTTGTCAACAAAGACAAATCAACAAATTCAGTTTTTGATTACCTTGGCAACTTGTTTCATGAATAGATTAGATGAAATTGGATTCAAAACTGATAATCTCGAGGCTATTATTTTATCAATTAATTAATGTAAAATAGGTATGCGTTAATTTGGACTTTTAATGGTGTTTGTAGAAAAAATAGTGTATGATATACCTGCTAAAAGTGATTTTATTTTGTTCGAAAGGATGGAACACGTGTCCCAAACTTCCATTCTCACAAAATAAAATATCACTTCTAGCACTTATATCATAAATAACTATTTTGAGTATTTTCAGGGTTAAACTGTTATTTTCCGTATAAACTTCTATTTTCAAAAATTCTTTGAAGTTTCATCACCTACTTCACCTTTTAGTAAAGGAAACTTTATCTCACATTGTCAAGTAAATGGAAATATCGACATTATAGGGTAGATTGCGTCACAAAAACTCTTCAAATACTGTCAAACTAAAGTATAAGTATAATTTAATAAAGTTTAGAAGTGTCTGGCAGAGAGTTGAAACCGTAGTAAGTGTCTGGCAATGGATGATGTGGTTTCTAATATCATCTTGAAGAAAATATGAAAAAAATGAGCTTTATACTTTGACGAAAGTGAGATACTATTTTATACACCTTTGCTACCTGGTACTTGCCTGAGTAACCATCATCCAAACTTCATAGTCACGGATCGTTCTCACCTGTGTTGGGGACATGCGCAGAGAAACTTTCAGCTCTTATGAAAAAACGAAGGTCTGGCTATGCTCTATCACAAGTTCTCTGGGGGTAAAAATACTCCGTTCAATTTCATTCCAGGGACAATCGATGTGCGACGAAAGTCTGATAACTGGTGAAAGTATGCCGGTGCCGAAGAAAATCGGCAGCACGGTGATTGGCGGCTCCATAAACCAACACGGTTTGCTCATCGTCGAAGCGACTCATACCGGAGAGGCTACGACTCTCTCTCAAATAGTGAAACTGGTCGAAGAAGCTCAAACCTCGAAAGCGCCGATTCAGCAACTGGCGGACAAAATAGCAGGCTATTTCGTACCTACGGTGGTTCTGTTGTCGTTGCTCACCCTTGTAATCTGGTCGATTGTAGGTGCTGTCGACATTAACAATTTGCCGATTTCGGAGGCGGAAAAGCACGGATTCAACAACACGGAAATCATACTGCAGTTCGTGTTTCGCTGCGCGCTGAGCGTTCTGGCTATCGCTTGTCCTTGCGCGCTGGGATTGGCCACGCCTACGGCTGTCATGGTGGGGACGGGTGAGTGATCCTGACCTAACTTAAAGCGGGTACTTCACGACCTGATTAACAGTCCGTTAAAATAATCCGTGCTTAGGCTATGCATTCTCAGTACCTATTATTCAAACGGACTGTTAATCAGGTCGTAAAGTACCTACCCCTAAATCTTCTGTTTGTACAGCGAGTAAAATAAAATGAGGAATAAGATAGGGAATTTCAACATACGTTATTCAAACGGAACGTTTACTAAGATGTCTAAAAACCGTGGTGTAGCAATTGATGCGATATTGTTTAGAATTTTATAAGTAAGTTATTTATTATCCCAAGAAACATTACATGTTTATAATTAGGGAATAACTATAAGCACAAAATCATGATAAGTTTTGAACAGTTTAAAAAAAAAACATACATTTGTATAAACGAACATACAGTCAAAAATGAAATTGTTCTACGCAAAGGTCAATTAAGCGAAGAAGAAAAAAGAATAAATAAAGAAAAATTAAAAGAAAAAAGAAACAAGTGTAAGAATTTTTTTTTAATAGCTATCAGCTGAATAAAAACTCTTTTAAACTCTGCTTGAATTTTATTGTCGATCGATATTCTTTTATTTCATTTGGAATTGAATTATATATCATGACACCACTATGATATATTGATTTTTTGCCAATATCTGATTGAATTTTATTCGTTGCCAACAAATTTTTCTGTCTTTAGAGTGATTGTGAATATCACAAATTTCGTTGAAAATAAGATTAGACTTTTTAGTATTATTTCTGATAGAATGGATAAAACAGCTGATTTTGAGTTTATGAAGAGAATTTATGTCCAATAGTTTGTTTGGCTTGTATAAATTTGATGTCGATTCTGAATAAGATAATTTGTAAATAAACTTTATTGTTTTGTTTTGTAAAGTTTTGAGAGGTTTCATTATAGATTTACTTGCAGTACCCCAGACAGAAATGAGGTAATGTAGTTTTGAATAAATAAATATTCTTCAAAATTTTCAGAGAAAGGAAGTGTCTTATTCTGAAAAGAATTCCAATAAGAGGAGATACTTTTTTTCGAATTTTTTCAATGTGCTTATTCCACGATAATTTTTCGTCAATATATAAACCTAAGAATCTAGTTGTTTCTGTATATTTGATAGAATTGTTATTGAGAATTATTGGATCGGATGGGGCGTTGACTACTCTCTTAGTTATGTTCAAATATGAGGACTTATTGAAATTCGGCGTTAATTTATGTTGATGTAACCAAATGAGAATTCTATCCAAATCAGATTGCATATCAATTTTGATTTTTTCATAACTGTCCGAAAAATATATGATGGTGGTGTCATCAGCAAATAATTTGACTATTCCATTCAACATCAAATTTGGTAGTGAGTTTATATAAATGAGGAATAAAAGCGGGTCGAGAATTGATCCTTATGGCGACACTTTTACCATTGTTTATCTATCTATGCATTTAATTTTGCAATTTTGCACTGTAAAGTTCCACAGCTGGCTTTTGATCCAGTATTTTCAGAAAACACCAAAAATATCAACTGCAACCTTTAATTTATCAAGAGTTTGAGCTTTCATAAAAACAAGAAGAACTTCAACTGATTCAAACTGATTTAAAAAATTTAAAAATCAAATACGAATCAATATTTATAACAGAAAGGGCTCAATCAATTGTATATTTCAGCCCAGAAATATACAATATTAAGGATCTACACATTGTTGTTGATCTAAAGTCCATTCCTTATTCCTGTAACGAACAATGATTAAAATGTAAATAAAAGATTGAGATTTATTCTCAATCATACCTTTCACCAACATCTCTGTTTTTCAACATAAGGGTAATCAATCTCTGTTTAAATATTACTCTCCAACCTTGCTAAAACACCAAAAGCTGCCAGAATTTCGATATTCACTTCCAAAGGACTAGCAACACAATGGTACTAATATGGCGAATGCTCATTTGTGTACCAACAACTACCATTTAAAAATAATAATTCAATTTATAAAACTACACTATTCGTCAAAACGACACAACCGAACCCAGCAGTGAGAATATCAACAGATTTAAAATCACCAACATCAAATCAAAAACAAAAATGTATTACAGTTTCCTGTATGATTTCCACTTACAATGGGTTTACAAAACCACGACACGTGTTTCGCTATTACAATAGCTTCTTCAAGCAAGATAAAGATTTTTATCTTGCTTGAAGAAGCTATTGTAATAGCGAAACACGTGTCGCGGTTTTGTAAACCCATTGTAAGTGGAAATCATACAGGAAACTGTAATATATTTTTGTTAATATGGATTTTCATCAAGTATCGGCCAGTTCAATTCAATCAAATCGAAAAGTATTTGACCCTCCACTTCATCATAATATTGAAGAAAAAATATGTAATCCAAACTAATGCATAAGGTAACTTGAGTAGAAGTAAACCACAATGCATAAAGGAAATGCGGTTTACTCATAATAGAATTATGAAGCGAAATGGCAAACCAACGCAATCGTCCCAAAAATATTTGACCTTGATCAACACTGAGAAATCTGACCATATATACCAACAATAGGAAAAGACACTGAGAAAGTGACATGCAAATTAATTAGGTGTCTTCATCTGACTCACTGAAGCAAAAGCTATTGAATATTTCAGTACGCTCTTATTGGTGCACTTTGGGAAGGTGTGGCTTTTACCGAGTATGTCATTGGATTTGCTTTTATGTAGTAGTTTAATGATTCTGTGATAATACTGACCTTTTTCAACTGTTCCGAAAATATGTTCTGAAGCACATACAACAAACTGAAGACTGAAGTTGACAGTGGACATGAGTTTCATGGTCACAAAAGCCGTGATTTCATCGGTTGTAAATAAAATAAACTGACAGTGACCGTGCATCATTCAATCAAGTTGATGAAGAATTATGCATTATTTGTTATGTTATAAGTAAACCGCATTTCCCCTATGCAACAAATCCAGTGTGGATCAACAGCCGCCATATTGGTCCTGATTTGGGTTGCCCATTTCGACATTCACCTGCTACAAATACTTAAAACATGTTGTGGTCAAATAAAGTTATATGTCTAATCAACTTTTCTTACACAAAACCAATGAGAGTAGACAATCCATCAGTTTGTCGGTTACGTTCCGTTCTAGTCCATTGATATTGTTTCCAACAATTTGTTTACAGGCGTCGGCGCCCTAAACGGAATCCTAATAAAAGGGGCGGAGCCTCTCGAGAACGCCCACAAAGTGAAGGCCATAATGTTCGACAAGACGGGCACGATCACGAAAGGCGCGCTAGAGGTCGCCAAGATCTGGATCCAGGGCGACAGCTTGGGACCGTCGGTGATCCTCGCCGCTCTCGGCTCAGCCGAAGCCAACTCCGAACACCCCATAGCCACCGCGATCCTGAAATACGTGAGAGACGCTCTCGGCACCGAGTCGACAGGCAGCTCGAAGAACTTCCAGTCGGTGCCCGGCTGCGGCATGAAGTGCGTCGTTTCTAACCTCTCGGGCGTGCTGGATAAAGCGAAGGACAGCGCGGAGTTGCGGAACTTCGTCAACTTGGTCGACGCCGGGAGTTCCGGCACGTTCACCGTCAAAGGGGTGCAGATCGAGGTGAGTCGCTCGCAGAACATGAAGCTGGGCCAGTTGATAGGGATGAGTTCTTCGCTGGAGAACGAGCTCGGCGAGTACGAAGTTATCGTCGGGAATCGGGAGTGGATGAACAGGAACGGGTTTATCGTGGCGACGGAGATCGACAGGAGTATGGCCGTGGAGGAGGAGCAAGGGAGGTCGGCCGTGCTTTGCGCTATTAACGGTGAGTCGAGGTTTTGTTTCGGTTGAGGGTGTTGCTTTTGAAACTATTCCTTACTAGGGTTTTGCGAGATCAAGAGACTTGGTCTTGATACTAGACCAAGACCAAGACTTGATATATCTTCTCAAGACCAAGAGTTTCTCCCAAAAGTCCTGGTCTCGAAATGAAAATAATGAACTTGAATTTAGCCAACATCAAGAAAAATCTAATGGAAAATGTTATTGCAAATTATTTCAATTACTTTTTTTCATACCGTAGGTTTTAAATTTTTGTTCACTCAAAAAAGAAAATACATTTTTCAAATTCAGTATTGCAGTTCAACCATTTACAACAAATAGGTGTATGTTGTGAGCTTGCAGTGGTTTATACCTCCTACTTTTGAAGAAGGAAGAAAAATACAAAAGTTATTTGATTCAAATTTGAAATTTCTGGAATTATTTTTATACTTACTTCATTGTTGTCACTTCCAGCTGAACTTGACAACGATTTTTCATTCCAAATAAATCATCTTGTGTATTTAGGTCAAATATTTTATTCATATTCTATACCTATCTTCAACTGTTTTTGAAATAATGATAGATAAATAGTGAGATTTTGCAATTTTCGGCAGCCTATAACTGCAGCTGTATTAACTCGCCCTGTATATGGGTCATATTTATATTTGAAAATACCACATAGAAGGTAGATAACATATTACTTTTATTGAAAAACATAGATACAGATTTGTATAAGTTGCACCGTTGCACCCACCAGAGTGCAATACTGAAAAAAATAATGATTTATGACCAATTTATTTGGTTCACTCATTTGACATTTTCCCACTCCTACATAATATAATAAGTATTGCAATTTTCTCGGAATTCCAATTCCACCCCTCTGCCGCATCTGCATCTTACTGCTCTCATCACAAAATAATCCATTGTAAAATGTTCAATAAAAACCTAATCAACATTCCGACCATTTTGAACCTTTTTTCCTGCCTGTCGGCCTGTTCGTTATGTGGTCCAAGTTAGGTCTTGGTATCGCGAAGCCCTATTCCTTACCAAAGCCGTGTTCCGTTTCCAAATGTTTTCACTATTTATCCCTTCCATTGTATTGATTATCACATTGATGTAGTTGGTAACGGAACATGGTTCCTGAAAAGTCGGTTACTTACCTATCTCCAGATTAACAGATTAGAAAACGTTGGTGAGTTGAAGAACCATGACAAGTGACATGTTTTTTTTAGCGATTCACGTCCATTTTTGTTAATTTTCAGGTAGTATCGTTGCTATGTTGAGCGTAGCGGATACAGTGAAGCCAGAAGCTCATCTAGCCGTGTACACTTTGAAGAAAATGGGTTTGGAAGTGATTCTTTTGACCGGGGACAACAGACAAACGGCAGCGAGTATAGCTAGACAGGTCGGCATAACAAGGATCTATGCAGAAGTACTTCCTTCACACAAAGTAGCAAGAGTACAAAGGTAGGGCTGCTACTTTTTGCGTTCTGTGGTGCTGATAATGACGAATTTATTGATTTAAATATTCATGCAAAATATCGATATCAATAGAAAGCTGAAGATTTGTGATTGACGCCAACAAACCTGAAATAAGGCGAATTTTCATACGCATGGGTTCCGCATTTTTACCTCTGGAACATTAACGACAAAGTCCAACAGAACTAGAGAAACCGACGCCCGACAGAACAGGGTCCAATTTCATAATAAAAACAAGTCAGCATCTCCAGATGTGACATCAATCATAGTTATAATAATTTTTATTTAATCCCAAGAAACTACAGAGTTTATAACAGGGATAAAAATCAATAGTAATCAATTAAATTATTTGGTTACAAAATAAAACAGTGTACAACACAAATTAATAATAACATTATGTGAGAATGAAGAAGAAAGTTGTATAAATAAATAAAAATAAAGGGAAGTTGAACTACGACGAACGAAAGCTCCGGAATTCAAAATTCCATTACACGGCCTCAAGCCCGAAAAACTTGCGAAATATCAACACCGGCCGTGAAAGCCTACATTTTTAAAAAATATTGTTTGATTGTTATTTGAGGAACTAGAAATGTCATGATATCCATTTTTTGCGTTTCCTCACCTCTGGTAAATGAAATTAAAAATCTTTAAATTCTTATCATTTCAGGACAAATTGGTATACTTGCCCCGATACGTTACTGCAATATTTCAAGGAAGCAATATTGACTGGCTATTTTGTCAGTTACGTATCGAAATTTTCATAGATTTGGAAGTCAAAGTAAAAAATATAGTGAAAATTGTACATACTTTCCAGTTGGCAACGTTTAGAAAGTTGGTCTGCTTTCTTTCCAGAAAATTTGTAATGGGATTGGAATTTTTAGTGGATAGTGTCAAAATGTGACATTAACATGACTAATTCATCAATAGTCATACCAAGTGTTGATTGATCTTGACACAACCTACTTCGAATTAAATCTCCCCAGTTCAATCCTTTTTTTCATTCAACATTGATCTATACTCAGTGAACAACTATCAATCTTTTCATTTCCATTCAACAAAATCTCTGTTTGTTCTATCCTGTTCTGTCATAGGTATATCAACGTTATTCCATTCCACCATGTGTGTACCATTTGTTGATAATATGTGTTCAGCTAATTTCGAATTGAATATTTTCCGTCTTCTCAAGCTGTTTTTATGTTCAGCTGTTCTTATTCTGCCACATACACATGGGATACTATAAAAAAAATCGAATTAATAGGGATCTAATCGTGTTATCTGTTTTGCACATTGTTCTTACATTGAACCTATTAGCTATACGTTTGATCTTTTCTCATAATTCTTGGATATGAGGAATGATCATATTCATCTGATGCATTGTTAAAAGTTTTCGGGCTTCTCAGCCGTGGTTCGCAGGTTCTTGGGCCTGAAGTTTCGTCTGCATCTGCGACAGACATTCTCAAAGGCGATGGGGCAGTGGTCGAAGTATTCTTCCCTGCTGCGAGGCTTTGATTTGATGTTGTTCATATAACGTCTCACTATTTGTCGGACCTAGAATCGGACTGTCCATTAACTCTAATTGATTTTTCGAAACCGTTTTTTCCTTCTTTGGGAGGATTTGACTTTGAACCCGAATAATATGTTGGTGAGCTTCGATGCATCGCCTTTGAAAATGTCTGACGCAGATGCAGACGAAACGCCAGGCCCAAAAACCTGCACACCACGGCTGAAAAGCCCGAAAACTCCTAACAATTCATCAGTTGCCGGCCTGGAAGTCTACAATGTTTATTTGATTAATTTGTTGAATATTGATGTTCGCTCTATACGAACGAACCCTTTTCAATCTTTCGGAACTTTTATGATTTGTGCCCTGTTATAGAGACTTTTGATAACAGAAATTCATATTATTTTTCTCATTTATTTACAACTGTTACATTGTTAACGATTATTTACTTCCTTACACTTTTTCAATCTTTATTGACCCCAAGCAACATTAATGTTCATAAAGAAGGGTTCTCAAAACTGAGTAACTATTACAATACATGCATTAAAAATAGGATTTCGAAAATGAATCAATCCAATGTCAGATGGAAAAAAAGTTTTGCTGGATCAAATACTTTTTCAAGTTTCTCCTGAAGCGTTTGTCAAAAAAGGCTTCAGTTAGCTTCTTTGGTAGTTTGTTATATATTAACATTCCATTGTATAAAATTGAATTTTTTCCGTAGTTTGTTTCGATTCTATTGATAGTACTCAGAATTGTGTCAATTGTGTTGAAGGTTTGAGAAGAATGTTCATTTTTTATTTTTGAACGAAATGGATAAAAGAGACATTTTCAATTTATATATAGAGGTGATATTTGAAAGCTCACTTTCCACATATAAATCGGAAGTGGGATATCGAAAAAATAATTTGAATATGCAGAGAAACCCCAAAAAATGGATATCAGGAATTTTAAAAAGTTTAGTTTTTTCGGCGGTCATAAAAGAATGTATATTTTCATGCCCTTTTGAAGATTTATTTGTTTTTTATACGTTTTTCTGTCTTCTAATTATTATTTTTTACTTGAAGTTATTCCCTATTTATGAACATATAATGTGTCTTGGGATAATAATAATAATGAGTACATGAAGAATCGCCTTCCAGGTTGCAAGCTAAAGGCGTCAAGGTGTGCATGGTCGGTGACGGTATAAACGACTCGCCCGCTCTAGCGCAAGCCGACGTCGGTATAGCCATAGCGTCCGGTACCGACGTCGCCGTCGAAGCAGCTCACGTGGTGCTCATGAGGAACGATCTCTTGGACGTCGTCGCCTGCTTGGAGCTATCTCGAAAAACGGTCAATAGGATAAGGCTCAACTTTTTCTTCGCCAGCGTATATAATATTTTAGGTGAGTGAATGCTTGATAACATTTTATTTTTTAAAGTCTCCGTACCTTGGGGTGTGCTACGAGTTGTAAGCGGGGAGGGAAACATTCGTATTTTTACGTTTTTCCTGTGACGGGGCCGTTCATAAAATACGTTCGCATACAAGGGGAGGGGAGGGGTCTGGCTGAGTGTGACAAGGGGGGACGGGGGGTTTACGGCAACGTTCGCCGTTTATTATTTTTTGACATGAGCGCTAGAAGCCAGCGTGACCACTTTTGGTGGAAACCTACTTTTTTGGTAGATTTCTGACGAAAATTGAAAAATTTCGGTATGAAAGAAATCTTCAATAGATTTTGGTAGAAATCTACATGTGCGACATCCTCTAACGAATTCCTGAACTCATCAGATTTTTTAATCAAATCTATAGTGACTCCATCTTTGCGAATGAATTTTCAATTGATAATACGAATTAATCTTTTTACAGTACAGTGTATTTCACTAGACAAATGAAACAAAATAAAGCGATTTTTTACTGTTTCATTGTGTTATTGAGCATTTAATCTTCTGATTATGTAAAATATGTATATTATTTGTGGCCATCCATAAATAAATATTTTTAATTTTCAGAATTTGTGCACTATCATTTAGAATTTCATACTCAGTCTTAGTTTTTGTGACGAAATATTTCTAGGGGGGGGTCACAAATAGTGTGACACAGCGTGACAATGGGGGAGGGGGCAAAAAAAGCTGATTTTAGTGTGACAATGGGGGGGGGGGGGGTCAAAAAAGCTGATTTTAGTGTGACGTATTTTATGAAGGGCCTCTGAGTTCGGTAATAAATGACGCTAGGTATAACGACAACAAAAGGAATTCTTTTACTCAATTCTAAACAGCACAAAACAAAATATTTTGCAAACTTGAATACATGAACACAAGCTATGTTTTTTGAAATTCGCTTGGCTGAACTTTCTTTAATCTATAATAATTACTTCATTCCATAATACTTCACAGTATGGAACCAGAATATGTATATATCTATTGAAAAAAATAAGACATCAACGATAAAAATCTAAAACACAAAATGTTTCTGTGAATATTTCCATCTTATGTTAAAAATCCCATATGAAGCGGGACATTTTCGATCAATTACAGCGATAAATTTCCTGCGGGACATTTTCGGGCTGGTAAATACCCGGTAGGTATCGAAAAATACCCGCTCGGTCCGTGTATCTATAGTAACGATCGTTAAAATGTACATTTGTCATCTTGACAGGCATAAATACTGAATTTTAAACGTCGTTGTCTTAACTCCGGAAATATTCTACCGAATTACACTCCTGCATCGAAATAAACCTGATAATTTTCCATTCAAGCATGTTGTCAGTAAAAAAAATACATTTGGTTATTTTCATATTTTGCTAAAAGAGAGAAAATATACTCATGCAGTTTTTAGACAACATGCTTTCATGGAAAATTATCGGTAATTTTGAAGCACTTGTGTAATTACTCCCGATAAGTATTGTTTTTTTGACAGTTTCCTAAATTCTTTGGGAACGTTCAAAATTTTCACAACTTGATAAACATTCTTCTCTACTTGGACATATCGTGTTTGTAGTAATTTAAGTTTTGCATGTCTGGTGTTGTATATATATATGGCAGAGTGAGTATTCCTTGTTCCTTCAAGACTTCCTTGAAACTGTATCTTCTTTTAAGGTGAAAGATACTTCTTATGCAAAATTTTTTGTATTTTGAAATTTTGAAAATTCTGTTAATTTCAACGTAGCTTTCATCTTGAGTAAGTGAAGACACTTGTTTTGTGGATAGAGGAATGGTATTTATGGCTATATGAGAATCCGAAGTTGTTGAAACTGTCGTACCCCATGTAGGTCTGGTTTGAAAAGGATTATTAATCGAGGGATTTGTTCGATGGGATAATTATGGATTCCAGGAATTGAGAAGCTTTTGCGAGTCGTCTCGTTTGTTGAGGCATTGAGGGCGTTTTTCAATTTCTATTGCTTCGCGAATCAATCTGGAGTGGAGTTTTTTGCTGTGGCAACGGTCTTCGTGTTCAATTTCGCGTCCGGTTTCGTGGTGATGTTTGAAGAGAGTCGAGGTCATGTCTGAATTAAGTACTGCTAGTTCGTGCTCGTAGCACCTGTTCGATACTCGTCGGTTCGTCTGTCCTATGTATGTTCTCGGACAGTCGTGACAAGGAATTTCATATATTCCTTGTGATTCGTTGGGTATTGTATCTTAAGGTGAGCGCAGAAAAGAGGATGATTGATTGTTTGCTGTGAAAACTGTCTTGATATCGTGTTTTGTCGGAATTTGGCTCACTTTATCAGTGATGAAAGGAAGGAAATCTTTCCGGCGATCAGCCGGGTCTTCCGGTGGTTTGGGATGCGAGAAGCAGGTTTGTTGGCGTTGAATGGTTCTCTGGATCTGGGGGTAGGAATAATCGTTTTGAAGAAGGGCGGATGTGAGCTTTTTCAGCTCCCTGGATCTATTGTGGTAATAATAGTAACGATAAAAAGGTGGAAAGTAAAACGCGATTTGATTACTCATTTTTTGTATTGGTTTGACCACAATTTGTTAACATTAAATTTTGAAAAATCTAATTACCTTCCTTTCACCTCTTATCGAGATCATTTACCCAATCTTGGCCCAATTGAAATAAAAAATTCATGCATTAAAGAAATAGATCGGATAAAATATTTAGGAGAGATAGTAGACAGACATTTGAAATGGAACTTCCAAATTGAATATGTCATAAAAAAGTTATTACCTAAATTCAAATTTTTACAGAATATTTTGGATAGAAAACACATGCAAATGATTTATTTTTCTCTAGTCCAATCTCAATTAAATTATGGTATTTTATCATAGGGGGGAGTTGACCAAATATATCTTGAGCCTTTGGAAATATTACAAAAGTGGTTTTTGAAAATCATATTCAATAAAAACCTGAGATATTCTGATAAAATATATTCTGGCTGTAAAATAATGGATATTAGGCAATTATTCAGTTACAAGATACTCACTTATATATTTTCTCATAAAAATTGCATTAATTATAGTAAGCATACTCATGATACACGAAATGAAATAACTGTAGAAAATAACATATGTAAAGTAAAGTCACAAAAAAAATTTCTATATTTAGCTCCATTTATTTATGATAAATTACCAAATTCAATCAAAATTACCGAATAGAAATACACTTATAAGAAAAAAGTGAACACATGGATTACTGAAATTCCTAGACTATATTTATTTCCAAAATATTATTGGAAGAAAATATCCAATATAGCCTGTGTCATGATTATATTGTATCTATTCATTTTTATACTACTATTTATCTTTGATATTTATGATTTTTGTTTATATTCTCATATTCACTTGAATTATATAAAAATCTAATATAATGTTTCCTCACAAGTGCACAACTTCGTGAGGTTCAATTATTTATTCACATATTGTTATGTTTTTTTGCATTGTTATTGATATTTATTGTGAATAAATTATTATTATTATTATTATTTCTATTCTACTTTTATTGTATGGCATCAGTTTAATTTTCCCTACAATGAGCATGTATATGTTTCTTGGAAAATAAATCATCATTATTATTAAAAATAAAATGAAATGAGTAAAACCAATTGGAAAAGAATTGAATATTGAGTTTATCGAAACTTCCAAACGCATTCAAATTTCAAATACTTCAAATCAAATTATCAAACTGTCTGTAAGGAAATAGCTTTCTAAAAGGTGCTGTCTACACTAATTTTGTATACTAATAATAATAATAATAACGATTTATTTCACAAGAAACATATACATGGTTATTGTAGGAAAATTAAACTGATGCCATAAAAGTTGAATAGAATACAAAAAATGAGTAATTGAATCAGATCGTTATATGGCAATAAAAAGAAAAATTATGATAATAAATGTTTTTTTAAATTATTTTTGAAATGAAATTTTCCATATTTCTTCAATGAATTCGGTAGACCCTTATTGTATAGTTCTATTCCGTTGTGGTAAACAGATTGCTGTCCTATATTTGTTTTAATTTTCATCAATGCCAAATTTTCTGAAAACCTTGTTAAGTGATTGTGATGATCACTATTTATTTTGAACATTAAATAATGCTTAAATTTATTTTTGACCAGGTGAATAAATGTGCAAATTTTAAACGTGTATAATGAAGGAATGTCTAAAAGTTTTCTTTGTTTGTATAAATTAGCTGTTGGCTCTTTTCGATCAAGTTTGTATATAAACTATAATTTTATTCTGTAATGTTTTCAATGGTTTCCTTACGGTTTTTGGAGCTGCCACCCAAATCGAAATCAAGTATTGAATTTTGGAATATACTAAAGAATAATAAATTGATTTCAGACATAATAAAGGTAACATATTTCGAATTTTAAAAATAATACCAATTATTGGAGAAATTTGTTTTCTTAATAACTCAATACGTTTGTCTCAAACTAAATGTTCATCAATTAAAATTCCTAAAAATTTCACTACAGGAGAATACATAATATTTTCATTATGGAATCTGATAGGATCTTTTGAATGGATGGAGGTGGATTTTCTTGAGATGAACATATACGAGGATTTTTCAATATTCAAAGTTAGCTTATGACTCATCAGCCAGGATGATATTTCATGGAGGTCATTGAGCATAAAAGTTTTGATTTCAGGAAAGTTGTTTCCGGTGTATACTATTGTAGTATCATCAGCAAACATTTTGATTTTACCGTTTAATTTCAAATTAGACAGGGTATTTATATTTATGAGTAAAAGCAATGGTCCGAGAACAGATCCCTGAGGAACACTGCATTCAACTGTTTCTAGTGAACTATATTTGTCTCCAATCTGAACAAACTGTTTTCTATTGAAAAGATAATTTCGGAACCAACTGTAAGTGGTTTATCTTATTCCTATTTGATTAAGTATATTCAGTAAAATTTTGTGATCAACAGTATCAAATGCTTTTCGAAGGTCTAGTGATAGTAGGCCACTTTTTTTATTACAATCTATGTCAAGTTGAAATTGAGTAATAATATCAATTACAGCTGATTCAGTATCACTAGACCTGCGAAATCTATACTGCCCACTATAAAGCAATTCTGATTTCCCAAGATAGTCAAGCAAAATGTACCACTTTCTCGATAATTTTAGAAAACACAGGCAAAATCGAAATTGGCCCAAAAGTTATCATGATATCTTTTTTCTAAGATCTGTAAGTAGGGAAACAAGGCCGTCTTTGGGCCAAAAGTACCAACACTTCCCGCTAGATGGCGCCACGCGGGCAGATGGTCTGTACCTTTGGAAGTCGCCTAACCGCAGAGAGCGCTCGTCAACAAAATCGTGAGTGAGATAACCGCAGACCGCAGACCACAGCTCGACAAAAACAAATCGTGAAAGAAAGTGATATAATAATAATGATGATGAATTTTATTGACGAAAAATACACAGGGTGTGCAACATTAAAGAAAAATGACCGCTGGTGCGGGGGGCGTGCGTCTACCACGGGATGTGCAACATTAAAGAAAAAAACATGGCCGCGGGGTATGCAGCAATCGCAGGATATACAGGGTGTGCAGGGTATGTAGCAATCGATGTCGTGAGGACTGCGATGGAGTCATGGGGTGCCACTCCGTCCATCGTCGCGTTGTAGGTGTAACATACATCATTCATTCTCAATTAACAGGGCGCGCGGTTGCCGGTTGTAAATTAGAGCAAAGGTAGGTGTTTGCCGATTGTAAAATTAACCAATACAGTTGGGGAGAAAAAGCGTTGGTGCAACGTTAACACAGGGTGTTGGTCAAACTCGAATATATAGGGATGCCTCGAAATTTTGCATTGACGTAGCCCTGTGATGCACCAGGTGATGTGGACAAATTTCTGATGGAGATTGAAGTCTCATCAATTTTGGGGACCCTAAAGTGTCAAAAATTGCCGAAACCTGGAGTCGAACCGAGGGTCTTTAGATTTTCAGTCTAACGCTCTTGCCACTGAGCTATTTCGGCTATGTAAATGAAACAAGTTCATAAACGAATATTTTATTCAGAACACAGTGTAGTCATATTGGGAAAGCGAATCCAAAATGTCTCATGCAAATCTTGTATCAAATATGGTTTTTCAATGTATCAAGTCATCCCTATTCTTATACAAATGTGAAACAATTTGACTCTTCGGTTCAGTTGAGCTCAAGACTTGATACAGATCATGTGTGAAACTGCTCGTACTAGTGATGAACTTGTTAAATATTTTCAAAATAATCTGTCGGAACTTAAGAAAAATTCGGAAGAATCCACAAATGAACTTGTAAAAATAATTAACAAAAATTTGAGAAAAGTTAATAAAACAATTCGAAAAGGAAAAGTCAATCATGGTATTCAAGTGAAACTTCAATGTAATGCAGGTCACCTGAAAACTTTTCGAAATCAATTGAAAAGATCTGACAATTCACACACTGTGGGAGGAGCATTAAAGGAGAAGACATCTCACCGAGTCAAATGGGAGGAAGTAACATCAATATTCAATGGACGTATTCGTACAGCTGTGATTATAAATTTTGAACACAAAGACATCATTCCATTCTTCGAGGACGCTTTCCCCCTTTTCAAGAACAGAATTAGCAGACTCTTGAGACAAATGTCTGCATTGAAAGTCAACACAACCTTCTGCGGAGAATTCATCAAGAATAATGTTACTGCTCAAATCAAGGAATTCAAATATTTCCATTCAAAGAATGTTATCATTGATTTGGGAACTGATCTGAAGGAATGGTTTTTCGAACATGTTGTTGATGTGATTTCCAAAAAACTCTCAGAATTCCAAGAACGTGATAGTGGATGGGCACTCAGTGAAATAGTTAGTTTAGAAGTGAAAATTAATAAATTCGAAATGGGAAATGGTATGTGAAAATAAAACGAAAACAGTAAATTGATGTTTTATTGTATAATAAGTTCATTTTTCTGTGCAAGTGTAAGTGCAGTATTATCATTGTGTAGAGTTTGATCAACAATTTTTACAATATATTCATTCGGTATTTGATCCTCTTCTTTTCGCACTCGAATCTTGTTACCAAAGGTATTGAATAAATGTTCTTTTTGCAAATGATGTTTAATAGCGTTACTGAAAGCAATAGGGTGCGAGACGTTTGCCCATTTCTTCAATGGAACCATACCTCTTCTTTTAAGACGTTTCTCAGCATCATGCCAACCATCTTCCTGACGTCTCATCAGATACCATTCTTTCTCATGCTCTACCTCATATAAACCGAGACTCCTACGCTTTCTCACATTAATCGGAAGGGGAGTCAATCTTGGTGCAATTGATTCCACCAAAATTGAAATGTTCTCTTCAATTTGTGTGTTGAGCTTCCGCCGACTAGCTTCCGCTCTTTGTCGCTCTAATTCAGCTGCTTTTCTTTCGTTCTGCTCCTCCGCAAATCTCTGAGAAGCTAATTTTCTATCTATCTCAGATTTTTGGGCTTCCACCGATAAAATTTCCTTCAACTCGTTGACAGATTTGAGGAGTTGAGAATTTTGTGTACTTAAAAATTCTGCTCGATGCTTTTCAAAGTACTTCTCGTACTCGCAATACTTGATAACAATGAATTTCATCAGGGAAAATAGTTCACGTAATTCGATGGCTTTCGGTGATCGCATCTGCATAAGAAGCCCTTCGAAATCTATGGCATCCAAAATATAATAACTTTTTTGAGGATTCAACTCGTCGTTAACTGTTCTGTATTCAACATGTTCATTTTTCCTCAATAATCGTGTCACATGCCACTTTTTCTGGGAATATGTTCCGGTATAGCCAAGCCAATCCAGCAAATCTTCCGTCAATTTCACATGCTTGGTCACATTGATATTCCAAAAGAATGCATTCCGTTGATCATGTTCGATATCAATGTTGAATTTTCGGCAAATATCTTTTAATTCAACCTTCACTAGACTTTGAGACAATTGTTTCACATCAAAATCACGAATTACTTTCATGAGAGAAGACATTGTTGAGCGCTCGACTGCGAAGCAATAACTGAATATTATTATCGCAAGTATTTGGCATAAAAGTTTTCGAATTTGGTGGGGGAAGAAAGTCAGGTGATTCATGGAAATCGTCAACTTCCATCTCGAATGTGCGACGCGTCTCACTTGCGCTGCCTGTTTACTAGCATCTCACATGCGCTACCCGCCGAGTATCGTCTCACTTGCGCGAGGCGTCGAGTTGTGTCTCATATGGGCGACGCTATCAGTCTACTAGCATCTCACTTGCGCGAGGCGTCGAGTTGTAACTCATATGGGCGACGCTATCAGTCTACTAGCATCTCACTTGCGCGAGGCGTCGAGTTGTGTCTCATATGCGGCAGTCTACTAGCATCTCACTTGCGCGAGGCGTCGAGTTGTGTCTCATATGCGCGACGCTATCAGTCTACTAGCATCTCACTTGCGCGAGGCGTCGAGTTGTTTCTCATGACACAAAAATTCTCAAAAAAGATGCAATGGAAGCCCTACATATTGGGCAATTTTCACATTCAATAGAACAATCTACACAACAAGCTAAGTGTTTACAAGGCATAAACACAACTTTCATTTCATTTTCCAAACAAATTTTACAAGTAT
Organism: Zygogramma bicolorata; assembly: GCA_032362365.1. Lineage (NCBI taxonomy): Eukaryota > Metazoa > Arthropoda > Insecta > Coleoptera > Chrysomelidae > Zygogramma > Zygogramma bicolorata. Next base: position 3,826,618 of record JAVJAQ010005172.1, read on the forward strand.
AACGCTGATCTGTAGTGTCTGATGGAGATTGGATGTTTTTGAGTTCAAAATTTGGATTTTTGAGTTTCCAAAATTCACATTTATCATGGTAGATTTGATGTTGAACCCAAATTTCATCTTCAGGCATCCACTCTTTCACTTCGAGTCCGCAGTAGAAGCACTTTACTCGATCACTTCTGCCGGTATAGAAGAATCCTGCCTCAGCTAGGTCATGTGGTTTTTGTTGAAGAGCGACCGGCCAATCGTCGAATGTCTTCAATCGGGCATCAGAATTAACCTTATCTTTATATACAGGACGTCTTTTTCGTCTCACATACTCCCCCTCTTCATCGAAAAATGTGCAATCAGGTTGCCATCTGAAATGATCCATCAGAGGGTCATCTCCAACCTCCCATCTGAACCCTTCAATGTGACATTTTGGGCACACAACTACATCATCTCTACCAGTATAAATGAACCCAGCATCAGCAAGTTTATCTTTTGGGAATTCAGACCTCCAATCACGAAAAGTTTCAAGTCTATCGACATAGGTGTTGAAATTCACTTGCATTCTAGCTTCCACCTCCATACTGTTTGCAGTACACAACTGAAATGAAACGCAAGATGTCCTCTAATATATTTATTCAAATTTTTTTTCTATCAAAATCAATTGAAACTTTATCTCTGATAAAATACATACATTCACGCATACAATAGCTTTCACAACTAGTACATAAATCACATAAGGCATATATAATACTTTCTGAATCTGAAGTACATTGTTTGGAAATTTTGGCAGCTGTTTGCAAGAAATTATGGTAATATTCGTAAAATTTCATTTTCGACAACATGCTGAATTTTTTGGTAATCAGAGAATCTAATTGCAAAATTTCATACACATCGCTCTCCAACAGATGAAACATTTCAATGTCTTTGGATATAACATATAATTTTATATCTTCACTGCACTTCAAAGTAATATGGATGGAGTCACCGCAATCTAGGGTCATGGTCGCAGCAGGAGTATCCGATAATCTGCTCAGCAAACTGATGAATACACCCCATTCGTAGGTATTGAAGGACATTTGGCAATCAGCGTTCAGCGAATACACCATCTTGACAGCTGGTTCGAAACCTCGTGCAGGACTAAGGCCACAATGCAAGTTGAATAAATTTGCACCAAAGTTGAACACTGAGTTGAGTATATAGAAACGTTCACATTTGATGGCTTCTTGGTAAATTTGACAGACACGTTCCAATTCGCCATCATGGTCAAAGTGGTCGGAGGAACCGTAATCAGAAGTTGGTGACTCACTACGCTCTTCAGGCATGATTGCTAGAAACTGATCATAATTCATCAAATCAAAATGAATTTATATCATCGAGTGCGCATCCGGCTATTGATTGGTTTGAAAGGCCCCCATGTAACTGAAAATTTGTGCTAGTTTTTCATTCATTTACAAACGATTTGACGCATCAATCCAACTGTTATGTGATTTGTCCAAACCCAACCATTTCACATAGACCTTATTTCCCTTCTTCCTAAGGACTTTTTCCACCAGATAAACATCGGGATTTTTCGATTTTTGTAATTCCTCTTCGTAGAAAGCACCACTGATTGGACGTCCCTGCAAATCTTCCAACAAGTAGGTAATGGGGTTGGTAATTTTGACTTTTGCCACACGAAATATCTCACACGTCCAATTGGGCACGTAACCTTTTTCGAAAATATGTTTGGCCTTGGAAATGCGAACCATATCGTCAACTTTGAATTTTCTTCGTCCAGTAGCAATTTTGATGAAATTATAGGCGGTGTTGAGAACGTGCTTTTCATTGGCTTTCGTAACATCCGAGGGTTTCATGTTGATGGTGCGATGTTTTCGATTGTTGTAATTTTCCACGAGTTGAGGTAGAATATCCAACCATTTGTAGGAACCATTTAAACTGAAATGTTTGAAGAGTTTCTCTTTCAAAGTTCGAATCACACGTTCGGCAATAGCAGCTTTTTTCACAGTATACGTACTATAATGATTGATTTGGTGTTTCTTCATCAAATTTCGGAACGTTGAATTGTAGAACTCTCTGCCCAAATCTGACTGTAGATTTTTGGGACATCGCCCCCCACTCCTCTTCAAAATTTCGGTCATTGCATTGGTGACGTCTGCAGCATTTTTACTTTTGATCGGCTCAGCCCATAGGTATTTGGAAAAGGTATCGATGACAACCAAAATGTACTTGTAGTTTCGGTTGATTTTGGCATAATTTTGAAGATCGGCAAGGTCCATTTGCCACAAATCATCCAAACCCTTAATTATGGTGCGACGACGTGGAAAGTTTTTGCGAACTGTCCTATGAAGTTCATTTACCAGCTGAATTTTCTCTTTTGAATGTCCTTCCATTCCGATGGCACATACTATACTGTGAGTTTATTTTGGCTTCGGCGTGATCAAACGGTCTTTTTGCGATTCGACCAAGGCATCGATGGTAGCTTTTACCTCAAGTATATATGAATTTATTCTGGTAATATCAGCGTTATGTTGAAGTATGACAGCCGTAAGTTTCGAATGTGTATCATCAGCCAATAAAGTTGTATCCTTTTTCATTGAGATGATATCCTTTTCATGTTTAGTCAATACTTCCTCAATCTGAGTATAACCTTTATTGTGTTGTTCTACAATAGTTTTTACATAAGTACTGAAGGTGGTTTGTTCATCAGTTAATTTTTCGATGTCATTTGTATGTTGTACCATGGCAGTTTGAATATTTTTCATATTTGCAACCGAATCGTTGTGTAGATTATCCATTTGAGATGTAGTTTTCATCTTGAAATCAGCAAGTTGTTCATCGGTATTTGCGATTCGTTTATCGATAAGTAACATGGCTTCTCGAATATTTTTACTTCTCAAATTCATAGCATTTACTATATCTTGTTTTTGCTGTGCACAAAGTGAAGCAAGTTTTCCCCTTTCCAAAGCTTCTCGTCTAATTTGTTCAAGCAAGTTATTCAAGGTGCTATCCACATATTTCTTATTGGCCACATCTTCACCATCTGTTGGCATCTTGACATTACTTATTTTCAAAAAATCTGCATCAATATTTCCATCGTGAGTATAATTTAAGACTATACCTGAGCACTCACAAGATCCTTGCGGCTCTTCATCAGATGCCGATTTGGCAGAGTAACCGAACTTGTTGATACTCATAATGAGACTGATGCAGTACAGTCGAAACATTTGAATTTATTGGATGACACCGGCCTCCTTCAATTCCTCAATAATTGCCACGATCTCATTATGTACAGATGTATTACCTGCCGATTCAGATGCAGTGAGAAGTCTCAACCTGTCGACCAGCTCATTGACATCATCCCAATACACGTATTCAACTGGTTTTTCGTTGAATGTCAAACTATCGATTGGAATGCCACTACCAGTGGTGTGGTGTCGGAAGAGAGGTCTGATGATATGCTTGTATTTATTTTTGATAGTACCCTTCATACGTCCAAGACTATTCAGATGAGGTGTTGTCAACTCCAAAATCCTTTTATAGTTTTCCAAATCTTCCTTCTCATATTTTTTGGGGTAATCATAAAATAGCAATTGATACAGACCTGGTGTTTCTTTGAAATTATATCCTTCTGTTATGATTTTTCCTTCGCGAAAATCAATTTCCTTTCCCCCTAGGAACCATTTTGAAGAAACAAAGTCGTATATAGGACCGTAAACCATATCAATCTGCTCACTTTTACCCAAATATTCCATGATATATTCCCGTGACATTGTTGGATATTGTTCTAGATAATCATTCAATACATCCTCCGGAATCTTTTGATTTGAATCCAAACTATCGAATACCTCATCTTCATCTTCTTCTTCTTCTTCAGCATCCGCAGCAGCAATGTCCTCCAGCTGTAGAAATTTGGTTGGTTCTAAATGCTGCTGCGTTTCTTCCACTTTTTCAGGTTCTGTTTTTATCAATTGTTTGACATATTTCGATTTGAATGGTCTCAGTGGGGGTGGTTTCAATTTTCGTTTGGGTGCTGAGTGAGCAGCAATTTGTTTCAGCGGTTCAGTTATGGGTTGGAATAATTTTTGAATAGCTTCATCTTCTTCAGACTTGCCCAATTTCAGTGCCAAGTATTTCCTTCGCACTCCTTTTGCTAACTGATTTATTTTTGATTTACGTTCAGCATCAGTAATTTGATCATCTATACTTGTCGATGGCATGATGCCTACTGACGAATTACCTCAGCATCACACTCTTATAAATTTGTCGAATCCCATGCGATATCTGCCATTGTTCCTATCGAAATCTTTGACAATGACCAAAGTGCCAAATTTTTCGTTCCAACATTTCGAGCACATTGTCTTGAATTCGTCGTAGGTGAAATCAGGTGAGACATGTTCATCAAATACATGTTTCAAATTCATGTCATCCTGCTTGAATAATACAATTACATTACAGTTGTCTCTAATCAATTGTTTTGGTATTTTCGAGTAAGTTTGACAAAGGTAGGCGGCATCGATTGACTTGTGCCGACACATTGCATAATATTCCCTAATTTTATTTTGTTTATCGCAGGCCACATCGTCGAAAATGAATATGGAATGTTCTCGAGCTTCAGCCGGGTCGATTATTTCATCGTTATCTTTGAAGGGGAAGTAACCCATACCTTTGATTTTCTTCATGACCTCTTGCAGCAGTTGATATTTCGGTTGAAACAATGATTTCGAGTAGACGTAGACATTTTTAAATTTAGCGCCATTCGGATTGAATAACAAACTCAGCATGGCATTGGTCTTGCCACATCCACTTGGACCGCAAAATATTGCTCGAAAAGAATCGGGTAATAGTTCACCATGTTTGCCTTTCTTCCCTGACACTTTCACAAAATCCAAGTTTTCAATAGGTAGTGCACATTTTTGCTGGGTGACCTTCATGGTGGCTCACATTGAACTGTGGAAAAAGCATCTAACGCTCCGTTTAATGCGACTAACGGTTCGTTGAATGCGACTAACGGTTCGTTGAATGCGACTAACGCTTCGTTAAATGCGACTAACGCTTCGTTGAACGCACCGTTGAATGCGACTAACGTTTCGTTAAATGCGACTAACGCTTCGTTAAATGCGACTAACGCTTCGTTAAATGCGACTAACGCTTCGTTAAACGCGACTAATGCTTTCAGATTCAACCGTCCTCTTGTACTGAATCCCTTTATACACAATTACTCTGAGCACATTTGTCAGTATAATGCTAACCTTCGAACGGCAAGGTGGTGGTATTGTGAACACTCTAATCAATAAACTTCCATTCGAATTACACTTGCCTGGATATCAATACTGCGGACCTGGAACACGGTTGCAAAAGAGGTTAGCTCTCGGTCAAAAGGGCATTAATGGTCTAGACTCATCCTGCCGCCGTCACGACATAGCCTACTCTCAAAACAAGTCCTTGGAAGATCGTCATAAGGCTGATTTGGAGTTGGAGAACAGTGCTTGGGAGCGATTCAAATCGAAGGACGCTAGTTTGGGAGAGAAAGCAGCATCTTGGTTCGTAACTACTGCCATGAAGACCAAACGCAAACTCGGTATGGGTGTGAAGAAGCCATCATTCAAAAAGAATATTGTGCAGAAAATTTCCTCATCATTGCGAAAACAATTGCAACCTCATCAACTGTCTGATATGAGTGAGAATAATTTGAGAAAAGCTTCAATTTTGGCTATGCGTACAGCACGAAATCACATCAACAGTATTGGTGGTCGTCAGAAGGTTCGAGTACCTCGAATAATACCAATTGAAGGAAAAAGTGGTGGTATTCTACCTTTGATACCAATATTTGCTGCACTTAGCGCCCTAGGTGGTTTGGCTGGTGGTGCAGCTGGCGTTGCCAAGACTGTGATTGATGCCAAGAATGCAAAGAAAAAACTTGAAGAGGATCATCGACACAACAAGGCAATGGAAGAGATTGGAAAACAGGGGTCAGGTTTATTTTTGAGAAAAAGTCGTCGTGGATATGGGATTTTCCTGCGAAAACAAAAAAACTCCCATTGAAGCTACCCAATAGAGCCCTCTACGATGTGGAGTTGAGGCGATATGCGAAACGTTTGAAAATTCCTCATTTCAAGGGAGTCTTCATGCGTGATCAACTCGCACACTCCACACCAGCAGCCAAAGAATGTGCCATCATAAATTTGGACCTTCAAAAGAACAAAGGAACTCATTGGGTAGCTTACTGCAAACATGGCAATAAGGTGGAATATTTCGACAGTTTCGGTCATTTGAAACCACCTGCGGAATTGGTGAAATATCTGGGCAATGTCAAAATTTCATACAACAATGATCGCTATCAAAATTTCAATGAAACAAATTGTGGACATTTGTGCTTGGAATTCCTCTATAAAACTAGTGTGTAGCACTGGTTGAGGTTCAGTCATGTCTCTGATTGTCACGCTGACAAGTCATACTTCCACGGCTAGCAGTGACTTCACCAACCCGATTTCCTTGGACCCTGACGCCGAATACGGTTTGGCTTTGATTGGTTTTCACTCGTACAACAGCATCCCCAACGTTGAGGAGGGTAATAGAAAGTTTTACTATTTCAAGAACGCTGATAAAACCAAGAGAGAAATCATCAATATTCCCATTGGTTCCTACGAAATCACTAACATTGCCAAATTCCTAACGAAATTCATAGAAAAACCTCAGGATATCAAGAGGAAGAAAAACGACGAACAGGAGGAAGATATAACTGATAAAGTATTTTCTCTGAAAGCTAACCTCAATACTCTAGAGTGTGAAATATACAGCAAAGTACACGCTATTGATTTCCGACCTGCGGACTGCATTGGAAAATTACTGGGATTTTCAGAGAGATTGCTGGAACCTGGCCAAGTTCATAAGTCTGATCTACCTGTGAAAATTGTTAAAGTTCGAACAATTCACCTGGATTGCAATATAACTGCAGGTGCATATTTCAACGGACGGCCTTCACATACCATCTACGAATTTGCACCCAGAGACGACCCCGGTTTTGCCATCGACGAAGTTCCACTAAATTTGATCTATCTACCTGTGACGAGCAAAGGTGAAATAAACAATATTACAGTACACATTCTCGATCAAGATTTCGCACCGGTGGATTTCAGAGGTGAACTTAATGTCATAAGATTGGTTCTGAAGAAATTGTAATGGGTTTAGTTTTCGATGATATATCCAATGCTCACACCTCTGCACCACCAGTAGTGGAGAAGCTGCCGAGCAGATCAGTCACTTCCAAACTTTCCGCTACAAATCAGCGATTTCTGCAATCATTGGGTTACAATGTTGTCTCGGCACGTGTTCGACATCTACCGCCGACCTCAATTCGACGAATCCATCCAACGTTTGGAAACTAGAACTCATTACCCATATGTGAAATCCTTCGAGAATAATGATATTGTTGAAATTTCCATTCAACAAAGTGAAACATGGTTAGTCATGTACGATGCTGTGATAAGTATCAGAGGAACAATGAAAAAAACTGCTGGAGATGGAACTGTTAATTTTGTTAATAATGCACCAGCTTTCTTTTTCGATTCCATATCTTACGAGCTCAATGGCAAAGAATTGGATACAGTTCGTAATCCTGGAATAGTGAGTACACTCAGAGGATACTTGTGTTATAGTGCAGACGATACCAGCCACATGTGTACATCTGGATGGAATTATCCCAATGGATCTCTACGAAATGATGCTGATGGATTTTTCACCTTTCACATTCCCCTCAGACACCTTTTGGGCATTTTCAATGACTATACTTTTGCTACATGCGGTAAACAGTCTCTACGTTTGGTTCGTGCACGCAACGACAACAACAGCATATTCATCAAAGATGCTGCCAATGCACCTGGAAAGACTACTGCCAAATTGCAAATTGAAGGTATCGAATTGAAAGTGAAGCACATTTTCCCTAATGATGAGATTCGTTTGAACCTATTGCAATCTATCAAAGCTGATACACCTATAGTGATACCCTTCCGAAAATGGGAACTTCACGAACTACCAGCATTGACAGCAGGATCAACGAAAGAAATTTGGGCTGTCAAAACTGCTTCTGCCATGGAGAGCCCTCGATATATCATCACAGTATTCCAAACAGGCCGTGTGGACAACTTGCATAAAGATCCCACATACTTTGATAATATTGATATAATGGACATCAGATTGACATTGAACAGTGACATCTACCCGCACGAGCGAATGAGATTGGATTTTGAAAAAAGTGATTTCGTTGAGGCACATCGCACCTACACAGACTTCTACTCCAGCTACATGAACTCCCCCAGAAAGCAGCCACTACTCGATTACATAACATTCAAAAATCGAGCCATTTTCGTGATAGATGTTTCCAAAAGGGCGGAATTCATAAAGTCGAGCACCGTGGATGTGAAGCTCGATATTGAAGCTAAAAATGGGTTCCCAGCTAACACGCGTGCCTATTGCATCATAATTCACGATTGTGTTATAGAAAATTTACCTTTGAGTGAGATTGTTCGTCATTTATCTTGAAGAGATCTGAGACGTTACGATCAGTTGTATGAGAGACGCCGAAGATGAAGCTTGTAGCAGTAGACATTCAAGGTTTTGATTTGAGTGGTGTGTTTTACCCCAAAGAAATTTCCATAACCGATGGCGCACAGACGAATCATTTTTTGCTGAAGCCTCCGAAGCCATATAGTTCACTTTCTGCTGCAGAGAAACGTCAAGTGAGATATGTTGAGCAGAATGTGCACGGCTTGCGATATTCCGATGGTTTCGTCGACTACTCTGATTTGAATATTATTTGGCAAAAGTTGGAAGATGCTGATATGATATACGTGAAGGGCCATCAAAAATTCGACATTCTCCAAAATTACTTTGCCCAATACACATCACAACCACCACACATTGTTAATTTGGAAAAATTTCATACTGAGAATGCTACAACAACAACAGCCAATCAGCCTCCAGTTTTTTCCTTTGAGAAACCTCTGTGTATGAATCATAGAGGTCAAAAAGTGCGCTGTAGTCTGATACACTGTTTCAAAATATGGAAGTGGATGGTGCAGCAAATGGTATGGTAGTCGATCCTGAAATTTCATCTTTAGTGGAACAATTCAAGAAGCTCAGATGTCCATCACCGTTGGTAGCAGCATGGAACGATGTATTTTTCAATTTAAATAGATTTAAATTCAATGTAAAACCTACACGTAGAATAACACCTGTACTCATTTCTGAAAAATAAACTGTTTTCATGTCTTTGAGTTTTTATATAAACGTATGTGCGAGTCGATTGGGGAGATCAGTTGATTGCATGTTTTGAGTGCCGAAATACCTGCCCATTCCAATTCTTACAAGCTGAGACTTGTTTTTGAAGACCGCAGTTTTGGAGACTTACCTGATTGGAAGAAAATTGAACCACAACCTGCCAAGCTGTGTCTCGAATCTGATATAAAAACAATTGCAGGACTACTCTACTTCATTACAAGTGTATCGTTGATGCAAATTTCAAAATTTTTGCTCAAATATCTTTTGAAGTTCAAAGTCTCGCAATATGAAGAAGGTGAGATTCAGCGAGGATAATCAAGTGCACTACTTGTATGTGTGGCAATTTGCCTACAGACAATCAAGAAGCAAATTTTGGGAGTATTTTCCGATCGACCGAATGCGGTTTCAGAGACGTATTGCCGAAACATCCCGATCGATTGAACCAATTTTGAATGGAATGCACCGAAAAACCATATTTGATACAAGATTTGCATGAGACATTTTGGATTCGCTTTCCCAATATGACTACACTGTGTTCTGAATAAAATATTCGTTTATGAACTTGTTTCATTTACATAGCCGAAATAGCTCAGTGGCAAGAGCGTTAGACTGAAAATCTAAAGACCCTCGGTTCGACTCCAGGTTTCGGCAATTTTTGACACTTTAGGGTCCCCAAAATTGATGAGACTTCAATCTCCATCAGAGCCTCGGAAATTTGTCCACATCACCTGGTGCATCACAGGGCTACGTCAATGCAAAATTTCGAGGCATCCCTATATATTCGAGTTTGACCAACACCCTGTGTTAACGTTGCACCAACGCTTTTTCTCCCCAACTGTATTGGTTAATTTTACAATCGGCAAACACCTACCTTTGCTCTAATTTACAACCGGCAACCGCGCGCCCTGTTAATTGAGAATGAATGATGTATGTTACACCTACAACGCGACGATGGACGGAGTGGCACCCCATGACTCCATCGCAGTCCTCACGACATCGATTGCTACATACCCTGCACACCCTGTATATCCTGCGATTGCTGCATACCCCGCGGCCATGTTTTTTTCTTTAATGTTGCACATCCCGTGGTAGACGCACGCCCCCCGCACCAGCGGTCATTTTTCTTTAATGTTGCACACCCTGTGTATTTTTCGTCAATAAAATTCATCATCATTATTATTATATCACTTTCTTTCACGATTTGTTTTTGTCGAGCTGTGGTCTGCGGTCTGCGGTTATCTCACTCACGATTTTGTTGACGAGCGCTCTCTGCGGTTAGGCGACTTCCAAAGGTACAGACCATCTGCCCGCGTGGCGCCATCTAGCGGGAAGTGTTGGTACTTTTGGCCCAAAGACGGCCTTGTTTCCCTACTTCTGTAAAGTGGTTTAACCTTGGCAATTTTCGATTTTTCGGGTAATATTCCTGTTGTGAATGTCATATTAATTAATTTACTCATTAAAGGCACGAGATCTGATTCAACTACTTTGACAATTTCAGTGCTAATGTTGTCATATCCTGGAGTTTTTCTGTTATTCAAAAGATTGATGATTTCCATAATTTCTTCAGAGTCGGTTGGCCTCAAATACATGGAGTTCAATTTAGACTTCATTGGGTGATCATTATTCATATCGAAATTCTCTCGTGAGCTGTCGCTTGATTTGAATTGCAGCTTTGAAAAATTGCATTTGCATCATCACCTAACGATTCGATTTCTCAGATCGAGAGGAATCGACTTAACAAAAGCATGTTAGACAACGCACCAGGGCTTTTACTCGTCTTGATGGATATTTTCTGTTGTAGGCATTCCCTTAGCGGCCGGAGCATTCAGCATGATAGGATTCATGCTGGCACCGTGGATGGCCAGTGCTGCGATGGCCTTGAGTTCCGTGTCCGTGGTGTGTTCCAGCTTGTTACTTAAGTTGTGGTCGAAACCGACGAAAAAAGATCTCGAAACGCCAGAGTACTTGGCTAGCAAAGACAGCGGCAACCTAGACGCCATATCCATACACCGAGGACTGGATGATATCGAACAAATCAACGGGAGCCCTACGAAGTTTTCAAGGTATACTAGCTTGATTGAAAGTTCGTAGAAAAGTATAGAATACCATGTAGAGGATTGAAACGTATTCTTATTCGTTACCAAAGTCTGGGAATCTTTTATTTTCCGGTTTTATAATTTTATTTTGTTGTACATAGCACCCGCAAGTTTTTATAAATTTGTTTCACTCTCATTTCAGAAAACTCTCACTGATTGAGTTAACTTTGAATGTCAAAGCGACACAAGCCTAGTAAGTTTGTGTGCATTTCGAGCTTGTTTACTTTTTGCTTTGATAATATTTTCGACTATTGATCTGTGATTTTTGTCTAGTTTATTTATTATAACGGCATGAAATGTTTTTATTTTCATTTTATATGTTCGTGATCGTCTCACCCTCCTTTGCCTTTTTTTTGTTTTGCCCTTCACGCAAGTTATTTTCGTTTATCATAATCGCCTTCTTCAAGGCTTTTAGGTATAACTCTGAAGAAGCATCAAACCTATCACTGTTTCATTCAAATTATACTCGAAATGAAACTCGGAAATGTTTCAATATGCTGATTAAAATGTAACTCACGTTGCCTGAGGGTTCATTGACAAATGATACTCCGTATAGCGAAAATGACTAATTTAATGTAAGAATGTAGGCTTTCACGGCCGGTGTTAATACATCTCTGGATTTTCGGGCTTGAGGGCCGTGTAGTGGAAATTTGACTTCCGGAGCTTTCGGCTACATCTGCGGCAGCTGTCTTCAGCGGCGTGGTCTTAGTTGAACTCCTCTATGTGAGTTTACTACGACTGCAAATTTGGAATTGACTCGTTATTATCTTTCGGTCCGAGAGCGTTCTGTTGGTCGTCCGATTCTCTGGTTTTATCTGGCTTCGTCTTAGCTGTCCCTAGAACTGGATACCAAATTTTGTTCAAATTTAGTCCCTATTCCTTTCTGTTGACGTTATCCTTGTGCTTATGTATCTCGATTGCTTCCCGGTATAAGCGAGTGGAGTAATGCGTCGTCGTTGACAGAATTGAAGTTATGTCGAATTGTATATTATGGTTGTTCAGAAGGGCGTGCTCAGCTACAGCTGATTTGTCCGTTTGCCCCAACCGACAATTTCGACTGTGCTCACTGATTCGAGTCTTAAAACTACGTTTGGTGGTCCCTATATATACTTTTCCACATGAGCATGAGTTGCTTTCCGATGAACTCACACAGACAGATATCTGCATAAGGATTCAAACCACCATCTGCGACAGAAACGAGGAATCATTAACACTCTAGTAGATAGAGCGAAGCGAATTTGCGAACCTGAATCACTGGATGAAGAGCTCAACCACCTTAGGCACGCTTTGCGAGCTAATGGTTACCAAAACAGAGAGATAGACAGAGCAATACGACCCAAGCCAATTACGAATCTACACCCGCAAACGAAGACTGTGACTCCACCCTCAGGAACCGCTTTTTTTCCCTATCTAAGAGGTACCACGGATCGCATTGGAAAGATATTGAAAAAGCACAATATAAAAACAATATACAAACCAACAAAGAAAATAGAGGAACAACTGAGGTCAGCTAAAGATCCAAGAGATCCGCTATCCAATGCTGGGGTATACAGAATTCCATGCTTGTGTGGAAAAGTATATATAGGGACCACCAAACGTAGTTTTAAGACTCGAATCAGTGAGAACAGTCGAAATTGTCGTTTGGGACAAACGGACAAATCAGCTGTAGCTGAGCACGCCCTTGTGAACAACCATAATATATAATTCGATAAAACTTCAATTCTGTCAACGACGACGCATTACTCCACTCGCTTATACCTGGAAGCGATTGAGATACATAAGCACAAGGATAACTTCAACAGAAAGGGAAAGGGACTACATTTGAACAAAATTTGGTATCCAGTTCTAAGAACAGCCAAGACGAAGCCAGATAGAATCAGGGAATCGGACGACCAACAGAACGCTGGCGGACCGAAAGATAATAACGAGTCAATTCCAGATTTGCAATCAGTCGTAGTAAACTCACATAGAGGAGTACAACTAAGACCACGCCGCTGAAAATGACTAATTTAATAATTACTCACTAAATATCAGGATAGCCCAAGTAGTTCTGAAATCTATACTTCAAGTGCTACAGCTGCAATTGTATTCGAACTCAGTCAGGTCTTTGATTGTCCCTTCCAGCAATCCCCGATGGCCAAATGAGAGTACTATGCTGTCAAAAGAATTGCCTTGCAATTATTTGAATTATCATCTATAATGTTAAACTTAGGAGTTTTCTGATTTCTAGTACTCTGAAATAGGGCGGCTTTTTGAAAATGAAACCCGGTAATTATTCTTTTGCAGATGATATAACATTATTTCACTTTGGGAAAGATATTGACATTTTGGAAAATTCATTGAAACATGATATTGACCTTATTGAAAAATGGACGCGCAGCATTAAGCTAACCGTTAATTCGGAAAAAACTGTTTTATGATTTTTAAACAAAAAAAAAAATGAAGAATATAAAATTAAACTTGAAGATAGATAATGAACTGATAGCCGAAGTTCCTAATCATAAATATTGAGGTTTATTAATTGACACAAAATTAAATTTTGAAAATCATATTGGAAAAATAAAGAAATCTATTATTCCATTCCTGGGAGCCATTAGAAGAATTCACATTTTGAACAAAAACGTTCAGATTCTAATATATAATGCCTTCATTGTTTCTTATATCAGATACCTCATTACAGTTTGGTCTTCATGCTCTAAAAAACAAAAAAAAAATTATATATCGTTCAATGAACAAAGCAATAAAGGTTATATTCAGAAAACCGTGGGATACTCCTTCTGCAGATTTATATAAAGTAACAGATAATATGACTTGGGATTATCTAATTGATTATGAAAAATCTAAGTATATATATATAAATTAACAAAAAATCTTCAGAAATGTAATATAAAATTGTCAAAAAATTATGATTTACATGACCACGATACCAGAATATCAAATAACTTTCATTTAAATATGATTCATTCCAATAAAGGAAAAAATAATCTCATCAGCATTAATAACTTTCAATGAACTACCAGAAAAAATAAAATCATCCAAATCCATTCATATTTTTTCAAAAGAACTTAAAAAATATTTGCTTGCATAATGATGTTCACCAAATTATCAAATGAACATTATACTCCAATTTATTATTTATAGTACATAATTTTATGATGTTTTTTTTTGACTTCCTTATACCGGAACCCTGTTCTGTCTGGAAGCTGTAAATTGAATAAATAAAGTAAAAGTATATTAGCAACAAATAGAAAATGAGCAAAAATAGGTTTAAAAAATATAATAGAAAATGTATGCATTGAAACAAAATATTAACTCTGAAATCAACCATTGATATAATCGAATGAATAAACTACAAAAGAAGTGTAAGAACAAAAAGAAACAACTGAGACCAGTTCTCATGAAAACTGAATCGTATAACAAATAGACAAACTACGTGCCTCCGAGCACGATAGTCCTTTTTTTCTCTAAACTAAAAAGTATATGCGCAAAAATAGAGTAAGACCAGCAGGGTCTCCTCGGTGAAGAACGAATCATATGAAAATTACACAAACGGAACAAATTATATGCTCAGACCACCAGAGTTCAACTTATCTCAAACTACATTGCCATACCGGCTAAATATATAGTATCGACCACCCTAGGCTTATCTCAATGACCTCTAGACACTAGAAAGAGTCAGAAGATCCCCCAATACCTGGTCAATATTTCTATATTCGAAATAATAAAAAATAAAGGCTTCTTTTCTCAAAAAGGTATAAAATGGTTATTTACGTTAACACACATAAAAATTGACATACCACGTTGGTCCTCTGTCTACCTTGCATGGAGGTTTCATGGGCGAATCCCATTCCATATTTTCTTGGTTTCCAAATACGATATCTTCAATAACAAATCGACACTTATGCACACGAATTTATATTCTTATTTGACCGGATTTTCTGACCATAGCAAAATAATGTTGACCCTACCGTAAGAGCAGAGACGCGACGTCGTTAGGCGACGGGATAGCCAGCGGCGTCAGCCCTTGCAACCCTTCCACAGGGGCCTGTACTGGGTCCTATGTTGTTCGTGATCCACATTGATGCAAAAAATATAATTGCATCATGTATATTAATGATGCAACGAATTATCATTCTGATACCAGTAACCTGAGTGAAACTAATTCCTAGAGTCAACGAATACCAAATGAGATAAAGCAGTATACTAGCAGAAAAATCAAACAATCCTGCTCAACGTCAATCATACATTGAATCGGAACTCATCGCTTAGTTCACCAGGCATTGATAGAGATCAAACATTGAATGTAGTACTCACCGTGTTGATTGATGGCTATGAAAAACTTTCTAGACAAATATCTTTCATCGGAAAGCTCTAGAGATCGGTTTGCTTTGAAGTTCTCCGCATTTTTCATTTCCCATTATTCAAAAGACATCGCGCTTTGGGGAAATTTCTCAATATTAGTTCTTAAATGGAAAAAAATGGCTGGGGTTAGACCCAGAGTATCCTGTAGAGAATATTTCAAACTGTTCGATACCACTATCACTCTTCATTTATAAAAATCTCTAGCTTCGAACAAGCCTCTCTTATGACATTCGTTCCTGTAATGATTTAATTAACAACAGATTCAGGATCCTCATCTTCAATTAACCATAAAAAAGGCCTTAACAAGACAGTGTTTTCATAACATTGACCAAATTCTGAATACAACCTCTGAACGGCAGTAAATCTGCATCAAACATTAATCAAATACGCTAAGATAATAAACGTAAGTTGTATTTTGACAAGCTAAACATGCAAGAGAGTAGAGGCACAACCTTTTTCGGCAGACAAATGAGTCCGTTTGGCAGCGCGAGCTTCTAAAGGGTGTGTTGTTCTGGGGTGTGTAGGGTTGCTAAGGGTGTTGAAACGTCTGTAAATGCTTCGTCTAATGCGTTGAAACGTCCTAAAACGCTTCGTCTTATATGTCGAAACGTTCGTTAACACACTCCAGGGACACGCCCCTCTAGAAGCTCGCGCTGTCAAACGGCTTATATGTATCTCGAAGCTGTTTTGTGCCTCTACTCAAGAGCATAATATAAACGATAGGATTGGAAACTTTGCTGTTAAAATTGAAACTTTCTGTAGAGATCAAGGACCCTATCATCAAACTGATATCAATTGCACACGACAGGCATTTCGCTAGCTAGGTTAGGACATGAAAATTGATGATAAATCTGAAGACTAAGGTTAGCTGTTTGTATACTTCACAACTTTCAGGTGGTGCAGCCACTACCTGCAAAGTTTTTCGGTCTGATATGGACTTTGTTACTGCTACTTATTCTAATTGATTTCTCCTCAATAAACTAGTGCAGTCTCGACAATACATTAAAAAGCAGGCCGAAAGGGATAGGTCCCCTATCCTCAGCCCGCTTTATAATCTATCCTTGAGAAATCAATCATAATAATCAGTAATAACAGACGAAGTCTATATCAGACCAAAAAACTTTGCAGGTAATGGCTACACTAGTTTATCGATAAATCAATTAGAATAATCAGCAATAACAAAGTCCATGTAGGACCAAAAAAGTTTACGTATATAACAGCTAACCTTAGTCTTTAGATTTAAAAAAAATCTACTGAAAATGCTGACTTGTTAGCGAAACGCGCGTCGAGTGCAAAAATATCAGTTTGGTGTAAGGGTAATTGATCTCTAGAAAAAGTTTCAGCATAATATACAACAAATCGTTGAGCACGGGTATTTTCCCAAATAAATTCAAACACACTAGAATAACTCCATTATTCAAAAAAGGCAATAAAAATGAAATAACAAATTATCGTCCAATTGCAGTTTTGAACTGTGTTGCGAAAATTTTTGAATTTGTCATACATGAAAAACTCCTCGGTTTTTTTGAAAGTATCATATCTGAGAAACAGCATGGATTCACCAGGAAAAAATCTATAGAAACCAATCTAGTGACATTCAGTACCATGCTAATTGAAAACGTTGAAAACGGAAGCCAAGTCGATTGCATCTACACGGACTTTGCCAAGGCGTTTGATAAAGTCAACCATGATATTCTATTAGCCAAACTTAAATGTTATGGTCTTAGCAACCATCTTCTCAATTTTTTCGCTTCATATCTCAAATCAAGAGAACAGCATGTCAAATATAAGGGAGAAGAATCGCACGAGTTTCTAGCTTGCTCAGGCGTACCTCAAGGGTCAAACTTAGGGCCGTTACTTTTCTTGATGTTCATAAACGATCTACCCAGAAATGTGTCATCAGAATGCCTGTTGTATGCAGATGATTTCAAAATATTCAGAAAAATTCAAAACTTGAATGATTACTTCGAATTGCAAAATGATTTAAACCACGTGACAAACTGGTCCTTAGAAAATAAACTATTATTCAACTCATCCAAGTGTAAGATCATTAGTTTTACTAAACATAAAACTCAATACAATTTCAATTATAACATGCAAAATACATTTCTAGAAAGAATAGATGAAATTTGTGATCTTGGCGTAACCTTTCAAAACGATCTTAAGTTCAATAAACATATCCAGAACATTTCGAGAGACGCATCTAAGTTACTAGGATTCTTGAAACGCTCCACGTATGAATTCACTGATACTAACTGTATAAAATATCTTTTTTCTGCAATTGTTAGAAGTAGAATTGAATACGCCTGTGTCGTCTGGGATCCAGGGCAGCAGAACCTGAAACAAACTCTCGAAACTATACAAAATAAGTTCCTGAAATTTCTGTTTTATAAAAGCCATGGTATTAGCCCTGGTTTCACCTCGTATGATCCC
This sequence comes from Zygogramma bicolorata, assembly GCA_032362365.1. Lineage (NCBI taxonomy): Eukaryota > Metazoa > Arthropoda > Insecta > Coleoptera > Chrysomelidae > Zygogramma > Zygogramma bicolorata. The sequence continues at coordinate 3,844,773 of JAVJAQ010005172.1, forward strand.
ATTAGACAAGAATTTGCCCTAACCAAACTTGAACACCGAAGAATTCAAGTCTGCTTCGTTTTCCTTGCTAAACTATTAAATGGTCAAATCGTGAATCCATTTTTACTCAGTCAAATAAACCTTTATGCACCGGCTACAGGTCTTCGAAGACGCCAACAACCCTTTCGTTTGAACAACAGCAATACGCCGATCAATAGAATCTGCAGTCTTTATAATAAATATGTAGCAAACATTCCTTGTAGTATTTTCGACACATCTATTTCGAAATTCAAAGCCTCTTTGAGAAATATAATCAACTAAAATATAAACCAATTCTCACTGTCTGGTGCGAACCCCCCCCTTGCCTACTTTTCTTTTGTCAGTTTCTGCATATATAATTATAGTATAGTAACGTTGTCAATAATATTCTCTTGAAATAGTTAAGAAACATATAATTAGGTACTGCCTGTTTGTTTCTAAATAAATAAATAAATAAATAAATAATATAGTCAACTAGTCGAATAAATACCATCCAAAGCTCTCATATTTGTTACGAATCCTCCTTATTTATCCAAACACAAATATGATCGATGAGCAAGCCTATTTTCTGAAGGAAGTGCTGCCTGAAATACAATTAGTTTTATTGATGAGATGACAAGAAGTGCCGTAATTTGGACGTTGAGGAAAAAGGTCGAAACTCTAGTTAATGGAAGATATCTGGGTTACTTCTCGTTCGCAGTGGATCGACTGTTACATATTGCGTACGATGTGCTCGCTGTTGGAGGTCTTCCCTACTTGATGTAGTAGGAGTTTAAGCTTTAGGTCATCCAATAGATGGCGTTTGCCTCCGCGGCAACCACCATCTGCACCAGAGTTATCCTGTGTTGTGTGTCCTCTCTTAATTCATTGTCGATGATCATTACTAATAATTTTCGAAATTGACACTAGATTGTCAGCAAAAGGAATATTTATATCATTTATCGTTATTGATTAAGGGGTTAAGTGGAAGAACAGCGTGCAAATCTAGGTTGGCACAGCTGAACTTCGCCCTTTCATCACTGAATAAAGAGTATTATTATTATTATTATTACGTTTATCTCACAAATTTGAATCCGTTCAAAATGGGTTTGACTTGACTGGATCCGATCCACCTAATCGATATATACAGTTTTCGGATTGGTTTGAACCACTCCAGTCAATTTCATTAAATATGGGATTGGACCCACCTGATCGCCTTGAAGAGAAGTGAAATTATGTGATAAACGGGTTTGAAATTGACAAATGTAAGGTAAAGTATCCAAAGTGAGACTAATGGTTTATTTTCCCAATTGTCTGTCATCTGATTATTTATCTTTCTGAAAGTAGACAACAATATAAGTATAAAGAAAATATTATTGAGTTAACAACGTGGTAAATATAGTCATTGAAATTTTCCACCTGTGGAATTCAGAAAGGTATTTTGTGATTACGAGAGACAGTGTGTACGAATCGTTTGATGGACAGAACAATAACTACAATTTTCCAGCGAGCACCGTCTGGTAGTGATATTTTCAGTCACATATAACCTTCATATTATATTTATTCAAGATAATACTTAGTAAACAAGTCAGCTCTTATGCCCGAATTCACTATAAACGAAAACTGAGTTTAAACCTCCATGAAGAAGAATCTGACTGAAAATGCATGCAAATTCTCGAAGATTCTTTTTAATCGCCCCTTTGATTTCAAACTCGGTTTTTGTTTTTGGTGAATTTGGCTTGAGTCCACTAGACTTTCCATATTCTGGAAGATCGTGGTCAATTTTCAAATTATTTTTGAGTCAACGATATATTATCAATGGTATAGGTACTCTGGTTTCTGTTAGTTGAACAAATTTATCGATTTTTTTTCATCTGAGTAACGTAAGTTACATAAATTCAGTCAAAATTCAACATCAATTTTGCTTGTTATCAACTCCAAGAAAATTCAGGTGAATTGAGTCACTTTTTTCAAATGACAGATAACTTCAAGAACCAGATTTGCTTTAGAGAATATACTCCAAGACTATTGAAGATTTCTTCAAATTTACCAGAAAACAAATACTCTCCAGACGTATACCAGCCATCGGATTGCTCTTACCTGGCAGAGAATCATGCCAGAGAAATCTTGAAAATTGTCCCGTGTGTGTTTATAGTAATTCAACGCCGGAGAGTGAATTTTAATTCAACGAGATGATTACCAGCAGAGCGATTTCGTACCAATAGGACCCTCATCAGCGTAAGGGGAGGGCAGTGTCAAGGACTCACGGCTACATGCAGTTGAAAATTGGAACCGAACATCTTGGATAAATTCCAGATGGAATCACTCTGATACACCACGAACTATATAGGATAGAAGATAGAACAAACTGACAGATTCTCCCAGCATATTTGAAAACTGTCTATGAAATCTAGGAGGTGCCAATAGTATTGTGAAACGTAACAGAAGAACATCTCTTTCATTTATAAGCTTATGTATGTCATAATAAATAAAGGAAATTGTCTCTCCGTGTTTTATTGGGTCGCTTCGAAATCACAACTGGCAATTATAATGATGATAACATGAACATCTTGTGTTTTGACAGGGTCGTCATACATGTCTGTACTTGATAAGAAGAATAAACACTATACGATCGTAGGATTTCTTTGCTCGATTAAGGCTGGCTTCTCATACACTGTTTCAGCGGTACGAGAGTTATTCTGACTGATGTAATTTTTTTTATATGCAGAATCACACGAAAGGGAAACCCTGTAATGATCAAAGAACGCCGCGTGAATCAAGGGATAAGAATTACCATTCACTTTGAATTTTTGAAGTTTGTAAGCCTCAGGAAAGACCTCTTGCGACGAGGAGATCCAAAAACTCAACTAAAAGCTTTCCTAAACGATGGCATTGGAACCTTTGGTGTGAGGATCAATTTGGTGTTTGGGTAATTGATCTCTACAACCAGTTTATATTGAGCTTCATTTGCACCAATTGGAAAAACTTTTGTACTGTAAGAATATCAGATCTATGAGAATCAAGCCTTAGTCTACACATTCGTAATATGCCCTTCCTGTAAACCAGTGTGCACCTATTTCGTCTAACTATAACAAAACATTTTCTCCGCCATTTTGAAACTGCCAGTTGGATTTCTGAGTGTTGATATGTATGTAAAAAGGCCTCAGCACACGGATCTGCCTCTGTAATGCGAATTGTAACCAGTCAACGATGATACATTAAATACATCAAAAAGAGAGATACCGGAAAAAAGGAAGTGTTTAGACTTCCGCTTACGTCTATAGATCCGGAAAGAGTATCATTGGAAAAGAAGGCTCTTGATTCCTATATAACTCTTCTGTATCTCAATTTTTTGTTTTGTAAGAATATTTAAAATTCGGTACTTCAATACAATACTATGAGTGTGCAATTTGGCAAGTAGGTATCATTGTTTATAGAGCTATATAGTTGAACAGAGTTCATGCAGGCACGATTCTCGTAAAGATATTGAGATTTAAATGAGATGGAAATCAAACACTGGAATATCATTGGCCATTTTCCTCTTGCATCCTTTTTTATTCGGACGAATTTTGCAAATTTTGTACCTACATGAACCCAGCTTTAGCAACCAACTATATGGAAATATCATTTGAAGGGGTGGATACTACGGGTAGATGGCACTAGTGATTTCGTTTCCAAATCTTTCATCTATTTTTTGCATGTCGTAACTTGAATCACACATTTTCTCATACATAATACCAAAAGATAGCAATTCAGAAACAGAAGTGGATTTTTTTTTCAATGTCGTAGATCGCTCATATTTTGAAGATTATTTCAATACCTAAGCTTTCATTTCCTGTATAAACTTCTGTTGACACCTCTATTTTCAATCTTCATTAGCTTCATTTCAATAATTCAGTCGAACCATTGTATACAGTGAGTCCAAAATAAGGTTGTCCACCATGGGGATATCCGAAACGGCAATAGATACAGTTTTGGTTAAATGGGAAAAAAGTTGCGTAACAGAGGGGTCATCTATATGGAAGTATGAAATTTGAAAAAAGATTTTTAATTTTCAAGTTATTTTGGAAAAACTGAATTTTTCAATTTCTTTTTTTATTCTTTTCTGGTATTATCGTCATAGTTGGAACGAAATAAAAAACACTTCTTCACAGAAACTTTTCATAAGCTTTCTTGTGATGATATTAGATTTAATTTCCAACGTTTCGTTATCGAACTACCATCATCAACTTATTTTTTTTAAATACGGCCCTATTTCGAAAAATACTGTTTTTTAAAGTTTTTTTTTTCTGAATTCAATGATGTATCACATATGAGGATTAAATTACGTTTCAGGTCTTTTTCGACCATCATCACGAATTTCTTAATAAACTTTTGAGTACGGACCTGAATTGAAAAGAATTCACCAAAATTGGGTATCGTAGAAGATCAAGAAAATCAATAGTATAAGTTGACTTGTTTTAGTTAATGTTAAAACAAAAGAAAAACGAAATAACAATAAGCAGTTTCCTGGCCACCACGTTCGCCGGACATCACTCCGCTAGACTTCTTTCTCTGGGGGTACATCAAGAATAACGTTTACCAGCATATTTTTGAAACGGAAGAGGAACTGAGAAGACTAGTTCTTCAAGCTTTCGAAAGCATTACACCCGATATGTTGAATAAAGTTTTAAATTCAACAGTTAAAAGATGTTATCTATGTTTGGAGAATAATGGACATTTGTTTGAACAGTTTTTATAATTCTTGATGATAGCAGGTATTTTTTATTTAGGTAATTGTATAAGTGTGTGACTTATTGTTATTTCATGTTTTTCTTTTGTTTTAACATTAACTAAAACAAGTCAACTTATACTATTGATTTTCTTGATCTTCTACGATACCCAATTTTGGTGAATTATTTTCAATTCAGGTCCGTACTCAAAAGTTTATTGAGAAATACGTGATGATGGTCGAAAAAGACCTGAAACATAATTTAATCCTCATATGTGATACATCATTGATTTCAGAAAAAAAAAACTTTAAAAAACAGTATTTTTCGAAATAGGGCCGTATTTAAAAAAAATAAGTTGATGATGGTGGTTCGATAACGAAACGTTGGAAATTAAATCTAATATCATCACAAGAAAGCTTATGAAAAGTTTCTGTGAAGAAGTGTTTTTTATTTCGTTCCAACTATGACGATAATAACAGAAAAAAATTAAAAAAAAGAAATTGAAAAATTCAGTTTTTCCAAAATAACTTGAAAATTAAAAATATTTTTTTTAAATTTCATACTTCCATATAGATGACCCCTCTGTTACGCAACTTTTTTCCCATTTAACCAAAACTGTATCTATTGCCGTTTCGGATATCCCCATGGTGGACAACCTTATCTTGGACTCACTGTATAGAGGTATAGTTGGTCAACCATATGGAAATAGCATGGGATGGATCCTACGGATACATGGCACTAGTGATTTCGTTTCCAAGTCGTGTCTTTTATTTCATTTTTCCTATGGACGTCGTAGTCTGATTCAGATATTTTCTTGATCACTTCTTCATAAAACCAAAAGATGGCAATCCATTCAAAAAGAGAACTGGAATTTTTGGTTAATATCGGTGATGATTCATGTTGTAAAGAATATTTGAATTCCTAAACTTTCATTTCCTTCATAAACTTCTTTCGACAACTCTATTTTGAAGCTTCATTGTATTTCTATCAACATTTCAGTCAAACTGACAGACAGAACTCTGCACCTATTTTTTCATTCAGAGGAAACATTGTTAAGTGATCGGAAATATCGACATTATATTGTACATAGCTTAATAAAAACGCTTCAAATCCTTTCTACAGAAGCGTTGATTAACTTTATCTCTATGAACAATGCTAATGTATAATACCAAAAGATGGCAAACAATTCAGAAACAGAAAGTAGGCATTTTTATCAACGTCGTAGATCATTAATGTTTCGAAGATTATATTGATGTCTATACTTTTCGCTTCCCTCATAAACTTCTATCGACAACTCCATGTGTATGCTTGATTATCTCGCTTTCAACTTTTCAGTCAAACTGACAGACAGAACTCTGCTATTTTTCCCTTCAGAGTAGGAAACTTCATTATATTTATGCATTGTCAAGTGAATTGGAATCTTTCCCAATGAGTGTTCTCAAATCTTTAGCTTCACATTGAAATTATTTTGTGTATAGAGCCAAGGGAATGGGAGTTTTTAGTAACTATTTTTTGCCTTTTTTTTCTCCGAATAAAAAAATAGAAATTACAACTTTTATGAAAGAAGTAAAATCATAATTTAACAAACACCCTCTGTTGATAGGTACGTGTCTACCATTCAGACATCTCCATCATTCACAAAAAGGAGGAAAGAGTCTAAAACAGCTACTTCCCTGCCTATATGGCAAGACGGGCACTGAATTGCATAGAAATCACTCTTGCTCAATTTGCTTACTAGGCATATGGAAATTGATTCAAATAGATAGCATACTTAGGGAATATCTACACAATAAAATATCACTCACCGGGATAATATTTCGAGCCCAGACAAAATCTTGTTTTGCTCAGAAAAAATTATCTTTTGAAGTCTTCAGTGGACAAATAGATAAATTATGGAACACTTTCACTAGATACGCCAAACATTTCCGAAACATTCAACTCGTGACAAGTCTGTCATCAATTTTGATCGACATTTTGGTGAAATTCGTTCTCGCCATAACATAAACCATCATCATCATATAATGATAGTTAGGAACTTGGGTATTTTCGTGGAGAGGATGAAGTTTGAAGAACTATTTTTATACTTTTTTTTTCCCGAATCGGAAAAAAATTAATCAAATAGTATATTACACACCGAGGTGGGAAGTGATTCATTCCTGTCGTGAGATCAGTTAGTTAACCGAGACGCGAAGCGTCGAGGTTAACTATGATTTCGAGACAGGAATGAAACTTCCTACCGAAGTTTGTATACTATTTTATTCACAACCATCATATTTCGATTAAAATTAATAAATCTCTGTTTCGTTCTGAACATATCTAAATAATATTACATTTAACGACAAATTACCAAGAACGCGGTTTTCTCAGAATAATCAAGTAGATATATTGTTACCGTGACTACGGGGTATACAATTGTCACCAATAGAAATGTCATAAAAGTCAATAAATGACAGATAAAGTCTAGAATAGATGAAATGAGGGCAGGAAGTAGAGTGTGTAATTTGACATTTCCCAACCTTCAATGACGTTAGTAATGACAGCATTACATATATATGGTTGAAAATAAAAAAATCATTACAAAAACTCTGTTGATAGGAATTTTACAAATAGGAAGAGAGAGTCCATCTGAAACAACTAGTCCTCTGCCTATATGACACCACGGGCACTGAGTTTTTTTGCTCAATTTGTGTATCAAGCCCATTGAGTACCTAATCTGGCAATGAGTCCCACAGCGGCATCTTGCAACTTCCTGCCTTCCGTGAGCATAACCTGGAAATGAATGTTATATGGCGATATTTCTCTAAACAAACTATTGAAGATTTTTAATTCCCCATGCCTTCCTGTCGGGATCATATGTAGAAACAGAGCTGTTGAATGCAAAGTGTTGAGTGGTATCATCAAAAGTACTTTTTGGTATTATGGTGCTTGCAGAACGCTAAAAATACCTCGCCGGAGTCTCCAAATTATAAGAACTTCAACAGAGTACTTAAACCTGATTGACCGGGTAATTCAGAGTTGCTGCTTTGCCATCTCTCAGAACTGTTGCAAGTGTGGCCTGGAAACAAGAAAAAAACATGATTAATTTATAGATTAAATTCTGGTTAGGGTTGCTTATAGAATAAACGATGAAATAGGAACCTTTGGTGTAAAAGTTGAAACTTTTCCTATTGATCAATTACCCTAACATCAAACTGATATTTTTGCACTCGACACGCGTATCACTTACAAGGTTAGCATCTACAGGAAAAGAAAATTGATACTAAATCTAAAAAGACTAGGGTTTTATGTTTATATGCCTAAGTTTTTTGGTCCGATATGGACTTTTTTTTAGCACTGCTGATTATTCTAATCAATTTCTCGATAATAAGCTAGTGTAGCCACTACCTGAAAAGTTTTTTGGTCCGATATGGACTTCGTCTGTTATTACTGACTATTCTGAGTAATTCCTCAACAAAAGATTAAAAAGCAGACTGAAAGGGACACACGAAATACGGAAGGATAGAGGAATATAGTGTCGCCCAACAAGCTCTAGACAATGACCATAAAATTGGCGGGAGCAATCTAAAACTGATCAAGCATGTGCATGACACAAGACTACTCGATGCATGTGAGAGTCTAGAAATAGCAAAATGTAAAAACAGCATAAATGGTGACAAGGGATCTTTTGTTGAAGAAGGACTCGGCTAACCCTAGTCTTAAGATTTGTATCAATTTTCTTCTCCTGAGGATACTAACCTTGTTAGTGAAATGCTCGTCGTGTGCAAAAATATCAGTTTGGTGTTTAGGTAATTGATGTCTGGACAAGTGCTTATAGAACACATTAAATGAAATGCATGTTTCAGTCATTGGCTACATTTATCTCAACAATCTCTATCCGCTTCAAATTCGATAGCATGTAGTCGAGTTAATCCACTCTTCAGTTTATAACAGCAATATAAAAGTTGATCTTAGAATCCTATGCTTCAGTCCAATTGAAAAAACCTAACTTCACGCCATTATGTCAAATGTCGTAAGGTTAAATTTCTTGTGCTCTGCGAATTAAGTTGGAAGAAAACAACTACGTTCTTCAAGCCATACATATCGTTTCTTCATTATTATTTTGAGAAAATATAACAGACTATTGGCACAATAAATAATTAATCTAACGTTGGCAACTTTTATCTAACATTTGTGAATTTCATACTCGTTTATCTCGTAATTTCACTTTCCTGCAAGACGATCAGTTGGGTCCAATCCTGTATTTTATGGAATTGACCAAATTGGTCAATCCGATCCGAAGAAGACTTCACATTATAATTAGGTGTATCGGATCCAGTCAAGTCAAACCTATTTTGAGCAGATCCAAACTTATGAGATGAATGTAGTCATTGTTGGAGGGTAAAACATTGAAGATTCAGTTCTCAGTAAGAATGTTGGACCTGCCTGTTCGTGGTCCTTTCAATCTCGATATAACACGTTAGTTTTCAGATATTCAAACCTTTTTCAGTATGTTTTCCTGGATTTCTCCGCAGTTGAAATAAGAAAAGGGCCACCAAGTTCCTCTAAAAACTACATTTGCTGATGTTATGTTACATACAAACCTGTCATCTAGGTATCAAGAGACACCGTCTCACTTTCGAGAAAAAACTTTGATACCACACTATTGACAATGAAGGAATGAAAACTTAATCCTTTCCCTATCGGTAGTCAAAGGGAAGGACTTCAAACAAACTCACTGTATATGACTCTTTCGAAGTTGTAGTGAAATCATGGTTTTTGTCTCAAAAAAATCTCCTTCATACACCCAAAATTCGTAAAATATAGATATCCGGAAAAACATCGATGCACTAGTATAGTAATTTGAACATAGGTTTTATAGTTTAAGAGGCCACGACACTAAACCTATAACGATAGGGCTCCCAAAAGTCATACATATAATTCGTCATTTCATTCATAGGAGAACACAAAATGTCACTGCTGCCATGTATAGGACCAGTTAACGCTATAAAAAAAAATAATCAAAAAATGTTTTTTCTTAGGTTTCTGTAATGATAATTTTTCCATATTGTGCTTTTTCCAACAGCGAAAGGGTAGGACTATATGGAAAAGCGGTGCTGCCTCTTCCAAACAGTGAACCTAATCGTTGACCGGTCCTAGACATAACAGCAGGGCAATTTTGTGTTCTCATATAAATGAAATGACAAATTATAAGACCTCTGGGAGCCCTATAATTATAGGTTTAGTATAGTGGGCTCTTAGACTATTGCTTATCCAGCAAAGCGAGAATCCAAAATATAACGATATTTTCGTAAACATGGGTGATCAAATTATTTGAAAAACCATCATTCTTTTTTTTTGTCCTCATCCAAATTTCAATATTATCATGTATGATGTTTCTCTATAAGACGAAAACTTTTCAGAATCATTTGTTTCAATAATCAAAGACATAAGAAAGTATAAAACAACAGTTGATATTGGTGACGAATCGAAAAACATCCCACGAATTATGCGATTTCATCTGTTTAAACAATCAACTACACGTGAAATCCATTGTTCGTGGTAGTGGCTGGCGTCTTTCAATAATAAAATCGAAAAAAAAACGGCCGATTGCTAATGAAACCGAATTGAAACGCTGCCGCCGTCATGTTGTCCACTGTGTGGAAAAGGCGGCACTGTTTTTTCATATAGTCCTACCCCTCCTCTGTTCGGAGAAACAATCACAATACGGGAGACTTATCATTACACAAACCTGAAAAAAAATTTTTGTTAATTTTTTATGGCGTTGACCGGTTCTAGTCATGGCTGCAGGGCCATTGTGTGTTCTATGAAAGAAATATCGAATTATATGTATTACTATTGGGAGCCATATCATCATAGCTTCAGTGTCGTAGCCTCTTAAACTATTACCACTTATGATAATTTTAGAAATGAAATTATTCAGCTTTGTTTTTTGCGAAAATAGTATGGTTGATTCTAAATTTGTGATGAAGTGAAATATAATGAAAATAAAATATATTGCGCTTTACCAGTACCAGTGAATATAATTTCAGTTGCCTTTCTTCGCACTACATAACACTTTTGTGTTCGCATGTCTCGTATGATAAAACTATTCCACTATAACCTTGTTAATACATGCGAGTATCTTGTTGTCAATATGTGCGAAAGATATCACTGCTATGCCCAGCATTGAAAAGCTGATAACACAAAGTGTTGTTTTATGAACATAATCTGCATAACGATATACCATACATTATTCATCAGGTGACCAGTTCAAGTGGAATGGAAAAGAACGAATATTCAATTTGGGAAAATTATCATATCATTGAAACATATGACAAGCTCTTTTATATTATCTTCTCCAAATTTATTGTAGGAGAAAAAGTGGTTGGCTTTTTTGAAATAAACTGTTAATTTAGCTGTATTACTTTCGTTTCTGATCTGAGTGAAACATTCTCTCATCATTCACATTGCAAATTATGATGAATATTGTAAAAGAAACATGGCAAAAGTTGTTTTTTTTTCATTCACACAATTCCCTTAACACAGTTGTAGCTTTTATGTGATTCGGAACAAAACAAGACGTCAACCTGAAGACGAAAGTATTTACAAAGTGTTTCGAATACTATAGATTTAGAAATAAAGATTATTCAATACGATACAATAATTTTCTGTAGGTAGATACATTCGCCAACAAAATATGTATATTAATACCAAACACTGAAACAGCATTCTCTTCAACGACAAAGAAATGTTGAAATGGTCATAAACTCGACACCCATCTAACAGTACCTATATTGTAACATCTATAGTAATCGTGTACATTTAAAATCCTTGATGAAGTAAGATCATCATTCTTGGGAAAATAAACTCATTTCATGAGCTATGTTTTTTCACCGCTATAATTTAAGTTCGAAGGTGATTACGTACTTGTTTGGTGTCAAAAATTATTCTCTGTGCGATGATTGTTGAAAGTTTCCAATCATTTCCGATTAGATAGATACATCCACAGAGTTGATTTTTGTTATTTTTTGAGTAGCAGTTTTCACTTTATATATATACCAATTTGTACTGAAACAGATGAAACAAGAGTCTGAAACTCTTGTAACCCCAATATAATGGATTTCAAAAAACACCTTTCGTTGTGAGACGTGTGTAATAAAAATATAACTCTCATTTTCAGATTCTTGGGAAAAAACAAAAGCGGGCGTCAGTTACTCTTGGGCAACGATGAAGAAGAACCATCGATTACTTTCAACAAGGGTCAAGAAGTCCGCCAACCACTTATGTAAATCGACAGTATATGATTTTTTCCAGTATATAGCGATATATAGTTTTTATATTATTTACACTATATTGTTTATAATTTCATCTATTTAAAGTAATAACATATGTACTTCCATTTGTTAAGTATATTCGACCATTTCTCCACAATCTGACTGATAAACATAAGATTCAACTTGTATTCTAGTGTGATAAACGATCGATTCTTAATTAAATTCTACTAAGAAAGCTCTGGGAGTTTTTTATTGAGAATATATCCTACCAAAAGGGCTCGTAATCAAAGATCAACGTGAAATAAGGTGATTCTACCTACTGACACAAAAAAAATCTGAATCACGAATACGATCCTGGAAATGTATTTCTTCTAGTTTTCTACATTGATTTCAAATAAATAATCGACATTGATGCAGTAGATTAGGAGCTGCAGTTATATAGTGTACTCACGTTGAAGATATAGTGCACGTAAATAATACATCTAGCGTGATCAGCACTTGGACAGTTAATCCTCGCGTTTCTATTGGCTGGCTGGGATATCAAAGAACGAATAAAGGTTTATTATGCTGTCACAGTCTAGTACTGAATAGTATTGATACTTACGTTAGCAGTGCATGTCTTACTTTAATCGATATGTCCAGTACAGATAAGGATAAATTCGATAACAATGTCGTATAAAAGGGTAATAGACTTCGAAAAAGAATCAGAGTTGTGTCTAGAAGAATATGATCTCAGCATTTACAAAAAATGAAGTGCATGAAAATCCCGAAAGTTTGGTTGATCAGATTCTCACGAAAGTAGCCAGTCATACAGGCGTACATAAAGTCAGTATATATTAGCATTGTTCGTGACTTCCTCCAACCCAAAAAATCGAAGAAGTCAATCCAAAATTGTGGATTTTGTGGATGAATTCAACGAAAACGCCAAATACCTCTTTTCAGTAGTTCCAAGTCTTGCCCTGATCTACTGGATCCATCAGGTGTATTTGTTTACAAGCACTATATCTTAAACTTGAATGCAGTTTAGCATCGTATAGACTTTTACAAAATTTAGCAAAATGCATTCAAGTCAGTGTGGAAAACATACAAGAGAGTTATATTCTTTGGTTGGCAAATTACGTCATTATTTTGTGCACCGGAATCTAGCGAGACCCTCGCTAATGGCAGAGATCCAGAAAAGTACCGCTCGAAAAAAGGTTTTTCATTACGATATTACGTAAATCCAATAGTCAAAGATGAATAAATAGAAACCGAATAGGTACGTACAGCGTTCCTACGTCAAAAACTCCTTCGAATTCGTTGACAATACTTAAATTTTCAATCCAGGAATGAGACGTTACTGGCTCATTAGTCGTATTGTCAACCACTGCATTGCATCTTTTTCTAGTCTGAAGATAGGTGTTTTGCTCTTAGACCCTGTCCAAGTATTTATTTATGAGGTCTTTGTAGTATCGAGAAGACCTGTTCCTAGCGACTCCACCAAATTTTCAACTTCTGAAATAAGGCAATCACATTGTTACGAAATCTCCTAGCGCCGGCCCTGTCGCTCGTAGACGCAGAGTAATATGAGGGGTCGAAGAAAGAACGTCATTTTTTCAGGAACTCTTGATTCGCGTGGAAAATTCGATACACATCATCGAGGCCTCTCTCGACGATTCTCCAAAGGCGTACGCAAGTAAAAAAGGAGACACTTCATCGCGGAGTAGATAGTTATCGGAGTTTTTAGCTTAGTGGAGAGGCGGAGAGTTTTACAGAGTTTTCATCGGAGAGAGCTTTGGTATTGCTAAGTGCAGATGTCGACGTTGATAATTTTTATTACAGAGAGTTTTTGTACCGAGCCACAGTGGTCCCAAACTCCGAAAAACTGGCCAAAAGTCAAAAACGTTTTCAATTCGGGTGAAAGTCTGTACCCTGGAGTTTTCTGGGTCGCTGATTACGAAATCGAAGTCAAAATGGCAGATCCAATATGGCGGAAAACTTTCAAAAAGTATTCAATTCGAGTGAAAGTCTGTACTTGGGGTATATCGGGGTCGCTGATTACGAATTCGAAATGAAAATTTGAAAAAACAAAATGGCCGATCCAATATGGCGGAAAACTCCTTCAAAAAGTATTCAATTCGAGTAAAAGTATGTACGCGGGGTATATCGGGGTCGCTGATCACGAATTCGAAGTAAAAATGTAGAAAAACAAAATGGCCGATCCAATATGGCGGAAATTTTCTTTAAAACGTATTTAATTCGGGTAAAAGTCTGTACTCAGGGTATACCGGGAACGATGATTACGAATTCGAAGATAAAATGTAGAAAAACAAAATGGTTGATCCAATATAGCAAAAAAAATTCTCAAAAACATTCAATTGAGGTAAAAATATGTACTCGGGGTATACCGGGGACGATGATTATGAATTCGAAGTCAAAATGTAGAAAAATAAAATGATCGATCCAATATAGCGAAACATTTCTTCAAAAACATTCAATTCGGGTTAAAGTCGACCGTGCATGATTATTTTTATATCGCAATTTAGTAAAGAGTTCATATTTATCTGGCCACTGGATCAGAGATTTCATGTACGACCAGAGTTATCCGTAATCTCAATCTCAATAATCCATCTTTATTCGTTTAAACTAATCGTGGGCTCAGGAAGCAAATTATTATCATATTTATATAATAACTGCTCAAAATTAAAATAGTTGAAAGTGCACCTGCGTACATCAAGTTAACGATTATCCCTAAAAATAAATATTTTAGTTTCTTGGAGTAGTAGAGATAAAAATAATAAAAATTAAGCCACACCCTAGCTCAAAATTCTCACTTGAATTTCAGGTTAAGGTCGACTCGGCTAAAATTGGGGTCGTTCGTTTAGAATAAAATTGAGATAGTCCCGACCTTGTGGCTACGCTACGTGGATGACACATTCGTCATCTGGAAACATGGTAGGGACGCTCTAAAACTCTTTCTCGACCACTTGAACGCTCAACACCCCAATATTAAGTTCACCATGGAGACTGAACAGGACCAACGAATAGCATTCCTGGATGTTCTGATCGAACGATGTGGGGCTAGACTAACCCACAAAGTGTACCGAAAACCCACACACACGGATAGGTACCTGCACGCGCTATCGAATCACCATCCCAGCCAAAAGAGAGGAGTCATTTCTACTCTAACGGAACGTGCTCGAAGAATATGCGAACCAGAACATCTGGGGGAAGAACTGGAACATCTTCAAGTGACCTTGAGGTCGAATGGATACAGTGTACCCGAGATCAACAGGGCCATGAAACTGAAGAATTCCACTGTTCGAAACAAGGAGGACGTTCAGATAGTTGCACATGCATATTTGCCATACATCCCGAGGGTCACAGACAGAATTGGAAAACTCCTGAGTAAATACAACATAAAAACTGTATTTAAACCCACAAAGAAGATTCAACAGAGCCTCAGATCGGCTAAAGACAAAAGAGATCCACTGTCTGCAGCAGGGGTTTATCGCATACCGTGCACCTGTGGGAAGGTATACATCGGTACCACCAAAAGATCCATGGGAACTAGGCAAAAGGAACATGAGAGAAACTGCAGACTAGGGCAAATTGACAAGTCGGCTGTGGCGGAACACGCACTTAGTGAGGGAAACCACAGGATTCTGTTTGAAAATGCAAAACTGATTGCACCCAACCAGGGATACCATAGCCGACTGGTACGGGAGGCAATAGAAATCCACAAACACACGGATAATTTCAACAGAAAAGAAGAAGCTGTCAACCTCAACCGAATATGGAATCCCATTTTAAGAAAATCGATAATAACTGCAGGTAGTTCTTCAGATAATAATGATGATTATTCTCCGAACCCGCATGAGGTAAACAAGGTAATCAATATTAATGACAATTCCCCGAATCCGAATGGAATAATTAGAACCGCAAACTACCTGAATCGGCATAAATACAACTTGCGAAGAAACAATCTCCAGTCATCGGAGTGAATTCCAAGATGAATGAACCTCTGAAGAAGCTAGCCACTCGAGCCAGCGAAACGTCAGGAAGAAATTCCAAAAAACGACGGCCTTCAAACCCGAATAAAAGTAGTGATACAGTCTTCAATAGTATAAAATAAAAACTTAATTAACAATTTATTTTATTTTAGCATTTTATTCAAGTGATGCGTGCTTTTTTCATACTTTTCAAAAAATATCAGATAAATCACTTTTGGAACAATCCAAATAACAAACAAACAAATGTATTATATCGTATCTAAAATGCATATTCACCAGAAGAGTGAGAAAAAATTTCGTGATATTTTTTCTTGAAGTCTCAAATTTTTTCTGCGAATTCATTCTGAAAATATTAATAATCGTTTTTTATTGACCGAATAACGTAATATAAAAATCTGTTTTGAATAAACCATCAATCAGTGTCTGTAGTAAAACACAAGTGAGCTCAGTAAAGTAAGATGCTGACGCAGTTATACAATATTGGAATCATATTTCAAATGAATTTCTTTTGCGGAGGTCCATATCTCCATTAGATACAGTATTTCCAAGCCCAATTCAAGTAATTGCCACTGAACTCATCTGAACCGAAAAATCGAATCCACATCGAGTTTTATAATAATTTTTTATTTTTCTCCATAACCATATATGAACACGAAAGGAAAACCCTATTACGTTCAAATAACGTGAATCAAGGGACAGTAGATACGAATTGACATCCACTTAAAATTTTTGAAGTTTGTATTGCTCACAACAAAGGGATGGCAATTCTGCACTAGTCGGATCATCAATGTTGATACTGCCAAGGGTGGAAAGATTGACGACAATTCAGAAGAGCACCGACCGTGGAAATATTCATAAAGAGAGACGAGTCAATCGTCCACTGCGATAGTTTTATTCGAATCTATGCAACCTTATTTGTAACAAACTGTATCTAGGGTTGCCTACATCACAGCTCACCTCTGATTAAGAAGTAAGTTCGGTGAACATCAAAGTAACAGAACAAGTGGAGTGCCGAAATATTTGGCTTGATTCGAATGACTGGCAAGTCAAAACTCCACCTTTTATCATTTCTAATGAGAACCAATAAACAAAAACGATTTTTTGCCAAATTTCAACTTGAGTGTACTTACGACGTTCCGAACACTTACATACACAATTGTCCTCTGGTTATGACTGTATATATCAGAGGACGATTATGGAAACATAATTTCGATACTTACCTATATGATTGCTATTTCAGATTTTGATGAAAACTGTAATCTGAACTCCATGAACATTTTCATTCTTTCCACTTTGTTTTCTGCAGATAATTCCAACAAGTTCAACAACTCTACCACTCAACAAAACAGGAATCATTGACGACCAGAATCATGCAACGCAGTTTTTCAGTACTTGTCAATTAATTATTCGTTTGATGTACATCGATTATTCATTACTAAAAACGGCTCTATCATCCCTCATGCAGGTTTTGAATGGTCTTCCAGTTTGCCCCCTGTGATAATATACGATGACAGTGTTCAAAATCCAGTTCTATCTGATAGCTGAACTTTTGTCTAGTCCTATTTTCAACAAAGTTGCTAAAGTCGTTATTGTCTCTGTCTGTCTGGAATATTCACATTTTCAAGTCTCAGGACACTCGAAATTTAATGCTGAGCTCTATACTCGCTCGAAGCAAAATAATTTCTCTCGTGACTGATTAGTTTCTTGAGAATATATTTAGAGCTGTCAAAAACATAATTAACGGTTTGAAATGGTGGGAGTAGAAAAACTATTTCTTCTGTTACATATGCTTTTCAATGACACACCCCTCATTGGTTTGTCCAGTATATTCCATAGCAGGATCTGAAGTAGATACATTAGGTCAAGCCAAAATGAAAAAATCAATCCAGATGATACAATAAAGACGCAATTAAAGTGAAATGAAGAAGACATCAGTAACTGTGCGTTTATTCAACTCATAAATTTAATTTATTAGGCTTCATTGAGTGACGGCAGCGCGAATAATCGATCACAATTGAGGAAATAAAACAACTGGGGCAGAAGCACTAACGAGGGGTTGAAAAGTAAATTGCCTGTTGATCCATGCCAATTTTCGTTTGTCTCTGATAGGTATATAGGTTTTCTCAATGTTTTTTTTTCAACCGGGTGTCCAACATTTTATGTGACAGGCAATATCTGGTTTGTTGAAGGAGATACACAAAAATGTTTCATACAATTCATGCTGTTTTTGAAAAAATATTTTTATTATATTTTGTTGCTTAAAAAGCATTTCAGGCATATGATTGTCACTGGGCGTGATATTCGACAGTTTTTCCTGATGAGTCCAAAGTAGAATTTCCATTATCATTTTAATTTTGTTTTTACGTCGAATATGTCTTCAAGGATACATTTTTGAAACCCTCTGATTGTTGAAGTCTATTATACATACGGGAAATTCGCTGCCCTTTTCGTGAAATTGCAAATAATAACTTGAGTTGTAATCACTCTCTTCATTAATTCAACTGATGCAGATGTTATCAGTCTTCCAACGGAAAACTTTTCCCACATAATATAATTATTATGCGTTTGACGTAAGAATCTCAATGTGCAAGTGAGATAAACTGGTCAATGAAAGTCGATTAGGACAGAGTGATATATTATTGTAGTTAATTTTCCTTTATCAGAAATTCCTCCAGTGTATAGGAACTAGATCTCACATGTCTGTATGTGAAACAAAAGTCACCATGGACTCCAGATGATTTCATGATAATCTACAGGAAAGTTTACAAAACTGCGCAAATCTAAAAAAAACTGTGGATAAATCGTTCGAAATATGAGTTATAAGCTTTCAAGGAAAAATTATACATTTTTAGACCTTGAATCATAAAAATAAGGTAGAAGAAATTCGGAATTTGTGAAGATTTGGTTTTGAGGTTTTTCTTTAAAGATTTTTTTAGATCGTTTTTCGATTTTCCTATGCCATATATTTAAATATGAGCGTCAGTGGTCTCGGTAGTATAGTGGTTAGCATGTCTGCCTATAAAAGGGAAGGTTGGGGTTCGAATCCTCGCCGGGCCACCGTGCTGGGTAATCGAACGTTAAAAGGTAAGGCCTCGTTGATCCATTGCTCGCACAAGTTTCGACTTCTGAGGGTTGACGTTCGTCAGCTGGTTAACAGAACGACCAATTTTAGAACAATTTCAGTAACTGAAAAAATGTTATCATTTTCTTTACAAGCACAACACACGGAATTCAAACGATATACCTCGGAAATATCATCCAAAATTGTTTGTGTTTTACGATCACGATCATTTGTACATAACTTACCAAATAAAACTATGATATGCCACATATTCCTGGAGCACCCTGTATGAGTAAAAATAATATGTCATTCAAATAATTGAATTGTACAATCCAGGATCGTTTCGTTATACTCGTAACTCACCCATATGAACTGTTTGGATATGAACGATATTACGAAAATTGAATAAATAGTTGAAGATCAAATTTATACGCCATGTCAAACATATTTTTTTGAATTCACATGCGTATATAAAACACTCAGTGAAGTCGCAGAAAAAGCATATTATTCTGTATACAAGAGATAGCTTACTCTTCTAATGCCAACAAATCTTCAAATCAGCTCATTTTGTCGATATTTTGTCAATTATTGTGGGTTGAGAAGGCACAATAGTGATTTGTAGTCGGAAATTCATATTTCAAGGAATGAATCTCATCCTGAATTCGGTTTAAGATCTTTTTTGTTACATATCATGACCGTTTTTCATAAGCCATTTACAGCAATTCATGAAAAATCCATCAATTTTTTTCAATGAAAAATTTCGTTGTTAAACTAAAAAATTCCAAATGACATAATTTCAAGATTTGTTGGCATCCACGAAATATCAAAGTCTGGACTATGCTTCGAAATATGGCATTCCGTTTACCTTCAAGTTAATAGGTTGTTTATTTTATATCACAGGGATTTTCAATGTGAATTTTGCACCTAAGAATAGGGTGATATTCCATTGAATGGAGTTTTTTTGTGTTGAAAATAATGATGGATCAAGATTCATGTTGGTAGGAATCATTTTCCTACCATAATCCTGAACTTCCCAATATTTCATCACTTTGTCAGGCCTCGATCGTGTCCTTAATTTTTGTGGAAAATAACTCAAATTACACTGATTTGAATGATTCAATGAAAAATACCCACCCATAAACACTCACAAAATATGAGAAAAAGAGTCATAGAGAAAACAAATTTGCTGTTTTGCGAACATAAACTCTTGAACATTATTCATGAATATTATGAATAAATACTACCTAACACTTCAACTGAACAACTATGAACTCACGAACACAACACTCTATGATATGGAGACAAAAAAACATAGTGACCAATAACTACGAGGAAAACGATAATAAATAATCACGAGAAATCAACGAACACAATCATAATGCGGAACCAAAATATTAATAATAATGAGCGATAACAAGAATAACAAGGAAACTTTGACACATCAACAAAATCAAATTCAACAATTCGGTTAATTTGTTTCAATTGTTTCAAAGAAGTTTGAAAAATAGGAAACATGGCAAAAAGTTATACCCGACAAACGATAATTTCCAATTTAGGTAGCAGTCACCCTCCACTGTCATATACAGTGTGGTCCTATGAGATTGCAACAAATGGAAATTGTTTATATTACTTGCCTAAGAAAAATTTGAGAACCGCCAAAAGTTAGTGCATGTTCGATTACTTTATTGAATGTTCTTAGCATGGCTTCAAGTCAATCAGAATACAGGGGAGGTCAGAAAATATCAGATTATAATAAGGTACCTTAATGTGGAGAGATACACTAGAAAGTTATCGGGAAAAGTTGTATGGAATCGAAAGTGATACTCAAATACTGACTAGTGGCCTCCTATTCCAATTTCCATTATATTTTGGATTTCTTTAATTTCTTCTGTATGATATAACTTTTTATTATTCTGATTTCATACTTATTCAAAGTAGCTACAATTTAATCAATTCGACATGATTTCTCAGATGGGGGAATATTTGTAAAATTTACTTTGATTTTTACTTTTTCGTAACCGCAAATGTCAAGTTTGTTGCAATACAATTCAACATAATTCTAAAATTTTGCAACTATATTTCAACAAAGGCATATACTATATGCCATTGATATTATATTGAATTGTATTGCATTGAACTTGAAATTTGCGGCTACATGAAAAAGTAAAAATAAAAGTTAATTTTACAAATATGCCTCGACTTGAGAAAAATCATGTATCAGAATACATACTCAAAAATCATATCATACAAGAGAAATTATTAATTTTCCAAAAAATTATAAAGATTAGAATAAGAGGCCATGAGTCTGTATTTGAGTATAACTTTTGATTCCTAACACCATTTTATCGTATATCTCTGAAAAAGGTACTTTATTATTGTCTGATGAATTTGATATTTTTGACGTCCCCTGTATACTATTCAACTTGCAGCCATTCTAAATACATTCAATAAGGTTATCGAACATACATGAACTTTTGGCGGTACTCATGCAAATTTCTACTGTGCAAGCAATAGAAAAAATTTTCGTTTCTTGCACTCTCACGAAGTATAGTGGCTTTAGATACAAATCACAAATCGTTACCAATTTTTTCCTACTTCAAACTCATGTTAATGGATTAATGACCCCTATTCTCACGGTCGGACATATTTTCGGACTTCAGGAAATGAATGACATTTGCGTCAGACAAAAGCTCTCGAAATAGTTTTTCCAAGAATCGATTATTATATCTAAAGGGACTAAAAATATATGGAGCGAGCAGCAGACTTTTGACACGTAGTTGGACCCCCGCGTGTCTCTAAAACCGTAATTATCAGATTCGGACTGGCTGAATGGCGGAAATGAACAACGAAGAGAATGAAAATTTCAAAAATGTCGTTTTATACAAAAAAACCTCACTAATTCTTAGTGACTCCAATTACATCACACTTCTTATACAAGGCTATTTCAATTCGAGTCTATGCATACGGCTTTTAAAAACGGTAATAGATAGAGAGTTATGAATAATGGGAAATAGAACATCTTCTTTTATTTGTAATCAACACTTTGAGGCACATAATACTTCTGGTTTGAATGTTTTTCTCTGATAATCAATCACATATTCCTCAAATTTCGTCCTGCAGCAGTGGCGTGTCCAAGGGGGGGGGGGCAGAGCCCCCCCCTCCCAAAGCGGCTCGTGTAGCTCGAAGCAAAAACGAAAATCTCCGTCCATCCACTCTGAATTGATGCTTGATGAAATCTACTGATAATTAATTGAAATATGATCATTTTTTTTCCTACACGTATATATTATGTATGTATGAATATATAATTTGATGAGAAACTTGTTGGTTGGGACCGTTAGTCATATTACCGGCGGATACATGACCAGTGGAAAAGCATATTTTCGGTCGTATTTTCATCTCAACATGTTCGTTATTTGTAATCGGTTCTAGGCATGTTCTAGGCAATCGTTGATAATGTCACGTGGCTTCCGATGAACCACGAATCGTGTTCGGGTTGAATTCAGTTTAATCAGTTTGCTGCTGCTGCGGACTCAAAGAGTTTTCGAGTTAGTTATAATTTGCATTTTGCATTTGTATTATTCACAATTGAGTCGTAAAGAAAAGAGCAAGTGGTATAAGAAGTTTTTTAGTACGAAAAACTGATCAATGACACGATGAACTATCTATAACAGTGGAAAATACCCCGATTAGTTCAAATAATGAAACCGAAAGGGAAAGCGAAATTCGTAACCAACTTGAATCCGATATTGGCTATGCAGTTTCGAAATGTTTAACTGCCAACAGAAGATATGAATATTTGAAACGATCATGGACACCCCCAGATAACTATAAATTTCCTTCTAGAATTGAAAACAATCATACTCGGCACTTTCAACGTGGATGGCTTGATAAATACAAATGGTTAACTTAGAGTGAGTCCAAAGATTTTTGTGAATTCTGTTTATTCGCTCCCGCTGGAGCTGGAGATGATTTCCAAGTGAGCTGTTTAACATAGATTGTATAGTTATTTATGAAAGTAGGGATCAACTGACTGAAAATTTTTGTTTCATCATCTGTCACTTTTTTACAGCCTATTAGAACGTTAGTTTCTAACCGAGTAGGTATCTACTGACTGAAAGTAGTTGATATTGATATCGAAAATGTAATAAATAGATTAGCTGCAAGTAAACCTAGACGAATGAACCTCAAAGACTGGTCAGGGTCAGATGATTGAATGAAAAACATTAAAAAGACTAGTCATTTTGTTGTTTCGCTTCATTTTTCGTTCTTTTTTTTATTTTGGCGAGGTAAACCACGAACACAATTTTTGGCAATATTTTTCATTTATGATTCGTCCCCCCCCCAAAACAGAATTCTAAACACTCCACTGTCCTGCAGGGAATGGTTTCATGCTGAAACCACTGTGATACAAACACCCTACAACTTTTGAAGTGGAATATATTATCGAATTGCCTAAATTACATTATATTTGCTCATGAAAGCCGAGGAAATAATTCTTATCGTTATTCAAGCACCAGCCAACTTTGGAAATGGTGCATTTCGATGATTAGATGTTGTTGTGATGCAGTATGTCAAAAGGAGCTGTATAGAGGCACATGAAGCGCATAACTTTTCTTCAACTCAAGTGCTATATATGGTTCTCATCTGATTGTCCTCATGACAGTTTTTTTTCCAGATATAGTTTTTCCAGTGCACCGATGAGTCCAGATATTATTCTTAGGTGAAAGTAAGTTTTTGTGCATTTGGACATTTGCAATATAAAATGAAGGAATTGGCAACTGCAACGTCAATAAAATGCCAGAATGATCGATGAAACCATTTTCTAAACTTTCTATCAATTTGATAACAAGAGGATAACTTGAGAGAAAGCCAGCTTATTCAAAAAGTAGTTTTCCATATCTAAAAAAACCGAAATTTGGATTCAGTAAAAGCTAATTATGACTCAATCCTTTCATCATCATATTAGAAGGAAGTGTGCATCGATCATTTTCCTCTTCAAACTGTTACGCAGCTATATCGATTGTACTGAATTGTTGGCACAGATAAACTTTCGTGTTCCACAAGCCAATGTGAGAAAGAACGTACTCTTTTCCTGTAAGAGACCTCATACTAATCTGTACCTCAAAGCACCTCTTTATGTCAGCTGTACAAATTTTAATAAAATTTCTGGTGTATTTGATATCAATTCTCGACTTATTCGCGAGTGAAATTATCGGTTTCAGGCAAAAAAAACACGTTTTCAGATCCTTTTTCTCGAATAACTGGAAAATAATGCATCTAATCCAAAAACCTGTGGAGAGAAAAATTATAGCTTTTGAAAAAACAAAAGCAATCGTTCATTTGTGATGTATGCAAACCCACTACAAACTGAAAAATTGCTTGTTGAAAGTTGATTGGTATTTTCAAACGCCAAAATGGAAAGTTTCTACCCAAAAACCAATACATTTTTCGGGAAAATCTAATTGGACCTTTTTTGAAGTCCTTCAAAAAGCCTTTATTCTTCCACTAGGCCTAAAATATAGTTAGTATGTGTATTCTTCAATATACCAATGTACTTACTCTAATTTCTAAAAAAATTGTTTAAATTTTTTTTCCCGTAACTCGCTTAGTATTTAAGCAATCAAATCCACCAAAAAAGCATTTTGTAGCTTTCTTCAAGAGCTATAAGCTCATTCACATGATTTTTTGTTTCAGATCATATTTTTGAAAAGACTCATGCTGAACGGGCTCAAAAAAGTTACTTTGCGCGAACCCTAACAATATTTAACTGGCCATATCTTACTCTATTTTCATCCTGCAGAAAAAATGAAACGCCAAAATCATCCGAGAAGAATAACCTTCAATTTTGTTCTCTAGAAAATTTTGCATGTGATCAATACTTTTCGAATTATTTCGAAGAAATAGTGATATTTCGCTGAATTACGTATAAGATTTTCTCTCTTCAATTTTTCCAAAAACTACGTACTTTCAATTGATGAAAAATCAGAACTCATTATAAGAACATGAATGAAGTGAATTATGGAGTAACAATTATTTTTTTCAAAGGGGGGAAAGAGAGGATGAGTTATTCACAATTTTTTTTAACGAAAGTATTGGATTCAACATTATTTCCTTCATACCTCGGTCAGTTTTGATGCTAGAAACTTTTATAAATAACAGAAATGAGGGATTTTTGAAGGACTTCAAAAAAGGTCCAATTAGTTCTTCCCGAAAAATGCATTGGTTTTTTTTTTATTGTACGTAGAAACTTTCCATTTTGGCGATTAAAAATACCAATCAACTTTCAACAAGCAATTATTCCGTTTGTATTGGGTGTACATACATCACAGAAAAACTCTTCTTTTGTTGTTTCAAAAGCTATAATTTTGCTCTCAGCAGGTTTTTCGATTAGATGCATTATTTTCCAGTTATTCGCGAAAAAGGATTTGAAAACGTGTTTTTTTCTGCCTGAAAACCGATAATTTCACTGGCGAATAAGTCGATAAGTATTGCTTTTCAGAAAAAACTTCATTGAACGAAAAGTGCTTAGAATTAGTCAATCTATTGATTTCCGCACTTATTTCCAATAAAAAAATTTTTACCCCCAAGAAGGGATGGCAACCAGCCCCAGGGAGAAAGCAACCCTCTGCACAGGATAGATTTTGAAAAAGAGGGGGTATGTAGATCCTGAATCCAAAATTTCATACGAATTGGTACTGTATGGGAAAAATACACAGTTTACACTTTTTTCACCGTCATAGACTGGAGTATCGGTGGTTTCGCGATGAAACCACTATGCTACAAAGGGCTTTATTGCAGAATTACTATAAACTGACCTGATTGAAATGAATACCTTTATAGAAACTTCAACTCTAGTCTACCACAGTCAGTAATGACTAATGAATTAATGACTGTATTTCCCGAATTATGTTCACTTGTGACAGTGTGGGTGTGTTAATTTGAAAACCGGTGAGTAAATTGAATCCAGCATATCATTCAGAAAGTTGTATCCACAATGTTTATAAACGATGAGTTTGGAACCTTTGGTGTATAAGTTGAAACATTTCTTAGAGATCAATTACTCTAACACCAAACTTATATTTTTGCACTCGACGCATGTTTCGCTAACAAGGTTAGCATCTTCAGGAGAAGAAAATTGATACTGATTGGGTATCAATAAATGATACTGATTAAGTATCAATTTTCTCCTCCTGAAGATGCTAACCTTGCTAGCGAAACGCGCGTCGAGTGCAAAAAATATCAGTTTGGTGTTAGGGTAATTGATCTCTAGGAAAAGTTTCGCAATGTTTATGTATTTCTAAGGGTTCTAGATAATTGAGTTTCCAACCTTTGCCCGCTTAGTGCAAAATTTACGTGTCGTTTAGATTTGTAAATTTGTGATTGAATTCCAATCCAAGTGGGGATATCGAAACTTTTTGAGCGAAAAAAGCGAGACTCTTCCGTCGAAAGCGGCACACAGAAAAAAAAAACGTTTAAAATCAGACGTTTTCAAATATTTTTCTTTTTATTTAAGTTTGAAATTATGTTTACGTGACAACAGATAGCAAAAAAAGCCATAGAAATGTATTTTGATAAAAAAATGATACTGTAAATCACATTACTCCATCTTCAGATAGTTCAGTAGTCTTTTGGAAAAAAAAATCAAACACAAAAATCAAACTCAAGAAAAGATTCATTTATTAGAAAATTTTTGGTGTACAAAAAATAGTCTGAGTGAGTGTTACATTTTCTAACTTACAATGAGAGAATAATTATTTATAAGAATAACTTATTCATGATATATCTATGAAGATTCAACTTCTTTCAGAGTTCGTATAGGAAAAACGTTCTAAAAAAATTCTCTATAAAAAATTTCGAATTTTACACCAAAGGCCCCAATCTCATCTTCAATTAACGACAATGGTGGTATGAAGTTTTCGAAAGGACTTGATCAAGGAAGCAGACTAGAGTCCGAAACGTTGTCAAGGGGGGGTATATGCGTTTTTTATTAAATTGTTCAAATTCAGTCCTCGAATTCACAAACAATTCGATGCATATAACTGACGAAATTTTCAATATATATCAATATAAAAATCAAAAACTGTTTCTTTTCCATTTCGAGGAAAGAGAAAACCAAAAAATTGATTTCATGTCATTTTCAGCCACCTCAAAAAAACCTTCAAATGATATTTATATCCAGATATTTATCACATCACAGTTAACAGATGTTCGACATCAACTTGACCTTCGCTATCGACTTGGATTAGAATTGTTTGACCCATACACTTGCGTCTTTATATGGTTACATAATACTACTGCAACTCCGAACTTCCGCTTCTTATTGCCCAGTATATACAGGTCGTTTTTCTGATATTACCACCATTTCAGAAACGGTAAGTCCTACAAGGTTATGAATAAGTTGTCCATGAGTGGAAACACAATGCTTTTTTTCGTAGCTACCTACCATTTGAGAAAGTATTATTTTTTAGCTTTTTTCTTCTACGAATAGAAAATGAGGTTAACCTCAACTTTAGAAGATGTGACATCAAAAAACAACAAACACTATGTCGATATGTGGACATCATCATAGACATTTAGGTTATTTAGATTCACAAACTCTCCTGACTCAGAATGGTTCATTAAAAGTTCCACTCACCAGAGTAATAATTCTTTATGTAAAGCCCCGAACGAAGCAAGCTTGTCATCTGGGTTTTTGAGAATGATTTGTAATCTTGGTGTGTGGTGGAACTTTATGACTTTTATAGAAGTTTTGTACTTCCTTCTTTTTGATTCGAAGAAGTGAAAACCGAAAGTTACTTTCTCTAAAGTGCGTTATCGAAAACAATCATGCTCCGAAATATACTATACTTCTTGGGATATTTACAGGAAAATAAAATTGTCAGTACTGTTTGAAAGTCATCATTTTGTGGTGGATGGATTATTAGTTTTTTTTGGTTCCCAACCCACCACTTTATGGAAAAATTAAAATTGATTTTGGAATATATATATAAGTGACAGATTTCTAATCTACCCCAAAGTTCCCAAAAAATTGTATTTATCAAATTCCTTGTTCATGCGGTCAAAAATATATCGGTGAAACGTCTCGACCATTGGAAGTGCGAAAGAGTGAACACAAGATGTACATCAAGAACATACAGATAGATGGTTCTAAATTATCAGAACACATTCTTACTGCCGATGGAAATCACACAGAAGAATGGAACGACACTAAAATTATGACGAAAGAGAGCAATGGCAAGAAACGAAAATTAAGGGAATCTGCTTTCATCATGCTGTCTGGTGAAGAATCTATGGGTTCGCTTATTATGGATTATTATGGGCAGTCATCCGCGGACTGCCCCTCCTGAAGGACAAAATGTTATGTCAGATTTGAAATATTTGACTAATGTCAATTACGAAGATTTCCAACAAGAGAAATTTGCAGTTGAACAGGAATTTGCGTATAAGTTCTGAGAACGGAAGCGGATATATTTTCTGAAACGTTAACGATGAGTATTTTCATATATATGTATATTAGTTCTTATTATTTTTTTGATGGGCAAAATTCGAGATATACGAGAAGTTGCTGACTATTTAGACTTGTTCTATCCAGGAAAAACTGTTTTTCAATAAACGCCGCAATTTTAGGGGGTAGATTAAAAATCTGCCTTTCTACACTTGTATAGATTCCAATATTAATTCTCATTTTTTCAGATTGTGGTAGGTTGCAAACCCAGAAAATTACGGAACAAATGATAAGTATTTTGATGAATATCAGTTCTTGTATTTTCTTCATAGACAAATTTGAATTATACGAGAAGTTACTGACTAATAGAACGTCTTCCATTTAGAAGGAACTGTATTCAATTAACGCAGCAACTTTTTGAGGTAGATAAGAAATCTACCATTCAACACTAGATTCCAAAGTTAATATTCATTTTTTCAGATTGTGGTAGGTTGAAAACCCAAAATTACTACGAAGAACAAATCGCCAGTTTTTTCTTATTTCTCCGTTTTCTCCTCATTTACGAAAATCATACCTCTTTTGTCTTTGAGCTTAACAGTTTAAGGGCTACAGTAGTCATGACAGAGAAGGTTGGCAATTATTATTATTAATGTTGGACAGGCATTAAAAGGCGTGTGCCACAAGTACATTCACTATGCAAAGCACGAATAGCAGTTAATTGCATATATTTTTTCGGAATACGAAATCAACTTGATATAATTACCGACTGTCGAAAAGACAAATCGGCTGATGTGAAATCTATGGCAGCTTCTAAATCAAGCAGAGGTAATTAAAATTACGACAGCTTAGTCAATGATATGCATTCGATCGAGATTATTACCAATGACACAAGGCTATAAATGAATGCTATCAGAATACAATTTCTAATGAATAGATTAACAGATCGATGATAGTGCCAGATAGCACAACATAATTTCAAATTTCAACAAGTAGATTAAATTGTCATTATTTTTGTATGGTATTTCGTGGTTGATTACTAGAAGTAATAGAGTTATACATTATGAAACATACATAACAAGGAATAACTTGCTATAATACTTCAGTAAATTGAATGGGAAAACGAGGAAACAAGAAAAATCCAGCAGTGAAAACGGCTATATAACAAAATTGGTCTATCTCAACTGTTCTTGATAGAATAATGAGGTGCACTGTACGTAATCAATTTCATTTCCTTACCTCATAACATAATGACTTCATTGTGCTACAGTTGTAGTTATCATTATACAATAAATAAATAATAAATCAAGAGAGGTTGAGAAGGATAAAGTCACTTCAATGTGCATATCCTTTCTCTTTCTCCAGTCCATTAGTTGTCTATGATTGTACCTAAATGGAAATTTTGATTATGACATCAAAATGCAAGATCATGTTATTTGTTGAATAATTTCGCTATTTTCTGTACTAGTCGTAGAAACAGTATAGTGAATAACTCGCATGGGATGTTGATTTCCCACTTGATTTGCAGCATCGTGAAAAATGACTATCATTCCTTACTCGTTAACCAATATACTATTTAATAATACCCTAGTAGAGCCCTTTCGAATAGAGCAGTCATATCTGAATTTTCAATTTCTTTTGAGTGGTTCAGACAGTACGTTCACCCCAAGTGCCTAGAACCTTGATTTCGACACAAATCAAAGATCATTGTTATGAAAGCAATCAGTTTGAATGAGATCACTGCTTAGTTACTTATCTGATGAAGGCATATATCATATCGTAAAATGAATGACTTAGCGAAACTAGATTCTGAAAGATTAGATATTTCTCGGAATCTAATTTCGTTATCGTGTGCCGATTCTAATGTTATAACCATGGTTATCGTGATTTCATGATGTATTGATAAACGTTTAGGCGAGATATGTACATCTCTCAAAATCAGCTCATGCTGCAAACTTCATACTGGTGGGAAATGACTACCATAAAAGTAAAGTAAAAGCTTACTTTACCATTCCTTTCTCTTTGAACAATATACTATTTTAGTTTACAGTTAAATGATAAGAGTTCATCAATACAATTACTGATGATAACAATCAAGTTTAATGAAGATTCTAGCGATATCGAGAATTGTCATAATCTGTACCCCATACCTTGTTTGTCTTCAGCGATTTACTTCACTGAGCCAGTTTCTGGCTCTCGTGAAGGTCATTTAACGCAAGGTGGTGTACCTAGTAGCGCTGATTGATAATGTAATAACTGAAAGAGATTGTATTAATAAATGTAGATAGTATGAAATATTCCTTTGGCATGAAAAAGTGAAACAGGGGTACCACAGGGTAATATTCTTAGCCACTCCCATTTATTATTTTCACATACGGCATCAAAAAGAGTAATGAAGGAAATATCACTGCAATTTTACGGATGATATGATTAAAATGATATAGGGAAATGATAAAAAAAGACCTATGTCAATTCTGTCAAGTGCTTTAAAAATGCAGTAATATTGTAATCAAAATGTTCTTGTTCTAAACTTATAAAAAACTATCATATTAAACAAAGATAGCAAAAATGACATCAAGATTACATGTCATGCTAATCTTAGAAGCAGTCATGTTCATGAAGTTGAATTAAAATTCGCCTTGAGATATACAAATCGATCACATTCTGATTAAGTAACCCATAATCAGTTGTTATGTTATTCGGTAGTTGAGATCGAGAGTTAACCCGAATATTTCCCTCATATACAAAATGTCCCATAAGAGCAGTGCAATTATCGATAACTTACAGCGGTAATTGCATTGTATCAAGTCACCATAACAACACACTTGAAACCGTATCGCTAGACGTCAGTAAACAACACAAATAAATGTCAGATAGACTTCAAAGATAGAAAAACATTTCGCGTTTAGGTGAGTACTCCATACAATCTATAGAGAAAAGTATAAATGAACAAAAAATAACATTTCCTTGAGAATTTCTTTATTCGTGAAATATTCCAATAAATTACATTCGTGCATAAAAATGACCAGATAATTTTGTATTCAAGCGTGATATCTTATACAAATTGCATTCGGTTATTTTCATATTTTGCAAAAGAGCCGTCGTCCTTCGGACTCGGGCACTTTCGCCAAAATATGAAAATAAACTCTTGCAATTTTTAGATATCACGCTTTCTTGCAAAATTATCGGTGATTTTTATGCACCCGTGTAATTATAACCGAAAATATCACTGCAATGTTTACGGAAGACATGATCAAAATGATATGATGATACCGTCAAATGCTCTAAAAATATACAGGAATATAATAATCAAAATGTTCTTGTTCTAAACTTATCGAAAACTATCATATAAAGCTAGCAAAAATGGCATGAAGTCCTTACCAGATCTATCACATGTCAGCTATGAACACTCAAACTAAAATCGTCCAAAAGCCCCCTGATCTTAGAAGCAGTTATGTCAAACAGGTTCGATTTGAATTCGTCTTGAGATACACAAATCGATCACATTCTGATAAAACCATAATCAGTTGTTATGTTATTCGGTAGTTAAGATCGAAAGTTAACCCAAAAATATCGATATTATATTACAAAGCATATGTATTCAATCAACATTCTTCTATTGTATTGTAAGCTGGAGTAATCCTGAAACAATTCACGATATTTCAATTATAAATAGAAATCATTTGAAACAATGGTATTCAAAACTTTTTCAGGTTCATGCCTTGAATTGAGAACTATCTCAAAGAGTCAGTGATCATAACAATAATATCAGTTAACGTATTCCGAAAAGCAATACATATATAAAAACCTCATCAAGGTTTTATCTACGAAAGAACTTGTATAATCTGAGAAACGGTGATGAAGTTAGATTACCACAACATGAGCATGCTTCTGTTGCGAATAGTAGTTAAGTTTATTAATGGTACAGAAAATTTGTCTGAATTCACTCTACCAATATAAGTTTCTTGCTTTGTTTGTAATACTTTCCAGAACAATTGTTGATGAGATGGTATAAAAACTTCGGCAAAAGTAACATTACTCTCCCGAGAAATTGTTAAGCTAGGTCTACGGCCGCAGTAAACATTATTTCATTTTCGAAATAAATGTTGCACCTCCCGCCTCTGTATGTGATATATTTGCTCCCACTATTTTGAAGCGTTTGACAGCTGTTAGGTAAATAGCTCATTCAGAATACAGGTGTATTTTAAATTATAGGCGGACACTTCCAGATTTTTTTTATGATGGGATATATAACATTTAACCAGATGAATTTGATCTC
Organism: Zygogramma bicolorata; assembly: GCA_032362365.1. Classification (NCBI taxonomy): domain Eukaryota; kingdom Metazoa; phylum Arthropoda; class Insecta; order Coleoptera; family Chrysomelidae; genus Zygogramma; species Zygogramma bicolorata. The sequence continues at coordinate 3,877,512 of JAVJAQ010005172.1, forward strand.
ATTACTAGGTACATTGAATTGCCCAAAATTCAGCGAATTTTTGTTTCAAGTTCCTTGTAAAATTGAATTGAATATGTGCTACATCATCAGAAATTACCGCACAAGCATGGTGGACCAAAGCAAGTACAGTACCAACTCGAGGATAAGGCCAATTACTTCCACTTGCGAATTATCGCACTCGGCTAACGCCTTGTGCTCACAATGTTTCCCTCGTGTGTTAAAGACTACTTTTCCTCCTCATTACGTAATATAATTTTATCTACACCCGTATTCTTATAATACACTTATATGCCCACAACCCGTTTCATAATGAAATCCATTACGATACAGGTTTTCAACCAATAGAAACCCATTATTTTTCAATCGAGCACGATGTGCATGCTTTGCATTTGACGTTTTTCAAGTCAAAAATCATAGCTATCAAATTTTTTAAGAATATAGCCAAACTTCGATAATCATATCAAAATGTCTGATACCAGCGATATAGAAGGATTACCTTCGACTCTTCTACACATGTTGGAGTCAGAAAAAAAATTATTTTATTTTTTAATTGAAAATTGCATAATATATTCCTTTAATTTCCAAAAAATTTTTTGCGTCTTCGTGGCTGAGCGGTCTAAGGCGCCAGAAATGATTAGGTGCGTTAGAGGTGATAAGGGTTCGAATCCGGCCTGGAAACTTCCTTTTTGAGTTAATACCATTATTCACAATCTTGTAGAATTTTTCGAAAAAATACGAATATTAACAATTATTGTGTGCAATACAAATATAAACATAATATTTGTAGTTCTTCATTATTTATTGGGTGTAGATAAAATAGCTTTTGCAACTCTCATGTAATGGTTATTAATACACTAGCATAAACCATACGAAACTCACCTTCGGCTCGTTTCGTATCCCGGTTGATGCTCGTGTATTGATAACCATCATTACATAATCATTGCATAATATACTAATAACCCTCTCCCAGCAAATAAACTACGTGATTCCAAGCAGCGAACCTCCAACGAATACTACTCAACTTGTAGCCCAATTTCACCCGAGACCGATAACTCAACGATTCTGTCAAGGCTCAACACTTTGAGGTGTTCTAATGAAATATTGCGATTTCTCAAAGTCGAGGACCTTGCAGCTAATTTTGTCACTTTATGTGGGGTAGAATATCTCGGCATACAGTGCTCTCGTCACGTATGCACTCCTCAAGACATATGCCTTTTTGCACGTAGGTGCAACGGCGGACCTGCAATGGTTTTCATAGTCCAGTCAATGACAGTAAAAAAAGTGTAAACTGTGTATTTATCCCATATAACATCGATTTTCATAAAAATTTGAATTTAGGTTCTACTAACCATCTATTCCAAAGTCTACCCTATGTGCCGGGGGTTGCTTTTTCCGTGGGGGTGGATGCCACCCCTTCTTGGGAGTGAGAGATTGTTCATTGAAAATAAGTGCGGTAATCGATAAATTAAATCTAAGCAACTTTTGTTATACGAAGTTTTTTCTGAAAGGCTATACTTTCCGACTTATTCGCGAGTGAAATTGTCGGTTTTCAGGCAACAAAAAACACGTTCTCAGATTCTTTTAAGCGAATAACTGTGAAAATATGCATTTAATCGAAAAACCTGTTGAAAGCAAAATCATAGCTTATGAAAACCAAAGATCGTGTATTTATGATGTATGCAGACCCAATACAAACAGAATTATCGCTTGTTGAAAGTTGATTGGTATTTTCAAACACCCAAACGGAAAGATTCTACGCACACTAACCAAAAACCATTGCATTTTTCTGAAAAAATTCATGGAACCGTTTTTGAAGTCCTTGAAGAAACATTCATTTTACTTTTTATAAAAATTCCTTGCATAAAAAATAAGCGAGGTATCGAGAGAATAATGTCGATTCCTATTTTTTCGTTGGAACAAAAAGTTAAAAATCTCACCCTCTCTTCCATCCCATTTGAAAAAAATCGTATCCACTTTACAATTCACTTCTTTTCTGTTCTTTCAATACGTTCTGCGTGTATGATCAGTTGAAAGTACTTATTTTTGAAAAAACAAGAAATGAACACGAAGAGAGGAAATCATTTTCGTAATTTGAAGAAAAATCGAAAATAAATGTTTTTTAAAGGACTTTAAAAATGGTTCTATGAGTTTCCCTCGAAAAATGCACTGGGTTTATGTTATTATACGTAGAATCTTTCCATTTTGACATTTGAAAATACCAATCAACTTTCAACCAGAAATGATTCCTTTTGTATTGGGTGGGTCTGCATACATCATAAATACACGATTTTCTTTGTTTCTTCAAAAAACTATAGTTTTGCTATCTACAGGTTTTTCGATTAAATTCATTTCGATTTTTCCAGTTAATAGCGACAAAGAATTCGAAAACAGTTTTTTTGTCTGAAAACCGACAATTTAACTCGCAAATAACTCGAAAAGAATTGCCTTTCAAAAAAACTTCATAGAACGAAAATTGCAGAGAATTAGTTAATTCAAAAATTTCCTCACTTATTTTCAGCGAAAACTTTTCCACCCCCAGAAAAGGGGTGACATCCACCCCCCGGAAAAAACAGTCCCTGGCACAAGGTAAATTCGAATTAGATGGTGAATAGAACCTATATCAAAATTTTTATGAAAATCGACGCTGTATGATATGAATACACGGAAAATGGTCATTGACTGGATTATTGAGGCCGTTGACCATGGTCCCTACTTTCCGAATATTCAAATTATCATTACATCTCCGACGTCTTGATACTTTCGTCATTATGCACGTGGTGAGAAAAGTAGCGCGTTGTTGTTACGATATTGAAACTTTCCATCCGAATGGACCGGAAAGTTAATAGTTTGATCAGTTAAATATACAGAGTGTGCCACATCGGACTCCCATTAGAACTTCGTGACGAAGAAGTGAAGTTGTTGTAAAATGGGGAAGTAATATTTTGCTTTATCCGAGTCGAAGCAAAAAGAATAGAAACCTTCTTCAGAAGTAACAATTCTCCTCAGGGATGAAAAGTGAAAGTGACGTCATGGCACGTCATCAATGAAATAACTTATACGGCATTGGCGACCTAAACTATATTCGGTTATAATTGCACGAGTGCATGAAAATTACCGATAATTTTGCAAGAAAGCGTGACATCTAAAGATTGCAAGTTTATTTTCATATTTTGGCGAAAGTGCCCGAGTCCGAAGGACAAGGGCTCTTTTACAAAATATGAAAATAACCGAATACAATTTGTATAAGATATTACGCTTGAATGCGAAATTATTTGGTCATTTTTATGCACGAATATGATTCATTGGAATATTTCACGAACAAAGGAATTCTCAAGGAAATGTTATTTTTTGTTCATTTATACTTTCCTCTATAGATTGTATGGAGTACTCACCTAAACGTGAAATGTTTTTCTATTTTTGAAATCTATCTGACATTTATTTGTGTTGTTTACTGACGTCTAGCGATACGGTTTCAAATGTGTTGTTATGGTGACTTGATACAATGCAATTACCGCTGTAAGTTTTCGATAATTGCATTGCTCTAATGGGACATTTTATATACGAGGGAAATAATATTAAATGAGTATGAAGGTTAACGGTAATTTATAGAATAACCTGTTTTTTGTAAAATGGTTGAAATCAGTAGAGAAGGTACAATACTTTCAAGAAGTAAATGAATCAAGAAAATGAAAGTCAAACGGTAAATATTATAATAGAGCTAAGGAAATACAAATATCAACAAAGAATTTTGGCTGAATATTTCATGTTACTTCTTCTATACAGTTTTCGATAATTTTTGCATTGACTTGAAGGGGAAGATGACAGAAATCATCCCCTCAAAACTTCCCTTCCTCTATGAAAATCATCATGTTCTTGATTATCGTTATAAGTTTCATAATATTTTTATGAATCATTGTGTTCGGTCTTTTTGAATGATTTTCCATATTATGAAAATATATAGAGACCTTTTAAAAAGTACTTCACGTGCGATTACTAAGTTTAGCTAAATATAATGTCGTGAAGCAGACCTACAGTGTCACACATAAAGTTCGCGACATATGGAAGTTTTTTTTATCAATAGATATAATGAAAATTTGACTTAGCATGATTCAAATTTCATAATTTTGATGAATACGAGACTTCAATGTCATATCTTGCCCAGAAAATACCCGCATTGGCCTGTTACCAGAAAAAGAAATGAATACACCTCCAGAAATTCGTCTTTGTTGTTGCAAAGTTCATCTAGTTTTTTCATTTCACTGTTAAACTGATTCGAGTGTAATAAGAATGAAGAGGAATTCGTTTATTCGATTACTGACATATTAACGTCCATACATGGAAAAACCGAATCAGTTTAACAATGAAATGAAAAAACTAGATGAACTTTGCAACAACAAAGACGAATTTCTGGAGGTGTATTCATTTCTTTTTCTGGTAACAGGTCAATGCGAGTATTTTCTGGGCAAGATATGACATTGAAGTCTCGTTTTCATCAAAATTATGATATTTGAATCATGTTTCGTTCGAATCGATAGAGCGAAAGATTCGAAAAATTAAAAAAATTGGAAAAAAGTCGAAGTGACAGTAAAGAGTCCAAATTTCGAGCAAAGGTTTAAAATTGGAAACTGAGCACTTTTTCTTTTTGGCATTTTTCGAAATTTCCAAAAAAAAACTGAATTTTTGAGGATTTTCGAAAAACATGTCAAATTTGACAGGCTTAGAGTATCACATGACAAAAGGAAAGAGGCTGTTTTTTACTAGCTTCGGATACCAGCAATCGAAACGTCGTGAGTACACTTCTTGAATTCAACATTTTTTCATAATATTTCATTTATTTCTTTATTTACATTTTTTTGACTAGTATTTCACATTCGATACCTTAATTTTCTCGTCACAATATTATTTAATTTATTTCTTTATACACGATACACTCATGAGGGTATGCCGACGCGCATCTCTCTGTCCGCTCTGTCCTGACTTGTGACAACGCACAATTCATTAGGAGGAGAATGAGATTCGATCGAATATCTCCCGGCATTTTCGCATGAAACATGTTGATTTTTTCAGAAGTAGGTATATTTGTTTCCTGAGTCCACTGAATACTAAAATTATGAGTCATTTTCTCACCCTTTTGATGAAACCGAGGGTGATACATACTGTGATAATATTTCCGACTTTTGACAATATCTTTGACAAATTCAATCGGCTAGGTAATGAAATACATATTTATTGAAGTACTTTTGTTTTCAAAAAAGATAAATTGCACATGAGTCAAACTTTCCATATTCCAATTATTTGAAGTAACAAGACATATATGACGAGCTACAAAATGGGATAAAAGCTATTTTGGTAATTCATCGAGTTTTCTTTCGTTGATTTACGAACTTATAAATTTTTTTTCCACCCTGGGTCAAATTATGAAAACTTATTTGTTTGTTAATCTCCCGCAATCTTATATAGGTCCTTGTTCTGCACAAACAGTGTAATGCATCGTATGCAATGGCGGATCCAGGATCAGGTCAAGGGGGGGTCCATAACTCAAAATTTATACATATATATTATATATATATATATATATATATATATATATATATATATATATATATAACACAGAAAATTATGAGCTACCGTATAGCTACAACTAGTCAAGATCCAAAAAAAGGTGAAAGAGATTGACATGAGCAAAATTTGAAGGTGTAGCCAGGAGGTAAAGTAGGTTCGAATCTTTACTTTTTTTAAATCGAATCGAGTTTATTTAACCTTGATCAACAGCATATTCTACTCATACATAGTTTATTCAAATCGTTACCGGCATACACAATACTCATCACAAATGTAACAAGTCTAATTTTTCAAATACTGCGCCAAAAAGGATCCAATGGCAGCACTGTCAGAAATTTCTCGAACTTTTCCTCGATAAGCCTGACAAGTGTCAATTTTCTTTAAAGTGTCATCGAGAAAAATTGCAATTTGATATGGGACAGAAACGACTGAATGGTCTTGCTTCTTTAAATATCCATACCCATATTGAACTCACCGAGGACGAAATTCTAGTAGAATTTTTCAAAAAACCTCTAAAATTTACTGTTTAAATGTAGCCTGCTCTTTAGTTTTCAATGGTATGTAATAATAATTATTAAAGTTCTTATATTTTAAAGCAAAAAAATTTATTCTATTTTATTTTTTTGTCTTGCTCATGTGACATTTCTTCGTTCCCTAACAAAATTTGGAAACCAGGAGCCGATAAAAACAGAAAAAAAAATCTCTTATCTTCCCAATGGGGGGGGGGGGGTCCGGACCCGAAAACCCCCCTCGTGGATCCGACACTGATCGTATGGTATTGGGTTTTCTATCTTTTCTACGGTTCTTTGTGTTAAAGTTTTGAAGATACCTTTTTCTCTGGATAATGTATTTCCATGCATTTTCTGAAATTCGGTTTCCATTATTTGTGCTGCTTGAAGGAATGAGTTATTGGGTCTTAGAAGACTTCCTCTTGATATGAATTGCAACCAATCCAAACCTTTGGAAGAAGCTGGAAGAACTTCCGTTCCCAAATTATATTTTTTCCCGCTATATAAGTTACTGAGTCATTGTTTATTTTTTCTTTCAATCCGAGTAACTCCAACGCCTCTTGCGACATATCTGGTCCATCAGTGTGACATTTTTCATAACATGGATTTATAAAGGAATAAGGAATCAAATTTTCTTCATCTTCGAATTCCCGGGAGTTTTCCAGACATTCCGCTCCCACTGATATATTCCCAAACATATCAGCAGTAATGCAGTTCAACTCTTCAAACTCAGGATGTTCTGGAATTTGTTCTAGAGGTTGGATTAAACATTGCTCTCCGGTTTCTTCAGTATTCCTGCTCTCAGTGAAAACTGATGCTGAGTGTTGCTGATAACCATTGAATACCTAATAAATTATGTGTCATCGTTGCTTTTATTAATACACACCATTTTTCAAATTGATGTTGTCCTTCCTCCTACATGCTGAAATCCATTGTTTAGACAGTTCTTTGCTCTTTGGGAATCGAAAATACTTATTATTGGTCCCTTTCGTCACTCTGCTGTAATTATTTACAACCAAAACCGCACAACCAGGCATTCTTAGTTATATACCTACCTACTCGTATTTTTGTTTAATTATTGAAGCTTCGAATACGACACTAAATTGACAAAAGCTAATTGAAAATGTTGGGAAACCACTCTTGAAAATAATTTAGTGCTAATTCTTGAACTTCACAGCACAACAGAGAACTTGTGAGAAATTCAAATTGAATTTCCTGTTGATCATGTCTATAATACAAGGTATAAAACATGATCTATTGATATCCCAAGAATGTTGAAGACTATTGGACAACGTAGCTTTACTTACCTTGCTCCGCGGTTATATGGTGTTATTCCATGCCATTTCAAAGAAATAAATTCTCTCTCACTATTTAAATTCAGAATAAAAAATTGATTTTGGGATTAATTGATATCAAGAATAATTGATTGAATGATCGTATCACTATATAAATCTTTGTTTGTATTACAGGTAAGAAAATGTTTATAAACATGTACTTACTCATTGTATGTTTGAATGTATTTATATATTTATATAATGATTTACACATCAACCAAATTGTCCTACCACTTATATTTTGATATTACTTTTTTTTTAATTTTCTCAATCAGTTTATTTTATACAAGAATACTCACATATAAACTAGTACCTACAGTTACCATATTAATAACTAGCACCCACGTACAGGCCCAGCATTTCTGGGATTCCATTATTTATTTTGCCAATCTGTTTTGTCTGTTATGTGAAACGCTATTATGTACTTTGTTGGTGAATAAATATTATTATTATTACTATTATTATATAATTTAGGCAAGTCTACGAAGTTACAACCACGATATGCTTCGCACTCACGTCATCTGCGCGAACTGGACGCATTTGGAACTGACGAGTAGCATACCGTTATGAGTGTATCGTGTCTTTATATAAATTTTATTTGACTCATATTTCATAATCGACATCTCGATATTTTGTAACAACATTATTTTCTTTGATCAATCAATCCTCAATTTCATTATTGACCAAATAAATTAAATTTTGATTTGATTTTCTCACTGGATTTGTATTTTTATCCTTTCGTTCCTAGCAAAAGGTTTCAATAGATTTTATAATATAGACAATGGATGTCCAAACTATTAACATTTGCCTGTAAGTGTTTTCATCTTGGGATTCACTAAACCGCGACACGTGTTTCGCTATACAATAGATTGAACAAGAAGGAACTTTAAAATCCTTCAAAGTAACTGCTTGAGGAAGACATTATATAGCGAAACACGTGTCGCGGTTTAGTAAACCCCGATATGTGAAAATCTTACAGGCAACTGTATTTGTTTAATATGGATTTTCATCAAGTAACGAAAACTTTCAATCAGTTTAAAAAAAATGCAATTTGGATCGAATGCTTTACAATGACGAAGACAAAGCAGTTGCCATGAAAAAAAAATGTCTCGAGGAGGGTGACCCTTAAAAATTTTCGTAGACGAACAAAGACACCCAATAGACCGAAAGATCATCCGTCATTCTCGCCACATGTCTCATGACTCACGCCTAATTTAAAAATCGTTCCACATCGGACTCTGCATTCCATCGTAACCAGTTTAAACTCCATATTTAATCGCGTGTTGAATGAAATGTTGCCGAAGTGCAGATTTAATTTGATTAATTGATGTCGGTCAGAACTGGAATTTCGAGTGGCCCGCTTTAAAAATCGTTCGTATTGTATTGTACGGCAATCGTGAGTCAGCGGCAGATTTTTTTCCAACGGTTGATTTGCCTTCGATGAGGATCATCTTGTATGCTAAATCAAATCAAAATATACTTTACTGTCTGAAGATTTGCATCTTATTGACAATGTCCAAGAAATACAAATGTAGATAAAAAATAGTATTGAAATGTATATATAAAACACTTTAATGTAAAATAACAGTCAAAAATAATAAATTATAAAAATTATTCTTAAAAAGATTCACTAAAATATTCATCCAAACTATAATAGGGTCTCTCAACAAGTAGGTCTTTTACCGCCTTTTTGAAATGGATGTTGCGCAGATTTGCAGATCTTATTTCTAATGGTAAATGATTGAACAATTTACCACCATTATAGTATATAGAGTATCTAATTAGATTCGAAATCAAAATGGGATGTCTTTGCTTTTACGAGTAGCATATGGAGTAGAAACAAAGTTGAACTTCGATTTATGTTTATAGATAAGGCAAACCGTCTTTACCTTCTGTAATATCAACACAGAGGAAGGAGTTGCATGCTCCCCAAAACGGTATTCCATATCGTAGCTGAGATTCAATAAGAGCATGGTAAACGCGGTTTTTGCGATATGGAAACCCAACTCATTGGAAACTACTCTCACTGCATAACACCCGGAGGAAATCTTACTCTTAAGTTGTTTAAGGTGTTCATAAAATTTCAGCCTATTGTCAATGAATACACCGAGAAATTTTGTGTGTAACTTATTTTGCAATGTGGCAGAGTCTATTGGAATTTCTTCAAGCAAACATTTGAATGATATTATATTCGTTTTCGATGCATTTAAAGATAGTAAATTGGCATCGCACCACATTTTCACCTTCTCCAAGTCGGATGATATTATCTTATGTAGCTTGACTGAGTTTTCTCCTTTCCACAATATCGTTGTACCATCCGCGAATAGAGTGAAACTACCAGATATGTCGATCATAGATAAGTCATTTATATATAACAAAAACAGAACAGGACCCAACACAGAACCTTGTGGTACACCAGATTCAATGGCCCTGTTCTCCGAGAGTTCCGCTGTCCTCACCATTTGACTCTGCCCTGAAAGGTACGATTCAAACCAAGTGTTTGTCACACCTCTAAATCCATATTGATGGAGTTTTTTTGGTAAAATTTCATGGTTGACGCAATCAAATGCCTTTGAAATATCACAAGAAATTGCAGCGGCTACTTCACCAGCATTTATTTCAGAGTAAATTTCATATAAAAAAGAGAATATAGCATCTTTTTCCGCTTGAAAACTGAGATCAGGAGTAACTATTCCTACAAATTCAAGTATCTCGATGCTAGGAATTACCAGAAGCTCCCCAGAAGCTTGGATTTCTATTTCATGCGAAGAAATACTTCACTTCTCGTCAGCTTCTAATGATCTACAAAGCTCAGATACGACCTGTCTTAGAATACAGCTCTCATGTATGGAGTTCGGCATCAAAACATTCATTGCGGCTTCTCGATTCTATTCAGAGAAAGGCAATTCGTCTTGTTAGTGATTCTTCACTCACAGACTCGCTCACTTCATTGGACCCCCTCTAGAACTTCTATAGATATTTTCACGATCGGTGCCCTTCTGAATCGTTATCAATCGTTCCACCCTTGGCAATATCTACACCGATGAGTCGTCACCCCTTTGTTGTGAATTTGGAGACCTGTCGAACCTCTTTTGCTCAGGGGTCTTTTTCCAATAGAATAGCTGAGCTCTGGAACTCCTTGCCGAGAGAGGTTTTTTCCTGAGGCTTACAAACTTCAAAAATGCGAATTAAATGTTAATTCGTATCTCCTGTCCCTTGAGTAACGCAGTGTTCTTTGAACATTACAGGGCTTTCCTTTCCTGTGTTTCTGCATATAAAAATAACATTCGACATAGCCAATGGGAATACTTCAAATTAAATCAGATTAGGTCTATCAATTATCATAGATGATGATGAGTTCTGGTCGGACCAAGAAAAACTTGCCTGCATTACCTCAGCTTGTGAGATTGAATGGTAATAATAATAAGGTTTATTGGCCCAATCGTATTACAAAACAATTGATATAGAAATAGTAATAGAAGGCAAATAAACGAGAAGTCACAGAAGCGGTAATAGAAAATGTAATGCTTGTTAGTAATATTACTAACCCTACTCTTAGCATTCAATATCAATTTGTTTTTCATGAAGATGCTCACCCTGTTAGGGTAATTGTTCTCTACAAAAATTTATTGAAAAAATTATCAGAAAAAAAAAAGATCAATATATAGGTGTCACAAAACTATAACCTATAAGAATATAAGATGTCGAAAAATATAATCAGGTCCCTTATATCTCCAATAGAAAGGATCTTGTGTCACCACTGTCGAGATCGTGTAAATGAAATGTTTGTTATATACATATTTTGTTAATCATTTAATTGAACTATTCACATTTTTCTACTTGCCATCTATTCAAAATGTTTGTTGGCTGTTCATTTGTCGTATAGCCTAAACATCATTGTTCTGACTTGCTAGAAATGTATTTTTTCTGTGACGGAAAAAAGTTTGATAACAAATTGTCACTTTTTATGAAATTACTTTTTTCCCGGGGAAAAACGTGAGCACTTTTTTCCCGGATATATATGTATACATAGCTGGGCACCGTTAATCAACTAATTAACTTCGTTAATCGTTAATCCGCTACAAAAAAAGTTAGCTTCGTTAAACGTTAAAGCGTTATATTTTGGAAGAATTAACGCAAGTTAACGTTAATCGTTAATCCGTTAATATCTGTTCAAACCTAACCGCTGTTGTTATTTTTGTCAAAAGTATTTTTCATACTTTTGAACATGAATGCCTCTGTTATGGAAGTTCGTTACACCATAGGTAGTTCTCTGTCTGTTTCGAACTTGAAACTAACATGTGTCCTGAAATTAGGCAATGCAGTGGGACTCTGATGAAAATAAATGTCTCATAGAATCGAAAAATGACGCCAGCCTCGAAATGTCGGCACTCTGATTCCTATCTTAGAAACGCTTCGATACGAAAATATTCATCCAATTGGACTCTGATGAATAGACTTATTCATATTTTCGTGTCGAAGCGTTTCTAGGATATGAATCAGAGTACCGAAATTTCGATTCTGACGTCATTTTGACGTAATTTTTCGATTCTATGATACATTTCTATTCATCAGTCCCACCACTGATTACTAGTTTCTCAGGAAACCGCTGTCAAAAAATCGGTTTGTAGCGGTCAGTAGTGGTTACTATCGGACCTCGGACCATACCCTAACCCAAATAGCACACGACGTCCTGAAGACGAACCATTTATGTCCCAGTTACGTCGATACGTCCCGGGACGTATAGGAGACATTCGAAGAACGTACATTACCGGATGTACCATGTATGTACTGGTTAGACGTCCCATGTAGGTACATACTTGGTCCCGTTCCAATCGGAATGTAATAAAAACGTACATGCTTGGAAGTACTATGTACGTACTTTATTAAGTGTCCCTGATACGTTTACATTAACTCCTCTTCAGATACGTACTTTTCGGAATGAATTAGGGACATACCAATGACGTGTTTTTTTGTGAATCCCATGTACGTACTGCTCAGACGTATCATTTACGTACATGTTTGGAAGAACTATGTTCGTACTATTTGGACCTTCCAGGTGCGTACATATTGAGTCCCTTTCAGATACGTATATTTCGAAACCTTTGCGGGACATAATAGTAATGACGTACATTTTTGGAAATCGTATGTACATACTATCTGGACGTCTCATTGACGTACTTTTTTGTACATACTGTTTGGATCTCCCAAGTACGTACGGATTGGGTTCCTTTCATTTTCTACATTTCTGTTAGTATGTACATACTGTTTGGACCTCCCGAGTACGTACGTATTGGGTCCCTTTCGGTTCAAGGGGTATTGGGATTTTGAGAGTGATCACTTAGTGTATTCAAACATATATCAATATTGGTAATGGAATATTCATAATGAATTATTCCTAAAAAAATTTGGAAAAATTGAGAAACATCGACATGTGGTGAATTTAAATACCAGAAATTTACATACAGAATTTTTTGCACAGCAAGTTTGATATTCCAAAACCGCCATCACATGGGACAGTGATCCTTTAGTGTTTTTTCGAATATATTTCCATTGTTACTGAACTTTCTAAAATTTTAATATTATCTCGAACCAAACTAACTTGAAGTCATTACATCTATAGCACCCAACTCCTTCTTAAAAACAAGTCTCTCCGTGCCGTAGAGCGTAACATTGGTCGACAATAATATCTCCATAGAAAAGGTCGAGAGTTCAAGCCCCGCAGCAGCCAGGTCTTTTTCCAAGTAAGTATTCGGTTAGATGGTTAGTACACTTTAATGAGTAGAAATTCCAACTTGACTATTTGGTAAAAAAGAAATGAATAATCCCGAATATGAAAACTTAGATTCATTAAGTGATATCAAATGATGTATCATTACGTTGTTTTCGAATATTGATCTAATATCGCCGAATGTTCACTTTTTTTTGTGGCCACTATTGATATCATCTACAATATAAGGTTAATATTCCCGTAATATTGAACCAATATTGGTCAAATATGTTTGTTCTACTTGGGATAGCGCATATAGAATGGAAAATGTACGTTTTCGGAATGTCCCAAACAGTTCCCCTTTCTGTACATTTCAGGTCCTGTGTGGACTAGAAAAGTACGTACCTGGGATTACCGACTATGCGGAAACGGTAAGTCGCAGGGAGGTCTTATGTACGTCTGTCGGAGACAAAAGTACGTCCTAAATACGTACAATGCATCCTCACCGTCCATATGCAGTACGTCCACTGGACGTACTTGTGCTATTTGGGAAGCACCTGCGCTAAGTAATAAAATGATCAAACGTCAAATGAAAGAAATCTCCTTGCAGTTTTCTTTCTCACTCGCACGCCTCGGCAAAATATATCTAGTTTTGTTTCGCTCGTTAACCTTTTTAAAAGTTAACTTGAAAGTTAATCCGTTAATCAAAATGTTAACTTCGTTAATTAACGATTAACGGATTAACGAGTTAATGCCCAGCTATGTATATATATATATATATATATATATGAAAAAACTAGAAATTCTACAGAGAAAAATAATAAAAATAATTTACTCAAAAAAAAATATCTATTCTACAGATGATCTATTAAATGAAACGAAAATATTTGATCCTAGACAGCTATATACTTAATGCAATAATACATCTATATAAAAATTAACACTTGATAAAAAAAATAGAACACCGATATGAAACAAGAACCAAACAAAATATTCCAATAAATAGAATGAACAAATCAATCGGTCAACGCTCAAGTACCAATCAAAAAAACTAAAGATTATATTGAGTCAGTTGACAGACTCACTCTACACGCAATAATGCAATGTAAATAAATTCAATCCAAAAATAATTAATGTTTCTGGGAGAAGGAAGGCAAAAAAAAATTATTATGCATCACAAACCATTCTAGTTTATGTTCTCTTCATTCTTTCTTCCTTTTTTATTTATTTATTTCTTTATTTCTTTTACAACAAATTTCATGTATAAAAAAACATTTTCATTCTCAAATATTATAAATTATGTAAATGTGCTCATTCATGTGTCATTTATGTGTCATGTTCTCATTTATGTGTCATTTATTTATCTGTATACATGTATATATTCATGAACATATTAGTAACAAAACATAGAAATTCCATGCACAACCTCACGGTTAATATGGAACTCCTTGTTTATTCGCCACCAATTGTTCTTGTATAAGGAAAGTAAATGTAAAAATGTATATGGAATGAATAAACTATTATTATTATTATTATATATATATATATATATATATATATATATATATATATATATATATATATATATATATATTTATATATAGAAATACGGAATGTTGATGGGGATGCAGTCAAATTACTGGGCTGTTGTTTAAAGAATACTCTTTGTTATCTGGTCGAGCTTTCGAGAATGTTCATTCCCTTCATCAAGACATTAACGTGAGGTTATAGTTAATGTCTTGATAAAGGGAATAAACATTCTCGAAAGCTCGACCAGATAACAAAGAGTATTCTTTAAACAACAGCCCAGTGATTTGACTGCATCCCCAACAACATTCCGTATTTCTCCTTAACTATATATATATATATATATATATATATATATATATATATATATATATATATATATTGTAACACTAATAATTACTCAAGATGGATAATTTTACAAATGAGATGGAATTTATTTGTAATTGGCAAGTTTTGGCCTTCGACTATTAGTTGGCTTGTCGAACAAAGTTTCGTTACAAAAAAAGTTTTTAAAGTGCCCCTCTCAGATTACCGTAGGAGATAAGACACTGACTAGCTCAGTGGGCGGTGGGGTGAGTAAGGTTGGCTAGTAAATAAAATATTTCATAGTCACTTGGTAGCCTGGTACATTTATTGAGGTAGAAACAATTATGGATTTCATGAATATCCTTCACACACAACACTAAATTTGATTACATGCAGTTGAATCAAGTTGAATTAAATTTTACTAAAATATATTTAATATTTATTAAATATTACTACTGAATGTGGTATTTTGCTCTTTGTCAGCAAATAGGGAAAGAAGGAAAATATGTATCAGCGCATAGCTACTTTTACCTTGGTGATCACCTTGGTTTACATGCTCTTCTGAGCTTCAATTACCAGCATACGCATTTAAAAATAATCAGTATAGTTCTACGCTGATCAAAATCAAACAAATTCATCCGTAATCAGAGCCCTGTGGATATATTGCGCTATGGATGGTGACTTCCAATTCCTGGTCGCCTTCTCTACTTTCAGCGTATCATAAAACTAACTGAGATCTCTTACCGGATATTTGGCTTGAAGTCAAATGTATCTTTGAAATGTCAGAGAGTTCTTAATTTGCAAAACCAAATTCACTGGTGTATACAGGAATCTTCACCTGGTACCATCGCATACATAAAGAAGATTTTCTCCATCCGAATACTCATTCCTCATCGAAACTGCACCATTCAACGAACGTCAAATTTACATCAGAGTTTAACTGGAAAAACTAGAAGCCCTGCAAATGAATTTTTCTCTTGAAATATACTCTCAAACAACTTGTGAGATGAATTTGTCTGATTTAAAAGACGGTGATCCTACCTTAGATGGTGTGTGGGCTATCTTGAGTAGTGAAAAAAAAAGTAGTGACTGGAGTCCTAAGAAATTATCTTTTTTTGGAGGAGTACTTTTGCTCACCAACTACAGAGCCAAAGATATAATCGAACCAGCAATATATATATATTGTATCGTTCCAAGAAGCAATCTACCATTGAAAACTTCTCGAAAAATAAAAGAATAATAAAAAGTTGTAGTTGGTGGAAACATTCAGGTCGACTCTGTTCTTATCCTCCAATTTGTCAACACACGCGCACGCATCTATTTTTAGTCGAACTGAAGAAAGCATCATAGCTCCGCCGATCTGTCTCAGAACTTCTTTATTACATTTATCGAAAATAATAACCGAAAATTGAATAATCATACCCCCGATGGAGATTCATTAGTGTTCGTTTGTTTTCTCGGTTTTGTATTCCAGATTAGTTTGTGAAAGGAGAAAATTGCTTCTCTTCTCAAGTAAACATCCTATTGAAAATGGGAAAATGTTAGAAAACCGCAAATTATTTTCATACTCTGATAATTAAAATTGCAACGGGATTGTGTCAAATTCCAAATTACCACTATTCATTAGTTTTTTGTTAGGTTGAGTTTTACTGAAGGGCATTTTTACTCTTATAATTTGCCTAGACCTGTGATGTGGTTCAAGCTTGTCAATCGTCAACAGACTGAATTTGTCTGTTGCTTTCACTTATCACCCAACAATGACTCTTTTGACAACAAAGTATTCAAATTACTATCGGAATAGATCGACTTCATTAAAGAAAACCAAAGAGTGTTGCAGATGAAAGAGGTCGACAGGCAGAGGCATTTGCTAGGACAACAACTATGTAAAAGAGCCCTCGTCCTTCGGACTCGGGCACTTTCGCCAAAATATGAGAATAAACTTGCAATCTTTAGATATCACGCTTTCTTGCAAAATAATCGGTAATTTTTATGCACTCGTGCAATTATAACCGATAAATTCCTACTCACGAATGATGGCATACACATCAAACGCATTGCATAAAAATAAATAATGAATCGACAGAACCCATATCGAATTATATACTTTTGAGCGTGAAAGAATGTTCATTCGACATTCTCATGAATTGAGGAATTCGCTATACTGTGCATGAGTCATCCCATCTTGATACGAGTAGAGTATCGATATCAGTCATCAAAATTGAAGGTTGAGTATGCGGATATTGGGTAGGCTTACATAACGTAATTTCAATTTCCTTCCTCGTTCGTAGGAGGAGGATATGGTTACAAATCCATGTTACATATTTGCAGATTATTTCTGATTGACTTACACTGTATATTTGTAATGGCATTTGTTGAGTATGAGTCACAAAGGAAACTCCCCCATATCTACTCTCATAAATACCAAAACATAACCTATAGTAGGAGAGCTAGTGGGCCATTCCTGTAACGGTTTGTAAGGCTAGAAATTCTTGAAGCTTTTTTTTTATACGCAGATTCACATGAAAGAAAAGCCCTGTAATGTTCAAAGAACACCGCGTGAATCAAGGGACAGGAGATACGAATTAACATTTACTTTGAATTTCTGAAGTTTGTAAGCCTCAGGAAAAACCTCTCTCGGCAAGGAGTTCCAGAGCTCAGCTATTCTATTGGAAAAAGACCCCTGAGCAAAAGAGGTTCGACAGGTCTCCAAATTCACAACAAAGGGGTGACGACTCATCCCTGTAGATATTGCCAAGGGTGGAACGATTGATAAAAATTCAGAAGGGCACCAATCGTGAAAATATCTATAGAAGAGAGAATTGATTGAGAGAAGCACCGACCGTGAGAATATCTATAGAGAGACAAGTCTCCGAACTTTCTACGATGTTCAAATGGAGTGAGCGAGTCTGAGAGCGAAGAATTACCAACAGGACGGATTGCCTTTCTCTGAATAGAATCGAGAAGTGAGAACTATATTCCAAAACAGGTCGTATCTGAGCCTTGTTCATCATTAGAAGCTGACGAGAGTCAAGTATTTCTTCGCACGAAATAGAAATCCAAGTTTCTGGGAAATACCTTTATCGATCGATCTCACATAGTTTTCCCATGAGAGATTATTGCTGATCGTAATTCCCAGCATCGAGATACTTTACTTTGTATGAAGAGTTACTCCTGACATCTGAATACTAGATGATGTTAGATCGGCTTTCCTTGAGAAGAGACATGCCTGTGTTTTCGTAACATTAAATTCCACCAAGTTCATGTTACTGCATTCTATTACTTTTATTTTTATAGTCATCGTTGATTTGATTGACGTGAATGTTCGTTTCTTGAGCTGGTATGGGGACTCCCCTATATTTTTGAAAGTATTTAAAAAATGGGAAAAAACTTTTTGCTGTAAGTTTGAAATTGTTATATAATATTGTTCATTAATTAGGTTAAAAAAAATTGAAAGACGTTTGCGATGAGCACAAGTACCTACGGGTGAAGCGAAAGTTGTGAGTTATAAGGGTGTTATTTAAGTATGTGGTCAAACTCAAAGTGGTGATTATTCAGGTAATTCTGAGACAAAAAGTTCATGTAAAAATAGGGCCGGTATTGCTTCGTTTTCAAGATACAGGGTGCCAAATTTGAAAAAAAAATCATTTTTTCCTGAATATCTCAATAATCCTTCTGACGATTTTCTTGAAATTCGGTTGTAGTATTTAGGGTATGGAGGGGTTGAGTTAGTCATAAGTAGATTTGATTCATGATGACCAGTCGCGTCCCGGAAGGTACATCAACCAATATTATTGACCGAAGAAATGTGCGAAACTGATTTTTTACAATATATTTTTTTTTTCGCATTAAAATACTGCAAGTTTTATATCTCCACTTTTTTGTATCTTGCTCTGTTTTTGAGAAACAAAATAAAAAATCACTTCAATGCTTGTCTTTCATCGGTCAATTTAACTCCAAAATATAGCATTCATGCATCATTTTCTTTTGCTGTAACTCGAGTTTTTTGCAAAATATGAATGCATTAACATTAAATTTACCATGCAAATATCATTCATCAGGTATAAACCTCTGATTTAAACATTTTTTCCCTTGTCCTTCTCATTTACCAGCAAATTGTTGTTGAGAATTTTTGTAATCAAGACCACACATTTTTTATTCATTAACTGTTTTATTAGAGCTTTAAACAATGCAGTCCAACAGCTTATAGGTAGATTCATTGACTTGCCCTCGATTCCAAGGTATAAATCTTACGACGCACACTATATAATAATAATGTATGCATAATATTATATTATTGAGGATCACTCGAATATGTTACGTTCATTAAATTTTTGTAAACACCAGATACATATGAAGTGATTTACCATAAATCTTTATGAGTCAGGTTAGTTTTGAACCGAATTTTCTACTGCGCAAAACCGAATTTTCTACTGCGACACTTGAGTAATTCAAACTACGCTGTCTATAAAAAATGTAGCATTGAAATCGTCTTCACAACAATCTAAGCACGACATCTTAAACCAATGTTTTCATAAGTTCGCATCACTCGGAATAAGAAAAAACTTTATCGGGTGTATTTCTGATAGCGTTTTTGAATTTTGGTTCAATGCAACAGCTACTTCCATAATATATATAGCAATTACAAACGAATATTTCCCTCATATATAAAATATCCCATAAGAGCAATGCAATTATCGAAAACTTACAACGGTAATTGCTTTGTATCGAAAACTTACAGCGGTAATTGCATTGTATCAAGTCACCATAACAACACATTTGAAACCGTATCGCTAGACGTCAGTAAACAACACAAATGAATGTCAGATAGACTTCAAAAATAGAAAAACATTTCGCGTTCTGGTGAGTACTCCATACAATCTATAGAGGAAAGTATAAATGAACAAAAAATAACATTTCCTTGGGAATTTCTTTATTCGTGAAATATTTCAATGAATTACATTCGTGCATAAAAATGACCAGATAATTTTGCATTCGAGCGTCATATCATATATTGCATTCGGTTATTTTCATATTTTGTACTTTCCCCAAAATATGAAAATAAACTCTTGCAATTTTTAGATATCACGCTTTCTTGCAAAATCATCGGTAATTTTCATGCACTCGTGCAATTATAACCGAAAATATGCTTGAGCGAATGACACTCTTTATTTAGAATAAACAAACACGGGGTACGTCCTGTGAAGTCTCCCAAAGCGCGCGCTGCGGTTTTTGAACGACTCAAATTCATTCATTGTTTTGCATTTCACTTGATTTGAATATTTTCTTGACAATTTATATTTTTTCTCCGTTATGAAGATGTTGATGATTAATTTGAGACAAGAAAACATCATACATATTTCCTATAAAAATTCGCAAATACTGTTTGAATGTCATTATTTTGTGGTTTGTGGTCTTCTAGTTTTTTTGGTTCTTCCTACCACCATCTGAAAAAATTACTATAAATATCGTTACTACAAGAGAATATTTGTGGAATTTTTGCAAACGGAAGCAGATTTGGTTTCCGAAATGTCAAAGATAGGTATTTGGATTTTGTATTTGTTTGATAGGCAAATTTGTGATATAGAAAAGTTGCTAATAATAATAATAATAATAATCTTTATTTTCCCAAATGACAAATATAACTTTGTATAGGAATAGTCACAAATTACATACAAATAGTGAGGTATGTACAAACACATAAAGTATACAAACTTGACACTATATCTCAATATATACATAGATATACACATACATACACATAAAAAAAATCAGATATTGAAATATTCGTCAAGAGAATAGAAACTTCTGACATTCAGATATGACCTGAGTTGCCTGCTGAACCTAGCAAATATGGTGGTGGATTTCAAGTTTTCTGGTAACCGATTATACACTTTCAGTCCTATACTTGTTGGTAGGCGAGACGATACTTGATACTTACTATAAGGGACACGGAAATCTTCTTTATATCGAGTGTTAAAATCATGTATATTCTTGTTTAATAAAAATTTATTTTTATTCGTATGGACGTAGCAGCTCAACTCATAAATATAAAGTGAGAAGAGTGTCAATATATTCAGTTTTGAGAACAGACCGCGACATGAATGTGTGCTTGTAACCCCTGCTATTATTCTTAAAATTCTTTTTTGTACTAGGAAAACATCATATGAGTGTGGTGAATTTCCCCACAAACAAATTCCATATCTCATGCTGGATGCCACATATGCATGATATAGAGATATGAGTTGAGCTTCTGATAAAACTTGCTTGAGATTTCTAAATAGAAAGCAAAGAGAGCTTAACTTTCTTACTAACTTTTGACAATGACTTCTCCAACCAATCGTATCGTCGATGATTAGCCCGAGAAATTTAGTTTCATGTGAGTTACAGGTATGAGTATTATTCACATTCACTTCAACAGGAATACATTTTTTTTGACGATTGTGAAATTTGAGTATAAGTGTTTTATCAGCATTCAAATGTAACGAATTTGTACCACACCAGGTGAGCATTGATTTTAAAGCACTTTCACAGCTACCATTGGTTACACGTTCATCCTTGTTGGATATTACCAGGGATGTATCGTCTGCATACATTACAACTCTGAAGTCAGACATGTACTTAACCAGGTCATTTGTGTATAATAGAAATAATATTGGTCCCATTATTGAGCCTTGTGGGACACCTATGGATACAGCTTTATTTTGTGATCTCATGTAAGATACGGATCCATGAGCAAAATGACGCAAACTTACAAACTGAGAACGATCTTTCAGAAACGATGAGATCCAGTCCAAAGCAACTCCCCGTATACCATAATAATAAAGTTTTGATAGCAGACGGTCATGACAAACACAGTCGAATGCCTTGCTTAAGTCGCAAAACATACCAACAGGGCACTCTCCTGCTTCCAGGCGTTCAACAACTTTTTCGAAGAACTGTATGATCGCACTATTGGTAGACTTGCCTTCTCGAAATCCGTGTTGAAATTTTGAAAGTGTATTGCATCTATTTAGGTACCTAAGCAAACGATTGAGATAAGCATATTCAAATATCTTTGAGAAACTGGAGGCAATAGTTATGGGCCGATAATTGTCGATAGAGTTGACACTCCCTTTTTTATGAACAGGTATGACTTTCCCTGTCTTCAGAGTTTCCGGAAATTTTCCTGTGGAAAATGAGATATTCACGAGGTATGTGATAGGTTCAATTATATAACCCAAACAATTCTTTAACAGAAAGACCGGGATTTCATCATCTCCAGAGGAGTGTTTGGACTTCAGTTTATTTTTAAGTAATGTTTCTAACTCGATGGTTACGAATGGATGAAGAAAAAGCGACATATCATTCATTGTTATGATATCTTCTATACCTAGTTGTTTGCTTACATATCTATCATCTATTTTTTTAAGAACATTCACAGGGACACCAATAAAAAAATCATTGAATTGGTTTGCAACATCTTCAGGTTCTGTATGGACTGAATCGTTATGTTGCAGGGAAATATTATTCGAACATTTTTCGTTTCTATTTGTTAATTGTGAGACAATTTTCCAAGCTGTTTTATTTTTATCAGTGGAATTCTCAATTTTAGTTTGATAGTATTTTTTTTTGGAATTTGCGATCAATATTGTGTGCTGTTTTTTTGCCGACTTGTACATTTTTGTCAGGTAAGGTAGTTGGTTTTTCATATAATATAAATCTTTGAGTCTGTTACTAGATATTTTGACTTCATTTGTTATCCACTCCTTATTATTATCATTATTATCATAAAATTTTCGCAAAGGAAAATGCACATTGAAATAGAAGAGAAATGTTTCGATGAAATTTTCGAAAGCAGTGTTCATATCTGTTATTATATAAATATCTTGCCAATTTGCTGACTAAGGCTGGATTCAAACAGATCCGAAATTCGATCGTACGACGATCCGATAGCTTTCTGATTGGTCCAAATTTAAATTGAGGCCAATCAGAAAGCTATCGGATCGCTGTACGATCGGATTTCGGATGTCTGAATTCAGCCTAATTGAACGTGTACGATTAAGAAGGAACTATTTCTTCAATTATCGGTTATAATTGCACGAGTGCATAAAAATTACCGATAATTTTGCAAGAAAGTGTGATATCTAAAAATTGCAAGAGTTTATTTTCATATTTTGGCGAAAGTGCCCGAGTCTCTTTTACAAAATATGAAAATAACCGAATGCAATTTGTATAAGATATCACGCTTGAATGCAAAATTATCTGGTCATTTTTAAGCACGAATGTAATCCATTGGAATATTCCACGAATAAAGAAATTCTCAAGGAAATGTTATTTTTTGTTCATTCATACTTTTCTCCATAGATTGTATGGAGTACTCACCTAAACGCGAAATGTTTTTCTATATTTGAAGTCTATCTGACATTTATTTGTGTTATTTACTGACGTCTAGCGATACGGTTTCAAATGTGTTGTTATGGTGACTTGATACAATGCAATTACCGCTGTAAGTTTTCGATAATTGCACTGCTCTTATAGGACATTTTATATATGAGGGAAATATTCTCAGCAACTTCTCGGCGTAGATTGAAAATCATCCCTTCTACCATGTATAGATCCCAATGTTAATTATCATTTTTTTCAGATTGTTGTAAGTTGCGAACCCAAAAAAACTAGAAGAAAACATTCACAAAATTTCGTTAATGATATTACAGGATCGTCAGATTTCCTAGACGATCTAAATCTTATCAAAAATATATGGTGATGAAATTCGAAATTATTGTTAATACTGGCGCCAGTTACACAAACTATCTCAGTTCTCAATGATTCTTTACCGCGAATTTGAAGAATGATACATTATTAGGAATTATTTGATTAGGTGAACGAATACTGTAACGAGTAAATGTAAATAAAATATATTGAATATTCTATGAAATGAATCTAAAAAAAATGGAGACGTCATATTTCAGTATATTTTTTATCCTTTTGAAATCGCCATCATCAATGAGATTGTCATTTGTTTTGGTTATACCTATTTGAGACTTATCTTCATTTGCACCAGATGCAGTCTACTGCATATCTTGTAATATCAAACTAATGCAATATGAATTAAATCCTTGTAGATATTACGTGGTGGGTGCAATCATTAAAAAAGACTGTGTTGACGAATTCAATTCTTCAATACTTGTCAATTAGGATTCAAGAAAATCGTAAAGCTTTTTTATTTTCATTTCGAGAAAAAAGAGAAGCAAAAAAAGATCCCAGAAAATGTTTACCACTTCAAAAAACATTCCAACGATATTTATGATAATTTCCAAAACTATTTTAAATAGCTATTTTCACGATTAATAGTTTATTATTTACAAAGGTTGAAAAATTAAGTAAACATGTTGCGAACCTGAGTTTGGTTTCGAAATTTTCACATTCGAATAAAAAATATGTTTTTTCTACTCCCCCCTCAAAATATGCTCATTTCTCTATAGTTTTCTGAACAGATGAGTAGGCGATTCCATGAATTCCATCAATCACAGACAACATAAGTCACATTTCTGATCTGTCTACCTACAAACGCTGAATCCAAGTTGTTCCATTTAAACGACAGTTATATCTGAAATATTCCCTGGTTCATTGAGTCAAGTATGAATTGTCACAATTGATGTTTTTTTTTATGGAATTGAAGGACTCACATGTATTCTTCACACCAATAATCTTCTAAAATTGTACAGTTCGAATGGCCTAGTTCGTTAAGGCGTACTCCGTTTGTGAATGCCCACTTTATAGTCGGTGTTTCGTGTCCCAGCAATAAAAATTATTATGTCCTTTTTCAATTTGACATAACCAATTCAATTTTTCAATTTGTATCGTTCAATATTGGATTTAATGAATTGAATTTGATCGCTTTCAATCAAATATATAAAATTTCCACAATGTTAGTTACCGTACTCCTCCGAAACGGCTTTACCGATTTTTACCAAATTTCATATGCGTATTCAGTAGGTCTGAGAATCGGCTACTATCTATTTTCCATACCCTTAAGTGTTAAGGGTTGTTCACCCTTAATTTTTTTTTTTACGAATTTTTTTTTATTTTTTTATAATATGGCATTGAAAAATACATACAACTCTGAATTTTTACTTTTTTATCACCAACCCATATTTTTTTATGACCTTTTTAGTAATTTAATCATTTTTCATCCCGCTCGATAACTGATCAATTATAGTGTTTTTAACTGTACTTCGATTGAAAATCTAAATTTTTCTTAAGAACATTCATTTTTATTATTAAAGTTCAACCCTGATATATGATTAGTGTTACCAATCTTAGATTCTTAAAATTTGCCGCGCCTTTACTGGTGAACAACGCAACGTGATGCCTTGGTCTAATCTACTTCAAATTTCACATTGAAATTCTTTTACAGAATTGATGGAAGACCTGTTTTGTATTTTGTTGAAATTCATCGTCTAACAGAGTTGAAAAGGAGTAGAAAACTATTTTAGGGGTTAATCAAGGCACAGCCTAAACCACTCATTGTATAGTTCTGACACCTGGAGGGTGTCTTCTTTGTGTGACGTAGGTATCCGATAAGAAATATTTTCCAGAAATTCCACTTCTAAGAGGGTGAATTACGGGTTCAAAGTTTATATGGGACAACGTGATTCATAGGTCCGATCTATTTCAAATTTTGCATAAAAATTCTTCAACAGAAAAGATGGAAGTCGTGTTTCGTATTTTATCGAAATAAATCGCCTAACGGGGTAGAAAGTTATTTTAGGGGTTAATCAATGCACGGCCTATACCACTGATGGTAGAGGTCTAAAACTAAGAGGGTGTATCCTTTATATGATGTAGGCATCCGATATGGAAAGTTTTTCCGAAATCCAAGCCCAAGGGGGTGAAAAACGGGATCATACTTTGTATGGGACAACGTACTTCAGTTTACTCCAAAGTTTGCAGAAATATTCCTCAACAGATTTGATGGAAGACATGTGTCATATTCTATTGAAATTCATTGTCTATCGGATAAAAAGGATTCAACATTTTCGACTTCTTTCAAAAGCTTTTTCGAGTGCGCCTAGAACTCAGAGCTGTTATGAACCCAGTAAAACTAAGTACTAAGAACTACACAATATGATAGCATCACAAAAATGATTGACCCCCAACGAAGTGGGCACGGGTCGGCTAGTAATATGTAAATTACTCCCGAAATTTCAGCTTTGCTTGAATGACGAATGCCCGGAAGTTCTGGGATCCTACTCTAGAAGCACACAGGCTTCTTCTTCGTTGTTCAGTTTTTGATAGTGCTTGTGAGTCATGTATCTGAATAATTTGTAAGAAAAACGAGCCAAAATGTAATTGAATTAGAAAAAGAGCAATTTTTTCCAGGAAATCGCCACAAAATGAATGATCTAATAAACGGTTTACTTTATCTTATCTACGGCTCGTGCCACCGTTGAGTTCAAAGGTCGCGTTTGATGTAAATCTATTTTTACTAGAAATTAGTAAATCCCGTTATCCGATTCAATTATTGATAATTTATTTTTACTAGGGAAGAATAACGAAATGAGTGATTCCTCTTTGCTGATCTGGAAGTAATCGAAGGCTTCCCGGGGTAACTTTCACTTTAGGGAATAATATTGTAGTTTACGGCACTAGAATAGGGATGCTCACAAAAAAATTAAATTCTCTTGGAGATATGTAAAACAATGAAGGATTACAAAACTGAAAAAAATCCTTTCCTTATGAAAACTCGAATAGAAGTCCTAGCATTCGTTTGAATTCGGGACCGCTCTGTGACGTCAGTACCCTTATTGAACGGCACGCGAGCATTTCACAGCTGTTTTTAACCTTCTTTGAGCGCTGTGTTCATTCATATTCAAAATGAGCAGTTGGTTATTGTTGAAATCGAATGGATTGATGCCAACGTATTTCCTTTGCTGCGTTCAATAATTGTAAAATGGAAGGTTTTCAAAAATCCGATTTTAATCAGACTTTATTAAAACCACAGACTGGTATTATATTTTCAATTGGTGGAATACTTGTGAAAAATTTGAGAAGGTAGTTTCATGCCTCCATCCATTGCATTGATTGTCATGATGCGTCGAACCATATTGTGCAGAACCTAAGTAAACAGAGGTATTCACACAACCAGGAACAGAACACCACTTTTTTGAACTCATCAGACTTAGGATTCTGCTATCTGAGATTCCTGAGTACAACAGAACTGTGTAAATACCGTAAATATATGGAAGATGAGCACCAATAAGGGAGATGACGTCACAAACCGTTGCCTGGTCGCAGGGAGCCGTTCTTCAGCCTCGTGTGAAATTGACATTTTATTTTTATATCATTGTGGCCAAACATGACCATTGAACCATTCAATGGTAGTTATGCCTTCATGTAGTCTTAACTTTATCGATTTTTATCAGTTTTGAAAATTAGTGAACATTACTATTATGTTCCGTTTTCCACGGTGTACCAAACAAAGAGAGGGGTGAGGAGTAATGGGGGCAATAACCCCTCCTCCCACTAATCACAGAGAACTGAACAAAATCTCAGGAATATACCCTATATTTTCAGTAATGCCTCCTAATCGAAATTGATCAGAATCCGATTTGAATTCGAATGATGTGATTTTTGGCTTTTCCTCCTCAGAGTCAAAGCAACAAGAGTACAAAACCTGTATAAAAGAAGTAACATCAAATTTTAACACCTTGTGTTGGCATGTTTCATTCATTAACAGAAAGGAGAAAGGAGTATATATAAAACAGCTGCTCCCCTGCCTACATGGCACGACAGGCGCTTAATCACATAGAAGTCACTGTTTCTTGCTCAACTTGTATATTTGTACACGAATAGAGGGTAGTTTGCAAAAAAATTACGATTCAAAATATGATTATTTTCTCTACTATAAAAGTGCGATTAATTGAACTTTTCCAAAAGAGTACTCATATAATTATGGTAACGAGCGGGAAGCTCATAACATTTGCCGTACCTAATTGAATGTTTCAGTGGTCAAAAAGTCCTCAAGGTGTGCAAATCGAAAATATTTCATAAGTTTAGGTTATGTATTATTTGCGAGCACTTTAACGAACTTCATTTAATCAATTGAATGATTTCATGGATTTTTATTGACCTTCTGACCTGAATATTCATATCGCTTATCACCTAGTATTCAAGTTTTCCGAAAATAGCGACTGGTTTTTATACTCCCGTTTTATTATATGGTTATTGAAATTATGTTCATAACCCGTGTCGTAATGGGGTTTATTATGAAACACAGTTCATTACGATACAATTTCGATTTTATTTAACGTTACCATGGTGATATCGAACTGTTGATGTTGTCTCAAGAGAGTGTACATCATAGTCAAAATATCAATTGAATTTTCTCTTCGTTATATTTTGGGTTTCTAACCTACCACAATCTGATGAAATAACGAATTAATATTGAAATCTATTCAAGTGTAGAAGGGCACATTTTTAATCTATCGCGAAAAGTCGCTGCATTAATTGAAAAAAAAAAACCTTTTGAATGAAACACAAATATATAGCGTGTGTAACTCTCATGTAATGGCTATCAAAACACTCACAATGCTCGTATATTGATGGCCATCATAACATGATCATTGCATAATATCCTGAAATGGATTACCATTGACCTCCTGACCTAAATATTCATATTGCTTATCACCCCACTGTTCATATTTTCCGAGTATATAAACCACTTTTCACACGATTTGATATGAAAAATTGGACGCAGGTATTTTTTCCATTGACAGAATGTATATTCCATTATAATTGGCGTATATTTTGGTCCTCAACAATATTCCTCATGTCTTATAACCAAACTCACCACATTCAGTTTTTCATTGAAATTTCTGTTCGGGTACCAAAGTTCTACAAATTTTCATAACTGGTTCCGAATCTAGCTAGTGATGTTTGAAACTCGGGATGGATTCATGTCCCTAATAAGCATCCAACAATGACAATGAGAACATGAAAAAGTTTTTGTTGGAAATAAACTGGGTAGCATTTTCCGTTGTATTGTTACAATTGGCAGCGCCCTGCAGAGGATCTTCCTGAATAAACATATTTGAACACTTCTCCATAACATTTGTTATAAAAAAAAACAATGGGAAAGATGGCACAGAGTGGCACTATGAAATAAGAAATATCTATATACATAAAATTCGACGGGATAAGCAAATATCAATAAATCTTCATAAACAATGCATTCGGCAATAATCCTACAAGTGTAGTTCAATGTGTCGATACCTTTTCGGAATCAAAGAAAATATATGATCCATCTTTATGAAAAATACTCAAAACTCGTGATAATTTCAGTAGAACGTGTTGAGGAGAAAAATAATTGTTACTTTTCGTTTAATATACTGACTACTTCTAACAGTTAAACGATGGGATTGGAACCTTTGTTGTGGAGATGCTTTCAAAATATGAGAGAAGTTTGAAGTTTATATTAACTCCAAATGAATCTCATTACATTAAAGGACTTGAACAGATATTCGATAAAATAAGTGTGGAAGTTGCATATAAACTTTTCTATAAACTATGAATTATAAAAGCTCCATGGTAATCCAAATGATAAATAAGAAAATACAGAAAAGTCGGAAATTTACCAAATGAGTTGTCAAGATTGCAATAATCAATACATTGGCCAAAACCGACGAGCTATTAAAACCCGTTTCAAGGAGGATTTGGCAACAGACACAGAGATACGGAAGGGTATAAAAAAGTCCAGTCTCACACAACATGCTCTGGAAAATGACCGCAGGATTGGTGAAAGTAATGTGAGACTGATTAAGCATGTGCACGGTGAGTGCTGCACTACCTGAAATTGTAAAATATATGAATAACTATTCATAGTATTCAGATCTAGTATCAATTGAGATGATGAACTTGTAAGCGAAACGCACGTCGAGTGCAAATACTATCAGTTGTGTTAGGGTGCTGGATCTCTACTTCTAACAGCACAAAATCAAACATCATCTCCGTATATAAAAGGGGTTGGGTTAACATATTTCCGAGACTACTCCTTACTCTAACATTATAAATTGAAAACACAAATGAGCCCCATAATCACGTGTTTGAGGTACCTACCTACGTGTTCGATAGCACGTAATCAGATACGGAAACCAAGTTGCCTAAGAGGTACCGTTTGATTTAGGATTATCATTGATAAATGACCAGCCCTTGGATTCCTTCCACACATTTCATCAGTAAAATCCGTTAAATATATCTTCGGTGTCTTATTATAGTTCTATTCGAGTTCGCAATAAATACTTATTTAGGACGGTCCATAATAGTCACCCACATAATTATTGAAGATATATTCGGGACAAACCCTCCACGCTTCAACAGTCCAACTAGTTTGGACCGTTTCTGGACTGTTTTTGTTGTCAACCCGAACACACCCTATATTTAGAAAATAGACAATTTCTGTCCGAAAAAAAAGAAATACTTCTATGGAAGAGGTGAAATAAAAAATGTTTATAAACATTCTCTGGAAATAGGGACCTTTTTTTTATATGCAGATTCACACGAAAGGGAAGCCCTGTAATGTTCAAAGAACACCGTTTGAATCAAGGGACAGGAGATACGAATTAACATTCATTTTGAGCTTTTGAAGTTTGTAAGCCTCAGGTAAAACCTCTTTCGGCAAGGATTTCCTCATCCGTTCTATTGAAAAAAGATCCCTGAGCAAGAAAGGTTCGACAGGTTTCCAAATTCATAACAAAGGGGTGAGAACTCTGTACTCGTCGAGTCATGTGTGTAGATATTGCCAAGGGTAGAACGATTGATAACAATTCAGAAAAGCACCGACCGTGAAAATATCTATAGAAGAGAGGCAAGTCCCCGACCTTTCTACGAATTTCCAATGAAGTGAGCGAGTCTGTGAGCGAAGAATCACCAACAAGACGAATTGCCTTTCTCTGAATAGAATCGAGAATCCTCAATGAATGTTTTGGTGCCAAATTCCACACAACATGACTATTTTTGTGCTCGGGGGGAAGTGTTGAGGTACTTGTTACTCTTCAAATCAATATAAAAAACAAAAATCCCTTACGGAAGAAGAGAATTGAAGAGGGTATTGTCAATTTTTCTTGCTCAATTTGTGTACCAAACACACATGAATATATCATCTCTAGTTTTTGATGAACTGGTGATTGTTGGTGGGTAACAGACATCTAGCGTTGCCACATAAAATGAAAATCAGCAGTTATTTCTGGAACTGTCGAGAAATTGAAGGTGGATGTTATGAGACATTGCTTTTAAAAAATACTTCCACAGTTTTCAGTGAGATTTTAACTATAATTGTACTATATTGTTACAGTATGATGTGCGAGCTATGTATCAGCATTCTCAGTCGAAGTATATAATATTTTTTCCACAATTTTGAACCGTTCATTACATATTTGTACAATTTTTCGCTCAACATCTTTTAATAATCCAGATTGCCATTTTCACCGAAGAAGCAATGTTATTCACCGTATATCTCAAGCATATATAACATAATTTCGATATATTATCAAGAACCCTAGGAGTCCACTTGTCAACTAATGAAAAATTCGACTTCGCTGACAGGAAATAGGCGCTGTAATGAAATTCCATATGAAATTGTGAATAAAAACAAACAATGAATGAGAATTCAAGTGATAGCAATTTTGATATAGAAGCATGTACCTCGCCTGAAAGTTAGGAATGCGGCATCAATGCAAATAGCAATTTTATTTACAACCATATATGTAATGCTGTGATAACTAACGTCTTTGAAGGTTGGGAAGTGTCACATTACACACCTCTACTTCCCGCCCTCATTTCCCACCCTCATTTCATCTATTCTAGACCTTATGTGTCATTTATTGACTTTATCTGACATTCATTTATATTGGTGACAATTGTATAATCCGTAGTAACGGTAACAAAATATCTAAAATTGTTGTTGTAAATTGATTATTTTGAGAAAACCGCGTACTTGGTAATTTGTCGTTAAATGTAATATTTTAGATATGTACAGAACAAAACAGGGGTTTATTAATTTTAATCTTAATATGATGGTTGTGAATAAAAGAGCATACAAACCTCGGTAGGAAGTTTCATTCCTGTCACGAGATCATATCTAAGTTCGACGCTTTGCGTTTCGGTTAACTAACTGATCTCACGACAGGAATGAATCACTTCCCACCTCGGTGTGTAATATACTATTTTGTCATTCAAATCTAAACGACTACACTATTGAAAGTTTCTCATTAATAATCAAGGAAAGTAACATGTCTTTATCAAAATTCGCTTGGGTTAAACAATTGTTACTTCCCTTAGAGATAATGCTTGAGTCATGGTGATTTCTCAGGTATAAAAGTGGAAAACCTCATTATAGCGAAAATATTATATGAAACCGTGTGAGTATTTCTTGATATGAATGATCAGGTATTGATTAGCTTTACTCAACTGCTCTTCAAGTTAGTTTTCCCATATAGGGGCTTATCTTCGGGATGCACCAAAGATAAGAAAATTTTTTGAAAATAACGACCGCCCAATATCTAAAATTTCCACGTGTTCCAGTCCGCTTCTGTAGAACCAAAAAACTGCTGAAGCGTGGAAATATCATTGCTATGAGAATGGGATTTATTCAACGTGAGGCAGTTATATTGTGGAAAACAGGAATGAACTAGTTACACTTAAGTGTTTCATAGATTTGAGCCGTGGTGTTGGACGTCATATAAAATTTCAATATCAAATGTTAATGAAAGGTTATCGATGAGGAGGGATAAAAAAGGCGTTGCATTACACCGATTATCTTGATACGAGGGTGGGTCGAAATATTCTCACTTATACGAGGGACGTTAAAAATGTTAATAGTATCCTAGAGTAAAGTCCCCTTATTTTTTCAAATATCGAAAATTTTCATCGCCACATATACTTTGTACCTACAAAGTATACTCAGATTTAGAACTAGGGCCATCGACAGGTAAATTATATGTTGCTGGGAAAAAAGTCCAATAGGTGTAAAGAATGCAAGAGTGTTTGACAAGGAGTGATAACAATAAATCATTTATAAATATTAAAACCAGTAAATAAAATTTCATATTTTCCTGAAGTAATGAAGGATATAAACAACAAATATATATTATCTGAAAATGAACTGAGTATTCATTTTTGATAACAACAGCACAATATTTCTCGTATATTTCACACTCAACTTCATTGTATTACTCTATGACCCGTAAACTTGTGCCTTATTCAACAAAAAACACATTTTTGTATACTTTTATTATGCTGCTTATACGAGATATATCTCAATTCATTTCATTTTTATATTTTAATTCGATTTATATAGATATAATATTTTGCATTGTAATTTTTCTGAAGTTATGAAGGATATACACACCAGAAATATATTATCTAAGAATAAACTGAGAGTATTCATTTTTGATAACGACAGCACAGCATTTCTCAAATGTTTCACACCCAACTTCATTGTGTTACTCTATAACTTGTATACTTAGGCATTATATAACAAAAATCGCATTTATGGATACTTTTATTATGATATTTATAATTTCATAACCTAACTATACGAGATATATCTCCATTCACTCCATTTTTATATATTATTTCGATTTATATGATTATATATTTTATAAACTTCACGAAAGAAATGCACTTATATATTTCATTCACAATGGTGTATGATTACAACTGGCTGTAACTGATATTTCTCTGATTGAAATAGTATTAGTTTTAGAATAATACAGTTCATTCGTTGATTTTTCTGTGATTTCTTGAGATATATCAAAGAAGAATCATGTAAAAAAAATCAGTACAGGCAAAATTGATTCATTTCCTCTCTGCTGATTACAGGAGATAATGAAACCTTACATTAAAAGTGGTACAAGTTGATGACAATGCTTTATATTAGTTTGAAATATTTCCATGAAAAATATGACTCTATATGTTCGAAAACATTATGAAAAACTCACGTGAATTGAAAAAGAGTTTATCCGTAAAAATTTCAATAGACCACCTACAAAAAATGGAACCTTTCAATCACATCCTAAGAAATCACTGAACACAATATTATTAGCACTCCAAATAATCTTCTGAACAATTTGTATGTCAAAGTGTTATAGAAAGCTATTCAGATGACTCTGCAACACTTAGTATTGAGACTGCTGGCCAAAATTGATATCTATATCCTAGTAGATAGTCCTCTTCATTACTATGAAACCAATAAAATCCATTCTTCCCTCTCAACACCCAGTAGTTTCACCATTTGGATCATTTGCAATTCCTAGATAAGTAGTCTGTAACTTTTGAAACTTACAGATACTTCCACTTACAGCTTATCCAACTTGACACGATTGCGCACTGAACTGACAGTAGATTTCGAATGGCTGCTCATCATTTCTGATGAAGATGAAGTAGACA
Source organism: Zygogramma bicolorata (assembly GCA_032362365.1). Lineage (NCBI taxonomy): Eukaryota > Metazoa > Arthropoda > Insecta > Coleoptera > Chrysomelidae > Zygogramma > Zygogramma bicolorata. The sequence continues at coordinate 3,911,885 of JAVJAQ010005172.1, forward strand.
AGCTGTACATCCTAGGATTTGGCTTGAGTGTCCCCAACTTCTTGCTTATCCTTTTGATACCAAAGACACAGCTGGACTACTCTTTTTCCTGTTTGGCATTCATTTTCATATATGTTTCCTGTTGTTGAAATAACTGATCACATTCTGGTTTCATCACTTGAGACTTCAATGGCAACATCTGATCACTAACTAACATCTGTAAGTTATTGAATGAATGGAACACTCTCAAAACAACACCCTTCATAATAACATCTCGTGAAAATACTGATAACAAATCAAGTGTGTTGACTAGCATATTCGACACAACAAATATGACGTTTAGAGTTTAATCGTTTATTTAGACTTTCCCACACCTCAAATAACAAAATAACTGAATGAAATCATCCCAGAACACAGAAAACGCTTCCCAACATTTTAATTAGTTGGTTAATCATCAATCTCAGATAAATAATCGTTATAAATACAAATGTTTTTCTGGATAATATTGTTTGGATGTTATTTGAGGAGGTGAATATGACATAAAATCCTTTGCTAGGGTTTTCTCATCCCCGAAAATGAAGAAAGAGGAGTTTGGAATCCCTGAATTATCTGTTTTCAGGGCAAATTGGTATAATATGTAACAACAATATTATTAAAAAGCAAAATTGACTATTTTAGAGGTTAGGTTACGTATTTTTGATAAATTTAGATAAAAAAAAATATGAAAAATGTTTTTTTTTTCCTTGGCGACGTTTCAAGAGCTAGTCTGCCTCCTTTTTCAATTTTTTTTGAAAATTTCTGATGAGAGAAGCTCTTTTTTTACTAGCGTACGGAAAAATCCAATTTCCGCACTCATTTTAGTGTTGAAGAGTCCCTTTTCCGCAAAAGTGCGGAAAAGTAAATTTGTTAAGTTTTTTGGGGAGTTTACTGACATTTGAATATTTAAAATATATATTTGTAAGGTGGTAGTTTACGGAATGACTGGAAAATGAAGAAATTCATTAGAATGGTCATTAGGTGGTCTCGGTAGTGTAGTGGTTAGCATATCTGCCTATCAAGCGGAAGGCCGGGGTTCGAATCCTCGCCGGGCCACCGTGCTGGGTAATCGCACGTTAAAAGGTAAGGCCTCGTTGATCCATAGCTCGCACAAGTTTCGACTTCTGAGGGTTGACGTTCGTCAGCTGGTTAACGGAAACGAACAATTTTTAGAACGAACAATTATCCGATTCTTCTTGATTAAAGGAAAAGTATGTTTCAATAATTTTTTAATGGCCCTGGTATAAGCCTCATCGAATTAATTTTGAATATTAATAGACATCTGTCATTTTTCATTTGGCACTTTGAATTACCATTGCAACAGAGAAAATAAATCTGTTGCTGACAAAGCAGTTGAGAATCGAAATCTGACTTCATTGGAAAAGATTTTAGCACCTGCAATTGATTTGCAGAATGCAACAAATTTCACGTTCAAAATTAATTCAAATAATAATTAATCTGTTGATATGTATTCATTAATAAACTTTCTTTATGTTTACTTTTGGGGTTTTCCACATGCAAGTAGAAAAAATAGTGTACCTAACAATGTTAGGTAAACTACTTTTTTTTCATTGAAGGAAAGAGAAAACCAAAAAATTGATTTGACTTCCTAGATAATGTTCGAAGCACCACATTTTTGAATATTGACATTTTTATTATTCAAATATTTTCTTGTTTCTCACAAGATTTGACCTCATGAGAGGAAGTCATTGTAGAGTTGTGGTTATTGGTGTTTGACGAATATTCATTTTCAATTTGCAGAAGGTTTTGATAGAAACATATGAACGGAAATACCCTGTATTTTTTGAAAAATGTTTGTCACGGACCTCATGACAGATTGTTCGTGCCAATTTTTCAGTTTACAGTTCAAAGAGACAATACTTGAAGCTGAAACAATTCGTAATCTGCACTGAGGCTTCATTCCAAAGAGTATGCTCCATCAATAATCGTAAATTCCACGATGAAACTGGTTCAAGTTGTAATGAGCTTACTGAAAAAAAGTTGGTTTTAATAAAAAAAATTCGCAATACATTCGAGCACGTCGTATCATTGAGGCACACATTATTGAGTGAAGAGTTTTTTGCAAAGCTGATCAATAGAGGCACCTCAATTAAATTCATCATCTATTTGTATATCCAATAGATTAAAGACAGTGTCATTTGTAAACCATTTGAAGAAAAGGTAATAGTCAGGTTTCATTGTGAGGAGTTTCAATTTTTTTTGACCTGAATAATATCAAAAGATTTATGTTGTCAGCAATACAAATACAAATAATAGGGATCATTAAATCAAAAATGACAGTCACATAAATGATAAATAATAACGGCCCCAGCACACTTCCTTTGAGTACACCATGGTTTAGATTCGGAAATTAGGAAGATATGTCATCAAAAACTACAGATCGGGTTTTGTTTCAAGGGCATTCTCCATACACTTTAAAAATCTAAATTGTCCAGTGATCTATCATACGAATCAGAGACGAAAACTTCAAGAACTTGCCCCTCTTGAAATCCACGGCCTGTTCTGTATAGCACTCTTGGACGAAATCCAAATTGTCTCATGAAAAAAAAAGGATTATCATCATCATCTGATTTATTCACAAAGAAAAGAAGTTGTTTCGTTTGATTTTTCAATTTGGTACAAAAATATCTTATACGTTTGAAAAGACGAACAACAAAAGCCTCTTAGGAACAAGAAGACAGGTTCCCAAATGGGTCGTATATTACACTGATTGGACAAAGAGTTTTATCTTTTTGGCTATTTGCCGTCTTGCAACGTGTTTCCCATTCAACTTTTTTCTTCAATGACATTCTAGGACAGGACGATATTATGTAATTGACGAATCTCATAAGGATTTAAGTATATTTTTATCAGAATTTTCAATTGAACATGTTTGATTGGCTCTATTGTTGAGGAAAGTAGTGCATGCAAGGTGTCGAAAAAAGCGGATTTATTTAGAAACAAAATTATAGAGAAAAAAGTCTCCTTTTGGCGTTGTAGCACAGAATACCATCGATTGATGCCTTCAAAATTAATAAGAATTAATACTGACCTTCATAAAAAGGGGTGTGAAGAGAATATTATGACTTTCAGCATCAGTAAAACAAATATCATTTCTTTCGATGGTGTTTCGGTTGATATCTACTTGAATAACAGATTTATAAGCAATTCAGTGAATCACAGATTTCTAGGACTTGTGATTGATAACAAATTTGGCAATCATATAACAAAACTTTGAATTGAATATTATCATTGCAAATGTTTATTTTACTCTGACCGAGACATATCTACGTTATGGTATCTGTTTTCGGTGATCTCGCTCTCAGTATCTATTTATCATGGTTTTCTCTCCCCAAAAGGGGATAATTAAATACCTATATGTTAGAATCAATTAGAATTGATGATGAGGTTGGTGAGGAAGCAGTAAATCAAAAATGATACCCTTCAAAGAGCAGCCAAATAGCCTTGTTCTCCAACCGCCTGGATACGACCCTTTTATATTCACTTATTTTCTAAAAAAAAGGAATATCACAAGTTATTGCTCGGTTGCCATGGTTATTGTAACGAAATGTGTGAAATTCGACCTAGTACAAAAAATGAAATGAATATTTACCCACTGAAGAAAAATGTCTGCTTACCTGCAATTTTCTTTCCTAGAAGTCATATCGAATCTAATTTGAAATATCAACAAACAGTTCATCCACACTTTCCTTACTATGGAATTGAGCTTGATTTATTTATGTATCATTTTTTTATTCAATTCAATATCCCGTCAACGAAAGATTGGTCACGGCGGTAATCTGTCACAAGAATTTGACATCATGAAAATTTGAATTCATATTCATTTATTTGATAAATATCGATCACAACTTTTAGTAGCAGAATATTCAGAATATAAATTAATTGACTGATAGTGATATTTCTTCCAACAAAATCAGTTATAAACCTCCTAATATTAGAGAATTGGCGAATAATGCAATCATTGAACTGCTACTTACCTGTTTTAAGTGTCAAATTGAGTTTTCAAAGAATTTCAATATTAGCGATGGGAGAAAAAAAGTTTGTGAACAATTGGTATAAAAAATTAATTTCCGGACTCGTAATATTGCTGGACTCCGCTTAGCGTCTTCCGGTAATTCTACAACTTGCCCTGAAAACATGCATTTTTTATAGTTTTTGAACAACTAACTATTCCTCTCAAAAGGAACTTGGTGTATGGAAATTGCTTGAAAATACTTATGATGAATTTGCTAGAACAGAGTAGACAAAGTGTGACCATTTTGCGTTATTTAACTCTAATAGTTATTACATTATCTCAGAATCAGTGTTGTGTGTATTCACACTCTTCACCCCTATTTCCTTTTCCAAACCATATTTTTTCGTTTCCTTAGAGTGTTAAGTCGGAGGATTTCCTGTCCAGAAACCGGTAACAAAATCATTAACACAACTGATTTTCCATAGAGTCCATTTTATTTACACCACATCTAACAATAAATCTGCTAGTCTTTTTACCATTATAAGTATCTTCAAGCGATTTGTTGCTGAAATAAAAAACTCCAGACAGTTTTTCAATATCTTCGTGAATACACCAGCTATAGGTGAAAAGCAAATAAATTTTATAACAAAATTTATAACGTTTTAGTATTGATGCGAATCAAAATAATATGCCATCAACTGATGCTCTATCTCTCACCGTTCAAGAGATATCAGAATAAAAACTGAAAAATAAAACTTCCTATGTTTTTATATCACTTATATCTGTAAATTTGTTAGAATGTTTGTTGAGAAAGTAAAAATGTTCTGGAATCCATATTTTTGGTTTTCTCTCCCATAGAACTGAAAAGGAAAAAGCTTTAAGTTCTTATTATAACTGTTTTTTGGGCAAATTGGTATATTTGCAATATCGAAAAAAGAAACCTCATCAATACGTACTTTTTTAATAAATTTGTCTCTCCAATGTTATAAAAATACGATACGTACCTGACAAAATAGTCAACCAATTCTGCATCTTATTTATATTGAAGGTACGTATCAGAGAAAATATACCAATTTCCCAAAAAACAGATATTTTGAGAAATCAAAGCTTTTCCCTTTATGTCTAGGTTAGAGAAAACCTAAAATATGGATTCCAAAACATTTACATCTGTGACTAATTCTCATTTGTAATAGTGGTAAAGTGGTATAAAACCATAGAACTTTTTATTTTGATGATCTCTTACCACATAAAGGCTACTTCCACCAATTCATCAGATATCAGAATCATTAATGTTGTGAAATAATTTTGTAATTCGTCAAAACTACAATTTTTTATGAAGCTCCAGCCTTCTGAAATTGTATTTATTCAATATTTTCCCTGTCCTGCGAGTATTTTCATAGCTTTTTTTCGTGGCAAAGTAGCTGTATTTGATTTCATTGCAAAAATGAATCTGAGATAACAGTGAATATAATCATCTGACATAAAATTGACCACGATTAATTTCACTTAATTTGTTGCCATCCTGTATATTCGTGTAGATGAGCAGTCGTACGTTTTTCGAAATCAAAACTGAAACAAATGGGATTGATACTTCCCCTTCACCAATTTCACTTCCACCAGTTTTTATTATAATCATCACCGTCGCAAAATTCGTTCACCAATTCTCATACTCTGGCTCCTTGAAAGCATCCTGAAGCCAACTCTGGCGCATCCTCTCTCAACACTCAGATATATAAGTGATTAGAGGGTTGTTCTTATCATTCTGTGTTGAAAATTCTTCGCGACAAAATGGTGAGTACCTCACTTGGCTTTTTTAGTCTTGTTCGCAGTCTGGTCCAGTCACGGATATATTTGGCGGCCAGTTTGTTGTTTTAACCGGACCTTTTGGTTCTGCGGTAACATTTGATGTTTCATAATGACGGTTTGTACAAGTGACAGTGTGCGATCGGATCTAAAAAGGTGTTGAAAATTTGTTCCTTCCGACAATTGCCTGGGAGCAAATGCTCAACTAGAACCTATTTCTTCTTCTCCATTTTGAAAAAGTGACCTATTCAAATTTATTTAGGAGAATTGAGTTCTCCCAAAAACTATTTTCTGAAAAGAAACTTCAGAAAAGATAGTGCGCTTACCAATATTGTTCAAAACTATTATGGCATAACCACCCAAAAATTCCAACTGGTTCCAGCTGTAATTGTTGATTATGGCTATACGAAACTTTATAAGCATATGGTAAAACCTATCTTCCATTCCCGTGGTTAGTATCTTCATCAAAAATTTGAGGAAACCAACTTCATCTTACTCAAAAACTCAGCCTTCGTTTGCTTTTGCAATAGAATAATTCAGATTCAACAACAATATTTGGTTGAGTAATCATCTCAAAATGAAGATTATATAATATTTGGAAGTGTTCGATCTTATCTTTCATTCTTTGTAATAACTGAAATATTTTTTGTCAGAAAGGTTTTCAATAACCAACATGCCCTTGGATAAAACTTCTTGTCAGTCTAATTAAGAGTTACGTAATCATCAATCATTTTTCTTTTTGTTTGATTGAATCAAGTAACCGTGAAAGAAATTTGAACATGATGAGTTGTCTTGATTTTCAAATCGAATAATGTTTTGGAAAAGATAACAACTAGGCAACCAATAGCAAACATATTCGTATGATAATGAACCAATTTGAGCGCCTTTTGAAATTTTTATCCATACAAAACAGTTCTTGTTTTAGCTAACTCATCATACACTTTTCTGTATGAGATCTGTATATTTATTTATTTTTATTTAGCAACCACTTTAGAAACACGAGTCTCTCCAACAACTCAAACATGATTTGTCATCCGATCATGTTTTACTTTTTGGTTACTGAAATTATGTTATTGCAGAAATCGTTGGGTCGTTTATTCATTCTATAATTTCAATCGATTACAAATTCAAGTTTCAAGGTATATACAGAAAACGGAAAAAAGGTTTAGTTACCTTTATCGCATTGATTTCTACATATTATTTTTCAATTCTACTGAATGAAATCGGTCGATACTTAATGATAATCTATAATTGATGTTATATTATACACCTAAAGTGTGAAGAAAGTTATTAATAAATCTACTTTTAATGATACAATGTAACAACAAATATTAATTTTGCAGACACATATCAATCAGCAAAGTATTACTTTTCTTGCCTAGGCAGCAAAAGTAATACTTTGCTGATCGATATGTGCCTGGAGGAGTAGGTTCTTTTAAGCCGCTATCACTTTACTATAAAAATAACGATATTTTTCCACAAATCTGTCAGAAATATAATCAGAATGAAAATATTATACATTTGCATAGCAACCAAAAATTCCCACACTTGCGATTTCTATCACATGTTGTTTTAATTTATCACTACAGGAAAAATATAAAAATTGTGAGAATTGTAATGATTTGAAAATACAGTATCCCACATTTATCATTATGAAAAATCGGAGAAAGTAAGTGTTCAACACGGCTGCGAAGTAGATTGACTGCCTTAGCTGAATTCCTAGACTTGCTACGCTCGGCTATGAACTATCAGCCGCAACAGGCCTTCTACTACTTTGCCGCCTAGTAAAACAGCTATTTCCACTACTTACACTGAAATATCAACATCTACTGATTCAGATTTTCATTTCCAGTGAAGGATTAACAATATTCACCGTGTTTATCACGAGAATTTCGATACATCAAGTAGTCTAGAAGTACAGTTTTCATACAAACTAAAAAAAGAATTTTGACTTGGCTGTCAGAAAATAAACACTGTATTACAATTCTAGATGAAATTGTTAACCAAAATAATAGTGATTTTGATATGCAAGCATGTACCCCGCCTGAAGTTATGACGGCGACAATAGACAAAACAACAACTTGTTGCCATCCAAATCGAAGCGGCTATACAAACAATTTTTCATCATTCACCTAGGTTGAATATTTCCCTCATATATAAAATGTCCTATAAGAGCAATGCAATTATCGAAAACTCACAGCGGTAATTGCATTGTATCAAGTTACCATAACAACACATTAGAAACCGTATCGCTAGACATCAGTAAACAACAAAAATAAATGTCAGATAGACTTCAAGAATAGAAAAACATTTCGCGATTTGGTGAGTGCTCCAAACAATCTATAGAGGAAAGTATAAATGAACAAAAAATAACATTTCATTGAGAATTTCTTCATTCGTGAAATATTCCAATGAATTACATTCGTGCATAAAAATGACTAGATAATTTTGCATTCAAGCGTGATATCTTATACAAATTGCATTCGATTATTTTCATATTTTGTAAAAGAGCCCTCGTCCTTCGGACTAGGGCACTTTCGCCAAAATATGAAAATAAACTTGCAATTTTTAGGTATCATTCTTTCTTGTAAAATTATCGGTTATTTTTATGTACTCGTGCAATTATAACCGAAAATGGGGTCTTTCTGATTAGAACATAATAATACTTTATAATTGTGATCTCTTAGGTGAGTAATGGAAAAAATGCATAAAACATATCACAGAACCTCATATACTCTCAAAAGAATGTATTTTTGAGTCATTATTATGCACAAAGTTGTGAGTGCTTCAACTTCACCATCTGAAAAATTATCCAATTTTGCATATTCCATAATTGACCAATTTTTACCGCGAATCTATTGAGAATATTGACATAATTGAAAAGGTTTCTGGAGGAAACTTCGATTTTAACAAGGTAGTGTTTTAACTGACAGATTTATTTTAACTTTTTCGTTACGGCCATAAGAACTGACAAATGAAAAATATCAGATGATTATTATTTGATATTCATTCGATGAGGCTTATTATTTTATTGAAAGTGATAGCAGAATTCTAATGAATTTCTTCATTTTTCAATAATTCTGCAAACTACAACCATACAAATATATATTTTACATATTCAAATGTCAGTATCCCCCAAAAACTTAACAGATTTACTTTTCCGCATTAGTGCTTAAATAGTATATTGTTTACCAGGTAGGGAAAGCAACACAGGGTCCAGGCATGTGGTTTTTCCTACGAGGTAAAAACAACTCTTCTGCAAATCGTTTGAAATTTGGCAGATATTAAATAATTTTGAAAAAATTGTAAATAATTTTATTTGATAATGAATGGGGCTTTGAAATTCGTAATAAAATTACTTAGGTTACTATGAAAACTGTTTTCAATCATCCATACAAAACATTAACAACTGTTAAGAAATATTATCAGTAAGGAAATCCTGATATTTTCTTTAAGAAATTTTTTCTGGAAAGTCGAAATTCCCTAGCGTTTGCGGAAAAAAGTTTTTTACGAAAAATCTGTACAATTAGTAATATGGATTGAAAATTAATGGATTACCAGTATTATTTTCTGAAAATTTGATAACCTAGCAAAGATCTTTCGAAAATTCACCCGTGCCTTGATGTTGATTGTAACTGAATCAGCAAATACTTCCTATACTAAAGTGAAACTGGTAGATTTTTCATTTTGTGTGTTACGTTGACAAATTGGATCAAACGGTGTCAACTTAATCTGCCACTCATCTTAATTATTTAATCAACTCTAAGTAGAACATTTTTAACTGAAATGCTGACCCATCATCTCGAGGAAAGATTAGCAGAATTATTCTTATCGCTCTCTCACAACTCCCAAGAGATTTGTGATAGTGCTTCTTACCTCTTGACTGTTGCACTTTTGATGGCATTGAACGATATCGCCATTTCATACAGGGGAATTCTTGATCAAATTATTATTCATTTTCAGATTTCAATAATTGTTATGAACTGAACAAATTGTCACATACTCCAAGCTAAGGAGTGTTTCTTTTCAGACACGATGAAAAGGCACAGAAAAAATGTGCATGCCATTTTTTATCGTAATCGACCCTTTCATTTCATAATCTTCGTTTCAATTGTGTACAGTGCGACTGCAAAATATGACGTGATCACAAACATTTCGAGTTTTGAGTATTTCATTCATTTGCAATTTGTAACGAAGTTTCAACACATTTTCTCTGTTTTTGATCGACAGAATATAAATTCATTTGCTTTGGTAATGAATAGATCATTTTTGAACTTTCAAATGGTAGCATAACCCTTCATCTAATATATGTTCATCTGTGACTCTCCCGAATAACTCGAATGAGTTTATAACACTCAAATTGAGAAAACTTTTGAATTGTTCACTCATTCTTTCTATTAGGAAAAACAGAGAGTATTTGTGATTTTTTTTATTTCACTCCTTCCTTAGAAGTTGTAATTTAACGATTCCTAAAACTCTCATGCTATAAAAAAAAGTTTTCACAATGACCGTTTGTTTTGAGAAAATATTCTTGGGTATTTTTCTTCTCTGAGAAAAATAGTTCTTCGAAACTCCATTGTTTTCACAAAACCTATCAGGTTTTTCAATAAACGTTCGTATTATTGTTGACATACAAAGCCAACTTGTCAATCAGAAAACAGGAAAGGAGCAAAAAATCTTCCACTCAGTAAATATCGATCGAAATACTCTACGGATGCAATTTATTTCTTACTAATTCATCTAGCAGAAATTGTTCATCGCTGGAAACCACTCAAAGATAGATAATGTTGATTGACTTTTCTCATCATGTTTCTTGTCGATAGGAGACTTTCCGTTTCGATATTTATACATTCTACAGCTTGACAAGGGTTTCGACAGCCCTCTCGTAACGAGAATTCCAAATTAAGAACGGATTTTGTACGATTGATTTGAAAAACTTCAAGTGCCTTCACAATAAAGGATTATTGAAACTACGAAATGAAGAAAAGGCTCAATCATTCCGGTTAGTGTAGAAAAGTCTTCCATAATTATTATGGGCAGTTTCATTCATCGGAATCCTAATGCTCAGTTTTTTATATACAGTGCGGTCTTGAAAAGTATCCTTCAACTTCACTTTCGAACACAAAAGTCATCGAATGAGTAATTTTTTCTTAGAGAAAAATATGACGTCACTCGTTGTCGATAGGGAATTTTCACACATATGTACTTCCCGAATACCCACATGAAAAAACATGTCCGTTGTGGGGCTTGAATTTACTATCTCCGGTTTGCCAAGTTCCCTACATACACATAACGCCACAGTGGCGATTTGTGTACATTGGTCGAAGTCGACAAGCTGTGTAAACTTGTTTCAAAGAACATTATATTCGTTCCATAGTTTTCTGGGTTTGTAACCTACCACAATATGAAAGAATAAGAATCAATATTGAAATCTACACAAGTGTAGAAGGGCAGATTTCAAATCTACCCCGAAAAGTTGCTACGTCTATTGAAAAACAGTTCTTTTTGGAAAGAACACGTCCAATTAGTCAGCAACTTCTCGTATAACTCAAGATTATCAAAACTCATACGCAAATTCCTGTTCAAATGCAAATTTCTTTTCGTAATTGACATTTGTCAAATATTTGACATTTGACATAACATTTTGTCCTTCAGGAGGGGCAGCCATCCGTGATCCATGTCAAGCGAACTCATAGATATGCATTCTTCACCAGACAGCATGATGAAAGCAGATTCCTTTAATTTTCATTTTCCTGCCATTGCTCTCTTTCGTCATAACTTAAGTGTCGTTCCATTCTACTGTGTGATCTTCATCGGCAGTAACAATGTGCTCTGATATTTTAGAACCACCTATCTGTCTGTTCCTGATGTACCTACATCTTGTGCTCACTCTTTCGCACTTCCAATGGTCGAGACGTTTCACCGATATATTTTTGACCGTACGAACAGGGAAGTTGATGAAGTCAGTATTTTGTGTTTTCTATTGTGTTATTTGGTTTGGTATGTGTCAGTATTGAGCTTAAAGTATTTGTTGTTTTGAATGTTGCTGCAACATTATACCTGTTGCCGATCCGTTCTATCTTTTCAGACAATCGAGGGACATGAGGTATAACAGGTTGTGTATTTTGTGAAGGTTGTATGCCTTTATTGTGGACTGTGTTCGAATTTTCAATTGCTGTAAAAGTTTTTTCTATGAATTTTTTTGGATATTCATTTCCTTTCAATAATGATTTTATGAAATTTATTCCATCATTGGTTTTTTCTTGTGAGTTACATATAATTTTTGTTCTATCATAAAGGCATTTTACTATACCTTTCTTGACACTTGTGTGGTTTGAGGTGTAGGGAGAATATCTGTTGGTGTTTTCTTTCTATATACACTTGTGTCTACATGGCGTGTCGATTTCTTTATCATTAAATCTAGCGAACCTTTTGCTAATAAAAGTTCCTCATTTTTATTCAATATTCGGGAAGATAGATTAACAACGATTTTCTCGGCATACTTTTCTTATTATTCTTTTAATAGGCAAAATTTGAGTTATACCGTATACGAGAAGTTACTGACTAATTGAACTTGTTCTATCCAAAAAGAACTGTTTTTCAATAGACGCAGAAACTTTTCGGGTGGAATGAAAATTTGTTCTTTCACACTCGTCCAGATTTCAATATTAATTCTTATTTTTTCAGATTGAAAAGTAGGTTACGAACCCAGAAAAGAACGGAACAAATATCCACCACAAAATAATGACGTTCAAACAGTAGTTAGATTCGTGTTCGATACGTAAACGTGTAAAAATCTAGTTTTGTCCTTCATGTTCTCAACGAAGATCATAAGATATGTTTGATTCATTCACATATACTTTCCTACCTACACAGCAACGACAGGCATTGGGTTACATAGAAATCACTTTTTCTTGCCCAATTTGTATTATTATTATTATTATCACTCTTTATTAGCAAATAATGGTCTTTAGTACAATCAGTCACTTATAAAATACCAATCATATATAAATAGAAACAAGTCACATTGTAAAAATAAGAATCAAGACACTTCAATATATTCAATACATTTTCTTTTGAACGAATTTAATGAATCACAGCTTTTTATATGACTAGGCAAATTATTGAATGCAATCAGACCAGAACTATACAAAGAGTCACAAACCTATATGCTCTCTGTTGATATAAAAATTTCCTAATCTATTTCTAGTGGAGTGTGTATGTAAGTTAACTGATCACTCAGATAATTTGGCAACATATTGTGTTTGATTTTAAAAATATATATTAGCATATTCAGTGTTATCCTTTGTTTTGCAGGCATAAGAGACAGTGATTCCAACATGTATTTCACAGGTGTGCGTTTATTACAACTAAGAATTACCCTCATGGATCTGTTTTGAAGCTTTTCATCTTGCAGTTGTCTTAAACGATGTTTTCTACCTATCAACATGAATTTTGTTTTATTAACATTCAACTTGAGGCCGTTGTCGCATAACCATTCGTTTATATTTGATAGTTCCTTATTTAAACAATCTGAGATTAGTGTCGTCGGCAAACAGTTTTACCTTACATCTTTTTACATGCATCACAATGTCATTTATGTACAGTAAGAATAGCAGTGGACCCAATACTGACCCTTGAGGGACCCCTGAGATTACATTTGAAGTACTGGATGTCACTTGATTATATTTAACCAATTGCTTCCGATATGTGAGGTATTCAGTGAACCATTTTAATACATTATGATCTAGTCCATACTTATTTAACTTCATTAAAAGTAACTCAATGTTGACCGTCTCAAATGCTCTTTTGAACACCTATAATATGTTTTTTAGATAGGTTAAATTTCCATGAAGAGATTAGAAATTGCAGTGCCGTTTTGCATGAATGGAATTGCCTAAAACCAGACTGCTCTTTAATCAAAATATTATGCTTCGCTATAAACTTCATTAACTGATCTTTTACTGTGATTTCTAATATTTTCTCATACATTGGTTGAGTATTAATGGACCTAAAATCAGATCCTAAAAAAGTGTTCGTTATTTCTTCAATAGGAACAATGGTTGCAATTTTCCAACCATCAGGAAAAGTTCCAGTGGTTAACGATAAATTGATCAAATTCTCAAGCATATGGAAATTGAATCAAATAGCAAACATAGAAATATCTACATCCACACAAAGCAAAATAGAGAGATATTTGTAAAAAAAATCTCACTCACCAGGATATTTCATTCAAACCCAGACAAGATCTTGTTTCAATTCTTTTTCACCAGAAACAACAAACTCCATTGTCTCTACAAAAATACCCAAGTTACTAATTATCATTATGGTTTGTTCCGTAGTTTTCAGGGTTTGTAACCTACCACAATCTGAAAAAATAAGAATTAATATTGGAATCTATACAAGGGTAGAAGGGCAGATTTTCAATCTACCCCGAAAAGTTGCTGCGTTTATTGAAAAACAGTTCTTTCTCGATAGAACAAGTCCAATTAGTCAGCAACTTCTCATTTAAATCAAATTTGACTATCAAAAAATAATGAGAACTAATAAAAAAAAATGTATATATATATATATATATATATATGAAGAAAAAACCGCTTCCGAACAGTAATCACTATGGTGATATACTCAATGTTTCGAAGATTTAAATTGGACTAATATCATGAAAAAATCTTTCATTTATATGTATACCAAATTTCGAATCTTCCACCTAATCGGGAAATGTGAAAAATATGTCAAAAAGACCGTAAAGTTGCGATGAACTCTTTCATCGGACCTCCGATCTCACAAATGCAAATTCTGATGCCATCCATACAATGTATCGGCAATCAAATCGGTAAATGATGGAAATTTCCGAAACACCTCGCCTTCACAAGGCGAAAACGCCGCCAGGCAAACGAATCAAAAAAGTTGATATGCATTAAGGCAAGGAAAAAAACCAAAAACACATTCTAATTATACCGATATTCATTTTACAAGTTTTTAATGAACGGCCACATAAATTACACTTGCTTGGATAAGTGCCATGCAGGCAGATGGATTTAATTTATCGCTTAATTTACCTGTGAATTTCAAGCAGACTCACAACTATCAATTTACAACTCGAAAGTACCAATTATAAAATTAAAAAAGATGCCATTAAAAATGTATCAATGGAAGAGATGATGATGGGATTGGATTGAAAAGGATGAATGGTAATCTCGGGCGTAGCCTCCGCAAGGGCGCACCCAAGGGGGGGGTTTCAGGGGTTATAACCCCCCCCCCCCGAAATAGACCCGAAATTGAATAATTAACTATTACTACCAAATACCAGAAGAGCAAAACACAAAACACATGCAATATTAATATTGCTAATTGCTATAAATAATATTTGCCCATGCTGCATGGTTCGTTTTTGTCAATTTATCCTTCACACTGCACTCTGAAAATTAGACATCAGTTTCAAATTTTATATTTTTAATATATATATATATATATATATATATATATATATATATATATATATATATATATGCTGGCTGGAACTTCCGGTTGATCCGCGTCTGGAAAGATTTACTTGTCTACGTTTCGACTCCCATTTCGGAGCCATTTTCAAGACTTAGTGACCTTGCGTCTAGGTCTGAGTTGTCTCACTAGCTGGCTATCATCACTGGAGATCGAGGATAGAAGGTTGGTGGGATTTAAGGGTTCATTAGTAGTTATGGCAGGATCAGGTATCGGACGGTCGATGGGAGGTTCGAACGGATTGGTTCCCAAGTCGGAGTGAATAGAAGTATGTCGGACCAAAAGTGGTTTCCAGGTATTGGGGAGTCTTTGAGAATCGTCGCGTTTATTGAGACAGTTGGGACGTTTTTCGATTTCAATGGCTTCACGGGTAATTCTGGTTTGGAGGGTTTTGGCTGTGGCAACGGTTTTGGTGTTTTTGAAATCTATTTTGTGGCCTGTTTCTAGATGATGTTGGAATAATGCTGAGTTTGTGTCAGAATTACGGACTGCTAGTTCGTGTTCATATGCTCTACAGGACACTCGTCGGTTGGTCTGGCCGATGTATGTTCTGGGACAGTTAGAGCATGGTATTTCATATATTCCTTGGGTTTCATTGGGGATTGTGTCTTTGGGTGTTCGAAGGTAGGTGGATATTTGGTTGTTAGCTGTGAAAATGGTTTTGATGTCATGTCGTGTCAGAATTCGACTTATTTTATCAGTAACACCATGAATATATGGAAGGAAAGCTTTTTGTCGTTCAGGTTCGTCCTTCGGGGGTCTAGGGTGAAGATCTCGGGTTTGCTGGAGTTTAATAGACTTGTGGATTTGGGAATCGGAAAAATCGTTCTGGGTAAGTGCGGATTTGAGCTTTTCCATTTCATTGGATCTATTGTGGTTATCGGTGAGTTTGAAGGACCTATGTATGAGAGAATTCAGAACCGAATTCAATTGTGCTGGGTGATGATGAGACTTGGCATTGAGGTACCGGTTTGTATGGGTTGGTTTGCGGTAGACGGTGTGAGTGAAAGAATTGTTGGACTTCCTGATGAGAACATCCAAGAATGGGAGGGAGTCGTCCTTTTCTATTTCCATAGTGAATTGTATGTTGGGGTGAATGGTGTTAAGGTGGGTCAGGAATGTTAGTAGGGTTTCAAACCCAATGAAACCCAAGGAATATATGAAATACCATGCTCTAACTGTCCCAGAACATACATCGGCCAGACCAACCGACGAGTGTCCTGTAGAGCATATGAACACGAACTAGCAGTCCGTAATTCTGACACAAACTCAGCATTATTCCAACATCATCTAGAAACAGGCCACAAAATAGATTTCAAAAACACCAAAACCGTTGCCACAGCCAAAACCCTCCAAACCAGAATTACCCGTGAAGCCATTGAAATCGAAAAACGTCCCAACTGTCTCAATAAACGCGACGATTCTCAAAGACTCCCCAATACCTGGAAACCACTTTTGGTCCGACATACTTCTATTCACTCCGACTTGGGAACCAATCCGTTCGAACCTCCCATCGACCGTCCGATACCTGATCCTGCCATAACTACCAATGAACCCTTAAATCCCACCAACCTTCTATCCTCGATCTCCAGTGATGATAGCCAGCTAGTGAGACAACTCAGACCTAGACGCAAGGTCACTAAGTCTTGAAAATGGCTCCGAAATGGGAGTCGAAACGTAGACAAGTAAATCTTTCCAGACGCGGATCAACCGGAAGTTCCAGCCAGCACATTTCTGACCGCGGAAGCCTAGCCGATCATATATATATATATATATATATATATATATATATATATATATATATATATACACGTTGAGATGTACTTTCGAACTTCGAAACTTAAGATCAACCCCCCCCCGAAAAAAAATTCTGGGTGCGCCCTTGAGCCTCCGGAGTCTCGATTGCTGGTTCAGTGGTAATGGGTAACGAAATTACCATCAATTGTGAACAACATATGCATGATTTTTGTTGTCTTGAAATAATCATTCACAACTTCATAACGTAGGAGAAATTTAAATAGGCTTGAAATAATTCAAAGTATTTTTCAAAGTGATTTTGAAAATATTGCGTGCGCTTTGAATGAAATCACTCGGCATGCCCCGTGGTTGTTGACTCCAAGGTTTTCAGTTATTCTCATACATATTTTCAGTTTGAATGAAGATGACGCCTGCAAAACTCTACCACTAGGAGCGCCACCACTGCATGTACCTTTGACAGCCTCTCAAGTCAAATGACAACAATTCAAAACATTAAACGTCCCTTCTTTGCAATCATTAAGAATATAAAGATTTACATTCGGATGTAAAAATGTAGGTACGCATTTATTTCCAAAAGAAACAAAACTGAAAAAGCAGTGGGAAGTAGCCCTGAAAAGAAAGAGCTTTCAGGCTTCTGAACATTCTAGATTATGCTCCAGTCACTTACAAAAGAACGTAGCAGGGCTAGTAGATGGTTATTATGATGATTTTTAACGAAACACCTCTGTAATCAGTTTGAATTTTTTACCTTTCACTCAGATCTTTTTGTTTTCCTTTGAGGGATCCACCACGTTCCCTCAACAAACTTCTCAGTTCTGGTGCAGACAAACTTCCATATCTATCGGTTGGAGAAAACATCCTTATGATTCTTAAATATCTTTTGAAAATTATCATTAAAATAAAAATAAAACATAACTTGCAAAATCACTCGTTAGGCACATGCAGTCGTGCTGCCACCTACTAAAAGCTTTGGGCTTTGGGTCATCTTTCCCATTGCTATTCGCGATAGAAAATAAGATCGCAGCGCTAGCGCGGAGAAACGCAGAACTGTCCTTGGTTAGATTGTCATGTTTATATTTGCATGTGTATATATGGAGCTTCGATGTTATCGTGTTCCTTTTGTTCATGAAATTTTCAATTTCTCATTACGTTCTGTGTGAGAAGGGACTCAATCGTCAGTTGAATACTTGAAGAACATTTCATTGAACGAATTCGAAAATTTATCATTATCAAAACATTGTAAAATTCGAAAGACTCGAGGTTCTTTCCAGATGATACTTGGATTTATGAGTTTCTGCTATCAAGTCGGGCTTACTGAAAGAATATTGCATAATTTAATGATTGGTGCACACCTGGAATAATTCGGTCACTTGAATAGAGAGAGAGAATATGTGTTTATTGTCCAAGATACAAAATCTTATTGACAAACACTGGTAAAAGGAAAACATGTAAATAACTACATTCAGATAACTATACAATTACACAATTACATGAAAACAATATACTTAAATACTCACATCTAGGTAAAAGTACACATATATCATTACATATAAGCACAGTCAATTTCATATATTTTCGTCATTAAAATATTCTGTCAGATTATAATAGGCTTTAGATGTCAGTCTTCCATGTAACTTTTTCCTGAAGGTTTTGAGAGAATCTATGTTCTTTATGTCTGCAGGTAGCTTATTATACATTTTGACACCACCGTAAATTATCGAGTCTCTGATCAGTGTGGATTTAGGGATGATCAATGACAGATTCGCTGCATTTCGTGCAGTTCGATTGTTATTTTCATATGAAGCTTTATTCTTGTATATTAGACATGTAGTTTCTAAAATGTAGATTGCGGTTGGTGTCAGTATTTCGTGTTTCCGGAAAAGAGGTTTGCAGGAACTCGACCTATTTACTTGACACAAACAACGCACCGCCCGCTTTTGCAGTAAAAATACACTCTCAAAGAGTTCATTACTACACGAACCCCAGAACTGAATTGCGTACCTCAGGTTTGATTCAATGAGAGCAAAATAGACATTTTTGGCCGCGGCATAACCTAACTCTTTAGCTGTAGATCGGAGGGCAAAACAGCCGGATGACAATTTTTTGTTTAGCAGGCTAATATGATTTGAGAATTTCAAATTGGTATCTATGTTGAGTCCCAAAAATTTTATTTTGCTGTCTGATGGTATGGAGTCAGCACCTTTTTCTATATCCGGAAGAAGACATTTAAATGTTAGTAATTTTGTTTTATTAAAATTCAGACAAAGAAAATTTGCATCACACCACGACTTGATTTTTTGTAGGTCTCTTGTAACATTTTTACGAAGCAAATTCACATCTTCGGAGTGCCATAGAATGGTAGTGTCGTCAGCAAACAAAGTGAAAGCACCAGATATATCCAAAAGAGAAAGATCATTTATATAAAGGAGAAATAGATATGGACCTAAAACTGATCCTTGGGGTACTCCCCAATTAACGTTTAGTAATCCAGATGTATGGTCAGTTTTAACCAGTTGGTTTCGCCCTGTCAAATACTGCCGCCACGTTCTTGCCTACATTGATGTTGTTGTATGCCATTTCTAGACAATTAAACATGGCATCAGACGTATTCTTGTTATTCCTGAATCCAAATTGTTCATTGCTTATTAATTTGTTTGCTTCAAGATAATTTATCAGTCGAATTTTCACGAGCTTCTCTAGCACTTTTCCTAGATAGAAATATAAAATGTATTCAATGGATTTAAGCAATAATAGGGGATCGGAAGTGGCAGTTTTCAGCTGGTTGATGTGATTCTCCCTCATTAGAATTACACACTGAATTATACAATAGCACCCATTCCGTAGATATTGTTTCAAATATTACCTGATTTATATCCAGGACTAAAAAACAACAAAAAGTAAATATACGCTCACGATGAATAAAAGCAGCAAACCTTCCAATCATTTCACTGGAATATTTCCACACTCCTTGAAAATTCCCACAAATTATAAAAATCCAAAATGACTAAAGAGTCAACCATTGAGTGTTCTCGCAAAAGTCGATAGGGGGCGTATCGCCTATTTTCTATCGCGAATACAGAGCATGGAAGAAGCTTTCTTACAAGTATTGCATTGTACCGAAGTGCGAAAACACTATAGTAGTTTACCTAACAAGTGCGGAAAGTGATACTTTTCCGCACGCGATTGCAGATGGCCGAACGACGCGTTAGCGGAGTTCGGTCAGCAATCGCGTGCGGAAAAGTCACTTTACGCACGTGTTAGGAACACTGTTTTTTCTACTAACGTGAGGAAAAACCCAGAAGTTAACACAAAAATATTATTACTAAATACATATCAACAAGTGAATTATTATCAATATTATTAACGAGGGTGCTATTTGTTGCATTCTACAAAATGATTACAGAAGCTGAAATGTTTTCCAGAAGTCAGATTTCCTTTTTCTACTCCTTTGTCAGCAACTTGGCTGAAAGAGGTCATAAAATTTGTTCTGATAAGGTAGTGTTTTGACTGACACATTTATTTTTTCTATGTTGCTACGGTAATTCAAAGTGACAAATGAAAAATGTCAGATGTTTATTATTATTTTACTTTCACTACATATACAATGGGCCACTAACAAAATTTTCGAAACATACTGTTTTTTTTATTAAAAATTATAGCAGTACTCTGATGGAGTGTCACGATGGAGTGGCTATTTTTATAAAAAAATATATTTCCTCTACACCCATTATTCTAGAGAGGTTCTGTTCAGAAATAAGTATTGAACTATGTGGTATTGAACTTCCAAATTTAGAAATTGTTTGTCTGTATAGATCTTGTAATGGTGACTTCGGTACTTTTTTGATTTATTTGAGAATGCACTTCAATATCTTAACGTTGCAAATTCCAAGGTGATAATGGCTAGTAAAGCATTCATTCTTCAAAAGAGAGTAATCGGAATAATGGCAAGCGTTCATCATCGTGAACATTGCCGCCCTCTTTTCATCCATTTTCAAATCATGCCGCTTCCTACTTTATATATTTACACGTGTTTATTAGAAATTAATGAAACTAAGCATAAATACTTTTATATATATATATATATATATATATATATATATATATATATATATATATATATATAAAAATATAAAAGACTAACTTCTAGAATGAAAAGTTTGGCTTTCATTCATTCAATTTAAAGTAAAAATCAAAACAGTTCTGTTGAAACATTGTTTTTATAGTGTCAATGAGTATCTTGTTTAAAACAAGAATGAATTTGATTATATGTGATGGACACTCCACACCTTAATGTTCATTCCTAATCAGTTACTACTTTGTCCATAATCATTTACTCTGTGTTTTACATTTTATCTGTTTTGCTTTGGACGTTCTACTATTACATTGTATATTGTAGTGAAATAAACACTTCTACTTCTATATATTTCAAATGTCAGTATACTCCCCAGATTCACTCTTCCAAACTTAAAACAGTACAGAATAGTGGATTTTTCCGTACGCTTGCAGAAAAAAGTGTTTTTTCGTATTCTAAGCGATGGGAAAGTACGACAACATTGGTATAAGATGATTAGACGCGATAATGTTTCTCCAATATCGTGCTTATTTTGTTTTGAAGTTTATTCAAACGCAAGTCTGCTACATTCATATGAAACTTACTGTGAGTTAGTCAGAAGTTCTGCATGAGCTATTTAGCAGAAGAAAATTCATTTCAAAACTAACCTAACCCAGTTTAGAACATATCAGAATATAAAAATACTTCATATTTATCTGATATTTACGAACAGTAAATAAGCTCAACTTGAGTGAATCTCAATAATATAATATTATGTATACATCATTATGATATAGACGTAAAATTAGAGGTATGATGCATTTTTAATTTAATGGCAGATGATTAGGTATAGGTTATGTTTTATATTTAATATAAACTGCTGTGTGCAATTATGATACAAATCTATGTTATGGACTTATATACCATATAATATATGAAAATTACCTTGCAGCTTTCACTCTTTTGATCTCTTCTCACGAAGAAAAAATTGATGCAAATTTGATGACAGCATTGAAAATGCATCTATTTTGGATAAATTGTACAATCGTGATAGGAAAAAAACCAGTTTCGGTCATCGTCCCAGATTCCCTAGAAACTCGCCACAGGAATATAGGTGTGAACATTTTTTTTCAAATTCACCACTATCACGGTATGAAAATCGATGCCGATAAATCCAATGTTGTGTCGACTGGCGTCACATTTCGTTTCCAGCAATGGTGACGGGTTTTGTGAGTTGAATTTTCCTTCCTAATTTTCAACTTAATTTATGTGTACTATTTTGAGAGTTCAAATAATAACTTAACGAAAAAATACCTTTCAATTATAATGTGACGATAAAAGAGATTTGAGAAAACAATATTTGACCTCCAAGGGGGTGAAAAACTAGCACAAAGTTTGTATGGGACGTGGTGATGCCTTGGTCCAATCTACTTCAAATTCTCCATAAACATTATTTTACAGATTTTCTTTCTGAACATTGAAATCATCGCTCAACGGGGATAAAAGGGTAAGAAAGTTATTTTGAGGGTGAATCAACGGACAGCCTAAATGATAGTAAAGATCTGAAACCTGGAGAGTGAGTTCTTTGTATAACGTATGCATCCGATAAGGAAGGAAGACGTGTTTCCTATTTTATGGCAATTCATCTCCTAAGGGGGTAAAAAAAGTTTATATCATTTTCGACTTCGAGCTGTGGTAAATCTGATGAAACTTAGTACTAAGAACTACACAAGTGCACCGGTTGGCTAGTTATGTATATTTTTACTATTTCACAATATGCCTACTTGATTCTGTAGATGAAGAAATATCATCAAAAATACTTACATCAATTTAAAAAATCCCCTGTTGTGATATACTCAGTTTACAAATCAAAACCAGCTGACTTCTATGAAAAATTATCTCATTTCAACCTTCACACATAAATAATAAATCTGCTTCGACACATGAACCGTTAAGTCAATGATACTAATTGAAAAGTGCAAAGTTCCATTTTTTATCGGAATTCCGGATCGTGCAATTCACAAATCAATGAAAAACAAGGAAAACCCAATTACTTTTTCCCAGTTCGTCACTTATTACTGCCTGTGCTTTACTCCTAAAGGGACATACAGGGTGTTTGTTTCTTAGCGGTAATTTAATACGTTCTGAAAATGTTCCCTTTCAAAATAAGCGTTGAAAATTTCAAAAATGAAAGAAAATATCGAAGTTACCGACCGAATGTATGCAAGTGTTGAAACTTTTCGTACCGAAAAATGTGAAGCACTATCAAATGTCAATGCCAATTGATTAAAAATAAAGTAGAATCGAATTTGATACAATGAAATTAATGATTTTATTTTCAAGTAAAAAAAAATTATTTCAGGATAAAACATATTTATCTTGCTTGAAGAAGCTATTGTAAGGACTTTTTCATCCCAAATTGAACAAGAAATTCAAAAATAGTTCCATTCTTTTTTCTTCAAAGATATCGAAGTCTATTCTGGTACCCACGAAACTGACGACATATTGCCATAAGTTTTTATTTCATATATCATCATAGTTCAAAAAATGAGTTTAGATGGTCCATTCAACCCCCCAAAAGCACTATTGGTTTGTGAAGCATTTATTTCAAGCAAAGCTATTGGTTGTTTAAGTTGAAATCCATATAAATCAACATTGAGATTGTAAACTTCGGTGTATCTAAAGATTGAAAAAATATCAGTACATTACTTTTGTCGTGAGAATATATATTGAAATAATTTTCCTAAATTGAAAAAAAAAGTATATTGGAACTTCATTTCCCCATTAATTCAAGTGGTATTATAAGTGAGAGAATGAATATTTTTTGGAAAGATATATTTAATCATCTTTACCTTTTGCATATCCACGGGATCATAGAACGAAATGCTGAAATTCCATGAATGAGAATGTGAAAAAAGAATCGTAAAACGAGGAAATAGTCAATGTGAAATACTGTTAACAAGAGCCTCCATATCTTAGCGTAATTAAAACATATTTATTAATCCATAATGATAATACCATTGATATTCTTTCTAAACTTTGAACTGCAGTATGAGAGCGGCATTTGTTGATAAAATTGCACTGTGTTGATATAAAAATGTATTGACACTTCTCCCATAAATTAAGCAGATATGAACATTCATTATCCTCGATGATTTACTAAGATGTTTCGTAATAACAATTAATACCAACGAAGCGCTTCTATATGATTCGATAAAATCGTGAACGTTTTCAAGATCTGTCACTTTGTGATCCAATTATAATGAGTTTGTAGATTTTTTGAAGGGTGAAATTACAGATATCCCATACAAATTACCTTCGAGGAATCCAATGCTCCCGGCCCTCATAAATTATTTCCTGAAACTTTTTCAGGTTATGAATTTTTTAAAAATATTTTCTGAAAAAAAGAGCAAAACTTTCGGAACCAATTCACGCTCGTGGTACATTAGTTAGAAAATTTCTTCGAAATTGTTTCATGGAAAAAAAAATTATCGCTGACACCATATTCGTTTTTCAAATGTGACATACTTCTACTGCTTATATGCAGCGATACAAATTATTCCATTTCCTATTCCAGGATTTGAAGCATTCCGTGTTTGGAAAAAAATTTATAAAAATTTTGGATCAAATATATCTCGCTGAAATCAATTGTTGTCAGAAATATTCAGAATGACCTCTGAAACAAATGTACAAATGCGGTTTTTTCGTTACAATCCATAAAAAAATATTGCTTGGATCATTCTATTTTACCCCCTTTCATTCAAATGAACTTTCAATTTGGACACTTCGAAAATAACCCCCAAAGATTTTCTTCTCTTCTTTATAATCTTTCAATTCCCCACTAATTTCCTACAGTAATCATTTACAGTTAATACCATATAATATAGCGTTACCGAGTCAAGAACTTCAACCTGAGATATTGTGAGTTGCCGGAGAAAATTGAATATCGAGTTCTGCCCGTGGTGCATAAAACGTTTCATTGTTCACCTCTGTAATGTTCAAAAAACACCGCGTGAATCAAGGGGCAGGAGAAACGAATTAACATTCATTTTGAATTTTTGAAGTTTGTAAGCCTCAGGATGAACCTCTCTTGGCAAGAATCGATCTCACATGGTTTTCCCACGAGAGATTATAACTGATCGTAATTCCTAGCATCGAGATACTTGACTTTGTAGGAATAGTTACTCCTGACATCTGAATACTAGATGATGATAGATCGGCTTTCTTTGAGAAGATGTTCCAATGGATGTTTTGGTGCCGAACTCCACACATGAACTATATTCCAAGACAGGTCGTATCTGAGACTTGTAGATTATTAGGAGCTGATGAGAAGTGAAGTATTTCTTCACACAAAGTAGAAATCTAAGCTTTTGGAAAGCACCGCTAGCGATCGATCTCACATGGTTTTCCCATGACAGTTTATTACTGATCGTAATTCCTAGCATCGAGATAATTGACTTTGTAGGAATAGTTACTCCTGACATCTGACTACTAGATAATGATAGATCGGCTTTCTTTGAGAAGGAACG
The DNA here is from genome assembly GCA_032362365.1 of Zygogramma bicolorata. Lineage (NCBI taxonomy): Eukaryota > Metazoa > Arthropoda > Insecta > Coleoptera > Chrysomelidae > Zygogramma > Zygogramma bicolorata. Next base: position 3,937,521 of record JAVJAQ010005172.1, read on the forward strand.
TGCCTGGGTTTTCTCAACATTAAATTCCACCAAGTTCATGTTACCCCATTCTACTATTTTTATTGAAGATTTCGAAATCTTCCTATAGGTCGAACCGATGCGAGTATTGAAGATTCACGAGAATTTAGCAGAAAAATAAAATATATTAAACAACAAGAGGGCAAAGTATATGTATCATTCGTTGTTGCGTTCTTTATTTCCAAGCATCTCGTTACCACAGGCTCTAGATTACTCTAGATTGTTTGAAGGATCTTCTGAAATCGAATGACTTGAAGAATACATTCAACTCACCAAGCTCTGTAAGGATCAAAATTGTTTTCAATATAATGGCTCGTATCATGCACAGCACGATGGAACATCCATGGGTAACCCATTGCCTCCATTTAGAGCGAATCTTTTCTTCCTTAAGGTCTGGATCAGATACGTTGATGACATATTCGCTGAGGTGGGTATAGTAGTTTTCACAATAAATGGTATTGACTGAAGGATTATAATAAAACCAATTAGACCCTTAAGTTGTAAAATCCGAGATGCACATCATAAATGTAAAAGGACCTGATTCAGGTAATTTTGTTTCTCAGAGAGGGATTGTAGAGAATTACAGCTTACACTTCTTGTTCATTTTAGTCTTTGTATTTCATTGGAAGTGTTCACTTCTGTTACGGCGTGCAATAATTTTATAACATTTATTTGTTATTACAGACATTAATAGCAAAGATTTTATACCCCAACGTACAGTATGTGGCGTCCGTGGATAAAAAGTGCTTCTTCCAGTGGTTCGTTAAAGAAGAATCACTTATCTTGTGACGCGAAAATCATTATAAAAAATGTGTATAGTTCCTTACTTCAGCAAGGATATAACGCGGGTGCTGCAGCAAAAGTAACCAGTAATCTGACGAAGGTGCCTCTTACTTCAGTTAGACGAATTGTTGAAAATTCCATGGAATCAAGAAAAAAGCGTAAAGATTCCGGTGTCACAAAAAGTCTAGATGACTGGGAAAAAGATTAGATAAGGCGAAAAATCTACACTATGTACGATGAGCAGCGTGTCCCTACAATCAAAAGTCTGAAACAGCGGCTCATCAATGACGAACCTCACATCAACTGTGGCCTCACTACTCTTCGGCGAGCTCTGTCTGCAATGGGATTTAAATATCGCAAAATTGACAAGAGACAAGTAATAATGGAATCCACACGTGTAATAAACTGGCGTTCTGAATATATAACGTCAATAAGAAAATACCGGTCTGAAAATTGGCCAATACTATACCTCGACGAGACGTGGTTTGACATGCATGACACCCCTTCCAAAGGATGGTCTGATTCCTCTGATAAGTGTAAAACAAAAGCACCATCGAATAAAGGAAAGAGAATCACAATATTACACGCAGGATCAGAAAATGGTTGGATCCCAAACGCTATGTGGCTTTCTGCCAAAAATATTAAGGACTCTTGTGTTGATCAATCAATTGCGCCAATTATAATTAATTCAGATGAGGATAGCGATAGCGACACTTAACTGAATATAGAATAGAATTGTAACATTTAAATAAATTACTTGTATATTTCCTACATTATGCAAATATCAAATTTCTTAAGTTCGACCCTGTAGCACATTTGCATCTTTTACCAGATGATTTTCTACACAATGGAATTAAATCGGGTAGTTTATTGCAGTTAATAAGCCAATACCATTTAGTGTGAAAAATACTATACAAGGATGACCGACATTGAGAATGTCCTTGCAGCACTGAACAGCAGCTGTAGGAGTATAAAACAGGAAACAGGTAGTTTCCTTAAGTTATCAGGTACATAGTGGTTTCAACCCAAAGATAATAATAATAACTGAATATCAATAAATAAAAGTAGTAATGAAAGAGTGACAAGAACATACAAACAAACATGGAGAATCCCACTAAAACTGATAGTTCATAACATAATCAGGAAATGATCAGGAAAAAGATTAGAGTGGTAAACAGTTTCTAGTAATCTCATATGAACTTCAACAGATATTCGATGAAGTAAATATGAAAGTTGCATATAAAACTTCTTGTAAATTACAACTGATCCTTCGTTATTCAAAAGATAAATTAGAAAATACAGAGCAGTCGGAAAATTACGAAATCATTTGTCAGGATTCCAACAATAAATAAATTGGGCTGAGCCGACGAGCTATTGAAGCTTCAAGGAGAATTTTGCATATATGAGATATGGAAAGGTAGAACAACCCAGTGTCGCTCAACATGCTCTGGACAATTACCTCAAAATTGGTGAAAGCAATCTGAATCTGATCAAGCATGTGCATTACCCAAGGCAACTCGATGCATGTAAGAGTCTAGAAACGGCAAAATGTTAAAATATCATGAATGATGACAAAGGGCTCATTCCTTTCAGCCCGCTTTTTAGTTTATTGTTGAGAAATTAATCAGAATAATCAGTAGTACAGCTTATCCAATCCATCTTGGCACAGAACTAATAACGTATATTCCCAGCAATATCTGTGAACTATACTAAGATGAAAAAACACCTATTATATATGTTCACTGTGTTGAAATGTATTCCTAGGAGGTGTTTCTCCTTTCATGGTCACGGTCTACACTACCAGTGTGCAACTGGAAAAATATCTGAGTTTGTGCCAAGATGGATTGGATAAGCTGTAAATTTGTTTCTGCTTCACATCATTGATTTGTTCAATACATAGTTTTACGGACTATAGTACTCTTCATACTAGTTTCTCTTCGAGAGCCCCCATCCAGCTCGAAAAACAGAAATTCAACGAAACATTCACGTCAATAAAATTAACGATGACTTGGTAAAAATAATAGAATGGAGTAACATGAACTTGGTGGAATTAAATGCTAGGAAAACCCAGACATGTCTCTTCTCAAGGAACGGTAGACGATCTACCATCGTCTAGCAGTATTCAGATGTCAGGAGTAACTTTTCCTGCAGGGTCAAGTATCTCGAAGGTAGGAATTTCGATCAGTAATAATCTCTCATGGAAAAACCATGTGAGATCGATCGCTGAAGGTGTTTGCCAGAAACTTAGATTTCTATTTCGTGCGAAAAAATACTTCACTTCTCGTCAGCTTCTAATGATCTACAAGGCTCAGATACGACCTGTCTTGGAATCTGGTTCTCATGTGTGGAGTTCGGCACCAAAACATTCATTGAGGCTTCTCGATTCTATTCAAAGAAAGGCAATCCGTCTTGCTGGTGATTCTTCCCTCACAGACTCGCTCATTTCATTGGAACATCTTAGAAGTGTCGGAGACTTGTCTCTCTTCTATAGATACTTTCACAGTGGATACTCTTCCGAAGTGTTAAAAATCGTTCCCCTCTTGGCAATGTCTACACGGATGGCTCGACGAGTACAGAATTCCCACCCCTTCGTTGTGAATTTGGAGACCTGTCGAACCTCTCTTGCTCAAGGAACTTTTTTCAATAGAACAGCTGAGCTTTGGAACTCCTTGCCGAGAGAGTTTTTTCCTGAGGCTTACAAACTCCAAAAATTCAAAGTGAATGTTATTTCGTATCCCCTGTCACTTGTTTCACGCGGTGTTCTTTGAACATCACAGGGCTTCCCTTTCGTGTGATTCTGCATAAAAAAAAACTTGCCGCACTTCCTGAAATTGTAAATTATATAAACTGCTAACCTTAGTCTTTAGATTCGGTATCAATTTTCGTCTTCTGGAGATGCTAACCTTTGTTAGCGAAACGCGCGTGCAAATTATATCAGTTTGGTGTTAGGGTAATTAATCAGGGGTTATATCCCGAGTGCACCAAGTTTAATCGGTTAAAATGTGTGCTGCACTTCCATGATTCTCGAAATTTTGCTTAGCAAATGACTTGAGTATATGATAATTTGATAAAATCCCGAGACCGCAGGTCGAGGGATTTTATTTCAAATTATTATACACGAAAGCATTTGTTTGAAAGCAAAATTTTGAAAATCATGGAAATGCACGCATTTTGGTCGATTGAACTTGGTGAAGGAGGGATATATGTTTAGACTATTTCCAGAAAACATGTAAACTCAGGAAACATCAAAATCGAACACAGGAACAATATAGTACCAGAGATAGTACCTGAAAAGTGATCCAAACGCCCGGTTTATTTCGAACATTTCAATCGGTTGAAAGGTCTAGTGCATTTAATCGCTGTAAAACTCTGTAAAGGCAGTCTAGCCTTCAACTGTTTCATCGTTTATTCGCATTGAGGGAAATAATCCCAACAAAATGTTTATTCTTCCAGAATGACAACTCTGTTCTGTGATAAGCATCAAGTCATTCAACCAACAATTGCATCAGAAAAGTCCCAAATTTCTTACTGACGCAACTATGTCTTTCCCTTATCAAAGCATCTAATATCTTCTGCTCATTCTAACCGTGACGTAGTAAGCTCATGTGGACGAAATCAATTAACATTTACCGAGAAAATATTTCTGATAGCGTAACGACATTTGAATGAATTGTACTGTTCAAGACGAATAATGAGACAAGATTGCCCAACATGCCTCGTGACGTATCTCTTGAAAACGTGCTCGCTCTCCCATTGGTCGAAAAGGAAGGTGTGTGCCGATGCGGGAGAGTATAAATACTACTCAATTGGACCATAACTAAGATATATGGGTCTAGTATACTGTGTTTAACACTTTAGTACCGGTGTCTACCTTACGAGTGTGATAACCGATAGACTTTTGTTGGGAAGGAATACAAAGTGGAACATTTTAGACTTGACAATAATAGTTCTGTGTTCGATTCAGGGTTGAAATGGTGAGTTGCTCAAAATTTTCATAACATCAGATGAATCAAAATTTGATACTTACAACAAGTTGCTGAAATCACTCATTCTGCACCATATGGAAAAAAAGTGTTATTTCTTTCTCAGAAAATCTTCCATCGAAGTTGCTGCATGGTTTGGCAATGTCGTCAAAATATAAATGTATCTACTGTTTGATAACGTCATTATTTTGTAGTGGATCAATATTTGTTCCGTAGTTTTCTGGGTTTGTAACCTAATACAACCTGGAAAAAAAAGATTCATACAAGTGTAGAAGGGCAGATTTTTAATCTACCCTGAAAAGTTACTGCGTCTATTGAAAAACAGTTCTTTCTGGATAGAACAAGCCCAATTAGTCAGCAACTTCTCGTTTATCTCAAATTTTGCCTATCAAAAAATAATAAGAAAAATAATAAGAATTCCTGTCCAAATGCAAATATATCTTGTTGACAATCTTCGTAATTAACATTTGTCAAATATATTAATTCTTATTTCTTCAGATTGTGGTAGATTACAAACCCAGAAAAGTACGGAACAAATAAATGTATCCTCATTCCTACGCCTGACATATCAGATTTTTTCAAATGCTGACATATAAAGGGTCACTTCCCATAATCGGTAACGAAAAGTAAAACTAAAGCACTCACTCATACATAGAATCTCTCGTAGGCTCGTTTTAAGTGACGAATAATTCATCTGGGACATTTATTTGTTGTTCAAGTATCAAAATAGTTTTATGATAGAAATTTCACATTCTTAACAGAACCTAAACATTCAATATCTCAGTTATCATGGTGATTGTATACACGTACACACATATTGTCCGAATTTAATAGTATTTGGCATAGTTCCTTCATAATAGATTCCTTCCTCTAGATCTTGATGTGAAGAAGGTTCATTTCTATCTTTCTACAAGCACAGCAAATATATTTATTGCACCCTAAAATTATTTAAATTTCAATATATTACAGAAAAACCCCTTGAGGTATTATAGTTTTTACCTTGTCACTGCTTGTATCCTTCGGAATCTCTTCAAAAGTTTGTTATTAGAGAAAGAGTGTTTTCTGTCTTCCTTTCAGCATCATTCAGTGAACCTAGAGTCCCTTTATCACTGTTTTGATTTTTTTCAGAGCAAACATTCAGTTTTAGTGAAATTGTAAAATACGTCAAACTAACAGGCAATATGATGAACAAACGTCATACTTGCAAAATTTTGAGTTGAATATTTCCCTCATATATAAAGTCCCATAAGAGCAATGCAATTATCGAAAACTTACAGCGGTAATTGCATTGTATCAAGTCACCATAACAACACATTTGAAACCGTATCGCTAGACGTCAGTAAACAACACGAATAAATATCAGATAGACTTCAAAAATAGAAAAACATTTCGCGTTTAGGTGAGTACTCCATACAATCCATAGAGGAAAGTATTAATGAACAAAAAATAACATTTCCTTGAGAATTTCTTTATTCGTGAAATATTCCAATGAATTACATTCGTGCATAAAAATGTCCAGATGATTTTGCATTCAAGCGAGATATTTTATACAAATTGCATTCGGTTATTTTCATATTTTGGCAAAAGTGCCCGAGTCCGAAGGACTCTTGCATCTTTTGGATATCACGCTTTCTTGCAAAATTATCGGTAATTTTTATACACTCGTGCAATTATAACCGATAATTCTACTTTTTGAAAATAATAAACTAGTATTTTCTATCAAAATTCAAAAAAATTCTTGTATGTAACACGCATAAATCGGGTTCGTAATACAAAATGTAATTTGTTTCAACTGGTTACATAAGTAGAAATTTCAAACCTTGAACCAAGATTTACATTATATTTCCTCATATCGACCTCGTTGGAAGAAAACGAATATATTATCTTCATCTTCAGGTCCGATTGAAAAACCTGTGATACTCAAGAACAACGCGTGAACCAAGAGAGAGAGAGAGTACAAACAAAAGTTCCGATTTCTGAGAATTATTGGAGTATCAACTATTTGCCTTAGATTTGAACTGTGAGTGATAGGGTATATTCATATTCATCACAATTCAAATATTTGAGGCCAGGTGCCAGTTGGTAATCCTCAGTTCATTCAGAACTAGTTGAATATCGAGTTCATTGATAGAATACTTGAATGAAATTGTTAGATAACGGGGATAGTGGCTAAAATATGAATTGTCTTATGGAAGAGAAATTTGAAATTTTTCGACCTTGGTACATCGTGAAATGAAACACAAGAAAACTATTGATCAAGACATTCTCATGAAACATTCTTGATCTCAATGTTTTTTTTTTTCTGTTTGTACGTCATATTTTGTGGTGGATTAATATTTGTATATATATATATATATATATATATATATATATATATATATATATATGAAAATACTATTAGTTAACGTTTCGGAAACTAAATCCGTTTCCGTTCTCAAAACTTATACGCAAATTCCTGTTCAAATGCAAATTTCTCTTGTAGGCAATCTTCGTAATTGACATTTGTCAAATATTTCGAATTTGACATAACATTTTGTCCTTCAAGAGGGGCAGCCATCCGCGATCCATATCAAGCGACCTCATAGATAAGCATTCTTCACCAGACAGCACGATGAAAGCAGATTCCCTTAATTTTCGTTTCCTGCCATTGCTCTCTTTCGTCATAATTTAAGTGTCGTTCCATTCTACTGTGTGATCACCATCGGCAGTAAGAATGAGTTCTGATAATTTAGAACCACCTATCTGTCTGTTCCTGATGTACATCTTGTGTTCACTCTTTCGCATTTCCAATGGTCGAGACGTTTCACCGATATATTTTTGACCGCATATATTTTGTATTCCTTTTCAAAGTAGAGATTCGTTGCCATCCCAATCGAAACGAGTATACTATTGACAGTGTTTCATTATTTACCAAGATGAAATTTCTTTATCTCGATTTACTTGTGTTGAAATAGTGAATGATGGGGATTTCTCACGTTACTAGTGGAAAAAATATCCACAGCGTTAACTCTGGGTTATAGAGCCATATCTACAAGTTGAATAATAGTAGAAACTCTGTTTTTATTCGTGGAGAACCATGAGAAAATGAATGAATTTTTTTCAATCGATATATTCTGAGTGAAGAAACGATGTTGAAAAAACATGATAATGATATAAGGAAATGAATTCAACAAAAATTATCCCTCTAAAAAAAGATTTTTTGAGTTTATCACATCAATAACGACAGCTTTCATGTTATTCTTGATTCACAGTCGAATCATTTCGATACTAATGGAGCATTGGGGTTAATATTTCAAATTTTTTATCGCTGTAGCAGCTGATAACTCACTCACAGGTGTACTTTTTCACAAAAGTGTCAGCTGGTACTTCCAAATGTATTAAATCAAATCAGAAATCATTTCATAGAAATTTGGCTTCGGAAAAAATCTTCTGGCGTTGTGCCTAAAAAAATTAATTGGCTTACAATTATCTCCGAGATGTTTCGAGTGACCGATTTCAACGGCATGTCCATTAAGAAACGGAAGTGATTCAACAAACCCCGTGCTACCTGCCAAGTCAATTTTTACCAGGAACCGTAGAAGTTCGCCAAAAAAATTAAATACGGCTCTGAGTGGAATCGACTTCATTTTTGGGACGAGGTCGTTCACAAATCAAACTCTCATCGTCTGTAAATCTTTTCCGAGAATGGTAACTTTCCAAGAACAATGCTTTCGGTGATAGGCCCGGAATGATTATTTGAACGATCAGGGTTTTCACAATATTTCGTGGAATAGAAATTGCCATTTCGGATCGTTAGATGTATCTTCCGAATTCTTGGAATCCTCACCCTGTAATACGGGCAGAGGACTCCGAAGATTTCTCGGAAACTAGTGAGTAAATTTGATTGAACTGACGCAACATTCACAGCGTTTTCATTCAGTCTCTGAAAACCGGTGTCATTTTTACTGGTAGAGACAGTGGACTTCCTCTAGTACCTTATAGTAATGATGAATTCATATCAGGAATTATTTGGCAGAAGGAATCGGTTATTCAGTTGTATTTTCCTGTTGTGGAACGGCCTAATTTGTTTCAACAAAGTACACATGGCGCAACTATGGTATTTTTTCCGGTATTTATTAATCAACAGAAGATACTCATATCTCATGTTGCTTTCACTAAATCTCATCAATCTCATGATCATCGTTCAGAACATAGTGTTCCTTGAAGCGATTTTTCATTGCCTGCCGACTTTGACCAATATACTTTTTGTTGCAGCTTTGTCAACTGATTTCTTATATCCTTGAATGCAAGTTATCAGTTTATTGTTAGAGTTTGAGCTCTATGAAAAGTTTTAAAGCTAACCGATCATCTAAAAGGTTATGTAGCTTCATAGGATTTATTCATGGGTATGGTATAACCTTTGTATATAACCCTCAAGAGGACCTGTCTCGGTGACCTCAAGTCGTAAAAAGGTTTCAAATTTGTCTAACCATGTCACTACGATTTATTTCAACCCCCAAGATCAAAGTCAATAATTGCCTGTGATTATTTGGAGTGCCTGTAGAAAGGCAGAAATGAAAAAATAACCTTCTCCACGTCAAGTTATCACAAAGGAAGAAACATATAAAAATACCCTGCCAAATATTATCGAATAAAGACAATACGTGTGTCAAAATTATAATAATAATTAGGATATTGAAGGTTTAGGTTCTGTTGAGATTCTGAGATTTGTATCACAACTATTTTTATGATTGAACAACAAACAAATGTCCCAAATGAATTATTTTTCACTTCAATGAGCATATTAGAAGTTCCATGTATGATTTCTTGGCATAAGTGAATGCCTTTATATTACTTTCGTAACTGAGTGATATATAGTAATCCATTTCAAAACTGAATGTGAAAAGTAACACCCTGAATCGACTATGCAATTTGTCGCTGCAATTTCTCGCAGCTACTTGTCGCTGCGAAAAATGTCACCTATCTGTCATTTTGCATTGCCAATATTAAGAAATAGCGCTGAGTGTTACCAAAATAAACGCCTACATTATCACAACTGATAAATTATTTTATTCATTTCCAATAAGTCTAATCCTGAATATTTTTCTCATATATAAAATGTCCTATAAGAGCAATGCAATTATCGAAAACTTACAGCGGTAATTGCATTGTATCAAGTCACCACAACAACACATTTGAAACCGTATCGCTAGACGTCAGTAAACAACACAAATAAATGTCAGATAGACTTCAAAAATAAAAAAACATTTCGCGTTTAGGTGAGTACTCCATACAATCCATAGAGGAAAGTATAGATGAACAAAAAATAACATTTCCTTGAGGATTTCTTTATTCGTGAAATATTCCAATGAATTGCAAAATTCGGTAATTTTGATGCACTCGTGCAATTATAACCGATAATTTCACCTTATTATTTCTCTTGAATTCTTCAGTGTCGAAAAGTAATTGAATTTTTCAAAATTATTAGTCTTCACAATGGTGCCACTGCATATTTTTAGTTTGTGGCAACAAATTCACAACAGAGATCACCAAGTCATGCAATTCGAAAAAATTACCTGAATTCATGCTATTTTCTGAAGTTGCAGCCACAAATTGCATTGTCAGGCTATAATGCATTTCGACATTTCCATCAATTTTGAAAAGTGCCACTACATATGTCAAAAGTAAAAAAACCATTTTCAAAGTGCTATACCTATGAGAAAGCCTAGGAAAAGGAAACTATTCGAAACTGTAGTAGGTTCCAACGTTTTTCAGAGAATAGTAGGCTTCTTTATCGAATATATCCATACAGATATACCAAGACGGAACTTGTGCTAGTAAGGCCCGACAATTATTATTCGATTTTGCGATCCGATATCGACCAAAAATTAAACATTTCGATAACCTAAAAATTAAAACGTAATTCCCTAAGAATGCTCCCCCTGCAATCTACTTTCAAAAACTGCCAAAGGTGCCAAGATCCGCTCCTCGCCTACGTTACACTCCAAAGTCCAAAAGCGGATTTTTCAAGTTTCAACCTGTCACGACGCCAACGAAACGTGGTGTCTCCTACCTCATAAAAAGTCGCAACCGATTCTTGTCCCCTCCATCTACCGACAACTACCATCGTACCTTTCTCACGTAGGCTCATCAGGGGCAGAGTCAGTTCATTTTACTATAGGCCGGCCTGTCATACAGAGTGTCAAAATATTGCCGGGTGCTGTGATAGTTTTCTCAAAGAAAATAATCTAACGGTAAATTGTTTTTACATCGTTACAATGGTAAGTAAAAAATTGTTTCGTTTGTGATTCTGATCTGAGTTTGCTTTTATCAATGTTTCATCATTAAGGACGAAATTCCACTTGAAATAGCTTACGACTAGTTTCTAATTTCAATGAGTGATAATAATTTGAAGAAATTTGTCGAGGTCAATTTTTTTTCAAATTTCTCTGCTACATCTTCATGGAACTATGTAAAAATTCAATTAATCTTTTTGAGAAAATTTTCGAAAACTCAAGTAGTACCATAGCACGCCTGACGGAGCTATCGTATAGTGAAATACGAGTAGCGGTTTTGTGAACAATCTAGTGTAAATCAAACAATTGAATGTTTTTTTATTACCTTTCAAAAACGCTTAATAACTTTGTCACATTCCTAGATGAAACCATAGGATTTATACTATTTTTTTTGTTCAGGTACATTCTGATATCAATTGTTTATGCCATGAGATGTTTTTGGATTTGAAATTGTCATTCGTTCAAAATTTTCCGGGCTTTGAACTTCCCCTTGAATCTGCTCCAATTCAAAATAATATATTGAGATATATAAAACGTTTCCGGACATAGTAACTGGTCTATCAGCTTGAATAAATATTTCATTCATATAAATACCAAATTTTAAATCATTCAACCAATCGCCATATGAGAACAATACGACAAAAGAAGACCACAAATTGCTGTAATTATTTCATAAATTGCTTGATAAATCATTGAACAATGTCAAATATTCATTTTATTAAACCCAAAGCAATATTTTGAACCGCGAGCAAGTGAAAAAAATTCAACATTCAGTCCCTTGAAATAAAATTGAAATGTCTTCTGCACTTTGCGTTATAATTTTCGTTCACCTTGGATGATGCAACGTTCCTAAAGATTGACAAGAATGAAACTGGGGCAATTGTTACATTAAAGCACACTGAGATTTTTAATACTTTTATTGCACCTCTTGAACACACTCACAGTTTGAAAGTTGATAAGTGCGAGGTTAAGTGCTGATAGCAATTTGTACTCAAAAAAATGCCCGGATAAAATACTTATTCAGTGCTGAAAAGAGATGTTTCTTCCAATTTTGAAATGTGAGAGAGTGACATTCAAGCCTTAGTGTTCTTCAGTTTTGGAATGTTTTACTTTTCGAAGTGATTTCGAAAAGGTAATTTTATGTCTCGGTTCAATCATTTTCAAAAAATTGTGAGCTTGAAATTTTTAATGAGCAATTTTATGTCTCGGTTCAATCATTTTCAAAAAATTGTAAGCTTGAAATTTTTAATGAGCACTCGTATTTTTCATTTTTCGAAAAAAAAATCCATATATAATTTAGAGAAGTATTTTGTGAAGTAATTTATCTCCTCATAAAAAGATCCACCACAAATTCCAATTTTTTCAATAAAGTCTTCATGTTGTACTTCATTTCAAATGAATCAGCATTCATACGGAAATATCTGATATTGGTGAATTTATTGATAATCGTGGGATCATTATTTTTATCAATTAAACTGGCTCACGTTGTCGTGATATAATCATAAGTCTGTGAAAGTGTAAATTTGAGCGAAATAACAATATTATTAATGAATCACCGAGATTTACAATATTACTCAAGTGATAATAGTCCTATTTACAACTGATATTCTCGTAACAATAATTATAAGCAGGCAATTTGGGTTTTTTGCCTTTCGATTCTATTGGACTTTTTCCTATTCGTTGTAATGTACAACTATTTATTTTTTCCATTTTCCGTCAATCAAGGGAATTTTCTTAATGAATACAACAAGGGGAATTCTGAATTCATAGCCGAATGCATTGAATGTGAGGTTTTCCATGAAATGTTTGTTTCATAGCTAATAATCTATTTAACTTAGAAAAAGCCCCAGTGTTCTGATTTTTCTTCTCCTTTCAACATTTATGCCTTTTCAAAAGAGAGAAACATATAGTATGCCATAATTTTTTTTGACAGTAGACGCAGTATTCAGAATATCGATACTATAAATGATTGCATTCTAAATTCATTCAAATAGATGTTTCGACCTGCTTAATCACTATGTTCTTCTCATACAGAGGATTGTGAATTCCCAAAATGAATTGTTTTATTTCACTTGAGAAACATTTTCATGTGCTTTCAATAACTATAGATAATTATTTTCATTTATATTTTTCACAATGTTGAATTTTCAAATACTGTACGGATACCCAGTTGAGGTAGAGATTTTCAGATTGTTCTTTTGATAGACGAACAGTATTGATATCTATCATTTTTGAACGAAATATTTTTCGATAACTTCACTTTTCAACCTCTTTAAGTTATTACGGAAGTTAATATAAGTACTTACGCACTTCATGTTTCACTTCGGAGTATACAGGATCTTACAGAACTATCCGTTCTTCAGAGGATATTTTGTCAATATGAGTTTTTTCCCCTATCAGCTTGGGCCAATAATGTATCCCCCATCAGGCAAAATTTTTCGAATTAATCTGCTTTTTTCACCTCATTCCACCTTCATAAATACTTTTTTCAAAATTATAACCAGTTTCACTTTTAAACTCCAATCCAAATTCCAGATACAATTTATGAGTTAGGAAAGAAAAAAGAACTAAAGCAAAATGAGTTATTTTGACTTTTTTAATTTCCGTTTGAGTTTCACGGTGAAAAATCGTTATAACGCCAAAAAAAATTGTTGAAAAACATAGAATATGAGATGTAAACGGCACCTGACGAATGTAAAAAAATAAAAATTACTTATACCAGGGCCTTTAAAAAATTATTGAAACATACTTTTTTTTTTATTAAAAATCATTGCAGAATTCCAATAAATCCAAACCGCAACCAGAAAAATATTTATTTTAAAGTATTCAAATGTCAGTATACTCCCAAAAACTAAACAGATTTGCTTTTCACACTATTGTGGAAATAGTATAGTGTGCAACAAGTGCAGAAAAGTGCTAATTGCATTTCTGCTCGTGTTAAACACTATCCTTTTTCTACAACACACTTTTTGCTGAAAATAATATTATACTATAAAACTGAATTAGATGTCAGTGACTCATTTTTAGCTTTATGGTGTCCAAGAAAAGGTAATAGTCGATTTTAGCATTGAATATATTGACTAATCAGTAGAGGTGTTTCTTGATTTGGATAGTTCTTCAAAATATGCTAAAATTATATTTTCAGAAACGCTTTTAGTTTTTTATTTTTTCTTTCAATACATAAACTCTTAGTATGCAGTTTCATATTTTTCTCTTGAAGTTGAAGGTAGTGAATTCAATGACAATAAATTAATTTGTTCTCTTAGTTCTGGCGGAGTATTTTCAATTCTAGAACTGTCGGTATCCATTTTAGTTCGATCTCACTTAAAAAAATACGGGACAAGGATATTTTACGAATATTTTATGCTTGACGTTTTTTGACATTCAAATGATTCGACATACGTTGCTCCGTTGTCTAGCAATGGATAGTGTGTATGTGGTTATTTGAATTTTGACACAGAAATGTCACTTTGCGGCACACTTATGTTAATTTCCGATTATTGGGAGAAATAAAAATGTTTGCGAACGTAAAACTATGCAGGAAAGCGTGTTTAGTAGTAGAAAAAACGTTTTTTTTTACAACCATATATGTAATGCTGTCATTACTAACGTCATTGAAGGTTGGGAAGTGTCATATTACACACCTCTACATCTCGCACACCTCTACATTCCCGCCTTCATTTCATCTATTCTAGATTTTATCTGACATTCATTTATATTGGTGACAATTGTATACCCCGTAGTCACGGTAACAATATATCTACTTGATTATTCTGAGAAAACCGCGTTCTTGGTAATTTGTCGCTTTGCGTCTCGGTTAACTAACTGATCTCACGACAGGAATGATTCACTTCCCACCTCGGTGTGTAATATACTATTTCAAACTGGTGCGGAAAAGTGACTCTTACAAAACGAGTGCGTAAAAGTGGCCTTTTCCGTATAGCAGTAGAAACAAATCTTATTTCGACCTGCAAAGCTTCACGCATAGTTTCGTAACACCCCGTATTCCAAACTCCACTCGGCATTTAACTTTACGATCTCGGATCTCACATTGCCACCTGCCCTGCCGATTTCTCACGGTCGATATCGACTCACCGAAAGATTTAATGCGAGTTAGATAACGACGTCGAAAGTTTACGATTACATTCATCCGTCAATTGGACCAGTCGTGGTCTCGTCAGCAAAAATCCTTGGAATGCGTGACGCCGAGTCGTGCCCCTTAGCAACAGCAGCGTATGAAATTCCGGGAACGCTTACTTGCGGCACCATACAGTCTTCCATTCATCACGTTTCGAACGATTAATTGTGGAGAGCGCAGCTTCCGAGAACCGGCCGTGTATAATTTTCGAAGTTGCTAAGTGTATCTCTGGCAGGTGTTCGGTTCGAGTCAGCCGATTCTGATATAATTGAGAGCGGAGTGTGACTCACGTCGTTCGGAAATGCTCGCGGTTTTTTCCACGGTTTCCTGAATGCTTTCTCTGCAAGTCCGTAACACTTTTTTTTTACACCCGTACTATAATAATACACTTATATGCCCCTAACACGTTTCATAATGAGATCCATTATGATACAGATTTTATTTTTAACCATATATGTAATGCTGTCATTACTAACGTCATTGAAGGTTGGGAAGTGTCATATTACCCACCTCTACTTCCCGCCCTCATTTCCCTCATTCCACCTATTCTAGACTTCATCTGTCATTTATTGACTTTATCCGACATTTATTTATATTGGTGACAATTGTATACCCCGTAGTCACGGTAACAATATATATATCTACTTGATTATTCTGAGGAAACCGCGTTCTTGGTAATTTGTCGTTAAATGTAATATTTTAGATATGTTCAGAACGAAACAGAGATTTATTAATTTTATTCAAAATATGACGGTTGTGAATAAAATAGTATACAAACCTCGGTAGGAAGTTTCATTCCTGTCACGAGATCATTGCTAACCTCGACGCTTTGCGTCTCGATTAACTACCTGATCTCACGACAGGAATGAATCACGTCCCACCTTGGTGTGTAATATACTATCATTTACAACCATATATGTAATACTGTCATTACTAACGTCATTGAAGGTTGGGAAGTGTCACATTACACACCTCTACTTCCCGCCTTCACTAATTCCCGCCCTCATTTCATCACTTTATCAGACATTTAATTATATTGGTGACAATTGTATACCCCAGTATCGCGAAAGCCTTAACTATTTTGTCAATTGTATACCCCGTAGTCACGGTAACAATATATCTACTTGACTATTCTGAGAAAACCGCGTTCTTGGTAATTTGTCGTTAAATGTAATATTTTAGATATGTTCAGAACGATAAGAGATTCATTAATTTTAATCGAAATATGATGATTGTTAATAAAATAGTTTACAAACTTCGGTAGAAAGTTTCATTCCTGTCCGAGATCATAGCTAACCTCGACGCTTTGCGTCTCGCTTAACTAACTGATCTCAAGACAGGAATGAATCACTTCCCACCTCGGTGTGTAATATACTATTTACTACGCCCGTTCTAAAATAATACACTTATATGCCCTTAATCCGTTTCACACTGAGATACATCATGATACAGATTTGCAACCATTAAAATCCCATGATTTTTCATCAAGCAAGCTGTACATTTGACGTTTGTCCAAATCAGTAGGTAATAAATTTTCATGAAATATAGCTAAACTTCGATGATTATATTACCAAAATGTCTGATATCAGCGATATCGAAGAATTACCATCGACTCCTCCACACACATCGGAGAAAGCAGAAAATGCAATACAGAACATTTTACTCAAAAAAAGTAAGAATGTGTACGAAAAACTATATCAACGGTATCTCTTCATTTTCATATTCAGTAGCTTGTGGCGAAGCCAGCTAAGGCGCTTGATTCGAACTAGATCACAAACATCAGACACGGGTTCGAAACCAGTCTCATACATCCGCTTATTTTTTCATTTTTTCTTCTTCTTTTCATTTCTTATTATTGTATATTTCTAATTACTTTTTCTTTGGGATTTTTCAAAGGAATACGATTAATAAATTCTATTCAGAGAAAGGCAATTCGTCTTGTTGGTGATTCTTCGCTCACTGACTCGCTCAATTCTTTGGAACATCGTAGAAGTGTCGGAGATTTCTCTCTTCTAAAGATATTTTCACGGTCGATGCTCTTCCGAATTGTTATCGATCGTTCCCCCCTTGGCAATATCTACACAGATGGCTTGACGAGTACAGAGTTCTCACCCCTTTGTTGTGAATTTGAAAACCTGTCGAACCTCTCTTGCTCAGGGATCTTTTTTCAATAGAACAGCTGAGCATTGCCAAAAGAGGTTTTTCCTTAGGCTTAAAAACTTCAGAAATTCAAAGTAAATGTTAATTCGTAACTCCTGTCCTATGATTCACGCGGTGTTCTTTGAACATTACAGGGCTTCCCTTTCGTGTGAATCTGCATATAAAAAAAATTACCTACTTTTATTGTGTTCAACACAAATATAATATTTATAGTTCTTCATTATTTATCAGGTGTAACAAAAGAAGCGTATGCAACTCATGCGTTGGTTATTGACATATTCGTATAAACTAAAAAAACTATCTGCTTGATATCGTGGAAATTATATTGCCTATAAAAATGTTTACATTCAGCGATGTTGTTGCAATTTTCGATAACTTTATACAAGATCTGAAAAAAAATAGAATTAAAATTGGAATTTTTACATGTGTAGAAGGTCATATTTTCAATCTACCCCGATAACTTGCTGCGATAATTCAAAAAACATTTTCTTCTGAATGGAATACGTTCAATTGATCAGCAACCTTTCGTATATCTCGAATTTGCCTATAAAAAAAATACAAAAATATCGAGATACTCACTTATCGTGAGATATCCACACAACGTTGGATATGAATCCCACCAATCTAAGATAACAAAATACTTGGTTACCAGGAACAACCTTGTAGAAACGTCACAATTCTGATCTGTCTACCAAATTATGAAAGAATTTCAAGAAAACATTGTCAAAAATCACTGAGTTTAGCGAATTATTTTTTAAAGAAACAAAAATTAATCCAAAAATGGATGATAACAATAATTGTAATATCTCGATTTTTCCGTCGTATAAAAATTCGTCTTCAAAATCACGGCTAAAATTTCGTTAATTCGCGAATTCGCTTCCATTTTCATTAGTTATTCACAAATATTTATCTTCCATGCTCGTTTTTGCAAATCTGTCAAAGATCTGAAATTAACATCACACTTCATCTTTCAAAAACATTTTCGAGAGGGGTAGCCAGGTTCGATTCATATAAAATGAACTGATTGGGATGCATCTTTCCCAGACAGCACGTTAAAAGTAGATTCCTTCAATATACGTTTCCTGCCATTGCTCTCCCTTGCCATCATTTGGGTACCATTCCATTCTGCTGTGTCATCTCCATCGGCAGTAAGGATTTGTTCTGATTATTCAGAACACCACCAATCTATCTGATCCTTAAATATGTCTTGTGTTCACTCTTTCGCACTTCCAGAGGACTTGATGTTTCACCTATATATTACTGACCGCACGAACCAGGAATTCGGAAAAAACATTTTTTTGCGTTTTCTGCTATGTTCTTTGGTTTGAAACGTGAGTTTCTTTTTTGTTGTTTCATATCATAACTGTTGCTGATCCGTTTCATGTTATAGATTCCAATATAAAGTCCTGATTTTTTTCAATTTGTTGGAGGGTAACGACCTAGAAAACTACGGAGAAAATGTATTTGTGTATTATTGTAGAAACATTTCCACGAAATTACATTCGAAATATCAGCTCACATGAGAGCGTAACAATATTCGAGTCCTGCCCTGCCCAAAATTATATTACACCACATTATCCAACATCGAACAAGATTGAATCCGCCCAAATACATTATCTCATGATGATAAGTTTGGAATTCCTCGAACGTGAGCTTTCTCCAAGGACAGTTTTTCCCTTTTCAAGCAAATATTGTCGTTGCGAGTGACGATAACCGTCGAAATAAAGTTCATTCATGAATTCATTGACTCATTGAGTAAGATGTTATCTTACGCGATGTAGTATTCTGCGTTCGTTTCAAAATAATCGTTAGCTGAGAAAGCGTTCGAGTGATATCTCTAGGAAAAAATAATATCCTGCGAGGAGATACAGAGATGTCGTTATCTTTGATTTATATTTATGACCTTTATTTGAAGAAAAAATAATTGCATTCATTCGATCCAGAAAGACTTACTCAATCGCATTTCGAACCATTTTCTGATTCAGATAACTATTGAGAAATAAATCTTTTTCTTTGTGTTACAGTTGTAGTATGGCTTCAATTTCATTTACTCACCTGATAAAACAACTACTTCATTGTGTTACAGTTGTAGTTATTATTTATTACGCAGTAAATCAAGTCTCCCATGGGGTGTCAAATTTCAAGCGATGACAGCTTTATTTTCTTATTCAATTGTATTTGGATGGAAATTTTGAATGACATTATGCTTGAGCATTATGTTATTCGTTGAATCATTTCGCTATCATCTGTTATAGCTGTAGAATAAGTATAGTGTTCAACTCGCATGGAATTCGTCGAGAACTAAAAAAATGTCTTTTGTTTCTTACTTCAACAAGTTCTTTGACATTACTGTCAAAAATAACGTGATATAGGGCTGAAATAACCCTAACACCACACTGACAGTATTTGAACTGGAATCCTGAAGATGGTAGCTTTGTTAGCGAAACGCGTGGCGAGTGCATATAATATCGTTCATTCATGATATAGGGTGTCAACACTTCTGAAATAAATAGTTTTTCCTAAATATCTTATTGATCTTTCGCCGATTTTGTTGAAATTTGGAAGTGTTGTATTGTAAATACTTACTCACTGTCATATTTTCAAATAAACGTTAATTATCATTATTTCTTCATTTCACTAAGGGCGGGTACTTTACGACCTGATTAACAGTCCGTTGAAATAATCGGTGTTTAGGATGTGCTTTCAATCTACCAAATGACAGGATGTGGTGTCAATTCTCAACAATGATTATTTTAACGGACTGTTAATCAGGTCGTAAAGTACCAACCCTAAGAAAGTTATTGCAAATTCATGTGCCCCTTTTTATAGAAACAATATTCAAACATAGACTGACACAAAAAAACTTGAGATTATCCAGGCAACTCAATATGCTAATATTACAAAAATCATCACATTGAAGCAACGATTCTGGCCGACGCGACGCCATTAAATCTATATTCATCGATAGTTAACTGCAAGCATAGGCGCCGGAACTTCAAAATTACTATGGGGGCTCGGTCTCCAAAAATAAACATAAAAATTATATGTATTATATACATTTTAAAATAATAAAAAAATATTTTCCAAACTCTTCGGTGAAGTGTGTAAAAAAAAACAAAAAACAAATAATCACAGCCCGTTTCAAACCTCAAATGCCAAATGGCGAGTCTGAGTACTAACGAAAGAAACAAATAACCAATTTCTACATGAACTATATAATACATATGTTACAAGTAGGATCAAATTTATAATATTAATCACGTTAGAAGGTCTGCCGTCTTTGGTTATTTTTTAAAATAAAAATCTTTGCTATCTCGTGATTACTAACTTCTTTAAAAAGAAGCTCTGTAGAAGTTAGCACAACCGTTTAGTCTTTGCTGTGTCATCTTGAACCAAAAATACGTTTTTGGTTTGATATATCAGATATCACATATTTTTTTATTACAATATATACGGTATACGTACGTATCTTTGTTAATAGTGACTACGGCTTGGAGTAACAGACTACGGCTTGGAGTAACACACTCCGGCGGTGTTGTCACTGACACTGTTGCCAGCGTGATAATAAAAATCTTTATAACCCGACACAAATGAGACCGATACATAATTTGTTCTAAACGAAACATTTTTGCTCTGAGAGCATGGTAACAGATTCTCATACCAGAACTTCACTATGGGGGCTCCGCCCCCATAGCCAATTCTCTATGGGGACCCGAGCCCCCATTGCCCCCATGGTTCCGGCGCCCCTGACTGCAAGTACCACTCTGGAGACTGTCAGCTGTCAGATTGTTGTAAAGGTGAATTCATATTATAGCGTATATAACATTTATATACAACCATATATGTAATGCAGTCATTACTAACGTCATTGAAGGTTGGGAAGTGTCACATTACACACCTCTACTTTCCGCACTCACTTCCCGCCCTCATTTCATCTATTATAGACTTTATCTTTCATTTATTGACTTTATCTGACATTTATTTATATTGGTGACAATTGTATACCCCGTAGTCACGGTAACAATATATCCACCTAATTACTCTTAGAAAACCGCGTTCTTGGTAATTTGTCGTTAAATGTAATATTTTAGATATTATATAGAACGAAACAGAGATTTATTAATTTTAATCGAAATATGATGCTTGTAAATAAAATAGTATATAAACCTCGGTAGGAAGTTTCATTCCTGTCTCGAGATCGTAGCTAACCTCGTGGCTTTGCGTCTCGGTTAACTAACTGATCTCACGACAGGAATGAATCACTTTCCACCTTGGTGTGTAATATACTATTTCCTACGATCACATAAGAAAGAACACATATCGCACTCTCTACTCCTATGGAGAGTGACCTTTTTTTTCCGCACGGCTGTCAATAAGCCGTCAAACCCGTGAATCCTGCAAGATTAACAGATGCAATTATTTATTGCTCTACCTACTGTTATTATTTATATAAAAAATGGATTGATAGGTAAATAATTATTCATGAAAAATAAAGAAAAGAAAAAGAAGGGTCCTATTATGAGTAGTTACTTATTTCCACATTTTCAGATAAACGTTAATTATCGTTATATCTTCATTTTACTATAAAAGTTATTGCAATTTTCATAGGAACAATATTCAAACAGACTGACACAAAAAAATCGAGAATAGTCAGGCAACTCAAAAAACTAATCACTGGCGGATTTAAGGAAAAAGGCCCAGTCGGCAAAATTTCTTCACCCCCCCCCCCTCTCCCAGAAAATTCCAACTTTCGGAAGTGATGGTCAGTTGACTGTCAACTGAATTTAGATGCGCGGAGGCACCCGGAGGCCCCTCTAGAACGTTTTTGAAAAGTAAGAAATATTCGACAAACTCTGAGAAAATCGTAGACGTTTTAAATAACTGCGGAATACAAAAGTTATTTTATTTTATATTTAATTTACGATAGTTATCAGGCAATTATTCTGATAACAGGGGGCCCCTGATTGAAAATTGAACTTGTGCTGTTCACAAGGGACTCACCAAAACAATTTTTCAACAAAAAAATAACAAAAAGAAATCGAAGGTGTATTTTCCAGCAAGAGGGGCCCTGAAAGTCTTTCGTCGGGGGGGGGCCAGTCGGCAAGCGCGCTTTTGCCGACCTGTTAAATCCGCCACTGATACTAATTGTATATTCACAGTTCACACAAAAATAATGTTCATCAAACAGTTATATTATAAATTATCATTACAAAAATCATTAGATTGAAACAACGATTCTGGCCGACGTCATTGAATCTATATTCATAAATAGTCAATTGCAAGTACCCCTCTAAGGACTGTCAGCTGTCAAGTTGCTGTTAAGGTGAATTCATATTGTAGCGTATATTACATATAAACGATCTGATATTTACGTATTGTTTAATAAAATAGGTGGTCGTAGGAAAAAAATTGTGTACATTACTAGTGCGGAAAGTGATATTTTTTACACGAGTGGGAAAAGCTGTAGCACGAGGCGTAAGCAGAGTGCGACAATTCCACGATATATTATATCATATGTGGGGTCATTACAACGTCAGGTCCAAAATTCCGCAGACCATTGCTAAAAAACCCCAAAGACTCTATCAAGTGATTTTGTTTCTTTCCTGGTGATAATTGTGAATTTCCTCTTCCAGATGATCCTATCAGTATTACTCGTCGCCGTCAGCCTGGGCCACTCCCACTGCAGGAGGCTCATCGACGACATCGACAACGAAGTGAGCACCGACCCCAGGGCCAACCTGCAGCCGCGCAGCCCCCAGCAGTGGGTGAAGATCAGCAGCTCGCCAGCGTCGATAATCAACAAGAAAGTCGGAGCCCATCTCGAGCTGCACTGCGTGGCCATGGGTTCGCCGCCCCCCACGATACAATGGTACAAGATGAACAGGAGGATAACGGAGGTGAGACAGAGTATTACTTTCATATGTACAGAATGTTCCTTGAAATGGGTTTCGATACCTCGTCGGCTCTGCCGAATGTATCCATTCTATTAAATCTTCAGAAAAAGTTTCAACTTTCACATCTAAGCTTCCGATCCAATCGTTCACACGACGCCTTCGATTTTCAGAATGAAAGTTTCGAGACGAACATCATCAACCAGGGCCAAGCTCTGGCCGAAGTCGCCTCGAGGCTGGTGATCAACCACCTGCTGCCGCTGCACCAGGACGTCTACAGGTGCGTCGCCGAAGCCGGGACGCACGTCGCGACGGCCGCCAGCAAAGTCGTCGTCTCCAACAAGGAGGGGAAAGAGATGAACTTCACGCAGCTGCTGAACGCGAGGATTCTCGGCGCCCATCACCTGCCCAGGGTGACGTTCTGGGCGCTGACCTACATGGATGTCATAGGTGAGCGTCCTACCGGTTCACCGATGATAACAAAATATAATAATAATAGTCTTGGCCGACCGCATATACGGCCTGTCTTATGTATGGAGCTTGGCACCAAAACGTGCAATGAAACTTTTTGATTCTATTCGGAGAAAAGCACTCCGTCTTGTTGGTGATTCTTCGCTCACGAACTCGCTCACTTCGTTGGAGCAACGGAGAAGGTTCGAAGACTTATCTCTCTGGCATAGATATTTTCGCTGTCGGTGCTTTTCTGAATTATCTGAATTATTAGTGTTAATTCTTATCTCCTGTTCCTCAATTCATGAGGTGTTCTTTGAACTTTCCAGGGTTTTCTTTTCGTGTGAATCTGAATGTGAAAAAAAGTGGAGGGGAGTACCGGTTTTAGCGGTTTAGACTCTTTCTTCCTTTTTATGGAATATTTGAACGTCCATGAGTTATTTACACATGTAAACATAGTATATAAATGTTCGGTGAATATTTGATGTTACTCCTTATATACAAGTTTTAATTCTTATTTTGCATTGATTTCTAAAGGAAAAAATGACTTCCTCAAAACTTCCATCTCTCCATAAAAATAATCATGCTGCTAAACGATTATAATAACTCTTTTTTTTTAATTTACAGGAGCCGACGTTATTTTACCGTGCAAATACGTTGGAAACCCAAGACCGGAAGTGACTTGGTACGACGCCGACGACAAACTCATCGAGAACGACGAGAAGTACTCGACGTCCCAAGACGGTGAACTCAGGATACGGTCCATAGAATGGTCAGATATGGGAACCTACACTTGCACGGTGAAAAATTCCGTTGGGGAAGATTCCATAGAAACGTTTTTATACCCAATGCAGGTTTGTAGAAGTTTTCATAAATCATTTGTATACTTTTCTATACGCACGATTTCAATAATTAGTGACAATGTACTACTAATGGAACGATTTTCTCCTTATTTAAAATTATTTTCACTAACAATAATTCTAAAATGTACTTGTTTCATTTTTCTAACCTACAAACGTGAACAAATTGTTCACTCAGAAGCAGAGGTGGGAAATAGTTTTTATTTACAATGCTGTCATTACTAACGTTATTGAAGGTTGGGAAGTGTCACATTACACACCTCTACTTCCCGCCCTCATTTCATCTATTCTGGACTTTATCTGTAATTTATTGACTTCATCTGACATTTATTTATATTGGTAAATATTTCCCTCAAATTATTATATAAAATGTCCCATAAGAGCAAAGCAATTATCGAAAACTTACAGGGGTAATTGCATTGTATCAAGTCACCATAACAACACATTTGAAACCGTATCGCTAGACGTCAGTAAACAACACAAATAAATGTCAGATAGACTTCAAAAATAGAAAAACATTTCGTGTTTCGGTGAGTGCTCCATACAATCTATAGAGGAAAGTATAAATGAACAAAAAAATAACATTTCCTTGAGAATTTCTTTATTCGTGAAATATTCCAATGAAGTACATTCGTGCATAAAAATGACCAGATAATTTTGCATTCAAGAGTGATATCATACAAATTGCATTCGGTTATTTTCATATTTTGTAAAATCACCAAAATATGAAAATAAACTCTTGCAATTTTTAGATATCATGCTTTCTTGCAAAATTATCGGTAATTTTTATGCACTCGTGCAATTATAACCGACAATTGTATACCCCGTAGTCACGGTGACAATATTGATTATTCTGAGAAAACCGCGCTCTTAGTAATTTGTCGTTGGATGTAATATTTTAGATATGTTCAGAAGAAACAGAGATTTATTAATTTTAATCGAAATATGATTGTTGTTAATAAAATAGTAGTTATACAAACCTCGGTAGGAAGTTTCATTCCTGTCTCGAGATCATAGCTAACCTCGACTGATCTCACGACAGGATTGAATCACTTCCCACCTCGGTGTGTAATATACTATGTCTGCCTCCCTCCTTCCAAAGTTTCCATCTCCTGGCCTCATCGTAGAGAACAATCGTACTTTTACTAAAAGTAAGAGTGACATTTGATACATCATCAAGTTAAATGTCAAATATTATACTTGAATAAACTTCATCCTCGGGAGGAAAAGTAGCACTTTGCCCGAGACTTTGCCCTTGTTATATATATATATATATATATATATTCATTATACCAGTCTGAAAACACTATATTTACATAGGGAATTCAGCGCACCGAAAGTGGGACGACGTTAAATAAAGAAATAAAGAAAAATTTAATTGGAAATAAACTAATATGTTCAATGGCAGTTCTTTAGATATCGCAAACTGTTTATATTTTCCTTGACAATCTGTGGTTTTCAGGTAGATATAATGTAAAATATACGTTTATTGCACGTCCATAAATTCTTTTTCTCGACTCTTGATGAAATATACTATTCTTGATCTCTTTTCAAACTTCCCAATCTCTTTGTATTTTATTCAAGACGACATTGTACTCGGTGGATTTTACGAAGTGCTTAGATCCTCGCTAACATATACACACTTGCAGCAATCCTCGTGACACAACTAATATAGGTGAGATATTATTGGTATTCATAAGAACGAAACCAAAATGCACATTTACGTAGACATTTTTTTGAGCTGTATGTATTCACCAATAAGTTATGACAGTAGTGACATTTGTTGGGGGCTTCATGAAGTTTGTCTATAAGCAACGTCTACTTGAAACACAAAATGTATTGGAATTCATCTTGCCAATACTCATTTATTGTTCATTCTATGAAATAACTTTGAATGATTTTGGGTAAAATACGCCTCGGAATATAATATACTATATCTGTAAATGATACCTCGTTCTTAATGATTTTCTGTTTGTTCCAGGAATCTACAAAATAACCGGCGAATAGAGGAAAATCTCACTTCCAAATCTGATTCTAGTCAAATTTTCTTAAGCATTCCAAGGACGCGAAGCTTTGGATACCTACTGATATTTTTTTAGTAATTTATGAGCTAGTATTTATAATTTAGGTATTAATAGTTTAATAAATTATGTACTTATTTATATTGATGTATAAAAGAAAATTGTAATGTAAATGTGATTACAAGCGAATTGAAAAAAATAGTTTGTTTTTTGTGTATGTTACCTGACTCCTGCTGACCCACTCCAAATTGTAATAATAATGATAATTGTTCGAAATCAAATACCACCGATGACTAAAACTCCCCAACCGCTTAAAAAACGATTTCTTGGTGTTTTGGAAAAACGGAAAAATGATTATATCTGTGGAAAGCTGGAAGACTCGAATAAATCTGATATTCCTTTCTTCGAATCGATATCGAACACAACACAAAAATCAGTACTTTAACAATATGAATATTATCATTGACGAAAGGTGTTGTCCATTTGAAACATGGACCTTTAAAAAATGCTTAGACTGGCTGTCATGCATTCAACTCGGTTCTTTGGTTGGCAAATGACGTCATTATTATGCTTATTTCCATGCGCACGGAATATAGGAAGTGTTTGGACCTCCGCTAACGGCAGAATGGAAAGAAAGCATAGATAAGGGAAAGTATGTGGTTGCAGTGTTCTTGGATTTAAAAAGAGCGTTTGAGACAATCGATCGTAGAAAGTTGCTGAGAAAATTAGAGGCTGTTGGTATCGTAGGTACAGTGCTCGATTGGTTCACAAATTACCTGACGAATCGCAAACAAGTTACTAAAATCAATCAAAGTTCTTCTGAACCACTCGAAAATTCTTTTGGTATACCTAAAGGTAGTGTCTTGGGGCCATTATTGTTCCTAATTTATATCAATGATATACATCTTTTTCATTCATGTGACTTCATCAATCTCTTTGCAGATGATACTCTGTTATCTGTCTCAAACAGTGATTTGGATATTGCCATTAATAAAATGAACGACTCACTAAAGTCTTTTCAGTCATATCTTAAAAGTAATAAACTCAAACTGAATATAACTAAAACCAAGGCAATGATATTATCGACGACATATAAAATTAGGAATATGAATACAGGTCAATATAGCCTTACAATAGATGGTGAAACAGTCACATTTGTGAACGAATTCAAGTACCCACTTGGGATTCATGCTGGATAACACCCTTTCATTCAATGCACATTTCAATTACATTTATAAAAAAATATCAAAAAAGATATATTTTTTTACCAGAGTCTCATCAAATCTTTCTTTGTATTCTAGGTTAACTGTTTATAATACAATTATTCAACCTCACTTTGATTTCTGTGGAAGTATCCTATTTTCGTTTGAAATGAATAAAATTTCTAGTTTACAGAAATTACAAAATCGAGGACTTCGCATCATATTGAGATGTAACCGTAGTACGAATATCAATTTCATGTTGAACTCTCTATAATGGCTGTCAGTGTCACAGACTGTATCTAATAACAATGACCTTCATTTATAAAATTTTGAATAATTTAATGCCAGAATTCTTTGCTTCATTCATTGTCTTCAGATCTCAAGTTCATAGCTATCAAACTAGAGGAAATACTGAACAACAACTTCACTTACCCAAGTACAATCTGGCCAACTCAATGAGATCTTTATTCTATAAGGGTATAAAAGAATATAATGAACTACCGATATGCATAAGAGAGTCTAAAACTATTAAGGAGTTCAAAACTGTACTTATAAATTACATAAGATCTAATCGATAATATACTTGTCCATTATTTAACTGTTCATAACTGTTTTTATCATGTATTCATGTGATTTTGTTTTTTTGTATTACTATGCTATTTGTATACGTGTGTTTTCTACATTTATTCGTTTATTTTGTTTAATTGTAATTTACCAATGTATGTATATTAGGTTTATTTCCTACTAAATAAAGATCATTCATTCATTCATTCATTCAGAGATTCTAAAAGAAGAGACTACTCAAAAGTAAGGTTTTTGATTCCAATATAACATAAATTCGATAGTCAAAAATGAATAAACTGAAACTGAGTAGATAAAGCGTTTATCTTTCAAAAACTTCTTCAAATTCGTTGACTAGACATTTTTATGCCAGAAATGGCACGTTACCGGTGTATTAGTCAAAATGACAACCACATCATTCCATCTTTTTTTGAGTCTGAAGATCGATGCACTCTCTCTTAGGCCCAGTCCAATACTGTCTATGATTTTGAATAGATATTTCTCTTACCAGTAAAAAATAATTATTTGTTCAACCGGTATAAAAAATGCATGTTTTCGGGACAAGTTGGAGAATTGCCAAACAACGCTAAGCGGAGTATAGCAATCTTAGGAGTCCCGAAAACGCGTTTTTTTTGTACCAGTTGTGCGTGTTCAAATGGATTTGGTTTTTCACACATTTTTTCTCCAACCGCCTGGTTTTGAGATTTGTTGAAAAATCAATGTGACTCTGAAAACAGGTAGGGGTAAAATTCTGTTTATAGGCCACACTACGCTTAAAAAACGGTTTGGGGTAACTTACCTATTCTGACGTCCTGAAAAAAAACCCAAATGTAATTTTCAGAGCTCTCGATTAGTTTGGATACTGGCCGATTTTTGGGTGAAAACTGGAATTTTCTAGTACACGGTTCTTCGGCAAAATAACTCAAAATACCTCATTTTTCATCAGTACACTTTACACACTCCTAATCATCCGTTTCACACATTTTTTTTTTCATTCGAAAATACTACTATTTTGACAAAAAATGCACTTTTTTCAACAACAGATACAGGCACAGGAATATTGTCAATTGCCGGGATATGTTATTCTGCTGTTTCCTGCTAAAGGACCATAGACAACAACATATCTAATAGACTGGCCCTAAGAGAGAGAACCGTGGAATGAGCAAGATATAGAATACTTCAAGTATAACCTCTAAGCGAGTTCTTTTATCAATGTAGCAGATAAAGAGAGGTTAAGAAGGATAGAGTAATTCAAGTACAAAATTATCATTCTGTCCTTCACAATATCACTTCAATGTGCATATCCTTTCTCTCTCTGATGTTTTCCACATCGTGATATCTGGAAGAGTGCCGTGATGGCCAGTGGCCAGCCCATTAGTTGTAATATGAAATGACGCATTTTTTGATAAAAATTGGTGTTAACAACTGAAAAACTGTATGATTAAGAGTGTGTACATTGTACTGATGAACATGGGCGCCGCCAGTAAAAATTTCAGGGGGGGCACATTTTTTTGTGTGTGGCAATAAATTGAATGAGTATAACAACACATTAAAAAAATGTATTTACTAAATGCCTAACACTCACATGTTAACAAAAACATGAAATACATTTTGTAATATAACTGAAATATACTTATACATGAGAAGGTATCTTTAAAAGAACTAATAAAGAATATCTATCTATGTATTGTATTATATATATATATGAACATTTTTCCAGGGGGGGGGCGGCCGCCCCCCCTTGCCCTTATGTGGCGGCGCCCATGCTGATGAAAAAGGAGGTATTCTGACACTTATATGTTCCCGCAGAAACGAGTATACTAGAAAATGCCAGAATTTCACCAAGCAATTGGCCCGTATCTCTAAAACTAATTGAGAGCGCCGAAAATTTCATTCGGATTTTGCTTCATAAAAATACATAAGTTCCGCTAAACCGTATTTATCTAGCTTAGTATGCCCGATAAACAAAATTTTACCAAAGTTGTGATCAATATTTATTGAACGAATGAATTTGAATTAAAATTTTCACAATTTCGAATTCACACAGATAACCGGCGTGAACTATCGTTTGTTTTTTGCAAACGAGTGTGTGATTGGTTGAAACTTGTGTTAGCCACCCAGACATCACGTGATCTGGAATGCCTAATAGCATAGTCATAACTGATGAACTGGCCCTAAGAGAGAGAGGATTCTGCAGAGTAAGCAAGATAGAATACTACAAACATAACCTCTAAACTCTAAGCGAATTCCTTCCTCAATGTGGCAGATAGAGAGAGGTTAAGAAGGATAGAGTAATTCAAGTCTAGAATTAAAATTCTGTCCTCCACAATATCACTTCAATGTGCATATTTTTACTCTCTCTATTTTATTCTGCATCATGTTATACAGAAAACACTCATAAAAAACTGTCATAAGGGCCAGTCCATTAGTTCTTATGTCAATGTTCAATGGTGAGAATTTTGCGATAGTGTGGATGAGTAAGTAAATTCAGAATTGATGTCTTCTGGGAAACGGTCATTACAGAAACCGAAAATTGCCGGTAATCAGATACTCCCTTAGTGTTGAAGTCAATTCAATTTTTGGTCTAGGGCGAATTTTCCACATTTGAGTATAGACAGTATAGTGAACATGGCAACAAAGCAGTTTCCTATAATAGACTAATTTTTTACAAAATAAGTGAATACTAGGAAGTCATAAACACATGTTTCACTATACGATAGCTTTTTAAGGCGTGTTATAGTACATGACATAGTAAGAATCACAAAATAACGTAACATTTATTTACGTTATTATGGGTTTTCATCAAAATCGGTCGATTCCGTCAGCTTCAGTTGGAAAATGTTTCATTTTCTATAACGAACGCGGGACAAGCGTAGTGAGATCCCGCCAAGTAGTGTGAACTTCAGATAATAACTATTCTTTCACATTTTTGAAACAGTTGAATGGTCTACTCCGGAAAATTTCAAGTTTGTTCAGGTTAACGTCTTTCCCAAAGGGGCCGTTCATAAAATACGTTCGCATACAAGGGGAGGGGTCTGGCTGAGTGTGACAAGATGTGACAAGGGGGGACGGGGGGTATACGGCAACGTGACGTTAGCCGTTTATTATTTTTTGACTTGAGCGCTAGCCATCACCCAGTCAACACACGGACATTCGATGGATATCCAGTGGACATCAATTTTGGATATGGAAGATATCCAGAGGACATCCTGTTGGTATCCGCTGTATATTTTATGGACGTCCAGTGGATGTCCCGAGTGGAAGAAGCTGGACTTCCGTAAGATATCCTTCCGGGATATCCATAAGATATAGTTCTGGGATATCCATAAGATATCGTTCAGGGATATCCATGAGATATTGTTCACGGATATCCATAAGATGTTGTTAGGGAAGTCTAAAAGATATCTTCATGGATATCCAGAGGACATCCTGTTGGTATCCGCTGTATATTTTATGGACGTCCAGTGGATGTCCCGAGTGGAAGAAGCTGGACTTCCATAAGATATCCTTCCGGGATATCCATAAGATATAGTTCAGGGATATCCATAAGATATCGTTCAGGGATATCCATGAGATACTGTTCACGGATATCCATAAGATGTTGTTAGGGAAGTCTAAAAGATATCTTCATGGATATCCAGTGGACATCCATTTTGGATATCGGATATCCCGATGGTATATATTTTATGGACCTCCCGACTGGAGGAAGCTGGACTTCCATAAGATATCCATGAGATATCATTCAGGGATATCCATGAGATATCATCAGGGATATCCATAAGATATCATTCAGAGATATCTATGGATACATGGAGACTCCACACTTTCAAACACCACCTCACTTATCAGGATAAGATTGAAGTAGCCCGTTTGAGATTTTTCAATATCGAGAAAAAAAAATTCAAACAAATAAAAATTGTATCGGTAAGACGAAACAATAATTGCTTAAATGAAATGCTATTGTACCAGAGAAATGAAAAAAGAGGATCAAAGATAAAATGTATTCATACTATTGAATATAAAAAAGAATACATTCAAAATGTATTTAACAAAAATAAACTTAATGAATCCAAGAAAAGATAAAAACGAATTTGGTCACAACAGAGCACTATGGAAAAAGAAGAACACTGTTTATTGTTTCAGTTTCTTGGGGTTTTTCTTGTTTTTTCAAAGACAGCAGGTGTCTTTCTTTGGCCCTTCTTAATGTAACGTGAAGTTCAAAAAAAAAAAGAAAACTAACAGCAGACAAGAGACTCTCTTCAGGTGGGTTATACTGAAAACTATTCACTATTGGTGGACATTGCAGTTATGAACATGAATAGTTATGAGAAAATTAACAAGTTCTATAAATAAAATATGACATTTATTTCACATCATGAACATGAATATAAGGAGTTTGAAAAAAAAACACTAAGAGCACACAGTTTCGTGTACTTATCTTCGAAAAGGAAATGCTCCGGGATGTTTCTAGAGATGGCCCGACTTAGGTGTCCCAGCTTCAGAAATGTTTGTAGAAATCGCCTGAATTAGATATCCCAGCTTCAGATATGTTTGTAGAAATCGCCTGACTGAGATGTCCCAGCTCCAGAAATGTTTGTGTTTCCAGGTATGCCCCGGCTTAAAAGGGACCTGTAAGTTTTATAGGCCCAAAGAAATGTACCACTTCTACACACCTCCATGCGACTCGAACTCTGTGTCCCATTATCACAAATTTAAAAGTTACGACTAACACTATGACAATAACATGTACATTAGGAAGCTTACAGAGATCTGAATATTATATCTATTGAATGTAGAAACAGAAGCTCTGGGATCGACTGAAAGCATGTGAAAATAACCACACATATACATGAAGCGTTGAAATTTAGCTTAAATAATCTCAATGAAATAAAACCACATCGAATAAGCAAGGGATTTGGTAAGGTAAAATCTGAGAAAGTTGTGATGCTATCTCAAATGGGAAAATGTGTTCAAAAATAAAACTAACCTCATTTAGTGCCTGGAAAGAATTTTATGGTAATTACCCGTTAAGCGGGCTCCATCGTGAAATTGAAAAATTTTTGGTGGAACTTACGTATTTCGGCCTCCTGAACAAAAAAGTCTAATAAAGTTTTTGGGGCTCGCAACTAGTTTCGGAGATACGGCCCCCCAAAGACAGGAAATCGGGGTTTTCAGGGTTGACATTTATGTTTGTTTATTCAGCCAATTCCGTTTGAAATTCATCCTTCTTCCTATCAGCACAATATACACATTCTATACCACCTTCTTCATCACTTTCCAACAGAATTATAAGCATTTTTCACAACAAAACTCCAAAAGGTAAATCGTCATAGAAATTTGAGGTTAGCAAAACAATAGAACGCGCACAGCGCGTGGCGCGTTCTATTGTTTTGCTATAAAAAGGAATACGCCATCACGAGTCAGCAACCAACTGTCAACTTAAACATCACAGAACCACGAAAGCAGGAAAACACAAAACATCAAATTATTCTCAAATTGACGATTACCACAAAATCCAAGTGCTCCTTTCTTATTTTGTATACGTGTTAAAACAAAAAAATAAATTGCATTAATCGGGTGGCCCCAATTTTCCGGATATCCATTTCGAATCCATGAATATCTATCTTATAGAGTCCAGACAGATTTCACGGTCCAGTGCAAAGATTATAATTTGTGTACGTTGAAGGGAGAAAAAACATCGATATCCAAAACCACTTCGGGTTATCTTGAGAATATTCATTGCAGGATATCTCGTGGATATTCAGTACAGGATATCTTTATCTTCAGCATTGGATATCTTAAGGATGTCCAGAATAAGCCCAGAGGTGTATATCCAGTTGATGAATATCTTATGGATATCTACTTCGGGATATCTTGAGAATATTCATTCCAGGATATCTTATGGATGTTCAGTTCAGGATATCTTTAGGATATTCAATATTGGATATCTTATAGATGTCCAGGATGAGCCCAGGAGGTGGATATCCAGTTAATGAATATCTTATGGATATCCACTTTGAGATATCTTGAGAATATTCATTTCAGGATATCTTGTGGATGTTCAGTTGAGGATATCTTCAGGATATTCAATATTGGATATTTTATGGATGTCCAGGATAAGCCCAGGAGATGGATACCCAGTTGATGGATATCTTATGGATATCCACTTTGGGATATCTTGAGAATATTCATTCCAGGATATCTTGTGGATGTTCAGTTGAGGATATCTTCAGGATATTCAATATTGGATATTTTATGAATGTCCAGGATAAGCACAGGAGATGGATATCCAGTTGATGGATATCTTATGGATATCCACTTTGGGATATCTTGGGAATATTCATTCTAGGATATCTTATGGATGTTCAGTTCAGGATATTTTTAGGATATTCAGTATTGGATATCTTATGGATGTCCAGGATGAGCCCAGGAGGTGGATATCCAGTTGATAGATATCTTATGGATATCCAGTTCCGGATATCTTTTGGATATCCAGTTTCTGATATCTTAGGGATGTCCAAAATAGGTACAGGGATATCCCGACGTGAATTGGACATAAACTGGATATCCATAAGATATCTGGTGTTGACTGGGCAGCGTGACCACTTTTGGTAAAAATCTACTTTTTTCAGTAGATTTCTGACGAAAATTGAAAAATTTTGGTATGAAAGAAATCTACATGTGCGAATTCCTAAACTCCGGATTTTAAACAAATTCCTTACGATTGGTTTTGACGTCAGTCCACGATACATTGGCGAGTAGAACATGTGAAGAATGTGGCATATATCACACATGTAACAGAACCTTACTACAGCATTTGAAAATACATCCAAAACAAAAATGAAAGGTTGAAGTAGTTCGGCGCGTACAACCAACCCATATCGCAGCTCGGCGAGTGTTATCTCCAGCCTTTTGATAGTTTTAATAAAAATATAATAATTCTAGCCATTTTTCATGATAGGAACATGAAATAATTCAAAATAAAACATTTCTAAACAGTTAGTTCGAAAATTGAGAGAAAGAGTCGATGTCTCGAGACCCTATCCAGGGCTCGAGCCAATCAGCGCACGGCGTTCGCTCCCGCAGCGGCGGGCGGAGCCAAACAGAGCGCGAATCGCGCGCATAAAGATAGGCGATTTTGCTGCAGCGTTAGCATTCGCTTCGATTGAGTTGAACCTTGCGTTTAAGCATTCGCTTCGACTGAGTTTATCTCTGCGTTTATCATTGGCGTTAAATCAAAGAGTTTATTCTATCAGAGCGTCTCATAAGAGTATAGGAAAGCGTTTATATTGGAAGGAAGCGAATGAATAGAGGAGAAAAGTACTCCTATTTTCTTTTAGGTATTTCAGAATAGAGCAGAAGAGTTTACAAGGCGTATTAGAACTTGAAGAAAGTTAAAGGAAGAAAAGAATTGTATAATATTAGATTCCTGGCTGGAGATCTAAGAATAGGATTGTAAAGTTTTCCCACAAAAACTACCACTGCGGAGTTTGGAAGCACAAACTGCTTCCAATAATGAATTCGTAACTCGGGTGCAGAGTCTAACTGTACACGTTCCTGAGTGCAGCTTCGGCTTGCATTGTTCCAGTTTTCTTGCTGCTAAATAAATTGTTCCAGTCTCCCGAGCCTTCGGCCGGTCGAGAATCCTTCCTATACCTTATTATTGAATTCGTATCAGTGGTGTTCTTATCAGAACACCTGAAGAAAGAAGAAGAGGCCATTTGCCCTATAGGTCCCAGGAATATCGGACTACACGGCTACCTGAGTCCGGGTAGCGCCTACAGGGTACGTCGGAAGCTGTTGACAGGCCATCCTCATCAAACAGGGTTTCCTCGATACAGACGCCTACCGTAACTCTCTACGAACGCTGTTACGTGACAGTGTTCACGGCACTGAGGGTTCTCGGCTAAAAACGCCACCTCCAGCACCGGAGAGCTGGACACGGGTTCACGCGTTGCAGGGCAGGCAGGTCCAGGCGCGAAGTGTGTCGTAGCAGGGTTTTAGGGAGCGTAGGGAACTTCTGGTCCGGCCTAGAGCCATCGTGGTGGCCAGTCGTAACCGCGACTAGAATTAGCTATCTCCCAGGGCTAAAAGTAACTCGTGAAATTGTGATTAATTGTTTCTGGCATCTCCGAGCACGCGGCGAGTCTTAGGCCTACTTTTTCTCATTCCTTCGCGTTTTTCAACCCGAAGAAGCGATCCTCCACTGATTTTCTCTTCGCGAGGCGATCGGTGGCTCTGGTCGATCTACCCAAGCGTCGTTTCATCGTTCGTGTGCACAGAACCCACGAAGCTAGCCGGATTTTCCTAAACAAAAATATTAAAATATTTAAAAATGTTCAATCCCGCACCGAGCGATACTGACTTCGCTTCGGCGAATAAAAATTATTATTTTGAAAACGCACGCGCTTGTGGATACGAGCTCTAGAGCTGTTATGCGTAATAGGAGATGAAAACGATGGTACGGAAGATGCAGAATGGTTAGATGACGATTAAGTGGACGGTAGTTCTGAAGATGAAGATGGTGCAATACCGATTGTAGATATTTAGGCCCAAGGCCCATTTAGAAAATCCTTGGACTTCTGAATAATAGAAATATTATTTATTATTTATATGTTCGTTATGAAAGATATTTGTTAATTTATTTAAATTTTATTTTAATAATTAAATGAATATTTTTAATTTTCAGAATTTGTGTACTATCATTTAGAATTTATCATACTCAACAGGAGGGGGTCTTAGTTTTTGTGACTAAATATTTCTAGGGGGGGGTCACAAAAAGTGTGACACAGCCTGACACTGGGGAGGGGGGCAAAAAAAGCTGAATTTAGTGTGACGTATTTTACGAACGGCTCGAAACTTGAAACTTTGACTGGGAGTGAATGCGTGCTGAAAGTTAAAAATAAGAAACTGATCGGATAGACTTCAGGTTTCCTGAATGCTGAGGAAAAGACGATAGAAAAAGCTGTACGTTATATCTCGATGCTAGGAATTACTATCAGTAATCCATCTCATGGAAAAACCACGTGAGATCGACCGCTAAAGGTGCTTCCCAGAATCTTGGATTTCTATTCCCTGCGAGGGAATACATCACTTCTCTTCAGCTTCGAACGATCTAGAAGCCACAGATACAGCTAGGGCCTGTCTTAGAATATTGTTCTCATATGTGGAGCTCAGCTTTGTTGTGAGCTCGAGGACCTGTCGAACCTCTCTTGCTCAGGGAACTTTTTTCAATAGAACAGCTGAACTCTGTAATTCCTTGCTGGGAGAGGTTTTTTCTGAGGCTTACAAACCAAAGTTTGAAGTGAATGTTAATTTGTATCCCCTGTCCCTTGATTCACGCGGTGTTCTCTGAACATTACATGGTTCCCTTTTCGTGTGAATCTGTATATGAAAAAAACTATCTATTGATAGATGTATATCATTCAGAGATGTTTGATTATGGACAATCCACCAAATTTTATGAGAAATAAAATTTTCTGAGGACTCAAAAAAAGTTGGGGAGCGAGGCAGTATTAACGCAGTTTTATTGTCGTCGGTATGGAGAGTACTCTCTTTGATAGTCGAAATATGACACTTCTGATAATATCCACAAGGATTGAAAAGTCATTTTTATCATACTGTACAGTACGGCCCTTAAAAAAAGGAGAAGATGCACCATGATTCGACAGTATGAAGCTCAAATAAAAATGCAAATTTAAATAACCATTTTTTATTTGAAATACTTTCCCCTTTAGGAACCAAAATTTCTGAATGTCAGTCTTAATAATAATAAAACCTTAAAAAATAAAATAAAATCTAAGTACATAATATAAATTAATTATTTACAGTATTTTTTACAGTGAACTATTATAGTTATATACAATGCTTATAAATTAAATTAATGAATGAACACAATAAACAATAACGAGTGTCAATAAAAACGTTTCGTGCAATGCTTACAAAATTATTTATAACAATTATGACATGACCGTCGTTTTCAAGGAGAGTTCGAGTTTGATTTGGACACACAGTATGTCCTACTCGGAAGAGATAAATAGTCATATTTCACTGGGATTCATTCTCATTTTGAACATCAGAAGGAGAAACGTTAAATTACCAATACTGATAAAAAACCTCCGATACGTCAGACACACTGTATATCCAAATACGAAATTTTTCCAAATAAATAATCCATCTAATACAATTTCGATGCCGAAAGCCAATGGGAATTCGATAACACCCAGAAGCAAGAAATCTTTGTACACTAATAAATAGTCAAATAAAAACTAGTTACTATTCACATACCGTTTTTCCACTGTTAATCAACTTATCCATTTTCATCTTATTCAAACTAGATCACATTTTTAATCAAGAAGTCATACTGGCCAAATAAGTCAGAGTGAATGTGTTTTAAAACTCGAGTATCCACCAAAATGTAAGAAATCCATAACTTCAACCACAATAAAATCAAGGGCCAATTTATAAATCTCAAGATTTATATTTCATTCAAAAACCATTTTGAACGTATATTTTGGAACATTTGGAGAATTATGTCTGTTTATCGTTATTCTTAATCCAAAAATATGAATTGGAAATTGTAATATTGCATCAATTGCAACACCAGGGTGCAACGAAAGTACAAATTCCGATTTCTAAGATTGGCAATGGTACTCAAATAAATGAGTACCTTTGCACGTAGAAAGTAATTTTGATAAAAAAAAATATATAAAATGAATAAAATTCACCAAGTCAGGGGCACAGAAAAAATGAATCTATTTAAAAATAGTATTTCCCTCATCACAGGATGTTTGGATGATAATTTTTTTTTTAATTCATCATGTTTTGTGTCCATATCATAAAAAATCGACCGAAACCAATTTCAATTCAATTTTGAGCCTACAGGCTTGTTTCCAAACTTTTTAAAATATTTAAAAAGTTGGATTGCATCATTTTTTTTTCTCTTGATGAAAAATCGCACAAACAACAATCACTAAAAATAAAATTATGTAAAATGATTTGCTCACGATTATTGTATAAACACATGCGGTATGAATATTTTTTATATTTTTGTTGACTTTTTTGATATCATTGATATTTCTTAGGTATTCAAACGGACTGTTATAAATTTCGATTTTGTGGAGTATAACGATTTTCTTTTCAATATTGCTTTTCAAATGTATGGTTTATACAATAGTAGTATAGTGTTATACTTGCGTATAATGACTATTATTTTCCCTGTGATTTGTAAACTTCACCTCGTGAATAATAGCTACCATTAAACCCTCGTTGAATAATATACTATCAATAAATACCGAAATTTTATGGAATTATGGCATTCAGAGCGAAAATTATACAACCGTCAAATATATCCGGTGAAAAAAACGGCGTGTGAATAGTTCAAATACATGGAGGGAAAAGTCAGACTGAGCAAAACGAAGTATCCTAACGAATAAATAACTAAAAATATAAATAACTTTGCAGCTCACTTGAAATCATCACAATATCGAAAAATGCGTTCGAGTCCTGGATACTCTGTCGATAACTTGAGATTGATTTTCTTTCGAATGAATTCACAGGGACGCCATCAAAGTCAGCACCGTTCGTGATATTTTTCTTTACTGATAAATTTAATTGGAATTTGAGTTCGCAACTTGGTGTTGCTAGAAAATGAGCAAGAATGTGTCTCAATTTAGTTGTCACGTGATATTTTAGACAATAATTGGACATTTTTAAAATTAATTTCGTGAAAATTCCACAAATACCTCGCTGTCGATTTTTTCAAATTGTTTTGAATTCTGCGGAGCTCTCGCTCTTCAGATTTGGACAAAACATGAGTCACACTTCATGATTATGATAAATACGAGAACTAGATGCATTATCTGGTCCAGAAAATAACTGTATTCGCAATTATTCGAAAAAAAAGGGCTCATTCATGAATAACTTCCAAGTTGAAAAGTGACCAATTATTGTTCTAGAAGACAAATATTATTTATAATATTTTTTGTCCTACCCTGTATACTAATTGACCCGAAGCCAATCCAAATGCATATAAGTCAGTTATCAAACATGCACCAACTTTTGGCAGTATGTAAATTTCGGTTGTACAACTATTTAAAAAAAAATCTATTTTTGCACAACTTATGGACCCCACTGTATGTTTTCAGTTTCTCCCTTAAAAAACCACACCAGTTCTTTGAAATGAAACATCAACCGGCTTATCAGCCACTTTATCAAGCACAGCCTGCTACGTATTGCTTATTGACGTCGGTCTCTCTCGCTCAGGGCCAGTTAGTTTTTTGAAATACATGGCACTTACTCGCCAAGAGTGGACATATATATTTCATTCATTTTTATTATCGAAAATGCCGCTATTAGTCTAATAGGTAACTAACCCTAACATTGGTTATTCAGAGCAAACCACGTGAAACATAACTGGTATATAGGGGATATGATTGGCATGTCACTCTCATTAGTCCAAGTTGAATGTTAACAATTTACAACCGCCACGTTAGCGAATGACATTTATTCATGAAAAATGATACAGTGTCTGGTTGAGAACTTCATGTAGTTTGTTTATTCACAATGCTTGCATTTATTCAAATGAACATTATAAATATTCGTTTCTTGTTCATTTTATAGTTTATTTTCGAATGATTGTGAATAAAATAGAATGCATACCTCGGCAAAAGTAACACGTCTCTCTCGAGAAACTGTTTACCTCGGCTTGCCACCTTGGTTCATTATTTAAACCACGAAATAGACGAAGAACTTTCCACCTTGGTATGTCATACGCTGTTATTGATTCGTTACCAGCAAATAATTAACGCCCTTCCTAGAAAAAACAAGTCACTGAAAGTCTTTTCTGGACCAGTATTTGAGGGATTGTAGATTCGAATTCTTGCACAGATATACAGGTTGATGTGGAACATTTGTCGAGATGCTCACCTGAAAAGTGAACCTCAAACAAAACCAACTAAGACAAAAAAGGTGAAGTTTTGTTATTTTGCTAGCCGTTAAGAGATAGAGTAAAAAGAAAAATATTGTTTCCACTCCAGGTACCGAGTTTGATGGCAGAATTTGCTATTTTGATATTTTCGATTTTTGGTCGCTACTCAAAATTATTGGTAATGACAGTAAGAGATACAGTTACATGTTGGCAAAGTTGCATATTATGGAGTCAATTTTAATGAAGTTGAGTATTCCAAGAAAATTTTATTTTGATTTGCATATTGTCATTACAATTTTCAATTTACCAAGAAATATGCTCAAGAAAGTTACTCTACAGGGTGTTGGTTCTCTTGGGACACCTTCAACTTCAGATTTTGTAATATGAACCAGTATTTCAACATTTATTCAACCTTTTTAGGCCATATTCAATGATGACATTAAACAACCATCAGAACTTTCATTTTTGTCAAAAACATTAAGTCATCTTCGTGAAATATTGGATATATAAAAAAATATCTGGACCTTTCTCATTGTATCATTATATATGATATTTTAAAGGGAACTGATATAAATTCATACTACTAAGACAAAAAAGTTCATGAAATACATCTGCATTTCAAAAATATCGACAAGTATTGAATATGGCTACTCAGGTTCAAAAATTAAAGTAAAAGATAAATTTTTGTATTCAAAAATACAACTCTTTCCTCAGCATTTTTCTATGGTCCATGAAAATTCGCGATGACGTGCAAACAGTCTTGCCTCCATTCAACAATTTCTGTAACCCTTATTACATATGACTCATCAACCTGTAAAGAAAGAGGTATGCGACAGAAATTTTCACTTCAACTTTTACTTTATAATTTTCACTAGAAAAATATTGCAACATTTTCTTTAGAAACTGAGAATGTGCATGAAATGTGATTGCACGAAAATAGATAATCTCAAAATTAGCCTCTGTCAGTAGTGGGACTTTCTTAAAATATTCAACGAAAAATTTCAATGTTTACTGTACGATTCTCACCAACAAAGGGTTTACAAAACCGCGACACGTGTTTAGCTATATAATTGATACGTCAAGCAGCATAAACGAATTTCATCTTGCTTGAGGAAGCTATCGTACAGCGAAACATATGTCGCGGTTTTGTAAACCTATTGTTGGTAACAATCGTACGAGAAACTGTACTATTTTTTGTTAGATATGGATTAGTGGCCAGTTCAATTCAGTTTCAAAAATGTTTCACTCGAGAAAATGGATTTTCTGAAGTTGAAGTGATAATGTTGGTGTGAAAAATGGTCCATTGAAAACAAGATGTTGATAAGTCATTATTTTGTGCTGGATGAATTTTTTATTAGTAGTTTTTTTTGGGTTATCAACCTACTACAATCTGAAAAAATTGAGAATTAATATTGGAATCTGTACAAGTATAGAAGAGAAAGTTACTGGGTTATTCAGAAACAGTTGCTTCTGAATGAAACACATCCTTTTATTAGTCAGCAACTTCTAGTATAACTCAAATTTGACTATCAAAATAATACAAGAACTTATATTTATTATAAAACCCATCTTTGTTAACATTTCGAAACCCAAGTCCGTTTCCGTTTTCAAAACTCATTCATGATCTTTTTTTTTTTGCCTCATTCGCCGTTAAAAATATATCAAAGATCAGAGATTTGACATAACATTTCGCCTTTCAAGAGGGGTAGCCGTTTATATCGGCGAAACGTCAAGATCTCTGAAAGTGCGAAAGAGTGAACACAAGATGCACATCAAAAACAGACAGATTGGTGGTTATAAATGATCAGAAACCATTCTCACCACCGACTTGGTTCTAAAACGCATGGAGAGCAACTCATAAAAAGACCAACAAAATCTGAGATTTCCCTTGATAACGGTCCCATAACAAGAAGTCTGTGCAATCAGATGTAATGGTCGGTTCATACACCACACTTTTACTTCCACTTTATCTTTTACTTTAAGAAAGTTGTCACAATGTAAATCAATCGAGGCGTTCATACACGGCACTTTTACTTTTAGTTTAAGGATGAGAACTTTTACTTGTTCTCATGAGATAATTTAATAATTTTAGGGACTGCGCATGCCTGCATGTGAAGTCATCACAGCAAGCAGTGCCACCAACATTATAAGGAAACGTAT
Source organism: Zygogramma bicolorata (assembly GCA_032362365.1). Lineage (NCBI taxonomy): Eukaryota > Metazoa > Arthropoda > Insecta > Coleoptera > Chrysomelidae > Zygogramma > Zygogramma bicolorata. The sequence continues at coordinate 3,980,951 of JAVJAQ010005172.1, forward strand.
TCTTCTGAATATTTTACAGAAATGATATAAAATGGGTGTTCTGTGAAATATCTGTGATTATCCGATACAAAATAGCAAATTGCAAATCAAAACAATGACGTAACCCACGATTACTTCTTCTTCTTCGTTTGTTTTTGATCACTGCGCATGCGTCCTGTTTACTTTAACACTGGTGTATGAACGGTCCAATTCCACTCTTAAGGTTAAAGTAAAAGATAAAGTAAAAGTAAAAGTGTGGTGTATGAACCGACCATTAGTGTTCTGTGAGCGAATTATGAGGCAGTGCAGTAGATGTATTTGTAGAGTGAGTTAATAAAAAGAGTTTAGTGTTGTTCAGAGTATTGTTTTAGTGAACAAACCCAGGAAATTTCAACTATGTATATATATATATATATATATATATATATATATATATATATATATATATGAATTATTGTAATTTTTTGAAAGTCAAATTCACGTTATAAGAGAAGTTGCTGACTATTAGAACATGTTCCATTTGGAAGGAGCTGTTTTTTTTAATCAATGCAGCAACTTATCGGGGTAGATTTGAAGTATGTCCTTCTACAATTGTATAGATTGCAATATAAATCCCTAATTTCTCCAGACTGACGTAACTTAGGGTGGATTTATTAAAAATTTCAAGATTTAGCACATAACATTCATCACAGTAAGACTTACAGCTGGATGGTGGAATTAGTTATAAAAAAACCTAGAAGAGGTTTCTTTTACTCACAACCAACCAAATATATGAGACAGATGGAGAGATGAATACATTTTGAATATAAAGGCGCCAAAACACGCCTAAGATTTGAGAGATAAGTTATCATCTGTCATTACTGTCATTTGAACACTGACTAGAGAAATGAAAATGCTCATTTAGAATCTCAGATTTCGATGGTTTTTCATATGAGAATAGATACCAAAAGCAGATATCATGAATGTACTTGTATCGGTAATAATTCTCCCGGTTTGAAAATTTGATAACGCATATCATAACCTCTAGATTATCATCAACGTTTGACAACAAAATAACTTAAGTGACGACGTGAGATCAACGCACCAGTACCAATCCATTCATGGAAATGCATTGATACGTTTATATTGAAATTCAAATTTGGCTTCTGTTATCCTTTGGCATTTGGTTGGCAACACTTTCGATGTTGCCGCAATTTGTTTGAAGTCTGTTATTTACCAATAATTGAGAATTGTCATTCAAAAGTGACAATGTTTGTTGAGGTCTTTTTGGTACTTCAAATTAGATAATTGTTATCAAAAACTGTGTTTTTCGATGCTTCTATAGACATTATCAGTCTCGGGCTCTGCGTGATAATGCCAAAAGAGTTAAAAACTATCGCTGCCAAGAGTTGGTGGAATCTTCGATAAGTTATTTAAAAATAGAGCGGGATAATAATGTCCTTTCGCTTCCCTTACTGGCTGGTAGAAAGCTAAATTGAATACAACGTTGTAAATTGTATTTATTTGTGCATAACAATATTCATACTATGTACGAACGCAGTTTAAATATGGAAAAATATCATTTTTTTTTTAGTTTGGATGTAGCTATTCAAAATATATGATTTGAACTTTCGGAAGAGCATATAGCCCTAAGTTCTTTATTAGAAAACTAGAGAATAACTTCTTCATGGATGAGTTTCAACATTTCAATTAATAATAAACACGCATCTATCAACAAAGAAGGGTTGTGAAAAATTTCGATTTTCTTTCTTTCATATTCAAGATGTCACTTTGATTTATATCCAAAATTTCATAATTCTATAACAGTGAACTTCAAAATTTAGCCAAGCCCATGATGACTGCACGTCATCATCACATAGTTTTTCAATTGTATCAGCTATAAATGCGTAAATTTCTTGTGCACATCCATTTCATCTATCAAACAATTCTTAAATTGAGTTATAAGTCATGAATCTGAAGTCTTGTAGTTTTTTATAAATCCACCCAAAAACTAGGAAGACAAAAAACTCTATCTTCAATAGTGAAAGTTAAAGTGAAAATTACCGTTGCATAAGTCTGCCTTTAACCTGTTGACAAAATCTCATTTGTACTCTTTCGAGTATCGAAAAATTTTGGGGCGTCTCCATCTGACACCGCGCAAAATACCAAAGGAGCGACCCTCCAGGACTCGAAAGAAAAACAACGAAACACCCAAAAAAAAAACCTCACTCGGCGCGCCGCCTACACATGACGTCATGACAAAATACTATCCAAATCTATGGCGGTATTCTGCTGCAAGTTCAATATCGAATCGATCGCCGATTGGACCTGCTCGTCGATACTGTTGTTCTCGGGCTCGTTCTCTTCGTAACTGCTGTTGTGCGCCGAAGACGACGTTTCGAACCCCCCCACCGCCGCCGCTTTCGATTGCGACGACGCGTATATCGTACTCTGCACGCTCGTTATCACACTTTGTACACTGCTCACCGACGCGTCGGAAGGTCTCTTGTGGTGTTTGTCGACGCGAAACCTCTTCAACGTCTCCAAACGGGAATCGCAGCTCGAAGAACGCTTCGCCTGGTTGTGCGCGTGCGACTGCACCGCCATCTGTTGCGGAGGGAGGCAGCCGAGTTCGCGCTGTATGCACGCCCACTCGTCGTAGTCTTCCGCGGTAGGGGGCGGCTCCGCGCCGGTTCGGGGCGGGGCCGGCTCCGGGACGGGTACGGGGGGATCGGGAGCGGCGTTTATTATCTCGTTCTCGTAGTCTTGGCGCAGGCGCATGAGCGACTGCTGCTCCTCCGACAGGAACATCCTGTCGAGCATCATGAGTTCGGACGTTCGCACCTGCCGCTGTGAAGCGAAAAAAAATCATATGTGGGAATGTTGTAAATATCGGTATCGAGCATGACAATCCATCAACCCCTGACCTCTGTGACACATGGTTGTGTCAAACGGGAGGATAACTCCACACACGAATAAAGGAACACAAATAATTTCCAAAATATTAAACAACAAAGTCTGATTATAAATCGCACCTCATACACATGAGACTTCAATATAGGGCTTCGTGAGAGTGGAGGGGCAACACCGATTGCAAAATCAAAGGGGTAGTTCTCGATGGTCGTTGTGTCCCTGGAGGTGTCTTCGCAATGAGGGGGGGGGAGTGCTCGACAACCGATGGGGTAGTAGTTCTTCACGAAACAGGTGGGGAGAGGGTTGTGACCCGGATGTGATACAACATACAACTTTTGATTTATGTGACACAAGAGCGGTAGTTCTTGGACCGTCATCGACAAGTATTTTCAACCAAGTCGTCGGGATGAGAACTACTGAACTTGGGAACTATGTGTTGAAAGATCGGTAGTTCTTGGATCGGCTCCGACAAAAATTTCCGACTAAACTTGTCTAAGAACTACCAAACTTAGGATTTATGTATCTAAAGAGCGGTAGTTCTTGGTCCGTCATTGACAAGAACTTTCAACCGAGCTCAAATAAGAACTACCAAACTTGGGATCTATGTGTTGAAAGATCGGTAGTTCTTGGACCGGCTTCGACAAAAATCTCCGTTTAAACTGGTCTGAGAACTATCGAACTTGGGATTCACGTATCTAAAGAGTGGTAGTTCTTGGACCGTCATCGACAAAAACTTTCAACTGAGCTAGAATAAGAACTAGCGATCTTTCAACACATAGATCCTAATTTCGGTAGTTCTTATCTTAGCTCAGTTGAAAGTTCTTGTCGATGACGGTCCAAGAACTACCGCTCTTTAGATACATAAATCCCAAGTTCGGTAGTTCTTAGAACAGTTTAAACGGAGATTTTCGTCGAAGCCGGTCCAAGAACTATCGATCTTTCAACACATAGATCCCAATTTTGGTAGTTTTTATTTGGGCTCGGTTGAAAGTTTTTGTCGATGATGGTCCAAGAACTACCGCTCTTTAGATACATAAATCCCAAGTTCGGTAGTTCTTAGACCAGTTTGAACGGAGATTTTTGTCGAAGCCGGTCCAAGAACTATCGATCTTTCACCACATAGATCTCAAGTTTGGTAGTTCTTATTTGAGCTCGGTTGAAAGTTCTTGTCGGTGACGGTCCAAGAACTACCGCTCTTTAGATACATACATAAATCTCAAGTTCGGTAGTTCTTAGACCAGTTCAAAAGGAGATTTTTGTCGAAGCCGGTCCAAGAACTACCGATCTTTCAACACATAGATCTCAAGTTTGGTAGTTCTTATTTGAGCTCGGTTGAAAGTTCTTGTCGGTGACGGTCCAAGAACTACCGCTCTTTAGATACATACATAAATCTCAAGTTCGGTAGTTCTTAGACCAGTTCAAAAGGAGATTTTTGTCGAAGCCGGTCCAAGAACTACCGATCTTTCAACACATAGATCCTAATTTCGGTAGTTCTCATCCTAGCTCAGTTGAAAGTTCTTGTCGATGACGGTCCAAGAACTACCGCTCTTCATATACATAAATCCCAAGTTCCGTAGTTCTTAGACCAGTTTAAACGGAGATTTTCGTCGAAGCCGGTCCAAGAACTACCGATCTTTCAACACATAGATCCCAAGTTTGGTAGTTCTTATTTGAGCTCGGTTGAAAGTTTTTGTCGATGATGGTCCAAGAACTACCGCTCTTTAGATACATAAATCCCAAGTTCGGTAGTTCTTAGACCAGTTTGAACGGAGATTTTTGTCGAAGCCGGTCCAAGAACTACCGATCTTTCAACACATAGATCCTAATTTCGGTAGTTCTCATCCTAGCTCAGTTGAAAGTTCTTGTCGATGACGGTCCAAGAACTACCGCTCTTCAGATACATAAATCCCAAGTTCCGTAGTTCTTAGACCAGTTTAAACGGAGATTTTTGTCGAAGCCGGTCCAAGAACTACCGATCTTTCAACACATAGATCCCAAGTTCACTAGTTCTCATCCCGACTTGGTTGAAAATACTTGTCGATGGCGTTCCAAAAACTACCGCTCTTGTGTCACATAAATCAAAAGTTGATTGTTGTATCACATCCGGGTTACAACCCTCTCCCCACCTGTTTCGTGAAGAACTACTACCCCATCGACAACCAGCAGCCCCCCCCAGACACCTCCAGGAACACAACGACCATCGAGAACTACCCCTTTGATTTGCAATCGGTGTTGCCCCTCTACTCGCGAGAACAAGAGACTAGTCTTTGTTTTGATACAACACCAAGACCGACATAGCTGAATCTTCTTTATCATTACTTTCATTCCTCATGTTAATAGTGGACAAAGAAAATTTACGCAGTAACACGATGAAATACATATATTAAAGAAAGGCATAGTTATTTCATCAAGAGTCGGTGAAAAAATTAAATAAAATTCTGATAACAAAATTTCCTTGATTTCAAATGCAATCTGGGAATGTTTTTTAATGACAGACACCTAGTGTTAGGACAAGACTAAAAATGTCTACATGATCAGCTAAAAAACCATCAAAAAACTCAAGTTGTTTTTTTCATGCAACTTTTGCTGCATTAATCAAAATTATCCAAGAACTAATATTTATAATAAAACTCATCAACATGTTGATGAGTTGGTACTAATGGCGTAAAATACACTTATTCATTAGTCAAAATTAACTTTGCACAGACTTCTATCGTCACTAATCGTCGAGTAAAAGACACCAAAATAAATTTTGTACTCACCATACTCTCTTTCATCAACAGATACTTGTATTTATACTTCATTTTGGCGAATTTCCCGATGAAATGCTGAGCAGTGAGTTCGAAAATTTCGTCGGCTTTATCCAAATCCCTCTCCGACAGAACAGGTTGATCCAAACAATGATACCTTATCAATCTGATGCAGGCGTCTCTTTTGTCTCTGAAGGGGGTGTGGATGTCAGGCTTCACCGCCCCGTTTTGGTCCAAATTCAGCTGGGTCTCGATTCTGGAAATGATAATAGTTCTTCGTATTAGGGCGAAAAATAAAAGAGATGATCAACAATTTCTAGCCGACCTGAATTTTCGAAGATATCGATATACCCAATTATAATGAGTATTTTGAGCATTGATTAGCATTCTTTATACTTTTCATATTATTCTAGTAATAAATGGCTGAACTTATCATACAAAAACTGCCCAGGACGAACCAAAACTTTCATTAACTTTGTCATATTCCAAGATAAAACCATAAGCTTTATAGTAATGTTTGGTACATTCTGATTCCGTTTTCTCAACGCTATTAGATATTTTAAAATTTGAAATTTTCTATAAATCTCAGGGCTTTGGAGTTTCCTTTGAATTTGTTTCATTTCAAAACGATAAATTGAGATATTTACTTATGTTTTGAACCTTTCGATTGATAAAATGGCATTAATAAATCTTTAACTTAAATAAATAACAAATTTCAAACCATTCACTTCAGAGATCAAAGGATTGGAAGCTGCAAGGTAATTATGGTGTTGAAGGATATATTTCAGTCGCTAACATACATTTCTATCATGAAGAAATGAACCTCAATATGATTAATATATAACCTATATGTAACGATTTAGCATTGAAATTCCACCAAAACTCATATTTTATGCCTATACCATAATAATGTTTACCTATTATATTATTGAGGTTCAATGAACACTGATGAGTTCATTTGCTATTCGTGAATATCAGATAAATAAGAAATGATTTGATAGATATTAAAAATTGATATGGGTTAGTTTATTTGTGAACCGAATTTTCTACTGCTGAATAGGTAATGCAAAACTTACTTCCTACTAATTCACGCTGAGCTGTATATAAATGTAGCACACTTACATTGAAATGGTCTTCACAATATAAACACGAAATGTTACATCGATAATAAGATGAATAATCTAATAGATATGAGCGGTAGCAAGTCAACAGTTATGAATAGAATATCTCATTGATAAAGATTTCTATAGTGTAGACAAGTTTATGGGCTCCTGAATATATTTTAAAATTGAAGTTATAGTTATACAAACCTCAAGTGAATTTGTTGTCCAATTGTTTTGCTTATATATTCTTACTATATTATTTGTTTTATATATGTAACATCGAGTATTATCCTATTGTTGTAATTGTACCATATTATCATTCAATATTATTTTTATAAGTATAGTAATGATTATCGTATATATTTTATCAAAGGTAATACCACGAGTACTTAAAATTTAATCGATAAATTTTCATTTTCCACAAAAACTTTTTTATTTGACAAAAGTATGAAAACAAACCGATTGATAAAATCACGAGTCCGTAGGACGAGTGATTCTATCTAATTCGGTTTGTTTGAATGCTTTTGCCTCAAAATAAAAAAGTTTGAGTGTTTCGAAAATGAAAATTTATCTCATTAAATTTGAAGAACGAGTTGTATTTGGAGAGATTATTTTTTGAACAAATAGAAGGAAGAACAATTTAATTGATCAGTATTTCATTTACATAAGAAGGAAAGGAGAATAGGTGAAAATTTCACAAAATTGAAATATCAAACAACGATGCCCTCTATGATCCAGAAGAGATATGATGCTCACGCATTGAATATGATAATGCTTGCCGACGATACCAAGAGATGGCGTCACACCTCTCATTGTACAAGGTTGATAATTGAAAATTTTTTATGAAATGAAAATCGCGCCAGAAGGAACATAAAATCATTCGTTATGTCGTATCAAAATCTTCATACAACGGTTTCTTCTCATACCACAAAAAATGAATAGTATTTAATGAAAACTAATTGTATGCCATCTTCATTTGAGTTGAGGAAACCTTAAATATTTGAATCGGTCGTTCGCTATATCTGTCATAAAGTTGGGGTTATGAGCTATTTACGTGTTTGAGTGTTCATTGAAATGTGTTGTTTATGTTATTATCATGCTGAAAAAGTGAAAAGTGAATGACTATTAATAATAAGGTAACTCTTCATTCATGATAATTTATATAAATATGAGCCAGTTCAATAGAATCGACGCGGTAAACCGTATAGTTTTGACAGTTCAAAGGTAAACAACGTTCAATCGAAAGGACCACGCAGTTTTATCGGTATAATACCCAATTATTGGCTAGAATAACCATAGAATAACCCGCTACTATTGGTTGAAATGCCAAAAAACGTCACATTTTGACAAGTGAAAAAAATAATCAATTTTAATTAATCTATTTTTATACACAAAAATATCTTTTTGACCAGTCCAATAAGGTACATTTCTGTAGTTTCACCACACAATGTGTATTCTTTTGTGATGCATAAATGTATTATATTAATGTTTTTGTACGTTGGCATCGCTTGGCATACACAAAAACACTTTATCAGGTGTTAATCTAATAGCGTTTTTGCATTTCGGTGCAATACAATAGTAGGAAGGTTTCCTAGCTTCTTCCATGTTCTATATAGCAATCAAAACCGAAAATGTTCGAGTAACTGACACGGCTAGAGTAAACAAACACGGGCCATATCCTTTGATATCTTCGAAAGCGCAAGCAACATAATGGCGTTTAAACAGCACAAATTTATTCAGTATTTTACATTTCACTTTGAACAATAACTTGAATACTCCCCATAGGAGTTCAATTTATTATTCCAAGCACTTATCTGTTTTCTAGTAGAAATCAAAATATTTCAAACAACATGACTAAAAGGTATTGTATAATGACAATAAGGTATTGGGATTTCAAGTTGAGTGATAAGCCCTCTGGCAAAAAGTTTTTAAGAATGTCAAAGTGGTGTCTAGTAATTGAAGTCTTGGTCAAAGTGGCTCTGCGATATTATTTTGTGATTTTGGAATATGACTTAAAATATTACTAATGTTTACCAATCACAATTCATGATAAACGTTCACTTGAAAAGTGAAAATATACTAAAAACTGTACTATTGGTATCATGTTTTAAGATCGAAGCGACAGTGCGGATAAAAGTCGAACTAGAGAAAGTCAGTAGTCAAGATTTGTTGTGGTTATTTGTATTGAATCCTTCTTGTTTAGACCGGTGTAGTGATACATTGTGAAGTTTATAGTTCAAAAATCCGCCTAATAAATTAGAAAAAAAATCACTTTCTCATATGTAAACAAAGCAAACTACTGACTAGTTATAGTTCAGATTTGTACACCAAATGTCGTATCGCTTATCTTGCATGGCCAATAGTCGCTCACAAAATTCAAAGTCCTAACCTTAAAAAGAAATAGTTGTCAAAGTGGTGCTTATAAGTGCCAATAAATATACGAAGAACTAAAGACTCAAGCAGCTACTTACAAATTGGCTCGTTTCGCTAACGAATGAAACTGTTGCTGCTGCTGCTGATGTTGTTGTTGCTGCTGTTGATGCTGCTGCTGCTGCTGATGTTGTTGATGATGCTGCTGATGTTGTTGCTGCTGCTGCTGATGATGTAAATGCTGTTGAAGTTGAATGTTCGGTTGGACGACCGGTTGCGGACATCTTTGACCGATCGCGTGACCGGAATGGCCGACTTGGTGATGGCTCTGATGATGGACAGCTGGCAGGTGATGCGGGATTTGCACAGGCGAGGGCGCAGAATGACCCCCGGTGACCGGTGGGTGGGGCGCTACGGAAGGATGGGTGGTGATAGGCGGATGCGTGGCAACCTGCGCGTGCGCGGTGACGCTGGGAATAGCGGGGAGGTGGTTCGGTATTTGGTGACCGGAGGGTGACAGCTGCGAGATCTGGTGACCGACGTGGCCGTGATGGTGGTTGTTTTGGTGGTGGGGATGCGGATGCGCGTGGATCGCCGGCTGCGGATGGTGATGTATCGTTTGGGTGGCGATCGTTTCGCTGGTAGGTACCGACGCCGATATCCTCGGTACTGCGTGAGCTTGCGTCGTTATAGGCTGAAATAACAAAAAATGTTTAGTTGTTGTAAGTTAAGTTCAGCATTGAACATAGTGGAGCTCAGTGAGGAAGTCTGGTAGAGAATCGAAGTTTTATGTGTTTATTTAGTAACTAGTGACCCCATCGCGGACTATGTTGTAGACCCTTTCGACGTGTACAATACTGCGGTACATTTTTTTGAGAGTTCAGCCAGCATTTGCAATGTAAAAATGTGGATATTTACGACATCACATTGGAAACCTCTGAAATTATAAGTGTTTCTCTATTATATTATGCTTATTATAAGCCAATTCAGTAGCTGTATTTCCTAGTGGAATTGACAAAAATAGTTTAGTTTGTTCGGAGTATTAGATAAACGAACCCAGAAATATCGTAAAAATATTGTTTCAATGTTTTTCGAGGAGGTGAATATGTCAAGGAAACCATATTTTAGGTTTTTTCTCCCCTGATAATGAAACAGCTCTAAAATCTTATATAATCTGTTTCTATGGCAAATTGGTATATTTGCCCTGATACGTAACTGCAAACGTCTCCAAGAAAAATTATATTTTTTTCATTTAATCACCAAATTCATAAAAAATAAAATCTTCTATAATATTGAAGGCAAGTATCGGGATACTGAGACTTCTGATGAATTCGATCAGTATTTATGTGTGTTGTTGCTAGAATACCAGAGCATATCTGTTCTTCCGGGGTTTTGACAGATGACAGTGCTGATGATGTTCCCTTTCAAATTTCGTATCAAAAGCAGAATCATGGAAGAAAATATAATAAGTAAACCGCACATAGATAACATTGCATTATTCTATCAGCAACATGCGGAAACCCAAATGAAACACAAAATACTTCAATTTCTTGAATAATTGCTGTCATATAGCGAAACAAGTGGTTTTCTAAAGCCCATTGTCGGTGGGAATGATATAGGAATCTGAAGAATTTTAAATTAATTGCATCTTTTTCTACAATTACCCTTATTTATCAGTATGAGATTTATTTTAAACCCTAGTAAGATCAACAATGTATTGAAATGTTATTTAGGTGCATGACCAAGAAGCAAATTGAAATAAATCAAGCGTACTACTGCAAAATGCTCTTTTTTTCGATTATTTGAGGTAGTAGATCATTGGAAAGGGGAAATCAAATATGGAATTTTTGTATGTATGCAGATTCACACGAAAGGGAAGCCCTGTAATGTTCAAAGAACACGGCAAACAGGAGATACGAATTAATATTCACTTTGATTTTTTGAAGTTTGTAAGCCTCAGGAAACACCTCTTTCGGCAAGGAGTTCTAAAGCTCAGCTGTTCTATTGAAAAAAGATCCCTGGGCAAGAGAGGTTCGACAGGTCTCCAAATTCACAAAAAAGGGGTGGAAATTCTGTACAATTCAAGTCATCCGCGTAGATATTGCTAAGGATGGAACGATTGATAACAATTCATAAGAGCACCGACCGTGAAAATATGTATAGAAGAGTGGCAAGTCTCCGGTCCTTCAACGATGTTCCAATGAAGTGAGCGAGTCTGTGAGCGAAGAATAATCAACAAGACGGATTTTCTCTGAATAGAATAGAGAAATCTCAATTAATGTTTAGGTGCCGAACTCCACACATGAGAACTATATTCCAAGACAGGTCGTGTCCGAGTCTTTTAGATCATTAGAAGCAGACAAGAAGTGAGGTATTTCTTGGCACGAAATAGAAATCCAAGTTTCCGGGAAGCACCTTTAGCGATTGATCTCACATGGTTTTTCCATGATAGATTATCTCATTGATCGAAATTTCTAGCATCGAGATACTTGACTTTGTAGGAATAGTTACTCCTGACATCTGAATACTAGATGATGATAGATCGGCTTTCCTTGTGAAGAGACATGCTTGGGTTTTCCTAGCATTAAATTCCACCAAGTTCATGTTACCCCATTCAATAATTTTCACCAAGTTATCGTTAATTTTATATACGTGAATGTTTCTTCGAATTTTTGTTTCTCGAGCTGATATGGGAACTCTGGAAGAGAGACTAGTATGAAGAGTACTGTCGTCCGCAAAACTATGTACTGAACAAGATGTTTTCTCGAGCAACTCATTGATATGAAGCAGAAACAAAGTGGGTTCCAGAACTGAACCCTGTGGAACACCTGCATCCATTGGGAGAATATCAGATGATACTCCATCAAAAACCACATACAGAGACCTATAAGACAAGAAAATCTTCAACAAAGCGCACAACACAAACCATAGGACAGCAGTTTATAAAGGAGACCCCGATGCCAAACTCGATCAAACGTTTTTGAAATATCGAGTGCAACAGCTATCGTTTTTCCGAATTTTTCGATTGAATGCCGCCAAATATGAGAAACAAGCCAATAAGTCACTGGTTGATCGTTGATGGTGGATGAGAAACGAAACGTCGGACGGAACATCTCAAAGCCCCATCATGTCGTGGAGAAAACTTGGCGACGAAAAGGTGCAATTTTTTTGAGTATCTCCTTAAATACTCGTATTCTCTAATCATTTCAAACTGCATTTTTTTGGTCACATGAATTCTCAACTTCGCCCCAAATCAACCGTCTTTTCATCGCCTCCAGTGATCTCATTGTAAAAGTGTAATTAGAAACACCCGGTATACTTGCTCTTGAGATACTTTAAATATGCTTCATAGGCTTAAATATCGATTAATCTGGATATCGTGCCTAAATTCCATTGATTATGAACACTATCGATGAATAGAAGATAACTCCAATATAATCCAACAACTGTATTTATCACTATTGTTTTGTAGCGTAAGCACATCCTACAAAATTTCTAGTTTGACAGGAATTTCATTCGAACGTCTACAGGTTGCAAAGTCCTTCGCCAGATAAAAACAAGGCAAATATCAAGGAAAACCAAACGCGAAATTATAATGAGAGCTGGAAAATCACACGAACAGATAAGTGAAAAACAAATAAATATAGCTACTCACCGGATAGAACTGGTAATAAACGAAATCATCATAGTGGAAATCCCAATTACGATTATACGTCATGACGTCATCGAACGCAACCTCGCTTTTTCGCAACGGTAACACTACACGGCGAAATATTTGACGAGTAAATGAATGATTTATCGAAAACCGACAATCCATCTTATCAGCTGATAACGAGACATAATTTTAACTTAAGGTACAAACCACTGAATTATGTTTAATTGCGGCGCGAGATTTTCACGAACCACTTCTCGGTCATTATCCGAATCATTTATTGAATTCCTTGTCAGCTTTGATCTTATCAATAATTGAATTGTGTTTTGTATTGTGGATATTTATAATTACATGGGTAATTAGTGGATGGGGTAATTAGTTTCAAAGGTAGAATAATAATGATCGATAATGACACTGATGTATGAGTACGAGAAAGTGTCAATGAAAAATGCAAGTGAACAAGCTTCCTTGTTTTTTATTGTTCGATTTGAGAAAAAACGAAGGAAAAGGAAACTCACGATCTACTTGATTGGTGATTTTTATATGAATAGATGTCTCTCATTATTCGTTTACATCAGTAAACAAATACTTAAAATAATTATTCAATGGAAATACTTAAAAACCAATTATCGAATACAGGGATCCAGATAATTTTATTCTATATTGGGGCTTCAAATCAGTTGTAAACGCTTTTTTTGAGTCTCACAAAACCCCACCGTTTGATGACGTCTCAGGGTGCTGAATAAGAAAATATCAAGATCAACTCTCAAATGAAAATGTTACCAATTTTCAGCATTTTTCTCAAGCTGGAATCATTATCAATTTTACACTTTATCACATCATCACACAATCTTTTGTTAATGAATGGCCATGTTTTGGAACCTTCAGATGAAGACTGTCCATAACTGTCAGTGACAGTTGTCAAAGTATTGTTTGTTGATTTGTTATGGATGTTGTAGACTGAGACGAAAACTGACATTATATTCTGAAAGCATATACATCGACAATGCATTCTGTGACTCAAGTTGCATATGTTTTTGGAAACATCAAAGTATACCTCTCTCCGAAACCCTCAATTGAAATTAACAATTGAAGAAACCCTAAATTTGTTGATTCCTTCAAAAAAACAAATTTTTTCGAACTTCTGAACTCCTCTTCCAATAATTGCCAGGTTCAACTGGTCATATATTCTAGAACATTTTCGTTCTCATTGATCTCGGATTTTCTTTAAACCGGGGTATTGGTGACAAAGAAATATGGATAAATCAGATTCTGTATGGATTATAGAAAAATACGGCTACCCTCCCCCCAGGATAGAACATTATTTGAACTTCTTGGCTGAATGAAGATAATTCTTGAACGTTGGATCTGAAACGCGGACACCGGCAAGTTGCCATTTGTCCTGAAAATAGATAAAGAGAAGACTGCCTGTTAGATTATATATAAGTTTGAGGTTGTAACGTTTGGATTAGGCAATGCACCTGCAACATTCCAACGGCTGATGGAGGTGCTGAAGGTCATACCTGGCCTATATTGATATATTATATAGGGACGAGCAAAAGTTTTGAGGAACCGCTGTCCAACTTGATGATGAAGGGTTGATAAACTACTTTCTGTCATTGTCATTTTTTTTCAAATTTGCAGACGGATTCTTTTGATGTGTACATCATTTATAGACGTTTGATTTATTTCCCTGAGAGAAATAATGGGTTTTACCGAACCAGTAACTCTCCTGCCTGTATGTCGCGACGGGCGCTGAACGACAATGAGGGCATTTTTCTGACACAATTTGTAAAATTTATAGGATATTTCTATCCATGATAAAGGAATCAATTGATTAATGGAAGTAGCCGTTACTGTGTGGTAGATCATCATGAAAATTGAGACATCAAACTTCCTATGAAACTGCAATAACGTTTGCTATGGATATAAGTGGCATTAACATAGGAAATTTCATTTCTCAATTTTCATGATAAAAGACTCGATACAGTCGTTCGTATGCAATGAAATTTCACTCACCAAGACAACATTTCATCCTCGAAAGCCAATATAAGCTTGTTTCGCTCAGAGCTCCTTGCTGAACATATAAGAATAAGTTATGGAACTTGTTCAATGAGAAATTTTTCCATTTTTTTTTATCGAAATAAGCTTGTTTGGAGTTGACAACGAAATGTTATCTAAATGAAATTTTATCACAAACCATGTCTGGATACAGCAAAGATTTTTCCTCAACGCCAATTCTTTCAGTCTCTTACCTGATTTGTACTGGTAGACGGCGTTTCGATACTGGTCGTCCTCGCCACGCCCTGGCTATTACTCTCGGCGCCGGGACTCTGCAGCGGTTCGTTCTTCACCGGCGGCGACAAGTTCAAAGTGGACGGATTCACGATGGTAAGTTGATTATTGTGATAGTACACTTTGTCGGGCGGCAAGAGTTTCCCCGAAGCCAAAATCTTCTGTTGTTCCGCGAACAACATCTTCAGCGTGTTCTGGATATCGGCGTCGCCCCCCGGAGTGAGTCGGGCCGACAGCGTTTGGATCTGCATCTGGATGTTTTTGAGGTGCTGCTGCTTCTGCGGCGTCAGTTGTATGGTTGTGATCCTTTGCTGAGGAGTGCTCGGAGTAACTCTACCGCCGCTAGGGCTACCACCGCCGTTCGAGTCCTCCAAGATCTGCCCTAGGAGCTTGTCGACCTCCGGGTTGGTATTGCTGCCGTTGGAGTCCTGAGATATGACGGTCGGGGCAACCTTCTGCTGCTTGGGTATCTGCGGAGACAGAGGCAAAGGCTTGGGACGATCCGTTGCGGCCTTAGATTGAACCGAAGGTTGTACCATAGCCTGAGGCTGCACCATAGCTTGAGGCTGCACCATAGCTTGGGGGTGTGACGGTTTGGCTTGTGCGATAGGCTGCGGCTGAACGTGATTCTGAGGTAGGAGATGTTTGGGTGGCGCGTTTAAGGCACTAACTAAAGATTTGCCGACGCTGTCTTTTATCTGTTCGGTATTATTGCTCGTTTTGACCGAATCGTTCACGTTGTCCTGCAGAATGCTCTTGATGCTCTGGATCTTGCTCACCCTCTTCACCGGCTTCGACTTCGGCGATAACTTCCTCTCGATCTGTTCCTTGTTGGGGCGTTGCATGAATATCGTCTGCCCGTTGACCGTCAACTGGCCGTTCCTCTTCAGCTGCTCCAACTGGTCCGGCGTCAAATTCACGACGTAAGACGTCGGAGGGGTGTTGCTCTGGTTCTGTTGGTTCTCGTTGGCATTGGACGCCTGCTGGTGTTGCTGCTGATGTTGATGAGATTGCTGGTGGCTGATGTTGTGATGCTGTATCGGTTGCACAGACTGCACCGGCGGTTGAGACTTCATAAACGGTTGAACCTTTAACACGGGCTGGTTTTGCGCGTGCGTCTGGTTCGTATTGAAATGCTGCACAGGCGATTGCACCGGCTGTGGCTGTACGTTTTTCTGTACGTTTTGCTGCTGGATGCCCTGCACGTTCTGCTGGATGCCCTGCACGTTTTGCTGGATGCCCTGCACGTTCTGCTGGATGCCCTGCACGTTCTGCTGGATGCCCTGCACGTTCTGCTGGATGCCCTGCACGTTCTGCTGGATACCCTGCACGTTCTGCAAGCTCTGAACGCTCTGCAGCGCTTGAGAATGCACGTTCTGCGGCTGCAAATGGGAATGCGTTTGTACGGCATGGTTTTGCTGCTGCTGCTGCAGCAGGCTCTGTATCTGCCCTTGGATCTGCGACTGCAAGCTGTGCACTTGCGACTGCGAGATCGAATGCATCGGCTGCACTTGAGAGTGGATGCTGTGGATCGGTTGCGGCTGTACGATTTGCATCGGTTGCTGTAGAGCGTTGACCGTCTGGTGCTGGATGGTTTGCTGCACGGTCTGCTGTTGTATTTGCGGTTGTAACGACTGTATCGTGTGCTGCACTGTTTGCGGCTGGACCGTCTGCTGCTGAACGGTCTGGATGGTCTGGCTTTGCACGGTCTGTTGCTGTATCGTCTGCACGGATTGCTGTTGGATGGTTTGCACCGTCTGTTGTACGGTTTGCTGGTCCATCGACGGTTGCAGAACGAGACCGCCGAGCAGACTCTGCAGTATTATTTGAGACTGGATGTCTTGGTTGAGAGTCGGGTCGTGTTGTAAAACCAACCGACCGTCGTCGCCCATCGTCAGTTTGAAGCCGCCGCTTCTCTGAAGCATGAGGCCGTTGTTGATGGTGAAATTAGGGGTTATGAACGAGTTGAAAGGTATACTAGTTTGTGCTGTAGCTGCCTGAGAGGTGCTATTCGAGATCATACCGCTTTGGAAGTTCTGGTTGAGGACCTGAAAATCAATTGAATACGGGCTAGAGTCATGTCATTATTTTTGGAGAAATAGGATAGTTATCCAACCTCACGGAATTAGCGAGCTCGTTTCAAGTCATGTCAATCAATCCAGAAACCGAAGTGTCGAAGATTATTCATATTTGATGATTATTTTAAAGCGTTAACTCTCAATTAGGGAATGTAATCCCGGGGTATGGGATCCCGGAAAAAAATCGGTCGGGATTGTGAAAAGTCAATCCCGGGATTTTCGGGATCTGAAATAGGTATATTTTCTTTCCGAGAAATATTCCTATAAGTATATCAATGAGATCTAACAACATAAAGATAAGATCAGCAACACTGCATTCAGCTCCGCTCACAAGCGATAGAACAGGTTCGTTATCTGTTGCCAATTCGCAATAACTTCATAACATGGATTTTTATTTCATTTTATTAATGTTTTTGATTGGAACCAAATTTTTTATACCGAGTTTTAACAGTTTCCTTAGTGAAAAATTGATCCTAGGATCGAAAAATTTTGATTCCGAAATCAAGATTCCCTGATCCCGGTCCGGGATTACATTCCCTACTTTCAATTCCTGTATAAACTTGAATTGTAATCATTATTTCGAAGTTTCATTTGCTTCCTGACACATTCATAAAAATAAGGTAATGTAGGTAAACAAATGTTTTCAAAGACATAATAAAAAAATTGATAATATGAAAATATTGAATCAAAAAATGTTAAAATATTTTCCTCTAGTAAATAATCAAATTTTGCAGTTTCCGTGGAAAATTGAAATTTCAAAAATATGAAATAAATACAATGGAAGAAGAAAAATTAAAATATTTAAATATGAAATAAATGAAAATTATTTCAATAAAAAGAATAATATTAATAAATATGATTAAAGAATTTAATAAATAAAAATAATTGAAAAAACAAAATGGGCTTTGAAAAATTGATGAAAATAATTGAAGAATTGAATGATTTAAAAATCAATATTATTTAAATTTCAAACAAAAATAAAATTAAAAATAATGTTTAACAAATTAAATTAAATAATAATAAAAAAATAATTGATAAAAATAAAAATTACAAAAAAAAAATTAAAAAAATGGAAAAATAAAAAAATATGGAAAAATTAACGAATAAAGGATGAAAACTCACTTGGACAACTGGCGCCGCGGTATTAATCGACGGCTGCGCCACCGCCGAAATCTGAATATTCTGCACGTTCTTCTTGCCGTCCGAATGCGCGTAACTCTGCGCTTGCGCCTGACTACCGTGCACCATTTGCTGCTGCGGCTGCGGCGTCGTGGGCACAGACGTCGTCGGTTCGCTCTCGCTCTGCGAAGTATCACTTTCGAATTGAATGTCGTCTTCGTCGCCGATACCGGACAGTTTCATGATGTTCGCCAGGTCCAATTTCTTCTTCACCTTGTGTTTCGGCTTCTTTTTCGCTTGAAACTGCTGTTGCTGCTGTTGTAGCAGCTGCTGTTGCTGCTGCTGTAGTTGTTGCTGCTGGTGCTGGTGCGCGTGATTCAGTAGGGTTTGGTGTTGAGCTGCCAGGTGTGTTGCGTTTATCGGTTGTTGATGGCTGCCCACCTGACATTCGAAAAGAGAAGTTGTTATTTTATACAAGACTATAAAGGAATTCATCGAGTAAAATAATCGTTTGTTTAGATCAGCGACTGTTTCCATTTAATACACAAAAAAATAAACAGTCAACTCTTTCCAGCCCAGTGATATCATATGGCAACAAAAAAAATTATTTCTATATATAAGCTTGTGAGTCATTGATGGTTGCAGAATTCTTGAATAATACTTGTTCAAGTGCTTTATAGATTTTGCCTACATAGCCTGTTGATATTTTATTTGGTAAGTATTTTTTACTGCGTTCCAAGATATTTTTCCATTCGTTTATCGGGCAACAGTCAGTTTCGAAAAAGATTTTGTACCAAGTCATGAATTTTGTGCTGCTGATTACGGACCCAAAGTCTAAACGTGGCGCTATCCCTTTGTTCCGATCTTATGGCCATTTGAAGTTCGGAAAAAGGGCATAATCCTCCTTCTTTTTTTGAACAAAAAATAAACGGGCTCACGTTTATATACCTCAGGTGCTCGGCACACATCATTCCACTTTATAACTCTTTACTGTTTCTTAATATAAAACTCGAGAAATAATTCACGGTATGATTTTGGGGTTATATCGCGATGCGACCTAATCTAACATCAAAATCGTACACATCAAACAAAAAATTAAAAATATGAACCACTGATTGAATTAATCCGATTTTCTTATTGATTAATTGAATCTCCTGAAAAAACAATCTGCGAAAACTTTTACACTATATACAAATTTTTTAACTAGGAAACTTTGATTTCGAATGTAATATGTGGTCGATATGCTTTTTATGTATGTGCGAATCAATGTATATTTATGTGTGTAAACAAGTGTTTGTTTTCAATCTATGTGATTATGCATAGGTCACAATTTTTTTTTTTTCTATCGGTAGTTGTAGTGTATTATGAAGATTTTTGGTTATATGTCTTGTATATACATTCACTTTTTGACCTCTTTCGCAATTTCCTTGTACATTTTACAAGTTAATTGTTGAAATGAATAAATATTTTCAAAATTCTGGCAGCTCCTTTAAAAAAATCCTATAATTTTGTTACGTTCTTGAATAGTTTTTTCGTTCGTAATGCGAGTACAGTACACGCCACGACTGATGGCGAGCTATCGCACAGGTATAGACTCCGCCAACTAAGTTACTATTGGATTAAGATTGCCCTTGGCCCTTGCCGGCCAGTATCATACCTATAATCAGTTTTAATGAGGGGAGTAAATGGAACATGACTTCTGTGTGATTCCTTTTCATATGTTATTTAGTAGTATTATTGGGAAGTTCATAATTTTATGCGACGTCTGGCGGAAAAATAACACACTGCTATAATTTGACAAACAAACGGCTTCCATTTTATGTGTGTGAATTTATCTCGGAATTTATTGAGTTCTTTGGTGTTGATTTAGGAAATCTCATCTGAAGTTGTAGTTTTTTTGATAAATAATATCAAACAATCATGGATGCAGATCGCTCAGTGAACCGTATAAATAAGTGTTTGGTGCCAAGTTGCCGCAACTCTAGGAACCAAAATCCAAAGTTGTCTTTCCACACGTTTCCAAAGAGAAATACATCTTTGGTGGGAAACATTACGGAGAGTGGATTGAAAGAGAAAGTAGACAGGTATGTTCCCCCCCTCCCCCCATTTTGAATAGTATTGTGCGGCCTGTTCAAAACATCATGAACACAGTTATATTAACCTTCACGAGAAAAATTTCGTACAATGAAAATATAGCAAAAAAAAACACCAAAATCTTGTCTAGCGAGGGCAACTGATGACTGGATTTCAGTTTGGCGCGTTAATTTACAAATGTAAACAAGGTAACTATTTCAAAATGGCGGATATAGCTTAACCACCACCAGCGCCCTCATCGGTCGATATTCTTCCCTATAGGTGGTAGTAAAGTTCATTGAAATGCTATATAATTATACACTTATATTGGTTACGAAAAAAACTGATTTTTTGTAAATATTTGATCCTCAATTTTTCTATTAGTTTCAGTCCTCCATTGAAACCTATTTTCTTTAGAATTCTACAAAGAGATTCTTCGGATGTCACAATTGCCAAAATAACACTATGTTTGTGTTGGAACTTTTTTAATGTAATACAACACCCTTCCGTCTCATGAAAGTCGTTAATAATCTCGTCTGATATTGGAATACATATTCAGAGTCGAGAATATTAGTTACAGGTGTTCTTCTAGGCCGCTTCTTTCTTGGGGTGGAACATTCAACTTGCCAGTTATCTGCAGAAATTAATCGATCCCCTTCTTTACCCACTCTTTCAATTCAGTTTCAGAGATTTGCTTCGTAAGGAGTAGACGGTTTGAAATGTTTGTGTCCACAGTCCAGCCAAGTGGGTTGAAACAGCTGTCCGGCATTGGATTTGTGAATGCAAGCATTTCAAACATGAAAATTCTGATTTCACTCTTTCAATGGTTTTTATTAAAAAAAAGATTTGTGTTGAAAAAGCTATTTTTTGTATTTATTTAATGTTACCTGTATCGGGAGATTTTTGCTTTTTCACATTTGATAACGTATCCGACTCACATCTAACATCTAAAATAATTAAACACTTCAAAATCCTTTCAAGTGCCTGACTCCTGATGACTGGTTTTTTGTTAGGCGGTGACATTTTTTATGAAACAACACAAATTATTCATACAATGCCAAAAGCCAACAGAACTGGAGGACAAGAAATGATACGCCTCTCTACAGAGAGCATTTGTCTCTTGCAAGAGCTGTAATGGGGATTACATTGAAAATGAGTTTGTGCGCATGTTCTAGAATAAAGGAACTCACTACTACTGAAATATTGCAACGCAAAAACCACCCCAAATCAAATCAAGCCCATTACTACTAGGATTCGTTCCCGAAATTTCGAAACTCACTTGCGTGACGTAAGTCGTGGTAGAGGGAGCTAGCTGCATGCCGTTGGTGAGAACGCGAACCATCGGCTGAGATCTGGGAGGCTGTATCTGCAACAATTGCTGCCCGCTCGGTTGTAGGATGAGGCCCTGCGGGGTGGCGGTGGCAGTCTGCATCTGGGGCTGCAGCTTTGTAGCCGTCTGAGGCCGCAGGATGAACTGCACCCCGGGGGCGGTCAGCATCGTAGGCATCTGGTTCAGCAGCAGCGGCTGCGCAGAAGGTACGATCGTTGCTGACGATTGGTGGTTCGTCGGGATCACGATTTGAGGGCTGAAACAGTTACGGTTCTTTGAATCGAACTGGTCGATACTTGATGATTATCCATATTAACAAAAATATCTCAGAAACCGCGACACGTGTTTTGCTATACATCAACTGCCTCGACTAGGATATATGTTATTTGTTTTACTAGGCAGCCTCATAACCTATGATCCCTCGCAATAAAATAGTATATTACACACCGAGGTGGGAAGTGATTCATTCCTGTCGTGAGATCAGTTAGACCGAGACGCAAAGCGTCGAGGTTAGCTATCATCTCGAGACAGGAATGAAACTTCCTACCGAGGTTTGTATACTATTTCAATTACAACCATCATATTTCGATTAAAATTAATAAATCTCTGTTTTGTTCTGAACATATCTAAAATATGACATTCAACGACAAATTACCAAGAACGCGGTTTTCTCAGAATCATCAAGTTTAAATATTGTTACCGTGACTACGGGGTATATAATTGTCACCAATATAAATAAATGTCAAAAGTCAATCAATAACAGATAATAGGCGTTTTCCGGCGCTCTTGTATTCAAAACGTATTCGTCTCTCCATCTCTCTCTGACTATTTGAATGACCGTAAGTGAGAGAGAAGGAGATAGACGAATACGTTTTGAATACATGAGCGCCAGAAAACACCTAAAGTCTAGAGGTGGCCAGCCAAATAGAGAGAGAGAGATGGAGAGAAGAATACGTTTTGAATACCAGAGCGCCAGAAAACGCCTTAGAATAGATGAAATGAGGGCAGGAAGTGGAGGTGTGTAATGTGACACTTCCCAACCTTCAATGACGTTAGTAATGACATATATGAGGTGTTTTCTGGCGCTCTTGTATTTAAAACGTATTCGTCTCCCCATCTTTCTCTCACTATCTGGCTGTCCCTAAGTGAGAGAGAAGGAGACAGATGAATACGTTTTAAATTCATGAGCGCCAGAAAACACCTATGGTTGTAAATAAACTTGTTTGCACTTTTGAATAACGATTTCTTTACTACCTAGTCGATGTAAGTAAATTAACGATAAAATAGGCATCTACGATTCAGAGATTTAGTCAAAATTTCATTATTTTGTTTACATTTACAAGTACAGGGGGTATTGAGCAGTGTTGCCATATAGAGCGAGAAAGTCTTCGAATTTCTTTCTGAAAATCACAATTCCTTGAAATCTCCATGATAGGCATGAATAACAGATGGAAAAATATTTACTATTAACATATTTCATATAGAAAAGCATTTATTGTAAGAATCAAACTACACAGGTATATATTATCAACATTTAACGGTAATGTAGACATCATTTTGTTTGTTCCGTAGTATTCTGGATTTGTAACCTACCACAATCTGAAAAAATAAAAATTAATATTGAAATCCATACAAGTGTAGAAGGGCAGATTTTCAATCTACCCCGAAAAGCTGCTGCGTCTATTGAAAAACAGTTCTTTCTGAATAGAACAAGTCCAATTAGTCAGCAACTTCGCGTATAACTCAAATTTTGCCCATCTAATTGGACCAAAAAGAACTGTTTTTCAATAGACGCAGTAACTGTTCGGGGTAGAATGAAAATCTGCCCTTCTACACTTGTATAGATTTCATTATTATTTTTTCAGATTGTGGTAGGTAACAAACCCAGAAAACTACGGAACAAATATTGATCCACCACAAAATAATGACGTTCAAACAGTTATCATTTTGTTCTCTTGTAGAATTTTTTTGTGTAGAGAAATCCCTCCACAGATAGGTATTCCTATGGGAAGATCCCCATTGAAATATAGGTATCCGTTTAAAAGGGCATTTCAATGAAGGGTAAGAGCAGATTTTGATTTTTCTCAAAATTAAATATATTTTAAGGTTGGAGATACATAGTTGCGTTCTGATATAGATTTTCAAATTTTCATTAGGTCGTTGATTTCACGCTTTGGGGACTGAAACAGTTACGGTTCTTTGAATTGAACTGGTCAATACTCGATGAAATGATCCACATTAACAAACCTATCGCAGTTTCCAGTATGATTCTCACTTACGATAGGTTTACAAAACAGCAACATGTCTTTTGCTTTACAGCAGCTTCCTCGACCAGGATATAGTTATTTGTTTTACAAGTGTAAAAATATAATATTTATAGTTCTTCGTTATTTATTAGGTGTAGAAAATATAGCGTATGCAACTCTCTTGTAATGGTTTGTATTGGTATAAATTGATCTAAATTTGTTCGTTCCGTTAACCAGCTGACGAACGTAAACCCTCAGAAGTCGAAACTTGTGCGAGCAATGGATTAACGAGGCCTTAGCTTTTAACGTGCAATTACCCAGCACCCATTGTCAGTGAGAATCGTTCTTTAAACTGTGATATTTCTGTTTTAGTTGAATTCTGGTTATTTTGCTAGAAGCGAATGTGAGTTTGTGGTGTAGGATACTAAATTTCATTCGTTCATCATCTTCAGGAAACGAACAGAACAGTATGAGATCGTTCAAGAAATTAAAGTATATTCAAGAATAAAAAACGGAAAGCATGGTTTTACCGATCGAAGACAATTGAAAAGTGTCGTTTTATTGTTTTTATATTTACAGATTCTCACAAAGGGGAAGCCCTGTATGGTTCAAAGAACACCGCGTACAGGGGATACGAATTAGCATTAACTTTTATTTTTGAAGTTTGTAAGCCTTAGGAAAAACCTCTCTCGGCAAGGAGTTCCAAAGTTCAGCTGTTCTATTAAAAAAAGATCTCTGAGCAAGGGAGGTTCGACAGATCTCGAAGCTCACAAAGGGGTGGGAATTCTGGACTCATTGAGTCATCCGTGTTGATACTGTCAAGGATAGAACGACTGAGAGAGACAGAAGAGTATCCACCGAGAAAATATCTATAGAGACAAGTCTCCTACCCTTCTATGAGGCTCTAACGAAGTGAGCTAGTCCAAGAGCGAAGGATCACCAACAAGACGAATTGCCTCTCTATGAAAAAAATTAAGAAGGTTCAATGATAGTTTCGGTGTCAAACCCCATACATGAGAACTGTATCCATGACAGGATGTATCTGTGCGTTGTATATCATTAGAAGCTGACGAAAAGTGAAGTATTTCTTTGCATGAAATAGAAATCCAAGCTTCTGGACAGATGATTGTACATTTTTCCTCCATTGTAAAATGTGGAGTCTCTGGTGATGTTTTTAGTTGGCACTGTGAGTTGCAGAGTGTGTCTGCTGTTCCGGGTGTTATAATGGGAAGAGGATGTGGCGAAGTTTAATATAAATAAGCATATATTAAACTTCGCCACATCCTCTTCCCATTATAACACCCTGAACAGCAGACACACTCTGCAACTCTCAGTGCCAACTAAAAACATCACCATATAAATAAGCATATATTAAACTTCGCCACATCCTCTTCCCTTTATAACACCCTGAACAGCAGACACACTCTGCAACTCACAGTGCCAACTAAAAACATCACCAGAGACTCCATATTTTACAATGGAGGAAAAATGTACAATCATTTGCCTCTGTACATAAGATCTGCCAATATAAATGACTTCCAATTCAGGAAGTTAGTCAAACAGTTTCTATCTGATAGACCCTATTATACTTTGAATGAATTTTTTGACGATAACTTTCAACTGATTGACTAGCTCATGTTTTTTATCTTCATTGAGGAGCTTTTAAGTTTTACTTTCTATGTCTATTCTTATATGAACTTGACTTCCACTCTTTTATATATATGTACATACTTTTTATAACCTCCATTTTACCATGTTTTGTATGTATTTTTATAGTTTTATTTTTGTTATCTTTTGGTATATATCGCATTTTTTTCAAGTAAGTATTTACTACCCAAGCTTTGTCAACAAGATTATGTCTTATGATAATAAAGCATATTATTATCATTATTAATAGTGCTATCTATCTTCACAGAGTTCAATTTAAGAAATCTTATATCTGAACCTACTCGTGTAACAGATAAATCATACTCTCTAATTGATGTTATTTTCACTAACTTAACAGTAAACAATACAACTATACATGACAGTCATCTATCAGATCACACATATCAGATTTCTTCCTTGCAATTTAAATTTGATAAGAGAGCAGAAGAATCTACATCTTTTCAAAGAGATTTTTGTGAGAGCAATATTTCAACTTTGGCCAATATCTTGATGAATGAACCCTGGACAGAGATGTATGAGGCTCATGACTTCAATAATAAATTTGATAAATTTTACAATACATTTTTGTATCACTTCAACAATGCATTTCCATATAAAAAGAAAAGACTCAAAAATAAAAAACGACATCCTTGGTATAATCAAGAAATAAAACAAATGCACAATACTCTATGTGAGTTGCAAAAAAATTATAAGTATACGGGAAATGAAATAATAAAAAACAGGTATAAAACTTTTAAAAAATTATATAATAAAAAAATTAAACAAACTAAAAGAACATATAATGATAATAGGCTCATTAATGCTAGTAATCTTTCAAGAGAATCTTGGAAAATCATTGGAGAGATGAGATGTAAAAATAAAAATAAAAGTTTACCTAATGATATAATTCTTGCTGATGGAAACACAGTAGCTGGTAGTGAGTCTATGGCTAATGCTTTCAGTGATCATTTCACAAATTTTCAATGCCCTACACCGAACTATAATAATATTAAATTATCTGCCAACGCAACAAAAACATTTTTTTTGTATCCAACAACACCTGAGGAAATTACATCTGTAATTCTAAAAACATCCTCAAAACCTGCAGCAGGTCTTGATGAAATCAGAGGTGACATTCTTCGTGCCGTAGCTAACATCATATGCATTCCACTTTCTTATCTTATAAATGAATCTTTTGTGAATGGGGAGTATCCAAACAGCCTGAAAATATCAAAGTCCATCCCAGTGTTTAAAAATAAAGGTGCTAGGAATGAAATCATCAACTATAGAAACATCAACCTACAGAGCCAACTAGCGAAAATATTTGAAATGTGTTATAACAGTAGAGCAGTTGATTTCTTGGAATCATTTAATCTCATTTCATCTCATCAACACGGTTTCCGGAATAAAAAATCTACATTATCAGCAATTAGTGAATTGACTACTTTCATCTATAATTCCTTGAATAATAAATCACCACCGATAACTATTTTTTTTGACCTTACGAGGGCTTTTGACACCATCAATCATGCTCTTCTTATTGAAAAACTTTATCGTATAGGAATTCGTGGTATTGCTAATAAGTGGATTGAATCGTATCTTAGTGAGAGGAAACAAATTGTTACAGTTGCGAATTCCAGATCTGACGAAACTTATGTCAGTGTGGGAGTACCCCAAGGATCAATCCTGGGCCCATTACTGTTTATTATATTTGTGAATGATGTGAGGGATGTATGTTCAACCTTAAATGCAATAGTGGCTTATGCTGATGATACTACATTTGGCATTAATGGTAAAAACAGAGGATTCATAGATAGCGCCAATGAAAGTGTTGCGGAATTTCACCATTACTGCGTGAGCAACGGACTTACTGTAAATCCCCAGAAAAGTGTTTTCATGACTTTTTCACCGAAAAATATTTGTCATGATTATAGTAACTTGGTAAGATTGAATGGACATTCTTTACACGAACTGAAATCAGTGAAATTCTTAGGACTAGTGCTGGACAGTAAGTTGACATGGGAGACACACATTAATGGCATAGTAAGTAGGCTGAGCTCGGTATGTTTCTTAATTAGACAATTGAGGAATACGGTTTCGATGAGCGTTCTGAAATTTGCATATTTTGGGCTGGTTCAGTCAATACTATCCTATGGCCTAATATTCTGGGGTTCATCAGCACATATAAATAATGCTTTTGTCCTCCAAAAAAGAGTGATACGCTGCATGAAAGGAATACATCCCAGAGAAACGTGTAGGCCTCATTTTATTGAATTAGGCATTATGACACTACCATCTCTTTATATATATTTGTTAATAATGGATATAGTAAACAAAGAATCGTTAACAAATAATGAAATACATGGGTATAACACTCGGAATAGCAATCATCTTCATCAATCGTTCTCTAGGCTGACAGTGGGTCAAAATTCTCATCATTATCAACAGATAAGATTCTATAATAAAGCTATAGACATTTTTGGTCATATAAGAAAATCTAAAGAAATAAAATATTTACTATCAGAATATTTGTTAAAAATGGCATTTTATTCCACAGAGGAATTCTTAAATGTGAAGTAATGTATATGTTTGTATGTACAATATATTTGTAAGAGTGTATGTGTATGCTGCATATATGTGTAATGTATGTGTGTATATGTATATATATGTGTATGTATAGATATGTTTTAAAACTCTATTTTCTGACAAGTCCAACAAACTCTATACTTTTTTTATATTTGTATAAGAGCTTACAGTGACGAATAAATTGTTTTTGACTTTGACTTTGAATAGCTCCTCAAGCGATCAATCTCACATGGTTTACCACGAGAGATCATTACCGATCGTATTTCCCAGCATCAAGATACTTGACTTTGAAAGAATAGTTACTCCTGACATTCGAATATTAGATAAAGATAAATAGGCTTCCTTTGAGATGGTTATATCGTTTTTGGACGATCCTAGTAATTTCTCTCCTGATTCAAATAAATTAGTTTCCCGCTAAAATGTGAAAAGACAAAAGTGACATTTTTATATTTGTACCATGACTTTCCACTGTCCAAACTGCATATAATATAAATTGATCAAGGTGACTCACTGAAACGTTTTCATCAATAAATGTGATTGGATGAATTAAAATCAGCCTCTTTCATTGGTGATCTTAGAGTTGAATCTTCATTAACATTCAATCTTTATTTTCCAAAGTGCAGAATCAAATTTTACTTTCTTCAGAGAGTTGCATTTTCAAAAGTTGAAATGAAAATGTTAGTCCATTAAATGGTCCACTGAAAATGAAAGGTTCACTTTTATAGTGAAAGTGTAAGTGAGAGTAAACGTGAACATTACCGTGGCAAAAATCCACCTTTATACACCAATCCACCATTATGTTTCAAGAACACGACGAGAAAAAGTCAAGAAAACTGAAGAGCAGAGCTTGTCTGAAAATGAAGCCTTCTAGAAGAAGGATTTTTGGTGCAGAACGAAATTCAAGAGATCTGCACGGGGTAACTTGAGAACTCATCTCGGAGACTTGTCAGTCTTCACCTGAACACAGCTGCGGATACCAGTAATTGAAATTTGAACTCTGTTGAAATATTTGTCTCAATAATTTTACCATTCCTCCTTCAATGCATGCTGTACTGCTAACTTAATGTAAACTTAGCCATGCTCACTAGTTTTTTAGTATTTCAGTATTTTGACTAATTCATTAGATTTCAGCATGTATTGCATACTCAAAACCCGCGAAAACATTCAATTCTACATCATACCTGAACGGACAGGATATCTTCAGAGAGCGACGATGGACCTGATTGATCAGTGCTGTATGACTAGTGTAATCATTAGGGTCGAAACAAAATTGAGAGAATACTATTTATTCTAAATACCATTAATTTGAAAGCAGAACAAAAAATGGCAGTAAATGCTTTGTCTTGGTTGGTTATATAGTAGCGGATGTGATCGATCAGAATGATATTGACAGTAATGTGTCTACAAGTTCTTGAAAATGACTTGAAATTCCGAACAGCCTATATTGCATGGTCGAAAATCTGTGAAAACATTCATAAGTAATCATTTCTTTTTCGTTCAGAAAATATATTAAAACTTGACCTTGAGTTGTCCTAGTAAGACAACTTGTTTTTTTTTCTCCAAATGACTGACAAATATGTGGAGGGATCTGATGGTCCAGTCAAAATATTGGAAGCTTGAATTGAACTGGCTGATACTTGATGAAAATTCATATTAACAAAAATATATTACAGTTTCCTGTATAATTTCCACTTACAATGGGTTTCCAAAACCGCTGCAAACTACAAAACAGTCATATGCACCGAAATCATAATATGAAACAAAAGCAGTGTCACATCACAACACGCAAACTATTTCCGCATTGAATTGAACTGGCCGATACTTGATGAAAATCCATATTAACAAAAATATATTACAGTTTCCTGTATGATTTTCACTTACAATGGGTTTACAAAACCGCGACACGTGTTTCGCTATTACAATAGCTTCTTCAAGCAAGATAAATAAATCACTATTCTATAATACGCTATTTATATAAAAGTAGGTTGAACGTCTCTTACATGGTTTTGTAAACCCATTGTAAGTGGAAATCATACAGGAAACTGTAATAAATTTTTGTATTGGAAGCTTTATTAAAGTTTTTCATAGCTATGAGTCAATTATCTATCATTTAATTTCTGAGACAGGCAACAATGTTCAAATATTAAATGTCAACGTCAATAGAAAAAGAAAATATGGAAAGGCTTTCACGTGACATATGGAAATACTATGTCAGAAGAGTATGATGTTAAACTAGGTGCACCTCAAAGTTCAGTTCTAGGACTTCTTTTATTTGTTATCATTGTTAACAATTCCTCTGAATACTTGCAGAACTGCATTATAATTATGTTTGCAGATGACAACAACAAACTAGTATCCAAAATTATTAGAGTTATTGATGAATTCACATCTAGTTGTGAACCTAATCGTTTAGTTCTGGACAATTCTGAATCGGTGTCGATGTTATTTTCCAGTAGAAAAGTAATAGTAAGTTTAATTCATAGGCACAATATTAGATAATTCCTTTTGTTGCAATTCTCATTTTGTTGGTGTCTGCACGAAGCTGAACCCACCATTTTCTGCAATGGGGCAGATGAAAGGCTGTGTTAATGAGAAAAGTACAACTAGGCAACTATTACGCAACGGTTTTCTCACTTATTTCTTGATTATGTTATAAAACAATATTTACAAAAGCTGCTGACTGTTCTATCAATGTGGAATTTCAAAGGTGGAGCTTTTGCCTGAAAGAACCTAACCACCTTGAACACGTCAAGGTAATCAGTTAAGAATCCCCCCAAATTCAGAAAAATCCCCCTTACTTAAATGTGATCACCTTCTATAATGATTAGTCAATTTCATTTGATTGATCAAAATTAGATGTTTCAATGACAAATTAAGCTAGTATATACTTTAATTTATAGTTCAATGTGATGTAATAACGTTATTGCAATCAAGTGTATTAGTCTGTGAATGTTTCTTTGACTTACCACATGTACTTATGGTACCAAAATTTATCAAAAATAAATTAATAATATAGGTGTACAAGAGTACAAGATAACCATGATACATTCCCAACTTTATAATGTATTATACAATTTTTCTTTGTTTCAAAAGTACCTAATCTGAACCAAGTCTCAATAAAAATAATAATAACACTAATATCATCAAGGATCAAAAGTAATAGAAAAGAACTGTTTCCGTATACTTATTCAATAGGCGGATGATCCAAATAATAAAAATAATTTTGTTGAAATCGTAAACAGTAATCTCAACTATGATTCAAAGATGAGTAATCGATGTGAAAGGTCATTAGAAAAAAAATTTACATTTTGTGGTACATATTCGACACAGTTTTCCAATACAATTGTGAATAGACCTTTTTTTAAACAGTGATCAAATGAGCATAAAATTAGTATACCCTTAGACATGAACAATTATAGGTGGGTTTAGTGAATGCATAACTCAGATTAGGGATAAACACATCAATCAGCTGAGAACTTATTAATGATTTAGTATGTTGAATACAGGCTGATTCAAGCAAGCAAACTTGACTATGAATAACTTGACTTATCAACTTGAAAAAATAAAGCAACAGGCTTCAATAAGGGCATTCAGACAAATTCTTCACTTAAATTATGACTCAAGTAAATTTTTTCAACTGGGAGATGTAACTTTTTGTTATTTGCGTTATGCATTATGCACTATTTGATCAGTAAAGCCGCATTATATCAATAGATGAGGACAAACACTATGGCTACTACAAATAGCATAAAATGGCAAATATTTTCGCCCTAGCACACCATTATTTCGTAAGCAATTTCTCAATAAGAATGGTTGATCAGAAAATTCAAATATGTTTTGTCAAATCAAAGCTGCTTCATTCAAGAAAATTAAATTCAAACATCACATGGGTATATAATATTGATAAATACTTATGGAAATTGGTAAAACCTATATTTACACTTACCTAACACTTGGTTTTGGTGAAGGTTGAGGACTGGCTGATGGCTTCGGCAGAATATTCAAATGAGGTTTCAATTTGATGATATTCTGAGGCTGCGAAGTTTGGATAGGCCTTGCCAGTAAGTTATTATGAATTATCTGCATCACAGGGTAATTCGGCTGTGGCGTAGGAGGTTTCAAAGAAGGAGATGGAGACTTCAGACTTGCAGGTGAAGAATAAGGTGAAGGGGGGTAGCCAGGGCTAGGATTTGAGTACGCAGGAGACATACTACTGACAATTTGCGGTTTTTTCACAAGATTCAGGTTATTGGACCCCACTACTGTACAGTTGGTGCTCAGATTCTCGTAATCTATTTTCTCCTGTTTGATGGTCTGGTAGGACGTATTCTTCGGCGACTTACACATTTTTTGAAGTTGTTTATGGGGCGTTTGAGACATTTTTCACAACACTAGAGTTCACAAGTTAAAGCACAGTTTCATTTAAGTACATCTTTTTAAAATTCTACCTGGGAATGTTAGGATCCAAGAATCCTACTGCTAAACAACATATTCTGCAACTACTGTCCACTTCATTCACAAAGTCGCTTATTTGTAGATTCATTTCATGTCAACACTTATCCAAACTCAAATAAAGCCATTTTATCGTTGTATACATCGAAAAAATATAAAATTGACAACAGCATTATTTCACAAAGGGGTTGAAAGACATTGTAAAATTTCCCACACAAATGTAAATTAAATAACTGCCACCAAACCAAAATTATATTCAGAGTTACTTATGAAATAGAATGATAACACTGTATCGCAGGCTCGCTTTTCTTCGAGGAAACCTGAAACAAATGATAG
The DNA here is from genome assembly GCA_032362365.1 of Zygogramma bicolorata. Taxonomy (NCBI): domain Eukaryota; kingdom Metazoa; phylum Arthropoda; class Insecta; order Coleoptera; family Chrysomelidae; genus Zygogramma; species Zygogramma bicolorata. The sequence continues at coordinate 4,013,859 of JAVJAQ010005172.1, forward strand.
AAAACTTTTCAAACATAACCTCCACAATAAAGGCAAATTTAAGACTTTTCCGTTCGATATCAAGGGACAAAACACCGAATTTCAATTAAAACAAAAATACCTTGATAAAATTCTTCTATTGCGGTTCAATTTGAAACCGGGTTCATTGTTTGTAAACAATTTTGCGAATTTGCAACTACAAATAAGATATCACTATACCGCCATCTTTTACGATGCGCCTTTTTCTTCTGCTTCTTCTCCGCTATAAAACTCCCCGCCCAATCAAAAGTGGACCAGTCCATCTTACTAAACGATTGATGGATTCATTAATATTCCAATTATTATAATATAAATAATTAGGCATGATGTTATCTTTATGATACTCATATTAGATATTGCAAAGATTTGGCAACAAAAGGAGCCGAAATGTCTAGATTGATTATTGATGTCCATATTCAATTATTTATGAAAATGGATAGGTAGTTTGGGTGGGGAAAGCAATAAATTACAGGTAGTGGGGGAAGCAGAATGAAAAATTGAAAAAGTTGGGATATCATATCATCAATGAACAATTGAGCCCCTGAAAATATGATGCTTTAATATGAAAATATAATAAATAAATTGCAATTGTTCGAGTGATTGACGCCTGATAGATAATCCCATCAAAAAATCAATACGAAAGTAAGGTTACAAAGAAACTCAAGGTAAAAAATCATGCAATTGATCATGTGAGTCTTGTAATTGAAAAAAAAATATCCGATCATTGAAAGCTACAAATTCCATGGCAATTTTCCAGCGATATATGGTATGGAAGTCCAACCCACACCGTTTTCAACATAAAATGAATAAAATTCTACGTACCTTTTAACAATTTTCACTTGATGGGTAAAAACGGGGTTCACTCTGGTAGGAGCAGGGCAACCGGTGATCTGATTGGTCGCCTGAAAGCGTCATTTGATACACAAAAAAATAACATTTACTTTGAGGTTAGACTGACTTGTCCGCGATTTCAGACCTTATGTAAATTCTTGTTAAGAAAATAAGACGGATGTAATCCAATCTCCATACGACTGAGATGAATGTAGGTTGATTCTTTGAGAGGAAGGAAGATGGAGTAAGTTGGAAATCGAAATTGTTTGGAGTTCTGCACTTCAAATGAGCGCTTTATCAAAACATCAATCAATATTAAGCAACTCATGAGAGGTACTTCATTAAATCAATCAGATTATTCGATTTAAGGAAGTAGCTTTCAAACTATAACAGAAAGGTGATAGGTGACCAACTTTATCTGCCTAGTCTACCGATATGAGAAGTTAATCAGAAGATGATTGGCAATAAAATTTGAAACTGAACAATAATCATTTGTCATAATGAAATGAAAATGAACCAATTCAATTTTAAAATGTTTATTTATATTCAAAGTGGGCGTTGTTTGTTAGGATCGTTTCCTGGACTTGAAAGAGAACCGCTGGAGCTATATTTTCCAAGGAGGGGGGACAAAGTAGGGGAAGTGCTCGAAATTGACAGCTGGATCGAACTTGAGTTACTGCGCATTAAAACAATCGCAATAAGATCAATAGGTAGGAACCTGTAATTGAATATTGGCGGGGAGATGACGGGCACAAGGTCAGATCACCTGCTAAAAAAAAAGGTTTATGATGAAGAATTAAAGCTCTTGTAGATGGTAGAGATCGGCAATTGTAGTTGGTTTTTCCTTATAACCTATGATTCCTAGCAATAAAAAATTGTTTCCACGTCTGAATAACGATTTCTTTACTATTCAGTTGATAAAAGTATATCAACAAAAAATAGGGATCTACGATTAAGAGATTCAGTCAAAAATTCATTTTTTTGTTTTCATTTAGATGTACAGGGGGTGTTGAGCAGTGTTGCCATGCAGAGCGAGAAAAATCCTTAAATTTCTTTTGTAGTCACAAATCCTTGAAATCTCCATAATGATGAGTGTAAACAACGAAGGAAAACATAATTTAATATAAAAATATTTCATAGAAAAACATTCATTCATGAGAAATAACCCACACAAGTATATAGATATTATCAACACTTAGCATTGTTCAACATTAACGGTAACGTAGATATCACTTTGTTCTTTTCTAGATATTTTTTGTGTGGAGAAATCCCTCCACAGATATCACCCAACTTTTCTCAATCTTCATTTATGGGGATAGAACAAACACGTAACGAAGTGTATAATGGTGCAAGATCCTCATTGCAATATAGGCAGATAATTGTAAGTACTGTGTATCTACAATTGAGAGATGAATAAATTTATGGTATTATTATTTGTTTAAAAGGGTATTTTAATGAAGGGTAGAAGCAGACTTTCATTTCTCTCAAAATTACAGATATTGTGTTCTGATATAGATTTTTAAATTTTCGTTAGGTCGTTGATTTTACCCAATACTGAATAAAAGTTCCCGCACCTGACAACACTGACACAGAAATCTGAATGTCACAAACCAGAAGTCCACAAAGATATCAGGCATTCCAGATCACGTGATGTCTGGGGGGCAAATAATGAACAAACCGATTCTTTTTCAAACCAGTGTGCATTTCGTGCACCTTCATCTTTATTTATTCAAATGCTTAATAAAGGATAGAAAAACCCTGAGGGCGAACATTTAGCAAGTACCTGGGATGTCTTGTATATTGGAAAAGAGTAAGGGTTCCTAGAATAATTTCTGGTATTGGTGTACTATTATACAAGTGCTGCAAATTTTGACGTCTAATAGAGAACAAACCTTGAAATAGACCTAGTTTTTTATAATTTCCGAATTTCTCAGACAGAACGACAGAACATGATTAGATAATTTTCAAATCTCTGGGAGATGGTTTGTTGAAAAAGTTGAAGCACATTAGGATAGGAAGGAATAGTGAAAATCACGAATTTATTTGTAAGTTGAAATTTCGGAAAGATGTATTTGCATCAGATTGTTCAAGCTATTAACCCTTAACTGGTAACGTGGAATTTTGAAACACAACTGGTAACGTGCAGTCTGTGAGACTGACACGTTTTGGAAGCAAAAAAAAGGGCTCCAATGATATTTTTTTCAAAATATATATTATGAATACTTAGGTACACATGCTTTCGATATATTTTTGCATAAAATAACGAACAAAAACTTGAACAAAATGATTTCGCAATAATCTTTCTCAACTATGACGGAAATCGGTAGTGATTTTGGAAAGATCCACAAAAAAATTAAAAATCATTCAAAACAAATAAATTTTATGCATAGTATGATTGATAATGAACAGAACGCAGTATCTATAAAGAAAAAATATCAAAAGGTGTTTATTGGAAGGTCCTAACGAGTCATGAATTTAAGGTTTTTTTTGAACAATTGTTGCATTTCGTCGTGTGACTGTTGTGTTCGAAAATTTCAAATTCATCCTCTGAAACATTGTCTATTTCACTGCAGTCGCTATTTGTCCCGTTATACCAACACAAAAGAGTGTCATCATAATCTTCATCCCCACAACGTACCCGTTTCGACGGACCCGCCATTACTTTGAGTCTCGAGAAATGCTTACGTAAACAGAAACGTGCCGTCTCACGGACTGTGCTCAACTAAATACTAGATATTTCTCAGACGTCGTTTACCCAAATTTACTCCCAGTTGAATGATAGGATGAGCACCAATAGCTAATAGATTAGGTGGCGTGATTCGCAGAAAAGTGAGACCATTTTAGAAATATCTCGGGAATAAAAATTGCTGCAGTCTCACAGACGGCACGTTACCAGTTAAGGGTTAAACCCTTCCTCCTCCTTTGTAACAATCGATAAAAGATCACGACTGCTGATATATGCTTTAAGGGATGCTGAAACTTCAAGTGTCAAGCCATATATTACTCTGCGATTTTATTTCAAATATTCCCGATGCTAGGGTTGCCCTTTCCAACCACTCAAATGGAAAACTATTGAACACAATCAATAAAGGTTCTTTAGATATATCATCCTAAGTATTCTTACTTTTCAAGAAGAAAAGTGTAGAATAACTTCGAACCAAGTCGAGATACTCTTTTCTCTCCAGTAAATTCAAAAAAGTTCGATATATTGGACAGATGTACCTTAGAAAACGTCTTTCTTAGCTAATAACCACGAACCACGCTGGGTATTGAAAAGTTATCAATAGCAACTGCAGTGAACAAAATACGACATAGAGCCGATTTCACCAAAAAAGCGAAAACTGAGTTTAAACTAAGAGCGGTGCTCAAAAGAAATTGACAGAAAATCTATGAATTTTTTTTTTGAGACCAAGTTAAATTTTCCTTTATAGTGAATCTGTGCCTGAATTACTAGCAACAATCTCGTACCCAGTCAGCTCATATAAATTTCATTCATTCGGAATTTTAGTCTGCGAATCGGCATCTATCCTACACGAGAATAGAAATGAAAACCGTTTTAGTACAAACAATATATTTATAAAACGTTCCGTAAAAAATTATGACAACAAAAAAACTCATTTTTCATTATAATAATCTCTTACAGAGAATGCAGTTAAATATATACAAGGAGAATATGAACAACTTCATTCAACAACTAAGAGTAAAATAAGATGAAACGAATGCGACTTGATGTTTTTGATAAGATATAAAAAAATATGTACTTCCATTTATTGTCAGTTTTGTTAGTTGAAAAAATATCATATTTACAACAATCCTTCAGAAAGAAACGGAAATACTCATGAAAAGAAGTTGAAAACGTTGACTACTGGCTATTTCCTTCCCAGCACTTCTTTGCCAAGGCAGTTTTCAGTTCCGTTTGAATGTATTGTAAATTTACGAGCATTCCATGGTTGCCCAAGAATTAGAATTTTCATTAAAAGATGGCATATCAGCCGCCGAACTGTCATTGTTGTCTACATTCATTGATGGTCCGGCCGCATTTTGTTCTGAACTTGCCACGTTTTCCTGGGGGTTCGTTTCTTCCCAATTTATTTTGAATCTGGTTACTCTCGGTTCGGATGCAAGAATATTTCTGACTACCTGTGAACACGGGAATCACTTTTAAATTACATAAAGGGGACGGAAGAGGGTATATGCATGATTTTTTTTTTCTTAAAATAATCATTTACATCTTCATAACATAGAATTAAAATGTAAATAGGGATGCAAATATCCAAATTAATCATGAAGTGAAATGTAAAACACTCAATAGATTTGATCCCTTAAAAGACCACCATGTTTTGAGCGCTTTGGAAGACATCAAAGGACATGTCCCATATTTGTTCGTGTCAGTTACTCCAACATATTTTCGGTTTTAATTGCTATATAGATCATGGAAGAAGCTGAAAAACCTCCTGACAAGTATTGTTTTGTACCAGACTACAAAAACACTAGTAGAAATACAAAATGAGAACGTACGAAAATATTGGTATAAGATATTTTGTTTTTATATTGTCGTGAAGACCATTTTAATGTGAGTGTGCAACATTACAGTATGAATTAGTCAGAAAGTTTTGCATCAGCTATTTAGCAGTACAAAATTCGGTTTAAAACTAACTTAAACCGTATGGATTTATAATATGCATAAAATCACTTCATATATAGGGTGTTTCAAAATTCAGTGTCAATATTTCAGGGGCGCATTTTTTAAGTCAAAATAAGACTTTTGTTTTCCATAAACATGTGTCCGCAAACGCTTCGTTGCCGAACTACAGAGTGTTAAAGTTTCAAGATTTTTTTAGTTTTTTCTTCATAGCTTTCAGTTTTTGAGATATTGAGATCAAATTTGAAATAAAGGTTACGTTTCAGAGTTTACATCATCCAGTATGCCAAGTGATTGTAACATGCTACAGGAAGATATGTTTCAGGGGTCGAGCCCATTTTCGCCCCATAAACTTTTTTGTAGTGCGCCGCTGGTGGATTCTAAAATATGAAATTAATTCTTTGTTTTGTTTATAAGTAATTTTTTCGTAATTCGCTAGATTGATTATTTTCTCAACGAAACAATGAAAAAGTGAATAGTGGGCTTTGACTGCTAGTTTCAATTTGACGTTTAGGTTCGTTTTGAAGCATTTGACATTATTTGAAAGTTGAAAGTCTCATTGAAAAAACTGAAAAAATCTTGAAACTTTGACGCTCTCTACTTCGGTAAGGAAGCGTTTGCGGGCACATGACAAAAAAGTCTTATTTTGACCTGAAACATACGCCCCTGAAATCTTGATACTGAATTTTGAAACACCCTGTATATTATATTATATTTACAAAAAAAGTTAATTAATTCTATATAATTGAGTGAACATCCATAATATAATATTATGTATAATTGTAAACATTACTATGATATAGACATAAAATAGGAATTTTGGTGAAATTTCAATGCCAAATAATTTTGCATAGGTTATGTTTTGGTATATTACGAACTGCTGTGGGCATTTGTGATATAAATTCATGTTATGGACTAAAATATATCATAAAACATAGTAATCTCCTTACAGCTTCCACTCCCTTGACCTATGCTCACGTAAAATCGAGATTTGATGCAAAATGTGCTGTCATTTTGTGTACTCTGCGTGACATTTCCTTTGGAAAAGTGGTGACGCGTTTTGTAACTTTGAATTTCCCTCCCTAACTTTTTTGATCATAACGTGATAATGAGGATTTGAGAAAAAAATATTTGAGACAAATTTGAATTTTATTCATATTCCTTACTCCAACAGATCTAGGTTCGGTTGTAATTTTTCCAAATCTACTTGAGATTGGTCTTCATAATTCATGCAAGCAAAGGAGAGCGATTAATATTTCATTTATTCAGTTAAGGAAAATCATGGGAAAATGAAAACAAATGCCGTGTCAGGTTTTTAGAGGAGCACCTTCCCCTCCCCCCCCTCCCCCCAGAGATGGTCAAAACACAACAATGCATGTCACAAAAAACCATTAAAAATATGAAGAGGTAGCTTGGTAAAAAGATCTACATTTTTTTTCCACCAAGTAAACAAGCAAGTACCTACTATTTGCCAAGGTAAAGCATAATATGATGAATAATTCTATCTCTGAATTCATAAAAAATGTTACATGTAACTTACAAAATAGTCCAGTCAATTTTGCTTGCTTTTTTATATTGCAGTTACATATCAGGGCAAATATACCGATTTGAACTTAAATCATATTACAAGAATTTTTTTATAAGAGTTTCTCATATGAAAACCCAGAAAAGTGGATTCTGTGAAATTCATTTCATTTTTTGTTTGCCTTCACAATCAAAAATATCAAAAAGAACGTTGTTGACTATATACTTCATAATTTTGCGATCTAAAATTCTATGAAACTTGGATGACACCAAATTTCAAGGAGAAAATTCATGCTTATAGTGTTCTACCACAACATAGAACTCCACATCCACACTCAGAAGAGTGACTGATTTTGTTTCCCTCTCTTACATTATGAGTTTGAAAAAGTCACATTCTAAGCAGGTCACAAACAAATCCAGATAGGTAATGTGTTCATGTTACTCCACACAAGTGTCATTGAAGATTACATACATACAATCGTAATACTACAAGCTGTAATGACCACATACTCTTAAAACATGATTCACATTGTACATTGAAAAGCTGCTCATTTATCAACACATAATATGTAAAAACACAAATCAGTATATACATTCGGCTAGAACATTAAAACTGTACCATTATACATTCAGGCGATATGAAAAATAAATTGAACGCTCTTAAACATGATTAAAACCTTTCATCAACCTACTTCCTTCTTAAATTCACTCAAATTCAACTAGTCACTTTTGAGATGTTTTGGAAAAGTATCAAAAAATTTAATAGACAGGTACTGGGTGGAGTGTTTTCTTGTATTTGGAAGTATTGGGACACTTTCTCTTTCTCATCATTGGATTTTTTCTTATTCACATTTCTTGAGGGTTGTGAATCTTTGAAATAGTTTGCAGTGCTAGTAATAACTGGCCCCCAACATATTTATTTCTCTCACTCTAACTGTTCATTTCTCACTCAGAGAACACAACTAGATTGAATATAATTGACAATTTCATCACAAAATCAACGATATTTTTGCATCGATCACCTACCTATTTTCAAGAGCCACTATCTTACCTTATCAAACTGTGGTGGACTGGGGAGATTTTCTCTCAATTCTGGATCGCTGTATTCATTATTGATAAAATACCCTACACGAATGAATTCCTGGCTTCTGTAAGAACATGTTAAAAGCACTACGGTGACTCCTATGGCATCATTTTCAGGTATGCGTGAGACGTTTGGAGGATCAGCCTAATCAAAACATATCAATTTGTTATTTTCATTGTACAAAACCATTTTATAATAATTGAGTTACTACAAGGAAACCATAACTTTTTTTTTGGTTTACAATTCAATAAGTGATTAGTTTATAGCTTTAAAGCTATATCAGATATATAAAATTCATTTATAAAAGCTATTTTAGACGTTTTACGTTGTGTAGATATGGCCTTTCACCTCCATTGCTGCTAAATACTGCAAATTCTCCTATTATATCATACTTGAAGCTAGGAAATATCTACTGGGCATCGAGTTATGAAAGAAATGAAGCAAGATATGAATTCATACCAAATACAATGCACTTGTGAGCACGATATCTTTCAGAATCCAAATACTACTTCAGGTCTTGAAAATGAGAGAAGATAGCTTTTCTTTTTCTCACCTGAAACACAAACATATGTTTTCCTTCTGGGATTGGACCAACGAATACAGAATCCAACACTTGATCATAGTCTTCGCTTTCAGCTGAGCCTACATATATCATTTTCCACTCCAGATCTACAAAAACAATCAAGTATAACCAGATAAATGGCAAAAAAGTGTTCTACCTTCTTTCAGTTCTTCTATACACTCGAACGTTATTTCGAACTGAAAAGGGTTCAGGAATTGACTAGGGTTGTCCATAACTGTGATATTACACAATTGAACCTTTGCCATCTTCACGAAATAACAGGAATTGACTTGTTAGGGATAAATTTCACTAATAAAGTTTTAGATGAAGTAACTCCAGCAGGTATGTTAAACAATCCAATGAAACCATACAACACAACAAAAAATTAACTGAAAAATTTTAATCGTCTCCGTTAATTTGTTTTTCTTCAAAGTAAAAAATACACACAAACAGATTTTACCGCCTTTCTTAAATTCTTAACGCATTCGGAACTCTTCTTCTTTTCCTTTTGTTGAAGGGCGCTGACATAGACATAACCTTAAATTTATGTCGATGTAGAGGAGAGGACGCGTGGATTTAGATTATTTTGACATTTCAAGGATATCAACAAACCTTGAAGTCACTCCTATTGTCTTTTTCACACTAACGAAATGTTTTTCATAACAAAAAGCAAAATCATTCATGATCTGCTGTAGAGTTGGTTGAAAACATTTTTAAGTGAGAAAAATAATCTTAACACTATTTCAGGTAAAATTCTTGAAATATGATCTCCTAAGTGCAGATCTATGCTTTAAGCATTCTTGATTCACAATAGTCGATATCGATATTCAATCACTCGAAGTAGGGAACTATATCAGTCAACAAGATGAGGTTGAGATTTACCCAACGAGATGTTTTTTGAATAAACCTTGGGACCTCTGCCACACAGAAACTTTCGTTATCTTTTCAAAAGACTTCAATGATCAAACTGGTACGCACTCAGTGTTTTTCTAACGTTCATCAAGCGTTTGAATAATAGAATATGAAGATACAACGAATTTTACACTGGTTTGAAAACGAATCGATTTATTGTTTGCCCCCCAGAGATCACGTGATCTGGATCTCTAATGCCTTATAACAGCATACCATGAGTAATGCTTGGTTTGCTGAACGTTACAGAATTTTCCTCAACATTAAAACCCCAATTTTTTCCAATAACCTTTCATTCCGAGGCTAGGCATCTCTACCAAACGGAAGAACATGTTTAATATCTTTATAACAAACACCTTTTCACAGGGACCATTCTCCATGTATGATTTATAATTGGTTTTCTCAAGTTTGCTGAACATTACAAAGTTTCCTTCTCCATCAGAATCCCTGGATGAAAATAAAACAAGTTGGGAAAAATATCAAATATATTACCAAGAGGTACTTTAATATCAAATACATAAATAGGAAACAAGAATTCGAAATGACGCTTGTAAATACAGTTTTTTTCAACACCTGTATGAACCATCTTTACATGTTGACTTGGTTCTGGTTTGTTTTATCAACATTTCAAGTTATTATATCTTGTGTGTCTTATATACAATGTACATAAGGAATATGATATGAACACTCCTATTTTTAGAAGTCACAATTTCAAAAAGATATCCCAACAACAGAAAATGCTATGATTATAACTGTTACTTTGGTTCAAAGTTATTCAGATAATTATAATTGTTACTTTGGTTTGAAGTTATTCAGATAATTATTAAAAAAATGACTAGGATTATTTGAAATAATGTTTCTATTTTGAAATGAAAATCTTAGGTTTCCCTTCTTTCAGACCAAAATAAACCATTCAACCGATTTGGAAGAAATATTGAAAATTCAGAGAAGAGCATAAATCTAACAGATCATAATAGAATCTGAGAAAGCAAAAAATAGAAAAGCCTATGGAATAGTGGTGACTTAGTAACAATAATATTACTCTCAGACTTCATTCTCATTATAAAGATATTGAAAATAATATTTGTACAGTAGATCTGATGGTACATTTCTCAATAAGTTTTTTTCCCATAATGATGAGGGGACAACGCCTGTTTCCAGGGCATTGAACGAGGGTAGTAAGTGCATATATTTGAGTTTTCTTTGGTATTTTGCTTCTTTTTTCATTTCCTCAATATGTTGACTATAACTGGCGATTCCGGATTTCACCAAGAGATCATTGATAGATTTGCCAATACCATCATTGACTCTAATAACATCTACATGTAGTACCTTCAAATTGGTGTCGACTTCCAAGATTTTAACAACGAGGTCCTGTTCTGATACCAGTTCACAAAAATGTAGGAGATCAGACGAGTACCAAGGTTCCAACTGATCTGAAATAATAGAATTATATGGGAGTAATAGCGATTATTGGAGAGAGTTACTTGCAGGTGAAGTATAAGCCAACATTGCTCTGATAGAAAACCTTTGGACATCACAATGTTTCTTGTGCATATAGAATATATCACTCAGTTCCATGTTGAGAATAAACCCATAATCGACTAAAAACACTCTCATCTTATCATTTTCTGGTAAAAGGGCTGGTAACAAATTAGCTCGATAGTATTTCGAGTTTTTGGATATAATACAAACAAGTCCATGCCTCAGTTTTTCTCTTGGGATTGGTTTTTGATGAGTTATCTGATTATAGTAAGATGTTAGATATTTGGTGAAAAGTTGCAGTTCATTGTAGTTTATCACTATCCAAAATTTTGATGGATCATATATATTCTGTAACTTCACCTTATAAAACTCGTTTTTATTAAAAGCCCCTATGGAATATGGGATAGTTTGAATGGAACTGACGAAATCTACTCTGGCATTCTCTATTTCATCACTCATAGTCACTACCCTAGAATATTAATATCATAATCGGAACTACAAGCAATAAAGAGTATTCGATCTGATAGAAAATAAGTTCAAAGGCATAGAGAAAAACTACAAATTCAAATGAACCGTTGGGGGTTGGGGGAAGTGTCAAGTTGTCTGTTCAAGTTCAAATATGACAATTTCTCAATTCAGTCAATTGTCACTTCCTTTCCTCATATTTTATATTTTGCTTTGAAAATGATATTCCGTTAGGAGGCGCTGATAAGCAACTTGTTCGAAGCGGTTTGTAGTTTCGTAACGTAAATACTGCGGTGCATGCGAATTAGCGTATTCCTTTTAACAAACTCTAGTGAGACGGTAGCATTAGAACAGTTAGGAACTGATTTTGGATACAGAAATCACTACGGAACACATTTCATATTGTTCGTGTTGCAGCACCTAACGAATTGGTGCATCATTTTTCCTGCGGCAACACTGTATATGTGCTGTTATGGCTAATGGCTATTCCGATGATCGGCCGAGATCGGCGCTCGCACCCAATTGTCACAATTATTGTCAAATAAATAGAATGAAAAATAAATAATTTTTCATTTGGATCTGTGCATATTAGTTTTGGAAAAAAATCATAATTTATGAAACTATATTTTTCGATCATGACATTATAAATATTATCCTACGGTTTTAAGTTTCGTGAGTACCTATTATAGCCTAGAAATATTATGGATATTATTCAGAGTATTTCACAGACTTTACGAAGATAAAATTTAAGAAAAATGTATGCAAGTCCAAATTCCCTCGAGGATATGTGCTTAGATGCTGTGTGTGACAATATTTTGACCTATATCGAACCTTCAGAAGTCCGGGGTGGATGGTGGGAAAGTACAGACAGTGACAGTTTTGACGAGGAAATTAAAAAATTTAGATTCAAAGATCCTGAAATATTTCTGATCCAAGCAATATCAGAGAAGCTGCTCCAAAAATTTGTAGAGAAGAGAATTCTGTGTGATGCCATCCTTCATATATTCACAGAACAGAATACAAAATTAAAAAATTTCAGGATAAGGAATTGTCGAATATCTAGGAATGGGTTACAAGTTTTGAGCCAACACAAAATTGTGAATTTGGAATGTGTAGATATAAGAAAAATTAGTATTGCCGATATTATAGGTGAGAATTTTAAATTCCTTGCACATGTTCTAATTTTTACGTATTTCAGATTGTATGAACTCTTGGTCCCAAGAAAATATTTTAAGCGTAAACTTCACAAAATGTACTTTCATTGATGAGGTGCGATTTACCTATATGATCAAAATAACACACTTGAAGAATCTAAGAAATCTCAGTCTTGCCTATACCGAACTTAACCAATCAATTTTCAAAATTATCTGTGAAGATTTGGTGCATTTAGAGAGACTCAATATATCGGGTACTCATGTAACAGATTTGAAACCTTTGGTATTGTTCGCCTCAAAGCTGAAAAGTTTATCAATCTGTGTAAGTTTTGCCAGAAAATAAGGATGTAAACAAATTTAATATTTTTTTTTACATGACTTTTAGGATTTATTCTCAGCGCAGAATATCGCAAGTACCTTAGAACAACTACGATCACTACGCTATCTTGATGTTAGCTTTTTCAGTGACAAAATAGATAGTCGGACTTATGCTAATGCTGGAAAGGCAATAGTAGCTTTACTAGAAGATCCACAAATGCTGCCTGAACTGGAATCATTAGACGTTTCAGGATGGAAGGAGTTCCTATCAAAGGATCAGTTACACAAATTTATTGAGGCTCATCCTCGAATGAAGTTTTTAGGTACTGTCCTCTGTTCAGCCAATTACGATTCTATTTTCTCCAAGTCCAGCGTAGTCAACTTCCCTTCCAATTTGGTGATTGCTGGTTTGAAAAATGAAGAACAAATCAAAGTAACACTGAACAAGTATCAAGATAGGTGAGACGACCTACTTCTAAAGTTTCAAGTATTCTCAAATTGAATTTTTCAGGTCAAGTTACGTGCAAAAAGCGTTATACCACTTATTTCAATTGACTAGTACTTTTCAGGAAGCTAGACCTGATATGTTCAACTTGGTTCTTCCCGTTATGGAAGCACATAACACAGTCTTTGGAGTTCAGATGGCAGCAACCGCTTGTTTATATAATTTGACGAGGGGTGAATTATCGAAAAACATACACCCTCACGCTCTCAGCAAAGGCGTGCATTTGACCCTCTACGCAATGGAATATTTTCCGGAAGAATTTCAGTTACAGAAAAACTCTCTATTAACTTTATGTAGCGATAGAATTTTGCAGGATGTCAATTTCGATAAATTCAGATGTGCAAGGCTAGTGCTGGACGCTCTTTGCCATTTTGAAGATGTCAACATGGATCGAATGGCTGTGGCAATTTGTAGTATTTTGGCAGCAAAGGTAAATGAACATAGTACTGATAATCATTGAAAAAAAAGGGTATTAGATCTGGAAGGCTATGATCACTGAAAAATATCTCATAGTGTGGGTAGAATTCAATGTAATACCTCTGCTTTTTCATTCAAACTTTCATTAACTGTATTTTTTTGAGTACCACCATATTTCTTTCATACACAAATTGATTAGACCAAAATCAAGAAAATCCTGGTACCAATGAGTTGGCCCACAAAATGCCCAGTTTTAACACCATAGACTTTAGTATAACTACTTTTCTTCGGGCTTGAAAGCCGTCGTTCTTTGGAATTTCTTCCTAAGGTTTCGCTATCGCGAGTGGCCACCTTCTTCAGAGGCTTACTCATTTCCGATGACTAAACGTTTCGATTTCTTAAGGCGTATTTATATTGATGCAGGTAGTCTGGAGTGTTAATTACTTCTGTCGGGTTCGTGGAATAATCATCATTTTGAGTTGCCGCACTACCTGTCGTAATTTCATTAGTTATTCTTTGTTTCCTCAGAATGGGATTCCAAATTCTGTTTAGACTCGACGCTTCTTCTTTTCTGTTGAAATTGTCCGTATGGTTTTGGATCTCTATCGCCTCCCGTACCAGTCGACTATGGTAACCCTGGTTGGGGGGCAATCAGTTTAGCATTTTCAAACGGAATCCTGTGGTCTCCCTCATACGATAGAGATCCAAAAACCTACGGACAATTTCAACAGAAAAGAAGAATCGTTGAGTCTAAACAGAATTGGGAATCCCATTCTGAGCATTCTGAGGAAATTAAGAATAACTAATGAAATCATGACAGGTAGTGCGGCAACTAATAATGATGATTATTCCACGAACCCGACAGAAGTAATTAACACTCCAGACTACCTGCATCAATAAAAATACGCCTTAAGAAATCGAAACGTTTAGTCATCGGAAATGAGTAAGCCTCTGAAGAAGCTGGCCACTCGCGCTAGCAAAACGTTAGGAAGAAATTCCAAAGAACGACGGCCTTCAATCCCGAAGAAAAGTAGTTATACTAATAACCTCAGCCGCAAAAGCCGTAACCATTTTGTCACCATAGACTTTTTTCATCACAATAGGATATTGATATGTAAGATGAACTGATATATTCAAAAATGCTCAGATAGGTTTCCGCGGTCGGATATGTCATTATTGGAACTTCTGGTTGAACCGCGACTGGAATCGTTATTTTTTAGACGTTTCAGCTCTCATTATCAAGACATTAGCTCAACTTGACCCCGGGGGCCTAAGTCTCCAGAATGATAAAGTTATCCGAATTCTGACAAAACATGGCATCAGGACAGTTTTTACTGCAAACCATCTAATATCATCTTTCCTGCGCTCACCTAAAGATGTAATACCCAAGTAATCACAAGGAATATGAAATTTCTTGCGTTACTACTCGAGAACATACATAGGACAGACGAACAGAATGCAGTTCTTTAGATTGGGTGAGAAGCTATCTCACAGGAAGGGCTCAACGGGTTATACTGGACAATGATCAATTATGCTCATCCCTTCAGGAAACTTCTTCCGGTGTACCACAGAGTAGCATCCTGGGTCCATTAATGTTCTCTCTTTTCATATTTGACTTTCCTGCCACGTTATCCCAGTGCGACGTACATTTATATGCTGATGATTTTCAATTATATCTCTCAAGTCAATCTAATGATATTTACCATGCTATCACCAGGATGAACTTGGATTTAGAAAATACACTTTTATACTCCAAAAATCATGGCCTTCGAATAAATCCTAATAAAACAGTAGCTCTATGCTTGGGATCTGACCTACAGAGAAGTGAAGTTGAAACAAATTTCCATCTTTTTCTTGACAATGAACCAATTGAATGGGTGAATTCAGCAAAAAATTTAGGTGTATATATTGATAACACTCTCTCGTTCAACGAGCATGTTAAACACATCTACAAAACATGCATTTTCAAACTGAAATCCTTATACAAGTTCAAGTTCCAGCTTTCTCAAGAAACAAAACTGAAATTAGTTCAATCATTGATTTATCCCCATATTGAGTATTGCTGCTCAGTGTATTACAACTTCTTGCCAGACTACAATAAACACAAACTTCAACGCATACAAAATGCTTGTATGAGATTTGTGTGCTGCATAAACTACCGTGATCATGTTACTCCATATTTATTGAAATTAGATCAGCTGAATGTTGAGTTTAGAACTCGTTATCTCATATCTGTATTCTTATATAAACTACTGGAAAGCAAAACTCCTAATTACTTGTTCAGAATAATTAGTAAGCGATCTGATAATCATTCTATCAATTTAAGAAAAGATACATTTACCACTCCATATCATGTTAGCACCAAATTCGAGGGATGTTGATCTTACTTTGGACCGAAGTATCTAAATTATTTATTACCGTATATTCATTTGTCTATATATCAATTCAAAAAAACTTTGAAAATTCATTTCTTAGATGTTCAAAAATGTTAGTAACCTTTTATATATCTCCATAATAGTTTTTTTATATTATTCCTGTGTCTATTGTAACCGTTAGTTATAGTCTTACTGTATGCTTATTTCTTTCTCCTAATTTTGGGACGGGTGGAAGATAGCCTCCGGCTAACCCTTTTCCCATTGTGTATAAAACTTGTTTTTGCACAATAAACGTTATTATTATTATTATTATCGAACAGGTCATACGAACATAAACTTGCAGTACGTAATTCGGACATGACCTTCACCTTTTTCTATCTGGACACAAAATTGACCTCAACAACACAAAGACCATTGCCATTGTCCACTCCGGAATAATTCGCGAAGTACTAGAAATTGCTTCATCCAACAAATCATCAAACCTTTGCAAACCACCTCAACATATGCATGTATAATGTATGTTGATTCAGAATTAAGTACAGAATAAAATATATATGAAATAATACTGTTGATGATGATCTTTGGCGAACAGACAATTGAGGTCTTTGCTTTATCTTGCTTGGTCATTTCGTAAGGGGAGTAATTGCTCAGGACAGTATAGACAGATATTCGTCTGACAGTTCTTGAAAATAACTTCAAAATGGAAATTGAAACAAATCCCCACCATCTTGCATAAACGAACATCCGTGAAAACATCCATTTCCACATACATTTATTATACATTACAGTGAATTATTATTGGTTATTATTATTATTTATTGAATTCACAGGTATCAACGGAAGAAACCTCCGTCCTGGGCGCTAGACCAGAGTATATGGGGAAACTCCTTGCGATGGTACAAGCCAGAGTGGACACCAGGTCGGCTGATATTACGTTAAAATTCACCCTGAGTGCTCTGTGGAATTTGACAGATGAAAGTGCTGCGACTTGCAGAGTTTTCCTGGAGCAGCGGGGCGCTCATTTGTTTCTAGACGTACTGCAGGTTTTCAAAGACAATTCTGCGATAGAAACCAAAGTCTTAGGTAAAGTAATATTATGCAAGGTTTATACAACTTTCTACTTGACTGGATGAAAATTCATAATACTTACAAATACAAACACTTTCATGTGAGATTTATAGTGAAAATCTTACAGGAAAACTTGATAAAAACTTATGAAGCAAATTAACAACAGAACTGCTCATAAAAATTTCGAATCTTGAAACCAAACAGAAAGCAAGTAGAGATGTCAGGACATTTTGAACAATTTATTGCTACATTCAAATAGTTTTTTCACATATTTGGTATAAAATAAGGCCTAGTTTGAAAAAAACGCAACTCATTTAGTTCATCTCAGTATGAAGTGCATTTTGAAATATTCTTTCCATTATAAGCTATTGAATCAGATTTTGTAAAGTTTCAAATTGTGCTGCTGCACTCTTTTAAATATCATATAAACATTTTTCAAAATGATAAATAAATGATAATGAGAAAGTATACGGATTTACACATGAATTTTATGAGAAAAAGGCCAAACAAATGAATTAGCAAATAATAATAATAACAATTTATTCACAATAAATCTCAATATTACAAATTGAAAATAAATAATATGTGAATAAATATTTAAACCTTACGAAGTTATTGCACTTGTTGTAAGGATTAGATATTTTATTGAATAATTATTATGGATTAAAAATAAATTATTTAATAATATAATAACATTCGAACAATAAATGAAAATGACAGTATAATCAGCACACTGGCAGTCACATGGAAAATTTCAATTCTATAAGATTCTGGAAAAATAATCTGGGAGTTTCAAGAATCCATTTTTTCACCAGTTTTTAATAAGAATATTCTGATTTTGTTACTTTAATCGAATTTGGTAATTTATCGTAAATAAATGATGCTAAATATAAGTTTTTTTGTGATTTGGCTATGGTAATTTTAATTTTAGCAGTCATTTTGTTTTTATTTCGTGTATTATATAAATGTATATTATACTTACAGCAGTTTTTATGAGAAAATATGTAAGTTATTATATTAAGACAAAATAATTGTCTGATATCCATTTTTTCACTTTCACAAAATAATTTATTGGAGGAATATCGAGTATTTTTACCATACATGATTGTTAAGAACCATTTTTGTAAATTTTCCAAATTTTTCAGATAATTCTGATTAACTCCCCCCCATGAAAGTATACCATAATTTATTTGAGATTGAAATAAAGAAAAATAAATCATATCCATGTGTTTTTTACTAAGAATATTATGAAGAAATTTGAGTTTTGGCAATAGAGGGCGTAATTTTTTCAATAGATAATCAATTTGGAAATTCCCTTCTAAATGCCTGTCTATCATGATGCCTAAATATTTGATATGGTCGACTTCTTCAATTCAATCTAACTTAACGAATTCAAAGATAATTTGAGAAGGTATATTGCCAAAATAATATATGTTTCAAATATATAAATCGTTCAACATTTCACCAATGTTTTTTTCAAATATTCTTCTCTTCATTGGTATTCTAAAAGAATATACTTTTTATAATGTCCCTGCGATTGTTTCTTGGCACAAATAAACATTATTAGTATCAATATCTTAACTTGCATTCTGGCGTACCACAAGGCTTCATTCTAGGACCCCTATTGAATGTCATCTATATATGCCGTTTTATAGATAGTCTCCATTGCTGAAAGTTTGGGTGTTGATAAGCTCTTGCATGGTTTATATTTCGAGTTGACAAGGAGGTGTCAGTCAAAATTGTACGATATTGTCAAAAAAAAATCCTTTTTTTTTCTAAATGGATTGCCATCTTTTGGTATTATGTATAAGTAATCAGGGAAATATGGAATTCAAGCTACGACGTCCGTAAGAAAAATGAAAGAAAAGACATGACTTGGAAACGAAATCACTAGAGCCATCTACCCGTAGGATCCATTCCTTCAAATGATATTTCCATATGGTTGGCTAACTATATATCTCTACAATGAAGATGAAGCTTCAAAATAAAGTTGACAATAGGAGTTTTTCTACTCCCAGAAGCGATTCCAATGACATACTCGGTAAAAGCCGCACATTCCCAAAGTGCACCGATAAGAGCACACTAAAAATATTCTATTGCTCTTGCTCCAGTGAGTCGGGTGAAGGCAGCTAATCAATTTGACGCATGTCACTTGAAATTTCTCAGTGTATTTTTCTTTTTTTGGTATATATTGTCAGATTTCTCAGTGTCAAAGATGCCAGAGTTCGATCAAGGTCAAATATTTTCGGGACAATTGTGTTAGGTTACCGGTTCGCTTCTGTATATAGTAATTAGTATGGAGGCCGCCGTTAATTTACAATACACGTGTATTTTGAGTAAGCCATTATGCTACAGCTGTCAGGATTCAACTTCACCTTGAATGACCTTTGTCAACCCACTTGAGTAGAAGTTATATTTCTGTGATTTACTGAATGTTTCCTGTTTAACATATTTTTTCCAGCATTTAGTTACGTGCCTAGTAAAAAAAGATGCGAAAAAAATGAGTTGAAATTATGGAATCAAAGTTATTCTTTCAGGCGATATTTTTCAAATGCCTATAACCTACAAAACTGCCGTCAGGCGTGCAGGAAATGTAAACGTTACGTTACCATATTCGTGAAGTGCAATCTCTCGAAGTTTCTTAAGTTAAAATTCTTCAAAATCAGGAATGTGGCAATAGTTGTGTGTTTATATACGAGAATGCCGTTTCCTAAGTAAGCTTGTTTCTATAATCTGTGGTCTTGACATTACTCTTCTCCTAGGTCTTCTAAACAACATAGCGGAGGTAGCGGCACTCCGGCAAAGTCTGATGCTGGACTCTTTGATGGTTGAACTTTCCGTTTTATTGAGATCCGAAAACATCGACGTCAGCTACTTTGCAGCGGGAATCGTCGCGCATTTGGCTTCCGACGGAGACGCGCAATGGACCCTGGCAAGTTTCACGAGGGAAGAGATGCTGAAAGGACTGGAAGAAGCGGTCTCCCAATGGAAGGTTCCCGATAGCGAAATGGTGGCCTATCGAAGTTTCAAACCGTTCTTCTCGCTGTTGAGGACCGATACCGATTACCAGGTTCAGCTGTGGGCGGTTTGGGCTATTCATCACGTCTGTACGAAAAATCGTAAGTAGAAAGTGTGACTGCTGACTATCATCTAAAATGTGACGAACAAGTTTCATCTTATTGTTTCTTCTAGGAGAAGGTTGTATAATGATTTTTGATCAGTGTGATGTCATTGAACGCATTTTGTATTTTGGCGAAGTAATTTTTGTGTTTTCTTGCTCAAATTATATCCCAAACAGTCGAAACTTGAATTAAACAGATATAATTTATATTTTTACGATATTTCTGGGCTCATTTATCTGAATAATACTCTGAACAATACTACACTATTTTTATTAATTTCACTATAAAATACAACTACTGCACATCCAACTCTTTACTAAAAATACTTCATAAAACTGCAACTCTCCCCTAGATTTCTGCACTAAGCTCCACTAATTTTTCAATACTCCTCTCCTATGAAACGTGTCAAGCTTATATAGTGCTTTACTTAAATGCCCCCCCCCTTTCATTTTTTGAACTGACCAACCAAAAAAAATTAAACTTGGGATAATGAATTTGATTTATAAATACTATTTTCTGGAGTAAAATTGACTAAAAATTGATCAAAAAATGAAAATTTCAAGATGGTGACTGGGCGCCATGTGGAAAAAGAATTAAATGGAAAGGGGGGGTCTTGTGATACGTCACTTTGAAGCTCCTGACAACCTTCTTATACTTTACAACCCTAGAATATGAAATCAATATCTTCACCTACTACAAAATGGCGGAATACAAAAACTTGAATATCGATATTTCTAGAAATTCTCGTTTTTCTCTGCTATATGGCAATCACAACAACCTGATAAGGTTTGATAGGTTATTTTTTGTTAAAAAAAAAGACAATATATCACTGTGACAACGAACATCATTGTTCAGTTCAAATATTCTCATTTAGTTTTCCATTTTACAATAAGATAGGTACCACGTGAACTATCTCCAAAATGGTAAATTGAACAAAATTTAACAGAGAACTGTATTCCAATATGCTGGAAACTAACATTGATTCTCTAATCACCGAAATCGTCGAAGCGAATCTTAATGACTTCGGAATGGGCATTATTATTCCAACAAGATGGAGCACCACCACATTACTCCTACTATTTGGAAAATATTTCCATGGTCGTTGAATTGGCAATTTAGCTCCTACGGAATGGCCAGCTCGCTTGCCAGATTTGACACCTTTAGACTTTTTTATGGGGCTATTTGAAACAGATGGTGTTTGAAACTGAACCTGCTTCAATATTGAATATCACTTCTCGTCAGCTTCTGATGATCTACAATGCACAGATACAGCCTGTCTCAGAATATAATAATAATAATAACGATATATTTCCCAAGAAACATATACATGCTTATTGTAGGAAAAATTAAACTGATGCTATACAATAAAAGTAGATTAGAATACAAAAAATGAGTAATCGAATCAGATCTTTATATGGCAATGAAAAGAAAAAAAAAATGATAATAAATGTTTTTTTAAATTATTTTTGAAACGATATTTTCCATATTTCTTCAATGAATTTGGTAGACCATTGTACAGTTTTATTCCGTTGTGGTAAACAGATTGCTGTCCTATATTCGTTTTAATTTTCATCAATGCCAAATTTTCTGAAAACCTTGTTGAGTGATTGTGTTGATCACTATTCATTTTGAACGTCAAATTTGAATGCTTGAATTTATTTTTGACCAGGTGAATAAATGTGCAAATTTTAAACGTGTACAATGAAGGAATGTCTAAAAGTTTTCTTTGTTTGTATAAATTAGCTGTAGGTTCTTTTCAATGAAGTTTGTAAATATACTTTATAATTTTATTCTGTAATGTTTTCAATGGTTTCATTACGGTTTTTGGAGCTGCCCCCAAAATAGAAATCAAGTATTGAATTTTGGAATATACTAAAGAATGATAGATTGATTTCAGACATAATAAAGGTAACATAATTCGAATTTTAAAAATTATTCCAATAATTGGAGAAATTTGTTTTCTTTATAACTCAATGTTTGTTCCAGACTAAATGTTCATCAATTAAAATTCCTAAAAATTTCACTACAGGAGAATACATTATATTTTCATTATGGAATCTGATAGGATCTTTCGAATGGATTGAGGTGGATTTTCTTGAGATGAACATATACGAGGATTTTTCAATATTCAATGTTAGCTTATGATTCATCAGCCATGATGATATTTCATGGAGGTCATTGAGCATAAAAGTTTTGATTTCTAAAAAATTGTTCCCGGTGTATACTATTCTAGTATCATCAGCAAACATTTTGATTTTACCATTCAACTTTAAATTAGACAGGGAATTTATATATATATGAGGAAAAGCAATGGACCGAAAACAGATCCCTGAGGAATACCGCATACAACTGTTTCTAGTCATTGCATTTTTTATAAAATTCCAATTCGATATATTAAATCATTATTATATCGATTTAGTGATTTTGATGAAACGTTACAATTTTTTCACAGCCAAGCGATACTGCAAAATGCTCAATGATGAAAAAGGACACGCCATTCTAAAAGACCTCGTGCTGTACGAATATTCGCATCCGGAAATCAAACAAATATGTTCCCTTATACTGGAAACGCTCGATGTAAATGTCTAGGAATGTATCAGGATATGTTCGAAAAAATCATTTGCCAATATTATGACCTAATGTGATCTGTAATTCTTAAGGTAGATTTTAAACTTTCTAAAAATTTTATTTTATTATGGTTTATTATTATAAATGTACGTTTAAATACTTTTTAACAAGTCTGAATATATGAATTTTATTATATTGTGTAATAGAAATTTTGTTATGTTTTATAATATTTATTCTTGTCGAACTTGTAAATCAAATGTATGTACAGATTATGTATTATTGTTAGAATATTATTGTAAATAAACAGTTAATTTATACACTAGTCAGAATAAATTGTTTAAAAACGACTGGGTGAAAAACGAATAAACGTAGACTGCTGATATGTTGTTTATTTCCTTGTCGGAACTGATCCGCCCTCATGCAGTCTCTTTCATCGCCAGGGTGGAGAGCTTTTTTCCAATTACTGGAATTTAAAGCGATTATTCAAAATACCTTGAAATTGGCCAATTGATGCCAATCTCCACTCTGGGATAGGAGGCGATACACCCTCTGATGTTGAATTCGGAACTTACATCCTCCGTTTGTTTCCTTTTTTCATTAAAAGGTAGTTGGTTTGCAGGCAAGGTCAGTTGTCAAGACCAAACGCCATCTGTTGAATTTCCTTACACACCAAGAAACGAACTTTTCTGCAAAGTTCAATCGTAATTATAGAAAGCGGCTCTTCCGAATATCACGAACATCTTATGAAATGGAGGACGATCCGCTGAAATATAATTATCCAACTATAAAACTTTCCTGTGAAGTTCACTCGTAATTATATGAAGCAGCTCGTCTGAATTAATTATAAGATGAACTTGAATCTAGTGATATAGAGGAAGATCAGCTGGTTATCCAATAGAGGACTTCGTCCCAAGGAAAATGAGGGAGCATCTCGTTCCACCCACATTTCGTAACACCCACAGTGCGGAACACCCAAATTTCGTTATGCCCACACTCACCGAACATACCCGAATGATGCGCTGTTGCCAAATTCATCCTTCTTTTAGGTTAGGTTAAATTAGATTGGGTTAACAGGAAATTGCAGAATATCCCGTAAATTTTGCAACAGTGCATCATTCGGGTATGTTCGGAGAGTGTGGGCATAACGAAATTTGGGTGTTATGACATTTGGGTGTTATGCACTGTGGGTGTTACGGAATGTGGGTGTTACGCAGCGCACCCGAAAATGAAATTTTGCATTTGATAGTTTTTGCAAGGGTTTGTTTACCTTGACTCAAAAATTCTACTCACTTCTTGAAAATCAGTATTTTCAGATAATTACTAATATTTTTTGAAGCTGATAAGTGATTGGCTGAAAATCATAGTATTCCCACTCATACAGTAACGAAAGAGCCCGGAAAATGTGGGAGCGCATGCGCAAACCTTGAGTAATATGTCAAAGCTTGTGTGCTTTTGGCCAATCATATATGTTTCATGAAAAATAGATATTTTTCTGAAAATACTGGTTTCAAAGAGGCGAGAAGAATTTTTGAATCAGTGATGATCAAAACGAACTCACTCAAACACAATTTACTGCAAAATTTCATTTCCCTGATCGTAGATATTTTCAGGAATATTTCATGTTGGCAACTTGTCCTCTATTAGGGCCGGTATTATCAAACTATTTTGACAGATAACTAGAAGTTAACTTGTGAAGTGACGTCACATATTACAGTAAACTTCAAAAGGCACGAGTTAACTTTATTGGTAGGAATGGGTATCAGTTAAAGTTAACTTTGTCGAATATATTGCTTTTTGGCAATTTAGCACACAATATTGTTGTATGTTATATTTCAGTAGGTGGTTAGTGGTTGTATTTTCGTTCTAATTTTGTTCGCAATAATGTTATTAAACGATATCGACATTATTTTTGAAGAACTTTTAACCAACGCTCTAACGCAGAGTACAGAAATCAAGCGAAAAATTCAAGTTGCCTTTGAATAAATACCCAAATTCTAGATACCATTGTTACCATGTTCACTTGGCTTCTTCTTCTCTTTATTTTAAACATGAGACTTTTATTTACTGACGTTTCGAAGTGAAAGTTAACTCGGCTGTTAAAATTGAAGTCAACTCCAAAAGATATTTATCATACCGGCCCTTAAAGCCTTAAACAAACTTCCAATCGTAATGATTGTCGGCTCGTCCGACTATATCATAATTCTTCTTGAATCTAGTGATATAGAGAAAGATCAGCTGAAAGATATTTATTCGATCGAAAGAACCTACCTGTGAATATAGTGATTTCAATCCCAATAATACAAAGCGGCTCGTTCGAAAATATAAGATTAGAATATCTTATAATATTGGAGGCGCAGTGGTTCGATTGTCAGAGCTTTGTTCTAGGTTCTAGGATGCATCTGTTGTTCTTAGATCTTCCAGCAGATATCGTTTAGCTTCAAGTTCAGAACCATTTACAACAGTCTATCAAAATTGACAGAATTCTGCAAAATGTGAAATTCTGGAGCATGACTATGATATTCAATCTTTAGGAAGAAGAAAGTAAGATCATCTGACAGTGACAGCTGGCGTTTTGCTGTCACTCCAGAAAGGGAATTTGTGTTTGTAAACATTAACACGTCATTTGTTAAACCAGGCTAATATTATTTTCGTTTTTCTGACTCCCCGAAACTAATTATTGTTTAACCAGCAATGGCTGATGTATCTCTAGATGTTTCTGGACAGATGGATGCCCTTCCGGACATCGGAGAAAAAAGTAAATTACCTAGGTAACCCCTCAGAAGATATGACCTGTCGTCCCAGATGTAATCTCTATATTTTTTAGTTTTTTTCAAATTCCCACCAAAATTCCCGACCCCAAAGAATGGATCGGTCAGCAAAGACAAAAAGTGAGACCATGGTTGGTTTTTGTTCAAACCTCAAATTTCAAAGCACCCCCCTCCGTACCACGACTGGGGAAACGAATAATGAGAAATATTGAATATTTCCAAGCAAATTATTTATTTGTATTTTTGGGTCTGGTCATCTACTGCCTGTAAGTTACAAGTGGGTCAATCAAACCTAATTGAAATGTTCAATGAATACATTTTTCAGCATAACTTCACCTCTCATCCTTTTTGTACTTGCTGGAACATTCTATGCAGGTTACCGCCTGAATAAAAGACAGTCAGAGAGAAAATTGGTGCTTTTCGGGAAAGAGCTCACCATAGCTCAACAATATGGACTCTTAGTTATGTGTTCAATGCCAATTTATTACATCGTTGGTGCACATGGGGCACTGTTTTGGGTTCTTGGTGCTTCCATGGTGGTGATAACTGTACACGCTGCTTTTTATAATATTGAAGCCTTGATTGCACAGGAAGATGATTCATATCCACTTCTGGAGGAAGTTTAGGACGAAGAAATTGATCTATTTATATTTCATTGTTTTGTACATAAGAGATTCTAGTTTTAAAAAAATCAATTATAATACTTTTACTTTATATAGAATACCTGAATATAAATGACCGTTTTTCACATGGATATCATTTATTTATATATTTAATTTTTTTTGGCCATTCAAAAAGGAAACCCCTTTTTCTCTGAAAGAAATGAGATCGAAAGTCCATCTGATGATATATAGCTCATTCACATATGTTCAATTTAAACTCGAAAATATCTATTTTAAATTTACTTGTCCATTTGCTCTGTTGCCCATTGAGTTACAGTCTATATTCAATACTAATTTATTACATTTTACTCCTTTTCACTATTGCAACAAACTTCTCATATCACTGAAACAATGCCCATGGCAAATTATTTCTCTACTGCCTATGCTGCAGGGACAATTAAATCCAGAAATTTCAGTTGCTCTTTCAATATTAGTTCCTTCAATGGAGCACCCTGTATATTTCAACACTTTTAAATTTCAGATAATATTTGCATCATACCTATATAAAATGTCCCATAAGAGCAATGCAATTATCGAAAACTCACAGCGGTAACTACATTGTATGAAGTCACCATAACAATACATTTGTAACCGTATCGCTAGAAGTCAGTAAACAACACAAATAAATGTCAGATAGACTTCAAAAATAGAAAAACATTTTGCGTTTTGGTGAGTGCTCCATACAGTCTATAGAGGAAAGTATAGATGAACAAAAAATAACATTTCCTTGAGAATTTCTTTATTCGTGAAATGTTCCAATGAATTACATTCGTGCATAAAAATGACCAGATAATTTTGCATTCAAGCGTGACATACAAATTGCATTCGGTGCATTTTCATATTTTGTGAAAGAGCCCTCGTCCTTCGGACTCGGGCACCTTCGCCAAAATATGAAACTTAACTTTCAATTTTTAGATATCACGCTTTCTTGCAAAATTATCGGTAATTTTTATGCACTCGTGCAATTATAACCGAAAATATAATGCCTCATGGCTATCGCCATGGCACACTCGACAAAAGTGAATGAAATTATTATTCAGTTTTTTCGTTTAAAAGTCACTTTTTTGTGGTGGATGAATGTTGTCTTCATAGTTTTTGGGTAAGTAACCTAGCACCCAAAAAAATTTGAAATTAATATTGAGATCTATACGAAGTGTAGAAAGGGCATATTTCTAATATAACCCGAAAAGTTGCTGCGTTAGTTTAAAACAGTTATTTCCAAATGAAGCACACCCTAGCTATATTATTCAGCAACTTTTCAGGGTGGATTAGAAATCTGCCCTTTTACAGATTTCAATGTTAATTCTTGATTTTTTCAGATTGTGGTATAAGCTAATAAGAACCCCCAAAAAAACTACAAAGAAAATAATATTATTTTTTATTCAGTTGCAAATAAATTAGCATATAGTTAAATTCGTCAAATCTTTTTTGGAAAGTGCTCGTCATTTGAAAAATAATAGACTCGAAAATATGATTTCACCAACTAGTCTTAGTTCTATCTACCATACCTACTATTAGGTCACCAAAACTTTGCGATTGTAATTTTCTGACACCTGAGGCCCTTAAGATTATTAGTTGGGCGTTGGATCATGACCTCCTAGATGCAATATCAAAAGTGAAAAAAAAATGAAGTAGGCCTAAAAACGTTTCAAAATTAATTATTCTTATCGAGAATTATTCCATAAAGGGTATTGAATTGAAAAAAATTCGAAGCCAATTTTGATGTAACTTGAAAGTTAAAAAAATATGGAGATAGCGAAAACTCTCCTCTTTAATCTATTTTGAGATCTGGATGACATACTCAAACTACCCTTCAACTTTTTGATATCCATGCCAGAGTAGTAAATATTTCTTCTGCAAAATTAGTATCATTTTACGAACGTATCGAGGATACCCTTACACAGGGCATGTTGATAATAAAAAATAAAACCATTTTTATTTCATGCAAGCTTTTTTTTTGGAACTGTGCCCTCCCCGCGTCAAAACCCCATACAATCATAAGGGCGTATAATCTTCATAGGAATTCAGTTGAGACAGCACAGAACCCTATGTCATCTTATAGGATATTATTAATAATCCTCCGCCAGTGTTTCATCAAAAATACGCCGTCTGTAAATGGAATTTTAGTTTTTATACTGTCTCAAGTGACTTCGAGTAGACTATACGCGAAATATTTCTTTTCGGTTCATTGTTTTTCATTTGAATTGGTAAGATTTTATCATTATATATACATATATATAAATATATATATTGTATGGTTTTATCGTGTATTTAAATTCCACTACTAGTAAACTGTTTAATTTTTTCCATCTAATAAGCTTTTCTGAGGGATCATTGTCCTACCAGAAAAAAAAATCTCAGGGAATATCCCTCAATCATTAATAAATATAGCTCATAATTTCATCACAACTTCCTCAAGCACGTTACTTTAGGCAACAGCCCTCTGCCTTTGGAGTCGAGCCGTTGCCAAATAACGTGCTTTCGAAAACTGTGATGGAATAACTACTACGTTAATCTTCATTTTGAGTGGGGAATTCTATGCAGTATTCTAGCAAAGATTATAATGTTGGTGCATGAAGTGTTCTAATGAAAATTAGCATTATTTGAGCAAAAATAATATCAAAAAAATACAGATCCATGCTATAAAATTCAACGCTGGGGATAGCCAAAGTCGGAAGTTTCTATTACAAAATCTGCGCACGTGGAAAAATACCCCTGATTACGTTTTAAGTTCATCGTGAATGATACCCCGATACTCTGACTCTCTCACTATACCTTTCTCAGCATCGCACGTTAAAATGTAAGACCCCATTAATCCTCAGCCCGCATAAGTATCGAGATTTGACGGTGTCTTATTGGGACAACTAAGCAACGGAAAAACCTGTTTTAAATTTTTCCACAATCTTTATCGTGTGAAAGGGAAATAACACAAAAAAATATAGAAAATATTTTTTATTTTCTCTGAGAAGGCATCATACGTCAAAACTTACTATGGAGTATAGAGCTGACGTCTTTCGAACTAGAGAAAATCAACGATGATTTTGTACATAACTATTAGGAAAAAATCTATATTTACAGAAAATACAAAAAAAAAAACAAAAGCGATTTGAAAATCAAAAACAATTTGTGGAATAGATGTTGTCAACAATCAAAAAATTACAAAAAATTTCCAATATAATGTAAAATGTTCTTAATAAAAATCATGATACAAAGGATAATATAATGAGAGATTTTACATTTTCTCATACATAAATTGAGAATAGTTCAACAAGGAAAATCAATAAATTAACAAAGTTATAACAAACTGACATATTGTTTCAGCATAACTATTTGAAAAAACATTCTTCTAGCCATAAAATATATACATTGTTATAAAAGCTGTGTTACAGAAATTAAAAAATTACTATTCACAAAATATATACCCTGAATTCACAGACGTTTCTTCAGTTTTCAATGCGGATACAGAACAGAAATACTTCGAAGAATGGAAAAACAAAATATTGATATTTTCATTTCTCAGAAGCAGTAAGATGGAGAAAAGAGACGTGTGAGAATGTCTCTCTCATCAAGTTTCATAAATGTTCGGCAATTTGGGTCTTTCTTCATTTAAAACTCTATTTGAAAGGCACTTCCACTGACAGCTGTAGGTACAGAAATTACATTGAAATATATTTTCGACGGATTCATAGTCCATATAAACAGTGACCCAGGTATATTTCTAGTCAAGGCTAATTAATGCAATACCTAATAAGATTATGCTCGGGACAAATAACCAAGAGTTTAACACAAGCAAGTCAATGACTGTTAAGATAATTGATTCTATATACAAGTTATGACTTAATGAACAATCCCATTTACTTGCTTCTGTTGACCTCTCAGTTAGTAGTCTTTTGCTTAGTAATCGGGTATTTTTGCATAAACCAGACATGAACAAAACACTCAATATTTCCAAGAACTTATAATTCTTGCGAGATATGCAAATTATTGATTCCCCAACTCCCAAACTTTTGTTTGACATTTTTAGTTTCCAACCGTAAATACATTGAATTCCAACTCTTACCACTTCCATGTAACTTTTGTAGTATAGCTCCAGCTTATATAAAAAAGAAAAAACTATGAAATTCAGTAATACATCGACCGTACTATCTGCTTCATTCCCAAATGTTTCATGTAGGTCAGTCCCAAATGGAAGAAAAACAGGGCACATAAAAAATTCCACTATCACCAAACAGTTGTAAGGTTCTGGTTCACTTTCAATCACAATATAACTCGATGAAATCTTTGGGAGATCAATGATTCTCTGAGCTACTTCGTCGATGAAAATTTATTCGAAGAATCAGCATCCTGCATAAAGATGTTATTTTTTTCAACGGCGCAGATAAGATTTTTTCATTTGGTAAAAATACTAATATCAGTTTCGAAATCGTGTATTCAAAAAATTGAAAGAACCCAGCTGCTATAATCTTATAATGAAAATATTATGATTTAAAATGGTTCTGGAACTTTTATAGCCTCCTGAGTATATTTGTAGTATACAGGGTGGTCCATCAAGTGTCCAAGGGATTTTTCACACAATTGGAATTAGAATATTACCAAAAGTTAGTGCTCTTTCAATAACTAGTTAGAATTATTTTGAATAAAACATCATACACATATTAAAAATGTTGAAGAATAAAGTATCTTTATGTATATAACATATATACAAAAAAAGTCATTCAGAATTGAAAGTTAGCTCAAATCCAAAGTCATGGCCTCCTATTCCTAATTTATTGCTTATCAGAAAATTTTGAACTAGGTATATAACTTTACCCAAAATGAAGTTCATGAATTTAAGGTGGTTTATATTTTGTGACCACCATCTTTGTTTGTTGGGAAAATGTTTAACAAAGCTCTAAAATTCTGAAAAATATTTTTTAATAAGGCAAATGACCCTGAGTGCTCGTTTATTTTTTCCATGGCTATTCGCGATGGTTTTAGTATGTTTGGCATTTGTTCTAGTTTAAGGCATATCATTATTTCAATGCAAATTTAATACAGGATTTTCAGAGTTTTTTTATATGCACATTTTTGCAATTCGAGCAAATTGCATTATCAAAAAAATATTTGCAAAATTTTCAAATCCCATGAAATATCTCGACAATATAACATCAAAATGGTAGTTACTTCAAAAAATATAAATCCAAGTACCCACCCCAATTTGGCGAAAATTACTGTAGTATGATTTTTTGTAGCTATTTTGAATATATGTTGATTGAGACTACTAAAAAATATTGTATGAAGGAATATTCAACATTTTCCAAAAATCAATAAAACTTTGAATAGGAGGACATGGCTTTGAATTTGAGCATAACTTTCAATTCTAAACAACTGTTTGAATAAAGTGACATTGTGTTGTTCTCAAAATATATGTACTCTATTCTTGAACCAAATCAATACTTTGTATGCTCTTTGACATAAGGCCATTTCTTGTGAATCTAACATCGTTTTTGAGCATGCACTGACTTTTGGAGGTATCTTAATTGAAAATAAGAAACTGTTATTAAAAAAAATATATATTTGCACACTAAATGACCACACTGTATACTTTGTGAAAAAATATGAAAAGCTTCATATTAATAATTAGAATTGCAGTAATATCATATAACATCACACAGAGATTTATTTTCATTGCGATAAATTTATGAAAATGCCTTGTGAATCTCCTCAACCAAGCACAAAAAATTGCCAAAGTCAACTGATGGAGAGTTTAGTTGATTAAATTCGAAAAAAAAAGTTTTGTATTTTCCTTGAATACAGTTTTTGGTTTGGTTCAAGGCATATTGTATTTCTCACTAGTGGTGTATTCAACATATCTTTTACTTTATGTATAATAATGTCCCAGAATTATTTGGAGTTCTGCAGTAAAAAAATGGGATGAATTGCAGAAGTGGAATATTATAATCAGGATATTGTGTGAAAAAGGAGGTGGAGTATTCCCTTTTGAACGAAAGAGCAATAACTCCCCAAGGAAGAGACAGTGTAACTTTAGGCTTCACAAGAGTTTTCGGTAGCTCAAAATCAGGGTTCGGAGTGATAATTATCTTGATAATTATCAAGATAACCTCAAAATTTGTGTCAAAACAAACGTGTGACATATAAAGACTGATTTTAAAATAATAAATAATTTCCTTAACATGGTTAGAATGTGATACTATTATTTAATTTGTTTTTTGTTCAAGAAGTTTGGAATATTATTTTGTTCAACATATTATTTAAATTTTATACTACTAAGAAAAATAAATTTTGAATTTATTTATTTTTATATTTCATATCTAGTTTTATTCATTTATTTTTATTTTTAAAGTTTCAATTAATTAAAAAGTTGATATAAATGCCTTTCTTATTTTTATACACAACATATTTGAACTGAAAAAATAATTTGTAAGTAAAAATATAAAGAAAATAATTTGTCTCTCAGTATGGATAATTACCAGATAATTATCTGATAATTATCAAAAAATAAAATTATCTTGATAATTACGAACCCTGCTCAAAATACACAGCATATATATATTTTTTTTAATTGTTGATGAAGTTGGAAGCGTAAAACTTTAAAGAAAACCAAAATGGAAGATATGAAGAATAATGCCTGGTTCATGAACCAAATTTTCAATTTATCTTTTACTTAGATAAATCAAAAGTAAAAGTTTGGTCTATGAACAAGGTATAAATGTCAGCCTATCCAGCAATACAAATACCTTTGTAAAAAAAAAAAATCTGTGCAGACGAAATAGTATCCAGAGAAACAATTATACTGATCACACATTCGCAGCTTCATTGCGGACCTAACAGCGAACCAGCACCCTCCAACCCCCTGATCGTTCACTTATTACGATAGAGACTAGCATTCAATCAATAATAACATACGGCAAAATTTTTAAAACTTCGCCGCCGTACGAACGAGCGCTGATCACCTCGTGCCACTCCCTGAAACACCCGTCACTGTCAGACGCACTTTCCCCTGTCCGTTCTTCGATTTCACTCTTGACGCGACTGTCTGAAAAACTGTACCTGCTGTAACTTTCACCGCAAAAGTTTTTCACGTCTTTTGGTATACTCTCTACGTTTAAATTAGGCACTACGTTCACATACAATCCGTTCTCTTGCATCTCTGGTCCGCGTTTTTGGGGCTCTATACTAAAATTACCGTTAACATTTGGTATACAAGTATGATGCAACCT
Organism: Zygogramma bicolorata; assembly: GCA_032362365.1. Classification (NCBI taxonomy): domain Eukaryota; kingdom Metazoa; phylum Arthropoda; class Insecta; order Coleoptera; family Chrysomelidae; genus Zygogramma; species Zygogramma bicolorata. The sequence continues at coordinate 4,047,556 of JAVJAQ010005172.1, forward strand.
GTTCGCTCTCTCCTCCGTCACACTATCCAAGTGATATTTCTTCCTTAAACTAAGCTCGGCTTGACAATCATGGTCTTCGATGAACTCGAATCTATTTTCTACGTCCGCTTCGTGGTCGTCCACGGAAAAATCCGCTTTGGTCTCTTTCAGGACGCAAGTGCATCTCGGTTCGTCGTCCTCCAACAAAACAGACTTGTCGACAGGCGGGAGCTGAGCCAAAGCGTCTTCCACGCTGAGAGCGGTGATAAAATTTGGGGTTTCAGTCTCGTGACTCTCTTCTTTCACTTCCACTTTGTCGTCGACATCGACGACGTTGACGTCTTCCTCTTCCTTGACCGAAGAAACATCTTGGCTACCGAGCAGGCTCTTGTCATTGATCACAGAACCTGATTCGATAACCCTCTCGTTCTTCTCCAGCTTGTACTTGCTGCGTTGGGAGTTTTTATTCCTGTTCGCGTTCGTATTCAGCTGCTGGTCGATTATCGAAACTCTCTCCGTCAACTTGGCCGCTTTTTCTATCAGATCTTCCTTTGGCTTCACGCAATTCAACAACGAGTTGGAGTTTTTGTTCTGCAAACTGGCGATCAACTCCTGCGTCGTTTTCACTTTGGAATTCCCCCTCGAAACCGCCAATTTGCTGGTGAAGGAACTCTCCGCCTCGTCTATGAGTTTCTTGTGGTTCTTCGAACCTTTTTTCCTCCCTCTCTTCTTAGGCATCTGCTGATCGATGAGAGGGTCTTGCTTTTCTGGCACGCTCGAACTCGAGTCAGAGTTGATGACGATCACGTCTCGTTTTGGTTCCGTTTTGACTGCAGGTATCACATCTTTGAAACTCGAATTGGAATTGTCCGAATAATCTAGCTCGGAGATGCCTCCGTTCAGTTTCACCCGTTTGGTAAGTGTATTGTCTAGGGGCTCCTTGGCTGGGCGCTTTTTAGCTTTGAGCTGGTTTAAATTCACATCCTGCTGTGAAGGCAAGCTCGATGGTACCGCCAAAGGCTGTTGTAAAGGAGGACTTTGCTTTATTTGACCGTTTGTCTCTGGTAAAACTGCGTTTCTCCATTTCTTTACTAGTTCCTTTGCTTTCTTTGCTAAAGATTCATTTGTTGTTTTGCGCCTCAGTTCATTTATGTATTTCCCCAATCTGGTGGTCTAAACAAAAAGTAAGTCCGATAAGAAAAGCCATAGATATAACACCGGAGGTATGTAGGAAGATCGACAGCATTGGGACAGCTCAAATATTGATTTAGTTGAAACAGAGTTGTGAAAAATCTAGAAGCAAAAAAGCTTTCTTTGACAGTGATCTGAAATTTCATGTCTTTGTTGGTTATATATGCAAAAAAAATTGGTAAAAAATAAGGGTTCTTGGAAGGGCCGGTGGATATTTGACACCAATAACACGTAAATTAGTGTATAATACTATAATACTGCCACACTTCAATTACTGCAGTACTATTTTGTACATTACAAACCAAGGGAATATAAAGAGGTTGCAGAAATTACAAAATAGAGCAATGAGATTGATAATGGGTTGTGATAGGTATACAAGTACTAATTTTATGCTAGCCAGTTTAGATTGGATGAATGTTGAAGATTTTTTAGAGTTCAATGCATTGGTTTTCGTTCATGAAATCAGAAAAGGCCTGACACCAAAATATTTACAAAATATTCTGCAAACATTTGAAGAGTTGCATGGATATAATACAAGGGGAAGAGATAATTTTGTACTGCAAAGAGTTAGATCAGCTGCAGGTCAGAACTCTATATTTTTCAAAGGGATAAGTAAATATAATGGACCGGATAAGAATATTTAAGACATGGAAAGCATAAGTAATTTCCGTCAAGCGTTTATTGAAAACAACACATATATAATATTGTTAGGTTATGTGGTGGTGACAATGTTTCAAAATGTAATGTAAAATTCTATGTACAAATTAGCTATAGGGCTAAATAAAGGTGTTTGGTTATTTTCTCAAATTCTTTAATTCTCAACTGGTTAAATTTTCTTGCAAATTTACTCATCAGGTATGAATAAAATTGAGAAAGTATATTCACTTGTTGCAATGGAAAATTTTTGCTTCAGAAAGATCAGTTCAGTTTCAAAAAAAATAAGCAATTTTTTAGTCCCTGAAATCATATCATGCCAGTTCCAATCTATGCCATCCACTACCTTGATAAAACTGGAAAGGGCATTACAAAAACATATTACTTGCTATCATAACAATTCCTTATTGAGCTCCTTCAAAATTTTTATGCATATTGCTAGTACAGATACTTTTTTATCCTTCTGGTTCTCTCTTAGTAATTTAAGAAGACTGAACTTTACATTGACAATTAGAAAAGAAAGTTCAAACACTCATGATTTTACTATCAAGACTGCAGTTTTTTGAAAAACTTGAGTTTGCACAAGACTCATTTTCACCCAAAAACTCACTGAATTCAGTGCTCTTGTTATCTGGGACTATTCTATTCTGCAAGCTGTTAATAAGTACAGTATTTTAAAACCTTAGATGATAGCTGGATATTTATATCGAATCACATTCATCTCATATTCGAACAACAGATAGTTTTGACAAAAGCATTACTTAGCCCATTTTTTGTCTGAGAACGCATCCAGTGAAATAAGCAGTTTTTCAGGAGTCAATCACTTATACTGGGTGCAGTGCAATAAGCTTGTAACTCTCATCTTCATTACTTTGCTTTAAAAACCTGAACAGGACATGTAGGTTTAGGAAAAGCTTTCAATCACCATCCATTGTTTGTCCTACTAGGCAGCTATTCACTAGTATACCTGCCTCTAGTGGTGAGTTAGATTTAGACTCCAAACCTGACTCTCATGCCGTTTTATACTCAAGTCATAAGGGGTAAACCATGAATTATGACGAAGCATTGGAAAACAAAATACTTACCTCCAATAATTCTTTGGTAATAGCCACTTTATCCAATAAAGATATAATTTCCACGACTGCTGGCATATCAACGACCTAAAAATAAAATCAAAATATTGAAGATCTTACCTAGTTGACATGGAACACCCTGTGTGGTAGACTGTACTGATTCCAGGTAAACCTACAAAAACTTGTGTATCCACAGGTTCCATAACTATTAATAAGGTAGATTAAAATTATTCATCCAACACATACTCAGACAATATTTCATCGAGCAGTAATAATGAAATATTCAACACATTGATGTCTTATGTAAAACAACACTTTTGACGTTGCGAAATAAATGACTAGTTTCATGAAAATTTTCGCACACAAATCATTTTTGAAGGTGAAAATGATGAAGAAACCTAGAAATTGCAATTATCTAAGAAGTATCAACGTTTATTTGGGTACCCTGGATATATAAAATTCAGTACAGTCCACCTGGTTTATGGAGACTAATGGTGTTCACGAATTCAACGAAATATCGTATAAATCTCCATAATTCTCACATTATAATTACTGTCCAGTGAATGTAGCAATCTCTGTGTTAATTCTGTTACGTTATTCTGCATTTAAAGTCGGTTTGTAACGTGAAAACCGAATATATGTTGAGAGAACTTTTCTTAGCTCTTGTCCACAGCAATGGCGCACATACATTGCGCTTTGTACAGTTCTCTGGTCCGCACTGTGAAACGAGAAACATGGAGCACACGAAACGACTGAGTGGGGATCGGCCGAACGAATCCTGACGAGATCTGCGCGTGCTCGTACGTATCTTACGTATAACATGATAAAAATAAAATTCCCCAGATGACTCGACATTTTGATACCCCTCCCATAATTATTGAATATTTCGGATGCATTTTTCAAGTGGTTTCAATGAAAAGTAAGATTTTCTCAGAGTTGTAACCACAAAAACAAACTCAAATCAAACCGTGGAAGTTAAATTTCAAATGGTAAATCTACTTGAACATGTAAAATGATAACAAAGTTTTAAAGGTTAAAGACAAAATAGGTGCATAGTTTCTTGCGATTTTTCAGTCCTGTAGTGCATGACTGTTTAGAATATAGCGGGTGGTTTGAAAATCTTGATTTTTTATATTGACTTATCTATAATGGCAACCAGTACTTATGGAAAAATATTTACTGAATATGTAAATAATACGTAACAATTATAGCCACTATTGGATGACTGGGACAATCTTGATTATGATAAATAACCGGACGGAGATGAAAAAAGTGATATTTTTATTTCCAACTGCGTTTTCAACTTAGGAATGAAATGAAGACATCTTCCATTTCCAAATTACTGGAATTCAGGAGATAGTTCTATATAATGCTTGTTAAAGTGATGAAATTAAAAATTACTCTGTAACATTTACATGGATATGAACATAAAAAATGAAACTACCTATATGGAAGAATACGACGAATTGACTTTTATTGTGTCCAAGAAATTCGGAATGGCGGACAATATTTTTGTGTTAACAGCACTCGAATTAATTCAATCAAATGACGTTTCGACAGCTAGGTTATTCATATTTTCCAGTTATATTTCAATGATTATGAATAACCAGCAGCGCACCATTCTAAATGAATTATTAAATGAGAATGAGAAAGGGCTAAAATATTTATGCCGTCAGACTGTCAGACCCATCTCATCAGAACACATGAGAGTCATTGTCATTATTTTATTGATTCGAAATTGCAGTTACCGCCATCTAGCGGTTCACGATTTTCTACTATTATCACAGAACTCGAACTTTCTAGATCTGTCACAGCTTTAACAACTAGTTGGGAATACTGTGGTTCGGTGTCACTGTTATCGTTGCTACGTTGCAAAATATGTCTTTTCTCATTTGAGGGGATAGTCATTTTTCCGAATTTCAGAAAGAAGTAAAAAAAAAACAGATGCATGGATTCACAAGAGTCAACCAATATCGCTAACAACATTCGTGAATATAGTGCTATGTCAGCAAGTGTCACCAATCCTCCGGTGCTGAGTTTTGCACAACCGATTCATTAGAAAAAAAGAAAAATTTCCACCGACGAGGGCACAATTGTGTTCAACGAATATCGACATAAAACGGTAAACAGCTGATTTTAGGGGTCCTAGTCCTATCAGGCGATAATTCTCTTCTCTATATAGAATGTCGTTTGGGACAAATTAATTTTTTTCAGAGTTGGATATGCTGTGTATTCGTCCATAGGATCAGTTCCCAGTCTTTTTCTCCCTTCGACTATTTTCTGATATTTACACAGATCTCACATCTTGTGAGGTGTAACTCTGAAATCTGTAGAGGCATATCATGTCTACCGTTCTGTGTGATTATTACAAGAATAGATAAGAAGTGACGGTAATGAAAATATTCGTGAATATACATCGTATTTTTCAGATTTGGCTATTCTGCGTGGTTGTCATAACTGTGAGTTCTCAATTTTTTCAAGTCAAGTGTCATGTACTATCTACACGGAACTCAATAATGTCTTCTGGTAGAATGTGATTGAGTGTTCTGTGTAATCACGTGATAATATCAAAAGATGATTTCTACTGAAATTTGATTTTTCGGAATTGTGTACCCTGTGAATTTATTAGTGTGAGTATTCACGTCATTACGACTGATACTAATGACTGCGTCTAACAGCTTACAGCGCTTAAAGCCGATTCATAAAATTTGACAATTCACCATGAGAAACTGTAAAATTTTGTGCAGCGGCTTCAAGCGCTGTAAGTTATTAGACGCAGTTAATGACGAACAGACAGAGTGGTCAACTATCAGTATTCACGAAAAAACATGACGTATACGATCGTGTAATGTTATATCGATTGTCGAACGTACGATTTTGAGAAACGAGCTGCTGGTATGGTCAGTGGACACTAATGATAGATTGAAACCAACTGGATAAACATAAGTGTGTTTCAAAGTGAAAAGTGGAAGTTCATAAATGATGATGCCTATTCGGTCCGGTAAGACTCAGTTGAAAATTATAAAAATTGACATGATTTGCATACATTTTGTTGAATTCACAACAATATCAACTTTAACGGTGATATACCTCAATAGTAGCATATGTTGCGTAATTTATGTCGATATATTCAATAAATAATTATATGTTGAGACCAACGTATTTGAAAATAAATTACAATTCACCTCAAGGTTCTCAATATTATATATACTTACTAGTAAGGGCCAAATTATATATCTCTGTTTTAATCTTAAATCTTATTTCATTCGAATACAAGTTTGATTTTAGACTTATATGCATGAAATTGAAAATAGGCTGTTATTTCATTGTTGTTTTGTGCGTCGCAGGTATGAGCATTGTTTAAATGTTGGCACTAGTGGCCCATATTCCCCATAATGTCACGTGGCCAAGATGGAGGACATGTGGTGATTTTTTCACAAATTTTATATCAGAACAATGGTACTTGAAGTCAGCTTTTCGTCATTCGAGCTTTCATGACCACAATCCTTCGTTGAATGAAACATACTTGTACCTTGCCACAGAATAATCAAACAAGCATACAGAAGCGAATCGGTAACCTAACACAATTGTTACAAAAATATTTGACCTTGATCGAATTTTGACACACTGAGAAAATTTAGGTGACATACCAACGTCGTTGGTATATACTTCGAATTAATTAGCTGTCTTCACCCGACTCACTGAAGCAAAGACGATAGAATATTTTAGTACGATCTCATTGTTGTACTTTGTGTGGCTTTTACCGAATATGTCATTGGATACGCTTCTGTATAGTAGTTTAATTATTCTGTGACCTTACGGTAGCGGAGGAAAAGGGTGTATTTGTGTATGGTTGTTTAAAAATATGCCGGTCAACTATGGGTCAACCTTTCAGGGCTACAATTCTTGAAATGAATCCGTATACGACTTTATGTTGTGTCGCATTTCAACACAGCTAGTCCATATCGCTCTACGTCACTCTATTCGAATGAAAATAGATCCGCATGACTCAAGAATTGCAGCCCAGTTGCGTCTGTCAGCATTTTGACGGCTTTACCATGAATCGTTTGTCATAATATTGGGTGGTATGCATAAACGTGTGCAAATGAATGATTTTTTACATTTATCAAAGCAGTCATGAGTTAAATTGTTAAATAGCGCTAAGGGCCAGTTGTACGTGCTCCAGTGAACTGTGGTTCAACTGAACCAAGTTCAATTGCTAAGCATTAGCAAAAAGAATCGTTTATTGCTAGACCACTAAGCCACAGAACACCCTGCATAGGGTGTTCTGTGACTGAGCTCTGTTTACTTGAACCACACTTCACTGGGGTATAAAGTATAAACTGAAATCATGCATGCCAACTTAATTTGTTTTCAACTCAAGTTATTGTAGAAAGGTAAATTAAAATAAGGGTATTTATGCAACAACTTTTTGATGCGTTAGCGAAAAAAAAGTTGATAGGTTGCTAAATATAATGTGGATATGTATAATGAATGCTTCTATTTGATTTCGAACATCGACTTCTAAAGTTACTGAGGCCGTGTTCCGTTTCCCTGTCTGGTTAACCAGAGTGGGAGCATCTCGTTCTACCCACATTTCGTAACACCCACAGTGCATAACACCCAAAGTGCGTAACACCCAAATTTCGTTATGCCCACACTCACCGAACATACCCGAATGATGCGCTGTTGCCAAATTCATTCTTCTTTTAGGTTAGGTTAGTTGGGTTAAGTTAGATTGGGTTAACAGGAAATTGCAGAATATCCGGTAAATTTTGCAACAGTGCATCATTCGGGTATGTTCGGAGAGTGGGGGCATAACGAAATTTGGGTGTTATGACATTTGGGTGTTACGCACTTTGGGTGTTATGCACTGTGGGTGTTACGCATAGACATATATGTCTATGGTGTTACGAAATGTGGGTGTTACGATGCGCACCCACCAGAGTGACTCTTCCTCTCTCTTTTGGATGGACCCGGTCAATATGATAGAGAGAGAGAGAATCACTCTCTGGTTCACGACATGGAAACAGAACAGGGCCTAAATTAAATACAAGTTAAGTTGGCTTGCATGAATCCACCTACTGGCCCTGATAAGAGAAAGAGATGAAGCGAGAGTGGAATATTTAATATTTGCCTATGTTTAGATTTTAGATATACCATCCAATGAACAAACCTGTCTCATATGTGATGAATATACTATTCCTTACAAAAACCAGCTGTTGGCAATGTGAAAGTATTTGATTTGAAGCTCCATAAATAATCCAATATCAAAAGAAATATTCTGAAATTATGGACTGCCTGTTTCAGGTTTCAGTACGTCTTTGTCTTGCTCTGTCATGACTAGTGACTCATCTGTCGAATGCCAAGTCATGTCAGCGTCAGCCATGTTTTATTTTGAAAAATTCTGATTTCTGATTGGTTGAATCGAATGCAGATGCGTAAACTAAGGAATTAACCGTTTTTAGTAGTGAACAAGTGGCGTGTTTATTGTTGATGAGAAGTATTTTTTGTGAGCTAGATAACCAGAGACACCCAATAACGAATTGAAATATTACCCCGTTAATGCCAATATGTCTTTCGCTCGAAGTTTACGTGATGAGTTGAACGAATCCGAAGATTTCGACTCGTCGTCAGGCTGCGAAATGTCTTTTGAACTTTCCAGTGACAATCTCGGTGAAAGTATGCCATTATTCAGCCCCAAAGCTAGTAACGGACCAAGAAAGCTGGAATTCTCTAGATGTGAAAACAACAACAGAACACCCGGACCAAAGAACCCATCATTCAGCCCTCCTTATAAAAGGGTTAGAGCACTCAGGCTATTTGATAGCCCCCTCACACCAAAGACCATCATCCAGAAATCTTCTTCGGTCACTCCAGTGCCAAGAAGTAGGCTTTTTGGCGATAAACCCAGGGCTGTGGCTAGCGCATATGCTAAAAAAGAAGATCGGCCCACAGCCAATGTGAATCCTTTCACTCCTAATGGTAATTATCAGCTCATTATTCAATCTCAGGAATGATGATTTTTCTAGGTCAAACTTTTACTTTATAAAGGATATTTTGCAGGTATGTTGTTGTCGAAAAAACGTACACGGTCGGTCAGATCTCTACTCGGATCCCCAGAAATCAGACCTCCTAGATTTGATCTAAACGAGAGTGATGCATCAGATATTGAGGTCGAACAACCTACAAAACGAGTAGCTTTACAGGTAAATTATTGTTGGGTTAATACAATTATCAGTTATGAGTTGTCGACAAGTTTACTTTGATAATTGATGTACAATTACCATATGTTTCTTGAAAAGTACTTGGAGAACAGGTTCAATATATCACTTTTTGTTTCAGGAAAATAACATTTCTAGGTATCATCAGGAATTTTTAGAACTAGAGCTTATAGGAAGAGGCCAGTTCGGATCAGTTTACAAATGTGTTAATAGGTTAGACGGTTGTGTTTATGCTGTCAAAAAATCAACCAAACCAGTAGCAGGCAGCTTTTCTGAAAAGACAGCTTTGAATGAAGTGTATGCCCATGCAGTCTTAGGTAATTTTTTTGTTTTGGTTTTGAAATAGTTGAAAACCACTTCGGTTCATGTGCTTTCGTGGTATTTTGGTTTGATATGCCAATAATATAGTGATATTATATTCTTCCGATGTTTGCTGAGCCACTGAAGTGAATTGCTGGAAATATTTTGGAAAGGCCATGAATGTGAATATCATTCTGAGACTGAAGAATAAAAAATAACTTTTTGTGAATGACAAACTATATGAATGTTTCAAATTTATCAACAGATATGTATTTGCTAAATATTTGAAAATTCTTCTTTTGTAGGGAGAGAGAGGGAGAAAATATGCTTTATTATTTAAATATACAAAATCAGAAACTACATATCTCTCACATTATTGAAAAATATATACTTCAGCCTAATCTATTCACAATTGCATTATCTCATCTCCATTTGGGGGACAGCAAGTAAATCTATTATCAAACCTTTGAAAACTTTACAAAACAAAACAATCAAATGTATTTATAAATTACCTTATCTGGAATCAACAATAAATTTATACAAACCGCACAATTTATTGGACTTAGATTCTCTCCATAAACTCAAAATTAGCTGTTTCATCCATTCTATTGAAAATAATAGTAAAAAATCAGATATTATTTTCACTCAAATTGCTGATATCCATAATTACTCCACAAGACAAACAAAATTACTAGCAACAAATGAAACACAATCAGATTTTGGAAAAAAGTCAATTTACCATGATGGCATCATAACATATAACTCAATTCCAGAAACAATTGAAGCATTTCGCTCAACAATGAAATTTAAGCAAAAATACAAACAATTTTTAATCAGCTAATGTACAATATATTTTGCATGTAGTCCACAGTTATATGTTTTTTTTTTAACTTCATTGGTATTCATCAGTTTTGAAAGCCATTTCATTTTGACTGCTTATAAATATTTAATTTTGTTAAATGTATGGATTTTTTTTTCCTTTCTACTTGTGAAAATTTCATTTATTGACTATTTATTTGTGTGTTTTAGTCCCTATTCATAAACATGTAATGTTTCTTGGGATAATAAAATTGAATTGAAGTTAGGGCCTAAAAAAATCTTAAATCAAGGTGGAATAAAATACACAGAAAGAAGAAATGGGACAATGAGTCGATATCGACATTGTATTAGAATGTCCAATACCTACAATGAAATATAAAATCTAGCATGTGAGAAACATCTTACAAAATATTAAAACAAGTTTAAGTTAGACTGCACCGTTATAAAATTCTCGTATATAGAAGTTTTGTATTTTTTTGCTTTGACTTGTAGAAGAAAAAGTCAAAAAGACTTCATTAAAGCTTCCTTATCTCCAAAAAAATAATCGTGTTCTTAAATATTTATTTCTATAAATCAAGTCAAGATTTCTATTGGATTTGATTGAAACAAGTTTGAATTAGAATGCATCATTATAAAATTCTTGTATATAGAAGTTTTGTATTCTTTTTTCGTTAACTTTTAGAAGATAATGTCAACATCAAAGCTTCCTTATCTGAAAAGAAATGATCATGTTCCCGAATATTTATAGTCTTTTATAGTTCAAGTCAAGATTTCTATTTGATTTTGAATTATCTGTTTCATTTTTCAAACTATCCACTCCTCATAGTTACTCTTTCATAATTATTTAAAATTCAGTGACACAGTTTCAAAGGCTTTTACAATTATTGACTCATCGTATCTGGTGACAACAATAAAAAAGAAGGAAAATGCAATAGGTAGATTTGTGAATTCGTTTGTTTTTATAGCTTGAAAATAATTATTCATTTATTCAATATATGTCTTCCAAGCAGAACAGCGTTCTGTTATGAGGAAGTCAAAATGTATTGAAAAACAATATTCACTTGATAATATGGTGAACATCGTTATGTAGGCAAATCTTTTTTCAGTTCTTTTGAAAAAAATATGAATGGATTCAGGTGATTTAATCTTTCCTGGTAGTTTATTGAAAGTTACTAATTTTAATGAAATAGGTTTATTTTCACCTTTACTGGAATGAATCACATTCAAATGACAGTAATTGGGTATCCTAGTATTGTGGTCATGTGAAGCATTATTTTTTGACAATTTTATATTACATTTCTGAAGAATTTCTTGTTTATTTATAGATATATAGTTATATTTTTCACAATCAATTAGAGGATTCAAAGTCATATTGTCTGTAATTGTATATAAATCTGCAGAAGTATCCCACGGTTTCCTGAGGATTAGTTTTATTGCTTTTATATTTTTTGTTTTATTATTATCATTATGAAGGCATTATTTTTTATATTATGATCGTTTTATTCAAAATATTAATTCTAATAGCCCCCAGAAATGGAACAATAGATTTTTTATTTTATTGATATGATTCTCGAAATTCAATTTTGTGTCAATTAATATTCCTAAATATTCATTATTAGGGAATTCAGCTATTGGTTTATTTTCAAGTTTAATTTTATTTTCTTCATGTTTTTTTGTTCAAAAATCTTGAAAACAGTTTTTTCCTAATTGTCGTTTAGGTTACACGTCCATTCTTCAATAAGGTAAATATCATGTCTCAATTAATTTTCCAGAGTGAAATTATGTTATATCATTTGCAAAAGAAAGTGCATTCATTCCATATGAAATGAGTGTTTTAATATTGTCAATATAAATTGGAGAAAGAATTGGAGCAAAAGAAATGAAAAAAAAAAAGACATAAAACTGACCCTTCATGGACGCTAATTCCAGAAAGTTTCCCATTACTTTTATATTTGTTGATTTGTACTTACTGTTTTTGATTTTGAAAAAAGTTTTGTAAGGAATTGAAAGCATCACCTCCTATATCAAACTATATAATATATCCAATGAAATTTAAAACACCCTTAGGCTGAAGGACTTTGGTCGATGGCCTGTTGGGTGTTTCGGTTGTTAAATAACGTTATTTATAATATACCCTTTATTATCCATGAGGGCAAAACAGGGTTATAATAAGCACACATCTGTGGAATACACATTGGAAACCTGTCTGCTAAACAAAGGATAACACTGAATATGCTAATATTTATATTTATTGCCAAATTTTTTGAGTGAGCGAGTTAACCTACACAAATCAAAAGGGAGCATATAGGTTGCGACTCTTTGTAAAGTTCTGGTCTGATTGCATTCAATAATCAGCCTTGTCATATAAAAAGCTGAGATCCATTTTATTCATTCAAAAGAAAATGTATTGAATATTTTTCAATCAATAACTTGTCTTGTTTGCTTGTTTTTGCGATGTGACTTGCAGGGTTGGGCTGATTAAAATCAAGTGATTAAAATCACGATTAAAATCATGATTTGAATCGCTTGATTTTTAAAATTAAAATCATGATTTAACCCTCCGTTAGGCGCGCCACCATATGTAACGTCGTTAGTCGCGCTGGGACTGCCAGTCCCATGTCAACAACGCAGCTAAAACACAGCCTAATTTTTGGTCATATGAATTATTTTGGTTAAAAATGTTTTTGGTAAATTAGTTTATTACTAAAGCAAGTTAAATTGCATTTGCAATTGCATTATAAATTTGTGTTTCATACCTAACTAGTGTTTTTATTGTTTATGAATCATTTTTTACATTTATACCTCTTACAGTAGTATTTGTGGATACGCTTTCACACAATTCACGTGAAAATATTGAGGGAACAGAAAAGCAAGTAGGTAATAAATTGCATCATATTTTATTGTAGTTTGATATATTAAGATTCACCAGCTGTTTCCTCTTCAGTTATATTTTCTAAGCAATTTTTACATATTACTTGGACATTTTTTTCCAAACATATATTGGTATCACACTTTTCGACATGTATAGGTTGTTCTGGCGTCCTTTTTAGATTCGTTACAACAAGGTTCGCAACGTTTTCTCTTGACCGCTCTTCGGCTCGTCCCAGGTTGAAAGCTAAACGATTCAATTCTTCCACGTCAGCGGGGTTATCAAAATTATAACGCTTTGTGTCCATAATTATGCACTTTGTTTCAAAAATACACGGCACAGTAACAAATGAACAAGAAAAAATAACCTACAAACAACGAAGCCTACAAATACGGTACTGAGACGCTTGTTCAATGTACGCAACAAAAATGAGTCGTAGGCAGTCGCGCTGGGACTATCAGTTCCAAATCAGGTACCTGACGCACTCTTTGCAAATTTTCTAAGAAATAAAACTATCCCTTTGCATGAAACTTAGGCAACTGGCTTCTAGAAGTTTACTGTGAGATGTCATAAAGTTACGACGCTGTAGCTATAATAGTTTTAATATAATTGAGAAAATTGTAAATCATGGGACTGCCAGTCCCATGCGCGACTAACGGAGGGTTAAATCAATTTTTGGTTTTTTCATTCAGAACCAGATAACAACATAATATAAAAGTTTTCTCGGAGTATTTGCTTTTAGCAAAAACAACAAAAAAGAAGTACATAATTCCTAATTCTTAAACTAATCGTAACACCTAAATTTTATTACTGTATATTTTCAGTCATTCATTTTCGTTATACCATTTAAACAAAAACATGAGTTTCCCTCCTTTTCCTATGCCTGATCTGTTTCTATTATCCGAGTGTACAACTAGCGAAATGCGTGAAATTGTTGGGCAACGTCATTTTATAGGTTGAGAAGGAAAACAAGCCTCGACAGGCACAAAAATCGCGTTCGTGTTCGTGCCTCACTCGGCACTGTATAGCGAGTGTATAGGACAGAAGGAAAACAAATCGCGACAAGAATTTTCTTGCAAGAAGCGCGATAAATGCGTTGTCACAATTCTATTAAATTTTTTAGACTTATACATTTAAATTATCAACAATAAATTCAAAGAATCAAAATGTTCAAATTTTATATCCAAATTTGAAAAATCAAAAAATCAAATAAATCGTGATTTTTAAAGAAAAATCAATGATTTTTGATTCTTTTAATGAAAATCAGATTTTGCCCCACCCTGGTGACTTGTCACTATTTATAAATTTTTTGTTAGTATTTCATAAGTGACTGAATGAACTATGAAGAGCATCACTTGCTAATGAGGAGTGATAATATATTACAGGCAAACATCAGCACGTCGTTAGGTATTACTCAGCGTGGGCAGAAGACAATCACATGATCATCCAGAACGAGTACTGTAACGGCGGCTCTCTGGCAGATAAGATCGCCCAAGAAGCTCTCAGCGCGCAAGAACTTCGCACTCTGCTGCTGCACGTCGCAGAAGGCTTGAGGTACATCCACTCGGAAGGTTTGGTGCACATGGACATCAAACCGGGCAACATATTCATATCGAGGGAGAAGAAAATCCACATAACGAACTACGATTCTACCGACGACGGGTTCGAAGACCTAGACGATAATTCGCTGTTGGAAGAGGAGATTACCTACAAGATCGGTGATTTGGGGCACGTCACCAGCATACAGAATCCTCAGGTGAGATCACTATGAGCTTTTTGTATCGAGACGGTAATCGATCTAACCATAATATCAACATGGCTTGAATCTCATGAATAGACTTTGAATTTTTGCAAATCGTCTTACATGTATGTTTATAAAAAGAGAATCAACCATTCCGTTATCCCCCTTAAATTTGACAGCAGAATTATATCATATCAGTGTAGCATAAATGACTGGAATTCGGCTTCAGATAATGGTGAAGTAACAGCTATCGTTTTTCTCGACTTGAAACGAGCTTTCGAGACCATTGATAAGAATAGATTGCTTACTAAGTTAAAATTTATGGGATTCGGAGGGATGGTATTTGACTGGATTGAGAATTATTTGGTTGATAGAAGACAAAAGGTTAAATATGAAGGATGTGTATCAGATGAACAAGTGATTGATATAGGGATTCCACAGGGCAGTATTTTGGGTCCACTCCTGTTTATTTTGTATATCAATGATATATCTTTGATCATGGGAGGTGCTAAATTTCATTTGTTTGTGGATGATACTATAATGTACCTATCAGACAAGTCAATTGTAAATCTTGCAGATAATATTAATTGTGTATTGAAAAATGTTGGAGACTAGATGGAAATTAATAAATTAAAACTGAATGTACCTAAAACAAAGGTAATAATTATTGGAAAAGGGGCATATAAAGGGCTGTATTATAGTAATTATAGAATCTAGCTATGAAATTAGGTCTTCTAGCTCGAAATTAAAAAATTTGCATACAAATTCTCTCAACAAATTTTAGCAACAATTCACTGAAAAACGAGGACAAAGGAAAAAAATGCTTAAAGCAAAGATTTATACCCAATAAATAATGTTTGAATAGTAAATTTAATGTTAATTCAGCATTTTGCAAAAAATACGAGTTACAGGGATAATTATTATAAACTATATACAGATGTTTTCTTTAATGTCCTCCCCCCTTTAATTTTTTGAACGGACCAACAAAAAAAATTTAAAGTTGGGATGATTAAATTGAAGCATGAATACAAAATTTTGAAGTGAAATTGCCAGATGAAAATTTCAAGACGGCTACTGTGCGCAACCTGGAAAAAAAATTAAACGGAAAGGGAGGTCCTGTGACACATCGTTTTGAAGCTGCAGACGAATACTGTGTAACTCTAGAATATAGAGTCAATATCTTCAACTACTACAAAATGGCGGAATATTTAATAAAAGCCTGAATATATCAAGCTTTAACTTTTTACGTGAACTATTAATCATAATAATAAATATCTTTACTTCTGGAAAATAATTACAGTGCCAATGCAAAATAATACAAAAACAGAAATAACTTCACCAGCATGATGGGTCAAGTCAGAAACTATGGCTGGGGTATTCTGCAATAGTGTAAGGTTCTATTTTCAGTAGAATCCTATGAATTCCCTTTTTGAATTCACCGAGTTTATTCATTTGTTTGATCCTGGTGGGAAGTTTGTTGAACATTTTAATGCTTTGATAGAAAGGGCTCCTCTCTGTGACAGTAAGTCTATGTTTTGGGTACACGTAATCGAAATTTCTAGTGTTATAGACATTTTGTGGTAGATTATTTTCAAAAAGATGTTTTATTCTAAAAAGGAACAATAAGAGTTCTTGTATATACACTCCTCTGTAAGTGTGAGTATTTTAAAACTGCTGAATTTGCCTCTACATGATTCTCTTGAATTTAGTTTCAGCATATATCTTGGGCTCTTTTTTGTACAATAAAAATTAGATAGATAGATAGATCCTTTATTAGTTCTTTTGGAAATACCCTTTCAGGTGTAGAACATGTCAATATAAAAACAAAATAAAAAATACACTCTTTGTACATGGATGCACACACACACACACACAGTCATGTAAAATTAGATGATAGATATAGCCACTAGATAAAACAATAAGTATTACAATTTACAAGATAATGCTCTGCATTTCTGCTACCTCCATAAAAGATAATACCATACCTACAAACAGATTCAAAATTTGAATGATAGACCGTTTAGATTACATATGTGTCAACATACTGACCAATAACTTGCATTGAATATAACACTGTGTTCAACTTTTGACAGACATAATGAATATGACTTCTGAAACTAAGTGTGCTGTCTATGTAAAAATATGTAAATATCAGTTTGTGTATATGTAATATACACTTCAATATGAATTCACCCTAACAGCTTACATCTGACAGTACTTGCAATTGACTATTGATGAATATAGATTTAATGGCGTCGGCCAGAATCGTTGCTTCGATTCAATAATGATTTTTGTGATAAATAGTTAAAATAATTAATGTTGAATGGAGATTATTGTTGTGGAAACTGTGAAGACACAACTAGTATATTGAGTTGCCTGACTGAACTCAAGTTTTTTTTGTGTCAGTCTATGTTTGAATATTGTTTCCATGAAAAGTGCACATGAATTTGCAATAACTTTCATGGTAAAATGAAGAAATAACGATAATTAACGTTTATTTGAAAACGTGACAATAAGTAGGGACTTATAATACAACATTTCTTTCTCTCTTTTTCATTTTTTATGAATAATTAATAACCTATCAATCCAGTTTTTATATAAATAATAACAATAGGGAGGAGCAATTAATAATTGTATCTGCAAATCTCACAGGATTCACGGGTTTGGCGGCTTGAAAGCTGTGCGGAAAGTACTTGATTCTTTTGTTGTTACATGGAAGAACAGCCCTATTTCGAATGTCGCCAACGTATCTGCATTTAATGTACTGAAATATTTTTGAACTCATTAAAGACGCTATTATTATTATTATATATTTGACAACGCTGAAAACAAGGGTACCATAAGAATATTTGACAACTTAATCTTCGATCATCAGTAAATTTTTTCTACCTTTGATGTATTCGATAAAGATAATTTATTCAAATTCTCATTTATGAATAGAAATTTTGCAAAGATCCTTCTGAACGATGAATGGAATATCTTTTATGACTTTTTTTATGTGAATCTCCCTATTAAATCAGGTCTTCTAGCTTGGAATTGAAAAATTTACATGTAAATCCTCGTATGAATCCTGAACTTGTAATGTTCATATAGAGCAAAAAAAAATTTCAAGAAAATCTTATTAGTGGAGTGCCATAAGGCGTGAAAATTGTAAAATCTCAGTCAGTGGATCTTCGTAAAAACTCCAGTCCAACGACTGCATAATAATAATGTAATAATAATAATAATAATCTTTATTTCAAATAGGAATCCTAATATACAAGAACATTTTTTAAATTGGATGGACAAAGTCACAGTCCAACTTCATAGCAATAAATTATGTATGCTTGGAATCATCCAAACATTCAATGAATAGAGAAAATAATAATATTAATTACAAATGAAAGATATATATATATATATATATATATATATATATATATATATATATATATATATATATATATATGATATTATAATTATTGAAAGCTCAAATGAAATAGTTAAAATTCAAAAAAACTGTACATTCTTGTTTACAACAAATTTTAGCATCATTTTACTAAAAATATTTTGAGATGACACTGTGCGTCATTGGAGAAAACAATTAAATGTGGGGGGGGTCTTGTGACACATTCTTTCGAAGCTGCTGACAAATACTGTACGATCCTAGAATATCTTCAACTGCTTCAAAATGGCGGAACATTTAATAATTGTCCGAATATATCGACTTTCAACTTCATGAAATAGAAGAAGAAATATTGACGTTCCTGTGTTAGAAAATGTAAGCCGTGAAATATTGAATAGGCTGTTCTTATGTCAGGAAGTCCAAGCAACCATTTTGATTATCTTCTGAATTGAATCCAGCTATTTCCTCAAATTATTATTATAAATGTCATTATATTCATGCACCAATTTAATTATCACAACTTTCAATTTTTTGAGTTTACCTGTTCAAAAAATAAAAGAAGGGACATCAAATAAATACACTGTAAGTAGTTTGTAATAATTTATGTGCTGTAACTCGGTTTTTTTTGGTATAAAACTTTGCTTCAAGAATTTTTTTACCTTTTTCTCATTTTTTAGTAAATTGTGGTTGAAAATTGTTGTAATGAAGATCGCATATTTTCGTTTTTAACTGTTTCATTTGGGGCCGTTCATAAGATACGTCACACTAAAATCAGCTTTTTTCGACCCCCTCCCCCCCATTGTCACACTGTGTCACAATTTTTGTGACCCCCCTAGAAATATCTCGTCACAAAAACTAAGACCCCCCCCTTCTGAGTATGATAAATTCTAAATGATAGTACACAAATTCTGAAAATTAAAAATGTTTATTTAGTTTTTATAATAAAATTTAAATAAATTAATAAATATCTTTCATAACGAACATATAAACAATATTTCTAAGATATTTATAAACAATTTCAATATGGATTGCCACAAATAATATACATATTTTACATAATCAGAAGATTCAATGCTCAATAACGCAATGAAACAGAAAAAAATCTCTTTATTTTGTTTCATTTGTATAGTGAAATACAGTGTATTGTAACAAGATTAATTCGCATTCTCAATTGAAAATTTCTTTCGCAAAGATGGAATCACTATAGATTTGATTAAAAAAATCTGACGAGTTTAGGAATTCGTTAGAAGATGTCGCACATGTAGATTTCTACCAAAATCTACTGAAGATTTCTTTCATACTGTTACGATATATCCGTGGTTTCGTCGATTAAAACACCACACAACACTAAACTTCTTTTATTATAACTCGCTATCACAATACAATACAACACAATCACTTAAATCGCTCTGATAAATTTCCAATGCTCGCTCGCTACTAAAACTCTCTGAACTAACAATTCTACCGTCGAGGTGAACGGCTTCCGCTTATATATACGCGCTCATATAGTGAAGAATCATCCAGACAAATCTAGACAATCGAATAATCTGGATGAGCCGCGATCACGCGAGTATTGGGAAGTTCATAATTTTATGCGACGTCTGGCGGAAATATAACGCACTGCTAGAATTTCACAAACAAACGGCTTCCATTTTATGTGTGTGAATTTATTGAGTTCTTTGGTGTTGATTTAGGAAATCTCATCGGAAGTTGTAATTTTTTTTGATTAATAATAACAAACAATCATGGATGCAGATCGCTCAGTGAGCCGTATAAAGTGTTTGGTGCCAAGTTGCCGCAACTCTAGGAACCGAAATCCAAAGTTGTCTTTCCACACGTTTCCAAAGATAAATACATCTTTGGTGGGAAACATTACGGAAAGTGGATTGAAAAAGAAAATAGACAGGTACAAGGCTTGGAATATTAAACTGAAACTGCATAAATCACCACCTAGAGCGGCTTTCAGTGTGTTACTTGCATTTCGAGAGAGATGATTTCTTCTTACCTGGTGTGTCTGTTTGTCTATTTTTAGGCGAAGTTATGGCGCATTTCATCATCCATGTAATAAAAGCCTCTTTGGTTCACTAACACTACACTAAAACTAAAAAATGTCCTGGAACAAATTTCATTAGATTTTAAAACACAATGAATCTATGTTCACCTCCAATGAATTGTATTGTGCGGCTATTCAAAGCATCATGAACACAGTTATATTAACCTTCACGAGAAACATTTCGTACAATGAAAATATAGCAAAAAACACCAAAATCTTGTCTAGCGGGGGCAACTGATGACTGGATTTCAGTTTGGCGCGTTATTTCACAAATGTAAACAAGGTAACTATTTCAAAATGGTGGATAAAGTTTAACCACCACCAGCGCCCTCATCGGTCGATATTCTTCCCTATAGTCGTTCTTGGAATCTCGCACTAATTCGCATCGATAGGCGGCAGGGTCGGCGCTAGCACATTTCGTTACAATACCAAAATTTTTCAATTTTTGTCAGAAATCTACTAAAAAAGTAGATTCCTACCAAAAGTGGTCACGCTGGCTAGCGCTCATGTCAAAAAATATAAACGGCGGACGTCACGTTGCTGTATACCCCCCGTCCCCCCTTGTCACATCTTGTCACAGTCAGCCAGCCCCCCCCCCCCCTTGTATGTGAACGTATTTTATGAACGGCCCCTTTGTTCTATGACCAATGCAGTCCAACAGCTTTCATGATGCTTTTGGACTATTCATTTACTTTCGCTGAATTCTGAAGTAAAATATTATTTTCCGATTTCCAGGTCGAAGAAGGCGACTGCCGCTACCTGCCGAAAGAAATCCTCCAAGAAGACTACTCGCACCTGACGAAGGCCGACGTCTTCGCGCTAGGGCTGACGGCGCTCGAGTGCGCCGGCGCCGGGCCCCTCCCCAAAAACGGCGAGGAGTGGCACGACCTGCGCAGAGGGCAGCTCCCCGCCCTCCCGCAGAAGCTCAACCGGGACCTGGTGGACCTCCTGAAGCTGATGATCCACCCGGACCCCTCGTTGAGGCCGACGCCCGCCCAGGTCCTGCAGAACAGGGCGCTGTCCCCCGACAGCACCAAGTCCAAGGCGGAGCTGACGAGAGAGTTGAACGCGGAGAAGTTGAGGAACGAGATGCTCGTGAAGCAGCTGAAGGAGGCCGCGTTGTGTATCAAGACCATCGCCAGCGAGACGGTGAAGATGCCTTCGGTGACGAAGACGAACTCCAGGTTGATCGGGAAGAAGGTGAATAGGAGCGTCAGCACCACGACGTTTTGAATCGGGTGATTGTTTTTTCTTTTTGGTTGTCGCGCGTCTCGTGTCGAAGTATGGAGTCGTTCTGGATTTTTTTTTGTATGCCGGTTTCTCTTTGGGGAAGATCTGTGGATTTTGGAGGATGTTCGTTTGGCCTTCTCGGTTAAGGTGTGTCTTGTTTGAGGTGGTGACATAAGTATGTTTCTCAGTATTTGAAGGAATATAGGTTTGAATTTTTGCAAAGATATACAGGGTGTTTTGTACATTTATTGAGACTCTCGACTGAGATGCAAACTAGAACTTGGCCTGCTACGAAGGCCCTCACGAGGTCGATTCTTGATATTATCCGTTGGAGATATAAAATAAATTGGTCACGATATTGTTTCAATTCTGTATACCAAATTCTATTGACGGGCGACCGGTTTGAGAAAGAGTATTTCTTTTGAGGAATGTTAAAGTTCTCAAATCTGTTTTTTTTTTTTCTAAATGAATTGCAGACCTTTCAATAAAATCATTTTTGTTTTTGATATATATATATGAATATCCCACCATAGAGATGGCATTTTTGATATTTTGGTCGATACAAATTATTATTACAAATCAATTTTTTGATAATATGCTAGGTGTTCCATGAAGAGTAATAATTTTTTAATTTTTTTTTCCATATCCAAATATCATGCACAATTTTATTTGGTTTGTTGAGGCTGTTTGATCCACAGAACTGATAGAACTCACAGCTAAAAAATGTAGTATAAATTGTTCAAAATATTGCTGAACTCCACATATGAAGGACAAAATTCGCATTTTTAATATCAATATTTTTGGTCCATGCACGAAATTATTACAAGTCAATTTTTTGATAATATGATAGGTGTGCCATGAAGAGTAATGATTTGACACATTGCCAATGGCAAGTATTATGGAAAGTTGGAAGTAGATGGCAGTAGGTAAGTTGGAGGTCATGTCAGCTGTCATTTGGTTCATTTCTTTGCTGTTTTCATAAAAAATTGCTTTTCTTTGTATATTTCATTCCTTTTTTAATGTTTTAATAGTTCAACTACTATTTTTTCCATTGCCTGTCTTCAAAATCCAACAAAACCACAAGTAACTAAATATCATGCACATTTTTTTTGTTTCTCAAGTTTGTTTGACCCACAGAACTAATAGAACCCACAGAGTTCTATTCTGTGGTTTGACCTCAAACTTTACTAGCACCGCCTGGTAGGAGCAAAATTGGAAATCTTTGTTGATTGAGGATAATAATAATAATATTTATTTTTCCTTGTAGCAGGTTGGTTGTAGAGGTATGGTAAGGTGAAAAAAATACAGACAGTACATATACATGATTACTTAGGTCACATCACTACCCATTAACAAAATCTGTTATGAAGTAAACAGTTATTGCTGTTGAATACAGGTTCAGTTTCCACTTGAAATTTGGGAGAGTATACCAAACTTTCCAATCATTGGGAACGTTATTGAAGATAATCAAACCAACACTGTTGGATATTCAGTATGAGAAATATTATTTTATTCGAGGAATGTCAAAGTTATTCTTGAATCTGGTATTTTTTTGAATTGCGAGACTTTTTTAATGAAATAATTTTATTTTTGAATCTATATATGAAGGTACATCTAAGATCAAATCTCGATATTTCACGAAGGAGATGGTGGAAAAAATGTTGGGAAAAATTGTTCAGAATACTGTTTTGATTACATATACTAAGTTGTATGATAAAATTCGCGTTTTTAATGTCAAGATTGACTTGTACCAAGCAAGTCAATGTTTTGATGAGATAATAGATATGCTATGGAGAGTGATAATTTGACAATCTGCCAATGGCAGGTATTCTGGAAAGCTAGAAGTAGATGTCACTAAATAAGTTGGAGGTCGTGTTGGCTGTCATTTAGATAATTTTTTAATGATTTGATAGATCATCCACCATTTTTTCCATCACTTGTCCTCCAAATCCAACAAAATCATGAGCAACAAAATTATATGCGCATTTTTTTTGGCTTGTCAGGAACCTTTTGTATAGTGAAACACGTGTCGCGGTTTTGTAAACCCATTTATAGTGAGAATCGTACAGGAAACTACTATTTCTTGTTAGATATGGATTTTCATTAGGTATAAGCCAATTCATTTCAATATTTGGCACAACTTTTTCCAATTTTTTTCGATATCTCTAACGCGAACAAAAGATATCAGGAATTGCCCCAGTTTATGAATTACTGATTGACCAAGTTTTGATTTGAGATTTTGTTCAAGTATCTGAAAAAATGTGAACAATCAACCTGTGAATCTGTTCAAAAATTCAAATTTATATTCCTTCAAATAGCGAAAATATAAGAGTAACATCATCTTTTTATTTTTTTATTAATCTGAATAAACAGCTTGCAATTAAAAGTGTGACACCCTGTATAATTTGATTACTAGTTAGTACTCTTCAAGACGATTCAAGGGTCTTATGAAAAGCAATAAATTTCTTTGATTAAAATGAATTATTTGAAAGAAATTCGTATTATGGAGTAAAAAAAAATAATTTTATTTTCCAAAAATATTGGGAATAAATTCGAAATTTCCCATTTTGATTTGAAACCGAATATTAAGGAAATTAAAAAATACATCGAGGACATTTAGTCGAACTAGATTGACAGATCTTGCTAAGGAGATACGGTATTATTATCATAAGCTTTAAAAAATAATTTCGCAATAATTTGTATACTTTACTGTCGTCCAAAAGTCAATTATGAGCAAAGAAATGCTTGGAAAAACACAATTTCTCGCAGACTTTGTTCATTCGTGACGAAAAAATAATAACGAAAGATATATTTAAGTAAAACTTTATGAAGTATTATAGTAGTCTTACATCGATATTCTGACTAATATTTATAATTTACGAACGAATAATATTCGAAAAATTATCGGGGCTCGTGTAGAATACTCTGTACTTCTCCCTAACGAAAAATGAAATGAAAGAAAAACGAAAATAAAATTTATTAGTTTTAGGCGAACGTGGCTAGTTAGAATTCCAAATTCGGAAGGTAGACTGTTGCTCGATGAAGTGTATACCGAAGGCTGTTTCTTTATTTGAAAGTGATGATTTGTACATTTTTGTTGAAATCAATGTTGCTCATTAGTTTTTTCTTCGTATTGCCCGCTGCTGATTTGTTTGTTTTATTTATGTATACTTGATAATTTTAGTGGTTATTCGAATGCATCTTTCCATTTTTTTAGATTTAAATTCGATGTCTCATTTTGTTATTTGTATGTGATAACTAAGATTCTGTAAGTCTATTCTTTCATTTTACGGGGTGTTGAACAGCAGAAAGATGTCTGATAGCCGTATATTAATTATTGCTAATAACTAGAAACTTTTCAATGCGTATCGAGTGGATTTATTCAAAAAATAATAATTTCTTCATAACATAAACCAAACATAAACCAAAATTTGCTTCCTCTAAACCATAGTTGAGGCGAAAAAAGTGCTATTTGTTATTCACTTCAAGTTTTTTTGTGGATGATGAGAGGCGGATATAAGTTGAATAATAGTAATAATAAATGTCTTTTGTTGATTTATTACTGAAAGGCATCACTTATTTTTGATATTCGACTAATTTTCACCACATATTATCCAGAAAATAGTTTGAATTTAGTGAGTTTTTTGATCTCAAAGTGTCTTTTCTCCGGGCAGATGTATTGCCTAAAATTTTGCATAAATCCACTTGGCATGAAGCTTTTGACTCACTTTTTCTAAAAAACTTACACTTATATATTGATATTTGACATCTGCTTTTGCTATTCAACACCAGTTACAGTTTATTTTGTTTTCCATATATGATTTTTTTTCACAATATGACTATGCTGATTTTTTGTGAGCATATTTACATTCCTTTTAACTAGTGCCTTAATCACATCTTTGTAATTGTATAGTTTTTAATGTTACTATATTTTGTAAAAAGTACCAAATATATATTCAAATTAATCGTGGTGTTTTCTTTTCCTTTTTTGGGGGCAACTCCAAATATTACAGGGTTAGTTGGACCATAAAATAAGAATAATTATCAAGGAACATGATTATTTTTTTGAAAAGTTTTGAGTGATTTTTGTTTTTTCTCTTCAAGTCAATGGAATAAAAATACAAAACTCCAATAAAAGAAGTAAAATCAAATAATAATAACTTTAATGAGAAACTTGCATGTTTATACAGGGATAAAAAAACACCAAAAAATACATATATCCAATAGATATATGAACAAATCAAGAAAAATACTCAAGTAACTTATATCAGTTGCATATAAATACATAAATGAAAGAAGTAATGGGTATAATTGAATGGGATGAATCAGGAATAATCAGTATAATTACAAAAATTATTTTGTGAATAATCAGTCATTATTATTGATAGCTGCGAAATATCTTCTGATCTCAATTTTGAATTTTGCAACAAGATTGACATTTCTTATAATAATAATAAAGTTTATTCAAAATTCATAAAAAAAGAGCATATACATCAATTTGTAAAAAGGTGAATAAACAGTTCAATTATACCCGCGAAGTTGAAAACTTGTTGCGAGAGATACAAATTACATTTATGTATAATATATTTGATAAATTTGTAGAATTCAACAAAATAATATTGAAAAATTAACTTATTTTCTTAACTGAAGTGAGAGATTTCATGAAATAAATTTCGACGTGATTCTTGAATCCATTTTTTAATCTGTAGTTTGAAAGATACTAATGACTTGATCATTTTTATATGATTTGGAATCAAATCATAGTAGAATTCCAAAAAATATTTAAAAATTTTCTGAGACATTGTTGTTTTAACTCAATTTTTCAATTTGATATTATTTTTATTCCTTGTATTATAAATATGATTATTGAAATTTATATTCAATTTGTGTTTATGGATATAAATAATGAATAATTGTCTTATGTCCATTTTATGTGTTTCTATGTACAGATTTTCACTTGGATATAAATAAGACTTATTATTAGGTATATATTATTTTCAAAAACCGTTTCTGAAGAACTTTAAGATTTCTAATGTGGGATTTCATGGCCCCTCCCCAAGCCAGAATCCCATAATTCAATTGGGACTGTATTAATGAAAAATAAAGAATGTTTAGGGTTTTTACGCTCATAAATGTTTTGAGATACTTTAATTTTGATAATAAACTTCGTAATTTCTGTTTAGGCAGATTTTTTTATACTTTTTATTTGTGGCTATCAGAACTTATGATGTAGGAAATATTTGAATATTTATGTTCACTCTCAGTTGAATGGATGAAAACAAATTCTTGACTTGACTCGAATAATGTGATTTTTATATCTGTTTGAAGTGTGTAAATTATTCAAAGAGGATTAATTCATTCACAAAATGAAACCGCTATTCCCATGCCTATATGGCACGACGGGCACTGAATTATATAGAAGTTCCTTTCTGGGTCAAAAATACTAAACCACTTTATGGCCCTAGCGGGTATAAATTTTATTTTTTGTAATATAATAAATAACTCCACCTATTTTTGGCTTTTTGACAATGTATTTGTAAAAATGTACAAAACTCCTATAAATTTTATTGCTTACTTATTAACAACATTACAGTGTACTTTATGCATGTGCGGGCATAAAGTTCACCTCATGGCCCTAACATAACTGCTTTTGTCGTCGTACTAAAGGCATAAACATCTGCTTTATACCCTTGGTACCTGAGTAACCATATGATAAAATTGAAAAATAACACCATCTTTCCATTATTATTATTATTATTATTCTGATTCTGATTGGTGACGGGTTCACAGAACGACAAAACTAAAAAGTGAAAAGTTCCAATTTTCAAAGTTAACTGCAAATTGTCACTTGTCATCTCGATACAGTTCCAAAACAAAAATCACCAAATTTGAAGTTAATCACAGTTTACAGTTGGGGGTTAGGAAACATGCAATTTTCGATTAAATTTTAAAAGGTATATTTCGTAAAATGCTGTTTTCCTCTGAAAATTATTGATGTGGAAAGTTCATATAACAAGACCTGTTCCCTCGTTAACAAATTGTATTTATTGATCCTGTGTTACTCCTGTTTTATAGTTGTTTATACTAATGTCAGTTTGAAGTTTGTTATTAATTTTTTTCAAGGAATAATGCCGAAACGAAGGAGAAATAAGAAAAATCGAAGGGGACGTGCAAAAAATGCTGGAAATGCAGAATCGGGGGAAAAGTCCCAAGTGTCTCCAGAAAATGTTTGTGAAAATATTCACGATTCTCAGGAGTGCCAAGGTGAAGAATCCCCTTTGAGGACACCAAGCCCACATAAAACTATTTTGTATAATGATAACTCTATAAAAACTACCCCAGTTAACAGACAACGTTCGCATAGGGACAGAAAATCCATGTATGACTCGTTCAATGTAACAAACCTCAATATTTTATTCGATTCCAATTTCATTATTAATGGTTCAAAGTCTGGAAGTGACGTTTGTGTGAGTAAAAGCGACTTCCCCCTGATGAAAAGATCTCATTCTAGTATTCCAAAATTGCATTCCCCTGGTAAAGAAAAACCTCTTCGGATACATCAAGGTACACAAACAAATACATATTTTGAACCCCTCCTCAAAACCGGCAATGAAATCATTGAAACTCCCAAAATGAGCAGAGTTTACCTCTTGCAAGAGACTCCAGGGGACAAAAGTTTTCCTATTTACAAGAGCAAGTTGCTTTCTGATACCAACAATAGCAGGAAAAGTGTGGTCTATCGTAACGAGGTGAATATCAATCCTTACTTGAAAAAAGATATCAATTTGATGAAAAGAGAAGGCAGCTATGGGGATTCATCTTTTTTCTCGCCTTTACCAGAGGTCAGATCCTCATCGACTCCAATAGGGAAATTCGGGAAGACTGTTGATGCTGTTGAAAGTTTGGTTGATTGTAGTTTTAGTATAGGTAAACTCAATAATGTGGGGAGTCCTATGACCCCAAAGTATGAGTCCAATTTCAACCTTAATAATGTTCCAGTGTCTGACAAGGTAAGCATTTTTGTATCATACAGTGGGTGCCAAAAAGTCTGCACCATGTGGGAAACTCATATATTATTGATTTCTCGTGATATTTTATTCTTGAAAGCTGGTGATTTGTAATGAGCTATGTGAAATAATATTTTAAAAAATACTATAAAGGTTTACAGTTATTGGAGATTATTTTAAAGTTTTCTTATGTTAAGTACCTATGTTATGTTAATTTTGCACCAAGAAAGTTAACTATTATATTATAACACATTATTAGAAATAAAGCCCAGCCATTTTTTTGATACATTAAATAATAATAGACATTTCAAAAAAAATCAAATTACAGGAATTAAACTCTGCTATGATTCTATTGTAAAAGTTCAGTTCAGCTTAGACAAAAGTTCCCCATATTGGAAAACTAGCATAATCTCTTTTCAGATCGAGATTATCAGTAGTTGTTTTTGAAATATTTCCCAAAAACTAATGGTATCAAATTTTGTTTTTTTTTGCATCATATGAAAAAAGTCATAGGAACTAACAATTCTGTTTCATATTTGTTATAATTTGATATGAACCAATGCTCAATACAATGTTTCGTTCATTAGGTCATCATCGAGTTTATTTTTTTAAATACGACTCCCACTTTTTATCATCAACTTTTGAAGCCGCTGTAATCATAACAAATTCAGATATGTATTAAAGTACTTCTTCTGTTTTGTGGAGTTTATCAATTTTTTGAGATATCTCTGACTGGGAATTGTATGACCATACAGTGATGACGAAAAAAATGTCGGAAATCCAAATATTGTAATACATAGCTGAATTTATAGTGGCTAAAAATCGTTGAAAAAAACTAGAACGCCGTATTTATAAAAATAAACTTGATGATGAAATCTAAGGAACGAAACGTTGCATTGAAAATTTGTTGAAATTAGATTAAACAAAAATGAAACAGTATTGAAATTTCTCCTTACTTTTTTTATATCATTGGAAATGGAGGCGGTATTATGTAGCAGGTAAATTAATTGTTTACAGCATTATAACGTAGAAAAAAATATAAATAGGCTTAATGATATTCGAATTATTTTTCAAAGTGAAATTATGAACCATGAAGAAATTTGCTCTGTTTAAACACCAACATCATGGAAAAAGCAAAAAAAATTCTACTTGAGTGTTGTACGGTACTGTAGTGCAAAAATACTATTAGAAATACACCCAATGAACTTTTTATTCATAATCAAAGTGATGCAAAAGTTCAAAAACACCGGATTTATGCAGCAGTTTCAAGTAATAAGAAATAAGTAATAAGCTATGAGAAGTTCAACTTTCACTTTTCAATGGAAACGCTTATGCACTTTTCATAAAAAAGCTGAACGATATCCATCGCTTGTTACTTGAAGCTCATTATTTGAAACAGCTGCATAAATCCGGTGTAAGATGATAAGAAGGAATCATATGTATCTCCAAAATCGTGTTCATCAGTGGCGGATCCAGGATCAGGTCAAGGGGGGGGTCCATAACTCTAAAATTTATATATATATATATATATATATATATATATATATATATATATATAACAGAAAATTATGAGCTACCGTATAGCAACAACTAGTCAAGATCAAAAAAAAGGTGAAAGAGATTGACATGAGCAAAATTTGAAGGTGTAGCCAGGAGGTAAAGTAGGTTCGAAACTTTACTTTTTCATCGAATCGAGTTAATTTAACCTAATCAACAGCATATTCTACTGATACATAGTATATTCGAATCGTTACCGGCATACACAATACTCATCACAAATGTAACAAGTCTAATTTTTCAAATACTGCGCCAAAAAGGATCCAATGGCAGCACTGTCAGAAATTTCTCGAACTTTTTCTCGATAAGCCTGACAAGTGTCAATTTTCTTTAAAGTGTCATCGAGAAAAATTGCAATTTGATAGAAAAAAAAAGCATTTTATTTTGAACCTACAACATGAAGAGGACTCTATTTTCATATTTTACTCGGCTTGATCCAGCGTCTGAACCGACTGAACCAGAAAAAAAGGAAAGAACAATCGGTGAGTCCAAAAATTTCAAGCGAAATTTGTTTGCTTGGGTAACATTCAATCCAGATCTTGTTTGCACTATTTTTAATTCTTGAGAATTATTTTTTTAAGAATTGGAGGATTATTGAATTGAATAAATTGATGAAATTGGTTGTTAAAAAATGAAAATTTACTAATGTTTAAATGTAGCCTGCTCTTTAGTTTTCAATGGAATGTAATAATAATAATAATTATTATTATTAGTTCTTCAATTTTAAAGCAAAAAAATTTATACTATTTAATTTTTTTGTCTTGCTCATGTGACATTTTTTCGTTTCCTAACGAAACTTGGAAATTAGGAGCCGATAAAAATTGAAAAAAAAAAATCTCTTATTTTCCCAATGGGGGGGGGTCCGGACCCGAAAACCCCCCCCGTGGATCCGCCACTGGTGTTCATATTATATTGTTGTGAAGATCATTTTAAAGTAAGTATGCTATATTTCTATACAGCCCAGTGTAAAAGAGTCATAGGTAAGTTTTCCATTAGCTTTTCAGCAGTGGAAAAACAAACAAACATCATAATATTGATATTTAACACATACTTACGTCTCTGCTGTGTGCATACCAATCTATGTTATGGACACAAATACATCATAAAACATAATTATTACCTCGCAGCTTTCAATACTCTGATTTCTGCGTACGTAAAATCGAGATTTGCTGCAAAATATGCTGTCATTTTAAATGTATCTATTTTCTGTGAATTTTCCGATTGTGCT
Organism: Zygogramma bicolorata; assembly: GCA_032362365.1. Taxonomy (NCBI): domain Eukaryota; kingdom Metazoa; phylum Arthropoda; class Insecta; order Coleoptera; family Chrysomelidae; genus Zygogramma; species Zygogramma bicolorata. The sequence continues at coordinate 4,078,866 of JAVJAQ010005172.1, forward strand.
TGGACTAAATCTGTTTCAGTCATCGTCCTAGATTCATTACAAATCAAGATTCACTATGAATCATCACAAGAATACAGGTTTTAAATATTGTTACGATGATTCCTTCGGTTCGATGATTAAAACACCAAACAACACTGAACTACTTTTATTACAACTTTCTATCACAATACAATACACTCACTTAAACTGCTCCTCTAACTTCTCGACGCTCTATACTGAACACTCTGATAAATTGTCTCTAATACAAACTCTCTGTTATATAAATTCTGCCGTCGCGGTGAGCGACTCCCGTTTATATAGGCGCTAATACAGTGGAGAATCATCCAGACAAATCCTGACAATCGAATATTCAGGGTGAGCCGCGATCACGTACAATCTTTCCGGGAACTGTCGCACCAATTTGCATACATAGTCGGCAGGGCCGGCGCCAGCACATTTCGTTACAATATTTTAACACAGTATGAATATCGTGCTGATGAATCCAATATTTTCTCGTCTGATGTCACATTAATTTCACAGTATGAATATCGTGCTGATGAGTCCAATATTTTCTCGTCTGATGTCACATTAATTTCGTTTCGACCAGTGGTGACGCGTTTTGTAAGTTTTAATTTCCATTTCCAATTCTTACTTTTCAAATAATATTTTAGGCGTTTAAATAATAACTGAATGAACAACATACCTTTCAGTTATAATGTAACGATGATAAAGATTCGAGAAAAAAATAGCTGAGACAAAATTAAATTTTATGCATATTTCTGGTTTTTGCCGAATATTTCAGAAATCACAGCTGATATTCTCGATCTGGAAAGGGATTATTGTAGTCTTTCAACAAAGGAACCTTTCGTCCAATTCGACTGACCTTGTAAGTAGGTCTTACCGTTTCCGAGATAGCAATACAGGGCTTTTCATGATGAGCGTTAATTAGCCGTTTCTGGCAAACTATTCAACGGATCAACTCGAAAATTAAAATATTTTAGACGATACGGCGTTGTCGCTTCTACTATAAAGTAGCGGCTTCTTTGGTTTTTCAAATGGAACACCCCGTGTATAATATCATATTATGAACATATTCTGAAATACACTGATGATTGAATTAACTCATTAATTTATGGGTTTATTATTTTCAGTTCGTGTTTCAGCGTTAATAAAACTATTGTTTGAAGAGAAGTTTCATTCGATGGTTGAAGAGTATTTTAATAATTATCTTTTCATTGTATTATCTGTGACTAATTGAGAAACATCAAACGAAATCTGTTTTACAAAAATGAGTGGTGAACAAGGAAACCACGACAATTTCCGTTTGAAACAGTTTATCTCGAAAACGGTTCGAAATCTAAATAGTATTATCTGAACAAAGTCAATCTGAAATTGAAAGTAGAGCTCAAAAATGTTGAAATATTCAGGGTGTTCCATTTGAAAAAATTGTGTTCCACTAATTTTTTCATGAGATCAAAGTATCTGCATTTTTTGAGACCCTGTATGAGGCAAATGGAAATATGACTCGGAGTGAAAATCCTCATAGTATCACTCCACTCAATTTCAAATTTGATCGTTTTAGTGCAAGAGAGTTCAAGATTATCAGCATTTATAAAAGTTCATGTTTGGTAAAAAAAAATATCGAAATTAATTTATATCTTCTAAACGGTAATAGATAGGTATAGGGAAATAGTATATGAATTTATTGACAAAGTGATAATGAATCATAATATAATATTATATACGGGGTGTTCCATTTTGAAAATCAAAGAAGCCGCTACTTTATAGTAGAAGCGACAACGCCGCATCGTCTAAAATATTTTAGGCATGTACCTAAGTCATATTGATTTATGCATACTGTGAAATTTTCAGGTTGATCCGTTAAATAGTTTGTCAGAAACGGCTAATTAACGCTCACCATGAAAAGCCCTGTATAGTGGAATCACCTAAAATAACGGCCTCTATAGTCGATTCCAATATGTGCATCAAATTTCTATTTCAGGTCATAAACAAAGAGGACAGTATAAGGAGTCTACGAATGCACACCTTCAACGTTTCCAAAAGAAAAAGTTTCAGGTCGTGTCCGAAATCGCCGACGTCCAAAAAGAATAATTCCAAAGTATGCAACAGGAGCAGGCAGTTTTCATATTCCATACTCGACATCAGTCAAAGGTCTCTACTCGATCTTACTACCAACACCCTGACACGGCCCGGGGCCTGCCAAAGAGTTTTCATGAGACTGAAAAAGTACTGCCAGACTCCTCGGTTTTGGCCAGCCAAAGTTTTCGATATGTGTGCCCAATTGGGGATACAATTGAAAAAAGTAATTCGATTTTTTGCCTTTATTTTTTTATTTTATAGGTACTAGTTCAATATTGTGTTTTTATTTCTCAGTCACCAAAAAGTCAAGTCAAGAAAAAGGGAAATTAGGTCGGGAGTTCCACAAGGTTCTGTGTTAGGTCCCATTCATTTTTTAATATATATTAATTAATTATTTTTTATTATATATTAATGACCTCACCAAGCTTAATATTTCTGGAAAGTTCACCTTATTTGCAGATGACACAACCATACTTTGGAATAATGAAATCACTTGTGAGTTACATAGAATAATCTCTGCTGGCTTGAAAAAAGTTGAAGATTGTTGTGATTCAAACATCCTATCTTTCAGTTTAACTAAAACAAATTTAATATCGTTTAGATGCCCGATCAACGAACTTTTTTTTGAAAACAGATCATTGGAATCTATAAATAGCACTAAATTTCTGGGAGTGTTCATTGATCAGAATTAAAAATTTGTGGATCATGTCAAACAACTCACTAGCAAAGTCTCCTCTGGCTGTTATGCGGTTAGAGTAATTCGTAATGAATTGGGATTCGATACTGCAAAGTTGGCTTACTATGCACTCATAGATTCTCACTTACGCTACAGAATACCGTTTTTGGGAGCGTGCAGTCCAACTTTATTCAATAGTCTTCTAATTTTACAGAAAAGGACAATAAGGTATATGGGAAACCTTAAACCAAGAGTCCTGTAGAACCTTCTTCAAAAACCATAATATCGTAACGATAACTGCATTATTCATACTGGAATCTGTGTGTTTAATAAATAAGGATATATTAAACTTCGCCACATCCTCTTCCCATTATAACACCCGGAACAGCAGACACACTCTGCAACTCACAGTGCCAACTAAAAACATCACCAGAGACTCCATATTTTACAATGGTGGAAAAATGTACAATCATTTGCCTCTGTACATAAGATCTGCCAATATAAATGACTTCCAATTCAGGAAGTTAGTCAAACAATCTATCTGATAGACCCTATTATACTTTTGATGATTTTTTTGACGATAACTTTTAACTGAGTGACTAGCTCATGTTTTTTATCTTCATTAAGGAGCTTTTAAGTTTAACTTTCTATGTCTATTCTTATATGAACTTGACTTCCACTCTTTTATATAACTTTTTTTATAACTTCAATTTTTTGTATGTTTCAATGTTTTGTATGTATTTTTATAGTTTTATTTTTGTTATCTTTTGGTATATATCGCATTTTTTTAAGTATTTACTACCCAAGATTTGTCAACAAGATTATGTCTTATGATAATAAAGCATATTTTTATTATTATTTATTGCATAATAGTTTACTTTATGCCCGTGCAGACATGAAGTGAACAGTACAGTACAGGAAATATAATTTACTTACAGTAAAGAAATCTTGATTTTTTCTTTAAGACTAATAATATAGGCATAAGAATATAATATTTTTCTACGTCTGTAACACAAAACTGCTCTATCCTAACTGTTCTTGATGGAATAATGAGGGCTTCAATTTAATTTCCTTACCTGATAACGCAATTGCTTCATTGTGTTACAGTGGTAGTATTTATTCAATTTCATTTTCTCACCTCATAAAACGGTCACTCCATTTTGTTGTAGTTGTAGCTATTATTACAGAATGAAAGTCCGCAAGGGCCATGTACAGGGTGTTATTAAAGTACTTGGCCAAACTCAAAGGGGTTATTCTTTGAGTTAGTCCAAGACGAAAAATTCATACAAACAGGTCTGGTAATGTTTCATTATACAGGAGGTCAAATTTAAATAAAGTATCGTTTTTTTAAATATCTTAATAATCCTTCAGACGATTTTCTTAAAATTTGGCCAAAACTAGATTGAAATCATTATGTCCAGTGGCGTCCCGTAAGAAAACTCAACCAATATTTTTGCCAAAAAAACGTACGCCAATGATTTTTTGTAATTTTTGTGTTTTTTTTCGCATTGGATTTTTGTAAACGCAATATTGAACTAGTATGACTAGTATGAAAGTGTGTATGCACCACAGTTATTAATTAATGTGTATGCTATCAGGCGATTCACAAACCGTCAGGCCAGAAGCTCTCGGCTTTGTGAGATCGTCAGGGCATAAACATATACTTTGTACCCTCGGTGCATAGATAACTATGACTATTGAACAGTCCCATTTTTTTGTAAAACTTCGAATGAAAATATGTGACTACAATGAGGTCGTAGGCCATTGCTCGTTATGCTTTCCTGAGTATGATTGAAATGTCTATTTTATTTTTTGAAGGTTTCAAACAGGATTTGTTTGCTGTTTCCCACACACAAAATTCAAATACAGCAATTTTGACTATACTTAACCGAAATATCGCGATGCTATATGATTCCTAATTCTTAACAATATATCAATGATTGCTGAAAGTTTTTTTCTCAAGTATTTAATATGAGGCATTCATAAAAGTGAATCTATATATAAACCCAAAAATTTTATACAACTCTCATATGATATTTCGTATTCATTAAACGGAATTCTTAGTTATTGTTTTAAAATAGTTTTCTTAAAAAACGTGTTTAGCAAACCATGGGCCAATAATCTGAAGGTCATTTTCAATTTTTGACCTAATACCATCGACACTATCGGGAAAATTTACAAACGTGGGGTCGTTTTTGAAGTCAAATCATTTGGATTTTGGAAAGAATGGAAACTTACGCAGTTAATGAGTAGGGATATTGAATACATAAAAAGTGAAATAGAACAAAATATGTCTAAGTGGAGAGAATACATGGAAAATGACTGTTGAAAAGTTGAATGATCTTTATAATTGAACTTTAAGATATATCATTTTGATTGGAAAATATATTTTTTTAGATTGTGTAATAGAACTTTTTGATAGTTTTCATTGAATTTGGTAGTTTATTGTAGAGGCTCGTTTCCTGATGAAAAATCGATTTCTCCCCAAAGCTAGTATATATGGAATGTACAATAAGATGTGAACATGTCTATTTCCGTGATAATATGTTGTATTCATTTTGAAAAGTATTGCAGAGTGTTTCATCTTATGGATCTAGAATGAGTATATTTTCTCTCCAAGAAATAATTCTATAAGAATATTAATGAGATTTAACAACATAAAGTTATAATCGGTAACACTGTGTTCATAGCTCCGCTCACAAACTGAACTACTCCAGCAACAAAAAAAAAATTATATGGCTGTCAGAAGATAAAACAGGTTCGTTATTACCATTCTAGTGCGTAGTTGCATACATCCACCTAAATATATTTTTTGAAATCGATATATTGCCAATTCTCAATAACTTCATAACATATGGATTGTTATTTCATTTTATTTGTTTTGATTGGAACCAATTTTTTTTCCACTGAATTTTAACAGATTTTATGGTGATGAAAAATGGATCCGGGATTGAAAAATTTTGATCCCTATTCACTGATCCCGGTCCGGGATTAAATTCTCTAATGGAGTTCCCCTTTTTTGCATCCACAGATTTATTGGTCCTAGCACGACTCACTCCTGCATGCAGGTCTAGATATTTCAATCATACACTATGTTAAAGCATAAACGTTCGGTGGCGATCTCCTCCCCGAAAACTGTAGACACCTTTCAGCCGAATTTTTTTTCAGAGTTTGAGTTCGTTGTGCAACAACGTTGACAATTCGGCAATCGAATGTCGCGAGCAATCTTTCTGCAGGTGCGGAGAGTACAGACAGGAAATCGGTAATCTCAATGCGAAAATCAACGAGCTGTCGGAAGACATGAGAACCGTGAAGGGGCAAATCGATCTACGAGGAGACTTCAAAAGTGACATCGATACCTTGAATCAGGAACTGAAAACGGTAAGGATAGGGCCACTTTTCCTCTTCCCTCCTCTCCAACCCCCCGTTCCCTTCGCCCCCCACCCTTTCACCCCCTCCCCTCCCCCCTTTCATCACCCCTCCCCCTCCCCTTCTCTCCTCGCTGTAAAACTCTGTGAAAAGAGTATATTAGCCTTCAACATTTTCATTGGTTATCCGTATTGAGGGAAATAATCAAAAGATATTGTTATTATTTTTTCCTCCAGCATATTTCTATTCGATTTAATCCCAAATAGCACAAGTACGTCCAGTGGACGTACTGCATATGTACGGTGAGGATGTATTGTACGTATTTAGGACGTACTTTTGTCTCCGACAGACGTACATAAGACGTCCCTGCGACTTACCGTTTCCGCATAGTCGGTAATCCCAGGTACGTACTTTTCTAGTCCACACAGGACCTGAAATGTACAGAAAGGGGAACTGTTTGGGACATTCCGAAAACGTACATTTTCCATTCTGTATGCGCTATCCCAAGTAGAACAAACATATTTGACCAATATTGGTTCAATATTACGGGAATATTAACCTTATATTGTAGATGATATCAATAGTGGCCACAAAAAAAATGTGAACATTCGGCGATATTAGATCAATATTCGAAAACAACGTAATGATATATCATTTTATATCACTTAATGAATGTAAGTTTTCATATTCGGGATTATTCATTTCTTTTTTACCAAATAGTCAAGTTGGAAATTTTACTCATTCAAGTGTACTAACCATCTAACCGAATACTTACTTGGAAAAAGACCTGGCTGCTGCGGGGTTTGAACTCTCGACCTTTTCTATGGAGATATCATTGTCGACCACTGTTACGCTCTACGGCACGGAGATACTTGTTTTAAGAAGGAGTTGGGTGCTATAGATGTGATGACTTCAAGTTAGTTTTGTTCGAGATAATATTAAAATTTTAGAAAGTTCAGTAACAATGAAAATATATTCGAAAAAAGACTAAAGGATCACTGTCTCATGTGATGGCGGTTTTGGAATATCAAACTTGCTGTGCAAAAAATTCTGTATGTAATTTTCTGGTATTTAAATTCACCACATGTCGATGTTTCAATTTTTTCAATTTTTTTTTAGAAATAATTCATTATGAATATTGCATTACCAATATTGATATATGTTCGAATACACTAAGTGATCACTCTCAAAATCCCAATACCCCTGGAACCGAAAGGGACCCAATACGTACGTACTCGGGAGGTCCAAACAGTATGTACATACTAACAGAAATGTAGAAAATGAAAGAAACCCAATCCGTACGTACTTGGGAGGTCCAAACAGTATGTACAAAAAAGTACGTCAACGAGACGTCCAGATAGTATGTACATACGATTTCCAAAAATGTACGTCATTACTATGTCCCGCAAACGTTTCGAAAGATACGTATCTGAAAGGGACTCAATATGTACGCACCTGGAAGGTCCAAATAGTACGAACATAGTTCTTCCAAACATGTACGTAAATGATACGTCTGAGCAGTACGTACATGGGATTCACAAAAAAACACGTCATTGGTATGTCCCTAATTCATTCCGAAAAGTACGTACCTGAAGAGGAGTTAATGTAAACGTATCAGGGACACTCAATAAAGTACGTACATAGTACTTCCAAGCATGTACGTTTTTATTACATTCCGATTGGAACGGGACCAAGTATGTACCTACATGGGACGTCTAACCAGTACATACATGGTACATCCGGTAATGTACGTTCTTCGAATGTCTCCTATACGTCCCGGGACGTATCGACGTAACTGGGACATAAATGGTTCGTCTTCAGGACGTCGTGTGCTATTTGGGATGTAGAGCTTATCCAATTTAACTTGGCACGGTAATTGGTTCCACATCGGGTTGCGTACTAAACTTGCAGTAGATTTCAAATGGCTGCTTGTCCTGCAATACGTCATCATTTCTGTGTCAAGATGAATAAATGACAAGCTGTATATACGTTTTCAAGGTGAATTAGATATTTAGTTACCTAATGTATTGTAATTGAGTATATTTGCTAGTAATGATAGTTATTTATGGTCAAGATGCATATATTCCTGGTGCGATCTCCGATTCGATATTATTTCGTCAGTAACTCTAGACACGATCATCATATCCACGGAACTTACTGCAATTTCCAGTAGATGGCGCAAGAATTGAATTCTGTTATCTTTTGACATTTGCATTCCAATTCATTCGAATTTTGCTATAAGTTTTTCATAATTTTACTGTTCCTTTCATCCAGCTATTTGTCGTTTCCAGATCATTTCTCTACCGCAGTTTTCTGAGTTATTTGTCTGCCATTGCTTTCAATTATTAGTTATAGTGTTTCATAATGGATATCAAACGCCATTGTATTATTTGAAGACGAAATAATCAATTGTCTATTCATCTATATCAAGTTCCGATGTTCAGTACAAAACATTCAAAATACTCAAGTTTACTGTGGTAGGAGTTATATTTGTGTTATTTGCTGATTTGCAGAATTTCCCAGTTTAACATATCTATTCCAAGTTCCAGCATTAGTGACAATGTTTGTTACCAGTTCTTTCAGGAGAGTGTTTTCAAATACGGTCTTCTTGTACAGCGCCATAATAGCCTGCATTATAGCAGTCTTCCTAATGAATTGAAATTACTCAGGTTGATCTGGACTATGGAGGGTCCAATTCATTTCAAATTGAACACTATGATGCTCAATAAACTGTATATTGACGTACTATTTTTCCATGTAGTCCAACTCCACCACCTCTCACGTCGATACTTCTAAGAATATCATCAAATTATCATCCTGAAGCAGCATGGAATAGTAAGAATTTCAATGAATTCTGATATCAATTTCTCATAACATATATCGTGAATAGAAAATAAATGCATCTATCTGTAATATATGTATCAAGATGCATATCTGTATTCACGTCTGAACAGACAGACAAACATAAAATATATAGCGAATTCTTAGGTAGGAACACGTGCAATTTTTGACAGAATTCATTTATTTTTATCACTCATTAGGTAGAGGGTTGTATAAATAATACACCGACTCTGCACCAGTTGTTCTAGAGACTTCGCTAATAGAAATTTCGTCAGACTTCATAAAGTCATGTGTCTAGAGTTGCCGATTGACGCCATCTGTAAAGAAATTTCAAGAATGTGAATTTCCCTTTATGTAAGATGTCTAGAAGTATGGTGTATTGAGTTATACCTGGGCATGTTTGGGGTATACTCGGCGACACATGCCTACTATGATAATAAGCATCATGGCTTTTCGACCAAATATCAAATCAATTCAGATGGCGTTTGCAACGAAAAGAGTTACAAATTTCCTAGGAAATGTATAAACGGCCGACCTGACGGCTGGCTATACTTTTACTTTTGGACGCTGACTGATCAACAACCCATATTATTCGTTTAGAATACTGGCCAAATTCCCTATAATTGTGTTCCTTTCATTCTATTTTATTTTTTATGAGTATGACATTAGATTTTGCTCATTTTGTTGACTGCTCGAATCAAAGAATATAGTTTGTCGATCGATTGGTTGACTATGCACTTCCAATTAGCGTCAACTAGCGATGAAATTGACACCACGATACGTAAAAATGACACTAATGACAGAAAAGTGTCGCCATAAAATTCTAAACAATATCGCATCGGTCCCAGCACCATCCTTCTAGACATCTTACCTTTATGTCATTATCAACATCAACAAGTGAGTCGTCGTAGGTCTAGCGTTTTTGAAGAAAACATTAACATTGTAGGTACTGATATAGAAGTCATTTCGCCAGGAATATAATGCATCTTGTTTATGGTACTACTGTGTTTTGATGAAAATAAGTCACGCGTCAAAGATTTATAAATTATCAAGTGACTTAGGAAACATAACAGACGAGTGGCGTATAATGTTGTTTCCAACACATGACATGACAGTTGCGACACAGTAAAGGATAACCAGTAATTTCACTTCGTGTTTCGATCCAGAGCGCGCATGATCGACTCCGGAAGGGAAATTGTTGGATGCGCAATGGATCACTCATTTTTTGAGCAATGCTTGCAGCTTGTTTAAAATGTTCCTAAATCTGCTACTTTTCAAATTTTGAAAGGCAACTTTTTCGTACTATGCGCGCCGAAATATATGAAATATGTATGGGTCAATATCTGAAAGCCCAAGCCTTCTTTTTCAATTGAATTAATATGTTTATTATTCGAATTCCATTCGATCACTCTTATAATTAACAGAACACAGACAAATTTTATTTGATAATGGCAACACTGCTAACAGGTAACAGGTTGTCATTTCAATTTCTGGGTGTATTATGTTTACTGTTTACTGTAACAAGATATTTTAGGGCCACGTTTGTCCTGTATGATCTTTTATTGTGTTCAAATTATCTCCACAGATTAGCTTTGCTAAACAATTGATGATTTATAGATCATATGTTAACTGGTTTATTGTTTGTGAATTCTTCTGTGCTTTGCTGAAATCTACATCGACGATGGCTGACAATTTGAAGAAAGCATCGAATTATTGTGTGATTTGTTCAAGTAATTCGAAGGAAAATCCCCAAATCAGCTTCTTCAGATTTCCGAAAGATGAAAAGAGGTGAGTTGAAACAATTCCACTGAATCCAAGGCGTTAATATTATCATTGTAGGCAATGAATTATCGTCGATTTCATTAGGAGTTGACATTTTCGTTTCTATCTTTTTGTTATACCTTCTCACCTTATTCTCAGTGATTTCATGTACTCACCAAATCAAACAGATATTGTTGAACTTTTCTCAGAAAGAACAACTTCACTGTTTCGATACTCATATATCTCTAACGTTGATGATTTATTTTTTAGATGCAATGAATGGAAGTTGAAACTTCACAAATCGAAATTGGACAATTGCTCTGCAGAGGATTGCTACAAGAGATACAGAGTCTGTAGTGCACACTTTGAGGATTGCATGTTTTCCAGTATTCAGAAAAACAAATTGAAGCTGAACGCTATCCCTACCAGATTGATAGAAGTGGAATTAGACAGCATCAGCCAACCCAAAGCATCAGGTAAAATATATATAATTTTATAAGCTATATGCTGTATCTTTACTTTCCTAAGTAAATGCATCCCTTCAACTTAATTTGGGTAACTTGAAGCATACATATGTACAGAATTTTTTCCGAATAGGTCAGGAGCAGCGTCGTTATATGAACAAATATTTATATTTGATATAATCGAGGCCCGTTTTTTTTTATTCATTTTTTCTCAACAAAAAACTTACTTTTTTTCAGGCTGACGAGTTATTATTCGATGAATTCCTTTCGAACTTTTTTTTAATATCCATTATATATTTTTGTCGAACACTCAAATAAGGAACAGAGAAAATTTACAGTGTTGAGAATAAATAGACCTCATCTACTAGGATTGATATCTAGGCAACCAACAATTGCTTATCACATAGGGTCAGCCTGAAAATTTTCTGTTGTGGCTTGGGCATGAACTAGCAGTGAGAAAAGTGAATCGAACACAAATCAAGCGCCTTTGCTCATTTGGCCATAAACTCTCCATGATGTGTAATCTAAATCCTGCATTTTATAGATGGAAAGTGTCATTTGCGTTGGTATCATGTAGAATTCTGCATATTTTTGATGTATGTTTTTTTTCAGTGAATATCCCGGGAACTTCCGATATTCTCCAAACAGAAATTGATCTGAAAACAGTACCTCTTTCAAGTTCCAGTTCTGTTCAAAATGAAGCTTCTGATATGTCGCTTCCAAGTACAAGCCAAGAACCCAACTGTGATGTGTCTATGAATTGGGAGACTTGTCTTAGTATCAGTTGTGATGATGATGAAGACAATATAAAGGACACCCCAAGTAACAGTGATACAGAACGTAATGCAGAAGGTATGTTTTTTATAGGTGTTTTCAGTCCAATTTCTTTTCAGAGATCGTGTACCCTAACACCAAACTGATATTATTTGCACTCGAAGCGTGTTTCGCTAACAAGGTTAGCATATTCAGAAAAAAAATTCTGACGATGCTAACCTTGTAAACAGAACGGGCGTCGAGTGCAAATAATATCAGTTTGGTGTTGGGGTAATTGATCTCTGAAAAAGTTTCAATCTTAAAAAAATGTATTGACTTTATTATTGAGTATTATAGAAGTAGTGCTCCACTTTCTGGTTGAACCTTTCATAAACATCATTTCTGTCATGAACTACTAGTGAATACTTTGCTTGAAATATAATCATTTTGAAGTTCAGTTCCTGATGATATTAAAAAAAGGTGCATCAACATTGTTGATTGTACCTACCCCAGTCAAGGATACAACATCAATTTATAATGAAACAGTATATCATTTTTGTCACTTGAACATGAAAAAAAATATATTTCACATGTTGAGTCCTATTCAAGCTGATAAACCATTGAATTGAGTGCTCTGAATTGTTAGCAAAAAAATTAATTTTTGCATACCCATTCTTAGTAACATGTTCTTTCGACTTATCTGAGATAGTTTTACATGCCAACAAGAGAATTCATCATTTTATTCAGAGAATATTAAAAATAGAGGTAGATTTAGAAGTACAAATTTAATTTATTTCGGACGAAAGTATTTTGAAATTTATTTCTTCTGATCCCAATTTATTGGTGTAGATTTACCTTCATCTCTTTTCTTATATATAGATTCTCCAACAGTTTTATTTTTCAGACATAGGCACACAGACCTCAACGTCTCTATCCAAGAATACGCCAAGAAAAATCCACCTGAGAAATAGAATAAGACATCCTAGGAGGAACTCTACAGATCGGATTAACCCTGCCAACAGAAACATTTCGGGCGAAGAAGTTGTGGAATTTGTGAAGCAATATTGTTCACCATCTTTAGCAACTTTTTTGAAAGCTCAAATTGAACATATTAGTAAATCTAAAAAAGGTTTATGGTACTCCAATGATTATAAGAAGTTCGCATTAACAATATATTTCCTAATCAACATTATTTAGAGTCACACGAAATTGGTTTTAACGATTTTATATTTTCCACATTGAAAATCAAGGTGGAAATGTTTCTTGAGAAGAACAGACATTGTATTTTATGCATGTACGAAATGTCGATCAAATCTAATCTGTTTTATAATATCAAAAGTGATGAAACATTTCATCTATTACTTCCATTCTGAAAAATCATTTTCATTTTAATGTCCTTTATTGTTGGTATACCCAGTCTAATTTGATGCATTCTTATTTCTTTAAATAACCCCTAATATACCATGAAGTAGGTAGTAATATATATGAAAACTTCTCTAATTGTATTGAAATGAACTGTATGTAGTTTGTGCAATTTCATCAACTTAATGTAAATTATCTAGTTTCTTCATTAGCATGTTTTCTGTTTGTACTCTGAAAAGTAATTGGGGCTAACTTATGTTCAGAAGATTACCTAATGTATTTTGCTTCATATTTCTTCAAAAGGATGTATTCTTAAATCTGAAATTAGGATATTTCAATCGTTCCTGTTGAAATTATTCAGCATTGATTAATGTTTGAATTTGTATCATATTTTTTCGTTCTTTAGTTTTGCTTATGTTAACAAAACTTATTTTCAATTTTGAAAATATCAGAAACAGGTATGTTAACATGTTTTCTCAACAATATACATATATTGTATTATTTCATTTATTTATTTATACTGATAACAAACAGACTAGATCTAATAACATGCACCAGTTTTATACACAAAAATTATATGATTTGCCATGTAATGAAATGAAATAAAAAAAGTGAATAAAACACTCAAGAATTCATTCTATAAACTTATTTAATGACATACATCAACTGCTGATCTTGCAAATTAGTTTCTGACTATTCTTAAGGTGGATTTATGCAATAGTAATTTTGGCTTCAACTTCACTATGAAGTATAAACCTACAATGTACAATAGAACATTTTATGCACTAACATTTTTACTTCCACTTCAAATCCAGATAATCCAATTCTCAAAATGAAAGTGTAATTTGCTTTTGCACATATATTATTCCTATGACCACCTATTTTATTAAATATCAACGATGAAATTCAAATCTAACATAGGACGACAGACAATTTATCACACAGAAATCATTTTGTATAATAGATTACCAGTTGCCATGAAGAAATACAGAAAACTCCGTTTCAAAGACAACTTAAAAAAACATTCAATTAAATAGATAATTGCCAATTTTTCATTTATTTTTTTATTACCATAATTTTTTTCATTTCCTACAATGAAAGAGTCTGATTTCATTGGCCTTTTTTTCCCCTTCGGTGTATAATCTTCTTAGAGTTATTTTTTTCCCTTCTATAAACTTTGTGAGTTTCTTGGGAAATAAAAGTTATTATTAATTATGTGAACATCAGATCGTGTATATTGAGTTGCCTGACTAATCCTACATTTTGCTTTAGACAGTCTGTATTAATATTGTTTCTATAAAAAGTTCACATGAATTTGCAATAACTTTCATGTTGAAATAAAGAAATAACGATAATTATCGTTTATTTGAAAAAATGTCGATAAGTTAGTACTTATTATAGATACGAACTTATGCTGAAACCATGTTTTATTTCACAACAATGCAAAAATGCAACTGTATTCATGTTTTGTTTAATACATGTTTAATATTTGGCTATGCAATCCGATTCTCAAAAATGTGTATGAAAGCTTGCATACCCTATGGGAATGAACTCCACTGTTGCAGCAGTATATATTTGCTTTTTAGTGTCGAATGCTCGTTCGACGTTTTTGTGATTAAAACTCCATATTTTTCAACAATTTTCAAGTTCTGAAGAATTTTGGTATTTTCGTAAAGTTAATGTCGTTTGAGGAGTGAACTTTCTGTCTTTGACAAATATAAAATTGGCATTCGGTCATTGTTTCAGGTAATGAATAGAACATAAGAATTTCGAATCTATTTATTAACAAAATAATTCTTTCAGACACGATTTCAAACCTTCCGAAAATTTTATTGTCGGTACCTTTCTCAAATGAATCTCATTCTGGACGTGTTTTCTTTTATTTTTGAAAATCGAACAGCTTAGCCGATCTGCTTCAAACTTTCAGTTCAGTTTTTGTGTGACTTATATCAATAAGGAAGAGAAATTAGTAATTACATCTGTAAATCTTCAGAATTCACGGATTTGACTGCTCATTGAAAACCGTGCGGAAAGTACAGAGAACCAATAAGCAGTGGAAAATTATAAATTACCACTCTTGTTATAAGCAATCCTTAGAAAAAAATTCAGTCAAACAAATAAAACATCGTATACTAAGTTTTTCCTGAGACATACAAACTCTCGAAAATTTAAAATAAATTATAAATTACACTCTTTCTCTTTTTTTGTGTATGCTATATTCATAAAAACATCAAATAATTGTGAAGTGATATTGGATATTCGAATGGTAATTTCCGAAAAAAGTTGAGTACACTGTGTTTCAACTTCAGATTTGCGAACAGTGAACCGAAATTAATAGCGCACATTATTATTATCAGGAGTTGAAATCACGAGCTGGATTCCTCAAATTTTCGCAGTTTTGCAGAGCAGTTTATATCAAGTTTGCAAGCGGCGTGCAGTGTATTTCTTATGAAAACGTTGGGGGGCGTGGCTTATCCACTCCGGGCGTGAAACTGCAGGATGCGCACTCGTCTAAAAAAAACGAAACTGTGGGACACGAACATCAAAGGGACCGACCGAAACTGAAACTACTGGTTATCCTTTACTGTGGTTGCGACTGTCATTATTAATGTCATTTTAGCCAAGTTAACTCTATAAGAGGCGTATTCTGGCGCTCATTTATTCAAAACCTGTTCGTATGTCTCCTTCTCTCTCACTTACGGCCAGACAGATAGAGAGAGATGGGGAGACGAATATGTTTTGAATACAAGAGCGCCAGAAAACACCTAGATTATTTGATAGTTTACCTGTCTAAAATGACATTAATAATGACAGCCATAACTGTCATGTGTTTGATAAAGTATTATTATTCTCTTTCACCGTATTAGTTGCTCCTTTTCAGATCAAAGAAGAATTGAAACAATTCAAAGATTTTCGACGTGAATTAGAATCGGTCCAAAATAGGATATCGTGCATGAAGACTGAAACTTTTCCTCCCGCTACTCCCACGATTTCGACGCCGCTTTCCGTGCCGCCGCCTCCTCCTGTGGCCCCTCCTCCTCCCCCACCCCCTCCTCCTCCGCCACCCTCCTTGCCGCCGCTCGCTTCGAGTAAATTCAAAGTGACGAGAAAGACGACTGCCGAGAAGGCCGGCAAAGAAAATTCCAGGCCGGTAATTTCTTTGGACGACATCTTGAAAGTAAAGTTGAGAAAATCCACTGTGAGTAAAAAATTAGTCGCAAGAATTTATTTGATTTATTGAATTGAATACTTGAAGAAAATCTATATTTAATAGGAAATACGACAGTTTCCTGTACGATTTCTACTAACAATAATAACAATATATAAAATGTCCCATAAGAGCAATGCAATTATCGAAAACTTACAGCGGTAATTGCATTGTATCAAGTCACCATAACAACACATTTGAAACCGTATCGCTAGACGTCAGTAAACAAGACAAATAAATGTCAGATAGACTTCAAAAATAGAAAAACATTTCGCGTTTTGGTGAGTGCTCCATACAATCTATAGAGGAAAGTATAAATGAACAAAAAATAAAATTAACGCTTGCAATTTTTGGATATCAGGCTTTCTTGCAACATTATCGGTAATTTTTATGCACTCTTGCAATCATAACCGATAATATTTATAAGTATACTAAAACATGGCAACCAGTTCAGAAACAAGTGCGTTCACTCTAATTTTTTCTGTTAATGTCGTCGATCACTCATATTTTGCAGATTATTTTAATGCCTAATAGAGCAAGAGCCCGCGACCGCCAGACCTTGGTAATTT
This sequence comes from Zygogramma bicolorata, assembly GCA_032362365.1. Classification (NCBI taxonomy): domain Eukaryota; kingdom Metazoa; phylum Arthropoda; class Insecta; order Coleoptera; family Chrysomelidae; genus Zygogramma; species Zygogramma bicolorata. Next base: position 4,095,948 of record JAVJAQ010005172.1, read on the forward strand.
TATAAAAGCTGACAGTTTCTCTGCACATCTCCTCAACACAGGTGAGATCGATCAGTGACTATGAAATTTGGGTGATGGTTACTTGGTCAGATACCAGGTAGCAGAGGTGTACAAAATAGAGACGTAAGAAATCACATCATCCATTGCCAGACACATACTACGGTTTCAGCCTCCTAACAGACACACCTAAACTTTATTAAATTATAATAATTATAATTTAATGAAGTTTAGGTGTGTCTGTTAGGAGGATAATTATTATCCTGACGTGTATTTGAAGCGTTTTTGTAACGCCATCTATCGTATGTCAATATTTCCGATTACTTGACAATGTAAGACCAATGGTAGGACAAAATTAATCTTTCCTGAAGGGTGAAGTAGGTGCTGATTTCTATTTATCGATACGGCACAATGGTTTGACTATAGAAGTTTATACGGAAAATAATAGTTTGAGCCTGAAAATACTCATAAAAATATGGATGATCCACGATATCGATGAAATATACCACTTCTGTTTCTCAATTGATTGTCATCTTTTGGCATTATGTATAAGTAATCAAGAAAATGTGCACTTGAAGCTACGATATCCATAAGAAATATGTAAGGAAGGGCATGGGAAAATAATCTTTGCTGCCTGTTTCCTGCCCAAGTAACCAAGATCCAGACTTAGTAGTCGCTGATTGTTCTTACCCTTGTTGAGGACATGCACAGAGAAACTTTCAGCTTTTATAAAATAACGAAGGTCTGGGGTCGCGGGCTCTTAGGCTATTTGCAAGCAGAGCCAAGTGTCATTGAAGAAACCTGGTGGGTGAAACACCTGTCTGGTATTGGATTTGTGTATGTAAGATGCCTAGAAATCCTAGTGCGCTTACTTATACCTTTGAAAGTTTGGGATGAAAGTGGCGAAATTTGGATTGCTTGATTTTGGGTGGATACAATACAATACGTACAGATGTCGCCCACACGCTCTTGTTAGACTTGTTTGAAGCTAATTTTGCACTAAGTGAAAATGTGCAGTCGGTTCTTTCCTTCCTTATTTGATTTCCTAGTGAGAGGAGATCGCAACATAAACGATTATGGGTGGCCAATCAAATATCATTACAACGCGAGATTCTGTCTCAAGAATACAAACTTCTTAATAATAATAATAATAATAATAAAGTTAATTTGTTCAGTTAAAGGGTATAAATATAAATAAATGTATGTACAAATAAACAAAAAATTACTTTTCTCGATGTGTACTTTATTAAGATCGGGTAGAAGTTATATTTGTGTGACTTACTGTCTTCGATGATTGTTTTTCAGAATTTCCCATTTTAATATATTTTTTTCGAGTTCCAGCATTAGTAACAATAGCTGTTACATTCTTAGTGAAAAGATGCAAAGTTTTGGTCCACAGTTTATCAAGAAGAAAGTCCAAATACTTATTATATGGCCTGATGATCGAAACATCACGCTCAGAGGTTTATTCAGAATAAGATGTCTAGAAACCCTGGTGTATCGACTTTTACCTGAATAATTTTGGGATAAACTTGTCGAAAACTGATTGCTTGATTTTAGATATCATAAAAACTTCGGATCGCTATTGTAGATGGCGTTCCTTTATTTATAATATAAAGCTTAATTTCCACTAGACAGGAATTTGCAAGCGAATTTTGCAGTACTGTTTATTATTCATCTAGTAATATTTTGACAGCAATGAAAGCCAATCGAATGCATTTCGTAAAATGCGTATGTAACGTGGAAATGTATCGTTAACAACCTGTCACTCTCAACTGCTACTTTTTAATGTTTTTATTTCCGTTTGTAACACTAGACTTTAATCCGGAGAAAATATACTTTATCCGTTCACTTGAGATTGTACGACGAGAAGTTTCTTTTTAAAAAAAAATATGCTAGTATATTGAAAGTGATAGACACAGTATCTTTGTTCAATGGTTCAAAATACGGATCACTTCATTTTCAATCTTTCACTGATAAGATTCGAGGTATATATGTTTCCTGCTCGATATAACTTTGGACTTTCGCTCAAGTTAAAAACAATTTATGAATGCATACAAATGATACCATTTTTCTATCACTTTTCATAAATGTGATTTGAAGGCTTTTATATTGAATCATTGATGGCAAATACAATTGAAAATATGTATGGATGGATTCTCTGGGAGAAAGGAAAGAATTGTATGAATCGTCTGGCCCCATTGTCAGTTAAGACAATAATTCACCACATGAAAGGTGGGTAGACATTAAATGTTTTTCTCATATTATTCTGAACAATCTTTCAACGTTCAAATTCATAAGTATACATCTTATTCAGTAGCATCTCATCATAAACTAAATCAATTCACTGGAGTATTTACTTTTTACATGATTTTACACAATATATAATGCTCCAGAAGCACCCAGATATCAGATAGTTTCAAATGAAGTGAGACCAACAAAAATTCGAACAACGATTGAGAACACTAACATCAAACTTACGTCTGTCTGAAACCGACCCTTGACAAATTTTTGAAAATGCTAATATAACGCCCCATTATAAAAAAATTAGGAGGCTATCATAATCGTAGATTGTTTTTTGCCAAAAACTTCTATACAATATCGAATCAGTAGATGCACTAGGGTTTTTGAGCATCTTAATTCAGAATAGTGATTTTCAATAGGTGAATTTTAGTTACCTTGGGTATAAAATGGAAGTACATCTCAAACAACAATAATGCAAATCCGACAATATAATACAAGTTTCAATAAAAAATGTTTGAAAGCAACGAAATCAATGAATAAACACAAGAAAAAACATCGTATCACATCAAAGACAAAATGTCGAAGTGACATGACAATTGATTTGACACAAATTTGGGAACATAACGCCCTCTAACGAAAAAAATAGGGGAAACCCCCAAGCATCGATTGTTTTTTCGCCACGAGAATCTAAACAAAACCTAATCGGTAGAACCAGCAATGTTTCTAGGCATCTTATGTGAATGCAATGTTTCTAAACATCGAAAATCTGTAATTGGTCAAAAAGACTGTGAGAGAAACAAAAAAGACATACTATGGTTCTAAATTCTTGGATGATACACCAAAATCCATGTGGAAAACTATGAATGGAGTATTGAATAATAAAACAAATAGTGAAAAAAAGTATGTGAAATGTATTACAAAAAATGGAAAACTTATCCAATTCAAATATGCAATGAATTCAACAACTATATTGCAAATATAGGAATTCAATTATCATCTAATATCCCCCATACCACTTTGAATGATAACGAAAATGTATCATCAATAAATTCCATGTTCTTAGAACCTACAAATTGTGAAGAAGTGAAAAATACCATAGAAAATTTGGACAGTAGAAAATCGGCTGGCCCCGATAATATAAGCATCAAAATTATAAAAACAGTTGAACCAGAATGATCACCTTTGTTAACTAAATTGATTAATATTTCTTTTGAAACGGGACTCGTTCCCAAAAGAATGAAAATAGCTAAAGTTGAACCAGTATTCAAAAATGAAAAAAAAAGAAAGTTTGAATAATTATAGGCCCATATCCATATTACCCGCCATGTCCAAAATTCTTGAGAAAATTATGAACCAAAGACTTTTCGATTATTTACATAAAATTAATTTCTTATACTGTGGACAATATGGTTTCCGAAGATCCAGTGACACAGAATCTGCTGTAATTGACTTGATAACAAATATTCAATTGAAATTGGATCAAGACTTTTATTGTGGATTGTTGGCTTTTGACACAGTCGATCATAATATTCTGTTGAAAAAATTATTCAATATAGGAATAAGAGGTTTGATTCATCAATGGTTTGAAAATTACTTAATAGACTACAGTTTGTTTGTATGGGAGACAAAATGAGTTCACTTAGAAGTGTAACATGTGGTGTCCCTTAAGGTTCAATTCTGGGACCTGTTTTGTTTCTTATATATAAACTCGCTTTCAGAACTGAATTTGAGGGGTGAAATAAAATTATTTGCAGATGACACAAAACTGATTTATTGCGAGAAAAAAGGAGATATTATTCGTTACATTAATGATGATTCAAAGAAATATTCGTTATGGTTGAATAGTCACAAGCTAACTTTAAATATTGGAAAATCCTCATTAATGTTATTAGCGAAGAGAAAACCAAATCATAATGAGAATAACATCATTTTTAATGTGCAAAATATAGAATATTTGGGAGTAACAAAATTTTTAGGATCATACATTGATGAACAACTCTCTTGGAAATATCATATTGAATATTTGAGAACAAAAATATCACATTAAATGATATTTTGTTCAAAATTCGAAACTATATTTGTTGCTAACGCTTCGATCATACGTCCCATAAAATCTCTGCAAAATAAAACATATCATATCAAATGCATATTCAAATTACTTTTTCGATATCCCACTTCCGATTTATATATGTGAAAAATGAGCTTTCAAATATCAGCTCTTTATATAAATTGAAAATTTGTTCTTTCATCCATTTCGTGAAAAATAAAAATAAACATTCTTCTCTAACCTTCAACACAATTGAAACAATTCATAAATATGAAACTAGGCAGTCCAAAAATCTGAGTACTATCAGTAGAATCAAAAGAAACTACAGAAAAAAAATCAATTTTATACAATGGCGTGTTAATATACAGTGTGCCCAAGATAAGGATGAACAGCATGGGGACGTGCCATATAAAAAAACAAAGTTGATGATGATTTCTTCCAAACGAAACGTTGTACGGAGATTTTGTGAGCGCCATTTTGTAGAGATAAAAAAGTGGCAATGAGAAAGTGCCTTTGGTTTTTTCGAAACTTTTCAAATAACTTCGGAAAAAAATAAAAACCAAATCGTCAAATTTCGGTTTTTCCCGAATATCTCCGGAAGTAAACAACATTTTTGAGATTTCTCAACATCTATTTATTGACCCCTTAATTGCGCAACTTTTTGTCCATTTGACCTACCGTGTAACTCTTACGGTTACCGAGATCCCCATGCTGTTCATCCTTATCTTGGGCACACTGTATAACAAACTACCAAAGAAACTAACGGAAGATTTTTTTGACAAACGCTTCAAAAGAAACTTGAAAAAGTATTTGATCCAGTAACACTTCTCTTTTTCCATCTGACATTGGAATGATTCATGATCGAAATCTTCTTTTCAATGCCTGAATTGTAATAGTGTTTTAGTTTTAAGATCCCTTAATGATCTTTATTCAAATAGGAATTCCTAGTTTACAAAATTAGTGATGTAAAATCATCAACAAATAATACATATAGATAACTAAATAATATAAACAATGTGAACATGGTACTTAACACAACATAATAGGTAACTACAATAGAAATAAGCCAATGTAAGTGATGACATATCAGTAACTAGTCAGTAATAAATTTTTTTATTTTTGATTTGAATATTTGGATAGATGAACTCGTCTTCCATGGGAAGTTTATTGTACTCAATTAAGCCTTGGTGAAATAATGAATTCATAGTTTTTTTCATTCTAGTGCGATTAACATGGAAATCAAACCTACCCCTAGTCTCATGATTGTGAATTTGATTGTTAAATGTGATGAATTCGTTGAAATATGTTGGAAGTTTACAATTCACTACTTTGAAAATGAACAACATGGAAAAATAAAATATCCTCTGCTTTACTGACATCCAATCAAGAACAGATAACATAGAGTTTACAGGGGTATATCTGTTACACTGTAGTATGATCCTCATTCCACGGTTTTGCAGCTTTTGCAATGAGGATACACAATAATTATCAAGTAGGGAAAGCAAACTAGAACAATAATCAAAATGTGGCTGTATGATTGTTCTGTAAACCGTGAAAGAAGATTGAAAGGATAAACATGTTCTGACTCTAGAGAAAAAATAGAGTTTTTTAACAATCTTTTCATAAATGTAGTTGAAATGTGATTTGAAATCAAGAGTGTTGTCTACAATTACACCAAGATATTTTATTTCTGTTACTATATCTATTTCTTCTTCACTCGCGCCTACAGGTGGATTCCGTGTACACCGATTTCAGCAATGCTTTTGATAAAATTAACCACAATATTCTAATGATGAAACTAGCTGAAATCGGGGTGCACGCAATCTGATGAGGTGGATAGCATCTTATGTTAGCAATAGGTCACAAATAGTCTCGATTCTCGGGTGGAAATCGTCACCATCTTATGTAACATCTGGCATTCCTCAAGGGTCCCATTTGGGACCATTATTGTTCTCGATTTACATCAACGACATAAACCAGTGTTTCAGTCACTGTACATTTTTGCTCTATGCTGATGACTTAAAACTATTTACTGTGATTGAAAAACCTGAAGATGACGACAGGATCCAGGAAGATTTGAATAACCTGTCGGCTTATTGTGAAACGAACCGTTTGTTTATCAACAATAAAAAATGTTCAGCAATTTCATTCACCAAAAATATACAGGGTATCAGAACGGATACTACATCAACAATGAACTTATTACTAAGAAAAGTAACGTTAAAGATCTAGGTATAATTTTTGATTCTAAAATGTCGTTCAACCTACACATTGACTATATAGCCGGAAAATGTAACAAGTTAATGGGATATATTTTTCGTATATGCCGAGACTTTAGATCTGTGAAAGCTCTCAAATCAATATACTTTGCCCTTATTTATAGTAGACTGAACTTCGGGTCAACCATTTGGTCGCCACTGTATTGCCTCCATATAACTAGACTTGAAAGAATTCAAAACAAATTTGTTAGATACCTGAATTTTAAAGTGACGGGAAATTACCAACTTTCTGACACTAGTAGTTTACTTGAACGATACAATTTTCTTACCCTTGAAAACAGAAGAAAGCATAATGATCTACATATATTATACAAAATTGTTGATGGTTTGATTGACTGCTCAGATCTTCTGTCCTTAATCCCGTTTTTCGTTCCCGCGAGGCCTACTAGAAGTAGACAATTGTTTTATATCTGTTACCATAGAACTAATATGTGCCAGAATTCTCCAATCTCTAGGATGTGTCAGTGTTATAACTCATTTTGTTCTGACATTGATTTGTTCTCCTGTAAATTTTTGAATTTCCGGAAACAAATAAGAAACATATCTTTTAATTGATGACCTCCCTTCTTTGTATTCATTATATTTGTATTGTAGATATATGTTACTCAGACTTTTTATACAATATCGATGTAAACTTTTATGTACTTAGCGGATACTGTTGTGGACTGCAGTCTGTTTGTATCCTGAAGCGGATAATAAATAAATAAATATATAAACATTCACGTTTCTTGGGGTCAATAAAGATTGATTGATTGATTTCGGCAGGACCGCGTCTTCCAAACGCCCGCCAACCGTCGAGGCACGCAACCCGTCGTGTCGATGGACATGCTGCGCCAAGTGAAACTCAGACCGGCGTCGAGAGGGTCCGCCACTTCCGCCACGCCGGACTACACCTCGTCGACGTCCGATTTGCCGACCAGCCCCCACTCGAGTCTCTGCAGGTTGTTAAAAAACGATTGTCCGACGACGAGGCTGAAACGCTTGCGCAGAGTCGGTGGTCTAAGCTGTGATTCTGTTTACAGGCGGAGCGTGCTGGCCAAGAGAGACAGATCTGACAGTTGACAGACGACATGTGACAGCTGACAGATGACGTGAGCGAGAAGCGTGGTGATTGTCGTTCGGCTTCGGAGAACCTGAGATACGGTGGAATAGTCACTTTTACTCTTTTTTTTATTTGTGTTCGATGATGACGTCGCGTCCGGGCGACTCTAAATTATTCCATGACTTTTATCCTATTTATTCTAGTATATTTTTTGATGCTTCGAAATCTGAAATACAGTATCAAATGCTATATTTTGAAGCGACCCGTTTGCAATAATTTGACTGAGTGTTCATGACAAAAAAATTTATATAATTAAAATACGTATGATTTCGAATATATTAAAGATATATATTTCAAATGCATATGGTTTTAAATATACACATTGTGGGAAATTTCAAATGTTTCAATAACTTCTTCACGGCGGAATCAGAAGGAGTCCTTCTTATTCTCCATGCAGAAGTTATTGAAACATTCGAAAACTTGTGTTTTTTCATTGTTCATTAATTTTTTAATCAATAAATTTCACTTAGCTATTAGATATCACTAAAGAAGACTTCCTTGTACTAAGTACCAGGAACTTATAAAAGTAATTATATTTTTTGAACGTTTCATATTTTATCACTCTCTCAATAGATTAAAATGAAAGAAGATTTAATATGCACATATGTCGACGTTATCCTTCGACGGATATGATATTATTTTTGGAATGTTATGTCGATTGATTATATGTGATATTTTATGAAATAAAATTTCAGAATCTTGGCATTTTGAAATTATTCAACCTTTCGTATTGATTGGTGTTTTTCCTGAATCCTGGAAAACAACAACTGTTCAGCCAGTTCCTACAAAAAGGAAGAAAAATTTACCTTGTGATTACAGACCAATTGCATTGCTTGCTATCACTTCCAAAGTCATGGATTATGCAACAAAATGAAGATTATCAAACTTCTGTAGAAATCAGGAATAATTGATGATCAACAATACGGATTTCGACATCAAAGATCAACCAGTCATTTGATATTTATTCATTCGATCAAAAATAACGTAAACAATTCGAATTTAAAATTAACCATAAATGCCCATGACTATTCAACAAGAAAAGCAAATGACTTTTCTCTGGCTGAATTCAGAACAAATTATTGTTAAAAATCTATTATGTATGACGGCGTCATCTTTTATAACAACTTGCCGAAAACATTGAAAAATACAAAAAATACTAATTCATTTAAGAAAAACTTTAAAAAATACTTATTATCTTGAACTTCATTCACTCTTTTCTTTATTTTTCTTTATCATTTTTTTATATCTCAACCATGACTATATCATGCATGAGTTTTTTTTCTTGTTTTTGTTAATGAAGCACTGAATTCAACTGCTCGAAATCAAGATGTTCCCCATTATAAATACGTGTTATTTCTTGGGAGCAATAAACGTTATAAATAAAATGAAAAAAAATCTGGGAAAACCCAGGCATGTCTCTTCTTAAAGAAAGCCACTATCTTTATCCAACATTCAGATTCCCGGAGTTACTATTCCTAAAAAGTCAGCTGCCTCGATGCTAGGAATTACGATCAGTATTAACCTCTCATTATAAAACCATGTGAGATCGATCGCTGAAGGTGCTTGAATTGAAAATGTCGTACGAAAAAATACTTTAATTTTCGTCCGCCTCCAATGATTTACAAGGCACAGATAGGGCCTGTGATGGAATATAGTTCTCATATGTGGAGCTCAGCACCAAATATTTCATTGAATCTTATTGATTCTATTCAGAGAAAGGCAATCCGTCTTATTGGTGATTCTTCGCTCACAGACTCTCTCACTTCACTTCGTCAATCATTTCACCGTTGGTAATATCAACAAGGATGACCCGTCAAGTCCGGAATTCCCACCCCTTTGTTGTGAACTTGGAGAACTGTCGACCTCTCCATTCCTAAGGCTTACAAATTTAAAAAATTTAAATTTAATGTTAATTCGTATCTCCTGTCCTCTGATTTACGCGGTGTTCTTCGAAAATTGGGGCTTTCGTGTGAATCTGTATGTTTTCTTCCATTTTTTTAATTTCACACATCATTCATTCATATGATAATATTGAAATCCAGCATAAAAATGACTGAAACAGAAAAAATTCGATTGGCTGCAATTGAAATCTTTTTTGACAAACATATATCGGATTGTTTTTTTTTCTCGAAATACGCATCAAAATTATCTCCGATAATCTAACCTAACCCTACATGATTTACATCTCATTCTTTAATAATAATAATATAAGTTTATTCATGAATAGATAATAATAATTACAATTCGAAAATTTTATGAATATACATTTTTATGAATAAACTGAAAACGAACCTTGAAGAGAACTTGTTGTTTGGTGTAAGGTTAACTGAAGGTAATAACAGTTTAAAATCAATACATTTGAAGTTGCATACCTAGATAATCATCAATTTAAAGAAAACAATTTCATAAACTATTCAGAAATGTATGATACATATTTTTACTATTTTGATTCAATATGTATCTGAAGTAGCTACAATCAAATCGGTTTGGAGTATTTCTCATCAAATTAAAGTGAATTTGTATAATTTACATGGATTTGTATTTTTTTAGGTGACCGTCAACTTCTTGTTTGTTGCAACGATATTTAACAGAACTCTAAAATAACACAAATACTTTTTTTAACGAGGCAAATACTTTACTAACTACATAAAAATATTTGTGTTATTTTAGAGTTCTGTAAAATATCGTTGCAACAAACAAGAAGTTGACGGTCACCTAAAAAAATACAAATCCATGTAAATTATACAAATTCACTTTAATTTGATAAGAAATACTCCAAACAGATTTGACTGTAGCTACTTCGAATACATATTGAATCAAAATAGTTAAAATATGTATCATACGGGGGTAATTCAAAATTTTTCAAAAGAAAAAAAATTCGAATAGCAGGCCATGACTTCGTATCTGAACATAACTTTTAATTCTAAGCAACTTTTCTCCTCAACATATTTCTATATTTTCTGAAATAAGGGTACTTTACTCTTGAACGAAATTTATATTTTTTGGCCTATCCTGTATGGTGATTGTCATGAAGCCATTTCAGGTACACTTGGTATAGTTCTGGAACATGCACCAACTTTTGTCAAGAATAAAATTTCCTGAGAAATCAATAATAAAAAAGTTTCCCATTTGTTGCAGACTTAGTGGACCACACTGTATGCCCTGAAATCCATTTTTTTTAAAACCACACTCCAAAACACGCTTTTTTACATAGTTTTACGTTCGCAAACATAATTCTTTCTCATAATAATTGAAATTTGACTACAGTTCGTCGCAAAGTGGCATTTCTGTGCCAAAATTCAAATATCCACATAGACACTATCCATTGCTAGGCAACGGAGCAGCATCTATCGAATCATTGGAATATCAACAAACGTCAAGCAAAAAATATTTGTAAAATATTCTTGTCCCATAATTTTTTGAATGAGACAGTTCTGAAATTGGAAATACTTCGCCAGAATTTAGAGAACAAGTTAATTCATTGTCATTGAATTTACTACCTTCAACTTCAACAGAAAAATATGAAACTGCATACAAACAGTGCATGGATTGGAAGAAAAAATACAAAACTAAAATTGTTTCTTAAAATATATAATTTTGACAAATTTTGAAGAACTATTCAATTAAGAAAATCTTCAACTGTAGGTTCAATATGTTCAATGCTAAAATCGACTATTTGCTTCACTTTGGCACCATAAAGCTAAGATGAGTCTTTGACATTTAATTCCGTTTTATGATATAGTATTATTTATAGCAAAAAGCGTGTTGTAGAAGAAGTATAGTGTGCAACACGAGCAGAAATGCAATTTCTCACCCGTTTGAATTGCAGCACTCGCTTGCGTTCGTGTCGCAACTTATTCAAACTCGTGAGAAATTAGCACTTTTCTGCACTCGTTGCACAACATACTGGATGAATTAGTCATGCCTCGGCGTCACATTCCGACACTATCATTCGAACATATTCAAAAAGGCTTGAAAAAGAAGGAAAACTAGCTTCCGAAACGTCCCCGAGGGGAATTATATGCAATTTTACTATATTTATATAAACTTATATGAATTCCTTTTTTTAACACACGGTATTACATACAACGCAATGGTCATTACAGGGTTTTTCTTTCGTGTTATCCTATAGATAAAAGAGAATCAGAACTGAACGCAACAATGATTCTGACTCATCCATAATGAATGATAATTTATCATGTTAAAATCCACTGAACCGGTTAATATTGAATGAATCTACTATTAATTGCCTTTTTTTTTAGTAGACGAGGGCCTAATGACCATATGCCGTGCAATTGGAAAATCGATTCGTTTCCATCTTGTTAATTTTTCAGTAGTACTATATATGCCCTGTTACCTGACGCTGTACTTTTGCCTTTTTTCTTTCAGTAAAAGCTTATTTTTGGACTGACAAACGAAACCAACAAGTATAATGCTGTGTTGAGTTAACATATTTCATTTACCTCTGTATTTCTATGGAGTTCATTCATACAAAGTGGACTTACGAAAAGTATGCACCTACCTTTTCTCTTTTGTTTTTATTTTAAAGCAGAAATGTTTGAACAGATAGAGTTTGCTTTCGAAGGAAACACATTTCACACATATTTTGTGACCTTTGCCTTCAAACCCGTAGCGAGGGGGTGTCACAACCTTGAGATTTCAAATGGAAAGTGGGCTCGAGTGATATATCATTCGAAAAGATACAGCTCATCCAATCCATGTTGGCAAAGAACAAATTAGGTATAAGCCCAGAAATCTCTGAAGTATACTAATAAAAAACACCTGCGTTGAAATTGATTCCTAGTAGATATCTTTTCTTTCGTTATCAGGAATAATTAATGATGGACAATACGGATTTCGCCATCAGAGATCAACCAGTGACTTATTGGCTTATGTTTCTCATATTTGGCAGCAGTCAATCGAGAAATTCGGAAAAACGATAGCTGTTGCATTCGATATTTCAAAAGCGTTTGATCGAGTTTGGCATCGGGGTCTCCTTTCTAAACTGCCGTCTTATGGTTTGCCTCCTCAGTTGTGTGCTTCGTTGAAGAGTTTTTTGTCTGATAGGTCCCTGTATGTAGTTGTTGATGGAGTATCATCTGATATTCTTTCAATAAATCCAGGTGTTCCACAGGGTTCAGTTCTGGCGCCCACTTTGTTTCTGCTTCATATTTGCTCGAGATAACATCTTGTTCAATACATATAGTTTTGCGGACCAGTTTCTCTTCCAGAGTCCTCATATCAGCTCGAGAAACAAAAATTCAAAGAAACATTCACGTCAATAAAATTAACGACGACTTAGTAAAAATAATAGAATGGGGTAACATGAACTTAGTGGAATTTAATGCTGCGAAAACCCAGGCATGTCTCTTCTCAAGGAAAGCCGATCGTTTAATATTCAGATGTCAGGAATAACTATTCCTACAAAATCTAGTGTCTCGATGCTAGGAATTACAATCAATGATAATTTTCCATGGGAAAACCATGTGAGATCGATTGCTAAAAGTGCTTCCCAGAAACTTGGATTTCTATTTCGTGCGAAGAAATACTTCACTTCTCGTCAGCTTCTAATGATCTACAAGGCTCATATACGACCTGTCATGGAATACAGTTCCCATGTGTGACGTTCGTCACCAAAACATTCATTGAGGCTTCTCGATTCTATTCAAAGGAAGGCAATTCATCTTTTTGGCGATTCTTCGCTCACAGACTCGCTCACTTCATTGAAACATCGTAGAAGGGTCGGAGACTTGTCTCTCTTCTAAAGATACTTTCACGGTCGATGCTCTTTCGAATTATTATCAATCGTTCCACCCCTGGCAATATCTACACGAATGACTCGACGAGTACAGAATTCCCACCCATTTGTTGTGAATTTGGAAACATGTCGAACCTCTCTTGCTCAGGGATCTTTTTTCAATGGAACAGCTGAGCTTTGGAACTCCTTGCCAAAAGAGGTTTTCCCTGAAGCTTACAAACTTCAAAAATTCATGCAAAGTAAATGTTAATTCGTATCTCCTGTCCCTTGATTCACGCGGTGTTCTTTGAACATTATAGGGCTCCCCTTTCATGTGGATCTGCATATGAAACGAAAAAAACTACTGGGGTTCCTATGGGATTACTACACACTTTTTATTACTCTCACATTTCCGGAAAGTAGAAGATTCATGAAGCGTTTCCTTAAATTTACATTTTCTAATCATCTTATCCACCATCTCTGGGTTAAAACCATTCACTTCGCAGCTACCTAGACGCAATCACTCTCTTTTCATTGTCGTACTTATCTTCCTGCACAGGAAATGGTATTCACTTTTAGACAAGAAATTGCAGTGCTGCCATTTTATGTTGTGGACAATCATTCGAATCGTTAGGGATGTACCCGAACGCGTTCGTGTCTTTCCTATAAATGCCAGTCTCTATTTCTATTCCATTCTGTTCGTTCCTTATGTCCTTAGGACCAATATATTTGAAAATGGCACTGTTGTTCCTTTTTCTACTTCGTTGGTTAATTTTATACTCCTACACCTGCTGTATTTACTGGTAACAGATGAGGTCCTTATCAGATCAAAAATGTTGCACTACCTGCAAATTATTCAGTACATAAACGTCAAACCCTAGTCTTTAGATTTGGTATCAATTTTCTTCTTTTAGATTTGGTATCAATTTTCTTCTCGTGAAGATGGTGTTATGGTAATTGATCTCTACAAAAAGTTTCAATGGTTCTCACCATTTGAAAATTGTTTTCGGAAAGGCCTTTCGATATTCAAAGCACCCAAGGGGGGGGGAGGACTTGGGCACGACCTAAACTTAGAAAAGCATGGTATCTGTAATTGATATTTTGACTAAAAACAAAGGTCTCACTTATTCTCTCACAATCTGGATAACCCAATCTAAAATAAATGTGTTAGATATTTTTGGGGTGTACTGTACGTCCCTGTCTCAACTCAAATACGATTTTGAATCTGCATAGTCGTTGGGCGAGGCATTGATTTTGAGATATATTTTGATTAAACATTTGTACAAACTCGTAACCACATAATCAAGAATCAGACTATTGCTACGATTTTTCTTTGGGTTCGTTTATTAGAACTCCAAACATGTGGTTATTTTTTTTATTTTATAACATTATCCTAATGTATTCTGTTTGCCATTACAACGTTAACTCTCGTTTTGATTCGGGATGAAAGGTTTGAATTGATTCATCGTTTGTAGCAGTTCTGCTATGAATGTATATATTTCAATTACACTGATCATGATCCTGAATGTATTCCTGATCGAGTATCGTTATACTCATTACTGAAAAACAGACTGTTTCCACAAATAGTAGTTCCGAAATAACAATGATTTTGCCGCCGCTTCCAAAATAACATCTCATCAGCGTTTGAAACCAAAGTGGTTGATGAATACATCAGCAGTAGTTTGGACACTCGGCAACAGATGACGCTCTGCATATACGCCTTCTCAAACCTTTTTTGTCGTTTTTCATTTTTTAATGTTACAGGAAAACAATAAGACATTCATGAATGATAAGATTGATGTCTTTAGCATTATTAATCATTGAGTACGTTTTGATTAGACTAATAGACGAATCCGCTCCTTGAGGATGAATTTAAAAATACACTAAAATATTTCCGTAATATTTTCGAAAGAAATAGAGGTATCAGTTAGAAGTGCGGTATCTTTGGAGTCACCCTCACCGCCTCACCCTTGAGGAACCCGTGCGGTCATAAGCCGCGGCGGAATCTTTCTTTGACCTGCCTACTGTTCTATTTTTAATTCCAGTGTATTCTCGCCGCACAGTATGTAGAATTTGTTGTGGTAAGCATACAGGGCGCTTCGAATTGTATACAAGTTGAATGTATAGCTTTATGCACGTGCTCACTAAGGGCACATCTTTCTGGGTGCAATCTGCAGTCACTCTTATGTGAACAAATTCTGTCCTTGAGTAGTCTGTTTGTTTGACCAATATACTCATTGTTACAGCCAGAACATGGAATACAGTAAACTATATCTGAGTGAAATGTTAAAGGAATTTTGTCTTTTACTATTGTAAAAAGTGAATTTATTTTTAAAATGGTTCTATTTGCAATTTTTATATTGTCAAATGGTTTGAAAATTCTCGAGATTTTATATGTAATATCTTTAATATATGGCAAAGATGTGAAAAAAGTGTTTGTAACCTGGACTGGAACAACTACATTTGAAGCATCCAAAACATTATCATTTATATTTGAATTTGAAGGTTCCATTGTGGTGCTGTAAAGGATTTCCTTGAGAAGAGTATGTGGATATGAGTTATTTCGGAATAAGTCGTATAGTACTCTCAAATTCCTAGCATGGTAGGCACTGTCCGAGATGCTGAGTATTCGATGTTTCATCTGCTTAACTAAGTTGACCTTTATGGATTCCTTGTGGTACGACAAGTAATTCATGTATCTACCCGAACTCATGGGTTTTCTGTACCAATCGATGATGATGATATTGTCAAGTGTACGAATGAATTTCGTGTCTAAAAATGGCACACTACGTTCATCGTTCATCGTCTTCACACTCAATCGTGAATTGGATGTACGGGTCGTAGCTGTTGAATATTTCCACAATCTCATCAGTGCAACCAGCAGGTAAAGCGAGAATAATATCATCGACATATTTCTTAATAAAATGTAACTGAAAGGGGATATATGTATATATATATATATATATATATATATATATATATATATATATATATATATATATATATATATATAAATATATATATATATATATATAAATATATAGAGCCCGCGCGGGCTATAAGTAACATTTTTCTGCATGCTTACATTTTAGTTTTTACTGTATTTTTCTTGCAACTATAGTATTAGGTTAAAATCAAATGGGATTATTGATTTTTATGCAAATATAATTTATTTTTGCAAAAAATATATTTTGATATAAAGAACTACCTAGTATGATATAAAAGTTGGTAGCACCACAGATATAAATATATGTATATTCCCTCGGGCATCTTACAAATCCACGGGCAAGAGGCCCTCCGCTTTGTAAGATAGTCGCCCTCAGGGCAAACACATTTACTGTTAGGTATTCGAGATATTTTTCTCTGATGAAGGAGCAAGGAGCTATATAGTCCACCCACGCATCGTTGATTCACCCTGTATAAGAATTTGTAGAACTCGCGAATCAGCAATTCCTTTACTGATAGTTCATTATTTTTGTGAAAAAAAAATCTTATGAAAAAGCGAATCTATATTATGCCTACAAAATATAGACATTTCAGGTAGGACTTGTATCTGAGCTTGTATTATATAATAGAGTGATTTCCAAAATTTTGAAACTCTGTAATGCATCGAAAATGCAGTTCTATACACATATTCCAATAGCATACGTTATTGTGAAAAATATTTTCGTTTATAGTTTTCGTCAAATGTAAGGTCTAAAGAATGCCCCTTCTCCCCGATACGGTGAGTTTATTAGCGCAATGACATTGACCTTTCCTGTGATGATTTACCGCGGTTCCAGAGAATGGTTTGTTTTATGGAGGGGGGGATGCGCCATCTACTTGAGAATAGCAAGAACTATTCTGTATAGAAATTATTCTTTATTTGGAATGTAACTCCGCTAAAAATTAGATTTGTGGAAGATTGACGACGGCAGCGCCAGAAATTTACAACTATCTGGCCACGTCGTGCTCTTAACTTTTCAACGCCCTGTACTAAAACTCTCTGTAATGGAAATTCTCTACTTCGACTTCTGCACTTAGCAATTCCGAAACTCTCCTCGATAAAAACTCTGTGAAACTCTCCGCCTCTCCACTTAGCTAGAAACTCTGATAACTATCTCCGAATATCTATATATGCTCCGCGGTGAAGTGTGTCCTTTTATTCTTGCGTACGCCTATGGAGAATCTTCGAGAGAGGTCTCGGTGATCAAATTTCCTTGGCGAGCCGCGATCCCGCAGGTAACAATCTTCCTTCATTTCTTCATAATAATTTACGTTTACGAGCGACAGGCCCGGCGCTAGGAGATTCCGTAACACTATCGTTTAATCATTTCTCGTCATTAAAATGCGTTTTATAATACTGAAAAAAATCCATTATCAAGAAACTTCAATTTTGCTATTATTATAGCATTCTATCGTTATTCTAAAGTTCCCATGAAAAAACTCCTGAGGTGGTGATTCCTTTCCACATGCAGATATGCTTGCCTTCCTCCCTATAATATCATTCTGGGTGCGCCACTGATTCAAAGCTGCCTTTGTTCCATTTTTTCTGATAAAATTGCGAGTTCAAAGTTGAAAAATTCTGCTCGATACGGAAAGTGAAAACCCTCCAACTTCTCTACCGCAAAAATATGTACTCCGTTCAGATCGTGTCTTAATCTGTGCTCGTTCGTAAATGAATTTCTGCCTCTCATGTTTTACACAAAACAACCGCTCACTCGCTTCGAGTCATATCTTATTCATGAAGTACGAATGTACACAAGAAAATGTTGATAATGCCGAAAAACAAAGGGATCTTGATATTTGCTTTATTTTGTTTGACAAAAGAAAATGAGAATTGAGGTTTGCTTCCTCTTCGTGTGCTCTGAAACTATATTTACATTTATTAATAATGAAATTTTCATTATCTCGGCATATGAACATATTTCGGAATATTTACACTGACATAAATTATTTGGTTGTTTGAACGTACTAACCACTGCTTTTTTCTGAAATATTGGGCAGATACAGGGAATGAAAATTTGCCCGATGTGATTTAGTTTGAGCATTTTTTTTATTTCCGCTACTAAAACCAATCACCGACGCCGGTGAGCACACTTCCCCCAACCGGAAATTTTGCCGAACCCTCTGATATTACAACCAGAGGTAGGGATCTTTAACGAGCCCAACATCCATGGACTCGGGACCGACGGCTTTACGTCCCCTCCGAAGGACGGCATATCCTCAATATATCTTGTGCTCATTGATATATTGTCTGCGAGCTATGATGTGCTATTTCGCTGCAGCTGTACGGGCTTTCGACACGGTATTTCCCTGTATGGCCACCCATCCAAGTACTAACCGCGCTCGGCGTTGCTTAACTTCAGATATCGAATGACTGTCAGTCAACCTGAAGAGCTGGGCCATGCCCCTAGTATGAGCATTGTTTCTAGGAATATAGTTAGTCAATACCTGTTTAAAAAGGATTTGAAGCGTTTTTGTTATACCATCTACCCTATTTTATCAATATTTCCGTTCACTTGTCAATTTAAAACGAAGTTTTCTTCTCTAAAGGAAAAAATTGGACTCTTACCGTTGTTTATAGAGATATAGTTAGTCAACCATATGAAAATATCATTTGAAGGGATGGATACTACCGTTAGATGGCACTAGTGATTTCGTTTCCAAGTCACGTCTAATTTTTCGTTTTTCTTAGGGATGTCTTAGCCTGACTCACACATTTTCTTGATTACTTGAATATAATAATACGAAAAGATAACAATAAATTCAGAAACAGAAGTTTAATTTTTTGTCAATTTGGTAGATCATTTATGTTTCGAAGATTATTTTAATGCCTGAACTTTCATTTCTATCATAAACTTCTATCGTCAACTCAATTTTGAAGCTCCATTATCGTTCTTTCAACGTTTCTGTCAAACTGACAGACAGAACTCTACACCTATTTTTCCCTTCAGAGTAGGATACTTTGTCGTGCGTTATCAAGTAAACGGAAATATCGACATTATACTGAAGAATGCGTAATTCCGACTTGAAAGGATAGATGGCGTAACGTAAACGCTTCTAGATCTTTTTTATGCAGACCTTGACTAACTAATTCTTACGGTATCTGTTGTCGAAACGGTAATTTTCGTTCATTGCATTCTAGGCCAAAGGTGTCTGTAATTAATTCACTTATCAACGCATTAAGTATCGAGAAGGGCTCAGCGACAACTCCAAATACTGCCTGAGATCGGTAGTGCTAACCCTTTGAGGCATAGTGGTTTCATCGCGAAACCACCGAATCAAATATTGGGAAGTTCATAATTTTATGCGACGTCTGGCGGAAATATAACGCACTGCTATAATTTGACAAACAAACGGCTTCCATTTTTTGTGTTTGAACTCATTGAGTTCTTTGGTGTTGATTTAAAAAATCTCATCTACAGTTGTAGTTCTTTTGATTAATAATATCAAACAATCATGGATGCAGATCGCTCAGTGAGCCGTATAAAGTGTTTGGTGCCAAGTTGCCGCAACTCTAGGAACCGAAATCCAAAGTTGACTTTCCACACGTTTCCAAAGAGAGATACATCTTTGGTGGAAAACATTACGGAGAGTGGATTGAAAGAGAAAATAGACAGGTAGAAGGCTTGGAAAATTAAACTGAAACTGCATAAATCACCATCTAGAGCGGCTTCAGTGTGTTCCTTGCATTTCAAAGGAGATGATTTCTTGTTACCTGGTGATTCTGTTTGTCTATTTTTGGGCGAAGTTATAGCGCATTTCATCGTCCATGTAATAAAAGCCATTTTGGTTCACTAACACTACACTAAAACTTAAAAATGTTCTGGAACAAATATTATTAGATTTTGAAACACAATGCATCTATGTTCACCTTCAATGAACAATATTGTGCGGCTATTCAAAGCATCATGAACACAGTTATATTAACTTTCACGAGAAAAATTTCGTACAATGAAAATATAGCAATATAACTACCAAAATCTTGTCTAGCGAGGGCAACTGACTGTTTAGCACGTTATTTCATGAATGTAAACAAGGTAACTATTTCAAAATGGTGGATATAGTTTAACCACCACCAGCGCCCTCATCGGTCGATATTCTTCCCTATAATTCAATCCGCAGTGGTTTTCATTCATGACCACCTCAATCTCGGGCGCCATCTGTCACCCGGCAGCTATACTCATCCACAAATCCACGCTATTGGGAAGTTCATAATTTTATGCGACTTCTGGCGGAAATATAACGCACTGCTATAATTTCACAAACAAACGGCTTCCAATTTAAGTGTGTGAATTTATTGAGTTCTTTGGTGTTGATTTAGGAAATCTCATCTGAAGTTGTAATTTTTTGCAATTAATAATAACAAACAATTATGGATGCAGATCACTCAGTGAGCCGTATATAGTGTTTGGTGCCAAGTTGCCGCAACTCTAGGAACCGATATCCAAAGTTGTCTTTCCACACCCACACGTTTCCAAACAGAAATACATCTTTGGTGGGAAACATTACGGAAAGTGGATTGAAAGAGAAAATAGACAGGTACAAGGCTTGGAAAATTAAAATGAAACTGCATAAATCACCACCTAGAGCGGCTTCAGTGTGTTACTTGCATTTCAAGAGAGATGATTTTTTGTTACCTGGTGAGTCTGTTAGTCTATTTTTAGGCGAAGTTATGGCGCATTTCATCATATCCATGTAATAAAATCCTCTTTAGTTCACTAACACTACACTGAAACTGAAAAATGTCCTGGAACAAATATCATTAGATTTTAAAACACAATGCATCTATGTTCACCTTCAATGAATGGTATTGTGCGGCTATTCAAAGCATCATGAACACAGTTATATTAACCTTCACGAGAAAAATTTTGTACAATGAAAATATATGAAAAAAATACCAAAATCTTGTCTAGCGAGGGCAACTGATGACTGGATTTCAGTTTGGCGCGTTATTTCACGAATGTAAACAAGGTAACTATTTCAAAATGGTGGATATAGTTTAACCACTACCAGCGACCTCATCGGTCGATATTCTTCCCTATTTTGAATGGAATTTCTGTAATGTCAGTTGTTCACTTGAGCCTTGAGGGTAGATAACTAGTTAACACTTTTTTGGTAGGATTACTGGTTTTTGCAATATTTGATTGGCGAGTTACGGATTATTGCTCGTTAAACAATGTATTACTTTCTGATATTTTGTTTTCGATATCTCTTACGCGAAGAAAAATACCGATAATTGACCTTGTTTTTAGATTCTTATAGTAGGCCATATTTGAACTTTATATTTCAGTTGTCTTGAGAAATGTCTTGACTTCAAACAAATACCTATACTCCCATGGTGACAATTTGACAGAATATTTCCCTCATATATAAAATGTCCCATAAGAGCAATGCAATTATCGAAAACTTACAGCGGTAATTGCATTGTATCAAGTCACCATAACAACACATTTGGAACCGTATCGCTAGACGTCAGTAAACAACACAAATAAATGTCAGATAGACTTCAAAAATGAAAAAACATTTCGCGTTTAGGTGAGTACTCCATACAATCTATAGAGGAAAGTATAAATGAACAAAAAATAACATTTCCTTGAGAATTTCTTTATTCGTGAAATATTCCAATGAATTACATTCGTGCTTAAAAATGACCAGATAATTTTGCATTCAACCGTGATATCTCATACAAATTGCGATCGGTTCTTTTCATATTTTGTAAAAGAGCCTGTTAGAGACTTTCATAGGTGTTTTGTTTATAATCATCCTATATATGCGTTGAGATGCTTGTTGCTTAGATATGAATTTGTTAGAAATAACTTGTCAAAAATTTAATTTGACTGTCAATAAAAGGGAAACTTTATTCCACAATTCTGACCACAATTCGAGTTATTATTCTACGAGCAATACGAAATACAGTCCACTAGGAACCAAAAGTTCCACCAAGAGCAAAGAACCTAAAGTTCTCAACATTTTGGTCCAAGCCGAACCGGAATTTGCCAGGCAGTTCCGACGAGTACAAGACGAGGATCCCAAGGTATAGTACCGGAAAGTGAGTTTCCTCTTTACCTTATCCCATCCTTTATCTCCTATAATCAATTGATTCATTCTGAGCAATGACAGATATTGTGGAATTGAAGTTTCATAGAAGGCTTATTAAGTCAAATTTGACGAGAATCAATACTTTTTGCGACAAAATTGATTTAAATTCAATAGATCAAAGGATTTGTAATGAGTTGAAAACTAGAGTAGCTAAATTAGATTCGCTATTAGAGCAATTTCAAGATATTCAATACAAAATTGAACTCAATTCTTTACCACCAGAAGTGGACGAGGAAGAAAGGGAAAATTTTGAAACTACTTATTATTCCTTACAAGCAAAAATCGAAGAATCAATCCGAAACTTTCACTCAACTGATAAGTTTGTGGGAAAGAAATCCAATAAAACAATACATTCTGAATGATCTTGTACAGGTATCGATTCAGTCGCGTCACCTGATGAATTTTTCGAGTCAAGAATGCCAAAAAATTGTAATGAAAGTAGCGTTTTCAATAATGAGAATTCTAAAACTGGTCACTTCTCTGGAATCAATCCAAATGATCCTTTCAATGCTAATAATCGGGTACCTTTCAATCAATTTAATATAGCGAAATTGCCAGAGATGAGTATTCCCGTTTTCGATGGACAAGTCAATAAATGGGTTGAATTCAGAGATGCTTTCAAATCAATGATCGGTGAAAA
This sequence comes from Zygogramma bicolorata, assembly GCA_032362365.1. Lineage (NCBI taxonomy): Eukaryota > Metazoa > Arthropoda > Insecta > Coleoptera > Chrysomelidae > Zygogramma > Zygogramma bicolorata. Next base: position 4,119,078 of record JAVJAQ010005172.1, read on the forward strand.
TGTGACAATATCGAATTTGCAGAAATTATTCTATCTCAGATCATTTCTGGCAGGTGAAGCCCTAGATATTATCGAGTCTATTTCAATAACTTCTTCGAATTACTTAGTTGCATGGCGTGCTCTGGAAGAAAACTTTGAGGATAGCGGAAAAGTCATCCGTTCTCACGTTCGAACAATTCTTGCTTTACCTAAGTTGAATAAGCAGAGTTCGAAAGAATTGAAAAAAATGTTCAACACTATTGTAAATAATTTGAGATCATTAAAGTCACTGGGGGAAGAAACAGACAAGTGGGACACTCTGCTCATTCCAATAATAACAGACAAATTCGATAATGTCACTTATAGAGAATGGGAAGCACATTGCAACAAAAATTCAGGTATGACAAAAATTGAAGATTTGAAATATTTTCTGAAACGGAGATGTGAATTTCTCGGAAATATTGAAGTTCACAATAAAAGTGAACGAGAATGCTTTACTAATTCGAAAGGAGTAGTGTCAAGAAATCAAGGTTTTTCCAAACAATCGTCAAGTCTCAATACTTCATCTGATTCTGATCATACATCGAATAAGATGGAATGTTTCTACTGCAAAAGCAAACATTCGATTTATGGATGTCAGAAATTCATGAATTTGACTCCGTCAAGGAGAATTAATGAGGCAAAGAAATGTCGCTTATGTTTGAATTGTCTGAAACCTTTTCATAATACCAGAGATTGTTTATCATCCAAATGTAAAAAATGTGGTAAACAACACAATTCTCTGCTTCATATCTATTCTTCACAGGGTCAAACAAATTCTTCATCGAATGAAGACCATCAATGCGAAAATAATATTTCAACTCCAGTTTCCTCTACAAACCAAAAAGATATGGTCGAAAATGAAAGTAGCTCTCATTTAGTTTCCGAAACAATATCCAATGCAGCTACTAGCTCCCAAGTGTTCTTATCTACCGCAATAATTTTCATTGAAGATTCAAATGGAATATATCATCAATTTAGAGCTTTGCTAGATAGTGGTTCAATGAGTAATTTTGTTACAGAGAATGTGTGCAGGAAACTCAATTTGAAATTGATACCAACTGAACATACAGTTACTGGGGTAGGTCAAACCAGAACAGGTATCAAGTACCTAACAGAAATAAAATTGCGTGCCTCCACTTCCAAATATGAAAATTCAATCAAATGTTTAGTTATGCCAAGATTAACTGATAATTTGCCTACTGTTTCTTTGAACATCAATTCCATTGAAATTCCAAAAAACTTGAAATTAGCCGATCCAACATTTTTTATGTCTAATCAAATAGATATTATACTAGGTTCTGATATATTTTGGGAACTTCTCTGCATAGGTAAAGTCAGAATAGGAAACAGTAATTTATTTTTACGAAAAACCAGATTAGGTTGGGTAGTAGTAGGCAGCATAGATCATTCTTTCGATTCTGTCAAATCTGTCAATTGTTGTAGTACCAATACAAATTTGGAAAATCAATTAATCAAGTTCTGGCAACTCGAAGAGTTAGGCAAGAAAGTAATTTTAACAGAATCGGAGAAATTCTGTGAATCTCATTTTTCCGATACTCATCGCCGCGACAATGATGGTAGATTTATTGTGAGCATCCCTTTCAAATCTAATTTAAAAATGTTGGGACATTCTCGCGAATATGCATTGCATAGATTTTACTCCCAAGAACGTAGATTAATGAAAAATTCATTACTGAGACTCGAGTACGAGAAATTCATGAATGAGTATATATCAATGAACCATATGATAGAAGTTGATGAAAATTTAGATGACGAGGAATTGAATTTTTATTATCCTCATCACGCAGTAATACGAGAAGATTCTACGACGACTAGAGTTCGTATAGTATTTGATGCTAGTCTGAAAACTGATAGTGGTTTATCCTTTAACGATGTTCAACATGTAGGTCCGACTTTACAAAACGAATTGTTTGTGATTCTCTTGCGATTTCGATTATTCAATTATGTCATGACAGGAGATATTTCAAAAATGTATCGTATGATTTGGATCGACCCATCTCAGACGCGATTTCAAAGAATATTTTGGCGATCCCACGAAGATCAAAAATTAAAATGTTTTGAATTGAAAACCGTTACCTACGGAAATTCATCTTCGGCCTACTTAGCTATCAAATGCTTGCATCAATTAGCTTCGGAACATAACTTAAATTACCCTACAGCTGCAAAGTCAATAAGAAATAGTTTTTATGTCGACGATTATTTAGCAGGAGCGAATACTGAACAAGAGTTGTTAAAGTTACAATGTGAAGTCACGAAAATCCTCTCTGAGGGTGGATTCCACCTGAGGAAATGGAGATGTAACAATTCATTCTTACTCGATCAATTTAAAATGAACGAGAAATTAGAATCGAATATTTTGAAAATAGGTGAAAACGAAGCGTGTAAAACGCTTGGCGTTCTCTGGAATTCTTCTTCCGATATATTTCTTTATTCTCAATCGACATTTGATACTAAAGCTATAACTAAACGGATCATATTATCAAAACTGTCACAAATTTTTGATCCCCTAGGTTTTATTGGACCAATCATAGTCAAAGCCAAGTTGATAGTTCAAACTTTATGGAAACTCAAGCTTTCTTGGGACGAAACCCTACCTGAAAGTATGCAACAGAACTGGATAGAGTTTCGTTCAGGTCTTAGTGGCTTGAAATTCATTCAAATTCCTCGTCATGTTTTAATGAATGAATATGAACGTATTGAACTTCATGGTTTTGGCGATGCAAGTGAGAAAGCGTACGGTTGTTGTATATATTTAAGGTGTAGATCATTAGATGGAAAGTACAAATCCAGACTGCTATGTGCTCGTTCTCGAGTAGCTCCAACAAAACCTACTACTTTGCCCAGGCTTGAATTATGTGCTGCATTACTTTTGATAAGAATGGTAGAAAAGGTTCGGGAGTCACTCGAAATCAATTTCAATTCCGTTTATTTATGGTCTGATTCCACAATAACATTAGCGTGGATTAAAGCGCCCGCTAATCGCTGGAAAACATTTGTCGCTAATCGCGTGAGTGAAATACAAGAATTATCTAATATTTCCGATTGGCACCATGTAGCATCAGGGGAAAATCCAGCAGATTTACTTTCCAGAGGAACATCTGTTGAAAATCTGAAGGAATCTTCCCTCTGGTGGACAGGTCCAGCATGGTTGACTGATGAATTCACCATTCTACGAGATTCTGTTTCATTGGAACATGTTCCCGAGGAACGACATTCAGTCAATTTATCAATTTCAGTTGATGTTGATTTCATAAATAGATTTTCGACTCTGAGAAAACTTCAGAGAGTGATTGCTTTTTGTCTGAGATTCATTTCTAACTGTAAAATCAAGGATAATACAAAAACATCTTTCATTCTATCACCTGAAGAGTTGCAAGGTTCATTGCATGTTGTTTTGAAAGTTGTTCAAAAAGAAGTTTTCAGACAAGAATATCAAAATTTGGTAAATAATGTTCCACTGAACAGAAAAAGCAAACTGATTTCTTTGAATCCCTTCATAGACAATGAACAATTGATTCGAGTTGGTGGTAGGTTGAAACATTGCAATCTTGGTTATGGAAAAAAGCATCCGATAATCTTGCCTGCAAAACACAGACTAACAAGTCTCCTATTTCAACATGAGCATATTAGGTTACTACATTGTGGACCTACTATGCTCCTCTCTAGTATACGAGACAGATATTGGCCTATATCTGGTCGCAATATAGCAAAGAAAACTGTTAGAGAATGTGTGGCATGTTTTGAAGTTCAACCGCTTGCTCCACAATATATTATGGGGAATTTACCCGAATTTAGAGTAAATCAGTATTTTCCATTTTTCAATACAGGCGTTGATTATGCAGGGCCATTTCTACTGAAAGATAGAAATACAAGGGGTGCTAAGCTGATGAAAGGATATGTATGCTTATTCATCTGGTTGAGTACCAAGGCTATACATCTTGAAGCGGTCTCTGAATTGAACACCAAAGGATTTCTTGCTTCTTTGAAACGATTCATTAGTAGGCGTGGAAAACCACTTAATATTTATTCAGATAATGGATCAAACTTTGTAGGAGCAAGTGCTGAATTGAAAAAATTGCAACAATATCTATTAACCGATTCAGAAATTATTAATGATCATTTGGCATCTGACAATATAACATGGCATTTTATACCAGCTCGCTCGCCCAATTTTGGTGGTATTTGGGAAGCTGGAATCAAACAGGCAAAGTTTCATTTAAAACGGGTTGTTGGTAACGCACATTTAAATTTTGAAGATTTTTCCACAATACTGACTCAATTGAATCAATTCTCAATTCCCGTCCACTTTGTCCATTAACTTCCAACCCAGACGACACCAATCCCCTTACTCCTGCTCACTTTCTGGTTGGAAGACGCCTTACTGGTATTCCCGAACCTTCGTATACTGATGTACCTGAGAATCGACTGAGAAGATTTGAGAGGATCCAAAAAATCATTCAACATTTCTGGTCGCGTTGGCAGAAAGAATAAGTACATCAGCGAATTAAAAGTTCGAGTCAAGTGGAAAAACAACGCCCATCAGTTATTGCAGCTAGGCGCGCTGGTGCTGGTGAAAGAAGACAATATTTCCCCTTTACAATGGCCTTTGGGAAGAATCGTCCAACTTCATCCCGGAGACGACGGCGTAACCAGAGTGGTTAGCGTAAAGGTTCGCAACAACGTAGTGAAGAGAGCTATTTCTAAAATTTGTGTTCTTCCAGTTGATTGACAATTTCTTTTCGTTATTATTCATATTCATTTGTTTTCTTATTGAAATGAGTTTTGAAATTTGTGACATATTTCAAGGCGGCCGGCATGTTAGAGACTTTCATAGGTGTTTTGTTTATAATCATCCTATATATTCGTTGAGATGCTTGTTGCTTAGATATGAATTTGTTAGAAATAACTTGTCAAAAATTTAATTTGACTGTCAATAAAAGGGGAACTTTATTCCACAATTCTGACCACAATTCGAGTTATTATTCTACGAGCAATACGAAATACAGTCCACTAGGAACCAAAAGTTCCACCAAGAGCAAAGAACCTAAAGTTCTCAACAGAGCCCTCGTCCTTCGGACTCGGGCACTTTCGCCAAAATATGAAAATAAACTTGCAATTTTTAGATATCACGCTTTCTGCAAAATTATCGGTAATTTTTATGCACTCGTGCAATTATAACCTAATACAGTATACCTACCGATTCGATATATTATTATGGTGAATATTGTGCCGACCAAATATTTTCAATGTAAAACATACGTATTTGCTTACGATGGGGAAATTGCTCCCAAGTATTCCAAACAACGAAAAGAAGACAAACATCAACGTCACGGGAAAAGAGACACGCTACGCAAGTTAACCTTATTGATTGTATACATTTTTGATGAAGACCGACAAGTAAATAGAAATTATATGCACATTAGTCAGAATACTGGAAAAGACAGGTGACTATATTCAGGCTGAGATTATGCTAGACAACTTTCAACCAGTAAAAAAGGTTTTTTTCCTTCAGTTTGGTTAGTAGAGCCTGAAGCCCTACCTCATACACTTTGATATATGTTGAAGGTTTGTTTATTGAGAATGGTTATTTGTTCAACTAGTACAAAAAATACATGTTTTCGGGACAAGTTTGAGAGTTGCCGCGTTTTTGTACCAGTTGGGCAAAATTTAATCCACAACCGCCAATTTTGAAAAATTGGTAGGTAGCAGCAGTTCTAAGCTAGCATCACTATCAATATCCTTTTTTCGGTCGATTACTAAATATTCTGCTTCAAGACTCGTTGTGATGAATATTTATAGAACAGATGAATTTGAATTCAAATTTTCATCATGTCAAATTCTTGTGACAGATTAGTGGTTGAAGTCATTTCATTTTTGTAATAGGTCGATTCTCCACATTCCGGAACAATAACCATAGTAACCAAGCAATATCCTGAAATAACCTACTTTTTTACAGAATGATTGAATATAAGAGATAAACACCTTTATTTCTTGAACGAGATAAACATTTGATATATTCATTATCTTTGTTACAATTAACAAAACAACAATGACATTTATTTGTGTTGTTTAATGACGTCTAGCGATACGGTTTCAAATGTGTTGTTATGGTGACTTGATACAATGCAATTACCGCTGTAAGTTTTCGATAATTGCATTGCTCTTATGGGACATTTTATATATGAGGGAAATATTCGGTTGTAATTGCACGAGTGCATGAAAATTACCGATAATTTTGCAAGAAAGCGTGATATCTAAAAATTGCAAGTTTATTTTCATATTTTGGCGATTTTTTTTTACAAATTATGAAAATAACCGAATGCAATTTGTATAAGATATCACGCTTGAATACAAAATTATCTGGTCATTTTCAGGCACGAATGTAATTTATTGGAATATTTCACGAATAAAGATTTATACTTTCCCCTATAGATTGTATGGAGCACTTGCCAAAACGCGAAATGTTTTTCTATTTTTGAAGTCTATTTGGCATTTATTCGTGTTGTTTACTGACGTCTAACGATACGGTTTCAAATGTGTTGTTATGGTGACTTGATACAATGCAATTACCGCTGTAAGTTTTCGATAATTGCCTTGCTCTTATGGGACATTTTATATATGAGGGAAATATTCACTGTTATAACGCATATACATAGCACTTGAAACTTTTTGTAGGGATCAATAACCCTAACACCAAACTGAAATTATTTGAGTCCGTGCAAAGCTCACTGTTTAATTATCTGAAAATAGAACTTTCAACGGGTGATGATCAACTGTTTTGCCAAATATGCGTCAAACTAACTGACTATTATAGGAAGTATAGCTCAGGCACCAGACAATCTAATAGTAACACTGATGCTCTTCAAACTTGACTCAACCTCTGGCGAAAGCACCCAACCCTTACGAAGATTCGAAATAGATGAGCAATTCAATCTAGCAGACCACAATTGAAATCAGCACTCAGTCATTGTTCACTGTGGTTCTGTCGTTGAATCTGGTCATTATTACTCATTGGTCGAAGACGAAACTGACTGGTTTAAGTTTGACGATAGTTGTGTCCTTAGGAGACACCCCACATTGGCAGATCAAGATCTTCAGAAGATGTGGTGCTGCAGGTTTTTCCGGATTTTCCTGCATCTGAAAAAGCAAATGCGCCACTGGAACGCCAATTAATTTTATTTTTGTTGTAGTTTCATAATTTATATTACTTTCGTTTCATTGTTAACAATTATTCTGATTAATTTCTCAGCGATTAATTGAAAAGCAGGTTAAAAAGGACATAGTCTTTTTTCACCATTCATGCTATTTTGTTTTGCTATTTCTATACTATCATCTGCGTAAGCATTCGCATGACACAAGGCTACTTGATGCATGAGAGTATAGAAATAGTAAAATGTAAAAATAGCATGAACGGTGACAAAAGACTTATATCCTTTTCAGCCTGCTCTTCAGTTTATTGCTGGGGAATAAATCAGAATAAGCAGTAATAACAGAAGTTCATATCAGACCAAAAATCTTTGCAGATAGTTGCTGCACCACCTGTAAATTATAATAATATATTACACACCGAGGTGGGAAGTGATTCATTCCTGTCGTGAGATCAGTTAGTTATGTTCTCGAGACAGGAGTGAAACTTGCTACCGAGGTTTGTATACTATTTTATTTACAATCATCATATTTCGATAAAAATCAATAAATCGCTGTTTCGTTCTGAACATATCTAAAATATTACATTTAACGACAAATTACGAAAAACGCGGTTTTCTCAGAATAATCAAGTAGATATATTGTTCCCGTGACTACGGGGTATACAATTGCCACCAATATAAATGAATGTCAGATTAAGTCAATAAATGACAGATAAAGTCTAGAATAGATGAAACGAGGGCGGGAAGTAGAGGTGTGTAATGTGACACATCCCAACTTTCAATGATGTTATACTTTGTTCAACCATCCTTTGCCGTTACGTCATAATCGGTGACGTATTCTGCTGTTTTACGTTTGTCTTATATTAGTTGAATATTATTTTACACTCAACCTCAAAATTATTATTAGTATGTACCTATCTGCAGAATACATCGCATACACTAGTGTTCCTATTGCATATTGATGTATGATATAAATCGATGATCCTCGAGCAGAAACATGTCCGGCATGAACTTTGATTTTGTAGTCTTTATCTGTTACAATTTCACTGGTAGTTAGTTTTTGATCAGTTCTAATAGATATTTCTGGAGCATCAGCAACACGCTATAGAATTAAATAAAATCAAATCAATAAAGACTTACATTTTGCATAACATAGGTAGATACATACGTTGTAGACTGCATTTAACGGTGAAAGCGGCACTCCAGCATATCTTTCTCTTTAGTAGTCAATTAACTTCAAATTTAAGCTTTGCTCTTTCTCATTATACCGGAAAGGCATTTTGACAATGAAAAATTAACTGAAAAAGGCGAAAATGACCAGAAATACTAAACAAATCAAACTATGACAACTGAACTGTCAAAAATGACAAATAAAATTCACATCGACATTAGACATACGTTAATGACGTCATAATTCCGTCTCATCCATTTCATGAGTGAGAGATGAAGTTGGACAGCGTATGACGTAACGGCAAAGGATGGTTGAACAAAATATAGTAATGACAGCATTACATATATGGTTGTAATAGTATATTATGCAACGATCGTGTAATGATGGTTATTAATACATGAGCATAAACCGGGATACGAAACGAGCCGAAGGTGAGTTTCGTATGGTTTATGCGAGTGTATTAATAACCATTACATGAGAGTTGCATACGCTATTTTATCTACACCCAATAAATAATGAAGAACTAAAAATAATATATTATTAGGTATTTTTATTGAACACAATAATAGTAGGTAATCAATCGCATTTCTTTGAAGAATTCTACAAAATTATAATTAATGGTATATCCACGGAAAATACAACAATGAGAGATGAAAAGAAGAAAGAAATGAAAAAAAAATTCTGCCGAGGTCAGGAATTGAACTCGGACGTAACTGGCCACTGACGGCGCTGTTGACCACTCGGACACGACAGCTCGTAGAATTAGGTGTGAAATAAAAACATATGTTTTGCATTTGTCAAATGAAAAATACAATCCTTTCGATTGAATTTTTTGCCTGTCTAAGACATCTGTGGAGGGTCGCTGGTAATTCTTCTATATCACTGCTATAAGACATTATCATACGATTATCGAAAATTGACTGAATTCTTCAAAAATTCAATACCTACTGATTTTGACTTGACAAACGTCAAAATGCAATGCTTGCACATCATGCTTGATTGAAAAATAATGGGTTTCGATTGGTTGAAAATCTGTATCGTAATGAAAATCTGTATCGTAATGGATTTCATTATAAAACGGGTTGTGGGCATATAAGTGTATCATTAGAGTACGGGTGTAGATAAATAAACTATATAAATAGCTAACGCTCCTTAAGATGCTAACCTTGTTAACGAAACGCTCATCGAGGGCAAATGATAGCGGTTTGGTGTTAAAATAATTCATTTCTACAAAAAGTTTCATATGCTACGTATATACTGAGAATGTGAAATTGGGTTAAAATGAAATCGCAATGATTCTCTCTTGAGACTGCGCAAAAAACGCCCCAGTCCTCGTTGAAAAAAGACGGTCGTTTTAATTTTCCTACCTGCGTATAATACGGCATAATTAGCTTTGCGGGCACTGAATAATTAATAGTCGAGCTCACGATATTAGCGGTGGCGCTCTCTCCGACTATTCCCCGGACTTCGTTCGTGCCGGCACTGGCTCGACTCGAAACAACTTTAATTTGAAAAACATTTATTTACCCGTGGGCACTGGCGTGTTCCGCTTCTGCCTTTTCCCACTATTTTTCGCCGGAACAGAAGTAATTTTTCGGAATGAGCGAGCAAAAATTTTAATAACCGAATCCACTTGTGTATGAAATTATCTTTACGTTTGCGTTTCAAGTTCATATCGCAGACTTAATATCTTTTTGAAATGTTCATTCTCGTCTGGGAACGTTTGCAAATCGAATGGCAGAAATTGGATTGGTCGTGGAATTGGAATGCAACGAAGTGTTTATTTACGATGAAAAAGTTCGGGAGAGAATGTTGTTATTGTTAACCAACATGCATGAAAACATCAAATTTATACGTGAATTCCTGTTTAAATGCAAATATCTCTTGTTGGTAATCTTCGTAATTGACATTTGTCAAATATTTAAAATCTGACATAACATTTTGTCCTTCAGGAAGGGCAGCCATCCGCGATCCATATCAAGCGAACTCATAGATATGCATTCTTCACCAAACAGCATGATGTAAGCAGATTCCTTCAATTTTCATTTCCTGCCATTGCTCTCTTTCGTCAAAATTTGTGTCGTTCCATTCTACTGTGTGATCTCCATCGCCAGTAAGAATGGGTTCTGATAATTTAGAACCACCTACCTATCTGTTCCTAATGAGCATCTTGTGTTCACTCTTTCGCACTTCCAATGATCGAAACGTTTCATCGATATATTTTCGACCGCAGGAACGAATAATTTGATTAATACAATTTTTTGTTTTCCGTTGTGTTGTTTGGTTTGTGTCAGTAATGACCGTGAAGTATTTGTCGTTCTGAATGTTGTTCTAACATTATACCTGTTGCCGATCCGTTTTATCTTTTCAAACAAACGAGGGACATAAGGTATAATGTTTGATACAGGTTGTGTATTTTGTGTAGGTTGTATATCTTTATTGTGGACTGTGTTCGGATTTTCAATTTATGTTAAAGTTTTTTCTATGATTTTTCTGGATATCCATTTTCTTTCAGTACTGATTTTATGAAGGCATTTTACTATACCTTTCTTGACACTTTTGTGGTGGTTTGAGGTGTAGTGAAGATATCTGTTGGTATGTGTTGTCTTTCGATATACACTTGTGTCTACATGACGTGTCGATTTCTTTATCATTACATCTAGGAATGGAAGTTCATTGTTATTTTCTGTTTCTAATGGGAACTACATTGTTGGTTCTTGTTTGTTAATATGTTCCAAAAACGTGTCAAGTTCATTTTGACCATGACTCCATATAGCACAAACATCAACATATCTCAACCACACCTTTGGACCATCTGGATAACTTTCTATGAAAGAATCCTCAAAATACTAATATATAAATATTACTAAGAATTGCAGAATGTGGTGAACCCATAGCCATACGAAATTCTTGTTGATAAAAATCATTTTTGAATCGAAAATACTTTTTTCTGTAGAAAGTTTTAAGATATCCATGATCGCATCTACATTCAATTCTGTTCTATTGATCAGTGTTCTATCATTCTCTAATTTGGAACGTTGCAGAACAGACTTTCTATATCGAAACTCACCAACTTGTCTTCAGCTTGTATGTCAATTTAATCTAACTTTTCAATTAGATGTGAAGTATGTTTTATGAAACTATCACCATAACCCGATAGAGGTTTCAATATTTGGGGTATGTATCTTGCTAGCTTTAGGCATGAAAATTCAATGGAACTCACAATAGTTCTAAGAGGATGATTTAGTATGTGTATTTTTGGTAAGCTATAAAAATGGGGTGGTTTACTATAATGATTAATGAGTTGTGTGCGATCTGTTTCGGAAGTGTACTAGCACCAGAGTCCGCCAACAAACTTGCTGAGGGACGTCGGAAACAATGTCCAGTATAAAGATGGGAATCAGGCAAATTTAGGAATTCAGTAATGTTGGCAGGCATCTTACCAAATGTGTTGATTCCAACTGGAATCCTGGCACATTTATTTTTAATGCATTTTACAGTTCCTCTCGACGACAGGCTCCAAAAACACCAAAAATCGCAGCAACGTTCTGCGTTAGACATATTTCGTCCGGGGCTTCTGCGAGAAATTTTCGATTTGTTCACTTGTCAATACTTTTGACTTTTTCGATCGATATCCTTCACCCTTTCGCTTCAAAAAAGACACAAGCTTGTAATATCTGCTTATGTCATGATTATTTATGTTCATCATCGACTTCAACATAGAGTAATTCGACCAAAGCGTTGACGATTTCCATATTTTGGACTTTTCTTCAAAGTACGCAAGAAGCCCTTTTTCACTGGCCTCCTTGCCACTGACATTTTTCTGATCACACTATTTCAAGAAACGATCGTATGAAAACTCGTACTGTCGCTTTGACTTACTAGGCAATAATTCAAAAGCAGCTTTAGTGGCAGCTTCTTCAATTTCCGGCGGTAAAAATTCATTTTCTGGATCACTTTCCATCGAGGAACGAAGAAACGAGGAAAAATTATTCGTGATTTATTGACGTTAGTTGTCAACAAAGACAAATCAACAAATTCTTATTTGGTTGCTTTGGCAACTTGTTTCATGAATAGATTAGAATGATTTTTTTGCGAGTAACCGGGTTACAAATGGTAACGATTTTCAGTAACCGGTTGTATTTTAGCGATATGCGGTAATAGAGGGGAAGTTATTTATTACCGTGTTATTGAAAACGTAACCTTGCTCGACAGCAGGGTTATAGGCGGTTGAGAAGATGATAAAAACGACAGAGGAAGAAAAACACAATTGTAGACAGTTCACAGTGCAGTTAGCATGCAACTGGCTGAAAGTGTATTTTATTATTCGAAATAGTTGGAAAAACGAAAAACGTATTTTCATGATACTGGTTCGACTTAATCTTATGATCTATTGGCATCCTTAAATGAGTTTCACATGTTTCTCCTATTGGTAATCGAGAATCTCAATCATTAATCAAGTTCAAAATGTGGAAATATAAATTATTGTCACTTTACGAAGAAATCTTCGAAAACAACTTGATAATTCAATATTTCCATATTCATAAAACTTTCAAAATGAATAGTAAACAATAACAACATAACCTCACTGTTTTTCATTCAAAATCAAAATATAACCAAATCTTTAACGCACGTTTTTGCGAAATCAAGTTTGTGTTACCAGTTTCGAAATTTCGTGAAGTGGTGGTTATAACTTGACGGTTACCGACTTTTGTAACCGGGTTACTCGCAAAAAAATCATTTAGATGAAATTGGATTTAAAACTGATAATCTCGAGGCTATTATTTTATCAATTAATTAATGTAAAATAGCTATGCGTTAATTTGGACTTTTAATGGTGTTTGTAGGAAAGAGAGAATATGGTATACCTGCTAAAAGTGATTTTATTTTGTTTGAAGGGATGGAACACTCCGCCTTCGACGTCGTGTCCCAAACTTCCCTTCTCACAAAATAAAATATCACTTTTAGCACTTATATCATAAATAACTATTATATAACTGATTATGGAAGTAAGGCGTTTCGACATATCGATCAATACTAAAACTGCCACTTGATGTCAAAATCAGAAAAATTAACATTTCATCAATCAAGCTCATGAATTTCAATTATTAATTTCCCGTCATGATGACAATAAAAACGTTTCCTCGTGATATAATCACTGGAGACATAATCACCACAGACCCTTCATTCCAAGAACATTACGGATAATTATGAAGCGAGATATTCAAATAAGAAAAAGAAAGTAAATCAATGACAGGAAGCCCGCAAAGGACGAATAAAAAGGAAAATCGCATTTGTAGAGTCGGAAAAAACTCCAAGACTACAATACCTGCCGTGCCGAATGCCCATAACGAAGTGGACATCGCTAGGCCTATTCCGACGATTGTTCTTTCGTTTACTGCTTTCCGACACGCCACGTTTTATATTGTATCACTCCGCCATCAGATCGGTATTATCTTCGTGGCTCAGGCCGAAAATATACACGAAAACGGTTCTCTCTTTGTTTGAAATACAATTGCAGTGTCGTTGTTTATGCTGCTCTTAGGTTTCATTTTTAGGTAGTACTTTGTACCGAAACAAATCCTCACCCTAGCAGATTTTAATTCGTACAAACAAAATTGTCTATTTTTCTCAAAAAAAAAACCAACCGAACTTCACTGTTTATTTGAATTTGGACCTTTTGTTTGTTTGTTTGTTATAAGATGAAACTGTGTGTTATTTAATATTTTCATAAAGCCTTTTCGACTTTGACATTTACAAAAATCAATAATATTATTAAAATCGTAGAAAGAACTTCAACTTATAATATTGTGTTCGTCTTTTGACAACTAGATGGCGAAACGCGAGGTTAATTTCGCTCATTATTTTATTCAACCAGTAACAAAGTTTCAATAATTGTGGGTTGCCTAACGATTATTTTCAAGAAATAATTTGAATCTGCATTCATTTCGAGCGTTGTACAAAAAAAAGTTCGAATCCTCACATACAAAAACTCTTGAACTTTTTTTTGACTAGTGTTCTTTATCGCTGATTTACGGCCTTTCTCTCCGTGAGCTTTGAACAGAGTAACACCTATTGAAAATTAGATTGTCGTAATTATTGCGTAATAAAGTTTGAGCCATTCGGCAAAAGGGAGAAACTGATCGTTATCAGTCAACTACTCGATGCAGGTCATTTTTTGTAGGTAAGTTGCATTAACTGTATGAATTTGAACGTTTAAACTTGCTTTTGCTTTTATGCATGTAATTTTTCGCTCTTGGCTATTTCGTCATATGTACCTACCAGTTGTTGAAATAAAGTCAAACTACTTTTCTTTCTTCATAAAACATTTATATTGATGTATGATATTGATTTATAATTAATTGTTTGCCTTCTGTGCATGTATGAATTGCTAATTGTTAACCATGTCATTCAAAATTTTGATATTAACATTCTCCACATTTTTTGTAGCGTATAACTAAAGCAATCGAATATACGAGATTTTTCAACGCCACCTCTTGAATTTTATTAACCAGCCAACCCACACCCACTTCTCGTTGAGCCTACATCTGGTTCAGCACATCTTCGGTTGCTATGACCACCTTTTTTTTGATTTTGTGTGTGTGGAATTTACGTAATTCGGTCTCCTCTACAAAATATCCTTATGAAATTAGCGTATATTTTCGGAGATACAGGTCCATTTTGTTGTAAAACTTCACAATTTTTCGCATCAAATTCCTGTGGTTTGAACACACAAAATTCGTCCTTCTTCTGATCAAACATCACATACACTCTTTTATTTACTCGTTTTCAAAAAATTTTAGTAGGAAAAACCATTAGTTTTTCAAAGAATGCATTCATTTTCAAACCCTAACCAATTTGTTGTGATCGCAGTGTTGCCGCTCTCATTGTTATTGTTGAGAAATGAATGTATTAATGTTGAGTTTTGTAGAAAGTTGGATTTTTTGAAAAATTAATTTTTTCTGCTTAAAAATGTTGAAAACGAGCGAATAAGAGAGTGTATGGTGTTTGATCAGAAGAAGTACGGATTTTGTGTGTTCAAACAACAAAAATTTGACGTGAAAAATTGTGGAGTTTCACAACAAAATGGACCTGTATCACCGAATATATACGAGACCGCCGCAAGTTACATTAGGATATTTTGTAAATTTTTGGCATAGAAGTGGCACTTTGCGGCTCACTAATGTCAAATTTCAGGTATTGTGAGAAATAATCATGTTTACGAACGTGAAACTATGCAGAAAAGCGGGTTTTGGATTGTGGTTTGAGAAGAAAATAGTTGCTTATCATTATCCAAGGAAAAAAGTATTACATTTCAGTTCGATGTTGTCAAAAAACAAAATACTTAGAGCCAAAATCTAATATTTTTCCGTGTATAACATGTATCATGACAATACATTGTAGATATTCAGAAAATTATCGGTGTGAATTTGAAATTTTCAAAATACTTAGTTGTTCTTTTATCGAATATTTCCATCGTATGTTAAAAACCCATATGAAGCGGGACATTTTCGACCAATTACAGCGATAAATTCCCGGCGGGACATTTTCGGGCTGGTAAATACCCGGTAGGTATCGAAAAATACCCGCTCGGTCCGTGTATCTATAGTAACGATTGTTAAAATGTACATTTGTCATCTTGACAGGCATAAATACTGAATTTTAAACATCGTTGTTTTAACTCCGGAAATATTCTACCGAATTACACTCGTGCATCAAAATGAACCTGATAATTTTCCATTCAAGCATGTTGTCAGTAAAAAAACTGCATTCGGTTATTTTCATATTTTGCTAAAAGAGCCCTTCTCCTTCGGAGTCGGGCTCTTTCGACAAAATGTGAAAATAAACCCATGCAGTTTTTAGACAACATGGTTTCATGGAAAATTATCGGTAATTTTGAAGCACTTGTGTAATTACTCCCAATAAATAGACCCACGTTGCTGAGGAAACCTTCAAAGTGCACAAATATCTGTCAATGTGATTTGATTTGAAAATTGCGAAATTAGTTTTCAGTGGTTATTTTGGATAATATAAAGTAAAAAATGTCTGATTCTCTAATCCACCTTTACTTATGTGTAAACAGTGATAGAAAGAAAAGTGTCTTTTTTTGTGATTGAAAGCAAAAATGTACGGGCACTTAGAGTTTGATTGTGAGGGGGACACATTTTGGACATATTCTTCATCATATGCATTCAACCCCCTAGGGAGGAGGTGACCCAACCCTAAAATTTCAAATGTAAAGTCTGGTCGAATGATAAATACATCAAGTGAAGAGGCACAACATTATCTTTCTATGACACCCTATTTATTGAAATTTTCTTGAAGAATCAATGTGAAAACGGCGTTAAGACCGTTAATCCAATAATTTTGGTATCGATGAATGATACAAATGAATTTTAGGTATTAGGAATGAAAACATTTATAATTGTGGTAGGTTTCAACGTTTGATATCTGTAACGGTGCTTTGTTCATCTCACGCTTTTCATCATTTGCTTCCTTCTTTGATCTTTGAAATGGTACTATTATATCACTTTTTACATGATTTCCTTTACCTGGTTCCTTACTGTTTTGGTGGTGTATGCATAAAAAAATAAATAAATATTACGTACTTATTGGAAAATGTGAAAAATGGCCGAATCTCCAAAGACGTGTGTAGAGCTCGCGCGGTCCAAAAGTTGCAAAAAGTGTAAAAATATTGCCTTAACTGGCAAAAAGTGCATAAAATGTGACACAGTTACTCATAACAGCTGCGTTAAATATTTAAAAAACATAATACAAATTGACAACGAGCGTATAATATGTTGTGAAAACTCAGTGAGCGATATGAAGGTCACTGATGACAAGGATGCCACTTTCTATGATGCCAGCGACGATCTCGTCACAGAGGACAAAAAGGTAGACATTGCCATCGTTAATTATATGCTTAAGCAGAAAGACACATTGATATTTGAATTGAGGGAAAAAATTGAAATTCTCAAGTATCACATTCAGCTAATTAGTGGAGGGATTGCACAAAAAACAAACATTCCTTCACCGAACATTCTAATTCCGACACCAGCAAAAAATGATTCTTCAGAAAAACTACCAGAGCAAGTACAGACCATTGACGAAGTAAGCAACCACAAAAACGCTTCCAATAATAAACAAGGGAATTCCCTGAAAATAAATAAAAGCGATGTTGCCTCTGCAATAATGCAGGAGGAAACTAGAGCTAAAATGAGTGAAATAATAAATCTGGGCAACCATCCACAAGAACATGGCTCCAGCCAAGGACATACCGAAACGATTTCTACGGAATCGACCCAGTGGAAGACGGTTGAGAGAAAGCGAACAACTCGCTATAATAATAAAAATAGGCGCAACTTAATCATTGGTAATAATACGGATGATGCTAAGGTGAAAGGAGTCCCCAAAACTGTGACGTTACATGTCACTAGAGTTGATACTGGGACAACCATTGAATCTCTTCAAGAGATGCTGAAACCACACTTTCCAGAAGTTTTCTGCGAGAGAATTGATTCTAAATTTCCGGAAATATATTCTTCTTTTAAAGTGAGAATCAGAGAGGACAACTTCAAGAGAGCAATGGATCCCAAGTTATGGCCCTCAGGTTCATGTATAAGCCGTTTTTTAGAGAGGAAAGCAATAGTGAGAGGGGAAAAATGATGTTCACTCCCCAATTTCTTTCTTTGAATATCCAGAGTTTGAATCAGTGCAAACTTGACGAGATCAGTTTGGATATTGTTGACATCAATGTTATGGTGATATGTCTAACGGAAACGTGGTGTACGGAGGAATCAGTGAATTCCTGTCACCTCAACGACTTCCATCTACGTAGCCACTTTTGTCGAAAGGAGAGGAGAGGAGGTGGCGTTGCAATATTGACTAGAAGTGAGTTGTCAGTGACACATCTGGACCTGAAAAAATACTGTGTTGAACAAGACTTCGAGATATGCGGTATTTCATGTAAGTTAGATTTAGGCCAAACGATTATTTTGTGTTGTTATAGGGCACCTACTGGTGATGTTAATGTGTTTTTAGAAAGATTGTATGACGTCCTTTCCCGCACCTACAAACCTAAATATGATATGATGGTTTGCGGCGATTTTAACATTGACTGTTATAATGGGTACAATAAGAATTTTAAAAGACTATGTGATATTTTCAATTGTTTCAATTTATTACCTGGAGTAGGTTGGCCAACTAGAGTAACGCTTAGTACGGTGTCAGCGATTGATCATGTATTCTCCAGTTTTGATAATGGAACATGCTGTGTGGTTGATAATACTGTGTCCGATCACCGAACTGTGCTGTTCGATTGCGGAGAAATATCAGAAGACTCGGCAACGTCGTGGGAAATGAAAAGATCCTTCAGCGACGAGGCTGTTATTTCTTTTGCAGATGATTTATTAGGTGAAGTTTGGGATGACCTTATGGGTTCGTCTGATATGAATATTGCCTTCCACAATTTCTGGTTGATTTTCTCCTACTATTTTGAAAAACATTTTCCAAAACGTAAACAATATTTCAATAATAAAAATAACAACAAGTGGATTAATAGTAATGTAATAAGGTCAAGTCGGGATTTAAAAGATTTGTATAATCTCAAAATTGCATTTCCTGAGTTAAATACTCTGTATAAAAATAAAAAACGAGAGCACTCGAAATTAATAAAGTCAACTAAAAAAATGTATTTTCAAAATCGAATACAAAGTTCAGATAATATTCCCAAAATGGCATGGGAAATTGTATCTCATTTAACTAATAAGTTTAGGAGTGAACCCAAAAATATTGTATTGAAAAATAATGATCGTGTGGAAGAGTCAACAGACATAGTGGTAAAAATGTTCAATCATTATTTCAGAGATGCTGCAAGAGATATTATAAATAAAATAGCTAAAAGTGATGTGGATTACGAGTCATATTTAAGGAACATTTCATCACCCTCAGAATCACTATATCTAACTCCATATACAGAAGATGAGCTGTATAGTCTTCTACATTGTAAACTAAAAAATAAATATTCTGCTGGCTTTGACGAAGTCCCAGTTCTTATCTTGAAAAAATGTTTGCCATCTGTAATTAAACCATTGGTTCATCTTGTTAATCTATCGTTTACTTCGGGGATATTTCCAGATTCATTAAAAATGGGAAAAATCATTCCAATTCACAAAAAAAATTGTCGTCAGTCATTGGAAAACTATAGGCCTGTAACCATCCCGTCGTCGTTCTCCAAGATATTTGAATATGCCTTTCTCAATCGGATGTTACCGTTCTGTGAATCGTATAATATATTCACTAAAAATCAACATGGTTTCATAAATAAAAAATCAACCACAACGGCAATTCATTCATGCTACAGTGAAATTGTCAACTGTCTAGAAGCAGGAGAGTGTCCTGTTGGGATATTTTGTGATCTCAGCAGGGCATTCGACTGCGTAAATCATGATATATTAATAAATAAACTGTATAAGTATGGCATACGAGGCATTCCGCTATCTTGGTTATCAGATTATCTTTCCGACAGGAAACAGTTTGTTGAAATTAATAAAAACAGATCTGATATAATTTCTACATATCTGGGGGTTCCGCAAGGATCTATTTTAGGCCCAATATTGTTTTTATTTTACGTGAATGACTTGGAAACCTCTATCACAGCTAAATCAGTGACGATGTATGCCGACGATACCTCAATTATCGTTTCAGATGAGTCCGATTTTCGGTTGAAAGAGAAATGTACTGATGCTTTTCGATGTTTAAATTCATGGTTCTCAGCGAACAATCTTTATCTGAATATAAATAAAACCGTTCTGATTCGTTTTCATAATAGGTAGAAATATTGTATGCCAATCAGTTTTTCCTTTGAGGAGAGTGGGGATTGTCTGGTTACGGATGGTGAAAGCACAACATTTTTAGGACTACAAGTTGACCAATATTTAGGATGGCACAATCACTGTGAATCCCTAATGAAAAAAATGAAATCAATAATATTCCAACTAAGAAATCTGAGAGAAGTATTAAATGCTGATCAGTTGCTGACGCTGTATTATGCACAGGTAGAGACAAGACTACGATATGGTTTATGTTTCTGGGGATTGTCTTCCTGTTGGAATGATGTATTCATAATGCAAAAAAGGATAGTAAGAACTATGAAAAATGTATCCCCTCGTGTATCATGTAAGGATTTATTCATTCATTTTGAGATACTGACCTTACCGTGTCTTTTAATATATGAATTATGTGTGTATGTTTTTAAAAATGATAATCATCAATTTTCACTCAACAGGTCTATTCATAATGTTAACACTCGCCAGAGAAATAATATGTATATACCATTTGCTAAAAGCAATCTGGCCTATAAGTCTCCCAATTTCATGGCGCCCAGAATATTCAATCATCTACCTATAAATATTAAAGATTGTGCTACCCTAGCTTCATTCAAATATCGCCTTAAAGAATTTTTACGAAAAAACAGTTTCTATAGTATTGATGAATACTTGTCCCATTAGTATTTTAGTAGTATGTAAGTAGTTGTAATGTAATTTGACGTCTCCTATACAATGTTCATTTGTCAAAAGGAAATAAAGAGTATGTATGTATGTATGTATGTAAATCTAATTTTACCTCGTAACACACTCGGTCAATTATAAAAAATGTTTTTATTTAATTCTACACTTATATTAGTATCTTTAACAATATTCGTTTTAGTAATATGCTACTCAACATATTGTGTATAGAGTAAATTAAAGGTAACTTTGTCAGGTAACTAGAGTAATATATTATGCTCAAGTAAGTAACTAACTATTTCTAATTTTCGTTCTATTTGCTTGAGGTTTCTTTTTCATTTGGAGAATCCGACGGTTTGGATTTAACACCAGGGATTGCCTTCTTCTTCGTGTGTACTGAAAATGAAAAAAAGAAAATTAATGAGTATCATCTGCTGAACTCTTAGCAATTGACTATATCTATTTGAACCTCATTTGACACAATCATGAATAATTTCATTGAACCAATCCTGTCTGAATTAATGCATTTTGTTTTTTTTCACCAGTATGAAAAACTTCTGGAACTGAAGTCATATAAAAAATATAACCAAACATCATCTTGAAATGTGAAGTTGTTTTAGAAATCTCAATGGATATTGGCCATATCCTCTCTTGTTGTACAAACTTCTATTTTTGCACAGTCCAGCTTTCTCAATTACTTGCGGTCATTCGTTGCAATTTGAGCAACGGAAAATGGTGGCAAGAATATATAAATTAAGCTTTCAACTTTTCAGTTTTCTGGTGGAAATTGATTTATTTGAATCGGAGGAAAATATGATCGTGCAAAAAACTCCATGACATTACTGAATCTTTCACAATCATGTCGCATGACCAAACAACATTTTAAGTTGTAGTATCCCAAGGACATTGATAATTTGCGAAATCTTATCGGTTTTCGAAGACACGTTATTTGGTAAGAGTCCGACGCCAAAGGCGGAGGGCTGTTGCCTAAACGTACTTGAGGAAGTTGAAATAAAATTATGAGCTATTTATCAATATTCTAGAGATATTCGGTGATTTTTTTTCCCAACAGGACTGTGACATATAAGAAATGAATTGACTTGATGAAATATCAAAGACCTTGTGTCAACCTCATGACATAATTGATGACTAACTGTGAAAACAGCACATGGGTAATCATCAGTGTGATGTTGGTTTCATTGGTTATTTAGAAACACTGACTAGAAATGTAGGAATTTGACAGAATGATTTTTCAACCAATAGATTCCAAGGAAAGTCACTGGCTGTACGTACAAAAGAGAAAGAAATTTTCATACAGGTAGGAAATATATGTAAATTTTCAAAATATCGCAAAAGGCCTGTGAATAGTTTTTGAAAAAAAACCTAATTTACCTGTGATCAGGTGGACCGGACCTTCGGGTTTTTTCGATTTTTCATCTTTATGGGTTGAGGGCAGGTTGAATCCAAATCCTACTTGATATACTGGAAGGGGTATTACCGTTGACGAAACTGGTACTAAATCTGGAAAAGTACGTGATATAAAAGCATTTGTAGGGACATTCATTATTATTATTTGAAGAGTTGATGAGCGGCAATGCCGATGAAACTACTTTATTTTTTTGATATTCTTTCACATTGGAATTTGATGCTTTTTTTGAAATTGTCGTTAGTGATGAAGTATATTTTCACTCCATCTTTTTGTATATGTTTCTGTCTGGCCCATTATTTATTTTACTATCAATGTGTATAACCAAAGGTCTTGTTCCGTTTGTGATATGGAAAATTGTGATATTTGATATGAATGTGGTAAAAAAAAAATCTTGAAAATAGATTATGAAATGAATACCTCTTCCGACATTCAAAGGGTGGTAATACTTCGATCGCTGTGAGCACCTCTTTTTTATTTCTTTTCGTGGAACTCACGTAATTCAGTCTCCCCTACAAAAAATCCCAATGGAATTTTCGGCCGTCTCCAACACACTATATTCGTCCCTCTTCTGATATAACACCACACAGTCTCTTATTTACTCGTTTTCAACATTTTCAAACAGAATAAACGATTATTTTTTCAAAACATTCAACTTTGTCCAAAAGTCAACATCAATACATTCAGTTCTCAACAATAACAAGGAGAGTGGCAACACTGCAAATACATTTTTTTCGACTGTCATTGCACTATGACATCACATCAAATTGGTTATGGTTTGAAAATAAATGCATTCTTCGAAAAATTAGAGTTTTTTCTGCGTAAAAATTTCGAAAATGAGTGAATGAGAGAGTGAGTGGTGTTTGATCAGAAGAAGGACGAATTTTGTGTGTTCAAACAACAGAAATTGTATGTCAAAAATTGTGAAGTTTCACAACAAAATGGACCTGTATCTCCATAAATATACGAGACCGCCGAAAGTTTTATTTGAATTTTTTATAGAGGAGATCAAATTACGTAAGTTCCACAGAAAAATCAAAAAGAGGTGCTCATAGCAAACAAAATATTACCTAAAGGGTTATAATTTCTCAGGAAAGGTAGAGCCCCGCGTTGTAACATTCAAGATTCGTATCATACGAGTATAAATATAAATATTCCATTCAAAATTAACCGGAGTGTGGACTTACGAACACTTACCCTATTTTCAACCGGAGTTCAATTTTGAAACAATGCGAAAAGTCCAACCCATTATTATTATTTAACCTCGAAATCCACTCATATTCAGGCATTTCTGGTTTATATTTGATGTAATATTCAGAGCTCTCTGATGGGAATAACCCCATCCATTCGGGCGAGATTGTAAAAGTGTTATTTATTCATCCACACAACGGGTCGGTGATTTCGGTATTGAATAAACTAATGTATGTGGGTTCATACTTTGCCGCGGATCTGGCTTCACTTTTTGTTAATACCGGAGTTCACTGACCCACTGCAAAATTATTTTTGTTTTCGGCTTCAGTAGAATACTGCTCTGTCATAAATGTTCTTGAAAGAACAATGAGGCACATTGTAGGTCTTGAATTTCATTTCCTCACTAAATAACACAATGACTTCTTTGTGTTACAGTTGTAGTGTGTCTTCAATTTCATTTTTTCACATAATGTACCAATGACTTCATTTTGTTACAGTTGTAGTTATTATTACACTATAGGTCACATTTCCATGGAATATCACATTTCAGGCAATGACAGCTCTATCTACTTATAATTGTACCTAAATGGAGATTTTGAATGACATTGAATTTGAGGTTTATGTTTTCATCTCTCCTTTCATGATGCTTTTGAGTATTGATGAGACATAAAAAATTAGCAGTGATCGAAATGTATAAGGTTAATCGCATCATTTAGGAAGAAAGTATTGATTTCCAAGCTGGTCCTCAGGTGAAAAATCTTGGGTGAAAACTATCAGACATATATTGATATCGTTTTGTATTTATTTGATGATCTATAATATTATTGAATAGTGTTGATTTCTATAAAAAGTGTTCATCGAACAATCAGCCTAACTATTCTAGTACAGGAAACACGATTGTTGAAGTGGCTGTCTTGAAATACACAAAAACCACAAGAGGCGTGAATACTCTCTTGTTATAATCAATAGTTTTTTTCATCCAGTAATCATGCGAACCCATGAAATATTATATGGAAATGACTTGGGTACAATACAATAGTTGTATGAAGGTTTGTTAGCTTATTTCATGATCTATATAGTAAATAAATCAAAATACAGTGCTTTTCTTTAATAAATAATAATAAATAAATTTATTGATCCCTTTAAGATCACAAGGTGACATGGGAAACGTCCGTAAAAATTGAAAAATGCATGGTTGAACAATCCACTCGTAAAATACTTATTCATACACACTTGTATCACAGTTCATATATCAATAAACCATCGAAATCATTCACAATGACTAGGTACAAATTAATATGCGTAGACAAAACAGACAAAGAAATATCACTTTCCTCTATGCAGATATTCATCGACACTGTAAAAACATCCGTCAATCAAGAATTGTTTTAGTTTTGCTTTGAAAGCGTTTGGTATCTTTTCATTTCGTACATTTCTCGGAAGATTATTATAAAATTTCGCTTCTGCATGGAAGATGCGGTGGAATGCTTTGGTATGTCCCCACATTCTATATTTAAGGGTTAACTACAAAAAATTGAAACTTGGCATAATGAAATTGATGCATTATTACTATATTTTGAAGTGAAATTGACAAATGGGCTCCAACTGGAAAAAAATTAAATGGCCCTTTCCATTTAATTCTTACATCATAAATACATCGTCTCGATGCTCTTGACGAATTCTTTACAACCCTAGAATATAAAGTCAACATCTTCATCTACTGCAAAATGGCGGAACATTTAATAATTGTCTGAATACATCGACGTTTAACTTCATACTTCGAGGAAATAAGCTGAGTTCAGTTCAGAAGATGCTCGGAATAGTTGCCTTAAATGTCTTGACATAAGCACAACCTATCCGATATTTCACGTCTAACACAGTAACATCATATTGAAGCGGGTTCATTTTCGTTCATCTTATGCTTCAAATAGCCCCATCAAAAAAGTCTAAAGGTGTCAAATCTGGCCATTCCGTAGGACCTCGATGGCCAATCCAACGACCATGTAAAGTATTATCCAAATAGCTTCTTGTCTGGAAGTGATGTGATGATGCTTCATCTTGTTGGTACGTTAATATCCATATTGAATGCATTAGAATATCGCTCCGACAATTTCAGTGATTAGAGGATTAACGGTAGTTTCCAGCATATTCAAATACAGTTCCCCTGTTGAATTTTGTTCAATTGACAATTCTGGAGATAATTCACGTGGTACCTATCTGCTTGTGAAATCAAACACGAAATGAGAATAATTGAACTGAACAATGATGTTCGTTGTCGTGCTGATATTTTTGCTTTTTTTTATGAATCTATCAAACCTTATCGAGTTGTTGGAATTGACATATGTCAGAGAAAAACGAATCGAAGTATAGATATTAATGTGTTTCTATTTATGTCAGTGGCGGATCCAGGATCAGGTCAAGGAGGGGGTCTATATATATATATATATATATATATATATATATATATATATATATATATATATATATATATATATATATATATATACATATATATATATATATATATATATATATATATATATATATATATATATATATATATATATATATATTTATATAGCAACAACTAGTCAAGATTCAAAAAAAAGGTGAAAGAGATTGACATGAGCAAAATTTGAAGGTGTAGCCAGGAGGTGAAGTAGGTTCGAAACTTTACTTTTTTTAAATCGAATCGAGTTGATTCTACCTTAATCAGCAGCATATTCTACTCATACATAGTATATTCAAATCGTTACCGGCATACACAATACTCATCACAAATGTAACAAGTCTAATTTTTCAAATACTGTGCCAAGAAGGATTCAATGGCAGCACTGTCAGAAATTTTTCGAACTTTTCCTCGATAAGTCTGACAAGTGTCAATTTTCTTTAAAGTGTCATCGAGAAAAATTACAATTTGATAGTTGAAACAAAGCATTTTTTTTAACCTACAACATGAAGAGGACTCTATTTTCATATTTTACTCGGCTTGATCCAGCGTCTGAACCGACTGAACCAAAAAAATAGGAAAGAACAATTGATGGGTTCAAAATTTTCAAGCGAAATTTGTTTGTTTGTGTAACATTCAATCCAGATCTTGTTTTTATTTTTTGTCTTGCTCATGTGACATTTTTTCGTTCCCTAACAAAATTTGGAAATTAGGAGCCGATAAAAATTGAAAAAAAAATCTCTTATTTTCCCAATGGGGGTGGGGGTCCGTTCCCGAAACCCCCCGGGGATCCACCACTGATTCATGTAATTATTAAATATTTCGCCATATTGTAGGTGAAGATATTGACTTCATATTCTAGGGTTGTCAAGTACTCGTCATGAGCTTTAAAATTATGCATCACAGTCGCATCTCGAAATTTTTATCTGTCATTTTTACTCCAAAATATAGTATTTATGCGTCAATTTTATTATACCAAGTTTGAATTTTTGAAATGACCCTTTCAAATAAAATGAGGGGGGGCCTTGAAGAGAAGGTATATGTGAGTAAATGACACGCTTGAAGTGAATAAACACAGGACATATCATTTGATGTCTTCTAAAGCGCGTACTACAGGGTGGTGTTTGAACGACTAAAACTCATTCAATTTTTTACATTTCACTTTGAACAATAATTTGAATATTTTCAAGCCTACTAACCTACTTATATTTTTTTTACGCTACAAAGAAGTAAATGTTTGATTATTTGAGAAATCACGCATATTCCATAAATGTTAAAAAAGTTGTGCAATCACGATTAGTTCCTTCCTACCTGGTTCCAAGATTTTGTTCTCGTTGAACTTGTACATCGTAGGGTGGCCTCCAGCCAAAACTAAGACGCAACCAACAATGAGACACTTTTTCAACATTTTTTTCAACAAGGATATTCCGTCGTAAAAACAATGTCGATTAAACGAAGCCGATTCTTCTACTAAAAAACCTCAATGAAATTCGCAAGAATGCCTCGGTGAGTCAACAAATTGTTGGGCTCGTCCTCCACTGAGTTCATATAGATTATTCATTCGGTCAACACGTTCGAGTGAAAGTAAAATATTCCAACCCACTTATTGTACGCGGTAGAGAGCTTCCCACGATTCTCCGTCGCTGTCTGTTTCATTTGTTTTCGGACCGACGAGAGAGAAGGCGAGATAGCCATTATTGTTGAAAACAAACGAACATCGATACCGGAGCCTGTGTGTGTGTGAATGTCACAGCGCACCTGTTCAGGAAGTTTTTAAGGTGACGTGAATTGTTGCATATTTCGATACGCGAGCTGAATTGGTTCGTCTGTCAATTGTTTAGGTTGAGATCTTGCCGCTCTTTCTCGCGGGTATCTGGATTTTATTGGAGCGTGTTTCAAATTGGGAAGTAATTTGTGGCATTTTCTTCTCAAAGTTAAAGCAAAACTTAGATGAAAGAAGAGTAATATTTCGGTCGTTATGAGCACCTTTTTTTTGAATTTGTTTTTTTGTGGAACTTACGTGATTCGGTCTCATCTACAGAAAATCTAAATAAAATCATCGGCGGTCTCTTATATTTTCGGTGATACAGGGCATTTTCCCAAGTAGCACAAACATATTAGACCAATATTGGTTCAATATTACGGAAATATTAACCTAATATTGTAGATATCATATTGTCCACAAAAAAAATGTGAACATTCGGCGATATTGGATCAACATTCGAAACCAATGTAAGGATATATCGTTTCAACTATATTGGTACAATATTGTTAATGATATATCGACGAAAAAGGAATATTCGATTGATGTCACTAATTATTATTTTTATAATATTCGGGATTATACATATCTTTTTTATTGAATCAACTGGAATTTCGCTCATCTGTATTAACTAACCGAATACTAACCTGGAAAAAACTCTGGCTGCTGCGGGGCTTGGAGTCACGGCCTTCAGAAGAGAAATATTTTGGTCGACCACTATACACTCTACGGCACGGAGAGACTCGTTTTTAAGAAGGAGTTGGGTGGTATAGATGTGGTGACTTCAAGTTAGTTATGTTCGAGACAACATTAAAATGTTAGAAGAAACTTAAGTAACAACGAAATATATTCGAAAAAAACACTGAAGGATCACTGTCTTATGTGATGGCGATTTGAAATATCAAACTTGCTGCGCCAAATGTTCTGGACGTAATTTTTTGGTATTGAAATTCACCACATGTCGATATTTCAATTTCTCCAAATTTTGTTAGTAATAATTCGTGATGAATATTGCGTTACCGATATTGATATATGTTTGAATACATTAAGTGATCACTTTCAAAATCCCGATACCCTTTTTCAGACTGTGATTCTAAAATGACTATTCGAATATTTTCATTCTACTGTTAAAACAATATTCAAGCAATATCAGAATTCGCATATCTATATTGCAGTATCATGCCGATATGCCATCTAACGAGAAAATACAATATTTTAATCTACGCTCCCAAACAATGTCGAATATACATTAGATTTCGATGTTGAAAATTGAATATATACAAAATATGCAGACAATATTGAAATATCTATTTTGTTAAAATGATATTATTCATTATCACCTGATATGGTAATTCAGATATTGGTAATATGTTATCAAACCCATAATATATTATCAATATTGAACCTTACAAAATGCAGTTGAAATTTATTGTCAATATTGAGCCAATATTCATAATGAGATATCGTTTTCTCAATATTGATTAATATTAGTTCAACATCAATTTTTCACTTACGATGTATCTATATTGGACCAATCTGAGCTCGGGGTTCAGCCAATCTGATGTGTTACTTGGGTTTGGTGTAAAACTTTACAATTTTCCACATCAAATTTCTGGTGTTTGAACGCACAAAATTCTTCCTTCTGATATAACACCAAACATTCTCTTATTCACTCGTTTTCAACATTTTCAAGCAAAAAAAAACCATTAGTTCTTCAAAAAATGCAACTTTCTCCAAAAGTAAACATTAATACATTCAGTTCTCAACAATAACAATGAGAGCGGCAACACTGCAAATACATCTTTTTCGACTGTCATTGCACTATGACATCACAACAGATTGATTATGGTTTTGAAATAAATGAATTTTTTGAAAAACTGTTTTTTCTGCTTGAAAATGTTGAAAACGAGTAAATAAGGGAGTGTGTGGTGTTTGATCAGAAGAAGGACGAATTTACTGTGTTCAAACAACAGAAATTTTATGTGAAAAATTGTAAAGTGTTGCAACAAAATGAACCTGTATCTCCGAAAATATACGAGACCGCCAAAATTTTCATTTGGATTTTCTGTAGAGGAGACCGAATTACGTAAGTTCCACAAAAAAAAATTCAAAAAAAAGGTGCTCATAGCGACCGAAGTATTACCGAAATATTTATCAAACACTTCATGGACGTTTGAATAATTGACATCAAAATGTCAATTCTTTCAGAGCCCATTAGCTTAAAATCGACGTTTCAAAAACAATTTCTGTCTCTGGTGACAATGTTCTACAATTCTTTAAATATTGGAAAATCCTCATTTATGTTATTAGCGAAGAGAAAACCAAATCATAGTAAGAATAACATTATTTTTAATGGACAAAATATAGAATATTTGGGAGTAACAACATTTTTAGGATTATACATTGATGAACAACTCTCTTGGAAAAATCATATTGAATATTTAAGAAAAAAATATCACCATTAATTGGTATTTTGTTCAAAAGTCGAAACTATATTTGTTTGAAACATCTCAAATTAATATATTACAGCTTTATTCATTGAAAACTACAATACTTGATATCAGTATGGGGAAATGCTAACGCTTCGATCATACATCCCCTAAAATCTCTACAAAATAAAACAATCAAATGCATATTCAAATTACCTTTTCAATATCCCACTTCCGATTTATATGTGAAAAATGAGCTTTTAAGTATCACCCTTTTATATAAATTGGAAATTTGTTCTTTCATCCATTTCGTAAAAAATAAAAATAAACATTCTTCTCTAACCTTCAACACAATTGAAACAATTCATAAAAAATATGAAACTAGGCAGTCCAAAAATCTGAGTACAATCAGTAAAATCATAACAAACTTCGGAAAGAAATCAATTTTATACAGTGGAGTGTTAATATATAACAAACTACCAAAGAAATTAACTGAAGATTTTTTTTGACAAACGCTTCAAAAAAAACTTGAAAAAGTATTTGATCCAGTAACACTTCTCTTTTTCCATCTGACATTGGATTGATTCATGATCGAAATGTTGTTTTTAATGCATGAATTTTAATAGTGACTTAGTTTTAAGATCCCTCCTTTATAAACATTCATGTTTCTTGGGGTCAATAAAGAAAGATTGACATATGCCCACTGATGTGATCAAGGCAGATTTTTTCCAAGCGTATCAAGCTTGTCAGGGTTTTAGAATGAAATGTTATCCTATAAATGAATTTTGCCAAGCTATTCTCTATTTTTGTAGAAATATCCTATTGACGGTATCTTTTTGATCCAAATTTCGAATGATTGGTATTCAACATACAACTTGAGCAATAAAAAGTGACTTCTGTGTGATCCAGTGCCTGTCGCGCCCTATAGGTAGAGGAGTAGCTGTTTCAAATCTCTTTTTTCCTTCTTGTGAATGGCTTAAACTCCTGTGACTGATTCACACATTTTTTATTTTTATTTCATTTTATTTCTCAATAATATATCCAGCAGGCTGACGCCTATTTACAGGTGTATATAATTGATACACTATTGATAAATTGTATTAATAATTACTCAATACGATATAAAAAAGTGAGTAGGAATAAAATTACCCTGACATTAGATAGCTAATTCTGCAAATTGCGAGCAAGTTGAAGTTTTAACTCAGATAAAGAGAGAAAAAATATATCAATCCTTTGCAAACTTATATAACTACGACACATGGTTGTGAGAGGACAATGAAAATGATGTGAGTTATGTATAACTATACACATTGTTATATTTTAAATCGCGACACAGATAGTGGTACATTGAAATCAAAAATAGAAGAGAGGAATAATCAATATAGTTGTGAGTAATTTCAAATATAAAAGTGAAGTCGGTCATCTCTCGCTACTTTTTGAGTGAAACTAAATTGGATTCATTTAATAATAGATTGTAATAGTAGTGCCTCTGAGGATAGATGCCATGTTTTTAATAGAAGGCAAATTTAAAAAAATGTCTTTGTACATTTTGATAGCTTCAATAAGGTAAGACCGGGTAACATTGACACAACTTTGGAAAAATGCCTGTGTAGCTCAGAATTATTAGGGAATATTCACTATTTTCATAGCACATACTTGTCCCATGATGTGAGCTACAATTATGATATAATGTCGTACCAAATATTATTTAGTACTTTTTAAGATTTTTTATTTTTTTTTTCATGCAATGTGTCAATGTTACCCTACCATGAGGAAACATTGACACCTACATTAAAATCCTTTTGAAATGGATAAAAATGCAATGTTTGCACCAGGTAGGGTAACATTGACTTAGTAATATCAAAAATAAATTAGCCAATATCGAAATTTGAATTTTTTTATTATGAATATTGGAAACAAAACATGTTTTCTCCTGATGGAGAAAAGGCTAATCTGAAAATTAACAAAACGTCTGTAAATTGTATAAAAACTGTATTGAAGTTAGTGAGTACTTGACTAATAAACGATGAGAGGAACATTTTTGTCAGTGCGAAACACATCACAATTGAAGGAATGCATCCCACGTCGAATGTAAGGCTCGGGTAAGATTCTTACTACGTCGTGAACTGGTAAAATAGCTTCATCCTTTTTTTCAGGAAACATAAAACATTTTTCTTTTTTACGAAGGAAATTAACGACTATCTCTTCACCAAACTCGACTGCTTCAGTAACCTGTCCAATATAATGAACTAACCTGTGGAAATCTTTATCGCTTTTGAACTTGACTAAAACCCAGGCTCCAACAGTTACTTTGGTTTCATTGTCTTTATTCTCGATTTCATTTTCTTTATTCTCAATTTCTGTATCTTGTAAATATTCCATATCTGAAAATGTTTCTGACAGTGTATCACTTTCTAGTATCAAACTACCATCGCTTTCTTCCTCGGAACTTTCTTGAATTTTGCTTCTGTTAGCAGTTGTTTTGGTCGTCTTAATGTTCTTAACTTTTTGTTTTAATTTTTTTCAGCCTGTTTTTCTTTTTCTTTTTGCTTCATATTCGCTTCGGCAGTCATTCTTTCTAAAATTTCCGCAGAGGTAAGACACTCTGCAAATTTTCTACGAACCTTAGTTCTTTTACCTGAAGAAATAGGTTTTTCTTGTCTTTGTAAAACAGATAGTAGAGATTCTTCCAATTGTTTTGGAGAGAAAAGCTCAGAACTTGTAGAAGACACTGGGGTACTATTATTCGTATCTGAGGCTGTGTTTCGTAAATGAATTGAAGTAGGTTTATCAGCAGCAGTATTTTCTTGAAGAGGTTCGTCAAACACTGTTGATTCTATAGATTTCTCCAAAATTTTATCTCTATCAATGGGATATATCCCTGCACCGCTAAAACCACCTATTGCATTAGCCCTCGAAAAACACCCAGCTTCGATAGTTTTCTTCAACAAAGAAGGAAATAGAACTTTATCTACACTTTTGCAACCAGATCTATGATAATGGACTTTCAAAACATTCCTCCAGGCAACTTTCAACGACTTGAAAACTCCCACATCTAGTGGTTGTAAAACATGTGATGTGTGTGCAGGTAAACATAACAATTCAATGTTGTTTTGTAAAGCTGTTTCTATTAATGGCACAGTTATATGTGAATTATGTCCATCATATATTAATATCTTTGACCCTTCTAAGTCAGCTGTAGCTTTAACAAAAACATCTTTGAACCAGCTGAAAAACTGATCAGCCTCCATCCAACCAGAAGGACTGCAATTGTAGACAGCGTTTTCTGGTCCATTCTGACACCACGTCGAATATAAGTGCAAACCTTTGAAATTAATATAAGGCGGAAGATATTCTCCTGTGGCACTGCAGCAAACAAGTATGGTGTAGGTAGATTTTGTTGTACTGCCCACAACTTTATGAGGGTTTGCAGATCCTTTCCTACATAACATTTTTTGAACTCCACAGTCGGTTTGTAAACCAGTTTCATCGCAGTTGAAAATGTTCTGCGGTTTTCTCTGCAGCTGAAGTCGTTCAATGTAGTCATTTATTTTAATGTAAAAATCTTGTAACACTTCTTTAGAACACGCTTCTGCTCTATTTCTAGGAAGATTTTGAGCTACTCTTCGTCTTAAGTCTTTTTTCCACCGTTTTTCAAATCCAGCAATCCAATCCTTGCCAGGAATTCCGTCTTTAAAGACGTTTCGTCGATCAATTCGTTTTAAATAATCTTGAACAAGTATTTTCAGTTGAAACCGATCCATCCCAAATCCCCATTCTGCCAACTTAATTAAAATATGGACTATGTGCCGCTCTTCTTCTTGGGTTAAAACTGTAGGTCTGCCAACTGGTCCACATTTGTGATTCTTCAGATGATTGATAAGAGTTGAACGGTTAATATTGTAGAGGTTTGCGGCCCTTTTGACGCTTATGCCTTCATTTTTAATACAATCTAAGGCTCTTCTCAATGAGTCGCTACTGTAAGTCTTGTACTTGCGTGCAGAAGATAGACGCTTTTTTGGTGACATTCTGAAATTAAAATTCAGCTTTAGGAAAGGGTTAAATCCCATGTCAATGTTAACCCCATAACCTAAAAACATGTTTTTATGCTGGAATAATTGAAAACACATTTCAGTGGAATAAACTCTAAAGAACGTTAAAATATAACATACCTGCTTCATCTAAAAAGTAACAAATATCAATTTTATTCCCTAATAACGAAGTTCCAACACGCGCGTAATAGTGAAAAAATTAACCACTGTTGATAAATCAACGCAGTGACAGAGCTACACGATTATTGTTGGATAAATGATAGTGAAGTTCGTTAGGCGGTATACCTGCTGACCAAATTCCCGCGGAATAGCGTCGGTGTTGCCGGTAGTTTCTAAAGTTCGCAAGAATAAAGAAATCATGTCAATGTTTCCTCAGTGTCAATATTACCCGGTCTTACCTTATATTCCGAATGGAAAGGATTCCACACCACACTACAGAAATTTAATTCACTCTTTAGCAATGACACATAGACACAAAGTGAATTTTCTACAAGAACATATCAAGAATCCTAATGATTTCATGGCTTTGCTAATGATGTTCTCTATTTGGTTGAAAAAAAGCAACTTCTGATCGAAAAGTACTCCTAAATATTCGAATTAGGTAATTTGCGACAGATAAGGTATTTAGTCGAATAAAGTTGGGGTTGATTTTCGAGTGAAAGTCATAAGTTTACATTTATTAGTGATTGAGGAGAGTTTATTTCAAAGCACCAATCGTTTAGTGACAAAATCTCGTTGTAATAGTTCATAATTGTCGACCGATTTAGTTTCTCGAAATTTCATGATGTATTGAAACATAACTAATCATACCTATGTTTCGATCCTAATAACTTTTTCACATTTCTTACATGAATAATATACATTTAGTTCATTAATCTTCTTGATTCTTATTATTTTGTACCTGTTTGGAATTTGTTCAATAAACATTATTATTATTATTAATATTTCAGTAAGTGCCCAAACTTGTTTCAAATTTCCTCTGTTGCCCTCCGGTATGAATTTTCTCAAGATTTACTAATGTTCAGAACGAATAAATGGCACTTTCAACGAAAGTTTCCTGTTTGTTTGGCATTATCCTCGGAGTTAATTTTGTGAATCCAATTGTTAATAGACCTCTCTACCACAATTACCTCTTCCCACTTCTGTGTGAGACGGTGATGAGCGTTTAAATAGTCATGACCTCTTTTTTCCACAAATATTTCATTATATCACGCAATGTCGTTACATCTCCGAATCACACATCTATATGTCCTTGATCTGTGAAACTTTCTCAGACATCAATTCCCGCTATAACAAACTAATATTATTTACACGCGGCGCGCGATCTGGTAACAAGATTAGCATCTTCAGGGGAAGAAAACTGATACTAAATATAGCTATTTATATACTTTACAATCTAAGATAGTGCGAAAAGTACCTACAGAGTTTTTTGGTCCCATATGGACTAATTATTAATTATTCAAATTGATTCTTCGCTCTCTCTTGCTGTCATTTGAGTGTCATTCCATTCAACTGTGTGATCTCCATCGGTAGTGAGAATGAGTTCTTATAATTCAGAACCACCAATTTGTCTGTTCTTGATGTACATCTTGTGTTCACTCTTTCGCACTTGTAGGGGTCTGGACGTTTCACCGCTATATTTTTACCGCACGAACAAGAGATTTGATAAATACAATTTTTTGTGTTTTCTATTAGGTTCAGTGTGTGTCAGGATTACACGTGAAGTATTTGTTGTTTCGAATGTTCTTATACCGATCCGTTTTATCTTTCAGATAGTCGGGGGTTATATGGTATAATGTTTGATACAGGATATGTAGTTTGTGCAAGTTGTATATCGTCACTACGGGGTGTGTTACGATTTTCAAAATCAGCCAATGTATTTTTCCATGAATATCTCTGGATATCCATTTTCCTTCAATACTGATTTTATGAAATTAACTTCTTCATCGACTTTTTCTAAGGAATTGCATACTATTTTTGTTCTATCAGAAAGACATTTCACTATACCTTTTTCGACACTTGTAGGGTGATTTGAATTATAGTGAAGATATCTGTTGGTATTTGTTTTTTTTTTTCGATATACAGTTGTGTCTATACGAAGTGTTGATTTCTTTATCAAGGGAAGGAAGTTCATCGTTCCTACCTATTTCCATCGTGAACTTTATTGTTGGTTCTTGTTTGTTAATGTGTTCCAAAAAAATGGCAAGTTCATTTCGACTATGACTCCATATAGCAAAAACATCATCAACATATCTCCATTATACTTTTGGATAACTTTCTACGAAAGAATTCTCAAAATACTCCATATAAATTTTACTCAGAATTGTAGAAAGAGGTGAACCCATGGCCATCCCAAATTCTCGTGGACAAAAGTCGTTTTTGAACTGAAAATATGTTTTTGTACGGATGCTATACAATATGCCACTTCTCTCATCGCTTTCATACGTTCAAAACGAAAGATTTCCCACGCAGTGAGAAATATCCGCCATTACAGTGAGAAATAATTTATCAAAGGTAATACCACGAATCCTTCAAATTTAAAAAATTTTCATTTTCCACAAAAACTTTTTTATTTGGCTTAAGTATAAAAACAAACCGATTGATAAAATCACGAGTACGTAGGACGAGTGATTTTATCTAATTCGGTTTGTTTGAATGCTTTTGCCTCAAAATAAAAAAGTTTGAGTGTTTCGAAAATGAAAATTTATCTTATTAAATTTGAAGAACGAGTTGTATTTGGAGAGATTATTTGTCGAACAAATAGAAGGAAGAACAATTTAATTGATCAGTATTTCATTTACATAATGAAGGAAAGGGGAATAGGTGAAAAGTTTACGAATTTGAAATTTAACACAGAACACAGAACTAGTTTTTCGAATGAAAAAACAAATTCTACTTATGCAAGTCACCTCATTCTGGAAGGTCATGAGTTCAACCACGAGTTCAAAATAAGGCATTTTGAGCAAAAAGGTTGGAAACTTAACCTTCTAGAAAGTTTGGAAATCAATAGAGTGAAAAATTCAGAATATTTATTGAATGATCAGGTTGAATTAAATAACTCCCCATTGTTGAATATGTTCCCGGCCAATAATTCTATTTCTAGGAATAATCTTCATATGTAATTAATTAGTATTTGGGCAAATTACGGGTCGAATATCGGACCCAAGTCGGACCTTTATTGTAAGAGACGTTCGACCTACTTGTATTTAAATAGCGTATTATAGAATAGTGATTTATTTATCTTGCTTGAAAAAGCTATTGTAATAGCGAAACACGTGTCGCGGTTTTGTAAACCCATTGTAAGTGGATATCACACAGGAAACTGTAATATATTTTTGTTGTTGTAATATATTATGTTAATATCGCCCAGTTCAATTCAAGTTTTATTGTTGATTTTTATAGTATATACAGTTCAGATTTATTAAATATTGAATGTAATGGAATACGAAGATTTAGAGTTGGAAAATACACCTACCGAAATTGTTCAGAAAGCAATAGATGTTTGCAATAATTTGCTACCAAGCACATCAAGAGAAAAATATGAAATCGCTTACAGAAACTTTATGTCATCTTTGGAACAATTTGCTCAGGCCAGTCTCATATCTACCTACACAGTAGGTTTTGGCTTCAAGTAAGCCCATCGACTATGTCGAATGTTTTAGAAACTTTATGGACTGGAAAATGAAAGCCAAGGTTAATTCCTGTTCCGAAAATACATTGTTAGTTTATTTTGAAGAGTTGTCAAGAAGATTGAAATCATCAACATTATGGTCTCAGTACTCGATGCTGAGGAGTACCTTAATTATTGAAAACTGTGTTTGATATATCAAAATACGTACACCTACGTACATTTTTGAAAAATATGCTCCAAAACAGTCGAAAACATCAACTTCTGAAGAAATTCAACAAATTTTAAAAGATGCATACGATGCAAAGGATTTTCTGATAAAGGTATGAATTGAAAATTTTTGAATTGTTATCGAAAATTGAGTGTCAGGTTTTGATTTCAGGCTGCTTAAACTATTGGCCTTACAAAGCATTTCGTTGTGATGAACTTCGAAAATTAAAAATTGATGACATGGAAGATCTTAATTCGGCCCTTTTAATAAAATTACTCCATATTAAAACCAAGGTTCCTAGAAATTTCACAGTCACAGGAGAATTTTACCAAATTTACAAAAAATATAGATAGATAGATAGATAGATAGAAAGATAGATACTTTAGATAGATACTTTATTGGGTTGATATACATCACGTATTCACACAAGCCCAAAAAATGTTCGCATACAATGCTATAAAATACATTCAAAAGTTACAACACAACAAAAAAAAACATATCGAGGACGTACAGTTACGGTTGATAAAATTTTTTAATAAAAAAATTGGTGGTTATTATATACCGAGGTCATCTTCAAGAAACTCATCTATACTGTAGTAAGCTTTAGATATTAGAAGATTTTTCATTTTGCGTTTGAATAGAATATCAGGTAAATTTCGTGTTTCCTCTTGAAGTTTATTGTAAAATTTTACAGCCCAGTACTTCGGCCCATTTTGGCTTTTTTTAAGGCGACATATATCGATAACCATATCTTTTTTATTTCTAGTATCATGTTCATGAATATTTTCAAAAGATTCATACTGAAGTATATGTGTTTTTATGTAGACTAAGTTTTCTAGTATGTACAAAGATGGGAATGTTAGTACGCCCATTTTTATAAAAGATGTTTTGCAATCATCTCAGCAAAATATGCTGTTCTTAGTGTACCATTCGATGTACAATTCGATAGATTTCTCGATACATATAAGTTTTTCCTTAGTTTTTTGCTGTATAGTTGATATGTTCATCCCATTTAAATTTTGGATCAAGATACACACCTAGGAACTTCACACTTGTCAATGAGTTATCATGTTCGTTAAAATTTTTTAATGTAAATATAATGTTATGTGTTCTACTTGTGTTGATGAAGAGTTCATTTGCACTGAACCATCTTTTTGCATTTGACTGTGCCTCACCCGATCTGCTCCTGACTTTAGTCATAGTTTTGGAGTTCGTTAATAGGGTTGTATCATCAGCATAGAGTACAAATGATGTTAGTGTTTCCCCGTAAGGTAGATCATTGATAAAAATCAGAAAAAGTAGAGGTCTCAAGATAGATCCTTGTGGTACCCCTGTCGAAATATATTTGCTTGTTGATAGTGTGTTTCCTATTCCTACTATTTGTTCTCTATTAATGAGGTAACTTTTCATTAATTGAATGCTTTCGTAGCTAAAATGATAGATTTTCAGTTTTTCAATGAGCAGATCGTGTGACACACAGTCAAAAGCTTTACTCAAATCGCAAAATACTGCAGCTGTGTATTCGGAATTTTCAAAAACTTCTACTATTTTCATTGTTAGATCTAGTATTCCTGATACTGTATTCCTATTCTTTCGAAACCCATATTGTGAGTTAGTGAAAAGGTTGTTTGTTTCAAAATAATTTGCTATTTTTAATGCCATACATTTCTCAAATATTTTTGATATTACTGGCGGCAGTGAAATGGGTCTATAATTGGATGGATATGTGAAGCTTCGACCATGCATAAATGAAACACGTTTTTTTTTTAAATTACAAAAATAGCAAATGTACGAAACAGCCTGTGGGGATGAATGAATTTGGCACCATGGCGAAAGAAATAGCGAAATTTTTGCAATTACCGAACCCTGAATTATATACTGGCCACTGTTTCCGAAAGTCATCTGCGACTATTTTAGTTAATGCAGGGGCAGATCTTTTGACTTCAAAACGCTATGGGGGTTGGAAATCCAGCAATATTGCTCAATTTTATATTGACCACTACACAGCTAACAAAATGAAAATTTCAAAAAGTATAGTAGAATCCATTCAGCCTCCAGCGCCATCAGAACCTGAACACAACAATGCTGTGGAAGCTCAGTACGTTTCCTTATGAACTTCAACTTCGTCCGCAGCTATTATTCAAATTACCGAGAATGTTTTGAAACAAAACAACCTACCAGGAGTTACTTCACAAAATTGTTCAAATATAACTGTTATTTACTATTTTAAATAAAATATGATGTTAGTAACAAACAAGTATTATTAAATATGTATTTTAATTTTCAATACTTGAAAACAACGCAACCGTAGAAAAAGTACAGTGTACAATGCGGAGGAAAATGACATTTTTCACTCGCTTGATTTGCGGCACTCGCCTTAAACTTCTGCTCTCGTGAGAAATATGTCGTTTTTGTCACTTGATGTACTGTATACTATTTCCAGCTATTGAATATTCATTTATTTCTGTACTGGGTCGAATGTTCCATATTTCGGTACAATAACACTAGCAACAAAGCGATATCTTGAAATAGACTACTTTTTTTGCAAAATAGGTAAACGTGAAAAGGTTATATTCAAGCGATTGGAGAGAAAATCACCATGTTTCTCAATACTCAAATAATTACCGATTATATTCGTGCGAATTGCATTTTCCACAAAAATATTGCCATCACTCGACAAACTCATTTATTTCCCTCCATGTACTTGCGGCATCGCCCACCCCAAAACGGCACTTTATTAACGCCCGAATCTAAAGATTCTTACAATGGTAAGAAGGGACAAACGTATTAAGTTTGGAGTCGTGTGTACGGTGCAATTCAGGAGCACGAGTGACCCTTGAGGGAGCTCAAGGGTCAACTCGAACGGCCTCCATTTCAATATCGCATTATGTAAGTGTCTCTTTGATATTATTTATGATAGTTATATTGAAATATCCCGCATTCATGAAGGTCGGGTTCGAGAGGAGGTTATGTGAAGTATGCGACTCCGTCTTAAGAGATGGAAGCCGACGAGAATTGTTGCATTGGGATTAATATAGTTGTCGATTGATACGTATTTAGAATGCCAAGTGGTTCTATCACTATTGTTAATTCCCCAGACGTAATAATGATGGGATTATTCGTAATGACTTCTGTTTGAAAGTCATTGATTTGTTGTGGGTTAATTTTTTTTCGTATTTTTCTGGGTTTATAACCTACCACAATCTGAAAAATCTAGTATTAATATTGAAACCTCCAACAAGTTGCTGCGGTCATTAAAAAACAGTTCTTTTTGGATGGAACAAGTCCAATTAGTCAGCAACCTCTGATATAACTGAATTTTTTCTATCAAAAAGTTGACTAGGACTAATATATATATATATATATATATATATATATATATATATATATATATATGTAGGAATTGATGTTTTCACGGATCTTCGATATGCAAGATGAATTTTCTGGGTTTTTTATCCGTTAGGTATCTTCTGATTTGTTCGACGTTTCGAATTCCAATTTGGCTTCATTCTCAAGAACTGTGAGACGAATATCTGTCCATACCGTCCTGGTCAATCACGCCCCTTACGAAGTAACCAAGCAAGAGTAAGCAAAGACTTCAATTGTCTGTTCTCCACGGAAACTGGTATTTATAATGATTCTCTCCAGTTATTATCCGACTAGGTCCGATATTATTGATGATTATATCGTCAGCCGCTCTCTAAGGTTGTATCCTGCCCATCCAGGTATTATGTAGGAATTGATGTTTTCACGGATCTTCGATATGCAAGATGAATTTTCTGGGTTTTTTATCATCTTGCATAAATGTTTCTTTGAATTTTTGTTCCTCGAGCTGGCATAGGGACTCTGAAAGAGAAACTAGTATGAAGAGTACTGTCGTCCGCAAAACTATGTACTGAGCAAGATGTTTCCTGCCATTGCTCTCTTTAGTCATTATATTAGTGTTATTCCATTCTAGTGTGAGATCTCCATCGGCACAAAATGAGAATATGCTCTAATAATTTATAACCACCTATCTATTTGTTCATCTTGTGTTCACTATTTCGTACTTCTAAAGGTCGTCCACCTATATATTTTTTAACGCTAGAACAAGTTAAATACAGTTTCTTGTGTTTTCTGTTGTCTTATTTCATTGAGTATGTGTCAGTATTGAACGTAAAGTGTTTGTGGAATGAAACTCCCTACCGAGGTTTTTATACTATTACATTCACAACCATCATATTTCGATTAAAATCACTAAATCTCTGTTCAGTTCTGAACATATCTAAAATATTACATTTAACGACAAATTACCTAGAACGTGGTTTTCCCAGAATAATCAAGTAGAAATATTGTTACCGTGACTACGGGGTATACAATTGTCACCAATATAAATAAATGACAGATAAAGGCTAGAATAGATGAAATGAGGGTGGGAAGTAAAGGCGTGTAATGTGACACTTCTCAACCTTTAATGACGTTGGTAATTACATATATGGTTGTGAATAAAGACATTTTACTATACCTTTTTTGACACTTGTGTGGTCATTTCAATTATTGTGAATATTTCCCCCATATATAAAATGTCCCATAAGAGCAATGCAATTATCGAAAACTTACAGCGGTAATTGCATTGTATCAAGTCACCATAACAACACATTTGAAACCTTATCGCTAGACGTCAGTAAACAACACAAATAAATGTCAGATAGACTTCAAAAATAGAAAACATTTCGCGTTTAGGTGTGTACTCCATACAATCTATACAGGAAAGTATAAATGAATAAAAAATAATATTTCCTTAAGAATTTCTTTATTCGTGAAATATTCCAATGAATTACATTCGTGCATAGAAATGAGATATCTTCGGTTATAATTGCACGAGTGCATAAAAATTACCGATAATTTTGCAAGAAAGCGTGATATCTTATACAAATTGCATTCGGTTATTTTCATATTTTGTAAAAGAGCCCTTGTCCTTCGGACTCGGGCACTTTCGCCAAAATATGAAAATAAACTTGCAATTTTTAGATATCACGCTTTCTTGCAAAATTATCGGTAATTTTTATGCACTCGTGCAATTATAACCGAAGATATTTGTCGATATATTTTTTTTTCGATATACAGTTGTGTCTATATGACGTGTCGATTTTTTTATCACAATATCTAGAAATGGAAGTTCATTGTTCTGTTTCTAATGTGTCGAGTTCATTTTGACCATGACTCCATGTAGCAAAAACATCAACATATCACCCTTATTCCTTTGGACCATTTTTATAGATTTCTATATTGATTCTTATTTTTCATTTTTTGATAGTGATACTAATTGAAAAGAAAACATGAAAATAATGACTCTTTAATAGTTATACTTGAGACGTTCCGAAAGTCACGGTATACACCAGCAATCTCCACGGAAGGTAATTGTATGCATTGTCCATGCATTTCATCCAAATAGTTGCTATAATTGAAGTGTAGCCTGCATTCTCCTGTAATCAGGGTCAAACTACAGTTTGAAAATTCATATTGTGGAGTGGTCCCAATGCACCGATGTCATACGAGAACCAATTTCCCTTTAATAACCAATCAAAATGTATTCATTCAAAGCATATCGAGTTACGTTGGACGTGATAAACATATATCGACGAAAAAATATACAT
The DNA here is from genome assembly GCA_032362365.1 of Zygogramma bicolorata. NCBI lineage: Eukaryota > Metazoa > Arthropoda > Insecta > Coleoptera > Chrysomelidae > Zygogramma > Zygogramma bicolorata. The sequence continues at coordinate 4,162,729 of JAVJAQ010005172.1, forward strand.
ACATATTGCCGTGGGTCGACTACAGGAGATTGAGGTTGAATTTGGGATTTGCTGGATGTGGTTTATTTCTCTATTTATTTATACTTGCCAACTCGTGCCGATTTCGTTGGGCATCAATTATTTCTGTGATGCAATTATATTTAGTTTAGTAGTAACGTATTATAAGTTTTTTCAGGTTTATTACAAGGATCTGCCTTCTGGGCCCACTCCAAAGAGTATATGATAGAAATCGAAAATGTTACAAAAACCCCTTTTTACCCTGTTAGGCGATGCATTTCATTGAAATACGAAACACGTCTTCCATCAATTTTGTTGAAGAATATTTCTGCAAAATTTGAATTAGATTGACTTTGTTCCATAGAAATTTTGCTCCTGTTTTTCACCCCCCTAGGGTGTGGAATTTCGAGAAACCCTCTATACGTTATCAAAACAACACACCCTCAGGTCTATATGATAAGCGGTTTAGTCTGTTCGTTGATCTGTCAGTCAGTTATTCAGGACATGCATTTTTATATGAATAGATTAAGGAAAAAACCTTCGTAGCTATACAGTGTGGTCCACTAAGTCTGCAACAAATGGGAAACTTTTTTTATTATCGATTTCTCAGAAAATTTTATTCTTAACAAAAGTTGGCGCATGTTCCAAAACTATACCAAGTGTACCTGAAATGGCTTTATGACAATCACCATACAGGATAGGCCAAAAAATATAAATACTTTACTAACTACATAAAAATATTCGTGTTATTTTAGAGTTCTGTTAAATATCGTTGCAACAAACAAGAAGTTGACGGTCACCTAAAAAAAAACAAATCCATGTAAATTATACAAATTCACTTTAATTTGATAAGAAATACTCCAAACCGATTTGATTGTAGCTACTTCAAATACATATTGAATCAAAATAGTAAAAATATGTATCATACGGGGTAATTCAAAATTTTCCCAAAGAAAAAAAAATTCGAATAGCAGGCCATGACTTCGTATCTGAACAAAACTTCAAATTCCAAGCAACTCTTCTCCTCAACATATTTCTATATTTTCTGAAATAAGGGTACTTTACTCTCGAATGAAATTTATATTTTTGGCCTATCCTGTATGGTGATTGTCATAAAGCCATTTCAGGTACACTTGGTATAGTTTTGGAACATGCACCAACTTTTGTCAGGAATAAAATTTTCTGAGAAATCGATAATAAAAAAGTTTTCCATTTGTTGCAGACTTAGTGGACCACACTGTATATTACCATGGCCTTTCTCATATAACAAATAGTGATCTACATTGCATCACACGCTAATGCTTTTGCCGATCAATTTGAATCACTTTACAAACCCAATACTAATGTCAACTTCTCTGAAATCTATTATGAAAAGACTTCAGATATGAATAAATGCACGATTTCTTTGGGAATCATTCTGGAAAAATTAACCCAATTAGATAATAATAAAGGCCCTGAACCAGATGGTATCCCACCATTTCTTCGTAAACATTGTAGATTCTCACACACGAAACCATTATTCATGTAATTTTCATCGTCATTTCATTGAGGAGAAGTTCCTTCTTTATGGAAAATGAGTTACATAACACCAATATTTAAATCTGATGACAAAACTATTATAAACAACTACAGACCCATCAGCATATTGAATTCTATCCCAAAGTTAATCGAAAATATCATGGCAATAAAAAGACTCCTTTGAACAACGTGATAGTTGTGAACAACACGGCTTCACTCAGGGTAAATCTATTTATACCAACTTACTGCTTTTCTCTCAGTGTGTAGTGAAAGCGCTGGAAAATAAACATCAAGTGGAAGTAATATATACAGACTTTTCCAAGGCTTTCGACACAGTTAACCGTAAAATTCTCTACGAGAAACTCAACGCATTGGTTTTTATGGAAGTTTGCTGAAATAGTTCTCCAGTTATGTTTCAGATAGGAGACAATTTAGCAGTATCAAAGGCTTCACATCTCGAGAAATTATTGTTACTTCAGGAGTTCCTCAAGGGAGTCACTTGGGACCGTTCCTATTCAACATCTTTGTGAAAGATATAAAAGGAAAAGAGGTATTAATGTTTGCAGATGACTTGAAACTTTTTAAAGCTATCCAATCACGACAAAATTGCATTGATTAACAATCTGACTTGACGATGTTAGCTGATTGGTGTTCTCTGAACCATATGGGCGTGAATGTTGACAAATGCAAAACAATGCCTTTTTATCGCTCGGTAGGTGAGCATGAATTTTTGTACACTATAAATGGGATACGGTTAGAATCCGTTTCCTCTATTCGCGACTTAGGCATAATCATGGATGTTGAGATGGACTTTCATCTTCATTATGAGCATATGACGAATAGGGCATTCAAAATGCTAGGTTTTCTTTGAAGAGCCACAAGGGATTTCACAAACGTGAGTTCTATCGAAATTCTTTATGATTCATTGGTGCAGTCAATAATAGAATATTGTAGCTGTGTTTGGTCACCAACATACGAAGTTCATTGTCATAGTATATATAGAAAGACTTCAAAATAAAATTTTGAGATATATTTCATTCAAACTAAATATGCCACTAAACATCCATTCTCAATTTGAAATTCGCACTCGAGCCGATCTCCAAAAGCTTAGTACTCGTAGAATACGAGCAGATATAATTTTCCTCCATAAAATACTGAATTCAAGAATCGATTGTCCAGAAATTCTTTCGCAAATAAATCTTCACGTTCCTCCCCGACATACTCGTAACAAGCAAGCATTCACTATTGAATTCCATAGATGCAATTATATATATCTTTACTCATACATAGATATGTATATTAGGTGGTTCCTATTTCAAATAAAGATATATACATATATATATATATATATATATATATATATATATATATATATATATATATATATATATATCAACTTTTTTTTCATTTTTTTTCTTCAATGGCATGACATCACCATAAAAACAACTGATGATTGACAATAAACAATGATGTCTCAAATAATTCAATAGATCTATAAAATTTGTGTTCAGATACCTACTTTTTCTTTACTTTTTTTTTTTAAACCTCCAAGTGCTGTTTCAAAATTTTCCAAAATGGATAATTTCTTCATTTCTTCCGGTAATTCATTGAACTTATGGAAGCCCTTAAAAAATAACGAATTCATGGTACTTCCGAATGCCGTTCTGTTTATATGTATATATTTGGAATTTCTTGTATTATAATAATGAATGTTTTTATTGAATTAAAATATTCTGGTGCCATTCCATTCACAATTTTGTATACTAGCGTCATTGTAAAATAGTATAGTCTACTGACAAAATAGTTGAGGCTTTCGCGGCCGAGGTTTTCAGTGTCACTACTTTTATTCGGGTTTGAAGGCCGTCGTTTTTTGGAATTTCTTCCTGACGTTTCGCTGGCTCGAGTGGCTAGCTTCTTCAGAGGTTCATTCATCTTGGAATTCACTCCGATGACTGGAGATTGTTTCTTCGCAAGTTGTATTTATGCCGATTCAGGTAGTTTGCGGTGCTAATTATTCCATTCGGATTCGGGGAATTGTCATTAATATTGATTACCTTGTTTACTTCCTGTGGGTTCGGAGAATAATCATCATTAATATCTGAAGAACTACCTGCAAATATTATCGATTTTCTTAAAATGGGATTCCATATTCGATTGAGGTTGACAGCTTCTTCTTTTCTGTTGAAATTATCCGTGTGTTTGTGGATTTCTATTACTTCGAGAAATAAACAATGAGAAATGAAGAGAAGATCAAAAATTAAAAAAAAAATACTCGATACCGGAATCGAACCTTTGTCTCTTCCAACTAGCTAACATAATGTCAGCGCCTTAGACCGCTCGCCTCTCCAGGAATAAGTTTGAAAAAATAAAATAATAAATCATGCATTTGACAAATGAGAAATTTAACCATTCTCACTGTATTTCTGCCGGTGAAGGTGTCGAAGGTGATTCTTCCATATCGCTGGTATCAGACATTTTGTTATGAGTATCGAAGTTGGATATATTCTTCAAAAATTCAATTCCTATTCCTATTCCGATATTATGCTTGATTGAAAGAATAATGGGTTTCTCTTGGTTGAAAATCTGTATCGTAATGAAAAATCTGTATCGAATTATAAAATATAACTTTTTTACCCGAGGCGAAATAGGGCTATAATTCGAACCATATCTTACCCAAATTATTTTTTCGAAAACCGATGAACAGGAAGGTGGAATCGTCAACAAGAAATATTTAATTTTTATTCAATTTTTGCTAGAACTTTTTCGATAGAAGTGCCTACGTCGCAGCGTCAAAAATATTTCAGATTGATGTGGAATTCACTGAATAATTTAGAATTGTGATTTCCATAAACGAAAAGACATAAGAGACCGAGAGATGCGCTATACAGTTAGAAAACAATTGAACTTTTTACGATTCAATTTGTTCAGTAGGGACGTACCTACTGTCACGGAATGTTCAAATGCTACCAGCTTGAATACCCAGAAAACTAAGAAAAAAAAAATACTCATTCAATGCACAAATTTAATTATACTCTGAAAATTTTCTCGAAAGAAACGCTTCGGCCCTAAGAAATTGTATTAATTACAATTTTTTTCATTCCATTTATCGATGTATTGATCAGTTTCATTTTTATGTTTTACTAAATGGCATCAAAATCATTGTTTATTTTTTTTTCTATCATGTTTGATATATCTAGAAATGTGTTTCTTTCCTAAAAGAGCCAATACCTACATATTATACCCATTATCGATAAAGTGCAAATTTCACTCATTGTAAACAACTACGCCAATGTATAAGCCAGCCATGTGGAAGGAAGCAATAATTAGACCTTCCTTCAGCGTGTTTCCGTAATCGAAACTGCTTTCCGAAACCTCATGCCTCATCACCATCTGTCCGTTAGGGGCTGAACTAAAAATGTCGGTAATTTTTGACGTATTTCATGAAACTGGTTCAAATAGTGGGAAATGCCGCCAAATTCCTAATTCTAATTGCATTTTGCAAGGAAGCATACTAACAGTTTGATTTTTTCAGAATATACGTAACTTTCACAGGGCTTTCGGTTGAAATAATAAAAATGCCTTGTTTCCAAATTAATTTCGAAAATACAATTTTTTTTTATGGAAATTTTGAAAAAAGATGAATTTTTTTATATTCATCCCGAAATTCAACATTTTTTCAATAAGTGTGCCAAATTTGAACTCAAGATGACTTATGGTTTCCAAATGCAATTGGAAATGAACATGGAAGACACTGATCGCCGACCTTAACTTCAATTTGTTAGTGCATAAATACTCATTTACCTTTTCTAAAATCCTGTTCATTTTATGAATAGCTAGATCTTAATTCATATTATGGAAAACATTCTCCCTTGCCTCGAATTATTTCAAATGGGAACTTAATAGATTTGGATTATTTTCATTTATCAGATGTAAGTTTCAGAAATAAATTAAGGGTCAGTGTATTGAACTGAAACTTAAATTACATCTCCTCCCCTTGCTTGAGGGCGACAGTCGTAGTAAGCTCACATAGAGGAGTTCAACTAAGACCACGCCGCTGAAGATGGCTGCCGCAGATGTAGCCGAAAGCTCCGGAAGTCAAAATTCCAGCACACGTCCCTCAAGCCCGAAAAACCGGAGATGTATTAACACCAGCCGTGAAAGCCTATATTCTTTCATTAAAACTTACATTTTTGCATGTATTAGACTTTGAGCACATTATTTATTTTGTATTTGAGTTCAATAAGTACTTTTGAGCTTTTGTTCTTAGTTTAAGTTAAGATGTGTTGACTGTGAAAACTTTTGTACAATCTTGTATGTCATCTGGGGTTACCCGTCAATGAATAAATAAATAAATGAATTTTTGGTGAACATTATGCTCGGCTATATCGAACCATTTAGTCAGCGCATACCGTTTAAGTATCACATCTCGTCCGCTTTTCTCAGACTTGATTCAGATAAAGTATTGTTACGTCCTAGCGCCGGCCCTGACCATATCGCAAACGCACGGCGAGGGATCGTGCCATCGTCCATATGGACGATGATCGTGCCGTAGCGTCGTAATTTTCCAAGAACCTGTGGATCCGCCTGGAGAATTCGAGACACGTTATCGGAGCTTCTCTGGAGGATTCTCGATGGTTACGCAGGCATATATAAGCAGCGTGATGTCGCGGCGGAGACAGAGTTTTTATTCGGAGAGAATTCGTATTCAGAGCTAAGTGACGAGTTTAGTAGATCTAAGTGGAAAGAGTTTTGTTATTGCTTAGTGCGAAGGTGGAGAATTGTTAGTTCAGAGAGTTTTAGTAGCGAGCGAGCATTGGAAAGTTATCGGAGCGATTTTAGTGATTGTGTTGTATCGTATTGTGATAGAGAGTTATAATAAAAGAAGTTTAGTGTTGTTTGGTGTTTTTAATCGACGAACCCAGAGGAAAATCGTAACAGTGGTGTCGGAAGTGGAATTTTTGCTGGTAAATAAAAACAATTCATGGTGAATATGAGTATGTCATACGATACGATGGAGGACATGAAGCAACGTATCCGAATTCTATTTGAGGATTATGATAGACGATGGCAGGAAGATGAAAAGCGACGGCAGTTGGAAAAACAAGAAGAGGAAAAGCGACGACAAGAGGAAAAAGAATTACAAGAAAAGAGACGACAGGAGGAAAAAGAATTAGAAGAAAAGCGGCGGCAAGATGAAATAAAAGAACGAGAAAAAGTAAAGAAAGAACGAGAAGAAAGACTCCAGAAAATTCTCGAAGATGAAAAGAAAGAACAAGCTAAAAAGAAAGAACGGGAACTTGAAAAGAAAGAACGAGAAGAAGCACTCCAGAAAATTCTCGATAATGAAAAGAAAGAACGGAAAGAAGCACTCCAGAAATTTCTCGAAGAACAGAGAAAAGAACGAGAAGACCACCAGAAAATTCTAAAACAACAAAAGAATGAATTAGAGCAGATTGAAAAACAACGGAAAGCAGACTTCCAGAAGGTTCTAGAACATCAGAACAAGTTCTTCGACAAAACCGAAGTAAGAATGAAAGAACTGAAAGAAGATCTGGAAGAACTGAAAGAAATTCTAAAAGGAGAACTGAAGGAAAACGTCAAGAAAATCTACGACGATGTCAGAAGGGAAGTGCATATAATGCGAGAGGAGATGAAAAATGAGTTGAGAAATGAAATGAGAGATCTAGAAAAGCAGATAGTTCTTCTCAAGAATCAGGATCGGCGAGACAGGGTTGCCACATCAACAATGTCCGTAAAACCACCGACTTTTGACGGACAGTCGTCTTGGGCTATGTATCGCAAACAGTTTGAGGCTGCGGCAGAGACTAATGGATGGGACGAAGAAGAAAAAGCTACGGCACTCATAGTAGCTTTGAGAGGGCCAGCTTTGGGTATATTGCAAACGATACCCATAGAAAAGCAGAAGCAATATGACGACCTGATTTCTGCACTAGAGTTGAGGTATGGCGATCAACACCGAGAACAGCTGTACCGGGCACAAATGAAGACTCGCACACAAAAATCAGGTGAGAGCCTGCAGGAATTTGAGGCAGATGTTCGGCGCCTAATCCAGCTGGCGTATCCAGAAGCGCCCGGAGATTTCAAGGAGCAATTAGCAGTGCAGATATTTATTGACGGACTCAGAGACCCAGAAATCCAGAGAACTCTGCGACTTACAAGTTTCAAAAGGAGTAGCGATGCCTTGGTACGCTCGCTAGAAGTGGAGGCGGCCTTCAACATCTCAAGGCCGAAAGTGCGAGCGGTAACAGTTGACGATCCCGAACAAAGATCTGACGCGGCGAATGGTTCATTCGAGAAAGTTCTGGAGGAGATCAAATCATTAATAAGTAGAATGAGCACCCAGAAAAAGAGAACGTGCTATAGATGTGGAAAACTAGGACATCTTGTAAAAGACTGTTGGGTGAAAATGCCGCAGAGGATTTGCTATAGCTGTAGGAGGCCAGGGCATTTCATGAAAGACTGTAAGGAGAGAATGCCACAGAGAACATGTTATAGATGTGGGAGATCCGGACATTTCATGAAAGATTGCAAGGTGAGAATGCCAACAAAATCCAACTCACCTGCCAGGACGCCGACAAGTTCGCAATCACCTGCGAGGTCAAGGTCACCGAGGGTCATCTGTGTTAACAGGCTAAAAAGAACATCTGAGAGCCTTACCATTCCAGGGAAATTGAATAAAATGGATGTAATATGCACCATAGACACCGGTGCTGCAGTTTCCTTGGTACGCAGCGACATCCTTCAGCCTGGAAACGTGAAGCCTATTTCATCTAACGTCGTGCTTCGGACAATCACTGGTGAAAACGCACCTATTCGAGGAGAGGCTGAAATTACGTTGATTCTTGGGCGACTCACTATCACAGGTACAGTTTACGTCGCAGATATAGAAGATGAAGTCATACTCGGAATGGATTTGATCAGTGACCATGGATTTTCATTCGACAATGAGCAAAAGATCATAAGGTTCGGAGAAGAAGAATTTGTCCTTACAACTCCAACGGAAAGGACGAAACCTGCCAAACTGCGATTATTGAAAACTGCGAGAATCCCTGCATTGTCGAAGGAAGTAGCTCGTGTCACAGAGAATAATGTCTCTGAAAGCAGCGTGCAGCCATCGGATTCCGAACAAGTCCGGGTGAAGTCAGAAAAAGCCATCCTTGTGAGAGCCGCCAGGTGTCGCGTTGGAGGTACAAGTGACATCTCCAAGATGAAAGCAACTGGAAGGGCTGACTTGGTCAAACAGAACATTGGCCAAGTCCAATCGATTCAGCAACCATCAAGAAGTGTTCCATCCAGTAAACGACAAGAGATGCTAGAGCGCATTGACAGGAGGAAGGCGCGGCACTATCGGAAGACAAATACTGGCGGATTTCAAGAAGAAGATCGAGTGTGGCTGTATAACCCCCGTCTTAGGATGAATGATGTGGTGTACAGTGTTCAACGTAAGCCTAGAACAAAAAGGAAAATCGTACACCTAAAGAGACTAAACGAGATGTTATTTGATCGGGACGATCAAAATTGAGAGGGGGATAATGTTACGTCCTAGCGCCGGCCCTGACCATATCGCAAACGCACGGCGAGGGATCGTGCCGTAGCGTCGTAATTTTCCAAGAACCTGTGGATCCGCCTGGAGAATTCGAGACACGTTATCGGAGCTTCTCTGGAGGATTCTCGATGGTTACGCAGGCATATATAAGCAGCGTGATGTCGCGGCGGAGACAGAGTTTTTATTCGGAGAGAATTCGTATTCAGAGCTAAGTGACGAGTTTAGTAGATCTAAGTGGAAAGAGTTTTGTTATTGCTTAGTGCGAAGGTGGAGAATTGTTAGTTCAGAGAGTTTTAGTAGCGAGCGAGCATTGGAAAGTTATCGGAGCGATTTTAGTGATTGTGTTGTATCGTATTGTGATAGAGAGTTATAATAAAAGAAGTTTAGTGTTGTTTGGTGTTTTTAATCGACGAACCCAGAGGAAAATCGTAACAGTATCATTCCTCCTTTGATTTTTTAATAAATCATAATGAGATGTAGCCTGTATCACTCCTGAATAGGGTAGCTCTCTGTTAGTGAAAAAATTTTCATAATCGGATCAGTAAGTATTTCTGAGGATTACCCCTACAAACGAACAACGTTATTACCAACAAACCTCCATGAAATATTAGTTCTCTTTCTGAACTTTCTGTTCAATCATCATAAAATATAGCCTCTATCTCTCCTGAATAGTGTAGCTTTCTGTTAGTATTGATTATTCTGATTACTTTCTCAACAGATGACGGAATTTGCAGGTAGTGAGTTAATTATCGGTTACCTATAATTGCACGAGTGCATAAAAATTACCGATAATTTTGCAAGATATCTGAAAATTGTAAGTTTATTTTTATATTTTGTCGAAAATATGAAAATAACCGAATCCAATTTGTATAAGATATCACGCTTGAATGCAAAATTATCTGGTTATTCTTATGCACGAATGTAATTCATTGAAATATATATTTCACGAATGAAGAAATTCTCAGGGAAATGTTATTTTTTGTTCATTTATACTTTCCTCTATAGATTGTATGGAGTACTCACCAAAACGCGAAATGTTTTTCTATTTTTGAAGTCTATCTGACATTTATTTGTGTTGTTCACTGACGTCTAGCGATACGGTTTCAAATGTGTTGTTATGGTGACTTGATACAATGCAATTATCGCTGTAACTTTTCGATAATTGCATTGCTCTTATGGGACATTTTATATATGAGGGAAATATACGAGAAATTAATTAGAATAATTAACCGTAACAAACAAAGTCCATATCGGACCGGAAAACTCTTGGTATATAAACAACTAACCCCAGCTTTAGATTTAGTATCAATTTTCTTCTCCTGAAGATGCTAACCTTGTTAGCGAAACGCGCGTCGAGTGCAAAAAAATATCAGTTTGGTGTTAGGGTAATTGATTGCTAAGATTAAGGTTCCAAAACTCATCGTTTATAATTCACAACTAGTAAATTTTTCGGAGAGCTTCATGGTTAACCCCCAAGTCAATTGCGTGTCTTCATAAAGAGTAAACACAAGATGTACATCAGGAACAGACAGATAGGTGGTTCTGAATTATCAGAACACATTCTTACTGCCGATGGAGATCACACGGTAGAATGGAACGACTCTAAAATTATGACTGAAGAGAGCAATGGTAGGAAACGAAAATTAAAGGAATCTGCTTTCATCATGCTGTCTGGTGAAGAATGCATATCTATGAGTTCCCTTGATATGGATCGCGGATGGCTGCCCCTCCTGAAGGACAAAATGTTATGTCAAATTTGAAATATTTGCCATAACATTTTCGAAGATTGCCTACAAAAAATATTTGCATTTGAACTGGAATTTGCGTACAAGTTTTGAGAACGGAAGCAGATTCAGTTTCCAAAATGTTAATGATAAGTATTTCCATTTCATATATTAGTACTTTTTATTTGTACTCATTGGACTTGTTCTATCCAGAAAGAACCGTTGTATAGATTTCTTATTCTTTCGGATTATGGTAGGTCAAAAACTCAGAAAACTACGTAACAAATATTGATCCACCACAAAATAATGACGTTCAAATAGTACACATTTTGAAATTTCAAGTTCAGTTGAAAAATGTAAATATTTCAAATTCGTTGATTTCACGACATCTTCACGTTCATTTCATTAACTTCTTAATTTTTTAATTTAAACTGAAAATTCAACACCTGGTTTTATGTTCCCCAAGGGTCAGTTTTGGGACCTTCACTGCATCCATTGTATACCAACATGTGAACTAATTCATGGTACAGTATGCTAATGACTGCCCTGTGATTTTCAGTACAAATGATCTTCCATCTCTGGAAACCAATATATTTCTTCCTTGAACTTCTTAGAGGATTACTTTTTCGTCTATAAATTGACACTCAAACGCAAGTTTTAACTTTCACAAGAAATGGTGGTAGAAATGTTATCAATGGTGTAACAATCTGTTCCTCAACAGTCCTTTCTGAGCATAACAGTTGACTCAAAGTTGTACTTGATGAGTCATATCAATAATATTGCAACAAGATCTTTATCAAGATACTGTTACGTCTTGAGAATCATATCATAAAATGTTTCGCCAAATGCAGCACTGCTGGCATATAATGGATATTTCAAAAGCCACGTTAGATATGTTATCATTTGTTGAGGAATGTCGTGAGTGAGTTTTCTTAAAAGAAATATGTCATTGTTTAAACTTTCGACAGGATCAATTTTCATGAAACCAGTTTTTTTAATCTATTGACATTTCACCTTTGTCAAAATGATGAAAAGACTGTGGGCACTCGACGGGTCAACCGCGATAAAACTAATTGAGGTGAAGGTGTAAAATTACGGGAGAGCTGCTTTTATGAGATTATGTGTATACAGTGAGGATATAAAATGTCCCTTTCCCTCTTAACTTTTGAACGGACGAAATATCAAGATCGGCAAAGTTTACGTGATGAAACTCAAATTTCAGTACTATGGTGGAAAAGTCAATGTATTACCGAAGATTTTTTCATTCTCTCTCATCGACGAACATCATCCACGTTTCCGTTATATTCCCAGGGCCCGTGTGTCCGCAGTTTGGGAGGCACTGTATCGTGAGTAGCCCCAGGGTAGCGCATCATTACGTTGTTGGGAACACGGTTCCATGCCATGTGAATGCAACCAGATGCCTTGTCATATATGCACGGTCCACCCCTGCTATTACCGTTGAACATGTACAGAAATGGAAATGAAACGGTATTGGTTCAACAAAAAATATTACAGTTTCCTGTTCGATTATTTGTAAGTGTATGTTTTTGTTGAATATGGATTTCCATCAAGTATCGGCAACTTCATTTCCATTCAAGTCAACTGTAGTTCTCAAATGATCTTGGAAAAATTCGTTCAGGCTACTCTCAACTCATCTACACATCAGGTCGATAGGCTAACATCTCTCTGAAAATAACTACTTCTGTGGACAATACCACGAAGGGCGTCAAATTAGATCCTACAGGTGTCAGTACAGGTTCTTCCCTCGTATACTTTCGGCCATACAAGTGTCAGAATAGAGAAATTCACAAACGAATTGAATCCTGTTTGAAATGTGTAAAAACGATAAAGAATGATCCTAACAATGAATGCACAGAAGATCACAAAACCAAAAAAAAAAACCGTTTCCTTATAAAAAATCAAATAGAAGTTCTAGCATTCGTTTGAATTCGGGATCGCTCTGTGACGTCAGTACCTTTATTAAACGGCACGCGGGCATTTCACAGCTGTTGTTCACCTGTTTTGAGCCCTGTGGTAATTCATATTTATGTTCCATGTTCAAGTTGAAAGTGTGAGTATTAGGTGGCTGTAGTTTGTTCCTATTGAAATCGAATAGTTCGATGCAATTGGATTTCTTGTGCGTTCAATAGTTGTTAAATAGAAAAAGAATCCCAAATAGCCGATTCACATAACCTCCCAACACTTGATGTTATAATGGCCTCTGATTTTTTGCCAAACTTCAATCAACCACAGACTAGTGATACACAAGCAAGGTAGTAAGTACTATATTTTTAATTGGTGAATTATTCAAGAAAAATCTTGAGAAGGTAATTATGGTCTCCATTCATTGTATTGTCATGATGCATCGACCATGTTGAGTTGTTCGTTCATATTGTGTATTAAGTGAAACGATGGTGGAAGGCAATATAACACGGTGTTTGTCACTTGTAGAGATAGTTCGTGATATAATTCACCTTGCCTCTATCATAGAAACCCTCTTATTCGAAGATGTTTCTGCTAGCAGCAACAAACCAATTATTTTTGCTTTCGATTTTATCCGAAACGCTGATAAACACTCCGCGTGGGTGTTTTTTATGAGGTATTAACACAACCAGAAACAAACCCCACTTATTCAAACTTATTATTCTACTCTCGTGAAATTCGTGATCATAATAGAAGTGTGTAAACATCGTTAATATATGACAGATGGGCACAGATAAAGGAGGTGACGTCACAAAACGTATTCTCGCCGCAGGGACTCGTGCACACATTTGTGCTATACCACGTCAATATATATCAACAATAAGAAACTACCATAGGCATTATAACTAATGGACTGGCCTTTATGACAGTTTTCCATTAACACGATGCGGAATACAATAGAGAGAGAAAGGATGTGCTCATTGAAGTGATATTGTGAGGGACAGAATGATAATTCTGGACTTCAATTACTCTATCCTTCTCTACCTCCCTTCATTAGGTACATTTGAGGAAGGAATTTGCTACTTGACAATATTCTATCTTGCTCACTCTGCATTTCTCTCTCTCTTAGGGCCAGTCCATTAGATATAATGTCTATGGAAACAACACTGACATGTGTCAAATCGTTTGGCTGTGTTCATCATTTTGGTACGCTCTCATTGGTGAGTCATGGCTTTTACAGACTATGTCATTGGTTTCCCTTCTGTATACTTGTTCGATTATTCTGTGATATTGCCGTGAATTCATGTTTTTTTTTCGATCGGATTGAAGTATGGGCCCAGTATACCATGTTTCTCGCGGGCTAGAGACAAATTATCATCTCTCTTGAGGTTTCCAAAGGATGGCAAAAGGTAATAGCCATTGTGTTCTGTAGAATGGTAGCTCTTTGAATTTTCCATATATTTTTTACAAACTCCAGAACTTTAAATAGAAGCTAATTTGCGTCTAAACATTAGCTTTTAAAAATTGAACTGCAATATTAAATAACTGTTTCAGGTGTGAGGCATGGAGGATTTACTTGAAAAATCTCCCGAAGCTCTCTAAAACAACTTTGGCGTGTGTGAATTTTACTTTGAGAAAATGTTCTAGAACTTTGTACATATTGAAATTTTCAAAAAGGAATTTAAAAATAAGCAAAACTAATAGATCGAAGAACAAAAAAATTACCATTTCAAGTCATTTATAGCCTTTGTTACATTGTTAATGTCTGACCATATTTTTAGTACATATTTGAAGCTGCTGCGAATAAAACATCCTCTTGAAAGCTTTTTATTTCCTGGTCATCGAATGAATATACCTTCCCAAACAAACATGGACTGTAGGAAAAAAAGGAACAAAAAGTGGAATAGCTATTGTAGGTACTTGAGAATTTCATATTATTCACATTTATTTCAAACGTTATCCTAGACAAAATATTAATTTTATGATTTGTAATAACATGCTGATTTGATACTCGGTATCGAGTACATTCAAATTTACCGCCACAAAATGACATTAGACACCTCGAGCACAGAATGAAGGTCACAGAAATTTGGCCCTCGAGAACAAAGGAATGACATTTGAGTGTATCTACTGTATGGCTATGGTATACAGGGGTATGAGATTCTAAGCTTCACTTATATATTGCAACATAAGCCGAAGGCAATATTAACTCGACTACATGCTGTCGAATTTGAAGCGGCTAGAGATTTTCGGTTATAACTGCACGAGTGCATAAAAGTTACCGATAATTCTGCAAGAAAGCGTTATATCTAAAAATTGCAAGAGTTTATTTTCATATTTTGGCGAAAGTGCCCGAGTCCGAAGGACGAGGGCTCTTTCACAAAATATGGAAATAACCGAATGCAATTTGTATAAGATATCACGCTCAAATGCAAAATTATCTGTTGATGTTTATGCACGAATGTGATTCATTGGAATATTTCACGAATAAAGATATTCTCAAGAAACTGTTATTTTTTGTCCATTTCTAATTTTTTTCTAATTTTGGAGTCTATCTGACATTTATTTGTGTTGTTTACTGACGTCTAGCGATACGGTTTCAAATGTGTTGTTATGGTAACTTGATACAATGCAATTACCGCTGTAAGTTTTCGATAATTGCATTGCTCTTATGGTAAATTTTTTATATAAGGGAAATATTCAGTTATAATTGCACGAGTGCATAAAAATTACCGATGATTTTGCAAGAAAGCGTGATATCTAAAAATTGCAAGACTTTATTATCATATTTTGGTGAAATTGCCCGAGTTCGAAGGACGAGGGCTATTTTACAAAATATGAAAATAACCGAATGCAATTTGTATAAGATATCACGCTTGAATGCAAAATTATCTGGTCATTTTTATGCACGAATGTAATTCATTGGAATATTTCACGAATAAAGAAATTCTCAAGGAAATGTTATTTTTTGTTCATTTATACTTTTCTCTATAGATTGTATGGAGAACTCACCAAAACGCGAAATGTTTTTCTATTTTTGAAGTCTATCTGACATTTATTTGTGTTGTTTACTGACGTCTAGCGATACGGTTTCAAATGTGTTGTTATGTTGACTTGATACAATGCAATTACCGCTGTGAGTTTTCGATAATTGCATTGCTCTTATGGGACATTTTATATATGAGGGAAATATTCTTGATAAATGTAGTCTATGATAAAATCAGACGTTTCCAGCATCTTTAGAATGAAATATGGGAGTGAATATTTTATTCCAAAGATTTATTTTAAATTTACAGCAATTATCACTATCACATAGTCGCCATCATCTATTCCTCTCAATACCTAACGAAACGAAAGTGCTCAGTGCCAGAGCCTTATCGAATGACTTTACATAATATTTATGGCCGCATATCTCGTCCATTCCGAGGTATCGAATGGCTTTCAGCCTTAATGGATCTACATATTTTATTATTTGCAACAAGGTATCCATTACGTTTTACAATCCCTCGAGTAACTCAATATTCCCAATCCATCAAACTGGCTGGAAAATAATTCTGAGTACATTACGGAACTCTTTCGATAATTATCGGCGGTGGCGGTGGATGGAAGAATATTCATGGGATTTTGAGCGGTTTTTGTTTGAATTATCGACGAGGTTCACGTCCCGATTGGGCGGATGTGAGATTTGTGGCAGCGGTTTTTGTAAACATGAATAATGAAGAACGGTTGTTTTGTATGGACAGAGAAACAAGTTGGTATTCGGATCGATCGATATTATTGTTAACCTAGATTGAGGAAATACATTATGGAAAACGGATGCTTTTTGTAGAGAGTGTAACTTTTTGGAACTTTTGATTGAATCGACACCGAAACAATGCCAATTGAATTGTTTAAAAGTTCAGGAAATGAAGCATTTTGTCTCGCAATTTTTTCGTCCACCATGGATCTACCTGAAATTTCCACAGAAGGTAGGGAATAGCTCAAGGATCATTTTCTGTATCATGACGCTGTACGCTAGAGCCTCGAGGGTGGTTGCCACCCCATCTCGAGGGTGAAATTTTTTCATTACATTTCAACTGTAGGAATCGACGGAAGAAGTAATTCTAAGAAAAAAATTTTTCGTACGTTTTTTTCGTAAAAGTAATATTTTTTGAGTTATTCGAAGTTGAAAGTAACGGTTTTTTGGCGAAGAAATCGACTTTTTTAAATGTTTTTTTGCAAATAACTCTAAAACTATGCATTTTATCAAAAAAAGTGTGGAGAGCCAAATTGTAGCTTTTGAAAATACAAAAACAATGCTTCCTTTATAATTTTCCTACGACACATACGAACTGAGATACAGCAAATTAATGCTTAGCTTTTTTCGTCAAATGTATAAATTGGAAGATTTAAAGCGAAATAACGAGAAAAATTTGCATTTTTCGAAGAAAGCTCATAGAATCTTTTTTGAAGTATTCAATTAGAGCTTTCAAACAAAAAACGTCGTCCTAGCATGAAAATTGACCGACTTATGATCAAAATAGGATCGGTACCCGCTTTTTTCTACGGAAAAAATCTGTGAAAACAACCTCAAAAGTTCCCCCTAACTAAAATTATCGCCACCCTTCTGTGATTCTCTTTATACATGTACTAATATTACACTCACGAAGTTAAACCAATTTAAAGGGCCTAATTTTAGAAAAATTTGAGTTTAAAGAGAAAACGATTTTTTTTCGATTTCGTGTTTTTAACCCTTTTCTTATAAATATCTCTCAAAATACTAAAGATACGAAAAAAAAAAAGACACAACCTTTCGTATAGCTTGGGTTTTTTCCTAAGTCCTGGAAACAGCCAGAGTTCAGCCAGTTCATAAAACAGGAAAGGAAACTTCACATTCTGATTATGGACCAACTGCTTTGCCTTCTATCATTTCCAAAGATATGGAAAAAGCATTCGATATAAAGCATTGGCAGCATTCCATTGAAAGGAGGTAAACGTTAGGTGTTACATTCGACATTTCAAAAGCGTTTGATCGAGTTTGGCATCGTGGTCTTCCTTTCTGAACTGCCGTCTTATGATTTGCCTCAGTTGTGTGCTTTGTTGAAGAATTTTTTATATGATAGGTCTCTCTATGTGGTTGTTGATGAAGTATCGTATCATATTCTGTGTTTCGACATGGTTCATTTCTGGCAACCACTTTGTTTCTGCTTCATGTCAATGGTCAACACGAATGACTCGACGAGTGCGGAATACCCACCTCTTCATTGTGATCTTGGAGACCTGTCGAACATCTCTTGCTCAGGGATCTTTTATCTATAGAACAGCTGAACTTTAGAACTCCTTGCCAGAAGAGGTTTTTCCTGAGGCTTTCAAACTTCAAAAATTAATCTTAATCGAAGATAATCTTGATTCGTATCTCCTGTCCCTCGATTGACCCAGTGTTCTTTGCACATTACAGGGCTCTTCTTTCGTGTGAATCTGTATATATACACAGTGTGATTTTTTACTAGATAGTTCTTAAGACCGCTACACGTGTTTCACTATGCAAGAGTTTCTTCCATTAGGCTGAAAACAATAAGGATAAAACTCCGGCAAAGATCGGGAGTGTACAAGATAACTTGTAGTTCTTGCCCCAAACTTCATATCGATCAAACAGGAGATCTTTCTCTGGAAGAATGAAGGTTAATAGAAGTAGTTTTTTGAATGAACTGGTATTCCGAGAAAATAATTGCCATTATTGTGACTAATTTATTTATCATAAATTCTACAAGAGGGAATAAAGACTATTACTGAAAATCCCTCGCCGTTATTCCCTGAGGCAATGATATATGGCATTATACTGCAGAAACCATAAGTATGATACTTACTTGTTCCGTAGTTCTCTTATATATACTTATACAATCTTCGTAATATATATATATATATATATATATATATATATATATATATATATATATATATATATATATATATATATATATATATATATATATATATATAATGGCTGGAACTTCCGGTTGATCCGGGTCTGGAAAGATTTACTTGTCTACGTTTCGGCTCCCATTTCCAGCAGCAAGTTCCAGCCAGCACATTTATAACCGCGGAAGCCTAGCCGATCAAATATATATATATATATATATATATATATATATATATATATATATATATATAAACTAGATTCGGAAGTTCTCAGGTTTGCGGTCTGTTTACTAATAAAACTCATCTGTTCTTGATCTCAATATTTCGCTAATGTTTATTAGCTTCATCAGGAGAAAAGCTACAAAGAATGTGACAAAATTGTACAAGATTGAATCGAAAATAACAGTTCTACTTACAATCATAGAATTCCTAGTGTGTTCATCGCCTTGGGAAGCTGAATCAAACTACCCATGCTCGCATAGTTACTGCCTCACTCAAACTGAATCAGCTAGGCAAAATTCATGTTTATAAGAGTCCCTCAGCTGTACCAGGCAATGATGTAATTAACGTTAATCTGAGGGTTTTTATAAGTAAGCACATGTCTGTCCTTATTTTCAAATATCACAAAAGTGATCAAATGGAACTCAAAATATTGCAATAAATGTTACTTAACTGACCTGTATCGGTTTTATAATTAACTGTATTTGTTTATTTTTAATGTGGTACATTTCAAGGAACAACCTGGTTTTCTGGTTACTGACTCTGTCTAGGATTTTTACATTTGAATAATCAAATTGATGGCCGGTTTTTTGGGAGTGGTCGACTGCTGCACAAGAGTTTTTTCCTAGCCGGGCATCGCTCTTGTGGAGGGCTATTCTTTGTTTGAGCCACTGCGAGGTCTGTCCCACATAACATTGGTTACATCCACCACACGGGATTTCATATATAACGTTGCTGTTAAGTGGGACAGGGGTTTTGTCTTTGACTTTTGAAATGTACCACATTAACAAAAAACCAAATACAGTTAATTATAAAACCGATACAGGTCAGTTAAGTAACATTTATTGCAATTTTTTGAGTTCTATTTAATCACTTTTGTAATATTCAAAAATGAGGACAGACATGTGCTTACTTATAAAAAACCCTTAGATTAACGTTAATTACATCATTGCTGAGGGACTCCTATAAACATGAATTTTGCCTAGCTGATTCAGTTTAAGTGAGGCAGTAACTAGGCGAGCATGGAAAGTTTGATTCAGCTTCCCAAGGAAATGAACACACCAGGAATAATAATTCTATGATTGTAAGTAGAACTTTTATTTTCGATTCAATCTTGTACAATTTTGTCACATTCTTTGTAGCTTTTCTCCTGATGAAGCTAATAAACATTAGCGAAATATTGAGATCAAGAACAAATGAGTTTTATTAGTAAACAGACCGCAAACCTGAGAACTTCCAAATCTAGTTTATAAAGTACGGTCGAGAATACATCACAAATATATATATATATATATATATATATATATATATATATATATACAGGAATTTGCGTATAAGTTTTGAGAATGGAATCGGATTTA
Organism: Zygogramma bicolorata; assembly: GCA_032362365.1. Taxonomy (NCBI): domain Eukaryota; kingdom Metazoa; phylum Arthropoda; class Insecta; order Coleoptera; family Chrysomelidae; genus Zygogramma; species Zygogramma bicolorata. The sequence goes on from JAVJAQ010005172.1 coordinate 4,182,936, forward strand.
GTTTCCTTCTTCCTATCAGCACAATATACTCATTCTATACCACCTTCTTCATTACTTCTCAACCGAATTATAACCATTTTTGCATTTTTCACTACAAGACTCTAATGAATTCCATGCTAGCAGAACAGTAAAACGCGCATCGCGATTTTTTGCTAACCTCGAATTCATATGAGGATTAATTTTTTAGAGTCTTATAGTGAAACATGTTTATGAATCGGTTGAAAAATGATGAAGGTGGTATAGAATGTGTATATTGTGCTCATAGAAAGGAGGAATTTCGAGCTGAATTAGCTAAAAAAGAAACATATTCGTCAATCCCGGTTTTCCTGTGTATGGGGGGCCATTTCTTCAAAACTTGTTGGGGGGCCCAAAAATTCAATTTGAACTTGGTGTTCAGGAGGCCAAAATACGTAAGTTCCACTAAAACATTTTTTTTCGAGGCGGAGTCCGATAACTATATATATACATATATATATATATATATATATATATATATATATATATATATATATATATATATATATATATATATATAATTCGATTGATTTTGTGAGGTTGCAGTCAAGTTTGTGGGCAGTTACAAAGAGGACTCTTTGTTATTAGTCAAGCTTTCGGAAAATTTATTACCTTCGTCAGGACAACTAAAAGTAATACATTGGATGATATTCTGTATAGATAGAAATATGGAACACTTACTAACGTGAGAATAAAATATAAATTGGTACAAACTATGTGAAAGAATAGTTTTCATTAGTTTCCAAATTGAAAATAACGATTCAGTACAACCTTTCATTTATAAATCATTACCCCATATTCAAGAACTAACACCAAAATTTATTAATGTATTTCGAAATAATAACTTTATAATTTCCAAAAGAAATGTCACCACTATCTCTAAATTATATAGCAAAGTTAAGACCCCAATATTGAACAAACAAAAATCCAGCTTGATATACAAAATTCCATGCACGGATTGTTCTAAAACATATATAGGCCAAACATCTAGACCCTTGAATAGTCGCATTATTTCACATAAAAGCGACTGTAGACGAAACGTTAATTCTTGCGCTTTGAGTAAACACGTCAACATTGAGGATCACAAGATGGATTTTGAACACCCAGAAATTTTGGATAGAGAAACAAATATAACCAAAAGAACATTTTTAGAAATGACACATATCAATAACGAAGAACATTCTATAAACAAAAAAACAGATCTCAATAATTTAAGCCAAATTTATACATTTCTACTTGAATACGAGAAAGATAGAAGAAAATCACCTGGTATTCAGAATTTTCCCACATGACATTACATCAAAATTTGACATACTTCAATATTCTTCAATGTTTTGTGTGTTTGTTTTGTACCAATTTATATTTTATTCTCACGTTAGTAAGTGTTCCATATTTCTATCTATACAAAATATCATCCAATGTATTATTTTTAGTTGTCCTGACGAAGGTAATGAATTTGCCGAAAGCTTGACTAATAACAAAGAGTCCTCCTTGTAACTGCACACAAACTTGACTGCAACCTCACAAAATCAATCGAATTATATTATAGCCAGTCACTAATTCTTCTCCTTATATATATATATATATATATATATATATATATATATATATATATATATATATATATATATATATATATATATATATATTCCAAAGGCACCATCAACCTCATCAGTCACTGTATGTCCAGTACATACTTCCTATTCCAAGGTACCTTTTACAAACAAGTGAAAGGCGCCCCCATGGGTTCTCCCCTCTCACCAGTCCTTGCAAACCTTTTCATGGAAGACTTCGAAACTAAAGCCATTGACACGTTCGACCACAAACCCTCTTGCTGGTTCAGATACGTAGATGACGTTTTCGTCATATGGCCTCACGGCTCCGAAACTCTCCATAATTTCCTTGATCACCTTAATGACCGCCACCCAAATATAAAGTTCACAATGGAAATCGAAAGCAATAACTCCCTTCCATTCTTAGATGTCCTCATCACAAAAACCAATGACTCCTTCACCCACACGGTCTACAGGAAACCAACACACACAAACCGATACCTTAACGCAAACTCCCACCATCATCCAGCACAAACCAATTCCGTTGTGAATTCCCTCATCCACAGATCCATCAACCTCACAGACCTCCATAACAAACCACAGGAACTAGCCCAACTCAAATCAGCCCTTCTTCAAAATGGATTCACAGACCATCAAATTGACAGATCCATCCGCCGCCATCAAACTTCTCATTCCATTCCCAGAGACCCAACAGACAATAACGTTCCCCACAAAGCTTTTCTTCCCTACATTAAAGGTGTTACTGACAAAATCAGCCGAATTCTCAAAAAACAGGACATAAAAACGATATTTACAGCCAGCAACAAAATCTCCACATTCCTCCGTTCCCCCAAGGACAAAATTGTCAACGAATCACAGGGTATATATGAAATACCATGTTCTGATTGCCATAGAACATATGTAGGCCAGACCAACAGACGTGTGACAAGTAGAGTATACGAACATCAACTTGCTGTCCGAAAATCAGACCCATCTTCAGCTCTGTCCAAACATCATCAAGAGACAGGACACAATACAGACTTTGCGAACACTAAGACCATCGCCACAGCAAAAACACTACAAGCTCGTATAATTCGCGAAGCCATCGAAATCGAGAAGCGACCTTCCTGCTTAAATAAACGTGACGACGGCCAGAGACTTCCAACTGCATGGAAACCCCTAATTTCCAGATGCCCAGTCCCCACCAAGACATCCGACGGTCCTTTAGTAGCACCCGCTGCTATAAATCCTACCCAACATCCCTCGATACCTCAGTTCGATCTAAGGAGTAGGCAGATTGAGACCTTAGAAAGAACTCGTGACGAGACCTGGGGAGTAGGCAGATTGAGGCCCCGGCGTCAAGTCACAAACCCTTGCCCCCTGTGACAACACCTGAGGAGTAGGCAGATTGAGACCTCAGCGTGAAGTCACATTCACCTCTTGAAAATGGCTCCAAAATCGGAGCCGAAACGTCGAGAACAAAACTCCAGACGCGGTTCAACCCGAATTCAACAACAACATATATATATATATATATATATATATATATATATATATATATATATATATATATATATATATATATATATATATATATATATATACATATATATATGCCGGCACGGTCATAAAGGACACTGTTACGTAGTTGGTCACTAAGCGAGATAAACAATGAATTAGTATGACATTGATGATTGCCACACAGTTTACGTCAACCCTAGAAGTATGTTTTTCACTGAAGCACGAAAATTATCCAAACACGAATCGTAGTAACCATCTCGCTAAATACCTGTCTCGCAGTCGTTCTTATTTATCTTTGATGAGCGAAAATAATTTTAAGCAAACCCGAAGACGTACAAGACACACCTCAACTTCAGACGCTTTCATGACATGTAAACGTAATATCTGGAAAACATTTGTGTTTAATATCAAACAATTCACTGGCGAAATGTTCATTTCATCTTGTCTACTACACAAAGCGAGTTGAAATTAGAAACGTTATAATCAGAAATTCACCTACAAAGATGCCGTAATTTCATTCTTCAGATGTTTCATTACATTCGCTCCTTACTCATGTCAAAATGATTTTCCTTTATGGTGGATGTTTGTTTGAAGGAAATCAAGGTTTGTTGAGTTGCGTTTATATCAAAGGCCAATTTTTGCGCAGTATACTGTTTCGATGGAGGAGGGAAAATACCAGAAGCTTCCAATGGCATTCGTTTGCTAATGGATTTTTGATAAGGTTTTCTAATCAAATCAAATTTACTTTATTGTCTATATGACAGATAATGATCGTAATCAGAATGCAATAAAACACAAATATAAAACACATAGAGAATACTAAAATTATTATAGACAACAACATGTGTAAGTATAAAATACAAGTTAAATGAAAATATAAATAATCAATTAATATCACTGAAACACATCATATTGAGCAATAATGTATTACTAGGACAAGTAAGACAAAGTAATGAATAGAAAGCCATCGTCATTCAAAGATTTTTTACCGACTGTTTGAATTGTTTTTCATCTTTCAAAATTTCAATCTCGTTCAACAGGTGATTGAATAATTTCGTACCATCATGAATTTTTCATTTGTGTCGACTTTGGAGTGTTTGTCTAGTGTTATATTTAGACATCTTATTTATTTCGTTTTTATATATGCTATGCATGAGACATACTGCTTCTGAATAAAAAATGCAAGATAGTAATAGAATTTTGTGTTTTATAAAGAGTGGCTTGCAAGAATCCCGGAATTTAGCTTTACACACATACCTCATTGCTCGTTTCGGTGGAAGGAAAATCATATTGAAAAAATATTGACTACATGATCCCCAAAAACAGATTCCATATATCAGGTCACCAAGTTCCCATGAAATGGTTCTTACTGCAAAACATCCTGATGCCAATTTTCTTCTGTTTTTCAATTTCAATTTATCATCAATATGTGAACCCAGAAATTTTGTTTCTGACCTATAACTGATTCTAAATTCAGAATATTTCTTTGATAAAATGGTGAATGAGTTGAAGCCCAGGGGAACTGAAACATAATTTTATAGCAATAATCTCCTTCAATGCGAAAAACTGAGAAAAGTTGGAGTCAACAAAAGTCAGAATCACAGCTATAATTTTATTCCTCTTAGCAATGATAATTTTCACAACTGGCAGCGCTCTGCCATGAAATTAACATATAGCTCATAAGTGACTGAATATCAAACCTTAATGCTCGTATAGAAAGTTCAATCTGATATTATTATTATAACATTGATTGTGATGATGACATGAAGGCTAACTCATAGGAGACAACTCAGATGATTATTATTGCGAAATGTCCTAGCCCTGTCGCTCGTAAACGCAAAATAATATGAGGGTCGAAGGAAGATTGTTTACCTACGCGATCTCGTTTCGCGTAGAGAATTCGATTGTCGAGATTTCCAGTACAGAGTGTTTATCAGAGTTTTGGATCGTTTAGCAGAGCAGTTTGAGTTATTGTATTGTATTGTGTTGTGATAAAGAGTTGTTATAAAATTATTTTGTGTTATTTGGAGTTTTAATAAATTAATCCAAGGAAAGATCGTAACATTATGAAGGTAAATGAAATGAAACTCAACCATACAGTCACAAGAGACAGAAATGAAAAAGTAATTAACTAGCTTCACTTGTTCACATAACCTTACGAAAATATAACAACAATACTTCAATTCCATCTTCACCCTGGATATCAATGAATTATGGACGATATTCAGAATTCTCGAAATTAAAATCGAAACCTGTATAAATAGAAACCATTGCACATCAAATTTCAAATTTGTATCCAAGTAAATTCCTAAAAATTTTGCTGTGTCCTTTACTAGTTTTTGATCACCTATATTTACATTCGGAATGACAGTTTTGAAAAAAATGGCCCTAGTCATTTTGGTATTAAGTGAAAGTAAGTTAGAATCACACCAATCTTTAATTAGGACCATGTAACTACACATAGTTTCGTGGAGTCTATCATTATCTTTATGTTGCCATAATAACGTCAAATTTCCCGAAATAGGTAGAGCTGCAAGATCGTTTATATATAAAAGAAAAAGTACAGGACCAAGTACAGAGCCCTGGAGTACTCCACACTTTATTTCAATTGTCCCTGAGGTAGTGGATAATTTTACACACTGCTTTCTTTCAGAGAGATAAGATCAGAACCAATTCAGTGTGATTTCCCCAATTCCATATCGATTTAGTTTCCGCAGCAAAATGTCGTGATCTACACAATCAAATGCTTTCGAAATATCACACAGAACCGTTTCGACAGTTTCTTTAACATTCGAGCTCCTATAAACCATTGACATTGATCTGTGGATGGCGTCATGCTATATAATGAAGTTTTCGTTTGAAATATCGATAGAATTTCTTGTGGAATTATTTCCGAATAAATGCTTCCTATCAACCCTGAGAAAACTGACAGCTGACAGCCATGAAATTATTATATAGGTGTCATTATTCTTGAGTCGTTCGTTACTCTTAGGGCGGCCCATTTACGCATTACAATTTAAATTTCACAAATATTAGTCAATGGGCATAACTGAAGAGTACCACCTATCAAAAAACGACTACTCCCTTGGCTAATACAACGAGAGAAATCGGATTATATCCGACTGGTGTCAGTGGAGGTTTCTCTACAGAAAAAAATCCTGTATATGCTTCCGGTGATAGACTTGCAGACCGTATATAATCCGTCGCCCATTTTGGTAGTGGCCAGGGGGTACTTGTTTTCCGATAGCTGTTAGGCGACATTTCCGTCAACTTGCCACTTTGTACAGTGTGACTCACTTTTCATGGAAACACCCCCATAACTTTCGCAGTTGTAAGCTCGAAACTGTTAATTCTTGGTGTTTCTATTGATTCTGCAAATATTATAATTCTACCTCAATAATTACGGAGGTAACGGGGGTGTTTCCATGAGAAGTGAGAAACTGTATGTCAAAATTAAAAAATAATAATTTTTAATACTAATTTTCTTTGACTTATGCAAATATTCGCTCTCTCCACCGAGATATTTAATCACAATTACAATTCATAAAGCTTTCCAATTTCCGTGATCGCAGACAGACACTGCTCGCCCCCTTCTTCATCCCCATCCGGATAGGCAAATCCACCCCTGCGGCAGCATCCACGTACCACCAGTAGCAAAACATCTGCCTATGACTTTTCTCTAATTAAATATGGCGCCAAAGAAAAGCTCAAAACATCCCGAAACTCGGCATTCGGTTGTTTTAGTATTATCCCTCCTGCAACAGTGTGGAAACGCAAAGATCAAAGTGGCGGGGGCTTTGTGAATTTTCTTTGCTCATCCTTGGCCTTCGGTGATGCTCAAGTCACCTTCGAAAATTAATGATAACCTTTGTTTCGCAGGGGAGGAATTGATATTTTTTGGAGCGGAAGGTAAATCATATTTTATTACGGAAAATTCAATATTTTCTTCCGGAAATACCGCTGGGGGAGTTTTTCGGCGATTCCTTTGATGAGATAATCGCATATCTATTGTTTCATGATATCGACTGTGTACCGGAAAAACGATGTTTAGTTCACATGCGGCAAATCAGGTTAGGTTGCGAACTGATTCTGAAAATAATGTCGATTTGGTGTTTTCAATTTTGTTTTGTAAATATACATTAAAAATTAAAAATTAAATTATTGCTCTCTTATTATGATCACCTTAATTATACTCCATTTCGGAGTTTTTCATTCTTTCGAAAGATATGCAGGAAGACATATCATCTGCCAACTATACGAACGAATGAAATAAAAAATGTATCCGAGTTTTTCCATCCTCAAATTCAGAATATGTATAAAAAAGTGTTAACATGGCGGGTGGCATACGTTACTACTCATATCGTAGTCACTGAACGCGTCATTATTCTATGGCTTCTATGGTAAACAGTGTTTCTGCGGTTATAATAGTTCCATGGCAATTCAATAACGTTAAGAGTTTATTCACATAAATTAGAAATAATATTGTGCCTAATACTGTTCCTTGTGGTATTCCAAATGTTATCTCTCTTTGGTTACTAATTGTGTTTTCAATTTTAACTACTCGTTTCCTTTCATTCAAGTAGTTCTGAAACCTCTGAACTAGATAATTCAACTACTGTTCTTTAAATGATATGGAAACTAACGAACATTGACTTGATTTTGGAGATATATTTGTAGTAATTTCAACTGAAACCAAAGTGTCTGAGGACTTGGTTTTTGCATTGCGAAATTCTGCTGCATTGACACGATCGTCGTTGTTTTCATGAATTCCATCACCATGAACATGTATCGGGATGGTTAATCGGTAATGGAATATACTGGCCTTTTTCCATTAACAGTTTCTTCACTTTCCTACAGAAATGTATGTTTCGATCTCGAATTTTCCTATGGAACTCATCCAGCAATATCAGAGACAATAATGGCCACGGATGAACACCATGTAACAAGTCAGGTTTCCACAGTTCCTGCTATAGCAGACGCATGCCTCGTATTCAGATTCGATTAACATTCCAGCATTCCATCCCCGATAACAATTGAACCAATCAATGTACATTCGAATCAAGAAGCCGCTGGAAATAAACGTCAGTCGCATCTCTGGTTCGCTGTAAATCACACCTGAACTTCTCAATTAACCAGAATAAGCCAATTCCACGTTATTTTCTGCTACATTAATTGCATATAAAATTAATTACACTCTGAGCCGCAGTATTGATCTACAGAGCCATTAAATATGAGTTGTAGTGAGAGAACAAGATACAATTCGGTCCTGGTTTCAATTAGAGACGGTCTAGTAACACACCTGAAATGGCTCCCCGATGACTTGCGACATACTACGCCACGCGAAGGCCCACGGCCAACGTTTATACGACTCATTTGGGACGAATATGAGCACGACAAGAATAACCAAACAAATTATCTATGGGGGCTTATTCCGATACAATTATTGAATTTTCGTTATAGGGGCTCACGGTTACCACTTTCGATGATATAACATTCAAGCCAACGCAACGAGCATTCGAAAACAAATAGTCCGGATTATAATGGTACAATAATTGTTAATCTACACCCGTACTATAATATTTCACTTATATACCCATAATTTGTTTCGACTTTTATAATGTCAATTGACACTTTTTTCAAAGGGAATTGAAGGCAATGATGAATCAATTCCAAATGAATTAATTGAATCCATACTTCTGTCGACCTCTGGTTCCAAAAAATCCAAGAAGTTTATCATTTCTGGAAAACTATTGGTTGAACAATTCTTTTACCAATCCCCTTTACCACTGAATTCGAGTTTATTTCCTATCATGTGGATAAAAGGTAAATCCCATTCATCGACTTCTTGTCTTGGAGTCTTCAAAGCCCGAAAAATATTGACTATATTCAATAATTTTCTGAGTTGTGAAGCAGACGCGTTATTATTGTTGGGGGAAAATTGGGAAATGAATCAATATGAATCAATGAAATGAGCCTTTTGTTTTATAACGTTCCTTGGGTGGTGTACAAGCCTCAATGTAATTTTTTTCTGAAATTTCAGATGGGGTCATGACTTTGGCTGCATTACCTTGAATGTAACTTTCTTAATAATGAAAGAGTTCAATGTCGAAAAGCTTCGAATTAGTATGAATGTGTTATAAAATTCCAACCACTGATCACATGATCCATGAAAAGTTGTAATTTACGTCGTAGGTAGTTTGACTTAATGCTTGTATGACGATAAGGTGACATTGTTTCAACCGAACAATTTGAACCCTAATTGAGATCTTTCATGAAAGTTGCAATTGCCAGATTAAACCTGTCAACTGACACATTCAATCTGTCAATAAGATCCATTATGAAACAAAGATTTTTCATTGCGATACAGAATATCAACCAATAGAAACCCTTTATTTTTCAATCGATTATAATGTGCATTTGACGTTTGTCAAAATCAGTAGCTATTGAATTCTCATAGAATATAGGTAAACTTCGATAATTATATTGTCAAAGTGTGTGATATCAGCGATATAGAAGAATAACTATCGACTCCTCCACACATATCGGAGAAAGCAGAAAATGCAGTACAGAATATTCTGCCCCAAAAATCAAAGAAACTTTACGAAATAGTATATTACACACTGAGGTGGGAAGTGATTCATAGAACATATCTAAAATATTACATTTAACGACAAATTACCAAGAACGCGGTTTTCACAGAATAATCAAGTAGATATATTGTTACCGTGACTACGGCGTATACAATTGTCACCGAAATAACTAAATGTCAGATAAAGTCTAGAATATATGAAATGAGGGCAGGAAGTGAGGGCGGAAAGTAGAGGTGTGTAATGTGACACTTCCCAACCTTAAATGACGTTAGTAATGACTGCATTACATGAATGGTTGTATATAAAACTATATTAACAGTATCTCTTCATTTTCAAACTGAGTAAGATATCTCGTGGCGAAACCAGGTAAGTCGCTTGATTCGGACTAGACCAAAATATGAGACGCGCGTACTGGACATCCGCTTTTTTTCATTTCTTTCTTTTCTTCATTTCTTATTGTTGTACTATTTTATTGCAATTTTGTATAACATTCCAAAGAAATGCGAATAATTACTATTATTGTGTTCAATGCAAATATAAATATAATAATTATAGCTCTTCATTATTTATCGGGTGTAGAAAAAATAGCGCATGCAACTCTGATGTAATCGTTATTATTACACTCGCATGAACCTTACGAAACTCACTCACCTTTGGCTTGTTTCGTATCCCGGTTGATGCTCGTGTATAAATAGTTTGAATATAGTTTGAATCCCTCATTATCTTGATTACTTATACATACTGCCAAAATTCCGGAAGAGAAGCGAAATGTCGTAGATTACTCATAGTTTGAAAATTATTTTATTGTCTGAACTTTCATTTTCTGAATAAACTTTTATTGTCAACTCTATCAAGTGGCTTCATTAGCTTTTTTCCATATCTCAGTCAAACTGACATACAGAAATCTGCATCTGTTTTACCATTCAGAGAAGGAAACTTTGTCTTGCATTGTTAAGTGAACGGAAATATCGAAATTTTTGTATAGATGGCGCAGCAAATATGCTTCAAATCCCTTTTACACAGGCACTGGCAAAATATCATATCTCTGAACGAAGAGTAATGCATGTTTATAGAGAGGATAGTAAGTCAACTATACGAAAATATCATTTGAAGGAATGGAGACTACTAATAGATTGCCTTAGTACAATCGCTTTCAAGTCTTGTCTTTTCGTACACGTTTCTTGCGGAAGTCGTAGCTAGACTCGCACATTTTCTTGACCTCCTAAGATGGCAATATATTCAGACACAGAAGTGGAATTTTTATTGAATGATTTCGAACATTCTTTCAATACCTAAAGAATAATTTTCTGTATAACTTTTCTTCGTATTTTTCTGGGTTTTTAACCTACCCCAATCTGAAAAGACCAAGAAATGATATTGGAATCTATACAAAATGTAGAGGGGTAGGTAGACTCCTATATATCTTCTTCTAGTTCTTTCTGAATGGATTACGTTCTTATAGTCAGCAACTTCTGGTATAATCAAAATCTGACTATCACGAAAATACTAGAAGTAATATTTATAAATAACCTTTGTTAACGTAGCCAGGTACGACTTATATCATCTGAACTCACAGGTATGCACTTTCCTCAGATTCCTCTGATTTTCGTTTCCTGTCACCATTTTGGTGTCATTTCATTTTTTTGTGTGATCTCCATCGGCAGTAAGAATTTGTTCCGATAATTTTCAACCACCTGTCTATTCCTGAAGTACATCTTGTGTTCACTCTTTCGAACTTCCAGAGGACTGGACGTTTCACCGAATATTTTTGAACACACCAACGGAGGATTCGATAAATTCAATTCTTCGTTTTCTGTTTTTTTAGTTGGTTCGGTATGTGTCAGTATTGAACGTAAAGTATTTGTTGTTGTGAATGTTGTTCTAATATTATACCTGTTGCCGATCCGTTTCAACTCTTCAGAGAATCGAGGGACATAATGTTTATTACAGGTTGTTTTTCATCAATGTTTTTTCTAGAAAAATTTCTGTATATCTGTTTCCTTTCAATGTTGATTTTATATAGTTGATCTCTTCATGAATTTTTTCCAATGGATTGCTTAATATTTTTGTTTTATCTTAAAGACATGCACTGGCACCTGGTCGGATATAATTCAATGCCCTTCGTGGTATCAGGGAGTAGTTGTTTTCTGACAGGTGCCAGCCGAAACCTACTGTGTAGGTAATTTGAGACTGGCCTTAACAAATTGTTCGAAAGATGATTTGACATTTCTCTATACCATTTTGACACTTGTGTGGTTGGTTTGAATTATAGTGTAGATATTTGTTGGAAGGTGTTTTATCTAGACAGAAGTATATATCGAAAGATATATCAGAACGTCTGAGAGAATTCAGTGCAAAATTTCATTAAACATAATTGAATTTTACTCACTGATTTGTGTTTATGGATCATAAAGTGTCTTCATAAGCTATTTTTCATTATATTATATTATCTTTCAATAGGATTGGAATTGAATATCCAGATATGAACATATACGATGATTTTTTTGAACTTGTAAGGGAGATTGTGACATTACAATCAGGTTGAAATAATTATGAAATGATTCATCCACATACAAATTTTCGTTTCTTGTACATTATTTCCTCCATATATCATTAATGTTTTGTCTTGAACCTCTTCTTCAAGTCTGAATCAGAAAAAGAAATCATGCATAGAAGATAAAACCGGCCGTAAGATTTTCGGAGAACTAGTGATATAAGGTCGTTTTTTGAATAATTTTTTTGTTTTCCTTGCAGCTTGCTTTTGTATACCAATAGTAACGAGAAGGAAGTTCAAAACCCGCTATTTCCATTACAGATGGGAATTCGCTGAGATTTATGTACTCGCATGAGAAAATCCCAATTTGTTTATATTCGAAGGTAGTTTCTTGCAGGAACTGAGTTTCTGTCAAAGAGCCGAATCAGATGAGCGGAAAATGAGAACAAACATTTCCGACAATCTCGTCACATTTAATTAGTGATTTGTGAGAATAACAGACGTTCCGGTATACGTGGTATTGATTACTGCATATAGACCAGTAGAAATAGCTCAAAAAGTGTTGAACCATGGATAGATAGGTTACTGATGGTTGAATATGTATAGTTGTTATGAACATACAACCATATGATGTAAAAAATATACATTCCCTCTTCAAACGAAAAAAAAATTGTTAATCGACACTTATAAGAAACATCTCGTTTGTCCTAATTTGACCTAATTGACAATAAATAAAAGAATATATGAAAGAGATTTCAATCTTTCTTTCATCGCTATATTATAAGTAAAGAGCATTCCGACCAATTAGTCTCACATCGTTCTTTTTGAAAACAATGGAGAGGCTGTGCGAGCGGTATATAAGAGATGGAGTCTTAGTTCACAATCCACTTCATTCAAATCAGCATGCATATACTCCGGGAAGATCCACAGATTCGGCCCTTCAACAAGTGGTTGTCAGAATCGAGAGATCATTGGATAATAAAGAATCCACCCTGGGTATATTCATAGTTATCGAAGGAGCGTTCGATGAAACGACCTTCCCAACAATCACCCAGCAACTCCAGGAACATACCCCTGGTGGTAGGAGAATGGATACTCAAGATGCTCTCTAGTAGAGCAATAGGTATGAATGTAGAAGACATTACTGTGAGAGGACTGGTTATGAGGGGATGTCATCCGCACCCCTTCTTTGGAACATAGTCCTGAATACCCTGATTAATCACCTCTACAATAATGGTTTCTACACAATTGCATATGCAGATGACATAATAATCTTGCAGACCGGCAAATATGTGAACACACTGTGTGATAGAGCGCAGGATGGTCTTAAATTAACAGAAACATGGTATAAAAGAACACTCACTCGATCCCAAGAAGACGGAGATGGTCCTTTTCACTAGGAAAAGAAGATTATCGGGCTTGAAACCCGCCGAAATCTTCAAAAGCAAACTAAACTTCTCTTCAGAGCAGAGCAAAAAGAGCATATGTGGCCTATGAGCAGTGTCGGAGGACAGTGGGACGCACCTGGGGTCTCTCGCCCCGTGTAGTCACCTGGATCTACACTGCAATAATAAGACCTATGCTAACGTACGGAGCCATTGCATGGGGACCGAAAACTCTACAAGCAACGGCCATCCAAAAACTATATCAGATACAGCGAATGGCTTGTCTGAACATCACAGGAGCCATGAGAACAACACCAACCGCGGCAATGGAATTAATTACTGGTCTGGCACCTCTGGACCTGCACGTCAAGGAGGTTGCGCTAATGGCCATGCTACGATTGCGCACGGCTGGTGTACACCCCGAGGTAGGAATGGGTCAACTGAGGCTGGGCCTGTGGAGGGAGGCACTCACTGCGGTGCCTCTGCTACAGGCAGCCAGTGACGCAATTGAACCCAGGTTTGTGTTTAATAAACCCTACAAAATACAAATAAAACAGAACACTGGGGTGGATGCTGCAAATGCAATACGCATATACACAAACGGCTCAAAAACCAAGGAAGGATCAGGATGTGGAGTTTACTCCAGATCACTTAGCCCAAGGATTAAGTGGGGAATGGGAAAAATATCAGCGTGGTTCAAACAGAACTGGCTGGTATCTCAATCGCCACAAAAGAGCTAACCAAAAAAGGAATTTCTGGCAAAAACATAATAATCTGCACTGATAGTAGACAAGCCCTACTAACTTTGAATAGACAACGTATTATCTCAGGGTTAGCACTAGGGTGCCACAAAGACTTAGCTAACGCCTCGGTAGATAATAATATCGTACTAAGGTGGGTGAAAGGGCACGACAGGAGCGAAGGTAACCGCATTGCTGACTCTTAGGCCAGGATGACGGCTGGACTGAAAATTTTGGGACCAGGTGACTCCCATGGCTTGACGACTTCGACAACTGCGAAACTAGCCAAACGTTACACCCGTACTCAATCCCTTAAGAGATGGGATGAAACCAAAGGATGCAGTTTTGCCAGGATCACCGTGGGCGACCCTGGGAAGCTGGATTCGAATAAATATTTGGCGATGACCAGGAAGAACCTACGTTTAACAGTGGGATTTTTGACTGGATACTGTCAACTAAGGACCAACCCCATATTATGGGGCTAGTGGACACACCTCTATGCAGGATGTGTGAACAGGAAGATGAAACTGTCAGGCATGTCTTATGTGAATGTCTGGAGCTATCGTCGATAGGAGAGTGTGTAATCGGTGAGTCTTGGCCTACACCTGCCGATATTAAGGAGATGTCCCCTGGTGACCTGTCCTTCTTCCTGGATAAGGCAGGATGGACAATGTCCTAGGAGGGCGACTCCTTGGGAGGATGTATAATGGGCCATATTGAGGCCTAAGTGCCCGTGGGTCTACACTCACCCTCCCTACTCTACAGATACAGACACAGATTATAAGTAGACGTCTTTTATAAATGGCATACAATAAATTAGTCTGTGTTGATGTATTCTTATATGAAATTTTATATTTAGGTGATTTCTATGTTTGAACTTTAAACTACCCTCTTTTATAATTGTATATATTATACAGATAGCCACTGGGCAATATTCAAACAAAAAAGATCTAATAACATTAACACATTCATATAGCACAAGAAGAAAACACGACTTTGTTGCACCTCTAATGAATAAGGCAATAGGACAAAGATGTTATAATTATTTGTCGCCCAAAGTATACAACTTTCTTCCTCACGATTTGCTTGCCCAATCTTCCATTTTTATATTCAAAAAACACTTGAAAAATTGTATACGAGCTACACCAAGGAAAGAACTCCATAAGATTATTGAAGCATAAAAATTTCAATTTCTATATATTTATGTCAACAAGTGTGATATGTCTGCTGTGTGATTTCGATTCTTAAAATTAATTATAAAAAAAAAAAATTAAGGAAACTCTAATCCACATGTATGCTCACTAGTATTTAAGATTTATATTTTCATATATGTTTTATCTGTGTATACAATAATTTTAATTTAATATTTTATTTATACATATAGTGACTTGTTTATTTTACCACACACAGGGTTTTACCCTCAGTGGAACTATGATTTATTCATCAGATTTTATCTTTTATATATAATTATAGACACTTTGTGTTTTGTATTTTAGATGTACTGTTTGTTGGCGATGAATAAATATATAAATATTAGTACACGGAATGAAAGTTTTTACATACTAACGCTTACTTTGTACTTCACATTCTCTACTGATGTTTTATTTGTTGAATTCTATATTATTTTTGTGTGATTTTAACATGATGTATCAAGTAGTTTATTTATATATACCAATCCTTTTTCCACAATTCAATTCAGTACTTTCATGTGAACTTTTTTCATGTGAACCTGATGCTTCTGTGGCTTCTACCATGTTTTTTCAACTTATGTTTAACTTTTGTGTAATTTTTTGTGATCTGAATAAACTTATTATTATTATGGTATATATTATGGTATGGTATAATTATATTATATATATATATATATATATAAAACTAGTGAATAGTGGGGAATGCAGCAATGTCATAAAAGAAAGACTCTTTCAAGTTGATCCAAAGAGTCTTCCTTTTGTGACATTGCTGCATTCCTCACTATTCACTAGTTTAATCCCTAACTAGTCAGCAACGACTACCCTCTATATATATATATATATATATATATATATATATATATTTGTGATGTATTCTCGACCGTACTTTATAAACTAGATTTGGAAGTTCTCAGGTTTGCGGTCTGTTTACTAATAAAACTCATTTGTTCTTGATCTCAATGTTTCGCTAATGTTTATTAGCTTCATCAGAAGAAAAGCTACAAAGAATATGAAAAAATTGTACAAGATCTAATAAACATTAGCGAAATATTGAGATCAAGAACAAATGAGTTTTATTAGTAAACAGACCGCAAACCTGAGAACTTCCAAATCTAGTATATATATATATATATATATATATATATATATATATATATATATATATATATATAGGATATATAGGAAAGTAATTCGTGACTGAATAATGAATATGTAGTGAATCTTTTGGGAATGCAACCCCAAAAGATGGGATAGGTCCTTCGTCACCACTCATACTATTTTTCATTTTGCTATTTCTTCACTCTTGAATGATTGCTTTCACCAATTTTTTGATCATTGTTAGAGCATGTTGGGCGACACTAGACTTTTCTACCCTTCCATATCTCATATGTGCTCCTTGGAACGGGTTTTATAGCTCGTCGGCTCTGGCCAATGTATTATGGTTGAAAAATTATTTAGAATAAGTGGTAGTAACAGAAGTCGCGAGTAGAGTAGAATGCAAATGATATCAGCCTAGAAACCCTGGTGATTCCATGTGTTCAGATTTTTGTTGCGCAAAAACAATCGACGCTTCTGAAGGTTTCCTCTATTTTTTCTCCAGAGGAAGTCCTTCCCATTTTACATATTTTAAGTTAATTGTCACATTGTCATGTTACTTTAGAATTTACTGGTATTTTACTGGTATTTTTTGGGTTGCGATCTCTTCTCACTATCCAATGAAATAAAAGTGAAAAAACCTGACTGCACATTTTCACTTAGTGCAAATTTAGCTTCAGACGAGACTGACAAGAGCGTGTGGGCGACATCTATACGTCTTGTACGGAATCCTCCAAAATCTCAATTAGCCACCAAAAATCAAGCAATCCAGATTTCGCCACTTTATCCCAAACTTTCAAAGATATAAGCATTGTTTATAGAAATATAGTTAGTCAACCTCATGGATATATCATTTGAAGGGATGGATGCTACGTGTAGATGGCACTAGTGATTTCGTTTCCAATTCATGTCTTTTCTTTTGTTTTTCTTACGGATGTCGTACGTCGTAGCCTGAATCACACATTGTCTTGATTACTTACACATAATACTAAAAGATTGCAATCAAGTCAGAAACAGAAGTGGACTTCCTGGTCAATGTCGTAGATCATCAATGTTTTGAAGATTATTTTAATACCTAAACTTTCATTCCCCTATAAACTTCCGTTTTCAACTCTATATTCAAGCTTCATAAAATTTCTTTCAACATTTCAGTCAAAGTCAGAACTCTGCACCTATTTTTCCCCTCAGAGTTGGAAACTTTGTCGTGTAAACGGAAATATCGACATTATATATCATATATATATATATATTATGTCGTAGCTACGACGGCGTATTAGAGTCACTGTATAAATAAAAATCTCCGTTAATAGATTTTAATTTGTCGATGCCAAATTAAATTTTGTCAATGACAGATTATAATCTGTCAATGCCAGATTCAAATCTGCCAATATGCCATTGACAGATTAACATCTGGCATTGAAAGATTATAATCTGTCATTGACATATTTCAACCTGGCATCAACTGTCAAAGGAGATATTTTTTATTTATACAGTGACCCTAATATTCCGTCATACGTAACAAAAAGGCTTCAAATCCATTTTTCTCCGGCATTGAATAACTATATCTCTATGAACAATGATATAAGTAAACACACCAAAGTTCCTAGGCATCTTGAGTTCGCTGTTAGGGTAATTGATCTCTAAAGAAGTTTCGTCCCCGACGAAAATCATCATCCGACCGGACTAAACGAGGACTCCGCCGCCTAACTAGGGAACGGAAATTGCTAGATCGCTCGCAGATAAGCCATTCACAAACAATATCCACGTCGAAAAAGGTACATGTCGGGGAAATCCGCCATCAATTTCCTAGATCAACATTCGATACAAGCTCGCAAACACAGAATAAATAGTCGCGCAGAGTGGATGCGCTGGGGATTATCTAATGTCACCTGTAACTGCGGGGCTTTCTGTCGGAAGCTGCCCGTCACGACGATGATGAATCTCGTATGTCGAAGAGAAAAAACAGTGGAACAGTCCCTGGGAGTTTCGTCCCTCGATTATAGAGCGAACAGATACAGCGAGTCATTCGTAATTTGTCCGATGTTTTGATTCCAACAAGTTGCAGCGATGCGGCCAGCAAGTGGAAGAGAGATAGAAAATTATATTGTTGCGATTTTTCCTTGGATTCGTTTATTAAAACTCCAAACAAGACTTCACGACTTTTATTACAACTCTTTATCACTGGTTGAATTCAATGCTAAGAAAACCAAGGCATTTTATTTCGTGCGATGAAATACTTCACTTCTCGTCAGCTTCTAATGATCTACAATGCTTAGATTCGACCTGTCTTGGAATATAGATAGATAGATAGACATTCATTCATCATTTTTCCAACATGTACATCGGATTGATAAGTCAAAAAGTGTAGAAATAGCCCAATTGGTGAGCGAAAATATTCGAATTCATATAAAGCACAGCACAGAAAAGGAAAAAACATAAATACATTTTGTAGACATATTAAAATCATCAGCAACATCACAAATTCAAATTTGATTGACTATGCCAATGCAAGAGTCAAAAGGCATTGCAAAGTGTATATACAAGTATGGGTATAAATACAAAATAATCGTTGGTCACAGTTATGACAGTTATTATAATCCATCTAGGAGTGTTGACAGTGGGATATAAATTCATTTATATGATAGAATGCGTTCGAGGTAAGAAAAGTTCTCAATTGGGACTTGAATTTTGGGAGATTAGTTTGTTTTTTTAAATGATCTGGTAACATATTGAACAGGTAGGGCCCAGCATACCTTGGTGATTTTTTATGACTTTCATATTTAATTGCTCCTAAGCGAAACTCATTTTTCGTTCGTGTTGAATACTGGTGAATGTCTGCATTTAGCGTAAAGCTATTTTTATGAGTAAAAGTATGGCTCAGAAGTTTATACAAATATATACCTATGAATGTAAGGATTTTTTTTGTTTGAAAGTATCTCTGCAAGACTCACGATAGCCGAGGGAAAATATAAGGCGTATAATTCTTTTTTGCGCCATGAAAACTCTGTTATTATCCTTCGCGGGACCATAAACTATGATGTTGTAACTCAAAGTTGAATATACTAGAGCGTAATAAACAGTCATCATTCCTTCACCATCAAGGCAGCTCTTCAAATTTTTCAGTGCAAAGTACTGTTTGTTTAACTGTGAGCAAATCGTGTTCACGCATTCTGTCCAGTCAAGATTTTCATCTACAATGGTACCTAGGTTGCAGCTGTTACTGAATGCAACTGTATTACTGTTGATTTTTAGGTTATTGATATTTAATTTTACAATAGATGGTTTATGAAATTGGATGGCCACTGTCTTTTTGTAATTGATGATTAAGTGGTTTTTCCGACACCAGGTATCAAATTGAAGGAGTACATTAGCTATCTTCGTTCTCATGTCTGGAGTTCGGCACCAAAACATTCGTTGAGGCTTCTCGATTCTATTCAGAAAAAGGCAATCCTTCTTGTTGGTGATTCTTTGCTCAGAGACTCGCTCACTTCATTGAAACATCGTAGAAGGGTCGGAGACTTGTCTCCCTTCTATAGATATTATCACGGCCTGTGCTCTTCTGAATTGTTTTCAATCGTTCCACCCTTGGCAATATCTACACTGATGACTCGACGAGTACAGGATTCCCACCCCTTCGTTGTGGATTTGGAGACCTGTCGAATTTCTTTTGCCAAGGGATCTATTCTAAATAGATCAGCTGAGCTTTGGAACTCCTTTCCGAGAGAGGTTTTTCCTGAGGCTAACAAACTTCAAAAATTCAAAGTGAATGTTCGTATCTTCAGTCTTCCGTGAACATTACAGGGCTTCCCTTTCGTGTGAATCTGCCTAAAAAAAAACTGCATCCTTCTCAACACAACACAACACAACACAATGCTTGTTGACTTCGGAGTATGCTTTTATAACCTTGAACATTTCCTTGAAATATTCACGAAATAACAATAATTGAGAAATGCGCTGTTCGGTTATAATTGCACGAGTGCATAAAAATTACCGATAATTTTGCAAGAAAAAATTGCAAGTTTATTTTCATATTTTGGCGAAAGTGTCCGAGTCCGAAGGACGAGCAGGGCTCTTTTACAAAATATGGAAATAACCGAATGCAATCTGTATATGATATCACGCTTGAATGCAAAATTATTTGGTCATTTTTATGCACGAATGTAATTCATTGGAATATTTCACGAATAAAGAAATTCTCAAGGAAATGTAATTTTTTGTTCATTAATACTTTCCTCTATAGATTGTATGGAGCACTCACCAAAACGCGAAATGTTTTTCTATTTTTGAAGTCTATCTGACATTTATTTGTGTTGTTTATTGACGTCTAGCGATACGGTTTCAAATGTGCTGTTATGGTGACTTGATACAATGCAATTACCGCTGTAAGTTTTCGATAATTGCATTGCTCTTATGGCACTTTTTATATATGAGGGAAATATTCACACATACAGTGAAGTCCTTGAAGTGTGCAACAAGTGGAAAGTTGTTTTATAAATCATACAACAGCAATTTAGATATCGTCAAAAGTTGGTGCATGTTCGAAAACTCACACGTATTCGGTTTGTCTTCTGATCAAACAGTATACAGGGCAGGACGGAAAATATCAGGAATGTTCAAGAATAAAGTATCCCCATTTTGAGTTGTTAAGAAATGGAATTTTCGGACATATATGTCGAATAACCTTAAACTCGAAAAAAAAGTTTATTTCAATCATTCCCTATGATAAATCAAAATTCTGATTAGTACGTATTAAAAGTTTCTATTATAAGCATATAACTTTCGAGTAATTTTCATCGAATTGAAGCACATTTTTGAAGTTCTCTTGATTCTTGAACGAATTTAATATTTTTTGTCCTGCCTTGTGTTTTGATTGACCAGAAGCCAATTCAAATGCATTGAATTGATTATATTATTATTATATTGTTGCATACTTCATGGATCTCAGTGCATATATCTAGTGCGATCTCCAATTCGATATTGTTTCGCCAAAAAGTCTAGACTCGATCAATGATATCTACGGAATTTACTACGATTTCCAGTAGATGGTGCAAGAACCGAATTCTGTCATGTTTTGACATTTGCATTCCAATTTATTCAAATTTTGCTAGAAGTCTTCCACAATTTCACTGTTCCTTTCAACAAGCTATTTGTCGGTTCCAGATCAATTCTCTAAGGTAGTTTTGCTTTCAATTATAAGTTGTTTTCCGTTTGTTGAGTGTTGTTCTAAATAGGGTTTCATTATCATTCATTCATCTGTATCAAGCTCCGATGGTTAGTACAGAACCTTCAAAACACATGTACTCAAGTTCAACTGGTCAATATAACGCGGGATTATTCTGACGCTGATAAAAACAAAGTTCATCTTGCTCAGTTTTTACTTTGGTAGAAGTTATATTTGTGTTATTTGTTGATTGCTTTCCGGAATTCTTCAGTTTGTCCAGGTTGATCTGAACTATGGAGGGGCGATCCAATTCATTTCGAATTGAACACTATAATGCTGACAGAAATCATGTATCTTTATCCTTCATTAGATTAACTGACTCTGAACGATTTGTTCTAGAGAATTCGCTAATAGAAATTCCGTCAGACTCCATTATGTCATGTGTCTATAGTTGCCGCTTGACGCCACCTGTAAGGAAATTTCAAGAATGTGAATTTCCCTGGATCATCAAGTGAGACGTATAGAAGTCATTTAACGAAGAGTTTTCCTCTTTCCTGGACACAGACAATTGTCAGGAGGAAAACTATGATTACTCATTGGAACTTCCGTTTGAACCGCGCCTTCACTAATCGTTCTGTCGACGTTTCGGCTCTTACTTTGGAGCCATTATCAAGACTTCTTCGTGACTTGGTGCCAAGGTTGGATGGGTTAGTAATGGTTTCCAGGAATTATGGAGCCTTTGCATGTCGTCTCGATTGTTAAGACATTGAGGACGCTTTTCAATTTCTATTGCTTCACGAATTATTCTGGAGTGGACTGTTTTTGCTGTGGCAATGGTCTTCGTGTTGTTGAAGTCAATTTTGTGTCCGGTTTCGTGGTGATGTTTCAAGAGAGTCGAGGACATATCCGAATTGCGTCGTGCTCGTAGGATCTGTTTGATACTCGTCGGTTCGTCTGTCCTATGTATGTTCTCGGGCAGTTGTGACAAGGAATTTCTTTTTCTCTTTGTGATTCGTTGAGTATTATATTAATCTTTAGGTGAGCGCAGGAAGAAGGATATTTGATTGTTTGCTGTGAAAGCTGTCTTGATGTCCTGTTTTGTCAGAATTCGGCTCACTTCATCAGTAACTCTCCGAATGAAAGGAAGGGAAGGTTTCGGGCGTTCGGTGGTTTGGAATGTGAGAAGCAGGTCTGCTGACGTTGAATGTTTCTCTGGATCTGGGGGTGGGAATAATCGTTTTGAGGAAGGGCGGATGTGAGCTTTTCAGCTCACTGGTTCTGTTGTGCTCATCTGTGAGTTTGATGAATCTATTGATAAGATAATTCAGTACGGAGCTCACGTGGGCTGGATAATGGTGGGAGTTGGCATTGAGATATTCATAGGTGTAGACAGTATGAGTGAAGTAGTTGTTGGATTTAGTTATATGGAAATCTAAGAAAGGAATAGCGTTGTTCATCTCCATTTCCATAGTAGATTTCACATTGGGGTGAATATTGTTAAGGGGATTGAGGAAGATGTGAAGGCTTTCGGATCCATGAGGACAGATAGCAAAGACATCATCCACATAACGCAGCCAACACGTCGGCTTCGATGCAGATGTGTCAATGGCTCTAGACTAAAAATCTTCCATGTAGAGGTTTGCGGGGACAGACGAAAGAGGAGAACCCACAGGGGCGCCTTTTACTTGTTTGTAGAATTTGTCCTGGAAAAGAAAGTATGTACTGGACACACAATGACTGATGAGGTTGAGCGTGTCTTGAGAGATTTGATGTTTGGTTGAACTTCTTTGCGACTTAGTGCCGAGATTCGATGGGATAGTAATGGTTTCCAGGAACTGGTAAGCCTTTGTGAACCGTCATGTTTGTTGAGGCATTGAGGACGTTTTTCAATTTCTATGGCTTCGCGAATTATTATGGAGTGGAGTGTTTTTGATGTAGCAATAGTCTTTCGTGTTGTTGAAGTCGAGGTCATGTCCGAATTACGTACTGCTAGTTTGTGCTCGTAGGACCTGTTGGATCCTCGTCGGTTCGTCCATTTTAAAAGGAGAATGATAGTCTTTGCTGACTAGTTGGGATACAAGAAAAGGAGTTATTGGGTGAAGCAGCAGAGGAAACTTTTCTTTTGATACTTTTCGATGGGCAATCAACTCAGTTCTTCAAAGGGGAATGTCTATGTTTCTAAGATTATTTATTCATTTCTACGAATATACACACGGCAACCATTTCAACCAGTACACACGGGTAAATTAAATCAAATTCTCCGCACACGAATAGTACACGCTTACAAATCAAACATATAGTACATATCAGAACGAAACGGAGCGTCAAACAGTGCAAATATTGTATCGATTTCCCCCCGTTTAATTCTCGAGTGTGGCGCATTTAAAGTGTATTTGCATATTCCTATCGTATTATACATGGTTACATTAATTCAGTAATGGTATAATTGATAACATGTGCATAACTCGCCTCGAGTGATCGCTTTGGATTTCAGAATCGCTTTTCGAAAAATTATCCGCAACATCGGTTCGATCACAATCCAGTGGGCTGTACAATCGGCTGAGCAAAGGGAATATCTGAACGTCGGAATTACCGGAGCCGCATTGAGTACCGGTTACTGTTATAGAGTATTGTACAGGGTGGTAGTTGAGTATGTGGCCAAAATTTTTTGAGTAATTCTAAGACGAAAAATTCGCATAAAAGTTGAAATTTTGAAATTTTTGAAACAGCCGGAAATGACAGAAAATTTGCTCACGTTTCACCTATGTAAAACGCGTTCACACTTATCCGATCCTACCTTATGTGCTTCAACTGAGGTTATTTCTGTTAGAAAGGATAAAGAAAACGTCAGAATTGATATTGATTTTTTGAGGGCTATATCTCGAATGCACCAAGGTTCAGCCAGGTCCTAAAATAGGAAACAAAACTTCACTTTGTAATTATAGACCAATTGCATTGGTTTCTATCATTTCCAAAGTCATAAAATAAGCAATCAATATGAAGCTCATCAAATATCTAGAGAAATCAGGAAAAATTAATTATCGACGATACGGATTTCGCCATCAAAGATTAACCAGTGACTCAATTGGCTTGTGTTTCTCATATTTCGCAGCTTTCAATGGAAAAAGCAGGGGAACGTTAGCAGTTGCACTTGACATTTGATCCAGTTTGGCATCAGGGTCTCCTTCCTAAGCTGCCGTCTTATGGTTTGCCCCCTCAGTTGTGTGCTTTGTTGAAGAGTTCCTTGTCTGATAGATCTCTGTATGTGGTTGTCGATGGAGTATCATCTGATATTCTGACAATCAATGCAGGGGTTCCACAGGGTTCAGTTCTTCACATCAATGATTTACTAGAGAAAACATCTTGGCCAATACAAAGTTTTGCGGACGACAGTACTCTTCATACCAATTTCTCTTCCAGAGTCCCCATACCAGCTCGAGAAACAAAAATTTAAAGAAACATTCACGTCAATAAGATTAACGACGACTTGGCAAAAATAATAGAATGGGGTAACATGAACTTGGTGGAATTCAATGCTACGAAAACCCAAGCATTTCTCTTCTCAAGAAAAGCCGATCTTTCATCATAAAATATTCAGATGTCAGGAGTAACTGTTCCTACAAAATCAAGTATCTCGATGCTAGGCATTACGATCAGTGATAATCCCTCAAGGGAAAACCATGTGAGATCGATCGCTAAAAGTGCTTCCCAGAAACTTGGATTTTTATTTCGTGCGAAGAAATCACCTCTCGTCAGCTCCTAATGATCTACAAGGCTCAGATACGACCTCTCATGGAATACAGTTCTCGTGTGTGAAAAGGATGTGGAAAAGGTTCCAAACTCATCGTTCATTCTTTCAGAAGTTTATACATGTTCAAAGTAGAAAAAAGGTTGTAGGTATGTATATATGTATTTCTCACACTTGTTCTATTTTCATGGTGTAAGTAAAGTACCGCATTCACATTTCCCCAAAACTATGGAAAAGTGTGATCCAAGGTTCTGATCCTCACAAACCTATTTGTTCTGAATTTTAGCTGTCACATCACAATAATGGTATGTAACTTTCCGAGCAGACATTAGCATATGACGATTGTTCCATTTTGAAATTTTTGATAAATGAAACTCCACCGTGCAATATATCAACTGAGGTGAGTAATTTCTGCTAGAAAGAATCAAAAAACCTCAGAATTCATATTGATTTTTTGGGGGCTATATCTTGAATAAACCAATGTTCTATAAAGTCAGTTTTTTACTTGTGCATTGAAGGAAGATAACTAGTTCGAAACATTCTGGTAGAGTTACAATATTTTATTGGCGAGTTACGGATTATTTTCGTTTATTGTAGTATTACAACATTGGTAAACATAGAAAATACGCTACTTTTGCATATTGTTTGAGGTTCGATGAGATTTATATGGCGATTTCATCGTGAAACCACTGTGATGAAAGGAATCAGTCATAATTCGTTTTTGTTAAATCAAAAATTTCATTTCAGATATGGATAACTACTCTTTGAATGAGCTGACTTCCCCTCAAGTCATCCTCTTGTTATCAGTTGGGATAATGAAACTGATGTATGAATACTATATTTTGTAGTAAAATTGACACGAAAAAATTTCAAGATGGCGACTGGGCGCCATCTGGAAAAAAAATTAAGTAGAAAGGAGCGTCTTGCGATACATCATTCTGAAGTTCCTGTCGAATACTTTACAAGACTAGACAATGAAGTCAATATCTTCACTTATTACAAAATGGCGAAACATTTAATAATTGCCTGCACACATTGACTTTTGACTTCATAATTTGAGGAAATAAGCTAATTTCAGTTCAGAGAATGCTCGAAATGGTTACCTCAAACGTCTTGAGATAAAAACAGCCTATCCAATATTTCACGTCGAACATTTTCGAACACAGCAACGTCGATATTTCTATAAATATTTATTATTCTCTGCCGCACATTCCATATTGAAACAGGTTCAGTTTCGGTCTCATTCTGCTTCAAATAGCCCCATAAAAAAATCTGAAAGTGTCAAATCTGACAATGAAAAGTATCATCCAAATATTTTCTTACTCGTCTGGAGTTATGTGGTGTTGTTCCATCTTGTTGGAATATCGAATTCACTTGGATTTACTTCAACGATTTCGGTGATCAGAGGATGAACAGAAGTTGGCAGCATTTTCAAATGCAATTCTCCTGTTGAATTTTGTTCAGTTGACCATTTTGGAGAATATTTCCCTCATATATAAAATGTCCCATAAGAGCAATGCAATTATCGAAAACTTACAGCGGTAATTTCATTGTATCAAGTCACCATAACAACACATTTGAAACCGTGTCGCTAGACGACAGTAAACAACACAAATAAATGTCAGATAGACTTCAAAAATAAAAAAACATTCCGCGTTTAGGTGAGTACTCCATACAATCTATAGAGGAAAGTATAAATGAACAAAAAATAACATTTCTTTGAGAATTTCTTTATTCGTGGAATATTCCAATGAATTACATTCGTGCATACAAATGACCAGATAATTTTGCATTCAAGGGTGATATACAAATTGCATTCGGTTATTTCAATATTTTGTAAAAGATCCCTCGTCCTTCGGACACTTTCGCCAAAATATGAAAATAAACTTGCAATTTTCAGATATCACGCTTTCTTGCAAAATTAACGGTAATTTTTATGCACTCGTGCAATTATAAACGATAATTTCTGTGGTACATATCTACTTATAAAATCGGAAACTAAATGAGAATATTCGAACTGAACAATGTTGTTCCTTGTACTGATATTCTTGTCTCTTTTTATAACAAAAAATAACCTATCAAACCTTATCGGGTTGTTGGTATTGCCATATGGCAGAGAAAAACGAATATTTCTAGAAATATCGATATTAATGTGTTTGTTTTCAGATAATTATTGAATGTTTCACCGTTATGTAGTGGGTGAAGATATTGATTTCATATTCTAGGATTGTGAAGTATTCGTCAGGAGCTTCAAAGTGATTTATCACAAGACCCCCCTTCCTATTTTGTTTTTTTTTCCAAATGGCACCCAATCGCCGTCTTGAAATTTTTATGTATCAATTTCACTCCAAAATATTCATGCATCAATTTCATTATCCCAACTTTCAATTTTTTGAGTTGACCCGTTGAAGAATAAAAAGGGGGGGCATTAAATAAATGCACTGTATACAGCTCCCCTTGACGTACTACCTCATAATAACGATAAGAATTGTTTTCTCGGCCGTCATTAGCAATTTAGGCATTTCAATGGAATATTTCATTTCAAAAGTTCTAGAGTGTTTGTAGCATTGTGGTTTCAACATGAACCCATATCCTGCTGGAATTGAAATTGATTAATATGAATCACATTCATCAAAGAAAAAAATCCAAACATGGGATTTTTTGTGTGCCTCAAAGGTTTGAAATGTGTGCACATCAATGATTTTCTTAATTTTGCTCAGCAAATGACTTGAGTCTATGATGATTTTATTTCAAATTATTATACACGAAAGCGTCTGCTTGAAAGCAAATTCTAGAGAATTACTAGCTGACCCGTGCCCGCTTCGTTGGGGGTTAATCATTTTTGTGATGCTATTATATTGTGTAATTCTTAGTACTTAGTTTTATTGGGTTCATCACAGCTCTGAGTTCTAGGCGCATTCGAAAGAGTTTTTGAAAGAAGTCGAACATGTTGATTCTTTTTTTATCCGAGAGACAATGAATTTCAATAGAATATGACACATGTCTTCCATCAAATCTGTTGAGGAATATTTCTGCAAACTTTGGAGTAAACTGAAGTACGTTGTCCCATACAAACTATGATCCCGTTTTTCATCCCCTTAGGCTTGAATTTTGGAAAACTTTCCATATCGGATGCCTACATCATATAAAGGATACACCCTCTAAGTTTCAGACCTCTACGATCAGTGGTATAGGCCGTGCGTTGATTAAACCCTAAAATAACTTTCTACCCCGTTAGGCGATTTATTTTAATAAAATACGTAACACGACTTCCATCTTTTCTGTTGAAGAATTTTAATACAAAATTTGAAATAGATTGGACCTATGAATCACGTTGTCCCATATAAACTTTGAACTTGTATTTCACCCTCTTAGAAGTGGAATTTCTGGAAAATATTTCTTATCCGATACCTACGTCACACAAAGAAGACCCCCTCCAAGTTTCAGAACTATACAATCAGTGGTTTAGGCTGTGCCTTGATTAACCCCTAAAATAATTTTCTACTCCTTTTCAACCCCGTTAGACGATGAATTTCAATGAAATACGAAACATGTCTTCCATCAATTCTGTAAAAGAATTTCAATGTAAAATTTGAAGTAGATTAGACCAAGGCATCACGTTGTTCACCGGTAAAGGCGCGGCAAATTTTAAGAATCTAAGATTGGTAACACTAAGCATATATCAGGATTAAACTTTAGTAATGAAAATAAATGTTTATTTTCAAAAAAAAAAAATTATATTTTAAATCGAAGTACAGTTAAAAACGAGCGGATGAAAAATGATCAAATTACTAAAATGGCCATAAAAAAATAGGGGTTGGTGATAAAAAAGCAAAAATTCCGGGTTGTATGTATTTTTTAATGCCACATGATAAAAAAATAAAAACAAAAAATTTCGTCAAAAAATTTAAAAAGAAAATAGGGGTGAACAACCCTTATCACTTAGGGGTATGGAAAATAGATAGTAGCCGATTCTCAGACCTACTGAATACGCATATAAAAATATAAAATTTGGTAAAAATCGGTAAAGCCGTTTCGGACGAGTTCGGTAACTAACATTGTAACATGGAATTTTTATATATTAGAAGATTGAAATGCTTGGTGTAGACGGGATATATTTTGAGAGCATTCCAAAAAATAAGTAAATTCAGAAAACTTCAAAATCGAACAGGAGCAATATAGTACACAGGTCTAGTGAAATTATTCCCTGTAAAACTTTGTGAAAGCAGTCTAGCCTTCAACTGTTTCATGTGTTTTTCGCATTGAGGTAAATGATCAACGATATCATCAGAATTTTTTTCCGTTTGAAACGGAAGAAAGGAACGCCAATATCCTACACAATTCTCGATCAGTCCTGGAACGTTGACGTCATTGTATTTCCGGAGAAAACCACAAATCCTACAAGTGTCGACTGACACACGTCGCATGCCGTAGATATGGATTACTCGTTCAGTACCTACAGCAAGCGATGTCAATATTGCATTTCTGTGTATCATCCAATTCCATTTACCACCGATGAGTAAGTTAATATTACAGGTATTCGTCATGAGACAGATAATTCCGATGTTCACTTGAATATCGATGTGGAACATTAAGCAGTTACGATTTGTCATTGTTATTGGATCAATCTCATACTGGGTGTCCCAACGAAAAAAGGCAAATATCGGAAGATTATTATCTATCTACAATGTTCAATTCTACTCTTTAGCACAAAAATAACCGGTTCGGAGTTGTAGCAAAAATAGTTATTTTTCTACTCCCACTATTTTGAACCGTTCATTATGTAATTGACAGTTGTCAGGTTATGGCTCATATAGAATAGACATGTTTTCTAAATTAAAGGCAGCCGCTTCCGAAAATGTAATGTAATGTAACATTTTTTAACCTGTTAAATTGATACTTGACTATCAATTTTCTTCTCCTGAAGATGCTAAGCTTGTTAGCGAAACTTGCGTCGAAATAATATCAGTTTGGTGTTGGGGTAATTGGTATCTACAATTTTTTTTCATGCAGATTCACACGAAAGGGAAGCCCTGTAATGTTCGAAGAACACCGCGTGAATCAAGGGACAGAAGATACGAATTAACATTAACTTTGGATATTTGAAGTTTTTAAGCCTCAGGACAAACCTCTTTCGGCAAGGAGTTTCAAAGCTCCGCTATTCTCACGAAAAAAGATCCCAGAGCAAGAGAGGTTCGGCAGGTCTCCAAATTTACAACAAAGGGGTGGAAATTCTGTACTCGTCAAGTCATCCCTGTAGATATTAACAAGGGTGGAACGGTTGATAATAATTCATAAGAGCATCGACCGTGAAAATATCTATAGAAGAGAGACGAGTCTCCGACCCTTCTACGATGTTCCAATGAAGTGAGCGAATCTGTGAGCGAAGAATCACCAACAACACGGATTGCCTTTCTCTGAATAGAATAGAGAAGCTTCAATGAATGTTTTGGTGCCGAACTCCACACAAGAGAACTGTATTCCCAGACAGGTCGTATCTGAGCCTTGTAGATCAGTAAAAGCTGTCGAGAAGTAAAGTATATCTTCGCACGAAATAGAAATCCAAGTTACTGGGAAGCACCTTTAGCGATCAATCTCACATGGTTTTCCCATACTTGACTTTGTAGGAGTAGTTCCTCCTGACATCTGAATACCAGATGATGATAGATCGGCTCTCCTTGAGAAGAGGTGCCTGGGTTTTCCTAGCATTTAATTCCACAATTTGTGAACAATGACACTACGTCGAAACTGACCAGGATATCCTCCGGGTATACTGACATGCTTTTGAGTTTACCGAGAGAATGTTTCGAATCTTTGACATATGAATTCGTCTGACCTATCATTGATTGCACCAGTCCTGCTAAGTACTTCGCTAAGTTGTACGTTGGTGATCCAATTGCGCTTACTATCGGTCTCAATGGTACGTCTTCTGGTTTATGATTTTTTGGGCGTCCATATAGTCTGGGTGTGACAGCTTCGGATTTGCATAATGACTTCTGTGTTTCTTGTGGGATAGATGATTGCTTGATCAATTTGTTGGATGTTCGTGGGATTCTTAGCGTAGGGTCCCCTCGAAGTGTTTTAAACGTGTCAGGATTCAACAGGGAATCATTGAAATTCTAGTAGATAGAGCGAAGCGAATTTGCGAACCTGAATTACTGGATGAAGAGCTCAACCACCTCAGACACGCTTTGCGAGCTAATGGTTACCACAACAGAGAGATAAACAGAGCAATACGACCCAAGCCAACTACAAATCCACACCCGCAAACGAAGGATGTGACTCCACCCTCAGGAACCGCTTTTTTGCCCTATCTAAGAGGTACCACAGATCGCATTGGAAAGATATTGAAAAAGACAATATAAAAACAATATACAAACCAACAAAGAAAATAGAGGAAAAACTGAGGTCAGCTAAAGATCCAAATGATCCTCTATCCAATGCTGGGGTATACAGAATTCCATGCTCATGTGGAGAGGTATATATAGGGACCACCAAACGAAGTTTTGAGACTCGAATCAGTGAGCACAGCCGAAATTGTCGGTTGGGACAAACGGACAAATCAGCTGTATCTGAGCACGCCCTTCTGAACAACCATAAAATACAATCCAACAAAACTTCAATTCTGTCAACGACGACGCATTACTCCACTCGCTTATACCGGGAAGCAGAGATAAATAAGCACAAGGATAATTTCAACAGAAAGGAAGAGGGACTCAATTCGAACAAAATTTGGTATCCAGTTCAGAGGACAGCTAAGACGAAGCCAGATAAAACCAGGGAATCGGACGACCAACATAACGCTGTCGAACCGAAAGATAACGAGTCAATTCCAGATTTGCAATCAGTCGTAGTAAACTCACATAGAGGAGTTTAACTGAGATCACGCCGCTGAAGATGGCTGCCGCAGATGTAGCCGAAAGCACCGGAAGTAAAAATTCCAGCACACGGCCCTCAAGCCCGAAAAACCGAGGATGTATATTAACACCGGCCGTGAAAGCCTACATCCTTTCACTATCCATAATGTTGTCAAACCATAAGGAATATGTACATATACATTTCCATAGCAACCAACTATTCCAACACTTGCGATTTCTATCAAATTTTATTTTAATTAAATACTACAGGAAAAATACAATAACGTGCGAATTGTAAGAATTTGTAAATACAATATCCTACATATATAATTATAAAAAATCAGAGATAAAATTATATGTTCTACTTAGCTGAATTTCTAGCCCCCCTACCCTCGGATATGAACTACTGGCGGCAGCCAATCCAATACTTTGCTGTCTAGTAAAACAACGTCCTTACAGTATAGAAATTTCCTTACAGTATGAAAATTCTATCTATATCTTCAAGTAATTTTGTCTGGAATCTTAAAATTTTCCAGCGATTTGCGGAAAACAGTATTTTTTGGACTTGTTACGTTAATTACTATTCCTCGTTGTCTAACAACCACTTGATTCATGGACATGTTTTTTATTCCCTTCAAAAATCTGGCCAATATTTTCGATCGATTTGCGGGAAATCGCTATCACTGATCCATGCTATTTGTATCCCGAACCGGGGGTATCCCGTTTATAAATAGATACCAATATACGTTTTCAATTTCAAACACCTATGTATACCCACAATTGCCTCACCACTTTGATATAACACATACCAGCAGGAACTGTCACGTGTATATATGTTGCGATTTCCTTTTTCCGTTCAGTCAGTGTTTCATCAATAAACCTCAAGAAACAACGTCAGTTGAAAGATGGTGCTCTTGACGAAATCTAGTAGCAGTGTAGTGATCATTACTTTACTCCTGGATATTCTGCATAATGGTGAGATGCAGCATTGATTATGATCATTAGGAGTCGGTTTTTTATCGCAATTGGAATTTTCGTTTGGTACATATTCAACATATATTGAAAGAACAAAGAAAATGTTTCACTGTAACCACAAGTAACATTTTTACCGTGTACACAGTGAAAAGGTGTATTTTAATTAAAATTTGACTGAAAGTTGTTCGAAATCAATGAATTTTCGATTACAATATGGAGGGATGTTGTTGAAGAAGACATTTGTGAAAGTCATCAAATTACATTTATATATTTGAAAAAATGTCCGGGGCCACGGTTGAAATATAGCTTTAAATTATTCAGTTCTTTCAATTTCATTTCATGATTTTATCTAACCGGAAATCATCCGTTCCTTATTTGATAAGGTTTTTTGTACAACTATCAAAAAAACTTGAAGTTCCTGCATCTCTATTGAGGCGTGAATGTTTACTTTTTTCACTGCCAAAATAATTCACGGAAAAAAACATTAAATACTACTTTATGAAGGATTCATTTCTAACAGATTCAATTTTCAATTGATTATTCATGATAAAACAATTCCAATTGGAATAATAATTGATAGTGAACTTCGAGCAATTACTCTCAACATAAATTCCCGAAGATGTTCCGTGTTGTTGCTGATCAGAAACGTTCGATATTTTCTGAAGAGTTGATTCCAAAATTTTATCAGATATTTTAATTTGTTTGGAAGAATTTGTTTTGATATTTTGTTAGAAATCTCAATTTTGTTATTCAAACTATCTTCTACATATTATGCTTTTTTACGGAGGTAGATTTCCAGCCACCGTGACGTTTTATGGATGTAATGTAGCCCCCTGCATTGGCCAGAAGAGTTACAGAGCTTCTCTCGAAATAAGTGACCTGTGTAGCTCTTATACATGTCTTTTTCAAGCCGTTTTGCAATCAATTTGGGATTTTCTTCCATTTCATTCATTACCACATGTTGCTTGATACATTTTCCTCTCGAATATTTCAAAAATAATCTGTTACTTTTTGTGAAAGGCAGCCTTTATACTTGCTATATATCTCAATATAATTAGAATTTGAAACTGTAAACGTTCTTGCAAAATAGGTCTTCGTATCAAGTATTTCAATAATGGGGAGGAATTACAGTCCATCGGATCTACTATTCCAACATATAAAAAAAAAAAAGAACAACAATTTTAATAATCCATATATATCCAGCATATTCAATGGCATATTTATATGTAATGATTCTTCACGGCGACAAGCACCGCTGATATCCAAAATTGAGACAACTAAGAAATGAAAAATATTGAAATTACTCCGAATCCTAAAGGATTATGATTATATCTGTACCTCATAAAGTTCGCATCTTGAATGAATGTATCGATATCATTCCTTGATAAAACTTTAGATTTCTTCCTTCGGTATCTGACGCTTTTATTCTTAATGAGCGGGACCAATTCCGAAAAGTTCCTTATATGAATATTTTCTTTCACATTCAATGTACTTTTCAACATTGAGTAAACACTCCATAACGTAGGGGGTTTTATAACTTCTCCTCAAAATAGCATATTCAGAACAGATTATCAGAAACCTTTTTACATACGGAAAACCCTTACTAAATTTCATGAAAAACGGTGGAGCCGTTTTCGAGATGCAGATTTTATATATATAAATATATATATATATATATATATATATATATACCGGGTGTCCCACATTTTATGTGACAGGCAATATCTGGTTTGTTGAAGGAGATACACAAAAATGTGTCATACAAAAGTTTTAGGAGTTCATGAGAGCTTTCTTTTGATATAATTTTTAAATATACAGGGTGTTTGGTGTAGGTGCTACAGACCATAATTCCATTTTTTAAATAGAACGCCCTGTATATCATTACATATTCAGATGCTACGTTGAATTCTGATATCATTTCATGTTTGGTTTTTGAAATTCGGTTACGGCGTTGTTGAGTTATTGCTTAAAATGTAAAGTCTTGAGAACGACTATTATTTTTAAAAATATCTCATACAATTATTCTCTCTGCATCAGATCACATGAAAATGAGTCCAAATTTTGGGTGTTCGAAGTAATGGTTTCAATTTTGTGTTGTGGAATTCAGTCAGGAATCATTTTGAATATGAAACAATTGAGAAATTGAAAGAGGTGTATTCGAAAACAAATCTTTAATAACAATGTAAATAATATAACTTGATAAATCATTTCAAAAGAATGGTAGGTACCTAGAAATAAGTCATAAAAATTGTTCAAAGTGATGCCCATTAGATATTATACAGGCTTCGAAACGTCGAATCACTTCTCACGTACAAGTCGCTCTTATAATATCAGGCGTAGTATAACTGCACGCTAGTCGAATTTTCATTGTCAGATCATCCACATTCAAAGGGGGAGTATTGTAAACAATATCTTTTGAATAACCCCATAGGAAAAAATCAAGCGGTGATATAATATATCTGGGGAACGAGCCGGCCACCGAATTGGGCCCTTATTACCAATCCATCTATTTGGGTACGTTCTATCCAGATATTCAGTAACAACCTGTGAATTGTGAGGAGGAGCACCATCTCGTTGCCACCAAATTCCTTGTCGTTCTGCTATGGAAATATCTTCCATCAACTGGATCAAATCATTTTCTAGAAAATGTAAATATCGCAATCTATTGAGATTTTCATTGAAAAAGTAAGGTCCTATGATGCGGCCATTGAACAATCCACACCATACATTAATACCCCAAGTAGTTTGAAAATTCCTTTCGCGGACCCAGTGGGGATTTTCTTGAGACCAATAGTGACTGTTATGTCGATTCACAACTCCATTATTGTGGAACCGCGATTCATCGCTCCACAACATTTGACTGAATATGTTAGGACTTTCATGTAATATCACCTGAATACAAGCAATGAATTCAAGTCGTCGTTCAAAGTCCGTGGGTTTCAAACCTTGTACCAACTGAATTTTGAATGGGTGGTATTTATTTTTTTTCAGAATTCTCTGTACATTAGATTTACTCACACCGACTTCTTCTGCAAGAGTACGGTTAGAAACATGTGGATGAATAGTAATATAAGTCAACACATTGATTTCTAAATCTTCAGTTCTAACAGATCTCGTATGATGACGATGCTTTATAGTAGAAGGAAATGACCCAGTTCGCAATTTTTCTTCAACTCTCGAAAAAGTCATTCGTGACGAAATGGGTCTGTCTGGAAAACGTTCTTGGTATAGACGTTGTGCTTGACGGCAGTTTTTCTGAGATTCCCTGAAAATTAATAACATATCAATGCAATCACTTGGACTAAACGCGAAAGGCATACTGGAGTTTTCGCACAAAGAACACAGTTACTGTTTTGCAAAGAATCACTGAATCGAACTGACAAGTAGATACAATTCAACAACATTTGTTACTATGGCATCAACAAGCATAAGCTACTTGATGAAATTGTACAATATAAAGCAATTCACCCTCAAGTTAGTCACATTCTCAAGAATTTCAATATTATATTCAACTGATATCGATATCGTATCGTAGAGGTGAGAATAATGGTTTGTATTCGGTAGTAGTCTAGTTCAATTTAATAAAAGATATAGACTGGATTCGTGTACAAGTAAATAAGTTTTTTTTGAAACTTTATATTTAAGGAAAAGTGCAATAACTCAACAACGCCGTAACCGAATTTCAAAAACCAAACATGAAATGATATCAGAATTTAACGTAGCATCTGAGTATGTAATGATATACTGGGCGTTCTATTTTAAAAAATGGAATTTTGGTCTGTAGCACCTACACCAAACAGCCTGTATATTTAAAAATTATATCAAAATAAAGCTCTCATGAACTCCTGAAACTTTTGTATGAAACATTTTTGTGTATCTCCTTCAACAGTGAGCTCGGGACGAATCATTTTCACAATCAAGAAAGTATGGTAGATAAAGAATGTCGTGTATCATGTGGTTTAATGCCTGCCGATAAGACTGACTTTGTTTCATTCTCATTTTCATTTTGCAGTGAATGGGCTGAAATGTTTCGAGTGCACCATGTCTGATGAAGGTTGTTCAGATCCCCGGCGACACAAAAATATCGAACTGGTGGACTGCCAAGATTCACTGTTCACAATCAATTCCATATCGATGAGGCACGCACAAGAAGATGTTTACCGATGCCTAACAACTATCGAAAGTGAGTATGGGCAGTACGATTTGAAGCTTCAATTTTCGATGAGATCCATTCAAACTCGAACATGTTTATACTTTTCTTGTAGATCAATTACTCAAATACCTAATTACCAAACTGATATACTGTTTGAACGTCACTATTTTGTGGTGGATCAATATTTGTTCCGTAGTTTTCTGGGTTTGTAACCTACCACAATCTGAAAAAATAAGAAATAATATTGGAATTTTTAATCTACCCCGAAAAGTTGCTGCGTCTACTGAAAAACAGTTCTTTATGGATAGAACAAGTCCAATTATTCAGCAACTTCTCGTATATCTCAAATTTTGCATAACAAAAAAATAATAAGAACTGTATAGGGCTCGCCTTGGTCTCAGATTGTAGCAAATTACGACTTTTCTAAAAGTATATGAATTGACTACACCGGTTAGATCGTTCCTTCACGGAGATATTAAGCAAAAACTGAAAAAAGTCCCGGAATTTTATGTTTTTTGGGTATATCGCCGCGCGCAGAGCACTTTGAAAATTGCAAATATGTTTTCTTTATAATGTTTAGGTCCAAACCGACATATAAACAATTCATGTGCATGTACATCTTGATTTGATTAATTGCAAACTATCAACTATTTGAATTCTACAAAAGCGAATAGCATGCAATGTTTTTTTACAACTCGAAATTGGTGCTAATATCGAGTTGCAGTTCGAAATTGAAAAAAATGTTTGTATGTCTGTTCTATGCTTTCGTAGAATTCGCTTGGCATAAACTTAATGTAGAGGAATCACATAATCATAATCTCTATACATTCGAGTGGGTTTGGTGAACAAATTAGACAAGAAAGAGTGACTTTCATATGATTGAACGCCCGTCGCTCCATATAGACAGGAAATTAGCTGTTACAGATAGACACTTTCTTTTCCTGAGAAAATCAAACGTCTATGAACGAATGTAATGTTACCTTTTTCATAGAAACATTCCATCAAGAATTTTGTTAACGTTATCATTGAAAACTTCAAGAATATATAATCTCAAATCTTCCATGGGTTCTGATTATCATTCACTCGATCCTATTATTCGAGAGGAAGTAAAGGAACTCAAATATTGAAAACGTTATTTTTTTTCAGAAGATGCGAGTAACACCCTATATACCAGAAGATGTGCCCTCAAAGAAGAGGAAAAACTATGCCGTCCATCACCCGGTTCCAGCAAGAACGCTTTGGAATTAAAAAAGTGTATTCTATGTAGAGAAGATTATTGTAACTCTTCTATTACTCCCAAACTGAGCAGTTTTTATCATTATTTATTACTGGCGATATTGATGGTTACCTTGTCGAGAATAAAAAAATAATAAAAATTATCTTCGTGTTCGTATTATTTTAATATTGTCTTGATTCTGGAACCTCTAGATGGTATAATAATTTTTGGGAAGAGCAACTTCTGAAAGATCAATTAATATAAAAAAGCAAGCAACCGTTCTGAAAGAAGATTCACATAATTTTCCATTTTTCGATGATTTCTTCGGAATATAATAGCACTGGTGTTGAGGTTTGAAGTTCTTGTACTACGAAGTTGTTCATTTTCATCAAAACTTCTTTAGACAGTCGATGATTGTATTCGAAATGCTATCATGGCAGTAGGGAAGCATAAAATTTAAACATGTGTGTAATATTTTTTTCCACCCAAATATTAGGTCAGAGGACACAGAATGATACATGTTTGCATCAACTCTCGGTTTTAGGTGAGCAGACATCGAAGGAGTGAGAGGTGCATGGTAATTTTGTTATATATTACATTTGATTTACACCCGTACTTTAATAATACACTCATATGCCCACAACCCGTTTTATAATGAAATCCATTACGATACAGATTTTTTATTACGATACAGATTTTCAACCAATAGAAACACATTATTTTTCAATCAAGCATGATGAGCCTGCTCTGCATTTGACGTTTGTCAAGTCAAAATCGATATAGGTATGGAATTCTTGATCTTTTCATTTCTCATCGTTTTATTTCTCGAAGTAATACCATTAATTACAATTTCGTAAAACTTTTCAAAGAAATTCGTTTAATTAGTATTATTGCGTGCAATACGAATATAAATATAATATTTTTAGTTCTTCACTATTTATCGGGTGTAGATGAAATAGCGTATGCAACTCTCATGTAATGGTTATTACATGATCGTTGCATGATATACTATTATCTACACCCGTACTCTAATAATACACTTATATGCCCACAACCCGTTTAATAATGAAATCCATTACGATACAGATTTTCATTACGATACAGATTTTCAACCAATAGAAACCCATTATTTTTCAATCGAGCATGATGTGCAAGCTTCGCATTTCGACGTTTGTCAAGTCAAAATCAGTACGTAATGAATTTTTGAAGAATTTAGTCAATTTTCGATAATCCAATGAAAATATCTTATAGGCGTGATATAGAAGAATTACCAGCGACCCTCCACAGATGTCTTAGACAAGAAAAAAACAATCGAAAGCATTATATTTTTCATTTGACAAATGCAACACAAATGTTTTTATTTTCGACCAAATAAAATGAGCTTTCATGGCCGACTGGTCAATGGCGAGGGCAGTGATCAGAAGCCTGACCTCAGCAGAGATTTTTTTCCTTTTTTTTCTTTTAATTTTTCATTGTTGTATTTCCTGTAGTTATACCACTTATTATAATTTTGTAGAATTCTTCAAAGAGATACGATTGATTACCTACTATTATTGTGTTCAATATAAAGTGTTGTTCTAAAATTGTTCGTTCCGTTAACCAGCTGACGAACGTCAACCCTCAGAAGTCGAAACTTGTGCGAGCAATGGATCAACAAGGCCTTACCTTTTAACGTGCGATTACCCAGCACGGCGGCCCGGCGAAGATTCGAACCCCGGCCTTCCGCTTGACAGGCAGATATGCTAACCACTACACTACCGAGACCACTAAATACCTAATAATATAATTTTTTTAGTTCTTCACTCTTTATCGGGTGTAGATAAAATAGCGTATGCAACTCTCATGTAATGGTTATTAATACACTCGCATAAACCATACGAAACTCACCTTCGGCTCGTTTCGTATCCCGGTTTATGCTCATGTATTAATAACCATCATTACACGATCGTTGAATAATATACTATTATTCGGTAACACATTTGTATTATGAATCCACACAGCAGTTAATAATATATAGAATTATAACCTATACATAACTTTTCATTGGAATCGCACCAAAACTCCAATTTTACGTCTTTATCATAATATTGTATACATAATTTGAGGTTCAGTCAAATATGAATTGGTTTGATGTATATTATGAATTGTATATTATGAATTGTATATTATGAATTGCAGTCAAAATATTCTTTTACCTTCATACTTTGCCCACTTCCATTCTCATATGAGATACGGAATTTTGAACTGGGGAGCAAGCTCTTCTGTACAAAGAGATTTTTTATTACAAAAATACGCAATTAGAATAATTGCAAAACTGAGTAGAAGAGAATCATGCAGAGATACTTTCAAAAACCTCAATATTTTAACTGTCATGAGCACATACATTCTCGAAGCGTGTTGTTTTATTTTCAAAAATAAGGCCACTTAAAATGCGATAAGAACACAGTATAGCACCGCTCGGTTTCAAAATAACTATATTGGATAATATATTGGATGCAAATGTTTTAATTCTCTGGCAGATGAAATGAAGAATGCAGCTTCTTTGCAAATTTTCAAAAACCTGCTGAAAAAACACCTACTGCACAAAAACTGCTACACCATAGAAGAATTTTTTAACTAGGAAACGTTAGTTTTAAATGTATATGTAGTCAATATGCTTTTCATGTATGTGCAATTCAATGTATCAATCAGTGTATTTAGGTGTATATTTATATCTATGTGAATATGCATACGTCACAATTTTTCTCCCTATCTGTTGTTATAATGTATCATGATGATTGGTGGTTATATTTCTGGTATATACTTTCACCTTTTGACATCTTTCACAATTTCCCTGTACTTTTTACAAATTGATTGTTGGAATGAATGAATAAATAAAAAAAAATTAGTTTGATTAGTTTTAACTTCAATTTACTACTTTTAAATAGTAGGAGTAGTACTTAATGCAAAGCTTACTTCTCACTAATTCACACTGAGCCAAACGTATATTAATGTAGCACACTTACATTAAAATAGTCTTCACAATAATATATACGTAATATCGTACACCAATGTCTTTGTACGTTCGCATCGCTTGGAAGAAAACACTTTATCTAGCGTATTTCTAAAAGTGTTTTTGCCCTTCGGTACAATACAATACTTGTGAGGAGGTTTGTTAACTTCTTCCACGATCTATAGAAACTGAAAATATGTTCGAGTAAGTGACACGCTTAGAGTGAAGCGCGTGATACAAAGTAGCCTTTGAGCGCCTCAAATTTATTCAGTTTTTGACATTTCATTTTCAACAAGCCTATTCATGTTTTTCCTTCCTTATATTCCCTATTCGTTCAGGCAAGTCGCATCTATAACTCCACAGTTGGTTGATGAGCTAACACCTATCAGGAAACAACCAGGCATTAGCCAGGTGAGTAGTTGTTCCCTGAAACGTGTAGGTCTATCGACCTATTACGAATTGTCCGAAGTTTTTTTTTGATTTATAGACTGTATCGTGGAGTTTTTTACTTCAAATTTGATGAGTTCTGCACTAACTTCTGAAATGTCAACGAACAAATCAAATATCATATTACGTGAATGCCCAGTCCCAGATTACTCACTGTACTTGCAAAAATAAGTGATCGCTAAATATAACCACAACGTTTTCAACGACTGCATGATTCACGTGAACTATCGTAAACATCTGCTCGGAAAAAAATCGAAGAATTCACAATAACAAAGCAAACGAATGCAGGAATAATTAGTCTGGGACTTTTTTGCATTCACGTGAGGCATAAGGCTTAATTACTGGTTCTGGCAGCTTGTTGCATAATTTTCAAATCCATCCAAAACATTCAAGTAACTATTTTTTTATTTTAATCTGGAATTGTGATGAATTCGTTAGTAGTTTTGCATATTGCTCTTGAGTGATATTGATATGATCAAGTGTTTGCAAATTCTGCCAAGAAGTTTAGATGAAAATACTCTTATGGTCGGTTCATACACCACACTTTTACTTTTACTTTATCTTTTACTTTTACTTTAAGAAAGTTGTCACAATGTAAATCAATCGAGGCGTTCATACACGGCACTTTTACAGCTTGTCCAATCCATCTTGGCACAGAACTAATAACTTATGTGCCCAGCATTCTCTGTGAAAAATACTGAGATGAAAAAACACCTATTATATGTGTTCACTGTGTTGAAATTCATTCCTAGAAAGTGTTTTTTTTTCTTCATGGTCTACACTACCAGTGTGCAACTGGAAAAGTATCTGAGTTTGTGTCAAGATGGATTGGATAACCTGTACTTTTACTTTCAGTTTACGGATGAGAACTTTTACTTTAGAATGGAATAATTTTAGGGACTGCGCATGCGTGCATGTGAAGTCATCACAGCAAACAGTGCCACCAACATCATAAGAAAACGTAGCCCTGTTCTTCTTCTGAATATTTTACAGAAATGATATAAAATGGGTGTTCTGTGAATTCAGATAAAAACAAAACAGCAAATTGCATATCAAAACAGTGACATAACCCACGATTACTTCTTCTTCTTCGTATATTTTTTATCACTGCGCATGCGTCCTGTTTACTTTAACACTGGTGTATGAAATGTCCAATTCCATTCTTGAGGTGAAAGTAAAAGTAAAAGTGTGGTGTATGAACCGACCATTACGTATTGTGAATAAAATAACGTTTTGAAAAACATATCATAACAGGAAACATAAAGAATGTTATTCATCAAAAATATATAGGTGGAACATTGAGATCTCTAGATGCACGAAAGAACGAACACAAGATGCACTTGTATTTTGTTTTCTGTTAACCTTTTTTTTTAATGCTTCTATTTGTGGTTCCAA
Organism: Zygogramma bicolorata; assembly: GCA_032362365.1. Taxonomy (NCBI): domain Eukaryota; kingdom Metazoa; phylum Arthropoda; class Insecta; order Coleoptera; family Chrysomelidae; genus Zygogramma; species Zygogramma bicolorata. The sequence continues at coordinate 4,226,463 of JAVJAQ010005172.1, forward strand.
TGGGGACAATCAAATACGTTCTATCGGTCAGCGATTTCTCGTATAACATTTGATTATCACAAAAATACAAGAAATAACTAGATAAAAGTAATCGTCTTTGTTAACGTTTATGAAAACAAATTCAGTTCCGTTTTCAAAATTTTTCACAAATACTTAAATTCTATAGAGGTTTTTGGAAAATCTGTCAAAAGATCCAAGATTTGACATAGCATTTTGTCTTTAGGAAGTCGTTGATATCGTTCCGATTGCTACTTTTTTGTTGATTTCCTTTATGAAAGTAACCAGAGCGCATTTTCTGTTTCGTGGCGAAAACATTATTAACTTTTAATATCTCAAAAACCAATGGACCAACTTCAGAAATACAGAGGTAATAATAAGAGACCTGCCAAATGATGTATCATTAGACCCCTCGTGCAATTTGAAAATAATATGCAGGGTACCTGCCGACCACAAGGGGTGAAGTTTCGGGTATGATTTTCATATCGAAATAACTCACCCTAGCTATAAAAATTGACGTGTTCTTCGGAATTAGGGGTAAGTTTTTTTTTGGAATGCCCACAGTAAAGTGTTTTTGAATCACGATGAATATTATTATTATTTGAGATATTGAAGAAAGTTACAGCTCATACTAAGCCAGAAGTCAGGGGTTAGTGAGAGGGAAGTCCTGAAAAAATATGTAATAGTGTTTTTGGCTTGAAGGAAACCATTTTCGATGGCAACAAACTATAGTTCATTCTTCTCTGGATCAAAAAGGGAATTACAACTTGTATGAAAGAAGGGAAGTAAAAATTCACAAACACACTGTTGATAGGTACGTGTATATTTTATATCATTCAAAGCGATTTGATTCATTCACAAAAAGGAAGAAAAACTTCGATGACAACAGCTGCCCTCCTGCCTGTTTCCTGCTCAATTTGTATTCCAAAATTGAATCAAATATGGTCTTATAGCGAATCATCTTAACCTATTATGTTGAAAATTGTTTCTCGATTTTCTATTTGCAATTTTCTGGATATATTTTGTTTATATGCACTATTCTTCATACTCAAATTATCATTAATTTTCCTAAAGGGAGTCGATATCCCTTTACATTTTCTTCGTCCGCCCATGTAACCCACTGTGTCTATTGATAAAGGATGTGTGCTCCTCGAGCCTTCCCTTTCATAATGCTTTACATAAATTTCACCTGGAGTAGAACGATTTTCGTTTTCCAAAGCCCAATTTCATTTAATTTAAACAAAATACCTGGGGCTAGGAATTGTTTTTTTGCCATTGCTCTGCCGCACAAATTCCAGACATGCCCGTATTCCCAGTTATTTTTTGCAGCTGTTCATCAAATCATCTGCGTCATGTTTCAACGGTGGAATGGGATTATTATGTCTGGTCTACGATTGACGTGACATGGAAGTGTTTTGAAATCGGGGAGATAGGGTGAAATTTAACATTGGAAATGCTTTTTGTGGAGGCACACTATAAATGAACTTCGTGAACATTTGAATCGATTTTCCAATTGGCTTCTTGGATTATTATAAGTGAGCCACCCTAAACTTTCTTGTACTGGATCTTACCTTCTATTTAACACATATATCCAGCTATACTCAGAAGAAATCGTCAAGTTACACATTAACAATGAACTTAACTGGTACTGTCATATTTATAATAGCTATTTATGTTATAAGTGCTAAAAGTGATATTTTATTTAGGGAGAAGGGAAGTTTGGGACACGACGCCGAAGGCGGAGTGTTCATCCCTTCAAACAAAATGAAATCACTTTCAGCAGGTATATCATACACTATTTTCTCTACAAACACCATCAAAAGTCCAAATTAACGCATACCTACTTTATATTAATTAATTGATGAAATAATAGCCTGGAGATTATCAGTTTTGAATCCAATTTCATCTAATCTATTCATGAAACAAGTTGTCAAGGTAATCAAAAACAGAATTTGTTGATTTGTCTTTGTTGACAACTTACGTCAATAAATCATAAATTATTCTTTATCGTTTCTTCGTTCCTTGATGGAAAGTGATCCTGAAAATGAATTTCTACCGCCGGAAATTGAAGAAGCTGCCAATAAAGCTGCTTTTGAATTATTGCCTAGCAAGTCTAAGCGACAGTACGAGTTTTCATACGATAGTCTCTTGAAATGGTGTGATCAGAAAAATGTCAGTGGCAAGGAGGCCAGTGAAAAAGTGCTTCTTGCATACTTTGAAGGAAATTCCAAAATATGGAAATCGTCAACGTTGTGGTCGCATTACTCTATGTTGAAGTCGATGATGAACATAAATAATCATGACATAAGCAGATATTACAAGCTCGTGGCTTTTTTTAAGCGAAAGGGTGGAGGATATCGACCAACAAAGTCAAAAGTGTTGACAAGGATCAAATTTTATCCAAAACTTCGGGGCGGATAACATTGTTTTCTACCCTGGTACAAGCTTCACCAAAATAAATTCTGTTACATCTACCAATGAGACTGGCCATGGAGTTTCTTACCATAAGTGTAGTTTCACTAAATGCACGTTTGAATAAACATTCATTTTGATTCATATTTTTATATTTTCTCTACAAATGAATCACTTTTAGCTCTAGTGCTAAACATGATTTACTTTTAACACCAGTGTCATAAAATGGCATTTTAGACACTGAGGGCATGCGCCAAAAATTATACTTCAACTGACGTTTGTAGAAAAACATTTTTGATACGAAGGTCATGTCTAGTTTCTTCGGATTTTATCCGAAGACACATGTCTTATGGATCTATTTTGGTACACAAAAATAGTGCCCTGTTTGTTAAAGATACGTAACTGAAAAAAAATTTTTCCTTATAAAAACTTAAATGGAAGACCTAGTATTCGTTCAAATTCAGGAACGCTCTGTGACGTCAGTACCCTTGTCGAAAGGCATGCTGGAATCCACAGCTGTTGTTTACCTTCTTTGAGAGGTGCGGTCACATATATGTATGTTCAAGTTGATAGTGTGAGTATTGAGTGGCTATAGTTTGCTACTGTTAAAATCGAATACTTTGATGCCAACGTAGGTATTCCTTTTGCTGCTTTCAATAATTGTAAAATGGAAGAAGATTTTCGAAAAGACGATGCACATAACCCCCCAACAACAGATGTCACAACGGTCTCTGATTTTTTGGCTTCATGTACAGACGTTGATCAACCACAGACTAGTGGTACAAAAGCAAGGCAGTAGGTGGTGAATCATTACTATATACGTAATAACGGATTATTGATTTTTTGGCATCGTATACAGACTTTTGATCAACCAAGAGTAGTGGTACAAAAGCAAAGCAGCATTTCTAATTAGTAAACTATTTGTGAAATAGCTCGTGAAGGTAGTTATTGCCTTCAATAATTGCATCTTCATGATGCGTCGAACCAAATTGAGTTGTTCATATTGTAAATCAGTGTGGAAAGGCAATATATTTCGTGATATAATTCACTTTGCCCATATCATAAAAACTCTCTTGTTTTGAGATGTTCCTCCTAGAGGCTACAAACCACATTTTTTCCATTCAATTCCACTTGGAACGCTTATATGAAAGCTTTGCATGAATTGTTTCAAGAGGTTTTCACACAACCAGAAACAAAACACCACTGATTCAAATTCGTTATACTTAGGATTCTCCTGACCTGAAATTCGTGAACCTTACAGAACACATACGACAGATGAGCACCAATAAAGGAAGTGACGTCACAAACCCTAGTCTCACCGTAGGGAGCCGTTTTCTAGCCTCGTGTGGAGGGGACATTTTATTTTTATATTATTACCGCCAAACAAGAACAATTCAATGGTAGTTATGTCATCATGTAGTCTTCACTCTAACGATTGTTATTAGTTTTGAAAATTAGTGGATTTCTATTCATGTTACGCGAGAAAAATATTTATTCTACAGAAAAAGGTTGTGATTGTGGTATATAGCCAGGATAGTATTTTTTCCCGGTAAATACCTGGCTGTAACGATGAGACAACGGGAAACATTGATTTCGCATTATTTCCTTCGTGAATCCATGCATTTTGAATATGTATTATGTTTCGGAAGACTTCATTTTCACTTCCCCATATTACAAACAACAAAACAAAGAGAATTCCAAAGAAAATGCTTCAATTCAATGCTAAGAGCGAGTACTTCAATATTTGGTGGATGCGCAGGGCAAAATTTTCCATGTAATTTCTACAATATTTTGATGGCTTACGGTACCATTATTTTTGAACGCCACTGGGTTTTTCGTGATCAGTTTTGCGGGATCTTTCATCATGAAAAAAGCCCTATAAGAATAGTTGACAGTAGTTATCCATTTTCTGGGGAAAAATTTCCCCCCGTACCCATATAGTCGATTGCATCATTAAAAAACTGATGACATAGTGCTACAAGTTATTGTTTCTTTCAGCAGCATCGTTCTTAGCATTATTCATGTTGGATCATATTGATTGACTCCTTCAAAACAGACGATTAGATTGAAACCTTCAAGAATTTTGGTGAAAATAAAGTAACCTAAAACCAAAATGATATTATTTGGACTGAACGCAGGTTTCGCTAACAAAGTTTGCATCTTCAGGTAGGTAATACAATACTAGCTAGCTCCAGTCTTCAGACTTAGTATCAGTTTTCTTCTCCTGAAGATGCTCACCTCGTTAGCGAAACGAAAGGGTATTCGATTTCTACAAAAAGTTTCTTTGAAAATTGTTCCAGGAAAACATTGTAATAGGGAAGCCCGAGCGGGGATATCGGGATTTACTAAAGCGCGGCAGATTAATATACAGGGGGGTACCTTGTACCCGGTTAAGTACTTCCACCATATATGAGCCCAATATACATGGCCGCCCTTCAAAGATAAAGGATCAGATTTGTAAAAAAAATTGATCATCTGGAATTCTCGAGCGCGTCAGATTAAGGTAGGGTAAGTTAGTTACATGCCGAAGCGTGTATATTCCTCTAATCTGACAATTCGAGAGTGACCTAAAGAAGGAGGAGGGCTACAGAGTTGTAAAAAAACGTCATCTCGACATTCTCGAGCGTGGCTAATTTTATTTCTATTTTGGGAAAATGGTTCAAGAATTGTAAAAAATACATAATCTGACGATTTCCACAAGCCAAAATAATAAAAATTCATCGATGAAGTTCAATGCGTGCAGCTACGTGATGCCTATATTCCCTTCTCCACGTTTCTATTTATCTCTCACTCTTTCTCTATCTATTGCTCTCTCACTCCGTTCCCACTCTGGTTTCTGTTGCCATGATGTCATGACATTTGATCACACAGACTCGTTGGTGGCATGATATTGTTTAACAACGAATATCCAACGTATTAAAATTTAAAAAATTTAATAGCTTATAATTATTTTCTTATAAATATACAAGTATTCTACTGAAACAAACATTCACTTTTTTTATATGCATGCTTTTTCCTGAGATTTTCAATAAATTGAGTTCAATGATTTAAAATTAAAAAAAAAATTCAAATTGGCAGAATAGACGAATTCCTCCAGATAATCGTCAGATTATGAGACTGCAACGTCTGGCGTAAAGAGGAACCATATATATCTTAATCTGACGCGCTTGTGTATTTCATAATGACGATTTTTTTTCGCATTCTAATAACGCCCGCGAGTCTGCGTCACATCCAAACCGTCATATTATTATATAAGAGCTTTTTTTTTAGATTCACTTAACATCTCCTCAGAAAATCTGACGCGCTCATGGGCTCTCCTACTATTGATCTGCAATTGGAAAGAAGAATGAAAGCATAATTTTTTTCCGTACTCTCGACAAGAATTATACAAAAATATTATTTGGATAATAAACCTACCAGAAAGTGCATATTATTTTTCTGAATGAATATTTTTATACCATAATCAGAGAAACAGGCTTATCAAGTCATTTCAACTATAGACCATTCTTCAATCTATTGACACCTTTCCCGAGTGAGTATTGATATGACCCTTTAATGACCTGTAGTTCAAATTTCACCATGCAACTAGAAGGGATTTGAAGTTGAGGATTCCCTAGACCAGAAATGTATTTTCACATTCCACAATACGGTCTTGATTCAAATAACCATGTTTTATATAAACGTTTATCAACTCGAAAATAAATACATATATACACTCAACATTACAGCATTCAATCAGTATAAAAACTATCTCAATATCTTAAGAGAGCCAATCAACAACAACGTAGTGAGAAGTGATTTTGTCAAATTGACTCCGGTGTTGCACAGATCTGTGTCACAGGTTGTGCACCTTAAAACTCTTCCAATGGTGGCGCTGACTGTCTTGTTGATCGAGTCACATGCTCCATCGTTGCCGATTGTTTTTGGAACGCATCTTCGTATCGTCATATTCTGGTTGGCAACTGAAATTTAGAATAATCCATTGAATAACTTTTTTCTAGATGAACGTCATAGTTTGAGTAGTCACACGAAATATTTTTCCGCAAATCACTAGGAAATCTTGACATTCCAGAAAAAAAATTCTTGGAGAAAAAGCCAAGATTCCCTTACTGGGAGGAAATGATTTTTCCTTACAGTCGTTAGTGTTCTATATTAGTGATTGAAAACATATTGTTTATTTGCGATAGTCCATAAAACGTACTATTCTTTTGCTTTTTTGGCAATAATTCTGATGAAGAGTAGTCCAGAAAATGAAGCATTTTGGCTCGTAATTTTTTCGTCCACCATGGATTTACCTGAAATTTTCACAGAAGGTAGGGAATAGCTCAAGGATCATTTTCTTTATCAAGACGCTGTACGCTAGAGCCTTGGGGGTGGTTGCCACTCCATCTCGGGGGTGGGAATTTTTTGTTACATTTTAACTGTAGAAATCGACGGAAAAAGTGATTCCAAGAAAAAAATGTTTCATACGTTTTTTTCGTAAAATATAATTTTTTTGAGTTATTCAAAGTTGAAAGTGAAAGTGTTTTGGCGAAAAAATCAACTTTTTTTAATGGTTCCCTGCGAATAACTCTGAAAATATACATTTTATTAAAAAAGCGTGGAGAGCCAAATTGTTGCTTTTAAAAAAACAATATACTCTTTTATAATTTTTCTATGACAAATGCGAACTGAGATACAAGCAAATTAATGCCTAGCTTTTTTCGTCAAATGTATAAAATGGAAGATTTGAGGCAAAATAACAAAAAAAATTGCATTTTTCGAAGAAAGCACATATAATCTTTAATGAAGGATTCAATTAGACCTTTCAAACAAACAAACAAAAATCTATGCTTAAAAACCGATCAATTTTTTTTCGAAAAATTCAAATTACCTGCTTCGGAGCATATATATAACCGGTATATTCGGCCGTTATACATTATATGTTCCACTTTCTTCATTCATATTGGAAGACAGCAAAAGAAACATCTGCTCACCTGTATGCATGTGTAAGTGTATATTTCGTTAATTTCTCACCATTGTATTCTGAAGTTCGAAGATATTACAAAAATTTCAATGTTTTCAAAGGTAATTTATAACGAGGGTATGTTGAAACATTATAAAATTGTATCCTAAAGCATGAAACAATCATTATTCAACTATTTGTACCAATATTTAGGTTTTTAATGTTATTTTATAATTTTTGACAATAAGGGGTAAATTTCAATTCAACAGTTCAGTTGACAATTCAACCACAATACGTTTCCACAGTGAGCCAAGTAATTTCATCACGAATTTCAAAGCACCAATCATTCGTGAATAAAATTATTCGCGATTTTTTGCGTTTGGCTTTTCCCTCCTCGTAAAACAATGTATTATTACAATCAATGATATTTGTTGGGAACTTTGTTAAGTTCGTCTATTTGCTATGTCTACTTGATCCACAAAATGTACCTATTTGAATCAAACTTGTAAATATTTATTTCTTGTACATTTCATTAACTATCCCGAATCGTTTAGATGCTCGATCAACGAACTTTATTTTGAAGACAGATCATTGGAATCTAAAAATAGCACTAAATTTCTAGGAGTGTTCATTGATCAGAATTTAAAATTTGTGGATCATGTCATACAACTCACTAGCAAAGTCGCCTTTGGCTGTTATGCGGTTAGAGTAATTCGTAATGAATTGGGATTCGGTACTGCAAAGATGGCTTACTATGTACTCATAGATTCTCACTTACGCTACGGAATACCGTTTTGGGGAGCATGCAGCCCAACTTTATTCAATAGTCTTCTAATTTTACAGAAAAGGGCAATAAGGTATATGGGAAACCTTAAACCAAGAGAGTCCTGTAGAACCTTCTTCAAAAACCATAATATCCTAACGGTAACTGCATTATTCATACTGGAATCTGTGTGTTTAATAAATAAGCATATATCAAACTTCGCCACATCCTCTTTCCATTATAACACCCGGAACAGCAGACACACTCTGCAACTCACAGTGCCAACTAAAAACATCACCAGAGACTCCATATTTTACAATGGAGGAAAAATGTACAATCATTTGCCTCTGTACATAAGATCTGCCAATATAAATGACTTCCAGAATTGGAAGTCAGTCAAACAATTTCTATCTGATAGACCCTATTATACTTTGAATGAATTTTTTGACGATAACTTTTAACTGATTGACTAGCTCATGTTTTTTATCTTCATTAAGAAGCTTTTAAATTTTTACTTTCTCTGTCTATTCTTATATGAACTTGACTTCCACTCTTTTATATATACATACTTTTTATAATCTCCATTTTACCATGTTTTGTATGTATTTTTATAGTTTTATTTTTGTTATCTTTTGTATATATCGCATTTTTTAAGTAAGTATTTACTACCCAAGCTTTGTCAACAAGATTATGTCTTATGATAATAAAGCTTATTATTATTATTGATTGTGATTAAGATAGTTTTCAAACGAGTTAACTCTTATAGTACAAAGCAATATTCACAAGAGCTAGCTTGTAGTATCAACGAAGAAAAAGTGAACTGTTAATTGAAAGTGAAGCTATATTCCTTCTGGATAAAAGTTTCAATGTCAAGTTGGTGGAATTCAGTTGAAGACTTGATCCAAGTGATGTTACTTTGAAAATCCAGATTATTTTAGAAATTATAAATAATATGTTATGCGTCATCAATTTATGAAAAAAATCGCACTCTCCCTTTCTATCAATGTTTCTATTAACAAATATTATTCGAAATTTCCAACCTTATAATTGACATTTGTGACTATAATTCTGCATTATCGGACTTTTCACACAATATTTATCAGGAGTGTGTAAGCCGTAGTCACTTAAATAGAATCCAAAAACATTCAGAATATATTCATATGCTTTCTCAAATTAAGCCTGAAAATATTCTCCAATCACAAGCACCTATTTACAAGCACAACGAGTCTTCTCGAACTTGTGAGAGTATTTTGAAAAGAAGAGAGCGGAAAGAGAACCTTTTTCACCACGTTCTTCTGTTCTAGAGGGGATCATGAAGACCACAAAAGCAATGTCATAGCTCTTCTTGATAGTATTTCAGAGAGTGCAGATGGAATATCTGGAAGAACACCATGAGTAGAAGAAACGAAAATGAATTCATGCCTCGAAAAAGTAGACGTCCTCTCAAGAAGAAAACAGCCTACCTGAAGGACAGAAAACGGCATTACGAAATACTTTATATGATATGTATAAAGTGAGCACACCTTCGTATATGGTGAGGATAATGAAAAGACAAATTGACAGTTCTTATGTCAATATAATGAAAATTTTATAACAAAGCAAATCGGACTTCTGAGCAGCATGTTTGAAACACAGTGAATCACTCATACCAAATGGTATGTACGCAAAAATCGTCTTCGTGATATAGATATTGAAACTATTGCTATAATCATCGTTCTAAATATCTGAAGTGATCAATATATCAATTTTCAATTTGGTTTCAATCATGTGTTGAGTAGTTCCTGACCAACTTTATGTCAACTGGCGATTTTTATTTCTCAGATATTCAGTTATTTATCGTTGTACAGTATTTTTTTGCATCCATGCACCAAGAAGTAAGTGGATAAGTTTGAATTGGTACCTACCCAAGTGTAGAAATTTCATTTTCTGAGTGTTGCTCATGTTTAAACAAAACCTCATGTTTTGATATCATAGTTTCCTGATCAGCTTTATTTCTTCAACTGTTACATGTACAGAAATTGAATGAATTTGAATAAAATAACTTTCTGAAGTTATCAGTGTGCTACCTCGGGTTCACGACTTTAATTGATACACTGGTATAACACAAAACACTTTTATTAACTTACTGTATTCAATATAGTAACAAAACAATTCACTTAAATTAGACAACGCTCTTCACTGTATGAATATATCGTCATAACTAAATCCCGAAAATCCCAGTACCCTAAAATGTTTATTCATCAAGTCTCATTCGATGTGTCATCATATTTCTCGGCTCGAGTGTCTTTACGTAAGAGCTCTCCACATCCCTTCCATTTTTCTTAGCTTCAGTGGTGGCAGTCTTCCAGTTGCTGTTGGGTCCTCCTGATCCGGTTCTGCTGCTTCCAGGGTTGGTGATGATGTTGGTGATGGTGTTGTTTCTGGGGTGGGAGTAGGTGCCTCTTCTGCAATTATATCTGTTGCGGTCTTTTTTGTAATGGAGCCTGGGTTTACTGGCTCGGGAAGCTTCTTTACATGACTTACATGTCTTTTTAAAATTTGACCATCTTTTCTCGTAACAGTTACCTCATTTCCTTCTTTCTGTATAACTGTGTATTCTTCCTTGTCAAAACGCGTGGCGAGCTTATGTGGTATATTCATATTACGTATCAATACTTTATCACCTTCTTTGACATCTGTTTCCTTCGCATGCCTGTTTCTATCTTCCCTCTCTTTTCCTCTGTGTTTATTCATAATATCCTGATCTCTTGCCTCTTCATCTTTAGGTTCATTTATCAGGTCGGTAATTGAAGGTATTTTGTCACGAATGGTCCTGTTGAAAAGTAATTCTGATGGGGATTTTCCTGTCGTTCCGTGTGGTGTAACATTGTACATCATCGTAAACTTCCCTAGTTCAGATCGATAGTTTAATTTGTTTGCATGACAGATCTGTAGCCTCTTCAGGATGGCTCTATTCATATTCTCGACTTCGCCATTTGCTTGGGGCCAATATGGTGGTGTCTGTATCAGATCAATATTGTGCTGGGAACAAAATTCTTTGAATTCCCTACTAGCAAATTGTGGTCCATTGTCAGCTCTAATAGATTTTGGAATGCCAAGACGGGAGAATATTTCCATTAATTGGTCGATAATAACAGTTGAAGTGGTGGTTCTGAGGAATTTCGTTTCTTGGTATCTCGAATAATAGTCTATAATAACTAGTAACTGTTCGTGATTAGGAAATGGACCCATCAGGTCGATGGCTACGCACTGCCAAGGTCCATCCGGAAATCTGTGCCTTTTCATCGGTGGGGGTCTGTCGGGTAACGTTACCAATAAGCAATCGCGACAGGCCTTTACAAATTTTTCAATTTGTTTGTCCATGAGGGGCCACCATACTTTAGCTCTTAGTCTTCTTTTCATAGCTGTTTCTCCTGGGTGACCTTCATGAGCTAATTTGAGTACTTCGATCCGCAGCGTTTCTGGAATTATGAGCCTAGTACCACGAAGTAAAACCGGTCCCATGGTTGTTAATTCTGCTCGGAATGGAAAATAAATGCTTTTGTCTGTTGTTTCCCACGAATCTTGATTCAATTTAGCAACGGCTTCCGTTATTTGTGTGTCTTGTTGACTCTCGGAGATGATTTGAGAGATATTTATGGCTTTGGGAGAACTTCTTTCTATCATAGTAAACACGTGGTGTTCAGTTTCCTTATCAAAAGATGGTTCCTCGTCCAGTTTACAAAGTCTCGACATAGGGTCTGCGATGTTGAGTTTTCCTGACTGATAAATAATTTTGAATTTGAATGACTGGAGACGCAGGACCCACCTTTCAATGCGAGCTGGTGGTTTAGAAGTAGGTTTGAAGATAGCCTCCAGAGGTTTGTGGTCCGTAACTAATTCAAATTCTAATCCGGATAGGTAGTAGTAATAGCGTTCTACAGCCCATACTAATGCTAAACTCTCTTTCTCGGTTTGGGAGTAGCGACGTTCTACTGTGGAGAGACTTTTGCTAGCAAATGATATCACTTGAGGGTTTTCTTCCTCGTCGAATTGCAATAAGACGGCTCCCAACGCTACCGGACTAGCATCGGCTATGAGGCGGGTTCTTCTTTTCGGTTCAAAATACGATAAAGTTGTGAGATTTGCTAAAGATTCTTTGAGGTTGTTGAAGTGTTGTTGGTGTTTACTCGTCCACAGAAACTTCTCGTCTTTTTTTGTTAGTTGTCTGAGGGGGTCACAAATAGTTCCCAAATCTGGAATGAATTTTCCTAGATAGGTTACTAGTCCCAGGAAACTTCTAACTTCTTCCTTCGTAGCTGGTGTACGAAACTCTAGAATTGTTTTTACTTTCCTTTGATCTGCTTCAATACCATCATTGGATAATTTGTGCCCCAGAAAATGGACTTCTTTGACTTTTCTAACGCATTTTCTTTCATTCAACAGTACGTTATTTTTTTCTTAATATTTCCATAACTTTATTCAGGCATAGATCATGTTCCTCCTCAGAGTTTCCGTACACCATTATGTCATCCAAGTAGTTCAAACAATTCTTGCAAGGACTTAACATTTCTTCGAATACTCTTTGGAATATCTCTGGTGCCGAGTTGACGCCAAACATCAAACGCTTGTAGCGAAACATTCCTTTATGGGTTATGAATGTGGTTATAGGACGACTATCTTCGTGAAGTTCTAGTTGATGGTAAGCATTAACTAAATCTAGTTTGGAGAAATATCTCGCATTTCGAAGTTTGGTCATGAATGAGTCGAATGTTGGAAGGGGGTAGTTTTCCCTCAAAATCGCCTCATTTGCTCTACGCATGTCGATACAGATTCGGATATCATCGTTCGGCTTGAAAATTACAACCATAGGTGAAATCCATTCACTGGGTTCGGTTACCTTTTCTATTATATCAGCATCTAATGCTTCTTGCAATTTTGCTTCTACAAGTGCTTCCACTGAAACCGGTACTCTCCTAACTGGTTGTCTTACGGGTTTTACCTGGCTGTTGATCGTTAGTTTAATGCTGATGTTTCTGATCTTTGGAAAAGCAGATTTCTCCTTGATGTGATTAATGTGCAGACCTAATTTCAAAATTCCTAAACGTTTGGCTGTGTCTTTTCCCAAAATAGAGATGTCTCCTTCAGTTACAACGAAAAATGATGTTATAACTTCTTCTCGGCCTTGTAGGTTGATCGTTGTTTGGAAACAATTTTTTACCTTCAACACTTGCTCAGAGGCATACCCTTTGAGATTGTGGGGTGTTTGAGGATCGACGTTCCATATTATAGCTTTTCCTTGTGTTAAAGCTTTCCAATCTTTTCCTGTTATTATATTCGCTTTCGAACCAGAATCAATGAGCAAGGTTAGGGGTACTCCTCCTATTTGACATGTTATCAGGTCATCATCTTGAGGTCCCTGTAATTGATCAGAAATTTTGAAGCATTCAAAATGTCTAATGCCGTCGGTATCGGTTGTTTCCACTGATTCCGAGTCTGCATCATCGTTTTCTACAAAATTTACGTTAGATCTCATTTGCCTTCGTTTGTTTGGAATTTCGTATCGTGATCTGTCGGTAGGAAATGGGCGCTTTCCTCGTGATGTTTTGCACATGCCTGCAAAATGGCCTTGGGACCCACACTTGTGACACCTGGAATGTTTAGCGGGACAATCCTTCGAATTTGCATTATGTTGGAATTTCCCACATCTTGTGCATTGATTTCCGTTATGTTTGCTGCGAAATTGAATCTTATTTACACCAAGAGACGACGTACTTGACCCCGCATTACCTTGGTCCATTGCTTTGGATTGGGTCCCGATTTGTTCGCTAATTTGACATAGCTCTATAACTTCGTCGAGGGATCTTTCTTTCTCTAGGAGCTTCTTTTTCAGATCAATAGGTGCCCATTTGTCGATTATTTTATCCTTGATATTTATTTCAGCTGCTTCTTGAGCTGAGTTGCCAAACGTACACTTGGCTGCTTGAGTCCGAATTTTCAAAAGAAATTTATTGAAACTCTCTGACTCTTCTGTCTTAATACTTCTGAAAATGTGTCGCTCAAATGTCGAATTTTGTTTGGGGGAGAAGTATTCAGATAACTTGTCAAGGAGAGTCTTGAAAATGTCGTTTTTCTTATCGGCATCGTACTCCACAATGGCTCCCGGGAGGTTGTAGGCAACCTCTTGTAACTGTGCCCCGCCTAAATGTAATAGTTTATTCCTTCTTTTTGTTGCATCTGTAATATCTTCAGCCGCAAGATATAATTCGAAAGATCGCACCCACTTCTCCCATTCACCCCTAATCAAAGCCTTGTTGATGTTGTCACACAAGAACGGCCTCATTCCGCTCTCTGACGACATCTTGAGCCTGATGTATGTGGTCTATGCCCCTTCTCAGATTTTGAATCGGTCTCCTGGATGATCCTATGGCTCACAGCCCTTTCTCAACCTGGGTGGCTCACAGCCTTTCGGTTCAAGACCGCTTTCTTATGGCTCACAGCCTTCCTTTATGGCTCACAGCCTTCCTTTATGGCTCACAGCCTTCCTTTATGGCTCACAGCCCTCCTACACTCCCCTAAAAATAGGGTTAGAGTGTTAGTTAAGATTACATACAATTTTTTGTTTCAAGCGAAACCATTAGGCAACTTTCTTCATCATGTTTTTTTTGTACGTATGTATATTTTACTTACGTGTTCGTATTTTCGAAATGGCAGAAATGTGTTCTGAAATCCTCGTCGCCAGTTGTGCTACCTCGGGTTCACGACTTTAATTGATACACTGGTATAACACAAAACACTTTTATTAACTTACTGTATTCAATATAGTAACAAAACAATTCACTTAAATTAGACAACGCTCTTCACTGTATGAATATATCGTCATAACTAAATCCCGAAAATCCCAGTACCCTAAAATGTTTATTCATCAAGTCTCATTCGATGTGTCATCATATTTCTCGGCTCGAGTGTCTTTACGTAAGAGCTCTCCACAATCAGGATTTGTCAAACGGCTACATGTTTAATCATTCTATGTCCTGATGTCTCTGGATTCTATATACTGTAAGTTCTGTTGCAACTCGCAGGTCCGACAATTCCATTTTGAATATGTTGATTTGGTAAGGCATTATCTACACAAATATCAGAATTTCCATGTTCTGAATGATTGCATTCACAGATCCAATGCCAGACAGCTGTTTCGACCCATCAGGTCTCATCAGTGACACTTGGCTGGACTGTGAACACAAACATTTCGACCTATCCACTCCTTACGAAGTGAATATCTGAAACTGGTGCAGATGGTGTAAACGTCCAAGGAGCAACGCCATCTACTGGGTGACGACCGAAGTCTCAAACTCTTACTGCCCAAGGCAGAGGACGCCTCTGAAATTGGTGAAGATGGTGTAAACCTCTAAGGAGCAACGCCATCTGCTGGCTATCTGGCATTGGATTTGTGATTGGCTATTTGTTGCGGCTTCGCCGTACGATGGCCCGCTGTAAGAGGTCTCCTCTGCCTTTGGCAGTGCGAGTATGAGACTTTGGTCGTCACTCAGCAGATGGCGTTGCTCCGTAGAGGTTTACACCATCTGCACGTCGTTCTACATTGAGAATTTGTTTCGACAAAGATATCTAGATGCATTTCGTATGCTTGAAAATGATGATGCATGAGTAGATAAAATAATTGAACTGTATGGTTTCAAACTGTACTCACCGAAACTTGTGTAAACGAATGTTCCGCAAACATACTCAGTGCTGGCGGCGCCGTACGCAGTGAAACTCCGGAAGAGTTTGTCCTCGTCTGCCCATTCGTCAACAGTCCTTGCTGATGAACGAGCGAAGCTGGAGCCTGTGCAGGTCATGATGCTGGCGTTCGTTACGTTGAACGGGTCATTACATTCTCTCCCGGAACAGCTGTAGCATATGCTGGGGTCAGCTAGGACTGAAGAACAAAACCGAATCAGTAATCAGAACTAAGACTTTTTCAAGAAATCAAATACTCCTACACCAAATAGTTTTTTTATATGTGTAGTATCGTTCAATTATAGAAGTTGAAAGATTCAGGTAAGGCACAAAGAATATCATACACCAAGGGATCGAAGTCATTCTTTTTATTTCGACGCGAACAGTTTGTACAATTGTCAAATTGGTCAAGGCTTTCGCGGCCGAGGTTTTCAGTATCACTACTTTGGTTCGGGTTTGAAGGCCGTCGTTTTTTTGGAATTCCTTCCTGACGCATGACGTTTCGCTGGCGCGAGTGGTTAGATTTTCCAGAGGCTCATACATCTTGAGTTAAACTCCGATTGACTGGGTATTACGACTTCGTTAAGCGTATTTATGTGGATTCAGGTAGCTTGGAGTGATAATTACTTTTCCTGGATTAGGAGAATTTTCATTAACAGTAATTACCCTGATTACTGGATTCGGAGAAGCATCATCAGCATTAATTGCCGCACTACCTGCCGTCGTGATATTAGTTATTTTTGATCTTCTCAATGTGAGATTCTATATTCGGTTGAGGTTCACAACTTCTTCTTTTCTGTTGAAATTATCTGTGTGTTTGTGGATCTCTATTGCCTTCCGTATCAGCCCACTATGGTATCACTGGTTGGGGGTAATGAGTTTCGCGTTTTCAAACAGAATCCTGTGGGTTCCCTCACTAAGTGCGTGTTCCGCCACAGCTGACTTGTCAGTTTGCCCTAGTCTGCAGTTCCTTTCATGCTCTTTTAGCCTAGTTCCCATAGATCTTTTGGTGGACCGATGTATACCTTCCCACAGGTGCACGGTATGCGATAAACCTTAGCTATTGACAGTGGGTCTCTCTTGTCTTCAGCCGGCCTGTGACTGAGAGATAGCAACATGAAAAATTCAAGTATATACTCTTGGGAAAATGCTTCAAATTTCAAGCTGAATATTTTCTCAAGGAAACTCACTAATCACAACAGATAATTGAAAAACTACAAGTTTTACATTTAAAAAATAACTCATATCTTCAATTTATTGCATAGGTTTTGAATGGAACTCATTGGAATTTATTCTTATTCAAATCAATAATTCAAGAAGGGCCTCATATACACACACACACACACACACACACACACACACACACACACACACACACATGAAAATGAAATTTTATGTTTGTCAAATTGAATTTGTAAAAATTAGTGAATTATTTGAAATCTGTTGTTATTGTCTAGATGGAGTGAGTAAGTATATATTACGTTGAGACTTCATAAAATTCAGCAAGGTTCATATACTATTTTCAACTTCGTTTTCATATAGATTATTCAAAAACCAGTAGTTTTATGTCAGTGTCCCGATCCATATCAATAAATGCCAATGTCACTTATATCAGTACATTTCAACGGTTGAGAAATCTAAACCCTTTTACCCAATTTTATATATATATATATATATATATATATATATATATATATATATATATATATTTTACTTGTTTTATACAACATTACAAGATATATACAAGTGTGATGGATAGACATAGAATTTGCAGCTTCTTATTTCAATCTCACATTTCGTAAGTTAATTCCCTTATACTATATTGTACATATTCAAGGATTGATTTTTGATTGTATAGTGTTCCTGAAGAAGAGCCAAATAGACTCGAAAGCTCGAATTGAAATAAAGAGTACACTTATTCCTCAGACTGCGAAACCCGACACAATCTCTCATATCATAATATGTTCAGTCGATTCAAATCTCTACTTACTATATATGTATATATATATATATATATATATATATATATATATATATATATATATATATATATATATATATATATATATATATATATATATATATATATTGTTCAGCCGATGAATACAAAAACACTACTTAGGACTTAAGCCACTACTAGTTCTTAGTAAGTAGGTCCTACTTAAATATTTTGTGTTATTTAGTGCTTCGATTATCTTGTGTTATTCTATATTCTATCAATGAAAAACTTGTGAAACACTAAAACCTTTTTTCGTCATATGATTCCGTATATGTTTCGTTTTGGCAGAAAAATAAACAGTCACATTATGTATACCAGAAAATTCATTGTGAAATTTTGACGAAAACACTACTATTCTTACTAAGGAACTTGTTATTGTTCATCAGAGAGCAATTCTGGAGAGAAACATATCTCCCCCATCGGGGGGTCGAACCCAGGACCTCTTGGTCATGTGCCGAGCACACAAAATAGATTAAATCAATATTCTGCTATTTTCGGAATTAAAATAGTCGAATAGCACTCACCAAGACTGAGAGCACAAAGCACAAACAAAACACATTCACCATACCAATGATCCATCTTCACTTATAAAACTCCGAAACAGCCACATTCATCAAGTAAACAATTGGTGTGTCGATAAGCACATCGATAAGTTATTTATATCCCAAAAACCTACCCATTTCTATATGTAAACAAATTTCGGATTTTTAATACGACAATGAAGCATTTTTGAATCATTCTGAGGATGTTTATATTGTGATAAAGATTAGAGTATTCTCCTTTGTTTGCGATGGTTGTGTACAATTCAGTCATTGGGGTTTTGACGTTTCTCAATCGTTTTATCAACACCGGCTGTTGCCCGTGACTTTGTTCTCGTAGCAGCCGAACCAAACCATTTAATCAGCGCACACCGTTGAAACACCACACCTCTCCAGCTTTTCTCCAATTTGATTCACATATACTCTTTTTCTTCAATAAAATTTTCGAACATATATTAAAAAATATAGCTTATATCACTAATGAATAGAGTGGATTTCTGTTAGTGAAATAATTTCCATGATCGGACCAGTATTTCCGCCGATTACCTCCACACACAACCAATGTTGGAAACTTTATTTATAATAGTAGTACAGATTTGATTAAGTATGATTTCTTGAAAAGATAATAATATTTATTTACCATTAAGTAAGTACAAAACAATTACATTGTGTATAATGACAAACAGTAAATAAAAGAGCGGCCCACAAAGGGATGAATCCCTGTGCGTGGGTTAGCTGAGTATAATGTGTAGCATAAAAACATATACAAAGACAAAATCATACATAAAAAAAATCATATTACAAGTTTATTCTTCAGGGTAGTGATAAAAATAATTGATTGAGTCGAATAGAATGTATTTACGTAACTATTTCTCTAGTCTTCAGAATAATATATATTTTTTCGGTCTATCAAATGATGAATTTTACATCGAGATATGGATTGAAGCCATATTTTAATTTTTTTCTTGAAGAGTTCAAATGAGTTCAGTTTCTTTATTGTTTCCGGAATTTCGGCGTAAAGAATCGGGCTCAAATAAGTGAAGCATCTTTGTGATATTGTTTTATGTACTTTGGGTATTACTGTCGTTTTAGTTCTGTGTCTTGTATTATATGTATGTTCTATCTGTTTCAAAGTATGTTTTTTTTTTGTAGTGCCTAATAACAACATTTTGAAAGTTTAATTTGCGTACATCGAATAATTTGCTCTCCTGGAATAATGCTTCTGTGGTAGATAAAGAAATACATTAGGTACATTCAGTGGTATGATCTAGGTGACATGGAAAGAGAAACGAATAAGTACCGTTTGAAAGTCAGTATATTGTGTTGGACGAATTTTTTCTGTCGTAGTTTTTTGGATTGGTAACCTACCACAATCTAAAGAGAAAGTAATCATTATTGAAATTTGTAAGAGTAAAAAGGCAGATGTTTACGTATCAATTTGAAATATTCATATTCCTTAATTGAACTTGATTTTCATAAATTCTGATTTCATAAAGGCACGTATTTGACTTTTGTTTTCGTGGTTGACTATGAACTTAACAATGAAATTCCGTAGTGATGATGTGGTTAGTCAAATAAGATACCTTTTTTTTGGAATTCAGTGAGGCATGAATCACTTCCACTTTTTAATTGATACGTGATTTTCAGATTCTGGTGATACACAGATATTCATTTGTCGTTCACCTTCGTGGATAACTTTGAGTTTTAGAAAAAAAATCCCTAGTTCCGACGTGGGATATGTTATATACTTTTTTCGTGGCAGTCCAGTAGAGCGGAATATCCCTTTTTGAAAATAATGAAAATTAAAAATGTTCATCGATAGTAGTTTGCACAACAAGAGTGGACATGGTTGCCATAATATGAGGATGAAGTTTGGGCAAGATGCCGTAGGCATCTCAAAGGGCGTACGCGTTTACCAACTAGGCTGTACAATTTTCGTTCTTCATTGGTGTGAAGAGTAGATGTTAGTAAGATGTAATGATCCATTTAGTGAACTGTAAAGAAATCAGATTTTTACAGGTGGGAGTAAAAAAAATTATATTCCTCATAGAAAGATTAGCGGGATTAGTTACTGATTATGTTCAACACATCGACTAGTCAATAGTCTATTCAGCACATGGGTATTTCCTCAATCTTATATCAACAAATGTGCCGATATTTTTAAGGAATCATTTCGATGAGAGGGGGAGGGAGAGGAAGAGGGAATAAAAAAATCGGCATAGGAGGCGTGGATTAATTTTTTCTTTAAATTATTATTTTATATGGGAGGTTTGAATCAGACTATACATGAAAAGATGAAACGGGGTATTGAACATATTCAATGTATTATTTATTGGTCCCTCTAGTTACATCGACATTTCCCGATGACCATAATTAAATTAGTACTATTCTCAAAGATTCAGAGAATCGTTGATTTTCCCAAGTTCTCAAAATTTTCTCAGTGTATGTGAAATTCGTTTGGTAAATCTGATCGCTCTCGATTCTATGTATTCATCCTTCATTCTGTGTATTAATATATGATGAACCTGAATTAAATTCAGGCTGAATTCACCAGAGCTTCTTCTCCCGTCTAATGTCAATTAGAAGGGGTAATGATAGGAAAATCTGAGATCCGTTTTTATCCTCCCTCTAGAATCTGCAGTACGTATTCGTTTCATTTTGTCACCCTCTGAACAAACATTCTTCCTTTCACGCGTTCTACCGTCCAGATGATCATTGTCTACATGTGTATACTTTTTAAGAAGTAACAATGTTTGACGACCAGTGATTTCCACTATCAATTTTCCCAGAAGACCTGTTTCAGTTCGAGGAACATCAATGTTTTTGTGGCTAGAATGAAGTTTGATGAAATATTCTTCGACTTTCTCTCCTCCGAAACGAAGAAGGAAATGAAAAACTTTCATGGAAGAAATGAAATCAAAAAACATTGCATAATACTCTCTGTTGATAGGTACTTTTATATAACTAATAGACATTTGTTTCATTTACAAAAAAAAGGAAGAATCTTTTCCGAATAGCTACCCGTTGCCTACATAGCTAATGCGTCGTTCGGACATCAGCTATAGCGTGTGGAAAGGTATTACTTTCCGCACTTGTTAGGTAATATTATATTACATTACTAGTGCGGAAAGTGATATTTTTCACAAGCTATGAACATTTCTTCTACGACCCCCTATACTCCCTATATCAAACAATATGTAAATATATGATCTTTTATATAGAGTTGCCTGACTAATCTTACGTTTCATTTGTGACGGTCTATGTTTGAATATTGCTTCTATGAAAAGTTCAAATCGATTTAAAATTACTTTTATAGTGGAATAGAGATAACGATAATTAACGTTAATATAAAAATTTAACAATGAGAAAGTATTTCGAAACGTTTTCCTTCGACTTATTTTTTATTGAAAAAAATGTCACGCAGACTATTTTTGTCGACTCCTAATTTACTATTAAATCATCAACCTATAGCTTAAATTTGAAGAATTTGAAATTTCGTAATTGGTTTTCAAGCGATGAGATCGAACAACGAATGTATAATTAATTGTTCCTGCATCTTTTACTAATTTATTGTATTTTTGTTCTCATTGGAAAGGTTCTAACTGTCGCCCAGTACCCCCTTAGTTACGCTGGTGTCCAGATCAGAATCAGAATATACTTCATTGCCCCAAGAATGCTATTCTTTAAGATGGCTATATACTGGTACTTTCAGTGTTGCGATATTGTTTCAGACAAACATGTAGACAGTGTGTTTTTGTTCAAAATCACGCCTTAAAGGTGCGCTTGTTGTTGAAATTCCTAAAAATTTTCGAGATCACTCAATCCATGGAACACGTTGTTGCAATACAGATCACTTTTGGTTAGAACAGAGAATAGATCGCGAGATCAATCTGACGTTTGATGAAAACAAACGTCATCTTCAATAATTCACCTCCAAGAATATTCTCACTTCTAGTATGATCAATAACCATTTGAGAATTTCGTAATGATCATAAAAAAACACAAGAGAAGTTTGCTCTCAACAACATTCTAGAGTGTGCACGTGTTCTGAATATTCTATAAATACAGTGATGTGTGTTTTAGATATTTTCAGTTCAACCCAGAAGATTATAAAAAATTATAATGATTTCACTCACCAGAAAAAATGGCATTTTCTCATTTCACATATCCATGGAATTTGATAACAATTCTCGCTCCTATTCGCTCACAAGCATTAACGTGAATAATATTCGGCTGAATTGTGATACAACTTCTAAACCGAGCTTTTAAATTGAGATCACAATATTATATTGCCCAAATGAAAATATCAACAATCATCTAATTTTTTCAGCACATTCGCAACGACATAGCCGCTTGGCAACACAGGACGTGCACATGTCTGTCATCTCAACTGCGAGAGTGACGATACCTGGCGAGTTTTTTGAGTTATACCTACGGTCTACGTCATCAATTCTTGATCAAGTAGGCCAGATCGGTCTTGAAACTCACTCATGAGAAAACCATGTGGGATCGATCGCTTGTGTTTCCCAGAAACTTGGATTTCTATTTATGCGAAGGGATACTTCACTTCTCGTCAGCTCCTAATGATCTACAACCTGTCAACTTCTCATGTTTGGAGTTCGCCACCAAAACGTTCATTGAGGCTTCTCTTCAGAGAAAGGCAATTTTCTTATTGGTGATTCTTCACTCACTTCATTGGAACATTGTAGAATGGTCGAAGACTTGTTTCTCTTCTATAGATATTTTCACGGTAGGTGCTCTTCTGAATTGTTATCAATCGTTTCCCCCTTGACAATATCTACACGAATAACTCGACTAGTACAGAATTCATACCCCTTTGTTGTGGACTTGGAGACCTGTCGAAGCTCTCTGGCTCAGGGACCTTTTTTCAATAGAACAGCTGAGCTTTGAAACTCCTTGTCTAGAGGTTTTTCCTGAGGCTTACAAACTTCAAAAATTCGAAGTGAATGTTAATTTGAATCTCCTGTCCCTTGATTCAAACGGTGTTCTTTGAACATTACAGGTCTTTCCTTTCGTGTGAATCTGCATGTAAAAAAAATAGTTAGGCAAAAGACCGCAACTGCACTTCTTTCGTTAATTCAACTATAAAGTTTAGTTAATCGCGAAAATACAGCGTCATTGGTGCTCTTGTGTTATCGGAGAGTTACTTCTCTCCGACCAGATGACCAACCCGCACGGCATCCCGTGACGGGCCATACGTTTCGGACACCGCCAAATCGCGCCCTTCCATTTTTTATTATTCCTCATTCTCCTGTTTATCTGCGGTTATTCGCATTCTTCGGCCGTGTAGAACGCTACGGGTAGAGGAGTCGATCACGTGACAGGGCGGCTACTTCACAGGCTCGTGGCTCGGGCGAAGCTCAGACGTACGTCACGGGGGTGGAACGCAGGCGCCACCGGGAAGTAAAGCGTGTTTCGAAGAGATGGGACGGCCCGAGGTGGCTATATACTGGTGTTTGTTTTCACTCCATATAAAAGATTGTCAGCAAATCAGGCGGTCAATCTGGCCTACTTGATCAAGAATTGATGACGTAGACCGTAGTAATGTTTCAAAAAATTCGCCAGGTATCGTCACTCTCGCAGTTGAGATGACAGTCATGTGCACGTCCTGTGTTGCCAAGTGGCTCTGTCGTTGCAAATTCTGGTCTATATATTGAAAAAATTAGTTGATTGTTGATATTTTCATTTTAGCAATATAATATTGTGATCTCAATTCAAAGGCTCGGTTTAGAAGTAGTATCACAATTCAGCCGAATATAATTCACGTTAATGCGTATGAGCGAATAGGAGTGAGATTTGTGATCAAATTTTATTGATATGTGAAGTGAGGAATTGTCATTTTTTCTGGTGAGTGAAATCATTATTATCTTTTATAATCTTCTGGGTTGAACTGAACATATCTGAAACACATATCACTGCATTTATAGAATATTCAGAACGCGTGCGCACACTCCAGAATGTTGTTGCCAGCAAACTTTTTTTTTATGATCCCTACGAAATTTTTTAATGGTTATTGAATATACTGAAAATGCCTGAAAACCCTGGTGTGTTTACTTATAACTGTAGAAGTTTGGGATAAAAGTGGCGAAATCTGGATTGCTTGATTTTTGGTGGATAATTGAGCTTTCGGAGGTTTCCGTACAATATGTACAGATGTCGCCAACACGCTCTTGTCAGTCTTGTCTGAAGCTAAATTTGCACTGAGTGAAAATATGCAGTCGGGTTTTTCCACTTTTATTTGATTGGTTAGCGAGAAGAGATCGCAACCTAAAGGATAATGGGTGGACAATGAGATACCAGTAACAACGTTTCGATATTTAAAAGCAATGAAATCAACAAATATACACGATAAAAACATCGTAAACATCAAAATTTCAAACTGACAATTAACTTGAGACTTGTCATCAAATTTGAAAAATGGGATCATAACGCCCTCTACCGAAAAAATAGGGGAAACATTCAAAAGCGTCGGTTGTTTTTTTCGCCACAAAAATCGAATCAGTTGAATCATCAGGATTTCTAGGCATCTTAAACATACTAGAACGTGGGATTATTCTTGGAGGTGAGTCATTGAAGATGAAGTTTGTTTTCGTCAAACGTCAGATTGATCTCGCGTTCTATTCTCTGTTCTAACCAAAAGTGTTCCATGGATCGAGTGATCTCAATTGGTGAATATAATACTTTCTGCAACAAGACTTCGAATTGTGTTCAATATTCATCAAAAGAATGGATTTGATTTCAAATTTTCATGGTGTCAAATTTTTGTGACAAATTATATCGGCGTGGACAACCTTCCGTTAACCGGTTATCAACGTATTAATAAATCAGGTTAAAATCGATGTTATGAATTTTAGGATAGTGGGGATGAGTTGTCTGTTGATATTTCGAATCAGAATTGATAGATCTTTTGAGAAATAGTCACAGATATCGAAATTTACCGGTAAGAAGATATTTTTCTTCAGTGGTTGAATACTCATCTTTTATACCAGGTCGAATTTTGCACAATTCGGTATACAAATACTAGGGCAACTGAGTAATATCTTGGCGTACTTTAAATTTTTTCACAAAACAAGTGAATGTGAGATTTTACTCAGGCGGTTGGAGAGAAATTCTGTACAGTTCACTCAGTTGAACTTGTCTAGTGCAACTAAATCACTGAAGAACTGCCTTGTCTTCAACTGTTTTATGGGTTATGCCAGACCATTACGAAAGAAAAAACACGTTCTAGGAATAAATTTCAACACATTGAATACATATTATAGGTTCCGTAATTACCTGGGTTTGTAACCTACCACAATCTGAAAAAATAATGAGAATTAATATTGCAATCTAGACAAGTGTAGAAAGGCATATCTTCAATCAACCCCGAAAAGTTGCTGCGTCCACTGAAGAATAGTTTTTTCTGGATAGAACAAGTCCGATTAGTCAGCAACTTCTCGTTCCTGTTCAAAAACAAATATCCCATTTACACTTGTATAGATTCCAATATTAAATATCATTTTTTCAGGTTGGGAAAGGTACAAACCCAGAAAAATACGGAACAAATATTGATCCACCACAAAATAGTGACGTTCAAACAGTATATACATAGAAAAAGGAAAAACACCTTTTGAGAATAACTTTCAACACAGTGAACACATAGAATAGTTTTTTTTTTATCTTAGTATACTTCACAGAGATTGCTGGGCATATACGTTATTAGTTCTGTACCAAAATGGATTGGATGAGCTGTACAGACTTGAGTAAGGCGGTAGCGTTGGAACAGTTCGGAGTTATTCTAAAAGGAATGTATCACTACGGAACACCTTTCTTTTCGTGCTTGTTGTACCACCTAACGAGTTGGTGGGAAAGTGTTTTGGAACACCGCGCTTAGATCAATAGGAACAGATTGTTGAATGACATACTTTTCCTGTGTTACTCCCAAGCAGCTTCTCTCAAAAGGAATGCAGTTTATGAGAGAACTTTATCAGAAATTCGAACTCCACTCAATATGTACTGTTGTTAGATGTAAATAGTTTTTAATGTATAAAAACGAATAAGCACAATTTCGTGAATAACTCATGATTCATAATATAGTGAATAACTCTTATTCACAATGCATAAAAAATTTGGTTTATTAACATTAAATTTATAATTTTTCTTCATTCTTTTTTCTCTGTTTGCAGTTTACATGTAATTTATTGATTTCTCAGCATCGTTATGAAGACTTAAACATTTCGAGTTCCACTAAATTGTGCCTATTCGTTCACTCAACCCCCCTTTTGAATAAAAACCACCACGCCATCCACAAGAACCACACCATGACGATCTTCCCTCACGCCCTATGCACCCCGATCTGGAAACACACCATACACACGGAAAACAACGAACGTACGTCGGAACTACCTTCGATCGCACCGTTCTTTCATGGCAGTTCACGGAACAAAACTTAGTCCGATCGCAACAGCCTTGAGCGTGTGGTCGCGTCGCTCTTGTTCGATTTGCCGGCAATTTAAAAATGTTTATGGACAAAAACAATCAATTCTAACCTAATTTTCTGCTACTGTTCGATTGTCGTTCGACTTCTTCAACATCTGTTGACCGACGATCGACTGTTGGGGCGTAGATTTTTGTTTATTGCATTGAAAAATGTGGTGACATTTGCGAAGTGTTGGATGTTTACTATTCTAATAATAAATATTCAAATTTGTGATAATGTGCAATGTGTTTACTCGCATGTGATCTGAGTTCGTATTCCATTGGTATTTGAGTCAAGGATATCTACAGAAAAAGCGAAAGAGGTAACAAATTGTTGTGTATATATTTATTAGCCATGGCATTCTCAACACGAAATTTGGCAGGAAAATCGAAAGGGCCTAACCCACTGTGTCAGGAAAAATGTGCTCAAAATTTTTATTTTTCAAAGTTAACTTGTTTATTAGTTCTAGGTATCCAATTCCTCTCCATCTATTACTTCTTAATAGGGCAATTACGAAAGCCCTAGGAAGGAAAAAGTGGACGAAAGTAATTTTGTATCATTATCATAATTCCGTAATAACTGGTTATATTGACTCAGGATAGATTTATTAGGGATAATTCATAGAAATTAATCTTGTATCAGGTGAAACCAAGATCGTCAACAAAGATAAGAAGTGCTAATATTTTCAGTGAGTCTCAGATAAGAAGTGTGAGGTCTTATACCTACTTAGTTCATTCACCTTTTTGTTATTGAATGATTCAGATCAACAATAAAATTAATCATTCTTTTATTCTCATTTATCTATTATAAATGATTGGGTACCTGTTAATGAACTATTTATTTGGTCAGTCTTCCATTCCAGTATGATTGTTTTTATTGTGAATCTTGGAAATTCGAAATGATTTGGAAATGTTCAAATAATTGAATCATCGGTTGAGCAGAGACAGATGAAAGAGCTGTAAAAATAAACAAATAAATACCTACCTACCCACTCCGTGTTTTATAGCCAGGTGCAACCCAAACTTGCAACGTTGCCAGATTTCGTTTGTAGTCAACTAGTTTAGGAAAGAGTATACATACACCTATTGCGATTAGGTTTCTGTGATATTGAAGAAGTATCCATATCATCATGATACAGAATTTTAATCCATTGGAAATCCAAGTCGGTGGCTGAAGACTACACTGTAAATTCGGTTCAGAATAAAATCAGCACTTCCAATACAATATTGAGCTCTATTGAAACTAGCAATTATGAAATGAATGTTTATATTCCTTCCACTTACAGTTCAGTGGGACCCACCGAGGGGTTAACAACTCTTGTAAAATTTGTACGCCATACTGGAATATCAAGTACTGAATTAATATAAGGGAGTATTGAATGACATAAACACGAACTAAAATAAGGACTGAAATACAGGAACAGGTACGGAAATACTGGATTGGAATAATGAAACAAATACTGAATCTAAATATGACTGTAGATACTGAAATACTGACAATTCGAAGATGTGCAGTAGTAGGGGGTTTATGCCAATCCTGGACCTCCCCCCACCACTGACCTTGACCTTGGGGGTGGCCTTGAATGTAAACGTCCTTGATATTCGACCTTGATGAATGATGACCTTGAGCTGCCTTCAATTGGCATGGTCCTCCCCCCACCACTGACCTTGACCTTGGGGTTGGCCTTGAATGTAAACGTCCTTGATATTCGAGCTTGATGAAGTATAACCTTGAGCTGCGTTCAGTTGGCACTAATTTAAACAAGGACATGCAAAGAGAGTTCAATATTTGTTTCGATTAGGAATATCTCAGGATTTGCTATTTTGGGGAAAAACAAACTTGTCAGTATGTGATATTCAAATTAATCAAGTAGGGAAATAGACACTGTCTGCTTTACCTCCCCATAAATGCTATCGCTCTTGAGCCTCTTTTCAAAACTCGCTGGCTTTCAATGCAGATTGACCTTGAGGTATCGAGAACAACATGAAATGACCTTATATTTCATGACCTTGAGATTGGCTCTCTCTTCCCCCTCTCTCAAACCTCGTTTGTGTATATAAACAGAATCGAGCCTTTGAGGTTTATTTGTTCCTCACTCCGAGCAGTGGAGCATTGTGTGAGATGTATACGTGCAATTGTGGAAAAGCTTTCACGCGCAGTGACAATTTACGCCGACACCAAACGCAATCGTGTAGGGTGACAAGCGGCAGTGGCGAGCCACCCATCAAACGCCCCAGATTGAGTCCACCACCGAGTAATGATGTGAATTTTTGTGAGAGCTGTAATAAGACAGTGCCAATGGGGCAAATGGTTTCTCATCGGAGAACGCTCGAACATAGATCTAATTCTTGCATCCAGTTGAGTGATGATGTGCAAATTGTCGAGAGTGCTTTCAAATGTAGAATCGCCAGCTATAGAATTGGAAGTGGTAGCGGCTTCACCGACTTGAAAACATTTTTCAATACATATAAACAGAAAATGGTTGCATTATTACAAGATGTGGTGAGAATTCATAGTGCGGTCAAAGTGAATCTCGAGCTATTCAGTTCATACATATTACAGACTCAGGAATTATCCGAGATTAAGTGTTTCAATTCAGTGAACCAAATCGTTGACCAATCCATGGACCCAAATGGAGTTTTGGATGTCTTGATTGATGCAATAACAGCTCAAAGTACAGAATTCGAAGATCGAGATTCAGGTATGTGAGTGCTCAGAAAAACAAAAACGGTGTTGAAAGAATTATCTGTTTGCAGGATGGAGTTTGGAGAAAGTAATGTTCGCAGAAATGAATGTGAATAAGTTCAGTCCTCTTGGTGCATCTTCCTATATAAAACTACCAGATTATATAGAGTCTAAGAAAGGAGTTGTGAATGTTCGGAATGAAGACAACTACTGTTTTGCATGGGCTGTAGTATCGGCGCTCTACCCGGCGGATCGTAGGGTTTCCGAAGTATCTTCCTACCCACCATTTGCATCTGTCTTGAATTTAACAGGTATGGAGTTTCCTATGAAACTGAGTGGAATTTCAAAATTTGAATTGGCTAATAATTGTTCTATTAACGTTTACGGACTGGAAAAAAAATATGAGGGTTCTAAAATGAAATATGAGGTCGTAGGACCACTGCATTACTCACAGCACCAGCTTGGTAGACACATCAACTTATTGCTCATCAGTAATGATTTGGGAAAAAGTCATTATTGTTGGATCAAAGATCTGTCGAAATTAGTTTCTAGTCAAATTTCAGCTAACGGACATAAGAAATATTTTTGTGACGGCTGTTTGTTATATTTTTCTAATGAAGAGGCTTTGGCACGGCATAAGTTGAAAGATTGCAATCATGTATGTACAACTACACCATCTGAAAAATTGATAATCGATAAATTTGGTAAATATACACCTGAAAATATATTGAAATATGTAAATATTGAAAAACAAATGACTGTTCCGTTTGTTGTGTATGCAGATTTCGAATCAATTCTCAAACCCATGGATTCGTGTGAACCAAATCCAGAATACTCTTACACGAGTCGAACTCACATTCATGAACCATACTCGTTTGCATACTATATAAAATGTTCTTTCGATGATACAATCGATAAGTATATTTCATATCGGGGAGCGGATACTGCGAAAGTATTCGTCTCGAATATTCAAAGTGATTTAAGAAGTATATATCACAGGTTTCTAAAAAAAGTTGTTCCTATGTGCCAGCTTTCTGACGCGGAAGAAAAAGAATTTTCTGATGCGAAGACCTGTGGTATATGCGACAAGACATTCAAAGACGGTGATGTGAAAGTGAGAGATCATTGCCACTTGACTGGGAAAAAAAGATTTGGAGCGGCTCATTCTATATGTAATTTGAATTATAAACTCCCAAATTTTATACCAATTATTTGCCATAATATGAGCGGATATGATTGTCATCTATTCATCAAAGAATTATTTGATAAAGGCGATCGAGTAGACGTTATTCCACAAACTAAAGAAAAATATATTTCATTTACTAAGCATCTTTTCACCCATAGCTACATGGGTAAAGATGGTAAATTGAAGAATAATTTCATCAAATTGAGATTCATTGACAGCTACAAATTTTTGTCGGAGTCACTTCAGACACTCGGTGCAAATTTAACCGAGAGTCAATTCATAGAAACAAAAAAGTTCTTTCCAGATAATGAGAAATTCCAGTTAATGAAGCAAAAAGGGGTTTTCCCATACAGTTTCGTGAACTGTTTGGAGAAATTAGATCTTACACATTTACCATCGAAGGAAGAATTTTATGATAATTTGAATGAAGAACAAATTTCAGACGAATGTTATAATAGAGCAAAACGAGTTTGGGATCTTTTTGATTGTCGTACTCTGGGAGAATATTCGGATTTGTACTTGAAGTCAGACGTTTTACTGCTGGCTGACATATTCGAGAATTTCCGCAAGATATGTTTAGATGCATACCGATTAGACCCTGCTCAATATTATACCGCTCCAGGCCTGTCCTGGGATGCGATGTTGAGATACACAAAAATTGAATTGGAACTCTTGACTGATATTGATATGATACATTTTTTCAAAAAAGGTATACGTGGCGGAATAAGTCAATGCAGCGATAGGAAGCACATTGCTAATAACAAATATCTGCCCAATTACGATATTGGAAAAGATATTTCATATATATCGTATTTAGATGCCACGAATTTGTATGGTCACAGCATGTCTCAACCTCTTCCTACAGGCGGGTTCACTTGGCTGACCCCCGAAGAAATACTCAATTTGGATGTAATGAGTATATCTTCTGATTCTCCTTATGGGTATGTTCTCGAAGTGGACATTCATTATCCGAAAGAGTTGCATGATTCCCATTCAGATTTACCATTTTTAGTTGAGAACATAGTACCGCCCGGTTCGAAATCAAACATACCCAAGTTGACGCCGAACTTATCAAACAAATATAATTATATCGTTCACTATCGAACGCTGAAACAAGCACTAGAAAACGGTCTGATTCTTACTAAAATTCACAGAGTTCTGAAATTTCGACAATCGCCATGGCTCAAAGCCTATATTGATCTCAATACTGAGATGCGCAATAAAGCTACAAATAAATTTGAAAAACAATTCTTCAAGAAAATGAACAATGCAGTGTATGGAAAAACAATGGAAAACGTGGAAAACAGGAGAGATATCAAATTGGTAACTCATTGGGAAAATATAAAAAGATCAGCGGGAGCTAACAGCTTGATATCGCACCCAAATTTCAAAACGTGTTCTATATTCACAGAGAATTTTGTTGCCATTCAGATGGGAAAAGTGCAAGTTTATTACAACAAGCCGCTTTATTTAGGATTTAGTATATTAGATTTATCCAAAACTGTTATGTATGAATTCTTTTATAATTGCATAAAAAAACACTTCGGTAATGACGCTTCATTACTCTACATGGATACAGATTCATTTATACTAAAAATAGCTAACGAAAACATCTATGAATTCATGACCAGGAACATAGAAAAGTTCGACACTTCGAATTACACCCCCGGGAACAAATTTGGAATTCCCGTGACCAAATCTATATTAGGAAATATGAAAGATGAGTTTCCAGATGACCCAATAATAGGTTTCTATGGTACTGGAGCCAAAGCTTACTTCGTGCAATCGGTCAATAATGAATTGAAGAAAGCGAAGGGTGTTAAAAAGTCTGTCATCGACAAACACCTTTTCAAAAGTGACTACAAAAACATCGTTGAGAGAGGTGGATCCATACTAAGGAGAATGAATAGCTTCAAAAGCGATAGTCATAATATGTTCACCGAAATGAAAAATAAAATTGCATTATCTCATTATGACGACAAGCGGTTCATTATACCAAATACCAGTAAAACGTTACCATGGGGGCACTCTGACATCGAATTTTACCAAACGGATCCCGAAAAAAATGTATTGTGGTGTTCTAACATTGTGGAATCAATGCTGAACAATGATTCTGAGGAAAATTTAAATATGTTAATATCTTTATTGGAAGCCGAGTGAATTGAAATTACCAAATCACCAAGTTTGCTCGATTATATAATTTTCACAATGGTGTAGACAATCTATTCAATTTGCCGATGCCTCTTGAAACAAACAGACATATTAATCAAATCTAGGTAATTCACATACAATCCATTCAACCACAGCTATTATGAGTTCGAAATTATATATATATCGATTACCGAATATGTATTAACCATATTTTATCTTACTCCAGTGAACTTCACAACCGCACGGTGGTATAGCCGTTGTTTTGAAAAAACTGTACCAACACACATTCCTTAAGATTGCCCTTGGCCACAATAACACTTTTCTAGTCAAAGAGAATGCAGTTTCAGGCCACATTCCTCAGCTTGCCGGTCAGCAGGTAGTTATCTGAACACAGTGGGTTGAATTCCTTAACATTCTTTGAAACGATGTGTAGGTAGGCGGCACTGAGGAATGTGTCCCTAAGTCCACTTCTTTCAATGATGTCACTTGTGCGCAGACTCTGTCTGGCGTTGAGGTAGGGGTTGTGCGGTCTTCTCGAGTTAGAAGGCTATCGTGATGCTTCATTGTATCCTCCTCACCCGTTCCTTAAAGTTCTGTGCTGTGTCTGTGCTGTGCTGTTTCTTTGTTCTCTTTAAACTTGTGTTCATATTGTTCATAAAAGATGGAAGGTAAAAAAAATAATTCGAATTCTCTGAATGATAATGGTAATGTGGTACCCGCAATGCTCACAACACTGACCTTACTTAGCTCATTGCGGAATGAAAATGAGCCGGTTGCCGGTTCTTCACAAAAAATTAGAATTTTAAGCGATGTCAAAATTAAGTCCGCTGAAGAACCAGCACCCGAGCAAATAATTAATTTGGATAACCCTTTCGGCGATGACGTAGCAGATTACCATTTTGCGAACTTTTCGATGGGTGATTTGGGAAAATTGGATTTTCAAGAAGATTTTCGGGACTCTTCTCTTGAAGGTATCAATGTCTCCCAAATTATCCACTCCCTAGAGTCGAAACCTTCACCATACGCGCCCATATGCGAGGATATAAGCAACGATGGCGAATCTGTTATAGCAGGCCCGTCATGGTTGAATGTACCTCTGAAAAGGAAAACATCGACCCCAGTGAACTCCCCAATAAAACAAAAAACTCCCTCCGAGGTGACAACCAACGATGAAGAATTTGTTGTAGCAGGTCCGTCATGGTTGGATGTACCTCTGAAAAGGAGAACATCGACCCCGATGAACTCTCCAAAAAAACAAAAAACTATTCTTGAGGTGACAGCCAACGATGGCGAATCTGTTCTGGCAGGTCCGTCACCGGTGAATTCTCTAGAGGAACAAAAAAATCTTCCCGAGGTGGCAGCTGTTAATGAATTTCCCTTGTTGAGGGGTTTACTCATGGGTTCACAACGGTCGGTTGTTTCCGAATATGGGAGCGATGGAGGTGACGGCGTTTGGTCGCAAAATACTCGTAAACAGTTTGGCTTGATTAAAACTGTTTTTGAGGATTTTGAACATCGACAAGATCAGGCATTGAAAAATAACCAAGAGGCTGAAGCAAAACTGTCGGAGGCCGAGAATTTGTTGTTGGCGTACGCTAAGGAGCGTGGAGACATTGATGCGGCTCGCGATGAATTGAACAGACAATTACGCGAGCTAGACGAACGCCAACAACAAATTGAGCACAAAAGCGATCAGCTCAAGCAAAATATGCCAGAGCTGAAAGCCGATGTGGCAAGATCACGCCTCCGACGAAAAAGAGAAAAAAAGCGTTTCGATGCCCTCACACAGAGAATACGAATGTTTTTAAATAAATCAAAATGAGAACAGCACAGGGCTTTCTATTCTTCCCGTAATGTATATAGTATGTAAGAATTTCTCAGATTTCTATGATATTTTTATTGTTCTGTTTATGTTTATTCTTGAAAGACTTTTGAATTGCAATTAGGATTATAAGTAGTTATGTTTTATCCCGAAGTTTTAGGATTAAGGTTCTGTTCGATTTTAAGGTATTAAGATGTATTTATAACCATATTTTACTGATATTTGTGTGTGGACATGTATCTATTTTTATTTCTACAATAAATTTTTTTTGTGATTTTTGAATGAATGAACTCATTTCTTACCTCTTCATGTGCCCACAACACATCCCTTTTTCATCCCCACATCAATCCCCTTGAACCCAAACCTTTGTAGAATAGGTTAGGTTAGCTAGAGTTCAAATTGAATGTTAGATTAGTCAAGGGAGGGGGGTATAGGGGATATAGTTGGGGATAGTTTAGGGGAAATAGGCGGGGGGGGTAAGGTTAGTGGGGGGGGGAGGGGGAAAAACCTACTGCGCATGCATTTAATAGCTAGTTTCCATATATGACCAAAATGAGACTTTTACGAAAATGGTCAATGAAAGTTATGCGCAGTAGGTGGCGTCGGCCGTATTTCTGTATATAATGATGATTCCCTTGGAAGTTTTTCTGAAAAAGGCATCATAACTGTGAAAAAGGGCTGCGCAGTAGATTCTCTCTGAATGTGTTGATGCGCACTTACGTTTTTATCACTTATAATTCATAATTACATACATCTGCGAGTCGAAAAAATCCGCTTTCCATCAACTACCCCCTCCCTTCAACAAGTGAAATGCATTGAATAGTATAAAATGCATAAAAAACATATTTTGCTAACTTAGGGGGATATTTCATGTAGAATTATTCTAACCGCGCATGTTCACATTCATCAACTTGCGCAATGAACCAAATCAGAGCTTTCCTGATATGCAAAGGAACCAGGCATGCGCAGTTGGTGCAATACTATTCATTTTCACATCAACTGAATACCTCAATTCAAACCCACCAAAAAAATCGACTATTATTGGAAAAATGATGATGCGCGTTCATCATTCTTTGTTTATTTCAATAAGCCATTCGCCTTACCCCTATTGTACACTTGTTTCTCACATATTTCGAAATGAAACTCAAAAGACTCCATTTCCTTTTATCTCACAAAGAAATCTAGAAAATTTCAAGTGTGTATACTGTACTTCTCTTATATCGAATGATAGAAGACTATTATGAAAGAACCGAAAAATAAAAATGATATCAATCCATAAGTGTAACTTTTATTTGCTTTTGAGAAATGTCATAATGTACAAAAATTCAAGTCAAAAATAGCAACCTCCAAGCACGATTGTGCTCATCTTCTGTTTGAACTTCACACCCCTCACTATGGTCTTCGGAATATAGGTTGGAATACCACCAATGGCTCTGATCAGGTAAAACTTCGCGATGTTCCCCGTTGTTGTCCTCAGAAAAATGGTTTTGACCCCACCAATAGCTTTGGTCAGGTAAATCATCACCGTAATCCACTTCGTCCAGTTCAATTGTTGAACGATCCCAATTGTCCTCAACAGAGATATGCGCCCGCTGGTTTGTGCCACTAGTGCTGTCCGCAAGACTATATTCTACAGCTCCTCTGTAAAAACGCGCACATTAGTTATTTCGTTTAAATGTGTTGCAAATCATGCAAACATCAACAAGCCGCACTTGACAAATAT
The DNA here is from genome assembly GCA_032362365.1 of Zygogramma bicolorata. Lineage (NCBI taxonomy): Eukaryota > Metazoa > Arthropoda > Insecta > Coleoptera > Chrysomelidae > Zygogramma > Zygogramma bicolorata. The sequence continues at coordinate 4,262,880 of JAVJAQ010005172.1, forward strand.
CCAATTTACATGCCGTACAGAGCTGATGCGGTATATTGTGGTATTCCGATGTTTCGTGAAAATCAACATTGTTGTAGAATCCGCCGGGGACCAACATGCCATATGCAATTAGACACTGGTGGCACAAGACCTTGTCGCCTTCAATGGTTTCCACTATACCAAACGACATTGTTGAACAATATGTATTCCTACTTCTGTCTATTACCCTGTTTATATCTTTCGCAACACACCTGTATGCAACATCGCTGCGATCAGTAGGACCATCAATGGCAACCCCTTCATCTTCACTTTCACTATCACCGCCACCGGCTTCAAGTGCATCTGCTGCTGGTTCACCCGCAGCGCCTGCTTCTGCAACACCTTCCACTGCTATGTTATCTCCTTCCACAGCATTTGGTTCGTCACCCTCGGGATCATTGTGATTTAGGTCAATATCTACTAAGCTCCTCAACACTCTCATTACACTCTGATTCTGTTGAAACGCCATGTTGTTTCAGAATACGACTGTGAGATATCCTAACAAATCTTGTAGTTGACGATGTAGTGATATGTCGAGAAAACTGATGCAGAGGCGTATTTCCTCCTCTTTTTATACATCCATTCAGAACGCTCATTCGAGTGGGGGATGAAGGTCATTCCAACTGCAAGGCCATTCCAATTTCAAGGTCAATCTGAATCTGAAGGTCACCTGAGGTGGGGATAACCACCTATTTTCGTGGGGTTTGAAGGCCATTCTAGTTTCCAAGGTCACTCTATATCTGAAGGTCACTGGTGGTGGGGATAACTACAGTTCAAGGCCATCGAGAAACATTAGTGTGGAGGGGAATTGGTTACATTTTGAGGAGAAATGCCAAACATCCCAGTATTCAATACTAGTTGAAAGCAGACGTGACGGCTCTTCAATATGTCAGTGCCGAAAGAGTGGGATTCCAAACCGAAAATTGCGGTTTATCCCTTAGTGATTCACAAGTGTTTGACCTGCCATAATTGTGAGGTTGCTTGGTCGCCCGATTTAATCAACACATGTACTGGATTGTGTGTGGAATGTAGAGAGATGAATCCTCCGAAAGTGCTCAAGGAAATCAAAAAGGAGTGTGGCACAAATTGGATAGAGTGCCGAATATGTAGTGAAAATCTCAGTTTCACAAACTTTGGAATATATAGAAGAGAATGTAAGACATGCAGCATGAAAGAATGTTTGGAATTCCAGAGATGTACGAACTGTGATACTTTCACAAAAGACTGCTGGAGAAACTTGTGCAAGGCATGCCGAACTGGTCTGGTGCTGTGTGAATGTGTCGGATTCTTCTTCAAGGACAGTGTTGATCATCTCCTGAAATGTTGGTGTTTGAACGAAGAGCAGAGGACCGAGCGAGAAGAGTTGAGGAAAACTCATGTGGTTCCACAGAGACGCTACGTTTATGAACAAGTAGATTATTGACGATAGTTTGTAAAATGATATAAATAAAAAGTTTTTCACTAACTGGATTTTATTTTCATTCATTATCATTAAACAATAGAATATGAATAAAAATGAATAATCTTCAAAATATAAGTCAATGATACATTTCAAGGTGAAAAAATCATGAAAATGTCAGTTATACTATTGAGTTTTTGTCGATCCATGAGTTTTTTTCCTTGGGGAATCCAAGCCATTTTACAAGAATTTTTCCATGTTTCCTCTTCAAAATTTTTTCAACCAAATAAATATCGGGCTGCTTTGTTTTGTACAGTTCCATTTCATAAAAACAACCTTTTATTGGCTTTCCATCCATGTCTTCAAGCCCATAAGTTACTGGTTCGGTGCTATTCACTTTGATGATTTTAAAAAGTTCAGTGGTGAAATTTGCCAAATAACCTTTATCGAAAATGCTTTTGTATTTGCTGATCCGAACCACGTCACCTAATCTGAATTTATTCTTTCTTGTCTTGTTGTGTTTTTTAGCATTTTTAGCATTTTTATACATATTCAATTTCGTGGATGATGTCACATCAACAGGCCTCATTCCGGTACTACTATGTATTTTGTTGTTGTATTGCTCTGTTAAATCTGAGATGATTTTCAGCCATTTATAATGTCCTTGGACTGAAAACTCTTTATATAACCATGCCTTCAAAGTTCTTATAACTCGCTCCACAATTGCAGCTTTTTTAGTGCTGAAAGTTGAATAATGATTGATATTATATTTCTTCATCAACGATGAAAACTGCGTATTGTAGAATTCAGTGCCTTGATCGGATTGCACATTTTTTGGCGTGTGTTTTGCCTCCTTCAACACACTCTCCATAGCCGCAGCGACGGTTTTTCCAGTTTTACTTTTCAGTGGTCTAGTCCATACAAATTTTGAATAACAGTTTATCACAACAAGGACATACCTATAACCACTATTTTTTCTAGCGTATGGCTGCATTTCCATTAGATCTATTTGCCACAAATCCGAAAATCCTTTTATTATTGTCTTCCTCCGGGGAAAATTACGTCGAGCAGATCCATGTAACTCTTCAACAACTTGCCTTTTAGCTGCACTCATTTTAACTTTCTATAACACGAGTAGGTTCCCATGCAGGTGGTAGAGCTAGCTGCCCAGTTCTCCAGTGTTTAGGTGGCGGTTTAGCTGTAGAATGCTCCACTTTAGTAATTCGCCCTTCTAAAGTACTAATTGACTGCTCCAATTTGGAAATTCGTTCAGTTTGAGTATCAGACTTCTTGCCAATAACGAATCTGAGCTCTGTTATTTTGGAATCAAAATATGCCCTTGCATCACGGATTACAGATGATATCGATTCCTGTACGGCTGCAAGAGTTAATTCCTTAGTTTCTTTTATGTGATCGTCAATGTAGCCCTTAGTGACACAATCTTTGATGTCGGAAGGTTCACCAACATTCCGCAGGCGTCTGTTCTGAATATTATAATCCCCTTCTGGTGTAAGTACGAATCCAACCCCTGGTTTTCCAATAACCGCCTTCACACTACCGCGTCTACGGCCAAATTTATCGATTGTGGTATTCATTGTTAGAATATCAATAGATGAATGATTGAATTCCACAAGTTCAATAGAAATATATCCCGTGGTTAGTAGATGATGCCCTCTTCGCGCAATTCCTCTATTATGGCTATTATTTCATTATCATGCCCTGTATGGCCAGCCATTTTTGAACTCCAGAGAAGTCGAAGTCGATCGATTAATTCCTCTAATCTATTCCAGTAGATATAACTGTAAGGCTTATTTCCCTCATATACCTTTTGGGAAGGAATTTTCATTAACCCGTCGCCTTCTCTGACGGAATTTTCCAGCGCACTCCCACTTGCTAACAGTGGTTTGATTATCCTGCGATATTTCTTCCATTTATTAGACACCAAACCTTGTTCTTCATCATAGTTTCTATACGCTGCTTTTGTAATTCTCAGTATATCACCATACGCATTCAGTTCAGTTGCAGAAATATTTCTAGGAGCTACTTTCATGAATATTAATTTATATAGTTTAGACGTGCCCTGGTATGTGCCAACAGTTTTACCACGCTCTTTGAACACAATTTTCTCTCCAATAAACTCCACATTGGCTTCTCCCATCTTTAGTTTATTTGTAGAAGGATCTAAACGAACACCATATGTCGTATCATATGCAGAATTTCCTTTGAGCAGTTTTTCAATGTGATTGTTTACTTCAGCGCCGCCAACTGCTGTCTTATCTAAATCCGAATTTACCATTGAAGATGGCGGTGTATCCATTATGGTTGTTTCCTCAGCCCCAAATTGAGCAGCTCCATCATCAAGGTCTGAGAAATTCAATTTTGATAGTGGGGTGCTACTCTCCATAGGTTTGGTCTTCTTTGGATGGCTCAGTATTGTTGAAGGACTCAATTTAGATGTATTTTCAGATATTTTTCTCAACGGCTCCATGATTGGTTCATATATTCTTGTCAGTGCCGTTTGATTGCCAATGCGGCTGCTCTTGATGTAATTGAATTTTTTTCGAACCGAATCCGTTGCCTCAATCAACCTCCTCTTCAGATCAATATCATCATTGCTTTTTAGAGACATGGCGTTAGTGCTTTGACGTGTCTTTGATAATGTTCAACTTCTGATTGAGCCAAATACTTGATAAACGTTAGAGATATATAAAATTGTCGAATCCCTTTCGATAGCGACCTCCTTGTAGTTCTCGATCTTTATCGATAACTAGAAATCCAAATTTATCATTCCAACATTTCGCACACATATCTCGAAATTGCTTGAATGTCATGTCTGGTGATACATGATCAGAGAAAATGTGGTTGATATTCATATCATCCTGTCTGAACATCACAATGAAATTTGAATTATCCCTGACTAATTGCTTCGGGACTCGAGAATAAGTTTGAGCCAGATAGAAACAGTCAACATTTTTATGCCGACCCATGCTGAAATATGATCTGATGACATCTTGCTTTTCACACATAACATCATCGAATATGAATACGGAATCAGGTTTGGCATCAGACGGTTCCACTATTGCGGACGGGTCATTTCCAAAAGTATAAAATCCCAACCCCTCAATAGGTGTCAACACTTCACGCAAATACTCATATTTGGGTTGATACAGAGATTTGGAATAGAGGTAAACATTCTCAAATCTCAAACCCAGCGGATGAGTTAGCAAGGAAATCATTACATTCGTCTTTCCGCAGTTCGATGGTCCAATAATAAGACCTCTAATCGATAGCGGGAGGAGAGACCCATGACGTCGTTCAACTTTGAATTTACCAGTTGCTTCATCATCGAAATTATCGATAAGAAACTCCTGTTTCTGTTTTACAATATGCATTGTGAGACAGCTGGAGACTATATAAGAGCAATCATGAAATGTATCTTTTATTTAAATGACGAAAATCAATCGGTGCGGATCTGAAATTAAACGAGTCAAAAAAACTGGCAAAGGATTGGTCAATTCTTTAATCAATAATTTACCCTTCGAGTTACATCTGCCTGGTGGATATCAGTATTGCGGTCCTGGAACAAGATTACACAAGAGGTTGGAACGGGGAGATCCTGGAATAAATAAGCTCGATATTGCATGCAAGGAGCATGATATTGCTTACTCACTAAATTTGGACAACCTTGAAAGTAGACACAAGGCAGACAAAAAGCTCGAAGACGCTGCTTGGGGTAGATATACAGATAAAAACTCTACTGTTGGTGAGAGAGCTTCTGCCTGGTTGGTTACAAATATCATGAAGGGGAAACGCCGATTTGGTATGGGGTGCGAATCGTCTCAAGCATGTAAACAGGTGAAGAAACGAGTTATCAAGAGAATCAAGAAAAAAAAAGCACAGAATAATGGAAAGATAGTAGCTTTCGGTTCGGGCGTAGTGAGAAAGGTTAGAGATGTTTTACGTAAAGCAGGAAGACGTGAAATTGCTACAGATAATTTGGGAAAAGCCGCTCAAATTGCATTGAAAGCCGCCCGTAAATACACAAAAGAGGCAGGTGGTAGAAACAAAATACGCACACCTCGAGTAATACCAATTCCCAAAATCGGTGGAATTTTGCCACTCATACCTATCTTTGCTGGTTTATCAGCACTTGGCACTCTGACCGGGGCAGCTGCTGGAATCACTAAGGCAGTTCAAGCAGCGAGAGCTAGTGCAGATCAGTTGAAGGAGTCAAACCGACACAATACGTTCATGGAGGCAATTGCCTTAGGTAAAAATGGCAAAGGAATGTATTTGAAACCATATCGCAAAGGTTTAGGATTGTTTTTGAAGCCCCAGAATTCAAAAAACTTATAGATATGCCACCCCGAAGAGCCCTTTCTGACATCGATCTCAAATATTTTGTCAGGAAAATGAAAATACAAAATTTTCGGGGTGTATTTATGCGTGACGGCCTTCCAGTTTCAGGACCGCGCCAATGTGAATCCGCTATAGTTAATTTGGATAGTCGTCGAGGTCGAGGAACTCACTGGGTGGCATATAAAAAAATTGGAGGAACGGTAACATACTATGACAGCTTTGGTGACTTACCTCCCCCCAAAGAATTAATCAGTTATCTTTATAGTGGTCAGAAGCCTGCTCGTAAAATTTTCTATAACAACAAGCGACACCAACAATTCAATACAGTTTGGTGTGGTCATTTATGCCTGCAGTTTCTATACGGAAAGCCAATATGGATATAACTCCGACACAGGATAGAGAAAGCATCAAGAGGATGGGCCATTCGCTCATCGCATATTCTAGGCTACGCAGCTTGAAGAAAATGAGTGCACAGCAACTCTCAGATATGCCTAAAGAAGTGTTGATTGGATGTGCTGCTAACGAAATTGCATCGGTGTGGGATAAACTGCCGCCACACCTCCAAAACGATGTTGATGTCTTGAAGTATCAGTATTGCCAGGAACATTACAACGATGCTGGTAGTTCGACTGATGTGAATGATGGACCGATATCCCGCAAAATATTTTGTTGTTATTGTAAAATGAATGATGTAAATGTTGTAACAAAAAATGATTCCGATGCTCATTCAGCATCAGTTCCAAAGAGGCAGCGGTTACTGCACAGTTTCTGTAAACAGCAATAAAAGACGTCGAAATATGTACAAGTTAACAGTCATGTCACGAACGTTCTCGCTGTCAGGAGACTCAAGCGAGTTGAGCGCTAACTTTTACCCACCAATAGAATTGGACACCAGCTGCAGTTACGGTTTAGGTTTACATGGCTTCTATTCATACAATTCAATATTCAATGTTACTGTGAAGAACAATGTGATCAGCTACTCGAAGAGAATAAATTCTCCACCCATAGCTATAAAAATTCCTCCTGGTGCATATGAAATCGATGAAATCAATAAAGTTATACAGCGAAATATCAAATCCAGAGAGAAACGTTCTGACAATGCCACCGAAAAGTCTATGGATGATTTGTTTCTCTTACACGCAAACAACAACACTCTTAAATGTGAAATGCGATCAAAATATTATATCAATCTGTTACATGAGAACTCTATTGCCCAGCTCCTGGGTTTTGAGTCCAGAGTGTATGGGATTGATGAGACTCACGAATCAACGTTGCCGGTGAATATCAATAACGTGAGAATAATTCGCGTTGATTGCAATATCACCTCTGGAGCATATTTGAATGGTGAAGAAGCCCACAGTCTCTTCGAGTTCGATATTGATGTCGAACCAGGATACAAACTCACGAAGGAACCAAGAAATATAATTTATATGCCGATCAAGCCTGAAGGTCGTCAGTATCTTGACAACATTACTTTGCGCATTTTGGACGATCGCGGTCATCTGATTGATTTTAATGGTGAAAGAATAATTGTAAAATTAGAATTGAAGAAGCTGCAACATTGAAGGCTATTTTTCCATTCTCCAAGATGGGATTCTGTTATAACGTTCACCTATTGAAACCTAGACGATGTGTAAAAGGAAAAGTAGTGAAAGAGGCTGATATAAAGGAGAAAAAATCATCAAATCAGCTCAGTTCACGTGAGCCCGCTAAACTGTCAAGATATAGTATCAGCTCCAGTAGTCTGAACTTCTTGAAATCAATCGGTTTGAAAGTCAAATATAGAAAAAAAAATCAACATGGCAGCTTTCATCACAAGTGATAAGTTGGAAGTTTTTGAGGAGCCCGTCTTTGACCATTCTCTGATTAGTTTACATGAGCATACATATAAACCATATGGATCCCCATATTATAAGAACTCGGATGAAATTAGAATTCCAATCAACTTTCAAGATCTGATTCTTGATATCGCAGAGAGTTACATTTATATCGAGGGGAAATTCACACCTTCAGAAGCTAACAAGCGGTGTTATCTATCCAATAATGCTCTTGCTTTCTTATTCGATGAAATTCGCTATGAAATGGGCGGTGAACAAGTTGCAGTTGTGAGAAAGCCAGGAATAACTACTGCGCTGAAAACTATGGTGTCCTTCGGAAAATCTCATGAGAATTCTTTACTGCCAATTGGTTGGGGGCTGAGCCAGAATCAGCAAGATATACTGGATACTGCGAGTCATGTTTTCAGTGGAAAACTTCCATTGAAATACCTCATGGGTTTCGCCGAAGATTACAACAAAGGTATTTTGAATGTTAAACAGGAACTCATCTTGATCATAGCTCGATCCTTCAAGAATTCATTCATTGGAGAAGTTGACGCTGAACTAGAAATAACGAAAATAGAATGGAGAATAAGGCATATTGTACCAGAAGATCGGCAAAAACTTAAGCTCTTGAACCGGATCAATAAGAATAGTAATACCAAAGTTAAGATGGCTTATCGCATGTGGGATCTTTATGAATTACCTTCACTCCGTGATACAGCCTCAGATATATGGGCTGTAAAAACTACTAATAGCCTCGAAAGGCCACGATTCATTATTATCGGGTTCCAAGACACAGATAACTCTGAAAATATTGCGAAAGATGTGACAAAATTTATGCATGCTAACATAAATAATATTCGTCTCTACTTGAACTCTGAGGTATTCCCATATGAACGATGGAATCTAGATTTCGATAAAAAACTGGATTCTTCAGCCTATTACGCTTATGAGAATTTTCAATGTAGCTACTACAATAAACCCACCAGTGAACCGATGATGGATATTGGAAGTTTCCGGAAGAATCCATTGTTTGTAATCGATTGTTCTCATCAACCGGATGCCATGAAGTCTTCAACAGTTGACATCAAAATCGAGTTCGAAACCCGCAAAACGAAGTTTCCTGCCAACACGAAAGTATATGCTCTCATTCTTCACGATGCCTACTTGAGCTATAGTGCACTAAATGGTTCTGTTCATACTGGACTATGATAATTTTTGAATGACATGTATGCTATTCTTCATATAATGATTGTAAGGATGCGTTGGAAATAAAAAATATATTCTCAATACAGTTTTTTATTAACGAAAAATATATTCTCAATACAGTTTTTCATTAACGAATCAAGTAGTAATAACAAACATTCGTGAAATAACTCAAATTGTGTGCAGTTAATCTTTTTTATCACCCTCCGTACTCTTTTCTCCTCCATCTGAGCTGATATTTTTTCTTCTGAGTTGATGTTTCTCGATTATATCATTTGGTAGATATGGAATGAGCGCCGATAAAAAATCATTCAATTTTGCTTCAATCATCTGCTTGCAGTATTCACCCAAACTGATAGCACCATAAGAGTATTTGTTACATAACCCCACACCAAAGTCATATCTATCGCTGAGATCCATGACACGCTGCACTTCCTCCGGATCGAAGCAAATGTCCATATCGTAATTAGCCGAATGAAGCGCATTCCAACTCAAATCACTCAATTCACAAGATATTCTCCGGATTGCAGATTCCATATCTACAGCCTCCGTCCACCACTCACTGGAGTATTGCATCCACATTCCGGAATGGAAGTTCTGAAAATTGATGAGGATCGTGAGTCGAATTCACTTCCATGTAAAATATGCTACTCACTTTATATTTATAGTTGAGAGACGGGTAAATATTTTATATTCTACCATAAATTCATATATTCAAACTGTATTGGAATGAGCAGAAGTTTTACTCTATGACATTGAACTCAACTAACGATCGGGTTTTCGCACCAGAAAATTCTTGGGAACTCTGCCCTAGGTATGTAACAGTCACTTTAGCCTTAGATTCATTTATGCTTCGAATCACATCATCTGTGAATTGCTCTGTGACTCGTTTGGGAAGCCAACATTTGAACCTAGCAGTATCGTCATCTTCTACTAGAACAACCTGAATAGATTTACCATATCTTGTAGAAAGCATGGACATTCTTTCGATTTTGTAACCTTTACCAACCGTTAGAGATGTGATGGGTTTTTGTTCCATTACTTCAAAGTTTTGAATTGCAGAATTAATTTTTTCGAAATCGAATTTCAGCTTATCCATATTTTGAATATAAAGAATTTATGGTAGAAAGTTATAAAATATTTTCACCTGAATTGCGTTGTATTTCACTTGGGGCACTGTGATCAGTTATGGCTATTTGATGAGGGTTGTCTTAATACTTCGAATGATCTGAACTGAGAACTGCACTGCTCGTTGTTCTGCTTTTATACCAATCGCTGAAGGGAAGGGACTTGGGAGTAAAGGGAGTCGCATACAATTGGAATCTCAAGGCAACTATAACAGAAAATCCCAAAACTGATAGCATTCACACTCAACCACATTGAATGATATTCCTCTCCTTCAATTCATAAACCGTGTGAATTTGACCTTGAACATATTGAGGGCAATAAGCATTTGATGTTATTCTTTCGAAACTCACTTTGGCAAGATTTTTCTTCCTCAGGATAGCCAATTCTGATCGAAAGAAGTCTCGAGCCTTGCATCTCATTGCTTGTAGGAGTACCACCTGAAGGCAGATCAAGGTCATTATGATCAAGGTCATTATTCATCGAGGTCGAAAATGGAGGATGTTTTCGTTCAAGGCCACCCCCAAGGCCAGTGGTGGGGGGAGGACCATGCCAATTGAAGGCAGCTCAAGGTCATCATTCATCAAGGTCGAATATCAAGGACGTTTACATTCAAGGCCACCCCCAAGGTCAAGGTCAGTGGTGGGGGGAGGTCCAGGATTGGCATAAACCCCCTACTATGTGCACTTACAGAAAGAGATGTTAACCCCTCGGGACCCACAATACAAATATAAATTCAATATTTACAGTTCTCATCATTAATCGGGTGTAGAAAATTAAAAATAGCGTATGCAACTCTCATGTACTTATTGATAATTACATGATCGTTGCATAATATACAAAGATTATAATATTTGTTGGTGAAAATTTGAGTGAATTTTCAAGAAAATCATTGTACAATACCATAATATTGCCCCATTTCACATTGTAATAATATTTTGTATATTTCATCACAAACCGATATAAGTAAATAGGCTTCAAGTATTACAAAATCGAGCTATGAGGGTTATTTTGAGATGTGATAGGTATGAACGAATAAAGGGTAAGTATGCTTGATGAACTTAAATGGATGATAATCGAGCAATTTTTAATATACCAAACACTAATTTTCATTCATTAAATAAATAAAAATTTATCTGCTCCTTATTTCAACGACATATTGAAAAAATTCAGTGAAACGACACACTCACAATACTAGGGGACATAAGAATTATATATTGAATCAAAATAACCTGAAATCAACACAGAATTCAACTGTTTTCAAAGGAGTCATTAAGTAAATATAAGTAATAAATTATCAATCGAAAAAAAAAATAAATGAATTACTCGCTACAAGTAAGTATACCGTAAAAAAATATTTGAATTGAATTTATATGAGATTTCCTATATGAAAAGTAATTTTATATAGGTTTATTTGCAATCGAAGTCTTTTAGATAGTGTTGAGTATCTATAATTATTACTCGAATTATAATCAATGTAGAGTTATCATGAAAGATTGTTGAATAGCTATTAAGCTGAATAAATTTATTCTATTCTATTGAAATGAGATATTGTCATTCGTTTATAAATCTCTGGGCTTTGAAGTTCCACCTAAATTTGCTTCATTTCGAAACTATATATTGAGATATATGTAGATAAGTATGATGTTTCGACCATATTGATTTGCCTGATAGCATGAATGAATCTTTCATTCATATGTATACCAAATTTCTATCCATTCACCCTATCTGAATATGAGAACAATGTGACATGAGAAGACAAGGTGGACAGAAATAACATAGTATGTCTCAGTTCGAATATGGATCCAAAATGGTTAAGGCTTTCGCGGCCGAGGTTATTAGTATAACTCGAGGTATAACTACTTTTCTTCGGGCTTGAATGCCGTCGTTCTTTGGAATTTCTTCCTAACGTTTCGCTAGCGCGAGTGGCCAGCTTCTTCAGAGGCTTACTCCTTTCCGATGACTAAAGACTAAACGTTTCGATTTCGTAAGGCGTATTTATAATGATGCAAGTAGTCTGGAGTGTTTATTACTTCTGTCGGGTTCGGGGAATAATCATCATTATTAGTTGCGGCACTACCTGCCGTGATTTCATTAGTGATTCTTGATTTCTCCAGAATTGGAAATGAAATTGTCCGCGTGTTTTTGGATCTCTATTGCCTCCCGTACCAGTCGGCTATGGTAACCCTGGTTGGGGGCAATCGCTCATGACCCATAGATTGGTTAACTTTGCTCTAATCTATACGATTTCACTCAAATTATACGAAGTATATTTCACACTTACGGTGAGAAGTGAGCTCTAATATGCTAGCTATCTAACAGCATCGTTAAAGGACGTATTTTATAGTATATTTTTTATACTACTTACACTGAAATATCAACATCTTCGATGAATTAAGATTTTCATTTCCACCTCAGGAGCAAAATAATTCACAGTGTTTATCTCGGTGTTTATTGAGCATTTTACTGAATTTTCGATAGGTATTGGTAGTGGAGTAGTGGAATGAAGAGTTGATACCGATCTTTCATCAGTAGGTAGGTGTAAGTACCCATCTTATTGATAATCTTAGACGTGTTGCTGTACTTTTCGGTATTCATCGAAGTGTTATCGGTTAGTCACACGTAGAGTTCAGCTATGTAATACCAGAAGATCAATCATAATATTTCAAAACACAGATTTGTCTGTCATCTTTTTGTACTTTGATTCGTTGAGAAAAAATCGTAAATGACACATGAATTGTGTACCTAAATTCTAGGAAAGTTTGTCAAATACGGCAACACTGTGCGGCTACCTCTACTTCTACCAGTTCTACCTACCCATTCCGTGCGGTAATGTGCTTTTCATTCTTTGTAATTTCTACCCGCTCGCAAATCATGAAGAATGCACAAGGAATCCTCACTAGAAGTTCCGTTCCTGAAAATGTCTTTGAACAATCCCCGTTTAACATTCATTCGTACAGATTATTTCGTTATTAGGAATATCCTGGCATTCGGAAAATAACTTCGCATTCCAAGTTCCCATACTTGCCATCAACTCATTCCGAGTTCGAGAAAATGTTCAGTACATATGCCACAGAGCGGAAACAGCAGGTGGGTGATTCTTGTAAGTTGCTTGCGATGACATGACTATTACGGAAAATAATATATAATTTACGTAAGAAGTTTTTCAGAAAAAAGTCAAGATTTTCTTACTGCAAGGAAATGATATTTTCCCCCGATTGACAGCAAATATTTATTTTTCAGACGCATATCAATCAGCCAAGTATTACTTCTCCTTTCTGGGCAGCAAAAGTAATACTTTGCTGAATGGTATGTGTTTGGAGGACTGTCCATATTTTTGTCAAACTATAATTACTACAAACATATACATGTCTTCAGCAACCAACCATTTCAACACTTGCGATTTTCATCAAATTTTGTTTCAATTTGTCACTACACGAAAAAAGAAAGATTGTGAGATTTGCTAGGAGAATTGTAATAATTTGCAAATACAATATCCTACACATATCATTATAAACAATCGGAGAAAAAATTATTTGTTCAACTCCGCAGCAAGATTGACTTCCCTAGCTGAATTCCTATCAGCCGCGGCAGTCAAATCAATGAGGCACATTTCCTCATATTTCTAGATCAAAATTTGGAAAATTTTAATATACTTAAATGTTCACTTATATTCGAAACTAATAAAAATCGATAGAGGTAAGATTTTGGTTAAGACTATCCACATAGCGGCATGAATTTCATTGAATTATTCAATTTTTATTTTGTTTGGCACCAATAACATAAAAATGAAATGTCAGTTCCATAAGAAGCTAAAAACTAGGTCCCTGCGGCGAGGCTACGGTTTGTGACGTTACCTCCTTTATTGGTACTTACCTGTCATAGGTTGATGATATTTACACAGTTCTGTTATGTTCACGAATTTCACGATAATAGGAAAATCCTAAGCATAATGTGATTATACACTCAAGTGGTTTTTTGTTCGTGGTTGTGTAAATACCTCAAAAAAAAAACAATCCACGGGAGTTTTTGAACTTGAATTATATCACGAAATATATTTCTATGATTCTATGAATAACAAACAAAATATACTTATTGCCTTCCTACATCGCACAATATGAACAACTCAACATGGTTCTACGCGTTATGACAGTGCAACGAGGGCAGGAAGGCAATAACTTCCTTCCCAACATTATTCACATATTACCAATTGAAGATACAGTACTCACTGCTATGCCTTTATATCACGAGTTTGTGGTTGATTTGAGTCTGCATACGATGCCAAAATATAATCTAGTGTTTGAAGGTTATGTGAATCGGCTTTTTGAAAACCCTTCCATTTTACAACTATTGAACACAAGGATACTTTGGCATCAAACTACTCATTCGATTTTCACAGTAACAAACTATAGCCGCCTAATACTCATACTTCCAACTTAAACATGTAACATAAATATGAATGACCGTAGCACTCGAAGTAGGTAAACAACAGCTGCGCAATGCCCACGTGCCGTTCAATAAGGTTACTGACGTCACATAGCGATCCTGAATTCGAATGAATTCGAGGACTTCTGTTCGAGTTTTTTTAAGGAAAGGATTCTTTTATTTTTGTAATATTTTGGGCATTCACTGTTGGAATCAGTCTTTATCGTTTCACACATTTCAAATAGGATATTATTGTTGTGAATATCTATTCCTATCTGTATATAATACGACTTCAATAAATTAAATTAAATTGAATTATAGTATTCGTTCGATAATGTCTGTTCAAGACGAAATTGCAGAAACGTTACTTACAAATTGAAGTGGTATGAAAACAGGAAGATTTATTCCCCAATTTTCATTATACCTATCTCTCATCGTTTAACAGGATCATTTATATTCAACCTCTGACGAGTAAGCTGATAGAGCTGTCGATAAAGTATAAAGCGGGTCGTAAACCCTTTAAATTCGAAATGGGACATTACAATCTGGCTCCCATTTCGACTGCTTCCATCACCGCTTTAACGAACCCGTTCTCATCATCGGCATCTTCATTACAGAGGTGTAAATCGTCATTAGCATACGTTGCTCATAAATCCTCATTCTTCTTCTTTTCATGCGACGTGTCTCTAATCCCGAAGCGCCACTTGTCAATAAAAAAATTCCCGAGGGCCAAGGTGGTGGTGATTGGCCGGTATCAGTTTTGGATTCAGGAGTTGGAGAAGTGGAATTATTGGAAAGGTAGTGTTTTTGATAAACTTCGGAAGGTGCCAATTAGGGGATAATGGGTTGATTAGCTCGGGGATATCTTGTGCTGGAAGTGGACAACATCACTCAGTCAGTAGTATGAGATGATAAGCAGAGTGTTATATCATTTCAGTTTCAAACCGAACATTGATACCATGAAAAGTACCAGGTATCTGAGCCTTGTAGATCATTAGAAGCTGGCGAGAAGTGAAGTATTTCTTCGCACGGAATATAAATCCAAGTTTCTGGGAAGCACCTGCAGCGATCGATCTCACATGATTCTCCCATGAGAGATTATTACTGATCGTAATTCCTAGCATCGAGATACTTGACTTTGTAGGGATATTTACTCCTGATATCTGAATACTAGATGATGATACATCGGCTTTCTTCGACAAGAAATATGCCTGATTGTTCCAGCATAAAATCCGCCAAGTTGATGTTACCCCATTCTATTTTTTCGCCGAGTCATCGTTAATTATATCGATGTGAATGTTTCTCTGTTTTTTTTTCTCGTGCTGGTATGAGGACTCTACACGAGAAAATAGTATGAAGAGTACTGTCGTCCGCAAAACTATTCATTGAACAAAGTGGGCTCCGGAACTGAACCCTGTGGAACACCTGCATTTTTTGGGAGAATATCAGACGAAACTCTATCAACAACCACATACAGAGACCTACCAGACAAGAAACTCTTCAACAAAGCAAACAACTGAGGAGGCAAACCATAAGACGGCAGTTCAGAAAGAAGACCTCGATGCCAAACTCGATCAAACGCTTTTGAAATGTCAAGTTCAACAGTTAACGTTTCTCCGAATTCTTCGATGGAAAGCTGCCAAATATGAGAAACACGTCAACAAGTCATTGGTTGATCTTTGATGGCGAAATCCGTATTGTCGATCATTAATTATTCCTGATTTCTTTAGATATTTGATAAGCTTCATATTGATTGCGTTTTCCACGACCTTGGAAATGATAAAAAGCAATGTAATTGGTCTATGATTAGAAGGTAAAGTTTTCTTTCCTTTTGCAGGAACTGGCTGAACTCTTGGTGTTTTCCAGGACTTAGGAAAAAAAAAACACCCAAGTTATATAAAAGTTTGAATAATTCGCGAAGTACTTGTGTCAATTCGGGGGCACAGACTTCAAGAACAATTGGTCCGAACTGTCACTATAGCTCGGTTTATTCATACAACAGCCACAATATACCATAGCCATACAGTAGAGACCGAGGTAGAGACACTTGAATGTCAATTTGTCAGCTCGGGGTATAAAATGTCATGTTAATTTAAATTTACGGGATACTGAATAGTAATGAGTATATACTAAAGAAGCTAGCAAAGCCACATACGAATTTCGACTCGGGTGGGTTACCTAATTTTATGCTCATTTTAGGCTAATTTATTGCCATGTTCCCGAATTTTTTGCTCTCCCCCTTCATAGAAAAATTCGTGGCTTTGCTAGCTTCGGCCGAATTCAGCAGAGTCATATTTCTAATTTATTACCCTATTTGAATTTTTTTCACTATTCCATCATAGAAAAATCTGTGGCCTTTCTAGCTTCGGTCGAACTCAGCAAAGCCATTTTTGAAATAAAACATTTTTCAACCATTTGAAATAGTGTTTTTTTTAGGAATATTTTTCGGCTAATTAATTACCCTAGTTTCATATTTCATTGCTCCTTGCGTTTTAGAAAAAAACAGCATTTATTGATTCTCGTCCAGGCGATGATGTAATGATCCAAACTATGAACATTTGACAATTTGACATGTCGAAACGATGATTAATTACCATTGAATTAGCAATGAATGGTCAACATTGAATTTTTTTGATCAACTTTTTTTAAAACAAACCTGTGGCTTTGCTAGCTTCGGGCGGAGTCAGCAGAGCCATTCTGCAATAACAACATTTTTCAAAGATTGTAAATAGTAATATTCAAGATTCATTTTAAGCTAATTAATTACCTTGGTTTCATATTTTTTGCTCCTCGCGTTTTCGAAAAAACTTGATTTAATTATTGATTCTCATTGGCGATGATGTTATTATTCCAAATTATAAATATTTGACAATTTGACATATCGAAACGATGATATCCGTCGAATGATCGATGAATGGCTAACATCGAATTTTTTTGATCAACTTTTTTTAAGAGAAAACTGTGGCTTTGCTAGCTTCGGGCGAAGTCAACAGAGCCATTTCTGCAATAACAACATTTTACAAAGATTCAATAATTTTGAATCTTCGAAGAATGTTGTTATTGCAAAATTGGCTCTACCGAGTTCGCCCGATGAGTTTTATCAAAAACGTTGATCAAAAATATTCGATGTTGGATTTTCGTCGATCATTTAATGGTGATCATCGTTTCGACATGTCAAATTGTCAAATATTTATAGTTTTAAATAATTGCATCATCGCCAATGAGAATCAATAAGTAAATCAAGTTTTTTTTCAAAACGCGAGGAGCAAAAAATATGAAACTAAGGTAATTAATTAGCCTAAAACTGGATCTTGGATATTACTATTCACAATCTTTGAGAAATGTTGTTATTGTAGAAATGGCTCTGCTGAGTTCGCCCGAAGCTAGCAAAGCCTTGTTTCAAAAAACGTTGATCAAAAAAATTCAATGTTGGCCATTCATCGATCATTCGACAGTAGTCATCGTTTCTACATGTCAAATATTTGTATAGTTTGGAATAATTGCATCATCGCCAATGAGAATGAATAAGTAAATCAAGTTTTTTTTGAAAACGCGAGGAGCAAAAAATATTAAACTCAGGTAATTAATTAGCCTAAAACTGGATCTTGATTATTACTATTTAGAATCTATGAAAAATGTTGTTATTGCAGAAATGGCGCTGCTGACTTCGCCCGAAGCTAGCAAAGCCACAGTTTTGTTTTAAAAAAAGTTGATCAAAAAAATTTAATGTTGGCCATTCATCAATCATTCGATGGTAATCATCGTTTCGACATCTCAAATTGTCAAATATATATAGTTTGAATCATTACATCATCGTCTGGGCGATAATCAATAAATCCTGTTTTTTTCTAAAACGCAAGGAGCAATGAAATATGAAACTAGGGTAATTAATTAGCCGAAAAATATTTCTAAATAATCACTTGTTCAAATGGCTGAAAAATGATTTATTTCAAAAATGGCTTTGCTGAGTTCGACCGAAGCTAGAAAGGGCACAGATTTTTCTATGATGGAATAGAGTAAAAAAATTTCAAATAGGGTAATAAACTAGCCTAAAATAGGCTCTATAATTTGGCCATATCAAATCACTTTTTTTTGAATTTTGAAATATGACTGCTGAATTCGGCCGAAGCTAGCAAAGCCACAGTTTTGTTTTAAAAAAAGTTGATCAAAAAAATTTAATGTTGGCCATTCATCAATCATTCGATGGTAATCATCGTTTCGACATCTCAAATTGTCAAATATTTATAGTTTGGATCATTACATCATCGTCTGGGCGATAATCAATAAATCCTGTTTTTTTCTAAAACGCAAGGAGCAATGAAATATGAAACTAGGGTAATTAATTAGCCGAAAAATATTTCTAAATAATCACTTTTTCAAATGGCTGAAAAATGATTTATTTCAAAAATGGCTTTGCTGAGTTCGACCGAAGCTAGAAAGGGCACAGATTTCTCTATGATGGAATAGAGTAAAAAAATTTCTAATAGGGTAATAAACTAGCCTAAAATAGGCTCTATAATTTGGCCATATCAAATCACTTTTTTTTGAATTTTGAAATATGACTGCTGAATTCGGCCGAAGCTAGCAAAGCCACGAATTTTTCTATGAAGGGGGAGAGCAAAAAATTCGGGAACATGGCAATAAATTAGCCTAAAATGAGCCTAAAATTAGGCAACCCACCCCGAGTCGAAATTCGTATGTGGCTTTGCTAGCTTCTTTTGTATAATGAGTATGTCATTTTGCATGTTAAAATGAATATTATGTAAACAATGAGCTTCGAACTAAATGTGAAATCGCTCAAGTACTTGTAATAATGCCAAAAATTCACATTATTTGTTCAAGAATACAGAATGAAATAAAATTTATTGATGCTATAACTCAACTACATTTTATCCTTGTGTTTTTTAGCAAATAATGTTTTTGTTTGGTATTATTATAGGTATTTTTATACGTAATTAGTGATAATTGATTCATTTCAAACCTCATTGTATAAAAAATATTCATTTTAACGTGCAAAATGACATACTTATTACCGAGCTTATTACTATTCAGTATGCCGTAAATTTGAATTTAACGCCAAAACATGACATTATACACCCCGAGCTGACAAATTGACTAGGCTAGGGTATTCTGTGCAATAACCTCCTTATATATACAGGGGTGCGCAAAAGTCCGGAATAAAATTAATATCTCTTTAACCAGTAACTTAGGAAAATATCGCTGAAACACGTCAATTGATTTCAAAGTGTACACTGCTCAACAATTGCTAAGGATCACCAGTACCTAGTTTCTGAAAGTTGACGAATTTTAAGAACAGACCAACCTGGGCAGGCACCACAAAAATTTTTATTGATTTATGTGTAAAACTGATAACGTAGGTAATCTAGCATCAACATTCTTTGGAATTCATTTGTTTCCAAAATACTTGCACATAAAATTAGTTCCATCCCAAGCAATTGTTGACCAGTGTACTACAAAAAGAGAAAAAAGTTTTTGCATTTTCTGTACCAAATTTGATGTCCTGATAAGAAATATTTTGTTCGACTCAGTTTTGAAATTGTGGCATTTCTGGGTAAAATTGAAATGAAGAGTTTTTTCTCATTTCGTGGTAACCAAATGGGTGGAAAAAGGGTATGGTCAGATTCCATTTTTACGAGCTTTTCAATGAGCCCATACACGACATAGGTTTGCATTTGAAAAAAAAAATTGGGGGGGATTGCAGCTAAGGGATAGAAAAGAAAATTCATTTCATTGCCAAAAAATGCATATACTTTGAAATCAATTGACGTGTTTCAGCGATTTTTTCCTAAGATACTGGTTGAACAGATATAAATTTTATTCCGGACTTTTGCGCACCCCTGTATATACATGTTTCACCAAAAACTCATCCTTCGTCGTTCTTGTCACCCGCCCTAGACATAAAGCGAACTTCAGCAAACCGTGTTATGAAACTCCGACTTCGATTTCGACAGAAACCCGGGGCGATTTCATAGATGTTTTGTGGTACGTGATCCCACACATGGAAATTCCAGTAGATATGGAAGCACATATAATACGAATGCTGGGTAAACTCTGCATATGAACTCTGCCGGTGGAGTATAGTAACATTATTCGTGGATTCTGTTGATTATTGGAATCACGTTGTATTGTTACGGAAGGGTTGTACCCCTTTGAAGTGTTTAACTTGCATTTCTATGACCAGTTCCACAATATATGGTAATCGTGAGATGTGAGCCACGTATAGAATCCAATACTTATTTATACCTAGGCCGTGTTCCGTTTCCCTGCCTGGTTAACCGGTTAACCAGAGGGGTTCTTTCTCTCTCTTTTGGAAGGACCCGGTCAATATGATAGAGAGAGAGAGAGACACTCTGGTTTACCAGACATGGAAACGGAACAGGACCCTAGTTTTTCAGATTGTAGTAGGTTGGAAACCCAGAAAACTACGAATCCACCACAAAGTAATGACTTTCAGACAGTATTTGAATCGAGGGGTAAATCACTGAGCAAATTCGTGTACACCGGACTGCCATTTATACTCGGACTGCCCGGAATGCCACCGGAATGCCACGGACTGCCACCGGACTGCCTGGACTGCCACCGGACTGCCCGGACTGCCACGGACTGCCACCGGACTGCCCGGACTGCCACCGGACTGCCCGGACTGCCACGGACTGCCACCGGACTACCCGGACTGCCCGGACTGTGAATGTCGCTCGATCGTGACAACAAATACTACTTCGTCTGTTTTTTAAATCCCTAATCTACTTGACACAAGAATAAAAAAATGGAAAACGAAAAAAAAATGCGGAATATTGCGAAATGATCTTCAGCGTATGGAGCAACGCCACGACCAAACAATAACACTTTCGACAAAGGACACAGTGACACACTTTCACAAACATTTCCATTCGACATCATGGACCAGAGTGGAAGAAAAAATGAAAAAATAAGTTGATTGGCTTTTTTTGTAGTATTCGAAATTAGGAACGTAAAAATTCGACGTTCAGTTTTTTTATCTCTTGACTGCAAGAAAAACCTATAATGCACGTAGAACATCGTACAAAAATCTCATCTCTCTTTCATATATTTTTTTATCGGTTTGTTTTCGTTGCACTCAATATGTTCATATTATATTAAAAAGTTTTCCGATGATAATTACCGAGGTTATAACACATTATTATTATCAGAGCACAAAGGAAGACCAAATCCTCGACCAAATCCAAAAAGTCCAAAGCCGTATTATGGTGAAAGTGGCAATGATGAACTGACATTCGTTTGGAAATATCTCTCCAAATAATTATAAATAAAAAACTGCAAAAAATTTGATGAAATTTCGATTTTTTTCAATTTTATCCGGAAATTATCTTTATTTCTCCGATGTTGAGACGTCATTTTATTCAGCACAGAAATACGCAACTTTCTGCCATAGTTTACGAGATCCCTCGAACTTGGTCCACTGTGTACAGTGGAATACTGTATTCTCTTGCTAAATTTTTCAAAAATGCATCTTCTTCGTTTTCCACTTCCATTATACGAGATAAACTAATACGTTGTATATAAATCCTTGAATAAACGAAAAAAAATTTCCAACTATCAAATTAAAACCTTCCCAGTGAATCAATTGTTAAATCATAAACTGAAACCGCGACTGAAACAGTCTCGTCGAAACTAGGACTCGTCGACGTTGCTGGCTGGAATACGCGGCCTAACTCGACCAATAATTCGCGCGCGAACTCGCGTGCGTATCATACAGGGTTGTACTAGACGAAACTACGAATGGGTTGCTTTTGAAAATCAATTACGATTTCGATGTGGGTAAATGTCTATAATAATTGGTAATGCCGAGCCCCATGCAATTTGATCAATTCGGAAAAATTCTAACTGAAGATATACGATAAAAAAATAAATAAAATAGGTACCTAACCGTTGCAATTTTCACTAGGGTTTATTTCGGTAGATGTTCTGAAATACTTCGCCACTCTCATTTTCACACAAGATGTCGTTGTCCATCATCTATATTTCTTCTATTACGACTCTGCACTTTTCAATCGTCTCATGCCTATTCTAATTCAAACTAGAAATGTGTTTGAACAGTGTCCTCAAACGAACTGCCGCTATCGATTTCTCAGTAACTTGTCATTCAAATTGAATATTCTTCGTTTTGAACTCGATTTCAAGGCACTTCTAGCCTTTCCCTGGAGAGGTGATTTCATCGATCTATCACACTTGTTACAATTGTCTCAGATCGATGGAATCAGCTATTTTTTTGAAAATGCAATAAAAATCCAAAAAGTTTGCCAAATTTTCCCTGTTGATTTTCATTAAATTGCAAAATTTTTAAAATTCTAAAAGTCTAATTTCCGAGAAATTGATCGTGGCAGTTCGTTGTGGGACACCCTGTGACCTCCTACCTCAGGGATCTATGAAGGTATATTTCAAGGCCAAACCGAGAGGTGTTTCACTTCCGTGAAATTTGTACACCTAATCGGTATTTCAGGACGGATTTCTGGATTTCAACAGGGATTCCATACATTTCAACAAGATTTCCATTGAATTTTGTACCGAGTTTTGTACATAGGATTTTCGTGGTGAAACATCCCTCGGGCCGAACAAAAAATAAATTGCAAAATCAACCGCCTGAATCTTTCATATTTATACTCCGAATACGTAGGTAGATATCAACTTTGTTTCCACATCATCGATCTATTGTGAACTACACTGTCCTGTCCACAGCTTCGCTGATGATAGTTCACTCAATACTGCATTCTCTTGAGAATCTTTGTGTCATCAGTGGAAGCCAGAGGAGCAAGGCGGAGAGAAGATTTTTGAATGAAATCTGATAATAACCTATATTATGGGATGATCATATTGTGAGGTTCATTGCTAAACTGTCCAACAAAAACTCAGTTTTCTCTTCGGTCACAAGAGCTACTTCACACCATGAGGGCTTTTCATAGTCTCCAAAGAAAAGATTCGACCTTTTATGGAGTATCGTTCACATGTTTGGAGTTCAGCTGACCTTGATAAAAAAGCAACATACTAAAAATCGAAAATAAGATTAAAATGGCGGACTGCCAGGGACTGCCACCGGAATGCCAGGGACTGCCACCGGACTGCCCGGACTGCCACCGGAATGCCACCGGACTGCCCGGACTGCCACCGGAATGCCAGGGACTGCCACCGGACTGCCACGGACTGCCACCGGACTGCCAATAAAATGTACACCGGACTGCCCCAGTGGTTTACCCCTCGATTTGAATAGATTTTTCAGTAGGCGTGGAGGACACATGGTCCGCATACATTATTAAAATAAAACACAGCTCTTAAGTTACAGACTAGAATATTGTACAGAAAAGTGCTGCAATTCAAACAGAAATGCATTTTTGCTCGTGTGACATACTATACTCTTTCCACAACACACTTTTTGCTAGTAATGATACTATATTATAAAACGGAATCAGATGTCAGTAACTCATTCTTAACTTTTTGGTGCTCAAGAGAAGCAAGAATATATTGACCATACATTAGAGGCTTTTCTTGATTTGGATAGTTCTTCAAAATATACCGTTTTACATAATATACTTTCTCCACAACACACTTTATTCTGAAAATGATACTTTATTATAAAACGGAATCAAATGTCAGTGACTCATTCTTAGCTTTTTAGTGCTCAAGAGAAGCAAGAATATATTGGCCATATATTACAGACTTTTCTTGACTTAGATAGTTCTTCAAAATATACCGTTTTATATACTATACTTTTTCCACAACACACTTTTTTCTAAAAATGATACTATATTATGAAACGGAATCAAATGTCAGTGACTCATTCTTAGCTTTTTAGTGCTCAAGAGAAGCAAGAATATATTGGCCACATATTAGAGACTTCTTCATTTGGACAGTTCTTCAGAATATACCTTGTTACATACTTTACTTTCTCTACAACACACTTTATTCTAAAAATGATACTATATTATAAAACGGAATCAAATGTCACTGACTCATTCTTAGCATTTTAGTGCTCAAGAGAAGCAAGAATATATCGGTCATACATCACAAGCTTTTCTTGATTTGGATAGTTCTTCAAAATATACCGTTTTACATACACACTTTATTCTAAAAATAATACTATATTATAAAACGGAATCAAATGTCAGTGACTCATTCTCAGCTTCTTAGTGCTCAAGAGAAGCAAGAATGTATTGCCCATACATTGGAGGTTTTTCTTGATTTGGACAGTGCTTCAAAATATACCGTGTTACATACTATACTCTTTCCACAACACACTTCATTCTAAAAATGATACTATATTATAAAACGGAATCAAATGTCAGTGACTCATTCTTAGCTTTTTAGTGCTCAAGAGAAGCAAGAATATATTGGCTATATATTAGAGACTTTCCTTGATTTGGACAGTTTTCAAAATATACCGTGTTACATACTATACTTTCTCCACAACACACTTTTTTCTGAAAATGATACTTTATAATGAAACGGATTCAAATGTGAATGCCTCATTCAATGACAATGAATTAACTTGTTCTCTTAGTTCTGGTGGGGTATTTTAAATTTCAGATCTGTCGCTATTCATTTCAGTACAATCTCAGTCAAAAATATAGGACAATATTAAAATATTTTACAAATATTTTATGCTTGACGTTTGTGGACATTCAAATGATTCGAAAGATGTTGCTCCTTTGCCTAGCAATAGATGTGGCTATCAAAATTTTGTCTCAGAAATGTCATTTTGCGGCACACTAATGTCAAATCGCGCCAAAATTTCATGTTTTCCATTCATTTCAAGGTACCCTGAACTTCCCCTGCGATTTTCATCAGAATCTGAGATTTGACGTGTTCTACACCTTTACCGAAAAATGTATTTTCATATGCATAATAAAACAAAGCTGGAGTAGTATAATATTTGACTAGAGTTGATAGCTGAACTATGAGCCAAAAAATGTCCAGGACGTGCTAAAACGCTTATCAACTTTGTCATATTCCTAGATGAAACCAAACTCTTCATGATATTTTTATTGTTCAGGTAAGTACATTCTGTTTTTATGCGAATATACATTTTGAAATTTGAAACTGTCATTCGTTTATTCCAGGACACTGAAGTTCCTCTTGAATATGTTCCATTTCAATACGTACACCGATATATGTTCAGAGTTTTGAAAATTTCAATTGCCTAATTGTATGAGAAATATTTCATTCATATGTATTCCGAATTTCGATTCATTCACCCAATCTAGATATGAGAACAATATGACTACAGAAGACCGTAAATTTGCACCCACCTCAACTTCAATCCCAATACTCAAAAGTACGCAAATACCTAGTGTTTGCTCAATTGTAATATAATTTATTCTCCGATGAAGAGACCAGAAAGAGAAGCCCTCATCTTAATGAACTCAACTTCTGAAAAACACTCGTTCCAGAATGAAACAAAAGCCATTCAGCGGGTTTTATATGTAAGTCAAACCTACCTGGGAATCGTCGATGCATTTTAAATGCTAATTTTCTTCCGATTCTATCTCTTTTCGACGTCTCACGAAAGTGCGCGACGAACAAGGACGGCGCGGGAAGAGGAAACCGTGGAATTTAGGGCCCGTTTCTTTGATTCAGATTTTTCAGAATTTGCATTGTAATTGTTGGGATCGTACGTCACGTAAGAGGTCTTCTTTATTGCCTTTAATTCTACATGCGTTTCTCTTCTCAGACGCTTTTATCCTAGCATCCCGCTCGTTTGAACTCGGAGTCGGGTTCACCGTTTAAGAACGTATTTCTCGAGATGAATGAGGGCATGTATTTATTGAGATGTCTGCAAACTCTGTCATATTGTTTGGAATTTTATGGTGGCACCATTGTTCATGGGGATCTACGGTAGTTATCATTCAAAGGGATGGATTTTACGAGTAGATGGCACTGGTGATTTCGTTTCCAAGTCTTGTCTTTTCTTTCATTTTTATTACGGACGTCGTTCGTAGCTTCAGTCACACATTTTCTTGAATACTTATACATAATACCAAATGGTGGCAATACAGTCAGAAAAAGAAGTGGAATTTTTTGCCAATTTCGTAGATCCTTCATATTTAGAACATTATTTTAATACCTGGAGGTTAATTTTCTGTATAAACTTCAATAGTTTACTCTTTCTCGAAGCTTCATCATCTTTATTTCATCTTTCCAGTCAAAATGACATGCAGGAATCTGCATCTAAAGGAGAAAAACATATATATAATATTGTGTTTCTCTCGTGGATACAAGACTTGCACTTTTATGAAATAGGCTCCCGGAGCCTTGCACCTACAATCTCTCAAGTACTAGTCCGGTACCAACAAGAGGAAAACACATTATGTTTCCTCCGAGCTTTCTTCTGTGGATACAGAATTGGTACTTTTATGAAACAAGCCCCAGGAGCCCAGCAGCCTGTTTCTAAAAATACCAGTCTTGTACCTACAGGAGAAAATCATATACTTGATATTGTGTTTTTCATTCAGGTACAGGACTTGCACTTTTAAGAAACAAGCCCCTGGGTTTGTAGACATCTTAGTACTTATACATTAAAATTAATTCCCTTATTCAAGGAAATACGATTTAATGACGGATAAAAAGTGGGTGCCATGATGGAATCAGATGCAAATTGTTTGAGAAACGCCAGTCGTTGCTTTGAATAATAGAAACGATTTAATTGAACAATATTACATGTTGACGTGGTATAGAAGTGCAAAGGGAACGTGTTATCATTGCTGCTGTGATTAGCGAAAGGGATATTTACAAAGAATATCCAAGATATTATTCATAGAAAATAACTAGACACTACGAGTCAGATTATATAGGTGAGGTACTGTTACTTCAACGATATCAATATTCCAACAGTAATCTCGATAATAAGTGCAAAAAAATCTGAAACTGAATGTTTCCACGGACGCTTGAATATTAAAAATACCTAGTTATTTGTTCAACTAGTACAAAAGGTGCGCGTTTTCGGAATAAGACGTCTGGCATTCTTACGAGTCCTGAAAACGCTTTTTTTGTACCAGTTGTACCAACTTTTCTCTCCAACCGCTCATTTTAAGATTCGTTGAAAAATTAATTCGTCACCAAAAAACAGGTAGGGAGCAGTTCTATGATAGCATTATTTGCCGATTCTTTGATAGTAGAAGGGGGAAAATTGATTTCGTTGGAAGAAGAATAACTATCAATTTTCATATCAATAGTGAATATTCTGTTACAAGACTTCAAGTTGCCTAGTGATGAACTCAAGAGATATTTCTCTGAGAGAAACATTCTTGTCTGGGATTGAGAATGATATGTTTTCTGAGGAATAAACTCATTCGCAAATTATTCTCCAGTCGTGTAGAAATATCCTGTGAATGTTATTTGATTCAAGATTCGAGTGAATGGTATATACATTTTACAACATAGTGACTTCAGTGTGATTCAGCCTCGGATTCAGCACCCGTCGCGCTATGTTGGAAGGGGAGTAGTTGGTTTAGATAGACTCTCCTTTTTGTGGGAGAATGTTTACGAATGCTAATCATTTGGTGTTTCTTCTTTTATAAAAGTCTTGCATTTTTATTCATTGACTTGGGAAAGGAAAAAACCTAATCCAGAGCCTGGCATCACTTCCTCAGAAAATACCTAAGTATAATTGAACGGACCGGCAACAGGTATAATGTTATAACAACATTCAAAACAATAATTACTTCACGTTCAATACTGATACACACCAAACCAACTAACCTAACAGAAAACGAAAATGAATTGTATTTATCGAATCCCCTGTTATTGCGGTCAACAATATATCGGTAAAACGTCCAGACCTCTAGAAGTGCGATAGAGTGAACACAAGATGACAAGATGTACGTCATGAACAGACAGATTAGTGATTCTGAATCCAGAAGGAACTATTTTTGAAATATGGCAGCAACTTCTCGGGGTAGATTAAAAATCTGCCCTTCTACACTTTTATAGATTCCGATATTGATTCCTATTTTTTCAGATTGTAGTATGTTAAGAATCCAAGGCTGGAATAAAAAATGTATTTGAACCAGTATCGCAAAATGTTGGTGTTTGGGTTGGGATATTCATTCTGTTGCAGAATAGTTGTTGTGAACCTCTTATACGGAACGCCATCTGCCGGCTGACTGACTCAAACTCCTTCCACAGCAACTAGACGAGACCTCCAACCGCGGGCACATCGTACATATCACAAGAGATATAAATATCGAATTATCATTTACGTTTTTCTTATCGCGATGAGTTGTCATTTAGTCACAATTTGAAACAATGGCCGTTATTCAAAACTACAATTCTCACGATAATTGTTGTTCTAAAATTGTTCGTTTCCGTTAACCAGCTGACGAACGTCAACCCTCAGAAGTCGAAACTTGTGCGAGCAATGGATCAACGAGGCCTTACCTTTTAACGTGCGATTACCCAGCACGGTGGCCCGGCGAGGATTCGAACCCCGGCCTTCCGCTTGATAGGCAGATATGCTAACCACTACACTACCGAGACCAATTATATGGAAGACGTGGACTAATTAAAATCTCAATCGAAAACAGCATCTATTTGTCGCTTGATAGCCTACTTGATAACGCATCCCATCAGAATTTAATCATCAAAACAATCAATGGAATATGTTAATTGGGTCTTCCCAATCGGTGGTTAGAGATAACAGATACAAAGTGTCGTTTGTGTGCATACATTATTTCGGGCATTATTTATTACTTGATTTTTATTTATAGTTTGAAGGTTAATCGTTTTGTTTATTTTTCTGGTAGAGAATATGCATGATTTTCAGTTGTTTCGTTGATTAATCATTTACATCCCTAAGAGTCAGTTTTTCAATAGAAAAATAATTGTGTTATCTGTCAGATAGATGAAGGAAATGAGAGGGTGCGCGTGAGTAATAATCAGCAGTTTTGTAGAATTATTTTTTGCTCTCTTCTCGGAAATAACGAATAGGATTTACAGTTTCTGTGAAACAAACTGAAATCAAAAAATTTACAAACACTCTCTTTTGACAGGTAAGTGATTTGCTTTCTTTGTGTTAATATTTGCTATGTATGCTATCTATTTGAATCAATTTTCGTATAATTGGTAAACAAATTGACCAAAAAAAGTGTTTTTATGTAATTCAGTACCCGTTGTTGCCATATAGGAAGGGAAGCAGCTGTTTTAGATGGACTCTTTGTTCCTTGTTTTGAATGAACCGAACGTCTTTGAATGATATACGCGTAACTATCAACAAAGAGTGTTTGTATTTTTTTTCTTCCGTGAAAGTTGTGATTTCTATTATTTTATCCAGAGAAGAAAGTCAAAAAATAATTCTACAAACTTCATTCTCTCCACAAATACTAATAATAATTGGCAGTAACGAGGACGAACAGTGTTGGTTATTTTTATCTGACAGATATCCGGCCCTAAGACAGAAAAACGAAGGCTTGAAAATATTCGAATTTTATTTTCCAAAAGCCCTTTCGACATAACATGTTGTATTATACCGAAGTACAAAAACACCCGATAGTGTTTTTTTTGTTTCACTGGCGAGAACAATGTCTTAGATGATGAGAAGGAAAACTATGTCTTAAAAATCGTGTTCTAACGTAAGCATGCTATATATATATGTACAGCTCAGTGTGAATTAAAATATTTGCTTTGGCTATTCATCTAACGAAAATTTTGTTTGAAACTTACCTAACCTAGTTTACATATTGGATAATAAATATGTAATATACCTCACTGCTCTGGGCATTTCTGTATACCAATCTATGTTATGGACTCAAACACATCATACATATGATTACCTCGTAATCCACACTCTTTTGATCTCTGCGTACGGAAAATGGAGATTTCGAAATGCAATTCAGAAATTAAAAATTTAACATTGTATAGGTACATGCATTCTTCCTAATGGATGCGATTGGTATGCCTGAAATATTTAAAAACTTTCTGTAGAGATCAAATATCTTAACACCGAGTTTGATATTATATGCACTGGACGCGCATTTCGCTTACAAGGTTAGCATCTTCAGGAGAAGAAAATTGATACTAAATCTAGAGACTATGGTTTGCTGTTTATGTACTTTCATTCTAAGGTAGTGCAAAAACTACCTGCAACATTTTTTGGTCTGATATGGACTTCGTCTGTTATTATTACTTATTTTTATTAATTTCTCAACGATTGACTAAAAACAGAGCTGGAAAGGATAAGCTTTGAATGATGACAGAGGGCGTATTCCAGATAGAAATAGCCTAAATGCCCGCTGAAAACTTTCGTTTTACATATGAATTTTCATTGTCAACACTCTTTGGAACTTCTTAGAACTTCATTAGCTTTCTGTTAACTTGTCAGCCAAACCATTGTGCCAAACTGATTGATAAATACCTGCACCTACTCAATCCTCCTGAGAAGATAACTTGTCTTGTCTACTTTGTCAAGTAAATGGAAATATCGGCATTATAGTGTAGATGGCGTCACGGAAACGCTTCAAATACTGTCAAACGTATGCAAAATCATTGTTTATAGAGATATAGTTGATCAACGCCTGTGCAAAATGGATTTGAAGCGTTTATAACGTCATCTACAATAATGACGATATTTCCATTCACTTAAACATACACGATAAAAGTTTCCTACTCTGAGGGGAAAAATAGGTGCAGAGTTCTGTCTGTCAGTTTGACTAGAATAAAGAAGATAAAGAAGCTTCAAAATAAAGTTGACGATAGAAGTTTATGAAGAAAATGAAAGTTTGGGTATTAAAATATTCTTCAAAACATGAATGATCTACGATATTGACAAACTTCTGTTTCCTAATTCATTGCCATCTTTTGGTGTTATGTATAAGTAATCAAGAAAATGTGTGATTTAGGCTGCGGCGTCCGTAAGAAAAACGTAAGAAAAGACATGACATGAGCTTTATTCTTTGACGAAATCGAGGTACTATTACACCTTTGCTATCCTGGTATCTGACCAAGTAACCATCATCTGAACTTCATAGTCACTTATCGTTCTCAGCAATATTGGAGAAACTGTCAGCTTCTATAAAATAACGAAAGTCCGGCGGTCGCGAGCTCTTGCTGTAAAACGAATATTGATTCTTAGTAATTAGAGATTGTGGTAGTTTAATGACCCAAAAAACTACGAAGAGAGTGGATTGGTTTTATATCCCTTGAAACCCCACCGTGTATAATGTGTCGTTGCACGGTTCGTGGCAACATATCCGATAATCGCAACGTCACTCGTTTAACGTCAGGAAAAGCGACATAAATTCGCGATGTGAGCAAACCGCATGAAATGTCAATATAAACGATGCTGAAAAACGGTATGAGGTGTAATCTGCAAAGCCATAAATTCTTAACAATGGAATGGCAACTGATCGGGAGGAAATGTTTATCCGACCGTCGCCTATAAATGTCAACGCAGTGCATGTGTGTCATGGATGTGATAATAGGAAATATGCATAAAATATAAATTCATTTCAAATATTGTTTTCCGAAAATCGGTAGAAAATTTTGACATTCCAGAAAAAAGTCA
Organism: Zygogramma bicolorata; assembly: GCA_032362365.1. NCBI lineage: Eukaryota > Metazoa > Arthropoda > Insecta > Coleoptera > Chrysomelidae > Zygogramma > Zygogramma bicolorata. The sequence continues at coordinate 4,294,780 of JAVJAQ010005172.1, forward strand.
AGTTTTACTTACTGTAAGGAAAATTTTTTTCACAGTTGTTAGTGTTCTACATAAATGATTGAAAACACATTGCGATAGTCCATTAAACGTACTTTTCTTTTGATTTCTTCGGCAATAATTCCAATGGAGCAGTATTCACTGCTTCAACCAGCTCTGGAGGAGTCCCATGACTGGGAATTTCATCATCATTATTTATCATTCAACTTTCGAGAACACCAGCAGCTGAATTCATAAGCGTCATGTATGACATTTCAACATCAATACGTTTCTACAGTAACCCAAGAAATTTGATTACGAATTTCAAAGCACCATTAATTTGTGAATAAAATTATTCGCGATTTTTTCAAAAGTAATACCACGAGTCCTTCAAATTTTATCGAATATTTCCATCGTATGTTAAAAATCCCATATGAAGCGGGACATTTTCGATCAATTACAGCGATAAATTTCCGGCGGGACATTTTCGTGCTGGTAAATACCCGGTAGGTATCGAAACCTTTAGTAACGATTGTTAAAATGTACATTTGTCATCTTGACAGGCATAAATACTGAATTTTAAAGGTCGTTGTTTTAACTTCGGCAATATTCTACCGAATTACACTCGTGCATCAAAATGAACCTGATAATTTTCCATTCAAGCATGTTGTCAGTAAAAAAACTGCATTCGGTTATTTTCATATTTTGCTAAAAGAGCCCTCCTCCTTCGGAGTCGGGCTCTTTCGACAAAATATGAAAATAAACTAATGCAGTTTTTAGACAACATGCTTTCATGGAAAATTATCGGTAATTTTGAAGCACTTGTGCTATTACTCCCGATGAATTTTAAATTTCCACGAAAACTTCATTTGGCAAAAATATTGAATTCAGGAAACCTTGAATATTTGAATCGGTCTTGAAAGCGGCTACAGTTTTGACCGCTACGTAAGTCATTAACAATTTGCAATATCTGCCAGAGTGTTTATTGAAATGTGTCGTTTATGTCATTATTGGGCTGACAAAATGAAAAGTGAGTGACTATCAAAAATTGGGTAACTTTTCATTCATGATTATTTATATTTTAACCTTGTATATAAGCCAGTTCAATAGAATCGACGCGGTGAACCTTATAGTTTATACCTCGGTTTAGACAGTTCAAAGGTAAACAACGTTTTATCAGAGACCAGGCAGTTTTATCAATATAAAACCGAATGATTGGTTGAAATAACCCGCTACTATTGGTTGGAATGCCAAAAACGTCATATTTTGACAAGTGAAAGAAATTATCGAAATTAATTAGCATCTGTAGAATTTTGAACGATGTTCCTGGACTCTGTGTTGCTTAAGTCTCGAATTGCGGCAGGAAAGTTAGGGTTCCCCTACCTGGTAAACGATGTACTATTTTTTCAACCATTAGTATCGTCATATAATAATGAAAAAGTATATCTTTCATTCAGCTATTATTGAAACACATGAAAAATCAAGAAGAGATCAAAGATTTAGGGAGGGAGATTCAAACTTACAAAACTCGTCACCATTGGTCGAAACGAAAGTGACATCACACGAGACAACATTGGATTTATCGGCATCGATATTCATACTGTGTTAGTGGTTAAATATTTAAAATCTGTATTCCTGTGGCGATTTCTAGCCTATCTAGATTTGTAGTGAATCTAGGGCGATGGCAGATTGCGGTTTTATCCAAGCACAATCGGACAATTCACCGAACATAGATACATATAATATGATGACAGCATATTTTACATCAAATCTCGACTTTAGTTACGAAGAGATCAAATGAGTGAAAGCTGTGAGGTAAACATGTTATTTGATGTAATCGAGTCCATAACATATATTGTTATGCATAAATGGCCTCAGCAGAGATGTATAGTATAAATCTATATTCTGATATGTTTTTTAACTAGGTTAGGTTAGTGAAAAGCCGAATTTCCACTGCTTTAAAGCACAGGTTCAAAATATCTCACCACTAACATAGTTTGAATATCGATACCGATAGATCCACTGCTGTGTCGTCTGATGTCATATTTCTTTTCGACCAATGAAGACGCGTTTTGTAGGTTTGACTTTTCATCACTGATTCTTCGATTTTTATATGATATTTCATGGGTTCAAATGATAATTGAAGGAAAAAGATACCTTCAAATTATAATATGATGATAATGAAGATTCGCGACAAAATATTCGAGACAAATTTGAATTTTATGCATGTTCCTCATTTCATATCCTGTGTGAGGTGCTTATTTGTGTTTTTTTCAGAAAAAAAGAAAGAATTAATCAAGATAAAATCATAACAATATTGTTACGAAATCCCCTAGCTCCGTCCCTGTCGGTCGTAAAATGCAAAGTAATATGAGGGTCCGAAGAAAAAATGTTACCTGTGTAATCAAAAATCATTGATTTAAAAAAAAATTACGATTTATTTGATTTCTTTGATTTTTTAAATTTGAATATAAAATTTTAACATTTTGATTCTTTGAGATTATTGCTGATTATTTCAATGTATGAGTCTAAAAATTTTAATACAATTTGCAGCTCAAAAACTTGTGGCAACGCATTCGTCGCCCTTCTTGCAAGAAAATTCTTGTCGCGATCTGTTTTCCTTCTGTCCTATTCACTCGCCATACAGTGCCGAGTGAGGCACGAACACGAACGCGTTTTTTGTGCCTGTCGAGGCTTATTTTCCTTCTCAACCTATAAAATGACGTTGCCCAATAATTTCACGCATTTCGCTAGTTGTACACTCGGATATTAGGAACAGATTAGGCATAGAAAAAGGAGAAAAACTCGTGTTTTTGTTTGAATTGTGTAACGAAAATGAATAGACTGAAAATATACAGTTATAAAATTTATGTGTCACGTTTAGTTTAAGAATTTGGAATTATGTACTTCTTTTTTGTTGTTTTTGCTAAAAGCAGATACTCCTTTTGATCTTTGAGAAAACTTTTGTATTGTGTTGTTATCTGCTTCTGAATAAAAAAAAAAACAAAAATTGATTTAAATTATGATTTCAATTTTAAAAATCAAGCGATTTACTTAAATCATGATTTTAATAGTGATTTTAATCACTTGATTTTAATCAGCCCAACCCTGCAATATATTCAATACTGGACGTATTGTGGAAGAAACATGAGAACCTTTATACCCGTTTTTCACAAATCGAGAAGCAACCAAGGAGTCAGGCGCGTATACAAAGGGGGGGGGGGAATAACCCCCATGATCAGTCAGTCACATAACATATTACTATGTATATTAAAAAATATAGGAAGATATCAAAAAATATAATAAATGAATGAAAAATCAGTCACAATTTTATTTCACCTTAACTCCCTGTAACCCTGTAACATCACAAAATCCAGTAATTAAATTCAAAATTGTTATCAAAAATATAGAATATCCCAGAAGATTTAGAGTCTCTGGTATTTCGGGAGAAATAGATGAACCTGAATTTAAATCTATTATTTAATTTTTATGTTGCATTATCTTGTGTTCAGTAAGTATTCACTTTTCATTCTACTCATATTGATATGTAGTATGATAAATATATGAACATCATTATAACGGTTTATTTTTATTTACGTTGACAAGGCAAATATTAGTTACCTCTAAAGTCTGAAGTTCATTTCCATCGAAAATTATTGTTTTTTCTACTCTCCAATTTCATTTGTGAAAAAAATGAAGATAAAACAAATCTGACATTTTTATTCCACAGTTTCCTAATAATTTGAGTCATTGTGAAAGGTAATTTTGAAAAAAGACCAACATGCTTTGTGTTTTGATAAAATGCTGGAAACGCATATTTTTCTCAGTCATTACCCCCCCCCTATAAACAAAAGCAAGAGGAAATATTAAAACTCCATAACTCTATGCTGTTCTACGTGTGACAAAGACGCACCTATTTCTATGCCGTAGATGGCCGAGATTACCGCAGTTAATTGAATTACCCAAATAGTTTTGGCCATAAATACGGTCATTACGGCTCTTGTTGCCGTTGAACAATGAAATACGGCCGCACGTTATAATGCACAGGAAATGCCAACGACGTATGAGCATCTCTCGACTGGAAATAATATACTCGATGACTTCTGCTTCGTTTTATTTATTACAGGATATTTTAATATTAATTAGACGAAAGGGAAATGATTACGGGCATAAATTTTGTCGGAAAGAGCTGGTCTGGAACCAAAAGCAACACTCCCTGTCTATTTGTGTGGATTGTGGATCGTTCATAGACTTGATTTTTTCACAAAGACCATTTCAGATACCTTTTGTTATTTTTTGGGGATAAATCAAAGTCTGTAAATAAAGGGAATCGATTCAAGGACTCAACAGTGAGCCAAAAGACTGAAATTAATTTAACTTTATGGTTGGATAGAAGAGGAACTCTGCCTGTTACATCCGTTTCACAGTCTGAAATTGAATCTTACCATTTGATCCGAAAATAACTGTCAGATTTGGTGTATCAGATATAGTTTTTGAGATACATACGTTTTCGGAATGAACTAATCTTATTTTTTACATTATATACATTTTGTAATATTGCTATTTTATTATTCACTTCTACTACGGTATTTCCATAAAAAAAACAATATATAAGTGAGGTAATTATTTTTATTACAAACAGTCATGCAAAAGCAGGAATATACAGAAATAACATTCATCACTTATCACTTGAGATTTTTTTTATATGACTTTCTAGCATGCCGGTCTCCAGAAAAATCTCGCTGAAGACTCCACCAGTAGTCAGCCATCATGTGGCAATCCCATCTTTCCTGATAACGACTTTTCATAGTTTTAATGTCCTGATAAAATCTTTCTTCCTGTTCTTCACTTGAATCACCTGTCTTCTGGAAATCGATTCAAGTGGCTGTGGAGGTAGTGAATTTTTATGCTCATGTAACAACATAGAGTTTTGAAGTTGAAAAGCATATTTTTACTAATTATATGTAATTCTATGCTTTTTGATTCCCAAGAAAATTTTGTACTACATTAATGAACATCTAGTATTGGATTCAATCTCGTTCATTGATGTTGTCAATTGTGAATCTAAAATAAGCTGCCTTATCTGTGGTCCATCAAATTTGCCGGCTTTCAGTTTTTGTGTGCTAATTCCAGGAAACTTACGCAATAAGTAATCAATATGGCGGAGAAAATTTTCCTGAAATGATACAGAATGCCAATGATCTTTTCAACAAAACAAAAAAATGGTTTCAAGGTAATAGGCTCTTGCTAAATGATTCAAAAACGAACACAATTCTGTTTCGCACAAGACAACTTCAATTAGAATGTCCTATGACCATCAAAATGGACAACTTAAACACACAATTATCTCGAAGTACAAAATTTTTGGGTGTTCATATCAACGAGTATTTAAGCTGGTCTGAACACATAGAAAAGTTGTGTACAAAACTAAATACAATTGTGTTTGCCATCAGAACCCTGAATAGATACCTACATCCCAAGTCAATGAAGATCATTTATCAAGCCAATTTCGAATCAGTCACAAAATATGGAATTCTTTTTTGGGGAATTAGCTCGAATTCTCAGAAGGTATTTGTTATTCAAAAAAGAGCTATCAGAATTATTTTGAACATGCCATATGGAGAATCATGTAGAGGTCGTTTCAGAGACAATAATTTAATGACAATCGTGGCAATGTATATTATGACTGTTTGATTTTCTTTTTTAAAAACAAAGAATCATTTCTGGCAAACAACATTCCACATAAATATGAAACAAGAACGAGGAATATCAATTATCCTACTCACAGGCTAACAGTAACAGAAAATAATCCACACTATACATGTATAAAATTTTTCAACAAATTACCAGATGAAATTAAAACCCTTCATGGTATCCATAAATTCAAGAGAGCAATAAAAAAGTTACTAATAGATATTGAACCGTACGATGTGAAAGATTATTTAGATCACATATTTTGATTATATGTCTTTTATTTATACATTTATTTTTATTCTGTATATATCTGTGACGTCATTTCATTCTATGTTTTCAATGTTTCTTGTTAAACCTGTAAACATTTTCTGAAATAAACTGATATTATTATTATTATTATTATTATTATTATTAAAACAAAGTCCATCTTGATCTGAAGCCTTTACAAATTGCTTCATAAGCCCCAACTTGATATGCAGGGGTGGCAATATGATTTTTCCTCTCGCAGCCAAAGGTTCTCGAAGACCAATTTCTGTCAACCCAGTGCTGATTTTGTACTCTGCCATTCCAAAGACATAACAAGCAAGGATATTTCGTATATCCACTTCGCTATCTAAGGAGGAAGTTTATAGTAGTTTTCACAATAAATAGTATTGAGATGCACATCATAAATAATGTAAAAAGACCGGATTCAGGTAATTTTGTTTCTCAGAGAGGGATTGTAGAGGATCACAGCTCACACTTCTTGTTCATTTTAGTCTTTGTATTTCATTGGAAGTGTTCACTTGTGTTAAGGCGTGCAATAATTTTATAACATTTATTTGTTATTACAGACATTAATAGCAAAGATTTTATACCCCAACGTACAGAATAGGCAGTATGTGGCGTCCGTGGATAAAAACTAATAGTGCTTCTTCCAGTGGTTCGTTAAAGAAGAATCACTTATCTTGTGACGCGAAAATCATTATGAAAAATGTGTATAGTTCCTTACTTCAGCAAGGATATAACGCGGGTGCTGCAGCAAAAGTAACCAGTAATTTGACGAAGGTGCCTCTGACTTCAGTTAGACGAATTGTTGAAAATTCCTTGGAATCAAGAAAAAGAAAAGATTCCGGTGTCACAAAAAGTCTAGACGACTGGGAAAACGATTTGATAATGCGAAAAATCTACACTATGTACGATGAGCAGCGGCTCATCAATGACGAAACTCACATCAACTGTGGCCTCACTACTCTTTACCATGTTTGAATCGACACATATATCACCCCCTAATGTTCTTCATACTTGATTTTTTCATAGAAATTATATAATCATGGGCAGTACCTGAAATGGGGTCAATACATGCCTTTTAGGTAAGAAATTTTCAGAACTAAAATTGATTGGCCTGTATCTGAAGAACTAGAGTTGCTACAAGAAAATGCCAGACATTTTTGAAATCAGCACATCAGAAACATTGAGAATAAGAAACAATTTATAATTCACCGGCACCAAAAAAATTATATTATTTTGTTGGGTTGTGAATTATCGAGTGAATCATTCATTTAATTGAGCCCTTTTCCTATCTTGGCCCTGTCCTTACACATATTTTTGGCTTCTTCCAACATTGTTCTTCTCGTGCATTCTATTGAAAAAACATGTTACGTAACACGTGGTTTCAACCCCTCTCATTCCCCTGTAACGCAACATAACGTTTTACATGACCCCTCCTCCCCCCAATTTGCATTACGTGATACTTGAACGTTCCCACATATATTTTTTGGATTTCCAAAATGATGAAAATGTCACAACCGGCTTCAACGTTAAGGAATGAAAACAACCCATATTATATTTTTTAAATATTATTGATACTCAATAATCCGTTCAAAATAGTATTTGTGCTTTCACTAAATTGATCGATATCGTTATCGGCACAATAATATTGAACGTGTAAGCTAGGCTTTACAGGATAGTATGACAATAATTATGTGAAAGGGGAATAATTACGGACTTACATTCCGTCGAACAACTGGTTCGGTTTGAGTGCTTCTTCACGTTCGAAGAATGTAAGTATAGGGTGGGGACCGCTGGAGATTTTTATCGTGGAATCGTGAAGACTAATGTCTGAGTTGATCTCATCTGTGAGAACCCAGAATTAGCTTGGAATCTTCTACGGTTACGCACGACTCACATGAAGAACATGTTTAGTTATTATTTATTCGTGGTTTTACCACAATAGATTTATTTTCGTTTACGTTTCGGCAATCAATTCTGCTTCAGTTTCAGAAACAGATTTGGTTTCCGAAATGCTAATAAAAATAAATACTTATATCCAATGGTAGGGTTCACAACCGAGGAAACTACAAAGACAAAATAACAGGGTGGGGCAAAATCTGATTTTTATTGAAAAAATAAAAAATCATTGATTTTTTCGAAAAAATCACGATTTATCTGATTTTTTTGATTTTTAAAATTTGAATATAAAATTTGAACATTTCGATTCATTGAGATGATTGTTGACTATTTTGTAATCTATAAGTCTAAAAATTTTGATACAATTTGCGGCTCAAAAACTTGTGACAACGCATTTCTCGCGCTACTTGCAAGAAAATTCTTGTCGCGATTTGTTTCCCTTCTGTCCTATATACTCGCTATACAGTGCCGAGTGAGGCACGAACACGAACGCGTTTGTTGTGCTTTTTGCAAGAATATTCCTGTCAAGGCTTGTTTTCCTTCCTAACCTGTAAATTGATGTTGCCCAACAATTTCACTCATTTCGCTAGTTGTACACTCGGATATTAGAAACAGATTAGGCATAGAAAAAGGAGGCAACCTGGTGTTTTTGTGTAAATTGTATAACGAAAATGAATAGACTGAAAATATACAGTAATAAAATTTAGGTGTTACGTTTAGTTTGAGAATTTGGAATTATGTACTTCTTTTTGTTGTTTTTGCTAAAAGCAGATACTCCTTTTGATCTTCGAGAAAACTTTTATATTATGTTGTTTTCTGGTTCTGAATGAAAAAACAAAAATTGATTTAAGTAAATCATGATTTTAATTTTAAAAATCAAGCGATTTAAATCGTGATTTCAATCACTTGATTTTAATCAGCCCAACCCTGCAAAATAATGGCTTTCAGACTGTAATATTTGAAACGAGTTTCATTGCATGTGCTAGAAAATATGATTTTTTTCATACAGAGTCACTCGAAAAAAAGGCCCCTTTTTACACCCCATTATATGATGAATTTCAATACGAACCGAATCACTTCTTCCATTATTTCTCTCAGAGAATATCAATGCGAGATTTGAAGAAGATTGTACCTAGGAATCACAATACAAATTTTTCTAATTTCTAATCGGCTACGTCTTAAAAGGAACAAACCCTCCAAGTTTCAGATTTCTACGATCACCGGTTCAGGATGTACGTTGATTCAACCCCTTTCTAACCCCTTTGAGTGATTAATATCAATGAAATACGAAACACGTCTTCTATCAACTCTGTTTATATATGAATACTTCTGCAAAATAAATCAGCGGTTTAGGCTGTCTGTCAGTGAGTTATTCAGCCTTGAGCATTTTATATGTAGTGATTCAAATATAAAAGCTAGCTAAATAGTACCAAGGACTTTTTTGTTGAACTGATAGAGACCAACATTTTTGGTGATTATGTTCGTCTATACCGAACCGTTTCTTCAGCGCACACCGTTAAAGCATCATATCTCGTCCGCTTTTCTCCGACTTGATTCACATACATACAATTGACTAGATTCACATATACTATTGTTATGAAATGTCCTAGCGCCGGCCCTGTCGCTCGTAAACGCAGAATAATATGAGGAGTCGAAGAGCGAACGCCATTTTTTCAGGAACTCTCGTCATGCGTGGAATAGTCGATCACCGAGATTTGACTCGAAGAATCTCCATAGGCGTACGTACGTATAAGGAGACAGAGAGTTTTAGTACCGATCAGTGGAAAGTTAGCGGAGCAATTTAAGTGATTGTATTGTATTGTGTTGTGTCGAAGAGTTGTAATGAAAGTATTTTAGTGTTGTTTGTAGTTTTAACAAACGAACCCCAAGGAAATATCCAAACACTATTATCCCTCACTGAGTTTTTTGTTAAATCATGATGAAGTATGGCCTCTATCACTCCTGAATAGTGTAGCTTTCTGTTGGTGAAATAATTTTCATGATCGGATCAGTATTTTCGAAGATTACTCCCTACAAACACACGAAGTTATAAACGAACTTCTTTTCAATCTTAGTATAGATTGGTTCCATCGTCATCCGGTATACCGAAACTAGGACTCGCAAAACTGAATCAAAAACTGAATATCCTCGGACGATGGCGGACGAAAACTCCTGGAAACTTTTCCGTGCCAACTCCGATTGGCCCAGTTTGGCGCTATCGAAATAAAAACCCAATTACCGGGAAAACACCTACATTGCCGGGCGTTGTGCAATGCATTGGAAATCGAGCCGGAATTTGTCCGGAACCGTTTACAGAAACGTGCTTCCGTTGTACACTTACTCCACTCCGGATGCACTGACCGGAACTCTGCCCGGATTTAGATGTCTGCCAAGCATTTCGGATCGGCAAAAATATGTTCAACTAGGGATTGCGATACGCGGTAGCGGGATAAAAAGTACTATCCGATAGGGTCACCGCACATAGAATCATATTTTATTCAGTTTTCTCAATGCCGGTTCTTGAAATAACCGGGAATCGCTGTGGACCTGCGCTGTACTGACGGGGAGCAACCACTCCGAGCCCGGTATGCAGGTGGTCCACCCATCCAGTTCAACTTCCTTTATCAGAAGTAGCATCCAATATTCATCCATAGTCAATGAACAAGTTGCTAATGTCTTCATTTCCGTTTGACAAAATGCAAGTTGCTTCCTTGAGTTTCCTTTTTGTTCAATTCTCTTCTTTCATAAGTAAATTAATATTATTCCTTTCAACCATGTGTGTCCATTGGGTGGTTATATGTGTTCAGCTAATTTTGAACATAAAAACAACTTGAGAATACGAGAAATATGTAAGTTTGAATTAGCTGATCACATATTATTATCAACTTTCAACAAATGGTACAGACACAGAGTGGGATAACCTCAATATACTTATGACAGAACAGAATGGGACGAACAAAAAATGCTCTTTTTTATTATAAGGGAGCCGAAGCGGGGATTTCGGGATTTACTTAAGCGCGGCAGATTAATACACAGGGGGATACCTTGTACCCGATTAAATACTTCCACCATATATGAGCCCTATATATATATGGCCGCCCTTCAAGGATAAAGGATCAGATCAGTAAAAAATAATTGATCATCTGAAATTCTCAAGCGCCTCAGATTTAAGACCGGTGTGAAAACAGAAACGGTCGTCGTGCCAGAAACGAAATATTAGTACAAGCGCAAGGGTGTCATATGTTACTCCTTTAAAATCTTCCGAAATGAAATAGCTATTGGAATTTTATACATGATTATGATAGTTTTGATGATAATGAATGAAAGTTCACACACAGATAAGATGGGATCATGATAATGGTGCTTCTAATAAACCATAAAATCATATTTATCAGTGGCTATGACAATAACATAAAAAATTGTATGAAAAGAACGTATCTGGAATTTTCTTTTTCACAGTATATTCAGAACGGGCTGAGAAAGCATACCTACCCCATTTCAGATTTTGTATCTCAATACTCACCCCGGAAACTACCCCCTTATTCAAAAAAATCCCCAGAACAGAGCTAATTTACCGTTTCTGAAAATTTTTTCTCCACATTATATTCAGAACGGGCTGAGAAAGCGTACCTACCCCATTTCAGATTTTGTATCTCAATACTCACCCCAGAAACTACCCTCTTATTCAAAAAAATCCCCAGAGCAGAGCTAATTTACCGTTTCTGAGATTTTCTTTCACGAAATATATTCAGAACGGGCTGAGAAAGCAAACCTACCCCATTTCAGATTTAGTATCTCAATACTCACCCCGGAAACTACCCCCTTATTCAAAAAAATCCCCAGAACAGAGCTAATTTACCGTTTCTGAAAATTTCTTTCACGAAATATATTCAGAACGTGCTGAGAAAGCATACCTACCCCTTTTCAGATTTTGTATCTCAATACTCACCCCGGAAACTACCCCCTTATTCAAAAAAATCCCCAGAACAGAGCTAATTTACCGTTTCTGAAAATTTCTTTCACGAAATATATTCAGAACGGGCTGAGAAAACATACCTACCCCATTTCAGATTTTGTATCTCAATACTCACCCCGGAAACTACCCCCTTATTCACAAAAACCCCCAGAACAGAGCTAATTTACCGTTTCTGAAAATTTCTTCTCCACATTATATTCAGAACGGGCTGAGAAAGCGTACCTACCCCATTTCAGATTTTGTATCTCAATACTCACCCCAGAAACTACCCTCTTATTCAAAAAAATCCCCAGAACAGAGCTAATTAACCGTTTCTGGAAATTTCTCCGGCGAAATATATTCAGAACAGGCTAAGGAAGCATACCTACCCCATTTCAGATTTTGTATCTCAATACTCACCCCGAAAACTACCCCCTTATTCAAAAAATCCCCAGAACAGAGCTAATTTACCGTTTCTGAAAATTTCTTTCACGAAATATATTCAGAACGGGCTGAGAAAACATACCTACCCCATTTCAGATTTTGTATCTCAATACTCACCCCGGAAACTACCCCCTTATTCACAAAAACCCCCAGAACAGAGCTAATTTACCGTTTCTGAAAATTTCTTCTCCACATTATATTCAGAACGGGCTGAGAAAGCGTACCTACCCCATTTCAGATTTTGTATCTCAATACTCACCCCAGAAACTACCCTCTTATTCAAAAAAATCCCCAGAACAGAGCTAATTAACCGTTTCTGGAAATTTCTCCGGCGAAATATATTCAGAACAGGCTAAGGAAGCATACCTACCCCATTTCAGATTTTGTATCTCAATACTCACCCCGAAAACTACCCCCTTATTCAAAAAATCCCCAGAACAGAGCTAATTTACCGTTTCTGAAAATTTCTTTCACGAAATATATTCAGAACGGGCTGAGAAAGCATACCCACCCCATTTCAGATTTTGTATCTCAATACTCACCCCGGAAACTACCCCCTTATTCAAAAAAATCCCCAGAACAGAGCTAATTTACCGTTTCTGAAAATTTCTTTCACGAAATATATTCAGAACGGGCTGAGAAAGCATACCTACCCCATTTCAGATTTTGTATCCCAATACTCACCCCGGAAACTACCCCCTTATTGAAAAAAATCCCCAGAACAGAGGTAATTTACCGTTTCTGAAAATATCTTCTCCACATAATATTCAGAACGGTCTGAGAAAGCGTACCTACCCCATTCCAGATTTTGTATCTCAATACTCACCCCAGAAACTCCCCTCTTATTCAGAAAAATCCCCAGAACAGAGCTAATTAACCGTTTCTGGAAATTTCTCCGGCGAAATATATTCAGAACAGGCTAAGGAAGCATACCTACCCCATTTCAGATTTTGTATCTCAATACTCACCCCGAAAACTACCCCCTTATTCAAAAAATCCCCAGAACAGAGCTAATTTACCGTTTCTGAAAATTTCTTTCACGAAATATATTCAGAACGGGCTGAGAAAGCATACCCACCCCATTTCAGATTTTGTATCTCAATACTCACCCCGGAAACTACCCCCTTATTCAAAAAAATCCCCAGAACAGAGCTAATTTACCGTTTCTGAAAATTTCTTTCACGAAATATATTCAGAACGGGCTGAGAAAACATACCTACCCCATTTCAGATTTTGTATCTCAATACTCACCCCGGAAACTACCCCCTTATTCAAAAAAATCCCCAGAACAGAGCTAATTTACCGTTTCTGAAAATTTCTTTCACGAAATATATTCAGAACGGGCTGAGAAAACATACCTACCCCATTTCAGATTTTGTATCTCAACACCTGTATTTGAAAAAATTCCCAGAACAGAGCTGAATCACCGTTTCTAGAAATCCCTCTTTCACAGTATACTCAGAACAAAAATAAAATGAAAGATTTTCCTACGCAACTAATTAGCGAATAATTAGAGGAATCTGATGGTCTAGTCAAAATTATGAAAAACTCAATAATAAGAAAGTTGTATTGCTAACTTGACGTCAAGTTAGCGAAACATCATGTATTTTTTTAAAAAAAGGAGCGGAAAAATTGTTTCTTCCGCAACTTATTAGCGAATAATTAGAGGAATCTAATGGTCTAGTTGAAATTATGAAAATTCAATAATAAAAAAGTTGTATTGCTAACTTGACGTCAAGTTAGCGATACATCATGTAATTTAAAAAAAAAAGGAGCGAAAAAATTTTTTCTTCCGCAACTAATTAGCAACAAAATAGCACCAAGTTATGGAATGATTAGTTTTCCTTATTTCGAAAAGTGCCTCGCTAACTTGATATACATCATTATGTGCCTATTAGAACTCCTGTGGTCTTTTATCTGACGCAAATAATATTGTCGCCATTAAACTATCCTCGAAGATTCGGTAATTGCCAACAGTTCATTCAGTTTTTTGTTTAAAACCACATGCTGACAAAACTCGATGGAACATCTCTGAACTGGTATAAGTATATTCTGGATAATCTGCTATAATACTTGCAATGTCGCAACCCTGTTCTCCTAAAATATAAAATTCTCGTTTCACGGTGTTTGTATATGTATGTATGAATATCTATAAATTTTTCTACATATAAAATATATTGTGAAAAAGAAATTTCCAGAAACGGTAAATTAGATCTGTATTGGGGATTTTTTTGAATGAGGGGGTAGTTTCTGGGGTGAGTATTGAGATACAAAATCGGAAATGGGGTAGGTATGCTTTCTCAGCCCATTCTGAATATATTATGAAAAAGAAATTTTCAGAAACGGTAAATTAGATCTTAATTGGGGATTTTTTTGAATAAGAGGGTAGTTTCCGGGGTGAGTATTGAGATACAAAATCTGAAATGGGGTAGGTATGATTTCTCAGCCCGTTCTGAATATATTTCGTGAAAGAAATTTTCAGAAACGGTAAATTAGCTCTGTTCTGGGGATTTTTTTGAATAAGGGGGTAGTTTCCGGGGTGAGTATTGAGATACAAAATCTGAAATGGGGTAGGTATGCTTTCTCAGCCCATTCTGAATATATTATGAAAAAGAAATTTCCAGAAACGGTAAATTAGATCTTTATTGGGGATTTTTTTGAATAAGAGGGTAGTTTCCGGGGTGAGTATTGAGATACAAAATCTGAAATGGGGTAGGTATGATTTCTCAGCCCGTTCTGACTATATTTCGTGAAAAAAATTTTCAGAAACGGTAAATTAGCTCTGTTCTGGGGATTGTTTTGAATAAGAGGGTAGCTTCTGGGGTGAGTATTGAGATACAAAATCTGAAATGGGGTAGGTACGCTTTCTCAGCCCGTTCTGAATATATTTCGTGAAAGAAAATTTTAGAAACGGTTAATTAGCTCTGCTCTGGGGATTTTTTTGAAGAAGAGGGTAGTTTCTGGGGTGAGTATTGAGATACAAAATCTGAAATGGGGTAGGTATGCTTTCTCAGCCCTTTCTGAATATATTATGAAAAAGAAATTTCCAGAAACGGTAAATTAGATCTTTATTGGGGATTTTTTTGAATAAGAGGGTAGCTTCCGGGGTGAGTATTGAGATACAAAATCTGAAATGGGGTAGGTATGATTTCTCAGCCCGTTCTGACTATATTTCGTGAAAGAAATTTTCAGAAACGGTAAATTAGCTCTGTTCTGGGGATTTTTTTGAATAAGAGGGTAGTTTCTGGGGTGAGTATTGAGATACAAAATCTGAAATGGGGTAGGTACGCTTTCTCAGCCCGTTCTGAATATATTTCGTGAAAGAAAATTTTAGAAACGGTAAATTAGCTCTGCTCTGGGGATTTTTTTGAATAAGAGGGTAGTTTCTGGGGTGAGTATTGAGATACAAAATCTGAGATGGGGTGCGTATGCTTTCTCAGCCCGTTCTGAATATATTTCGTGAAAGAAATTTTCAGAAACGGTAAATTAGCTCTGTTCTTGGGGTTTTTTTGAATAAGGGCGTAGTTTCCGGGTGAGTATTGAGATACAAAATCTGAAATGGGGTAGGTATGCTTTCTCAGCCTGTTCTGAATATATTTTGTGAAAGAAAATTTCAGAAACGGTAAATTAGCTCTGCTCTGGGGATTTTTTTGAATAAGAGGGTAGTTTCTGGGGTGAGTATTGAGATACAAAATCTGAAATGGGGTAGGTACGCTTTCTCAGCCCGTTCTGAATATAATGTGGAGAAGAAATTTTCAGAAACGGTAAATTAGCTCTGTTCTGGGGATTTTTTTGAATAAGGGGGTAGTTTCCGTGGTGAGTATTGGGATACAAAATCTGAAATGGGGTGGGTATGCCTTCTCAGCCCGTTCTGAATATATTTCGTGAAAGAAAATTTTAGAAACGGTAAATTAGCTCTGCTCTGGGGATTTTTTTGAATAAGAGGGTAGTTTCTGGGGTGAGTATTGAGATACAAAATCTGAAATGGGGTGCGTATGCTTTCTCAGCCCGTTCTGAATATATTTCGTGAAAGAAATTTTCAGAAACGGTAAATTAGCTCTGTTCTTGGGGTTTTTTTGAATAAGGGGGTAGTTTCCGGGTGAGTATTGAGATACAAAATCTGAAATGGGGTAGGTATGCTTTCTCAGCCTGTTCTGAATATATTTTGTGAAAGAAAATTTCAGAAACGGTAAATTAGCTCTGCTCTGGGGATTTTTTTGAATAAGAGGGTAGTTTCTGGGGTGAGTATTGAGATACAAAATCTGAAATGGGGTAGGTACGCTTTCTCAGCCCGTTCTGAATATAATGTGGAGAAGAAATTTTCAGAAACGGTAAATTAGCTCTGTTCTGGGGATTTTTTTGAATAAGGGGGTAGTTTCCGTGGTGAGTATTGGGATACAAAATCTGAAATGGGGTGGGTATGCCTTCTCAGCCCGTTCTGAATATATTTCGTGAAAGAAATTTTCAGAAACGGTAAATTAGCTCTGTTCTGGGGATTTTTTTGAATAAGAGGGTAGTTTCTGGGGTGAGTATTGAGATACAAAATCTGAAATGGGGTAGGTACGCTTTCTCAGCCCGTTCTGAATATAATGTGGAGAAAAAATTTTCAGAAACGGTAAATTGGCTCTGTTCTGGGGATTTTTTTGAATAAGAGGGTAGTTTCCGGGGTGAGTATTGAGATACAAAATCCGAAATGGGGTAGGTATGCTTTCTCAGCCCGTTCTTAATATACTGTGAAAAAGAAAATTCCAGATACGTTTTTTTCATACAATTTTTTATGTTATTGTCATAGCCACTGATAAATATGATTTTATGGTTTATTAGAAGCACCATTATCATGATCTCATCTTATCTGTGTGTGAACTTTCATTCATTACCATCAAAACTATCATAATCATGTATAAAATTCCAATAGCTATTTCATTTCGGAAGATTTTAAAGGAGTAACATATGACACCCTTGCGCTTGTACTAATATTTCGTTTCTGGCGCGACGACCGTTTCTGTTTTCACACCGGTAGATTTAAGTAAGTTAGTTACATGCTGAAACGTGTATATTCCACTGATCTGTCAATTAGAGAGTGACCTGAAGAAGGATGAGGGCTACGAAGTTGTAAAAAAAAGTCGTCTCGACATTCTCGAACGTGTCTAATTTGTTTTTTTTTTATTTCAAATTCAAGAATTACAAGAAATATATAATCTGAGGTTTTCCTCAAGCCGAAATAATAAAAATTAATCGATAAAGTTTAATGCCTGCAGCTACTTGATGCCCATATTCCCCTCTCCGCGTTTCTATTTCTCTCACTCTTTCTCTATCTATTGCTCTCTCACTCCATCCCCACTCTGGTTTCTGTTGCCATGATGCCATGACAGTTGATCACCAGTGTTGCCATTTACCGGATAATTGTCCGATTTGCGGATAATTTCAGGTGCTCGAGGATAATTTTCGGATCCAAGAATTCACCGGATATTTTTCGGATAATTTCGAGAAACTGAATAAAGTTCGGATCTTATGATTTTGTTCTTCTATTTTGTTATTGTGTCATTCTGTTATGAAACATGGGACACAAAATAGGTAAGGTTTATTTTTTTCGTGGTTTTGTGATCCAGTGCTTGCACCTCGGCTTGCACCCTTCGTGAATTCGTTAACAAAATTCATTAAGTCAAAATTGTCAGATGTCACAAAGTTCAGAGCAATTCAGTGATTTGGTACGTTTTTCATGATCCCACGGCTTACGGTCATATAATTTTATCAAACTTTGTTGAAGTGACGTCATTTCTATCAGTTTATTCCAGAGAATTTGAAAGAAACCGATAATAATTATGTCACTCCTCTACAGTCTACTTGTGGTCAATGGTAGAATTTCATTTGATCTTGAGAGACTAGCTTTAGGAGGCGAGCACGAGTATTACCCAAATGAAAAGAACAATTTAGGAGTTGTAACACAGTCACACTGACTCGTTCGTGGCATGATATTGTTTACAATGAATATCCCACGTTGTAAAATTTTGAAAATTTAATTGCTTATAATGATTCTCTTATAAATACAAGGATTATACTGAAAAAACATACAGTTTTTTAATTTCCACGCTTTTTCCTGAGATTTTCAATTACTAATTCAATGATTTGAAAAAATTAAAAAAAATTGGCAGAATAGGCAAATCTAGATAATCGTCAGATTATGAGACTGCAACGTCTAGGGCGTAAAGATGAACCTTATATATCTTAATCTGACGCGCTTGTGTATTTCAAAATGACGAATTTTTCTTTACATTCTAATAACGGCCGCGAGTCTGCGTCACATCCAAACCGTCAGATTATTATATAAGAGCTTTTTTTAGGTTCACTCAACATCCCCTCAGAAAATCTGACGCGCTCGAGAATTTGTTTTTTCATTTTCAACCCCACCATGGAAACGATCAGATTACCATACGTACATTTTTTAAAATATGTGGGACATAGATGATATCAGTATCTGACGCGCTCTCGAGTATGTCCATGCATCAGTTTTTTTTTACATTTTTGAAAGACTATAGGCTTTCAGAAATGGAAAAAGAACCCGTTATTTAATCTATCATCGGTCAAGATTTTTCAGTACAGAGAAATTCATTACATATATGTAAATGAACTGTGAAATCTAAAACGTTTCGGTTCCGTACTCTGAAAATAATCCAATCGCTTCCAAGTGGAAAGCAATGGCGAACATTATGCGAAAGCTTTCGATTTCTACCTCGGAATTTATAGTTACAGAGTGGTATCTGGCCTCATCAATTCTATATCCATTTGCCCGATTGCTTTGTCTTCATGCGGAATCCTCGTACCCATATGGAAATTGATGATCTCTTGCCGGTGTAAATGGTGTCCTGAATTTAAAGTGCGGTTCGGGCGTCGAGCAGCGTCATCTGTCATTTCGGGGTTTAATATTAGATGTTTAATATTTCACGTGTATAACGTGCGATATTGATTTTATTTTTCGCGGTCGTCAGGGCTCTGTTCTCATGAATTTTAAGTGGGTCTATATCGGGGTTTTTTATATGCAGATTCACACGAGAGGGAAGCCCTGTAATGTTCAGAAAACACCGCGTGAATCAAGGGACAGGAGATTCGAATTAACATTCACTTTTAATTTCTGAAGTTTGTAAGCCTGAGGAAAGACTTCTTTCGGCAAGGATTTCCAAAGCTCAGCTGTTCTATTGAAAAAAGATCCCTGAGCAAGAGAGGTTCGATAGGTCTCCAAATTCACAACAAAGGGGTGGGAATTCTGTACTCGTCGAGTCATCCGTGTACATATTGCCAAGGGTGGTACGATTGATAACAATTCAGAAGAGCACCGACCGTGAAAATATCTATAGCAAACAATCACCAACAAGACGGATTGCCTTTTTCAGAATAGAATCGAGAAGTCTCAATGAATGTTTTGGTGCCGAACTCCACACACAAAAAACTATATTTCAAGACAGGTCTCATCTGAGCCTTGTAGATCATTAGAAGTTGACGAGAAGTGTATTTCTTCGCACGAAATAGAAATCCAAGATTCTGGGAAGCACCTTTAGCGATCGATCTCACATGGCTTTCCCATGAGAGATTATTACTGATCGTAATTCCTAGCATCGAGATACTTGACTTTGTAGGAATAGTTACCCCTGATAGTTGATTCTGTACTCGAGTCGTGAAAAAAAGCTATCGAATTCGTCTGATCAGGCCACTAGTGGTGTATTTCTTGGAAAAATTCATGGTCAACCTTCAAGTTGCAAGTCAATTCCGTGTCTTCATAATACCAGATTTCGTAATTTCAGTTGAGAAATATAAGTTATCAATATTTGTGTTTTCAACCCTAAGTGTCACACAAAACAATATTCCTGGTTTGAATTTTGTCCTCTGAAGAACACAATTCATATTGATCAATTAGCATATTCAATGATGATTATGATAATAACACAACAGAAAACACATAAAATTGTATGCATAAAATTCCTTGTGTGGTCGAATATATATCGGTGGAACGTCAAGGCCTCTTGAAATGCGAAAGAGTGGACATAAAGATCATGTACATACAGATTGGTGGTTCTAAATCATCAGAACACGTTCTAATTGGAAATGGGGAAGACAATGGAAGATCGAACGACACTAAAATGACCCCCATAAAGCTAGCAGAACCACTTTGGAATTTTAAAAATTTTTTCAGGCCATAATTTTAGGCCAATTTTAGGCTAATTTATTACCCCATTCCCGAATTTTTTGCTCTTCAATTGTGGGAGATATCGCGGGTTCTGCTAGCTTAACGTTAAGCTGGCAGAACCAAACCGCTAAACAAATGTTTATGAAAAGTCTGATCACACCGTAATTTTAGGCTCATTTTAGGCTCATGTTTGCACCCATTGCAGATTTTTTTGGATTGCAGTTTTGAAAAAAAATCCTGGGTTCTGCTAGCTTTACCGTTAAGCTAGCAGAACCCATCCAACCACTTTGAAGTTTTGAAAGTTTTTTTCAAAACATAATTCTAGGCCAATTTTAGACTAATTTATTACCCTATTCCCAAATTTTTCGTCCTTCAATTGTGGGAGATATCACGGATTTTGCAAGCTTCATGTTAGGCTAACAGAACCAAACCGCTAAACGAATGTTTATGAAAAGTTTGATCAGACCATAATTTTAGGCTCATTTAAGGCTGACGTTTGCACCCATTGCAGGTTTTTTGGATTGCAGTATGAAAAAAATCCGGGGTTCTGCTAGCTTCACCGTTGAGCTAGCAGAACCCATCCAAAAAAATCTGCAATGGGTGCAAACGTGAGCCTAAAATGAGCCTAAAATTATGGTGTGATCAAACTTTTCATAAACATTTGTTTAGCGGTTTGGTTCTGCCAGCTTAACGTTAAGCTAGCAGAACCCGCGATATCTCCCGCAATTGAAGAGCAAAAAATTCAGGAATGGGGTAATAAATTAGCCTAAAATTGGCCTAAAATCATGGCCTGAAAAAATTTCTAAAATTCCAAAGTGGTTCTGCTAGCTTTACGGGGGTACTAAAATGATAGCAAAAGAGAGCGATGGCGGAAAAAAAAGTTAGGGGAATCTGCTTTTATTTGTTATAAACCGCACCTGGCTACCCTTCTTGAATGACAGAATGCTCTGTCGAATCTCGTATGCTTGACAGATTTTTGAAAAACTTCATAGAAGCATTTGTGATGAGTTTTGAAAACGGCAAACAGATTCTAGACTCTACATGGAGGAAAGTGAAGAAAGTCGATGGGGTCAGTGAAGTTTCCGGTAATGTGAATTGGCAAATTATATGATCATTCTAAACAGTAAAGGGGAAAAACAGGAGTGCAAAAGACTTTCGGTTAAATTGTTCATCTCAAGAATGTCATTTAGTGATCCATAAAAAAATTGATAAACCAGTGTTTTTTAACTACATGACTTGCTGTTTCATGAAAAATTGGAAAGTTGAAGTACTTCATCTATCTTTGCCGATAAAGTGCAACTAACAGCCGATTGCACCTACTTTTTGTTATGAGACCATTAAGAAAGGGACTTTGAGTTAGGTGAGGGTTTATCAATTGGTTAATGATCTCTCAACTATGGTGAAATCTCTTCAGTGTTAGGCGACCTTCAATGGCCGATTAGCTTAATGAGTTGATGAAAATTCACTTCAACATATGCTCTACAAAAATAGTCATTTGTTTTACTAGGCAGCAAAGTAGTAGATTGACTGCCGCTGCTTATACATATCATTTTTTCTCCGATTGTTTATAAAAATTCATGTAGGATATTTTATTTGTGAATTATTACAATTCTCGCAATTGAAATCGGAAGTGTTGAAATGGTTGGATGCTATGAAAATGTTTATATTCATGATAATTATATTTTGACAACACGATAGACAGTGATGGCAACTTGGAAGTACCTACTTCTCCAGGTATATAATCAGCTAAGTACAGTGGCGGATCCAGGACCAGGTCAAGGGGGGGGTCTATAACTCAAAATTTATATATATATATATATATATATATATATATATATATATAAACAAAAAATTATGAGCTACCGTATAGCAACAACTAGGCAAAATCCAAAAAAAAGGTGAAAGAGATTGACATGAGCAAAATTTGAAGGTGTAGCCAGGAGGTAAAGTAGGTTCGAAACTTCACTTTTTTTTTTTAATCGAATCGAGTTGATTTAACCTAATCAACAGCATATTCTACTCATACATAATATATTCAAATCGTTACCGGCATACACAATACTCATCACAAATGTAACAAGTCTAAATTTTCAAATACTGCGCCAAAAAGGATCCAATGGCAGCACTGTCAGAAACTTCTCGAACTTTTCCTCGATAAGCCTGACAAGTGTCAATTTTCTTCAAAGTGTCATCGAGAAAAATTGCAATTTGATAGTTAATAAAAAGCATTTTATTTTGAACCTACAACATGAAGAGGACTCTATTTTCATATTTTACTCGGCTTGATCCAGCGTCTGAACCGACTGAACCACAAAAAAAGGAAAGAACAATCGGTGATTCCAAAAATTTCAAGCGAAATTTGTTTTTTTGGGTAACATTCAATCCAGATCTTGTTTGTACTATTTTTCATTCTTGAGAATTATTTTTTTAGGAATTGGAGGATTATTGAATTGAATAAATTGATGAAATTGGTTGTTAAAAAATGAAAATTCACTAATGTTTAAATGTAGCCAGCTCTTTAGTTTTCAATGGAATGTAATAATAATCATTAAAGTTCTTCAATGTTGAAGCAAAAAAATTTGTTCTATTTTATTTTTTGTCTTGCTCATGTGATATTTCTTCGTTCCCTAACAAAATTTGGAAATTAGGAGGCGATAAAAATTGGAAAAAAAATCTCTTATTTTCCCAAAGGGGGGGGGTCCAGACCCGAAAACCCCTCCTTGTGGATCCGCCACTGGCTAAGTATTACATTTTCTGCCTAAGCAGCAAAAACACTTTGTTGATTGAATGTGTCTGCAAAATTAATATTCGTTGTCAATCGTAGAAAAAAGCTCTCACTCGTAAGTATATGCGCCTCGACTTCTCAATATGATACATTTCAATTAATTTCGTTATCAAACAACGAGATCTCGTAAATAAAAAAATTAATATGACCACACCACACGCCCTGAGGGTTATTGTCACTTATAATTGATTCGACTTGTTTGTATTTTCATGATTCGTTACAGAGATACGAATAAATAATTCTTTTGAAAACACCGAGCTTTTTTTTCCAATAATAAAAAACGATAAATTTCCATGCCCCTCCGATTCGAATGACAAATCGTGGTTGGATAGCGGTAAGAATCGGTCGAAAAATGCCCTCGTGTAAACATTCCGTTCTAATCCGCATATTTTCTCCGCTTCCTTGTGATATACTGCTCTCTGAATGTCAGAATAATGTACCAATTTCATGCAAACAATTATTATTTGATTCCCCGGGTCGAAACCCCGATAAATAATAAAAATATCTCGGTGGCAGAAGGATATACAATAATACGACATTGTTATTACCAAACTCGATAATATCCCTATATATTCATAAACCCTAAGGACTGAATATATGCCAGAAAACAAGTTTTTCGCCTACCTCTATCCAAAGTATACATTTCCTGGCCTCATTGTAGGAAGCAAAGCTTTACTTCTCGTTCTTAGGGAGCAAATTCGTACTATTCGTTTCTAGGGGGGAAGAGTAAAAGTGACATCACGTTATGTCATCAATGAAATAACTTATACGGCATTGAAGACCTGAATTATATTCTATTATATTGTTACGAAATCTCCTAGCGCCGGCCCTGTCGCTCGTAAACGCATAATAATAGAGGGGTCGAAGAGAGAACGTCATTTTTCCAGGAATCTTCGTTACGCGTGGAATATTCAATCACCTAGATTTGACTCGAAGTTTTCCCATAGTCGTACGCAAATATTAAAGGAGACACTTCACATCGCGGAGCAGAGAGCTTATTCAGAGATAGTTATTCAGATAATCCTCAGAGAAGTTCAGAGCGTTGGATAGTTAGCGAAGCAGAAATGTAGCAATTTCCTCCCTTGTTACACAAACAGCTTTTTTTTCTAAACGATGCAATTATCATCAAATATTGGGTCAAATATCCTGATATTTCAACTTTCTCAATCAATGTATCAATTTTCAGTCACGGGGCACTTGCAAAGAAAAGGATGTGTTGCGTCAATCGATACAGATGTGGAACGGTACAATAAATTGCAATGAAAATTGAAGAATCAAAATAAATTTGAAAGGAGCGAAATCTCGGTACGATTCAAGGTATATCATAGAAAAACTAACGCCATAAAACAGGTGACAAAATAGGTTGAAAAATGCAATTATCTTATAAATGTACAAGATTTTATTTAATATATTATTACTTCTGATGAGAAGTAAGTTATTTTATAGAAAGTACTCTTGAAATATATACTATTAATCTAGTAGAGAGGTTTGTTTGTAACTTTATTTATTTGTAGAGGGTAATCGTCGGTTATAATTGCACGAGTGCATAAAAATTATCGATAATTTTGCAAAAAGGCGTGATATCTAAAAATTGCAATTTTTATATTTTGGCGAAAGTGCCAGAGTCCGAAGGACGAGGGCTCTTTTACAAAATATGAAAAAAACCGAATGCAATTTGTATAAGTTATCACACTTGAATGCAAAATCATCTGGTCATTTTTATGCACGAATGTAATTCATTGGAATATTTCACGAATAAAGAAATTTTCAAGGAAATGTTATTTTTTGTTCATTTATACTTTCCTCTATAGATTGTATGGAAGCACTCACCAAAACGCGAAATGTTTTTCTATTTTTGAAGCCTATCTGACGTTTATTTGTGTTGTTTACTAACGTCTAGCGATACGGTTTCAAATGTGTTGTTATGGTGACTTGATACAATGCAATTACCGCTGTAAGTTTTCGATACAATGCAATTACCGCTGTAAGTTTTCGAAAATTGCATTGCTCTCATGGGACATTTTATATATGAGGGAAATATTCGGAAATACTAATCCGATTAAGACAAATTTTTCACTAACAGAAAGCTACACTATTCTGGACTGATATGGACTACCTATATATTATTATGATTGAACAAAAAATTCAGTGAGAGAACTTATATTCTGAAGAGGTTTGTTTGTAGGGGGTAAAATTTTCGGAAATACTAATTTGATATAAAAATTTTTTCACTAACAGAAAAATGCACTATTCAGGAATCATACACTCTGATGCAGATGGGGTAATACTAAGGTGAAACGCCAAAGACCAAAGACTCAAACTCCTACTTCTCCAAATTGAACGATTTCAAAAGATTTTTTTCCTCTGACTTCACTGCATAGTTGAAGATCAACGATACCAATAACTGTTAAATATTCATAACCAACTTTCAGCAATACTGACCATGCTATATGAAAAACGAAGGATGGATTTTTCTCCATTCTTTCAAGCACAATCGTAGTTGATGGGTTCAAACTGTTTGAAAACAAACGGCAGTGGAAATCAATATTCGTCGGGAATAGCTTGTGCAACTGATAGCTTTCCATTGTCGATTGTCATTCGTTTTCCTTTGTTGAGAACGTCCAATGAAAATCGTAGCGATATGTATGGTCTTCACATTTTTATCTAGTTATGTTTGAATAAGCTGGACAGTGGCGGAGAGAACCTGAGGCATGTAGCATATATAGTGACTCATCGTATATTTTCAGGTTTTTAGGGCATATTGAAAGAGCGGAGAGGGTGTGAGAAACTGGCAAAGTACAACTTGATTTGAAACCTGAGTACCTAGCTTCGCATCAATTATGAACCGTACAACCTGAGTCACTACCTACAATTCAAGAACTAGACTATAGATGTAGATGAACATCAATTTTTTTCAAGACGATGCTGACTGCTTATATATTTTTTTACTTGAAGATGATAAAAGGGGTCTTTCGTCTTGGTAAAAAAATGGTCTGGATTCCATTTTTTTGTTTTTCCTCCCATGGGGTTATGGAAAATGCTTCAAGTTTTTATAATGTCTGTTTTCGGTCAAAGTAACTGCAATATTAAAGAGTTGCAAAATTGAGTGACTATATTGTCTGTTACGTATCACATTTTTATGAATTTGAAGATTTAAATAACAAATTTATTTGAAAAATTTGTTTACTTATCCTTAGCGACTTTTAGGGAGTTAGCCTTTCTCATTTTTCAAGCCTTTTTCGGAAAATTTTCAATAGAATTTCAATTTCTTTTTGATGACATGTTTCCAGCTAATGTATATACTCATCTATTTCTCGTCTTCTCAAGTTGTTTTCATGTTCAGTTGTCCTTATTCTTTATGGCCTTGATGTTTCACCAATATGAACACTGCCACATACACAAGGGATACAATAATCACAACTTTTTGAATTCTGTTCCGTATTCAGAGGTTTCTTTCGAGTCAATAGGGATCTGATCGTGTTCTCTGTTTTGAATATTGTTTTCACATTGAATTCATTACCTATACGTTTGATTTTTTCGATAAACCTTGAAGGAGTGATCATCTTCTTAAAAAAATCATAAGAACTTGGAAACATAATTCGTAACAAGTCTGAAAGTAACTTCAGTTTTACACAAAAGTTGCAATCTTACCGATAACTCTGAAAACAATACAGCCTGAAATATTGACCTCCTAGTCAACGCCTGCCACGAAATGTAGTCAGGAAAGTAGTCGTATTGGATACATTCTTATTCATTCATTTATTTATTAGAAAACAAAGCCCAACAGACAGAGTCCATTGATAGGGCCGCATTGAATTACAGACAATATATAAACTTACTGGTACATGAATAATACTACATACCTATATAATAAAATACATCATCAAATAAAATCACATATCACAGATGTATAGCTTAATTTAACGATTTGAGTAAATGTACAAATTTACATATTTGTGAGTTTTTTAAAGTATTGTTTATGAGAAACAGGGTAATGGTGAATTTGAATTCATTATGGAGTGGTACAACTTTGTACTAAATAGTATATTATATACCAAGGGACTAAAGTGAATGTTTTAATCCCGCACGTAAGGGAAAAAATATGTCTTTAGTCCTGAGGCATATACGCTATTTTTTGCACTTCCCAGTATTATAACTTTTAACTTTGATACAATTAATAATTTTGATGAGTTATATAAACACGGTACTTGGATTACTCAGTAAGTAACGTTATAGCAACAGTGTCAACAAAATTTTTCAATTCAGTGAAATTTCAATTAATGCTGACATTTAAAACGAATCGCAACTTAACTAACAGAATATCAAGAAAATGAATCAAGAAATGAATGAAACTACATATTTTGATATAGATAAGGCAGCTGACATGATAACGGAAGAATTAATTTAAGTTTTTGTCCTAGTTATTAGTAGTGATGTAGCTGCGGTAAAGTATGATTCTTACTTTATGTCCCTAGGGATTTGAAATGCAACTTTATCTCCCTAGGGACTAAAAGATACAGTTTAGTCCCTGTTATACGGGACTAAAGTTGTCACTTTAGTCCCGGAAGTGCAAAAAAGTTATAACTTTAATAGAAAATAGAAAGTAAGTTTAACACAGGTTATACAATCAATAAAACAGAACAAGTGTGCAAGAGACTTCATTCATAAGCTCGGCTCAAAATGGATGTGAATTCCCTGAGAGATAGTGCAAAGTCCACATTTCGACCAAAGGTATTATTGAACAGGAAAATACACATGTTTGTTATTTCCCTCTGGCGTAGGTTTGTCATATTCAATCTGGATAGGAGCAACTGGTTATCTGCGCCTCTAGCAGGGTATACTCCATCCACCCTGAATAAGACATACTTGGCAAAAACTCTTTGTACTTGCTCTATGGCATTTATATTTTTCAAATAGTAAGGTGACCAAATCAGTGACGCGTATTCTAATTCACTTCTTATTAATGAATAATAAACAGTTTTGAAAGTATCAGCGTTTTTAAATTGTTTTCAGTTTCTCATTATAAATCCTAACATCCTCATAGCTGATGCGGTAATTTTTTGAATATGATGATCAAAGGTGAGTTTTTGATCTACAAATATTCCTAGGTCTCTGACACATTCAGATCTGTTAATGCTGGCATTGCTCAGCTTATAATCAAACAATATTGGATCTTGTTTTCGAGTAATGCTCAACACTGAACATTCTTCCGATCCAGTGATGCTTGAGTCTTTTGAAGAAAGAAACGTCAGAAAGTTTTTTTGAACTCAATGCTGTCGACATGAAACATTCGTTTCCATATGAAAAATCCTTTTCTTGAAAAAAAAAAAGAATTTATTGATTCTGAGAAACCGCATTCAGGTCTTTTTGTCGACACAGAAACGTTATTTCATATCAATTCCATCGAACAAATCCCGAGATTGTTTTCCCGCGATTTCACATATTTTATTCCCGATTTCATTCAACCCAAACCGTTCCAGTTTATCGCGAAATGTTTCCAATCCATTTCGAATCACACTAAAAGGAGTACGCCCCTGTCTGTGAACTTTGAAACGGGAACGTCACAGAACGATAAAAATTCATACCTTCCGTCTCTCTCTATCTGTGATCTCTCGACTCTAGATCCGTCCCAATCGAATAGTTATTTTAATTGAATTTTTCTAGGAAATAAAACAGTGTTTGCATTGATATGAGACGGATTCTCGGTATGGGAAATTTAATCAAAATTCTGAATTGGAAAAATGTTGGGGTTCTCGAAAAAATCCATCACAACGGGAAATTAACATTCTTCGTCCAAATACGTTTCAATTAAGTAGCTTTGTGGAATATACCAATGATTTTGGGTTTTAGGTGTTTTCCATTTCACGAATAGTTGAAAAATTTCTCCAATGACGTCGGTGGAAAAAAGTATGGCTACTTATTTTTGAACGAAGGAGAGTTGGTCGCTGATAGATGATTGTATAATGAGCTTTTCTTTGATTATGACGAATTGCCACAATATTTTTCTGAACTATATACAAACCTAGATAATAGTATGACGGGTCCTTATGGGTATTACCGATGAATATTGATAATATGGGCTCAAAAGGTTACAAAACTTGGGAAATCCTTCCTGTACGAAGATTAAAATAGGAGTCCTAGCATTAGTTTCAATACAGGAAAACTCTGTGACGTCAGTACCCTTATTGAACGGCACGTGGGCATTTCACAGCTGTTGTTTACGATATATTTTTGACCGCAAGAACTGCGATTCGATGAATACAATTTTTTGTTTTCTATCATGTTAGATGGTTTAGCGTGTGTCAGTATTGAACGTTAAGTGTTTGTTGTTTTGAATGTTGTTCTAACGATATACCTGTTGCCTATCAGTTTCATTTTTTCAGATAGTCGGGTGACATGAGGTATAATGTTTGAAACAGGATGTGTAGTTCGTGCAGGTTGTATGTCTTCACTATGGGGTGTGTTGCTATTCTGAATTTCAGCCAATGTATTTTCGGTTATAATTGCACGAGTGCATAAAAATTACCGATAATTTCGCAAGAAAGCGTGATATCTGAAAATTGCAAGAGTTTATTTTCATATTTTGGCGAAAGGCTCTTTTACAAAATATGAAAATAACCGAATGCAATTTGTATAAGATATCACGCTTGAATGCAAAATTATCTGGTAATTTTTATGCACGAATGTAAGTCATTGGAATATTTCACTAATAAAGAATTTTCTCAGGGGAATGTTATTTTTTGTTCATTTATACCTTCCTCTATAGATTGTATGGAGTACTCACCTAAACGCGAAATGTTTTTCTATTTTTGAATTCTATTTGACATTCATTTGTGTTGTTTACTGACGTCTAGCGATACGGTTTCAAATGTGTTGGGGTGACTTGATACAATGCAATTACCGCTGTAAGTTTTCGATAATTGCATTGCTCTTATGGGACATTTTATATATGAGAGAAATATTCTATGAAATTACCCTGATATCCATTTTCCTTCAATATTGATTTTATGAAATTAACCTCTCCATCGATTTTTTCTAATAAATTGCACACCATTTTTGGTCTATCGAAAAGACATTTAATATACTTTTTTGACACTTAAATGGTGATTATAACAAAAAAAATTAGGAAAGTACCCATCCACCAAAAAATAATGATATTCAACCAATACTTGAATTCATTTTATCTATATTATACAACCGTGTCTCTCTTAGCGGCAAAAAATCATTTCTTTTCAGGTTCAATTTCACTCGGAACGCTTATGAAAACTTTGCGTGGATTGTTTTCCGAGGTATTTACACAACCAGGAACAAAATACCACTTGTTTGAACTTTTTATACCTAGGAATCTCCTATCGCGATATTTGTAAACATAATAGAACTGAACTGTGTAAACATCGTTAATGTATGGATGAAACTCAGTGAAGGAGGTGACGTCACAAACCGTAGCCTCGCCATTGACAGCCGTTTTCTAGCCTCGTGTAGAATTGAAATTTTATTTTTATGTTATTTTGCCCCAAACGAGAATATTGAACATTTCAATGCTTTTATGTTATCTTGACGATTTTTAGTTGATTTGAATTTCAGTGATCATTCATATTGCAGTATTCAAGTTCTTTGCCTGCCTCCATCGCAAATACTTTTCCACCCCACTTGCCACTTCATAACGGAAGAGCCAATTTCGCCAACATTCATATGGCGCGCCACTAAAGACCCCTCTTATCTATCGAGTATCTCGTATTTTGACAAAGCCCATAAAAGTTTTCCCCAAAACACTCGCAAACATCATCCATAAAACAATCGAACCGTGAACGCTTGTCATATGTTTCTTGATTTACTCGCGACGACAATCCGATTTAACGCTCATATTTAGCCGAAAAATGCGAAGATATCCATGAAAGTGTGAGTGCGAGACCCTTGTACTTCTGCAGTAGCGTGTCGCCCTATTTTTCCCCTCTCCCCTACGCGGCACGTGACTATACGTCACTCGGCTCATTACATAGTGTATAAATGTATGTTTGATTTCCCCGCAACGAAATATCGTTGTCTTTGTCCGGATTATTATAGTCCGGGGAAATTGGCATTATATCATTCCTTAACCATGAGTCATTGTTATGATAGGTCAAAGTTCCTATTCAGAACAGAGGGTGCTGAACACAATATCATTGAAAGTTGAGACGAGCGCCAACACATAAGACGAAACATTTTCTCTTATGGCTGTCAACAATGTCATAACTGTCATCACTCGTCTTGGACTTTTTAATTTCTTCCTGACGTTTCGCTAGCGCGAGTGGCCAGCTTCTTCAGAGGCTTACTCATTTTCGATGACTCATTGAGTCATCGAAGAACGACGGCCTTCAAGCCCGAAGAAAAGTAGTTACACTAATTTGAAATATTTCTTGCTTTTTGTAAGGAGCTACTCCATTTTCATTATTTCTTTTTCTTTATCTCATTTACCTATTTGTTTCGAATTTCATTGTTACATCGTTTTGATGTGAATTTTGTTAGTTTCATCATTTTTGTTTCCGATACATTGTATTTTCGGGAATTCTTCCGTCTTTATTGGTTTTATCCTATTTTTCGTTATTGATTTAATTTAGTGCTTTTTCCAATATGTCTTTTGTTTTTTTTTTCACCATGTCATTTATATTTCATCTCCCTCATTTCTTGATTCTATCAGTTTTTTCTCAAATTTACATTTTATTCTTGTTCTTGATACAGTCTATGATACTTTCTAGTTTTTTTCGGCTTAATTTGATTTCCGTTAAATTTTTTGGACTCTGTTCTGCTTGTTTTATTGTTTTCTCTTTCTTTCCACTCACTGTTTTGAACTTATCA
The DNA here is from genome assembly GCA_032362365.1 of Zygogramma bicolorata. Taxonomy (NCBI): domain Eukaryota; kingdom Metazoa; phylum Arthropoda; class Insecta; order Coleoptera; family Chrysomelidae; genus Zygogramma; species Zygogramma bicolorata. The sequence goes on from JAVJAQ010005172.1 coordinate 4,326,817, forward strand.
GTTTTTTCCAATATTTCTTAAATTTTTTTCAATTTTTTAATTTCATTTCTTTTATTTTCGCTTGGTCAGTTTTTTTATTTCATTTTGAACCATTACATTTTTTATATTAGATTTTATTAGTTTTTATTTTCATTTGATGGTTCTAATTCGTTCATTCAACGAATCTGTTGAGTACTCTGTCTCAACGTGAAATGATACGTGTTTACAATTGGGTATATAAAAAATTGCTCGACAATGAACATATGAGTTTTAATTGTTTTTTCCATTGACGAGCTCAAGATTGCCGAAGTTTTACCTTTCAAAGTGTGATTCTTAGCACGATGGGAGTATAAGGAGTGGAAGTCTGTCCAAGTCCGGTCTACCATCCAGATCATAGTCACGATTTACGTTGCTACACCTCAGACACTCACTAGCGACTCTATCTTGAATGGAAAATGGCCGCGTCAAACCCATACAAAATTCGGTGACATCATGTGAGAACGATTTCCCGGACTATTATGCCACTGAAACTGCTTCCCAAGACTGGAAGGGTACAATAGGCTTGGTACGGATGCAGCTTTTATTGATCAATGGGGCTTAGGTGGGATTATGCTAGTTTTCAGCTGTATGCGGACGATAACACTAATGGTTATCCAGTAGGATAAATTATTGTTTTTAATATTCTGAAATCCGGGTCCCTGCATATACTTTGGGGTCGAGCTTGGTTTAGTGAGAGTAGGTCGGGAATATACGATAAGATTGAAGGGTTCTGAGCACATGGAATAGATAAATTATCCATGTACATGAAAATAAACGCAATTTGAAAGTTCGTAATCGATTCTAGAGTCGGATAAAATTAGAGAAGTATTATGAATACCAGTATCGTTGGCGAACAGAGAAGTCTTTGCTTTGTCTTGATTGGTTATTTTGTGAAGGGAGTAAATGGTCAGGACGGTAAGGACAAAAATCTAAGATGCACAGCATTTTTTCATCCAGACATTATGAGGGTCCCACCTGAGATGTCCAAAATTAGTCAACCTCAGTTATTTAACTTCATTAACATAGTGTATATTTCAATATCTAGTTTTTCAAAATGGTAGATATGATTCTTATGGAAGTGTAGGAATGGTAGGAGTGTTTTTCGATGACCATATTTCCAGTTTTTAAAGTTGCAGTGTCTCCTACATTAAAGCTGAAAAGAAGGGGGCCTATAACCGAACCTTGAGGACGACTGTATCAATTGATAAAGCTTGAAACGTATTATAAAATCCATCTGACTCCATCCGCTCGGTCTATCGAACCTGCACGTTTTCAATTCGGTAGTTTCATCGGATAAATTGATATCCGCTTGGGATTCCTATCTTTGAGAAATCGTTATATATCAGATTCCACAACCGACATCCTACCTATATTTCCACGAGATCATAACAGCGGCCTTTGTTGAGAGACACGACTTTTTCCCCGGAAATACAATATCGTTTGCTTATATCGCATACATATTTCTCTTTTTATGCGGCGGAGACTTTCAACTGGACGACAAAGGAGAACGTCTTTTCTCTGATAACTTCGGAGTTGGTCCTCTGCCGGAACAAATTGAATTTCGTTACTCTTGTCGTCATTACATTTGTATAACGTTGTCCGCTTTGAGTGCAAGGAGGCTCTGTGTCATATTGGGATGTATTAGTTTGAGTACTAGAATTTGAACATGACAATGTATGTGAATATAAGGTAACAGATGATATATTCACATCCATCACTATAGTAAGGCATTTGATACTTTGGATCACAGTATATTATTGAAGAAGCTCAAGTATTTTGGGTTGGATGATATATCGGTCTGTTTCTTCAGGAAGTATTTATTAGGGAGACGCCAAAGAGTATCAGTTGACAGTGACCATTCGGAATTGAAAAACATTTCTCGAGGTGTTCCTCAGGGAAGCATATTGGGACCACTTTTATTTACAGCCTATAGGTACTGCTGACTTCTCATCCTTCATTAAGAACTGTCAATCCCATCAATATGCGGATGACACTCAGTTATACCTATCATTTTCACTATCAGAAAGCTTCCTAGTTAGTGTCAAAATTAATAAAGATCTCAAAATAATCGCTTCAATATCAAATTCTCATAGACTTCTCCTCAATGAATCAAAAACGAAAGTAATTTTATTTGGAAACAGTTGTGATGAATTGCATAATGACCCTAATTTCAAAATGACTTTGAATGACAAAAATTTGAATATTGTGAAATATTGTAGAAATCTTAGTTTACATATCGATTCAACATTGAAGTTTCAAAAACACGTATCCCAACTTGTGAATACTGTTATTCCACACTCAAACTTCTATATGTCAACAGATTTTATCTCACCAGTGCTATAAAACTAATGCTATGTGAATCACTGATTTTATCTCGAGTGGCTTACTGCTCTGAAATATACTGGCCAGCAATATCAGCCAAAGATAGGTACATAATTCAAAAAATTCAAAATGCATGTATTAGATACTCATATGGGGTTGGAAAGTTCGATCATATTTCTCAGATCTATAGAAACTCAAATATATTTGACTCAGAAGAAAGATTCTTGACTAGCAGGATGGGTATTTCGGATTACCCAATCTGGATCTCCTTTATATCTTTTGGATAAACTCAAAAAGCTAGGCGATTTTCACAGCTGTTCAACCAGAAATGGGGATCTGTTCAGTATTCCAAAGCCTGCTTCAGTTCGATTTCAAAGAGGATTCACAGGCAGTCAAAGTATATACTCAATTTCATCCCACATAAAAATCAGAAAAACCGACATAATTTCGGAAAACAAATTAAATCCTCGACTCTTTCGAAAAGGATAGTGAGTTAGAGATTAACTCTCGAATGTGATGTGGAAATTTGTGACTAATATAATTATTGTTATAATTAATTTTTATTGTTGTTGTTGAGAGCACTTGATTTTGTTGGTTACATGGAAGAGCGGCTTAGGCCAAATGTCGCCAACATATTTGAGCTTTATTTTAAATATTCCTGTCAAATCAATAAAGACGCTATTATTATTATTATTACTAGCTGACCCGGCCACGCGTTGCTGTGGCTAAAGTTTTTGTTATATTACATTATAGTAAACAATCTAAGAGGAACAATAAGAGAACATCAGTCACGGAGTCCACTATGCTTTTTCACACAGATGGTATTTGTAAAAAAATATGGTGATCTCCTTATTTGACTTTCTACTACTATAACCCTTTAGTACAATGAAATTATTTACGAACAAAGACGAAAATGTTGATGTTGGTATACAAATTCACTGGATTGAGATTTGAAGGGGAAGTACGATGAACACAATTAATTAGAATGTTCTTACACTTGATATTAAGCAGAAATCAATAGGTACAAAATAACAATTTATCAGATTTATTATTTCCATTTAATTTTATAACAAATATAAGTATATTACAGTATAATACAGTAAATAACATGTGACGCTTAAACTCATGAATGAGGTAGGCAAGGCAGACAGTCTTAAACTTTTAAACATTAATATCTATTTTTTGAATTATAAATACTATCAATTTCAATTTAATTTAACACCAATCGGTGCACGATGTTTTTGGTTAACCTGTCTTTAGCTAACACAAATAGATTCGACGGTTTCCCAACACGTGAACACGCATTATATAGTTGCCAATGAGAAAAACATGGATTTTCCAAATCTAAACCATTTGTGGTTGTGCATGACCTTCTGCTGTCCTGATTCTTTGAGCTGGATTTCTTGATTCAATTTGTTCTGCCAACTGATGGGCGCAGCAGCGCCATCTATCGATTACTTACTCAACCCAGTCGAAAGGTATCGACATCTGTTAGAATCATTTGGAGTTAACAGATAATTGTGACTGTCAAATAATAACAGACAAATAATTAGCAATAAATTAAAATTGCGACTATATTTTGAGATTTAAACTATCCTATCTCTCAAGTTGGATCGAACTGCACATGGTGTGCGAATTTTATTATAATCGGTTAAGTGGTTTAGGAGTCCATTGAGGTCAAACATTGTGACACGAGATTTATATATATTAAGATTTTTTCGTGTAACTGGGCGCAAAACGAGCATTTTACAGCAGCAGCAGAGGCGGCAGAATAATACCTTTCGGCCGTTACCCAGGGTGACGGCCGACTATAGTTATTTGTTTTACTAGACAACAAATTAGTACATTGACTGCCACGGCTGATAGTTCAAAACCGACTTTGCTGGTGAGTTGAACATATAATTTTGTCTCCGATTTTTTATAATGCTATATGTAGGATATTGTATGTGCTTACTATTATAATTCTCAGAATCTTTTTATTTTTCCAGTAGTGATAAATGACAACAAAGTTTGATAGAAATCGCAAGGGTTGGAATACTTGGTTGTGATGGAAATGTAATATTCGGTTATAATTGCACGAGTGCATAAAAATTACCGATAATTCTGCAAGAAAGCGTGATATCTAAAAATTGTTTTCATATTTTGGCGAAAGTTTTACAAAATATGAAAATAACCGAATGCAATTTGTATAAGATATCACGCTTCTATGCAAAATTATCTGGTCATTTTTATGCACGAGCGTAATTTATTGGAATATTTCACGAATAAAGAAATTCTCAAGGAAATGTTATTTTTTGTTCATTTACTTTCCTCTCTTGATTGTATGGAGCACTCACCAAAACGCGAAATGTTTTTCTATTGTTGAAGTCTAACTGACATTTTTGTGTGTAGTTTACTGACGTCCAGCGATACGGTTTCAAATGTGTTGTTATGGTGACTTGATACAATGCAATTACTGCTGTAAGTTTTCGATACAATACAATTACCGCTGTAAGTTTTCGATAATTGCATTGCTCTTATGGGACATCTTATATATGAGAGAAATATTCGGTTATAATTGCACGAGTGCAATAAAATTCCCGATAATTTTGCAAGAAAGCGTGATATCTGAAAATTGCAAGTAAGGACGAGGGCTCTTTTACAAAATATGAAAATAACCGAATGCAATTTCTATAAGATATCACGCTTGAATGCAAAATTATCTGGTAATTTTTATGCACGAATGTAATTCATTGGAATATTTCACGAATAAAGAAATTCTCAAGGAAATGTTATTTTTTGTTCATTAACTTTCCTCTCTAGATTGTATGGAGCACTCGCCAAAACGCGAAATGTTTTTCTATTGTTGAAGTCTATCTGACATTTATGTGTGTTGTTTACTGACGTCTAGCGATACGGTTTCAAATGTGTTGTTATGGTGAATTGATACAATGCAATTACCGCTGTGAGTTTTCGATACAATGCAATTACCGCTGTAAGTTCTCGATACAATGCAATTACCGCTGTAAGTTTTCGATAATTGCATTGCTCTTATGGGACATTTGATATATGAGGGCTCTTTTAGCAAAATATGAAAATAACCGAATGCAGTTTTTTTACTGACAACATGCTTGAATGGAAAATTATCAGGTTTATTTTGATGCACGAGTGTAATTCGGTAGAATATTTCCGGAGTTAAAACAACGACGTTTAAAATTCAGTATTTATGCTTGTCAAGATGACAGATGTACATTTCAACAATCGTTACTATAGATACACGGACCGAGCGGGTATTTTACGATACCTACCGGGTATTTACCAGCCCGAAAATGTCCCGCCGGGAATTTATCGCTGTAATTGATCGAAAATGTCCCGCTTCATATGGGATTTTTAACATACGATGGAAATATTCGCTGTAATTGATCGAAAATGTCCAGCTTCATATGGGATTTTTAACATACGATGGAAATATTCGCTGTAATTGATTGAAAATGTCCCGCTTCATATGGGATTTTCAACATACGATGGAAATATTCGGATATAATTCTCTGCTTTCAACATTTTTCCCCTTGTCCTCATTTTACAGGAGATTGTTATATATGTCCCGGCTACTTTTTCCAAAATTGTTGTAATCAATATCGAATATTTTTTGTTTTTCAACATTTTTATTTGAGCTTTGAACAATGTACCCCAACAGCTTTTATGAATATCGATTGACCTGCCCTGGCTTCCAGAGTAAATCTTATGGAGCTCCAATATATTTTTCGATCGGAACTGAAATATAAAATTCTGGTTCTTTAAAGGCAATTAATTGACTTTCATCTTTGTGGTCGACCATAAATTCCACCGAAACGTACACTAGTGGTGACGTGATTTCTCAATTCCGATACCTTGTTTTACGACTTATTGCACCGAGATAGATGCGGCAGCCATTTCCAATACTCCAGTCTATGACGGTAAAAAAAGTGTAATCTGTGTATTTATTTCATACAGCACCGATTCGTATGAAAATTGGGATATAGGTTCTACTTAACCTCTATTTCAAAATCTATCCTGTGCCGAGGGTTGCTTCATTGGAGGGGGGGGGGTAAAAACCACCCCTATTCGAAACAAAAATATCAAAATCTCAGATTGGAGCATGTAATAAACTGAAATCATATTTATTACAGTAAAATCAATCAATCGATAATTTTTAATATAATTTATGGTTCAGTAATCAGTGTCAGCCCTTAACACCCCCCCCTTCAGAGGACAGAATATCATCAGAAAGTAATAATTAACATGTTATTTGGCAGTTATGCATTTTATTCAGTATCTATTTGCATTTAATTGTAATTTGAGGTTGCGCCTGGGGTTGCTTTTTATTCATCAGAGGTGAAAACTACCCCTATTCAAAAAAAAAAATACAAAATACTAGTTTCTGTAAATACGTTGAATTAACCTTGATAGACAATTTCTGATCTATTAAACAGTTTCGACCCTTATGATAGTTTTCATTTAAAAAATTATATAGAAATTGTTATATATATATATATATATATATATATATATATATATATATATATATATATATATATATAGTTCCACGAGGCCCAAAATATAGTTACTATGTGTATTCTTCAATATACTAATGTACATACTTTAATTTACTCTAATGATTTATTGTTTCAGATTATATTTCTGAAAAGTTCATGCTGAAAGGGCTCAAAACCACCAATATTTTCAGAGAAGAACAAACTCCAATTCTGTACTCTATGAAATTTTGCATGTGATCAATACTTTTCGAGTTATTTCGAAGAAATGGTGATTTTTCGCTGAATTACGTATGAGTATGATTTTTTCTCTTCAATCTCAATTTTTTGCAAAACTACGTACTTTCAATTGATGAACAACTCAGAACTCATTATGAGAAGATGAATGAAGTGAACCATGGAGTAACAACGATTTTTTTCAACGAAAAAATAGGATTCAATATTATTTTCTTCATACCTTGGTCGGTTTTGATGCTAGAAACTTCTATAAATAACAAAAATAAAGGAATTCTGAACAAAAAAGGTCCTATGAGTTTTTCCCGAGAAATGCATTTGTTTTCTGGTTATTGTACGTAGAAACTTTCCATTTTGGCGTTTGAAAATACCAATCAACTTTCAATAAGCATTTATTCAGTTTTTAGTGGGTTCGCATATATCACGAATAACCGATCGCCTTTGTTTTTCAAAAGCTATAATTTTGCTCTGATCAGAAGCATATTTTTCCAGTTATTTGCGAAAAAAGATCTGAAAACGTGTATTTTTTGCCTGAAAACCGACAATTTTACTCGTGAATAAGTCGAAAAGTATTGCTTTTCAGAAAAAACTTCATTGAACAAAAAGGGCCTAGAATTAGTCAATTTGATTTCCGCATTTATTTCCAATAAAACTTTTTTCACGTCCAAGAAGGGGTAGCATCTACCCCCAGAGGGAAAGCAACGCTCGGCACAGGGTAGATTTTGAAAAAGAGGGTATGTAGATTCTGAATACAAATTTTCATGCCAATCGGTGCTCTATGGGATAAATACACGGGAAAATGGTCATAGACTGGACTACAAGTCCGACAACGGAAAACGTCTTCCCTCTGCTTCAACTCCTGAGTTGGTCCGCTGCCGAAACAAATTGAATTTCGCCCGCGTCTCGTTGCTCCTTTTGTCGTTACTTTTGTATAACATTACCCCCTGTTAGTACTACGACCTATTGTTTCAAACATATGTCCCGGCTCTCTGATGGCCTTTCGAAACGGGATGAAATTAGACACGCCGTGATGTGTTTCGTACATGTTATGGCGTTTTCGGGATATCGATCCTTTCGCGATGGAAGGGACGTCGTGCCGTTGATTAGATTGTTTTGTCACGGCCTTCGTGACTGTCACTTTTCGAGGAGTAACGTGAACCGGAGAGATGATGGAACTTTTGACGTCGATACCGATGAGATTCGAATGTGCGCCGTGCTAACGAGGATTGCCGATTTATTGATAAATCATCAACTGAAATGTAGTAAAGGATAATTTAAGACAGATCGATCTGTGAAGTTATTTATTTTGTGGTATTCACGAAAATGATAGCACTATATATATATATATATATATATATATATTTTATATATATATATATATATATATATATATATATATATATATATATATATATATATATATAAGAGTAATGACCTAAGAAACAGTGTTTTCGTTAGTATAAATTCGAAACTTTCTCCCGTTGAAATAATCCAACGGACTAAGGTCTGGAGATTCTGTTGGCCATACGAAAAATTTCGTAGCGAAATTTAAGTTCACAATCCTTGGGATTTTTTTCTTCGATTTTGACTTATTTTTATCAAAACTAGTCCTTTAAAATTCTCATATCTATCGAACACTTTGTTTTTCAGGCATTTTATGGGAAGGACCGTTGAAATGAAAACGTCAGTGTGTAGAAGAGTTTTATTTTTTCATCACTATTTGCTTCTTAATGTTTGCAGAGTTCTAGTAAATTTTGAGCTCGAATAAATAAAAATTCATTGTTCAATTATGATTATTGCAGAATGGGGAAAGTTACCTACATCATTAGATGTTGAGGTGATTGACTTTTCCTTTAAGCTTCTTTCATAATGCAATAATCAATCTTGGGCTGGATTTATTTTTTACTCCGATGTAAGTATTATTCAATAGACCGCGCGTCACATGTCAACAACCTGTTGGACAAACAAATCGTATTTCCTTAAACGGCAATGGTGATTTGATAAAATTGTAATTGCGATTCTGAGATACAAAATGCCTGAATATACCGTTGCCAATTTCAACTTATCAGTACTCAAATCTGCTCTTCTAGTTGCTTTAATCCACAATTCACGTCTCTTAACGCCAAGAGGATTATTATTTTTTCTATTGTCGAAAGAAAATAGAAAGGAATTGATGGATTGAAACATCACAATCGCTCAAAATTGAGTTATTATCAAAAATTTTTTTTTGAAATATGACACAATTGCAGGATAAGCATTTGTAGATCCGTTTGTTTGTCCAGCAGGCAATTATCATTTACTGTCGTCTGTCAGATATGCCCACGGTCTATATGAAAAATCTTGGTGAAGAGATTAGATCCTTAAGTGTGAAAGTTGAAATCTTTTTCCAGAGTTCAATTACCCTAATACCAAATTGATATTTTTGTACTTGATACTCGGTAACAAATACCTTCTACTGAAGATAACCTTGTTAGCGAAACGCGCGTCGAGTGCAGAAATATCAGTTTGATGGTAGTTTGATTGATCTGTTCCTACTCTGATTGAAAATGTTGCTCATCTTTCTTATCTCATCTTTTTCATGCGGTATAATTCGAAATTTAATTAAAATCGTTAGATCTTGCAATTCAATACCTGGCAACATTGCATTTACCGGGCGGTGACAAAAAACGTCAGGCCTCTGCCTGTTTTTCACGCAAAGATAGTTTTTGCTCTTGGTTAGCTATTCCATCCCTATATATCTCGAATTTCACAAAAATAAAAAAGGAATCTGATTTTGTCGAGACGCAATCGAAAAATTCACCGAAAAGAGGTAAATTTATGATGAAAGCATTTTTTTTTGCATCAAATCTTGATTTTACGTATGCAGAGATCTGAGGAGTGAAAGCTACGAGGTAAGCATTGTGGTGAATGATGTATTTGAGTCCATATTCTGATGTTTTTGAACTAGGTTAGGTTAACTTGAAACCGTATTTGCTAAATAGCTAATGCAAAACTAACTCCTGACTAATTTGAATTGAGCTGTATATAAAAGGGACATACTCACGTTAAAATGATCTTCGTAACGAAATAAACACAATTTTGCTGATATATTATCCCTTCTCATCATCTTCCAGCAATTTTTTGATCGTTCACGAAAAATGCTCAATCGGGTATATTTTCAATTGTTTCTGCAATTCGTACCATACAATTCTCCAGGGAAAGTTTTTTTTATATTTTTCAATGATCTGCATATCAATTGAAACTGAAACGCTTAGATCATTGACGCTATAATGGGGTAGCGGAAGATATTGACTCAATATTCTATGGTTGTACAGTATTAGTCAGCAGCTTCAAAAGGACAAAAAACCCCTTTCCATTTAATTTTTCTTCCGAATTGACGCACAGTCGCCATCTTGAAATTTTCATTTGTCAATTTTACTCCTAAACATACTATTGATGCATCAATTTCATTATCCCAACTTTCAATTTTTTGAGTTGGCCGGTTCAAGAAATAAAAGGGGGATGACATTGTAGAAAGCCACTGTGTAGTTTCTAATGATGATATTTTTTCTGTTTTTTGCGAAAAGTGAATGAATTATTATTGAAGTAATTATGCAAGCGAGACTTTATGACCTGTCGAGGGCGTTTCACACGATACGGCATGATTACTTGCTTATGAAATTGAAACGGTACGGTGTCAGAGGTGTGGCTTTGAAACTTTTTCCGTCATATCTGGAGGGACGAAGATATTTTGTAAGTGCCTCCAGTCGGAGATCTGCTGAGCACCCCGTTATGTTTGGTGTCCCGCGGGGTTCGGTTTTAGGACCCTTGCTGTTTATTACATATTTCAATGACTTATTTATGAATATTGATTCCGATGTTTCTTCAATTTTTTATGCAGATGATTCCACCATTATTGTGAAAAGTGTTAATATAGACAGTGCCTTACAGACTATCAATCGTTTAGAACAGATTGCCAAAGTCTGGTTCAGTTGCAACTTCCTTTTCTTGAATGAAAGTTGAACGCAGCATCTCAGGTTGTACCATGCAGAAAAATCTGAGGATACCTGAATTTCATATATCACATTCAAGATTTGGCTTAACGTCTGGCTAAAGCAACTCATGCTTTACGCCAGCTAATATATCAGTTGTCCTCCGATTATTTAAAAATAGCGTATTTTGCGATGTTCCACGGTATAATCACGGTTTGATTCTTTGGCCCTTAGAGTAATTTCTTCCAGTAAGTATGACGCTCATTGTAAGCCTCTCTTTAAACAATTCAATCATATTGGAGTGAGTGCCTCCTCCATGCTGGGAACAACATTCTCTTGAATGGGATAATTTTGAACTGTAATGTACACAGTTACGAGGGGGAAACATCTTCTTTCAATTTTGTACACCTAAAATTTTAAATCATTTAAGTCATCGTTTTAAGCCTTCGAGTCATGCGTTTAAGTCTTTAAGTCATGCGTTTAAGTCTTTGAAAGATTTTAAATCTTGTACAGATTTTAGCTAGTTGTTTCCCCCTCGCACAGTTTAATACCAGGGCTGGTATTGATCTACGTCTTCCACTGTTCAGACTAACCGAAACCTAGAATTCCTATATGTACTTAGGTTTTAAAATGTTCAATGCGCCTCCCGAAAAACATAAAGAGTATATGACTTTGAAATCATTTAAAAATCACAAACGCAAATATTTAATCCACCATTGTTTTTACTCTGTGGAAGAATTCTTATTTCATGGGGGTGTATGTGCGTGTGAGTATTGATCTTTATTATTTATTTTTCGCATTTGTTTTATGTATTGTGTTTGATGACAAAATGTATAAGTACATGAATTATTGTATACACTAATAAATTTTCATTCTATTCTATTCTATTCCGTTCCGTTCCGTTCCATTCTATTCTATTCTATTCTTTTCTGTTCTGTTCTATTTATCAGATATAATTCTCTGCTTCAAACATTTTTTTCTCGTCCGTCTCATTCTTTTTAGTAAATTGTTGTCAAAAATTGTTGTAATCAAGACCGCACATTTTTTTTTCAACTTTTTTATTTGAGCTTTGAACAATGCAGTCCAACAGTTTCCATGAACATTCATTGACCTGTCCTGGATTCCGGGATTTTACAATTTTTACGCCTTACGGCACTCCACTAGAAAATGAATGAAAAAAAAAATAAGTGTATCCGCAATCGTCTTCTGGTGATGACTCTCAAGCAAACATTCTCCGCATTCTTTATGCGACCGTGTAAAAGGCAAATCTTCGCAACAACTTTTCCCGGTATTATCAGCGTCATTCGCGTTTTCATTTCACTTTACATATATTTATTTCTTTAATAAAGTTGAGAATTATCCTCGACGGAAAAGCGAGAGAGCGGGCGATACGGCGGCCCGCATTTATATCAGGGCGAGTTTTGCTCCTGTTTGTCCTTAATTCGGGAGAAGTCTGCCGGGGAAAGGGGTGGGGAACGGTGGAATATGGCGGTGCGTCTTCAACTTTGTATTTAGGTGATATCTCAACTGGATTGCAGATGCAAAAAAGATATAGTAAATTATATACCGAGGCGATAGAGGTGAGAGAAATTTTATTTTTTGCCAATGTTTGTATACTATTTTATTTAAAATTATTCGAAACAATGGTAAATATATATAGAGCCGGGTTCCACCCTGTATAGAAAAACTGATTGATGGAATTTACCGAGGGGTTGACCACTGAGGGAAAATGTGTACACTGGAATTCCCGTGAACCGGAATTCCCTCTGAATTTCCCGCAATTCCCTAGGAATTCCCCGGGATTCCCTCTGAATTCCCCGGGATTCCTACAGAAAAAATATGTCAATTTTAAGAAATTTCGATGAAATTTCAAAACTAAATGACGGAAATAGTTGGAATTCTGAGGAAACCCGACGAAATATGAAAGATTTATTTCGGAACATTCACACAAACTTTAGACTTATGAGTAGACCATGTCATGATTATGACACGAGTTATGACACGATATCGGATTATACATATCGAGGCTGGTATTTATCATATCGGAAACACAATAAATCATCTATACAATGCAACGTCACAATCGAAAAATAAAGGGAACCGGTCGTCTGATTCCACTCAGGTTTGTTTAATTTGCATCATTTTTCCTGAAATTTTACTTCCTAGAATCAAGTTCTGAATCCATTAGTATAAATACGTATAAAAAAAACAAATTTTCATTGAAAGAAAAAACGGTATTTTACGGTAAGTTCTATTATTTTCAACCGCTTATTTGTGCTGAATGATCACAGGATATTCAATCTGTGGGGAAAATTCTTTTTATACGTTTTTGTTATCGCTTGCAAAGCAAAAATAAACTGTTTTCCAAAAACGTTTATTCCATAATATCAAAAATTATTTATAAGCACTCAACATTAAGTACCTACTAGGAAAATAAAAAAATATTTTTCATCGCTGTGTTCACCCTGTATAAAATGAAATTGGACAGTTGTCTCTGAACCACAATCTATCACATCATCTTTTCATTACGAATCGATAAATTATATAAAACCGTCCGAATAACATGATGGACCTGCAAAGAATCTCCAGATATCATACAAAGACTGCAGTCATTGACTATAACTCAAATCGTATAACGCGAGCTATAACCGTCTTATTTCGATTTCGGTAACCGCTGGCAACAATGTAGACAACCTGTGTTTTGTTTGCCAATTATGTTTCACTTCCACAATCAAGGGCGTCCCTTCGTCTTGTAGAGTGAAATTTCAAGACACGTCATTTTTGAAATATTGAGGAAAATAATGGCAGAAGCAGAGGTTGACCCCAAAAACGAACACAAAAACTACGACACAATGTTTTTTTGGGTTGTTTCACATGCCCAATTCATATATATTCGAATCAGAAAGAGGTACTCCATTGAAAGAAGTTATCGAATTATTTGGAAAAACTACCCCCAACCACACCCCACTCGAGGCCTCAAAAACTACGACAAAAAGTTTTTTTGGGTTGTTTCACATGCCTTTTTCATATATTTGAATCAGAATGAGGTACTATTTCACTGGAAGAAGTAATTGAATCATTTGTAAAAACTTCCCCAACACACTCCTCCAGTGACATATCAGATGTCTATCAGATCATGAAGAACAAACTGTATTTCAAATTGGAAATTCGCCAGAAACTCTTTCAAAACAAAGCTCCCAACTTTCTTCGTGTGGTAGCTACATATTCCGGACCTCAACATGGAGTCGTGAGATTTTTGATCTTTGCGTAGAAAGGATTCCCGTAAATGAAAAATGATGCAACGGAAAAAAACTACGCTTCTTGGCCCAGATCCAGTAGCGATTTGAATCACCGCATCCTTTTCCAATGGAGCGTATAAATCTCGAGAATCACAACAGACGTCCGTACATTCGAGTTAATGCAATTGTTGATGTTCGAATGACAAAAGCGAAACGCATCTTCGCTCCGCATAAATCATCTCGTGCACGGACTCCTACGTACCCCTGTCACATTAAGTTGGCCGTGATTCATACTCGTATATCTAGAGTGCCGTTGTACGCGAGGGGATCGCCGATAGTTGGAGTTGTCAATAACGTAAACATTTCGCCCCCGAATCGAAAAACTTTGAGTGGATTCGCGCGTGATTACGTTCGGATTAGATATGGAAATAATGTGATTGGGCGTGCACGTGGATGGCGGTCTTTATGTAGGTGGGAGCTCATCTCGTATGCAAGAATTGGGATTCGGATGTACTCTCTGAGAGTAATCATATGTCGGTTTCGTTCTTTTTTCTAGAATCATTCCGAGATGAGCCGGTAATGTAATCGGTAAAATGTATTTTTCTACTTCCACCCGTAAATATGCTCATTTGTTTATAATTCACTGGACGAATTCCAGTCAACTGTACCGTTATTGTCGCAACTCGGTACTCGCTTGGCTTATAACGAGAGGATTTTTCGCTGTTTCACCAAACTTTCATTCATCCAAATAATGGAAGAACTCATTTGAAAACTTAAATATTCATCATTAAAAAATAAATAATAGTTTAAAAAACTAAAAAAACACGCTTTTATAGCTAACCGAACTAAAAAATAGAAAATAATTTTTAATTACAAAGAGTTTATAGTACGGTAGTAGAAGGCTAAACAATCATTCATAGTCAATCAGCTGAAAATAAAATTATAATAAAATTTAAGTTATTAACAGAATAAAGTAATTCAGAGTAAAATCGTGGGGTGCTTGATATATAATATATATCAATCATTCTATCGATAATTATCTTTGAGAGGAGACTTATGAAATGTAGTAAAATACACCCCACGCTTAGTTTCTAGTGGAAATGGGATATTTCTTACGAATCATTCCGCAATCTCATCATTTCATTTAAAGCTACACTATTGCATGGGGTACTTCCTGTTAACTTAGAGCAATCAAGTTCTTCAATCCGAATACCGTCTAAAGATCTTACACGACTAAGTGCTACATAGGCTTGTCCAGCAGCAAACAATCGCGAGCCTAGATAAATTACTGCATGATCAACTGTACCCACTTCCGGAACGAAGAGGTAATTACAGATTTTACTCGGTGAGAATTCATGATTAGATATGTTTTAATCATAATCAATTCCTTCTTTATCGACTGTCAAATCAAAGCTATGCAGAAATCGTCCTTGAAACAGAAGTAATCGGAGGTAAGAACTTACCTATTTCTCGGAGAGAAAGCCTGAAAACCCCTACCACATCCAAGGAAGGCAGCGGGCGCTGAAATAATTCACTCCCAAAATGAAGAAGTAACCACCGAATATATCAAAACGATTAAGACTTCATCGGGTTTTTTCCCATGTATATAGTTATCTAAACTATCAGCTTTGTTATTCTGAATTGAAATTTGTTAACTTTATTTCAGTTGGTGAGAATTTATGATTGAATATGTTTTAACTCTAACCAATTCCTTTTTAAACCGACTGTAAAACTGAAGCTGTGTAGAAATTGTCCTTGAACAGACGTAATCCTTGAACGGACGTGATTGGGAGATATTCTTGGCACAGAGAGAGGTAACCGTGGAATATACTAACACAATTAAAACCCGATCAGCCATTTTTCCAAAGGTCTGATTAAATTTCAAAGCTTTATTGTTTACCAAATTTTGTTCCATAATATAAATAGATGGAAATTTGTGTTCTGATTATTTTGTTATAATTCAGATGCCTTTTGTAAATCACGGTTATCATATTATATGTTACATAAATATCATATACAGTAATTTGCAGATAAGATAAGATAAGGAATGAACATTGTGAGAACGCAACTACCCTGAAAACGTTTCTGCCTCCGTTGTGCTGTGCCGAGTGCCCGAACGAAAGAACGAAAGAGTAAGTCCGAAACTGCAGGCATGCGCAGAACGCGCGCTAGCTCTATCTTTTTTTCTCCACTACAGAGGATCTATAAAAGAATTAAAGAATTTATTAATCCTGGTGGTCCTTATAAGGATAATCAGACAAAGCTCTTTTAGTGAATATATCGAGTATGTATTTCTTGAAACCAATACGAGCAAATTTGTTATTTTTATTTCATTGTAGCTAGTTTTTTATAGTGTTTAAAACAATGTTTTTTGTTTTTTTCTTATTTTCTTTTTGTATTCCGACGTCATTTTCAGTTATTGTATATTGTGTGTAATTTTCAACTGGAAAATAAAGACTATTATTATTATTATTATAATGGAAAACTATGATCAAATTATTGCATTGTCATCGGTCCTTGATTCGTATGCAAAGTTTCAAATCAATCAGACTTCTGGAAATTGGTGAAAATTATGCTCAAAGATTCCGTTACATACATAGTTACAACCCAAGCTAATAAAAACGTGTTAATTAATAATAATGAGAAAATATGCTCGAAAATAAACTGACATTGAATAGCTAACGAAAAATACAAAACAAACACCAAAAACTTACAATATATTGCTAACCAGCAAGATTGTCGAGGAGGAGATGTGCTGCATTCTCAAAAATGTTCAGGAACCGTTTCTGAAGAGTGATCTTTGAATACTGAGTGATTTACTGAATATTGAATCTTGACCTCCCTCAATATTTATAAAGATTTATACGAGCATTTATATGATGAGGTTGCAAGTTTGCTCCGGTCACCATACTAAGGTGAAATGCTTAGCACGCATCCGTGCAAGTTTGTGAATTTGGAGATTGATTTATATTCCTATATCCCATAATCGTATCAAATTGATGTTTCTGAACTTGGAGTATAAAAATGTGGAATTGTCAATACTGAGTTTTTCTGTTTTAAAATATTGAAGTTGAGGTTGAAACATCTCCCAATTCATGTATTTGTTTGAATGGATTTGTATAAATTAATGATAAATTTTCATATTTGACATTATGATTTCATACCCACACAAGGTAGCATGTGAATTCCACCAATCACCAGTACCAAAATACTTGGTTAGCAGGAACAACTCTGTAGAAACTTCACAATTCTAATCTGTCTCCCTACAAAAACTCGTAATCCAAGTTGTTTCATTCAAGCATTAATAATATCTGGAATATTTTCTAGTTCATTGGGTCAAGTTTGAATTGCCACAATTGATTTTTTTTTGTGGAATTGAAAGACTTACATTTACTCTTCACACCGATAATTATCGGGAATTGTACAGTCCTAATGGCCTAATTGGTCAAGGCGTACGCCTTCTGAAACAGTCCACTTTATAGTCGTTGGTTCGAGTCTCTCCAAAAACTATTTTGTTATACATTTTTCAATTTGACATTAAGTACTATTCAAACTTTTCCTAGAAATCAATTACCCTAACACCATACTGATATTTTTGCACTCGACACGCGTTTCGCTAACAAGGTTAGCATCTTCAGGAGAAGAAAATTGATACTGAATCTAAAGCTAGGATTATTAGTTTATATATCTGTAGTTTTTTGGTCCGATGTGGACTTTGTTTGTTACTGTTGATTATTCTAATTAACTTCTCGAAATGAACTAATGCAGAAAGGGATAGGTCCCTTGTCACCATTCATGCTGTTTTTACATTCTGCTATTTCTAGACTATCACATGCATCGAGTAGTAATGTGTCATGCACATGCTTGATCAGTTTAATATTGCTTTCACCAATTTTGTGGTCATTGTCTAGAACGTGTTGGGCGACACTGTATTTTTCTACTCTTCCGTATTTCATGTGTGCAAAATGCTCGCTGAAATGGGTTTTGATAGCTCTTCGGGTGCCTTTGGAAAATTCTTGACTTCTCTGGGTTTTCTAATTCATTATTTGGGTTACCAAGAACCTGTTGTGATTTGTAAGAAGTTTCATATGCAACTTTCATATTCACTTTATCAAATATCTGTTGAAGTCCTCTAGAGTATTGAGGTTCATATGGGATCACTATAAACATTTCATGTCCTCATCTTTTTGAAAAGTCGAAGATTCACGAAGTGTTTCCCTATATTTAAATTTTTTAATTATCTTATCAACTATATCTGGGTCGACATCCAGCAGATGGCGCTCTGCTTTAAGAATTCGCACCATAGAACTTCCTGCCAACACAAGTACCTATTTATTGCATCATCATTCATGATCGTATCACTGAGGACTCCTATGGCGGTTCGAAACGGCTATCTGTCATTGGATTTGTGAATGCAATCATTTCGAACACCGAAATTCTTATTTTTTTACTTGTTAAAATTTGCCCTTATTATAAAAAACATTTTTTCCTTATTAGCATTCAGCGTTCCCTCCTGCACACATTTTTACTGTCTGATTTTTCCGATTACAAGGACAAGGATAATCATCATTATTAGTTGCCGGACTACCTGCCGTGATTTCATTAGTTATTCTTGATTTCCTCAGAATGGAATTCCAAATTCTGAATTCCATCAATATAAATACGCCTTACGAAATCGAAACGTTTAGTCATCGGAAAATGAGTAAGCCTCTGAAGAAGCTGGCCACTCGCGCTAGCGAAACGTTAGGAAAAAAGTCCAAAGAACGACGGCCTTCAAACCCGATGAAAAGTAGTTATACTAAAAACCTCGGCCGCGAAAGCCTTAACCATTTTGTCTTTTTCGTTTTCATTTCTAGGGGAGAGAGTACAATAAAAATTGATTCCAGAACTGAATGGGCATTTATAGGAAATTTCAAATCCATTCAAATTTCAAACACCCCAAATCGAAGTGTCAAACTTGACTGTTAGAGGCTAGCTTTCTATTATTGGACTTGTCCATGCTAATTTTGAATTATTGATTCTATTGGTGAACAGAAGATCCCTCTAATTTAGCCAAGACATCGTTGTCAAAATTCACTTGTAAGATACCGCCTGATTGTAATTGCAGCTTTGGAAATTGCATTTCTATCAATCAATTACCGGAAGAAAATGTAAGCTCCCTCTTTAGAGAGGATTTGATCAAACAAAAGCATATCAGTTAACGCATTATGAATCTTAGTAGCAGCAATAACAAAAGGCTTTCCTTCCACAACCGTAGCTATTCGTTCGAACATTTCGACGTAGGTAATAACTGCATGTTTTATTACTGAACAGGCCTTCCATTATAATATTGCTTGCCCGCCTGGCCCATCATTCAACTTCGAATTTATGTATTTTCCCGAGGAATTAAAATGAAGACAAGCGTTAAGAACGGGCCAATCCGAGCGGAAAGGAAAAGTAGGCAGCCACGGAGTAGTCGATGCCATCGGAGCGAAAACATTCGAAACAGTGTTTTTCTATACGGAATTCAAAATGAGCGAACTCCCCCTGTTGTCAATTGTACCAACTGAAGATAAGTGCATTGTATCATTGTAGCTTATAGTTAGTCCAGGAAATGAAGCATTTTGGCTCGCAATTTTTTCGTCCACCGTGGATTTATTTGAAATTTTCACAGGAGGTGGGGAATAGCTCAAGGATCGTTTTCTATGTCGTACCGCTGTACGCTAGAGCCGAGGGGGTGGTTGCCACCCCATCTCGGGGGTGGAATTTTTTTATTACATTTCAACTGTAGGAATCGACAGAAAAAGTAATTCTAAGAAAAAATGGTTCCATACGTTTTTTCGTAAAAGTAATATTTTTTTGAGTTGATCGAAGTTGACAGTAACAGTTCTTTGAAGAAAAAATCGACTTTTTTAAATGGTTTATTGCGAATAACTCTAAAAATATGCATTTTATCAAAAAAAGTGTGGAGAGCCAAATTGTAGATCTTGAAAAAACAAAAACAATGCTTTTGGAATTTTTCTACGACAAATACGAACTGAGATACAGCAAATTAATGCTTAGCTTTTTCGTCAAATGTATATTGGAAGACTTTAAAGCGAAATAACGAAAAAAATTTGCATTTTCCAAAGAAAGCTCATGGAATCTTTCTCAAAGTATTCAATAAGAGCTTCCAACCAAAAACAAAAAAGTGTCTCTAACATGAAAATCGACCGACTTACGATCGAAATAAGATCGGTACCCACTTTTTTCTAGGAAAAAAATCTGTGAAAACAACCCCCAAAGTATCCCTTAATTAAAATTGATAGTCACCCTTCTGTGATTCTCTTTATATATGTACTATTAATACACCCATGAAGTCTGACCAATTTTAAGTGCCTGATTTCAGAAAAATTGGGGTTTAAAGAGAATACGATTTTTTTTCAATTTCGTGTTTTTAACCCTTTTGTTAAAAATATCTCCCAGAATACTAAAGATACGAAAAAAACGATAGAATACCAAATTGTAGTTTTTGCGATGAAGGAAATTTCCGTGTGCAGATTTTTAGTACAGTGAATATTCGGCGAGATACAGCCGTTTAACACCTACATTTATGATCGAATACCACCTTATTCAAGCACTTTAAACTCTCCCCATTCAAAAATTGAGGGATCTTAAGTAATTTTATTCACATAGTCACATAGCTCTTGAGAAGCCCTACAAAATCGTTTGTGAAAGAATTTTTCTATCACCTAAAATGAAGGAGCTATGCTTAAAAAACCGATCATTTTTTTTAGAAAAATTCGAATTACCCGCTTCGGAGCGTAGTAATCTACATAACCGGTATATTCGGCCGTTATACGTTATATGTTCCACTTTTTCCATTCATATTGGAAGACAAGAGAAGAAGAAACATCTGCTCACGTGTATGCGTGTGTGAGTGTATATTTCGTTGATTTCTCACCAGTGTATTCTAAATTTCGAAGACATATTATAAAAATTTCGATTTTCAAAGGTAGGTTGAAAGATTATGTAATTGTATCCTGAAGCATGAAACAATCATTATTTAACTATTTTTACCCATATTTAGGTTTTTGGATATTTTATTATTTTTGACAATAAGGGGTAGTTTTCACCCCTGAAAAACAAAGAGCGTACAACGGCACTGTATTGAAAATGAACTAGAGGGTGAAATAAGCCTAATCCCAAATTTTTGTACAAATCGGTGCTGCATGAAAAAGTTGAGAGGTTTTACCAATTTTTCAGCTTCATTTTCTGAACGGGTAAAACGGATTTCGAAGCTTTTTTGTTACGCCATCTCCCGTATAATGTCGATATTTCTGTTTACTAGACAATGCACGACAAAGTTTTCTACTCTGTAGGGAAAAATGGGTGCAGAGTTCTGTCTGTCAGTTTGACTGATTGATATGGAAGCTTCAAAAAACAGTTGACGATAGAAGTTTATGAAAGAAAGTTTAGCCATTGTTTATGAAGATAAAGTTACTAGGTATATGGAAATATTATTTGGAGGGATGTAAAAATTATTCATCTTGAAAATTAATAAAGGATATTCAATCAATACTCGTATTGCATTCACGAAGTAGATTTTCCCATATTGCTTCGGAAGTTCCCTGATGTATTACTGAATAATACAATTCGGAACTCATTCTGAAATGAAACAAAACTATTCTGTGTCTGAAAAAATGTCAGAAAAGGTATTCTACTAGTCGTACCTACACTATAATTCAATGTTGTGTATTTGTACCTGTATTTGCATGTGGATCTCTCTTCTGGTCAATGCCCTTGGTTGATGAGGAGAGTGTTGTATTGACTGCTACCTAGGACCTACCGATTTATTCTTTAGCTTTGAGTACTCATCAATATTATCTTTATTTTTAGTGAAACTGTTTAAGTTGGGAATTTCATTCGCTCAATCTATCATCGTTTCTCTTACCAAACTATGATTTTTTCTGCATTATTAGTTAACCAGTTTCTGGGTGACAAAATGCCGACTCCTCTAATGGAGGTACCTGTTTTGTATGCACAGCGGTAGGAGATTCAGACTGTATATTTACCTATTAGAGAATCACTTTGTGAATGTGAACACCCAAATTATCGACACATGATACACGGCATAATGCGTTTTGAACTCGAGGAAAAGGTACTTCTCTTCGTCATAACTATACCTGAAAATATACTTGAAATTCATAAGACCAATATTTATTCATCAACCACTACCTTGATGGCTATCACATGGCCTTTGTTGATTCTATAACAGATGTTAAAGAAGTGTTTTATACAGGTGAAGGATTTATGGAATAACAGTTGATGAACATCATAGAAAAGAAACGGCTGGTTTATATACCGAACTTTTATTGAAGAATTCGTCACAATGTGAGTCACTGGAGATGATCATACATCACCCACTTTCACTTCAACATTTCGTGTATATAAACGATTCTTTTCAACTAACTAACTTGAGTGTTACCATGCATGGGAAAATATGTATTCCAGAGGGTAATTTTCAGTCTCGTTTCCTGATGAACTGGATAATAATAATGATAATAATACAAATGAATGTATTTTTTTGCCTGAGGGTAACTTGGTGACAAATCGTGACCAAAAGTCCAGATTTTTATATTGATTTATTGGCAATCTCTGTCATAGGGATTGTTCCCGAGATACGGTATACCGGAAGAAAAAATCGGCGGGGATTGTGAAATGTCAATCCCGGGATATTTGGGATCCAAAATAATAATATTATCTCTCCAAGAAATATTTCTATGAGGATATTGATATCTAGAATACCTCAGCAGCAAAAAATATATCATACGCCAGCTAGACGATAGAACAGGTTCGTTATTATCTAGTTGTAGTAGTCGCACACGTCATCCTAATTAAATTTTTTGAAATCGATATATTGTCAATTCTCCATAACTATGGATTGTTATTTCATTTTATTGATGTTTTAATTGGAATCAAATTTTTCATAGGGAGTTTGAACAGTTTTTTAGTGAAAAATGGATCCCAGGTTCGAAAAAAAAATGATCCCAGGTTTGAAAAAAAAATGATCCCCAAATCCTGATTCACAGATCCCGGTCCGAGATTACATTCCTTACTCTGATACCAATAGCTAGATGAAAAGAGGTACAAAATACATGTTAGAATTTCAAGACTTTCCCAGTCTAGGAAACCTAAAATGGACAGTGGTGCTGTTTTTGCATGGTACTATATTCGTCAACATTTTTGAACGCATATTTTGCACTATCCAGCCTTCTTGATATCTTCAAAACGGTTACTCTTGTTTACTGGTCTCTAAGTCAAAGTGATTCATTTATTTGATCTCTTTACTGGTGTCTTCATGATTTAATATTTTGAATTCAACAACGGATTATGTTTGTCAATGAAGCTGAATGATATCTTGGAGACGCATGCGATGGTCACCTTGATTTTCGATAATAAATTATTTTCTGTCATAAGTAATTGATGTTATTCTACTCTACCATGTGTGTACCATTTGTTGATAATGCATGTTCAGTTAATTTCGACTTATCCATTTCTCGTCTTCTCAAGTTGTTTTTATGTTCAGCTGTTCTTATTCTTGATGGCCTTGATGTTCCACCAATATAAACACTGCCACATACACAGGGAATACTATAAACACAATTTATTGCTTTATGTTTCGTCTAAGGGGGTTTGTTTCGTGTTGCAAGGGATCTATCACCTATAAGTTTGATTAATTACATGTGAACCTTGGATATAAAGATTCATCATTTTTATCTGAGGAATTTATTGAATATTGGTGTTTGCTGTATAAGAACTATTGGACGGTTTCATCAAAACAAATTCATTTATGATTCGAATTGTAATGTTAGTAACTATATTGTGTTTTTCATGAAAAAAACAGTTTCGAAATTAATCAACATTTCTTCAACTGGAACGTCAAGAAAAGACAGTTATCCATTTTACTCAAATTCCATTGTAAGTTTCACTGTGGGTTTCTTCTGGTTGATAGCCGCTAAAAATTATTCGATTTAAAATCGCCATGTTGCCAGATTACAAATATACCACCAACGTATCAATAATAATAATGATTTAAAAATATAACTGAGAATAGGGGGCAGTGAGGACTTCATTGCTTTTTCAAATGTTTGTGAATAAAAATCGTCCTTCCCCAGTTGGAAGGGTGTCGTTTTTGAACGAATAACCAACATTTCCGTAATTTTATTTACGTTGAATTCAGTTTTATTTATGGGATAAACTGAGATGTCTAGGAAACCCTGGTGTATCTAGTGATTCGATATTGTTTAGCATTTCTTGGCGAAAAACAATCGACGATTACAAAAGCTTTCTAATTTTTGTTTATTTTTGTCAATGAAAACTCTGAAGTTATTTCTTCGCAATCAACAGTGTTCGAAAGTCGATATAAGTAGAATAAGTTTTAAAGTCATTACTAGTACTTTTTCACGATGTGCAGAAGATTTCGTATTTTGTGTGGTCAGTCAAAATCTGGGAATCCAAATATTCTTCTTTATTCAGTACCTAAGGTAAGTACAAAACAAGTACAGGTTGTTAACGTTAGGTTTCCACGTTACATGCACGTTTTCTGAAACGCATTTGATTGGCTGTCAGGGCTTGATTGGCTGTCAGGGCTGTCAAAATCTCAGTAGGCTAATAATAAACAGTGGTGGAATATTCGGTTGCACATTCCTCTCTACTGAAAATTAAGCTTCATATGCTATATGACTGATCGTTATCTACTATAGCGATCTGAAGCTTTTGCGATCTCAGTAATCAAGCAATCTGTTTTCGCCAAGTTCATCCCAAAATTATTCAGGTATAAGTAGATACACCAGGGTCTCCTAGGCATCTTAGGATAAACATAATTCATCAACTTTTGTTTCACAATTTCCAAAGTTTTGCCGATAGATACATTCGGAAATTAATTATTTACATCAAAACTAACTAGAATATCCTGTGTTTTATTCGTTATATTGTTTAACTCTTCAAAAAAGTTAGGAACTCAGGTATTTTCGTGGAAAGAATAAAATTTGATGAATTTTTTTTCTCTTTAACTTGAAAAATGTAAATAACAACTCCTATGAAGGGAGTAAGATGAAAAGACAGAGAGCGATTGTGATTTTCTTTTGATTTTAATTTTTTCATAGGAGTATTTTCCATTTTTTTTATTCGAAGAAAATGTCAAAAAATAGGTAATAAATCGAACTTCAAAAATATAAATTATAAGAACTTGAAGCTTTTCCGTTTCATTTCCAGGAGAGAGAAAACTCAAAAAGTTTTCACCTTCTCAAAAAAAAACAATATTTATTTATTTGAACTGATATTATTGGATATAACCTCACATAGTAATTTTGATTAAGAATGCTTCATACAATATGCAGTTTGGATTTATAATCGATATTGAACTGAATATTTATATTGAAATACCGTCCCTTTAATACTAGTGCAATATATTTTTTTCCACTTTCGATATATTTTAGTACATCGGACCTATCTGCAATAGGGGTTCAGCCATTGATAGTGATCCATGGTCAATTTCTCCAACTATAAATCTACTGATAAATATGAACAATTGGAACTTTTGATGTGAAAGTTGAAACTGTTTGTAAAGATCAATTACAAGTACTTGTTTTTGTGATTGATTTCTTAACAATAAACTGAAAAGTGGACTCAAAGAGATACTCATAGTAATTTTATTTACAACCATATATTCAATGCTGTCATTACTAACGTCATTGAAAGTTGGGAAGAGTGACATCACACACCTCTACTTCCCGCCCTCATTTCATCTATTCTAGACTTCATCTGTCATTTATCAACTTCATCTGTCATTTATCAACTTCATCTGACATTTATTTATATTGGTGACAATTGCATACCCCGTAGTCACGGTTAACTATATATCTACTTGATTATTCTTAGAAAACCGCGTTCTTGGTGATTTGTCGTAAAATGTAATATTTTAGATATGTTCACAACGAAACAGAGATTTATTGATTTTAAATTAAATATGGTGGTTGTAAATAACACAGTATACACACCTCGGTAGGAATTTTCATTTCTGTCTCGGTTAACAAACTGATCTCACGACAGGGATGAATCACTCCCCACCTCGGTGTGTATTATACTATTACATTTTGCTATTTCTAGACTCTCACATGCATCGAGTATTCTTGTGTCATGCACATGCTCGATCAATTTTGTGGTCATTGTCTAGAGCGTGTTGGGATTTTTTTTGCAAAATGCTCTTTGAAACGGGTTCTGATAGCTCGTCGGCTTTGGCCAAATATGAAAAATATCCCGAAACGATTTCGTTGCAAACACCACAACATCCCCTGGCGAAGCTAGTACATGATTTATTCATTTCCTCGGCCGATTTCTCACCAGCAAATTTGTTTTCGTCTTCGGTCCATAAAGACGTGCTCACATATTTACGTGTTATTGAACAAATCGCAGTCGGCCGGCGTTTTTGGCGCTCTCGCGAAATGGGAAAGCGGAAAAACTGAACGAACTCTTTTCGTCGCATCTTCTTGTGCTTTTCCACGCTCGTCCGCCAGAAAAAGAACTCGGTTTCGGTGTTTTTTTGCAGTCGTCGAGGCAATCAAATGCGAGTGCCATGAGCATTCTGGAAGAGAATGGCTGGGGGGAAAATGCTTGTGTCGGTATTCGGGGGTCGGTTGGAACAATTCCGAGTTTTTTTATAATATTTTTGTTGTTGTTGGGATAACATTGATAGAAAAGTGATAAATTTTTTATTTATCATTGTATTCGAACTACACCTATTGTAGTTTTTAGTTCCTTGTATTGCAATGTAATTTTAAAAGAATATTCAATGTCAAAATTAATTAAAATTCCTCATTCCCTTTGTCAAGTTTTCTTCGACAAAAAGAATGGTCAAGTGTAATTCGGTACAATTTAATGAAAACAGTTTAGTTTATTCAATTCAACGGAAAAGTACGATTGTTAAAAACACAATTCTTTTATTTCATTTTCACAGATCAGATATACTCTTTCGAGAACGCGAGTGAAAAATTGACAAAGACGCCGTCAAAGATTTGTTTACAATTCTGGTTGCCATGCTTTCAAGAGTTAGGTTTCGTTTTGTCAAAGGTAATACCACGAGTCCTTCAAATTTAATCGATGAATTTTCATTTTCCACAAAAACTTTTTTATTTGGCAAAAGTATTAAAACAAACCGATTGATAAAATCACGAGTCCGTAGGACGAGTGATTTTATCTAATTCGGTTTGTTTGATTGCTTTTGCCTCAAAATAAAAAGTTTTTGTGAAAAATGAAAATTTATCGATCAAATTTGAAGAACGAGTTGTATTTGAAGAAATTATTTTTCGAACAAATAGAAGGAAGAACAATTCAATTGATCAGTATTTCATTTACATAAGAAGGAACGGAAAATAGGTGAAAATTTTACAAATTTGAAATGTCAAACAACGATGTTTGCCCTCTATGATCCAGAAGAGATATGATGCTTACGCATTGAATATGATAATGCCTGCCGACGATACCAAGAGATGGCGTCACACCTCTCATTGTACAAGGTTGATAATTGAAAATTTCTTATGAAATGAAAATCGCGCCAGGAAGAACATAAAATCATTCGTTATGTCGTTGTATCAAAATCTTCATACAACGGTTTCTTCTCATACAACAAAAAATGAATTGTATTTAATAAAAACTTATTGTACGCCATCCTAATTTGAGTTAAGGAAACCTTAAATATTTGAATGGGTCGTTCGCTATATCTCTCATAAAGTTGGGGTTATGAGCTATTTACGTATTTGAGTGTTCATTGAAATGTGTTATGTTATTATTACGCTGAAAAAGTTAATGACTATTAATAATAAGGTAACTCTTCATTCATGATAATTTATATACATATGAGCCAGTTGAATAGAATCGACGCAGTAAACCATTTAGTTTTGACAGTTCAAAGGTAAACAACGTTTTATCGAAACAATCGAAAGGACCAGGCAGTTTTATCGGTATAATACCCAATGATTGGCTAGAATAACCATAGAATAACCCGCTACTATTGGTTGAAATGGCAAAAACGTCACATTTTGACAAGTGAAATAAATAATCGCTGAAAAACTTAGGGCAAAGTTTTTTTCGTTGTCATAATGACAAAATCACGGCGGCTAATGAGATATGTTATACATGAATTAAATTGTCTTTCAAAGATAATTCCTGATATCATTGATTTCTGAAAACTTTTTCTTGAAAATTTTTCAGAATTTGATTGATCAGAATTGTGGCGTGCGTACAAGGTGATCAAGTATTTCATGAGTAAGTATATTTACGGGTGTGAGCAAAAAAAAGACATATTTGAATCTGTGTGAGTTTCATAAATCTTGCTGATGTCGACGGTAACAAAAAACTCCTCATATCCATATGATTCTGCATAATATACTGAATACATGGTATGAATGAAAGTTGAAACATCATTCATTTATATCAGAAACTTGTTTTTAACCCAATGGTGTGCAATTTCTTTTCAAGAAATTGTAGGTCCAAACTGTCGAAAGCTTTGGTGAGATCAAAGAGTAGTACTTATTTGTATATTAATTTCGAGTGAAAAATAACACATTTCTCAATATCATGTTTTGTTGAGGGTGATATGATCGCACTCCACTTGTCATTATTTGAAATTGAAGTGACTGAAAGCAAAAGACTGAACTGTTTTTTTCTCACTACAAAAATTGAAAAAAAAATTACCTGTTATAGATTGTGTGTTTTATGCAATGTGCTGTTAGAAATAGTTGAATGTAACTTCGTCCCTAACGAAAACTTCAACGGAACTCTACTACTGTTTATGAGTGGGTAAGATGAGGAAAGTCCAAGTATCCCTTAAATCACAATCCAAGATGGACTTGAACCTAAATAAAACTCAGCGAATATATGTGATGCTTTGGGTTGGACGAAGTATCTTGAAACAACCCTAGAAGCCGTTATGGAAATAATATCCTTCTTGAAGCGATCCTGATTCGTTATGCCCCGAATAGTGCAGTCAAAATTCTCTTTAAATAGACATTTGTCGGGAAGAGGTATTGTTTCAAAAACGAGCATAGAAGAGAAATGTCTGTGAATTGATTGTGGGAACGGATGCAAATTTGATTGACGACGAAAATATTTTTATAAAAATGAGTCCTTGTATTTGTTTTTGGAGGCAATTTTGGAAACGTCGTTTATCCAAAAAAAATGTTTTTCATCTGACGCAGCTAATTTTCGGGATAGATGAAAAGTATTCCGAAATTTTTCCTAGAGATCAATTACCATAACACCAAACTGATATTTTTGCACTCGACGCGCGTTTCGCTAACAAGGTTAGCATCTTCAGGGAAGAAAATTGATACTAAATCTGAAGACCAACGTTAGTTGTCTTGTTACCATTCATGTTGTTTTTACATTTTGCTATTTCTAGACTCTCACATGCATTGAGTAGTCTTGTGTCATGCACATGCTTTATCAGTTTAAGATTGCTTTCACCAATTTCGTGGTCGTTGTCTAGAGCGTGTTGGGCGACACTGGATTTTTCTACCATTCCGTATTTTATGTGTGCAAAGTGCTCCTCGAAACGGGTTTTAATAGCTCGTCGGCTCTAGCCGATGTATTTGTTGTTGCAATCTTGACAACTGATTTCATAAATTCCCAACTTCTCTGAGTTTTCTTATTTATGTTTTTGGGTTACCAAGAAGCTATTGTAATTTGTAAGACGTTTTGTATACGACTTTCATTCACTTACGAAGTGTTTTCCCAAATTTATATTTTCTTATTATTTTAATATTTCTGGATCAAAACCGTATGTCCTTTTGCACTTGTATATATTCCAATATTTATTCTGTATTTCTTGTAGTATGATAGAAATCCAACTGAACTACAAAGCAAAATTGTTAAATTCCCCATCATTGATTACTTGGAAACGCACGAAAGTCTCATTTACACAGAAAAAATTCAAATTACGTTGTGTTTGATCTTCACGGTTGCCATTGGGCTTGTAAAGCGCACCCTATCCATTAACGTGAATTTGTCACTGAACAGTTTTTATTATAAACAATCAAGATGCATAAAAACCCTTATGCGTCGACTCAAACCTGAGAAATCGTGAGTACAAATTCTCGATATCTCCCAATCTTGATTTTGAACGATTTTAAGTAAAGAAATACCTTTGAGAGGTTGCCAATGGAGGAGGCGCACTTTCTGAATCTGGTAACGTAACGTCAAATTTCATGCACTTCCGACGGCAGTTTTGAAGGTTACACTTTTAGTCTTGTATTTTTTTCCAATACGTAAACTCTATGTATGCAGTTCCATATTTTTCTCTTGAAGTTGAGAGTAGTAGAATGATTTAACTTGTTCTCTGTGGAGGAAGTATTTTCAGTTTCAGAACTGTCGCAATCCATTTTATTTCAAACTATTTTGAAAAATTATGGGACAGGAATAATTTTATAATATTTCATGCTCGACGTTTATTGACATTCAAATTATTGGTGGTCTCGGTAGTGTAGTGGTTAGCATATCTGCCTATCAAGCGGAAGGCCGGGGTTCGAATCCTCGCCGGGCCACCGTGCTGGGTAATCGCACGTTAAAAGGTAAGGCCTCGTTGATCCATTGCTCGCACAAGTTTCGACTTCTGAGGGTTGACGTTCGTCAGCTGGTTAACGGAAACGAACAACAATTTTTGAACAATATTAGATAGATGTTGTTCCGTTGCATAGGCAAATGAATAGTGTATAGTGTTTATGTGGGTATTTGAGACAGCAGTAGTGATGGAAAAAATTTTGACACAGAAATGTCACTTTGTGGCATGGAGATGACACTTTGCGGCACACTTACTTATTATGAGAAATAATCAAGTTTGCGAACGTAAAACTATACAGAGAAGCGTGTTTTGGACTGTGGTTGTAGAAAAATTATATTATCTATAATTTGTGGTGTTTATTTATGGATAAATTTGACTGGACTAAAAGAATATCGTCTGTCAATACGGTTTTTGTCAAGGTTTTCATCGGTGCGGATAGCGGCGTCCGTTCAAATCCGGCGGTCTTTCCCAAATCCCGGAAAACATCAAGGAGTGCATTTTCAGCTTGTATTCTGGCAGATGGGTTTCGATAAGCCGAGCCGGTTTTATTTGTTGTTTTTACACTGGATTTCGGCTTTCCTCTATCAAAGATTCGAGGTTACGAGTACACGTCGAGAAGTTCGAGATGGAAGGGGGAGATTTAACCGGGGACCTTATTGAATGGAAATTTATTACCTCATTCTTTTCGGATATCAAGACGAAAGATAACGTTCCGGAGAGTCTGGTGACGTTCATTTTATCAATATGAATGTTGCGGGTCGAGTTCTGGGAATTTATTCAAAAGGATTTGTTTAGCTGTGCATACTGATTTATGGAATCGGAAAAAATGTATATGTTGGGAAAACAAGTTCAATATCGGATCTGATGATGTATGTGCTTTTTCAGAGAATTAGGGAGTTCTTTGGGTGAGATATTTGAGAGTTGAAGATGGAACGATGACATTGTTACCTTTGGTATGAAAGTTGAGACGGGAGTTGGTCATTTATACAGGGTGTAATTCAATTGATGGCTAAAAATATAGGATATGATTCCTTTGGACCAATTTGATGAGAAACGTGCATATGAACATAATATGTCCCAAACCTGTTAACTTTCGAAATATAGTGTTAACATTATAAGAAAAAAATCGTTTTCTTATCATAACTTCAATACTGTCCTAGATGTTTTCATGAAATTTGACATGCACCTACTAAGCACCGATAGGCAGTTTTGATGTTGACAGTTTTTTAATATTTTTACCAGTGGTGTCCGTACGAGATGTTTAATGGAGTTTTTTCTGAAAAAAAAATGGCAAGTCATTTTTTTCGAAAATAAAAATTATTTTCGAAGTTTTCATATACTTCAAAGTGCAGAGGAATCAAGGCAGAAAATTTTATCTCTTCACCAAACTTTAAGAGATAAGTACTCCTGAGAGTTTTTAGAAGTGAACATTTTCAACAATTCTTGAAATAATTGAATAAAATAGTACTAGTTCATTTTATTCAAACATGTTTTCATTGATTTTCATGCATTGCAAAATCGTCAAAATCTCATGTGGTAGTTTAAATGTAAGATGTTTTTGTCGATTTTTTATTCAAATAAATAAATTGAATGAACAATTCAAAATTGTTTCGATTTTTTTACAAGAATACGAAAAAAAAATTCAGGACGTAAAATTGTTGAAATATAAATGAGGCTTTCAAATATGACTCCTATTTTTGGAAAGAGTAATGCCAATTTTTTTAGAAAAATCTCCAGTATATATCTCGTACAGACGCCGCTGGTAGAAATAAAAAAAACCGTCACATCAAAAAAAGGATATTTGTGCTTGGTAGGTGCATGTCAAATTTCATGACAATATTTAGGACAGTATTGAAGTTATAAAAAACGATTTGTTTTTAACTTCAACAACCTATAGCTTGAAAATAAGAGTTTTAGGACATATGTTCATGAGAACTCTTCCTCTCGAAATGAGCAAAAGCATTATATCCAATATTTTAAGCCATCAATTAAATTACACTGTATATCTCACAGTCCTAGATAGTGCAGGAAAGCCCCAAGGAAAGCACTAACTGAAGTATTGTTTCTCCTGTATATCTCTCTGAATGATGGAATATATAAGAAGTCCACCCTCCAGTTGTTGAGAGCATAATCTGAATTCACCAAATATCACGAGAAATTTTACATTGAACACCCTGTACATTGCGCTAAGTCGAACTCATAACTCCATCCAATCGAGCGAGACTACTCATGCGTGCCAAGTAGCTATGTCGGAGACATAAAAAACATAAACGTTAACACTGAACCTGTCACTGTTAATTATTACGTTCTTTTTTTTATCGTTGCAGGTTCGCAGAACATCCTGTGTTAGTGCCCACGAACTGGTTGTGGAGTTCAACATGTCTGCCGAAACGAGTTTACATATTGCGGTCTGCATGGCTTTCCTAGCAGCGGTCATCTCTTTATCACAAGGTGAGTCACCAGCAGGATCTTTAGTATTTAAAACCATTTTTTGGGTTTTTTTTCCTCTATGGGCGCCATTGATGATCATAAAGTTCTTAATTGCATGTCAAAAAAATGAGCAAAAACTACTTTATTTGCGGTTCTAGAGCGATACATAGTCAGTTTTTTTCAATACCCAGTATCTCGAAAAATGAAACTTTCGCGAATAAAAGTTATATAGCAACCTGCTGTTATTTTTTCATGCAGAATCACCCTCTGAAGCTTGTCGCACTTTTTCACCTACACCCTGTATGTAACTGCGATATCACGAAAAATAAAAAATTTTACTTCATTATTTTCTCTGCCCCTTTAATTTCCCCATATTGAGCGATGTATTCAGGGATTAAAATTTGAACCACTCTTTTTAATTTTCAAGTTCTTGAATAACATCAACTCGTAGGGTGTGTTTTGTATTCCCAACATTTTGAATTGTTCATCAACAAAGAAGAATTTTTTGAATTAATCATATTCCCAGGTAGCAGTAGGAACCGCTGTCGGTTGGCTGAATATTTCATTTCGTATTTTTGTTACGATTCGTTCGTATTGTGAGTTTTTGTAATACATTTTTTCCATCCTATTTCGAAAACGTATTCGGAACTGGATATATCGAATGATGGCGAGTTCACTGTTTACATATACGGAATAAAAATGCCGCATATGTTTGTTATATCAACGAAATTTACCGCCATTGTTGATTTTAAATTACTAGAGTAAATATCCCGAATATTAACCGGGAAGCTCATATTTATGGAAATATCGAGCGACGGTTCAAATAAACTGCAACTATTTGTTGTACACAAACTATTGTAATTCTTCCATGTAGTTCCAAGTACGTGAAATTTGTGTATAATGTGTATGTTTGGGCAAGATGCTCTCTTCATTTAATAGATCACCAATGTTTTTCCACTGATTTCAACTCTGTATTGGGTTGCCTATTCAGTTTTGATATCCAGGAAGTGTTTTCGCAAATCTACCAAAAATATTCACATTTCTTGTGCAAGATTTTAGAATAATTATAATGTGCGAGCTATAGAGGGTGTTATTTGAGTACGTGGCAAAAATCAAAAGGGTGATTTTTCGAGTAATTCTGAGACAAAAATTTCACTTAAACATTGGTCCGCCTGAATATCTCTAAAAAACCCTAGGCCTTAATTGGTGGATTTGGTCATAATTATAAGGAAATCATTATGTATGTATTATGCATTGAGCCGCTGAAATTACAACTTTTCTATCTTCATCTTTTTTCTTGTTCTTGCTTGGTCTTGGACTCGGTCTTGGAAAAAAAACAAAACGAATTACTTTCGTGTACTGTTATTTGTTCAATCATTAATAAAAGGCTCTTCATTGGATGTCCAAGAAAGTACCATCCGGTTGTTAAAGGTTTGTTAGTTTTATTTTGTTGTACTTACCAAGGACATATAATAAAGTGATTTTCATTTTTTTTTCATCAATACAGAGCAAGATACAAGAAAAGAGATAGAGATAAAAGTTGTGGTTCCAGTACTTCAACGTGAAAGAAAAATTGCAAATTATCAGTGGCGCCAAAGGACATAATGATCTCAATCTAGTTATGGCCAAATCAGCCCCTTGATACCCTGAATACCACTGCTGAATATCAAGAAAATCGGCTAAATTGTTGAGATTTTCAGGTAAAAATGATTTTTTTTACTATGTTGACACCCTGTATCTTGGAAACGAATCATTACCAGAGCTATTTTTGTATGAACTTCTTGTCTCAGAATCACTCAAAAAATCCCCCCTTTGAATTTTGCTATGAACTCAAATAACATTCTATATAATGGCATTTTCACTCGCGATATGTATAATAGCTTTTCCACTACTAACACTGAAATATCAACATATTGTTTGAAAGTTTTTTGAGGAGGAATAAATGTTCTGGAATCATTTTTTCGGGTTTTCTCTCAATCTTTAAGTTCTTAAAATATCTGCTTTTAAGGCAAAATGCGATATATGACTGCAATATCAAAAAGATGCCAAATTGAGTGACTACTTTGTCAGTTACGTACGGTTACGTATAATATTTTTATGTATTTGAAGAGACTTCAACTCATACCATCATTGAATATAATTTACAACGAAATCTTCATATGAGGTGCCGTTTGGGTCAACAGTGTTTTTGCAAATATATGTAATTTCATGTCAATATATTTATTACCTTTGGCAATATTTTTATTTTGTTTTCCGATATATTTATTTTCTACCAAACATAATATATTTACGTTTTGAGTGTCACAAATAGATAAAAATGAGAATGCCCATATATTTATAAATTCGATCTATTTTACGTCGTCAAGAGATGACGCACTGGCGGCATTTTGTTTACGGTCGAGTATTTGGCAACATTGCGAAGTCATTATTCATAAAATAATACATGGCCACTCAGGCAGTTGTCATGTCAATAATAGTTCAAATACATCTTCGGTTTTTCGGGTAAGGGCCGTGTACTGGAATTTTGACTTCCGGAGCTTTCGGCTACATCTGCAGCAGCCATCGACTGGTCGTAGTAAACTCACATAAAGTTCAACTAAGACCATGCCGCTGAAGATGGCTGCCGCAGCTCCGAAAGCTCCGGAAGTCAAAATTCCAGCACACGGCCCTCAAGCCCGAAAAACCGAAGATGTATCAACACCGGCCGTGAAAGCCTACATTCTTTCAATAGTTCAAATGTCGAAGGAGTTGGTGCCGTGGTTTCGCGTCCCAGGTTCCAGGATCCTTTATAAAAATACTTATTTCGCGATTCGACAACTATCTGGAGTGCCTAATTTGAACTATTAATATTATCAACATCGACATGACAACTGCCTCAGTCACTGCCATCTATTAGCCACTCTATGTACTAACAACTTCCCCATGTTGCCATGTACTCGACCGTGACAAAATACCACCGGTGCGCCATCTCTTGACGACGTGAAATAGATCGAATTTATAAATATATGGGAATCTCATTTTTATATATTTGTGACACTCAAAACGTAAATATATTACGTTCGGTAGAAAATAAATATATCGGAACACAAAATAAAAATATTACTTAAGCTAATAAATATATTGACATGAAGTTACATATATTTGCAAAAACACTTTCGACCCAAACGGCGCCTCGTATCCTCAACTCTCATTCTAGAAAAGTTTAAGGTATCCTACCCCGAAAACTACACTTTTTCTCGACGAATGTCTGATTTTCTCTATCATTCGAAACTGGGACTTCAATCAAGCACACATAAATAAAATAGCACCTGCCGTTATACATTTCCTGTTCCACACTACGCTTTCTGAAAAAGAAGTGGATACACACACACGCACACAGGAGGGACGGACGAAATGTGGTTCATAATGACATGAGGGACTTCGCCTTGGGAATTTACCCCGGAAAATTTTCCGGCCTACACAAAATATGCATCAGATCAACACGATCCAAGAGACGAATTTGATTACGTAAACAGTTCAGCAAAACAGCATATCGTCAAAAATTTACCGGGGTTGTGTTGAAAATGGTAAGAACTTCGGTGAGAAATCGGGATGGGATTGATCTCCCAACCAGTAAAATTGTTTTATAATTTCATGGTGCTGCAACCGTTTTATTTTGTTGTTATTTTATAAAAACTTCCAAAATGCTAATAGATTATATTAGACGACCTGTGAACACAATATAGTTGTAGGCAATAATAGTGTTTTATAAATTCATCATAGAAACGTTTATAAAATAAAATTAAAAAACCGTTATAAAATTGTCACGAAATTATCACAGAAACGTTTCGACAACTAACTTATAGAACATATTTTGCTATAAAAGTCAATCGTTTTGAAGCAGTTTTATAGCACTTTTCTGCTAGTTTGTTATGATCTTTATAAAACTATTTGAAGCTTATTTTATAACTTCTTCCTGTAGCTTTAATGAAATTATTCTATTGGAATGCTTTCAAACACAATTTTGTTTTTATTACCATATTGTCACAATAATGATAATTTCCCAACTATTTTATAGTATGGTATATTCCGAGGGGGAAACATCTTCTTTAAATCTTGTACACCTAAAAATATTAAGTCATTTGAGTCATCGTTTTAAGTCTTCAAGTCTTTGATAGATTTTAAATCTTGTACAGATTTTAGCTAGTTGTTTCCCCCTCGTTATATTCACTACAATTCTAACACAACAAAATAACTGTTATACAATCAAATTGCTTCCGCGAATGTATATTTGCTGTCGCCAAGAATGAAATGCAGCTTTCAAGAAGAACCAGCTGTCATTGATTTTAGAGGTCAATGAAGTATAATTTTTGAGTTTTATTTGACAAGTGTGCCCCAATAACTTACCTAAAGCCTAGTATCGACACTGCGAGGCAGCTCGCCGCGAATGCCTCGTGGCGAATTCTCGGCTTTGCCTCGGACTGTGGATACCGGGGTTACTCGCCTCACATTGCGAGACGCGAACGCCTCATAGCGAGCAACCTCGGTATCCACAATCCGAGGCGAAGCCGAGCATTTGCCACGAGGCATTCGCAGCGAGCTGCCTCGACTGTCGATACTAGGCTTAACGCATGATGTCGTGTAATATTGGTCATTGAAAAAAAAATTAAGGAAAGTGGTTCGTTTAGACGAAGGCTGAAAATATGTAACGATAATATGATGTTCAGTGATAGGGGCATCTCTGTCGTTAATTTTCAATAACAGGTGAATCAAAAAAATCAACTAACAATATCATACAGTAATAGCTTCAGACTCAATTCGAGGCGTGGGTGTTCCATTAAAAAAATTTGAAACTTTTTGAGTCATTCTGTTTATTGAAAATACTAACAAAACACTTCAAAATCTCCCACGTAATACATAGCGTTTACATTTTTTTCTCGCTAAAAACAGGAGAAGGTTAATATAATGATTATAAAATCCGTCGATTTGAGTGTAACACCATGTATATATACCCTCAAACTACCATCTGAAAGCTCCTTCGAAATTTAGCCTTCATAACCAACGAGAGAAGCTTCCTAGCCAAAAGATCCTGATAGATAATACTTATATCCAAAGTATGTGAGAAATCCCATGCAATATCTTCATATAATCACTTTTGTAGGAATCTATAGCTTTGAAAGTAGTCCGACTCTGCCGCAATACCATCACTTCCAGAACTCAGCATTTCTTAACACTTTTATAGAAGTATAGTAGCTAAAATGCGTTAAAATGATTGCTATCGATACCAAATTATTTTATATAATGACGCCATTTTAAAATGATAGCAATCCGGAATACCGACATTAGATGAGTTGAAGATATGAAATACCGCAACTATAGTGATATTTACAGCTGAAAATTACATGAATATTATAAGTTAATATTATTTAGAACAAACTGAGTTGAGTTTGCGAGTAGAAAATTGATATTTTGACAGTGTAAATTTTTGAATAATCGATATTTTTTTCCAAAAATATTCTATATATTCTATTAAATTTCTACTTTTACTTGTGTTGTATATATATATATATATATATATATATATATATATATATATATATATATATATATATATATATATATATATATATATATATATATATATATATATATATATATATATATATATATACAAGCTGAATTTTTCTGGGTTTTTATCCGTTAGGTATATTCTAATTTGTTCGACGTTTCGAATTCCATTTTGAATTCATTCTCAAGAACTGTGAGACGAATATCTGTCCATACCGTCCTGGTCAATCACTCCCCTTACGAAGCAACCAAGCAAGAGCAAGCAAAGACTTCAATTGTCTGTTCTCCACGGAAACTGGTATTTATAATGACTCTCCTCAGTCATTATCCGACTGGGTCCGATAT
The DNA here is from genome assembly GCA_032362365.1 of Zygogramma bicolorata. NCBI lineage: Eukaryota > Metazoa > Arthropoda > Insecta > Coleoptera > Chrysomelidae > Zygogramma > Zygogramma bicolorata. The sequence goes on from JAVJAQ010005172.1 coordinate 4,366,010, forward strand.
TATGGCTGCATCCTGCCCATCCAGGTATTATGTAGAAATTGATGTTTTCACGGATCTTCGATATACAAGCTGAATTTTAATATCGGACCCAGTCGGATAATAACTGAGGAGAGTCATTTTAAATACCAGTTTCCGTGGAGAACAGACAATTGAAGTCTTTGCTTGCTCTTGCTTGGTTGCTTCGTAAGGGGAGTGATTGACCAGGACGGTATGGACAGATATTCGTCTCACAGTTCTTGAGAATGAATTCAAAATGGAATTCGAAACGTCGAACAAATCAGAAGATACCTAACGGATAAAAACCCAGAAAAATTCATCTTGCATATCGAAGATCCGTGAAAACATCAATTTCTACATATATATATATATATATATATATATATATATATATATATATATATATATATATATATATACATATATATATCCGGGAAAAAAGTAGTCACTTTTTTCATGTCAAACTTTTTTCCCGTCACACAATTGAATTTTATAAATTTTTTTTAACTATTCTACGCGGTAATTGTTTTCTACAATGGAAAGAGTTCATTATATCCCTCTCGATCGATCGATAGAATGTTAACACCCCTCTAGGAGCATTCCAAGTCTCGCAATCGTGTCCATTATCATTTTCTCTTCTCGGTCTCTCGAATGCGTGTATTTTTATTTTTAATTTTCTCTACGGGCGTCTATAATAAATTTTCTTCGGCCCGAACAACTGGGGAATAATAAGTAAGATGTTAGTGTGGAGCTGGGAACTATCCGTCTTTGTTAATTGGATAATGGCGATTCTCGAATGTTTCCGGCGACCCGATCGGCATTGGCGTACGTGAGAGGATTCGGAGAGTTGTGTTGAGGGGGAGGACGAAATGGGTGCGTACGGAATGAAGTTTATAACGGCACAATTTCCAGTGTCGATTTTTTATAGAGTTAGATAGATAGATAGATAGATATTTTTATTGTGTTAGAAAAAATTACATTTTCGTCACAAGGGCTCGGCCTAGATGCTAGTACTTAACTAGGTTTCTAATGGAACATTGAGTAAAATTTAAAATTATTGATTTGTTACAGAGTTATACAATTTCCTATATTAAATCTAATTGCCACCATTTGAACAGTCATTCATTCAAAATGAAAGATCGCAACTTCATAATATTCATCAAGGAGATTTTTTATAGAGTTAAATGTGGGGTCATGGTGATGTAATTCTGAAGTGAACAGTCGTAAAGCGACCAATAGTATTATGAGGGCCGTTTGGGGAATTTTCGATCTTTGGGGTAACATCAACTACAACTATTCCTACTAAGTCGAGTATCTTGATGCTAGGATTTACGATCATGGGAAAACCATGTGAGATCGATTGTTAAAGGTGCTCCCCAGAAATTTGGAAATACTTCACTTCTCGTCAGCTTCTAATGAAGGATCAGATACACACATACTGAACCTAATAACACAACAGAAAAAACACATTTATCAAATTCCTTGTTCGTTCGTTCAGAAATATTTCGGTCAAACGTCAAGGCCTTTGGAAGTGCGATGAAGTGAACACAAGTTGTACATCAGGAAGAGACATATAGGTAGTTCTAAATTATCAGAGCCTATTCCTACTACCGTTAGAGATCACACAGTGGAATGTATTGACACTAAAATAGTGGCAATACAGAGTAATTGCTAGAAACGAAAATTGAAAGAATCTTCTTTCTGCATGCCGCCTGAGAAAAATTGCAATTATTGCGAGAGATAATCATGTTTGCCAACTGGAAACTATGCAGAAAAGTGTGTTTTGGGGTGTAGTTTTATAAAAAATAATTTTCATTGAATTTTGAGAAAGGAAACGGATTTTGTTTCCGTAACATATATTTGTTAAAAATAGGTACATTTTCGAATGATTGGTAACTAAATGTTTCATTATTTCAGCTGCATAGTGAGCCTGATCTTTTCGAATGCTGAAAAAATAAGAATGTCCAATAGTCTAGAAAAGATATTGCTAAAAAAAATGGTTAAGGCTTTCGCGGCCGAGGTTATTAGTATAACTAATTCTCTTCGGGCTTGAAGGCCGTCGTTTTTTGGAATTTCTTCCTGACGTTTCGCTTGCGCGAGTGGCCAGCTTCTTCAGAGGCTTATTCATCTCCGATGATGAAGTAGTTATACTAAAGATATTGCTACGAAATATCCTAGCGCCAGCCCTGTCCCTCATAAACGTAGAATAATATAAGGGGTTGAGAAGAGAACCTCATTTTTCCAGGAACTCTTGTACGCGCGGAGAATTCGATTCACGTCATCGAGGCCTCTCTCGGAGATTCTCCAAAGGCGTACGCAGGTATATAAGCAGACACTTCATCGCGGAGAGTCAGTTATTCAGCAGAGTTTATTCAGAGCAGAGTTATTCGAGTAGTTATTAAGATAGTTATTGGGATAATAGTTATCAAAGTTTTTAGCTTAGTGGAGAGGAGGTTTTACAGAGGTTCAATCGGAAAGAGCTTTGGTATTGCTAAGTGAATAAGTCGAAGTAGAGAGTTTATAAGAGTGTTTTACTACAGAGCGTTGGAAAGTCAGCGAAGCAATTTGAGATTTTGTATTATATTGTGTTGTGATAAAGAGTTGTAATAAAAGTAATGAAGTGTTGATTGAAGTTTTAATCAACGAGCGAAAGGAATTTTCTTAACAATATTGACCACAACCCGAACACATCGGAGCAAGCATTTCGTAATACTTGAACAGTAGACATTTTTTTAATGGCCATATCCACCATTTAATTCGTGCCACGATACCAATGAGAGTATTTAAATTCGCCACACAACAACTCTTTATCCAATTATAGTTCGCTGGCGAGAGAAAGACCCAGTTATCGCCGAAAAAGATCTATCAACTGTTGACCTATCATTGTGCAAATAAATTAATTAATTGGTGTATATACAGATGTTTTCCCATCGCGTCGTTCTCTTTTAATGTGCGTCGAGCATGCGGGCGTTGTTGAACAGTTGAACGTTTAAAGTGTTGAATGTCGCCGGTGATGAATGAATGAGTGTCTTTGTTGTGTGCCGGGAGAGGTCGTTTTTTTTCTGACGGTACTTTCGCCCGGCAACAGTTCAAGAGGATATTTAAAATGAATCTGATGAAGGGACTGGAGTTTGTAAATCATTCCGGAGCTTTTGATTTATGATATTGTGGTTGGGAAGTGAAATAAATATGAAACCAAAAGGCTTATATTATTTAATGAGCTGGAACAACGCTAATGATATAAATGAAAGAAACAAATAAATGGAGTGATATCCTTCTTACTTTCTGGTACGATTTATGATTCCCAGTTGTTCTACGTGCTTTATATACTTATTAGGATCAGAATGATCTGATCGTGTATAGGGTAAGGTGGCTATATACTGGTGTTTTCACTCCATATAAAAGATTGTCAGCAAATCAGACGACCGATCTGGCCTACTTGATCAAGAATTGATGACGTAGACCATAGTAATAACTCAAAAAAATCGTCAGGTATCGTCACTCACGCAGTTGAGATGACAGTCATGTGCACGTCCTGTGTTGCCAAGTGGCTATGTCTTTGCGAATTCTAGTGTATGTGCTGAAAAAATAGTTGATTGTTGATATTTTCATTTGAGCAATATAATATTGTGATCTGAATTCAAAAGCTCGGTTTGGAAGTATTTTTACAATTCAGCCGAATATTATTCACGTTAATGCGTGTGAGCGAATAGAAGTGAGAAATGTGATCAAATTTAATGGATGTGTGAAGTGAGAAAATGCCATTTTTTCTTGTGAGTGAAATGATTATTTTTTATGATCTTCTGGGTTGAACTGAAAATATCTACACACATATCACTGCATTTATAGAATATTCAGAGCGCGTTCACACTCTAGAATGTTGTTGCCGGCAAACTACTCTTGTGGTTTTTTTATAATCACTACGAAATTTTTAAATGGTTATTGAATATACTAGAACGTGGGATTATTCTTGGAGGTAGGTCATTGAAGATAAAGTTTGTTTTCGTCAGCCTCAGAATAATCTCCTGTTCTATTCTCTGTTCTAACCAAAAGTGACCTGTATTGGCAACAACGTGTTCAATGAATCGAGTGATCTCGAAAATTTTTAGGGATTTCAACCACAAGCGCACCCTTGAGGCATAATTTTGAACAATTACACCCTGTCTTCAGGTTTGTCTGAAACAATATCGCAATACTGAAAGCACCAGTAAATAGCCATCTTAGTATAAGGTAAGTGATTTTCCTCTTTTAGTGTACCTCCTGTCTATATGAATTTCCCAAAATAAAATTCTGTGTTCTTGTGAATCTGGGGATTTCATGATTTAACGAAGTATATCTCGGTAGTGTAGTGGTTAGCATATCTGCCTATCAAGCGGAAGGCCGGGTTTCGAATCCTCGCCGGGCCACCGTGATGGGCAATCGCATGTTAAAAAGTAAGGCCTCGTTGATACATTGCTCGCACAAGTTTCGACTTCTGAGGGTTGACGTTCGTCAGTTGGTTAACGAAACGAACAATTTTAGAACAACAATATCAATCTTTGATCTGGGATTTCATCATCTGGCATAGGATTCCTGAATTTCATTAATTATTTGGAGATCTTTGCTTATATTTCCGGATTTACATTTGGATTTCAATTGGATTGCTATCTGGATTTTAAGATTCTACCCAATGTATCTGAATTTTGTCAAGAACCTGGGAACTTGCCCTGAGATTTGAGGAAGTATATAAACCCTGTTGTTGCAATTGATGCGATATTGTTTGGAATTTTATGGCGATTGAATTGATGAAATTCTAAAGACTTTGTGTCAGCATGAAGACATGAGTGATAACCAAAAGTAAAAAGAGCCCATGGGTAGTAATCTAATGTTGGTTTCACTGGTTATTTCGACAAACATGACTAGAAATAGATAAAAGAAGATTCTGTACCTGAAAAATTTCTACTGAAAAGTGGGGATAACTAACTTGTCACGAGTTCCATGATGATTTGGGATAGATAGCGTTGTTGGAATGGTGAGTCAGCAAACTTTCAGTGTCTCTCAGTACACGAACCAACATGTTTTATTCTGCCGTGTGATCAAATTACCAATGCACCTAGAAAAAATAAATCTGATATTTAGATGTCAGGAGTAACTATTCGCACAGAGTCAAGTGTCTCTATGCTGTGAATTACGATCGGAAAGAATTTCTCATGGAAAAACCATTTGAGATCGATCGCTAAAGGTGCTTCTGCTTGGATTTTTATTTCGTGCGAAAAACTGCTCCACTTTTCGTCAGCTTCTAATGACGTACAAGGCACAGCTCTTATAGAATACAGTTCTCATGTTTGGAGCTCGGCACCACAACATTCATTGAAACTTCTTGATTCTGTTCAGAGAAAGGGAATCCGTCTTGTTGGTGATTCTTCGCTCACGAACTCGCCTACTTCGTTGGAATATCGTAGAAGGGTCGGAGACCTTTCTTTCTTCCAGAGAAATGTCCAGTCGAACCTCTCTTACCCAGAGATCTTGTTTCAATAGACCGCAGGCATGTGACGTCACACACATCAGCCTGCTGGACAAATAAATCGTATTTCCATAAACAACAATGATAATTCATTGAGATTATAATTGCAATTCTAAGATACAAAATGTATGAATATACCGTTGCCCGTTTCAACTAATCACTACTTAAATCTGCTCTTCTAGTTGCTTGAATTCACAACATCTCTTTACAGCAAGAGGATTAATATTCTTTCTATTCTCGAAAATAGACGGGAATCGATGGGTTGAAATTTCACAATCGCTCAAAATTGAGTTATTACCGGGAAAAAATATTTTGAAATATGACACAAATGCACAATAAGCATTTGCAGATCCGTTTGTTTGTCCAGCAGGCTGGATTTACAACTGTCAGATTCACTGTCGTCTGTCAGATATGCCTGCGGTCTATAGAACAGCTGAACTTTGAAACTCTGAGGTTTTTCCTGAGGCTCAGAATTAAAAAAAAATCAAAAAAAATTCTAATTCGTATCTCGTATGTTTTTGATTCACGCGGTGTTCTTCAAATATTACAGGGCTTCCCTTTCGCGTGATTTGTACATAAAAAAGTGATCACGGAGATAAAACCCACCGACCCAATCGTCAAGCCTCATGTGTCGAACCTTCGTCTTTATATTTGAGTTATACGATTCTCGGGTATCGAAAACACGGTCCCGAAATTGCCATTTCGGCATTAAGCATCGGCCACCGAAGTGTATTTTACAGATATTACTTGTCACATATCGGTTGAAATTCATGAACCCGACGGAGAACACCGCGAAAGTTTGTTCGTGTTTGTAGAAGATTTCGGGCTCGTTTTAATATGGAAATTGGAAACTGTGTTTGCTCTCGGGCCGTTCGCATGCTAATCTTTATCTCGTTGAGAGTTATCTGATGTATTAAAATGATGTTAAATGGAAATGAAAACAATATTCATATATGCGCCAGGCTCTGTAAGCATTTCCTCGAGGGTGTTTGAACCTCCACGCTCAACAATTCTGATCCTTATCAAGTGTAGATCCTGCAAGAAATGAGCCTCTTTCATGTAGATTTCATTTCTGATAAACCTGAACGAACATTGTGATGGAAAGAGTCAAACGCCACTAAGCTGATCATAAACCGACAAACAGCAAAAGTCTCCATATGCGGGAGTCAATTTATTGTCAGAATTGAATTCATGCGGATAATCCCGGCTTGTAAAAATTGCGAGCTAGAATCTGGCCATTTAGATTTTTTATTTTCCAGAATAATCGCTTGAAATGTAATATAAGATTCTTGTGGTATGGATAGAGTGAAAATCATTTTGGTTTGATTTTGTCAGTAAATAAAATGATGAATAGAAATAGGAGGTGATTATTTTTCTGGTTGATGAGATTTGTTACGAACAAAATACTTGAAATAATACCTAAAATAAGGGGAATATTGTAAAGAAATGTGATAACATTACAAGATTGAGGGGAAAACTGGGCTTTATACTCAAACGAATTCAAGGTATTATCTATATTTATAATGATGATAATATTATAAAGAGACTTTGTTTGTGTGCAGGTGGTAAGTTTTTCATTTTTCGGAATAATCGCTTGAAATGTAATATAAAGTGCTTGTTGTGGTATGGATAGAGTGAAAATCACTTTGGTTTGATTTTGTCAGTAAATGAAATAATTATAATTAGATATAGGGGGTGATTATTTTTCTGGTTGATGAGATTTGTTAAGAACGAAATACTCGAACTAAGGGGAATATTGTGAAGAAATTATCGAGGTATTATCTATATTCATAGTGATGATAATATTGTAAAGAGATTCGTTTCTGACTTTGTTTGTTTGTAGGGAGTAATCTTCGAAAATACTGATCCGATTGCGAGAATTCCTTCACTAACAGAGAGCTGCACTATTGAGGAGTAACTTGATAGACTTTATCTACACCCGTACTCTAATAATACACTTATATGCCCACAACCCGTTTTATAATGAAATCCATTACGATACAGATTTTCATTACGATACAGATTTTCAACCAATAGAAACCCATTATTTTTCAATCAAGCATGATGTGCAAGCTTTGCATTTTGACGTTTGTCAGGTCAAAAATCAGTAGGTATGGAATTTTTGAAGAATTTACTCAATTTTCGATAATCGAATGAAAATATCTTATAGCAGTGATATATAAGAATTTCCAGCGACTCATCCACAATGTCTTAGACAAGAAAAAAATACAATCGAAAGGATTCTGTTTTTCATTTGACAAATGCAAGACATATGTTTTTATTTTCAAACTAATCGAATGAGCTCTAATGGCCGAGTGGTCAACCGCGAAGGCGGTGATCAGACAGGTCCGGGTTCAAATCCTGAACTTGGCAGAGGTTTTTTTTTTCATTTTTTTTCTTTTCATTTCTCATTGTTGTATTTTCGGTGGTTATACCATTATTTATAGTTTTGTAGAATTTTTCGAAGAAATACGATTGATTACCTACTATTATTGTGTTCAATATATATACCTTATAATATATTATTTCAAGTTCTTCATTATTTATTGGGTGTAGATAAAATAGCGTATGCAACTCTAATGTAAGTAATGGTTATTAATAAACTCGAATAAACCATACGAAACTCACCTTCGGCTCGTTTCGTATCCCGGTTTATGCTCATGTATTAATAACCATCATTACACGATCGTTGCATAATATACTAATATTTTATTACGATTGAACATATAGACGAACATAATGTTTACCAAAAATGTTGGTATCCATTAGTTCTACAAAAAAGTCCGTGGTTCTATGTAGCTATATTATATTTGAATCACAGCTAATGTTTTTTCGTTAATCTATATACAGCGTGACTCACGGTCGATGATAGGTTAGACGTTTCTGGAAAACGCAACGCATTATTTCTCTGGAAATTTCACCTCTTACATTTACTCACCTGTTCTATCGATCCAAAATATTTTCAGCATTGCGGCGTTGCCACTTCCATCAAAAAGGCCTAGAAACTTTATTTCTTAAGTGGAACACCCCGTATTTTAATACGTTTTTGGAATCGCTCTAGTATTCTAATACTTTTCTGTTAATAATGTCCTATATCTATCTGTTTCTGTTGATATCTATCTCTATCTGTGTAAATATGGTCCAAAACGTAGCTTTAATTGAACTTAAGTACATCAGTACTCCCAATTCATGAAAACTTCATATTATGATGATAGTTTGGACAAACTCAAAATATTCAAATAACACCAAGAAATTGACTCCATATCATACAGGGCGTGCTAAAATTACTATTATTTCCATTGTGCATAGAAGTGGTCAAAAGTTGATTTTTTCGAGTGAAACCCCCTGTATATTACTCGATAAATTGAAAGATGGTGACAAATGCTTTAAGATGATATATCATGTCCCTGTACCTGAATCGTTAAGTTTTCTTAATAAAGTCGCTTCTTCTAGAAACATTATTTTTTTTGCAATGGAATTATCAAGCTTATAACAGTATGCGCTGTGTCACACTTTTTGTGACCCCCCCCTAGAAATATTTCGTCACAAAAACTAAGACCCCCCCCCCCTGCTGAGTATGGTGAATTCTAAATGATAGTGCACAAATTCTGAAAATTAAAAATATTTATTTATGGATGGCCACAAATAATGTACAAATTTTACATAATCAATAACACAATGAAATAGTAAAAAATCGCTTTATTTTGTTTCATTTGTATACTGAAATACAGTGTACTGTAACAAGATTAATTCGCATTCTTGATTGAAAATTCATTCGCAAAGATGGAGTCCCTATAGATTTAATTAAAAAATCTGACGAGTTCGGGAATTCGTTAGAAGATGTCGCACATGTAGATTTCTACCAAAATTTACTGAAGATTTCTTTCATATCAAAATTTTTCAATTTTCGTCAGAAATCTACTAAAAAAGTAGATTTCTACCAAAAGTGGTCACGCTGGCTTCTAGCGCTCATGTCAAAAAATAATAAACGGCGAACGTCACGTTACCGTATACCCCCGTCCCCCCTTGTCACATCTTGTCACACTCAGCCAGACCCCCCCCCCCCTTGAATGCGAACGTATTTTATGAACGGCCCCTAAGGATACAAAATTATTTTCTTAACTATGACTCAAAGTTGCCAGGAAACAACTGTACCAAAAATCAGTCATTTCTAGGTGAAAAGTAAGATTTTGTGGACCAATAATACATGTGGGTGAAAAACGGGGTCAAAGTTTGTATGGGACAGGGTGATTTCTAGGTCCAATCTACTTTGACTTTTGCAGAAATATTCTCTTCAATATAATTGATGGTAGACGTGTTTCGTATTTTATTGGAATTCATCGACTAACGGAGTAAAAGAAGAGGTTTATATCATTTTCAGAGCCTTGCAATCAACCTGATAAAACTCCCTACTAAGAACTACACATATAAAAATAAATAACGCCCAACAAAGTGTGGGTACGGTCAGCTAATTGATATACATTTGCTACCTGGTACCTGTCCAAGTAACCTTCATCTATAATTATTGATTGTTCTCACCTTTGGGAACATGTTCACAGAAACTTTCAGCTTCTATAAAACAACGAAGGTCTGGCCGTCGCAGTCTCTTGCTCTATCAAGATTAGCACCGTTTATCTTGATCTACTAGTGTGGAAGTTTCTGGTAACCAAGAACGATCCGACATAGGATATCTGTCACGAAGCAAGGAACATAATTCAGTTGTAGGTCGGATTAAACTTTCAATATACCTAACCTAACTTCTAATCGGTGCTCGCCGAATGCAATATCCCACTAATAATCATAGTGCATTAATTTCCACGGCTAACCCGGATTTAGCAGAATCAGCTAATGCGATCGATTTTCCCAGTCTGCATATTCAGATAACAATTAGCATACTCGTCGAGCAGCTGTCACTCAGTATTAGAGATGTTTCGTGGAACCAGATATGTATAGATGCGCTGCTGTTTAAACAAGACCTCTGACAATAACATAATCCAAAGTTCGGCCATCGACGATATTCCTCTTCAATGCGGAGGGCAAACAATCCCTTCGCCCTCAAGAGCTGAAACCGCAGCAAAATAATAGGAATCCCTTGGTGTGAACCTTTCTCCAGCTTTTCTGATTGTGAAGAATCCTGGGTCGGAGGAGAATCATATTTGATACACAAAAAAACCATTGACTCTTGAGAATTTTTGGGAGTAATTACACAAGTGCTTCAAAATTACCGAAAATTTTCCATGAAAGCATTTTGTCTAAAAACTGCATGAGTTTATTTTCATATTTTGTCGAAGGAGCTCGACTCAGAAGGAGAAAGGAGAAGGGCTCTTCTAGCAAAATATGAAAATAACCGAATGTATTTTTTTTACTGAAAACATGCTTGAATGGAAAATTATCAGGTTTATTTTGATGCACGAGTGTAATTCGGTAGAATATTTCCGGAGTTGTTGTTGTTTTGTTGTTCGTAATTCAGTATTTATGCCTGTCAAGATGACGAATGTACATTTTAACAATCGTTACTATAGATACACGGACCGAGCGGGTATTTTTTGATACCTACCGGGTATTTACCAGCCCGAAAATGTCCCGCCGGGAATTTATCGCTGTAATTGATCGAAAATGTCCCGCTTCATATGGGATTTTTAACATTCGATGGAAATACTCGGAGAAATTTGTTCACAGGTGGATCTTAGATGAAACATGCTACGGGAATTGTATATAGAGAAATTGGAATTTCAAATTAAGATCGCAGCGCCACATTCAAGAAAACTCCAAATAATAAGCACCATTTGTTCCGTAGTTTTCTGGGCATTGTAACCTACCACAATCTGAAAGAATTTGTCTGAAGAGATAAAACGGATCGGCAACAGGTATAATGTTAGAAGAACATTCAAAACAACAAATACTCTAGGGTCCATACTGACACATACTAAACCAAATAACAAGTGAAAACACAAAAAATTGTATTCATCGAATTCCTTGTTCGTGCGGTCAAAAATATATTGGTGAAACATCTCGACCATTGGAAGTGCGAAAGAGTGAACACAAGATGTAAATCAGGAACAGACAGATAGGTGGTTCTGAATTATCAGAACACATTCTTACTGCCGATGGAGATCACACAGTATAATGGAATGACACTGAAATTATAAAGAAAGAGAGCAATGACAGGAAACGAAAATTAAAGGAATCTGCTTCCATCATGCTGTCTGGTGAAGAATGCTTATCTATGAGTTCGCTTAATATGGATCGCGGATGACTACCTCTCCTGAAGGACAAAACGTTATGTCAAATTGGAAATATTTGACAAATGTCAATTACCAAGATAGCATACAAGAGATATTTGGATTTGTACAGGAATTTGCGTATCAGTTTCGAGAACGGAAACGGATTTAGTTTCCGAAACGTTAACGATAAGTATTTTCATATATATATATATATATATATATATATATATATATATATATATATATATATATATATATATATATATATATATATATATATATATATATATATATGTGCAAGATGAATTTTCTGGGTTTTTTTATCCGTTAGGTATCTTCTGATTTGTTCGACGTTTCGAATTCCATTTTGAATTCATTCTCAAAAACTGTGAGACGAATATCTGTCCATACCGTCCTGGTCAATCACTCCCCTTACGAAGTAACCAAGCAAGAGTAAGCAAAGACTTCAACTGTCTGTTCTCCATGGAAACTGGTATTTATAATGATTCTCTCCAGTTATTATCCGACTAGGTCCGATATTATTGATGATTATATCGTCAGCCGCTCTCTAAGGTTGTATCCTGCCCATTCAGGTATTATGTAGAAATTGATGTTTTCACGGATCTTCGATGTGCAAGATCTTGCACATCGAAGATCCGTGAAAACATCAATTTCTACATATATATATATATATATTATTTCTTATTATTTTTTTGATAGGCAAAATTTGAGTTATACGAGAAGTTGCTGACTAATTGGACTTGTTCTATCAAGAAGGAACTGTTTTTCAATAGACGCATCAACTTTTCGGGGTGGACTGAAAATCTGCCCTTCTACACTTGTATAGATTCTAATATTAATTCTAATTTTTTCTGATTGTGGTAGGTTGAAAACCCAGAACACTACGAAACAAATATTGATCCACCACAAAATAATGACGTTCAATGAGTAATAAGCACCACTTTCGCGTTGTTTGAAGATTTCAAATCGTAAAGTTTTGTAAGCGACCATTACAGTTTTTAGTGTTTTTTCACTTTTTATGTGAACATCAATAGATATTCCGTTTACTCGGCAATACTAAAATTTAGGCATCAAAATAATCTTCAAAACATGAACGATGTACGACAATGGCGGAAAATTCCAATTTTGAGTTGATTGTCATCTTTTGGTATGATGTAGTAATCAAGTGTTATCAAGAAATTGTTTAATCCAAGATACGACGTCGGTAAGAAAAATGAAAGGCCACTATGACACTTTTTTAGATTTGATCCAATTCTATATTCACGATATTGTCGATACGGCTGTCTCTCAAGTGAGATGTGTACATGCTACATTTGAACTTAGCAATTCTTCAAAGAACTACGCGTTTTTTATTATGTTACTAAGCAGTATTGTACCTATCAATTTCATTGAGATTCTTATATTTGTGTTTGTGTTTACACCTATTATTTTGTCGCATTTTATAGTATTAATTCAGTCGATATATATTACTGAGAAATATTTTACCTATTATACCTGTTGTATTTTGTTTGGACTGATAAATTTTTGTTTTATGATTGTATTTTTGTATATATATTGAATAATCTTTAGCTTTATTGATTTACATTTTATATTATATTGCTATTGTCATTTACCCATGCACGAGGTTTCTACCTTTCATGGGTAAACCAATATTTATTAATCATTTGAATTACTTTATTCATCCCATTTTTTTTGTTACTGTGCGGTCCATTAAATGTGCAGCGAGTTCTTTTTTCTATAAGTTGCACAATAGAAATTTTGAATACCGCCAAAATTACTGTATTTTCGATAATTTGACAACTAACCTGAAATTGGCAGTAATCTGAAAAGATGAGAATCCAGGTTGATTTCACAGATATGATTCGATTTGAGAATAAATCATATTGTACAGGAGAAATTACATTTTATCGAAAAATAATGAAAATCAGAATAGGAGGCCATAACATTCTATTTAAGTGTAATATTTGATTCTAAGCTTTCTTTCCAAATAATATTTTATTGTATCTCTTGATAAAAGGTACTTTTTCCTTGCGAAGACAGCCAGAGAACGTACATAGGACAGACGAACCGACGAGTATCGAACAGATCATATATATAGATCCTTTATTTAGTCAACGACTAATACATCAATGATACAATAAATGACTTAAAAACTAATTAATAAAATATGTTTAAATATGATGACCCATACAGTCAATAAATAAAAATAACGTGAGACACTAATAACATATAAATATATAAAAAAATAACATTAGCACATAAGAGACTCACACATATTTAAATAGTTAGAGGTTGTCACTCAGATATCGCTTTAGATTATTCTTGAAGGCCACAAGTGTAGAACATTGTTTTATGGCTAGGGGAAGTTGATTGAATATTCTCAGTCCTTTAAAAAAATACCGATGTCTCTGTTGCTTTCTTTGATACCATCGGAATCGAAAAATCATTTCTGGATCTTGTGGAGTAATTATGAACTTCATACTTGTAATTTACGATATCTCGTAGGTATGAAGGAGCATCGCCAGATTTTATTTTGAAAATAAATATCAATGTTTGATATTGCCAATATATTTTAATTGGTAACCAGTTCAATGTAATCAACATATTCTTTATTGGAGTTTGTTTGGAACATTTCAAAATTATGCGCATTGCACGAATTTGCAATTTTTGAAATCGATTGATTTCATTCTGGTTCAATAAAAATAAGACTGTTGCACAGTAATTAAAATGCGGCAGGATGAGAGTATTATATATCACCGTCAACGACCACTGGGTAAGAAATTTAGCACATCTATAGAGATAGTTGATCTTGAATGAGTATCTTGATAAGTCTATTACTGTCATCACATGAATAATATATAAGGGTGTCATCAGCAAATAGGTGTATTCCACATTCCCCCGCTACTCCAACTATATCATCAATATAGAGAAGAAATAGCAAGGGACCAAGAACACTTCCCTGCGGGACTCCACTCTCACATCCTATCTCATCAGACAGTATACCATTCAATTTCAACTTTTGTCTTCTATACATACGAACACGAACTTGCTGTACGTAATTCGGACATGACCTCGACCCTCTTCAAACATCACCACGAGACCGGACACTAAATTGACTTCAGCAACACGAAGACCATTGCCAAAACAAAAACACTCCAGTCCAGAATAATCCGCCAAGCAATAGAAATTGATAACGCCCTGAAAACCTTAACAAACGAGACGACTCGCAAAAACTCCCCAATCCTTGGAAACCATTACTGTCTCTGGTCCGATGCCATTCTACATATCGTCCGACCCTTCTATGGTTTCAATGAAATGTTGAAACAGCTAGTAATCGCAGTCGGCAAGCTTGTAAATATCGCAAAGGACTACCAAGTATGCGATTGAACAGGCGACTGTCGGGTTCCTATCTTTGGGTTGTTTGCGGAAAAAATAATGTAGGGAACACGGTAGTTCAATCGAACAGTTGATATTCCGCATGAGTCGATAATTATTTCCCACATTTGTGTATTGCGGAACCGTTCAAACACTCCTGCGACATAATCCCAGCCGGTGAACCGAGCTCAGTCCGGCCATCGGCGATATTCCTTTCCAATACGAAGGGCAAACAATCCCTTCGCCCTCGAGGGCCGTATCCGAGGCAAACAACTGGAATTCCCTCGGCGTGAACCTTCAGCGTGTCCTCCTCCTTCTCGCACTTCTGATAAAGCATCGACTGACGTCCGCTCGAAGAACTTCCAGAAGAAGCGGAATTATTTATGGAACTCAGAACTCGCTTCGTGACAGGGTTAAATTCGCAAAAGAACATTACGAAACACCGTTCGAGCTGAGATATAACTACGGCGCGTCGTTTTGAGGAAATTTGTAAAAGTTTTATGAATGTCGCAGTCCCGAGTTCGCCGATGACGGAAAATTGTCGGTGAATATTTCAGGGTTTCTCTCGATAAAAGAAATGATGGCCGGAGAAGACGGCAAAGTTTGCTCTGTGTTGTAATTAGTCTCGTGACAGCGTTCTCACGGTTCCAATTTGGAGGATCGTCTCTTCTCTCAAGATGACCAGTGGGATCACCGGTTGAAGCCAACATTTACATGGAATGATCCCAATTGGTACAAATCAAATCAAAATATTCCTTATTGTCTGAAGATTTGCATCTTATTGACAAAGTACAAAAAATACAAATGTAGATATAAAATAGTATTAAAAACGTAAATATAAAACACTAAAATGTAAAATAACAGTCAAAAATAATAAATCAATTAAAATTATTCTGTAAAAGATTCACTTAAATATTCCTCCAAACTATAATAGAGTCTGTCAACAAGAAGGTGCTTTACCGCCTCTTTGAAATGGATGTTGCTCAGATTTGCAGATCTTATTTCTAATCGTAAATGATTGAACAATTTACCACCATTATAGTATATAGAGTCTCTGATTAGATTCGAAGTCGGGATAGGAAGTCTAAAGGTATAAATGCTATTACGAGAAACATATGGAGTAGAAACAGAGTTGAACTTCGATCAATGTTTATAGATAAGGCAAACCGTCTCAAGGATAAAAAGTGCGATGACTGTCAAAATTTTATTGTTAGTGAACAAATTCCTGCATGATACTCTGGGTTTGACTTTACAGAGACACCTAAGTGCCCCCTTCTGTAATACCAAGACAGAAGAGAGAAGGGGTGAGTTGCATGCTCCCCAAAACGGTATTCTATATCTTAGCTGAGATTCAATAAGAGCATGGTAAACGGTTTTCGCGATATGGAAACCCAACTCATTGGAAACCACTCTCACTGCATAACACCCGGAGGAAATCTTACTCTCAAGTTGTTCAAGGTGTTCATCAAATTTCAGCCTATTGTCAATGGAGACACCGAGAAATTTTGTGTGTGACTTATTTTGCAATGTGGCAGAGTCTATTGGAATTTCTTCAAGCACACATTTGAATGATATAATATTCGTTTTCGATGCATTTGAAGATAGTAAATTGGCATCGCACCAGCTTTTCACCTTCTCCAAGTCGGATGATATTATCTTATGTAGCTGCACTGAGTTTTTTCCTTCCACAATATCGTTGTATCATCCGCGAATAGAGTGAAACTACCAGATATGTCGATCATAGATGAGTCATTTATATACAACAAAAACAGAATAGGGCCCAACACAGAACCCTGTGGTACACCAGATTCAATGGCCCTGTTCTCCGAGAGTTCCGCTGTCCTCAACATTTGACTCCGCCCTGAAAGGTATGATTCAAACCATGTGTTCGTCACACCTCTACATCCATATTGATGGAGTTTTTTCAGTAGAATTCCATGGTTGACGCAGTCAAATGCCTTCGAAATATCACGAAAAATTGCGGCGGCTTCTTCACCAGACGCCACAGTCTGAGAAACCCTGGTTGGTCAGAAGATTTTCTGAGCTGTCACATTCAAACAAGGGGCATTCAATCGCTGGCGCCAAAATCCACGATCAGAAAGGAGATTCCAGTATGTCAACGCAAGAAATAGGTGGGGTGAAACAATCGAAGCTGCTCTAGAAGTATTTGATTATAAAATTCGTTAAAGACATGTTGAATGTCAAAACGGTTCTCATTCGTTTTGGTCATTTGCTAATGCTGACGCTGAAATTCTCACTTCTCTAGTTTCTTTCCCCATTCAACTGAAGAAGATGGATCACAACCCACCACTGCTCAACATGAGCTAATATATTTGTTGATGTTTGCCGGAAATTTCACTTTAGATTCATCGGGAAAAGAACCCCCGAATACAGTCTGAAATGATTTTTCACCAATAAAATATAAGAAATATTTCAATGAACCTAAACAAGGCTTGCGGATCTGATGGAATCCCAGCAATTGTTCTTGAAGTATGCGCCCCCCGAATCGGAACCGGTTCTTCGCGAATTGTTCAACTTTTACTATAACTTGGGGGTGTTTCCTGACTCCTGGAAAACAAGCAGAGTTCAGTCAGTTCCTGAAAAAGGGTAGAAAACTTTACTTTGTAATTGAAGACAAAGTGCATTGTTCTCTTTGATTTCCAAAGTTATGGAAAAAGCAAAAAATTTGAAGCTCGTCAAATATTTGGAGAAATCAGGAATAATTAATGATCGACTACGGATTTCGCCATCAAAGATCAACCAGTTACTTTTAGGCTTATGTTTTACATATTTGGCAGCATTTCATCAAAAAAATTCGAAGAAACGTTAGCTGTTGTACTCGACATTTCAAAAGCGTTTGATCGAGTTTGGCATCGGTGTCTCTTTTTTAAACTGCCTTCTTATGGTTTACCTCCTAAGTTGTGTGCTTTTTTTGAGAGTTTTTTGTCTGATAGGTCTCTACACGTGGTTGTTGATCAGTATCGTCTGATATTCTCTCAATAAATGCAGGTTTTCCACAGGGTTCAGTTCTGGGTCCCACTTTGTTTCTGCTTCATATCAATGATTTGCTGGAGAAAACCACTTGTTCAGTGCATAGTTTCGCGGACGACAGTACCTTTCATAGCAGTTTCCGTCCCAGAGAGTGGAAACATCGCATACTAAACAATACCTAATACAGCAATCCAACCTCCATCAATTCACGAAGCTGGAAATCGTCAAGACTTTAGAACGGGCAGTCAATCTCTGCACTACCAAAGAAAGTCTCAACAAGGAAGGATCTTCACAAGAAAAGCTACTCGAAGAAATTACTGGATCAGACATTGGCCTGGACGAACCTACAGAATGACAAGAATATATCAGAACAACAAGGTTTTTCCATCCCCTTCGTGAGAGGTCTTTTACAGAGGGTGGAGAAGATAGAAACCAAATACGTCAATATCTGTTTTCGATCAGGGAACACAATACGCAGCCAGCTCACGAAAACTCGACCTGAATAAAAACAGCGACACCAACAACTGCGTTTACCGGATACCATGCGAGTGCGGCAAATCCCACATGGGAGAAACCAGAAGACCATTGCAAGTGATAATGTGCGAACACAAAAAAAATACAACAGGGAGAAACAGCAAAATCGGGAATAGCGGAGCACTTTTGAACAAACCACAGCATCAGAAACGTCTGGAGCCGAGGTCACATATAGGGAGGAACACTGGTTCAAACGATAATTCATGGGAGCATTGTCAACAACGATGCATTCAGTCACCAAGGCATTAAAATCGGAATGTGCGGGAACCACCCATCCAAAAGATGGACCAAATTCGGCTTGACGAACGAGAACCTTTTTGCCAATACGATACAAGGAGAAAAAATTCCAACTACTCCAAAAAATACTTTTTTCAAGAAGAAAGTTGAAATGGTACGTTTTGAATGCAGTATTTTATGGTAGGTGAAAGTTTGTTTGCAAAATCTGATGTTCATCATCAGAGATTAAAAACAAATTGCCACAAAAAACAATAATAATTGTAATACCTTTAACTCACACTCTAGTTGAAGCGGTTTTTGATATTTTCCTCGTGATAACATTACTTCACGAAACTAATTAATCACTCTGATTCTTGGTAATTACTAGTTGAAAAATACATAAAAAAACGTTGAAACACCGAACGACTCCATCACACACAAGTCATAGACAATGGCGAATAAAAAAATGAATTATTACTGTCGATAAAATGGAGGTGTGCGTGTACGAAGGGATTTATTTTTCCGATGTTATCGTTTCCACCACAGACTTTCTCATAATTAATCAGCCGGGTTAAAGTGTTAATGACGCCATTATACGGGGTGAGTGAAACGACATTTGTAGATGTGCATTTCTGTAATGGTGGAGTGTTTTTTGAAAGCGTTGGACTAGTGGCACTGACACTTATTCAATCGATTCACTGCAGGTTCTCAATTAGGCTCGATCCCCGGTCACGGTACAAACTTTTCTGGCTGAATATATACGTTTATTGCCAATCACCAACTTCGGAAGGTGGAGTCGAGAGTCTGTTTATCGAATACATTAATCGACCGAGTTTTCATAGGTTTTCCTATGGATGAGATAGCAAATGTGCTACCAAAAAATCACCAAGTCGCCCTCTGCCCGCACTAGTCTCTGCCTTTCGAGCACATTCGTGAGAGTGTTTAGTAAGCCGAAAATGTAAGAAAAATAGAGTACGTATTTTTCTACTTCCACAGGAGTCATTGTGAATCAGTGTAGAATCAGTTGCCGAAGACGTATGTTTGGGTTATAGGTTAATTGTCCTACTTATCAAAGCATCTCTTGAATTATGGTTACTGCCTGCTCCAAGCTCAATTTGAAGGGATGGTTATGAATACAGTGGCGCCCATAGTGGTATTGTACTGAAGGTTGCGATGTAGTCTGAAATTTGGCGCAGGTAGAACAACTTTCAGTGCAAACTGAAATGAGACATGAAAGTTCATCCTGAGAATGAAATGACAGATGATATTGGCAACAATTTCTTCACAGAATGAACATACATATTGTTGCACAGATCAGCATGAGTGAAGTAGTCTGAGCAAATGCTTGTGGTAACATTTTTTGGATTGAACTAATACTTTTGTTTGTCAATGATAGCATAAGAATGCAAAATTTGCGTGAACAAGGCCGCCTTATAGAAAGCTAGCCCCTCACAAACAAGTTTGACAATTCGTTATGAAGTATTTGAAATTTGAATGCATTTGGAAGTTCCTATTACCTCCAATTCTATATCCTCATTATCCCACTTAGTGTTTTCCTGACGTTTTTATTGTTTATGTTGGTATTGTTGAGTGACTTTTTTTAACTTTATTTCTTTTTCTTTTATGACGATACATTTTTTCATTATACAGTGTCACCGATAAAGTCCGCATCAAATGGGAAACTTTTTTAATTGTCGTTTTATGTGACATTTGATTTTGACAGTAGATTTTGCTTAAGAAATGATGTCAAATGGCGTCTACAAAATAGGTCACGTGATTTCCTTAACCTGTCAAAATTGACATTTAAAAAAAGAAACATCGAAAAATTACATTATTCTTCAAAATATCCAAAAATATCAAAGGATAAAAACATTTTCTTTTGTAATTTTATACCCACACACCAAGTTTCAAACCCATAATAAATATTTTATATTTTCACTATTTTTCCGCACTCCTGCTTTATCTACTTATCAAAATTTAAGCACACCTGTACTAAATTATTTATTTTAACTAAACTCGTCACCGAATTTCTTTTTTTGTAATATAATAATATTTTAAGAGCCTCTCTGATTTTAAAAACAAATTTTGAAAAATAATAGTTGTCAAACTTGATGCAAAGTTCATCTAGTTTCAACGGGGCTTTCAAAACTATACAGGACTTGAGTTTTTTAATGAGCAAATGGCCTCACAATATGAATTAGAACAAAACGGAACATTAGGAAACAATATCTTAGAGTGTTTATTGTTTTTTAAACAAAAAATATTTATTCTCAATCAAAAGGAACTGAAAATGAACGTGTACCTATACCTAATAGCAAAAAAACACGAAAAAAAGACTCACGACATTAAATACACTACATTCCTGTATGTTTTCCATCGCGTTCTATGCAGATAATTGTCCTTCTTGATACATCTCTTATTGAGTTGCTGATACTCACTGGGTTAAAATAGAGTTTCTAATAACAGTTTCTAGGTGATTCACGTCACGAAAAGGTCTTTGTTTATAAACGATTTGTTTTAAGTAACCCCACAAGAAAAAATCTAGTGGGGTTAAAGCTGGCGACCTAGGCGGCCATATTTCCTTCATATTTCGCCCAATAACTTTGCCCCTGAACATTTCTAATAGTTTCTCTTTGACTTGTCTTGAACTATGAATAGGAGCCCCGTTACATTGATACCACAGACTGTGTCTTATTTCAACCAGCATATTGTCCACTATATCACTGATCTCAGTATTTAGAAATTGCAAATAATCCTGAGAAGTTAAATTGTGTCTAAAAAAGAATGGTCCTATTACCTGATTATTCAAAACACCGCACCACACATTTGTTTCAAATGAATATTTGTCCCGACATTCTATCACAAAATGAGGATTTTCCTGAGCCCACCACCTACAATTCTGGGAACTGACTACGCCGTTCGATGTGAAGGTAGCTTCGTCGGTCCATAGGATGTTGTAAGGAAATTTTCTGTTTTATTCTACTTCTCCTTGGTACCAGAAAGAGAAATCTAGTCGAGCATCAAAATCTCTTTCCTTTAAGGTATTTATAAATTTGGGTTTGTAGGGTTTGAATTTATTTTTATGTAAAATTGCTCTTACGCTTTATCTTTTAACGCCAGTTCTATCTACAATATTGGTAATACTTGATTTTCCATGTTCGATAACATCCAGGCAGACAGCCAATTGAACCTCATCATTATTGCGTGATGGATTATGACGTTTTTTAAAAGTATTTTCAACTGAACCAGTCAGTTTGAATTTTTTCAAAATCCTACTTACAGTGGATTGCTGTACATGTCTACCAGGATGTCTTGCGTAAAAAATATCAGCCACTTGTCGATGCACTGTGTTTCCACCACAAATTAGCACAATTTCAATTTTTTCTTGTAAAGATAACATATTATTTTAATTTTCATACATTACATTGAACTAACGGGCATTAATTTATTCAGTGACAGTGACGTTTTCTAAAACACATTATGTAGTTTCATATTTTTTCACAGCCTACCCAGTTTTTTAAATAAGTGTTGTTAGCGGAGTAGGTAAATGTAAGTACTATGAGTTTTTTTCTTTTATTGAATGGGCTTCAAGAATCATGAAATGATGTTTCCTAATGTTCCGTTTTGTTCTAATTTATATTGTGAGGCCATTTGCTCATTAAAAAACTCAAGTACTGTATCGTTTTGAGAGCCCCGTTGAAACTAGATGAACTTTGCATCAAGTTTGACAACTTTTATTTTTCAAAATTTGTTTTTAACATCAAAGAGGCTCTTGAAATATTATTATATCACAAAAAAAGAAATTCGGTGACGAGTTTAGTTAAAATAAATAATTTAGTACAGGTGTGCTTAAATTTTGATAAGTAGAAAAAGCAGGAGTGCGGAAAAATAGTGAAAATATAAAATACTTATTTTGGGTTTGAAACTTGGTGTGTGGGTATAAAATTACGAAAGAAAATGTTTTTATCCTTTGATATTTTTGGATATTTTGAAGAATAATGTAATTTTTCGATGTTTCTTTTTTTAAATGTCAATTTTGACAGGTTAAGGAAATCACCTGACCTATTTTGTAGACGCCATTTGACATCATTTCTTAAGCAAAATCTACTGCCAAAATCAAATTTCACATAAAAGATAAATGAAAAAGTTTCCCATTTGATGCGGACTTTATCGGTGACACTGTATGTGGAAAATCTAGTATCCATCTATTTAATATATAAAGTAGTTGCAGCAGATAATTCATTTCTCAGTGACGAAATGGTTGAGGTTTTCGTGGCCGGGGTCATCGGAGTCAATCTCAAGATGTATGAGCCTCTGAAGAAGCTAGCCACTCGCGCCAGCGAAACGCCGGGAAGAAATTCCATGAAACGACGGCCTCCAAACTCTATCAAAAGTAGTGATGTTTATTTATCATTGTTGAAGAAATATTATGTTTTCAAGACATATTTCAAGAATCGAAGATAGTTTTAGGAATCCTATAACCAAATTGATGCCAGCCCTCTGTAATGTTGTGCATGTATGTTCTGAACTCATATTATGATTTTATTTTTGGTTGAAGAATCCTCTCATCAAATACGTCTTTTTCTCTTCATGTGTTTCGAAATAACTAATGAAACCAACATTTCACTGAATATTTATCTCATATATAAAATGTCCCATAAGAGCAATGCAATTACCGAAAACTTACAGCGGTAATTGCAATTTATCAAGTCACCATAACAACACATTTGAATTAGTGATGTACCGAAGGTTCGGCTTACTTACTGACTCCGGCCATATCCGGCCAACCGGCCGGATGTACTGGCTCCGGCAATAAAGGCACCGGAGGCAGGCCGGAGGTATTAGTTCATTTTAAAAATAAATGAAAACTAAAAATGATGCAAAACTTTATTTTACATGTTATGTAAACAAACAGTCGTAACTGCTTACTAGTATTAAAAATTCAAATGGTCAAGATTATGGTGTATAACTAATAATTTTCAGCATTTCTTGAGTCAATTTATTTCTTTTATCTTCGTAAATGTTTCCCGCTTCAGAAAAGCTTCTCTCTGACACACTGCTTGGTGGACATGAAAACTACTAATTTGCTGGTTTGGCCAAATCAGGAAACGCGTGCTGGTTATCCTTCCAAAATAATGAAGGATTAGATTTTCTATCGTTCAATGGAAGGGTTTAATACGCCGAAATTTTTTGTGATAAATTTTTGTTTTTTTTTTGTCTTGGGAATAGCTAATGCATCGCCTGATGATGTGCCTGCTATGTTTAAGTTAGATTTCGATGTCGATGCTGATTGAGCAATTTCTGAGTAACAGTCGAAAATTGATTCCCGTTGCCTCTTTGAGGGAGGAGAATCCCCAATACTCAAACTTAAACTGTTGCTGGATTCACTTGAATATCAATCATTGTATTGTTCATCTTCTCGAACAATTGACAGCCTCCGGCCTACCTCCGGCCTACCTCCGGCAGTAACTTCGGCCAAAGAGTGCCGGAGTTACTGACTTCGGCCTCCGGCTGAATTCCACCTTCGGTACATCACTTATTTGAAATCGTATCGCTAGACGTCAGTAAACAACACAAATAAATGTCAGATAGACTTCAAAAATAGAAAAACATTTCGCGTTCAGGTGAGTACTCCATACAATCTATAAAGTATAAATGAACAAAAAATGACATTTCTTTGAGAATTTTCTTATTCGTGAAATATTCCAATGAATTAAATTCGTGCATAAAAATGACCAGATAATTTCGCATTCAAGCGTGATATCTTATGCAAATTTCATTCGGTTATTCTCATATTTTGGTAAAAGAGCCCTCGTCCTTCCGACTCGGTTACTTTCGCCAAAATATGAAAATAAACTTGAAATTTTTAAATATCGTGCTTTCTTGCATAATTGTCGGTAATTTTTATGCACTCGTGCAATTATAACCGAAAATTTCATACCTCTACTTTTCAACCAAAAGGATATCTCAATTTTGACTGTTCGAAAAATAAACATATCATCTAAAATCCTTGAATAATGTAGACATACCTGTGAATAATGCAAAGTTCATTTCTACCAAATTTAGTGACCTAAAATCATGAAAGGGTGATGGACTGAACTAGTACCCTTCTGATTTTTAGCATTTGATGTAACTAAAATTGGTAACTTTTTGCATTTAACGAAATATGGTAGATATACCTACGTTTTTTCCAAATTGCGTCATATTACTACTAAAATTACTAAAGGGCGATAGACTGGGCTGGTACCTATCTCAGTTTTAACATTTGGTTCAACAAAATTTGGTATTTTTTTATTTAACGAAATTCTTATATGATCAAAAAACGTATGTTTTCACGGCCTCTAGAAAATTTCTGGGAATGATTTGAGCTCTTGTGATATTGAGAGTGAATATTTCCACCGTATGTTAAAAAGCCCATATGAAGCGGGATATTTTCAATCAATTACAGCGATAAATTCCCGGCGGGACATTTTCGGGCTGGTAAATACCCGGTAGGTATCGAAAAATACCCGCTCGGTCCGTGTATCGATAGTAACCATTGTTAAAATGTACATTTGTCATCTTGACAGGCATAAATACTGAATTTTAAACGTCGTTGTTTTAAATCCGGAAATATTCTACCGAGTTACAGTCGTGCATCAAAATAAACCTGATAATTTTCCATTCAAGCATGTTGTCAGTAAAAAAACTGCATCCGGTTATTTTCATATTTTGCTCTTTCGACAAAATATGAAAATATTAGACATGATTTCATGGAAAGTTATCGGTAATTTTGAATCACTTGTGTAATTACTCCCGATAATTACCCATTACTAATGTCATGATGTTGACAGAAAGTCTTTGACATTTTATCTATTTAATTCATTTCTTATGTATTACTGTCCTGTCAGAAAAAAAATTGTGACCGAATATCCCTCGAACATTGATAAAAGGCTCATAATTTTATCAAAACATCCTCAAGCACGTGAAAGTCAACCGCATCAGGATTTTAATGCATCTCTCTTACACATGATATTGAGATACAAGGATGTTTGAACTTTGCTCACTTATTCAATAAATTAACTGACCGACTGTGTTCACCTCATTGTAACAATTCACTGGTACAAAACGACATTTTGCGCACGTGTCCGTCACGCAAAAAAGGTTATAGAGACGTGAAAATCGTTGGTTGTATCGCTGAAAATCTCAGTCGAACCCGTGTTTTGTTTCGTATTCATCAATTTCGCAATGTCGTGCAGAACAAAAACCCCGCTAGTCCTACCTTTTACGGCGTGCCGTTTTTTTTTTGTATTCCGATAACGTATTTCACTTACAGACCTCGGCCAAAGAAATTAATGAAGTAAACCGCCATCGATCATACACCTGTCACCATTGTTTTACTCGGTATTGAGACATTTAGCTTACTTTCGGGTTTTCAGCTCGAGATAAGGGCTTAATGACTGAGCAGTCAATTTACCGACTTGTACTTCGAGTGAGATTTGAGATGTAGATGGAAATTCTAATTTCCGTGAATGTATGGTTGGTAATGACTTGGTTATTATGGAGTTACTAGCAGGTGAATTTTCATGTGACGTAATTGGTTGATTGGTTTGAATTTTCATACTTTCTTTGAACGATCAAGTTTCCTTGATTTCTCAAGGTATCTCCCACCCTCAATTTTCTTTTTTATAATGGTTACGAAAATGTTTCGGACAAACAAATTATAAAACTGTATTCCTCTCAGAAATATTTACAATGTGTTTATAAAACAGCTATGAGTAGTAAAATGGCACCGTTTTATATAACATTATAGTCTTTATTAATATTTTGTCAAGCCTTTTACAAACACTACAATCTAGTTTTATAAACATTTCGACCGATACTATGAAAGTTTTCTGAACCTCTTGAAAAGTAGTTTTGTAAAGACTTCTCTTACTGCACTTTCATAAGAGTTTTTTTAGTAGTTTTGAGTAAGCGTTATAAAATATAATGCAGCCTAAAAAGATACCGATAAAATAAAAAAGTGTTAAAACTGTTTTCTTGAAGGCGCAAGAAGTAATTTTGTATTTGACACTAGGAAAATATAATAGATATGTCACTAACTTATAACCAACAAATGGAAAGTTTGAAATCATTTTAATAATTTCCCTTTTGGACTTATAAAACTGTTAAAGACATTGTTTGTGCTTCGAAGATTGATATTTTTACTGCAAATGGAATATATATATACAGGGTGTATCTAAATAACACCGAAAAATTCAAAGGGGTGATTCTGTGATGAAAATTAATGTGAGTGTTTGGTATAAAATTTTTTGAAAAAACCCTCCCCTGCAAAGTTACACCCCTTCGAAAATTAAAAAAAAAATTGGTTTTTCTTTTTCATTTTCCCTGTATATCAAGCTAAAGACACGAAACTTGGTAAACATTATCTGTCAATAAGAGTACACTTTTTGAAATTTTTTCAACCCTGAAGTATGCTTAGAAGGGGTTGATTATTTCAACCCCTAAGATATTTTTTCTTACAACTTTTTTTTAGATGAAAATTTTTTCTTTAAAAAAGTATGACTGAAAAGCTCAATTCATTAACTAACTTTTTTAACTCTACAAGTTTTTTCTAAAACTTGAGCATTCACGAGAAAGAAATAAATAAGCTCATGTAAAATAGCATTTTATTGAACAACAGCCAACGCAATTCTATGAGGAAAAGGGTAGATGCTTGTATTGAAGCTGAAGGCGGTCATTTTCAACATTTATTATAATTGTATTGTCGATATTCGACAGGTTTTTGTTCACTTTTGTTTTTAGTTATAGAAGTCTCATAATCATAATCATAATTTGGTTGGCTGTTGTTCAATAAAATGCTATTTTACATGAGCTTATTTATTTTTTTCTCGTGAATGCTCAAGTTTTAGAAAAAACTTGTAGAGTAAAAAAGTTAGCCAATGAATTGAGCTTTCATACTTTTTTAAAGAAAAAATTTTCATCTAAAAAAAAGTTGTAAGAAAAAATATCTTTGGGGTTGAAATAATCAATATATCATATATATATATATATATATATATATATATATATATATATATATATATATATATATATATATATATATATATATTATTAGCAAAATTTAAGCGCGCCACTCATTTATTGAGGTTTTTGGAAAAAAATATTGATTATAAAAAAATTTACACTGTCGAAATATCAATTTTCTACTCGCAAACTCAACTCAGTTTGTTGTTCTAAATAATATTATCTTATAATATTCATGTAATTTTCAGCTGTAAATACCACTATAGTTACGTTATTTCATATCTTCAACTCATCTAATGTCGATATTCCCGATTTCTATCATTTTAAAATGGCGTCATTCTATAAAATAATTTGATATCAACAGCAATCATTTTAATGAATTTCAGCTACTATAAAACTCCTATAAAACTGTTAAGAAATACTGAGTTCTGGAAGTGACGGTATTGCGGCAGAGTCGGTCTACTTTTACTTTTACATCTATAGATTCCTACAAAAGTGATTATATGAAGATATTGCATGGGATTTCTCACATAGTTTGGATATAAGTATTATCTATCAGGATGTTTTGGCTAGGAAGCTTCTTTCATTGGTTATGAAGGCTAAATTTCGAAGGAGCTTTCAGCTAGTAGTTTGAGGGTATATATACATGGTGTTACACTCAAATCGACGAATTTCACAATCATTATATTAACCTTTTCCTGTTTTTAGTAAGAAAACAATTTAAACACTATGTATCACGTGAGAGATTTTGAAGTGTTTTGTTAGTATTTTCAATAAACAAAGTGACTCAAAAAGTTTCCAAATATTTTTTCAATGGAACACCCACGCTTCGAATTGAGTCTAAAGCTATTACTGTATGATATTGTTTGTTGATTCTCGTGATTCACCTAAGTGAACCTGTTTTTCGAAATTAACGA
Organism: Zygogramma bicolorata; assembly: GCA_032362365.1. Classification (NCBI taxonomy): domain Eukaryota; kingdom Metazoa; phylum Arthropoda; class Insecta; order Coleoptera; family Chrysomelidae; genus Zygogramma; species Zygogramma bicolorata. The sequence goes on from JAVJAQ010005172.1 coordinate 4,394,794, forward strand.
CAGAAATGTCCCTATCACTGCACATCATAATATTATCGTAACATATTTTTGGTCTTCGTCTAAACGAACCACTTTTCTTAATTTTTTTCCAATGACCAATATTACACGACATCATGCTTTAGTTATTGGGACACACTTGTCAAATAAAACTCACAAATTATACTTCATTTACCTCTAAAATCAATGACAGCTGGTTCTTCTTAAAAGCTGCGTTTCAGTCTTGACGACAGCGGATATACATTCGCGGAAGCAATTGGATTGTATAACAGTTATTTTGTTGTGTTAGAATTTTAGTAAATATACCATACTATAAAATAGTTGGGAAATTATCATTATTGTGACAATATGGTAATAAAAACAAAATTGTGTTTGGAAGCATTCCAATGAAATAATTTCATGGAAGCTACAGGAAGCAGTTATAAAACAAGCTTCAAATAGTTTTATAAAGATCATAACAAACTAGCAGAAATGTGCTATAAAACTGCTTCAAAATGATTTACTTTCATATCAAAATATGTTTTATCTACGCCCGTACTCTAATAATACATTTATATGCCCACCACCCGTTTTATAATGAAATCCATTACGATACAGATTTTCAACCAATAGAAACCCATTATTTTTCAATCAAGCATGATGTGCAAGCTTTGCATTTTGACATGTCAAGTCAAAATCAGTAGGTATTGAATTCTTGAAGAATTCAGTCAATTTTCGATAATCGAATGAAAATGTCTTATAGCAGTGATATAGAAGAATTACCAGCGACTCCTCCACAGATGTCTTAGACAAGAAAATAATACAATCGAAAGGATTATATTTTTCATTTGACAAATGCAACAGATATGTTATTTTCGTTTAAGTTGAATATGCTTCATGGCCGAATGGTCAGCGGCGCGGGCAGTGATCACAAACGTCCCGGGTTCAATTCCAGATTTCGGCGAAGACTTTTTTTCATTTTTTTTTTTCTGCTCATTGTTGTATTTTCGGTGGTTATATCATTAATTATAATTCTGTAGAATTTTTCAAAGAAATACGATTGATTACCCACTATTATTGTGTTCAATATAAATACCTAATATTATAATATTTTTAATTCTTCATTATTTATTGGGTGTAGATAAAATAGCGTATGCAACTCTCATGTAATGGTTATTAATACACTCGCATAAACCATACGAAACTCACCTTCGGCTCGTTTCGTATCCCGGTTTATGCTCATATATTAATAACCATCATTACACGATCGTTGCATAATATACTATTATAGGTTAGTTGCTCGGTTAGTTGTTAAAACGTTCCTGCGATAATTTCGTGACAATTTTATAACGGTTTTTGAATTTTATTTCATAAAAGTTCCTACGACAAATTCATAAAACACTATTATTGCATACAACTATATTGTTTTCACAGGTGGTCTAATATAATCTATTAGCATTTTGAAAGTGATTATGAAATAACAACAAAATAAAACTGTTGCAGCACCATGAAATTATAAAACAATATTGCTGGTTGGGCTGGGGGTCAATTCGCACTCTATATTTAACGTGAATAGACTATAGATTTCGACAAAACAATATCGAATCGGTGATACCACCAGGGATTCTATTCATCTTGGTTTTAGAGTTCCATCACAGTAGTTCCGATTTAAGCGATGATGGTCACATACTCGGGCACATATCTCTCCAGTGTCGAGGAGTGACAACCGATCATTATCCCAAGTTTGCTAGTCCATCTGTGGACAGCCCCATCTGTGGACATCCCCCCATTCGTCATCGTCCCCATAACGAGATTTCGTGACCCTCACTCACTCACCGCTCAGGTTCGAATAAACAGGACCGAAAGAGAGCAAGCAGCAATAGTCCTTGGCAAATGGCCAAATGAAATATGCCTCCTTTCCTGCCCGTAAATCAAAAGGAGGTGATGAAAGAGCCGAGTTTCATTATCACTAATATAGGACGTCACATTTCGGAGCTTCGTTCGACTAAAAATGGCGCTCTTTTGCATAATGTGACGGATGAATTATTTCCGGTCGTAAATATTATCGCGGAGGATTCGGAAAATGGAATATTCCTGGAAGGAGATGGATTCACACGCCAAAGTCCCAATTCTTTTTTTTTTCGATGAATTTTTACAAATGTGTGTTTTGATTGGTTCATATTGAGGGGAGGGGTTCAGTGGACGATTTCCTTGAAAATTTCACACCAACAGTTTTCCATCAATGAAATGCATATTTCGTTGTCGTTACCATGGCAACTAAGGTATTTATCGAAAATTTCTTTCCGTAAGGATAACCTAGACCGATTTTTTCAACGTAAGCAGATAACGATGGAATGTTTGACATAACATGTCAGTTTCCCACTTTGAGCAGAAGTAAACAAAATATAACGTTAAAATTCGACACTTGAGCAATTTAGCAGTCAAATGAGAATAAAATTTTGAGCAACATCTTTATATACGAGCCACTTTTGACATTTCACTATCACCATTATGTTTTAAAAAGAGGATATGTATTCTTTGTTGCTCTGAGGAAGGATCTTGTGTTGCCTTGTTGACTCATTGCATTTTTAGTGTTTCAGGGCTTTGATATATTCCTGTGGTAGTCATTACTCTATGTTTGCAGATAATTAGTTATTTTTCAAATCGGGTTAACCTGAAATGAATAGAAATTTGTGGTTATGTTCGCTGTAGGTGGAATCCAGATTACTGCTTCACTTGGAATTTAAATTACTTGGCATGCAACTAGATGATAGACTCAACTGGAGCCCACATATCGCAACATTAGCGAAGAAACCGTCTGCTGTTACCTTTTCGATTCGACGTTTGAGAAATATCGTCAGTATTTCAAACCATGATGGTTCAATCCATAGTCATTTGTCTTGTGGTATTCTTATTTGGGGTGATTCGTGTCAGTCTCATAGAGCATTCATTCTTCAAAAGAGAGTAATCAGAGTAATGGCGGGAGTTCATCATCGTGAACATTGCCGCCCTCTTTTTATCAATTTTAAAATCAGACCACTTCCTACTTTATTTATTTACTTGTGTTTACTCGAAATTCATGAGACTAAGAATAAATACCGAAGTCCACCATTTCACCACTTCCCATGCTAATCTAATTTCGACTCCTCAGTACAGACTCCAGATATCGCATAAGAAATCTCTGAACCCACACTTATATAACAGACTACCTTCTTGGGTAAAAAGTCTGGCTTTCATTCAATTCAAGGTACAAATAAAAACTTCTCTATGGACATATTGCTTTTATAGTGTCAATGAGTATCTTGTTTTAAATAAGAATGGATTTGAATATAATTCATGGACACTCCACACCTGAATGTTCATACCTAAACATACTCCATTTTGTCTCTATTTATTTACTCTGTCTTAAATTTCATTTGTTCTGTTCTTGACGTTCTACTATTATTACATTGTATACTGTAGTGAAATAAATACTTCTACTTCTATTTGCTGAACTAAGAGACCAGGTGTCCAAATCGTCATTGTGATAAGATTTGATAATTGGTTAGTTTGTTTTGATGTGCATCTCTTTTTGTCATCCATGTTTGAAGAAATGTTCGAAAAGGATACCAGGTGGCTGGCGGTGGTATCCTTGCATTGTTACCAACGTACGCGACTTGAAACTGGTGGGTAGGGAGAGAGGTAGTTATAATATGAAATTTCCTTACCAAAAACCACGCATAGTTGAATAATTATTTCAGATTTTTTTTGCTCTTGAATATTTTAGAAACAATTGTAATAAATTTCAATATATTCGTGATCTCGAAAAAAAATTCGGAAATGATTGGAGCACAAGTCGTATTACGAGTGAAAACTCACGGACTTATTTCGAAAGGTGGTATCCCTGTAAACTGATTCGGAATTTGGTCCAAATATTAATGAAAGATGCGGTCATATTTACGCGGAAAATTTGAAAAAAATTACAATTCTTGAAACTAGGAGATTGGGAAGTTACCCTTTCTTCCTGATTTTTTTTTCGAATACACGTAATTTGATACAATATTTCAGTTCATAGTAAATCAATTCACTCCTCGAACTCAAATAAACTTGTGTCTGCTCACAGAAAGCTATCTCGTAATCGTCTGGAAATGATACACACACAACACACATCAAAAGAGATTGATGGTAGTATTTTGCAGATACCTATTTGTCAGTTTGGCACGATGTTTTTACTGAAAAATATAGAAAACTGATAACACTGAGCAGTGTTGATAATAGAAGTTTATACAGAAAATGATAGTTTAAGCCTGAAAATACTCATGAAAATATGAATGATCTACGATATTGATGAAATATTCCACGACTGTTTCTAAATTGATTGCCATTTTTTGGCTTTAGGTATAAGTAATCAAGAAAATGTGCGCTTGAAGCCACGACATACAGGAGAAATATATAAGTAAGCATGATTTTTTTATATGGAGATTTACACGAAAGGGAAGCCCTGTAATGTTCAAAGAACACCGCGTAGGAAGGTAGGAGTTGGTGTTCTTCTTGAATTCCTGAAGGTTGTATGCCTCGGGAAACACCTCCCTAGGCAATGAGATCCAAAGCCTCGCCGTTCATTGGATGAACGAGTCTTTGATGAGAGATGTTCTGCAGGTCTCCAAGGTGACCACAAAGGGGTGTGAAGAATGAACCTGACGGGTCAATCTCGAAGAGACTGCCAAAGGAGGAAGGATTGTCGACATTTCACGAGAGCATCGCCCATGAAAATATCTATAAAATAGAAACAGATCGCCAACTTTTCTACGGTGTTCCAGAGAAGTGAGCGAGTTCGTTATCGAGACGGATTGCCCTTTTCTGTACAGAGTCCAATAGTTTCAGGATATGTTCAGGTACCGCACTCCAAACATGGGAACAGTACTCCAAGACAGGTCGAATCTGTGCCTTATAGATCATAAGCATCTGACTAGAAGTGAAATAGCTCCTGCCGCGAAATAGAAAACCAAGTTTTTTGGATGCACTCTTGGCAATGGATATAACATGATCCTCCCAACAAAGGTTATTGCTGATAGTAATGCCAAGCATGGAAATGGATGGCTTCAATGCTATGGTCACCCCCTGACAAGACTATGTTGGGCACAGTGGAATCGGCCTTTCTAGAGAAAAGACATGCTTGTGTCTTCTTTGGATTGAATTCTACCAAGTTATTAGATCCCCATTCGAGAACTGTTGCCTAGTCCATATTTATGTTGTTAACATTCCTTCCTCGTTCATTTCTGGTCTCACGGGCCGATATAGGAGCCCTGGAAGAGAAAGCGGTATGGAGGGTACTATCATCCGCGAAGCTGTGTATTGGGCATGAAGTTGCCTCCAACATATCGTTGATGTGAAGTAGAAATAGTGTTGGTGCCAAGATTGATCCCTGCGGAACACCAGCATTTATGGGTAGAGTCTCAGATGAGACTCCATCGACCACTACATGGAGAGACCTGTTTGAGAGAAAACTGGCTAGCAGAGAACAGAGCTGGCGGGGGGGGGACCATAATACGGAAGCTTGGCGTGGAGTCCCTTGTGCCAAACTCGATCGAATGCCTTAGAGATATCTACCGCCACGGCTAAAGTTTCTCCATATATTTCAATAGATCGTTGCCATATATGTGAGACGTAAGCGAGCAGGTCACCAGTTCATCTTTGATGGCGGAAGCCATATTGTCTATCGTTGATTATTCCTTATAGATCATTAGAAGCTGACGATAAGTGAAGTATTTCCCCGCACGAAATAGAAATCCAAGTTTCTGGGAAGCACCTTCAACGATCGATCTCACATGGTTCTCCCATGAGAGATTATCAATGATCGTAATTCCTAGCATCGAGATACTTAACTTTGTAGGAATAGTTACTCCTGACTTCGAAAAGGATTTTTGCTGCCTGTTTTCTGCCTAAGTAACCAAGATCCAAATCTATAGTCGCTGATTGTTCTTACTTCCGTTGGGGACATACGCAGAAAAACCTTCAGCTTTTATAAAATAGATATGGCGGTGGCGGGCTCTCGGGCTAGAATGAGTGAACATTTTTTTCACCCGAGGGGTGGTTCACTTCGGAAATCCGGTATACAAAATTCACTAGAAATCTTGTTGAAATCCATGAAATCCCACCTGGAATCCCTGAAGAAATCCTGAAATCCACTAGAAATCCTGATTTGGTGTACAAATTATACGGAAACACCCCTCGTCTTCACCCCCTCCATCCCCAACCTCCCCTACCCATCCCCGCACCTCGTGTGGTCTAATTGATTATTATTGTTCAACATTAACGTTTGTTGCCGGCTATAATTTGAGGAGCTTAATCGAAACCGCGTGTTCGCGTGACCTCTATACCTTTGTCGGAAATATTCGAAATTCTTCATATTTCATACACCCCGCGTCGGGACGTTTATCATACGGCATTAGCCGCCCTCGTTTCTCTTGATAAAGGCAAGGTAGATAATGGGGGTTAATACTCGTTATATTTCTCCGATTGCGCTCCGTACACTGTGCCAACGTAAATTCGGCATCCTACAACAGGTGAGTAGGTCAAAGTTGTCTTAGAAAATACATCTGGTTTACGTTTCGCCCACATCTCAGTTGGCATTTTCAAGAATGTTACTGCTCCTACTTGGTGCTAGCAAGTGTTGTTTGGAAAGCTTCTGCCAGATTTAAAATAGTTTCTCGGTTGTCGGACCATCGGCTAATGACTTTTCAGGTAAAAAAGGTCGATCTGTTTTGTGGCGTCCTGCATCCATCAAAGGACCACTTTCTGAACTGTTTTTATTTTTGTTTTGCTGCCTCGAAATCTATTTTGTGACTCGTCTAGTGGTGGTATTGGAAAAGAGCGGACGATGTTTGTTTTGTCCTCATACTATTTTTGTGTCCCTGCACTCTAGCTGACATTTTCCTATTCGTCTGGCCTACATATTGTTGTCCACAGTCCCGCATGCGAAGCTATGTACTCCTTGGTTTTCGAGAGGAATCCTGTCCTTTGGTCTCGGTGAGCAAGACGAAATGGTTCTTTGAGGTTTGAAAGTGGTTCGTATATTTTGTCTTCTCATTAATCTTTCGATTTTGTCAGTGACTCGTTCGATCAAAGGTAGTGTCACGGACTTTTTTAGTTCCTGAAGGTCTTTGCTCCTAGTTTGTCTTGGTTTGGTTTCTTTAAGAAGAGGCGAAGGGCGGTCTACGGTCGGTCATTATTTATTCCTGATTTCTACGAATTTTTGATAAACCCAAATAAAAAAATTCATATTCTCGAAATGTGGATACTTCATTGTTACGAGCTTCCTCGCGTGCCTTGCGAAAGCTGACTATTTTTTTGGTTACGAACTTTACTTCATGCGTATTTGTCACTGGTCTCACTAGACATTTTTCCATGTGAAATTATATTTTTTGCAATTTTCAAATGGAACTTTTTCTTGAAAGATTCGCTTTTTTCCAGTTATCGACAAAAAACGTCATAATTCATATTTTCGTTTTTTATTGTGTAAATGAGACTTGTCCAGGTTGTCAATAATTGGCAGTTGGCTTAGGAAAATCAGCTTCTTTGGGCAAATGTCTATTTTGGGGGGATTTTGACTCGGCTATGAGTCTATTGTTTGCCCAGATTTCCATCCGATTTGTAGGTATTAATTCCATTGTAATTTGTGTGCTCGCGAACCCTTTCTGGGGGATTCAATTTACAGTGGAGTGGAGCTATTCAACCGAATCCGAAAAAGGGATCAGCATAATGTTCAATATTGATGGAATACATCAACTTTGCTGCTTTTACAACTTGGTGTTATTCGGATAATTGGTAAAGAGTGTCTTAATAAACATTGGAGAGAATAATTCCTGACTGTCTTTATGACAGTTCTCCACATAACACGATGCGGAGAGTATCAGAGACAGAAAGAAAGGATTCACAACTTGAAGAGATATCGTGAACAAATCACAACCTCTTTTCATCTGCTAAAATGAGTGAGGTATTTTATTCATACTTGAAGTATTCTATCCTGCTCATTCCGCAGTCTTCTCTCTCTTAGGGCCAGTCCATCATTTGTAATGTTATATCGCGCCATGTTTGACAGCTCATCAGGGATACCTGCTCTAATTGAGGTGATCAAAAACCCTGCTCATCAACTTGAAGCTGTGAAATTTTGTTACAAATTTGGCCAAAACCGATCGGTTGATTCCTGGATCATTATTGCTTTAGAATGCTACTAGCTGACTTGTGCCCACTACTTTGGGCGTTTTTGAGATGCAATCATATTGCGTCTTTCTCAGTACTATGTTTTATGAGGTTCATCACAGCTCTGCTTTCGGGGCGCACTCAAAAATATTGTAACCCCCTTCTTTACCCTCTTAGACGAATAATTTCAATAAAATACGAAACAAGTCTTCAATCAATTCTGTTAAGGAATATTTATGCAACATTTGAAGTGAATTGGACCTAGGAATCAAGTTGTTCCATACATACTTCGTCCCCGTTTTTCACCCCAATAGGAGTGGAATTTCACAAAACCCTGTGTTATCGAATGCCTACCCCCAACATCCTGCAAGTTTCAGGTTTCTATGATCAGTGGTTTACGCCGAGTTTACGCTGTGGTTTGATTTATCCTCGGAATAACTTCTTTTCAACTCCGTTTGGTGATTAATTTCGTTAAAATATAAGAATATTCATACAAAATTTGAAGTAGATCAGACCTAAGATAGACGCCCCATTGAAATTTGATCCCGTTTTTCACACCCTCAGAGATATATAGAGAGATAGGTGATATTGGTCCTTGTTACTGCTCACCTGGAAGAATAACTTTGAGTATCGGCTCGAAAGGATTTCTGAATAGATTTTTAGAATTTAAATGAAAATTGCTTGTTTACTTGAAATGTTTATATTTCCAACTTGTTTTTTTTTCAATAACAGTAACTTAGTTACATCAAATGAACAATCATGATGCTGGATATAAAAAAGAAGTAATATTCCCCTCCCCAGTAATTGTTTCAATACAGACGATTACAAGAAAACAATTATTCTTCTTTCTTCTCAACGTCCAATACACATAATTTTGTAACAGGTTGTCGCAAAATGGTTCCATTGGCAAGTTTAACATTGATAACCCCTTACTTTACTGTCTCTTCCCGGATGAATTTTTATAACATTCCCCTTTGGCCAAATATTTCTTGGTCCCTTGCCACTTCCATTCACCAAAAATGGTAACTACTCCTGCACTCTTCCAGAACTGACCAGCTAGCCTCTGTGAGGCTCTCCACCTGGAAAGTAGATTAAGGTATATTCCTTAGATCGTGAACAAGATGTGGCAGTATAATCAGGCCTAATCTGAAAATGATTTGGTGTCAGAGCCTCAGAGTCATCAGAGTCAACAGAAACGTGAGTCAATGGCCTAGCCGACGACAGAGAACAACGGTCAAGCTTGTCCCGTGGGCACTTACCATCCACCCGTTCTTCAATATTGGGCATTTCTTTCGTTGATTCCCTATCTACCAACTCTTTGGAAGTTTTCTCTTCATCCAACATCTCCATTTACATTGCTAATTTCAAATCCAACATTTCTTGCTGATGTTTGTGCAGAAGTCCTCTTTTCTTCATTTCAATCTCGATTTTGGCTTGTTCCTATCTTGATTCGAACCGAATCTACCCAGTTCAACTTCCCTTTTCAGAAATGAGGAACTTTCATTGATCTATACTCGCTAAACAAGAAGCAAACTCTTCTTTCGATTTTCGACTCTTCGTACTTCTCGAGTGGTCTGAAGTCAACTTAGAAGGATATTTCTTGAAATTATTAGTGTCACTATTAGTTTTATCTTGTCCAAATCCTTGATTTTGTGTGCTCCTGGCATGACTTGATTCCACCATTGGATAAGCCTCTCCCAAAGACTCCATTACTTTTTCTTCGGCAGCAGTTTTATTTTTCAGACGTAGACTTCGTCTCACTTTTGGCACTGAACGAGACATCGTGACAACCACAATGCAGATTCTTTCTAGGCAGAGAAAGACCAGTTTGTTACTGCTTACCTGGAAGAATATCTTTCGAGTATCCGGCTCGAAGGACCAGTCTGTTACTGCTTACCTGGAAGAATATGTTTGAGTATCTGGCCCGAAGGACCAGTTTGTTATTGCTTACCTGGAAGAATATCTTTAAGTATCGGCTTGAAAGGCTTTCTGAATAAATTTTTTGAATCTTAAGAAAAATTGCCTGTCTACTTGAAATGCTTATATTTCCAACTTGTCTTTTCTTTCAATAACCTAGTCGATAACAGTAACTAAGATACATCAAATGAACAATCACGATGCTAGATATAAAATAGAAGTAATAGTCCTGTTCCTATCACTCCAATCCCTGTCGAAGGCTAATAACCCGACCAGGTGAGACCGTCTGTGTCACAGAAACAATTTTCCACTACAGCGAGGTATTAATATTCGCAGTCGTTCCACAACGGCCATTCGAACTCCGTGGGTCCTTTCATGTGGCCAGAAATACTTGGAATAAGTTAGACGTCCGACCGAACCGGGCAAGCTTCGTATAGTTCGAAACAAGCTCTGAACAAACTCATTTAACTAGGCTGCCTCGGCGGGCACCGATGTTAGTTTATAATTCTGGAACCGCATTCGGCGCATTCGAACTTCGGAAAATTACATTTCGCCCCATATTAAATATTGAATATTTGATGCATATTCGTTGCACAAACAATTAGCGAAACGGATGCTGCGCGGAGTATTTTAATTTGGGAAGCCGCAGGAAACCTTTCGGTTGTCGGAAATTGAATGTGTTTCGAGGACGTATCCAATCTTCCAGCCTCCCGGAGGTTCCGGAGATAGTAGTAGGAATGACAGATTGTTTTGCCGGAATGGCTGTGTTTAAATAGAATCTATATAGACGATTTCGAGTGCAATTTTCTTCGAGTTGCACAAAGGGATGGATACGTGTTATAGTCTAGAAGGTCAGACCGGAAAAAATATCTAAAAACAGGTTTGTATGTATGTTGTCTGCCTTTTTAAACTATAAGGAATTCAAGAAAAATAAACTTCCTTCGAGTGGGATTCGAACCATGTCTGCCATTCTCTAGGCGGATGCCCTACCACTCAGCTATCGAGAACCCTGAGTTCTCCATCACATTCTAGTGTTAGTCGTCTTTCAAATCGAGAAACTTTAGTGGTTTAAGACTGATGGGAGAGTTAAATGGAAAGGGTATCATTCATAATTTTATGGTCTCAGTACCAAATTGTAGCTTTCAACCGAAGCATCGTCAAATATGTCGCTGAAAATCATTTCATTTGTTGATTATGCAGATGCAGACACCAAAAATTATTTCTATGAGATAGAAAAGTTCGACCATACTAGGTACCACGAAACAACAATTCCCGGAGATATATAATGATTTCTGAAAGCGATTTTTTTTTTCCAGAAAACAGAAAAGGCTTTTAGTTTTCATCTCTTTTCAGACACCAGTACTTTGCGAATTATTCAACCTTTCATATAACTTGGGGGTTTTTCCTAAGTCCTAGAGGACAGCAAGAGTTCAGCCAGTTCCTAAAAAAGGAAAGAAAACTTTACGTTGTAATTATAGACCAATTGCCTTGCTTTCTATCATTTCCGAAGTCAAGGAAAAAGCAATCGATATGAAGCTTATCAAATATCTAGAGAAATCAGGAAAAATTAATGATCGACAATACGGATTTCGTCATCAAAGATCAACCAGTGACATACTGGCTTATGTTTTTCATATTTGGCGGCATTCAATCGATAAATTCGGAGAAACGATAGCTGTTACACTCGATATTTCAAAAGCTTTCGATCGAGTTTGGCATCAGGGTCTCTTGTCTAAACTGTCGTCCTATGGTTTGCTTCTTCAGTTGTGAGCCTTGTCAAAGAGTTCACTTCAATAAAATTAACGATGACTTGATAAAAATAATAGAATGTGGTAACATGAACTTGGTGGAATTTAATGATAGAGGAACCCAGACATATCTCTTCTGAAGGAAAGCCGATTTATCATCATCTAGTAATCAGATCAGGAGTAACTATTCCTACAAAGTCAAGTCTCTCGATGCTAGGAATTGCGATCAGTAATAATCTCTGATCGGATAACCATCTGAGATCGATAGCTAAAGGTGCTTCCCAGAAATTTAGATTTAGATATCTATTTCGTTCGAAGAATTACTTCACTTCTCGTCAGCTTCTAATAATTTACAAGGCTCAGATACGACCTGTCTTGGAATATAGTTCTCATGTGTGGAGTTCGGCACCAAAACATTCATTGAGGCTTCTCGATTCTATTCAGAGAAAGGCAGTTCGTCTTGTTGGTGATTCTTCGCTCACAGACTTGCTCATTTCATTGGAACATCGTAGAAGGGTCCGAGACTTGTCTCTTTTCTATAGAAATTTTCACGGTCGGTGCTTTTCTGAATGAATATCAAGCATTCCACCCTTGGTACATCTACACGGATGACTCGACGAGTACAGAATCCCTCCCTTTTGTTGTGAATTTGGAGACTTGTCGAACCTCTCTTGCTCAGGGATCTTTTTTCAATAGAACAGCTGAGCTATGGAACTCCTTGCCGAGAGAGGTTTTTCCTGAGGCTTACAAACTTGAATAATTCTAAGTGAATGGTAATTCGTATCTGCTGTCCCTTGATTCACGCGGTGTTCTTTGTACATTTCAGGGCTTCTCTTTCGTGTGAATCTGCATATATAAAAAATGTTATATTTCCACGATATGTTACTGCAAGATTTTAAAGAAGCAGTTACGTTCCTTGAGTTTGAAGATTAAATTGAGAAAAAAATGTTAAAAACGAATATACTTCTCCTTGGCGAAGTTTCGAAAGCTAGTCTGTCTCCCTTTTCAAGCCTGTTTGGAAATAAGTGGGTGTCGAGATTAGAATTGGGAAGTAGTGTCAAAATGTGATACTGACAGGCACTACTGATTGGTCAATAGCCATACCAAGTGTTTTTGAAACAACCTTTTCCGAACTGAATCCACCCAGTTTAGCTTCCCTTTTCAGAAAAAGGCATCCAACATTGATCTATACTCAATGAAGAAGAAGCAAAATCTCCATTTCTGCTCAACAAAGTAGAAGTGGCCTCTTCTAGTTTTCATTTCGTTCCATTCTCTTCTGTCATAAGTTTATTGATATTTACCGTTTGAAGGTAATATTTCATTTGTGGTGGACGATTTCTTTCTTTTTAGTTTTTTTTTACGGTTTTTAACCTACCACAATCTGAAAAAATAAGAATCAATATTGAAATCTATACAAGTGTGGAAGGGCAGATTTTTAATCTACCCCGAAAAGTTCCTTCTGAGTGGAACACGTTTTATTAGTCGGCAAATATTTTTGAATATATTTTGAAAACTGAAGCAGAAATAGATTCCGAAACGTTAACAACGTTAAATATTTGATAATTATAAGTTCTTGTATTTTTTGATGATCAAATTCGAGTTATACCATAATTTACTGAATAATAGAACGTGTTCCACTTAGAAAAAAACTGTTTTTTTGATCATCGCAGCAATTTTTCGGGGTGGATTGAAAATCTGCCCTTCTACACTAGTATAGATTTTTATTTTTGCAGATTGTGGTAGGTTAAGAAGCCAAAAAACTACCAATGTGTACTAATTGTTGGTGATATGTATTCATCTAATTTCTACTCGTCTATTTCTCTTCTTCTCAAGTCGTAATGGATTTTAGGTCGTTCCTACCTCCCCATGAACATTAGAACATCATTAAAGAGGACCATCATCCAAGACGGAGGAAATCGAAGAGAGAGACGGTGGAAAGGTCGAACGCCAAACACCATATGCGGAAATAATCTAAATCGAACGGTTAGCGCGAAACTTCCAAGATAAGATAAAGACCGGAATTATGAGTTAGGCCACCACGGGAAGGAACGATACACACTCGTCGGCCAATTTAGGTGCAGACCTCGTTCCTCGTAGCGAGGGTGATCGATATCTCCGATTCGAACGTTTTGATTTTTGATTGCGCGAGATTTCTTCGGAATATCAAGCAGGCGAACCAACGGGCTAATTGGTATGCGGGCTATGGTGTGCTCGGCAGTCGGTAATTCGGCTGGATTATGGTGGTCGGTAAGTAGTGGATAACAACGGGTAATACGAATGAGGTAGCGGATTTTGTACAGGGCTTTCGGAAAAAGTCTTCATCCCCTCTCGAATTTTGACCTGGACATGATGACGAGGCCCTATCGAGTTTACGTCAATTCAAGTACTCTTAAGTGAAAACATTTTCATGCAAAATCTATCGTCGCCAACTTATTATTTTCGAATCGACAGGGGGCTTGTGATACAGATGCTTTTTTATTTATTATTTCACATTTGTATAGGATACGTCAAACAAGTGACAATTTCCAATGCAATAATATAGGAAAATGTTATGAAAGCAATTTTATAAATCAAAACATAACATTTCAAAATTTTCACACGAACGGGAAGCCCTGTAATATTCAAAGAACACCGTGTGAATCAGGGACAGCTGTTCTATTAATAAAAGATCCCTGAGGAAGAGCGGATCGACAGGTCTCTAAATTCACAACAAAAGGATGAGAATTCAGTACTCGTCGAGTCATCCGTGTAGAATGTGTAGATATTGCCAAGGGTGGAACGATTGATAACAATTCAGAAGAGCATCGACTGTGTTTTTTTTTATTATATATTAATTACCTCACCAAGCTTAATATTTCTGGAAAGTTCACCTTATTTGCAGATGACACAACCATACTTTGGAATAATAAAAACACTTGTGAGTTACATGAAATAATCTCTGCTGGCTTGAAAAAAGTTGAAGATTGGTGCGATACAAACATCCTATCTTTCAATTTAACTAAAACAAATTTAATATCGTTTAGATGCTCGATCAACGAACTTTTTTTCGAAGACAGATCATTGGAATCAAAAAATAGCACTAAATTTCTAGGAGTGTTCATTGATCAAAATTTAAAATTTGTGGATCATGTCAAACAACTCACTAGCAAAGTCTCCTCTGGCTGTTATGCGGTTAGAGTAATTCGTAATAAATTGGGATTCGGCACTGCAAAGATGGCCTACTATGCACTCATAGATTCTCACTTACGCTACGGAATACCGTTTTGGGGAGCACGAGGGGGAGCATACAGCCTAACTTTATTCAATAGTCTTCTAATTTTACAGAAAAGGGCAATAAGGTATATAGGAAACCTCAAACCAAGAGAGTCCTGTAGAATCTTCTTAAAAAACCATAATATCCTAACGGTAACTGCATCATTCATACTGGAATCTGTATGTTTGATAAATGAGCATATATTGAACTTCGCCACATCCTCTTCCCATTATAACACCCGGAACAGCAGACACACTCTGATACTCACAGTGCCAACTTAAAACGTCACCAGAGACTCCATATTTTACAATGGAGGAAAAATGTACAATCATTTGCCTCTGTACATAAGATCTGCCAATATAAATGACTTTCAATTCAGGAAGTTAGTCGAACACTTTTTATCTGATAGACCCTAGTATACCTACTTTGAAGGAATTTTTTGACGACAGCTCTCAACTGATTGACTAGCTCATGTTTTTTATCTTCATTAAGGAGCTTTCAAGTTTTACTTTCTATGTCTATTCTTATATGAACTTGACTTCCACTCTTTTATATATACATACTTTTTATAACCTCCATTTTAACTCGCTTTGTATGTATTTTTATAGTTTTATTCGAGGTTTTATTTTTGTAATTTTTTTGGTATATATCGCTTTTTCTTTAGTAAGTATTTACTACCCAATCTTTGCCAACAAGATTATGTCTTATGATAATAAAGCATATTATTATTATCATCTATAGAAGAGAGACAAGTCTCCGACCCTTCTAAGACGTTCCGATGAAGTGAGCGAGTCTGTGAGCGAAGAATCACCAACAAGACGAACTGCCTTTCTCTGAATAGAATCGAGAAGCCTCAATGAGTATTTTGGTGCCGAACTCCACACATGAGAACTGTATTCCATGACAGGTCGTTTCTGAGCCTTGTAGATCAGGAGAAGCTGACGAGAAGTGAAGTATTTCTTCCCACGAAATAGAAATCCAAGTTCCTGGGAAGCACTTTTAGCGATCAATCTCACATGATTTTTCCATGAGAGATTTTCACTGATCGTATCAAGATCCTCAATGAGTTATTTTTCCTTTCATTATTTTTGTTAGGGTGTTGTGATCGCCGGGTATCGTTATGTAAAAATATTAATTGATTATTTTGTGTGGGTAGTTATTTTTGAGTTGAAATTTTTGTATATCTCCTAAAATTTTTCTGGTAAATCGGATGGAATAAATTCAGTGCTCTGTTTTTAACTTGTGGATTATACGACGTGATTTTCTGTTTTACTGACCCCTCCCAACGAACTGAAAAAGTGAAATTAAAATCTTTGGGCGACGAAAATTTCCGTAAGAAAAGAGTTATTGCCTGAACACACGGATAAACGACGTTTTCTGATAATGAAACCTAGCAAGATCGAATTATCCCCCCAAAAACCTCTGCATACCAAATTTCATGAGGATCGTTGGAGCCGTTTCCAAGATTCAGATACAAGAATTGCTCTTTTGGAGGCATCAGATATATAGTTGATTTTCCGACGCGACCAAATCCTGTAAATATAACACCCCGTTTCGACGATGCAATTTGTCGCTGCAACTTTGCATTGCCAATATTTAAAAATAGCACTGAATGTTACCAAGATGAACGCCTATATTATCACAACTGATATATAATTTCATTCATTCCTAATGATTGATATTGTGATGAAATCTCCTTATTATTCAACTTGATTCCTTACCAAGATGCATGTATTCCTGGTGCGATCTCCGATTCGATATTGTTCCGTCAAAAACTCTAGACACGATCCATCTTATCCAGGGAATTTACTGCGATTTCCAATAGATGGTGCAAGAATCGAATTCTGTCATCTTTTGACATATGCATTCTAATTTATTTAAATATTACTCGAAAAGTTCCATAAATTTGCTGTTCTTTTCAACCAGCCATTTTTCGTTTCCAGATCCATTCTCTACCGCAGTTTTCTTAGTTATTTGTCGTTTATTTGCCGTTGCTTTCAATTATTAGTTGTTTTCCGTTTGTTTAGTATTTAATTGAAGTGTTGTTTCAAATGATATTTCATAATGTGTATCAAACGCTGTTGCATTATTTTTGGACAAAATAATCAATCATCTTTTCATCTATATCAAGTTCCGATGGTTAGTACAAAACAATCAATGCACATGTACTCAAGTTCAACAGGTCAATGTAACGAGAGATTATACTGACGCTGATAAAAACAAAGTTCATCTTGCTCAATTTTCACTATGGTAGAAGTTATATTTGTGTTATTTGCTGATTGCTTTTTAGAATTTCCCCAGCATATTTATTTCAAGTTCCAGCACTAGTGACAATGGTTGTTACATTCCCAGTAAAAGGATGCAATAACACAAATTTAAAATCATGGAGTGAAAAATCTTTCTGGTCTTTTTGTACAGCGCCATAATAGCCTGCACTACAGCAATCTTCCTAATGAATTGGAATTACTCAGGTTGATTTGGACTATGGAGGATCCAGTTCATTTCGAATTGAACACTATAATGCCCAATAAACTCTATATTGACGAACTATTTTTTCCATATAGTATAACTCCACTACCTTTCACATCGATACCGGTATTTCGAAGAATCTCATCAAATTATCTGAAGCAGCACCGAATAGTAAGAATTTCTATGAATTCCGATATTAATTTCTCATAACATATATCTAGAATATGAAGCAAATGCATCTTTTTGTAATATTTATGTATCAAGATGCATCTGTATTCACGTCTGAACAGAAACAGACAAACAAACGAAATTTAGGGAATTCTTTGGTAAGAACTCGTGCAATTTTTGACAGAACTTGTGTATCTTAATCCTCCATTAGGTAGTGTTGAAAAAAAAAGTAATACACTGATTCTTGTTATAGAGAATTCGCTAATATTAATTTCGTCAGACTTTATAATGTCATGTGTCTAGAGTTGCCGTTTTACACCATCTGTTAAGAAATTTCAAGATAGTGAATTTCTCTGGATGTCATTACCAAGTGAGCCTTAGGTCTAGCGTTTTCGACGAAAACGTTAACATTGTACTGGTATAGAAGTCACTTCACTAGGAATATATACATCTTGTTCCTTACGTTTCGAAAAATAATTGAAATGTTCAAAATCAACGACAGATTGCATCGTCAGAACAGGCTATAACTTGATCGACTTTCGCCTCAATCACACTGCCTTGATTTTGAATGAACCGATAATTATTTTTCACATCTGTGTAATTTACTATCGCGACATCCTACACCGTAGCAGGGAAACGAACAATTATGAAACCCCAGCACAGCATGACGAATGAATCAATACCCATTCCACAGGAGAAAAATGCTTAACACAGAAATCGTTCCCCACCTTCTCGAGTGCCAGTCGGAGAACAATGAAGTATTTGTTTTACGGGTAAAAAAAAAGGAAAAGTGGAACGTGCATCAAGAGGGGGAAAGTACGAATACGAGCATCATCCAGCAAAAGGGTAACGAACCTAGCCCTTCTAACTTCGGCGAGAGCTCCTTTAAAAATGCACGCCGTTTTGTTAGGAATTACACTAGAGGTTTAATTTGAAAACTTTTAACCTACTTTTTCGTCGCAACTTTGTGCGGCGGTCGTCTTTTGAGAAACGCGGAGTCGTCAAATATTCACGAAAGTGCTTGATGGGGTGAGTGAAAGGGGATGCGTGTCTGCGACGATTAAGGGAGGATAAGCGATTCAATACGTGAATTCGGTTCGGTAAAAATAGCTCTGTTGTATATTTTTTGGGGGTGGAGATTCATAATTGTACGAATGCTGAAAGATGATTATCTTTATGTTTGTTATTTCGTTTCCATTGTTGTAAATTAGTTGAGCACGGTAATGATAATGATGATTTCGATGGGTTGTATAGATATCGAAGAATTCCGAAAGTCAGCAAAGTAACAAAAATTCGTAATACTGTGCGGGCAGATGGGTACATCATCGGGATATTTTTTGTTATTTTCTGTATTCCTGAATTTTACATATTGAGAATTTTGTTTACTGTCAATCGAGGCTTAAGAAACAAGACTCACCAGATTCTCTATAACATTCTAATGACCATTTGAAATACATTACTTTGTGATGGATGAATAGTTTTTTGGGTTCTCAACTTATTTCCCTGCCACAACATAATTTCCTTTGATCAATCAAACCTTCAATTTCATTTCAGACCAAAAAATCTTCTTCGATCTTCTCTTTGGATTTGATTACCTTAGTTGATTCGTATTTTCATCTTTCGTTTTCAGCAACAGGTTTCAGTAGATTTATTGATATAGACTTTAGACAATGGAAGTCCGAACCATTACCATTCACGATGCCAAAAACTATTGAATAAAGACAATTCGTTTGTTCACTATCGTTATAATTATGAGGATATTGGTTATTTTGGGTGGGTAACCCACCAAAATCTGAAATTATTAGAAATTTTTATTGATATCTATAGAAGTGTGGACGGGCAGATTTCCAAGATACCACAAAAAGTTGCTGGGTTGATCAAAAACATCTCTTTCTTAATGAAACAAGTCCTATTACTCAGCGACTTCTTGTATAACTGGAAAATATATCTCTGTAACATTTTTGAAATCTTCATATATAAAATTCAATCAAGGAATCATACCTTCCTAGAATCTCTGTAAGTCAGTGTCCGTCAGCTTTCAGTAAGGGATGGATTCTGTTTTATGTAATATGTTGAGTTCATATATAGAATTCGTTTCAGCGGTGAGTTCACACCATTTTCATTATACATCAGTTATTTGACCATAATTTGAACTTTTCAGCCTTAATAAAGGTTGTCAAAAACCCGTTAGAGTAAAGAAGAGGTTTTCTCAAAATAAACGACTAATACCCGCTCCAACCCATCTTAATAATACCAAATGACTTTCAAACAGTACTTCGAAGGTATCTCTTCTGTTAATAATGTGAAATTTGAATCATACAACTATTTTGAAAAAATGATTGAGGCTTTCGCGGCCGAGGTTTTCAGAATTACTACTTTTTTTGTGTTTGAAGGCCGTCGTTCTTTGTAATTTCTTCATGAAGTTTCACTAGCGGAGTGGCTAGCTTCTTCAGAGGCTCACTCATCTTGACTATTCAGGTCATCGGAATAATATTCAAGATGAGTGAGCCTCTGAAGAAGTTAGCCACTAGCGCTAGCGAAACGTCAGGAAGAAATTTCAAAGAACGACTGCTTTCAAACCCGAAAAAAAGTATACGATGCAAAAAAACTGTAAGTCGTCTCCACAATTTAATATTTAAAAGATGTGAGTACGGTGATTCAGTACATGTTTCGAACCTACATAAGTTCATCATCAGCTGAATTAACATTCAATTATGGAGATGAAAAAATCATGGTCAAATTTAAATAGTCATCAGAAAAAATTATACATTGAAAGGAATAATGAAATTTTTTTTTTGTGGGGGGCTTCAAGCAAGTTTTTCTCCATCGTGAATCTTACACTCCACTTTGAGATACAATGGACTTCTACCACAGGTTCCGAAAAAAAGTAGTAATACATACAACTATTTTGATACTTGAACATCGACTTTTGCTTCAATTCTGAAAAGTGACACTTTAGATGTCAGAATAAGAATAAAATGCTTTCATGCACCCAAAATGAGCACATCCGTACCGAAAATAAACGAACCGCTTATCGGTTATAATTACACGAGTGCATAAAAATTGCCTATAATTTTGCAAGAAAGCGTGATACTTATCTAAAAATTGCAAGAGTTTATTTTCATATTTTGGCGATTCATTTTCACAAAATATAAAAATAACCGAATGCAATTTGTATACGCTTGAATGCAAAATTATCTGGTCATTTTCATGCAAGAATGTAATTCATTGGATTTTTTCACGAATAAAGAAATTCTCAAGGACATGTTATTTTTTGTTCATTTATACTTTCCTCTATAGATTGTATGGAGCACTCACCAAAACGCGAAATATTTTTCTATTTTTGAAGTCTATCTGACATTTATTTGTGTTGTTTACTGTCGTCAGCGATACGGTTCCAAATGTGTTGTTATGGTGACTTGATACAATGCAATTACCGCTGTAAGTTTTCGATAATTGCATTGCTCTTATGGGACATTTTATATATGAGGCAAATATTCCGTGCAATCATCAACTCGATTCTGTCAAGTCGACACAATATAATACTTGACAAACATTCGTTTCAAAAGGCCATCTGCGAGAAGGTATGTATGTGGCAGCTAATTCAATATATCACGTTGTTATCAGTCCATCGCAATATGTCATTAAACACAGCCATCAACGGAGTCGTCACGACACAGTGGGTTCTTTGAAAAAAAATACAGCCACCTATTATGCATCAGTGTTATCTGATGACGACGTAATTGAGTGCAGTTTGTCTTGCAACGTGTCGCCGACGGACGTTGGAGCAATATGAAAATTGCGTTATTAGCATAAAGATAAGCGGTTTCGGCGTCATTTCCATTTTACCACTCCACTCTACCAGAGTCTTCGGATTCCTTTTCATTATATGAAAGAATAGAATATTTCGTCGCCTTAGAACCAAACCATTCTCAGTCCATTTTTGAAAATTTTACAGGGGGGGTATTTTTGAAGTTTGGAAGTTCAGATATCCTAATAGTAAATAAAATGAGGTACAATTTTTAATTTTTTTTAGTGATCATATGCTATTTAGTTCCGTACAACTGCATTTTTCATAAGTTATCATCAACAGTTCTTGAGAAAAAAAAAGGATATAAATAACATCGTTTGGACATAAAATAGTTTGGACCCGTCATAGAGGTAGTAATTGATATGGAATGTTATTTTTCATCAACATCATAAAGAAAAAACAAATGAAGTTTAATAGTATTATTCTAATGTTAATATAGAAAACAATTGAACCTTTAATATTGCTGAAAATAGTTAATATTTGACCTAATAGGTTTTTTGTTCTCTTGCGCTCTTCATTTCGATTCCTTTTTCACTGTACTGAACATCTTTCAGTAGTTTTGTCATGAAAAAATCCGTTTTCGCTATCAGTATTGCTTCAAAATTCTATGTGGATTAACGCCACCTCATATTCAGTAAAATTATCAAGTTACACAGTTTCGTCAAGATATTTTTTCGGAAACAGTACCACCCTTGCATCTTGTATATTCCTGACTGGATTGTCGCAATCTTTTTCTAAAATTCTCTGTCTATTCATTTTTTGAGTTCCATTTTCGTTTCCTTGTTTTTTATCCGAAACAGTACTACTACTAAAAAAAGAATTAGTTTAATCCCCAATTCTTATCGGGCCAGAGAACATAGTATTCTGGTCCGCATATTTTCGAAGTTGAGTGGACATAGAATAAAACAGCCACGATATATTTACAATATTATACATGATAATCGTACTTGTATTATTAGCGCAAAGGGTTGTGAATAGACTGAACTGGAAGTGAAAACCCTATTCTCTAAAACAGTGGACCTAGCATAATTTGGTTCTAAGGCGACGATTCATTTGACTGCTTCACATAACCTGTTTGTAACAGGTCCAGCAGTTTCTGATATAAAAAATATAACATAGTCATGCATATCTATGAGTTCGCCTCGGAGTTCGCTTGATATAGATCGCGGATGGCTGCCCCTCCTGAAGGACAACATGTTGTCAGATTTGAAATGTTTGACAAATGTCAATCACGAAGATTGCCAACGAGAGATATTTGCATTTGAACAGGAATTTGCGTATAAGTTTTGAGAACGGAAGCGGATTTAGTTTCCGAAACGTCAACAATGAGTATTTTCATATAATATATATATATATATATATATATATATATATATATATATATATATATATAAATATATATATATATATAATATATATATATATATATATATAAATATATATACATATATATATATATATATATATATATATATATTAAGTCTCATTCTTTTTTGATAGCCACAATTTGAGTTATACAAGATTGAAAATCTGCCCTTCTACACTTTTATAGATTTCAATATTTATTCTTATTTTTGCAGATTGTGGTAGGTAACAATCCCAGAAAACTACGGAACTAGTATCTGTTGCTCGATCTGTTGTTAAACAATATATAGAAAAATTATTTTTTACTTTATTAACATATATTACATGCTAATATTCTGTATAATTTGTCTTGTAAATGGGTAACTGTTGGACAATAAACGCTATTATTATTATTTACACGAGTCAGAAATGCCAAATAACACTTAAAGAAGCTCTACGATCGATACAGGGACTCGTCTTTCGACGGGCCCTAATTCAATGAACCACAAAGATCCTACGGAGTGCACCTTGCACAATTGTGCATTACCGGCATTGAATATGGCTCCCCCCTCCGGTGCTTGCAACGATAATTCAAAGACGTCTTATTGGGGTAGGCCGTGGAAATTGCTTTCCCGCTCCGACAAATTACCCGTACTAGGCAAACACTCACGTCGACATTATTGTGAAATATTCCCCGCGATCACGTTACGTCAGCGAGGACGGCAAACACACAGTAGCAGCAGGCCGGGGTGAGTCTGTTTCCAGGACTCACCCTTCTCCGATGCAGGACCGTATCTTTCCGGAAATTAAAAGTCATTCGGGTGGGATCCCGCGATGACAGGGAGGGAAGACGAAAACCCTGGTTATTCAGTTGTGGCTGAAAATTTTCGGGACTAATTGGAAAAATCTTGAGGAAGCACAATATTAAAACGATATACAAACCCACGAGTAAAATACAGGAACACCAGAGATCTGCAAAAGATCCAAGAGACCCGCTATCTAATGTTGGGTATACAGAATTCCGTGCTCATGTGGAAAAGTATATGTAGGAACCACCAAACGCAGCTTCAAGACACGAATCAGTGAGCACAGACGGAATTGTCGTTTGGGACAAACTGAAAAATCGGCTGTAGCGGAACATGCCCTTCTAGAAAACCACAAAATCTAATTAGACAAGACCTCAACTCTCTCAACGACTACACATTACTCCACTCGTTTGTACCGGGAAGTAATTGAGATATATGAACACAAAGATAATTTCAACAGAAAGGTAGAATGATTAAGTTTAAACACAATTTGGCATCCAATTCTGAATACATTGACGACAAAGTCCGACAGAACTAGAGAAACCGAACCCGGCAAGAACAGCAGTCGTAGTGATGTCCATAAGTAAAACTTTTATTATTTCTTAACCGTGATTTCAAAATTATTAGTGTAATAATGTCAAGAATGATATGTCAAATGTCAGTGTCCATAGTCCAAAAAGTCTTGTAGTTTAAAGAATTAAATGAATATATAAATATATATATATATATATATATATATATATATATATATATATATATAGTTTTTTTTGTTTTATCAATGTTTTTTTTATTATTTATTTATTCATCCGAAGAAATCATAACAGTTTATGACAGGGATATGTAGGTATATATGTGGAATAATTACGTAACAAAGAAAATAACGAAATAACAGAAATAATTAACAGGAAAATGATCTAAAACTGGCAGTGATAAATACTATGCAGGAATAATAAAATCTCAGCAGTTCAAAAAATATTTTTATGAATGTTTTTCGAATAAATGTTTTTGTTTAATGTTCTTGAAAACACGAGGTATTGAGTTATAAATATTTACACCACTATGCAATATTGATTTCTGACCAAAGTTTGTTCTCACATTCAAAGGTCGCAAAGAATCATTTAGGCGGGTATGATGAACATCAAAAATTTCAAATTTGAGAATTTTATTCGGTTTCTGACAAAGTGAATGAATATACATAGTTTTATTTTATGAAGAGGTTCAATATCTAAGAGTTTTATGGGGTTTATATAAATTCTTTAAAAGCTTCGTTCCTTTCATTCGGGGAGTCACTGATAAACTGAGCCGAATTCTGACAAAACACGACAAACATCACCACGAAACCGGGCACAAAATTGACTTCAACAGCACGAAGATCATTACCACAGCAAAAAAAACTCCACTCCAGAATAATTCGCGAAGCAATACAAATTGAAAAACGCCCTCAATGCCTAAACAAACGAGACGGCTCACAAAGGCTTCCCAATTTCTGGAAACCATTACTATCCCATCGAAAAATTCCATCAATTGATTCTTTTCAAACCAGACCTGTATGGGATCTGACAGTTTTAACAACGTCGGATTCTCATACACCTATGAATACCATCCACTAATGTCAAGATGAGAGCTGGGGGTTAAGGAGACCTAGGCCTCGCCACCAAGTCACGAAGAAGTCTTGAGAATGGCTTCAAAGTGGGAGCCGAAACGTCGATAGAAGACCGCTTCCAAGCGCGGTTCAACCGTAAGTTCCAGTCATCATATATAAATATAAAATCGTCTATTGTGAGATAAGTAACATGCGACAGGACTCAGGGAACATATATCATCTCAAGCTCTGGTACTTATGAAGGGATCATCTCGTTCTACCCACATTTCGTTCTGCCCACAGTCTCCAAACATACCCGAATGATTCAACTTTTGCAAAATTCATTCTTTTTGTCGATAGGCCCCCAATGAATGTGTTAGGCTGTGTCAGGTTAGTTAGGTTTGGTTAGATTGGGTTAATGGAAAATTGCAGAATATTCGGTGAATTTTACGAAAGGCATCATTCGGGTATATTCGGAGACTGTGGGCAAAACGAAATGTGGGTAGAACCCCTTGTGAAGCACAAGTCTGAATCTGTTGCAGACGGTGTAATTAATCCTCACTGTCGAAACGCTACTGGATGACCAAAGACTCAAACACCTAGTACACCAAGTACAGAAAGATTAATAACAGGCACATCGTGCAGCAAAGCCGCATCAAATGAGAATCGTCGATATTCTGATTTCTGTGAAATGTTGCAGCTTTCTCTGCAAGTAGACCGATTACGATTCTCGTTCGCGACTGGTAATTTTTTTTACGGCTTTGCGGTACGATGTGCCCGCTATAAGAAGTCTTCTCTACTTGTTGTAGGAGTCTGAGTCTTTGCTCATCCAGCGTTTCGTCTAAGATGTTCACCTCACACCTGAAGAATAGCTTTGATTTTGGAAAGAGACCCGTTTCCAGTAGCGCATATGTGGCAAATGTATTCAGTCCGGATCTGTACGTGCTCCCTTTCACATGTCCCCATACGTGACAAACGTAGTTATTTTCACGTCTAGATGTGCGGCGCCGTGTTATCATGGTATACGGTCGGTGTTTATTAAATTTATATCCATTCTCTGGGTGTTTTTCCTCGAAATTTAGGATGCCACAGATTTTGCATTACGTAAAATAGCAGGACGACAAAGAGAAAGACACCGTCACTCGCTTTTTGTCGTGATTTATACTGAATGATGAAAAACATTCACTAGAACATTATTCACGGTTGTGGTGTTTCGGAAAAGTTTCCATCATTAATTTACTCTTGAACACGACAAGCTTCTTGTGAGGAAGAGAGTTCGGACCGTTAGTCTTTGGTATTCGGGGTTTTCTTCATACACATGAAAAAAAGCAAGTTTGTGTCAGAATCGCACATGCTTCCTGTCAAATTTTAATTTCCATTGTTTTAAATAATCTCTTCAAAGCCACATTGAGAAAACAGCAGAACTTAAGGTATACGAAGTGTCTCGATGTTTGACATTTTCTCTTCAGTCACCTTACCTGTTGATGTCAAAACTTTGGAGATACTTGCACAACTTGTTTCTTATTTCCATATTTCAGTTGGTATTTCTGCTGTTAGACTTATTGTATAATCGTGCTGTCGATCATAATTTCACATGAAAATCCCAACAGTTTTTAAATATTTGAACAGCGTTCTGAAATATATGAAAAAAGAGAAAAAAATTGATGTAGCGATTATAATGAAGTTTGAAGAATTCTGAGCAAGATCAGCACTGATCAAATTGCATAAGTTGAACCCTGGCATAAATTCAAAAAAGTGGTTATATTTCACGTTTCACAATAAATTGTTTTAAGCAAATACTATCAGACCACTTTCAATCGTTTTCAATTTTGTACAGAATTCGAAAAAGAGCGAAATCATAACCATTTTCTTCCTTTGTTTATTTACCGAGTTGACTATATTAAAATATACAAATAAATCATCATTTTTGTGCTTTTTCAGTTTTTGATCTTTTCCGCTAATAATATGACTTTTTGATTGTGAAGGTAGATATTTTAGTTGATTTGGACTTGAATTCGAATTGAACAGAAAAATCCGTATTGCACGTAGATTTTTGTTCATCTTTGAATTTTTTTTTCAGGTAAGGACACACATTTGACTCAAGGTGCATACCAGTTGTGAAAATGTTGGTTACAAAAAATCCAGTGAGTATTATAGAAAAATTATGTGTACTTCATATATCATATATCTGAGCTTTATTCAACCAGAACATTTTTCACTCCTATTTCTCAAGTGGCAAGAGTATTGAAATATTTCCGTCACTCTTGTTTACCCATGATTACAAGATATAAACATCTTTATCAACTATGTATATATGCATTCATTTTATAGGATGCTCTTTCACAAATAACCCAGCATAATAGGTCATATTGAGGTTACGAATGTTGAGTAACTAAATGAAGAACACAACGCGAGAACAAAATAGAATTTGTTTTTCTCATATCTTTGGCATTGAATGATGATAGATAGAATGTGAATCTTTTAAAGTATGTATACATAAATTAAATATCTATCTAACAGCTGTAAAGCATTCTGAACGACGTAATCAGTACAAAGTCAAACTAGCAGGTGAATTACCACTAATAACATTCACCACAATTTTCAGAACTCTGGCACAATACATACGTGGGACAAGTCTTATTGAACTCTACACAAAAATCACACCAAAATATGAAATTCACCCTAACAAAAGTAGATAATTAAGAATAGTCATACCCTACTTCAATAATTATGATTCGCAAGAGGCCAGATGAAAATTTAATGTTTTTTTCCAATTCTCTTACCGAATACTGATAAATGTATGGCTATAAGAGAACATGAGAAAAATCTAATCTCTATACATAGAAAAGAAACACCAACTGAGGTACATCAACTATTCACAGCAATAAAGAGGAATACATTTGAAAGAGTTCAGGTGAATGGTGAGTGATTCGTGTATTGAATGAAATGAGCTCTGGGTATTATGATTTTGCTCCCTTTTCTGAAACCAGAGGTGATTTTTATTTCTCCGTTCAGAAATGAATGTGCTGTAAAGTGCAATACTAAAGAGTTGACTGTTGAGATTTCGAGCAACAGTGAGGACATCCAAAGCTGATATATAATCCTGTTGGTGAGATTTTTTATTTTCACGTGATTGTTTGTCGATAAAGGTATATATCCTAGGAGTAATACTTTTGAGAATTAAATATGAGAAAAAGGGTTATGCATACGAAACCACAGTGGATGTATCGGAATGAAGAGGAATACTGAATTTGAAAGAGTTCAAGTGAATGGTGTGTGATTCATGTACTGAGTGAAATGAACTCTGCGTAATATGATTTTTCTGCTTTCTGTGAAACCAGAGGTGATTTTTATTTCTCCGTTCAGAAATTGATGTTCTCTGAAGTGCAATACTAAACAGTTGACTGTTGAGATTTTGTGTAACAGAAAGAACATCCAAAGCTGATCTATAGTCCTGTTGGTGGAATTTTTTTAATTCCATGTGATTGTCGATAAAGGTATATATCATAGGAGTTACACTTTCGGGAATAAAATATGGGAAAAAGGAATATACATACGTCACAACAGTGGATGTATCAGAATAAAGAGGAATAATGAATTTCAAAGAGTTCAAGTGAATGGTGAGTGATTCATGTACTGAGTGAAATGACCTCTGTCTGTCTTTGAATATATATATATATATATATATATATATATATATATATATATATATATATATATATATATATATATATATATATCAAAGAAGTGAACTTTTGAGAATCGAATATGAGAAAAACGAAGATGCATATGACACAATAGTGTTACTGGTAAAATATTTAGAACCCGTATCCTTTATTTATGTGGCGATTTCTAGTGAATTTAGGTTTCTAGTGGATCTCTAACGATGAATGAGAGTGGGTTTTCCAAGCACAATCGAACAAATTGAAGAAAAGATACATTCATGATGACACCACATTTGGCATCGAATCTCGATTTGACGTACGCAGAGATCAAATGAGTAAAAGCTGCCAGGTAAACATTATGAAATATGATGAAACTGAGGCCATAACATGGATGAACCCACAGCAAATATTTTAAATCTATATTCCTATATCCGTAGTCTAGGTCAGGTTATATAGTGTAAACGAGATTTTTTTCACTGCCAGATAGCTAATGCAGAACTCACTTCTGCCTAGGGCATCGTTTGAAATACGAAATAACACTTTTCAGGTGTGTTTTGCACTCGATACCATACAATACTTGAGTAAGAAGTTCGCTCAAAGTGAACTAACATGGGAAACGTCATATTAAATATTTTGAATTCTATTTTGAAAAATAGTTTGAATATTTCCGAGCCTATTTATATTTTTCGTACTTCATAAAGGTGTAAACGAATAATTTCAGGGAAGCATGCATATTCCCTATTATCCGTGATAATCTTGGATACATTCTACTGAGATAGTTGTCTTCCGGTATGCAGTTCGAGAGTTCACATTACCGTGTATTTCCCCGAAGGGCTCGACGCGTACCACTCGGTATGACATCTCGTCACGTGATTCGTGACTGCGACTAACGATTCGCAAAGAAATGCGAGGCAATAAAGCAGCTTTCTTGACACGGCTTGGCACAAATCTATGACGGATATCCAAATAAAGCATCGGGTTGTGTGTTTTATCGCTGCTCCGTTATGGTTCTCCGTCGTCGATCATTCATTACCCCAGTTCTGGAACACACTTTTCCGTGCGGTTTTTCCTTTTCCATCGAGAACAATTGATTGCGGTGATTTTTTATTCCGTTCAATTAGGAGCGGAGAGAGATCGAAGCGGGCCGGCGGAGAATTAACGACTTTAATTGTTTTTTAATGAAACTGCGAAAGAAAAAATAATGCGCGCTCGACGTGGAACTAAAAATTCGTGACTTGATGGGAGTCGAGTCGGTTTCGAGTTGGCGCTGATGGAGGAACTTCGGAAAACAATTCCGAGTCGGGAAAGGGGAAAGGTGAACGCCGATATTCGAGAAGTCGAATGAAGATGTTGTGCTGGAAAAACGGCACGAGTCCAAGTTTTTTATAAATTCGTCGGATGAACTGTCTTCTTTCATTTATTTACGTGACGGGTGAGATATAGACATTATTAACGCACGCATGTGAGGATTGCACGACTAAGCCGTAGGCTGAGTTGCGTGTTGCGTACCAAATTTCAGCTACAACTGTCAACGTTTTCATAACTATCTTATATGTTCCCCGTTGATATTCCACTTCGACGTACCTACTCATGACAGTTTTCTGATAATTGAAAACACAAACTGCCTGTGATCATTTTTGTAACCGTAGCAACACTAGGTATAAACAAGGGCGTTTATTGATGTCAAATTGAATTGTCAAATCGATATCCAGAACTAAGATGCCTAGAAATCCTGGTGATTCAACTGATTAGATTTGGTTTAGATTTTTGTGGCGAAAAAAACAATCGACGCTTTTGAAGGTTTCCCCTATTTTTTCGGTAGAGGGCGTAATGTTCCCATTTTTCAAATTTGATGACAAGTGTCAAGTTAATTGTCATATTGTCATGTCAGTTTGAAATTTTGATGTTTACGATGTTTTTATCGTGTATATTTGTTGATTTCATTGCTTTTAAATATCGAAACGTTGTTACTGGTATCTCATTGTCCACCCATTATCCGTTAGGTTGCGATCTCTTCTCGCTAACCAATCAAATAAAAGTGGAAAAGCCCGACTGCACATTCTCACTTAGTGCAAATTTAGCTTCAGGCAAGACTGACAAGAGCGTGTTGGCGACATCTGTACATATTGTACGGAATCCTCCAAAAGCTCAATTATCCACCAAAAATCAAGCAATCCAGATTTCGCCACTTTTATCCCAAACTTCTACAGGTATAAGTAAACACACCAGGGTTTTCAGGCATCTCATCCAGAACCATCATTGAGTTTCTTGAGTGAAAATGTCTTCAAGTGAAGATGACCTACCATCCGATATTAAAAATGCGGCGACAAGTGTTATTTCGAATCTGGTGCCCGAAAAATCTCGAGAAAAATACCGTTTAGTGTATGATAGGTATGAAAAATGATGGTGGTGAAATTGATTTCCTATCTCATTACCGCACTAGTGCGGTAATGAACGTCATTATGACATTCAAAAAAGTGTCAAATCATAATCATTAGTTGACAGTTGTAGATTATATCACTAGTGCCTGAATTATTTCTGGAAATTTTTTGAAAACTTCACACCATATTGAACCTCAACGAATTATTTGAAATTCATGTTTCAACCTATCTGAGTACGTGTCAAGACTAGAATTTCACATTCGACACCTCAATTTCCTTGTCACAATATTATTTCATTTGTTTCTCATTTTAAATTTTTTCGACTAATATTCCATATTCGATATCTCGTTTTTTGTAACATTCTTTTCTTAGATCAATCAGTCCTTAATTTCATTATTGGCCTAAAATATATTTCAAGCCGAGTTTCAAGCTTTCGTTTGGGATTTAATTTTCCCACTTGATTGGTATTTTTATCTTTTAGTTTTGAGTTGCAGGTTTCAATAGAGTTGATGATTTAGACAATGGAAGTTCGAACCATTACCATTCTGAAAACATATCGTTTAGACCAGTTCCGAATATACCTACATGGCAAGTAGATGAACTCGTAAATGTCAGAAAATAAGCACTCCACTGGCTAAAACCACGTAGGACGTTGAATTATATCCGACAGTTGCCACTGATGTTCAGAGATACGAGTGCCGAAAGTGAATTTCAATTATTGGGACGGGCACACTTGTAGACCGGTTAATCCTAGATAATCTACCTCTTTGCAGTTCATTTTATTAACATCAAAGAGGTAGATTATCAACAGCAATTTTTCTTGAAATCAATATTCTCCCATGAAAATGAAAAAGAAAAACCTCAAGTTCTCTCATATCTTTTTTTGGGGCAAGCAAAATTGAGTGACTATTTTGTCAGTTACGTTTCGTATTTTAAGGAATTTAGAGATTTAATTAACAAATGTATTGAAAAATGCGTATGCTTTCCCCTTGCGACGTTTCAAAAGCTAGTCTACCTCCTTTTTCAACCCTTTTTGAAATTTTTCAATAGATTATAATTTTGTGTGAATATGTCAAAATGTGACCCTGGCATGACTTTTTCACCAATAGTTCTACCAAATTTTGATACTGACACAACATACTTCAAATTGATCCGAATTTTAGTTATACCAGTTGCTGACTGATAAAATTTGTTTTTCAATTTTTTCAATTAACGCAGCAACTTGATAGGAAATCTTACCTTCTACACTTAAATATATCTTGTTATTGCATCACTTAGATCAATAATTGAATGAATTTGATGTGCTACCCAGTGGGTCGTTAAAAATTAATTGATATCGTGTCACCACTTCATTTTATATATTTTTTCTCGTAAAGTTCGCATCTAACTGTAGATACCAGAGTCTTGAGACAATTTATTCCGAGTTTTACGAGGCTGTAAATACACAATGTAATATAACTTTTTAAAACATTCTTTATAACAGAAGTAATTTCTCATTAAATTTTATATCGAGCCGTTTTTGTGGTTGAACCCGTACTCAAATGTCGATGAAAACGTTCATCAGAATATTGAATGGATAGGTTGTAAAATGGCTGTTAAATATTCACATTCCTTGGAATACGTAATTTATAGGTAGCCTATAACTTTTCTTATTTGTTATATCCCTGCTTTATCGCCTCATTATGGAATTTAACGGTCATCGACAATTCGTTTCGTTTTAACATTTTCATGAGTATTCAATTTGTTAAAAAAAAATGTTCGTTTTCGTAAACCAGCTGACGAACGTCGACCCTCAGAATTCGAAACTTGTGCGAGGAATGGATCAACGAGGCCTTACTTTTTACTCTCGATTACCCATCACGGCGGTGAATCGAACCCTGGATTTCCGCTTGAAAGGCGAATGTGCTAACCTCTACACTACCGAGAACCACTGAATTATCATATTGAGTTATCACTTCGAATTAAATTCTTATTAAACGAATAATATACAGTTGCCTGTAGGATTTTCACATATTACTGTTTACTAAACCGCGACACGTGTTTCGCTACACAATAGCTTCCTCAAACAGGAACTTTAAACTAACAGCTTAACGTTGTAATATTTCGAATGTATACAACATTATATTAGACGGTCAATAATAATACATTCCGGCAACTAATTAATAAGATTAATTAATAGTCCGACAACTAATTAATAAGATTAATTAATGATCCGATAACTCATTAATAAGATTAATTAATGGTCCGACAACTGATCAATAAGGTTACTTTATGGTCCGACGTCACATCCTTATTAGTACAATTTCCTGGAAAGAACATATTCAACAGAGGCGAATTATTCAACTCTGTCTGATCATTCATTACAAACTGTGAATGTTCACACATGTTAATTTCCAGACTCTCCAAGAGATTGAGTTTCAAACCCTTACCTTGGAAATGAAGGATTTCAAATTCGTGGTTGAACACATGCCCTCTATACTGAGGTGAGATGCATACGTGAAATTTGTCTTACCATTGTGGAAACTACTTTTGCGTTCTTTTACGCGTCTATCGAATATTCCTCCCGTTTGACCGACATAAACCATAGGACATGTACCACACAATAATCGATAAACTCCATCTGATACTGAACTTCATCTTTGTTGTTTTTGATATAAGAGCTTAAATCATTCTTTGCTTTATAAGCAACCTTCAAATTTTTCTGTTTCAAAAATTAGAAATTTTCTTACACGGTTGCCCTAAATAGGTTAACATTCTGTAATTCTCTTGGTAATTCCTATCATAATTCGTTAAAACTGGATAGATTTCTTTCTTCTTCTTTCTTTCTTTCTTCTTTCTTTCTCTCTAACAAAGTTCAGTTTTTGAATTCTTATTATACGAAGGGTTTGTATTCCATTTCAACTAGAATTATGAATCATTCGCAATAATTGAAGATGATTGTGAATGAAAGTGGTTGATACTTGATGGAAATCCATCCATATTGAACAAATAATATACAATTAATTGCCTGTGAGATTTTCACTTATATTATTAGAGTGTAAGATGAATCGTGCGTTCAAATTCATGAACATTCATATGTAATATTGAATGTTACATATCCCATTATTTTGAGAAAAAACTTTCGGAAGCGGCTGCAATTCATTTCCAATACACGTGTATTCTAAATACGCCATTGCCCAACAGCTGTCAAATATTTTATGAACGGTTTGAATTAGTGGAAGTAGATAATAGTATATTATTATTATTATGGCTATCATTCACGACTAGAGTGAATGAATTTGTGAATGTTTTTTTGTTGGAAAATTTTGTTACATTACAAACATATTTTTATTCCAACAAATATTTCGTATAATATTATTAACAGGTTTGAGTCAAATTTGTTTGGATTCGAAAGCTATTTCGATTTGACACGAGCATTCATAATCGCTGATAACTCGGTGTGGGTGCTCCTTGCCTTTTTTCATGTAAATACAGAGCTGAATTGAAAATATTTTGTTGATTACACGATAAAATTTCAAGAAACGATTGGTTGTAGCAAAACAATATAATATTATAGCTGATTCAAGGAAGTATTTGACAGCGGTGAATAATGACAAATTATTCACTAGTGAATAATGGGTATTATTAAGATCGAGCAAACAGACGTATAATGGATACATTATACGATAGTCGTGGGTAAATACATTCATTATACCACATCAATGTTTATTGTTGAAACATCACTAGTCATTAATCTGATCTAATTCTAAGGTTGATTCCAATTTATTCAGTAGACAGCGCATTCCAATACCAATTTCATATACAGCACACTGAATATTCCACTCGAAACCAACACTGGATGAATAATATCGAAGAGAAAAAATCTATCTTTATTCCGTGATATGCCATGATGAAAAATACTTCCGATCACGTGGTAATACTTTGATATTTTGATGAATAACGAAGCACCAAAAAATATCAGTTCGGATCAAATTGTTCTCATAACCTCATTGGATGAATGGTTCGAAATTCATTACACAGATAAATGAGAGACTCATTCATCTCCTTATACCCATTGTATAAACTTGAATATAATATTGTTACGAAATCTCCTAGCGCCGGCCCTGTCGCTCGTAAACGCAAAATAATATGAGGGTTCAAAGGAAGATTGTTCACCTGCGGGATCTCGGCCCACAGAAAATACGATCATCGAGATTTGACTGGAAGATTCTCCTTAGGCGTAAGCAAGTATATATACGGAAGCGATTTATCGAGGAGTTTTATTAAACGAACGAAGCCCTGAGAATTATAAATTGTTGATGATTTCAAAATCCGAAATATCTAGTGGCATAACCAATTGAAATCAGAATGTACCTGAAAATATCCATAAATCGTATGATTTTTTCTAGTGATATGACAAAGTTGATATGCGTTTCAGTAGGTGCTGGTCATTGTCTGGCTGATTTAGTTCAGCTTTCAATTACTAGATGAATATTATTGATAATATGAATACAATTCGATACTCAAATAGACACTGAACGATATCAATTGCAAATTGGGATGATGAAGGAACTCCCTATTTACGGATACTGAATATAATCATCAGAGACAAGTTCAGACGTGAGGTGTTTGTTGAATATAATATTACTGTATTCCTATTTCGTCATGGGAATTATCATAAAATTTTATTGCATGACATACTTTACTTCAGTGATAAATATTAGTTATATCTCATTATCAAAGGATTGGTTCGTTGTGTGACATTTCGTTGACTTGATGATATAAAGAATCAGATAATATATCAGTTTCTTTATTATCCATATATTATCCATATATATCCATATGTCAAGGATGTATAGATTTCCTACGAGTGCAGTGGTATACCTCCTCTCAATTCATTGAGATTCTCGAGCCACGAATACCGTAAAATGTGTACACCAATTTTTAAAATAAGGGATTTCTGTAGTTTTAAAAAAATGCACGAAACTCTGGATCCAGTTGGGGATTTCAGAATTCCGCTTGGGGTTTCAAGATTTCTTGAAGGAGTCATGGATTTAATGAAGGATTTTAAAATTTTGAGATATAAGTATCTCGCAACATTTTCCAATAGACCTAATTATATAGTCTTGTAGGGGTCATTGAGGTTTCCAAGTTTCAAGTTTTTTGCAACATGTTTCAACAGACTTCATTACGAGCTTCATTATCGTGGTTCGAACCAATAGAGATTTTAAATTTTGAGATCATAATTAGATTTCATGATTTCTGATTGGAGTTGTGGAGATTTCAAGACTTTTAACTGGATTCGTGGGCTTCATTAGAGATTTTTGAATTTGTTAATTTTGAATTTGCACTGGATTCCAAAATTTTTTATTGGCTTCGTGGATTTCTTCAGAGATTTAAGAAAATGGGATTTCAGGATTCATGCTGGATTTCAAGATTTCTAATCGGAATTGTGAATTCCAGAGTTCTTATTGAATTCGTGGATTTCATTAGAGAATGCGAAATTTTATATGTTCGAATTCACACTTGGATCTCATGATTTTCCATTGGATTCGTGGATTTCTTTACAGATTCAAAAATTTGAGATTTCAAGATCCATGATTGGATTCCAATGTTTTGTAATTGCAGTTATGGATCTCCTTAGTTTTTTGGATTCGTGGATTTCATTAGAGAATGCAAAATTTTACATATCTGAATTCACACTTTGATCTCATGATTTCCCATTTTATTCGTGGATTTCTTTACAGATTCAAAAATTTGAGATTTCAAGATCCATGATTGGATTCCAATGTTTTGTAATTGCAGTTATGGATTTCCATATTTTTTTGGATTCGTGGATTTCATTAGAGAATGCAAAATTTTACATATCTGAATTCACACTTTGATCTCATGATTTCCCATTTTATTCGTGGATTTCTTTACAGATTCAAAAATTTGAGATTTCAAGATCCATGATTGGATTCCAATGTTTTGTAATTGCAGTTATGGATTTCCATATTTTTTTGGATTCGTGGATTTCATTAGAGAATGCAAAATTTTACATATCTGAATTCACACTTTGATCTCATGATTTCCCATTTTATTCGTGGATTTCTTTACAGATTCAAAAATTTGAGATTTCAAGATCCATGATTGGATTCCAATGTTTTGTAATTGCAGTTATGGATTTCCATATTTTTTTTGATTCGTGGATTTCATTAGAGAATGCAAAATTTTACATATCTGAATTCACACTTTGATCTCATGATTTCCCATTTTATTCGTGGATTTCTTTACAGATTCAAAAATTTGAGATTTCAAGATCCATGATTGGATTCCAATGTTTTGTAATTGCAGTTATGGATTTCCATATTTTTTTGGATTGGTGGATTTCATTAGAGAATGCAAAATTTTACATATCTGAATTCACACTTTGATCTCATGATTTCCCATTTTATTCGTGGATTTCTTTACAGATTCAAAAATTTGAGATTTCAAGATCCATGATTGGATTCCAATGTTTTGTAATTGCAGTTATGGATTTCCATATTTTTTTGGATTCGTGGATTTCATTAGAGAATGCAAAATTTTACATAACTGAATTCACACTTTGATCTCATGATTTCCCATTTTATTCGTGGATTTCTTTACAGATTCAAAAATTTGAGATTTCAAGATCCATGATTGGATTCCAATGTTTTGTAATTGCAGTTATGGATTTCCATATTTTTTTGGATTCGTGGATTTCATTAGAGAATGCAAAATTTTACATATCTGAATTCACACTTTGATCTCATGATTTCCCATTTTATTCGTGGATTTCTTTACAGATTCAAAAATTTGAGATTTCAAGATCCATGATTGGATTCCAATGTTTTGTAATTGCAGTTATGGATTTCCATATTTTTTTGGATTCGTGGATTTCATTAGAGAATGCAAAATTTTACATATCTGAATTCACACTTTGATCTCATGATTTCCCATTTTATTCGTGGATTTCTTTACAGATTCAAAAATTTGAGATTTCAAGATCCATGATTGGATTCCAATGTTTTGTAATTGCAGTTATGGATTTCCATATTTTTTTGGATTCGTGGATTTCATTAGAGAATGCAAAATTTTACATATCTGAATTCACACTTTGATCTCATGATTTCCCATTTTATTCGTGGATTTCTTTACAGATTCAAAAATTTGAGATTTCAAGATCCATGATTGGATTCCAATGTTTTGTAATTGCAGTTATGGATTTCCATATTTTTTTGGATTGGTGGATTTCATTAGAGAATGCAAAATTTTACATATCTGAATTCACACTTTGATCTCATGATTTCCCATTTTATTCGTGGATTTCTTTACAGATTCAAAAATTTGAGATTTCAAGATCCATGATTGGATTCCAATGTTTTGTAATTGCAGTTATGGATTTCCATATTTTTTTGGATTCGTGGATTTCATTAGAGAATGCAAAATTTTACATATCTGAATTCACACTTTGATCTCATGATTTCCCATTTTATTCGTGGATTTCTTTACAGATTCAAAAATTTGAGATTTCAAGATCCATGATTGGATTCCAATGTTTTGTAATTGCAGTTATGGATTTCCATATTTTTTTGGATTCGTGGATTTCATTAGAGAATGCAAAATTTTACATATCTGAATTCACACTTTGATCTCATGATTTCCCATTTTATTCGTGGATTTCTTTACAGATTCAAAAATTTGAGATTTCAAGATCCATGATTGGATTCCAATGTTTTGTAATTGCAGTTATGGATTTCCATATTTTTTTGGATTCGTGGATTTCATTAGAGAATGCAAAATTTTACATATCTGAATTCACACTTGGATCTCATGATTTCCCATTTTATTCGTGGATTTCTTTACAGATTCAAAAATTTGAGATTTCAAGATCCATGATTGGATTCCAATGTTTTGTAATTGAAGTTATGGATTTCCTTATTTTTTGGATTCGCGGATTTCTTTAGAGATTCAAGAATGTGAGATTCCAGGATTTGTGGATTTCTAGATTTCTTATTAGATTCGTGAATTTCATTAGAGAATGCAAAATTTGATATCTCTGTATTTACACTTGGATCCCAAGATTTCCCATTGGATTCGTGGATTTCTTTACATATTCGAGAATTTGAGATTTCGAAATCCATGCTTGTATTTAATTCAATTAATTAATTTATAATTGAAGTTATGGATTTCCATATTTCTTTTTGGATTCGTGGATTTCTTTAGAGATTCAAGATTGTGAGATTTCAGGATTCATGTTGGATATCTGAATCCACTTTTCTTATTGTATTCGTGGACTTCATCAAATAATTCAAAATATGATATTTCTCAATTTATACTTGGACCTCAAGATTTCTCAATCGATTCGCGGATTTCTTTACAAGTCCAATAATTTGAGATTAAAGGATACTAACCTGGATTTCGAAATTTTTAATTGCATTCGTGGATTTCATTAGAGAAATCAAAATTTACGTTGCTTTTTCAAAATTTCATTTCGGATTTCTGTACATCAACATGGATTTGAAATATTTCTGACTCATGTATACACTAGATTCCCGAATTACTCCAGTCTATGACGGTGAAAAAAGTGTTAACTGTGTATTTATCCCATACAGCACCGATTCGTATGAAAATTTGGATATAGGTTCTACTTACCCTCCATTCCAAAATCTACCCCGTGCCGAGAGTTGCTTTCTCCCTGGGGATGGATGCCACCCCTTCTTGGGGGTGAAAAAAATTTTATTGGAAATAAGTGCGGAAATCAATAGATTGACTAATTCTAAGCACTTTTTGTTCAATGAAGTTTTTTCTGAAAAGCAATACTTTTCGACTTATTCGCGAGTGAAATTGTCAGTTTTCAGGCAAAAAAAACACGTTTTCAGATCCTTTTTCGCGAATAACTGGAAAATAATGCATATAATCGAAAAACCTGCAGAGAGCAAAATTATAGCTTTTGAAAAAACAAAGGCGATTGTTCATTTGTGATGTATGCAAACCCACTACAAACTGAATACTTGCTTGTTGAAAGTTGATTGGTATTTTCAAACGACAAAATGGAAAGTTTCTACGTACAATAACCAAAATCTAATGCATTTCTCGAAAAAAACTAATCGGACCTTTTGTGAAGTCCTTCAAAAATCCTTCATTTTTGTTATTTATAGAAGTTTCTAGCATCAAAACTGACTGAGGTATGAAGGAAATAATGTTGAATCCTAGTTTTCCGTTGAAAAAAAATTGTGAATAACTCATCCTCTTTCCCCCCCCTTTGAAAAAAATCGTTGTTACTCCATAATTCACTTCGATCATGTTTTTATGATGAGTTCTGAGTTTTTCATCAAGTGAGAGTACGTAGTTTCGGAAAAAATTGAGATTGAAGAGAAAAAATCATATACGTGATTCAGCGAAAAATCACCATTTCTTCGAAATAACTCGAAAAGTATTGATCACATGCAGAATTTCCTAGAGTACAAAATTGAAGGCTATTCTTCTCTGAAAATTTCGGTGTTTCATTTTTTTCTGCAGGATGAAAATAGAGTAAGATATGGCCAGTTAAATACTGTGAGGGTTCGCGCAAAGTACCTTTTTTGAGCCCTTTCAGCATGAACCTTTTCAAAAATATAATCTGAAACAAGAAATAATGTGAATGAGCTCATAGCTCTTGAAAAAAGCTACAAAATACTTTTTTGGTGGATTTGATTGCTTGAAGACTAAGCGAGTTATGGGAAAAAACAAAAACAATTTTTGTAGAAATTAGAGTATGTACATTAGTATAATGAAGAATACACATAGTAATTATATTTAAGGCCTAGTGGAACTATATGTATATTATCTTTTTATATATACAGA
Source organism: Zygogramma bicolorata (assembly GCA_032362365.1). Classification (NCBI taxonomy): domain Eukaryota; kingdom Metazoa; phylum Arthropoda; class Insecta; order Coleoptera; family Chrysomelidae; genus Zygogramma; species Zygogramma bicolorata. Next base: position 4,435,923 of record JAVJAQ010005172.1, read on the forward strand.
TAGTTCAACTAGGCAACGATTTTTTCCAAAGGGGGGGGGGGAAGAGAGGATAAGTTATTCACAATTTTTTTTCATGGAAAAAATAGGATTCAACATTATTTCCTTCATACCTCGGTCAGTTTTGATGCTAGAAACTTTTATAAATAACAGAAATTAACGATTTTTGAAGGACTTCAAAAAAGGTCCAACCAATTTTTCCCGAAAAATGCATTGGTTTTTGATTATTGTACGTAGATACTTTCCATTTTGGCGTTTGAAAATACCAATCGACTTTCAACAAGCAATTATTCAGTTTGTAGTGGGTTTGCATACATCACAATTAAACAATCGCCTTTGTTTTTCCATAAGCTATAATTTTGCTCTCTACAGGTTTTTCGATTAGATGCATTATTTTCCAGTTATTCGCGAAAAAGGATCGGAAAACGTGTTTTTTTTACTGAAAACCGACAATTTCACTCGTGAATAAGTCGAAAACTATTGCTTTTCAGAAAAAACTTCATTGAACAAAAAGTGCTTAGAATTAGTCAATCTATTGATTTCCGCACTTATTTTCAATAAAAAAATTTTCACCCCCAAAAAGGGGTGGCATCCACCCCCAGGGGGAAAGCAACCCTCGGCACAGGGTAGATTTTGAAAAAGAGTGCATGTAGATCCTGAATCCAAATTTTCATGCGAATCGGTGCTGTATGGGATAAATACACGGGAAAATGGTCATAGACTGGACTAAAGTGAGATACCTTTGGAATGATTTCAAGGAAAGAAAAACAATATCTCTTACATTTTGAGATGAATCATAGCTCACATTTCCGTTACATTTACTCCAATCGTCTCGAGGTTTAGTGAATATTTTGTCTGCGGAATTTCAATTCGAGTGTTTCCAGAAATGAAATAGTGCAGACCGGTGTTCGAAGGATATGCAAGGATTGCCGATTCACAAAGGCGAAGATTACGAAAGGGCATCGTCTATTTTTATTGCGAGTCTTCTCGCGAAACCGTTTACGCTACGTTGTCTATGTAACCAGATGCTCGATTCACAAATAAAAACGTATCGAGAAGCTTCACTTCAAAGGAATATTCGAGTGTACTGTTTGTGGAACAGCTTCATAGAGAAATACACTACGGCCTTTCGTGATCTCTTCGGTGAAATGCGCAATATGCAGGGTAGTCTCGAATAGTTCTTTCCCCACGTTAAGTCAAAGGTCACATGAAAGTTATCATTTGTATTGTTTGAAGAGTCTTGAACACAATATTATCTTATTCAATTTTCTAAAGTGGTCGAACTGGCTTGATCTTCCGTTCACCACACAATTTTTTTCGTAAAGAAGGCCGCCTTATAGAAAGCTCTAGGCCCTTCCACACAAATTTGTCACTTCCGTAAAATTTGTACTCCAAATCAGAATTTCCATATCAGGATTCTTGGTGGGATTTGTATAGATCTCAACATGGATTTTCAAGAATTCTATTGAAATTTGAATACCGGATTTCCGAAGTGAAACACCCCCAGTTAGAAACTTGGGTATTTTTTCGTGGTGAGAATGGAGTTTGATGAATTATTTTTTGGGTTTTTTCTTCTCGGAATAAAAAAATAGAAATAACAACTCCTATGAAAGGATTAAGATGATATAGGTACAGGTACCTATCAGCAAAGAGTATCCGTTTTTTTTTAATTTCCCTTCTTTCATAGGAATTGTAATTTTCATTTTTTGATTCTAAAGAGAAAGAAGCCAAGAAATAATTCAGTGAAATTTGAATGCGTTTGGGAGTTCCGATAAATTAAATTCAATATTCTAAATATTCCATTTATTTTTTCATTTTTATGTTCCTTTCCACGTTTTTATTGTACCTAACTGTTGCATTTTTTTTTAGTTCTAGTTTCTTTTATGAAGCATTTCTGCATTGTTTGTAGTGTGAAAAGTGCAGAATCTAGTTTCTTTCTCTATAATACATGTAGAAGCAATGAGCTGTAAACTATTTCTTGGTGTTATATAAATATACGCAATGCCACATACAGTTTGATTAGAAGGGGTGGGGGGCACATTTTAGACTTATTCTTTAAACATTTGTTCAACCCACTAACGAGGAGGTGTCATAATCCTGGAATTTGAAAGTGGGGTCGAGCGATACGTCCTGTGAAGAGGCTTAACATTATCTAGGATATCTTATCTATCATAATGATATTCTATTTATTGAAATTTAGCTAGAGAATTGATGCGAAAACAGCGCCGGCGTTAGGGAAATTACCCCAATAATTCGGATTGTGAAATCAAAACATTTACAATTAGTGGTAGGTTTGTATTTGTAACAATGCTTTGTAAAAAAAAAAACGAAGTGAACAAGTTGTTGAAATCATTAATTAAAACGTCACTTCAACAAGAGTTGGAGCTGTAACCCGTTTGTTTCTTTACAATATTTTAGATTTTGATGAAATTGACTCCTGAAATTTCGTTTTTATTGGGTTCTGCGGTTGGTGTTACAAACTTCCTAACTTAACAACATACGAATTATTTATCGTGATCAATGTCCCCAAACAAGCAAGCAGTGAGTCTAGCGAAATAATTTTTTTGGAAATTATGGGTTGAGTGGGAGAACAAGTCCTTTTCCTCGGAAAGGAATTGAACTCTGCCTTTTGGCGTGAATAATTCATTATTATTTTCCTACACTGATCTGCAGTGTTTTCCAACAAAAAAAAAGGCAAACGATAAATGAGGAATATGATTATTATGGAAAATTTCAATATTGGAATCTTGCTTTCGTTTGGATGAAGTTTTTCAGAATTTTCAAAGCAAATTTTACGCCTTTCTGCTTCAAATTCCATAGAAAGGAGAAAAGCTAGCTGTATATACTTTTCGTTGGTCCACTCTGTATAATCGTTGGAAGGTAGTTTTATAAATACCAACCTGGTGTCAATGATAAGTTCTCTTTGATACTGTACATTTATGTTTCAAATTGCACTATACGTTTCAGTTATGATTCGAGCTAGCACTAAATTGAAGAAATACGTAAAAATAATCAGACAAGATGTAACAAATTTATGAACATAACCTCCTCTTACAGAGACTCCTCAATTGGTGTCAAGAACGTACCCTTGAAACTCTTTACAAGCTACCTCGGCAATCGACAGCATTACAAACAATTGACGATATAAAAAGTGAAAGAGCACTGGTCACTAGTGGAGTACCCCAAGGAAGTGTTATTGGACCCACTCTATTTCTCATCTACATCAATGATATGTGTAGAATACCAATATAAGGCAAAATAACTTTTTGCTGAAGACGCAGCAGTTTTCTACTCCGGAACACTAGATCATGTTTTACAGTCGACACAGGAGGACTCAACTATTTCAAATGAGTGGACAATAAGAAACCAATAATCATAAAGTACAACCGAATGTTAATGTAAAAAAAGTTAATAATGCCTACTATCTGGCTGCTTTCTGGGGACAAGCAAGGCAGATGAATATCACAAATTACTAGTGGTACAAAATAAAATAATTGAAACCTTGTTTAATTCAGCACAACGGAGTAACACGACAGAGCTCTATAAGACCTTGGAAATCCTCAAAGTAAATGAAATCATAAAGTTTGACAGTGCGAAAATAATGTATAGAATACAAAATAATATAATTGAAACTGATATTGATCTGAGACAGAATTTTGAGGTGCACCATTACCACACACGAGCAAACCAAAACTTATACATGCTTCCAGTTGGTAGAAACATTGGAGGAAGAAAAATTATTCTTCAAGCCATACAGATTTCAAATTTCAGCATCCTACTCATTAATAAATCGTTGTATCTTTTTGAGTGAATAATTAACAAAAAAATATCCTACAAAGCTGCCACAAATGGATTTTTTAAGTTATAATTGTTCAAAATCAAGAAAGAGAGATACCGATAATTCCAGGTAAAAGTCATGCATCTTGGTGTACATATTTCTGGCGATATGGCGCACCTTTAGTAAGATCCCCTATAAATCGGCTCATTTTTCAAGAAGATAACAAGCGACTAACCGCTCTCTTCGAGGATTTCCTGCTAGTGCCCCGCATCTAAAACCCCGATCGTTTCCATGTCTGTCATAAAACAAATGCATTGATAAGATCCCTCGGTTTTATCGCAGAATTGATTATAGCTTTTTCGTGACCACCAACGAAGTGGGCAATATAGTCTTCGATCAAAATGGTGGGAAATGATGTTGGGAACGCTTTTCCGTTACGAAAATGCGAGCCGTGAAAGATGAACTGAAGTTCTCGAGTAATGAAACGTCAGAAGTAATTGATAAATATGTATTTTTGAGCTCTGAGAAACGCGAAAATATCGGAAAAATATTAAGTGTGAAGTGATTTATGGCCGCGGTGATTTCAACTAAAAATAGTGAAGGAACAAAAATTACTACTGTTATTATTGGTAGCCGTGCTTTATTTGAAAAGTGGAAAACGGAAAATTATCCGGTTGAGGGTACTGTATGATTTACTGAAAGTATTGAAATAGACGAGGTATGGGTTTTTTGATTGATTTGCACTCATTGCAGCTGAATAAATCGAAAGAAAAATAATCTGTGTTTATTATCCGATTCAAACTGATTTCTACGCAAACATCAAGTAAATATCATTGAATGAAAGTACTGTTTATACGGTGTTCTGAATCAAACATAATACTATTGATTGTTGTACTGTAACACGTCTCAAGAGGCTGTTGTATACTGAAGTACTCGTAGAGGTTTTTTAAACGGTCTAGTTAACATCAGACATTAAATTACGTAATAGATTTTCAAATTGCTGAGTCACAAGTAACACACATATATTTGTTCAATATTTCGGAAACAGTGTCTCTGTCTTTCAAATGATATATCGACCGTTGAAAATGTAAACATTTGGCCCTATTTGTTCAATATTCGATGATAATATATATTTATCGTTATATTTGTGCAATATGGTAAAACAACGAGATCCTGAAAGGTCACACTTCATCTGAAGACGAATTCATCTGTGAAAATAACTGCGGAAACAAATCTTGACTCAGTGTCAAAATCACATATATTAAAATCAACAACACAAAAGAGACAAACGTACAATATTTGCCCAATGCAAATATTGCAAGAAGGAATATTCATAAGAAGTTATCATCTACCGTGAACTAATACCCGAATACCCGAACAGTTTGAAGAAAGAGCATTTTGGGAGAATTTATGAGAAACAAAAGAAAATGGAGGGAACATCTTCAGTATGCTTCATAAAAATTATTGAAACCAATTGAGAATTTGGCGCAGGCACGAGAAGAGTTTCAGTAGTAATGATTGTAGGTATATTGCTCGGTATATTGCAATATCAGGACAATGTGTTATCTGAATCGGCATTTCAATATCGTGTACTCTTCCAAAATTATATGAGACAAATTTTGAAATTCCGATATAAAAATGGATTAGATATGCGAACGATATCAAAAAATCTATATTGTTGAACTGATATCATTCAATATAACCAGTTATTGTTCTGATATCGGTGACAAGCTGACAAACCAATTTTTATCAATATTGCAACTATCAGTATGCAGTGGAACTTGTTGAGTCGATATCGAGGGGGAAACAACTAGCTAAAATCTGTACAAGATTTAAAATCTTTCAAAGACTAAAGACTTTAATGCATGACTTAAAGGCATGACTTAAAGACTTAAACGCATGACATAAAGACTTTAAACGATGACTCAAATGACTTAAAATTTTTAGGTGTACAAGATTGACCTGATTTTTATATTGAAATATTGTTTTTGAATATTATACCATAATAATATAAGTTTAATATCGACTTTAATATCGACTTTCCTACTTACAATATTTCTAGGTATGGGTGTCAGGCAATGCCTGACACGGCTTTCTCAACAATTCATATATTCCTGGATATAAAATAACCGTTATCATATGCCCGTTAAATAAATCATTATCGTAATAATAATACCTTTGAATGTCTCGACTAGAAAGATTATCCTTACTGGTATATAATTAATTCGATTATACCCATAATAAGCGTTCTAACTTAATGACCCGAAACGAAAATAAAATGATATATTTAACTCCCACCTCGCTGCCCCAGTCAAAACCGAATTCGTGCAAAACTTATCTCCAACTCATCATAACGTAAGAATGCCGGCGATGTTCGTACAGTGCTAGCCAAAGTGTCTGCGATATATGGAACATTTTTTTTATAATTGATTTCTTATATTATTATTCATAATCTGTGCTTTGTTTATAACTGCAGTGCAATTGTCAAATCTCACGACTTTTCATCGTATATTAGGGATGTCGAAAAGAATGATCTTTTATAAATATCAAAAATTGACGCTAGGCAATGTTGTTTGCATTTGGAGCGATCCAACAAAGTTCTTCTCATCTTCTTGCACTTTGCAGCGATATGATATATACAAATTCACTCGAATACACTATCTGTAGGAACTATAATTCATATTATCTCACATAACATACGGACTTTGCACCATCCGAGGCACCATCAAAATCTATAGTTGTGCAATAAATTGGATTACACTGATTGAAATTCTACAGGAATATTGAATCGAAAATTTTGAATGGCGTGGAGTGGATAGAATATATTACAGATTGTAGAGGTTAGTATAGACAACAATAAAAAAGATTGAATGAATTGAAAAATAAAAAATATTTCAGTCAGTCATTTTTCAGTACCGAACAAAAAAGATATAGGTACCCAGTTTTTAAAAACAAACCGTTAACTTTTTCCAAGTACAGCATTAGTCGTACTTTGTTTATCAGGGCCAGTCCATTTCTATAGTTCAAAATGCCGCTAACATTCCAATGAGTAATACGAACATTGCCTATATGCAGCAATCCTCGTGACACAACTGATATTTTGTGAAATATTATAAGTATGTCGAACGCATTCATAAGAACGAAACCAAATTATACCTATATAACTAGATTATTATATGTTCAACCTATTTCTATTCGACAATGACATCTGTAGGAAACTTCATGAAGTTCGTCTTTTTCCAATGCCCACTTGAAGTATAGAATGTATTGATATCAATCTTGCAAATATTCATTTTTTGTCTCGTTTTCTGTTCATATTATGAATAATTGTCGATAAAATAGTATTGGAACTTAGGCAAAAAGTACAAGTTTACAAGTTTTAAGTTCTTCATTCAGTTCTATTGAGTCCTATTGATATTGATTCATACTGATTGCACAAGTTTTTGATGGAAAAAAAATAAGCTCACCTCTGATATGAGATACACATTTTTTGAAGTCCCACGTAAACGATAAAAAAATATATGGAATTCATTTATTTTATTTTTGATTTTGAAACACCCATTTCAATGAACAGTGAAACTTTCTTAGGAATCAATAACCACTCAGGGTTCAATTTTGGAGCCCACTTTGTTTTTGCTTCATATCGATGATTTGCTGAAGAAAACATCTCTTCCAGAGTCCCCATACCACCACGAAAAATAAAAATTGTGATAGGCATCGACGTCACTAGTATCAACGCTGCCTTGGCGAAAAAATAGATTGGGGTAGCATCAACTTGGTTTAATTCAATTCTGAGAAAATCCAGGCATATATTCAGATGTCAGGACTAACTATTCCTATAAAGTTAAATATCTCGATGCTAGGAATTACGATCAGTAATAATCTCTGATGGAATAGCCATGTGTTAATATATAAGGCATAGATACGCCTGTCTTGGAATATAGTTCATAATAATATTCATCGAAACCTCTTGATTCTATGCAAAGAAAAGTAATCCTTGTTTGTGATTCTTCGCTTACGGACTCCCCCATTGCGTTGAAACATCGTGGAAGGGTCGGAGTATAGATATTTTCACGGTCAGTGCTCTTCTGAATTGTCGTCAATCGTTCCCACTTGGCAGTATGAACACGGTTGACCCGACGAGTGCAGAATTCCCACCCCTTCTTTGTGAGCTTGGAGACCTGTCGAACCTCTCTTGCTCAGGGCTATTTTTTCAATAAAACAGCCAAACTTCACAACTCCTTGCCGAGGGGGGGGGGGTCCTAAAAAAATGTAATGCTGTTAATTCGTATCTCCTGTCCCTTGATTCAGGCGGTGTTCGTCGAGCAATACAGGGCTTTCTTTACGTATGTCAAATCAAATCAAATATACTTTTTTGTCTGAAGAACGTAGTTCTCACTGACAAAGTCTTTTACAATGAAAAACAAGAAAATATTGATAATCATTAAATATCTGTCGACATGACGGTCTGTTAAAAAAATTAATAATAATCATAATTGGAATACAAAGAAACACAAATATAAAAAACACATAGAGAAAAATAAAATTATTATAGACATCAACATGTGTAAGTATAAAATACAAATAAAAAAAAAATTAAAAACTATTAATAAATATCACTGAATGATGGTCGGTTCATACACCACACTTTTACTTTTACTTTATCTTTTACTTTTACCTTAAGAATGGAATTGGACCTTTCATACACCAGTGTTAAAGTGAACAGGTCGCATGCTCAGGGATCAAAAACAAACGAAGAAGAAGAAGTAATCGTGGGTTACGTCATTGTTTTTATTTGCAATTTGCTATTTTGTATCGGATAATGACAGATATTTCACAAAGCACCCATTTTATATCATTTCTGTAAAATATTCAGAAGAATACGTTTCCTTATAATGTTGGTGGCACTGCTTGCTGTGATGACTTCACATGCACGCATGCGCAGTCCCTGAAATTATTTAATTATCTCATTCTTAAAGTAAAAGTTCTCATCCTTAAACTAAAAGTAAAAGTGCCGTGTATGAACGCCTCGATTGATTTACATTGTGACAACTTTCTTAAAGTAAAAGTAAAAGTGTGGTGTATGAACCGACCATAAATCTGTGTATTTTGAAAAAAATCCACTCGGTGGAGACTCTTCGGACCATCCCTGTACAAAACCTCCGATGCCCATAGAGCATCACTCGACCCTTTTTTTTCAAAGAGTCACTCGGTCGTGAAGTACGGGTTCGCCTTCGCTTCGCAATTATTCACCGACTTTTTTTCCGCTCCGGCACGGTCTGCGAGATTTATCTCTCGCCCGAAGATACCGAGTCGTGAGTAGCCGGAAATAAAAAAGTGAACAACTCTGCGTCAGAGGAGGTACTGATTCGAAACAATGGAACGCGGATCTTGGATGCATGGCCAACGAGACACTTGTGTTGAGTCGGATTTGGGATTGCGCATCGAAAATCTGTCAGTAACAATCATTCGCAGACATCTTGCCTGAAAATGGAAAAACTTTCATTTTATTAATATTTGTATATAGGTCTAATTGAAATATTTGCTCAGATAAGTAACTGCAATATCACGAAATAGTATATTACACACCGAGGTGGGAAGTGATTCATTCCTGTCGTGAGATCAGTTAGTTAGCTATGATCTCAAGACAGTAATGAAACTTCCTACCGACGTTTTTATACTATTTCATTTACAACCATCATATTTCGATTGAAATTATTGAATCTCTGTTTCCTTCTGAATATATCTAAAATATTACATTTAACGACAAATTACCAAGAACGCGATTTTCTCAGAATAATCAAGTAGATATATTGTTAGGGTGACTGCGGGGTATACAATTGTCACCAATATAAATGAATGTCAGATAAAATCAATAAATGACAGATGAAGTCTAGAATACCTACTTGAAATGAGGCAGGAAGTGAGGGCGGGAAGTAGAGGTGTGTAATGTGACACTTCCGAACCTTCAATGACGTTAGTAATGACAGTATTACATATATAGTTGTAAATAAAAGAAAATATTGACTTTTTTGTCAGTTGAATATTGTATTATTCACAGAATTAGAGATTAAATTAAATAAAAAAAAGTAAAAAGTTATTTGTTTCACTAGCCAGAAAAGTAGTGGATTGACTTCCGCAGCTGATAGTTACGGCAGTCAATCTACTAATTTATAACGACATATGTAGGATAGTGTATTTGTGAATTATTATTCTCACAATATTTTAATTTTTCCTGAAGTGGTATAAATCAAAACAAAATTTGATAGAAATCTCAAGTGTGTAAATGGTTGGTTGCTATGGAAATATATATGTCACAGTGATTATAGTTTGAAAACTTACGAAATTTCTGACAGTTTTCTGCCAAAATATCGGTATATTTATATTATGGACGGTAACAGCGACTTAGAAGTACTTACTTCTCCAAAAATAGGGGAGATGGCAAGAAATATTGGGTTGAATTTGTTGCCGAAGAAATGTCGATTCTCATTGAGAATAACCCTTTTATTGCCTAGACAGGAAAAGTAATACTTTGCTGATTAATATGTGTCATCAAAATTAATATTTGTTGTGAATTCTTTTTTTGCGATTGACAGCAAATGTTTATTTTGCAGACATATACCAATCAGCCAAGTATTACTTTTTCTGCCTAGGCAGCAAAATGAAGATTTTTTTGACTAGGCAGCAGAAGTAATACTCTGCTGATTGATATGTGTTTGAGGGAGTATTTCTGAGTCGCTGTAACTGTCTATAATGTTGTGAAACTATCATCACTATGAACATATACATTTCCGAGGGGTTGACCACTGAGAGAAAATGTGTACACTGGAATTTCCGTCACCCGGAATTCCCTCGGAATTTCCCGGAATTCCCCAGAATTCCCTCGGAATTCCTACAAAAAAAATGTCAATTTGAAGAAATATCGATGAAATTTCAAATCTAAATGACGGAAATACTGGGAATTTCGGGGAATTCCGGGGGAATTCCGAGAAAACCCGACCAAATATGAAAGATACATTTCGGAACTTTCGCACAAAATTTTTTTTTTTTAATTTCTGAGTGGAACATAAACTTTAGACTTTTAAGTAGACCATGTCATGATTATGACCCAATCTGAATAATATCGGATTTTACATATCAAAACTTTTCACATTTTCATTGAGGCCGGTATTTATTACATCGGAAACAAAATGAATCATATATATATATATATATATATATATATATATATATATATATATATATAATGCAACGTTACGATCGTAAAATAAGGGGAACGGATCGTCTGATTCCACTCAGGTTTGTTTTATTAGCATCATTTTTTCTGAGATTTTTCCTTATAGAATCAAGTTCTGATACCGTTAGAATGAATAAGTATCGAAAAAATACATTTTGTCATTGAAAAAAAACACGGTATTTTATGGTCTATTGAGTAAGTTTTATTATTTTCGACCGCTAAATGATTACGGGATACTCAATCTGTGGAGAAAATCCTTTTTGTACGTTTTTGTCATCGCTTAAAAAGCGAAAATGAACTGTTTTCCAAAAACGTATGTTCCATAATATCAAAAATTATTGTGAATCCTTCAACATTACCTACTAGGAAAATAAAAAAATATCTTTCACCGGTGTGTTCTCCTTGTATAAACTCAAATAAGAACAGTTGACACTGAACCACAATATATCCGATCATCTTTTCATTACAAACCGATAATTAATATAAAACCGTCCAAATAACACTATGGAGCTGCAAAGAAACTCCAGAAATCATACAAAGACTGCAGTCATTGACTATATAACTCAGATCGTATAAGGCGCGAATGCCACTATACGTAACGTCACCGTCACGTCTCCGCACCGTCAACATCACGGTAAATATTCTTACATTGCAAGCAATGAACATAATCACACTATCAGTCACGTCCACCTGAAAGGTGATATTTTCGGTTCGGTGACGGTGCGGAGACGTGACGGTGACGTTACGTATAGTGGGATTCGCGCTTAACGTCTGCCAATTATGATCTAGTCTTTCTTCCACAATCAAGGGCGTCCCTTCGTCTTATAGAGTGAAATTTCAAGACACGTCATTTTTGAAATATTGAGGAAGATAATGGCAGTCGCAGAGGTTGACCCCAAAAATAAACACACAAACTACGATACAAAGTTTTTTGGGCTGTTTTACATGCCCAATTCATATATATTCGAATCAGAATGAGGTTCTATTCCATTGAAAGAAGTTATCGGATTATTTGAAAAAACTACCCCCTACACTCGAGGCCGCACAAACTAGGAAACAAAGTTTTTTGGGTTGTTTCACATGCCTTATTCATATATTAGGATCGGAATGAAGAACTATTCCAATGAAAGAAGTTATTGACTCATTTGCAAAAACTTCCCCAACACACCCCTCCAGGGACATATCAGATGTCTACCGGATCATGAAGATTGTTGCCATCAGGCTTATTCATCGCTGTCGCTAACAAAATGTATTTCAAATTGGAAATCCGCCACAAACTCTTTCAAAAAAAAGTCCTAACTTTCTTCGTCCAGTGGAAGTGGTGTTTTGTTTTTGAATCATGATTTTATATAAATATTGAAATTTTAATGTATGCTTTTTTATCATTGCGCGAATAAATTGAAGTTACCTGAGAATAATCCCTATAGTTTTTTTAGAAATTTTTCGGAATTCCCCCGGAATCCCCTCGGAATTCTCTCGGAATTCCCCGGAATTCCTATCAGTTGTACACCGGAATTCCCATGTGGTCAACCCCTCGTACATTTCCTTAGCAACCAACCATTCCAGCACTCGCGATTTCTATCAATATAATAATCGGAGAAAAAAATTATAGGTTCAACTTGGCAGCAAAGTAGATTAACTGCCTTACCTGAATTCCTGCCTCACTACTCTCGGGTATGAACTACAAGCCGCGACAGTCAATCTACTTCTTTGCTGCCTAGTAAAACAGATAACTTTTTTCTCCGATTGACAGATAATATTGATTATGCAGACACACATAAATCAGCAAAGTATTGCTTTTTCTGTCCAGGCAGCGAATTAGGGATTTTTCTGCCTAGGCAGCAAAAGTAATACTGTGCTAATTGATATGTGTCTGGAGGAGTGAGTACTGCTAAGTCGCCGTTACCTCAGTATACCATACCCAAACAGTAGAGACACTTAAATGTCAATCCTTCGTTCTCGAGGGTCAAATTTCTGTGACCTTCATTCTGTGCTCAGGGTGTGTGATGTCATTTTGTGGCGGTAAATTTGAATGTACGGGATACCAAGTATCAGATCAGTATGTAATTTCACATCATAAAATTAATATTTTGTCTAGGATAACGTTTGTAATAAATGTGAATAATCTGAAATTCTCAAGTACCCTCAATAGCTATTTCAATTTTCTGTTGCTTTTTTTCTCCAGTCCATGTTTGTTTGGAAAGGTAGAGTCGATGACCAGGCAATAGAAAGCTTTCAGGAGGATGTTTTATTCGCAGAAGTTTCAAATATGTACAATAGATATATTCAGACATTAACAATATTATGTAGACTTAATAATTTGAAATGGTAATTTTTTTGTTCTTTGAGTTATTAGTTTTGCTTTTTTCAAATTCCTCTTTGCAAATTTCAATGTGTCAGAAAATTCTAGAACATTCCTTTCTCGAAGTGATATTCACAAAAGCGATAGTTATTATAGAGAGCTTCGGGGGATTTTTCAAGTAGATCCTTTCGGTTACATGCCTTCAACCATGCCTCACACCTGAAACAGTTATTTAATATTGAAGTGCATATTTGTAAAGCTAATATTTCGACGAAAATTAGTTTCTATTTATGCAATTTGTAAAAAAATATATTAAAAATTCAAAGAGCTACTATTCTACAGAACACTAGTGGCTATTACCTTTTGACATCCTTCGGAAACCTCAACAGGAATTATAATTTGTCTTTAGCCTTCGACAAACATCTGCGATAAGCACACACTTCTTCACCTTGGTAGTTAGCCATAATAATTCAAAATACAATATTTTAACACACATGCTCACTAATCAAGTTGATTGATTACACCTCGACATTTCAAACTGCTGAAGTTAGTGTTCTGTGGCGTGTCTCTACTGTATGGTTATGGTATACTGGGCTATCACTGTCCATAATGTTGACAAACTATAACTACTATGAACTATTCTCCGATCGGCAAAATATGCTTACCTTTCTCGATACTTTATACTACATATCTCTGAATCGGATAATTTTGTGCAGCAATAACAATTTGTTGATTTTTTGGGATTTTCCCAACGGTAATATGGGCGAATATGATTATAACATCATAAGCGCCATTGTATTCCATTCAATCTAGCATTATAACGAGATCAACCGTATTTGCACTATTGCAAACGGGAATAAAATTATCAAAAGCCGCCGGTAATTCCATTTTAACGAACATCAAGTAGTCTACATCGCCGCGCCGTTAGCACACATTACATTTGACGTATCATCGCGAAAAGAACCCAGAAAACCAACGAATACGTATAATTCTCCTCAAATGTACCAGATATAAAATAACACGGACATTGCAAAATAATTATATAAATTTTCCGTGAATGTGACCCGGTTTCGGACAGTTTGTATAGCTTTTCGGGATGTATGGCGGTCATTTAGCACGTTAATAGGGTTACATATATCTGACGATATAGCAAAATGTGACCTCCCACTTACAACATCTATCGTCGTCGAATTCTTCGGGTCCCGTGAAGTATTGCCGGCCGTTTGTCAAAATATCGTCGATCGGTTCGATCGGTCGCTGGATATAAAGATATGTGGAAAAGGAATATTGGTTCGTGCGAGTTTCAATGCAAAGTTGAGCTGGCAATCGCAGTCCACCAGCTTGAAATTATACATTGCTCTTTTCTAATGTCCCCCTTTCAGTTTTTGAACGGGTTAGTTCAAAAAACTGAAACTTGAGATAAAGAAATTGATGCATAAATACCTACTATATTTTGGAGTGAAATTGTCAGATGAAGATTTCAAGATGGCGACTGAGCGCCACCTGGAAAAAAATTAAATGGAAAGGGGGTCTTGTGATACATCATTTTGAAGATCATGACGAATACTTTACAACTCTAAAATATGAAGTCGATAGCTCCCACCACAAAATGGCTGAACATTTAATAATCGCCTGAATACAAAAACATTATTATCGATATTTCTAGAAATATTCGTTTTTCTCTGCCATATGGCAATCCCGAGGGACCTCTCACTGACGTAAAAAATGTACACCTATTTCCTTTTTCCCCATTATTTCCCAATCTATTTCCTTATTTCTCATTTATTTCCTCATTTCTCAAATTATTTCCTAAATTTCTTAAATTATTTCCTATATTTCCTGAATATTTCCTAAATTTCCTTAACATTTCCTATATTTCCTAATCATTTCCTATATTTCCCAAATTATTTCTTCATTTCGTAATCAGTTCAGGTTGGTTTGAGTTGTTCACTAATATATCATGTAATGGAATAAAATTTTAATTTCAATTGAGTGCCTCTGAACATTTATACTACGACGTTTTCATATATTTTATAAAAAATAATAATGTTATAAGGTTCAGTCTTCACGTACAGGTTCAGAAAAGTAAAAGAATTAAAAAGCTTCGAAATCATCTATTTTAAATATACTTCATCTTTATCGTTTCTTCCATTCTTTATAGACACTATTTATTTTATTTCTGTCGTATCGTTTAATTGCAAATGTTCTAACGCCTTCTAAATTTATAAGACTAATTGGGCCATAAAATATATATTTCATGTCAATTTTTTCTATAATTTCATTTTTTGGCCAAATGAATTCATTTAAGTCTTCTTGAAAAAATTTCACTCTACATATATTTCCTTTCTTTTCTGAAATTCTTCATATGTACCATCTGTTATAATAAAAGACTGCATAGTAACTTTCTTTTTCTGCCTCGTTTTCTACTTCAATTGGTTGATCTTTGCTTTCATCTTCATCTATTTTTTGTTCTTCTTCAATATCTAATCACTTAATTTTTCAGAACATTTTTCGAATAAAACTACTAACATTTCTCTGTGTCCTCCTTCAATTTAGAATTTTTTAGGGTTCTTATGGTATATACCAAAGTACATCTTTCTTTCATTTTCCTCTATTGAATCTACAAGGTCATCTTTTGCAAACTTTTCCAAATCTTCAATATTGGCTACTAAATTCGTGCGAAAGCGTGCTAGAGATGTAATGTTATCCCAAGTTCCAGCAACCAATAAATTCAAAAGGCAAGTAGGAAACTCTTCGGTGAATGTTTGAAGAACTTCTTTCAATTCCTTACTCAGTGAAGAGCTTATTTGTTCATTCACTTTCCTAAACTAAACAAGATAGAGAGATAAGACCATATAGCTAATAGCTAGTAAATAAAATGTGAGTTTTTCTTGGTTATTCATTGTCTTCTATAGGTCAATCAATTACTTGTGTATGGAAAGCTTTCAGTTCATTTTTTCAAGATCTAATATTGCCTGGCATTTACTATAACTAGAAAAAATTCCTGACAAGAATAATTTAAAAACAAGAAAACTCGTGTATGGGAAGCTCTATAGTAATGTTTTGAAAATTTCATATTGGCTGGCATTTGTGCCTGATCAATATCCATCGAATTACGTGAAAATATGTTTGAAAGAGTTAATCAGAAAAAATCCTGACACGAAAAAACTGATAAAAATTAAAAAATCGTGTATGAGAAGCTTCAGGTTTATTTTTTCAAAACTTGATACTGCCTAATAGAGAGAAAATAACAAAAGAAAAAAAAATTACCAGAAAAAATGCCCTGGCACGAAAAAACGGATTATCTGCAAATAAGGTGGTCCCGAAAACAAGTTCGAACCCGTTTGAACCTGTCTAGATTTCATTCATGATTTATTGCTCAATACCCGATTCTTACGTAATCAAGGTCTTCAAATATAAATAAAGTACAATTTTCAAGCCAAAATTTTTTCATAATCACTTGAGTAATAAATAGTGAATAGAAGAATGGAAACACCTCGGAAAACACCAAAACGTTACAGCCACAGGGTCTAAATTGAGCTCAAAATAATATTCAAATATTAATTAATTAATCTTATGAAATAAAAAAATGAAATATAAAGCTTCTCGATCAACTCACCTAATTTTTCAGCAAACTTTCCACAAAAATCAATCACTCGCTATACACTGTCACAACCTCTTTGCTGGAAGTTCATAGACAAATCAACATTTCTCAAACATTTCCTATATATTTCCCATTATTTCTCAATCGTTTCCTACTATTTCTCAAATATTTCATATATTTCCTAAATAATTTCTTCATTTCTCAAATATTTCCTTTATTTCCTGAATATTTCCTATATTTCCTAAATATTTCTCAAATTGTGTACACCTATTTCCTAGAGTGAGAGACCCCTGGCAATCCCAACAACCCGTGGAGTTTGATAGATTATTTTTTGTTCATAAAGAAAGAAATGTCATCACGACAACGAACATCATTGTTCAGTTCAAATATCCTCTTTCAGTTTTCGATTTTACAAGTAAATACCACGTGAACTATCTCCAAAATGGTCAATTGAACAGGATTCAACGGGTAAACTGACTTGAATATGCTGGAAACTACTGGTGATCCTCTAATCACCGAAATCGTCGAAGTGAATCCCAATTAATTCGTTATGGATAACATTATTCCAACACGATGGAGCACCAACACACTGTTCCAGACAAGTAAGAAACTCTTTGGATGATAGACACTTTCCATAATCGATGGATTGGCCTGCACGCTTGCCAGATTTGACTTCTTTCGACTTTTTTGATGGGGCTATTTGAAACAAAAGCTGTATGAAACTGAATCTGCCCCAATATTGAATATACGGCAGAAAAAAGTGACTATTTGTGGAAATATCGACGTTGCTGTGTTCGAAAATGTTCTGCGTGAAATATCGGAAAGACTGTTCTTATGTCAGGACGTTCAAGCAACCATATCGAGCTTCTTCTGAACTTAACTCAGCTTATTTTTTTTTAAGTATGAAGTTAAACGTCGATGTATTCAGGCAATTATTAAATATTCCACCATTCTGTAGTAGGTATCCAAATCTGATCTCACTATTCACCACTTTCAGTGCCGTCGCCCGATCGTACGTCGTTTTGCAGATTCAGAATAGAAACTTGGTACGATTTCTGGATATTTGGGATATGGAATATCTCTCTATTCGGGTTACCGGAAGAGAAGTTCGATTTTTGTAATGCAAGTGGGGTATTTATATTAGTTATCCAACTACCAACATAGGGTTAATAATTCCATACACATAATACAAGTTTCATATACGATTCTCAACAAGTTTTACTGAATATTTCCCTCATATATAAATAAATGTCCCATAAGAGCAATGCTATTATCGAAAACTTACAGCGGTAAATGCATTGTATCAAATCACCATAACAACACATTTGAAACCGCATCGCTGGAAGTCAGTAAACAACACAAATAAATGTCAGATAGACTTCAAAAATAGAAAAACATTTCGCGTTTTGGTGAGTGCTCCATACAATCTATAGAGGAAAGTATAAATGATCAAAAAATAACATTTCCTTGAGAATTTCTTTATTCGTGAAATAATTACATTCGTGCATAAAAATGACCAGATAATTTTGCATTCAAGCGTGATATCTTATACAAATTGCATTCGGTTATTTTCATATTTTGTAAGAGAGCCTTCGTCCTTCGGACTCGGGCACTTTCGCCAAAATATGAAAATGAACATGCAGTTTTCGATATCACGCTTTCTTGCAGAATTATCGGTAATTTTTATGCACTCGTGCAATTATAACCGATAATCGTGCACGTAACTGTACTATTTTGTGTTAAATATTGATTTTCATCAAATTTTCTGTCAAATCTTCAGTATTATGTACTGACTTTCTCTCTTGTAGTTTTTTGGGTCCTCAACCTACCACAATTTGAAGGGGATTGAAATAATATTGGAATCTATGAAGGTGTAGAAGAGCCGTTGCTGATTAATTATCGGGGTAGATTGAAAATCTGCAGTTCTACACTTGTATAGATTCCAATATTAATTCTTATTTTTCCAGATTGTGGTAGAGTAACCCAAACAAAAAAACTAGAAGAAATAATCCACCCACCACAAAATAATGACTTTCTCCTTTCGTTTCAGGTATGTCCAAGAGCTGAGTTTGATTCGAAGTGTAAGAAACTTCAGCAGATCATTTTGGGATTGAATTTTGGTAAGAAATTGTGTTTACTCCATTGATGAATGCTTTCATTAAATAGATAAAAGAACAATACAAATGTGAGTGAAAAGCAAAAGATAACTACAAGAGTACTAGGTAGCTACCAAATGGCAGAGTCAGCTTCATCACATACCTGATAAGAATAATAACTATTATAAAAGATCAACAAAATTACAACTCTCAAAAAATCCACCGCTGGCCTTCTTTTTACCTAACAAGATGACACTCATGAAAGACAGGAAGGAAAAAAACCAGGCAAATAACGGAAATATTGCCATTGATCTGGAGATATCACCAGTTCGTTCAACTACAAGCTTTTACAATTTTGGGGACCGACCTCTCTACTCAAAACCAATACAATACAATTCTT
This sequence comes from Zygogramma bicolorata, assembly GCA_032362365.1. Classification (NCBI taxonomy): domain Eukaryota; kingdom Metazoa; phylum Arthropoda; class Insecta; order Coleoptera; family Chrysomelidae; genus Zygogramma; species Zygogramma bicolorata. The sequence goes on from JAVJAQ010005172.1 coordinate 4,455,337, forward strand.
TTGAATGCGATGTTGCTGAAATTGAAATATTCCCGGTAATGAACAAAACTTGAAAAATACGGACCAATAACAAATAGACTGACTTATAAAGGGACACATGTGACAACTATCATTTGACGTAATGGTTAGAAATTATAACCTCATATATACTAGTTTTTTCCTGGGAATGTCCTCAGTGATGAATACCTTCACCCGAGGGGTTGACCACTGAGGAAAAATGTGTACACTGGAATTCCCGTAAACCGGAATTCCCTCGGAATTCCCCGGAATTCCTACAAGAAAAATATGTCAATTTGAAGAAATATAAAATATCAAAACTAAATGACGGAGATACTGGGAATTCCGTGGGAATTCCGAGGAAACCCGACAAAATATGAAAGATATATTTCGGAACTTTCGCACAAAAGTTTTTTTTGAGATTTCTGAGTGGAACGTAAACTTCAGACTTTTAAGTAGACCATGTCATGATTATGACCCAATCTGACTTATATCGGATTTTGCATATCAAAACTTTTCACATTTTCATTGAGGCTGGTGTTGATTATATCGGAAACAAAATAAATCATCTATAATGAAAGTCACAATGCAAGTCACAAGTTATTTTAAAAAGTGATGAAGAAAAGGGAACGGATCGTCTGATTCCACTCAGGTTTGTTTTATAAGCATCATTTTTCCTGAGATTATTCCTTATAGAATCGAGTTCTGAATCCGTTATAATAAGTATCGAAAAAAAACAATTTGACATTGAAAAAAATACGGTATTTGATGGTCTATTGAGTGAGTTCTATTATTTTCAACCGCTAAATGATTACGGGATACTCAATCTGTGGACAAAATCCTTTTTTTACGTTTTTGTCATCGCATATATAGCGAAAATAAACTGTTTCCTAAAAACGTATATACCTACTAGGAAAATAAAAAAATTGTTTTCACCGGTGTGTTCACCCTGTATAAACTCAAATGAGAACAGTTGACACTGAACCACAATATATCCGATCATCTTTTTATTACAAACCGATAAATTATATAAAACCGTTCAAATAACATGATGGAGCTGCGAAGAAATTTCAGAAATCATACAGAGACTGCAGTCATTGACTATATAACTCAGATCGTATAACGCGAGCTATAACCGTCTTATTTCAATTTCGGTAATCGCTGGCAACAATGTAGACAACCTGTGTTTTGTCTGCCAATTATGATCTAGTCTCTCCTCCACAATCAAGGGCGTCCCTTCGTCTTGTAGAGTGAAATTTCAAGACACGTCATTTTTGAAATATTGAGGAAAATAATGGCAGTCGCAGAGGTTGACCCCGAAAACAAACACACAAACTACGACACATGCCTTATTTATATATTCGAATCAGATTGAGGTAATATTTCACTGAAAGACGTTATTGACTCATTTGCAAAAACTTCCCCATCACACCCCTCCAGGGACATATCAGATGCCTATCAGATCATGAAGATTGTTGTCATCAGGCTTTTTTGTCGCTAACAAAATGTATTTCTGATTGGAAATTCGCCACAAACTCTTTCAAAACAAAGGCCCTAATTTTCTTCGTCCAGTGGAAGTGGATTACTTCACACCGGTGTTTTGTTTTTGAATTATGATTTTATATAAATATTGAAATTTTACTTGTCTCCCATGTGGTCAACCCCTCGCCTTCACCCAAGTTATAATTTTTCATCAACAGCTCTTCCCGACGGAAAAATGTTTAGGAAAATTTCTCCAACCAGCAGAGAAACTGCCATTATCTCATATCATAGACAGAACAATAATGATATTGATGTAGAGATATATTTTTAAAGAAAGAAATGGTTTAACTCAATTGTAATTGTATTGATTACGTCAAATTCTGATTACTATCATGGGTAATAAATACCTAATAGTGCATAATCCTGTCGTTATCTATAATGAAGAGCTAATTGAAATCTGTAATTCGACCCCAATCTGAACATTATGTATGAGTGGTCCATTATCCCATCTGGGATGCTGCGAATTTTCTGATCCCACGGCTTCGCAAGAGACCAGTAAATGAACTCCCTAAGAAGTATATTGCAACCCCAAAGCATATTATATTATCTCTATAAACCCCAAACGGCAAAAAAGCTCGCTTTCCACCGAATTCAATTTCCCCCCCAAAAAAATCCCAACACAACCCAAACAAATCACAAACCGATATTGGCCATTGTGCAAACAAAATTACGTGATCCAAACGCATCTGGCGTGATAATTGCCCCTGCAATTTTGTTTCCAAATAAGATTAATCAGTTTGTACAGTCAGAGATCTAATATACAGCTCCCGTTTGTTTGGATAGGTGTGTCCTCAGATGAAACAGCGTTACTGCAAGGAGTTCTGCGCAGTGTCGTGGGTTCTGGAGATTGATATGGAATGGAGGGAAAGATTGAGAAATAGTAGTAGAGTAGAATTTCATTCTGATGTGCCAATAAATACGAAATTTTACGCACGAAAAACAGAAAGAAAAACGATAAAAAACTGAACAAATAATATACAGTTGCCTGTGAGATCTTCACATATAATGGTTCACTAAACCGCGACACGTGTTTCGCTATACGATATCTTCCTCAAGCAGGAACTTTGAACTAATCTTAACATTGTAACATTTCGAATTTATACCACTTATATCCGACGGTAATAGATCAAATAATGGTCCGACGTTATATCCTTATTAGTACAATTTCCTGGAAATGTTCAAAAGAGGCGAATTATTCAACTTCGTCTGATCATTCCTTAGGAACTGTGAATGTTTACACTTATTAATTTCCAAACTCTCCAAGAGATTGAGTTTCAAACCCTTCTCTTGGAAATGAAGAATTTCAAGTTCTTGGTTGAACTCATGTCCCTCTGTAATGGGGAGATGCATACGTAAAATTTGACTTTCCATTTTGGAAACTACTTCTGTGTTCTTTTACGCGTGTATCAAATGTTCTTCCCGTTTGACCGACATAAAACATAAAGCATGTACCACACAATAATTTATTAACTTCTGATCTATCTGATACTGAACTTCTATCTTCGTTGTTTTTGATATAAGAGCTCAAATTATTCTGTGTTTTATATGCAACCTCCATATCTTCTTCCTGTTTCAAAAAATTAGAAATTTTCTTACTCGTTCAACCCAAATAGGTCAACGTTCTGTAATTCTCATTCAGTTACAACGAATTATGAAAGGAAGCTATTGTACAGCGAAACACGTGTCGCGGTTTAGTTAACCCTAATATGTGAAGATCTCAGAGGCAACTATATATTATTTGTTTAATATTATGGATTTTCATCAAAAGTAACGTCCACTTTCATTCAGTGAAAAATACTGAAATTAAAAAAAAATACGTTATCTATCGTTTCAAGCAATACAAATCTCCAACGCTGACGATACTGTTGTTATGACAAAGATGGCAGTCTGGATAATGCCAAGTAAAAGGTCACCTGTTACGGTTAACGGAATGATAAACATCTGGAAAGTTGAGGGACTTGTGTAGAAAGAAGTTGAAATCGAAATGATACTTTTTAGCTTAACTGATTTGAATAAAAGTCTATTTGTTGAACTCGATAACAGAAATATTGACAAACGACGGTCACTATCTTGGTATTTTTATAGATGAGCATCTAACCTGGTCGTGTCAAGTTGTTCCAGTATTAACAAAAATGTCAATCTATACTTATGTTCTTTGGTAACTTAGGGATAATGCGAAGAATAAGTTGGCTATGTACTGGTGATTTCACTCCATATAAAAGATTGTCAGCAAATCAGACGACCGATCAGGCCTACTTGATCAAGAATTGATGACGTAGACCGTAGTAATAACTCAAAAAATTCGCCAGGTATCGTCACTCTCCCAGTTGAGATGACAATCATGTGAACGTCCTGTGTTGCCAAGTGGCTATGTCGTTGCGAATTCTGGTCTATGTGCTGAAAAAATTACTTGATTGTTGATATTTTCATTCGAGCAATATAATATTGTGATCTCAATTCAAAAGCTCGGTTTAGTAGTATCACAATTCAGCCGATTATTATTCACATGAATGCGTGTAAGCGAATAGGAGTGAGAATTGTGATAAAATTTTATGGATGTGTGAAGTGGGAACATCACATTTCTTCTGGTGAGTGAAGTCATTATTATTTTTCATAATCTTCTGGGTTGAACTGAAAAGATCTGAAACACATATCACTGCATTTATAGAATATTCAGAACGCGTGCACACTCTAGAATTTTGTTCAAACTTGTCTTGCGTTTTTTTTACGATCACTACGAAATTTTCAAATGGTTGTTCAATATACTAGAACGTGAGATTATTCTTGGAGGTAGGTCATTGAAGATGAAGTTTGTTTTCATCAAACGACAGATTGATCTCGCGTTCTAATCTCTGCTCTAACCAAAAGTGATCTGTATTGGCAACAACGTGTTCCATGGATGGAGTGATCTCGAAAATTTTTAGGAATTTCAACCACAAGCGCACCCTTAAGGCGTAATTTTGAACAACTACACCCTATCTACAGGTTTGTCGTTAACAATATCCCAACATTAAAAGCACCAGTATACAGCCATCTCAGTGGAGATTAATCTCCTATTACTTTACTACTTTGGATATGTCCAGTCATGCCTTTCAAATGCCGTCTTGTGCTGGGCCAACTGTGCCAGGGTTGATGAGGTTTATAGAGCCCAAAAGAGAATAATTAGAACTATATACCGAAATGAATATAGTAGATTGTTTTTGGAAGGAAAATATAACTTCTTGAATGAAAAACTGAAAAGTCAAATGTGGCATTTATATACTCGTGTCACCATTTCCGCTGTCCAAATTGCATTTATTATAAAAATATGCCACAATTCAGATTTATGGAGAAACATAATCTTGTTGGTTCAACAGTATATTTATTCAACGATTATGTAAATATAATAGAATGGGGTAACATGAACTTGGTGGAATTTAATGCTACGAAAATCCAGGCATGTCTCTTATACAGTGCACGAAATGAGCCGAAGGTGAGTTTCGTATGGTTTATGCGAGTGTATTAATAACCATAACATGAGAGTTGAATACGCTATTTTTCCTACACCCGATAAATGAAGAACTACAAATTTCATATTTATGTTTGGGTCCCACTGATCTGGAAGTGGAAAGAATATTGAAATTCATTTCATCATTGCTAGTCTCAATAGGAAATTTCATTAAATGCTGACTTCTTTCTGAACCGAGTTTTCAATATACTGTACACTGTATCTGATTACCAGTTGTTCAACAATCTTTATCGTGATGAAAGCGAGTGATACCGCTATGATACACATTTTCCATTACGACACAGATTTTCAATTCGTTCCATAATGGATCTCGATATGAAACAGATTATGGGAATATAAGTGTATCATTATAGTACGGGTGTAGGAAAAATACATTATGAATATAAAAGTGAATTACTCAACGACGTCTTCGGCTTATTACCCAGTAAACAAGACTTACCATTTCGACAACCAATACCATACAGTACCCTTCATACCAGTTTCTCTTCCAGAGTCCCCATACCAGCTCGAAAAACAAAAATTCGAAGAAACATTCACGTTAATAAAATCAACAACGACTTGGTAAAAATAATAGATTGGGGTAACATGAAGTTGGTGAAGTTTAATGCTACGAAAACGCAGGCATGTTTCTTCTCAAGAAAAGGCGATCTATCATCATCTGGTATTCAGATGTCAGGAGTAACTATTCCTACAAAGTCTAGTATCTCGATGTTAGGAAATACGATCAGTGATATTCTCTCATGGGAAAACCATGTGAGATCGATCGCTAAAGATGCTTCCCAGAAACTTGGATTTCTATTTCGTGCGAAGAAATACTTTCCCTTCTCGTTAGCTCCTAATGATCTACAAGGCTCAGATACGACCTGTCTTGGAATTCAATTCTCATGTGTGGAGTTCGGCACCAAAACATTCATTGAAGCTTCTCGATTGTATTCAGAGAAAGGCAATCCGTCTTGTTGGTGATTCTTCGCTCACAGACTCGCTCACTTCATTGGAACATCGTAGAAGTGTCGGAGACTTGTCTCTCTTCTATAGATATTTTCACGGACGGTGCTCTCTTGAATTTTTATCAATCGTTCTATCCTTGGCAATATCTATACGGATGACTCGACGAGTACAGAATTCCCACCCCTTTGTTGTGAATTTGGAGATCTGTTGAACCTTTCTTGCTCAGGGATCTCTTTTCAATGGAACATCTGAACATTGGAACTGTAAATGTTAATTCGTATCTCCTGTTCCTTTTAATCACGCGGTGTTCTTTAAACATTACAGGGCTTCCCTTTCGTATGAATAAAATATAAAAAAAGACAGATCTTGTGGAAAAAAATATATTGATTTGAGAAAACAAATTTGATCCGACCATTGTATTTCCACCATCAGAGGTCCAATTCCATGCAAGAGTAATATCCTCGCCAGATTCACCCATTTCTTCCAGAAATACCACATTCATCACCGCAATTCATACTTTTTCTCCTCTCGACAGACGCAAGAGAAACGTCCTCCGTCTCTGTCTTTTCTCCGTCTCTGTCCTTTTCCTCCCGACCCGCAGACGTAGTCGGATTTAAGAGATGTAATTGGAGATTAGGCGCGGATAACGTGCCCGATTATGTACCTTAATTTAAGGGCCTATTTCGACGCCGATATGGAGGAAATCCCGCGACGAAATTAATATTTACTTTTGTTTTTACGACGGCGTCGATGCGGCCGAGCAGTCCGGGTTAAGCCCCGGAGACGTCATTCCGGAGGTCGTGATCGTTACTATTATTATCATTGGAATGGGCGAGTCGATGATCGGGAAGGAACTGTTTGAATAATCTCTTGATCCTGTAGTGAATTCGGTATGGAATCTCGCCGTAATTAGGATTTCAGAATTGTACAGCACGTCAGAATGACGTCAATGTCAATTCATCCCTTCATAAGATTTTTACGTTCGGTTGCTTCACTCTCAGTCTAAATGAAGTAAATTGTGAATGAGGATACAATCCAAAACTACGATGAATAATAAAATAACTCAAATTCAGGTACAACTTGAACCAAATTTCAAAACAAATCATCTTCAAACCATACGACCATTGTTTATAGACATATAATTAGTCAACCACAAGGAAATTTGATTGGAAGGGATGAATACTAGGGGAAGATGGCACTAGTGATTTGGTTTCCAAATTATGTATTTCCTTATCACTCATTTTCTTGATCACTGTAACACGAGCTGTAACATAATATCGAAAAATTGAAATTGAGAAACAGAAGTGGTACGCATGCGTAGTTTTGCCTTGTTAACGTTTACGTCGAAAACTTGTTTACGGGCCTACGTTATCTTGCGGGCCCTCACGGATACGTTAAATATCAACGTACGGAATCCGAAGAATATACGAATCACACCGATGAGTTGCGAATGACCGAATTTTGAAACCTCATTTGGCGAAGGAGGTATAAGGCCATTATCCCTATCAAGATCCGAAGAGATGGACTCTAATTCAAATCAACATGATCCAAATTACAGGAAAAAATGTCAGCATTAGAACTCTTTGAGAGATGATTTGAAATTTGGTGAAGAAAAATTCAGCTTATGCTGAATAATAAGTGATTGAGAATGCTCTAGATACAAGTACCTACTGTTTCCATCAGTAGGAATCAACTCTCATTATCTTGAAAGTGAACTTGAATTTGAATAGTAAAATATTCATTGTTATTTGATTATGATTTCCAGAAACTATACAACAACCCAATTACATTGTTTGGCTAAGAGCCGATTGTAGATTCTCAATCAGATCTATTCTGCGTTGGCCTATTGATTCTTGAATATCATTAGATTATTGAAATATATTCAAGAATTCCTCGAAGATATTTCAGAAATCTTTATGGTGTATATTTATATTCTTCTATGTCAGTTGTCGATTATTTTCAATAACCATTGATATTATAATGATATGGATATTCCAAATAATTCAAGTAGAATTGGATTACCTGAAATGTTTATCTCAGTGGAGTTCTATTTCATTACTAAGCTAAATCGCTACTCAATCCATAGCGATGTTTGTATAGTACCTTGAAGCTTGGTAGGTATCACCTTCCAAGCTCAAGTGTTTTCATTCGAATAAAATTATGTAAAATTTATTTTATTCATAAAACAATATTCCATTCAATAAAAAATCGAAAAATCCTTATCCTAATAAAGGACTTAATCTCAGACTTTTTGTTTCGAATAACATTTTTGTTCAGGAGTCAATACGCTCAAAACCTCAGAATCCTCGCAAAATCCTTCCAAACTCCCAATTAATCCACGGTTATTACGCAGCGATGCTCACTAGTGGAGTGATTAGTATGTAGGTAAGCGAATTCTATTTCATGAAAACCCGTAAACGTTATATTTCGAACGTTTACGTCTACGTTGAGGTCTACCTATTGCAATCACTTCAACTCTCTAGTTTCTAAAGAATGGCGACATCTAGCGGTGAAATCGAGAACAATACCGCGATCCGTAAAACCGCCGCCACAAAATCCTAAACAATTCCGCATCAGTCGCGACACCAGACTCTCTAGACAACTTACTCCCTTCTAACGCTTCCCGTCGTCGATTTATTTCTTTCAATCAGCGCCCCGCCGAGGAGTCACTTCACCACCATCCCGGCACCGTGATTCCTCATTGAAATCGTCGATTTATCAGGGGCGGACGCCCCCGCGTTATTTATGGGGCCAATCAGTTTTAAGTAACTCGCGAGTTACGGTCGAAAATGAGCCGCGCTAACGAGCCGTCATTATCGGTGAGATCTCTGTTCGCGCTAGGCGGATCCGCGGGGAAATCCAAGGAATAATGTTCACTTTGCCGAAACGGCGTCGACATAATTAGTCGGGGAATGTAATTATGAGTGAACGGTGCGAACCTGGAATGCTAGGTGAAAGGGGAAAAATGGGGCGGGAAGGGCTCGAATCTGTCTCGAGACCGTTTTCAGTAGCGATAACAGCTCGAGAATACTGTTGATCACGAAATATTTTTGCTTGCGATAGCACTAGGGCTGGAACTTTTTACAGATTTTTTTTCGAGATCGCGAATATTTCGAAAATTATCGTGAACGAGAAAAAATTTCGGATATTTCACACCTCTACTTTTCAACCAATACGATGTCTCAATTTTGTCTACTTACCATGGCAACTAAAAAAAATTCCAAGATTTTTTTGAATTGCCACGATATTTGCAGTATAATTTTTTTGTCAGTTCAAAAAATAAACATGTATCATTAAAAAATGTAGATATACCTGTAAATAATTCAAAATACATTTCTACCAACTTTAGTGACCTAACATTATGAAAGGGCGATAGACTGAACTAGTACCCATCTGAGTTTTAGCATTTGGTATAATTAAATTTGAATTTTTTTTTTATTCAACGAAATATAAAAGATGTACAGCTTATCCAATCCATCTTGGCACATAAATAATTACGTATATGCCCAGCAATCTCTGTGAAGTATACTAAGATAAAAAACACCTATTAGATGTGTTGGAATTCATTCCTAGAAGGTGTTTTTTGTTTCGTCGTAGTCTACACTACCAGTGTGCAACTGGAAAAGTATCTGAGTTTGTGCCAAGATGGATTGGAAAAGCTGTACCTTCATAGTAATTTTTTCGAAATATATTTCTACTGCCTTTACTCAACTGAAATTACCAAAGGGAGATTGACTGGGCTGGTACCCATCTGAATTATAGCATCGGATGTATCTGAAGTTGGTAATTTTTTTCATTTAACGAATAATGTGGTAAATATATCTACATAGAAATTTTTACGAAATTGCGTCATGTTTCTTGTAAAAATATATTTCTACCACCTTTAAGTAGTTAACTAAAATTACCAAGAGGCAATTGACTGGGCTGGTACCCATCCGAATTTTATCATTTGCTTTACTGAAGTTAGTTTTTTTTTTCATTCAACGAAGTTTGGTGGATATACTTATATGATTTTTTAATATTACTTTTCAAGCTTTCTTACAGAACCAGTTGAACGAAAATGACAACGAAAATTGATATAAGTATCAGTTTTATTCTTCTTAGCGATACGCATGTGGAGTGCAAAAATATCAGTATGGTTTTAGGGTAATTGATCTCTAGGAAAAGTTTCAACTTTTACACCGAATGTTCTAATCATTGTTTAAGCAAATGAAAATTCAAGCATTAAAATAACCTTTACAACATGAATGATCTTCGATATGGACCAGAGATTGCACTTCTGTCTTTGAATTGATTTGCCATCCCTTGATATTATATTTCCATATGGTTGACTAACTATATCTCTTCAAACAATGGTATAAGTCCCAATACCAGGGTTTTCAGGCATCTTAAAAATAGTACTGTACATACCAGTTTCTCTTCCAGAGTCCCATACCATTTCGAGAAACAAAAATTCAAAGAAACATTCAGGTCAATAAAATTAACGACGACTTGATAAAAATAATAGAATGGGGTAACATGAATTTGGGGGAATTTAATGCTACGAAAACCCAGGCATGCCTCTTCTCAAGAAAATCCGATCTATCATCATCTAGTATTCCGATGTCAGGAGTAACTATTCCTACAAAGTCAAGTGTCTCGATGCTAGGAATTACGATCAGCGACAATCTTTCATGGGAAAACCATGTGAGATCGATCGCTAAAGGTGCTTCCCAGGAACTTGGATTTGTATATCATGCGAAGAAATACTTCACTTCTCGTCAGCTTCTAATGACCTGTCTTGGAATCTAGTTCTCATGTGTGGAGTTCGGCACCATAATATTCATTGCGGCTTCTCGATTCTATTCAGAGAAAGGCAATTCGTCTTCTTAGTGACTCTTCGCTCTCAGACTCGCTCACTTCATTTGATCATCGTAGATGAGTCGGAGGCTTGTCTCTCTTCTATAGATATTTTCACGGTCGGTGCTCTTCAGGATTGTTATTAATCGTTCCACCCTTGACAATATCTACACGGATGACTCGACGAGTACAGAATTCTCACCCCTTCGTGGTGAAATTAGAGACCTGTCGACCCTCTTTTGCTCAGGGATCTTATTTCAATTGAACAGCTGAGCTTTGGAACTCCTTGGCGAAAGAGGTTTTTTCTGAGGCTTACAAACTTCAAAAATTCAAAGTGAATGTTAATTCGTATCTCCTGTCCCTTGATTCATGTGGTGTTCTTTGAACATTACAGGACTTTCCTCTCGTATGAATCTGCTTATATATGAATAAAAATAAAAAATATTCATTGTAATAATTATAAGCATGCATCTATCGCACGCACATTATCGTTCCCGGACCATGTCAAAACCCCGTCGGTCTCGCATATATCGCTTTCAATCATTCATTCGGATCAATCGGCACAATGAGGCCGTTCTCGCCAACCGATTCATTCCCCTTCTATTTATTGTCGTCGGCCGAGTTCGATCTCTCAAACGGCCAACAATGACGATACAACAGCGTTCAGAAGTGGGATCGCAGACGGGAAAAGTAGATTCTGACGGTGAGCCCCAGACTAGCGCGACGGGAGATAGTGACGGGGGGCCTGTGTCTTTCATAGTCCGGGAAAATTAGGGTGGATTGAGAGGTGAGCCCTGCTTTGAATCGGGTAGCGGTGATTCGGTTTGGACGCTATCTGGGATGGTACAGAGACGTTAGCCACGAGTTTTCCATCACGCTGAACATACTGGATACCTCAATCTTCGCATTTTTTCAGTTTTCAACCCTGTATTAGTTTATGTAACGCTGCTTTCTGATTATTCAAAGGTCTGAAACTCAAGATTCATGCCTTTGTACCACCCCAGATAAAATCCAAATGGAATACCCACCTCCTAGTTAACCAGAATATGTTTTTGAAATATTTCTGAGACCGATCATTTTCCATTTGAAACGTTTCATATTTTTACTCAGACACGTTCCTGAAACATGGCAGAAACCAGACATGACCTAGGCATGAAACGTTTCACAGGCAATGTTTCATGTGAAACGTTCCTGATAGATTATATCAACTGCATATGAATACATAAAAACATGGCTTGAATAAATCATTTTAAGTCTGACACTTTTTTGAAACATGGGAAATTCAGAAGATATTCCTTATATGATAAGAAGATGTATTGTGGAACAGGGTGGGGCAAAATCTGATTTTTATTAAAAGAATCAAAAATCATTAATTTTTTTTAAATAATGATTTATATGATTTTTTTAATTTGAATATTAAATTTGAACATTTTGATTCTTTGAAATTTTTGTTAATTATTTTAATGTATAAGTATAAAAAATTTAATACAATTTGCGGCTCAAAAAGTTGTGACAACGCATTTGTCGCGCTTCTTGCAAGAGAATTCTTGTCGCGATTTGTTTTCCTTCTGTCCTATACACTCGCTATACAGTGCCGAGTGAGGCACGAACACGAACGCGTTTGTTGTGCTTTTTGCAAGAATATTCCTGTCGAGGCTTGTTTTCCTTCTCAACCTATAAATTGACGTTGCCCAACAATTTCACGCATTTCGCTAGTTGTACACTCGGATATTAGAAACAGATTAGCCATAGAAAAAGGAGGAAAACTCGTGTTTTTGTTCAAATTGTATAACGAAAATGAATTGGCTGAAAATATACAGTAATAAAATTTAGGTGTCACGTTTAGTTTAGAAATTTGGAATTATTTACTTCTTTTTTGTTGTTTTCGTTAAAAGCATATACTCCTTTTGATCTTCGAGAAAACTTTTATATTATGTTGTTGAAATTGATTTCAATCATGATTTTAATTTTAAAAATCAAGCGATTCAAATTATGATTTTAATCGTGATTTTAATCACTTGATTTTAATCAGCCCAACCCTGTTGTGGAATACAAGAAAACAAGTAGGATTTCATAATTTTGCATCATATAATTGAAATGTATGTACGAAATGACAGCTCATCTCTCTTATGAAGGCTAGTGGTGAAACCATGTCGTCGTGATACTTTCAAAGTGTCTATCGTCGGAGTATATCTTTTCCAGGCAGAATCTGCAGAATATCATTTTATCATTGCTTATTCTGAAGATACATAAACCCACTTAGAAGTGTCTTAGAACAACCACATATGCTCATTTATTTATTCTCCTGTGAATTTCTTCAAACCGCTGTCCTTCAATGTAACAATGCCTCATAAGACTTTTAATCGGAAGAAAGAGCAGAAATATTTTGAATAAGTTCTGTTTTGATCACTTATTTCGAAACTAATTAAATCATTTTCTTGTGTCATGCTCATATGTGAATGTTACAGAGTAGACTTTTACTGCATTAAAAAAGAAGAAAACATAAAAAAAAGTTGCGAGAGCTACTGGGCTAGGGGCTAGGGAATTTCTCAAATCTTCATTTTCGTTGCATCGTAATCAAAAGTGATTTTATTTAACGGTCAAACCCATACCAGTAATTCACGTAACAAGTCCGGAAAAAACTGTTTTCGGTCGTGTTTTTTCGGCAACCGTTTAGAATAACAAATCAATGAGACATTTCTAATTTATATTTCTTCGTAGAATGAAATTTCAAACATTTCAATTCTCATTTATATTAATATTTATATTAAAATTCGAGCAATTGCTAATACTGAAAGGATTCAATTCGTTTGAAATGCTTGGTATATTTGAATGCTTCTTGTTGAAGTTAGAACAGGAAAGTAAAGTTCCCGTTTCACATTGATTGTTTTCATCTGATAATTTCAATTTTGTTTGTTAGTGAATTCTCTATATATCCTTCAGCGACATTTGTAGACTACCAGCCACCGTGTCTCCTCAAATTTGTTATGTTTCCACCATTATCAGCAAGTAACGATATAATTCTTCCCGGTCTAGTCCGGGAAGTACTTCCGAAAAAATATTATATGGAAGTGATCAATTAGGGAGGGAAATTCAATTGCACAAAACGCGTTACCACTGGTCACGTCAGACGACAGATAATGATAGCATCTTTCGCATCGAATCTCTATTTTACGTGAACAGAGATCAAAGGAGTGAAAGCTGCAAGGTAATTGTCATGTTTTGTGATAGGTATATTTCAGTCCATAACATACATATTTATCGAAAATAACCCAGCAGTTCATATACCAGAACACAACCTATACATATCTTGTCATTGAAATTGTAACAAAGCTCCTTTCCTACCTCTCTAGTTAAGTTTTTGAATTTTGTAAGAGAGGTTCGACAGGCTTCCAAGTTCACAACGAAGGGGTGGGGATTCTGCTTTCGTTGGGTCATCTGTGCTGATACTGCCAAGAATGGAACGATTGACGACTATTCAGAAGAGCACAGACCGTAGAAATATCTATAGAAGGGAGACAAGTCTCCGACGCTGTTACAACTGAGTGAGAGAGTCTGTGAACGAAGAATCTTCAACAAGACTGATCGCCTTTCTCTGGATAGATTCAAGAGGTTTCAATGAATATTTTGGTGCCGATTCAACTGACCATATTCCAAGACATCTGTGCCTTGCAGCATTAGAATCTGACACGAAGTGAAGTATTTCTTCGCACGGAATAGAAATTCAAGCCTCTGGGAAGCACCTTTAGCGTTCATTCTCACATGAATCTCCATTAGAAATCATAACTGATCGTAATTCCTAGCATCGAGATACTTGACTTTGTAGGAATAGTTACTCCCGAAATAGATCGGCTTTCTTTCATGTAGTACTTAGTTTTCGTCTTTCAGATAATTTTTGGCTCGGAGATTTCCATCTATAACCACCTACCGGCTCACTCACAATAAACCGAATCACTTTCGACCATCTTGCAAACACACTTCCAGCAACTTCCACCGAACTTTCCTTCGAAAACATCCTTCATCGCCGCAGCAGTTTTTGTTTCACCGTCGAAGAGACCGCTCTGGGAAAATATGAAAAATCTCCCTCATACATTAAGGCGACTTTTTATCGTGGAACTTTTAACTTAAACATCGTCCTGCGAACGAGTCGCATAAAAGGACGGAACATCACGTAATAAATTGTGTTTGTCTTCTCAGGACAATTTGTAAACGCTAACGCCCGGATCGGTGGGCGCAGAAGGGCGATGCCCAACTGGACAACGGTAGTGTCTGAAAGTCATTGCTTTGTCGTAGATTCTCTTTTTGTGATCCTCAACCTACAACAATCTGCAAGGACTTGATATTGAAATCTATAGTAAGTATATCCAAAAACAAACCGAGTTCGCACATTCCTCCTGCGGGGAAAATGTAAAAACATCTGACATTGGCCAAATAGCCTAAAACCTGTCTTCAAGTGTGTCCGTCCCAATAATTGAAAATCCATTCCATCATTTGTATTGCCAAAACCAAATGCCAAAAAAATCCTGGCACCGCACAGTGGTCCCAAACTCCGAAAAACTGGCCAAAAGTCAAAAACGTTTTCAATTCGGGTGAAAGTCTGTACCCTGGAGTTTTCTGGGTCGCTGATTACGAAATCAAAGTCAAAATGTATAAAACCAAAATGACAGATCCAATATGGCGGAAAACTCCTTCAAAAAGTATTCAATTCGAGTGAAAGTCTGTACTTGGGGTATATCGGGGTCGCTGATTACGAATTCGAAATGAAAATTAAAAAAACAAAATGGCCGATCCAATATGGCGGAAAACTCCTTCAAAAAGTATTCAATTCGAGTAAAAGAATGTATGCGGATTATATCGGGGTCGCTGATCACGAATTCGAAGTAAAAATATAGAAAAACAAAGTGGCCGATCTATTATGGCGGAAATTTTCTTTAAAACGTATTCAATTCGGGTAAAAGTCTCTACTCAGGGTATACCGGGAACGATGATTACGAATTCGAAGTTAAAATGTAGAAAAATAAAATGGTTGATCCAATATAGCGAAAAATTTTCTCAAAAACATTCAATTGAGGTAAAAATATATACTCGGGGTATACCGGGGACGATGATTAGGAATTCGAAGTGAAAATGTAGAAAAATAAAATGACCGATCCAATATAGCGGAACATTTCTTCAAAAACATTCAATTCGGGTTAAAATCGACCGTGCATGATTATTTTTATATCGCAATTTAGTTGAGAGTTCATATTTATCTGGCCACTGAATCAGAGATTTCATGTACGACCAGAGTTATCCGTAATCTCAATAATCCATCATCATTCGTTTGAACTAATCGTGGGCTCAGGAAGCAAATTATTGACCAAAACTAATTGAGGCATAACTAACTCATATCTATATAAAAACTGCTCAAAATTAAAATTGTTGAAAGTGCACTTGCGTACATCAAGTTAATAATTATCCCTAAAAATAAATATTTTAGTTTCTTGGAGTAGTAGAGCTAAAAATAATAAATAGAAATAATAAAAATGAAAATAATAAAAATAAAGCCACACCCTAGCTCAAAATTCTCACTTGAATTTCAGGTCAAGGTCGACTCGGCTAAAATTGGGGTCGTTCGTTTAGAATAAAATTGAGATAGTCCCAAATCACGTGATGAACGTGGCAGGCCGTTTTTTAGGTTAGAAAATCTTTATCGTTGTTAGACATAAAACAACCTACACAAGATAACCCAAAATGTATTATTTCTTTTTCGAATACTTTTTGCTGTCAATGAAAAACGATAAAATTGAGCGAAAACCAAGCGAAAGAGCTGTGACATGACAAAATCTGAAGCGTTCTCGGATAGGAAGTTGATCTGACTTATGTCATGAGTCATGAACACCCTTCAGAATGGTAGTCCAAAAACAGCATTCAAAGCGAACTCCTCGGCGAACTCTGTCTCATGTATATGTAGCAATTGATAGCAATGCTGTGGAATGTATTCAGTTCTATAACGACATGCTCGAGAGTAAGTATTACAATTTGTACAAATGCAAATGAATGCAGATAGTTTTTCCACAATTAGTAATGCTGGAAGTCATATTTTCAAAATATGTCTATCTCTAAGTGGAGGTTGGTGGAGAAGATAAATTTTTACTCTAACATAATCAAAATTAATACATATCTCTCAAGTTCCTACATTTCCAGAATAAATGTGCCACTGTCCAAAAGTCATTTACCTAATTTCGTTAAGATGAATATTTTTGAAATGTGCTCATGTTCCTGTCTTGATTTCATGTAAAACTCATTTCACTCTAATAATGAAACAAGTGAAAAATGCTCTGAAACTTTATCGAAATATCGATTACAATTCACTTCGCAAACCTCGAATATACAACTTTAAAATGAAGCATTCTTAACTGATGTCAAACAATATTTTGTTTTCTGTTTCTTTCAATTCCGGGCCTACTAGAATGTTTACTTCAATTTCATACCAAATTTACTTGCAATAGGAGCACTTCACATCGAGTCCTTTTTGGCCAAAAATTTGCTTCGCGAGCCCACTGTGCACCGGTCGGATATAATTCAATGCCCTACGTGGTATCACCCAGGGGAGTAGTTTTTTTCTTACAGGTGCCAGCCAAAACCTACTGTGTAGGTGAATTTGATACTGGCCTGGGCGAAGTGCTCGAAAGAAAGATGATTTGATATAATTTCTGTCTGTTCTTGGTGTACATATTGTGTTCACTCTTTCAGAGGTCTGGACGTTCCACCAATATATTTTTGGCGCACGAACAAGGAATTTTGCTAATACAATTCTCAGTGTTTTCTATTATGTTATTGACAACGGAGTTGTCGAGAATGATGTGTGGGAGATCTGGTTTGATTTATTTTTATTTTTGTGCAGAAAATGTGGATAATTACTTCAAAAATGCTAATTGATTATATTAGACGTTCCGTTAACACAATACAGTTGTAGGCAATGAAAGTGTTTAATCAATTTGTTATAGAAACGTTTATGAAATAAAATTAAAAAACCTTTATGAAATAGTCACGAAATTATCATAGAAAAGTTTTTACAACCAACTTATGAAACTTATTCAAAAGTAAATTGTTAAGTGGCAGTTTAATAGCGCCTTTCTATGAGGCTTGTATTATCTTTATAAAACTATTTCAAGATTATTTTATAACTGCTTCCTGTAGTTTTTATAAAATTATTTCATTGGAATGCTTTCCGGCACAATTTTGTTTTCATCACCATATCGTTACCTCAATGATTATTTCCCAACTTTTTTATAATATGGTATATTTAGCACAATTCCTAAACACTAAAATTACTGTTATAAAATCAAATTTATACTGCAAACATAGGTACTTTTGCATTTGCTTTCTTAGATATATATATTCAAAACCTTCTCAAAATTCACCCTTTATAATCGATGGAAGAAGTTTCTTAGCCAAAACGTCCCGATAGATAGTAGTTTCTTAACATCTTATTGGTAATATAGTAGCTTCAAAACGTTAAAATGCTTGTTATTGACACCAAATTATTTTACAGCACCACCCCATTTCAAAATGATAACAATTCGGACTGACATTAGATGAGTTCGAAATATGAAATACCGCACCTATAGTGACATTTACAGCTGAAAAGTACCTACATAGATATTATAAGATTATATTATTTAGAACAAACTGAGTTAGGTTTGAGACTAGAAAATTACTAAGTCAACACAAATAATTTTTCTATAATTAATAATTTTTGCCAAAAACATAAATGAATGAGTGGCGCCCTTAAATTCTGCTAATAATATCCTAAATATGTGCAATAAAATTTCATTCTCAGTAAAAATATAATCCTTTGAAGCACTAATAATATCTTCAACAGTTTCATAAGTACAAAAGTAAAATTATTGAAATGGTTCCAACCTTCCTATCTGTTAGTATTTAAAGTTGGTGACATATCTGTTATATTTTCCTAGTGTTCAATACAAAATTACTTCTCACGCCTTCAAGAAAACATTTTCAAGTACTTATTTGTGTTTCAACTATTTTATAGGTATCGCTTGAATATGTTGCAGAAAGTGTAGTAAGAAGAGTTTTCATAAAACTGATTTTGAGGAGTTTTAGAAGATTTTTATAGCAACTGCCGAAATGTTCTTAAAACTGTTTTGTAGTGTTTGTAAAAGGACTTACAAAAGACTAATAAATACTATAAGATTTCATAAAACGGTTCCAATTTTTCATTAATAGCTGTTTTATAAACACATTGAGAGCATTCCTGAGAAAAATGCAGTTTTATAATTTGTTTCTCCGAAACGTTTTAGCAACTATTGAAAAATATAAAATTGCTAGTTGACGGGGCACAACTTTTGTTCCATTCAACCAATATTGTATCTTCTACTGTTAACGACATAGCAATAGCAATTGAATTTTCGCCACCTTGAAAAAGTTTTTTTTTTGGTAAAACAGGTGTAGCGATTTTGCGAATGGTTGAGTGATTCTTCTGTGAATAAATTGAATATCCATGAGTGATATAAGAGAGTTCACATTCACTTGATATTATTTTTTCATAGTAGCTTTGTATTCTTTTTTAATTGATGAAGACGAAGACAAAAGTGATCATGTTTCTGAAGGAAATTGATTTCGCCCCTTTGGTATTTCAGCGATCAGTTAATAAGGCTTGTTCACATCAGTGTACTATACAGGAAAATCTGCATATCCCCTAACTTTTACAGAGATTTCCTTATTGTAGCTCTTGATGATAATTCAGATTCACAAGAACAAAAGTATATATTCTTTCCATTCAGACTACCACAATTGCACTACCAGAAATGCACAAAAACTTATACAACCCCGGGTCAAGCTAGAAATGTCAGTGCGCAAGTCACTGGATATCAAACTCCACAATGATTTGCCTTCTGATCTAGTGTTGTTGAGTATGAATGTATTCAAGAGGAGGGTGAAAAAATATCTTATTGAAAACTATTTTTATAATTCACAAGATTACATGAACTGTACATATACAGAATGATTTTAGGATTTTCATGCTTTAGATGTGCTGTACCGTCACAAATTTCACTGTTTTGTTTTTATTTTATGTTGTGAAATTGAGAGCAATGCAATTCTCAACTAGAAAAACTTTTATTTCTAACTTGTAAAAAAAAATGAATTACATCAGTTCAAAAAATATTTCATGACAGTCAACAAGAAGCAATTTTTTATGTCAAAAAATGTATCAATACCTACTTCAATTGAAATATAAAATTTCACAGTGTGTTGAGCTTAGATTACCCTAGGGAAGTAGGAAAATACAACACTCGCCCCTAATCTAAGCAGACACGAATAAAAAAAAAAATCATAGTTCTCAAGACATAAACAATCCTTCGATACATTTCCAATGTTTCACTCGAGCTAAACTCTTGGTTAACATATCAGCTAACATATTTTCCGTGCATAAATATTTAATTTCGACTCTACCCTGTTTTACCTGTTCTCTTACAAAATGATATTTTATTTCGATATGTTTAGTCCGATTTTTGAAACTTGAGTTCATCAAAAGTTTTTGAGAACTTTGATTGTCATTATAAATTATAATGGAATTTTTCTCACCTATTTCCAAATCATCGAGTAAGTACTGCAGATGAACAGCTTCCTTCGATGCTTCCGAGAGAGCAATGTATTCGGCTTCAGTCGAGGACAAAGCAACACATCTCTGTTTTCGGCTTTCCCAAGAAATTGGGCCACCTGCTAAAGTGAATACGTACCCTGTATATGATTTTCTCGAAGACAAATCATTTGCAAAATCCGCATCGGCATATCCAGTGATGTTATTCCCGACTCGCTGATATACAATTCCCATATCCACCGTTCCTTTTAAATAACGAAGCACCCTCTTTGCCATTCTCCAATGAATTTCCTTGTAGCATGTATTGAACTGGCTTAGGAAACTCGTTATATGTGCTATGTCCGGTCTTGTTACAACAGAAAGATACATCAAACTTCCAATGAGAGATTGATATGGAACATCTATCACATTACCATCATCTTCCTGAAGTTCTTTGTGTACATTCGAATATCCCGGTGTTGATACTGGTTTGCAATCTGCCATGTTGAAAGTTTGAAGCAAATCAGTAATATACCTTTCTTGGCTTATTTTGATGATATTTTTGCTTCTATCTCTTCTGAATGAAATACCCAGACCTTGCTGTATTTCTCCCAGATCCTTCAATTTGAAATGTTTGGATAAGTTCAATTTCAAATTTGCCATTTCTTCTTTCCAGTTAGAGAAAACGAAAAAATCATCCACCCATAAAGCTATGTAAATTAGTTTACCTTTATCTGTTTTATGGTAGACACAATCTTCGTGGCTTGATTGCTTGAAATCCATTTCCAGGAGCACCTTATGAACAGTTTGGTTCCAAGCTCGTGATGCCTGCTTCAATCCATACAAAGCCTTCTTTAGTTTGCACACTTTTTCTTCTTGTCCCTCCAATATGAATCCTTCTGGCTGCTCCATATACACCGTTTCCTCCAAAACTCCATTAAGGAATGCTGTTTCAACATCTAAATGGTGTATGTCCATATCAAGTTCAGCAGCAAGAGCTATCAAAGTTCTCATTGTGGAGTATCTTACAACTGGTGAGAAGGTTTCATCATAATCTACGCCATGAGTTTGTCCGAATCCCTTGGCCACCAATCTGGCCTTATATCTGATGATATCACCGTGTTCATTCCTTTTTCTTTTGAAAACCCATTTACAAGGAATTACTTTTTGGTTAACAGGTCTTTCAACGAAACTCCATGTTTGATTAGCAATAAGAGAGTTGAACTCTTCATCCATCGCAATCCTCCAGTTTTCTGACTCTTCTCCCGATAATGCTTGTTTAAAAGTTTGGGGCTCGGTTTTGAATTCACAATCAGTTTTGTAGAGTTCAAAACCTGGAAACTCTTTTCTTTTTCTGTCTCTCTGAGGATATCTTTCCACTTCTTTTTCATCTTCAAGCATTACCCTATTCTCTTCTTGATTGGAGATAGCATTATTTTCTTGAGGTACTTCTGATTCTATTTCTTCAGCAGCAAAATCCCTAGAAATAGAAAAACTGTTATTGACTGTTGAATCATTTTCAGGTGTAAAATTCTGTTCAATATTCCTTTCAACTTTGTTTTCCCCACATTTTTTCGGAAAACTATCTTCTAGGAAAACAACATCTCTAGCATCAACAATTTTTCTGGGATTTGAAATTTCCCTCAAACGATATGCTTTTGAAGTTTCACTGTACCCCACGAAAACATACATTTTAGATTTGGCATCCCACTTGTCCCTTTCGTGTTTAGGAATAAGAACATGAGCCTTACAGCCGAAAATCCTCAAATGACTCAAATCTGGTTTATAGCCTGACCATTTTTCCTCTGGGGTCATTTCTGCTACAGACCTATGTGGAGATCTATTCTTTAAATAGACTGCTGTTTTAATAGCATCTTCCCAATATCCCTTCGGTAAACCAGCCTCAAGCAACATGCATCTAGCCTTTTCAACAATTGAACGATTGGTGCGCTCTGCAACACCATTCTGTTCCGGTGTATATGGCACTGATGTCTCATGCTTGATACCTTTAATTCTCAGATATTCACTGAATTCTTTCTGAACATATTCAGTACCATTATCAGTTCTCAAAGTATTGATTTTATTGCCAGTTTCATTCTCTACTCGAGCCTGAAACTCTATGAATTTACTTTTCACTTCACATTTAGAACTGATACAATACACGAATATCTTCCTTGTAAAATCATCAACAAAAATCAACATGTATTTATTACCATATAAAGATTCAGTACTAAAAGGACCACAAACATCAGAATGAACTAAATCAAGGGTTTTCTTACCTCTTCTGTGTTTGATTTGTTTAAACGGTAATCGGTGTTGCTTTCCACCGATGCAGACTTCACAAATGTGATCGTTTGTCCTCGAAAAACTCACACCAAACGCCATTTTGGTTCTAAGAAGGTCCATACCATATCGGCACAAGTGTCCCAATCTTGAGTGCCACAGATCCGCATTGTCCTTCCCTTCGACTTTGAACACATGCTCTCTCGAAGTAGATGATATATCCAATTTATACATACCATTCTGTAAGGAAGCAGATAATAATACATTTCCATCTATTTTACACTGATCCTGTCTATAAAAAGAGCAACCTACAGAATCAAATACAATAGAAAAACCCTTTTCAACAGCTTTTGAAACGGAAATGAGATTAGCATTCAAATTTGGCACATACACGACACCTGTCATTGAATTTATTTGACTAGAAGGGTTAGAAAAATAAATTGTCCCTGAACCTTCGCTATAAAGTTTTTCATTATTTGCAACAGTAACTTCTAAACCAGCTTGTTCAAGAGAAAAATTCTGTAACATACCTTTCGATGAAGTCATGTGTGCTGAAGCACCAGAATCAACATACCAACTATTCGAGCCTACGTTTGAAGAAAAAACCGTTAAAAGACTATAATCCTTCTTCACTTCGGAGTTTTCACTTCGACTTTTCAATTTTGGGCATCTTGGCTTGATGTGACCTGGTTCTTTGCAGTTGAAGCAAACTACATCCTTCTTCACCAATCCTTCACCTTTCTTTCTTCTGAACTTGTCTTGTTTTTTCCATATTTTCTTATCTGTTGCTGCCATTGCCGATTCTGCTACAGAAATAGAAGTCATTTCATTGAGCAACTTTGACTTCACCATCTCTGATGTGATCTGAACATTCGAGTTCTCTAGTGCCATGACGAGAGGATCGTATCTGGATGTCAAACCACCAAGCATAATTGCTCCTATGGACTCATCATCAATTTCTTTTCCAATATCGGCTAGTAGATGAGCTGTATCAGTAATTTCAGTAAGGTAATCCTCCATGGATCGGAAATCGGGCAAACGTAATCGATACAACTTTCTTTGTAGATTGAGACGTCGTCCAAGTCCTCTATCTTCGTAAGATTTAGCAAGTGCATCCCAAGCTTCCCTAGCTGTTTCACATCTTTTTACTAGTGTGAGAGCAGCTCCTTCCAGAGTTAAGGAAATCTTTGTGAAGGCTTTCATACACTTCAAATCTTTCATTTCTTTGGTTGTTTTATCAGCTACTGGATATCCTGCTACAGCTTCCCAGAGACCTTCATGCATCAAATACATTTTCATTTTGAACTTCCAAGCACTATATCCATTCCTATCATGAAGAGGTTTAATAACAGCCAAAGACACACTGCTTGAATGAATATTCACATTCGCTTCACCTCCATTTGAAGTCGTTCCACTTTGCATGACTGGGTTGTTACTTTTGAAAAATTTCACCCGTGAAATGTGTTATGAACAGATACGCTATGGTTAATGCTCTGGGCCCATAACCTGTTGTGAAATTGAGAGCAATGCAATTCTCAACTAGAAAAACTTTTATTTCTAACTTGTAAAAAAAAAATGAATTACATCAGTTCAAAAAATATTTCATGACAGTCAACAAGAAGCAATTTTTTATGTCAAAAAATGTATCAATACCTACTTCAATTGAAATATAAAATTTCACAGTGTGTTGAGCTTAGATTACCCTAGGGAAGTAGGAAAATACAACATTTTATACACAACTTTGTACCTAGTACCCATCTGTTTCTCTGACTTGTCATGAATGTAATTTACACATAACATGATCAAATGAATATATCTATCTATCTAATGAAATTCTTGGGAACTTTGATATTTTTTCAGAGTGAATGAAGTTTGAGGATTCATTCATTATCTTGGCTTTCTCCTTCTCTGGGACAAAAAATGAAAAAAACAACTATGAAAGAAGTCAAATAAAGAATAATTGAAAACATTCTGTTTTTCATCATTCGAAGACGTTCGAAAAAAGGTGTCTATCTTGACAGGCACTGAGTTACATAGAAAGCACTTTTTCTTGGTCTTTTTGTATACTATGAAAATGAAATCAAATGTATAGAATAGAAAATATCTACACAACGAAGCAAAGTTGCAGAAAATATCTCAGTCAACAGAATGATATTCCATACAAAGCTCAGACAAAATTTTCTTTCGCTCGTTAAAAAAACCGCATAAGATATGGAACACTTCCACTAGAGACTCCGAACAGTCCCAAAATATTCAACTTCTTGAATGACAATTTTCACACGGTACTGAAGTTCGTGATAATCACCCGGAAATACTTCGTGCAATCGTCGTCCTTCTGAGGACATGCCTCTGAAGATGCTTCCGAACTCTCCATTATCGAGCCAGATTAAATCCCAAACCGCACTGTCCAATTGACGATATTCCCACTCAAATGCGGTACGTGATCCAGAAGTCCCTCCAACAAACTTCGAAGTTGTTTAGTTTGTGCCAGCAGCTCCTTGTACACTTCGAGTAGTATAAATTCCACTTGTTTATCAAGATTGATAACGTGTGTTACTGGAATTAATTCGCCATTTTCCGTCTTTTCCCGCGCCGATAATTTATTTCCGATGTTGATGGATGCCCCACCCTAAACGGAATATTAGTGGAGGAAAACTTTCCGAAATGTTTTATTGGTTATTCCCGTGTTGTTTCGATGTTTCTTGCCCGAAAGCAACGGGGAATCAGAGTTGGCTGTGAAAACAAAAGCGAGAAGCCGAGTACTTTTTTCCCCTAGCTTCGTATAAGTTTGCTCTGTCGGAGATAACGAATATATAATTCATGTCCGTGATCGATGGTCTGAGCCGTTTCCGCCGAGGATATTAGTTTTATTGGACGGGAAGTTTATTTTTTCAATGTTTCGTTTTTACCCTGGAACTTCTCTTGTATCAATAATGCATCGTTTTTCTCAGTGATTTTTTTATCCATCTGGATTTCGTTCCATTCGATTGATATTGAAAAAAGTTTCAGTACATTGGTACTGAATATACATTGGTTTCTGAATGGAACTTCATACGTTTCGGATTTTCGCATCTTCAAATTCTAGAAAATTATGACAGAATTTCCAATAGAGAGAGATATATGAAGCAGTTCCTCTTACATTCATTGATCAGTTCATTATTTTCAAAGTTTTATATTCGTATACTATGAAATTTGACTTGAAATTCATACCATAAATGTATCGAAATTATGGTTATCGATTAGTATATTATAAACTTGGGGTCCAAAAGAGCAATGCCATTCACCGTGTTTATTGAGCATACCACTAAAGTTTTGATAATTATATCAAGTAGCCTAGGAGTCCTTTTGCCAAACAAACTGAAAGCTAAGATGGCTATATACTGGTGCTTTCAGTATTGCGATATTGTTTCAGACAAACCTGTAGACAGGGTGTAGTTGTTCGAAATTACACACCTTAAGGGTACGTTTGTGGTTGAAATTCCCTAAAAATTTTCGAGATTACTCGATCCATGGAACACGTTATTGCCAATACAGATCACTTTTGGTTAGAACAGAGAATAGAACGCGAGATCAATATGACGTTTGATGAAAACAAACTTCATCTTCAATGACCTAAAATATAATCTCACGTTCTAGTATATTCAATAACTATTTAAAGATTTCGTAGTGATCATAAAAAAGTCACAAGAGAAGTTTGCTGATAACAACATTCTAGAGTGTGCACGCTTTCTGAATATTCTATGAATGCAGTGATATGTGTTTCAGATATTTTCAGTTCAACCCAGAAGATTAAAAAGAATAATAATGATTTCACTCACCGGAAAAAATGGCATTTTCTCACTTCACATATCCATAAAATTGGATCACAATTCTCACTTCTATTCGCTCACACGCATTAACGTGAATAATATTCGGCTGAATTGTGATACTACTTCTGAACCGAGCTTTTGAACTGAGATCACAATATTATATTGCTCAAATAAAAATATCAACAATGAACTAATTTTTCAGCACGAAGACTAGAATTCGCAACGACATAGCCACTTGGCAACACAGGACGTGCACATGACTATCATCTCAACTGCGAGAGTGACGATACCTGGCAAATCAAGTTGGCCAGATCGGTCGTCTGATCTGCTGACAATCTTTTTTATGGAGTAAAAACACCAGTATATAGCCACCTTACTGAAAGGAAATTAGCCTTGTCTGTCAAGGCTGTATTCAAATTGAATACAGCGTAAAATTGTAAGTAGAAACAAGAAATGAATGAGGATTCGTATGATAGTAATTTTGATTTTGGAGTTGGGAAGGCGGAAATTGAGGTGAGTAGCGGGGAAGTTGATTTCTATTCCGTCTTCTTCTGAGTTGCAAAAAAGGTACTTTCCACACACATTTTCGGTTATAATTGCACGAGTGCATAAAAATTACCGATAATTTTGCAAGAATTGCAAGTTTATTTTCATATTTTACAAAATATGAAAATAACCGAATGCAATTTGTATAAGATATCACGCTTGAATGCAATATTATCTGTTCAATTTTATGCACGAATGTAATTCATTGGAATATTTCACGAATAAAGAAATTTACAAGGAAATGTTATTTTGTGTTCAGTTATACTTTCCTCTATAGAATGTATGGAGCATTCACCAAAACGCGAAATGTTTTTGTATTTTTGAAGTCTATCTGACATTTATTTGTGTTGTTTACTGACGTCTAGCGATACGGTTTCGAATGTGTTGTTATGGTGAATTGATACAATGCAATTACCGCTGTAAATTTTCGATACAATGTAATTACCGCTGTAAGTTTTATATAAGTTCTATAGGACATTTTATGTATGAGGGAAATATTCGATTAAATCGTGAATAAGTTTTTCCGAGTGATACTATTGTAATTTCCACGCGCTTTCCACTCAGTCACTTCCAGATGTTACTGGAGAATGCCATTTTTCACATTGTCATATATCTTCCACTCACCAAACTCGACTATGCATAGCCATTATCTCTTCCGTTGATATTTTGTTCCACCGATTCGATTCAGTAGCTGTGGTGTATCTCTCGATGCGTGTTGGATTTATTATTGGGCGGTGCTCGAGTGGTTCTCGGTCGATTTTTTATGCTCTTAAGTGCCTGCCATCCAATATCTAGATGTTACAAATAATAAGCCCGCTCGATGGATATTACCTACTTTTTCTTGTGCTGGCGGGTTACGTAAAGGAGGAGGAACATGCACGGAATTGAGTAATTCTGGTAGCCTCGGCAGTATATAATATCGTTAGGTTAGGCCGGAAAATCGACCGAAGTATTTTTACAAATTGCGTCATATTTCCATTTCTCTACACCCGTATTTCAATTATACACTTGAATGCCCATAACCCGTTTTATAATGACATCCATTGTGATACAGAGTTTTCATAATGATGCATATTTTCAACTGCGGAAATACTGATCCGATCATGAACATTCTTTCACTGACCGAAAGTAACACTATTTAGGAGAGATATAGGCTATATTTTATTATGATTGAACAGGAAATTAAATGAGAAAAGTGATAGTATTGTAAATCAAGACGAAGAATCATAACAAAGGTTCTTTCGTTAATCTATTCATATAAAATACTTTATCTACAACCGTACTCTAATAATACACTTGTATGCGCACAACCCGTTTTATAATGAAATCCATTACGATACAGATTTTCATTACGATACAGATTTTCAACCAATAGAAACCCATTATTTTTCAATCAAGCATGATGTGCAAGCTTTGCATTTTGACGTTTCTCAAGTCAAAATCAGTGGGTATTGAATTTTTGAGGAATTTAGTCAATTTTCGAAAATCGTATGAAAATGTCCACAGATGTCTTAGACAAGAAAAAAATACAATCGCAAGGATCATATTTTTCATTTGACCAATGTAACACATACATGCTTTTATTTTCAACCAGATTATATGAGTTCTCAGGTCCGAGTGGTCAATGGCGAGGGCTGCGATCAGGAACGTCCGGATTCAATTCCTGACCTCGGCAGAATTTTTTTTTAATTTTTTCTTTTTTTTTTTCATTTGTCATTGTTGTATTTTCCGTGGTTATACCATTAATTATAATTTTGTAGAATTTTTCAAAGAAATAGGATTGATTACCTACTATTATTGTGTTCAATATAAATACCTAATATTATAATATTTTTAGTTCCTCATTATTTATTGGTTGTAGATAAAATAGCGTATGCAACTCTCATGTAATGGTTTTCAATACTCTCGCATAAACCATACGAAACTCACCTTCGACTCGTTTCGTATCCCGGTTGATGCTCATGTATTAATAACCATCATTACACGATCGTTGAATATTATACTATTTCCTGAAAGCACAGCCTAAACCGCAGGTCGTAAAATCCTGAAACTTGTAGGGTGTGTTCTTTTCATGTCGTAGGCATCAGATGAAAAACGATTTTTCGAAATTTCAACCCTACAGGGGTGAAAACGGGTTTGCATGGTACAACTTGATGCCTTGGTCCAAGCTACTTCGAATTTTGCATAAATATTCTTCAACGGAATAGATGGACGACTTGTTCGTATTTTATTGAAACTCATCGCCTACCGGGGTTGAGAAGGCATAGAAAGATATTTTAGGGGTCAATAGTAGTAGTCGATAGTAGTCTTTATTCATTGCCAAATTTCACACAGAAATGCAAGAAACTTATATATTGCATAAAACATATCCAACTAGAAGTCATCGGGGAGGGGATAAGATATATAAGTTTACAAAAACGTGCAGTAAAAACACATCTAAAGTACAATGGACAATAGTTGAAAATGGGTAAAGATTTGTCAAAAAGAACCATTTCGATCATCGACAGCCAATTGTGTAGAGTTGAAGAATTCATCATCATGGCAGTACGTTTTATTACACAAAAACTCATATAAATCGGATTTGACAGATGATCTGTTTGTGGTGACATCAATTAGTGATCTTATTTTAGTGATGCAGCATCCAATATACTTGCGAGAGTTATGGCCTAAACAGAGTCGTGAAAAGGGTGCGTGCGAAGGGAAAACATCTTCTTTCAATCTTGTACACCTAAAAATTTTAAGTCATTTAAGTCATCGTTTTAAGTCTTTAAGTCATGCGTTTAAGTCTTTAAGTCGTGCGTTTAAGTCTTTAAGTCATGCGTTTGAGTCTTTAAGTCTTTGAAAGATTTTAAATCTTCTACAGATTTCAGCTAGTTGTTTCCCTCCCCGGGTGCGTGCATATCTTCCCTATATCGAGTATTGTATTCGTGAACATCGCAGTTTCTGGAAGACTCTTGTCGATGGCGATGAACCCCAAAATAACAAACCGTATCTCAAGATGATCTCGGCCAATCCAAAGAAGAGGGTTCTCATGAACTCTAAAAAATCAGTGTCTTTAAACGTTCTTATAACATAAAGAATACTACTCAATTGTCAATTCAGTTCAGTTTACGGTCAATGCTTATTCCCAAGAATCTCATGACTTCCTTACATTGGATTGATTTGCCATTCAAAGTCAAATATAGATCGTAGTCAGGAAAGACATTTTTTGTCACTACAGTAGTTGTTTAGTTTACAAAATGCAACGTTACCATACTCAATGAGACTGTCTACCTTGTTATGAGACATAAGAAAGTTTGTATCGTCAGCGTCTCATATTATTTGATTAGTTATTTCACAAGAGTAACTGAGGTCATTGACAAAGATTATAAAAAACAATGGCCACAGAATTGATCCTTTAACCCCTGTGATGGCTTGCTTCATTTCCGATTTAATTCCATCAACTATGTTAATTTGTTGGCGGATTGTCAGGTGAGACAATGTCCAGTTGTACGGTGTACCACGCACTCTTATCACATCCAGTTCCATCAACAGTAGTTCATAATCAACCGTATCAAAGGCACGACATGATCCTTGTTGTTGAGGGCCTTATATATGAATTCAATACGCACATCCAAATCCACTGATCTTAGAATTCTTAAACTTAGGAGGGGGTTCTTTGAATGAGGTAGGCATCCAGTAAGAAAGGGTTTTCTGAAATGGCACCCCTAGGGGGGTGAAAAGTGGGGTCAAAGTTTGGATGTGACAACGTACTTCGAACTACTTAAATTTTGCAGGTATATTCTTCAAGAGAATTGATGGAAGAAGTATTTCGTATTTTATTGAAATTCATTGTCTAACGGGGTGAAAAAAATGGTTTTATAATATTTTCGACTCTTTTCAAACGCTCTATCGAGTGCGCCCATAAGGCAAAGATGTGATGAACGTGATGAAACTTGGTACTAAGAATTACACAATATAATTGCATCACAAAAATAATAAACACCAAACGAAGTGGACACGGGTCGGCTTGTATGGAATATTTCGAAAACTAGTCAATCAACTACAGGGTGTTTGTTGTATTTGAAAAAACAACCTGCTTCTAGTATAACTCTAAACCAATTTAGCTGAACTATGCCTCATACCTATACTTCAGGAAATTCATCCGAACAACATAAATACAATTCTCTCGATACGAGTGATCGACTTCTGATATGGAAGACTTTATTATTCACATTAGGGCATTTATAAAACAATCAACCGAAACTTCCGGAGTTCCTATCACTCGAAATCGATTAGAAAAACAGAGGGTGGGTGGCGGCTGACGCCTGGCGCTAAATGAGAAAATAATGAAAGTTTTTCCTGTGCTGTCCAAAAGCTGAACTTTTTATGACTGACGTCGAAGGAAACACTCGCAAGTGGCGGCATCGACCCGGAAATGGAAAGTTGGAAAACTTTCCGCCAGTGGTCGAGTTTCTGTGTTCGGTCGATTCGAGTACTGTAGACAGAATAGAGAGAATAGTATATATTACGTAAAGAGGAGTGTTAGTAGCCTATTAGGCACCAGCAAAAAATTGTGCGGTAATTTCTTTGTTATCCTTCATTGTTCATGATCAACGAGCCACGAAATGACAGCAAGTAGGTAGAACAATTGCTTGCTTCATATAACTGAATACACAAAAAATGTTGAACAATAAATTTCCTGAAAATTTGACTTTCAATTCAATTTCAAGAAATGGCAGGTAATGAGTAGGAATAGTACAAGTTTCAGTGAGTTTTTTTTGTCTACCATAGTTTTCAGTACAATTAATGAAAAGTAGCATTTATTTTACCTTTTACAAACATTATGTATTTGTAATCACCTCGACATGCTACTATCAAATACAGCACCAAGAGAATTGGCAGATCAAGAAAATTCTAATACGTATATCGTTCATTTAAACCGTGCAATTTGCGGGTATTTTTCAACAGGAGTGATATTCTGTAAAACAGTGGCGGATCCAGGATCAGGTCAAGGGGAGGGGGTCTATAAATAAATATATATATATATATATATATATATATATATATATATATATATATATATATATATATATATATATATATGTATTTATGAGCTACCGTATAGCAACAACTAGTCAAAATCCAAAAAAAGGTGAAAGAGATTGACATGAGCACAATTTGAAGGTGTAGCCAGGAGGTAAAGAAGGTTCAAAACTTTACTTTTTTTACATATGACGCGATCCGAGAAAGGCACCTACTAGACAAAAGTGAAATCTTACACGGCACGCTCTGGAAGGAGCTGATGTACCATTCAAATCCATGTAAAGAATCTTTTCTATGTATTTATATTTTGTTGAATGAAAGCGATCTTATAATTTATGATTGCGCCTCGTGATTTTTCAGTAAAAGAACTTGCGTAATCAATCATGATCCAACAATCGAGTTTTTGATGCCTAGTAGGAGGATCAAAAATGACCTGTGAAGTACGATGGGACAGGAACGACTGAATGGTCTTGCTTCTTTAAATATCCATACTCATATTGAACTCACCGAGGACGAAATTCTTGTAGAATTTTTCCAAAACATCGAAAATTTACTAATGTTCAAATGTAGCCTGCTCTTTAGTTTTCAATGGAATGTAATAATAATTATTGAAGTTCTTCAATTTTAAAGCAAAAAAATTATTCTATTTTTTTTGTCTTGATCATGTGACATTTTTTCGTTCCCTGACAAAATTTGGACATTAGGATCCGATAAAAATTAAAAAAAAATCTCTTATTTTCCCAGTGGGGGGGGGTCCGGAACCGAAAACTTCCCCCGTGGATCCGCCACTGCTGTAAAAGCAGTTTTTCTGAAGTTTATGATCAAACAATTCTTGAGGCACCAATTCTCAAATGGTTCAAATGTTAGATTTATTTTCACGAAAAGTTTACTTGTCCGAACCTTTCTGCTCGAAAATCAAAACAAAGAAGAAAAGCTAGGTGCCTACACTTCGCACTTCGTTGGACCACTTTGAATTCCGCTATAAGGTAGACACGATTAAATTTCCACAAAATTTATTGTCTTCGCGACATGTTTCGGTACACTGTACCTTTATCAAGCGAATGTATTTAAACTTTGAATTCATCTGAGTATTTCATGAAATGAATTATCATGATGGTGATAAAAACAAGCAGAAGTTAATAGTCTGATGCTTTCGAGTTAACTCTCTTTCATCTGTTTCCATACGCAAAATTTCACAACTTTACCAAGTGTCTCCGAACTAATTCAATCACTCTAAAATCCCATAGACCTCACCCGATCCAATCTCGAAACTCCCGTCCAACATCTCTCCAAGAAGTCGCACCTCCGCTTTCAACATCGCCGCCTACGACGATCCGGCCTCATTCGTTTCAACAGTCGCTATCGATCCCACCCGAACAGTAGCAGCGGCAGCGACTGTTTCCGCACCCAGCCCGCTACGCGAATTTACGTAAAGGATACGTTGTTTAGAGGTTTCGGATCGGCGACACTTTAGCCGTGCACTATACAAGCGTCGGTGAGATGCACTAGCGCAGATTACAAGATTCGGCGGTGAAATACGCCGAATTGCCAGACCGAAAGTCGCCCACGAGCGATGTTTACGAGTGGAGGAGAGTTGTGGTTGTTTTTTCGACTCTTTTATTCTCGGTTGAGCGGGCAGGAAGTGTTGGCGTTGGTGAAATTTTTCTGGTTCGTGTGGTGAACCTCCACTTCCGATATTGGTTGTGCCGATTTTTCCGTCAACTTCGAAGACTGATTTACTGGGTGATATGTTGGGAGTCTGTCAGTATCCTGATACAATAGTTAGTAATCCTTTGTCAAGTGGTATCTCTCTACGGTAGTCACTGACCATGGATCTTCTATATTGGCTGATTTTTAGACTGTCTTATTCTCGCTTGAGCGGGCAGGAAGTGTTGGCGTTGGTGTAATATTTTCTGGTCCATGTGGTGAATCTCCACTTCCGATATTGGTTGTGCCGATTTTTCCGTCAACTTCGAAGACTGATTTACTGGGTGATATGTTGGGAATCTGTCAGTATCCTGATACAATAGTTAGTAATCCTTTGTCAAGTGGTATCTCTCTACGGTAGTCACTGACCATGGATCTTCTATATTGGCTGATTTTTAGACTTTCTTATTCTCGCTTGAGCGGGCAGGAAGTGTTGGCGTTGGTGTAATATTTTCTGGTCCATGTGGTGAATCTCCACTTCCGATATTGGTTGTGCCGATTTTTCCGTCAACTTCGAAGACTGATTTACTGGGTGATATGTTGGGAGTCTGTCAGTATCCTGATACAATAGTTAGTAATCCTTTGTCAAGTGGTATCTCTCTACGGTAGTCACTGACCATGGATCTTCTTGTTGATAGGTTTCTATGAAAATCATAAGAAATACTTTGATGACTCTGAATATAAACGAGGCTTGCGGATCTGATGGAATACCAGCAATCGTCCTTACATTGTATGCCCCCGAATTGAAACCGGTACTCTGCTGCGGATTGTTCGACCTTTCTTATAACTTAGGAGTTTTGCTAAGTCCTGGAAAACAGACAGAGTTCAGGCAGTTCCTGAAACTTTGCCCTGTGACTAAAGACCAATTGCTTTGCTCTATAACATTTCCAAGTTATGGAAAAGATATCAATATTGAGCTTATTAAAAAACTGGAGATATCAGGAATATTTAACGATCGATGAAACGGATTTCTCCATCAGAGTTCTACCAGTGACTTATTGGCTATGCTTGACATATTTGGCAACATTTCATCAAAAAATTCGGAGAAGCGGTAGCTGTTGCACTTGACATTTCAAAAGCTTCTGATCGGTATTGGCATCGGGGTCTCCTTTCTGAACTTCTGTCTTATGGTTCACCTCCTCAATTGTGTGCTTCGTTGAGTTTCTTGCATGATAGGTCTGTATATGTGGTTGTTGATGGAGTGTCGTTAATGAATGCAGGTGTTCCACAGGGTTCAATTCTGGCGCTCCTCTTTGATTCTCTTGCATATCAATGATTTGCTGGAGAAAACATCGTGTTCAGTGTATAGTTTTGCGGACGACAGTACTCTTCAAACTTGTTTCTCTTTCCAGAGTCCCCATATCAACACGATAAACAAAATTCCAGAGAGGCATTAGCATCAATAGTATTCATTGATGACTTGGTGAAAATAATAGAAGGGGGTGACATCAACTTGGTGGAATTCAGTGCTGGGAAAGCTCATTTGATTTCCTCTTTATTCAGTTTCAATGGAATACAGTGCAGTGAAAACGCTGGAGTAGAGTAATGTAACGATGTCAAAACACGTTCAAATGCAAAAACAAATACAAACAATTTTGATAAATCTTGCTATGTTACATAAAACCCAGACATCCGACTCTCGTCAGTTAGATAGGCGCTCTGGAAGTTTCTTGCTTTTGTCCTCCGTTTTTCTTTCCTGTATTAACCAACAAAATCTGATCCTGCAACGTTTTCCTATAATTCCCAGAGCTGCCTGAATTACATTGCAAAACATTCTTCTGAACTCACCTGTGGGTGGAATTTTGAGAGAAATAAGAGCGTTGCGTAAGTCTTCTTTCAATGGTGGCAGCGTGAGTTCCGAAGATCGCTTCACTTTGAACACGAAATATGCATTGAAAATTTGATTCCAGAGAGATTTTCACAGTTTTGGTTGAGTTTTGAGTTTCACTCGTATCAGATTTCGTTGGGTTACTTGAACAAACCGCTTTCTCCCAGAGTGTACAAGCACGTTCACCGGAACCAAAATCCTCCACAACAATGTTTCCCTTCGATCTAATACTCGCCAAACGTAAACGTATCATTCCAAAAAGCGGGGAAACCTTGATGAAAAATAAACATGCCTCCACGAGAACTCGCCAGAGGTCGTGTCTACGGGGAAACATCGAATTTCATTAGGAGCCAGCCTTCCTGTGAGAATTACAGCGACGAATCCTTTTGTCTGGAGTGGAGGTCGCAAAGTGCCACGACCTGCTTCTCATCAATGGAAAATACGCTTTATTTTTTGTTATGACTTGAATCTATCTAATCCTACAAGATGATATTTATATACCAGGATATTTATTTGAAGTTATTATTAATTGAAATCTTTGGCCAGTTGGTCAATCGCGGAAATATAATTAACATCAAAACAATATAACATTGTACCTAGCTAAATCAAGGAAGCATCTGATAGCGGTGATCAATGGGGTATTATTAAGGTCGAGCAAACATACGTATGATGGCAACATTATACAATAGTTGTGGATAAAAAATGGGATTGATAATATTCTTATTATTTCTCAAAGTGAATTCCAAGACATAAGATGGATTTGAGTCGTGAATTCAGCGCGCTTTGGCTGACGTTGCATAATGCCCCGAGTTTGTTTACTCCAAACATTTCGGTTCTGATTGCTACACATCAGATCATGCCGGATGCCAAGGGCGCCGTTTCTTGAGGGCAAGCAGGAGCAGGCGCCCTCCCTCCCCGAATTTAAGATTTTCCAGTCCAAGCACCGCATAAGACATGATATCGACTTGATTTTTTTCTAAACCACACTCGTAAATATTGTTCAAAAGGATTTTCATTTCAATTGAATGCAATACTTTGATTTGAAAAAATGTGCCCCACACTAACATTTTTTGTTGGGTGCCCCCCCTAACATTTTTTGTAACGACGCCCATAGAGGAAGCTGAGAAACTTCTTACCTGGTTTTGTTTGGTACCAAAGTGCAAAAACACTATTTAATTGCTGAGTTGATCGATTGTGCTTGGACAAAGACAGTTTCATTCATCGTCCTAGTATCAATAAAAATATAGATTTACTGTAAATCGTCACAAGAATACAGTATTGAAATATTTCTCTCACGAACACCATTAACATAGTATGGATATCGACACCGTTCAATATTTTCCTTCTTCATAATATAGGTTCAATCAATAAAAAAAATGTTTCAATTATATTACGACCATGACAGTAGGAGAGCCCACGATGCTAAATCGGGATTTACTCGAGCGTCATGGAGACCTATTGGGTTGCGAAGCTTAGATGATAAAAAGAAGAAAGTGTTATATAATGTATACCTTTTCATCGGTGGTGGGAGCGGCTATAGATTTTCAAAAATGTAAAAAAAATTATTGCATGGACATACTCGAGCGCGTCAGATATTGATATCGTCTATGTCCTACATATTTAAAAAAATGTACGTATGTTAATCTGATTATTTCTATGATGGGGGTGGTCGTACGTAGGGATTGAAAATGAAAAAAAAGTTTTTCTCGAGCAGCGCATCAGATTTTCTGAGGGGACGTTAGGTGAACCTGAAAAAAAACCTGTTATATAATAATCTGACGGTTCGGATGTGACGCAAACTCGCGGCCGTTATTAGAATGTGAAAAAAAAATCATTCATCTTTATGCCCTAGACGTTGCAGTGTTATAATCTGATTGATTATTGGAAAAGCTCAGGAAAAAGCATGCAAATGAAAAAGTGTATAATTTTTTTAGTAGAATAAGTACTTGTATTTATGAGAAAATAATTATAAGCAATTAAATTTTCTAAATTTTTAAACGTTGGGTATTCGTTGTGAACAATATCACGCCACCAACGAGTCTGGGTGATCAACTGTCATGACGTCAAGGAACAGAAACCAGAGTGGGGACCGAGTGAGAGAGCAATAGATATAGAAAGAGTGAGAGAGAAATAGAAACGTGGAGAGGGGAATATAGGCATCACCTAGCTGCACGCATTAATCTTCATCGATGAATTTTCATTATGTCGGCTTGTGGAAATCGTCAGATTATATATTTTTTGCAATTCTTGAATTATTCCTTTCAGAATGAAAATAAAATTAGCCACGCACGAGAATGTCGAGATGACGTTTTTTTTACAACTTTGTAGCCCTCCTCATTCTTTAGGTCACTCTCGAATTTTCAGATTAGTGGAATATACACGTTTCAGGATGTAACTAACTCACCTTACCTCAATCTGACGCGCTCGAGAATTTCAGATGCTAATTTTTTTTACTAATTTGATCCGTAGTCCTGAAGGACGGCCAGATATTTAAGGCTCAATATATGGTGAAAGTACTTAACCGTGTACAAGGTATCCCCTTGTATATTAATCTGCCGCGCTACAGTAAATCCCGAAATCCCCGCTTGGGCTCCCCTATTATAATGAAAATTGGAAAAAAAAAAATTTAAACATATTCAAAATTTATGCATATTATTCCCTATTGTATACAAAACCGACAAATTAGCAGACACATTCGCCGTTGATGAGATATCCGTTCGTAGTGAGGTTCTTTAATTAATGGCTGTACGTTGTTTCGCATTATTTCTGTGTGCTCGCGACTCGAATACTAATTCCTTTCGAGAACTGAAATGATAATCGCGCTAACCATGGAAACGGCACTAACTGAGGACACTAACGGTCGCAGATAAGGAGCGAATTCGAAATGAATAGTTCGGTAACGAAGTATTCTCTAATTTAGCAGGAGAACTTTTCAGCATCACAGAGCGCTGAAAAATACCGAGAATTATAGAGTCATTGTTCTTACACCGTATTCGTTATTCTTGGAGTAGTTTCTAGTTTTTTTTTTGTGAAGTTTAATAGTCGATTGTGTCAGGATACCTTGATTCATTCATAGTCCAGTCTATGACCATTTTCCCGTGTATTTATCCCATACAGCACCGATTCGCATGAAAATTTGGATTCCGGATCTACATACCCTCTTTTTCAAAATCTACCCTGTGCCGAGGGTTGCTTTCTTCCTGGGGGTGGATGCCACCCCTTCTTGGGGGTGAAAAAATTTTCATTGGAAATAAGTGCCAAAATCAATAGATTGACTAATTCTAAGCACTTTTTGTTTAATGAAGTTTTTTTCTGAAAAGCAATACTTTTCGACTTATTCGCGGGTGAAATTGTCGGTTTTCAGGCAAAAAAAACACGTTTTCAGATCGTTTTTCGCGAATAACTGGAAAAATATGCATCTAATCGAAAAACCTGCAGAGAGCAAAATTATAGCTTCTGAAAAACAAAGGCGATCGTTTATTTGTGATGTATGCAAACCCTCTAGAAACTGAATAATGGCTTGTTGAAAGTTGATTGGTATTTTCAAACGCCAAAATGGAAAGTTTCTACGTACAATAACCAAAAACCAATGCATTTTTCGGGAAAAACTCATTCAACCTTTCTTGAAGTACTTCAAAAATCCTTCATTTTTGTTAATAATAAAAGTTTCTAGCATCAAAACTGACCGAGGTATGAAGGAAATAATGTTGAATCCTATTTTTTCGTTGAAAAAAAATTGTGAATAACTCATCCTCTCTCCCCCCCCCCTTTGAAAAAATCGTTGTCACTCCATAATTCACACCATTTATGTTCTTATAATGAGTTGTTCTGCATGTTTCATCGACTGAAAGTACGCAGTTTTGGAAAAAATTTAGATTGAAGAGAAAAAAACATATATGTAATTCAGCGAAAATTCAAAATAACTCGAAAAGTATTGAGGGGGTTTGCGCAAAGTACCTTTTTTGAGCCCTTTCAGCATGAACCTTTTCAAAAATATAATCTGAAGCAAAAAATCATGTGAATGAGCTTCTAGCTCTTGAAAAACAGTACAAAATACTTTTTGGTGGATTTGATTGCTTAAAGACTAAGCGAGTTGTGGGAAAAATCCAAAAACAATTTTTGTAGAAATTAGAGTATGTACATTAGTATATTGAAGAATACACATAGTAACTATATTTTAGGCCTAGTGGAACTATATGATTTCAATCGATCACACATCCAAATCTAAACTCAACCTTTTTTTGATGGGGTAGTTTTCACCCTTAAAAAATCAAAAGCAACCCCGAGTACAGAGGTAACTTTAAAGTAGGGTCTCAATCTGAATTTTCATACAGTTGGGTTTCCCGGTTACTCAATAACAATTTTGATATAATTCTTTAATAAAAACCGTTATAAGGGTGGTTTTTAGGGTTCGAAACTGATTAATAGATCGAAATTAGTATTCTGTAATTTTTTTTTGAGTAGGGGTAGTTTTCACCTGATGAATAAAAATCAACCCCAGGCACAACCTTTGAAGTAGATGGTAGAGAGAAGCTTAATCTCAAATTAAATGCAAATAGATACTGAATAAGTTGAATAACTGCTAAATAACATATTAATTATTATTTTCTG
The DNA here is from genome assembly GCA_032362365.1 of Zygogramma bicolorata. NCBI lineage: Eukaryota > Metazoa > Arthropoda > Insecta > Coleoptera > Chrysomelidae > Zygogramma > Zygogramma bicolorata. The sequence goes on from JAVJAQ010005172.1 coordinate 4,495,566, forward strand.
ATGATATTCTGTCATAAGCGGGGGTGTTAAGGGCTGACACTGATTACTGAACCATAAATTATATTAAAAATTATCAATTGATTGATTTTACAGATATAAATATGATTTCAGTTCATTACATGCTCCAATCTAAATTTTTTTTTTTGAGTAGGGGTGGTTTTTACCCCCCTCCAAAAAAGCAACTCTCGGCACAGAGTAGATTTTAAAATTGTGGATAAGTAGAACCTATATCCAAATTTTCATACGAATCGGTGCTGTATGGGATAAATACACAGTTTACACTTTTTTTACCGTCATAGACTGGAGTATTATTGAGTTATCTGTGCACTCATTTACAAAAGTGTGAATCAATAGAAACACCTATCATACCCAGTATCTGTCGAGGTATCATGGGTTACCGCTCATAGAAGACCAAGTCTTGTAGCTACAAGAGAAACACAATGTAGGTACAGGTAAAGAACGAGTAGAGTGAATATTTAGCATCGTGTTTCTTCGTGTTTCTCTCGTATCTACAAGAGTAGACATCTGAATTCCACTGCAGATGATTTTTATCGTGAAGGAAAAAGGTCGTCTAAGAATGACCAGAGATTCAAACTGCAAACATCATCGACCCTGGAACAATAACCCTCACACAAGATATATCATCGTCCAGCCACTAACTCTATAATGCTGGTATCACTGAGGTAATATGAATAATCACTGATTTTCAAAACTAGTAAAAGTCGATAGAGTTAGGAGTACATAATGACATAACTGCCATAGAATTGTTCAATGTTCTTGTTTAATGGCAATGATATAAAAATAAAATGGCATTTCCGCACCAGGCTAGAAAATGGCTCCCTGCGGCGAGGCTACGGTTTGTGACGTAACCTCCTTTACTGCTGCTCATCTATCATATGTTTACGGTGTTTACACAGTTTTATCATGTTTACGAATAGAACGATAGAAGCATCCTAAGTTTAATAAGTGATGTTCTGTTCCTGTACCCCAAAAAAAATTCCAAGCAAAGTTTTTATCGGCGTTACGAGTAAAATTGAACGTAAAAAGAAGTAGTTTGTTGCCGCTAAGAGAAATATCTTTGAATGAGAGGGTTTTTTACGTATGGGCAAAGGGAATTATATCACGAAATAATCCTGTAAGTAACAAACAACCTATATTGTCTTCCTACACCGTTTTACTGCACAATATGAACAATTAACTCTACATGGTTCGACGCATCATGACAATGCAATGAAAGGAAGCAATGAACACATTTCCAACTTTTTCACAAGTAATTCATCAATCAAAAGTATAGTTCTACTCACTGCCATTGCAATATCCACTATTGGGTGCTTGTGTAAATTAGATTTTTGAAAACCATCTCAGATTTTACAACTATCGAATTCAGTACAAGGAATACTTGGTATCAAACTATTTTCTTTCCACAATAAGGAACTATATCCACCTAATACTCACTCAACTTGAACATGCAACATACATATAAATGACCGCAGCCGTTCAATAAGGGCACTGACGTCACAGAGTGATCCTGAATCCAAATGAATGCTAGGACTTCTATTTGAGTTTTCAGAAGGAGAATTTTCTTTCAGTTTGTAATATTTTGGGCATTTATTTTCAGGATCAAACTTCATCGTTTCACATATTTTAAACAGCATTTAATTTTTTTCAAGAAAAGGTGTTGAACTACACTCGCTGTGATGAAAATTTCGAGTGATATAATGTAAGGTCATGAGATTGGAAAATATTTCTCTGCAACATCATACGCCATCTCATGTATCTGACTTCAGTAAAGTGAAACACGGTGCGCCTCAGGGTTCCGTTTCGGGACCACTCATGTACATTCTTCACACTAATGATTTCATTTTATGTTGCCAAGAATCACATCGCATCTGCTGAAGATTCTATGTTAATGGATTCTGATCTTGACGAGAGGAGAGAGTGTGGAGCTGCTAAGTAAGTCCCATCCATTCAAACAGTTTATACAACAAGCTTTCAAGAGTCATTTACTTGTTGTGCAGCCTGAGAGATGGTCTGATTTCAAACATATTGGGAACGTGTATTTCCCTTTTTTTCTAGTAATACGTTAGCTAGATCAGAAAAATCTTGAAAGCTTTTCGAAGTATTGGAAGAGCAGAGAAGAGCTGTCAGACTTCTTTCAAACTCTGACTGCCAGAAGCACTGCAAACCTCCATTCATTGAGCTCGAGATGATTCCTTCATCACCACTTCCGAACCACAGAAAATTCGCCAAGCATTCACCTTGTGTATTATTCCATAATTAAGATTTTCGATTCATTCAAAGACCCCATGAGGTTTTGCTCCTTTACAGGGTAGTCCCTAATTAGCGAAATATCTGAGAGATCCACTAACTCCCCCAGAAATATACCCGGATATTGTTTGTGGCTCCGACTACATTGGAACCCCTTCCTATGAATCGCACCTACAAACTTCCATTGTCCACTAATCACAAACTAGAATGACGATACCATTTCAATCCAGACACCGTGTTGCTCAATTGAATAGAGCGACACTGGCTAACAGAACCTCGGACGTCGAATAAACGGATGAAAATTCATCACGCGCATATGGAGACCGAACACACTGCGCCAAATTATATCTGATTATCCCACGACGATGTTGCGTTCGAATTAGAATAGTGTTACAAGCCGGCTAACCCCAGTCGGGCACCGGATTAGCATTCCGAGTAAGAAAACATGGAAATTTTGAAACAATAGCGCGTTATTGATTATGAACAGTCGCAGGAATATGAAATGCTCTCGGCTCGGACGAGACGGATATACAAATGAGGGCCGTGTCGGGATCGGCACGGGTCAGAAGTCGGCGCTGTTGCTACGGCGAGTTTACGAACACAGATTTATCGAAATAGAGCCGGATGAACAATACGTCCCCTCTGGTGTTCTCTGCGAACAATGCCGGGGTGGAGAGGGCGCAGATGATAGTTTAGAAAGTAATTGAATCTATTTTGATGTGAGAACGATATTAACAACGAAAAACAAGCTCAAATCCTCATTGAGTCAAATGAAACATTCAAACTCGGAGCAGAATTCAGGAAATTGTGTTTATAGTATCCCATTTCTAGTGTTTATACTGGCGAAACATCAAGACCATTGAGAATCAATACAGCGGAACATAAAAACATCCTGAAAGGTCTGAATTATAGAAGAATAACTATCATCAACAAATTGTAACACATGGCTGAATTATATTGATATATCAATGACAGAACAGAATAGAAAAAAATGGAAACTCGAAGAGGCTACTTATTCTTTGTCAATCAAAAAGGGAAGATTGCTACCTGTTCATTGATTGATGTTAGATGCCTCTTTCATGACATGTCAGATTCAGACCTACTTTCAATTGAACTAGAGATGCCAACTAGGTTTCCGTAGGAAAAAACATGACAGAACTCATCAACTTGTAACCTTCTTTGAAACTTCTGTTCTCAGGAACTATTTCAAATTTCAATGAAAAATATTGGACAGGAAACCAAGTTTTCGTTGTGCCATGTCCAGCCGCCATTTTGCATGTGAAATGGAATTGCTGGCGAAAAATGCCAAAGAAGGCAGAATGAGGTGTAATTGGGGTACATTGATAAAGAACGATTGTGTATATTATGTGTATTTTGTGCAGAAATTAGGGTGAAATATGCCCATTTTGAACGTTGAAAATGTTAGAATATTTATTCACTGGAATGAGGCAGACTGAACAGAACTCCAACTTTTTTATTTTTGAAAAATATATCTGACAGAACTTGATATTTCAACTATCAGTTATTATATCAACAACATTCAATACAATATAAATCTAGGGAAACCAAAGTTATCTTGATGATTCGGCGAACTCCAACACCCCCACTCGACGAATCATTCTCCAACCAATCCCAACTGACGTCTCAATGTCTATAACTTCTCTCTGGCCAAAGGTTTGGTCGAACCATCAGCAATCATGTCTTGACTTTGACAGTATGAAAATTCGATGACTCCCGATGCTACCAAGTCCCGTAAATGATGATATTTAACATCGATATGTTTACTTCTGCAACTAACCTTCTCATTTGTGGCCAAATTAATACAACCCTGATTGTCTTCGAAAAAACACGGGTTGCTTCATCACATTTTATTCCAAAATCTACTAGAACTCGTCTTGCCCAAACTATTTCTTGACTGGCAGAAGAAGCTGCAGCTATATATTCGGCTTCAGTTGATGATAAAGAAACAGATGTTTGTTTCTTACTGCTCCAGTGAATCGGATTATCTCCAAGAAACCGCTAACTGATTTTCGATCTGCGATATCTCCTGCCCAGTCTGCATCTACATAAGCAGTCAAAGTCATTTTCACATCGGATCTCATTTTCAATTTGAAAACACTCGTTCCTTTGAGATACCTAATCATTCTTTTGACTGCATCCCAATCCATTTGACGGGGTTGACTTGTTTTCCTTGTTAAATAACCTACTCCAGTAGATATATCCGGACGAGTTGTAGTGGAAAGATACAGTAAAACCCCCACTGCTTTGGCATACTTTTCATTATTGGGTAAATATCCTTTCTCTTCGCTCAACTTTGGGTAATCTGGATTCATCGGAATTGAAACAGGCGCAGAATCTCTCAATCCAAATTCACAGATCAGATTATGAATTTTCTTCTCTTGGTCGAGGAGAAAACTTCCATCTTGGTTTCGTTGAACTCGTATACCCAAGAAATAACTTATTTCTCCCAAATTAACAATGTCGAAGTGATTGTTCAAATCCTTTCCCAATTTTGTAATAATTTCTTCCCTTTTGTGGCAGATTATAAGATCGTCTACGTATATCAGAATATAAATACAATCTTCTCTATCTTTCTTTGAGAACAAGCACGGGTCATTTTGACTTTGCACGAAACCATACTTTTTGATAATTTCTGTTAAAGTTGTATTCCACGCTCTTGCAGCTTGTTTCAATCCATACACTGATTTGTGAAGTCTGTATACCAAATGAGGAACATTTTCATCCACATATCCATCTGGTTGAAACATATAGAGTTCTTCATTCAGATTCCCATTCAAAAAAGCAGTTCTCACGTCGAAGTGTTTGACATACAATTTATTGACAGCAGATATTGTCAACAAAATTCTCAGAGTATTTTGTTTCAATACGGGGGCAAATATAGAATCATAATCTTCTCCGTATGTTTGAGTGAAACCTCTAGCAACTAACCTTGCTTTATATTTTGTAATTTTTCCTTCTGAATCAGTTTTTATTTTGAATACCCATTTCGAATCGATAGGTCTCTTATTTTCTGGAAGGTTCGTCAGAGACCATACTTTCTTCTGTCGAAATGATTCTATTTCATCGTCCATTGCCTTCTTCCAACATTCTCTCTCCTTTTCGGGCAACTTCATCAAATCACCCCACGACTTGGGTTCACTGATTCCCTCGAGCCTCACAGTATATGAAAACTTTTCTGGTGGTATCCCTTTGTTCACTCTAGATGATCTTCTCACTTCTTCGATAGTATTTAGTAGGTATATAATGAGTCCTCAAATGAGGAGGTTCAGTGTTCAGACACCTGCCCCTAATTAATATGCATTCTCGAACACCTGCCCCTAATTAATATGTACCCTCATATGTAATTATCGAACACCTGGCCCTACTATTCACCTGGTGTATAAAAAATATAGCAAAAATGCATCTTATGCACCTGGCCTAATATAAAAAATATAGCAAAAATACATCTTATGCACCTGGACTAATATATAAAATTTAGCAGAAATGCATCTTATGCACCTGGACTAACATATACAATATAGCAAAAATGCATCTAAATATTCACCTGGCCTAATATATAAAATATAGCAAAAATAATCACCCTTATGCACCTGGCCTAAAATTCACCTGGACTGATTAGATACAAAAATATCATACAACCTATTTGTAGCTGATGGTGGATTAATACCCGCCTATGAGAATGCGCGAATATCTTAGAGTAAATTGTTTTAATTAAAACTCCAAGACTACAAATTGCAGGTGAAGATTAGCGGTACCCACCTTTCTTTCACCTGTGCCCACATGGATGCTTGTTACTTCTTCGAATCTGTCCCGCATATAAGAATGCGTCTGTTATTTTAAATGTATAGTAGAAATTGCCTCAATTAAATATAAGAAATTGCAGGTGAAGATGTGTGTTCTTTCACCTGTGCCCACATGGGTTACTACTTTGAATAAATACATGTGTCCCGTGTGTCTGTGGCAAATATTTTTCTAGTAGAATCAATAAAATGTTGCAAGACTAGGTGAAGATACATAATTAGCGGACTGCTTATTCTTATATATACTGAACATCGAGCTCGAATATAGTTAGTTTTGTAGTAACAAAGGTACAAACAACAGTTTCAAAATGAAAGTCAATCGTGGAAAGTCGTTGGAGTCTTTGACTCAATGGAGAAAAGACTTAGAAGATGAAGTCAGAGATGTGAACTCGGAAGAGTTTAATCAATCATTCAATAGTGACAGTTCGATTCAAATAATTAGTGGATCATTCAGTAACCTAAAGCCGATGAATTGTTCTACCCCAATTTATGAATCAAGTAATGAAACTATCGACGAGAATTGCCGTACTGAATATGGAGACCTTGTGGAGGAATTCATTACGAAAAGTGATACCTTTTTGAAACGGAAACTTAAAAAACGTCCAAGGTTGATGATGAAACTAAATGAATACAACAAGAAGCTGGAGAATACAAAAAGAATGATAAAAGTTGTGGACCAAATAATTTCGCTTGCATCGAAATTCCCGAAGGTGGTAGATGTTCCCGTCCCAATGGAGGAGCCCTCAACCAACGAAGATTACGAACGTGAACAATCGAACTATCAGCAGTATTTTGACAAGATGAAGAAAGTGCTTGAAGAAAATGATAAAATTTTGAGTGAAAAAAGTGATTTGCGAACGGAATTATTGGAAACGTTCGAAAAATATTGCGAAAAATCTGATTCAATACGAAACGCTCTGAAAGGTCTGGATGAATTAGCAATGATCGGCAAGAAACTACCAGCGGTAATAAAGGAAACTTTGAATGTTGTAAAACAACAAAATGTATAATTGTATTTCATTTATAACACTGTTGTATGTATCTTTGTTAATTATAAAACTCACAAAATGTAAATTTTTTTTTACCCTCCAATTACCTTAGTTGGAAACCAGTTTCCTTAAAAACAATAAGGTTTTCCATAACAATTCATGGTCTCTAAAATTTCTCGAAAAAATGATTGTCTTTGAAAATTTTTCGTAAAAGTTCATTAAAACAGAAATTTCATAACAAGGCAATAGATGAGAAATATTCATGATTCCAAATGAAGTTAATTACTTTCTTAAAATCATTCTAACTTTGGAAAAAATATCCGAGAAGAACCCACACAAAAAACGATAAACTATTCCAATTGTGTTCACCAAGAATTCACATTTCAATAAAATATTCCCCGATAAAAATCACACGAAAATATTTCGTAAAAGTTCATTAAAACAGAAATTTCATAACAAGGCAATAGATGAGAAATATTCATGATTCCAAATGAAGAGCATTATCTTAAAATACAAATCATTCTAACTTACTTTGAAAAAACTATCCGAGAAGAACCCACACACGAACGATAAACCATTTCAATTGTTGTTCACCAAGAATTCACATTTAAAATATTCGACCTACTTCGATGAAACGAACTGAGAACTGATGGCATCGCAGACAAGGTCACTTGAAAACTGGATTCGCTCTCGGCAGGTAGGTGAATTGGAATATACTTGATTTTGTTATTACATAACAAGGCGTTGTTCTCTCGTCAATAGATGGTTGGAACACACCATTATGGTTGTTATACTCACACTTTGAATGTTGATAAATAATTGTTGTGATTACTTGGTTAGACAGTATGTGAAAAAATGCATTGTCCATTTGCAAATCCAGTCGAGTGGATTGGATGATTCCTCCTTTGAAAACAACATTTTATGGCGGGTTGAAATGCTTTTTTAGAGAGAAATAAGTGTTTAATACAGGTTATATGTAAAGAGATGGTCGTTACAAGATTGAACGATTCTATCTCGTAATGAAATAATGCTGTTCTAGTATGTATTAAACAGAAACCAAAATCAGTTTATTGATTATTACATAGTATACAAAATTTGGTTAGGCAATATATAAATATATTATTGTTGCATTGACTGCAAGATTCAGTATCCCATTGTACATCCAGAGCATATCCAGTCGAATGGATGGAACGATGTGTGGCCGTCGTATTAAGATTCCTCTGTTGAGCGATGTCAAAGAAACACGACAGGCACCATGTTGACGAATCATCCAGAATATAATACTGCGCCGTCAAACACACATATTCCCTCGTAGAATTTTGAATAAACTCCAACGTATTCACTTGATGTTCTATTAACGTTCTATGTATACTATCGAATTCATAATCGGTATCTGCCATTTTACACAGTAATATGAAAATGCTGTAAGTGGGAGCTTTTATATAGTGGAGTTTTGCGAATGCAGGTTTCAACCTGCATGAATATAAACGGTTTTGCGAAGTAAACACCTGCTTCCAACCCGCATATAATTAGTTTGAACACCTGTAGTAAACATCAACGGTTTTGCGAATAAACACCTGTTGCTTCTAATGCGAATGACTCTGCTATTCAAGTTCTGCACACCTGTTGCCCCCACCCTGCCTTCTATAATATATAAAACGGGCTTCAGAATAAACACAACAGTATAAAGTTACCTGAATCGAAAGATGTCTGAATCTAAGTTTGATTTGAGCAATGACAGCTCTTTCAAGAAAATACCTTCAGTGTTGTTGGGTGAAAGAAGATATTATTTGAACAGTTCAAAGACAAAATTCATATCAGTGAGTCTCAACTACGATTACGAGTTCACTACGTGTATTCAAATATCAGGAAACAAAAACGACACCATAAGTTTCAACGAGGTGGAGTGGCAAGAATTCGTAGACCTGCAAGGAGTAATAACCAATTATTTATACTCCAATATAGAAGAGCATATAGACAGTAGAAGATTTAGTTTGGATATTCAAGTGCTACCCTTTGCAACAGTTTTGAAGATAACTAAGGACAATTCTTATGTGTATCTGTCGTATGATGGTGTGTGTGCTTTATGGAACCTATTACTTCTCATAAGTTATAGAATAACCATGTTGAAAAGACAAGAGTTCCCGAGTTATTTGAGAATTGTGCAATGTGGTTTGCAGAATATGGATGGTGACGTGCTGGAAAATGCCATCAAGGTACTTCAACCCAGAGAAAATTCAGGGTCAGAAAACATTGCTATTATATTGGAATTGATATATTTGTATCCCGATATCTTCAAAAAATATTGTGGAAAATGAAGAAAGTGAGATTTAACGAACAGTGTAATACAGTGCAAAAACTTGTTGTATGGAGTTCTGCGTATAAACTTTCAAGGCAGAGATACTGGGAACTAGTAGCTTGTGACAGAATGCATTTCCAGCGCCGTATTAAGAAACTGGCTGAAATGATCAATCCTATATTAGATTATAATCATAGATGTAAAATATATTCAGAAAGATTTAAATAAAACAGTTATACAAATTTTACTTTTATTTGAAACTTCATAACACATCACGTTTATCAACCCAAGAATTATGTCTATTGTCAAGTCCTAGCCATTTAATAAATAGCTTATTTCCTTTGCGTCTTATAATTTTCTCTACTAGGTACACGTCCGGATATTTAGATTTTTGTAGTTCTTCAGTATAGAAGGCACCTTTGATCTCCTGCCCCGCTTGGTCTTCCAAAAGGTAGGTTATAGGATTGGTATAATTTACTTTACGAACTATAAAACTTTCGTTCGACCACATGGGTCTATAGGATTTGGTAAATGCTTCGCGGTACTTGCTTATTCTCACAGAGTCACCTTTTTTAAACTTGGCACCTTTAGGATCGAGAGTCTTCAAACGACTGTATACAGTTTTCAAAAGTGTTTTTGCATTTTCAGCAGTAACTTCACTTGGTTTCATGTTTATAGTGGTATGCTTAGTATTATTATATTTATTCACAATTTCTGGAAGTAAATTCAACCATTTATAGGATCCTTGTAAACTAAACTGCTTCCACATTGAATTTTTAAGAGTTCGATTGACACGTTCAACTATACTGGCTTTTAAAGAGGAAAAAGAGCTGTAGTGATTAATGTTCCATTTCTTAATCAGCTCTTGGAATTCCCTATTATAAAATTCCTTCCCCATGTCCGTTTGAAGATTAAGTGGTGGAGAGCTCATTTGGGACAAAATTTTGTTCATAGCAAAAGTAACGTCCTTTCCAGTTTTACGTTTAACAGGTTCAGCCCAAACATATTTACTGAAAACGTTTATAACCACTAATATGTAACGGAAACCTCTATTAGTCTTTGCGTAAGGAATCATTTCCACCAAATCTGCTTGAACCAAATCATTTAATCCTTTAAGTATTACATGACGACGTTTAAAACGTTTTTTTGCACCCTTGTGCAGTTCAATCACGATCTCTTCTTTAACGTTATTCATTTTTTGTTATGGGACATTGAAAAACAATTTCAATAAATAGTTTTTGCTGTTGATCGAGAAGAAATGTGATCTTATCCCCTTTATTAAAACTCTTATTAACAAAATCGTTTAATGGAACAACATTTGCAGACTCCTCATTAATAAAGGCTGATACTTGCTTTGGTAATGAGAGAATACTTTCAATTTTGCCAGAGACTGGGAATGTATAAGAAATTGTACCATTTTCCAGTACAAAAAAACTGCTGCTTTTTTTAGCATCTCGAGCTGCCCTAATATACAGAACACATTTGCAATGATAATCAGATGGGTTCCATATGTAAAACGGCGTACTTGGTGTAGGAGATGATACTATATCTGGTTGTGAATAGGGAAGTTGAGCTGGTTTTAAATAATGTCTACCGAATTTATCAAGTGGCATTGTCAACGTCAACGAGACGACTGAGTAATTTGTGTCAGATAACTTATTTTATAATTTTCGATTCTCTTAGTTCTTCCAATATAGATATAATTTCATTATTATGATTTGTATTACCAGCAACTTGAGATGCTACCAGTAGTCTTAACCTATCGACTATCTCATTATAATCATCGAAATATTGATATTCGGTGCGTTTATTATTCAAAGCCATCATTTGCAAACCCTTACCGGTAGTTGGTTTTGATTTGCTTCGTGTAGCCATAGTAGGAAGAGTGGAGGAACGTTGTCTTGGTTTGACATATGGTTCGATTATGAATTTGAATTTGTCCTTGACTTCTCTGGTGGCAGATTTCAAAGGTTTTGTGGGATCACTTTGTATATGAAGCGCATTCGTTCGCTTGAGAATATCAATATACTGATCAGTATCTGCTTTTTTATATCCGATGGGATTTGTCTTGAATAACAATTCATACAAACCAGGTGTTCCTTTATATCGAATACCTTTGATTATAAAATCAGGACCTCGGAAGTCTATTGTAGAATCACCTATAGTAACTTTATCGGTCTCCAGATCATGATGGATACCGAAACGATGGTCGAATAATCCTTCTGTATCTCTGATATTTTCTTCAATGTAAGTTCTTGGTAATGGTGCCTCAAAGGCTTCCAAGTACTCTTGTAATGCAGCCTGGGAGGTGGTATCAAAAACATTGCGTATAGTATCCTCCAAATATTGATCGTCTGGCTGTATATCTGCTTCAGGCATGCTCTCAAAAACAGTTTCGTTTGCTGAAAAATCAGGGCTTGGCAATTTAACTCTTCGAGGTAATGAAGATTTTGGAGTTTCGTTTGCTGAAAAATCAGGGCTTGGCAATTTTACTCTTCGAGGTAATGAAGATTTTGGTCGACGCTCCGGTTTTAGTTCAGGAGTTTCCATTTTCGGTTTGATCGTTTCAGACCGTTGTATATTAGATATAAATTCTTTGAGAGGTTGTGTCAGCGGTTTGTATGCCTGCTCTAATTCAGATTGCGATTTGGTAATTTCACCTTTTAACATATTATACTTTTGTTTCAGTGCTTTCCGAGAAGCTAAAAGTCGTCTTTTCAATTGTTGTTTCATCTTCAATGTTAGGTTTGCACTGACCAATTACACAATTATGATTGCATTTATATAGTGATAAACGTATCGAATCCCTTTCGATATCTACCATATTTTATAGGACAGTCTTTGTCTATGACAATAAAACCGTGTTCATCTTTCCAACATGCAGCGCACAGTTCTTTGAAGTCTTGAAAAGACATATCCACACTAATATGATCATCAAAAATATGTTTGAGGTTTGTCATGTCTTGTTGAAATATAATTAGTAGATTTGCATTATCGCGAATTAGTTGTTTAGGTATGGATGAATAAGTTTGGCACAAGTAGAAGCAGTCTGTATTTTTATGTCGGCCAAAACAAAAATAGCCCTTCATTATATTCTGATCACATGATGCAACATCATCAAATATTATAACAGAATTTTGGCGAAGTTGCTCTGGAGGTATAACATCTTCTTCATCTTGAAACTCGAAATATCCTATTTCCTTCAGAGGTCGGAGCAGCATTCGTAAATAATTGTACTTTGGTTGATGTAAGGATTTCGAAAACAAATAAATATTCTCGAAACGTAAACCATTGGGATGCTCAAGAATACTCAACATTACATTCGTTTTACCACACCCAGAAGCTCCCACAATCAATCCGCGTTTTGATTGTCCACCACCAAATAAAGCTCCATGTTTTTGAAAAACGGGCTCGGAACTAATTTCATCATAATTGACAACAGGTAAGGATATGTGTTGTTTTTCAAACCTCATTCTGAAATGAACTGAATTTGGTATATATATATATATATATATATATATATATATATATATATATATATATATATATATATATATATATATATATATATATATATATATAAAAACTCAGAGCACAACTCTCTTCAATTCATGCTCGAGAGTATAAATGGTCATGCGAAAAAAAATATTAGTTAGTACTCGAAGAACAGGCACAAAGAGGGGTAAAGGTTTACTGAATACCCTGATAAATAAGCTTCCATTTGAGCTTCATATTCCTGGATATCAGTAAGTGTAAAAAACAGTTTTTGTATTGGTTTTTAATAGATTTTCATTATTAGATTTTGCGGACCAGGAACGAAACTGAATGAGAGACTAGCAAAAAATCAACAAGGCATAAACAAATTAGACGAAAGCTGCAGAAAGCATGATTTAGCATATGCAAACTTCAAAGATACATCAAGAAGAAACATAGCAGACAAAGAGTTGGCCGACGCAGCTTTGCAACGTTTAAAATCACCTGACGCAAAGTTTGGGGAAAAAATTGCTGCAGCTGGTGTAGCAGGCATAATGAAAATGAAAAACAAATTGGGAATGGGTCTGAAAAAGACTAGAAAAGCAATCAAAAAAGGAGGGTATTTGAAAGTTGTTAAAAAAAAACCAAAAAAAAATAAAAAAGCAAGAGTTATTCCGATTCCGAAAAAGGGTGGTTTCCTTCCATTTCTTCTCCCATTGTTAGGAGCAATTGGAGCCCTTGGAGGCGGTGCAGCAGGTATCGCCAAGGCTGTAAATGATGCGAAGGCAAGTCGTCAGGAGTTAGAGGAGCAGAAAAGGCATAATTTGGCGATGGAACAAACAGCGAAAGGAAAAGGTTTATACCTCAATCCTTATCGGAAAGGATATGGATTATACCTCAATCCATACCAAAAAAACCAACGATAAAGCTACCTCATAGACCCCTAACTAACGTAGATCTGAAGAAATATGTGGATTATTTAAAAATTCCTTATTTTCGAGGAGTATTTATGAGAAACAATCTTCCAAAAACAATACGAAATCAGGAGAGTGGAATAGTCAATTTAGATACGAGTAGTGGAGATGGAACACATTGGACAGCGTATGTGAAAAAAAACAACAAAATAGTTTATTTCGATAGTTATGGGAATTTAAGACCTCCGAAAGAACTAGTGAAATATTTTTTAAGTGATGGTAGCTTGAACAAAATTCAATATAATTATGACGCAAAACAGACACATTCTTATATCTGTGGGCACTTGTGTCTAGTATTTTTATATAATCAATACAAGTAACATTCTTCGTTTAGTATTGAATAAACCGTTAAACAATAATAATGTCTTTTACTTGTGCTCTCACCGGTAATTCTTCGATTCTAAGCTATAATTTTAATCCTCCTATATATTTAGAAGATGATGTTGATTATGAAATAGGATTAGCCAATATCGAGACTTACAACAGTATACCAAACATCGATAATACCAATAATAGTTTCAAGTTTGGAGAACGTTTGGAGCATACGGTTTCGCTTCCACTTGGTGCATATGATGTCGACGACATCATCAAGTACATAGTAACAACAATTAATAATGAAGATAGAGACGTAAATGTTAAGATGACTCCTGATGTGAATACTGCTAAACTTAATGTACAATCGACAACGAACATTTCGTTCGATGTTGAAAACTCCATAGGCCCTGTATTGGGTTTTGAACGCAGGGACTTGCTTGCTGTTGATAAATCGGATAAAATGGTACGAATTTCGAAAGTGAATACCCTTTGTATCGACTGCAATATTGCAGGTGGTTCTTTCCTCAATGGTAAACCCGTCCACATCATACATCAGTTTTTTCCAACGGTCCCTGCCGGGTATAAAATAGTCGAGTCACCGTTAAACATCATTTACTTTCCTGTCAGCGTTAAAACAATAAACAACATTACAGTTTCAGTGATAGATCAAGACGGATATCTCGTCAATTTTCAAAAAGAGACTGTAACCGTCAGATTACATCTGAGAAAAGTTATTTCGTGAATATGGTTTTGAGATTCAATTTATTGCAGACTATACCAAACTATATAAAAGCACGTAAGACGACAAAAGCCATTAGTAGCTCCCATAGACGTAAAGTACTAACATCCGAAAATCGACAGTTTTTACAATCCCTTGGACTTCAAGTGTTAGTATAATGGATCTCCTCAACGTAGTCGAACAAACCTTCAATGACACTGCTATCGAAGATTATCAGTTTCATACATATCAACCTTACATACCTGGAAATTTGAATTACAATGATGAAATCAGAATTCCTATCCAAGATCTAGATGCATATACAGCCCCATGCAATAGCTATTTGTATATTGAAGGGAAATTGACCAAGGCGGATGGTACAGTACCTACTAAACTCAAATTCATAAACAATGGGGTGGCTTTCATATTTCGAGAAATTCGATATGAACTGAATGGTATAGTGGTTGATTCTGTAAGGAATGTTGGATTGGTGTCAACGCTCAAGAACTATTTATCATATACTGAAAATGAGAGTGTGTCTTTACAAAATGCTGGCTGGTTTCCAAAATACACTTCAACACAGGATATTTTGGTTGATGCTGTAGGAAATTTTAACGTATGCATACCTCTGAAGCTCTTGGTTGGATTCTTCGAAGACTTTCAAAAATTGATAATCAACATGAAGCAAGAACTTGTACTGATACGTGACTCTAACGACAAAAATTGTGTACACAGTACAGATGATTCTGAAGAACCCAAAATAGATATATTCAAATTATATTGGAGAGTTCCTCATGTATCCGTCAGTATTTCGGAACAACTACGACTGAATAAAATTATCAATAAAAATGTGGAATTACCTATCAAATTCAGAAGCTGGGAATTGATAGAATATCCGTCTCTGCCAGCAACAACCAGACATACGTGGCCAGTAAAAACGACTACCAAAGTTGAAACGCCAAGACATGTTATAATTGCTTTTCAGAAAAATAGGAAAGGAAAAATCACGTCGGACATGTCTCAATTTGATGACTGCAGTTTAAAGAATGTAAGGGTATTCCTCAATTCAGAGAGATATCCATATAACGATTTGTATCTAGATTTCACTAATAACAAATTTGCAACATTATATGAGATGTTTGCCAACTTCCAGGAATCATACTATATGCATAAAAACAATCAGCCCATTTTTACTCCAGATGAATTTAAATCACGTGCTCCAATTACTCATATTGATTGCTCCCGACAGAAAGAGACCCTACAGACAGGGTCAGTAGTGATGCGTATTGAATTCGAAACGGAACGAGCGACCACAACAGATACAACAGCATATTGTCTTATATTACACGAAAAGCATTTCACTTACAACCCGTTAACAAAAATTGTTAAACAGTATTGAACCTGTTCCCCCTCCCTCTTCAATAGGTATAAATAGGAATTCTGTGATGACTTTAATGAAGATGACTTTTAACCATCGACTAACACTTTATCAGTTGAATTTGAAATTATTAAAACGCAGAATTGAATTGTATTGTTTACAAAAAAGCTTGGAGAACAAGTTTTCCATGTTAAAACTATGAGTCTTGTAGTAGATATTCAAGGATTCAAAATTGAAAAAAATAAATTTATTGTCAAGGAATTGGCATCTTATGATGGACAAAAAATTGGGCACTATGTGTTTAAGCCACCGTTTCCGTTCGAGATGTTGCCACCTGAATTACAGAAGCAAGCTGAATGGTTGACCAGGAATCATCACTGCATCAAGTGGACTGAAGGCTCTACTCCAATCCATAAATTTGGAGAAATTTTGGGGAAACTCACCCAGTCTGTGTCACATATTTATGTTAAAGGTCGTGAAAAGGCGGATTACTTAAAACAATTCACTTCCAAGCCCATATATGAATTAGAAGAATGGCCATCTTTACAAAAAGGCGAAGCAAAATGCTGTTATCATTCGCAAGCTCAGTGCATGTGTGCATTATCTAATGTTTTTCATTTGTATGACAATGTTATTATGGCGTAATAAAGTCTATTTGTACATCCTATGTTTGATTTCAAACATGTCGAGACATGTAATCCCCACCCGTTAACCAGTGGGGATATATCTATATATATTTTTACAATCGTCAAACTCGACATAGTATGATGGACTGTGAAACAGTTCTAGAACTAAAAGAGTGTTGTGTCTGTCATGCAGTGATTGGAGAAAAGTATATTCCAAACCATCTTTACTTTAGTGAGCACAGAATAATAGTTGGTCTATGTGATCGTAAATGTTTTCAAACAAGGCCTATCAAAGTTAGTTGTCGGTATTACGGCAGGTATTCTGTTTTGAACTCGCCCCAGTCTGAAAGAAAAACCTTCCACTTTTGCCATAGACGACTACCTCCTAGAATGGATTCAAGAAGTGAAGACAAGAAGCCGCCTGTGATACCTCCAGAACTTTGGGAAGAAAAGGTATTCCGAAATAGGCAGAGATTTGCAAATAATAAATAACTTTGGAAGTTCATTGATTTTTAATCCCCCCTCTCCTTGTGGAATATGTATGTATACAGTGAAAAACACTAGTTCCCTTTCAGTCATTAAAATGGTTTCTTCAGAGTTTATCGTTTTGCAAGCTGTTCTCCATGGTTATCTATTCATAGCACAGCCAACTAATATCTCAGATATCTTTGTTTGTTTTGATAGTAATGGAACGAGAAACGAGAGTTGGCCCTCAAAATGGTATAGAATGAAACCATATGTGAATAATAATGTGGTAACTGTGAAAAACAAAATCCCCAAAAATGGCACTTATTATAAATTACGAATGAGAACTGGTAACCAATGGTCAGATAGCAAATGGTTAGAGCTATATTCCAGCTTCATTAGCCCCACCTCTGTCAATATTACAAATACGACTTCACAAAGGGAACCTGAGTCATTAACCACAGTGGTTTGGTACATAGCGGTCTGTTCATCTTTACTAGTCATCGGATTGATTGTTTCGATTTCGCAACAATGTGTGAAGTGGATTGTATAACCTGTATCACAAGGGAGTTGATGGATAGACACATGAATGGTACACAATTGTATACATTCACCGAGGCAGAACTCAGTTACTTTCCCTTAACATATCTTATTCAAGCAGCTCGTCCGACGGAACTCCTTTTGGCATGGCCCCAATTGCCTGCAGAGTATAGGCGAAATTTTGATCTTCAAATTCAACTTCCTTGCTTTGTTCATCACAATCGACCAGAGTGGCGTAATCACGTGGATGGCTCTCCCCAACCACAATCAAGATGTCATGTGTGCAAATGGGGACTTCAAAGATGTAATGGAAATACTTAAATAAAAACACTATTCTGAATTATTGTTTTATTAACTCGAATCAAACATAATTTTATTATTTACAATTCTTCCAGTAAATCTTGGGCCAACTGTAGTAAAATATCCAAGTTTTTGTCATTATCATCATTGAGGGGTGCAATTTGATAATGCCCCCAGGCTAGTGTATTTACATCGTCTGGTATAACATAGCGTTTGTCATCAGCTGATGACAAAGCAACTTTGTTTTTCAGTTCTGTGTAGATGGTGTGCAATTTAGATGTGAAAATGTACATTTTTCTAAATATCACACCACCATTTTCTACAATTTGAATATAGTCATTGAAATTTATCTCATGTTTGATGACGCTGCTGGACACCCCTTTCGCCTTCTTCATCACGTCGTCAGCTTTAACACAATATGCTTTGGCACCAGTTCCGTAAAAACTTTTTATTAGTTTTCCAGCATACTCGTCCTTCATTTTCCCTACTACCGACTTCGTTTTTGGTATATTATGTACATTATCTACAGGGTAATTCGAGGTATCAAAGAAGTGTATATTATGTTTGATATCTTCATATGGATTCTCTGTATACAGTTCCAAAATCAGCGAATCGGTGTCCGTATATAAAACGTTTGCGGTGTCACCGTAAAGAGGTTTGATGTATCCATATAGAAATTCATAGATGATGGTTTTTGAAATATCCAATATCGCAAAGCCAGCATAAAGTGGTCTATCATATGTGACTTTCACCTTCTGTAGTTGTATTGCCACCATGTTTTCGTTAAATATAGCAGACGATTTGAAATGAGGTTCAGCGATTAGAGCCCTAGCACCCTTTTTTCCTCTACTGCTTTCCCAGGAGGAGCATAATTTGATGTTTTGTCGTTTATCGACGTTTTCCATGGTTTTTCCAAAAATTGAGTTGATCATCAATTTGAAGAGCTCCCTCTCAAATTCATTTTTAGCTGCATTTCGTAATTCCGTATTCAAGTCCACGTATGATCCTAACCATCGAGTTTGGGAGAATTCCAGTATTCTATGTATCTTCTTCAATTTCAGCCCATATTCTAAACATTGTTTCAAATTTCTATAGTGGATTATGTATTTATATTTGTTATTCAGACTTGGAATTAATTTCGATGTCTTAGAATTTGGAGGTACCATGGTTTCCGGGCAAAACGGTAGATCATTATGTTCATTATGCAAACCCACTGGATATTCCAAGTCAACTTCTAAAACATATCCTTTTGGTGAATTGTCATCGATACCAAAACAATCAAAATCTGCTATTTCGTGATGTTTCAACCATCTGAAATCACCACACGGGAGTCTCTGTTTCATAGCTGCACCATATAAATTTGTAGCATCCAGGTACATGATATATGATGTTGGCTTTGATGGATCATAATTTGATAGAAATTTGTTATTGGCAACAGCTTTCCTCTTACTGCATGTACTGACACCACCTCTGATCCCCTTTCTGAAGAAATGCAGCATGTCCACATCCGTCAACAGCTCCAATTCTACTTGTGTCTTTCGAAGCATAGCATCCCAGCTCAAAGATGGCGCTGTCACATATTGACAAGGATCCAATTTATAATGCTTCAAACATAATTTTCTAAAGTTCTCAAAAATATCCGCCAGTAATAACACATCTGACTTGAGGTAAACGTCAGAGTACTGGCCCAAAGTTTGGCAGTCAAATGTTTTCCATACTTTTTCGGCCCGTTCATAATCCTCTTCGGATACACCCTCTTTGGTTAGGTCGTTGTAGAATTCATGTCTAGGTGGTAAGTCAGTTTCTTCTAATCTTTCCAGAGAATCCATATAGTTATAAGGAAAAACTCCCTTCCTTCTAATCAGATTGAACTTTTCATCATTTGAAAAGTACTTTCTGATCTCTATACATTGCTGAGCTTCCAGAGTTTGACCTAATTTGTCCAGCGATTTAGGAAGGAAACGGAACGAATCCACAAACTTTAGCTTCATGTATACATTCGGCATCTTTGGGTCGGGACATTTCTCAACAAGAATGGATTTTGAAAATGATATGTATTTCTCCTTTGTTTGGGCTATCACTGAAACTGGTTCCTGTTTACTAGCCAGCTTTTTCACAAAGAGATGGCAATCATAGTTTGAAAGATTGTGAAAAACAACTGGTATCGATTTTGGAGTTTTGTAATGTAGGTTGCAGATTGAATGGGCCGCTCCGCGAAATCTTCCAGTGAAGTGACAGTGTTCCCTTATTTTCACCTCACCTCCATGGACAAATGGTTTATCACATATGTGGCACAAAGTAGCATGGTCATATTCCAGTTGTTCTTGGTCGGTTAGAGGAAGCATCTGTTTGTGATGTTTGAAGTGGGTGTTGTATAATTCTACGGCAGTTTGATCTAATTTTTCCATAAAAGTTTCCACTACATCAGATCCACGATACGAAAAATATTGGGAGTACTTATCATCAAAGTTACACTTTACGTAAAAGGCGAAAGAGTAAGGTTGGTGTTCACAAACTTTTACTGTAAACGATGAATCATCAGCAGGCTCGTTGTGATCTATGGGCTTCAATATACTTTCGAAATCAGCATAAATAACGAACGGAACTGGAATCTGTTTCTCGAAATTCACAAATTTCAAAATGTTTTCCGGAATTTTCTCACCATATTTATTCAATTTCAAATTGGTTGTTGGGATTTTCGTTATTATATGGTTACAGTCATTTTCTTCATGCTCCACCAGCTTCCTTTGATTATTAAATGCTTGTAAGCATCCATCACAAATGTATATTCGACCTCTATGTTTTGATTTTTGTCGTTCAACCAACCTTGCAAGATCATTTATAAGACAATAGTGGGAATTTCCCGACTCATCGCTAATCAGTAATAAATTAACGTGAGTGGGTTGACGCTGTGACGTAAAATGCAGAGGTCCCACTATTTCAGTAACCAATCTCCCATCTTCGAATGTTGTTTCCAGCCCATATACATTTATTGATATATTATTCATTCTTTCCCATTTATTTATGTTTGTCAGTTTCATGGGAAAGTCCAATCCATCGAAGCACAACAGAGTATTATAATGGGGATATGATTGGGGATTTGCTGGATCTCCATCTGCCGGGAAAATTGCCGCATTGACTGACCAGGCAAAGCACGCATTGTCTGAATTCCGAATATTCAGCACTGCATTCTTCTTTACTATACATTTGGGTAGTTTCAAGTACGATGAGGCTGCCAGTGGAGTATACTTGTTGATGTTCACATCCAGAAATACAATCTGTTTGATTTGCCATCCAGAATCTCTCTCCTGAAACTCTGAAGCCTGAGAAATCATTTCTTCTTGAAAGGCAGCAAAAGCTTCTTCTAGATTTGTTGACTGGGTAATGATTTTATTTCTGGTGTTGAATGACTTGATGTCAGATAACTCCTTTTCTGGTATTGTATAGACTCCAAATACTTCAAAATTTATTTTCAATGCATGATGTAGCTCTAGGTGTACATCAATAATGCCTAACACTTTCGGTTTCACTTCTTCCAGAAAATCGGAATAGTCAATATGTGTTCTCAAACTTTTGAACCGGTACGAGGCTATCCTGTTTTTGAATGCCGATTGGAGTTTTTCCACGCCATTTCCCAAAACACTCTCGATAGGACGATTCACTTTCTTTCTATCAACACTAATAGATTCACAGCTGTTTTTCAAATGTCTGTTCAAATTATATTGATTCGAAAAACTTTTATCGCAACGTGCACATGTAATCTTCGGCTTCTTACTTGGGACATCACACAGTTCACTAGTACTTTTTCTTTTAACTGGACAATAGTTTTTGACGTGTCTTGTCAGACTGCTTTTGCACGAGAAGTTTCTTTCACAGTGTTCACACTTCATTGTGTAATGGTTGAGTATGGATATTCACTCTGATCATTACATTTTATATCCACTGCTACTGACGTCACAGACAGGTGTTCAATAATTGATATGCTCGATAATTAATATGCAGGTGGCAGATGTTCGATAATGCAGGTGTTCGATAATCAATATGCTGGTGGCAGGTGTTCGATAATTACATATGCATATTAATTAGAGACAGGTGTTCGAGAATATGAGGGTGCATATTAATTAGGGGCAGGTGTCTGAACACTGAACCTCCTCATTTGAGGACTCATTATATACCTACTGTATTTATATCCTCATTTCCTTCAGGGCAATTTTGAATTGGATTCGCAAATGAATTTACTGGCAGTTCTGACATTTCATCTGGCATTTCAGTTTCTCTGATGCTGCTTTCAATTTCGATTGTTCCAGAGCTTGTTTGTTCTGAATTATCAATGGTTTTTCTGGATGAAATTTCATCGAAACTCGTTGAATGTTGATCTTCGACGAATTCGACTGTTCTGCTGATCGTTATTTTGTTTGTAGATGGGTCTAAAATTCTGTATCCAGTTGAATTATCTGCATAACCCATGAAGATGCCTTCTTCTGCTCTGGGATCCCATTTGTGTCTCTTTTCTTTCGGTACGTAAACAAAGGCCTTGCATCCAAATGTTCTGATGTGATCTACTCTTGGTTTTGTTCCATTCCAAATCTCATAAGGAGTTATGTATACAGCTTTACCTGGGAGACGATTTTGAAGGTAATTAGCAGTATTTATAGCTTCACCCCAATATTCATTCGGAAGCTTGGCATCAATCAACATACACCTAGCTGACTCAACCAAAGTGCGATTTTTCCGTTCTGCTACTCCATTTTGCTCTGGTGAATAGGGAATGGTTGCTTGGGATTCAATGCCATATTTTCTCAGAAGACTTCTCACTGTTTGCGACGAACACTCTCCACCATTATCGAATCTGAATGCTTTGGGTGGCCGGTCGAATCTGTTTGTGATAATAGATATATAGTCCTCCAATTTTTCAGAAACTTCGTTTTTGGAATGTAGCAGGTAAATAATGGTAAGTATATCGAGAATGATCATCGATGAAACTGAGGAAATATCGTTTCTTTCCTGGAGTTTCAGTTTTCATAGGACCACAAATATCTGTATGAATCAAATCGAGGCATCTTATTGATTGCTTCCTGGTATGTTTTGGAAATGGCTTCTTGGTCAATTTTCCTTTAATACAACTAATACATTGCAAATATTCTTCACATTTTTCCAAATTCATTCCTTCTGCGAGGTGTTTTTCAGCGGTTCTCCTGATATCTTCGAAATTTCTGTGTCCTAATCGTTTATGCCAGAGGTGGATGCAAGATTGTTGTTTTTCGGTTGAAATATTTGCTTTCGGCGATTCTAATTTCAATTCGTAGAGTCCATTTTCGATTTTTGCTTCTGCATATACCTCATTCTTCATTTTTACGAGACATTTGTGAGGTTCAAAAATGACATTGAATCCATTTTCTGTAAGTCTCTTTACAGACAATAGGTTAGAACACAAATCAGGAACATGCAAAACGTCTTTGATGCGTACTATTTTGATATTTCCTTGTACCAGGCAATGCAATATTCCTTCGCCTCTACCCGTACATTTCAATTGCTGCCCATTGGCGACTGTAATTATATCATTGTAGGGTTCCAAACTGACGAAGAAAAATGAGTTGGAAGTCATATGACTTGATGCACCTGAGTCTATGTACCAATTCAACTCATTGCTCTTGTTCTGGACCCCTGAGAAACAAAATTCTTCTGACTCCATCTCTACCGCTGTTCTGGCATTATTCTGGTTGTTGAAGCCATCATGGGTCTCCCTTCTAGTTTGTGATGGTTCTTTTAGACTTTTCTTATAGAAATAACAATCTTTCTTCAGATGACCTTTCTTCTTGCAATAGAAACACTCTAAATTTGAAAATTTGTTGGATCGATTAGCGAAACTTTTTAAAGCGGCTTGTTCATATTGCTTGGAATCTCCACTTTTTCTATTATATTCGTCTATCAGCTTGCCCTTCACATATTCTAGTGTCAACTCATTATCAGGACGAGCGTCTACAGCTGTAACTAGAGTGTCATAGTTTTCTGGTAGGCCTCCAAGAAGAAGAGCAGCCACGTGGAAATCTTTGATGTCCTCGCCTATACCTCGCAACAATTCCACCATTTCTAGAGTTTTTCTGATATACTCAGTCATTGGTTGATCACACTCCAGTTGTGTGTGGTGAAGTTTACGAAGCAAATACAATTTGTTACTCAGATTTGCTCTCTCGTGGACTTTTTGTATAACTTCCCACATCTCTTTCGCTGTTTTACAGTTGCAAATATGAACAATCTGGTCATTTTCCACAGACAATGAGATCGTACTCTCCGCTTTCTCATCCAATGTCTTCCATTTTCGCCTTTCTTCTGGTTCAACTGGTTCTGTTTCATTGATCACCTTCCATGATCCTTCTCTTATCAACAACATCTCCATTTTGAACTTCCAGGGCTGGTAGTTGTTATTATTGAGCTTTGAAAACCCAAATTTGCCTTCTGAAGATTCCATTAGTTTCACTGTTCTGTACCAATTTAACTAAATTACACTGTTGCCTTATTCAAACATGGACTGGGTCCATAACCTGTTAGAATATACATTCACTGGAATAAGGCAGACTGAACAGAACTCCAACTTTTTTATTTTTGAAAAATATATCTGACAGAACTTGATATTTCAACTATCAGTTATTATATCAACAACATTCAATACAATATAAATCTAGGGAAACCAAAGTTATCTTGATGATTCGGCGAACTCCAACAGAAAAACATTACATTCGAACGAAGAAAGAGCGCATTTTGACTTCGAGTTTGTGTACTACACGTCCAAAACTCCATTTTTTCATTTGTTAACCAGATGCTGTGCGGTAAACCGACCTT
The DNA here is from genome assembly GCA_032362365.1 of Zygogramma bicolorata. Classification (NCBI taxonomy): domain Eukaryota; kingdom Metazoa; phylum Arthropoda; class Insecta; order Coleoptera; family Chrysomelidae; genus Zygogramma; species Zygogramma bicolorata. The sequence goes on from JAVJAQ010005172.1 coordinate 4,520,573, forward strand.
CACCAGGATAGAAATACGACGGAAAAATCGAGATATAATAACATCATTTGTCAACATCCTTTTTTTTTTATTCATTTTTGTTTATTTTGAAGATAATTCGCTGAATCATTGATTTTTGAAAAGTTTTCCTGAAAAATTTTCACAATTTGGTAGACAGATCAGAATTCTGACGTTTCTACAAGGTTGTCCTTGCTAACCAAGTATTTGTTTTTTGCAATTAGTGGAATTCATATCCTATCTTGTGTGGATATGAAATCAAATCCGTACATTTCACTGGAATCACCTACTTATCCGTTCAGTAAACTATAAAGAAATCAGGATATTTACGGGTGGAATTATAAAAAATAGTATATCTGAATAACTACAACTGTAACACAATGAAGTAATTGTTTTGTCAGATGAGGCAATGAAATTGAAGGCGTACAATGTTCCTCATTGTTCTTTCAAGAGCGGTTGAGATAGAGCAGTTTGGTGTTATAGCCGTAGAGAAAAATATATAAACAAAAATGGCAAGCTGAATGAAAGCGTCATTTTGTGGAGTTATTCACAATTTTTTTTCATGGAAAAAAAAAGATTCAACATTATTTCCTTCATACCTCGGTCAGTTTTGATGCTAGAAACTTTTATAAATAACAAAAATAAAGGATTTTTGAAGGACTTCAAAAAAGGTCAAACTAGTTTTTCCCGAAAAATGCATTGGTTTTTGGTTATTGTACGTAGAAACTTTCCATTTTGGCGTTTGAAAATACCAATCGACTTTCAACAAGCAATTATTCAGTTTGTAGTGGGTTTGTATACATCACAAATGAACAATCGCCTTTGTTTTTTCAAAAGCTATAATTTTGCTCTCCGCAGGTTTTTCGATTAGATGCATTATTTTTCAGTTATCCGCGAAAAAGGATCGGAAAACGTGTTTTTTTGACTGAAAACCAACAATTTCACTCGCGAATAAGTCGAAAAGTATTGCTTTTCAGAAAAAACTTCATTGAATGAAAAGTGCTTAGAATTAGTCAATCTATTGATTTCCGCACTTATTTCCAATGAAAATTTTTTCACCCCCAAGAAGGGGTGGCATCCACCCCTAGGGAGAAAGCAACTTTCGGCACAGGGTAGATTTTGAAAAAGAGGGTATGTAGATCCTGAATCCAAATTTTAATGCGAATCGGTTTTGTATGGGATAAATACACGGGAAAATGGTCATAGGCTGGACTATATGGAGAATCTTCGAGAGAGACATCGATGATGTGTAACGAGTTCCTGGAAAAATGACGTGTGACGTATTATTCTGCGTTAACGACTGACAGAGCCGGCGCTAGGACATTTTGTAACATTATTTTTTCAGATTGTGGTAGTTTACAAACCCAGAAAAATAAGCAACAAATGGAAACTATATTTCAGGACAGGTCCATATCTAGGCCTTGTAGATAATAGATGTAGCTGACGAGAAGTGAAGTATTTCGTTGCACGAAATAAAAATCAAAGCTTCTGCTGACCAATTGATCGTATTCAGCACGAACGGGAGTGTTTTTGTCGCGTACCATTCGATGTGGTCCATGGCCAACCACGATAAAACAATCCACTACCGATGTCTATTATAAAATAAGGCATATTATCCCCGAAAGTCGGGCCACCGCGATGGAATATCGATAGCCTATTACCGAACAATCTGCTCTCTCGAACTCGACCGCTAATCGCTCGCGCCAAAACCGCTCCCGGTGCCGAATTTTCCACTCGTCCAGACTCCGAACTCTCTCACAGAGGCCGAAGGGTCACCAACTTTTCGTTTCATCGACGAATAATTGCGTTTTGCGTTTGTTTTGTTTCGTCCACAGGTGACTGGTTCCGCTCTGGCGGCCTTTCGTGGCCTTCGTGATTATTGGTTTGGCAGAGAGAGAGTTGTGGGAGGGTTTTGTTTGATGTGGCGAAGTACAAGATTTTTTTTGCGTTGTTCGAGAGTGGAAGGCGTATTCGATGATTTGGAATTGAGGCAATCTACAAACAAGGATTTACATTGGTACAGGAGGGAATCCAAGAAAGCTGTTTATATCTTGAATAGCGATGCATTCGGTCTCCCCAGCATATAAATTCGGAGTGGATGGGTATGGATACCACTTATCGAGCAGATGTACCAACTCCAGCTCACCGAAAAAGGTCTTCGCGCCTATACTTTTTCGGCTTCAACGAATCAGAGCGCCGAATTGGTAATGGTACATGAATTGTACCATTACGAAACATTTCAGACAAGTTGAATCAATACAAAATATTTTGCTTTTCTACCTTCTGATTTTTGTGTTCAGAAAGTATAACATCAGGAAGATGTTCGATATATCAATATTAATATTTTTATTTGTATTCATTATCCCCTTTTTTTAATTTTCTTTGAATTTCTTCGTAACACTATATCAACATTTTCTCATTTTTCTTTTATTCCATACATAATCTTTCATTTTTAATATTGAGTTTTTGTTATTATCGTGCGAAACAAGTCGTACTTGCCAGTTAGTCATTGTAAATAGTCATTGACTATTTCAATGAATATGCGAATGAGTGTTTTCACCCTCATCTTCTTGTTATATTTATACTCGTTGACATATTTTGATCTTTGTATAAACGTATCGTTATTTCCTCAATAAATATCATTTCGAGTAAATACAAACAACTAATTTTAAATCAACATTTTTCTCTTATTTTCTCTTCAATGTTGTTTGATTCTATAATTCTCACAGTTTTTCACTTCATTATCATTTCAGTTTTCAATTTTTTTTCTTATTTCATTTTTCGACTTTGGTTCATAATTGTTTTTAGAAACATTCATTTTACCTTCAGTTTTGTTTAATCTCTGCTCATTTCAATCAATTTTTCAATTTTGAACCTAATTGTGTATAACAGTTCTCTCCTTGTTCTCGTTGTTTTTTTTTTCATCTAATACGTCTTTGATAACTTTCTATAGTGTGATTGAATAAGCAATGGAAACTCAAACCAATTATACTCCTCTTCTTATTGATTTTAAACTTGGTTTGGCTAACTTAATTTTTTTATTTTATTTTTTTTTGTATCATTCACCTACCGCAATCTAAAAAAAATAAGAATTAATATTGAAATCTATACAAGTGTAGAAGGGCAGATTTTTAATCTACTCCGAAAAATTGCTGCATTAATTAAGAACAGTTCCTTCTAAATGAAACAAGTCCTAATACTCAGCAAATTCTCATATTATGTGAACTTGATTATCACAAAAGTACTGATATACCTATATGAAAACAATTCTGGTAATGTTTCGGAAACAAGATCCATTTCCATATATTTCATTATAAATGTATAAATTCAACCGTTTATTTATTTTGGGAAATGGTAGAAATCAGTAAAGAAGGTAAGATATTTCCATTAAGTATATATATATATATATATATATATATATATATATATATATATATATATATATATATATATATATAAAATGAGAGATTGTGTCGGGTTTCGCAGTCTGAGGAATAAAGTGTACTCTTTATTTCAGTTCAAGCTTTCGAGTCTATTTGGCTCTTCTTCAGGAACGCTATACAATCAAAAATCAATTCTTAAATATCTAAAATACAGTATAAGGAAATTAACTTACGAAATGTGAGATTAAAATAAGAAGCTGCAAATTCTATATTTATCCATCACACTTGTATATCTTGTAATATTGTATAAAACTAGTAAAATATATATATAAAATTGGGTAGAAGGGGTTTAGAGTTCTCAATCGTTAAAATATACTGATATAAGTGACATTGGCAATGATTGATATGTATCGGGACATTGACATAAAACTACTGGTTTTTGAATAATCTATATGAAAACGAAGTTGAAAATAGTATATGAACCTTGCTGAATTTTATGAAAATGAAATTTGATGTTTCTCAAATTGAATTTGTACGAAAATTAGTGAATTATTTGAAATCTGTTGTTATTGTCTAGATGGAGTAAGTAAGTATATATTACGTTGAGACTTTCTATGTCTCTTCTTGAATTTATACAATCAGAATGTTTGAAAATATTAGTCATTTCTAAGAAAAGTCTTTTTTGTGAATTACTTGAGGAATCTAAAATTGTAACATTATTGAAATAAAATTTATGATCTTGAAGACAGAATAACTTCTCATAAGAGTGATATAAGATTAAATAAAAATACTTGCATGTTAACGAAACATAGTCACGATCAAGATCATAAATTTTATTTCAATAATGTTACAATTTTAGATTCCTCAAGTAATTCACAAAAAAGACTTTTCTTAGAAATGACTAATATTTTCAAACATTCTGATTGTATAAATTCGAGAAGAGACATAGAAAGTCTCAACGTAATATATACTTACTCACTCCATCTAGACAATAACTACAGATTTCAAATAATTCACTAATTTTCGTACAAATTCAATTTGAGAAACATCAAATTTCATTTTCATAAAATTCAGCAAGGTTCATATACTATTTTCAACTTCGTTTTCATATAGATTATTCAAAAACCAGTAGTTTTATGTCAATGTCCCGATACATATCAATCATTACCAATGTCACTTATATCAGTATATTTTAACGATTGAGAACTCTAAACCCCTTCTACCCAATTTTATATATATATATATATTTTACTAGTTTTATACAATATTACAAGATATACAAGTGTGATGGATAAATATAGAATTTGCAGCTTCTTATTTTAATCTCACATTTCGTAAGTTAATTCCCTTATACTGTATTTTAGATATTTGAGAATTGATTTTTGATTGTATAGCGTTCCTGAAGAAGAGCCAAATAGACTCGAAAGCTTGAACTGAAATATAGAGTACACTTTATTCCTCAGACTGCGAAACCCGACACAATCTCTCATTCCATAATCTGTTCAGTCGATTCAAATCTCCACTTTTATATATATATATATATATATATATATATATATATATATATATATATATATATATATATATATATATATATATATATATATATATATATATATATATACGAGTATATATATATACAGATATTTTTTTTGTTTCGTAGGTTTTTCTCATTTTAGGAATTTCAAGAGCATGCTAAACTGAACCTACTTCTTAGTTTTAGTTCTTTAATGAATTTTTTTCCTTAGTTTCATGTAAAAATTATTCGAAAATGACTTGTTTTTTGAGGGAGGGGCAGAAATCTTATTTATAACATGGGGAGGAAAAGTAGCATTTTCTTCCTCCCTTGTTATACAAATAGCTATTGCCCATTACACACCCACGCCAATGACTGATGCCACTTTGTAATGAATAAAATAACACCGAAAGTGTTCTTCACCACATTGAGTCATTAAAACAACGACGATTTATAAAACGCCCTCTTTAGCCAGTACCCCTAGCTCATTTCCACAAATATGCCATTCCAAGACAGTCATCTCTCCCCTCTCCCCCACCGAATCTACTTCATTAATGACGGCGCAAAGGTAGCCGTAACGTCGGAATTACCGACATAATTGCTAATAGTTTAGGGCCCCTACATCCCTTAAATCGTCCCCGGGATGTCCCCCAAGACATGGCAGGCACTGGGCCTACTTAGGTAGTTTCCCCTCCAACCCTCGGGGCGGGCAGGTGGTGGTGATAAGCAAATGCGGGGATGCTTTGGTGCATCGGAATTGTTGAGTGGGGGGTGTTCGGTTATTAATTGTTAATAAATGGGGAAATTATTGGGGTTGTTTGAGGGTGGACGACAGTAGTTTCGGGTGGGATTAATCTCCGGTGTTTTGCTCTGTGTGGATGGGAGAATTTATAGTCAGCTTTATTCGCATGTCGCCCATGACATTCTACTGGAAAAATTTACATCTTCATGGAATCAGAAGGGTTCCACTTTCCCTCTTTGATTCTTACGGGAGAAAACTATTTCAAGCTTTCAGTTTCAATAATAATATATCGGATTTTGAAGCAATTAATCATGGTGTACCTCAAGGCTCTGTCTTGGGGCCACTTTCATTCATTATTTATATATTTTATATTTATAATGGAAATTTGAAGTTATCTGATAACAGGAAATTTGAAGTTATCTGAAAACGTCAAATTTCTTGTAGGTCCGACGGCAGTTTTGTGGGTTATAGGCATTTCAAAACACTTGCCTGAATGAAATTTCTTTCCATGATAATATTAATGATGATGAAGTTTATTTAATAATAATTATAAATCACAATGTATTATGATAAATAATATATACTTGCTAGACTGAAAAAAAGCTCACGAAGTGTTGAACTCGTTGAGAGACAATTTCAGTGAGACCATAACAATTTCAATAAAAAATATTATTGAGTAATACTATTATTTATATATTCAATAAATTACAAATAATATGTCGATCTTGTTCAAATAACCAATTTTTTATATCAAATTCATACGAGTATATTGATTTTGTATTTTTGATTTCGTCTGGTAGTATATCAAACAATTTCTTCATTCATTACATTACATACGTATTATGTTTGTACCAATATTTTAATTTGTTTTATTTTTCGGAGAAATTCTATTTTTGTTTCTTGCATCATATAAATGATTGTTAAAATTTACCCTTCTTTTTTAAAAGTGAAATTATATTCTGTAAGCAAATAATTGTACAATATCAAATTTTTTATATTTTTTATAAAGGAAATCAGATGGACACATATAATTTTGATTATATATTATTTTCAAAAATTGTCTTTGGCTGACTTCGAAATTGTACAGAAAATTTTGTTCAACACTTCCCACCCAAGAATACCATAATTCAGTTGAGACTGAATCAGAGAATAATATTGTATCCATTTTTACTAGGCACGTAACAACCATTGTCACTATGTTGCTGGAGGAAATATGTTGAACTGGGAGATTTTGAATAACTATCAGTAAATCACACAAATATAACTCCTCAAGTAAGAGAAACGCGAGGGGCCTCTCACTGACGTAAAAAGTGTACACCTATTTCCTTTTTCCCCATTATTTCCCATATTATTTCCTTATTTCTCATTTATTTCCTTATTTCTCAAATTAGGTATTTTCTATATTTCTCAAATTATTTCCTAAATCTCCTAAATATTTCCTATATTTCCTAATCATTTCCTATATTTCCCAAATTATTTCTTCATTTCCTAATCAGTTCATAATTCATATAGGCTGGCATTTGTGCCTGATCAATATCCATCGAATTACGTGAAAATATGTTGAAAGAGTTAATCAGATGAAATCCTAACACGAAAAAACTGATAAAAATGAAAAAATCGTGTATGAAAAGCTTTAGGTTTATTTTTTCAAAACTTGATACTGCCTAATAGTGAGTAAATAACAAAAGAAAAGAAAATTACCAGAAAAAATCCTGGCACGAAAAAACGGATTATCTGCAAATAAGGTGGTCCCGAAAACAAGTTCGAACCCGTCTAGATTTCATTCATCAATTATTGCTCAATACCCGATTCTTACGTAATTAAAGTCTTTAAATATAAATAAAGTACAATTTTCAAGCCAGAATTTTTTCATGATCACTCGAGTAATAAATAGTAAATAGAAGAATGAGAACACCAAAACGTTACAGCCACAGGGTCTAAATTGAGCTCTAGATAGAGCTCTAAATAATATTCAAATATCAATTAATTATTCTAATGAAATGAAGAATTAAAATATAAAGCTTTTCGATGAACTTACCTAATTTTTCTGCGAACTTTCCACAAAAATCAATCACTCGCTATACACTGTCGCAACCTCTTTGCTGGAAGTTCATAGACAAACTAAAAAAGGCAACAGGCCAAAGTTGCGCAAACACGTGACACGTGAGAGCCACAGCACGTCATCAATTTTCAAAAATTTCCTTTCATTTCTCGAACATTTCCTATATATTTTCCATTATTTCCCAATCATTTCCCACTATTTCTCAAATATTTCTTATATTTCCTGAATATTTCCTTTATTTCCTGAATATTTCCTATATTTCCTAAATATTTCTCAAATTGTGTACACCTATTTCCTAGAGTGAGAGACCCCTCGGAGAAACGTCATTCAAGGTGAAGTTTTGTTTTCGTCATCGTCAAAAAAATCTCGTGTATTATAATTATCAATTAGTATCAATTGAAATCAATTATGATTCTGGGATTTTCAAAACTATCTTCTATATTAGAAATGTGTTGAAACTCTCATTTATTTTCTAACACTTAAATAATAAATTTTCCTGCAGTGGCTACTTGAAATATTATGGAGATGGAAATTAGATTCGGTCCTATTAACAACTCAAACGATAGAAAATACTTCATAGTAACAATAAAAACGTGCAAAGTACACCGTGGAATGAAAAAAATGAAACTAATTGGAATACTGTTTGATCGTCATTATTTTGTGGTGGATCTATATTTGTTCCGTATTTTTCTGGGTTTGTAACCTACCACGTTCTGAAAGAATAAGAATTAATATTGGAATCTATACCAGTGTAGAAAGGCAGATTTTCAATCTACCCCGAAAAGTTGCTGCGTCTATTGAAAAACAGTTTTTTCTGGATAGAACAAGTCGAGGGGTTGACCACATGGGAATTCCGGTGTACAATTGATAGGAATTCCGGGGAATTCCGAGGGAATTCCGAGGAATTCCGGGGAATTCCGGGGTATTCCGGGGAATTCCGGGGTATTCCGAGGGAATTCCGGGGAATTCTGAGGAATTCCTGGGGAATTCCGAAAAATTTATAAAGAAACTATAGGGATTATTAGTAGGTAACTTCAATTTATTCGCGCAATAATAAAAAAGCATACAGTAAAATTTCAATATTTATATAAAATCATAATTCAAAAACAAAACACCGTTGTGAAGTAATCCACTTCCACTGGACGAAGAAAGTTAGAAGCTTTGTTTTGAAAGAGTTTGTGGCGAATTTCCAATTTGAAATACATTTTGTTAGCGAAAAATAAGCCTGATGACAACAATCTTCACGATCTGATAGACATAATCTGATATGTCCCTGAAGGGGTGTGTTGGGAAAGTTTTTGCAAATGAGTCAATAACTTCTTTCAGTGAAATAGTACCTCATTCTGATTCGAATATATAAATAAGGCATGTGAAACAACCCAAAAAACTTTGTTTTATAGTTTGTGCGGCCTCGAGAGGGGTAGTTGGGGCTAGTTTTTTCAAATAATCCGATAACTTCTTTCAATCGAATAGAACCTCATTCTGATTCGAATATATATGAATTGGGCATGTGAAACAGCCCAAAAAAACTTTGTGTCGTAGTTTGTGTGTTTGTTTTTGGGGTCAACCTCTGCGACTGCCATTATTTTCCTCAATATTTCAAAAATGACGTGTCTTGAAATTTCACTCTACAAGAAGGGACACCCTTGATTGTGGAAGAGAGACTAGATCATAATTGGCAGACAAAACACAGGTTGTCATATTGTTGCCAGCGGTTACCGAAATTGAAATAAGACGATTATTGCTCGCGTTATACGATCTGAGTTATATAGTCAATGACTGCAGTCTTTGTATGATTTCTGAAGTTTCTTTGCAGCTCCATCATGTTATTTGGACGGTTTTATATAATTTATCGGTTTGTAACTCGGTTTGTAATAAAAAGATGATCGGATATATTGTGGTTCAGTGTCAACTGTTCCCATTTGAGTTTATACAGGGTGACTACACCGGTGAATAATATTTTTTTATTTTCCTAGTAGGTAATGTTGAAGGATTATCAATAATTTTTGATATTATGGAATATACGTTTTTAGGAAACAGTTCATTTTCGCTATATAAGCGATGACGAAAACGTATAAAAAGGATTTTCTCCACAGATTGAGTATCCCGTAATCATTTAGCGGTTGAAAATAATAGAACTTACTCGATAGACCATAAAATACCGTATTTTTTTCAATGACAAATTGTATTTTTCTGATACTTATTTATTCTAGCGGATTCAGAACTTGATTCTATAAGGAAATATCTCAGGAAAAATGATGCTAATAAAACAAACCTGAGTGGAATCAGACGATCCGTTCCCTTTATTTCACGATTGTGACTTGCATTATATAGATGATTTATTTTGTTTCCGATATAATAAATACCAGCCTCAATGAAAATGTGAAAAGTTTTGATATGTGAAATCTGATATTATTCATAATAATAACATAGTCTACTTAAAAGTCTAAAGTTTATGTTCCACACAGAAATCTCAAAAAAAATTTTTGCGAAATTTCCGAAATATATCTTTCATATTTCGTCGGGTTTCCTCGGAATTCCCCCGGATTTCCCAGTATTTCCGTCATTTAGTTTTAAAATTTCATCGATATTTCTTCAAATTGACATTTTTTTTGTAGTAATTCCTAGGAATTCCGGGGAATTCCTAGGAATTCCGGGGAATTCCGAGGAATTCCGGGGTATTCCGAGGAATTCCAGGGAATTCCGAGGGAATTCCGGGGAATTCCGAGGGAATTCCGGTTTACGGGAATTCCAGTGTTCTTATTATTTTTTTGATAGGCAAAATTTGAGTTATACGAGAAGTTGCTGACTAATTGGACTTGTTCTATCAAGAAAGAACTGTTTTTCAATTCAATTGGGTATTGAGTTTATCTGAACTCTCCAATGCATTCAAAATTCAAATACCAATCGATGTATCAAACTTGTCTGTAAGTGGTTAGCTTTCTGTAAGGTGGCCCGTATGAACACATTTTGTGTACTAATGATAGACACTATTGGTGAAAGAAATATTCTGCCAGAGTTTAGCCAATGAGACCGTTGGTATAGAAATTCACAGGTGAGCTGTCTCTTGATTGAAGTTCCAGCTTTGAAAAATCACATTCGCATCACATCACATACCGTCAAAAAATATAAACTCTCGCTTCGATTTCACAGATCGAGAGGAATTGACCAAAATAAAGCACATCAGTGAACGCACCAGGGTTTTCATGCATCTTGAGCCTGTTTCGGTAAAGTTTCAGAATGCTGGGTTGCCTCGGATTTCGATAAAATTGTTAGGGGAGCTTCAGAATATCTGAAAATAATGAAAAGTACAAAAATTCGGCGCGGAAACCACAGCAAGTTCCTTTTCAAAAGGAAAAAAGGGTGAAATTTTAGGTTATGTAACGAAAAAATCACTTTTGATTTGTCACTTTACTTACCATTTTCTGTAAGAAAACATATCTAACTATATTTTTCTGCAAGAAATATCACCGGAATGTTCATTTATAACGTTCATTCTTTTCAGATTTCCAATTGAAATTTTACTAGAAATGACAACTAGCTTTATTAATTTCGGCTTCGAATGAATTGGAGCGACGTTGTCAGATTGTGAATTATATTCAACAATTTCATATTTGAATGATTCGTACAGTTTATTTATTGATCTTTCGTGGTGTTGGTTCTTAATTCCAATCAGTGGAATCTACTTCATTAATCGATAAATTGTTTCAGATGGGAACATCTCGTTCTACCCACAGTCTCCGAACATACCCGAATGATTCAACTTTTGCAAAATCCATCCTTCTTGTTGATAGGTTCACAATGAATGTGTTAGGTTGAGTCAGGTTAGTTAGGTTTGGTTGAGATCGATTTAATAAAAACATTTGTTTTTCGCAAAGTTAGTTAGGTTTGGTTGGGATAGATTTAATGAAAGTATTACGTTTTTCGCGTGTTTAGTAATTTTGGCTACATTAGATATAAGTACTTGATGTTTCAATTTGGCAACGTTGTTTGAGATTCGAAACAGTCTGAAGCTGTCAAAATGACGGTACAAACTATGAACTATATTGCTTTGTCTGTTTCTCACCATCTTGAAATGAAATAAAAATCTTCACTTGGAGGATATATGGGCACATTTTCTTAATAAATTCAAAGAATGGTGTGAGTGAAGAATGTTCTATCGGAAAATCGGGTATGTACACTGACAAAATAATAGTTCAGAGTAGAATTTCGGAATCTGGATTGAGTGCTTATAAACATTTTCTTTTCGAAAAAATGACTTTTTCATGGTTTCCGCGCCAAATTTTAAATTTTTTATTCATCTTGAGCTTTTTTAAACGTTCTCCAAAATTTTTGTGGAAATTGGACGCAATCCAGGATTCTGAAACTTTTCCCGTTTCAATTAATTGTGCGACACCCTGTAAACATCCACCCTCTCTTCTCGTCATAGAAAATCCTCGCCCTTCGACGATAATTAGCATCAGCAGCTAACATCACTTCATAAAGTAAGTTTGAAACATGAAACGTAAAGCGGAGATTGCATTAATGAAAACAAACATTTCGAGCTTCTCTTTGTGGTCAAAGCTTTATGATTATTATACGGAGAAAGTGGATTTAGGGACCGAGAGAAAGGGTTTATCCCGGTTCTGGCTCATCGGTTATCGAATGAAAAAAGCCCGGGTGAGCTCGTGTGGCGGGATAATCGAATGTAAATATTGTTCTCGTATGCGAACGAATTCCGTGGTTATGGGGTGGAGATTTCGGTAGGCGCGCTAAAAAAATAAACTTCGGTGGAAACCCGTAGCTTTATTCGTATGCTTGCGAGCAGGTTTGTTTTTGCCAACGGGAGACTTCCTATATGGAGTTGGCGAAAAAAGTTATAGTCCTTAGAAAATAATATTCTTCTTTCCCTGTAAGGGGGATCCGAAATACTATTTTCGTTCTACCTCACTAGAAATCTTCATCTCCGAGGAGGAAAGTGGTAATTTTCCTCCCGCCAGAAAAAAAGTTCATTCGATATATAGGAAAATAACATATACATTATAATTCTCTGATCCCATGAAAAGTGACTTTTATTCTAATTCCGTACGAGTGCGGATATAACGTTATCAGAGATCAGGGTTGGGCTGATTGAAATCAAGTGATTGAAATCATGATTTAAATCAATTTTTGTTTTTTTATTCAGAACCAGATAACAACATAATATAAAAGTTTTCTCGAAGATCAAAAAGAGTATCTGCTTTTAGCAAAAACAACAAAAGTACATAATTCCAAATTCTTAAACAAAACGTAACACCTTAATTTTATTACTGTATATTCTCAGTCTATTCATTTTCTTTATATAATTTAAACAAAAACACGAGTTTTCCTCCTTTTTCTATGCCTAATCTGTTTCTAATATTCGAGTGTACAACTAGCGAAATGCGTGAAATTGTTGGGCAAGGTCAATTAATTGGTTGAGAAAGAAAACAAGCTTCGACAGGAGTATTCTTGCAAAAAGCACAACAAACGCTTTCGTGTTCGGGCCTCACTCGGCACTGTATAGCGAGTGTATAGGACAGAAGGAAAACAAATCGCGACAAGAATTTTCTTGCAAGAGGCGCGACAAATGCGTTGTCACAAGTTTTTGAGCAGCAAATTGTATTAAAATTTTTAGACATATACTTTGAAATAATTAACAATTTCCAAAGAATCAAAATTATATTTTAAAAATCAATAAAATCAAATAAATCGTGATTTTTTAGAAAAATCAATGATTTTTGATTTTTTCGATAAAAGTCAGATTTTGCCCCACCCTGTCAGAGATATATTCATAACATTAGTCTAATTATGATATTTCTTGTATTTTCACTTCATTAAAACATAATTCTGCTATTTTACCCTCAACTTCTTCGATGAGCACAATAATCAAAAACAGCATCCATATAAAATGGAAAACGACCTTTTTTGCAGTTCCCGTTACAAGTTACAAATTGTAACTATAACCAATCCACTTCAAATTTCTATGTTTCCAAATAATTCAATTTGTTCCCCAGTATTATCCAATTATCTTTATTTCTTTTGGAAAGTAATTGTAAATTCATGTACACTTCTCATAGAAACAATATCCAAAAACAGACTGTCACAAATAAAACTAGGATTATTTATTGTTTGAACGTAATTTTTTTTGTGGTGGATCGATATTTGTTCCGTAGTTTTTTGGGTTGGTAACCTACCACCATCTGAACAAATAAGAATCATTATTGGAATCTATACAAGTGTAGAAGGGCAAATTTTCAATTGTGGTAGGTTACAAACCCAAAAAACTACGGAACAAATAGAATTATTTATTATTGAAAACAGTTCTTTGTCACTTCAGTAAACAAGTGACCGACAAACTATTGATTTTCTCAATTTTCTTCAATTAGACCACAAACTACACCGCTTGCAGTGACATAACAATAACTTCTTCGTCATTTAAGTAAACAACTGACCGACAAGGAAATCAATTTTCATATTTTTGTGTTTTCGGGAGCAATCCACTCAAAATTTTCAGATAAAAGGAACGCAATTTCAGAGACAAAAACAGTCGCAGTGAGTGAGTACAGGTTACAGTTCAAGTCAGAAGTAGTTCCAGTATAGTTCGGTAATAACGCCAGTTGTATATAAAGTAGTGTGTCAAATTAGTAGTACAGTACCTAGAAAAGAGTTCCAAAAACAATGTAACAAAATTGCTGACTGAACTAACCAGATACAGTGAAACCGCGATTGAAAACTGGAAATAGACTTAAAGCATATGTCAAAATTAGTGTTAAAATTTGTGTGTACCGATTAAACCTTATGAAACCGTCTGATAAAGAGTTACCAACGACATTGATATCGTGTCTACTCTGGAAATAGAATCATTTGAACCATGTTGACGAATCTGTTCACAAACATATGTAAGCCATCAATTGATCCCTACTGTATGTGAATTCCATCGAGTCCATATTTTTTTGTGATATAACTTATGAAGGTGTTTTTCCTGATGAGTAACGAACTCAATTTGATTATCTGAGTGCTACGAACCCCATAACCTAACTTATAACTTCTCATGATAATAATAAAGAGTATCGTCTTTTTTCACCTTTTTGCAATGTGGCATATAACAAAAAGAAATATAAGAAGAGATGACGGGGCGAAGTATCAGCTTAAGCTGTTTTTCAACTTATTAGGGTGTTTCTAGCCGTTCGGAAACTATCAAGTGTTGAACGTTCTCAACACGATACACACAACTACAAAACGCCCTATAAATATTGGTTCGTGTCAGAACTACATTACTTTTGTGATTTCTGAAAACTCCATCAACTTCCCCAGAACGAAAGAGAATACAAAGAATGAAACTGGATTAAAACTGGGATGCTTTCAATATACGAAAGAGTAGACAAATTAATAACGAACTGATTCGATCAGGGTTGTGTCGAGCTCACCGCTATTGAATCGCTGATCAATCCTTTCGGATAATTGATAATTGAATCGAATTGCGGACTAAAAGGTGGAGCGATGAAGTGGGCCTTTTTTTGCCATGCATGTCATTTCTGGATGGTACCGGTGAAAATTATTTTAGGATTGGTTTTTATTCTCGAGACAGGTAGTATATATTCAGCGTGCAAAGTGACAATTTCGATCATTGAACGGACAGCGGTTATTTTATATGGGTTGAAAAACATTTCATGAGTTGCTAACAGAAATTTTTGAAAATTTTGCAAAAAAACTGTGCAATTTCTTTAAAAAAACAACATTGAGATCTGATCAATTTGTTTTTATTTTTATTTCTACAATATTTGATTTATATACGAATATGATCCTTTTTCTGAGGTGAACGAAATTTTGTAGGATTTTCTGGATTTTCTCCGAATAAAAGACTGATATGGAGGAAAATGACATAAAAAAATTTAACACTCACTGTGTTTATGTATAGTTCTTTAAAGCCAGAAGTTGAGTTGTATACACAAATCAGTGTTTTGTAATTTTCTTGAGGTTACTTTTCCTATTGAGGTTTCGTATTCCTTTTTTCAATTCTGAAAAAAAAAAACAAAAATTACTTGAAAGATTTTCATTCGTTTTACATAGACTTGATTTCTTCCAATGGTTTTTCAAAGAAATTCGGTTTTATAATTCATTATTCCTTATTTTTAAGATACGCTAAAGTGGTCGGAAAAGTTTTTGCATAGTATATCTGAAGAAAATTCGAATGGCATAAAAACTGAGTTGTTACCGAACATCGGCCCTTTTCATGCAGATTAATCTTTTATTTAGCTGTTCGGATTGACTTAGTATGGACTATACGTGCAACAATAAAACTGTTAAAATCGACATTGACACTTACACTATAATTAAGGTGAATATTGAATATTTTTTTGCAAAATCGGGAATTATATAATAATACATATACTTCATACAACAATAAATTTTTGCCCCAGTTTTTGAACCGTTCTAACTTCCTTTGTGCACAATCTTGCTATCAATGATTTGCAACCCACCTAACAACGTTTCGACTATACTCGGTTCCATTCTTCACATCACCCTACAGGAAAAATAGGGATAATATCAGGAGTCCTCGGGAGTCCATCGAATGGAGCCATGAGTTCCAATGTATTTATGATTGAACCGATGGTTGAACAGAACGTCTCTCTAGAGTTATTTCAAGGGACTCCATCTTTCTGAAAATACAAATATGCTTACAAAAATAAATTCAGATATAAATCCAGATCCACACAATAAATGTTTCGAAGTGTTAGGCATGCACAAGTTGAGGAGCAATCATAAAACCAACCGGATCATATGCCAATTCGAATATTATTACTCAAACGAACCTGGGAGATTTTTGAATTTATGAAAAAAATATTTTTCATAGATCCACAATAATATTATTCCCAACAACATATTTTCCGTTTGAATGTCAAAAATAGTTCATGTAATCCTTCTCATGAAGAACTACTTCCAGATATATTATAATTTCATGAAATCCCTTACATTATATATATATATATATATATATATATATATATATATAATAAGTGGTGGTGGTAGTTCTATAAGAAGCGGTTTACCATTACTTTCTTTGAACTTTATACTATCACTCACTCTTTTTCTCTCAGAATCTCATGGCTTCATATTAGGACCAGAACTATTTATACAGTGTGTAACAACGAAAACTCAACAGAGCCGTTGTTGAATATAAAAAGCAAGATTTTTTAAAAAAGCTCGGACACGTCGATTTCTATTTAAAGGGGGACATCTTTCAGACTTCTCAGATTTTTTGTAGTACGCACCCCCTCGGAGGGGTGCGTCTGAGGCCCCTTATTCAGATAGGGAAAGTAGGTCGAGTGGCACCTTATTTTAAAGGTCTTTCGAATACCTTCACAACTATGTTAACAGAATTTTTTTTGACTATTAGTTTTCGAGATAATTTGAAGTTTTAAAGGTATTTGTATTGAGTTCAACGCTGTTTAAAATAAATCATATTGTTTTTAAGGTACAATTTACGTTTGGAACTTTAATAAAAATATAAATTTTTGCTATTTATGACAACCTGCTAATACGTGTCCATGTGATTTCGTATTTTTTGTTTATTACGAGGAGATTTTTTCGGGGGATGGGGTTGGTTACCAATCGTTACAAAAATTTCCTCTAAACAGAGTTGTGAAGGTATTCGAAAGACCTTCAAAACAAGGGGCCA
The DNA here is from genome assembly GCA_032362365.1 of Zygogramma bicolorata. Classification (NCBI taxonomy): domain Eukaryota; kingdom Metazoa; phylum Arthropoda; class Insecta; order Coleoptera; family Chrysomelidae; genus Zygogramma; species Zygogramma bicolorata. The sequence goes on from JAVJAQ010005172.1 coordinate 4,537,952, forward strand.
CTAGACCTACTTTCCCTATCTAAATAAGGGTCGTCGGACGCACCCTTCCGAGGGGGTGCGTACTACAAAATACCTGATAAGTCTGAAAGTTGTCTACCTTTAATTAGAAATCGACGTGTCCGAGCTTTTTCAAAACTCTTTCTTCTTAAATTCAAAAACGGCTCTGTTCATTTTTTGTTGTTACACACTGTATTATATATCAATGATCCTGCCCATAGCGAAGTTCACACTTTTCTTGAATTTTTCCTAATTGAAATATATTCATTCATGTCAGACTAATTTTCTGTAGTTTCGCTCGTTTACTAATAAGCTTTGCCTACTAGATGTTCAACTCTCGACACAATAAATTGATTTCTTTTACGGCTATAATACCAAATTGCTCAATCATAACTGTTTTTCATAGAACAATAAGGTACATTGAATGTCTTCAATCTCATTTCCTTACATAATAATAATAATAATAGCACGATGACTTCGTTTTGTTACAGTTGTAGGTATCATTACACAATAAATCACGTCTTCCATGGAATGTCAAATTTCAAGCACTGACATCTATATTTATAATTTATTCGTACCTAAATGGAAATTTTGAATGACATAATTTCTATATTATCTATTATATAGAGGGGTGTTTCACTTCCGTAAAATTTCTACACCAAATCAGGATTTCTAGTGGATTTCAGGATATCTTCAAGGATTTCAAGTGAGATTTCTGGATTTCCACATGGATTTCATGGATTTCTACAAGACTTCCAGTGGTTTTTTGTTCACCGGATTTCCGAAGTGAAACACCCCACGTAATATACAGTGCTTTTCAGATAAAAGTATCCACCTTTAATAACTTTTGTAATACTGGTATGTTGGAAAAATCCAAAAACACGTCAATTTATGTTGGAAGGGGCTATTATGGCTTATTTAAACTTACTGGAAAAGCCACCCCCTCACCCCTAGCATCATCCCTTGTTTTTTTTTAATTACTTCTCATAGTTTTTATGTAAAATTTGGATACTCCTCTTTGAGCTGATTTCAAGAATGTATAATAATACTTGTAGGTTGAAGTGGTTACTTTATGAGATAAACAATTCTTCTTTTAATATCACAAATTACCCTTATTTTTTACTTTCACCTTATTTGCCTGTAAGAAAATGGGTTGTACTACAGTAATCTTTTTAACTGTGCTATTTATGCTACTTCAAACAATAAATTCAATAAATTGACGTGTTTTCGGATTTTTCCTGCATACCAGTATTACAAAAGTTATTAAAGGTGGATCCTTTTATCTGAAAAGCACTGGATATATAATTTGCAGTATTTGCCTATGGCTCGTGCTGCGAACTTCATACTCACGGGAAAAGACCATCATTTCTTGTTTTTTGAACCCTAAACCAATTTCATTTTATTCTGAATACATAATGTCATGTAACTCCGAGTGAAAGATTCAGTGTTTGGAATTATGAATTCCCCTGATTTCGAAAACGGTATTGCATGCATATCTCCAACTCTCCGTTCCAGAAAGTTAATTGTTTTTTGCAGATACGACCGTTCCATTCGGAATTTTACGACAACGCCGGATAAATATGCACGTCGGTTCAATTTACATTTCAAACAACACCTTAAAATTTTACAGCAGCCATAAACCACTGTTTACTAAAACTCCACGCTCGACAAATTGCAATTTCTTCGGCTGCACGAATCGCGAACATTAAAACGATACGTCTGAATTCAAGATTCAAGACTGCTCGCAAGTCCACTTAAGTTTGTGGAGTACTCTTAATGTGCATCGGTGAAGTCGCGAGCAGTTAAAGCGAAATACAAACGTGGTGATTTGCAATGTAAAAGAGGCATTCCTATCGGGCGAAATAACCTAGGATCTGTTTTGTCAGAGTTGTTTTCATAATAGTCTAAGATCCGAACCCGAATCGACCTTCACCGAGCTGATAATAGAATAAAACATATTTTATAATGATTTTAGTATATTAAAAAATATATTAAAAATGGGTTTGCTAAAAAAATCCTGGACAGACTATTTTTAATCATTTTTCAAAAAATGATTTTTAATGAAATTTGGCAACATGAAGATAATAAGAAAATTTTATCCTGACATAAAGTAGAGAATGTGCAGCCGTTGGGTTGCCTATTATTTACCTGGCCGAACTACTGTGTTGTCAGGTATAAACAGGTATGTCGATGCCAGTTACTTTCACTTGATTTTATAATAGGAAAAAATTTATATCACCATAAGCGCTGTTTTATTGTGAACACGCTGATATAAGGTTGTCTGCAGAGGAATCGGTCCTACTAGGGGTTTGCGAATTTCAAAGATTTCAATCCGAAGTAAGTATACCTTATAATAAAGGATCCAGGGTTGGGCTGAATTAAATCAAGTGATTGAAATCACGATTAAAATCACGATTAAAATCATGATTTAAATCAATTTTTGTTTTTTTCATTCAGAACCAGATAACAACACAATATAAAAGTTTTCTGCTTTTAGCAAAAACAACAAAAAAGAAGTAAATGATTCCAAATTTTTAAACTAAACGTATATTTTCAGTCTATTCATTTATATGTTGAAAACATAATGTGGTTAAATAAAGATCTATCTATCTATCGTTCAATATTGAATTTAATAAAGTTTTTTTCCTTTGAGCTTTTCATAAACATCGAAAGGATGCTCTACCTATATCTGAAATTTATTATCAATATGATACTTGAAAGAGAGTTCTGAGATATTAACCCGCTTGAAAAAAAAATTTACTGTATAATTACCATAACCAATCTTGTTGTATAAACTACTCTTTCAAGTTTCACCTCTCAACTTGCATAGATAAGTTTAGCTGGGGTTTCATTATCGAATATTTTGATCCATTTTCTCGCTTATGAAATTATCACTTTTCTGAATATGAATCAGGAAGATAATTGAAATTTGTGAAGGCGATTTGAATTCTATATATAGAGGTATCATTTCTGATTCAGATTTTTCTTTTCCAGGTGAGTTTTGTTACGGGCCTAAAGCAAACGGCAACACCGTAAGTATATATATCCGGAGTATATTTGACCATCCTGTATTCAGTAAATGCATTCAACACATACATTATGTCACTTTCAAGATGGACAACTCCATCTATTTCACTCATATATTGCAAAGCATGATAGTACTGAATTGATAGTGTGTCATATGGAGCATCACAATCAGAAAAGATGTTTCGAAAAAGCAGATATAAAATGGAAAGCAAACATGCAGTCTTGCCGACTGAAGTCGATTGCAGATAGCAGTATTCTCAACTTTAAACTCAGTTTCAATCCTCGTCCTTTATTTTATCAAAGGTAATACCACGAGTCCTTCAAATTCAATTGATGGATTTTCATTATCCAGAAAAACTTTTTTATTTGGCAAAAGTATGAAAACAAACCGATTGATAAAATCACGAGTCCGTAGGACGAGTGATTTATCTAATTCGGTTTGTTTGAATGCTTTTGCCTCAAAATAAAAAAGTTTGAGTGTTCCGAAAATGAAAATTTATCTTATTAAATTGGAAGAACTAGTTGTATTTGCAGAGATTATTTTTTGAACAAATAAAAGGAAGAACAATTTAATTGTTCAGTATTTCATTTACATAAGAAGGAAAGGAGAATAGGTGAAAATTTTACAAATTTGAAATGTCAAACAACGATGTATGCCTTCTATGATCCAGATGAGATAGGATGCTTACGCTTTGCTTATGATAATGCTTGCTGACGATACCAAGAGATGGCGTCACACCTCTCATTGTACAAGGTTGATAATTGAAAATTTCTTATGAAATGAAAATCGCGCCAGAAGGAACATAAAATCATTCGTTATGTCGTTGTATCAAAATCTTCATACAACGGTTTCTTCTCATACCATAAATAATGAATTGTATTTAATTGTACGCCGTCTTCATTTGAGTGAAGGAAACCTTAAATATTTGAATCGGTCGTTCGCTATATCTGTCATGAAGTTGGGGTTATGAGCTATTTACTTGTTGAAGTGTTCATTGAAATGTGTTGATTATGTTATTATTATGCTGAAAAAGTGAAAAGTGAATGACTATTAATACGAACTCTCCATTCATGATAATTTATATAAATATGAGCCAGTTCAATAGAATCGACGCGGTAAACCTTATAGTTTTGACAGTTCAAAGGTAAACAACGTTTTATCAGGGACCAGGCAGTTTTATCAGTATAATACCGAATGATTGGCCAGAATAGCATAGAATAACCCGCTACTATTGGTTGAAATGCCTAAAACGTCACATTTTGACAAGTGAAAAAAATAATCCTTTTTATTTCGTTGGATTCATTTGTTTTTTCTGTATTGTTTGAATTTCCATTTTTGTGTCGTTCAAATAATCCTTGGAAAAATTGATCCAGGCCAGTCTTAACTCACATACTTAGTAGGTTGATGTACCCACACCTCTTTGAACTGCTTACCTGGCTTATACAACGTAGATCAGTGCCTTCACAGAAGGAATCCATGCATATGCTTTCAACGATACAACTGTTGGAATAATTGGTCTCCAACAAATTGAAGCTTCCCATTGCCCTTTGCCCATTCTCTTGTATCTGGAGGTCTAAAATAACCTAAAATAAATATCACATGAAAATGATAATCTAATGACTCCCTCCATGTTGCAAGCAAGAATCATTTGAATAATAATCAAACTAGTTCGAGAGGTCCATACTGAAGTGCAAAATATGGTACTTTTTAGAATAATGTACAAAGAAAAACATGCGATAATTGCTATATATATATATATATATATATATATATATATATATATATATATATTGGAGAGAGAGGAAGGTATATATAACGTTCAATTTAAAGGGCGAACGAAATTCATTGCTATTTATACACCTCATCCATCGACGTAACCAAAACCAATACACGTGAGCGTTCAATAGATAACCCCACTCGAATGGGGTAGATCTAAGCGAAGGGCGCGACCTTTATCGAATATAAAATTTGTAAGCAATAAATGCAAAGCCCCGTTATTAAGTTCACCATATTTTTCGCACAATGACGAAGTTAAAATGGATACACCCCAGTGTTTTGTAACACAATAAACTTTCCGAACTGCAGAGGTACGTCAGTTTAAAATATGACAGATTGAACATAATCTAGCCGCACCCCACTCGAAACGCGGGGATTTTGCATTATAAAAGTTTGTCGGACAATAGAGGAGGGGTGCGAGGCGAGGGGATGGGAGAATTTCTTAAATGCAGTTGATTACGGTTGATGTAAATTGAATTATTTCGAGTTGGGGTGAACCGTCGTATAATGAGGCTCGTTTAATGTTTTCGGTGGAATTTTTACGATCACGAGGTGAATGTCCCTGCTCGTTATAGAAGTAAAATTAACATCTGGCTTATGTTCATTTTTTATATATGTCAATCGGGAAGATCATTCGACACACGTGTGAAATAACATAGACATAGTTTTCAAATTGGAAAAACAAACTTTATTTATGTATCCCACCCCATTACACATTACATAGGGTCACTTGTTCGACCATTATTTCAAAATACGGCATTTTGAGGAAGAAGGTTGGAAACTAAACCTCTTGTTTGAAAATGAAATGAGGTAAAAATTCCGAATTTTTATTTATTGAATGATTAACTCTATGTTGTTGAATATTTTCCCGTTCAATTTATTAAATCTAGCCCATTCCTAGAAATAATCACCATGGGCAATTAACCAGTAGTTTATGTTTCAAATATTACTGACACCTTTGAATTGCGAGTTGAATATCGGACTTTGATTACAGATGATTCTCACCTACGATGGTTAAAAAATTGTATTATAGTGTTATAGGATAGTAATTTATTTATCCTGCTTGGGGAAACTATTGTATAGCGAAACAGTGATTGTCAGTAACAATCGTACAGAAAACTGTAATATTTTCGTCAGGAATAAGTATAAAAGTTTTTCTCACAATCGCCCTAGATATGAACTGAATATTTACAGAGAGGCAGATAGATAGCTTTTTATCCTCACAATTTTTTAATAAACTTCACCAGCAATGTAGAAGTATTCCAAGTCACGATTTTGGAAAACATGAGGTTACACTTTTAAATTGAATCTGGTGACAAATTATGGAAATGTAGGCCTACTAATCGAGTATATGTGAAGTTTTATGTTAGATTCTCACTTTTTAGAGGGACGATATGCTCGAAAATTGTATACTAATATTATGGTTTGGCTGGTCAATCCGTAGGGGATTGATTGGTTAGATTGCGGTATTTATATAGATATGTCTATAAATAATTGATGATTCCAGCATGGGGGGGTCGAAACGTCGAATAGTTCAAAATTCGGCACACTGATTAACTCTCGAAAGAACTATATCTCATACTCTTTACGCCACGGTAACGACTTAAGAGTTATATTTGAGGCAACATTATATTGCTAGTGAAAAATCATTATACTCTAGATGAAACTTTGCTCCCTGAAATTTCATGTGCAAAAATACTGGAAGATTACTGTTTCAGTATAGGAAACAAAAAATTTTCGACGTAATTTTTTGGGATTGAAACTCACCAAATTCGAACAGATTTGTGGATTTCTTTAGGGATTTCCTATTTGCATAAAAAAGTTGAACATTTCATCTGGGATATCCAGATATCAGTATTTCTTTCGAGTAATCAGGTTTTACATTTGGTTTTCGAGATTTTAAATTGGTTTTCAGTGGAGGTCGTAAAAATTTTGAGCCAGGATTTACACATGGATTTCCAGGAGTCATCTTATTTGTTGATTTCACTAGTGTTTTGAAAATTTTCAGTGTGATTTCTGAATTTCAAGTTGAATCGATGAAACTCAACCGAGAACTCAACAGATATTCATAAGATTTCTGGCAAGTAATTGCATGAACTATATTTTTGACGTCAGATACTTCTAGTTGGAATACTAGAACTTTATGATTATACATCTGGTGAATTTGATATGAACACCCACTTGTAATTCAGTTGAAATGAGGAAGAGGTTCGAGGTGTAATATGGATTGAAATGAATGAGAATAGTATATCGTTCAACGTGCAAAGGATGATAGTCATTTCCGAGGAGTATGAAGTTTGCAGCACCTTCCTTTTTTTACGGTATAACAGTTACTAGCGAAATTAACTTCAAATTTATAGTTATTCAAAATTTTCACTAAGGTACAATCGAATAAGTGAGTAGAGCTGCCATTGCTTCAAATTTGACATTCCACGGGAGACCTGAGTCATTGTGCAGTAATAATTACAACTGCATCAGAATGAAGCCATATTGTTACAACAGGTGAGGAAATGAAATTGAAGACATACAATTTACTACATTGTTCCGGGCTTGAAACCCCCCGAAATCTTCGAAAGCAAACTAAACTTCTCTAAAGAGGTGAAATACCTCGGTATCACCCTCGACAGGAAGTTAACATGGAACTCGCACATTCAGAGCAGAGCAAAAAGATCATATGTGGCCTATGAGCAGTGTCGGAGGACAGTGGGACGCACATGGGGCCTCTCGCCCCGTGTAGTCACCTGGATCCACACTGCAATAATAAGACCTATGCTAACGTACGGAGCCATTGCATGGGGACCGAAAACTCTACAAGCAACGGCCATCCAAAAACTATATCAAATATAGCGAATGGCTTGTCTGAACATCACAGGAGCCATGAGAACAACACCAACCGCAGCAATGGAATTAGTTACTGGTCTGACACCTCTGGACCTGCACGTCAAGGAGGTTGCGCTAATGGCCATGCTATGATTGCGCACGGCTGGTGTAAACCCCGAGGTAGGAATGGGTCAACTGAGGCGGGGCCTGTGGAGGGAGGCACTCACTGCGGTGCCTCTGCTACAGGCAGCCAGTGACGCAATTGAACCAAGGTTTGTGTTTAATAAACCCTACAAAATACAAATAAAACAGAACACTGAGGCGGATGCTGCAAATGCAATACGCATATACACAGACGGTTCAAAAACCAAAGAAGGATCAGGATGTGGAGTTTACTCTAGATCACTTAGCCTAAGGATTAAGTGGGGAATGGGAAAAAATACCAGCGTGGTTCAAACAGAACTGGCTGGTATCTCAATCGCCACAAAAGAGCTAACCAGAAAAGGAATTTCTGGCAAAGACATAATAATCTACACTGACAGTAGACAAGCCCTACTAACCTTGAATAGACAACGTATTATCTCAGGGTTAGCACTAGAGTGCCACCAAGATTTAGCGACCGCCTCGGTAGATGATAATATCGTACTAAGGTGGGTGAAAGGGCACGACAGGAGCAAAGGTAACCGCATTGCTGACTCTTTGGCCAGGATGGCGGCTGGAATGAACATTTTGGGACCAGGTGACACCCATGGCTTGACGACTTCGACAATTGCGGAACTAGCCAAACGTTACACCCATACTCAAACCCTCAAAAGATGGGATGAAACCAAAGGATGCAGTTTTGCCAGGATCACCCTGGGCGACCCTGAGAAGCTGGATCCAAATAAATATTTGGCGGTGACCAGGAAGAACCTACGTTTAACAGTGGGATTTCTGACTGGACACTGTCAACTAAGGAAACACCTCCATATTATGGGGCTAGTGGACACACCTCTATGCAGGATGTGTGAACAGGAAGATGAAACTGTCAGGCATGTCTTATGCGAATGTCTGGAGCTATCGTCGATAAGAGAGTGTGTGTTCGGTGAGTCTTGGCCTACACCTGCCGATAATAAGGAGATATCCCCTGGTGACCTGTCCTCCTTCCTGGATAAGGCAGAATGGACAATGTCCTAGGAGGGCGACTCCTTGGGAGGATGTGTAATGCCTTGGGAGGATGTACAATGGGCCATATTGTGGCCTAAGTGCTGTGGGTCTATACTCCCCCTCCCTACTCTACAGATACCACATTGTTCTATCGAGAACAGTTGAGATAGAGCAGTTTGGTGTTAGAGCCGTAGAAAAAGTATTCCATTGCTCAATACAACTTGAGAAATAACAAAACTCCTGAAATACCATGTATGTTGAAATCAACCAGTAATGCACCTGTTGTGAATCGATTGAGTACAAACAAACATAATAACCAACAATTAATTAATCAAGCGTGTCAGAAACAATCGGTAAACGCATTCGATTCGAGAACAATTCAATTCCAGACGACCGTTTGTTCGAATTACCTCTCCCCATCCCAGAAACTTCAAAAAATTCGACAAATCATGCAACATTACGTTGATTACTTTCGGAGGAATGGAAATATCATGGGGCGAACTCTGCTCAGAAGTGACTTTGCGAATTCGTAACGAGATGTTTCACGATCTCATCAGTGGTGTTCGTTATTGACGGTGCAATAATTATAACTCGAGTAGAACTCGATAAATGTATCCGAGAGAATTGTCGCACATTTTTCTTTCATGTGTTCAAACCTTCAAAACAACTTCAATCCACTATCATTCGAAAATGTGCTTGTTCCTCGCCTCCTTTCAGATTGGAAAGTGACTAGTTGTTCACTCAGAAGAAGACGAGGTGAGTAGGTAATAACTTTCCTGTCTTCTTATGAAACTTCCCAACCTCTTCGTCTTTCATTCAAAACGTCATTCTACTCAATGGAATTTAAGTGTTTTGATCCCCGCTAACGTGTTCACACCAACTTTGTTATACAAAACAAGCTAATCTTGACACGATATCATAGTTACCACACACTCATTACCGAACATACAAAAAAGATAAAGGTACTCACTTTCTACATCAGAACCACAATCTCCTTCAATAACTGAAGCCCCATTAGGATTTCAACAATAATCCGTTACTTTTACATCAGCCCTTTTCCAAAGTGAAGCATATGTTGCACTGTAGCTCATCAGGGCCAGTCAATATCAACGAGTAATCCAAACATTGCCTATATGCAGCAATCCTCGTGACACAACTGAAATTTCAAGAATATCATTGGTATGCTACACGCACCAATTAGAATAAAACCAAAATGAGTAAACATTCATGTACACATTTCAAAATTGTACTTAGATGGATGACATTCACGAAAAATTCGTTGGAAGCGTCATGAAATAAATCGTTTACCAGTTGTACCCTAGACTTTTTCTACGGTTATGACAGATAATTGCGAAAAAATTAAAAAATAACATGAACTTCAGATTAAATGTCATTCAGAATTTCCATTTAGGTACAATTAAATGAGTGAAATGAAAATTGCTTGAAATTTGTCATTCAATGGGAGACCTGATTCATTGTGTAATAATAACTACAACTGTAACACAATTATGTCATTGTTTTGTCAGGTTTGTAGTTGAAATTGGAGGCATACTGCAACTATAACACAACGAAGTCATTTTGTAACTAGGTGGGAAAATGAAAATGAATCCGTAAATATGCTTATTTTTTTGTAGTTTCAACTGAATCGTTATGATTTCAAATCCACACAAGGTAATATATTGTTGTTTTGTTGTCAGAATTGTTCGTTCCGTTAACCAGCTGACGAACGTCAACCCTCAGAAGTCAAAACTTGTGCGAGCAATGAATTCAACCAATCACAGAGAACAAAATACTTGGTTATACCAGGGACAACCTTGTAGAATCGTCATGATTTTGAAAGGGTCTACCACATTATAAAAATTTTTCAGATAAACTTTTTCAAAAATCAATGATTAGAGCGAATTATCTTCAAAAGATACAAAAATTATTCGCAAAAATAGATGTTAACAATAAATTTAATATCTCATCATCATTTAATTGTCATTATCAATGTATCAGTGCTCTCGGTAACAGATTTATTCTCAAAAATGACTGATTTTGGTTATGAATTCACGGCTCCACAAATAATTATCTGAAATGGTACTAAACGATGAGTTTTGGAACCTTTGATGTGAAAGTTGAAACTTTTCCTAGAGATCAATTACCCTAACACCAAACTGACATTGATAGTATAAATTTTCTCCTCCTGAAGATGCTAACCTTGTTAGTGAAACGCGCGTCGAGTGCAAAAATATCAGTTTGGGGTTAGGGTAATTGATCTCTAGGAAAAGTTTCAGATTGAAATGGTACTGTCCAAATGGCTTCGTTGGTTTAGGCGTGAGCCCTCTGAGATAGTCTATAGTCTATTTTATAGTTGTTGGTTTGAGTCTCACTAAGACCGTTTTTTTTTTAAATTTTTTTTCCAACGATAGAAAAAATATCTTTCCAGGTACTATTAATTTTCAGAATTCACGTAGGATGTCGTCGGTAATAATTAGATATTGAATTCAATAAAGTTCATATCCTTTCAGTTTTTCAAAAATATCGAAGGAATACTCTATATCTAAAATTGATTATCAATAAATATATATATATATATATATATATATATATATATATATCTTTATTTATCCCAAGAAACATTAATATTCAAAACAGGGACATACTAAAATAAATAATGTAATACAACATACAAAGAAAACAGATAGATCAGTCCAAATAGTTGTAAAGATCAATCAATCAATCAATACTGACAAAAGAAATGTTTTGTAGAAGCTTCAGAGTAGTAAGTGGAAAATGAAAAAAAAACACACAAACATCAAATATCATTTTTTTCAGTTGAAAAAAATCTTTGTTTTCTTTTGAATTTAACAGCATCTTTAACTTTTTTCAAATTAGGAGATAAATTGTTGTAACTTTTAACACCATTATGAAGAAGGAATTTCTTCACAAATTCTGTTTTGACTTCGATCATAATGAGCTTATTAGTTTGTCTAGTAGCATAGTTATGAATATCAGAATTAACTGTAAATTCCAGAGTAGAGTGTTTGATATTTTTCAAGGCAAAATGAACAAAGCATATTTCCATCCTGAATATTTGATCCAAATTCAATAACTTCCTTGGCTTGTATAAATCACAGTAGGCTCAGAGTCATCTAATTTGAAAATACATTTTGCTATTTCATTTTGTAAGGTTTTCAAGGGCCTCAATATTGATTTGTTTGCTATTTCCCAAACTGAAATTAAAAATTGCAGATTTGAATGTATCAATCCGAAATAAATCTGTCTCAAATGTTTCAGTGCTAAATAGTTTCTAATTCGATACAATACACCAATTAAGTGGTAAAAGTTGTTTTCTCAAATGACCAATATGAGTTGACCATGAAAATGTAGAATCTAAATGTAAACCTAAAAATTTAATAGAATTTGTATAATTTATCTCATATTTTTTGAACTTGACTCTTGATAATCTATTATCGATTATTACAGGTCTTTTTGAAACAAACATGACGGAAGATTTCTGAATATTCAACGTTATGTTTAGTCAACCACGGGTCAATAATTTGAAGATGACTTTCAATTTTCGACTTGATATCATTAATGTTTCCAGAAAAATATACAATTTTCGTATCATCTGCAGATAATTCAATTTGGCCACATAGATCTAGTTTGGATATTGAGTTCATGTATATGAGAAACAATGTTGGTCCAAGAACTGATCCTTGTGGTACACCACATTTTATTTCTTTTCTTGAACCAAAACAATCTCCCATGTATACAAACTGCTTTCTCTTATCTAAATAACTTGAAAGAGAATTCTGAAGTATATACCTGGTCGAAGAAAAAATCAACCCTATGGCCCTAATGAATGGTGGCCATATTGCACGAGGACGAAGTTTGAGCACGATGTCGTACAAACTACTATTTTTAATGCAAGATCCTCTTGAAGAGTAAAATTTTTCTACCCCTGCCACTGATCTTGTTTTTTACCCCCTGCATTGTGCGAGCTGGTGTAGAATCGATAAATAAAACGATGCAATAATGAAATATAACGATGATTGTGCAAGCCAGGAGAGTAATTACAATCCGGCCGGGGTTATTATCGGGCCTAAATAACCTTAATAACGTTAAAATTGAGTACGAATGATGTTTCGACTTGTTGTAAAGTTAATGACGCGTGAAATTAGAAATTTTATGGTCCACCATATAAATTCCATCGCGATTTCAAAAGTAAACAGATCTGACGTGAACGGGCACTTATTTTTTTATTGGGCTTCAGGGTTAGGGTGCGGGTATTTTTTTAATGTTGCTGTTATTGAAACGTCGTGAAAGTAGTGCGGCGATAAGGTTGCCGGCTAATGAAATTTCTTCCAGCAACAAATCATCTCGATAAAAAAGTTTCGCCACTGTGTCGGATATATTTCTTTTTTATTGGCAATTGTTGCTGTTTCTTGAGCACAACTCCGAGTAATATCGCTTGAGTGGGTCAGTTCGTAACTATTTGATTGTACCATTAATAATATCCAGTTTCAATCAAAAAAATGAACCAATCACATTAAACTTCCATCGAAACTTTGAAAAATGTTTTGGAATGTCAACAAACTTTAGTCTTTCTGAACTATGAACTAATATGCAGGATTAAACAATGAGATTTGAACCTCCGGTGTAAAAGTTGAGACTTCTACATATATTAAATTCACGTACAAAGTAGAAAAAGAACAACAGTTGACATTTAAGAGAAACAAACAGAACGGTATAGTTTTGTAAAATAAAGGAACACGTTCAGATAACGATTCAAATCAATTATACACAACATAAAATGGCAGCAATGCAATTTCAGGTACACAGGCTTATAACAATTCATTCGAAGAAAGATGAGTTCTTCACTGACGAGAGAGTAATTACACATATAACTGAAGTGAATTTTTATAACCAAGAGATAGTGGATATTAGAAAATGTAAATTTAGAGAAACGCTTGCAAATCTTCGACTTTTCGGAAATATGTGAGCTTTGAAAAGTTTTCAATACTTAATTAACGTGAAACTCATTACACTAGAGGACTAGACCAGGTTTTTGAAAAAGTTGATATGAAAGTGTAATAAAATAGTAGAAAAAATGTATTAGATTTTGACTCGAGGCCCGTGTATGATAATTTTTTTTTCTGATTGGTGAATCGACGATTCAATATTGAATATATTACTTTAAATTAAGAAAACCTTTTAAGATTTGAGTAAACAAATATCTATCTTTCCAATTATTCTGTGATTTGATTCGAATATTGTTTACTTAGGGCCAATTTATACATCTCCTCAGTCCTAAATCTTTGAATGATAATTAGTTCTATACTCTATCTGAAGGAATTGGGCTGTTATTGATCATAGACTGCCTGAGAAACATTCTTATGATTGAGGAAAGACCAAAATATTCGTTCTCCAGATGCTTCTACAGAGACGTCTAAAATCAAGTTTGTTTTCAGATGAAACGAGGGCCAGCATCAAAACAGATATGTATAAATTAGCGTGAATTGATTGGCCCTTAGTGGTTGTTTAGTGGTAGTTTTGAGTGATATAAAATCAAACAGTGTTTGACTCCGAGTTTTCTCTGACCCCACTGAAGTTATTAGAAGCAGCGAAAGTTGTGGCACAAAAATTATTGCCAAATAAATGGCAGGAAATCATCGACAATGTGTTCAAATTATTCAATGATCAAAAGTATGTTACAATCCAATAATAACTTTTGTGCAGTGAATTAAATATCTACCCTTACTTATGTGTATGTATGTATTCAGGATAAAAGTAATTTCATAAAGTGATATTTTGTTACGTGTCAACAGGGAGGAATAGTTATTTGTTTTACTAGGCATAAAAGCACAAGATTTAATGCCGCGGCTATGTGAAACATATAATTTTTTCTTCAAATTTGTTCCAATTCCATTATCAATATCCAAATAACTAAATTATTTTATCAAAGGTAACTGGGCCCTGCGTTACTATGTTTACCGCTGATGACGTTTGTTGAATATGTTTGTTTACTGTCTACTTTGTCATTGTCAATTTTGAAAAGTTGTCATGTCAGAAATGGATTTACTGCATAGTGAGGATGAATTGATGCAATTAACACCACCTGAGATAAGAGACCAGGCGCGAGATGTGGAATTTAACCTTTTACCGGAAAAATCAAGAACTGTATATGAACTCACATACAGCAGACTCATGGAATATAGACAGAAAAAAATATAGAATCTTTCTCTGAAGATGTGCTGATTGTCTATTCTTTTTCTTAATGTCATTGTCAATTTTAATAACCAGTTTGATTTAAATTATTACTTGGAAGGTTGCCTAGCAACGAACTTTTTCTGCCTAGGCAGAAAAAGTACAACTTCTAAGCCTGCCAAGTGTCATTAAAAGGCCGCTTTTAATGTCATTTGGAAAAAAATATATATTTTTTAATTTAGTTTAATGCCTAGAAATCAACAAATCTCTGCAGGAAGTGCTGCCCTGCACTATCCTAGATTGTAAGATGAAAATACTACTAACCCTACTTTTCAGATCCAGTATTATTCTTCTCCTGAAGACGCCAACCTTGTTAGGTAAACGTGCGTCGAATGCAATTGATATCCGTTTCGCAAGAATAAATGAAGTGAATTGGCCTCTGTCTATTCGGACGAACATTCAATCACAATGGTTATATCATGTAGTAAACGGTTCAAAATTCATGGGGTGTCACAGAAAGTAGCCTTTCCTTTCTCATTACATACTAAATTGAAGTGCTTCCGGTTAATCAGTCATTATTTCGTTTGAAGTTTCAACATTATACCTGCCCCATTATTCTCTACGTTTTTGTCATCTCCTTTCGGAAAGAATATAATGATACTCGAAGCAAATTTCCCTAAAAAATAATTAAAAACCCACTTCAAAGCAAAAAGCTCAAGAATCCATACTCCACGAACCCAATAAAATTTTTCCATCCGAAGCAACTGCTGTAATTACCTTTAGAACGCAATCTCAGACCCTTCCAGGTTCCCGACCACCCTTCAATAATCCTTTTCGTCCTCGAACACCCCCAATAAAACGATGTGGAAAAATTACTGCACAACCCTCCGCCATTAGTGACATTTCGTGACAGAAATATGGCCCCAGATATGCATATAAAAGACATATACGCGGTGGCGACAAGAGATAAGCCGCCAGATTTAGATGCTAAGAATTGTGCAGTGTCCCGACCTACGAGAACTGCTTCTACCCCGTTGAAGCGTGCCCTTTTTCGCACCCCGCAACCCTCTGGCTCGGGTTGTTCTGCGATAAGGATATGGGATTTCGGGTCGGTATGAATTGCACTCAGATTCAAGGATTCTGCGGGCATGAAATGGGTGTTGAGGAAGGAAAATATATCTTTCTTCCAGTTTTTTTGGGTTCTGAACATACCACAATCTGAAAACGAATATGAATTGATACTGGAATCTATACAAGTGTAGAAGGGCAGATTTTGCACAAGTGCATAAAAATTACCGATAATTTTGCAAGAAAGCGAGATATCTAAAAATTGCAGGAGTTATTTTCATATTTTGGCGAATATTTTTCACAAAATATGAAAATAACCGAATGCAATTTGTATAAGATATCACGCTTGAATGCAAAATTATCTGGTCATTTTTATGCAAGAATGTAATTCATTGGAATATTTCACGAATAAAGAAATTCTCAAGGAAATGTTATTCATTGTTCATTTATACTTTCATCTATAGATTGTATGGAGCACTCACCAAAACGCGAAATGTTTTTCTATTTTTGAAGTCTATCTGACATTCATTTGTGTTGTTTACTGACGTCTAGCGATACGGATTTCATATATAAGGGAAATATTCTATAAAATTCTCTGGATATCCATTTTTCATCAATATTGATTATATAGAATTCACCTCTTCATCAATATTTTCGATGAATTGCATACTATTTTGCCTCACACCTTATATCTTTCTTGACACTTGTTCGCTGATTTGAATTATAGTGAAGATATCTGACTTAATAAACGTGTTCCATTCAGAAGATATTATTTTTGAATTATCGCAGCACATTATCGGTTTGAGATTAGGTGTAGTTTGTTAGTTACTCATTACTTATTTCTTATGCTGCACAGTTGTATGAATACTCCGTGATATAATTCACTTCGCCTCATCAAACCAACCCTCATATTCTCTTAGCGGCAACAATGAACACAATAGTTCTTTCCCCACTAGGACTTATGTTTATAACACCCGGCAACATACTGATATCCGACAGCCAATCTCAGCATCAACGCTTATTAAAAACTCTTTCATCTATAATGGTTTGGAAATGTATAACCACTTGCCACAACCTATCAAAATTATTGGGGTTTATTGTTATTTTTAGAGGGCAGTGAAAAATGTACTAATCGAACGCCCGTTTTATTCCATCACAGAGTTTTCTGTTTCTTTTTGAATTCTAATTCTTCATGTATTTCATTCATTATTATTCCTTTAATGACCGGTTTTAGATTTTATACGAGTAAAGTTTTATTATAGATTGTTGGTACCTATGTTGGTACAGATATGTACTCAATATATTTGTTTAATATACTGTATTTGCTCACCAAGTTTATTAACTCTTTGGTATATGTTTTTTCAATTCATTGTTATTGATGAGGACAATTGTTACAATAATTTACAGCTTATCCAATTCATCTTGGCACAAACTCAGATAGTTTTCCAGTTGCACACTGGAGGTGTAGACCATGACGAAAGACAAACCACCGTCTGGAATTGAATTTCAACACAGTGAACACATATAATATAGATATTTTTTTATATAAGTATACTTCTCAGATATTTCTGGGCATATACGTTATTAGTTCTGTGTCAAGATGGATTTGATAAGCTGTACATCTTTAAACAATGGAGCTATTTCCGCCAGAAATTGCGTATATTTTTGTAAATATACCGCATTTGCACACTAAGTTCATTGTTTTATTTTGTTTTTTATATATACTCCATTGACTGCATCGTTATATCTTTAAACAATGAAGTTACCTGCAAAAAATTGCGAGATTCACGACGAACGTTAACCAAAGTTTTCTACCATTACTCTCGTGTGTTGTTGTCACTTTTGTTGACAAGCCCAGCGGATGCTCTCATAATT
Organism: Zygogramma bicolorata; assembly: GCA_032362365.1. Taxonomy (NCBI): domain Eukaryota; kingdom Metazoa; phylum Arthropoda; class Insecta; order Coleoptera; family Chrysomelidae; genus Zygogramma; species Zygogramma bicolorata. The sequence continues at coordinate 4,555,854 of JAVJAQ010005172.1, forward strand.
CTCATCTGGAAGCCTCCGTGCAGAAGGTTCCTCCGTTCCTCCAGAAACCTGCAATCCAATTCATGTTCGCCAAAGGCTGAAATTTACCTGCTGACGTCATGGTACATGGTATGGTCTACCTGTGTACTGCAGGTCGCCCTGTGGGGCTCGTCAGCACAGCAATGACAGCATTTGAAAACAGTATTGCTCCAATGCACCATGACGAGTACTGGGAACGCTATTTGCCTCATCGCTCCACGATTTTAAGATGAGTTTGAACTCACCGTCATCTCGTGGATGATCGACAGAGAAGAGTCTCTGACTCTGACAAACCTCCAAATCACAAGTGCTCGAATCGGGCAATTCCGTACTATGCGATCAATGGTTGAAAACTCAAATTTCCTCATTCTTATTCGTTACGGCATATAGCGTCACGTGTGGCGCTACGTATAAAACTAATAAATTTCAACTTTGAACGAGTAAAATAATGTATTAACGCCAGCCGAAGTGTCTGAGAGAGCATGTCGACGTTCCAACGGAGAAATTTGTCAATATATTGGTTTTCTCGTAGGCGAAGCATGCTGGAGAACTAAAAGATTATATTTCAGCTATATCGGGAAAATTTGTGACCACAGCGAGATAAAATTCATTGTTTCGTCGAAGAATAAAACAAAATGATTTATTTCTTTTTATAATCTCGGTTGAAGTATTGTATGATTTATAATTCGAAAACCACAGCTGGGAATGAAAGATTTGTCATTGAAGATAAGTTAAAAGAATAGCTATTCGTATAAGGGACGAAAGTGCCGCGCTTCGGGCAGTAATCATTCAAGGGGGGAAAATGCACTCTACATCTATAAAGGTTATACATATGATTTTTCTAGCTTCCTCAAATAATAGGTTATTTTCAAATAATTTATGAAACTTACAAAAAAATTATCAAAGAACTGAAACTAGGAAGTAGGTACAGTATAGCATGCTCCCGAAATTCCGAAAAAATACCAATACCTACAATGTGTACAAACATATTATGAACAGTGAGTGGTGCACCAACTCATTGCGCTATCGGGACTGACAGAATTTTTTTTCGGAATGAGCCGTTTGACATCATTTTTTTGATAAGTTTACTCCTTGCAAATATCTTACCATCTTTACTGATTTCTACTTTCTTACATAATACGGAGTGTTCTATGAATGAATAGTTACTTTCCTCCCTAGGGAGTACGACTCCTCCCTACAATGAAATCAGGAAATGTATACTTTGGATAGAGGTAGGCGGTGAAAGGTTGATCCTACTTTTGCCAAAATACCATCTCCAGCCAGCCATAAGAGGACATTGTCAACTCTGTAACCTAATGATGTCGAGACTACAATTAATCACTTGTAGGAATGAGCAAGACTTAATTACTTGGGGTGAACTTTTTCAACAGAAGTTGATTTAAATTCAATTTGATCAATCGTCGAATATTAGGTTTTTTTCCAACTAACGATTTTTTTAAGTAGATTATATTCAGCCATTTTTCGAAATGAAACATTCAGAAATTATGATTGAAGTCATGTTCCTCTACTACATAATTGCAGTATGCTTTTTCCACTCTGTTATTGTCGACGCCAACTTAAGTGAGTCGGCGCAGAAAATTGTTTTCTGTTAAAAGACTCCGCCCACGTAAGTCATATTTCGCATTGTCAGTAGCCGCAACAACCAGAAGTAAAAAATCTTGACCAATAGCTATCTTCTGGAGGGGGGAGGGTTACATGCTCATCAAAATCTCATCTTAGTTGTGGTCGACTATGACTAGTAGTGTATGTTCTTTCTTTTGTGTGTCGAATGTCCTTTTCATCTGACCTACGTAAACATATTTTTATCTCCATCATTTTCGGTACTCACACCCATCTCATAATTCGTTCTAAGAGCATTTACAAGTGCAAAAAAATAATCAATGTCACAAATTGCATCCATCCCCATTCAGCAAAAGAGCGTGGCACGCAGGATTACACGCCAGTCGCACGGTCTATTATCGACGTCGGCGTTGCATCACAAAACAAAACAAATCGGGGAGAGGTCCCTCTGGAATCGTCTATCTTTTTGTGGTTCCGATCGGAACAACAGTTAATTAACGTGCGGCCGACGACGCAGCCAGGACTATTGGTCAGGCCGATTGATTTCGATGACAAAGGATCAAGTCACCGGAACTTTTGTCTGAAATGGGCACGCGACTATTCGTACACGTTTCGATACTGGAGGTGGATTTATTTATTTCAACATAAACTTTGTTATTCTCACCAAGGAAATACTAGTTTTTATGCAGCACTTCATTTGGGAATTACGCATACATAAATGTTATTAGGTGAAAGGGGATGTTCCAAAATTATTTTATTCATTTATTCACGGTATTAACCTCATTACAGAAAATTAACAAGCACATATACATAGCGGTCAAAGAAAAATATGCGCCTAGCTTTTCTCTTCTGGGTAATTTGATGTGTTCATAAGATCAAGTTTATCAGGTTTAACGTTATCTATCCCATCATTTTTTGAAATACCGCAGCTGGCAATAACATAATGAATAAAACGGTCTATAATAGTAGGAGTTGAAAAACACTCTGTTTCTATGAGATCTCTGTATGCATTCCTTTTTTGCCACAAATCTGCATTTTCATGAAAGTTTTCCGGGTGGAAACATTCGTCGGTGCCGCATTTAAAGAAAGTGAGTTCTTTCACCAGCGACGAAGGTCTATCTATCTCGACGTGTTTTTTGTGCCGTGTAGGACAATAGCGCCTTCTATCTAGTTCGTCCTAATGTTGCTTTAGGATCGTTTCCTTTGTTTGCCTTGATTCGAACAACAAATACCGGCAACTAACTAGTTGTATTGAGTGTGATTGTGTGAAACAAGCGACTGGAGTTCTGATCAGAGACGTCGGATTGGGAATCGAGCGGCATTTCTAAATAAACAGTTGATTTCTCGATCATGTTTCGGGTATTTTTTTTGTGATGCTTTCTGATGTCTAGAACAACAAATAAAAATACGATGATTGTTATTCCTTCGATGAAAGTCCAATGGTACAGAACTGCTTATTTGCTCAATATTTGATGTAATTTTCATAATAGCTGTTCATGGAACTTGTTAGATAATACATACAATTCTTTGAATATTCACTATTAGGTAATTCTGTGAATTTCGCCATAGAAAATGATTCAATGTCCTCAAGAAAGTACAAAATGATCTAGATGATTTTATTTCCTCTGTCAAATTGTTGAATACTCTCATTTTGCTTGCGATGGGATTTTTTTTCTATTAGTGTATACATTCTTCAGATAGTTATTGAGACTTCTGGAATTTTTCAAGACAATGAAATTCGTTTTTTTGGGTATTTTTTTTTGATCAGTTGATAGGTTTAGCATTTGCGAATTCGAGTAGACAGTTTAAATCTGAAGTTTTGGTAATTTCGTCTTCGTGTTTGTATAACATTGAAGTTGGAGTTCTCCATGTATTTTTTCTACTCCCACCCGTGAATATGTTCCATTCTTCATAGTTTACTCAACGGATAAGGAGGCGATTCCAGTCAACTGAATGGATATGATGTCATATCCACACAAGGTAGGATATTGATTCCATCAATCACAGAAAACAGAAGATTTGGTTACTATAGTGTAGCCGCTGAAAAGATAGAATGATCACGTGAACGGCACGCACTCTTTGAATGTTCCTCTCCCCAATGTTACAAGTCCGATTTACACCACTCAACAAAAACGTCGCATTTTCCTGTTCTCCCATAAACTCTTGGGGTGCTTTTTTATAAGAGTTCATTATTACACCTTCTCCATTTTTCCTCTACAGTTGAATGTCTTTTTTTGATCTTTTTTTTGGGAGTGAAAGAGTGTTTCCATCCATATTATTTAATTAACGTAACACACGTGAATACAAAGCACAAATGAGTACAGTTCAGTGTGAACAGTTCTTCATTTAGTTCAGTTTAGAAGGCGTGGCTATGCAGGCATTTACTGTTAACGCGCCTTGAATTATATCTTTTGAACAGCCCGACTATAGGAACAACATTGTAGAAAGGTCACAATTTTGATCTGTCTACTTATTAAAAAATCATGCATTCATTCATTTATATGAATCCCCAAGTTCGATTTATATTCATTGGTGGAACCCAAATATTTATGACATTGAACTTTAGTTTTTAGATTCAGATCGATATTAATCATATTTCTCTCTTCGAAAATAATTGGTGTGGTTAAATTCTGGAGTACAGTGTAGCCAGATTTTTACAGAATAATGGAATTATTATATATCATATTATTCAATATGAAAGGACAATAGAGAACGAGATAGAGAATTTGCACAAACCTTCTTTCTCAATAGCTACGTGAATATCATTCAATGAAATATGGACGTTCATCCATGGAGAAGTTCTTTCCCAGTTCCCCAATGGAGAGCCTAGAGTTATGTGCCCTTCCGAAGGTTCGAATCGTATATTAAGAATGGCAAATTATAAACTGCAAATACTTTCTGTGTTCCTTCGTAGTACGCATAGTAATATATACAGTACTGTAGTATTTGTAAGCGTTTCGGTGGTTTGTAAGCTTTGTTATCTTTAATATTTTTAGAAATCGCACTTAAAGTATATATACTTGACATCAAATCTGTTGAAACACGATAAAAGTGAATATCTGACTAGATTATTATCCCGTTCTCTTTCGAAGATGTCACCAATTTTTGGCAGCGATAGTTTTCATCACTTTTGGCATTTTCACGGATAGCCTCAGTGTTAATTTCGATAAAATAATCAAAATGCACAGTTCTCAATCTCATTACCAATTTGAAGTACCAAAAAGACCTGAAAAAACAACTGTCACCATTAAATGACAATTGTTAATTGGTAAATAATAGACTTCAAACAAATTGCGGCAACGTCGAAAGTGCTGCCAACCGAATGCCAAAGAATAACAGGTGCCAAATTTGAAATTCAATATAAACGTTCCAATCAAAGAGTACCCCAACTAACAAGAGACGAATGCTTTGTCGGAACCTTTGATGTAGGTTGTAGAAGATATTGAGACGTACTACGTCAGAGCATTGACAGATATACTAATTGATACAAAACTGCGAAACACTTAGGAAAATATCATTGTTGATAAACATCCGTATTCGTTATGATATTCAATATATTTTTGATAGACTGAATTGTTGACAGAATTTTACTATTGAATTTTGGAGTTATAATTTTTATTCAAAATCACTAATATTCCACCAGAAAACTTTCACTTTGATACAAAATCTTGTTTTTTTTTTATTTTCAGACGCAAATATTCTTTTGAAGTTATGATTTTATTGTTTTGATCAGTTTTCCTGAAATCGCATCAGAAGTGCTATGAATTTGATTGATATGGCTAAAATCATTTATTGGTAAGCAAAATATCAAATATAAAATCAAATCAGATGATAATCTGTCAATGCCAGAGTGAAATATCTCAATGACAAATTTAAATCTGTCAATGGAGATATTTTAATTTTCACAGTGACCCTAATAAGCCGTCGTCATTATTTATGATAAATAAAGTCGCTTATTATTTATAAGGTGATTGTTGACCAACACCAAAGAATGAAGCTGAACTGCAATAAAGGTCAGCCGGTGGTCTAGCGGTCTACGGCGTTGTCGTGTATCTGATGAGGCTTTTTCATTGCTGGTTCGAACCGCGGTCAGGGCAAATTTGTTCTGGCTCACTCGTTGCGACAGGCAATTGTTGGTTCCTCAGATACCAATCTTAGTGGAAGGAATATCTTGATCTAATATACCAACAGACCTGATAGTACTGCGGGTTTTTCTGAGTTTACAGTTGAAGTAGCAATTGCTCTACCATAAGAAACCAGGTTGACTACATCATTTTGGCATGTACCTATAACTTATACAATTTTTATTTCAATAATTTTGTCTCAGATAATTCCTGGTACTATAATCAATTCACGGTAAATACCAGAAATCAATCAAGAACTGGCAACCCTGCAATGCATTCCTGAGACAGGAGGTATGGATTGTCATTGACAGAAATACTACTTGTTTCGCGCATGCGCACGAAATATTTGTGTCCCGAAAAATGCCTTTTTTGTCTCTTGTTAGTTTGGGTACTCTTTGGTCCAATGCATTTCCATCAATGGATTGGTACCAATGCGTTTATTTCATGTCGTCATCGATGACACGCAACAGTTTTTGAATTATATTCACTGTATCAGAATTGATGCTGAGGTTGATATTATTCTTCCATCCTTTAATATATTACTAGTTACATCGTCTTCTAAGATTGTAATATACCTTTCAGAATAAAAAATAAAGCAATGTCGTCTGCAGAAAAATAGGTAAACATTTCACTAATGCTAATAATTGAAGACGGAAAAGTGGCTGCTGAACTTGTACGTTCGCGTCATTTCGACAATCAATAATCGATCTGAACTATCGTTCGAAGTGGAAAAATGCATCGCTCACTCTCCGACCGAGCGAAGGATTCGACAGACAAGCGAAAACCCCAATCGCGCGCGTCGAAGGAACTCTCATAAGGATGCACACTGAAGTGTACGGGCCTGCTTGTCTTCGATAAAATGAATCGATCCACCCGAGTGCACCGATGTCGATATTGGCCCCGTGCAACCTCACTCTCTTTTCTCCGTCTTTTCATTTTCGTTTCATTTATTTTTGCTATCTCGTGACGTTAACGGTACGACATCTCAATTTTATATTATAGGGATCAACGGTCCGATGATATTAATTTTCTTCCGATATTTATTTCTTTATTCGAGAAGACTTCCACTTCAACTTTGAAGTTTTCACCTAGAAAATATTCCCATTTTTTGCATTTTATTTTTCAACTAGGCATGCGCATCATAAGTGTGGTAAAAGGAAGATATTCTATTTATAACCATATATGTTATGCTGTCATTACTAACGTCATTAAAGGTCGGAAAGTGTCACATTACACACCTCTACTTCCCACCCTCATTTTATCTATTCTAGACTTTATCCGTCATTTATTGACTTTTTCTGACATTTATTTGACAATTGTATACCCCGTAGTCACGGTAACAATATATCTACTTGATTATTCTGAGAAAACCGCGTTCTTGGTAATTTGTCGTTAAATGTAATATTTTAAATACGTTCAGAACGGAACAGAGACTCATCAATCTTAATCTAAATATGATGGTTATGAATAGAATAGTAAACAAACCTCGGTAGGAAGTTTCATTCCTGTCTAGATATCATTGCTAACCTCGACGCTTCACGTTTCGGTTAACTAATTGATCTCACGACAGGAATGAATCACTTCCCACCTCGGTGTGTAATATACTACTGAAATCAGTTTCTTGCAATGGTCAGTTTTGCATTTCTAGTTCCAATAACATCTATATCAGGTTCATTTTAAAATGCTTGAAACGATTCAACACCATTTTTTTCGAAGCTCTGGTTACAAAATGAACATAAACCTAATATACATATTCTACCGACTACCGACATTCATGCTCCAGATTCAGGATGACATCACTTTCAAATTGAAGAGCACTGGGCTTATGTTTACTCGTTGAACTCCTAACAGGGTCAATCAATTCTCCAAACATCCTCTCTTACATAGGGCTGAAGGTTAGCTCCTTCTCTACCATATCAAGGGATAATTTTCATTAAAGATCTCATAATCCCAGTTATGGACTTCATTGCCCTCTCACCTGAATTGTTCCTTGTGTGAATAACTTCGAATTTGATTATTATTACATTGATTTTCCAGTCTTCAGGAGGCAAGTGTCAAACTACTCCATCAGTATTGTTCCATTATGGCTTTGCATCCACTCTCCATGACCAGTTTTGTAGATCGTTTCATTCTAGTCACTGTTCAACAGTCATCATTTTGTAGTCGATGGATTCTCTCTTCGTAGATTTTTTAGGTTCTTTTCTACCAAAATCTGAAAAAAAATAGAATTAATATTGGAATCTATACCAGTGTGGAAGGGCAGATTTTCAGGTTTCCCCGATAAGTTGCTACGATAATACAAAATCAGTTCCTTCCATTGGTCAGCAACTTTTCGTATGACTCAAATTTGCCTATCAAGAAAATACAAGAAATAATATTTATCAAAATACTCGTCGTTGTCGTTTCCGAAACCAAATCCGCCTCCGTTTTCTAAACTCTCACAAATATTTTCTTCTACTATCGTTTTTGGGTTAGTTTTTGTTAATGTCGGAAATTTGAGTTTACCATATGTCTTTCAATAGTGGCAGCCAGGCGGGATACATATCAACCGAGTTGTTTGAGTGCACGCATCCGCAGACAGCTTGATGAAAGCAAATAAACGTTGAGATTGGAACCTTTGGTGTAACAGTTGAAAATTTTCCTAGCGATCAATCATCCTAACATCAAACTGATACAGTATCAATTTTCTTCTCCTGAAGATGCCAACCTTGTTAGCGAAACGGGCGTCGAGTGCAAAAAATATCAGTTTGGTGTTAGGGTAATTGATCTCTAGGAAAAGTTTCAATGAAGAAAGCAGATTTCTTCAACTTTCGACTCCTGATATTGCTCTTATTGCCATCATTTGAGTGTCAATTCATTGAACTGAATGATCTTATCTGATAATTTAGAATTACCAATTTCAATTATTTCTTATAATATTCTTTGGATGTCCATATTCCTTCGATATTGATTGATTTTATAATATCAACCCCTCCACCAACGTATTCTTAAGAATCGCACACTATTTTTAACTGAAATTTCAGTATACCTCTTTTTATATGGATCGTTCCTAGCTTTCATTCTTGAAAGACATATATGTCAAATCTAAAAATTTTGACATTGACAGAAAAGGATTCATAGAAGAGAATATTTGTGGAAGAGAAAACGAAATCGAAACGTCCAAGGTAAGTATTTTGATGGAATTTTGTCCCGAACATTATTTCCTCGAATCTTTATTGCAGTCACATTGAAATCAGATTTTATTTTGGTTTAGTTATTGTTCAATTAATATGGAAGTGAAAAATTAGTAATGGAAACTCAAACTCCCAAAAGGCGTCAACTACTGGACGAAAAGAAATGTCACGTCAGAAGACAAAAAATGACAGCATATTTTGGTCAAGTCTCGATTTTAGGTTGGCAGAGATCAAAGGAGTGAAAGCTGCAAGATATTCATCATAGATTCGTGTTGTAAATACACACAGCAGTTGATAATATCCCAAAATAAAATCATTCACGTCTATATCATAATAATGCATACAAAATATTATATTATTGAGGTTCACCTAAATATAGAATGTTTTTGTTCGTTCGCATCGCTTGGGACACGAAAAATCACATTACCGGGTGTATTTCCAATACTGTTTCTCCACTTCGGTACAGTACAATATTTGTAAAAAGGTTCGTTAGCTCCTTCTATGATCTATATACTTGGCAATTGAAGGTGACAATATGTTTGAGTAACTGTCATGCTCAAAATAAACAACCACGAGACATGTCCTTAAAGATGCCTTTCAACATGGAGGTGTTTCAACTATTCAAGTTTATTCGATATTTTAAATTTCACTTTGAACAATAATTTGAATATTTTCATACCTTTTTATATTTTTTCTTCGTTATAAAGATGCAAATAAAATTTGAGACATTGCAATGTTCACTATTGACCGTTTATCATCATTCATTCAGGTATAATTTCTTGTTTATTTTTCACTCGAGTCGAAAAATAGTTCTTAGGAAGGAAAATGCTTGAATATTGGTGATTATTCGGCTTATTAATAAAAAAATGAACTTATCTCTGCTTGCTATATGCTCAATATCGATTATTTACGAAAGTTGTTTTTATTAACGTCACAAGTCCGATATGTATGGGTATCGGCCGTGTGTCGTTCAAGACTTCTCGTAATCGCACTAAAAGATTACAATTCGATTCCTAGGAAAGAACAAACCACGTACCTAGTTATTCTACGGAAAAATCCCAACATCGTGTTTTCATGGAACAGCTCAACAATATCACAATAATATCATTAACAACGTCAGTTTTTTTGTGTTCGCTTTAACAACGACCATAGGTGCCATCAATAATAATAATAATATTGAATGCGTTTATTGAGAGCAAAGAGTAACTAATTTCTATTTGCATTTGTTTTTCATTTTTTTTTATTTTTTTTTTCAACTGAAGCTAGCTTTGCTTATCAAAAGGCCGAGTTCAGAATCCCTGTGAAGACAGGATTCTGCTCTTCCAATCCAAGAAGAACAAATCGAGGAACAGAATCAAATTCCCTCAGAAATTTTTGGAGAATTATGTGCTCGAGAGCGATATTGTAAAGATTATGAAATTTTTTCTTAACAGTCGCCGGCCGTTGAAAAATCTTACCGGGAAGAGGGTGTTAACATTACCTTTTTAATTGTCATCTGAATACCGTTGAATCAAGATAACAGTATGGGATTACGAAAATAACTATAACGGTCCGAGGCCGTTATGACAGCCACCACAGTAGAACAATTAGCGTAGTCATCAGTATTTGAGGACTGGGAGCGATGAAATACGAACCTTCTCTCGACGCCAGTCAATAAAGATCGCCGAGCATTCATCGATGACAGACTCAACTCGATTCCGTGATTCGCGTCGACACGAAATATCCGGATGATCCGGAGAAACTTTCGGATCGTTTTCAACGGTGCACGCCGAGATCTGGAGATACTTTGAATTTACGTTCGACAGTCATACACTTCGGGATGGCGAAAGAGCAAATAGGATGAGAGACGCTGATGGGAATTTGTAGTGAGCTCGAGTTTGCCAATAAGTTGCTATGAATGGTTACCGTCGTCTGAGGGTTAACTTGTTAAGAGTAGAAGTGTCGTAGCTGCAGGAAAGGAATATGGAAGATTCCTTTTCAATAGTTTCTTAGATACCTGACCTACCACAATCTGAGAAGAATGAGAATTAATATTGGAATCTATACGAGTGTAGAAGGGCAGATTTTTGATCTACTCCGATAAGTTGCTGCCATAATTGAAAAATAGTTCCTTCTGAATCGAACTTTTTATATTACTTAGCAATTTTTCGAATATCTCAAATTTGCCTGTGAAAAAAATACAAGAAATAATATTTATCAAAATGTTCATCGTTCAGAAATTTCTGACATTTACAAAAAACGAACATAAAAAAACTAGAAGATAATATTTGTGATTTTTTTTTAACGGAAGCGGATTTTGTTTCCGAAACGTCAACGATGAGTATTATGATAAATATTAGTATTTTTTTGATATGCCAATTTGAGATATACGAAAAGTTGCTGACTGATTGAACGGGTTCAATTCAAAAAGAAATATTTTTAAATAATCGGTTATAATTGCACGAATAAAAATTACCGATAATTATGCAAGAAAGCAAGATATCTAAAAATTGGATTTATATTCTGGCGAAAGTGCTCTTTTACAAAATATGAAGATAACCGAATGCAATTTGTATGCTTGAATGCAAAATCATCTGGTCATTTTTATGCACGAATGTAATCCATTGGAATATTTCACGAATAAAGAAATTCTCAAGGAAATGTTATTTTTTGTTCATTTATACTTTCCTCTATAGATTGTATGGAGTACTCACCAAAACGCGAAATATTTTTCTATTTTTGAATTCTATCCGCCATTCATTTGTGTTGTTTACTGGCGTCTAGCGATACGGTTTCGAATGTGTTGTTATGGTGACTTGATACAATGCAATAACCGCTGTAAGTTTTCGATAATTGCATTGCTCCAATGGGACATTTTATATATGAGGGAAATATTCGCATCACATTATAGGGGTAAATAGAAAGTCTGTTTTTCTACACTTGTACAGATCCCAACAAATTATAATTTTTTCAGATCGTGATGGGTTGGGAATATAAAAAACTACAAGAAAGAATCCATTTACCACAAAATAATGGCATTCAAACAGTACTAGGAATATTCCTGTTTCTTTATAGGGAAACTGTTGTACTTACCATGATGATAATAATAGTTCATTCCCCATTTGACAACTGACAATTGTATAATAGGGTTCGTCTGAAGATGCAGACTAAAAACAGAATGAAGATAACTACTGAACACTAGGACGAGAAAACAAACTGAGCAAGAGCACCGACATAGATGGAAAGTCAGTTTCGGAAAAATTCATATATTTATGGAATAGAAACATTCGGTCACCAAAAATATTTCCAAGTGTATTCTGAAACTTCAAATTGTTTTGGAACATTTGATGACTTTCAGTAAGAACAGTCGAGGAGCCATAGCTCTACATGAATCATAATGTTATTGTCTACTGAGTGGAAAATGAATTTTTTTTTGACGTGTGTCGTATCTATGAAAAAAATAATTTCAGATAAATCACTATAATCTTTATATACTTATATAAAAATAAGTCGTTATACTATTCATAACTCTATCCTGTTTTACCATAGATTCCATCCCTAAGGGGGTGATAAAAGAGTCAAAGTTTGTATGGAACAACGTGATTCCTAGGTCTAATTTACTCTCATATTTTGCATCAACAACGTATTTCATCGAAAAATAAATCGCCTAACGGGGTTAAAAAGGAGTAGAAAGATATATTGGGGGTGAATCAACACACAGCCTAAAGCGCTGATCGTAAAGATCTGAACTTGGTGGTTACAGCTTATCCAATCCATCTTGGCACAGAATAATAACGCATCTGCCCAGCAATCTCTGTGAAGTAAACTAAGATAAAAACACCTATTATATGTGTTCACAGCGTTGAAATTTATTCCTAGGTGTTTTTTCTTTCGTCATGGTCTTCTCTAGCAGTGTGCAACTCAAAAAGTATCCTCCAAAATGGATTGGATAAGCTGTAATGACAAAGGGCTTTCCGAAATTTTATACAAAATCTTGGTCAAAAGTTGTATGGGACAACGTGATTTCTAGGTCCAATGTACTCCAAAGATTGCAGAAATATTCTTCAGCATGATTGATGGAAAATATGTTTCGTATTTTATGGAAATTCATTGTTCAACGGGATGAAAAAAAGGGGTTTATACTCTACATTATAACATTTTCGACTTCTTTCACGCTCTTTCGAGTGCGCCCCCCAGAAGGTCGATCTGTGATGAACCTGATAAAATTTAGTATTAAGAACTACAAAATATCGCCCAACAAAGTGGGCCCGGGTCATCTAGTTTTTGTATGAATACAAGGGGAACTTGAAAATAATCAATGACTATATCGTTAAAATTCCTAGACTGTCAAAGTAACTCCTACAAATGAATTGTTCGAAAGATGATTTAAAAATGGCTCTCATTGCATCTCTGCATCCGTTATTTTATAAACAACCACATCTGTCTGTATTGAAAGCAACAACCAGTTTTTTAATTGACATGTCAATTTTATGTCATTGTTCAATTCTTTTGTTGGATACTTTAGGCATTTTCTGTAATTGGGTCAAATTATCTGTTGGAAATAAACATCTATCTGTCTATCTCTTCCGTAATGAGTGAAATGTAAAGAAATTTATGTGAAATTATTATAAAACCTGAAGGAGAGTTGTCTTTTTCACTATGGAAAAATTATTTCATTTATTTTATACTAGGCATCGATTATGAAGTTATCTAGTAAGATAGTAGGAGACTCATTTTAAAAAAAAAGTTTGAGCAATAAACCTCGTAATACTTCTCATGTTCGATGCATATGTGGATAAATTGGCAGATTTTTGGGTTGAACCTTGGAAAACTAATATGTGAGATACCAACTCTCCCAGGTTTTCAGTTTGTAATATCTGAATGTTGCATGCATTCTGTCAATACCTCCAAATCGACAGATAATAAAAGACTCCGAATATATTATGAATTTCCGAGATCGATTTCCCGTCAATAGCACGTTCCATTCATCCCGGAATTACAGAAAAACACTAATGGAAATTGTAATTTTTATATTCATATTCATCGAACGGCACGAGGAGAAAAAAAACAATAAATCCCGGCGTCGAAAATTACAAAAGCAATCATCGCTGTCAACGGGCGATACGACAATAACAATGGAACGGCGTTTTTCACAAATTCGATTAAATATTACAATTTCTTTACGCTATCAATCAGCGCCGTGTCAGAGACCGCTGAAAAAACAATTAATTTGAATTATTCGCCGTGTTCGGCGAGAGGCTTCGTTTTTTTTTCACCGAATTTATGTTTTCATTTAACGCTTCAGATGGGTCTTCGGACGCGTCGTTTCTTTTTGTTCGCTACGTCGTTTGTTATTCGGTCGTCAATGACGATGAAACAAAAAACGTATTGCCGGTACCATTATTTACGTGGATAACGAGATGAAAAACCAAAAATAGTCCGGTCAATATAGACATTCCTCGAGACATTCAAAGGTACATCAATCAACATCCAGCTGAAGGTGAATGAAATTGTTCAAAACATAATAATAAACAACATTTCAAAATTCCCAATCATTCCAGTACTTGAAAAAAATAATACTCGAAGTCAAAAGTCAAAAACATGGTATATGCGCGATTTTCTCGTAAGCGGTAAGTTTTATCAAAAAATAACCTCTAACCAAAATTGTAGGTCTCAAAATTATCTACAAGAAAGGTATGAATGAATACTTTTTTCTGAAAGCTCCCGTTTTGGAGATGAAACGATTAAAAAATTTGCAATCATCATAATATGCACACGTTTCCACGCCACCTCTGAGGTATTGTACTTTTATTTCATGTCTATGCCTTTGGCTTGACCTATCGGAGATTACCTACCGTATCTTTCACGCATATCTACCCAAAGTTGTCAATTTTAATCCGCAATCGGGGCTCAGATAGGGAAAATCCCCCCTTGCGACTATGGTTTCCATGGTGCCGGGTAGCACGTACCGCTAAGGTCCGTGAGTCGTCAGTACGCTATTGTTTATCGAGTAGTGTGTATGTACCCAAACGTTGTTGTAACGTTCGAAGATTTGTGAAATCTTATTCAATGGTTAAATTGGTTTTTAATATTGAAAAGTTAAGAAAGAATTACCTGTGATTGTGAACCAGAAATAAAGGTAAGATATCAATGATATACGGTTTAGCTTTGTTTTAGGTTAGGTCGCGGGTCGCCAGCCGCAGCAGTGGGTATCACGGCTCGCGAGACGCAGCCGCAGACGAAACGGCTCGATAACCTCGAGACGCGGCCATGACCCGAGGCTCGAGCGCATGCGCAGTTCGGGACGAACTTGCGGCAGTTGTAATCGGCTCGAGGAGCCGGGACGGCTCGAGGAGCCGGGACGGCTCGTCCCGCGAGGCTCATCGGCTCCGGTTGAGACGCAGCCGCCTGTTAAAACTCCGTCGAGCAGCCTTACGGCTCAAGGAGTGTCTCCGCAGCCTTCAGGCTCGGAGTTTTGCTAAAACCAGCAGTAAACCTTGGGAAAGCAAGAGTGATTTTGTGTGTAACATGTTGTAACGTGCACAAACTTCTATTGCACCCGTTTGCAATCTCTCTCTTGCGGGCCAGCCAAAAGCTCTTCGCTAACATGGAATTTCCTTTTATATTACAGATGAACGTCCCAGAGTCCGCCTTCGTGACTATGGAGGAGTTGATAGAGGAAGCAGCTGAGACAGAGGAGCAGGACAGGATTTTGGACAGAATGAAACTGGCAGCAGAGGAATGGTTGCCAGATGGCTGGAGAAATTGGAAGGTAATGAACCTCTCCAAGGAAGAGATTTTTGGGGATGAGCTAGATCCTCAAGTGCTCAACAAACTAAGATTTGCCCTGCCTACAGTGGCGATTGCTCAGGCTTTCAATCCCGTCATCCAGGAGCTACCGGAAAAGCAATATCGGGACTACAAGGTCGAGATGTTAAACTGGGCTTTCTGCAGAGCCTTGATCATGAGTCCCCCAGCGGTGGTTAACAAAATCAAGGGCTCAGTAAGTCAGGCAGAACTATTTCTGCACGCGTTGAAGCCACTGAAGTCACAATTTATTTCTCGCAAGCGTGCGGCAGAATTGTTAAGGCCTGAGGATGAATCTTCGGAGGAAGAGTCTGACCAGAATGACCTCGTTGAGGGTACCGCTGGTAAGAGAAAAGGCTCGACACTGGACAGACCAGCCAAAAGATCGAGGATTGGGAGATTAGAAGATAGAGTGGAGAACATGTTCCAAGTTTTGTTGGATAAGATTGAAAATAGGAACGCGGGAGACGAATCGAGTGATGGCAGTTCGGATGGCCCTGAGGACGAAAGTATATTGGATGATGAGCTGAATAGCGATCAGAACATTGATCCGAACGCCGGGTCAGCAACGTGGAAGGCACCAGATTTAATGCCGGCTCAAGAAAAGCAACCAGTTAGCTTGGAAGCTCTGGCTTTAGTCCCTCAGGTTAAGGAAAGTGCTCCGGCAATTCCGCCTCCTGCCCCGGAAATCAAGGCGCAAGGCTTGAACTGCCAAAAGCTGGGTACCTCAAACTGGAACAGAATAAGGTACAAGGATGTTCAGAAGAAGCTTCAGGCCTCGCCGGTATTTGACGCTCTCAAAGTGAATGGCCAATTGGAAAGTCTTGCACCTAAGTCCTTTGCCAATTCGATATTAGAAAAGGCAGATGAGATGGCAGGAACGATCACGCACGGCTTACTGAAACAGCGTCAGAAGTTCTCCGAGGGAATGCAGAAGATAGCACAAAAGTACCCTGAAGCCTTCAACGAGATCAGAGACACGTTTCTGGGTGACTCGGCTTTTAAAGAGGTCTCGGATGACTTACTGCACTACACGTGTGCTAGGCGGGCAGAACTGATTGAATTAAGGAGAAAATCATTCAAGCCCAAGGATCAATATCTAGCGACGAAGTTGGCGGAGATTCCTCCTTCTGAGTCTCACCTATTCGACGAGGAAGCGTTGTCAAAGTTCTTTGACCAGCGTGGTGGCTTTCAAAATGTATTTTACCAACGTCCCCAGAATTTCGTCCCAAGAGCCACAAAAGGGGGAAACTACCGTAGCTCTAAGCCCCAGCCACGCCGCGCCTTAGGTAACTCTGATCGGTCCCGGGAGCAGAAAAGCAACTCGCACAGGTCATCGTCATCAAACTCGTCTTCCTTTCGAAAAACAAGTACCAAGAACTCCAGAGGATCGCTCACAAAAACTAATTCGGGTGGCAGAGACAGGGCCAGAAGATTATGACTATCCATTTTGCGGGGGTCAGCTAAAGTACTTTGTAAGCAAGTGGAAACAAATGGGAGCTCCGGATTATATCTTAGAAATGCTAGAAGGCTAAAAAATTCCATTTATAAGGAAACCGGTTACAGTTCCATTTTCAAAGAAAAATATAAGAAGATTTGCGACCAAGGAATCTTGCCAGATGACCTTGGAGATAAAAAAAGCTTCTGGAATCAGGGGTGTTGGAAATAGCCAAATGGCCAACAGGGTTCATTTCTCCCGTGTTCCTGGTCCCAAAGTCAGGGGGGTCAATGAGACAGATCTTCAACTTGAAGCAGCTAAATCAATATCTACAGCCGCACAAATTTCGACTGGTCAATCAACGCCAAGTGCCCCGTTTCCTCAGAAGATACGACTACATGGTAAAGCTGGACATTTCCCAGGCTTACTTCCACGTGCCAATTACCAGGCGTCACCGGAGATACCTGTGCCTAGTATACAAGGGCCGAATCTACAACATGACGTGTCTCCCATTCGGCTTGGCAACAGCCCCTCTGGCCTTTGCAAGAATCAGCAACTGGTTGGCGAATCTTTTTCGTCAGTCGGGAATAAGAATTTTGGTATACTTGGACGACTTTCTCATCGTGCATCAGGATCCTCAGATTTTGCGGGAACATGTAAAGTGGATAATAGACTGTCTTCGCTATCTAGGTTTGGTAGTGAATCTAAAGAAGTCAATAACTACTCCAACAAGGAACCTGGAATTCCTGGGAGTCATCTGGGATACCGAGAGGAACCTGAAGATTCTTGCGGAGGAAAAGAAAGACCGGATCCTGAACGTCATCAACGGGATCTTGGCGGAGAACAGGTGGAATTGGCTGAAAGGAACGTCGCTGCTGGGCCAGCTCAACTTTGCGGCGATCGTAAATCCGCTGGGTCGTCTCTTTTCGAGGAACCTACAGAGAGCGAGCTTGGAGCTTCCAGAATACAATCCGAAGCAGAAAAAGGCAATCCCTTTAGCCGCAGTGAACGACTGTGTTTGGTGGGAGCAGAACATTCACCGGACGAGTCCGCTGTTCCAGAAGCACCCGACGATATTTTTGACAACAGATGCATCCGAAAAAGGTTGGGGATTTCATTTGAACGGCGAGATGAGAGCAGGTCTATGGTCACAGGAGCAGCAGCAGTGGCATGTGAACCGCAAGGAGCTTTTCACTGTGCTGTTAGCCTTAAGGGGGTTCGAGACGGAGCTTCGGGGCAAGTCAGTGATGCTACAGTCCGACAACAAAACTGTAGTAGCTTATATCAGGAAGCAAGGAGGGACCAGATCCAAAATTCTGCAGGAAGTAGTCAAGGAAATCTTGATTTTGAGTCACCAAGCCCAAATTCATCTGGTTCCCTTTTACCTGCCGGGAATATACAACTGTTGGGCGGACAGGTTATCACGGGGGTTGCCCCTTACGGACTGGCATCTGAAGAGCAATGCGACGCAGCTGGTGTTCAGCAAATGGGGAAAACCGCAGATAGATCTGTTTGCGACAAGTCGGTCGAAGGTAGTCGAAAAATATGTCACCCTGGAAGCGAGCGACAGCGATGCAGTCTTCATCAATGCGTTCAGCAGAGCTTGGGAGATGGATCTAGCTTGGGTGTTCCCTCCTCCTCCACTGATTCCAGAGGTTCTGCACCATTTGAACTCGGCGAAAGGGGTATTTCTGATTGTAGCGCCTCGGTGGAAAAGGACTTTCTGGCGGAGCGAATTGAAGAACAGGAGCTTGGCAGCCCCCCTCGAGCTACGGAGCCTGGAGCATTCGCTGGTGGACCTGACAACGGGAAGGCCCCCGCAGGATGTGAAAGACCTGTGTTTGGAGGTTTGGCGGATACGGGGTGGGCCGATCTAGTGGTTGGCTTAAGTAGTTCGGATATAGACCTGCTGTCATCGGCGTGGAGGAGCTCCACATGGAAAACTTACGGTTCGGCTTGGAGTCAGTGGACAAAATGGTGTGCCAAGAACCAAATGTCGCCTAGCCGACCAACGGGTCAGCAACTTGCAGCATACTTGGGGTACTTAGCTAACGAAAGAAAGCTAGGTTACCGAACTATTTTGACAAAGAAGTCAGTAGTAACCTCGATGGCTAGCCCGACAAGCGAGGATCGGTTGAGTGCTCACCCATTGGTAAGGTCGATGATTAAAGCCATTGGTAATCGAGAAGCAGCTAAGTTACCGGCGAAAACGAGCGTTTGGAATGTCGAAGTGTTAATCGATTGGCTGAAAAGTCACCCCCCTGTCCAAAACAGCCTGTTCCAGATCTCCAGACATACAGCGATTTTGCTGCTATTAGCTTCGGGAAGACGTATCCATGATCTTACTCTGCTGGCCATTGGAGTGAATGACTATGTGCCGCAGCGAGACTCTGTCACCTTCTGGCCGATTTTTGGGTCGAAAACTGACAGCATTCGGCATAGGCAGTCGGGTTGGAAGCTGTCAAAAGCTAAGCAGCGTGAGTTTGACCTGGTATTCTGGATAAAGCGGTTGATAGAGGTGTCAGCAGAGAAACGCAAAGCGGTTCCGGGCTTACTTAAGCTCTTTATTACGACGAGAGGCAGGGTTTCAGAAGCTTCAAAGGCGATAATCGCTGGCTGGATCAAGACTATCTTCAAAGATCTAAAAATCGACACAAGTCCTGGGTCGATTCGTTCAGCGGTGGCTTCGTACAGGTTTGAGCAGGGGATGGAGTTGGATGAAATCTTAAGGCGGGGTAATTGGCAAGGTGCAAAAAACTTCTTCAGGTACTACTGTAAGCAGGTGCAGAGACCTAAGTCAAAGTCCCAGAACCAAACAGTATTAAATGTGTTTGAACCAGTCATTTGAATTATTCATGTTAGTCAATTAGATACTCTATAAGGTTGTTTATTTTCTAATATTTTATCTTCGTTTATTTCTCAGATTTTGATTATCGTTTGTATAATGTTGTGTTGAATGATAAAGCAACTGAAAATAGTTTTCTGGTTTATTGTTAAGCAGCTAGGGTTAGAGGTAATTCTTTTCTGGGTCACAGTACGCTGTTGGTGCCGGCAGAAACTAAACACCTCTCCGATAGGTCAAGCCAAAGGCATAGACATGAAATATGAAACGTTTCCTACCCCGAAGGGAGGGAAACGGTTATTTCAGGTCTTGCCGAAGGCTTGACCTGAGCAAGTCCTTGCCGGCTTGGATCGGAGTAGGTACTGACGACTCACGGACCTTAGCGGTACGTGCTACCCGGCACCATGGAAACCATAGTCGCAAGGGGGGATTTTCCCTATCTGAGCCCCGATTGCGGATTAAAATTGACAACTTTGGGTAGATATGCGTGAAAGATACGGTAGGTAATCTCCGATAGGTCAAGCCTTCGGCAAGACCTGAAATAACCGTTTCCCTCCCTTCGGGGTAGGAAACGTTTCATATTTTTTCAACGTGGTTTTCCCACACGAGTGATAATTCTTTAACCACACATGTCAAATTGGAAGCAAGTTAAAATTTCACTCCATAAAATTTTACGTATGTTCAAAATTTGTTTTTAAATTTAACATGGCCATACACAATTACTCTACTGTCGTATAAATCAAGGGACTGTTTCATTTTACCTGATATTCTCATAGTTATTCTTATGTAGATTTTATATTTTGAGTGAAAGTTACAATCACCAATAGAAACATACTTTTACCTATAATGCACCTTCAGATATGTATATACGAGGCGTACTTACGCATATTATGACGATTGGAACTTCTTGAACCGTTATATCTTGAAAACTGTAGCTCTTCGGAAATTAGCAAAAAAAGGATTGATACTTTTTTTGTAGAAAGTTTCGTTCTGAGGTGATTTTTGATAAAATTTACCGTTTTTCACCTATGACCTTCTGTAATTTTTTTTGTAAGTACTGTTGGAAACTTTCAATTGTTGTTTTTCATCATGTTCTGAGCAATTTTATTCACCAAAGATTGAAGACTTTCACGGCCGGCAACTAATGAATTGTTAGGTGCTTCCGGGCTTCTGAGCCGTGGGCAACAGGTTTTAAGGCCTGACGTTTCGTCTGCATCTGCGGCAGACATTTTCAAAGGCGATGCGGCAATGGTCGAAGTATCCTTCTCTGCTGCGAGGCTTTGATCTGATGTGGTTCAGATGATGAGTCACTCTTTATCGAATCTGGGTTCGGACGGTCGATTGATCCTAATTGATTATTCGAAAGCGTTTTTTCTCTCATTGGGAAGGTTCGTGCATTTTGAACTGCTGGCATCCATGTTCTGTGAATGTTCAGGCTCTCTTCTTTGCGGTTGAAGTTGTTCTTATGTTTATGAATTTCTATGGCCTCCCTATAGATCCTGGGGTAATAGCTCCTACTTGTGTCCAGCACTTGCGTTCCGTCGAAGTCAATGTCATGACCTTCCAACAGAGCGTGTTCGGCTACCGCAGATTTTTGGGTTTGGCCATATCGACAACTTCTTTTGTGTTCGGTTAACCGCGTTTTTATGCTTCTTTTTGTGGTTCCGATATAGACTGAACCACAACCACAGTTGTGATGGACAAAAATGACTATAAGGATAAGGTAGTACAGCTGCTTGACCCCAACACGTATAATGTACTTGGACGAGATCCAACCACGAGCATCATGAGGAAAACAAACAAACTGATTCGTGACTCATCGATAGATCAAGATAAGAAAAAGGGATTACTGAAAACAGAAGCATTACCACCCAGGCTATATGGACTTCCCAAAATACACAAACCAGGGGTTCCGCTCAGGCCGATAGTTAGCGCTATAGGGTCTGCGACTTATGATATAGCTAAATACCTGACCTGCTACAACCAATGGTGGGAAACACTGAGTCTTTCGTTAGAGACTCTACACATTTTATCGGGAAAATAAAAGATCTGACATTAAACCCGAATGATATGCTGGTGAGCTTCGACGTGGTTTCCCTATTCACAAATGTTCCGATAGATGAAACTTTGAACCTGATCAGTACTTTTGTTCCTCCAGACATAACCGCCCTGTTCAAGCACTGTCTGACTTCAACATATTTTCAGTGGGATAGAAAGTTTTTCGAACAGAAAGAAGGGGTTGCTATGGGAAGCCCATTGAGCCCTGTGGTGGCAAATTTCTTTATGGAACATTTCGAAAAACAAGTTCTAGAGCGTTGGCCGGTCCGACCATCCTGTTGGCTGAGATATGTTGATGATACTTTCGTGATTTGGGGTCACGGAGAAGACGAGCTGAAGAAATTCCTGGATCATCTGAATTCCTGGAATCCAAAGATTCAATTCACGATGGAAACTGAGAAGGATAGAAGAATAGCTTTTCTGGATGTATGGATGGAAAGACGGGAGAATGGGAAACTAGGGCATAGAGTGTATAGAAAGCCCACTCACACAGATCGGTACCTCAACAAGAATTCCAACCATCACCCGAGGCAAAAGAGAGGAGTAATTAAAACCCTGGTAGAAAGAGCGAGACGCATTTCTGAGCCAGAATATTTCGAGGAAGAGATGCGTCATTTAGAAAACGCCTTTATATGTAATGGTTACCGCAGAGACGAAATTCACCGAGCCTTGCGACCCAGACAAGGAGTTTCAATGAATGGCCCCGAACCAGCCGTTAATGGACGGGCGTGTCTGCCTTATATTAACGGTGTGACGGACCGCATTGGAAGACTGTTAGAAAAACATGGGGTGCAGGCAATTTTCGAGCCCACGAGGAAAATCCAAGAAAGCCTCAGATCCGCAAAAGACCCACGGGATCCATTATCTACCTCAGGAGTGTACCGAATACCGTGCAGTTGTGGTTCAGTCTATATCGGAACCACAAAAAGAAGCATAA
This sequence comes from Zygogramma bicolorata, assembly GCA_032362365.1. Classification (NCBI taxonomy): domain Eukaryota; kingdom Metazoa; phylum Arthropoda; class Insecta; order Coleoptera; family Chrysomelidae; genus Zygogramma; species Zygogramma bicolorata. The sequence continues at coordinate 4,578,811 of JAVJAQ010005172.1, forward strand.
AAACGCGGTTAACCGAACACAAAAGATGTTGTCGATATGGCCAAACCCAAAAATCTGCGGTAGCCGAACACGCTCTGCTGGAAGGTCATGACATTGACTTCGACGGAACGCAAGTGCTGGACACAAGTAGGAGCTATTACCCCAGGATCTATAGGGAGGCCATAGAAATTCATAAACATAAGAACAACTTCAACCGCAAAGAAGAGAGCCTGAACATTCACAGAACATGGATGCCAGCAGTTCAAAATGCACGAACCCTCCCAATGAGAGAAAAAACGCTTTCTAATAATCAATTAGGATCAATCGACCGTCCGAACCCAGATTCGATAAAGAGTGACTCATCATCTGAACCACATCAGATCAAAGCCTCGCAGCAGAGAAGGATACTTCGACCATTGCCGCATCGCCTTTGAAAATGTCTGCCGCAGATGCAGACGAAACGTCAGGCCTTAAAACCTGTTGCCCACGGCTCAGAAGCCCGGAAGCACCTAACAATTCAATTTTATTCACCTTCAGCTGGATGTTAATTAATGTATCTTGACTTTTTTTGCCTAATTTGACCGGACTGAAAAAACTCACCGACACTTTAATCGACACCAGATAGATCGACGTTTGTTGTGACCGAGTGTCTCGCATCTCACGAGTCCTCCCGTTTGACTGAACAGTCCTGTCGAGGGTCAACATTCCCGAAACAAGTTTTTGTTACTCTCCACTCTGAATACCCGTTGTATTCACAAATAAACTCCCAACAAGCTTTTTTTATCATTTGGGTTTCAACTTGATATTGTCTATTGAATAAAAAAAGTATCGAGTATTATCAAGAAACCTCTTCTATCGCAAAACCCCCTGTGAGAGTTAGAGATATTTTGATTCTGTGAAAAGACACCTACCTACCAGAAGCGCACTCAACTCAATATCAAATCCCTCTTCCTCCATTTCAGTTCAGGACGAAACAGTAAATCAGAATACACGTGTATTCTAAAACAATAGCAGCCGCTTCCGAATTTTTTTTTTTTGAATAATGGGATATGTAACATTCGACCTGATAAATGTGATCTCATGACTACATTCAACGGCCCGAAAACTAAATTCAACGAATTTTCGTTTCGGATTTTTTGTAAAATTGAATTAAAAATAATATTTTTGGAAATTTACTGTTTAACAGTTAGTGGATTGGAACTGTGTCTTATTATATCCATGAAGCAAGTCATTGTTTTACTACTTGCTGTCTTCTAGTGTCTCGTTAATCATCGTAAATGAGAGATAACGTAGAAATTTGTTCTACCCCAGAAATTTTCGCACAAGCACGGTGTGATTACAGAGTACAGTACGCAACTCGAGGATAAGGCTAACTACGTGCATTCGCGAATTGCCGCACTCGGCTAACGCCTCGTGCCCACAATTCTCCGCTGGTTAAATAAAATATGTTCTATTTTCAATTGCTCTCGTTTCTATTTGTTCTTTTTCATGTACTTTTCAATTCACCCGATAAAATCGAAATAACTGCAAACACGAGGTGAATCAACCGATTCAATTTATAATCAATCCATTTCATTAAATACTATTAATTATAAATGCATCTTCGTCAATAACCGTTGTAATATAATTCAGCTCGAGGGTCGAATTCAATATTTTGGTTGTCGAATATAAACACATTTAATGAATGTTATCGAACAAACCGTGTGCACTATCGAAGTATGTTTGTAATGTATGGTAATTAAAACGATATTCAATATGATGAAAGGTATGTGCATTAATATTCCATGACTGCGTTAAGCATATAACGACCGGCATTCTCTGACCAAACAGAATAATTCATATTCGATAACGATATATTGGAATGGATTCATTTTGAGCTTTTCAACGAAGCTTTCGATCCGTCACCATATACCGAAAATTTCGATCGAAGTGTTACAATTGTGTATTGTCGAATATTTCCCTCATATATGAAATGTCCCATAAGAGCAATGCAATTATCGAAAACTTACAGCAGTAATTGCATTGTATCAAGTCACCATAACAACACATTTGAAACCGTATCGCTAGACGTCAGTAAACAACACAAATAAATGTCAGATAGACTTCAAAAATAGAAAAACATTTCGCGTTTTGGTGAGTGCTCCATACAATCTATAGAGGAAAGTACAAATGAACAAAAAATAACATTTCCTTGAGAATTTCTTTATTCGTGAAATATTCCAATGAATTACATTCGTGCATAAAAATGACCAGATTATTTTGCATTCAAGCGTGATATCTTATACAAATTGCATTCGGTTATTTTCATGTTTTGTAAAAGAGCCCTCGTCGTACGGACTCGGGCACTTTCGCCAAAATATGAAAATAAACTTGCAATTTTTAGATATCACCCTTTCTTGCAAAATTATCGGTAATTTTTATGCAGTCATGCAATCATAACCGAAAATACATTTCTTTTACTCCAACGCGTGATTATACTTATTTCTAGATTTCGAATTTACTAAACGGATAAGTAGGCGATTCCAGTCAACTGAATCGTAATTATTTCATATGCAAACAAGGTAGGATATGAATTCCACCAATAACAAATAACAAAATACTTGGTTACTAGGGAAAACCTTGTAGGAATGTCACAATTCTGACCTGTCTAGCTACAAACACAAATTCCAAGTTGTTTCATTTGAGCATAAATAAATGTACTTACATCTGAAATATTCTCCAGTTCATTAAGTCAAGTTTGAATGATCACAAATGATGTTTTTTTTGTGGAATTGAAGGACCTATATTTATTCTTCACATCAATAATCATCAACTGAAGTCATACAGTCCAAGTTGCCTAGTTGGTTAAGGCGTACACCCTTTGAGACAGCCAACTTTATAGTTATTGCTTCGAGTCCCACCAAAACTGATTTTTTTTGTAGTTTTACAATCTGACATTACTAATTCAATTTGTATTGTTCGATATTGAATTAAGTGAAGTTTCTTTCCTTTGAGTTTTTCAGAAATATCGAGAGTATACACTATATCTAACATTGACTATCAATAAGATACTTGGAAGAGAGTTCTGGAGTATTCACCTGGAAGAAGAAAAAATCAATTATATAACTTCGTCATCGTGCGATATGGCCACCATATCCACTCTTGTTGTACAATGGTAGCTTGTAATAGACCTTTTGTCACCAGAAATTATCTGGCGTGTTTCTATAATCACTTCATCATTTCTTATCAGAGATTTTGCGTCCATATATTCCGATAAATTGACTTCTACCCTTCTTTCATTTCCATAAGCGCCAATTTTTCTGAACTACTGAGATTTTCCCAAAGAAAAATATTGAGTTTCTTTCGAAAGAACCATTAACTATTTCTGTTTATAAAACGAATGCGGGATTTTATGAGCAGAATTCCCATCTCTCGTGACTCCGAAGTCATTCGAACTTTTTGTAATCCATTTTTATTTTGGCACAACCAGAATTTAAAAATTTCCAAGCACATTTCCATCGAACGAAATGTCCGCCCTGCGAAAAGTAATTTTCGTTATGAATTTCATAATTAATATAGCTGTGAAAGAAACGATCGAGTTGCCAAGGCAAAGACACATAATTTGACTTCATCCATGAGGCTGAAATTCAATTTCGATAATATTGAGTTACGTCGATCGAAAAATTCGAGAGGTAATCGAGGAGGTAATCAAGAGAAGTCAATGTAACTCAGCTCCGGTAACAAAAATATTACATAAGACTTTATATAAATACAGGGTAAAATGAAATGTATTTCATTTGGTATCATTCGAAAAAATTTCTTTTTTACAATATTCTTTGAGGTTGGGAAGTGATCAATCGTTCACTCAGAAGAAGACGAGGTGGGCTGTACTTTTCCCGACCCCTCTAGAAATTTTGCAAACTCATCGTTTTTTGGTTGGCTGGTTACTGAGTTAATGGCTGCGCCATTGGACATATACCCAACGTCAAGTGAAAATTCTTTAAGTCGTAGGAACGAGTGCGCTAACCAAGCGCGTCTGGGATGTCTCATACTCGCTCCCGTTATTGCTTTGCAAGTAAAACAATCTAATGGGCATCAATGACTTCGCCAAATCCGTTGGCATCAGGCCTGGTTACCGGCGTAGGGAGCCAACGATCCTCTTCTTCTTCTTCTTCAGTTTCTTCTTCTGATATAACTAAATGCTTTTATTTTCTCATTCTGCTTCTTTGTCTAAGTAATTTTGTTTCCTTCATCCTAATCTTCTTCTTATTATAGAGACAACCTTACATGTATACCACGTGTTCCTTGGAGGTTATAATAACTTTCAAGTAATATAAAACTTTGCTATGCACGGTCTCGTAACGGCAGGTACACTAACAAACACAAATACACGTGAAACAGGTTTCGACCATTAACTAAACAGCCATAGTGGCTTCAATTAGTGTGGAATCGCACCTCTTGGCACAGACGTCCGTACACGGCTGCGATTTGCACCGAACTTCTAATCGTATTTCATTCAAAACGTCATTGTGCTCATTTAGATTTGTGAGTGTTTATATCCCCGCTATCATGTGAACACCAACGGAGCTATACAAAACAAGCAAACCCTGGAACGATATTATTGCTACCACAAACTATCTAACAAAAAAGATGTAGGTACTTTTCTCATTATTACCTGAATACTCAGTAGTTTTCAAAAATAAAAAGTTACCTTTCCATCAGTCATTTTCAAGAACCAAATCCGTTGCGCTGTCGCACATCAGGGTCAGTCCACTTTCTTTGTTCAGAATGCCGCCAATATCTCAGTGGGTAATCCAAACATTGCGGCTTTGCAGCAATCCTCGTGACACAGCAGAGATTCTTGAAATAATATCGGTATGCCAAACGCATTCATCGGCCTCGACTTAGCAATCTTCTACAGTCGTCCAGGAATGTTAAGGTTTTCCGACCTGGTAAAAATATACTATTGTTTTTCCAGCATACCTTGTATAAACACGCATTGGTGTGTTAGTATCAATGAAGAATTTGATTAATTGTTTATCTCTAGACCTTACTCCGCACCTGGAAAGAGTTGTAAGCTTCCCGCTAACATGATATTGAGTTGTCAAATTTAAATTTTTCCAAAGAGTAAAGAGCAAGAGTGGGAGTGCAAAGATATTTTGTTCAAATTGGTCGTTTCTAGAATATTTTTTATTTTTCCTTGAAAAATCAGGATTCAGCTATATGATTAATTGTAGTTTAATAAAAAATGAATTACTCTATCTATACTTGCGGATATAGATATACTTTTCCATTGTTGTCGATAAAGTGTACCTTAGTCTACTCTTTTGAGTTGATAAAAACTCACTCTAACATGTGCTATAGAAGAAATTGATCTTACTTATTTTTTTTAGTACAGTCGCTATATCTATTTTTCCCTCCAATTCCAAAGAACTCTGCTGTTTTTTCAAATGGAAGTATGTCTAAATCTTGAAGGAGACCGCAAAACAAGCAAAGCCGAAATAAACCAGAACACATCTGATTTTAAAAATGTCGAATACTTTTCGGCTTTTCATGTTCACCCGGTACAACCGCCTGAAGTGCATTAGTCGCGTTTGTTTCCCGCTGAAAATCATTCCACACAATACCAAAAATATATAACAATGCATTCACCGAATTCAATGACGTCAAAATATTGCCGTGAAATAGATTTGCTTTCAAATCCAATCCAATAAGTGACGCTTTTGTTTTTATCATGGGGTTGTTCATATTCACATTTTATATAATTCGAATTGCATTCAATACAACTATTCATGAGAATATTGGCATAAAAATATCGGATTTTCAGAGTTATCGGAATGACGGTGCAATAATATAAAAAGGGTAGATTGACTGTTTGGCGGTGAAATACGTTCAAATATACTGGATTCATTCATCAATAACCTGAATAAACTTCAAATCAATTTCGCAGTTGCCTGACAAAAGCATGAAAGAATAGTTATTTGTGTACCGAGGCCGCAAAATACTGTTTTCTCCGATTGACAGCAAGTATTAATTTTGCAGACACATGTCAATCAGCAAAGTATTACTTTTCCTGGATAGACAGCAAAGTTATACTTTGTTGATTCGTTCGTTCTCGTGCGATATTGCCAACATATCCACTCTAGAAACTTTTTCTAGAGATCAATTACCCTAACACCAAACTGATATTTGTCCTACGACCACATGCGAAAATGACATGTTACAATTATTTGCAAATAATTGAATTAATTACCTTATTAGGACAACTCTACTTGTGAAACACCCTATAGATAGTTCCAATCGAACCGACAGCCGACTCGTGAGTTTTTTTTATAAGAAAACATTCCTTTTTACCATCCATCCGCTCGGTGGCATTCACGAGAGAAACTGAAAGATAACGTTCGGAAGAGTTGATTTTAGGCAAATTCTGGTTTTCTAATGTGAAATTACGTCTTTTGACGGATATAAACCTGCTGTGCCTTGTTGTGATATTATATTTGAGTAAATCTGCTGTGGAGCGATCTTGCAATATCCTTATTATCGATTGAGATGAATTATCGAATTGATTATTTCTTCCGGACCGTTTAAAAACATCTCCGGCAATGTTAGGGCAGTCGAGCATTGGGAGGTAAGCGTTAATTTGGTCTCTTCAGATTTTCTTCTGGCGCGGTTGTATCGTGAAATTATTTATTTACGAAAATACCTTTTTTTTAGATGTTTTTTTTTGATATGGTAAATGGAAATTTCGCCTGAACGGTGCTATCTTTGAGAACGAAGCGAAGTGGATGGGGTCAGACCTTTTTGAACCTTATTGCCGAGTACGTAGCGACTAAACCGCAAATTTCCGAAATCATCTGGAAGGTGGTATTCCTATTTCGACCGTATGGACGTGGAATTAGGAAATTTTCATGAATTTGTTGAGTATCGAGCTATAGGAGTCTACACAGCACTGGCAGCTAGATAAGTACCCATAGAAAATTTATTTGTGGTGTTATTTTAGCGGCATTCTGGCATTATTGTTTTACGAAAGCAATGAACTTCACTGAATAGGTGTTCACGAATAGTTTGTCTTTTTCATTGTATAAGCGTTTCTTAGGTAGTGTAAAAGTGAATGATAAATCTGTTGAACAAGCATATTTTTGGGGGAGGCGAACGTTCAACGGTTTTATTTTTGTCCCTGTCGTTTTTTTTTATATTTACATTAATATTTCGCTCTGATAGAAACTTAAGCGGTAAAATTTATCTGTAGGGTAATTCTATACATGACATCTTTCGCGAATCTGGATTGTTTAGTGGTTTCGTTTCAGGTTTAGGCTAGTCGGTGCACAAGAAACTACTTGGCGCCCTTATACTTTTTTTTATACATACTTATTTATACTTATCTGTCGAATTTAACCCGCGGCCCTAACGAGCAAGCACATCACTTGCCGTACAGAAAAAAGACAGATGTGATATTTTGAATATTATTATTTTTGTAATAAATTTCTCTGAAAGATAGATATTTTTTTTTCAATTTGGATTTTATGTAATAGACAAAGAGCACACTATTTAGTTACTTCGAAAATGACAAATATCACCCTAGAGATGAAAAATAAAATATTACTCTAGAGTGATATGTGTATCTATAGTTATATGTATTGCATAATGGAATTGAAGTGTGCTTTTAAATTAATATTGCAAAAACGTCAGATAAACTTTAGAAGTGAAAGTTTTGCATATGCATCATTCTTATCATATACAAAACCGTAAAAATAGTATCTAAAATTCCATAAAACATGGATGCAGAGATTAATAGTGATGATCAATGTACTCCACCTGTAATTGAAGAGGCCACAAAATTAACGTCACTAAATTTACTGCCCGAAAAGTCCGAAAGAAGGTACGAATACGCTTACGATCAATTTATTTTATGGCAAAGAAATAAGGAAATGAGAAGCTCCTTTTCTGAAAACATTTTGCTTGCATACATGGGTAAACTTTCCAAGAGAATCCAATGCTCAACATTATGGACTATGTTGCGTACCACTTTACCAATTCCCCACAATGTAGATATCTCCGAATATAGTGAACTTAAGGCATTTTCAAAAAGGAAAAGTGACGTATATAAACCGAAAAAAGCTAAAATTTTGACGCAACAGGAAATTTGTGAATTTATAAATGAAGCTTCCGATGAGATTCATTTACTTACAAAGGTAAGTCATTGGTATTGAAACAAAGTCTAAACATTTATTTAATTACGTTTTTTTCAGGTTGTGTTGGTTATGGGTATATTTGGTGCATGTCGCAAGCAAGAACTCACCCAGTTATGTTTAAATAACATTGAAGATTTGGGGACTGCGGCTGTCATTCAAATTAATACAAAAAATAAATGCTGTCGCAAGTTCACTATTACTGGAAACTTTTATATTATATATAAAAAATATGCCAATCTGAGACCGCCAACTATCGAAACACGCTTTTTTCTTAATCATAGAGACCAAAAATGCACAAAACAAGTAGTGGGCATTAACAAAATTGGAAATGTACCTAGAGTAGTGGCAAAATTTTTAAATCCAAAGGATCCTGAAAATTTCGCCGTTCTTCTGCTACTATATTAGTAGATGCAGGAGGAGATCTGACTTCTCTGAAAAGACATGGGGGTTGGAAATCGTCCAAAGTCGTAGAAGAATATATTGACGATTCTGCCACTAACAGGTTAAATATTGCCAATTAAATTATGGGTGCCATCAGCGGTACTTCGAAAGCCATCACTCCGCTTCTTCGAGAAACTGACATGGAATCTACTACTGTACATAGTGTACAAATAACAGAGAGAAATCTGTCTAACTCCTCAATGCAAAGTCCATTACAATTTACTAATCGTAATAATAATTATAATAATATTACTTTTAATTTCTACAATTCTAATCAGTAATCTTGTCCAATTATTACTTTTCTTTGTAAAATTTTCAAATTCTACAAATAAAGTGGAAATTTATTGATTTTTTTGCAATTTATCATTATTCTGTGGTCGTAGGAAAAATAGTGTACCTACCTACATTACTTGTGTGGAAAGTGTCATTTCACACTCGTGGGATTGTCACACTCATGTGAAATGGGTCACTTTACACACGAGTAACGTAATATACTATTTTCACTCGACGCGCGTTTCGCTAACAAGGTTAGAATCTTCAGAAGAAGAAAATTGATACTAAAGCTAGGGTAAGTTCTTTATATTCCTAAAGTTTTTTAGTCCGATATGGACTTGGTTTGTTAACGTTAATTATTCTAATTAATTTCTCGAAAATGAACTAGTGCAGTCACTATGTGCAAGGTCCGTCATCTGTTATTATTGATTATTCTGATTTTTTGTCACCATTCATACTGTTTTTACATTTTGCTATTTCTAGGCTCTCACATGCATCGAGTAGTCTTGTGTCATGCACATGCTTGATCAGTTCAAGAATGCTTTCATCAATTTTGTGGTTATTGTCTAGAGCGTGTTGAAAGACACTGGATTTTTCCACCCTTCCGTATTTCATGTGTGCAAAATGCTCTTTGAAACGGTTTGTAATGGGTCATAGACTCTGGCATATGTATTCGTTGTTTGTTTCGTACTTTTTTGGGTTTGTAACCTACCACAATCTGAAAAAATAAGAACTAATTTTGGAATCTATACAAGTGTAGAAGGGCAGATTTTCAATCTACCCCGAAAAGTTGCTGCGTCTATTGAAAAACAGTTCTTTCTGGATAGAACAAGTCTAATTAGTCAGCAACTTCTCGTATAACTCAAATTTTGTCTATCAAAAAATAATAAGAACTGATATATATGAAAATACTTATCTGTTAACGTTTTGGAAACTAAATCTGTTTCTGTTCTCAAAACTTCTAGGCGAATTCCTTTTCAAGTGCAAATACCTGGTAAAGATAGTTTCCGAAACGTTAACAGATAAGTATTTTCATATATATTAGTTCTTATTATTATTTTGATATGCAAAATTTGGGATATACGAGAAGTTGCTAACTAATTCGACTTGCTCTATCCAGAAAGAATTGTTTTTCAATAGACGCAGCAACTTTTCGGGGTAGATTGAAAAACTGCCCTTCTACACTTGTATAGAATCCAATATTAATTCTTATTTTTTCAGATTGTGGTAGGTTATAAACCCAAAAAACTACGAAACAAATATCGATTCACCACAAAAAAATGACGTTCAAACAATATTTGTTGTTGTTATCTTGACAAATGATTCCGTAAATTCCCGACTTCTCTGAGTTTTCTGAATGATCTTCTGGGTTACCAAGAAGCTGTTGTGATTTGTAGAAGTTTCATATGCAACTTTCATATTCACTTCATCAAATATCTGTTGAAATCCTTGTAGTGAATTGAGGTTCATATGGGATTACTATAAACTTTTCATTTCTCTCATATTTTTAATGAGTCGAAGTGTTTCCCTAAATTTACATTTTCTAATTATCTTATCAACTATCCCTCGGTTTAAAAGAAATAGCAAAATGTAAAAAGAGCATGAATGGTGACAAGGGACCTATCCCTTTCAGCCCGCTTTTCACTTCATTGTTGAGAAAGTAATCAGAATAATCAATAACAGCAGATGACGGACCAACAAACTTTGCAGATACTGACTGCACTAGTTCGTTATCGAAAATTAATTGAAATAATTAACAGTAATAAACAAAATCCATATCAGACCAAAAACTTTAGGTATATAAACAACTAACCCTAGCCTTAGATTTAGTATCAATTTTCTTCTCCTGAAGATGCTAACCTTGTAATCAAAACCCGTGTCGAGTGTGCAAAAATAGCAGTTTGGTGTTATGGTATTTGATCTCTAGAAGTTACAAGTTTCAAACCAAAAGTTCCAATTTCATTGTTTATATCCACTGTAGTGGATAACGGCCACAAAATATTATTCTACGGTCTCTGTTGCGACTGCAAAATACTTGTGTCGTGTCCGGTTGCACGAAAAAAAAAAATTGATATGCCTCCTACAAGTGTAAGAGGCAGACCCCTAATCTATCCCGAAAAGGTCCCCCCAATTGATCTCTCCAAAAAGTTTCCAAATATCAATACTTGAATATTAATCGCCGCATTTCCTGTGAATCCAATGTTCACGTATTTCTGTCTCAAAAAGCTTTCCACCCGATATATTTTCCCTCCCTCCAGCCGCGTTCGGTGCTTATCTGAAATGTGGCACCCCTTCCAGCGAAGTCGAAGTGTCAGGAGTAGGTACGTCAACAACTCGTGCGGTTTTGTTTTTGTTGTTGGAGTTGTTTCGACGTTATGGGGTTATTGAATTAAATGCAGCTGCTCGAATCAAGCGTTCCGGGCGAGGAAAATTAAAACAATTGCTTTTCCTGAAAGAGGTTGAAATCTGGTTTGCTCTGACGCCGACACTTGCGTTCAATTCGTTAGAGTCATGTGTGTGAAGTCGTGAGGTGAGTTGCTGACATCTTGGAATCGAATATCAAACTGCGGTGTTGAGGAGAAGGGGAGGGGAATTTGTCGAGTCTCGCAGGTAATTTAATCTTTCGCGGAAGACGAAGTATGATATATGATTTGCTCTCTGCCAAGCTTCGCTGTGACACGAATTTTCCGATGTTTTCAAGAGTATTGATTCTAAGTTCATTTGCATTCCAACTTGTGATTTGGTAGCGATAGTAGGTACTACTGATATTATATGCATCTAGCCGACCCGTGCATACTTCTTTGGGCGTAAATTATTTTATTCATAGTATCGATAATATTGATAATTATATTTTATTTACACCCATATATGTAATGATTTCATCACTAACGTCATCGAAGGTTGGGAAGTGTCACATACACACCTCTACTTCCCGCCCTCATTTTTCGCCCTCATTTGATCTATTCTAGACTTTATCTGTCATTTATTGACTTTATCTGACATTTATTTATATTGGTGACAATTATTGTATACCCCGTAGTCACGGTAACAATATATCTACTTGATTATTCTGAGAAAACCGCGTTCTTGGAAATTTGTCGTTAAATGTAATATTTTAGATATGTTCAGAACGAAACAGAGATTTATTAATTTTAATCGAATTATGATGGTTGTAAATAAAATAGTATACAAACCTCAGTAGGAAGTTTCATTCCTGTCTCGAGATCATAGCCAACCTCGACACTTAGCGTCTCGGTTAACTAACTGATTTCACGACAGGAATGAATCACTTCCCACCTCAGTGTGTAATATATTATTGTAGTTCTCATTAGTGAGTTTCATCAAGTTCTTCACATGGCTCCGCTTTCTGGGAGCACTCGAAAGAGTGTTTGCTAGAAGTAGAAAATGTTATAAACATCCTTTTGTACTTAAATTTTTTGACTGTCTATTTTACATTCGATATCTCAATATTTTTTTGTCACATTATTCCCTTTGATCAACCGAAAATTTCAATTCGATTTCTTGACCAAATAATATACCTTTTTGTTGAAGCACGGCACAGCTCTTCAGGTTGACTGACAGTCAGTTGATATCTGAAGCTAAGTAGCGCTGAGCGCGGATAGTACTTGGTTGGGTGACCTCATGCAGAGAAAGACCGAGTCGAAAGCCCATACAACTGCAGCAAAATAGCATATCATAGTTTGCGGGCAATATATCGATGAGCACAAGATAGAAAAATTTGGAATAGTCGATGAGCATACTTGAAGACTGGCGTTAAATCAAATCATCTTTCGAACAATTCGTTGACCGGTGCCAGTGCAGGTTTATTCACAGAGGAAAATCCTGCATTCGTTTGTTGGAAAGATGATTTGATTTAACGCTTGTCTTCAAGTATGCCCATTGACTATGTCGAATCTTTTTACATTTTCCTCGCAGGAAGAATGGGCGAATGCGGTTTTCTTTTGGAATACCTTGCCCATGGGTAGATGGCGCAATGATTTAGTGTTGATCGCATCAGCTTTGGTCGGGGCTTGATACTATGAAGGATTTCGATTTTGTTGATAATGGCACTGCCTTGTACTGACGAGTGGCCAAATAGCCCGAAACCACTCTGCAAATGTGCCCGTCCCTATAATTGAAAATCAATTCCCTTATTATAGACCAAGAGCCAGAGCCCCAAAAATTCTCTGAATTTACTAAGCCTGGTTTTTTTATGGCTTATTGCAGTGGTTGTGTACACAAACATACTGCGGTCAGTCAGGCGAAACTGAGAACAGGTGTCTCAGGTACGCTATCGAACCTGCAGTACCTGCCAAGGTAATAAAACGAATTCACTAAAGCTGATAATCGTTATACAGATTGTATATTGCATATACATAAAAGTTACGACAGTCAGTCAGCTGAATATGGGGACGGAGCTGGTCAGTCGGTCGCAATGTATGTACAAAAAATAAATACTGTGCAATTAATTTACTACACTTCAAAAAGTTTTGTGAGGGTATCAAATGCTATATGAAACATGAAAAAAATTATCAGTTATCGATTTTGCGGGACAACGCCCGTCAGTCAACAAAAATAGAAATGAAAATTTCGCGCGCGCGCTCGGCCTTGAAAGCGATTTTAAATCAGAGTATTGGCACAGCTTAACTAAGCGATTCGTTTTGTTTTCAAAAACGTATAAATGTTCTATAACCACCAATGATTCGTTAAAAAAAAAAGGAAAAAATTTTGATGGATCAAGTATGCCACCATCAGAATCAGATTTGACAACAATCTTCAACAACGGATACATGTTCTAATACCACCGATAGTTCGTTCAAAATAAACGTGAAAAATGTTGATGGATCCAGTATGCCAACATGTGAATCAGAATTGATGCAACAATTTTTAAGAGCGAGATACATTGCAAACATTTGGCGAAATGCACATCGAAAAGTAACGACAGAACTGTCTCCAATCGATCACGGGTGGAAAATAAACAACAATAAATATGAATTTAATTGGTTCCAAGGCGATCAGTTACCACAACTCGTTGAAGATGTCGTCATTCAATCTCCTCAGGAAAATTTAGGTATGAAAATAATAGTGTTGGCAAAGTCCACTGCTTCATATTTAATGTAAAAAATAATTTTTTATCGTTTATAATAACAGTAATTATATTGATTTTTCAGATTCCCAACCCGAAACTCAATCGGAAACGACAGAGCTTGACAATTCTGATTGTGAGAGCGAAATGAATGAATTTGATGATACGGAGCAAGAATTTGATGAGTAGTAAATTGAGCAAATATTAGTTGTAATGAATATTATGTTGAAGTATAATAACTGTTATATATTGTTATATTATTATTAATAATAAATAATAAAGAAAAAAGCAAACCGCCACCTGCGACGCCAAGCCCGCGCGAAATTTTCATTTCTATTTTTGCTGACTGACGGGCGTTGTCCCGCAAAATCGATAACTGATCATTTTTTTTATGTTTCATATAGCATTTAATACCCTCACAAAAATTTTGAAGTGTAGTAAATTAATTGCACCGTATTTATTTTTTGTACATACATTGCGACCGACTGACCAACTCCGTCCCCATATTCAGCTGACTGACTGTCGTACATTTTATGTATATGCAATATACAATCTGTATAACGATTTTCAGCTTTAGTAAATTCGTTTCATTACCTCGGCAGGTACGGCAGGTTCGATAGCGTACCTGAGACACCTGTTCTCAGTTTCGCCTGACTGACCGCAGTATGTTTGTGTACACAACCACTGCAATAAGCCATAAAAAAACCAGGCTTAGTAAATTCAGAGAATTTTTTGGGCTCTGGCTCTCCGTCTATTAGTATCGCCAAAAGCAAATGCAGGATTTTCTTCTATGTTACCTGTACTGGCACCAGTCCGATATAATTCAATTTTCTTCGTGGTATTAGCCAGCGGAGTAGTTGTTTTTTGACAGGTACCAGCCAAAACCTACTGTGTAGTTAGATTTGAGACTGACCTGAACGAATTGTTCAACAGATGATTTGATATTGAGGATATGCGGTCCTTCGGAGGGGACGTAAAGCCGGCGGTCCCAAGTCCATGGATTTTGGGCTCGTAAAATATCCCTACCTCTGGTTGGAATACCAGAAGGTTCGGCAAAATTTCTGGTTATGTGGAAGTGTGATCACCGCCGTCGCTGATTGGCCTTGGAAGCGGAAATCAGTCGACGTCGAATGTAGGCTTCTGAAAACCTTTTTGTTATAATGTAGACAATAGAAGTCCGTACCAATACCACTCATCATGCCTGTCATGTTTATCAAAGAAAACCATTCACACCAGTAACTTTTTTTGAAGAGTTCCTCAGGTGGTTCTAACCACCCTTGCCAATCATCTTTATCACAAATTACGTACTGAAAATTCGCACAGTCATCGAAACTAGACCGATACGTAATTCACGTACGCGCCTTCTGCCAAACGGACCGTGTCCGGCTTTCTAGTCATCACCGTTGGATTTAATTAATGAATTCCAATCGGCCATTCGAAATAAAAGTTCAACTAGTGATCGGCGGTCTGTTCGAACCTCATGCCACTCGTTTCGGACCGTAGCCTGTCAGTTGCATCGAACCCGTAACTAACCACACGGGGATAAATAATACACACTCTAACAACTTCGCAGACGATTAATCAACTGCTTGGATAGGGAAATGCGGCAGGAGATTCGGACGATATCGAACAACGTGTATTGGAGATTCTTCTGACGTTGGAGTTTGAAATATCGATGATTCAGAGGGCGTTTTCGTTCTGGAGTGTATGTTTTTGGGGAATTTCGGGCTGTTATCGCGGAAGTCTTAGCCAGAAATCTAGATGTTATCATAAGTCCTGGTTAGAACGAGGGCCGTAGATGGGATGTCCCCATCTCTCCTGAAGATCTTTCTCGTCAGTTTGATAAATTTTGATAACGATCTATAACCAGTTCATTTTTTGAAAAATCTTTGGTGCAAATTCAAGCCAAATGGTAGTATTGACAATTTGTGTCTACCTAGTAAAATGTGACTGTATTCATTGAAAATACATACAAAATAAAATTTTCACTGAAATTGATTTTACAATTATCACACAGGTGCATAATTTCCATTTTGAAATTTCACACTAGGGCGTGTAACTGACTTTTTCGGTAGAGTATTTGTTATTTGAACTGTATGAATCCGACGGTGGAACTGTTGGTAGGGTATCATTCTGTATATTTTTTCCTGGAGGAATTTTCGCAGAGAACTGAAAGAGTACTCGTTGAATTTAATTCGAATAAATGGATGTGATTTTATATGAAATTTTATTAATGGTTTGTAGAGGGTTATCATAATGAAATAACTCGAAGACGAATAATTTGTTTTCCAAAATGAACCGGTATTGAATATAGAATAGAAAACTCCCCTAACAATTTCATTAGATCGTCTCTGGAAAACAGTTGGTTCCGCGTTGTGTGATTACATACATTTTAATAAAAAAATCCATAGACTAGAATACGTACACTTTTATGTTTTCGAAAATTAACACAACTTCAATATTCTCTACCCAAAAATTCCTCCAAATATAAGTTGATAAAAGGTGAACACAAGAGTTCCTCACTCACAAGTGCTGTCGGCATCTTGTTTTTCGCATTCAATGAGTTTTCACCAGCGGAATTAGAAGCTTGGGTAGTATTGTGAACAGAAGGAAGGTTTCGAAATAAGTATTTGACTTTCTTCTTCTCCAATTCGAAAAATAAAAATTACAACTTCTATTACAAAAGTTGAATAAAAAAACTACTAGTGACTCCGCTAGCAAGTTTTCGAGTTGATGTTGTGAATGCATAGTTTTAATAGTTTTGGGGGCATGTTCGGATTTTCATTGAAAAAAGTATGACCTACCAATTCCCCACATAAATTGCGACTTTTTCATTTATTGTTCCAATGCTGTACCAATAGTATCAGTGACTGTTTTCCATTTTCCATTTCAAAACTATGTTCTCTTGAGTTCATAACTACTATGATTTTTTGCCAAATGGTCTCAAAATACTTTTCTCGTATCTTCGGGTGAACTACTGCACGTTATTCAGTAGGTATAAATGAGATCTGCCATGGAATTGACCATGAATAATTCAATATTTGGTGAAACTGTGGAAATATACCCACCCTCTTATATGCTACCAAATTCCAAGTAGTTACTGTTTGATACTGTGGATTTAGTTTCCGAAACGTTAACGATAAGTATTTTCATATATATTAGTTCTTATTATTTTTTGATAGGCAAAATTTGAGTTATATGAGAAGTTGCTGACTAATCGGACTTGTTCTATCCTGAGACGCAGCAACTTATCGGGATAGATTAAAAATCTGTCCTACACTTGTATAGATTCCAATATTTATTCTTACATTTTCAGATTGTGGCAGGTTACAACTTCAAATACTTAGTTATAATATCGAAATAAGTAAAACAGATGAATGAGTTCAGAATTTCATGTGCAAACATCCCACACCTGAAAATCCCCAGTAAAGTGAAGACACGCTGAAAACCCATGTTTAAACGCTTTCCAGGTCGCCGACGAAAGTATCGGATCGTTTTGCCCAAGTTTTTTCGGGACGCTTACGCGATTTACGTTCTGAAAAGGATCGATAAGTAGATTCCGTAAACGAATCAACATATTGGTCGAGATTTCCATACCCGCTACAAGGGATGCGTTCCGGTTCTTAGCCCGGAATAGACGTTCGGGTTTGATTTGGGAGATGCTGTTCGGAGTAGCCCTCATAGTCCAGTTAAAATCCTCTTAGAATAGAGAATTGTCCGGAAAATCTGATCTTTAGGTGATATCCAGGTGCTTAATGTTTATGAGCTGGGAAAGCATTTATACAGGAGAGTTGGAAAAATTGAGGTTACGACTTCGAACTTGTAGAGATTAATTGACCTAATACCAGACTGATATTACTTGAACAAGGTAAGCATCTTCAGGAGAAGGAAATTGGCAATGAATCTAGAAACTAGGATTAGTCATTCATATACTTTACAGTCCAAGGTGTTGTATGAGCTACCAGCAAAAATCTTGGTCGGTATGGAATTCGCCTGTTGATTTTCAATTATTCTCGTTACTTTCCTAACAAAATAACAACATTTTGCCAATCCCAATTTCAATTTTTTTAATTTCACATGTATGAATCCGACGTTCATGTTTCCTCAGGTGATCAATGATATCCAGTTTTTCCGACCAAATGTCCATCATTGACTGGACTATTAACCAACGTTTTAATTCGGACTGTCAGTCTCGATATTGTATCGAATTTTCAATGGGGTGGAAGCGAAAGGGGCATTATTGGATATACATTTTGTGAAAAGGTCTTTCGTTATTATTCTGGTGAATTTTACTTAATGGAAATTCGTATTGACAGCGTTGAGCGGTGAGGAAAACCTCATTCATCTATTGCGTAGAATCTATCGAAGTGAGCGAACTAACTACATCATTCATTTCACTTTGGTGGCTGCCGCCAAACACATAAATCCAGTAATAGACTTGCCTGATTTGTTGAATGAATCGAGAGCACTTTTGTTTGGAAAACAAAATTTCACAGATCTTTTAACTGTAGAAAATACGTGGAATTATGTAGATCTTTTATTTGTACGTGTTTGAGTGTCCATTTATTTAACATCGAATGTACAAGGTGGTTCAGAAAAAACATTTTCAACTTGATATAAAGAATATTAAAACTGAAAAAATATGACTGTTTTTATTCAGGGGAGAACATTTCGAATGAAATAAAAAAAACTTCTGCTTCAAGAGCACTTGCTTTTTGTCGTTTGTTTTTATAACATTTCGAATAACTGAAGACCTAATCACGCTAGTATCACTCAGAGATGATAAGATGATATGAGTGATATAAATATCATAATTGACGAAACGCTTGTTGATTTCACGATAGAGTCATCAATCCCTTCAGTGTTCCTTTCCAAACTTTGAAATATCATTTGTTAGTGCAATTTATGAAGCTTGTGATGCTGATTTTTTCGTTTCGTTTGTGGAAAATCTTATCAGAATTGATATCGTCTACAGGACTCGCCAACATTCGAAATGGGTTTCCATAGTCATTCAAATGTTGAATGTATCATAGAAACATGTGAAGTTGTGTTGTGAAGTGTCTAGTAAAAAATCACATAATATAAACCTTTTCCCACTACCAACCTGTGAAATCACCTTTATTTCCTCTGATGAGATGTAACACTTTTTTAACCTGTGTTGTTAATGATGAAGAAAATTTACCAATGGACAATTATTTTTCTAATGATACCCTTTTTATTGAAATTTACCAAAAGAGTTTATGCAAAAAAAAAACAGTATGCGCTTTATGAAAAAAGTGAACAAGTTGTTGAATTGATTTATTCAAAAGTTACTTCAACAGAAGTTAAAAATGTGATCCATTGTCTTCCATAGTATATTATAAATTATGTGGAAATTCAATTCAAAAATTTTGTTCTGATAGGGTTACTAATGCACTTGATTTTGTACATTACAGACGAATCAGGTATCGACAAACCTAACCAAACTTACTCGGCAACATACGAATCATTTCATCAAGATGAGTGTCCTCAAACAAGAGAGCAGTAAGACTGGCAATTTTTTTTATGAGATTTAAAAATTTTCACTCTTCCTGGATTGCAATAAACCATGTTTTATGGTAAAAATGAAATAATTCTCAAAGAAACCAAACTGAATCAGTACAAGACTGAAATAAACGTTAACCTAAATTATTTTCCTACAAAAAAGGGAAAACATAAATGGAGGTTTTGATTCTATGAAAAATTCCAACATTAAAATCTCGCTTTTGTTAAAAAAGTTCAGAAATGTTTGTAGTTATTCTGATTCCTGAATTCCACAACTCATTTGTATTATACTCGTGAGAAATGAGTATTGTGTGCGAGTTGCATACTATACTACTTCTACGACCATTGATATACCAGGGTGACAAATGCAATTTTTTGAAATATCAGGTGTGACCAAAAAATAGTGACCTTGGCTGGAGTCATAATCGGATGAAGAGGTTGTCGGAAGGATATATACAAATTATCGTATTTATGCACCTTCGAAGCACTTTATGCCGGTCGAGGCTAATGGCCATGGGTAATAGTATATTACTCAAGGAGCGTATAATGATGTCTTTTAGTCACGCGGTGACAATTTCGGCTAAATCACCGGGGGAATAATAGCCATTATACTCGAGTAGAATACTATACTTTGTCAAAGACTTTTGTATAAACCCTACATTTTGAAGCAATATTGGAAAGAATATCGTTATACATAATCAAAATTTATAGCTGTCTGTTCGAATATCTAGGAACAAGAATATCAAAAATGTTGTTCGTAATACTCGTAGAAACACTCGCATTATGAATATTTTATACGATAATCGTGGACAAAGTGTCATATCAACTGTTCAGAATCATATTAAAAATGAATAAATTTCCAACAGTCGTAGACAAATCCAATTTCTAATTGGGCGTCTTCCGCCCATACCGCCGACGTGCCGTATTTCATTTGCTAATCCCGAAACGTATAACGGCCGTCGTTTTTCGTCGAATCTCGCGCCGAAACAGGTCAGCCCCCGGCATCCTTCAACAATAATAACAGACGAGAGCAAATCCTCGGGACGGGCGAGAGCAAACTGGGGATTTCTTGCCACTGATGGAGATAAATAAAAAATAAGGACGAACATCACATTATAATATTCCGACGTAGCGAGCGCGTATTTAATATAAAATCTGACGGGGATAACACCCGTTTCGTACACAATGAAAATAAATACCGAGATGTGTTTAAGCCGGAATCCTTTGAAATTCAACGTTCGTAAGGATCGGGAGGGATTTACGGGGGATTAGGTATTTTGATATGAACGTTGCGTCATTGAGAGCTCTCGAGCGGAAAGATGTGAGACGAAAGACGGGTCGATACGAAGTGATGGAAGAATGAAGTAATAGTTCGTGAGGAAACTGTTATCCTTGCCAATAGCCAATTTGGTATATAGCATGAAAATTTCCAGTGACATAAAACATTGTGAATTACCGGCTAGGGTGATGAGTGAGCTTTGCCATAGTAGGTATTTCAACCCTTGAAGGTCTAGTCTGAAATGGAGAAGAACAACGCTATCCCCTTCTTAGATGCAAACGAAATCCAACAAATATTTCACTTATACTGTCTACCGAAAACCCACGCACACCAATAGATATCTCGTTGCCAACTCCCACCATCATCCAGCCCAGGTGAGCACCGTACCGAGCTCTCTCATCAATATATTCATCAAACTCACAGATGACCACAATAATAAACCCAGTGAGCTGAAGAAGTTCAGTTCCTACCCTCAGATCCAGAGAACCATTCAACACCAACAAACCCACTTCTCGCATCCCAACCCAGCGGAAGACCCAGCTGAACGCCCGAAAGCTTTCCTTTTTTTAATTCTTGGAGTCACTGATAAAGTGAGCCGAATTCTGACAAAACACGACATCAAGACAGTTTTCACACGAAAAAATCGAATATCCTCTTTCCTGCGCTCACCTAAAGATATAATACCCAACGAACCACAAGGAATATATGACATTCAAATTCTCTGGCCATCTATCACAATTTGTCTTCTATACGAGGAGCATTCCAACCCACAGCTGATGAATGCCAAAGCCAGAAACAGCTAGTTGTCGTGTGGTGAGCATTTGTTGATATCTATTCAATGATGAATGTTCCTTTATGTTCATTTTTGGGTTTTTTCCGCTAGCTAGTAGAAAAAATAGTGTACCTCACACGTGCGTCAAGTGACTTTATCGCACTTGGTCCCAATTTATGACTCAATTTTAAATATATTACTGCGGTATTTCATGTCAAAAAATTATCAGTGTGAATTTTAAATTATTAACCGTTCACTCAGAAGAAGACGGGGTGGGGAAGAAATTCCCAGACCTCTTTCGATACTTTCCAACCTCTGCCCCCTTTTTAACAAACGTCATTCTACTCACCGCAATTTACGAAGAGTTTAGATCCCCGTTAACATATGATACGGAGCAAGCAGACTCTGACATGATTTAAGAGTTATTTCCATTTTTTTTTATATGCAGATTCACACGAAAGGGAAAACCTGTAATGTTCATAGAACACCACTTGATTCAAGGGACAGGAGATACGAATTAACATTTACTTTGAATTTCTGAAGTTTGTAAGCCTCAGGAATATCCTCTTTCAGAAAGGAGTTCCACGGCTCAGCTGTTCTATTGAAGCAAGATCCCTGAGCAAGAGAGATCCGACAGGTTTCCAAATTCTAATCGTTACAAAACGGACAGAAAAATGTGGATGTCCAGTTTCTCCCTTAAATACCACAAACTGCTTCGATGTCTAGGAATGGCACTTTTCCATTTCATTGGCTTTTTTACCAAATACGGGATTCAATGCTATCGTCACCCAAGGCTGAGCCATTTTTATTGCCTATTATATTACAGGAAGTAATCTGAATTTTGCTATTTGTAAAAAACCTTCGAGAAATGGAAATTTATTCAAACGAAGCTGAATTGTGATACATTTGGACCCCTACATGAGCAATAGAAAGAATGGCATTATTGACATTTGTGGCAGCACCACGAAATTCGTTTATGTGCAGTGCCTGATTGGAACACAACTATAATGAAATCAATTTGGCAAATATTCATTTCTCAATCACTTTGCGAAATTATTCCGAATGATGTTGACTGAATTGGTACCTATACAAACCTCGGCAAAAGATGAAATTTCTTTCTCGAGAAATAGTGCACCTGAGCTTTCAGCTTCGGTTAGATATATTTTCTGTTGAGAGAAATGATTGCAATGATTTTGTATGGATGATAATTTATTCTTCTTCAAGAGTCTCCACGCAGTAGAAGGACACACCTCTGAAACATTCGCTACGGTAGAAGTAGACTGTTGAGGATTTTCTATCGTCTCACCAATTATTTGAATTTGCTGTCCTACCGGAATGGACGGTTGACCTGGGGGCTTTTTATTCTTAATATAAGGAATATTTGTGAAATTGTCGACGTTTCTGTGAAAAATCGGAAAGGCATCTTCTGAACTGAACTCAGCTTATTTTCTAAAATCATGAAGTTGAAGGTCGCAATTAGGGTGAAGATATTGACTTTATATTCTAGGGTTGTTCAGCATTTGTCGGGAGTTTCAAAAGGATCTGTCACAAAACTCCCCAATTCCCATTAAATTTTTTTCCAGATGGCGCACAGTCGCCAGTAGTATTCATCCATAAATTTCATTATCCCAAGATGATTTTTTTGAATTGAACCGTTAATAAAATTAAAGTATACTTATAAAATATTATTCGTCTTATGAAACTTTGCTCTGAACATTCATTCTCCTTGCCTTTTTCATTTTTCAGTGAATTGTTGTTTGAAATTATTGTAATCATGATGGCACATTGACTTGCCCTAAATTCTGAAATTTTAAAGCCCACTATTCAGCATCTTCATGAGAAGAAAACTATTTTCTATCGATTTCGCTTCGACAAAGCCACATTCACTTTTCAGAAGATTTACGAATCCGATCGACTGCTACAACTTTTTCATAGCCCTTGATCGATCCTAGAAGAGGATTTGCTCGATGTTTCACGCTACGTTTCGAGAAAGTTAAAAAACCGTTTCGGATTTGTATGCAGACATAAATTCAAACACGAGGGATTTACCGAATCACCTTATATCCCCCGGAATCATACATATTCGAAATCTTTTGATGTGAAAAGCATCGCGCCAACGATTTGAAGGGAATTTATTTCCGTCGGAGAAAAAAAGACGTTTCTTCTTCCGTCAGATGATCTTTCGACACTACAGCAAATCAAAACACACTGCTGACTATTTAATGATATTCACCAAAAAAAAAGGAGGCAAGAAAAGACGTCTCGCAAGACATGAATAAAGAGAATATATGATATCCATTCATATCAAGCATATCATTATAACGAAAGAAAACCTCTGGGGGAGGTGATGAAATATTCAGTGAGATATCCTTTTCAAGAGTGGATTTTCTTGACGCGTATGTTTTGCAGAAAATATATGCATTTTTTGCGTTCGTTGTCTGCCAATCTACATACAAATCTCGGTGCGGTCGGAATATTTCGAATACTGAGTGTTTGAATGACACGATCTTCATATCACATAGCTATTTCGTCAAAATGAACTATGAAACTTTTTTCGGAGATCAGTTTGGTGTTGGGGTAATAATTGATCTCTACAAGAAGTTTCAACTGTGGATCGTTAATATTGAAATCCAAATTTGGCTCCTGTTAACCTTTAGCATTTGGTTGGCAGCACTTTCGATGTTGCCGCAATTTGTTTGCAGTCTTTTCGGTACTTCGAATGAAATAATTATGATCAAAAACTGGGTACTTCGATGCTTCTATAGGAAAGAATATCGACCGATGAGGGCGCTGGTGGTGGTTGAACTATATCCACCATTTTGAAATAGTTACCTTGTTTACATTTGTGAAATAACGCGCCAAACTGAAATCCAGTCATCAGTTGCCCTCGCTAGATAAGATTTTTGTGTTTTTTTTGCTATATCTTCATTGTACCAAATTTTTCTCGTGAAGGTTAATATAACTGTGTTCATGATGCTTCGAATAGCCGCACAAAACCTACCATTCGTTGGAGGTGAACATAGATGCATCGTGTTTTGAAATCTAATGATATTGGTTCCAGGACATTTTTTAGTTTTAGTGTAGTGTTAGTGAAACAAAGAGGCCTTTATTACATGGATGATGAAATGCGCCATAACTTCGCCTAAAAATAGACAAACAGACTCACCAGGTAACAAGAAGTAATCTCTCTTGAAATGCAAGTAACACACGGAAGCCGCTCTACGTGATGATTTATGCAGTTTCAGTTTAATATTCCAAGCCTTGTACCTGTCTATTTTCTCTTTCAATCCACTTTGCGTAATTTTTCCCACCAAAGATGTACCTATTTCTCTTTGGAAACGTGTGGAAAGACAACTTTGGATTTCGGTTCCTAGAGTTGCGGCAACTTGGCACCAAACACTTTATACGGTTCACTGAGCGATCTGCATCCATGATTGTTTGTTATTATTAATCGAAAAAAATTACAACTTCAGATGAGATTTCCTAAATCAACACCAAGAACTCAATATATTCACACACATAATATGGAAGCCATTTGTTTGTGAAATTATAGCAGTGTGTTATATTTCCGCCAGACGTCGCATAAAATTATGAACTTCCCAATAGGAAGTATCAATCTCAGGCTTCTTGTAAAATCGCCAAAAGAGTTGAAAACTATCGCTGCCAAGAGTTGGTGACATCTTCACAGTACATACTACTGTGAAATTTCACGTTCGATGTTTTCACCTACCAACACCTAAGTAAAACCAATATGTTTTTCAAATCTCCCTTATTCGCGATGTGCTATGATTGATCAACTGTGTCAAAAAGTAGACATCCATTCAAGACCACTGAATATTTTCAAAAAAGAGATAAAGAAGATTATGTTCACGAAGCAACAGGTACTTTAAATCTGTTATTTTGTTCAATGAAGGTATTATTTTGCTACATGTATATTTCCTATTTATTGTTTGAACGTCATTTTTTTGTGGTGGATCAATATTTGTTCCGTAGTTTTTTGGGTTTGTAACTTACCACAATCTGAAGAAATTAGAATTAATATTGGAATCTATACAAGTGTAGAAGGGCAGATTTTCAATCTACCCCGAAAAGTTGCTGCGTCTATTGAAAAACAGTTCTTTCTGGATAGAACAAGTCCAATTAGTCAGCAACTTCTCGTATAACTCAAATTTTGACTATCAAAAAAATAATAAGAACTGATATATATATGAAAAGGAAAAATACATTACACAGTTGAAAAAGCGGAATCAAGATTTCGAAGACGATGTGTACGAGGCAGAACAGAGCTTCTCCATAGAAAGTCAAAGACAACGAACAACAATATCGGAACTCAATGAAGAAATAACGAAACTTACAGAAAATATCAAGATTCTACAAAAAAAAAGTGAAGAATTCGAGTCGAAACTTATGGAAGCAGAATCGATTATATCAGAAATGAAAGAAACAAAAACAAATATGCTAACCACAATCGATGTACTAACCGAAGAAAATAATATGCTCTCTACACAATTGAGAGAGATGAGAAATTACAGGGATTTGACTGAGTCCCATAGAAAAATACCTCCTCAGCATGATAAGAAATGTGGCGATAAGAGTAATTATGAAGAAAAAAGTCAAATCACCGGGAAGAAAAAAACCAGACCTGGAGATAACTTGAGAACGAGCCAAAAGGATTCAAAGACCAAGATTTTAATTGTGTCAGGACATCGGGGTAGGGACTTGGCCAAGGTAGTGTATAGTATAGTAGGGGACAGATGTACGGTTCAATCTATTTTGAAACCGAATTCAAATGACAATATACTGATTGAAACTGCTTTAAACAATAGCAAGGATTTTGGCAATAACGATATTGTGATTCTCTGGCCTAACCGTTGCAACAAAGAATTCATTAACGATTTTTTGCTGAAAATCAAGCATACCCAACCTCTCATCATCACAGAACCTTATAGATATGATTACAGACAAGACAATGAATATATTTATAAAAAGAATCTGGAACTTTTTCAAAACACATACACTCTGGGGTTAAGTCAGTGTCCCATTTTCGAATGCAATACTGTTATCTATAGAAACTGTTATAAATTCAATGGGTTTGGATTGAATAATAAAGGGAAGTTACTGCTAGGAAAAGGTTTAATTCAGTATATTGAGAATAATTATTGTACCTCATTTTCTGCAAAAAAATCTGAATCTGCCACACAGTATGTAAAGTCCAATTCTCCTGTAACTGAGGAGATGATTGTGACCCTCAACGAACGTTGTGAGAATAATGTAAATAACGCTTTTTTATGAATACTTTCACACCACAATTACTTGACACGGAGAATAACTCCTGTATTATATCGTTTGAACCAGAACACGCAGGGGAAGGTTCGTCCAATGTAAAAGCACTTGACGCGGAGGATAACACCAACATAAAAATTTTAAATTGGAATGTACAATGTATATCAAACAAAATCAACTTGATTGAACAACTAATGAACGAAATAAAGGCCACCTTCCTCTGTCTCAGTGAACATTGGGCAGATAAAAATCAATATATTGAAATTGAAGGCTATCAGGAGGTTAGCAAATTCTGTAGACTTACTCATAAGCATGGGGGAACGGTTATTCTTGTGAGAAATGAGGTTTTCAGACAATGTCGAAACTTAGACTATATATGTAACTTATCAATCGAGTTAACATTTGAATGTTCCGCCATTTCATTTGGCAAGGACACGGCCATAATTTGTTTATATAGATCACCAAACAGCAATGTTAATTTATTCCTCGTGCAACTATCTTCTTTATTGGATAAAGTTACTAACAAGTTCGAAAACGTGTTCATATGCGGTGACTTCAACATCGACAGTTTAATAAAAAATGTTAATACACTAATGCTATGCGACATAATCGAATCCTACGGATTGTTATCCCTTTTTGACGAACCAACAAGAATCGGAACTTTAGGCAAGCTTGAAACTGTTAGTAGTATAGATTATATTTTGACAAACACTTGTAGGACTAGTTTGCTTCTTGGTAATTTTGATCTAGGGATATCAGATCATCATGCACAAACTGTCACCTGGACAAAAGGCGTAAAAAATCCATCTGCTAATAGTATCGATTCCAAGGAAACACGTGAATTTCGAAAATTTAATGGACTCTCCAAAGCTGAATTCAAGTTGCTTCTTAAGGGTAATTCGGAATTTCTCAATAATTTTGCATCTGCCAACTTTGCCAATATAAACGAAGCATTTGGTAGTTTTTGGGAACATTTTCACTGGTGTTTTGAGGCAGCCTTTCCTAAAGTTTCAACACACGTATGCCAAAAGCAGGTCATTAAAAAAATCAATCTTTCCCCATCATTGAGGCGCAAAATTGATAACCTCAAGTATTTGAATCATTTGAGAAAACTAGAAAACTCCGGAACTTGTAACAATGCATATAAAATGATTAAGAAAACTGTTGAAAATGAGATACGGCAGGAAAAAATCAATCATTTCATGAAAAAAGTGAACGAATCCAGCAATAAAAGTAAAACACTTTGGAATATCATTAAACAGCCCTCTAGAATTAATGAAACCGAAAGTATTTCTATAAATCATAATAATGATATAATAACTGATGAATCACAAGTCGCAAAAACATTCGGAGAATATTTCTCAAGTATTATAGATAAAAAAATGGAAATTCATTTCAAAGGAGGCCATCTAGGCAGCGGAACTACAATGCCAAATGTCAATACAACTATGTTTTTCTCACCAGCCACAGGGGTAGAAGTAAAAAATATTGTGGAATTGCTACCTAATAAAAAAAGTACGGGGTACGATGAGGTCTCTATCGTACTTGTTAAAGAATGTATTGATATTTTATCTGAACCAATTGCGCACTTGATGAACTTGTGTATTTTTTTTGGAAACTACCCTGATCTTCTTAAGATCGCACTATTGATTCCGGTTCTGAAAGGTGGCGATCGTACTAACATCGAGAATTATCGCCCCATATCGCTTATCAGCGTCTTCTCTAAAATCTTTGAAAAGATAATATCATGCAGAATAAACGACTATCTGGAAACATTCGACTTGATGACCACGTGCCAACATGGCTTTCGAAAACATCATTCAACGGAAACAGCAACAATCAAATTGGTTCAACAAGTCCACGATTCAATCAATGAGAAAAAGGTAGTTGTGGGACTTCTATTCGACCTAAGTAGAGCTTTCGATACTCTGAGTGTTGAAATAATTTCGGAAAAACTCTTTAACATTGGTATCAGGGGCAATATCAATAGGTTCATCGTGTCTTTCTTGAATAACCGACATTTTAAGGTAAAACAAAATAATACATTATCTGACGAGTACTCTATTACAACAGGAACACCACAGGGTAGTATTCTTGGCCCATTGATATTTTTGCTCTATGTCAATGATCTCCCTGATAACATAAGCTATGGTAATGTGTACCTTTATGCAGATGATACGTCTGTCATTCTATCGAGCAAGACACCGGATGAAATGATTAACCAAGTCAACACTGTATTGCAAGAATTCAATGAGTGGTGTTTCAAAAACAGACTGATCGTTAATGTAAATAAGACAGTTTGTATTGAATTTGCATATTCTCCTCGGAGTCTACATAACTTCACTTTCAATTTTCACAATGAATCACTGAGATCAACAACCTGTACAAAGTTTTTAGGAACAATGATTGACTCCCTTTTCACATGGCGAGAACACATAGAGTTTACATCCAAGAAACTGAACCAATCGTACTACCTGATAAAATCACTAAAGAATAAAATAGATACCAAATCCCTGCTAACGGTATACTACGCAAAATTTCAATCCATAGTATCTTGTAACATTACTGTCTGGGGGTCAGCCACTGAAATTAGCAGAATATTTGTGAAACAAAAGGCACTGTTGAGGTTAATTTTTAACCTCGATTACAGAACGTCATGTAGGGAAATATTTAAAGTAAACAAAATATTAACTGTGGCAGGCATATTCATTCTGAAACTCTTGACATACATCCATGAGAATAAAAGACACCTTGACCTACGATCAGAAATATATAATTATAACACTAGGAAAAACAATATGCTCACAACTCGAAAACATATTTATACAAAATATGAAAAGTCTCCTGTGTTTTTTGGAACGAGTATTTATAATAAATTGCCAAACAGTATAAAGACACTGTCACCAATTGCCTTTAAACGAAAGCTCAAATCATTTTTATCAACAAATGGCTTTTATACAGTGGACGAATTTTTACTTGAAGTTGTAAATATTTAATATTCTTTATTTTATCCTGTACAGACTGCGTTATCTTTATCTACTGGTCTAAGGCTAATGATAATATGACGCTAAGATCATTATATATTTGTATGTGTGTGTGTATGTGCGTATATATGTCTATATACATTATACTATTTACTCATTTATATGTATTAGATAAAAATTTTATTTGACGTATCCCATCTATGTAATGTAGCACAAAGGATAAATAAATTCTATTCTATTCTATTCTATTCTACTTATCTGTTAACGTTTCGGGAACTAAATCTGCTTCCGTTCCCAAAACTTCTAGGCAAATTCCTTTTCAAATGCAAATACCTGGTAAAGACAATTTTCGTGATTGACATTTGTCAAATTATTTCAAACTTGAAGAAAAAACTGTTATGTCAAACAGATTGTGGTAGGTTACAAACCCCGAGACAAACCCAAAAAACTACGGAACAAATATATTTCCTATATTTAACACTCATACCAAAAATTGTATATTATGTTTGCTAATCATGGAACACTTCTTGAAACTTGTCATTTTTTCTCTGTAATGTTCCATAAATCTATTACTGTTGCGCTATGTATATATTTAAAGATTTATTATATCCAACACTTCCATCCCAAAATTGCATACTGTGTCCTGCAATTGGGTCTAGTGCCTGTTCAAACAATAAAAGTTTTATTTCAACTCACGCTACCCACAGAAATCTGTTCTTCATTCAAAATGTCACTTTTTCTAACTGGTTACATAAATAATTATTCTGTAGCACTTCCAATGAATCATGAAATAATATGAAAATTTATGGGAAGCCTTCATCATCTCCCAACTGTCTCAAATATCACTATAATTTTTCAGACGCATCAGGCGGCAGTAAATAATAAATGGTAGTGCATAAAATAGACGAGTGAAACGATTATGACAGTGGGAAAAATATATAAATCCATTAAGTTTTGATTTACGCGCAGTCGCCACGAATTTCGTTCTCGGCACAGATGTTTTGACAGGACGACACAACTATTTCAGACATTTTTATGTGCGTTTCCGTAACCCAAAACAAAACGGTAAACTATTTTAAAAAAGCAAGTAGGTGTTGTACTTGCGGTCGTAAATAAACCTTTACTGAAAACTTAACTGCTTTTTAGATAAATGGTCCATATAAATCCAGAGACGTATCATTAAGAGGGTTGATGTTTTTACAGTCGGCTGTTCCTTTACAAATCGACGAAACAAAGTGATTCACTCGATATAACGAAGGTATTTTTTAGTTGACTCCGAAATAGCATAATCTTTTTGATCCAATAGATCTTTCTATGGATAAGACTAAACGGAAGCAACCAGTTCAGAATTTTTTCAACATTTGTTTATTTTTGGCGTTGGGGATTTCTTTATTTTTTGGTGGATTTAATTACCAGTGACTAAAAAACCGATGAGATAGAAATATTTGTTAAAAAAGTATTCTAGAGAACAACGTACTAATGTTAGTTGCACGCGAGGGGGAAACAACTCTTTAAATAGGTGTACATCCAAAAATTCAAATATTTCAATACGACTCTCGGAACCTAAATATCTCAAATATATTCAAATTATTTCAATATCAGTTTCAGTATTTCAGTATGCACAAATACCGCTTCATACTTTAAATATTACGTTAATCCCAAAAATATCCACTTCATACTTTGAATATTATTTTCATTATCAAAATATCTTTAATATATTCGAAATATTTCAATATTTGTCAGTGTCTTTCACCTTAAATATTGTTTTCATTACCAAAATATCTTTCTTAGTATTTCGATACAGTTTGAATGTTATGATATACTGTTCAGTCTTAAAAAATATGTGAAATATTTGGGGTGCAATTCAGTCTACAATCTTTTCATTCGTTTTGCGCCGGGGTTAACCGACGATGTATTCTGATATAATTTGGTATCTATTAGTGTGTGTGTAGATGGCAGGTTGATACAGGTTGTGAAACAAATTCGAAGTGAACTAGTTCAACTTGATACTTTTGTGTCAGTTTATTTTTTTCTTACTGAGACCATGTCTTCAACTGGTAAGTTTTGTGATTTCTTCTACATTCAATGTAATGTCATTTATAAAGTTTAATATAGGTTTTACTCGTCTTTTTAAGCGTTTCACGATGCAAACTTCGAGATTGGTACATAGTATAGATATTTAATGAATAGCATTTGTAATGTAATGACTGAGATTTATGATAAACATTGAGAATGCACCGAGGGATGCATGGACATGATCATTAACTGAATAGAACGGCGTTTTTGCTTTCGTAGGTGTTTCAGGGCCAGTAAAGCGTTGGGCCTTCTGGGTGGTTTGAGCGCACAGCGTAAGGGAAATCAGACAACATTTGCGTGTACGAATAAATCTGAAAAAAATATTCAGCAATTAGCGTGGAAAAATAAATATGAAATAATATTCAGCAATAAGCAAAAATGATTTGTAAAATTAGGGAAAAATGTTTGTGCCTATATTTTAATTCGTTTCTGCGACCTGAATTCCAGGAATTAATTTTGTTCATACTCTGCGGGATCTGAATCTATTATAATCGGCATACTATAAGTTATTGAAAAATAGTTGAGTCTTACTCAATATTACTGCTAATGTTTTCGCAATAAATCGTCTTTCATTCTTATGGGAGTAAGTGATGGTAATAAAAGCAAACAAGTACAGTCATATATTTTGATTTTGGATGTTTTTCGCAAGAAATCAAGGAATTTCAGAATCCGAATATTCTGAAATTTTATCAATCAATGAAGATGTAGATCATGAAAATGGTATGTCATAAAGTAAATGACTATTATTTGTTTAAAAATTATTTTATTTCCATAGATAATAATAATAATAATACCTTTATTTCCAACAGGAAATAGAAATGTCAGATGAAAATTCAATGGAGTTGCTCAAATATTTGAAATACAATCGTTTGTGTGGCCAATGAAGGACGACATACAGGACGTGCCCATTGAATTTATTTTCGAAGGTCCAGTATCGCTCTAGGGTTTCCATCCGTTTCAAATCAGTCGTTTATCATTGAAAGGAACTAACAAAAAATACAAATCTTTCAAAAAAGAAATCGGACTCAATTAGTACTCTATATATCTGATCTACTCAAAGATTATTGAGGTGTACTTTTTTTTTGAAACTTTTTTCACTCACCAACTGTGGTAGGTTGATCCTCTAATCGAGGCTCTATGAATGAAATATAAGATGTCGCAATAACTTGAATAAGTTCACTTTACTTTCTCACCAACGGAAGTATACTTCATGTACTTTTGTTATACCAAAATCATTGATTCCTACAGTTCAAGTTTCAATACGTTTTTTTTTACAATTCAAATCTAAATACGTTTTATCAATTTTCAATACCTTCAGTATACTTCAAATATTTGAATAAATTTTCAGTACGTTAAATATTTTCTTTATCTTAAATATATTTTGAATATTTAAATACTGTGTTTTTTCAATATATTTTAAATATTGTTAATTATCAGATAATTAAAATATGGTGTACATATTTTGGGTAATTGTTTCCCCCTCGGTTGCGCGTGTAGAACATTTCGATTAGACGGTTAGCATCTTCAGGAGATATTAGCAATGTTTTTTCCCGAAGATTGCAACCTTGATAGCGAAACGCGCGTCAAGTGCAAACAACATTAGTTTGGCGTTTTAGTAACTGATCTCTAGAAAAAATTGATTACTATCAAGTAATACTGGATTCGAAATAAATAGATATTTGAGTCTTCTGAGGTTTTGTTAGCACATAAATTCTATAATAGACAATACTCGAGAGGATGATAATATTCGATTGATTGAGACTTAACATATTTTGAAATGGAGCCTCCGGATTTCCGGATTCAAAGCAGAATTATTCCTATAATTAGTTAGATTGGAGTCTTTGTTGTAAAAGCAAACAATTTTTGTACTAACAATCTGAGACTGCTTGACGATGTTTATGGTAAGAAGGGTCTAGAAATGATCAGATGTAGTAATACCATGAATAGTTTCAGATGGCCTATCACATTCAGATTGAGGGATTAAAGACGAACTCTTTGTAGGTCCGAGAATGAGTCCGATAGGTGGGGCTGATCGTTATTCTCGGGATTGTACAACAACATATTTGTTCATATTACTGCACATATTTCTTCATTTAAAAAAAAAATCGACTCTGCCCAATATAATATGTGACAATATCATTTTCTTAGATCAATAAAACTTTCAATTTTTTTTTTTGATCAAAAAATCATTTCAACCTATTGTGTTTGGATTTGATCGCCTTTGTTGTTTGTATTTTTGAGTTTTTTTCTTCTTTGCTCAGTAACAGGAACCAATACCACTCCAAAAGTTTTCTTCTGCTGAAGATACTGACTTTTTTATAGCAAATTGCGCGTTGATCACTAGTCATAGCAGATTGATGTCAGGGTAATAATTGATCTTTACAGAAAGTTTCTACAGTATGCCCATTACAACTTGCGCCTCCACAAAAAATTTCACGGCGCGCCAGGGTCATTAGCTGCCTACTTACATTTCAAAATAAAGTAATATGTTAATGACAGTCCTCTAGAAATTGCAAATTGTTTGTATATTCCTTTAGCAACGGTGTGAATGACGCTTGTTAAGTGACAAAATTTTGAACAATCTGTGGTTTTTCGGTAGATATACTTAATCAAGAATATTGCACGTCCATGATTGATTTTTCTCGATTCACAAAATATACTTTTTCGTGTTGTTAACGAAAATTAATGGTTTGAGAGTATACAGTGTATTCAAACGAAAACGAAACCTGGTTTCTTCATGAGTTCCACGCAGCCTCAATAATTTTATCTTTCAAAGGCACATTAAAAAAATCAGCTGAAAAGATGAGTCACTGCCACAGCTTCTATTCAGCTGTATTAACCTGAGATATAAGAGAGTGGAGATACTGAATTCTGCTAAATTACTTGACAAATCTGGAGAAGAGTATAATTTATCGGAATTGAAATCGAAATGAAAAATTGCTAAGAAACAGAAATAATTTGATGTCCTACAAAGTCGAGTATCCCGATCTCAGGAATTGCAATTGGCAACAATCTCTCATGGAGAAGCATGTGAGATCAATTTGGCTAGACATGCCTCTCCCAGAAGCTTGGATTTCTATTTTGTGCGAAAAAATACTTCACTTCATGTTAGCTTCTCGGTTAGCTTTTAATGATCTACAAGGCACAGTAGTTCAGGAAATGAAGCATTTTGGCTAGCAATTTTTTCGCCCACCATGGATTCACCTGAAATTTTCACAGCAGGTAGGGAATAGCTCAAGGATCATTTATATCATAACGCTGTACGCTAGAGCCTTGGGGGTGGACATTTTTTATTACATATCAACTGTAGGAATTGACGGAAGAAGTAAATCAAGAAAAAATGTTCCATACGTTTTTTCCGTAAAAGTAATATCCTTTGAGTTATTCGAAGTTGAAAGTAGCAGTTTTTTGACGAAAAAAATCGACTTTTTCAAATTGTTTTTTGAAAATAACTCTAAAACCATGCATTTCATCAAAAAAGGGTAGAAGGGAAAATTGTAGCTTCTGAAAAAACAAAAACAATAATTTCTTTATAATTTTCTTTCGACACATACAAACTGAGATACAACAAATTAATGCTTAGCTTTTTTCGTCAAATATATAAACTGGAAGATTTAAAGCGTAATAACGAGAAAAATTTGCATTTTCGAAGAAAGCTCATAGAATCTTTTTCAAAGTATTCATTCAGAGCTCTCAAACAAATAAAAAATGTCTTCCTAGCATGAAAATTGACCGACTTATGATCAAAATGAGATCGATACCCGCTTTTTTCTACGAAAAAAATCTGTGAAAACAACCTCCAAAGTAACCCCTGACTCAGATTGATCACCACCCTTCTGTGATTTTCTTTATATATGTACTACCAATACATCCACGAAGTTTAACCAATACAAAATGCCTAATTTTAGAAAAATTGGAGTTTAAAGAGAGAACGATTTTTTCTTCAATTTCGTGTTTTCAACCCTTTTCTTATAAATAACTCTCAAAATACTAAAGATACGAAAAAAAACGACACAGTACTAAATTGAAGCCTTTTCAATGACAAAAATTTGCCTGTGTGTGGATTTTTTGTAAAGTGAATATTTGGCAAGATAAAGCCGTTTAACACCTACATTTACGATCGAACATCACCTTAGTCAAGAGCTTTGAACTCTCCCCATTTGAAAATTAAGGGATCTCAAGTAATTTCATTCATATAGTCTTATAGCACTTGAAAAGCTCTACAAAATCGTTTCCGAAAAAAATTTTCTATCGCCTAAAATGGAGGAGCTATGCTTGAAAAACGATCAATTTTTCATTTGAAAAATTTGAATTACCTTCTTCGGAGCGTAGTAATCTACATAACCGGTATACTCGGCCGTTACGTTATATATTCCACTTTTTTCATTCATATTGGAAAACAGAGAAGAAGAAAAATCTGGCTCGCGTGCGTGAGTGTATATTTCGTTGATTTCTCACCAGTGTTATTTAAAGTTCGAAGACATATTATAAAAATTTCAATGTTTTCAAGGGTAGTTTATAACAAGGGTAGGTTGAAAGATAATTAAATTGTATCCTAAAGCATGAAACCGAGCATGAAACAATCATTATACAACTATTTTTACCCATATTTAGGTTTTCAATGTTATTTTATAATTTTTGACAATTAGGGGTAGTTTTCACCCCTAAAAAACGAAAAGCGTACAACGGCACAAGAAAATGAACTAGAGGGTGTGATAAGCCTAATCCCAAATTTTTGTGTAAGTCGGTACTGGACGAAAAAATTGCGAGGTTTTACCATTTTTTTAGCTTCATTTTCTGAATTACAGATGCGGCATGTTTGGGAATATAGTTCTCATGTATTGGGTTCGGCACCGAAACATTCATTGAAGCCTCTCGATTCCATTCAGAAAAAAGCAATCCGTCTTGTTGGTGATACTTCACTCACAAACTCGCTCACTCCGTTGGAGTATCGTGAAAGTTTCGAAGAGTTGTCTCTATAGATATTTTTACAGTCAAGGAGGGCTCTTCTGAATTGTCGTCAATCGTTCCACCCTAGGCAGTATCAATACGGATGACCCGACGAGTGCTGAGCTCCCACCCCTTTGTTGTAAGCTTGAAGACAGTCGAACCTCTCTTGCTCAGGGATCTTCATTCTATAGAACAGCTGAACTCTTGAACTCCTTCGCCGATGGAGTTTTCAACTGAGACTTACAAACTTCAAAAATTTTAATCAATTCGAAATAGTCTTTTTCTCGTGTAATAAACATAACAAAAATCCACACTAGTCAACGTCTCTATCATTTTTTCAATGGGATATTCTATATTCTGTCTCATTCAGCTACGCCAATGCGCCAATTCACCTGAAACCGGGGAGTATCAAACGTCATTTATAAAGAAAGATGCCGGTGTCACTCGAACCGAGTGTGTTGACACATGATTTAACGTGTACCAGGGCTATCGGGTGACAAAAGAACGAGAGGCGTCATTTTTAAAACTGTCGTTGAAGTTGTTACGTGCGGTTTGTGGTTCTGTCTAATTCGGTAGGGAGTTAAAATTCCAAAGGGAACACGAGCAGGATCTCTGAGATCCAACGGAAAGACACGGTACATTACAAAGCATCTTTCATCACTTTAATGAGACGTGATACAAGCGCGTTTACATTGCGGAGAACATCAACAGAGTAGGTGTTTCGGCTCAGATGGAAATGTATAAATAGATACATATTTTCGGGTTTTTTACTGGTAGCTGTGCTCTTCCAAGAAGTAGTGGAGTTTATCATTTTTATTATTGTTAGGACTTTTTGTAGAGATCAATTACGCGCGTCGAGTGTTATAACTGTTTGGTGGATCTATATGAGAAATGTTGATACTCATACCGATGGTTCCAATTTCATAAATTCAATCTTCATGAATATGTTATATTATTTTATTTGTATGGAATGGTTGGGAATGGTCTCAAGGTAACTTGCGAGTTGAGAAAATGAAAGTTCAATGTCAACTATTATAATAGAGCCACGCTATATTCCCGATTCCGCAGAAGTCTCCTACGAGTCCCAGTAGCGCAACGATTTGTGGAACGAACGTTGTTTATGATGGGTTTGAAGGCAATTGGAGGTGTTTGTTCGAATCCGGCGCCGACACCTTTTTTTTTGTTTTGTAGGCTCTCCTGATTGTGGGAATTCCAGGAACATGCTATGCTATTTCTCCTTCACAGTTTTAGTTCTTCAATAAGTTTTATTTGTTAGTATCATAAATAATTTTTTTAAATTACTTATTTGAGAGAGACAAAAAATCAAATGTATTATAATATAGGGGTAAAGTGTCTTCTCCTTCCTTGATTCCTTCATCCTAGGGAGGAAAAGTAGCATTCTGCTCCCTTGTTTCACAAATAGCTATTTTTTTATAGCATATGAAGAGCACACAGGAGGAATGATGATAGTCCGTTGTTTACCAAATTTGTTTGGATACATAATTTTATTTTTCTCAAAACTGCATATTTTGAAACTCAAACGAATGGAAAAAATCGATAACAATCACATAGAAAAGGTGAATTTTGAAAATACACATACTCGGGAAAAACGATGAAAAGTAATCAGATTGCATTTCAAGGGATATCTTCTAATAGAATTATCTGATTAACCCAAATAACATGTTAACCTAAATAAGATAACATATGGGAAGGGTCTGTTTTCCTTAGTTGAAACGGATTTGCTAATAACCTGAATTTTAATCAAAAGAAGCTTTCCCGAATATTCATGGTTTTTGTACATCCATCGTTTTTTCTGAGTGCTTTTTATATGTTGAAGTGAGTTTTTATGAATTCAAAAGAGTAGACTAAGATGCACTTATCACATTTTCCGTAAAGATAGATAAAGTACCAAAAAGTGACATTTTTTATCTTCAAACTACAATTCTTATAGTAAAACACGGTTTTTAAATTTGTTTAAAGGAACACTAAATCATTTTCTAGACATTGACAATTCAACCAGAACTCTTTTGCAATCTTATTCCTGCTGGATACTCTTCAAATTTGTTTATCTTTATCTATTATCCAGATGTCAGGGGTAATATAGTCCCAATGTATGGGGCTTGGCACCAGAAGATTCATTGAAACTTTTTGGTTCTTTTCAGATAAAAGCAATCCGCCTTGTTTGTGATTTTCAGCTCACAGACCCGCTCACTTTGTTGGGGCATAGTAGAAAAGTCAGACTCATCTCTTTCATGGACATTTTCACGGCCGGTGCTCTTCTGAAATGTCAATCGTTCCATCACTGATGACCCGACGAGCACAGAATTTCCACCCAGTGCTGTGAGCTTAGAGACCTGTCGAACCTCTCTTGACCAGGGATCTTTTTTCAATAACGCTGTGTTCTTGGAACATTACAGGACTTTCCTCTCGTGAGAATCTGTATATAAAAAAATACTTCTCAGACGGAATCGTCCTGCTTGTGATTTCCGGCACATACACTCCCGAATAGGCACGACGTTTCCGGATTCTACTCAATAAAACCAGGAACGTATCGCCGATAGATAATCCCGGAACACTTTTCTACACGGTTTCGTTCGAAAATTGCTCGCATTCATAGTTCGAAGGGGCGGCTTTTCAATCTACTTTCTCGTACGATCCGTGGCATTGTTTCATCGCGTTTTCTCGAAACATGTTCCTTTCTCATATATATTTGTCTGCGACGTGAAGAGAGGCGTGAAAAGTGTCGCTCACCAGACATACACGATGATCCCGGTCCCTGCCAGAAATGTCGATAAAGTAGACAGCGCGTGCTGGGATAGAAAATGTCGTTTTGTTTTTGTTTTGCTCGGGAGGATGTTGACGAAATGGGACAGGTTATTGGTTTTTGAAATGGGGTGAAATACCGGTAACGCGGCACAATAATGTCCGCAGAATGAATATCCTGTGAAATGCTGGAATGAATGTTTTCACAGAAGCTGGAGTATCAAAAATGGTCTGAAAGTAATTAGTTTGTGGGGAATGAACGTTTTCTTGGAATTTTTTTTTGGGTGAATAGCCCAAGAGCCCGCGACGTCCAGACCTTTTTTTATAAGGAGATTCACACGAAAGGGAAGCCCTGTAATGTTCAAAGAACACCGCGTGAATCAAGGGACAGGAGATACGAATTAACATTCACTTTGAATTTTGAAGTTGGTAAGCCTCAGGAAAAACCACTTTCGGCAAGGAGTTCCAAAGCTCAGCTGTTCTATTCAAAAAAGAACCCTGAGCAAGACAGTTTCGTCAGGTCTCCAAATTCACAAAAAAGGGGTGGGAATTCTATACTCGTCGAGTCATCCGTGTAGATATTGCCATTTGCCAAGGGTGGAAAGATTGATAACGATGATAAGTGAACGAGTCTGTGAGCAAAAAATCTCCAACAAGGCCCTTCTCTGAATAGAGTCGAGATGCTGCAAATAATGTTTTGGTGCCGAACTCCACACATGAAAACTGTATTCCATGACAGGTTGTATCTGAGCCTTGTAGACCGTTAGAAGCTGACGAGAAGTGGAGTATTTCTTTGCACGAAATAAAAATCCCAAGTTTCTGGGAAGCACCTTTAGCGATCAATCTCTGCGCATGTCTCCAACACAGGTTAGAACAATAAGCGACAATGAAGTTGTGAGGTTGCAGTTAAAATGCTGGGCTGTATTCTAAAGAAAAATATTTGTTATATGGTCGAGCTTTCGAGAATGTTTATATTTATCAATACATCCTAAAAAATATATAAGGTAACAACGAATTGTGGAATGACAAGTTAAAAGTACTCACTAACTCAAGGTTTTATTAAAAAGTCATACGTAAAAATGAGGTGAAATGGAGAGTAGTCATTTCCTCATGGTTGTTGAATATGAGATTGTGAAAACATCGAACACCTCACATAAATTTCGAATTTTGTCTTATAAACAAACTTAGGAGCACGTGCTCTGCTTAGAGGTTATCAGTAAAAATAAATCAAGTACAGAAAGAGGATTTCTTTCCATATGAACAGCTACTACTGTTTATGAATCAGTCAATATCGAAAATGTTTTCCTCTCTCTTTACTTGCGTTCCTTTCAATAATAACCTCTCCTGAACTCCTCCGTATCCAAAATTAATATGATGTATTCGATGTTTTTCACAACTTCATGTTCAACAACCATGAGGAAATCACGACTATCCATTTCACCTCATTTTCAAGTATCATTTTTCACAATAACCATATGTTAGTAAGTATTTTTAACCCACCATTTCACAATATGTTGTAACCTAAAATATTGTTACGATTTTTCCTTGGGTTCGTTTATTAAAACTTCAAACAACACTTCTCTACTTTCATAACAACTTTTTATCACAACGCAATACAATCACTCAAGTTGCTCAGCTGACCTATCCAACGTTCTATACTAAAACACTCTGATAAAATCTATACTTCGACTTCTGCTCTTAGCAATACCGACGCTCTCTCTACTAGAAACTCTGAATTACTCTCCGATAAAAACTTTGAAGAACTTTGACTCTTCGCTAAGATCCACTTAGCTAGAAACTCTGATAACTATCAGAATAACTATCTCTCGTAGCGATGAATCGCGTCCTTATATATATATGTATATATGTATATATATATATATATATATATATATATATATATATATATATATGTACTTGCTTACACCTGTGGAAAATTTTCCAGTCAAATCTCGGTGATTGAATTTTCTCGGCGAGCCGCGATCCCGCAGGTAACAATCTTCCTTCGACCCCTCATATTATTTTGCGTTTACGAGCGACAGGGCAGGTGATAGGAGATTTCGCAACAATATTTTTGTAGTTGTCTTGATAAAGAGAATGAACATTCTCGAAAGCAGAAGTTGCTTGTGAGGCCCAGTAGCGCAACGAGTTGGTGCACCACTCACTGTTCATGATGAACTTCTAGATGATAGTTCGAATTCCGGCATCGACGGTTTTTTTTCAATTCTTTTTTCTTCATTTTTTAGGTTCTTTTCATTTTCGGGAATTCAGGGGCATGCATGCGGAAGAATCATGTACGTATAACATGGGGGAAAAGTGACAAAATGGTTGAGGCTTTCGCGGCCAAGGTTTTCAGTATAACTACTTTTCTTCGGGTATGAAGGCCGTCGTTCTTTGGAATTTCTTCCTGACGTTTCGCTAGCGCGAGTGGTTAGCTTCTTCAGAGGCTCACTCATCTTGACTATTATTCTGATGAAAGGACATTTCGATTTCGTGAGGTGTATTTATATTGATGCAGGTAGTTTGGAGTGTTTATTACTTCTGTCGGGTTCGGAGAATGATCATCATTATTAGTTGTCGCACTACCTGCCGTGATTTCAGTAGTTGTTCTTGATTTCCTCAGAATGGAATTCCAAATTCTGTTTAGACTATTCCTTCTTCTTTTCTGTTAAAAATGTCCGTGTGTCTGTGGATCTCTGTCGCCTCCCGTACCAGTCGACTATGGTTACCCTGGTTGGGGGCAATCAGTTTCGCATTTTCGAACAGAATCCTGTGGTCACCCTCACTGAGTGCGTGTTCCGCCACAGCCGACTTGTCAGTTTGCCCTAGCCTGCAGGTTCTTTCATGCTCTTTAAGCCTTTTTCCCATGGATCTTTTTGTGGTACCGATGTATACCTTCCCACAGGTGCGCGGTATGCTTATACTAATAAAAGTTAACTTCATTTTTGGGAGGAAAAGTAGCACTTCATGAACGTATTTTGATAAATATCAGTTCTTGTATTTTCAAACCCTTTTCGGTGCGCCGCTGTTTACTACCCGTTAAAACAATTCACAATTAGCCCCATGACAGCCCGATATTATCAAAAATACGTTTTTCAAAGCACTCCGCAGCGAACGATGAAGCAAATTAAATATTTCACACTACATGAATTATCCATTCCGCTGCAACGAGTCGGTAAATATTCATCTTTGCAGGAAACAGGAAATATTGTTTCTATGCCGGACATGATACAAATACACGAATACGCAATGCCCGGCTTCGCATTGGTCAAAAATTACAGCGACGCGTTCGATATGGAGTCTTGAATATGGTTGTTGCTTTTTTATATGCAGATTCACACGAAAGGGAAGCCCTGTAATGTTCAAAGAACACCGCGTGAATAAAGGGATAGGAGACACGAATTAACATTCACTTTGAATTCCTGAAGTTTGTGAGCCTCAAGAAAGACCTCTTTCGGCAAGGAGTTCCAAAGCTCAGCTGTTCTATTGAAAAAAGATCCCTGAGCAAGAGAGGTTCGACAGGTCTGCAAATTCACAACAAAGGGGTGGGAATTCTGTACTCGCCGAGTCATCCGTGTAGATATTGCCAAGGGTGGAACGATTGATAACAATTCAGAAGAGTGCCAACCGTGAAAATATCTATAGAAGAGAGACATGTTTCCGTCCCTTCTATGATGTTCCAATGAAGTGAGCGAGTCTGTGAGCGAAGAATCACCAACAAGATGAATTGCCTTTCTCTGAATAGAATCGAGATGCCTTAATGAATGTTTTGGTGCTGAACTCCACACATGAGAACTATATTCCAAGAAGCTAACGAGAAGTGAGAGATTATCACTGATCGTAATTCCCAGCATCAAGATACTTGATTTTATAGGAATAGTTACTGCTGACATCTGAATATTAGATGATGATAGATCGGCTTTTCTTGAAAAGAGACATGCCTCGGGTTATCTCAGAATTGAATTCCATCAAGTTTGTTATCCCATTCTATCATCTTCACCAAGTCATCGTTAATTTTATTGACGTGATGTTTCTTTAAGTTGTTGTTTCTCGAGCTGCAGAATAATTGATTCATTGTGACTTTTGCTAT
Organism: Zygogramma bicolorata; assembly: GCA_032362365.1. Classification (NCBI taxonomy): domain Eukaryota; kingdom Metazoa; phylum Arthropoda; class Insecta; order Coleoptera; family Chrysomelidae; genus Zygogramma; species Zygogramma bicolorata. The sequence continues at coordinate 4,622,481 of JAVJAQ010005172.1, forward strand.
CGTCAGTTTGATATCGTGCCATTCACATTGTTTATGGAGATATATAATCAATGCTTGTGTAATTTGAATCGTTTTTGTGACGCCATCTACAGTATAATGTCGATACTTCCGTTTACTTGACAATGCATGACAAAGTTTCCTACTCTGAAGGGAAAAATGGAAGCAGAGTCCTATCTGTCAGTTTGACTGAAATGCTGAAAGAAAAATAATGAAGCTCCAAATGAGTTGACAATAGAAGTTGATGAGGAAATTTGAAGTTCAGGCATCAAAATAATATTGAAACATGAATAATTCACGACATAAACAAAAAATTCCACTTCTGTTTCTGACTTGTTGGTCACCTTTTAGTATTACGTATTAGTAATCGAGAAAATGTGTAATTCAGGCTACGATATTCGTAAAGAAAAGACATGACTCGGAAACGAAATCACTAGTGTCATCTACCCCATCTTTTCATATGATGATTTCCATATGGTGACTAACTATATCTCTATAAACAATGCTATTGATAAGCCGGAGAAGCAAAATATTTGAGAGCCACCTGATTGAGGGCGTCTCATTGTATTTCAGTCCACTAAATGGTTATGATTTCGTATCTTCACAAAGTAGGATATGAATGCCACCAATCACAGAAAACAAAACACTTGGTTACCAGGGACAACCTTGTAGAAACGTCACAACTCTAATCTGCCTACCAAATTATGAAAAGAAGAAAAAAACTCCAAAAGTCAATGATTTCAGCGATTTATCTTTGATAGGAACAAACATTAATCGCAACAATGAATGTTAACAGTAATTGTAATACCTCGATTTTCCCGTCGTGTTTAGGTATGACATTCCATCTTCAGAACAACGGCTACCTTTGCGGATTCCAAAACATCGTGCCCAAACTTCGCAATATGGCCACCATATCCACTCTTGTTCAACAAACTATTTTTAAACTCTGCGAACAAATATGAGGTATTTTATTGAAAAGGTCGTTAATTTTAATAAATAACAAATGGTGCAATGGTCACATATCTCTTCCTTCGTATATGAATGATTTTTTTGCGAGTAACCGGGTTACAAATGGTAACGATTTTCAGTAACCGGTTGCATTTTAGCGATATGCGGTAAAAGAGGGGAAGTTGATGTGACGTCATTAATGATGTCACTATTTATTACCGTGTTATTGAAAACGTAACCTTGCTCGATAGCAGGGTTATAGGCGGTTATATGAGAACATGATAAAAACGACAGAGACAGAGGAAGAGAAACACAATTGTAGACAGTTCACAGTGCATTTAGCATGCAACTGGCTGAACGGGTATTTTTTTTATTCGAAATAGTTGGAAAAACGTACTGGTTTAACTTAATATTATGATCTATTGGCATCCTTAAATGAGTTTCACATGTTTTTCCTATTGGTAATCGTGAATCTCAATCATTAATCAAGTTCAAAATGTGGAAATATAAATTATTGTTACTTTAGAAGAAATCTTCGAAAACAACTTGATATTTCGATATTTCCATATCTATAAAACTTTCAAAATATATAGTAAACAATAACAACATAACCTCACTGTTTTTCATTCAAAATTAAAATATAACCAGATCTTTCACGCACGTTTTTGCGAAATCAAGTTTGTGTTACCAGTTTCGAAATTTTGTGAAGTGGGGGTTATAACTTGACGGTTTGACTTGATAATGCAAAACAAGTTCTTTAAACTATATCATCTGTTAGTCGACTACTGTCAAAGTAACACGAACAGTTTTTCTTCTTGTTTTTCGACAACCCTTTTCTTCGTTAGTTTTTTTATAATTATTAGGTACATGTGAAACATATGATCTGTCTAAGTATACTTAGATAATTGATTTGAGTAAGTTCGATCTCAGTTGGAAATTATACATTATATATAAGCACTCGATTGTTATAAAACTGTAGTGCTCTTATGAACAATAAAAATTCTGAATCTAATCTTAACTATCATTTCCATTGCAAGGAGTCTGCGAATATTCATTCTTGAAGGAAACGTGGTATATCATATCAGAACCCATTTGGAATTCCTATGTTAGAAGCTGGTTGGATTTTCTTTTCCTAAATATGTGCTATAATGGTTGAGCATGCAAGTTCAATCTGGGAATACTATGTCAGAATATGATGTCGAACTGGGCTTACCTCAAGGTTCCGTTCTAGGACTTCTTTTATTTGCTTTATTTCTCAACGATTTATCTGATAGTCACAGGATGCCATATACTGATGTTAGCCATTGACACAACTATTACCATCACTGGAATAACCGTGGAGGAACTAGTAGCCATAGTAATTTTTGGTGATATCACATCTGGGTGTGAACGTTATCGTTTGATTCTGGACAACTCTAAATCAAGTGTTGATGAAATCAAAAAAATAGATATTTCGCAATAAGTTCAATCGTTGGCACATTTGAATCGTTTTTGTTACGCCATCTGCACTATAATGTATATATTTCCCTTCAATTGATAATGTAATGTACGGAATAGTACCCTCCTCCAAAGGGTGAAATAGATGGTGATTTCTCTTGGTCAATTTTACTGAAATGTCGAAAGAAAGAAGCGACTATCACAGTTTGTAGTGTTTTTTCATTTTTAATGTAAAGGTTTACCATGAACTATGCTTGATAAACATTGGTAATGATTTTAATCATATTCCAATATTTCAAAATAATATCGTAGCGCTACTTTGACCAAGACCTCAACTAATAATCACCACTTTGACAATACTTAGACATTGTTCGAAACTTTTCCACAGAGGGCGTATCGCTCATCTTGAGATCCCAATAAAAGTTTATACAGGAAATGAAAATTTGGGAAATAATCATTCATCAAAATTTGAAGGATGTATGACATTGAAAAAATATTTCACCTTTATTTCTGAATTGATTGCCATCCTTTGGTAATTTATGTATAAGTTAACAAGAATATATGGAATTTAAGTTACGACGTCCGTGGGAAAATTGTGAGATGAGACATGGTAACGAACTCCCTAGTGCCATCTATCCGCAGTATCCATCCATTCAAATGATCTTTTCCTATGGTTGGCTAACTATCCCGTTTCTCTATAAACAATACCGAAACCTGCCTTGCTTCAAAATAGCCGCAACGGTTTTGACGCGGCTCACCCTGATGCCAACCCTTGATTAAGGGAAATAAAGCTGCCATTCATGAACTTTTTCTGAGCACTTTTTCAGCGGCTAATTTCGTTTCTTGTTTGCCGATGATTCGATTACCGTGTGCCCGGAAATATTTCCATGTTGTGTGGGAGGTTAACTTTGTTTGTCTTTTGTTTCAGGTGAGCTTCGGGTGTTCGTGTCATGGCAATCTGGATGAGCAGTAAGTGACTGAAGTTAGGTGTCTACGGTATCATCGTGATTAACAGAATACTGCCACTTGAAGAAAATGGACAGTCAATATACTAGGTGGTTACTTCCTGTGAATCGATAGAATGTCTCTGATGTGTCCCCTGTATTGTAGAACTGTATATTGGTCAAACAGCGAGATATTTTACTATAAGTATAACGGAACATAGAAGTGACAGAAGGACATGAGTTCTATCATTACTATGAAGTATTGTATTTGAAGAAAAGGAAGATGACAATAAATAAGATATGTATATACAGTCTGTCTGGATAAAATAATAAAGTACTATTTTGCACAGTTCAACGCCCATTTTGGTGAAAATATATTTCGCCATTTATAAATACTTATAGTTTGTTGTGATGAAAGTTTTTTTCTGAACGTCTGGTAACTTGAGGAAAAGAGAGGTCTCATTCATTTTCTTTCTGAAACAAATCCATCAAAACCATTTTTGGCTTTTGGTAACTTTGAGAAGTCTCCGGATATTCCCCAAGGAATAACTGATATCCACTTCACTGGGAATATCGTCCTCGTTACATTCATACGAAAGAAATGGAGTTTTTTCCTACCAAATGAATTTTATAATACATTGTTGAGCGACTGTCTTGTATCATTTATCAAAGTTGAGTGACATAAATTGGAGATAGGCTCCAACAACAAAAACTTGGCAATGTTTCAAATCCATCCCATCGCTTATTGTCGTTCGATGAGGACATATACAGTTCAAACATCCAGTTATTATATTTTTCATATATTGTACGATCCAGCTTTTTTGATTATTTACGGTTACCGTTGTCAAAAGGGTAAGTATTGATTAGTGTTTTGTTAGGCCAAAGTCGTCGGTAAGTAATCCGCTGACTGACGCCTAAATTACTTACAGACGTCTTTTTAATAATTTGTCAATAAAGCTAGATGATGTCATAGAATTGTCTCCAATAATCACCTCGATTTTTGATAATGAACAACTTGGACAGCAAAAAATGGTGGCACGAGTTTATTGATGTCACTTGTGACTTTTCAGTTATCAGATGGAAATAAATTCATCTGAATCAGTACAATATGCTGTCAGAAAAGTATTTTTTCGAGAACAAAGTCTTTCAATTATACAATATGAATAAAACAGAATATAAACGGAATAGGTGAACTTGACTAGATGAAACAAAGGTGCCAAAACCCTAAAAGTTATAGTTCAGATACCCTTGCACAGAATAAAATGAGCTGTTCACTAGCATTTTTTCCACAGCGTGCTTGAAAAACTCATATCTTAATTCTTTCGAATCATCAGGGAGTGGAATGCACGAGAGTTTGATGGGAAATAGGAAATAGTTGTGATTGAAATTGTAAGATATGAATGTAATGAAGTTTGATTTCACATAGAGATCTAGGATGTAAATACAAGTTTCAGGTAGGATTCCCAGTCTCTCAACCTATACAAATCAAAACAAGCAGAGGCAAGCTTTTCACAAAGAAAATCAATATAGATTTAGTTCAATGATTTGTATGCATGTACCCCCAAGAAAATTGTGCTTGACTTTGCTTTATTGATCTATCACATACTCTTACCAGATGACTGTCTGTAACAAATCTCAAACCAGGAGTAAAATTTATGAAGACAGTTTTTTCTTTATTGATTATCAATCTGTTTTCATCGAACCATTGAACTTAGTTTCCATTCATTTGGAACTGTAAGGTTAAGCTTGAGAGGGTATTTTCTGAAAATGGATAGGAAGTATCGTCTGCAAAGAGAATAAGGCTACCACCAGCTGCAAGGGTCCTATCGTTGATAAATAATTGAAATAACATAGCCCTTATGACGGATCCTTGAGGCACTCCACACTTGATGTCAAGGGAATCAGAATGACATGAGTTGGCTACTGTCTACTTTTTTCGATCGGAAAGGTAAAAACTCAGCCAGTGTCCTATCCTCCCCCTGAAACCGTATTTATGAAGCTTCTGTAAAAGAAAGAAATGATTAACAAGGTCGAATGACTCGCAAAGATCCATAAAAATACCAAAAAGTTTTTTACTGTCCAGATTTGCAAAAAGATCTGAGGATGGCTGACTGAGTCGATTTTCTGACCCTAAAACCGTGTTGACTATCATTGAATATATTGAACTGAACCTTTCTTTCACGAAGTTTTGTCAAGATTTTCAATACCGTTAAGATCATGGAGATGGATCTGTAGTTATCCAAATTGGGAGCATTTCCTCATTTCAAGGGTGGCAAAACATGTATTCTGTATAGGGTAGAGAATGGTACAGTAGCCGTCCGATTACTGTTCAGCATAGCAGGAGTGACAAAATGGTTAAGGCTTTCGCGGCCGAGGTTATATAATAATAATAATAAGAATAATTTGCCTTTATTTAAATCAAAAGATACAAAAGGGCGGAATTAAGTCTCAGCACATCATAAAAATGTGAGAGTCTGCTCTTCCATTCAACCCTAAACAGAAATCAGAACATATGCTCAGATAACAGTGCCAGTAAGAATACGGTAACAATTCAATATCAACATCAATAATGAATATCAAATACTAAACATAATATTATAATAACTCAGCATTAGATCTAAGTTATCAACCATTGATTATAATAGCATTAAGTATTGGGTATTGAAAAAAATATATATTTTTTTATTAATCCCTCAGGGGGTTTGAATGAGTGATTATTACATCATTAAACATCTAACATGAAATAAGGAAATAATCTACAAAAAGAAAAATCAAAAATCGCAAGTAAACAAAGGTGAGTGGGTGAATCAGGTAAAAATGGGTGACGACGACTCAAGAGCGATTTATTGGTTTTCTTGTAGTTCTGACCATGGTGTGATATATCTTAGGTCTCTTTTACTGAAATAGTGCCTTTTTTTATCTTCTTTCTCAATACTGATTTGAAATTGCTGACATTCAAAACCTTCAGCGAATCAGGGAGAGCATTATGAATTTTGGCAACATTATATGAAAAGGAACGTTCAAATATAGCAGTGCTGTGTTTTCAGTATTACTACTTTTCTTCGGGTTTGAAGGCCGTCGTTTTTTAAAATTTCTTCCAGACGTTTCGCTAGCGCGAGTGGCTAGCTTCTTCAGAGTCAAGATGAGTGAGCCTCTGAAGAAGCTAACCACTCGCGCTAGCTTAACGTCAGGAAGAAATTCCAAAGAACGACGGCCTTCAAACCCGAAGAAAAGTAGTAATACTGATAGCAGGAGTGTTAACAAAATGAGAATTGAAACCATGTGGAATTCGGGAAGCTTTATAAATTTTTTCATTACCAACTATTTCTTCTGATATTTCAACGGTGGATGCACTATTATTATTATCAATTGTTAACGATTGTTCAGACTACATTTGATTCGTTAACAGCCCAATAATATATGTGATCGTTCTCTGATCGTTTAGCTGCTGCACAGACATTTCCATATATTTTTTTATAAGCACAATAAAACTTTTCATGTTCAGTTTTTGATAGTCTACAAAAGATTCAGCTCCTGGGAAGAAATTGGTATGCTTTATGTTATTCATTCGAATCCTTCATTTGAAAATTTGGTGTACAAAATTCAGGTTGGAATCAGTAGACCGTATTTCGGTCATCCAGAAATAGTGCTTCAAATCTATCTCCTTCGTGATGATCAACAGAAATCCCACTGACGAGACGCTTAGTCGACGTTATGCTAATCCCATCGCGAAAAATAACGTGTCGAGCAGTCGCGAAGGTAATAAAAGTGAAAAGAAAACCCTTTCGAAGTGGGAAAGCTCCGTATCCTTTTGTATGTAAATTTGTATTCTCGTTCCGCAAACAACGAACGGTTTGTTTAGAACGCCGCCGCAATGGTGGTGGTTACTTGTAAATGTAACACCCTTAATTTCGCCTTATCTGCCGCCATAATTCAATCAGCGAGCTCTATCGCGATTTCGCCGGAATAATTAACAATACTTCACAGATATATTTATGTAGAAAGTAATGGAACTTCTCGCCTTCTTCGGGAGGGAAAATAGGTGGAGAAGGCTGGAAACGGGGGTGTGCATGCAAGAGGTTGGCAGTAGTTGAATCAGTGTCTCTACCGGAAATGGAGCCACTGCAATATGTCTTTGTTCCTGATTCATATCAATGATTTGCTCGAGAAAACATCTTGTTCAGTACATAGTTTTGCGGAGGCCAGTACTCTTCATACCAGTTTCTCTTCCAGAGTCCCTATACCAGCTCAAGAAACAAAAATTCAAAGAAACATTCACGTTGATGAAACTATCGATGACTCGGTGAAAATAATAGAATGGGGTAACATGAACTTAGTGGAATTTAATGCTAGGAAAACCCAGGCATATCTTCTCAAGGAAAGCCGATCTATCATCACCTAGTATTCAGATGTCAGGAGTAACTATTCCTACAAAGTCAAGTATATCGATGCTAGGAATGACGATCAGTAATAATCTCTCATGGGAAAACCATGTGAGATAGATAGCTAAAGGTGCTTCCCAGAAACTTGGATTTCTATTTCGTGCGAAGCAATACTTCTCGTCAGCTTCTGCTGATCTACAAGGCTCAGATAAGACCTGTTTCGGAATATAGTTTTCATGTATGGGTTCGGCACCAGAAAATTCATTGAAACTCAGAGAAAGGTAATCCGTCTCGTTGGTGATTCATCGCTCACAGACTCGCTCACTTCATTGGAGTATCGTAATAGTTATTTATGATACAAGTGTTAAAAGTGGCATTTTATTTTGTGAGTGGGGAATATTGCGAAACGAGCGTTAGCGAGTGGAGCAACCCCACGAGCAAAATAAAATCACTTTTAACAAATGTATCATACAAAATTTTTTGTTCGACAGTTACTGCTAGTAAGAAAAAAACAAAAAAAATATAAGATCCGTAAGGATTCGAACACACGATCTTTGGATTACATGTCAGATGCTCTACGTATCTAGCTACATGGACTTTATAATTGACAACCATATTTTGTATTTCAAATCTAAATTGCAAGCATGACAGGCAGGGTTTTGCCAAATACATATTTATAAGTAATTTTGATTCTGATTGTTATAATAGTATTAATATCTGATTAAAGTGTTTCTATTAGAGAGATCTATATTACTGAGTATCCATACTAGCGTCTAGCAACAGATGGACATTTTGGCTCCCGAGCTGTGTACATCTGTCGCTAGACGCTTTTAGTATCCATCATCTCATCTGTCATTTTACTTTTAACACTAGTGTTAAAAGTACTTTTAACACTAGTGTTAAAAGTGATTTTGTGAAAACGTCAGTTTTTAGTTCATGTGTCAATGAATTAAAAACGTCATTTTTAATGTGAGTTGTACAAAAAAAGGTTTTCTATAGATATTTTCACGGTCGGTGCTCTTCTGAATTGTTATCAATCGTTCCACGCTTGGCAATATCTACACGGATGACTCGACGACTACAGGATTCCCACCCCTTTGTTGTTAATTTGGAGACCTGTCGAACCTCTCTTGCTCTGGGATCTTTTTCCAATAGAACAGTTGAGCTATGGAACTCCTTGCCGAGAGAGGTTCTTGTTGAGGAGTACCAACTTCAAAATTTCAAATTGAATGTTTATTCGTATTTCCTGTCTCGAAAGGTAAGCCCTTTAATGTTCAAGGAACACCGCGTGAATTTGCATATATATGAAAAAAATGTCAACAATAAAGAGGTAAGGCTTCCTTCAATGTTTGAGGCATCATTTTTCACCTTTCTTCTACGAATCAAAAAATAGATATTACAACTTCTATGTATGAAAGGAAATCAAAAAAATTACAACAACGCCATGTATGTCATTCAAAAACGTTTGATTTATTCAAGAGAAGGAAGACAGAGTCTACCTGAAAATGCTTTCTATTTTTGTGAATGAACCAATCGTCTTTGAATTATATTCAGAGTGATTGTAATTTTTTCATTTTACTCCTTTCATAGAAGTTGTAATATCTATTTTTTTTGATTCGGAAATGAAAAAAAACAATAATTTGATCCTCAAACTTCATTCTTTACACAAAAATATTCAAGTTTCTTATTATCATAATAATAATAATCTCTAACCAATTCTGATACACTTGGTGTATGTGGTCAGGATAAATATGTAATAAAAACAAAATTGGACACTAGGTCATATAAGCATAATCTTCAGAGAACATTGAACACAAGAGAAGAGACTGAATATATGGTTAATATGGTAAAGAATTTGAAAAGAGTTTGAAAACACCGATAAAACACGAATATGTTAACAAATATAGTCTTAAATTACTTATCATTCCTCACAATAATAAAACAGACAAAAATAAACAAGCAATATGTATGATTCAATTCGATTCAAGGCATTAAAATGGGGTAACTATAATAGCATTTTTGTATAAGGAGATTCTTAACATCGTTGTGGAATTTCAAATTATTTGAGACCTCTTTGAATTCATCCGGTAACTTGTTGAAGCACGAGCTAGCGTTGTACCGTGGGAATTTCTTAAACAGTGTCATGCGATGTCGAGTAATCAGCAGTAACTCTCCAGTCCTGGTATTATAATTATGTACGGTGGCTGTTTCATGTTCTTACCTTGGATAGACAAACAGGTAACATGGACTTCTGGTGATGGAAATGGGTTTGTATCCTAGCCAGCCGGCTTGTATCGCAAATAACAGGAACCACTATGATAATTGCAACACTGGTGGTCCAGAGGACTTGAGATGGCACTGTAATCGGTACTAGGTGAGATTTAGTTTGTTTTTCAAAGAAAATGCGAGTAAACTATCGACAGTGAAAAGTGGTAGCAATCACTTGTTGAGTTCTTGAGTTCACAATGCGAACGTCTTGTCTGCTCATATATCACTCCGCGCTTGCGCACTGCCATGATCCTGGTTTTAGGCGAACATGATAAACTCTCTTATACGCGAAATGATTTCTGATACAGGGTGAGTCAATAATACGCAAGAATAGAAAACTATAACTAATAATAATAATTGATGTGAATAATTGAAGTGAATTAAATATGAAAATGTGAGAAGGGGGCGGAACATTCTGCCCACCAAAATGCGACTGCATTTTCTGAGACTTCATTGGGAGCGGACAAAGCTCTACAACAGGTCGTTTCAAAGATCCGGTAGCCGTTCTGACAGTGACCACTCGGATAATACCATCACGTCCAGGGTGTACCTCTATAACGCGGCCTAAACTCCAATTCATCGGAGGAGAAGTTGCATTTTTATTAATACCATGGCACCGACATTGATAGGGGTATCCTTGAGTGTCCACTTGCTGCGTTGATGCAGCGTATGCAGGTACCAACGAGACCAGAAGTCCTGATGCATACGCTGCAACAACTGCCAGCGATTGGGACAATTCACAGGGATATGTGTCAAATTGGGTTCTGGAGGGGTAGATAATGGGGCCATTGTTAAAAAATGCCCGGGAGTTAGAGCTTGCAAATCGTTGGGATCCGTACTAAGCGGAGTAAGGGGTCTGGAATTCAATACTGCTTCTACTTGCACTAGGACGGTGTAGAGCTCTTCGTACGAAAGAATTTGTGCCCCAATGATACGGGCTGAATGAGTCTTCACAGACTTTACCCCTGCTTCCCACAGCCCTCCAAAATGAGGAGCGGAAGGTGGGTTGAAACTCCAGGAAATAGCTTCCTGCGAGGCAGCAAATTGGGCACATTCGTTCAGGTGGCGATATGCACCTACAAAATAAATACCACAATCACTTTGAAGTTGCTCGCAACGACCACGACGAGCTATGAATCTACGTAACGCAGCCAAGAAGGCCTCTGTGGATAGATCAGAAGCGAGTTCAAGGTGAAGAGCCTTGGTGGCGAAGCATATAAATAACCATATATATGATTCAGTGGTTTTAGCACACTAGTTTATGGAAGGTTTGGTTATGAAAAAATTATGGGCTTGAATGAAATATTATTTTGGTGAGTGAGATTTTTGCACAAATAGCTCTATTTTGATTTGTGTAGATATTCCCTATTTGATTCAACTTTCACATGCTCGGTATACAAATTGAACAGGAAAAAGTGATTACTTTGCAGCCCAGTGCCCGTCGTGACATAAAGGAAGGGGAGTAGCTGCTTTAAATGGACTCTCTCTTACTTTTTGTGAATGAATCGAACGGCTTTGAGTGATATTCACGTACCAAGGATGAGTGATTGTAATTCTTGTTTATTTTTCTCCTTTCAAGGAAGTTGTCGAAAATAATTCCTCAAACTTTCTCCTCTCCACGATCCATTGAACGGATGGATTTTGCCCGATACTTGATGAAAGTCCGTGATGTTAAAAAAATCATATAATTGCTGTCATTAACGGCTACGATGCGAACATTGTGGACTCCATCATGTTGAAGGAATCACAGAAACAAGCCATAAATCAGGTCTATCCAATCAGGTATTCCAAAGAAATAATAGTAAACGCCTTAAGATATCAACCTACGTAGGCGAACCCACCAAACATATTGCTCGGTTTTTGAAGTGTTAAGAATAATATAGCCTACAGAACTAGTTATGATTCTAGTGGAAAAATTGAAGAATAATAAGCATATCAGTGTCAGCAGTATACAAGTTGACGTGTGGTTTGGCCCTGAAATGTATATTGGCCAATCGGGGTGATCTTTCATCAAGAAAATGAAGGAGCAAAAAAGGACGTTTTTCGAATGAAACATTTGCAAATCACCTTTTGACTGAAAGTCATGAGATCCATCATGACTATGATATATTTCATTTGGAGGAGAAAGGTTTTCCACCGAATCTGTTCGAATTTTGAGAAATCAATAGTCACTCAATCTGTTTTTATCCGTTTCTTCATAACAGAATAATAGTGATGAATATCATTTATTATACATTTTATATGTACTTCCGAATGGATTTCCAAACTGATGCAAGACTGCCCTATGTATATAGAATCTGAAAAGGAACGCTATGAAATGAATAGTGAAAATACACTCAGGAACAAATAATGCGAATGGGGTGTTATGCTAATAGTTCTCTGCTATCATTATCTCACCCTCAACACACAGACGGAGCGGCAATGATGCGAAGCTATGTGCTGGCTGCACATCCAGCCACCGCATCCATCAAGGAAGGCTGTCAGCGCTCTTCCGCTCTCGCCTTTCCTGTTGCCAGCCGTCGACGCCTACTCGTTTCACTTGAAATCAGGTGAAAATGCGAAATGGCCCTCCTGTCGACGGACTATTGAAATAGGCCGGTCGACGGGGATGGAAAACAGGGTGAGTCCGGAAAAATTACATATTAGTGAGCAAGCAATGATAGTTATTTCTCACGAGTATGAGTGGGAAATTAGCATTCCGTGCGAGTCATACACTATACTTTTTCCACGGCTATAATAGGTAATAGCAATATGCTTCAACAAATATCATAATCTAATGTTATTTATAGTTTCCATTGAGGTACAGCACACCCAATCCATCTTTGCGAAGAACTGATGACGTATATGCCTAGGAATCTCTGTGGAGTATAGCATGATGAAAAAAAACACCTATTATTTGTGATCAATGTGTTGAAATGTATTCCTAGTAGGTGTTTTTTCTTTCGTCACGGTCTGCACTACCAGTGTGCAACTTTAAAAGTAGCTGAATTTGCGCCACGATGGATTGGATAAGCTATACCAAGATGAATAAAAACCCTGGTGTATTGACTTATACCTAATAGATTGTAAGCAAATTTTCTCGACTTATCGCTATCTTGATTTTGATCAATTTTGACTGAAGAGATGCTTTCGAGAGTTTGCTAGCAGAGGCGCACCTCACGTGATTTTAATTTAATCTGTAATGCCATGATATTAGTCTGCTCGACGGCCATTCGATTATTTATAGATTTATAGGTTATGTTTATTTCATGGTCTCATGTTTTGCAATTTCTTGCTTTCCCGCGAGATGCTATAAATTATGTAGTCATCACATTTTGACTGATTATTAGGTATTCCTTTTGCTTTCAATTTGATGGAAAATAAATAAAAAACTCAGTGAATGTGATGTTACTTTAAATCTTCCGAAACAATAGTTGTGAGTGAAACTGGAAAGTATTGATATCTTATCTTTCTACTTTCTGAGGAACCGAAGATAGGTAAGTACTTCTTAATAGTGTTAAAAAATGCATTTTTAATGTGATAACGAGCCGATTATATGATGGATAAGTAATACCTAAACGTTACATGAGCGTTTTATTTTGAGCTTTGTAAATCGGTTCATAATAAATCTAACTATCATTATAAAATCAAACAAATACAAAAACAGCAACGATAAACACTTGAAAAGAATATAATATAAACAAGAAGAACGTGAAAAGAAACAAGAACTAGGTACATATTTCGAATATTAAAGGAACTTTCAAATGCATTCAAATTCAAATCGAACTGTCGAACATTTCAAAAAAATTAATAGCTTTTTATAAGACGAACTTGACCTTACGTATTTTGTATACTGATAATTCCATTGGTGAACGAAAGAACCCGCAAGAGTTTATCTAATGAGACCGCCGGTATCGAAAATCACTCGTAAGCTGCCGCCTCAATGAAAATATACCCTTAGGAAATCGCATTTGTATCACCACCTACTGTCAAAAAATTTAAGTTTACCCTTCGATTTCTCAGGTCGAGTGGAATTGGCTAAACAAAAGCATATCGGTCAACGCACCAGGGTTTTTATTCATCTTGAGCTATACAATCAAATGAGTTGATAGAGCTGTCATTGCTTTTAATTTGACATGACGTGAGAGACACGATTCATTATGTAATGATAACTACAACTGTAACACAATGTATCTTATTGTTTTATCAAGATAGTTAAAATAAAGCAGTTTTCTGTCATAGTTGTTGAAAATATTGTTTTTGTTAGTGATTCCGAGGGTAATTCGATGGCAATCTCTTGTGATCTTCTTCGGTGAATTCCATATAGTTTCCGAGATGTGGCATGAAAAATGCGAAAATATAGTTATGTCGCCACAGGAAATGGTGTCACTAATCAGAATTTTTTTGAATTCACACAGAATAAACACTTTGGACCGGAAAAAACACTAATATGTATTTTTTCCGGACTCATACCTTTGATGACTGGCCTAGAAAGCTGGTTAGTGCCCCTCTCTCCTGTCGCGACGATTGGTAAACTCAATTATTGAAATTAGGCGATGATGTTTCACAGATGATGTAGTTGGAAGTAGTAGATGCTAAACATCATCAGATTTATGTTCATAGGTAGAATTGAATTCATATTATAGTTAGCATGATTTGCTGCAGGTTTCAATTTCACACTCCTCTTCTGAATTCCCGAATTTTTCTTGTCACTGTGAAATTTTTTCATATAGGTATATCAGTTCTTATTATTTTTCAAAAAGGCAAAATTTGTGTTATACGAGAAGTTGCTGACCAATTGGACTTGTTCTATCCAGAAAGAACTGTTTTTCAATAGACGCAGCAACTTTTCGGGGTAGATTGAAAATCTGCCCTTCTACATTTGTAAAGACTCGAATATTAATTCTTATTTTTTCAGATTGTGGTAGGTTACAAACCCAGAAAACTACGGAACAAATATTGATCCACCACAAAAAAATGATGTTCAAACAATACTTATCATTTTACTTTCGAAAACACCAGCAACTGAATTCATAAATATCAATCTTGATACGTTTCCTCAGTAGTAACCCAAGTTATTTCATCACGAATTTCAAAGCACCATTCATTTGTGAATGAATTTATTCGCGATTTTTCACGAAAAAAAATGATGTTTTCCTTGTAGGAAAAGCCACATTCCTGTGTTGCTTATCTTCACAGTCGTCCAGGAATGTAAGGCTTTTCCTACCTTGTGAACAATCTTATATTAATCACTTTCAGTACAATTCGAAAGGGCACAGCTTTCGACAAGAAAAGTATCCGAGTTTGAATATAAAGGTTTATTTTTCTCCCTGATGCAATGAGAAAATGCAGTTGTTGAAATTCGATATGTTTCGCGGGAATACGTTCGGAATATGGAAGTATCGAATGATGTATTCTTTGAGGGCGACGTTTCGTTTTTGTCGAGCCGATCCAGCGGAGGGTTGACGAGTTTTTATCGACTTGTTTTTTTTTTCTTCTATCCAAGGTAGAAAAGACGTCTGGTTGTAACATCCCTATCGGATATTAATATTATGTTACAGCGAGCGATTCCAACATGCTGTTCATTTCGTGGGCATGGAAACGCCATTCTATAGCATTCGAGCGTGAATAATAGTGCAGGGACTTTTATCGTTGTGCTGACTAAATATTACATTTCCAAGAATGGGGACTGGTGGAAACGAATCAAACGACGTTCAACTCGCATCGATTTTTCTTCCGGTTTTTGATTTTGGTAATGATAGCATAAATACAATTGGTGTTCGTGATACATTGGAGCTTCTGTCATTTTGAACCGTTAATAATGACTTATTGACCCTTGCCCACTTCGTTGGGCGTTATTTATTTTTGTGATGCAATAATATTTTGTAGTTCCCAGTACTGAGTTTCATCCAAACCCGTACTCTAATAATACACTTATATGCCCACAACCCGTTTTATAATGAAATCCATTATGATACAGATTTTGAACCAATAGAAACCCATTAATTTTCAATCAAGCATGATGTGCAAGCTTTGCATTTTAACGTTTGTCAAGTCGAAATCAGTAGGTATTGAGTTTCTGAAGGATTCAGTCAATTTTCGATAATCGTATGAAAATATCTTATAGCAGTGATATAGAAGAATTACCAGCGGCCCTCCACAGATGTCTTAGACAAGAAAGAATACAATCGCAACGATTATATTTTTCATTTGACATATGCAACACAAATGCTTTCATTTTCAAGCAAATTATATGAGTTCTCATGTCCGAGTGGTAATGGCGCCGGCAGTGGTCAGTTACGTCCGGGTTCAAGTCCTGACCTCGCCAGGAATTATTTTCCATGTTGTCTTCTTTTCATTTCTCATTGTTGTATTTTCCGTGGTTATACCATAAATTATAATTTTTTAGAATCTTTCTAAGGAATACGATTGAAAACCTACTATTATTGTGTTCAATATAAATACCTAGTATTATAAAATTCTCAGTTCCTCATTATTTATTGGGTGTAGATAAAATAGCGTATGCAACTCTCATGTAATGGTTATTAATACACTCGCATAAACCATACGAAACTCACCTTCGGCTCGTTTCGTATAGCATCATTGCAATTCTCTGCCTTTTGGGCGTACTCGAAAGAGCGTTCGAAAGAAGTAGAAAATATTATAAAACATTTTTTGTACCCCGTTAGACAACATCTTCGTCTTCCGTCAATTCTGTCAAAGAATAATTTCTGCAAATATGAAGAAGATTGAAGTATGTTGTCCCATACAAACTTTGACCACGTTTTTCACTCCCTAAGTGGAAAAATAAGTCAATTATGTCCTGGCGTATATTTTCCATTTCATGCTTTGCACTATAAATCAAGTTCATTTCAGTGGCATTCTCAACAATTTTATTATTATTATTTGAATAATTTCTGAGGATTAGAATATCCTTTTTTGGGTTTCCTCTCCCTTGAGGATGAAAAAGCTTTAGCTCTCCAAATATTTTTTTTTTCGGGGCAAATTGTTACATTTCCAATATAATTACATTATTTAAGCAAAATTGACTGTTTTGCTCGCTGTTTTGCCACTTATCATATGTTTTATGAATCCAGAGATTGAATCTAATAAATATATCAAAAAATACTTATAATTTTCCATGGTAACATTTTGGGAACTAGTCTGCTCAGGCTCTTTAAAAAATTCTTTAACCAATTCTAGTTTGGGTAATTTGGGTCAAAATGACACTGGCATGAGTAATTCATCAAAAGTTCTAACAAGTGTTGATTTTGACACAACTTCCTTTTTTAGAAGAGGCATCCAACATTGTTCCTTATTCAATCATCAATTCACTCATGACAGAATGGAATTGTACATGACCCTTTGTTGGAGATTCATTCTGTCTTCTTTCTGACAAATTAACAGTTGACTGACTACTCAGTTTCCTTAGCAACAAATCAGCATTGTAGGTATTTTGAAAGTTTGACAATTAATTCCTGAATCATACTGAATGCTAGAAATTTCTTACTAGTCTCAGAATGAAGCTTGATTATTCTAGTTTTTTCTTGCATTCGTCATTATTCTCTGTAGCTTTTCTTTAAATTTTATCGAAGCATCACTCGATGTCCTATAATAAATGAATAACACTTTTCCTTGTTGATATTTTCGAATGTTATTGAAAAGTTCAGATCATGTTCATAATCAATTTTCATGTCTAATTCATTCCCTGTTATTTTCTGGATCTATTGGATATCTTAATTATAATAATTTCATATATATATATATATATATATATATATATATATATATATATATATATATATATATATCAGAATCATCGCTTGGTGAAACTATTGATGGAATACTCACACCAGTGTCACATTTTGACACTACTTACCAAAAACTCACATGTCATAAGCAATTTCCGAAAAACGTTGAAAAGGGAAGCAGACTAGTTTCTTAAAGCTCGCCAAAGGATAGTATATGCATTTTTTAATATATTTTTATAATTCATCTTTCACATTCACGTAAAATACTATACATAACTGACAAAATAGTCGGTCAATTTTCCTTTCTTATGATTTTGCAGCCAGTTATCGGGACGAATATTCCAACTTACCCAATAGTAGATTTATAAGAGTTGATTGATTATTTTTTATTAACAGGCTAGAGAGAACCCGAAATTGGATTGCCCAAAATTCATTATACACCGTAGTGTTCATCATTATGTTTCCATCATGATAGTATTTTGTTATATATCATAGAATTCTATTCGCTTGATATCATCCCTTTTTGATTATGTTCCATATAATACGAAGAAAAGTCTGTAGATTTATTATTTCTCTAGTACATAAATATATTTGTGGTCTCGGTAGTGTAGTGGTTAGCATATCTGCCTATCAAGCGGAAGGCCGGGGTTCGAATCCTCGCCGGGCCACCGTGCTGGGTAATCGCACGTTAAAAGGTAAGGCCTCGTTGATCCATTGCTCGCACAAGTTTCGACTTTTGAGGGTTGACGTTCGTCAGCTGGTTAACGGAACGAACAATTTTAGAACAATTTTAGAACAATATTTGAAAAGGTGGCTCAAACGGTTTTATATTCTTTATCAGATATTTTCGACCCTTAAGATGTAATATATTTTGTGTTGAAGTCATTAAACTGTTTCCATTTCGATCAGATTCGTAGGAGAGACAAAAGCACCGTAGATTTGTTTGTGACAGGAGTTATTATCATCACATAGGTATCACCCAGTGTCATTGTAACCAGTCAGTATACTTTGTGATATATTGCCGTTGTCAACTGTTGTAATTGTACTCGTTATTTTTCGTGAATGTTTTATAATTATGATGAGTACATTTTCGATCCAACGACTCCCCACTCTAGTTAATTAAAGTAATTGATTATCTCGTAGGGATATTAGCTTCACTCCTCCGTTCAACGCACCAGTTTCTTTCCATTAGGATAATATGCGTTCCATCACAACTAATCTAATTCCCTACTAATTCGGCAGTCAGCTCGTGTATAAACGTCTAAATTTCCCGAAATATCCCTATGTTTTCACCCAATAAATTCCCGCTATCTTTATAAGCTTTTCACTGGCAAAACATACAAATCATTCGCTCATCCGCCCCCTACATACAATTTGTCTTACTCCCATCGTCATTAATATCTTAAAGTGGTCCATAAAAATCCTAAAACAATTATCACTCGTAACATTTCCTCCCGGCTTCTATTCTTGTGTTTGTCCAGAAATAAGAATGCTGGCGCCCGAACGCAACCAACAGATGTGGGATCGTTAAAATAGCGAACTGTATGCATTATCTGATCTGTCTGGTAATATTTTCACCGAAGTAACACGATAACACATGCGTGTCGAGAAACGCTAAACGTGTATAATATATTACATTCCAACTAACAATTTTAAGGCAGTTTATATTTATTCAGATCTCAAAAATGCTTTTATATGTTTAATAAATCGAGATCGTATTTAAAGTAACTTCAAGATTAAGCATTATGGAGACGACTTATTCTCAAACAAAGAGTTTAGTGAACCCTTTAAATCAAAGTAAGAATGCTATTTACTCTTGATGTCCTATTGATCTTCTACTGGTTTTATGTTGAGGAACGCTAAAGGTGTATAATATATTACATTCCAACTAACAATTTAAAGGCAGTTTCTATTTATTCAGATCTTAAAAATCCTTTAATATGTTTAAATCGAGATCGTATTCAAAGTAACTTTAAGATTGAGCATTATAGAGACGACTTATTCTCAAACAAAGAGTTTAATGAACCCTTCGAATCGAAATAAGAATGCTATTTGCTCTTGATGTCCTATTGATCTTCTACTGGTTTTATGTTAAGGAACGCTTAAGATGTATAATATATTACATTCCAACTAACAATTTTAAGTCAGTTTCTATTTATTCAGATCTCAAAAGTGCTTTTATATGTTTAATAAATCGAGATCGTATTTAAAGTAACCTTAAGATTAAGCATTATAGAGACGACTTATTCTCGAACAAAGAGTTTAAGGTACTCTTCCAATCAAAATAAGAATGCTATTTGCTCTTGATGTCCTATTGATCTTCTACTGGTTTTATGTTGAGGAACGCTAAATGTGTATGATATATTACATTCCAACTAACAATTTTAAGGCAGTTTCTATTTATTCAGATCTCAAAAATGCTTTTATATGTTCAATAAATCGAGATCGTATTCAAAGTAACTTTAAGATTAAGCATTATAGAGACGACTTATTCTCAAACAAAGAGTTTAGTGAACCCTTTAAATCAAAGTAAGAATGCTATCTACTCTTGATGTCCTATTGATCTTCTACTGGTTTTATGTTGAGGAACGCTAAAGGTGTATAATATATTACATTCCAACTAACAATTCTAAGGCAGTTTCTATTTATTTAGATCTCAAAAATGCTTTAATATGTTTAATAAATCGAGATCGTATTTAAAGTAACCTTAAGATTAAGCATTTTAGAGACGACTTATTCTCAAACAAAGAGTTCAATGAACCCTTCAAATCAATATAAGAATGTTATTTGCTCTTGATGTCCTATTGATCTTCTACTGGTTTTATGTTGAGAAACGCTAAAGGTGTATAATATATTACATTCCAACTAACAATTTTAGGGCAGTTTCTGTTTATTTAGATCTCAAAAATGCTTTGATATGTTTTATAAATCGAGATCGTATTCAAAGTAACTTTAAGATTAAGCATTATAGACACGACTTATTCTCAAACAAAGAGTTGAATGTACCCTTTTGAATCAAAATAAGAATGCTATTTGCTATTGATCTTCTACTGGTTTTATATTGAGGAACGCTGAAGGTGTATAATATATTACATTCCAACTAACAATTCTAAGGCAGTTTCTATTTATTTAGATCTCAAAAATGCTTTTATATGTTTAATAAATCGAGATCGTATTTAAAGTAACCTCAAGATTAAGCATTTCAGAGAAGACTTATTCTCAAACAAAGAGTTTGATGAACCCTTTGAATCAAAATAAGAATGTTATTTGCTCTTGATGTCCTATTGATCTTCTACTGGTTTTATGTTGAGGAACGCTAAAGGTGTATAATTTATTATTACATTCCAACTAACAATTCTAAGGCAGTTTCTATTTATTTAGATCTCAAAAATGCTCTTATATGTTTAATAAATCGAGATCGTATTTGAAGTAACCTCAAGATTAAGCATTTCAGAGACAACTTGTTCTCAAACAAAGAGTTAAATGTACTCTTTTGAATCAAAATGAGAATGTTTATTGCTCTTGATGTCCTATTGATCTTCTACTGGTTTTATGTTGAGGAACGCTAAAGGTGTATAATATATTACATTCCAACTAACAATTTAAAGGCAGTTTCTATTTATTCAGATCTTAAAAATCCTTTAATATGTTTAAATCGAGATCGTATTCAAAGTAACTTTAAGATTGAGCATTATAGAGACGACTTATTCTCAAACAAAGAGTTTAATGAACCCTTCGAATCGAAATAAGAATGCTATTTGCTCTTGATGTCCTATTGATCTTCTACTGGTTTTATGTTAAGGAACGCTTAAGATGTATAATATATTACATTCCAACTAACAATTTTAAGTCAGTTTCTATTTATTCAGATCTCAAAAGTGCTTTTATATGTTTAATAAATCGAGATCGTATTTAAAGTAACCTTAAGATTAAGCATTATAGAGACGACTTATTCTCGAACAAAGAGTTTAAGGTACTCTTCCAATCAAAATAAGAATGCTATTTGCTCTTGATGTCCTATTGATCTTCTACTGGTTTTATGTTGAGGAACGCTAAATGTGTATGATATATTACATTCCAACTAACAATTTTAAGGCAGTTTCTATTTATTCAGATCTCAAAAATGCTTTTATATGTTCAATAAATCGAGATCGTATTCAAAGTAACTTTAAGATTAAGCATTATAGAGACGACTTATTCTCAAACAAAGAGTTTAGTGAACCCTTTAAATCAAAGTAAGAATGCTATCTACTCTTGATGTCCTATTGATCTTCTACTGGTTTTATGTTGAGGAACGCTAAAGGTGTATAATATATTACATTCCAACTAACAATTCTAAGGCAGTTTCTATTTATTTAGATCTCAAAAATGCTTTAATATGTTTAATAAATCGAGATCGTATTTAAAGTAACCTTAAGATTAAGCATTTTAGAGACGACTTATTCTCAAACAAAGAGTTCAATGAACCCTTCAAATCAATATAAGAATGTTATTTGCTCTTGATGTCCTATTGATCTTCTACTGGTTTTATGTTGAGAAACGCTAAAGGTGTATAATATATTACATTCCAACTAACAATTTTAGGGCAGTTTCTGTTTATTTAGATCTCAAAAATGCTTTGATATGTTTTATAAATCGAGATCGTATTCAAAGTAACTTTAAGATTAAGCATTATAGACACGACTTATTCTCAAACAAAGAGTTGAATGTACCCTTTTGAATCAAAATAAGAATGCTATTTGCTATTGATCTTCTACTGGTTTTATATTGAGGAACGCTGAAGGTGTATAATATATTACATTCCGACTAACAATTCTAAGGCAGTTTCTATTTATTTAGATCTCAAAAATGCTTTTATATGTTTAATAAATCGAGATCGTATTTAAAGTAACCTCAAGATTAAGCATTTCAGAGAAGACTTATTCTCAAACAAAGAGTTTGATGAACCCTTTGAATCAAAATAAGAATGTTATTTGCTCTTGATGTCCTATTGATCTTCTACTGGTTTTATGTTGAGGAACGCTAAAGGTGTATAATTTATTATTACATTCCAACTAACAATTCTAAGGCAGTTTCTATTTATTTAGATCTCAAAAATGCTCTTATATGTTTAATAAATCGAGATCGTATTTGAAGTAACCTCAAGATTAAGCATTTCAGAGACAACTTGTTCTCAAACAAAGAGTTAAATGTACTCTTTTGAATCAAAATGAGAATGTTTATTGCTCTTGATGTCCTATTGATCTTCTACTGGTTTTATGTTGAGGAACGCTAAAGGTGTATAATATATTACATTCCAACTAACAATTCTAAGGCAGTTTATATTTATTTAGATCTCAAAAATGCTTTTATATGTTTAATAAATCGAGATCGTATTTAAAGTAACCTCAAGATTAAGCATTTCAGAAAAGACTTATTCTCAAACAAAGAGTTTAATGAACCCTTTAAATCAAAATAAGAATGCTATTTGCTCTTGATGTCCTATTGATCTTCTACTGGTTTTATGTTGAGGAACGCTAAAGGTGTATAATTTATTATTACATTCCAACTAACAATTTTAGGGCAGTTTCTATTTATTTAGATCTCAAAAATGCTTTTATATGTTTAATAAATCGAGATCGTATTTAAAATAACCTCAAGATTAAGCATTTCAGAGACGACTTATTCTCAAACAAAGAGTTGAAGGTACTCTTTAAATCAAAATAAGAATGTCATTTGCTCTTGATGTCCTATTGATCTTTTACTGGTTTTATGTTGAGTAACATTGGCTATTTCAAAACTTATTATTGAGAATTAAACTGAGTTGGTTTTGAAACAATCCGTATTGAAAAAAAAAATTATGCAGTTTTATAGAGTACGTATGTATTCTTCAAAACCCATCAGAAAAAATATTTCAACCTGAGACTATTGATTCATTATGATACTTCATTAAATCGAATATTTCCCTCATGTATAAAATGTCCCATAAGAGCAAAGCAATTATCGAAAACTGACAGCGGTAATTGCATTGTATCGAGTCATCATAACAACACATTTGAAACCGTATCGCTAGACGTCAGTAAAGAACACAAATAAATGTCAGATAGACTTCAAAAATAGAAAAACATTTCGCGTTTTGGTGAGTGCTCCATACAATCTATAGAGGAAAGTATGAATGAATAAAAAAAAACATTTCCTCAAGAATTTCTTTATTTGTGAAATATTCCAATGAGTTACATTCGTGCATAAAAATGACCACATAATTTTGCATTCAAGCGTGATATCTCATACAAATTGCATTCGGTTATTTTCATATTCTGTAAAAGAGCCCTCGTCTTTCTGACTCGGGCACTTCCGCCAAAATATGAAAATAAACTTGCAATTTTTAGATATCACGCTTTCTTGCAAAATTATCGGTAATTTTTAAGCACTCGTGCAATTATAACCGAAAATTTACCTTCTTATGAGTACATTGGGAGTATTATAAAGTTCAAAGGTTTCAATTAAGTTAATTCGGTCAAAAGAAATACAATTTCATCTTTGGAAGACTTCATTAAAACTAACTATATCCCCTCCACATTCAAATTAAACGCCATCTTGTCGAGAAGCTATTTTAGTGAACCATTGCAGTCCGCATGTTAACATGTAAAATAAAACATGTGAAATGTAACGGAATAACAGTGATATGCAAAACTCACCTTGATTTTGTTTTGAATGAAATGAACTACACGCTCCAATCACAGAACCGACAAAATTTGTGAGGTTAGGAATCCATTCGAGAACAAGACCACTTATAAACAACATGATCACGAGTTTGAATATATCAAAGCATATTGGTTTCATTAAAAGGAAACATGAACTGACTCCTACGAGAGTTATTGGATTTGAAGTGTTGAATAAAATGCTGTTTCAAATCTTATCAGATTTAAAACATGTAATAAATGAACAATTAGTTTTAATCTAGATCACGCCATGTTTTACTGCAACAAACACTCCTCCATTTTGAACATTTTCAAAAGAATAATTTTATTCAAACTATTTCGTCTCGGATTCTTTTAAAAAAGTGTCGAAATATGCTATTCAATAAAAAAAATCCATTTACATGCTTAGATGCAAAATAAAATTCAATTTTTTCTTCAATAAATAATTTAGAGGATCTCGAGTTATGTTGAAGTATTATATTACATTTTTTAGAAGTGTCATTAGTTGGTAAATTTTTCACCAGAATAGTTCGCTTTCGAATATTATTTTATGACATTCTTAATATATGTATGCAATTGAAAATATTACTTTTCTGCCGGCCATTATGCAGACTTGATAGTTGTCGAGTGTTAGTAAACAAAATGAAACTCAGGATTTTCTAAGTTAATTCAATCAGCTGTAAATACATTTCATGAGCAAAACGTCAGATAATCAATTTTAATTCATGGATTTATAGTTGCCTTGAAGAACTCTCAGAGTATGGAATCAAAACTCATTTGAAATTTTTTTCTGTAATTTTGAAGCGATCTTCAAGATCGAATTGAGAGCGTTAAATTTACTCAGGATACCGATGCTAACTGAAATATTTTGTAGGGATCGATAGGAAATATGCATAACATGTAAACATTGTATTTGATGTCAGGGTAATAATTGATCTGTACAAAAAGTTTCAACTTTTTTACCGAAGGTTCCAATTTCATTTCATTTCACTAGTATTTACACCTAGTAAGTTTATGAAAAGGTAACGAATCCGTAAAATATTTCTTCTCGTTTGTCTTCCATCCCGCTATATTGTGTGCGAGAGATTCCAACGATATCGTCTAAAAATACATCAGATGTCAGCTCCCGCATAGCACGACAGAATTATTGTTTACTGTTCCCGACTTGATATATTTTTCATTTAGGCCAAGATAAATATTTAATAAACGTGATCTCAACTTTCGTTCGGTTATTATAGGAAAATAAACAAAGAAAGGCGGCACGAGAAGGAAACGCATTAGAAGAGTTGCCGAATGTGAAACTAAAACTTGGGCTTTAAGAGGAGTCGGACCAGACAAATGATGCTACAAGTTGTGTTATGGATTCTGCGTTCGTTTCGGGATTAGTTTGTTCTATGGGGAAAGTTTATTGATGAAGAGCTTTCCATGATAACAGCTCTTCAACAGTAATAATAGGGATTGGATCCTGTGGTGTAGACGTGATTTTTTCACACCAGTTTCTGTTGCCTCTTAATCGAGACAAAAGAAAATAACAATAGTTATTCATTATATGGGAAGAAAGTATCAGATTTCAGTCAGAGACTGAGCTATAGTCGGGCTGTTCAAAAGATAGAATTCGTGAACAGTGAATGCCTGCATCTATATATAGCCTGCGCGGCGTAGCCACGCCTTCTAAACTGAAATAAATGAAGAACTGTTTACACTGTACTGTACTCATTTGTGCTTTGTATTTACGTGTATTACGTTTATTAAATAATATGGATGGAAGCACTCTTTCACCTCCAAGGAAAAGATAAAAAAAAAGACATTCAACTGTAGGAGAGAAAGGTGTAATAATGAATACATATATAAGAAAGCATCCCAAGAGATTATGGGAGAACAGGGAAATGCGACGCTTTTGTTGAGTGGTGTAAATCGGACTTGTAACATTGGGGAGAGGAACATTCAAAGAGTGCGTGCCGTTCACGTGATCATTCTATCTTTTCAGCGGCTACACTATAGAAATCTATTTTTTAGCGAATACGTCATGAATGGTTTTGAATAGTGAAAGTAGGAGACATTTTTCTAGGGCTATAACACAGAACTGCACTATCCCAAGTGTTTTTGATAGAACAATGTCGTCAATTCCATTTCCTCACCTGATAAAACAATGATTTCATTGTGTTACAGTTGTAGTTATGATTACATAATAAATCAGATCTCCCATGGAATGTCAAATATACTATTCCCGTCATCTAACCTTTAGCTCAGGTGTGAAAAAACAAATTCATATTTATCATCCGCATAATTCCATCTGGCAATAATCCAAACCATCTTAACTTCGCATTGTAAAAGAAAACTTGTGTCAACGAACCGGTTGTATACGAATATGAGAGTTATTTTTAATTTTGTTTACTGATATTTGTTTATCCTTACGCAGCTCTCTCGTAAATATGTGTGAAATGCAAGCAATATCCATACGCAAATATTTATTTTCGTGTTTTACAACATTAGAGTGATGCTGGTAATATTTTCAGCAATCAGTTATCTGACTCACGAGCGTATATGATTTTTTCGGGTACATTGGTAACCATCGATCGCCGTGAATAATACGATCAACTTGAAACTTGGTTTTGAAATTTTTTAGAAATTTTCCTCAAATACTCACTTGAGGTTCGATTTTACTATTTCCACATTTGATATTTTTGTCAGAATATTTTTATTCAGGCCATTATCTATTTACATTATCTTGTTTATATTTGAGTGTTTTTTCATTGCTGTTGTTTGACCTGATGATTTGATAAATTCTTATTGTAGTTACTTCCTGATTGATTTCTGCTCAGTCATTTCAAACAACTAATAATATTTATTTTTGAAAATTGATTAATCCGTATTTGAAACAATTAGGTATTGATATTGCAAGTGTAGAAGGCAAATCTCTAATCAACCCCAAAAACTTGTAGAGGTCCCAACATCTTTTCCTATTTTTTTCAGTTTGTGCTAGGTTAAAAACTCTAGAACTACCAAGACAAAAATGTTGAGGTATCGTGTACAGTTTATCCAATTCATTCTGGCAAAGATATAATTAAGAAGGCATCAAATCTGTTAAATGTGTTTTGCTTCAGTGTCGAAATTTGTTAATGAAAGCCTACATTCTTTCAAAAAGTGAATACTTCAGTCCATTCAAAATGGGAACGACTCCTCATTCTCTTTTCCTCTCTTAATGAAATATTCAAAGTTCTTCCAAAGTCCATTACATCGAAGTTGGAGATTAGGTTTTTAAACAAGCTCCAACTTTTTTCTTTGATCTCATGAAATTGTTTCGGCATTTAGAGCTCGTCAGCAATATTTCAGTTTCGTTTTTTGCTATCGTAAATTGTGTTTGCTTTTTTTCACTTATACAGTGTCATCCTCGAAATTTGCACCATATGAGAAACTATTTTTTTTAAATAAGTCTGTGCATGCACTGAAACTGAATATTCCCCACAAAATATTGTAAAACACATGTATTATACGAGGAGCCTTCAAAAATTCGATTTCGAGACAAAATTAGAGTACCTTCGAAAAATTTTATCTGGAAAGTTCATCTTTTTCGTCGGGACGTTTTTTATTGAAGAAATCAATCGAAAAAACTTTATGAAAATACCTTTTGTAGTCCTATCATCCGAAATAAAAAAATATTTTCATCTCTAGTGGTTGTTTTTGAGATATTTGCGGAAAACTATAATTTTCGAATTTCGTTTTTTTTTTATTCCACCGCCTCCATTTTGAAATATATAAAAAAGTAAGGGAATCTTTCGGTACTGTTTCATGTTTATGATCTCATGTGAACCAATCTCCAAGGCGATGTTTTCTTCATTAGATCTCATCAACTATTATATACTGTATTTATTTTAAATACACACTTTTAGTTTTCTTCCTCGATTATGTAGCCACTGTCATAACAATGACAGCTATGTATTCAAATACATATGTTTGATAGTTAGGACTGAGTATCTTGATATTAATTTTCTTCTGGTTGTTGCTTGGTATATATTTTTTTCTGTTTCGTGGAGTTTAAGCTTCGAGTTATAAACCCAAAAAAAATTGGTCCCTTCTTTTTTGAGGTAGTTCAGACCGGGAATTGTATGACCATACAGTAATGATGAAGAAAACTTCGAAACACATGTATTGTAATAGATAGCTGTATTTGATATCACAGTGGCTACAAAAATCGATGGAAATCAATCAAAGAACTTAATTTGATGATATAATCTAATGAACGATGCATCGCATCGAAAATTGCTTATTATCAAATTATAAAAACATGAAATCACTGATAATCTCGATTTTGAAAGAGATTATTCTTGTTACCAAAAATAGAAAACTTTTGACCGTCCCTGTAGGTCCCACCGTTTCCGAAAAAGCAATAGTGGGCTCAGCTAGAAAACGGCCTGAATGTACTGAAAATATATTTGAATAATTAAAGTATACTGAAGGTATTGAAAATTAAGGAAACGTACTTAGATTTGAATTGTAAAGAAAATAAATGGAATATAGCGCATATAATATTTGATCCAATTAAGGTAAAAAAACTTAATGAAACTTTTATTGCGACATTTTATATTTCATTCATAGATCCTTGATTAGAGTATCAGCCTACCACGGTTGGTGAGTGAAAAAAGTTTCGAATGAAAAAGGTACACCTTAATAATTTTTGAGTAGATCAGAAATCTGATCTACTGAGTACTAATTGAGTCCGATTTCTCTTTCGAAAGATTTGTATTTTTTGTTAATTTCTTCCAATGATAAACCACTGATTTGAAACGGATGCAAACCCTGCAGCGATACTGGACCTTCGAAAATAAATTCAATGGGCACATCCTGTATGTCGTTCTTCATTGGCCACACAAACGATTATATTTCAAATATTTGAGCAACTCCATTATATTTTCATCTGCATTTTCTATTTTTCTATTTCTGGTCGATCTATGGAAATAAAATAATTTTTAAACAAATAATAGTCAGTTACTTTATGACATACCATTTTCATGCTCTACGTCTCCATTGATTGATAAAATTTCAGAATATTCGGATTCTGAAATTCCTTGATTTCTTGTGAAAAACCTCCAAAATCAAAATATATGACTGTACTTATTTGCTTTCATTACCATCACTTACTCCCATAAAAATAAAAGACGATTTATTGCGAAAACACTAACAGTAATATTGAGTAAGACAACTATTTTTCAATAACCCATAGCAAGCCGATTATAATAGATACAGATCCCGCAGAGTATGAACAAAATTAATTCCTGGAATTCAAGTCGCAAAAACGAATTGAAATATAGGAACAAACATTTTTTCTTAATTTTACATATTATTTTTGCTTATCGCTGAATATTTTTTCATATTTATTTTTCCACACTAATTGTAAAATATTTTTTTCAGATTTATTCGTACACGCAAATGTTATCGAATTTCCCTTATGCCGTGCGCTCAAACCACCCAGAAGGCCCGACGCTTTACTGGCCCTGAGATACTGAAATACTGAAACTGATATTGAAATAATTCAAATATATTTGATATATTTAGGTACTGAAAGTCGTATTGAAATATTTAAATTTCTGGATGTACACCTATTTTAAGAGTTGTTTCCCCCTCGGCGAATCCAGACCACCCTCAACCCTACTCCAATAATATTTCGAACCACCACTGTTCCCGGATAATTATCCTAATAGATTCAAGTTAATCTTTCCGCCGTATAATGTTGACACTCGTTTTTTAGCGTCCACTTTGCTGAATTAGCTCGGGCAAGGAGAAGAGGGTGAAAACACAAAGTTTTGTATCCATTTATAACCTGCCTGTGAAAGTCTTTTTCTCCTCATGCGGGGGTGTGCACTTCCGAGAAACGTTGATGTAATTTCGTCGAATTTGAATGGTCCCGGCGCGAGGAATTCAACAATGAAGGACACTTTTCGAATTGGATTACGCTTTGGTCCCCCTAAATTGATGTATCGGCTTCAATGCGCTGGAGTGCGTACGACCTTCCAAGGCCACAATCGAATAAGGGTAGTTTTTTAGTGAATAATGCACGCCGTTTCCTTAACCGATTAGAAATTTGATCACAATCATTTGGGAAGATGCATTCTTCTAAAAAGGAAAAATAAAATAAGAATTAATATTGGAATCTATACAAATATAGAAGGGCAGATTTTCAATCTACCCCGAAAATTCCAATATCTCAGTTTCTCACCATCAAAACCTCAATATTTTTCAATAGTCGAGGCCTCACGAAGTTTCAAAAAATTAAACCTCATTTTCTCACCAGCCATTTTCCTGACTACAACATATGTCAAGGTCGCTCATCAGGGCCAGTCATTTTCACTTGGACAAGATGAGAGCTATATATATATATATATATATATATATATATATATATATATAGAAGGAATTAATCTTGGAGTTGCAGTCTTACACTGGTCCTAAAGTAGACTCTTCACATTTGCTCAAGCTTTCGGAAAATCTTTATTTCCTTCCTCAGGACAAGAACGAAAACATAAAACAATGAATGAAGAAAAACTATTGAATGTACTTACATAACTTGAGTGAAATGGTAGAGTTTAGCACCGAAAAAGAAATATAAAATAATGTGAAAATATTAGACTGACAATGTAAAGATAAAATTTGAAGTATGTCTCAGATTCAATTTGATTGGAAATTATTAAGTATCTTTACTGGGTGTATTAGCATTACTATAATGTTTCGACTTGTCTCTGTTCAATTTTAATATATAAGTATATAAGTGTAAATTTCACTAAGATTATTGAGATCAGTTCTCTCATTTGAGCTCTTTTCCTCTTCATTAATTTGTAACATTTCTAAAAACGTTTTCTGAACATGTTATTTCCTTCAGGAGCTTGAACGTTTGACCAATGTATACCCTATCACGGTCATTATAAAAATCAAAAAAAAATCAAAATCGCTTTATTTCTGTCGGACAATATACACTGTATCAGAATTGTCAGTATTCAGGCGGACATGTACACTGCAGTACAAAATTGAAAAATTTTAAAATCAACATATTTATATCGGACTCATATGTATCATAAATACGTCACAACAAAAAAAAAGAATCTACTAGATTTGTCGAAAGATACTCATCCAAAGAGTAAAAACATTTACTAATCAGGTACAGCTTTAAGTGTTTTTTAAATGCCCTTTCATGTTGTATGATTTTGAGTGATTCAGGTAAATGGTTGAAAATCTTGACACCAATTATTTTTGGAGCTTCATAGGCGTTATTAATTCTTGATATTGGCATACGTAAATCATCAGCATGGCGGGTATTATGTTCATGAAAATCTCTGTTGAAAACGTAAATGCACACTTCACATATGTATAGACCTGAACATGTTAATATATTGAAAGTTTTGAAGATCTGTCTACATGAATGATCTCTCCTGACCCCCGCAATACAGCGTATAATTTTTTTTGTGAAATGAAAACATTATGCGCCAACGTAGAATCTCCCCAAAGACACTCATATATATATATATATATATATATATATATATATACTCGAGTTCGGAGGTCGAAACTCAATCATCACCTAGAAGATGGCAATATATATATATATATATATATATATATATATTGATTCAACCAACTTTGACAGACCCAGTACGTTCATCAGGCAACCACAGACCCACCAGAAATAAGCAATTTCACGGAATATATTGAATGGCTAATTGACTATTTCAGTGCCCCGAATATAAGCATACCTTGAGGGGAAACGATTTCTTGGAAAAAAAATTTTGCTACATCCATAAGTCTCTCTCAATCCCACAATATTCAAACGCCTTTCCAGACCAATACATCAACTCATGGATATCAGACCGACGTTCCCGCTCCCAGCGGTGTTGCCAAGATTATGGGCTTGATAACGTCAGGTGTATGTCATATCTGTATTAAATCATTCCTCTTATTGTTTTTCAGATTCATTTATCGGTATGGAGTTCAATAGTGAATGTTTGAGAATGATTGCTTATGAGGTAGGCTTACCGGGCTGATTCGTATCTATTCCTCCAGACCTGGATCCTTTCAGATATCAAAATACACTGAGTAAATGTGTCGGTTCACGTATTCAATTGTATGAACCGCCCTTCATTTACCTATTCAACCCTTGTTCATACATGCGAATCGCCATGGCAATGATCACATGTATTTTATTTCGAGGAACTGCAAAAAACAGCGAAGGCAATAGTTTAAGTGAAGAAACAGTATTTTTTATTTTTCTTGCGAATTGCCGTTCAATTGGATTTTCAGTGGTAGTTCAATCTGTTCGGCAAACTTTTGATTTAAGGGACTATTTTTGAGAAAAGCAATTTTTCGAAATACTCGTATTTTACTGTTTCATTGTTCTCAGTGGAATGTTCGAATCAGTTCAATATTGTTCACATTTTTTTTTTGATTGAGGTCGAGTAAAATCCATTTTCTGAACCACCATGTAGATATAAAAGTAAATTAAACAGAGGAATGGGCACTTTTGATAAAGCAGACTTTTTCGTCAGGTATAACGTTTTCCATATATTCAAAAATTAACTCCTTTTCCTTATGCGACCTTAATCGGTTTTCCGAGTTCTATGTTTTATGAGCAATCATTCGAAAATATCATCACTTCTAACCACAATTACCTTGGAGAGTGACCAATTGTTCACACAGAAGAAAGCAATTAAGGTGGTGAAAACATCTCCAACCTCGTCTTCTTCTATTTGAAACGTCATTCTGCTCATCGAAAGTCATCTGTTCAAGTCCCCCTTAACGTGTACACACCAATGCAGTTATACAAAACGAGCTACTTATTTGACACGAAATCACAGTTATTACTCACTATCGCAGTACCAAAAGGACAGGAAATATATAGATACGCAATTTCTTCTTTGAAAACACTTAACCTCTTCAATAACTACGGCATTTGTTTCCAGAAATAGTACGCTACCGTTTTATTAGCTATCGTCTCGAGTGTAAGATCCAGCTCACTCCATCGCTCAAGGCCAGTCTTTTTTTATTGCCGTTGATATGTCAGTTCGTAATCCAAACGCTGTCTATTTGCAGTAATCCTCATAAATCATAATTGAGATATGATAATGATGGGCCTGCCAAGCACATTCATTAAAATGAAGCAAAAATGTGAAACATATTTCAACCTTTACGTAGGCAATTGACATTTACAAAGAATGACAATCACGACATGTGTTGGAAGCTTCATCAAATGTGTCTATATGGAATTTCACTTGATACACAAAATTAATTTCAATTATCCTTGCAAATATTTCTTTCTTGTTCATTGCATAACATTTTTTCGAATGATTCTGAAAAAATAGTATAGAAACCTCGGCGAAGGAAATGATCAACTTTCCGCCTCGGTATGTGATTATTATTCCGCCACTGAACCTGATCATTCTCATCTGATAGATCTCTTTCGGTAACAATACATGATGAAGTGGTTTTCACGATAATCCTCTCCCAAAAATTGTTCATGGCGTTGAAATTCAAATAAAAAAACAGAAACATTCATTGAGAGAATATTCGAATATGTCAATAAAATTTTCATCACTTTGGAACGGCTTGTTCGATCCTCAACAGGTTGAAAATTAAAACATATAAACTCTACTTGTAATTGATATATATTTTTGCACCTACTTTAAGTATATATGTATTGATAAAAGTGAATATTTTCCCATACAAAAAAAATTTATTAACTTCAATTGGTCAATTGACCGGTAGATTTTTAGCTGACTCAAGACAGATACATTAAATTAATATAAGAACGATAATGAAAGCAAACCAGTGTTGAATTAAAAACTTGAGTTCCTTCCAAACGATGACACAATTTGGAAAAAGATGACGTCATTGGTGTGTATTCACTCTTCGCATATACTTCATTTGAAGTCGATATCTTGCCCCGTAGGAAAGTGTGAAGGGGAAGGTAGAACTATGTTTATAATGAAAGTGCTTCAACATTCTTTTGATTTTTTTTCAATTTGACTTAATATACATCTCTTTCAGTATTGAATGGTATCATTTTGAGGAGTTCATTTCAAAATTGTTCGAATAACTGATTCAAATCAACAAAATAGTTGAGGCTTTCGCGGCCGAGGTTTTCAGTATCACTACTTTTATTCGGGTTTGAAGGCCGTCGTTTTTTGGAATTTCTTCCTGACGTTTCGCTGGCTCGAGTGGCTAGCTTCTTCAGAGGTTCATTCATCTTGGAATTCACTCACTAAGTGCGTGTTCCGCCAGGGAAACCACAGGATTCTGTTTGAAAATGCAAAACTGATTGCACCCAACCAGGGATACCATAGCCGACTGGTACAGGAGGCAATAGAAATCCACAAACACACGGATAATTTCAACAGAAAAGAAGAAGCTGTCAACCTCAACCGAATATGGGATCCCATTTTAAGAAAATCGATAATAACTGCAGGTAGTTCTTCAGATAATAATGATGATTATTCTCCGAACCCACATGAGGTAAACAAGGTAATCAATAATAATGACAATTCCCCGAATCCGAATGGAATAATTAGCACCGCAAACTACCTGAGTCGGCATAAATACAACTTGCGAAGAAACAATCTCCAGTCATCGGAGTGAATTCCAAGATGAATGAACCTCTGAAGAAGCTAGCCACTCGAGCCAGCGAAACGTCAGGAAGAAATTCCAAAAAACGACGGCCTTCAAACCCGAATAAAAGTAGTGATACTGATTCAAAACAAATTATAGATGCTTGACTGCAGATACGTTGATTAAATCCAATTATGAAATAATGTACTGACACTGTTTGACAGATTTGAAAAGACTATGTTTGTGAAATAATGGCTTAGTACAAATTTCTTGATTCAGATTTGAAGTTATCCCCAAAATATATGGAAAAGTAAATAAAAAGTGAATAAATTGAGTTTTTTGTGATATTTCGAAAGTATTATGTATCGTGGGAAGTTATTAGTTGACTTAGCAACACGTGATTCACCAGGTGAGTTATTTCAATATTGATTCGGTATGGTTACAACCCATCATATTTTTTCCTCAGTTGCAAAAGTGCGGCGAGATGAATTAATATGACTTGCACGAAATGATTATCATTGAAAGGAATAATATCCAGATAATATACTTTTGAACCATTGAAATCATTCATGCGCCTTTCTTGCGTGAAAACTTGAACACACATCTTTTGAAAAAATGGTTTTAAAGATGAAAATTTTGCCGAATGTTCTCCAGATCATTTTTATTTTTCACGAAATATTAAATGATGTACTGAAATCTCAGTGAAAAATTGATGTTTCTCAATAAGAAGGTAATATTGAAATAGGAATGGAGGCCATTCGCAGATTTCCATATGAACTCCAAGTTGCCGATGTTTAGAGAAAAAAATCATCAAAATCTCAGTATCATCCTAGATTATTTGGATAAACGTAGTACACACTCTCTATTATTAATTTTTATCAGGGGCGTACTTTTATATTTAGCCTGGTTCATATTTTTTTTCCTCATTTACAGAATATATAATTTCATTTGGGAGAAACTACAAAATGAAAATTGAAAAATTCTGATAGGTTTGAGTCGAGCCATAGTTTTAATTGATTCAATATGTTGCGAAAGAAGATAGAGTCGCGCAACACCTTCATGAAATGAACTTCTCATTGAATTATAGTGGAGTAAAAACGCGCTTGAAAGACGCTTCTATCAGGAAATAAAAAGAAATGAGGTAGAACAAAACAAGTGATATATAGCCTTTTCAGGAATGTTACTGGTTTTACAGATCGATATTTACGACATCGCCAGCTGGGGCTGACTCTTTTTATAGCGGAAAATGTGTGAAAATATGAAAAATACAAAAAGCGTATTT
Organism: Zygogramma bicolorata; assembly: GCA_032362365.1. Lineage (NCBI taxonomy): Eukaryota > Metazoa > Arthropoda > Insecta > Coleoptera > Chrysomelidae > Zygogramma > Zygogramma bicolorata. Next base: position 4,658,736 of record JAVJAQ010005172.1, read on the forward strand.
ATAGATATAACTCGTGATAAGTCGCAAACTTTTAGACATATCAAAGTGAACTTTTTTTTATTCAAAAGTAGAAATATTAGCTCTGGTGTCAGTGCAGCCGAATTTTCGAAAACTTACTTATTCTTCTCAAAAAAACATTGGAAATACTCATATTTATTTTTTGTGCATTGATGTCTTGAGCAATGGAAAAACTTTTTTATTTTTTGGGATTCTCACATACTTCCTGCGAGTAAATTGAAGCAAAAACATAACAGATTTTTTTGAAAACATTGTCATAGGTCGAGATCAATAGGACACGTAATAACCGCATCGAGATTAAAATCACGTGTCTCCTGCTTGCACTTTACCCGGAAGATAAGCGCGCGCAACACGAAATGTGAAAACTCGTTCATGTTGAGGTTCTTAATATGATGTGAGTTTTACTGTTAGTGAGCAGAATCAACAAGAGTGAAAAAAGGTTTTATCTACAGTGTCACCATTAAAGTGCGCACCATATGGGAAACTTTATTTTTCGAAAAGTTCCAATGAAGTTTAAGTTCGGCACTTGTTTGCGCTTTAAATTTAACGTAAAATGATGCGGCCAACTGCGACCCACTGACGTTCAGTGTTTGACATATTCAACTTTTTTTTTGAAAAAAATTGAAAAAGTGCATTTCTAGATCGAATTTAACAAAAAGTTACTTGAGAAATTTGTGTCTACGGTAATTTTATATCCATATGCCTTCAGTTCCTCTGCTTTTTCAAAATCAAAGGTTTGTTTGAGGAAATAGCCAAGTGATTGAAACTTTGCACCAGGCATGTTGAAATTTTTATAGCAAATTTTTAATTTCCCTCTAAAAATGTCCGTATAAGTAATAATGTATCAAAAAAGTTAAACTCCATGATGAGTTTGTTATGTACACATAACTTGTTTTTTGAAATAAAGGGGATATCTGTGAAGAATAAGCAGAACGTTAACTTTATCCTAGTTGCATGAAATTTGGCATATGGATATAAAATTGACGTAGACACAACTCAAGTAACTTTTGGATAAATTCGAACTAGAAATGCACTTTTTCAATTTTTTCAAAAAGAAGTTGAATTCGACAAACACTGAACGTCAGTTGGCCGCATCATTTTACGTTAAATTCAAAGCACAAACCAGTGCCGAAGTTAAACTTCATTGAAACTTTTCGAAAAAAAAGTTTCTCATTTGGTGTGCACTTCATTGTTGACACTGTATATGTATTTAATTGTGCTAGTTGGGTGTAGGTACCTCATTAATTACATTATCGAATACGTTTTTGAAATGGTACGTTGAAATTTTCTGTTAGCTACAAAATGGAGTACATTATATGTTGAGAATCTGTTGAAAATCAGGATGAATCGTTTTTGCAAAACCCTACAAAACAGGGTCTACAAACTATAGTTGGTACCGCAGAGAAAAGAAGAGATATTTACGAAAGAAAGAGAGACATTTCAATTGGAAGTGAAAGAGTGAAATATTATCAGAGTTGTAGAAAAGCATACACTAGCGTCCAAAATATTGGTTTACCAAATTCCTACATCCTAGGACGTCCCCCAAATGTCCTGCACAAATCACCAGTATAAGGGGTCTGTATGAGTTTGTTTCAAATTGTCACGATCGTTTGAATTTTTTTTCTCAAAAGTCCTGTAAATCGTAGTACAAATGAGGCCTATACTAAACAATTTTCATCACTACACAAAGTTATAATTTTATCCTATGACAAACTCGGGATATGTCGAAGACAGCATGACGATATTTTTTCTGGTATTTCGTAAACATTTTGTAATTCAGGTGAACTGAGCGAATTATGGATAGTGTAATTCATTCTGCCTATCGCGATGAGTTTACCATTTTATAATTTCGTCATGAATTACAAACTATTTTTTCATTCGAATTGGGAATCTTTCATTTCCAGAAATGAAAATTATGTACTTTATGATGAAATGAAAATAATAGGTGATGTTGATATATTCCACTATCCGCTATTTGGTAATAGACCTTCTGTCTGACTAAGTGTCCTGTTCAAAAGGAATTGTTTTTTAATTATTGCAGCATTTTTTTTCGCGGTAGTCAGCTCCTAGATTCTATTTCACGAATTCGATTGTTGAGTAGCTCAGACTGTGACTGTAAATGCGCTGTACCGAAAATATACGCATATTCTAAACAATTCGATGATCGAATTCGTGAAATAGAATCTGGGCTCAGATCTTCTATCACCGATGCAGTGGAGCTACTCACTTTCTACAGTGTTGCCAAATCTTGGGATCAACAACGTCAATAACATGTTGTGGGTACGAGAGCGTTCTTATATAATTATATACTATATACATATATATTTTACACGCCCTCTGAATTGAAATCTTCGAACTAAATCTGTATATAAAATCATGTTCTACCGACTTTTCGGACCCATTTTTCATTTTTTCCCTCCATGCTGAAAGTACTCAAAAATGGTCGGGGATATCGAAAATGCCCATGAACCTTCTCAGACCCGGAGACGGGTCTGAGAGCGTCGATTTTGGTCTGACTTCGTCGGTAGTGTATGACGTTTTGGGTCTGTGTAAGCGGTTAAATAAATCTATATATATATATATATATATATATATATATATATATATATATATATATATATATATATATATATATATATATAAATGAAAATACTTATCGTTGTCGTCCGGAAACCAAATTCACTTCCGTTCTAAAGAATTATATGCAAATTCCTTTTCGAACCAAATATTTCTCATTGACATTTGTTGTAAATTTACGCAGCAATTTGTCGGCGTAAATGGAAGTCTATCCTTCTACTTACATCTGTAGAAGAATTCCAATATCAATACTAATTTTTCAAGATTGTGTTATTAGATCATCGACAAATTTTCCAAAAATCAACATAGAAAAGAAATATTCGTGTTTGGTTAACAACCCGAAAACTACATCCACTACATATAAATGACTTCCAAACAGTGCTCTCCAATTCTATTCGTTCTTTGAATTTTTCATTGTTCTTCACCTAATGATCTTGACATGAAGTAATTCCTTTAACACGAAGGCTATTTCGCATTCATTATTCTTTCATAAACATTGCGATAGTCGCAATTCTATTCCCCTGCTACTCCAATTGCAGACATCCCATCTAGAATGGAACTAATTTAATTGTAATTTAATAGTCGCTTTTGTCGATTATTTAAAAGTATCGATTTATAATTAAATCCGCTGAAACAGACACAGGCTTCGAAGCTTACTGGTTTCAAATATTTAGGATCCGCGGGAAATTCCCTCCTGGAATATTTATCCAGCCCGTGGCTCGGGGGTATTTTCCGAGAGAAATGTGAAAAGTTTTTTTTCTTGGTTAACTTATTTCGTTTGGTGCCGCACAATAATAAATAATTTCAGGGAGCGCTCGAATACAGTGGAGCAATCGGTTCTTGTTCGTAGAATTTTTTTTAGCTCGAAGCGATATCGAAAAAAAACGACATCAAGTTTAAATAGATCTATTGGTAACACATTCTCACAATAATAAAAGGGGGACATCCATTTGATATTTTTGGGATCGAAGAGTCAAGAAGACCACTTTTTATTTTCAAAACTACCTGACCTGTGCCCACTTCGTCGGTCATTAATTATTTTTGTGATTTGATAATATTGTATAGATCTTAGTACAAATTTTCATCAGGTTCATCACATCTCTGCCTTCTGGAAGCACTAGAAGGAGCGTTTGAAACAATTCTAAAATGTTATGAACTCTTTTTTTTTACCCAGTTAGTATTTCAATAAAATACGAAACACGTCTTCAATCAATTCTGTTGAAGAACATTCCTGCAAAATTTGAAGTAGATCGAAGTACGTTGTCCCATACAAACTTTTGACCCAGTTTTCACCCCTTTAGGGGATCGATAGTGCGATCCATATCACGTGACACAAAATGGCGGTTGTTAGCACCCAAACTAGTATTCGCCACCAGACTATCATTGTTGTTAGTCCTTTGGTAGGAAATATTGAATTCCTGACCATTTTCGGAGTTTCATGATGTTGAAAAGTAATATTTCAATGGAGCCTTCTTGCCTAGAAACATTAATGTTCATAAAGAGACATTGGCGGAAAGTAAGATGGCTATATTCTGGTGTTTTCACTCCATGTAAAAGATTGTCAGCAAATCAGACGACCGATCTGGCCTACTTGATCAAGAATTGATGACGTAGACCGTAGTAATAACTCAAAATGTTCGACAGGTATCGTCACTCTCGCAGTTGAGATGACAGTCATGTGCACGTCCGGTGTTGCCAGGTGGCTATGTCGTTGCGAATTCTGGTCTATGTGCTGAAAAATTCAGTTGATTGTTGATATTTTCATTTGAGCAATATAATATTGTGATCTCAACTCAAAAGCTCGTTTTAAGGTAAGCGTCCATAGGAACGCATCGTACGTATCGTACGGATCGTACGAAACGGATTTTAGAATTATTAGTATGGTAAGTTATACATATGCGTCCACTGACCGGCAGCGGACAGATCGCACGTATCGGTCCGTCGGTAATGCCGATGAAATTTATCGAAGGGGCAACTTTTCCGACTGGTGCGGATGACAACATGCGGATTGCCGATAAGTGGACGCATGTCACAATAGATAGTCACTGGTCGCCTCACAGATCATTTGAATTTTGTTACATTGCGACACTAAGTACACACACGTGCTTTAATTATATTTGTTATTACGCATATCATGGAGCAAATCAGTGAATAGTGTATGATATTCTCCAAATTGTGATCTTTTTTTGAATGTCATGTATCCACAATCTATGTCTTCTCTTATTTCCCCTCCTTTCTCCTTCATCTAATAACAAGGCAATAATGACAAGTTCTTCATCACTTTCCATGATCGGAAACATTACACACTGTAATGTTTCCGATCGTCCACTCACTACGAAAATGCGAATGTTACTTAAAAGCCGACCGTCGCATCGGCAATCCGATCGCTACGGATACAGTGGACGCACTACCACAAATCGATCCGTTTTATACGATCCGTACGATACGTACGATGCGTACCTATGGACGCTTACCTTTAAAAGTAGTATCACAATTCAGCCGAATATTATTCACGTTAATGCGTGTGAGCTAATAGGAGTGAGAATTGTGAGAAAATGCCATTTTTTTCTGGTGAGTAAAATCATTATTATTTTTTATGATTTTCTGGGTTGAACTGAAAATATCTAAAACACATATCACTGCAATTATAGAATATTCAGAACGCGTGCACACTCTAGAATGTTGTTGCCAGCAAACTTCCCTCGTGTTTTTTTTATGATCATTACGAATTTTTCAAATGGTTATTGAATATACTAGTACGTGAGATTATTCTTGGGGGTAAGTCATGGAAGATGAAGTTTGTTTTCATCAAACGTCAGATTGATCTCGCGTTCTATTCTCTGTTCTAACCAAAAGTGATCTGTATTGGCAACAAAGTGTTCCATGGATCGAGTGATTCCGAAAATTTTTAGGAATTTCAACCACAAGCGCACCCTTGAGGCGTGATTTTGAACAACTACACCCTGTCTACAGGTTTGTCTGAAACAATATCGCAACACTGAAAGCACCTGTATCTTAGTTAAAAGTACGCTTGAGAATGTAACCCGGAAACACCTACCACTTCAAGTGAATTCCTAGGATCAGTGCTTGAACATCAATCATTTCATATACACTCTTTTATAAAGAAATGAAACCGCAAACGCCATTCTTGTAATTTTTATTACAACTTCAGCATTCATTTCGCATTCGTCCTCTCAGACCTGTCGCCCTCCTTGGGAGTACTTAAAAGTGAGAAATATCCTGACATAAATGTTGCACTATTTCACGAAGAAGAAGAAGGAACTTTTTTCGCTCATAAACTTCACTTCTTAATGAGCTCGAAATATCCGAACTGAATTTCGCCGGTGAAATCTTTATTACAGTTTATTTGAATACTGATGAAAATGAGGAATTTCGCTGTAATAAATTCGCTAGCGCCTCATTTTAATGTCGAGCTAATAAAGAAATATAGCCAATTAGAAGTCAACAGGACCGCCTGAAAAAATTGCAGTGTCGACCCACAGACTAGGCAACTTGCTGGGAATGAAATTATGACGAACATCCTCTGTGATTAACGTTCTCGACGAATGTGTCGGGAAATGTTTTGAAGATCCAAGAAAAACAAACTCGTGTTATGAGAATTCGTTTACGAACGCTGCTCTGTCTCTCCGACACATTCCTCAAATTAATTTGGAGTCATTAAGATCCAGCTAGCGAATGTGATGGATCAGTTTGAAGATGGGTCGTTTATTTTTTTGTGTGTGATATATCAGTTTGCCTGTTAAGATAACTTTCATTTGGATATACCTCAAACCAAAGTCGAAATAATAACTTGGCGTTCTGATTTGAGCTGAATTCGTTTCATTAATTCACTGAAAGAACAAATTCACTTGAAGAATCAGTGCGAAAACGGCGGTAAAAGCATAACTCAATAATTTTGGTATTAATGAAAAATATAAATGAGCTTCGGGTATCGAAACATCAACAATTAGTGGTAGGTTCCAATGTTTGTTATTTGTAACGGTTCTTATCAAAGAAAGTGAGTAAGATGTTGAATTTATTTGGTGAAACGTAACTTCAACAAGAAGAAAATGTGATTCATTTGCTTCCATTCAATATTATAGATTTTGTTGAAATTCATTTCTAAAATATTGTTCTGATGGGATTCTGCGGTTGATGTTTCACATTACAGACGAATCAGGTATCGACAAACTTCCTAACTAACTTGCCGACATACCAATCATTCGAGATGAATGTCCTAAGCGAGTAGTAAACCTAGCAAAACTATTTTCGAAAATGAAAGTTAACAATTTCAATTCGTTCTGGAATATAGTGAACCATGTGTTATGCTAAAATAATTTTCCAAACTGAGAGGAATCAGTGACAAGACTGAAAAAAACATTGCCCAAATTATGTTCCTACAATAATCTGCAGTTTTTTTAACGAAAAAAATCAAACGATAAATGGGAATTTTTATTGTAATGAAAACTTTCAACATTTAAATCTTGCTTTCGTCAAATTGAAATAATTGTAGTTATCTTGAATCTTCGAACCCCAAAACTTATTTGTATTTTTTAAATGTACCAAATTTGTCGGGTTGGTGTTCTAACGCTCATTTTGCATTGTATGCTTTGGTTTATTTCAATAAAAAGGGTATTATTGGAACGATAATTTTTTACCTTTTCACGCCTCTTTCCTAGGGGGTTGAAAGCGTATAATTTTGAAGAATATGTCGAAAATGTGTCCTCACAATCAAACTCTACGTGTCTGAGCCTTTTTTCTTCGCATTCCAAATAAAGGAGAAAAGTTAGGTGCATACTTTTCGATGGACCACTCTGTAGGTATCTTGTAAATATAGCTAACCTAAAAGAATTTCATGAAGCTACCAACGAATGTCATTATTGGTGAATGCCACATTTGCCTTTATTGATAAATGTCATTCACCTAGGTGAAGCTCAAAAAGATAATAATATATCCATCCAAGAGTTTGAATAGTTTCTGAGAGGTCAGGAAAGTCATCTATAACCTCGTCATCTTCTCAGTGAACAATTCGTCACTTTTCGATTTGGAAAAATGTCGAATACCAAGACTAACGGGTAAAGAGATCTTACCAAATACATTCGCCTGAGTAACTAAAAACAAGTAATAACATTCCTGGTGCCTTCTCATTATGTTTTCATCAAAATGTTCAGAACAACAATTCTTTCATCTTGAATAATCGATAATCAGTGACCTAGAAAGTAGACATTCTGAATAGCTACCACCAACACTGAAAATTTGATTACATAATGACATGCCATCTTCCTTTTGTTCGTGCTGGCTTAGATTCGATTCACAATGCGTCTATAAATTATTTAACAAATCCGTATTTTCAACTCTGTTCCCTTTCATTTTTGGTATCCCATTATAATACTCTACTCCCAGCAGTGAACCTGCTCATTTTTTCAGAGTTTACCAAAAGAATAAAAAGGCGATTCTAGTCAACTGTTTGGAGAGTATGATTTCATATCCACATAAGGTGGGATATTGATTCCACCAAGTCATTTCAGAAAACATTTTCAAAAATCAATGATTTTGTCGAATTATCTTCGGAAGAAACAAAAATTAATGGCAAAAATGGACTCGATTATCTCGATTTTCCCGTCATATCTATGAATAATATTTCATATTCAAAATCACGGCTTCCTTTGCGGATTCTGCAACTTCATTACTGTCAATCTGTCATCAATTTCATAGTTATTATCAGTTTATCCTGTTTTTCTGTAACGGGATAATTCACCGAAATATATGATTCTAGTTATGAATCTATTAACAGCACTCTACTAATCATTGACTGAAATTGTACAGCTTATCCAATCCATCTTGACACAAACTCAGATACTTTTCCAGTTGCACACTGGTAGTGTGAACCATGACGAAAAAAACAACACCTAGGGATAAATATCAACCCAGTGAACACATATAATATGTTTTTTTTTTCATTTTAGTATACTTCACAGAGATTGCTGGGCATATACCTTTTTAGTTCTGTGCCAAGATGGATTGGATGTGTTAAAGGTGTCCCCAAATTGACACATTTACATGTTTACAGAATCGATCCGCAGACCTCACCGAATGATTTGACAGAACTGTTGAAAATGCACTTCCCCGAAGTAAAATGTGAAAGTATTACTCCCAAACATCCTACTATTTACAATTCCTTTAAAATATCAATTTTCGAACATAATTTTAGGAAGGCTATGAATCCTAAGATTTGGCCCTTCGGGGCATGTATACAACGTTTTTTCGAGTTTGTGAAAAAGGAGACGATCAAAACATAGACTGCAATTGTTTTTCACCGAATCTTTTAGTTCTCAACATTGCTAGCATTAGTCCGTACAAGATAAACGAACTTCATCGTGACACTTATTTTTACAAAAAATTAAACTTTTTATGTTTGACTGAGATAAATCAAAAACCAGATTCTGTAAATAGCATATTAATACCAGGTTTCACTCTAGCAAGCTTCTTCTGTAGGACAGACCACCAAAAGGGTGGCGTGGGCATTTGGGTCAGAGATTCTGTGATTTTCAAAGATTTATGTCTAGTTCAACATTGCAAAGAAAAGGACATAGAAGTATGTGGCATTTCTTGGAGAGACAATAATCAAAAATGTATTTTAATAAACTGTTACAGGTCGCCCAGTGGGGATCTCAACATTTTTTGTGAGGTACTAACAGAAATATTGGAATCTATGTTTGAACCAAATATTCGATTTTTGCTTGTGGGCGATTTCAATTGTGACGCGTACAATAACTCCAAAGATTTTGTCAAATTGAGCAATGTGCTGTCATGTTTTAACTTTATACACAAAGTGAATTGGCCTACTCGGGTGCAAGGAAATAGCCTTTCCACAATAGACAACATTTTCATTAATTTCCATAACGATGGAGTCACTGCTGTGTTTGATAATAATATATCTGATCACAGATATATTTTTTATGAAGTTCCGGAAACCGCCCAAATCGCGCGAGACAATTCCTTCTCTTTCCATACAAGAATGTATAACGATGAATCTCACAAGAATTTCGAACTCGCACTCCGAAATGAAAACTGGAGTGAACTTTATGAAATTGATGATATTGACTATGCCTATGATTTGTTCATAGGAAACTTCTTTTATTATTTTGACATTAGCTATCCATTGCGAAGGGTGTGTAGTAAACCCAACGGTAAAAAATGGGTGGACAAGGATGTAAAAATATCTAGTTGTAAGTTGAAGGATCTTTATTTGCTCAAAAGCAAATACCCAGTGCTGGCCGATTTCTACAGGGAATCGAAAAAACGACACTCTTTGCTCTTAGACTCGAAAAAAAGGCAATACTATCAAAACAGTATTCTCAACTCTGATGATCCAGCTAAAACTGCCTGGAAAGTTATATCCGAAATGAACAATAAAAACACAGCAGGTCACAAAAATATCAGTGTGTCTCACAATAATATAAAAGTGGACAATCCAGCTATTGTATCAGATCTTTTTAACAATTTTTTCAAAAATGTTCCACTACAACTTAAAGAAAAGATCAACCAGTCAAATACTGTAGTAAATAATAACCAAGAAATATGTTTACCTTCTCTATTTCTCAGACCATTTTCACCTAATGAATTGTTTAGTCTACTCAGTGATAGGCTGAAAAATAAATCATCGGCAGGTCCAGATGAAATACCCACTTTCGTTTTTAAAAAAGTATTGAATGCAATTATAGGACCTTTGACATATTTATTAAATCTTTCATTCGAAACAGGAAAATTCCCTAAAACCCTCAAGAAAGGAAAAGTCATTCCTATTTATAAAAAAAACTGTCCTGATCACTTGGAGAATTATAGACCAATAACGATTTGCAGTAGCTTCTCGAAAGTTTTTGAATATGGATTCTTGGACAGGCTGATGAATTTTATCAATGAGCATAATATTTTGACAAATAGCCAGCACGGTTTTCGACCTGGTAAATCAACAAGCAGCGCAATCTATGAGTTCTATGACAATCTCATGAACCATATAGAACAAGGAGAGGTCCCGATGGGCATTTTCTGTGACCTGAGTCGAGCTTTCGACTGTGTGGACCACGATATTCTTTTATCAAAGTTGTATAACTATGGAATCAGAGGGGTTTGTCTGGAATGGTTAGAATCCTTTATTAGATGTCGTTCTCAGTATGTGAGTCTGAAACATCTTCAAAACAATGTGATACGTAATGTTACATCTGCCAATACCCATATTAATATAGGTGTTCCACAAGGATCTGTTTTGGGCCCAGTTCTTTTTATTTTGTACATGAATGAAATTGCAAATTCATTTCCGGATATTGAGATGACTATTTATGCAGACGACACTTCTCTAGTGATTTCCAACAGAAACCAAATAGAACTAAAAGAAACCTGTGAAACTACTCTATGCCACCTAACTTCATGGTTCAATCAAATAACACTTTATTTCAATGCAGACAAAACTAACATAATACAATTCCATAGTCGTCAGCGGGAATTGGTAGATGTAGACATAATTTTAAATAACACGCGTTTGCCTATAAATAACAGCTGCAAATTTTTAGGACTATTCGTTGACTCACATTTAGACTGGAAAGAACATTGCAAGCACCTGATCTCCAAACTTTCCTCTCTCCATTATATGTTTAGAAATCTCAAAGTTGTCTTGAGTCAGCAACAATTGATAAACTTTTACTACGCACAAGTGGAGAGTCGACTCAGGTACGGTATTTGCCTATGGGGAGACTCTACGCTGTCAAATAATGTCTTCGTCTCACAGAAAAAAATCATTAGGTGTATTGCTGGTGTGAAAAAAGACTATTCTTGTCGAGAAATCTTCAAAAGATTTGAAATCCTGACCTGTATAGGCCTCTATGTATTTGAAGTATGTATTTATGTTTACAAAAATAGGGATTTGTTTTTTGTTAATAACGATTTTCATGAATACAACACACGTCGTAAGGATGATTTACGCTTACCACTCTCTAAACGCAATGTTACCTATAAAGCTCCAGCTCGAATCGGAGCAAAGATTTTCAACAACTTACCGTCCTCCATCAAAAGATTAGAATATGAACGTACTTTCAAGAAAAAGCTCAAAAGATACCTGGTTGAGAAATGTCTATACTCTTTAAATGAATATTTTTAACCTCAAACTTTCATTCTATCCATATTTGTATGTTATTATTTACACTATGTATAAGCATATTAGTTATGTAAACATTTTATCTATATTTATATGTAAGTTGATATTTGTCCACTATGTATAAGCATGTTTGTTATGTAACCTGTTTTGTTATACTCTCAATGTGCTGTTTCTCATTTTGGTTCATTACTTCACTCAAGTAATTACCGACCGTACTACCATTCGGTTGTATCCATGACTCTTTCTTATACAACTGTATGTTGTCTAAAAGAATTTTAAAATGATTTGATTTGATGAGCTGTACAGTTAAAATTGTTTAATTGTTCAAAACAAACCTGTAAGGCCAACTACTTTATACTCATCGGGTCGAGTCTTACTGAAACTGATTTTTTTTCTTTTTCAGCTATTGAGATATTATTATCATTACTTCTCAGCTACTATTAATTTTCGAAATTTTCGGAGTACGTCGTCAACAAGGATTGAATATTGAATTTAACAAACTTTTTTATGAATATCGAAAAAATGCTGAATATCTGAATTCGATTATAGGTTATAATTGCACGAGTGCATAAAAATCACCGATAATTTTGCAAGAAAGCGTGATATATAAAAATTGCAAGATTTTATTTTCATATTTTGGCGAAAGTGCCCGAGTCCGAAGGACGAGGGCTCGCTCTTTTACAAAATATGAAAATAACCGAATGCTGTATAAAATATCACGCTTGAATGCAAAATTATCTGGTCATTTTTATGCACGAATGTAATTCATTGGAATATTTCACGAATAAAGAAATTCTCAAGGAAATGATATTTTTTGTTCATTTATACTTTCCTCTATAGATTGTATGGAGTACTCACCTAAACGCGAAATGTTTTTCTATTTTGAAGTCTATCTGACATTTATTTGTATACGGTTTGAAATGTGTTGTTATGGGGACTTGATACAATGCAATTACCGCTGTAAGTTTTCGATAATTGCACAGCTCTTTTGGGACATTTTATATATGAGGGAAATATTCGAAATCATACTTCAAAAATAGGGCTCTGGAAACTTTATTCTTGTGTGATATGGCCATCATATCCACTCTCGGAACTACTATTTTGTCGAATTCCAATAGGATACAATTATAGACGTTACAAATAATGGACTGGCCCTAAGAGAGAGGAAACTGCGGAGTGAGCAAGACAGAATACTTAAGTATAAGCGAATTCCTTCCCCAATGTAGCAGATAAAGAAAGGTAAGGAAGGATAGAGTAATTCAAGTATAGAATTACCATTCTGTCCTCCACAATATCACTTCAAATTGCATATCTTTTCTCTCTCTATTGTATTCCGAATCGTGTTATATAGAAAACTGTCATAAAGGCCAGTCCATTAGGTGAAATGTTTATGCATTCAATTCATTAAATCCTATTCAGAATGGAAATTCGATGCCAACCAACTGGGAACATCGTCAATCATACTCAAACAATACATCACTTTATGACAATGAAATGTATCCTTGTAGACGTTCTGAGTTCAGAAGATATAATGAAATGTCTTGATTTTAACGCTTATCAATTAATGTTGGAAAGGTAGGTAGTTTCGACTACAACTAGGACGTGTCAAAATCATATTTTGGTCTGAATTTTGACACAATGTATCAATTGTATATTGTTCAACGGGAAAGGAATGATATTCTACCACGAGTGGGTATAAAGTTTGCATCATGAGCCGCAGGCGAATGCTACAAATCATACAAGTGGGAAATGCGCATTCCATGCAGCTATCACTATACTTTTTATACGGCTATGACAGATAATAAAATAACATGAACTGCCGATTCAATATAATTCAATTCATTTGAATAAGTAAATAAAGCTGTCATTGCTTGAAATTTGATTTTCCATGTGAGACCTGTTTATTGTGTAGCAATAGCTACAACTACTGTAACACAGTGAAGTCCTAGTTATGTCACGTTGTACCTTATTGTTCTATCAACAATAATTGAGATAGAGCAATTTTGTAGAGTTTTGTATTATAGCCGTAAAAAAAATTGTATATAACTCGGGTGAGAAGCTATCAAACTGCTCGCACATAGTAGCTAACTCCTTCAATATACTATTTCTGCCTACCCCTATCGAAAGGGAACATTTCCTGGACTCATTGATCAGCAAAGTCGTACCTTTTCTCTTCGAGAAAAGAAAACTAAAAGTGACGTCATGGTACGCCATCAATGAAATAACCTAACGTCATTGACGACTTGAACTACTATATAAGTATAAATTGAACCATTTATTTGTAAAACATCCTGTATTGGTTGAAATCAGTAGAGAGGGTAAGATATTTTCCAAGAGGTGAATATATTGAGGAAATGGAAATCGAAATGCAAATATTATGAGAAAGCTAGCTACAGCATGTTCATGATTCCGCAGAAGTTGCCTGTGAGCCCCAGTAGCGCAACGAGTTGGTGCAATGCTCACTGTTAATGATAGGCGGAAAAGGTGTAGAATCCGGTGTCCTCACCGATTTTGACGAAATTTTCAGGGAAGGTTAAAAACGCCATAAAATGATTATTGACATTGAAAATTTTCCGCGGAAACGATGGAAAAGTGTTTTTTTTTTAATAAAATACACTTTCGAGGTTAGAAACACCTAGAATAAAATTGATGAATATAACATAATTTTGGGCGTTTACTTACGTGATTTGGCTATATGACTCATCTAAAAATACTACTGTACAGTTTTTCTGCAAAAATATATAGCTTGGGTGTCTCAGTATTGGATATTTTTCATTTTGAAAATTGCTAAAATATCTGTAAATGAAGAAATTCCTTAGCTGACATTTCGCTGTCAAGTGTCAAAAATTGATGTTTAGAATATATGCAATGTTGTCACATTGCAAATTGATACCTAATGTAAACGAACCTAACTAACCTAATGTAACCGAACCTAACTAACCTTATGTAACCTAACCTAACTATTTATTCTAGGTGTTTCTAACCTCGAAAGTGTATTTTATTGAAAAAAACACTTTTCCATCGTTTCCGCGGAAAATTTTCAATGTCAATAATCATTTTATGGCGTTTTTAACCTTCCCTGAAAATTTCGTCAAAATCGGTGAGGACACCGGATTCTACACCTTTACCATGATAGGCTTGTGTGTTGGTTCGACAGCTTTTTCTTCAATTTTTTTCTCATTGTTTTGCAGGTTCTCATTTCCTGAATTTCAGGAAATGCTTTTTTGTATATAGATTCACACGAAAGGAAGCACTGCAATGTTCAAAGAACACCACGTGAATCAAGGGTTAGGAGATACGAATTAACATTCACTTTGAATTTTTGAAGTTTGTTAGCCTCAGGAAAAACCTCTCCTGGCAAGGGGTCCCAAAGCTCAGCTGTTCTATGGAAAAAAGATCTCTTAGCAAGAGAGTTTCGACAGGTCTCCAAATTCACAACAAAGGAGTGGGAATTCTGTACTCGTCGACTCATCCGTGTAGATATTGCCAAGGGTGGAACGGTTGATAACAATTCGAAAGAGCATCAACCGTGAAAATATCTGTAGAAGAGAGACAAGTCTTCGACCCTTCTACGATGTTCCAATGAAGTGAGCCAGTCAATGAGCGAAAAATCACAACAAGATGAATTGCCTTTCTCTGAATAGAATCGAGAAGCCTCAATGAATGTTTTGGTGCCGAACTCCACACATGGAACCTAAGACAGGTCGTATCTGAGCCTTATAGACCATTAGAAGTTGACGAGAAGTGAAGTATTTCTTCGCACGAAATAGAAATCCAAGTTTCTGGGAAGCCCTTTTAGCGATCGATCTCACATGGTTTTCCCATGAGAGATTATCACCGCTCGTAATTCCTAGCATCGAGATACTTGATTTTGTAGAAAAAGTCAATAGTTTTAGTTATTTGATGAATTTTATTGTTATATGAATTATTCAAAAATGACTTGTCATTTGAGGGAGGTGGAATAATCATATGTAAAGCATCATTGAGAAAAGGTCGTACTTTCCTCCCTTATTATACAAACAGCTCTTTCCGCCTTCCTCTATACTAGGTATACATTTCCTGGCCTCGTTGTAGGGAGGAAAAGTACTTCATTTACAATCATATATGTAATGCTGTCATTACTAACGTCATTGAAGGTTGGAAAGTGTCACATTACACACCTCTACTTCCCGCCCTCATTTCTTTCATTCTAGAGTTTATCTGTCATTTATTGACTTCATCTGACATTTATTTATATTGGTGACCGTAGTTACGGTAACAATATATCTACTTGATTATTCTGAGAAAACCGCGTTCATGGTAATTTGTCGTAAGATGTAATATTTTAGATATGTTCAGAACGAAACAGAAATTTATTAATTTTAATCGAAATGTGTTGGTTGTGAATGAAATAGAATACAAACCTCGGTAGGAAGTTTCATTCCTGTCTCGAGATCATAGCTAACCTCGACGCAAAGCGTCTCGGTTAACTAATTGATCTCACGACAGGAATGAATCACTTTCCACTCGGTGTGTAATATACTATTTCCTCCCTACGTGTCGGACAGTTAACTCCATCCTCGGTAGGAAAAGTAGTATTCTGTGTCCAGAACTTCTCAACGCAACCTCAGAAATCTTTCGACCGTTGCTATGCGGAATATACGAAGATACCGAAGCGAAAACGAAAAAAAATATCTATTCCATTCGGCTCCGCAAATATGAATATTATTAGCTTCAATTCGGTCGCGTCTACGCTCGCAAGGAAAAATTATTATTTCCCGAAGAAAAACGACGAGAGTATCCATGTCTGTCGAAGACAAAATTGCAACACGTGTCCCGGCCGTGTAACATATGAGCAATATGGCCGAACGTTCTTGCAATTTTACAAGGGAAATTCGGAAAAGCGGCCCGGTCGAATGCGTCGGACAGAGACGGATCGGAAAATATTGAGGGGTATTTATTGGGAAAGACGGTACGGAATATCAATGAGGACCGGTTTGCTGACTAGTCAGTTAATCGAGAATGTGCAGTTCTGTGAAGGAATGCGCTAGGCTGGAATAGAAAGGATGCATTAAATTTGAAATTGATTGTTTCTTGAAATTTTATAAGCGTCATACTAGCTAACACTTGTCCACTTAGTTAGGAGTTGATTAATTTTATGATGCAGTTGTATTGTGTAGTTCTCCCTAAGTTCTATCAGGTTCATCACAGCTCTGCCTTCTGGGCTTAGTCCAAAAGACGTTTGTGAGAACTCGAGAACGTTATAAACACCAGTTTTACCATGTTAGGCGATGAATTTCATAAAAATATGAACACGTCTTCCATCTATTCTGTTGAAGAATATTTCGGCACAATTTGAAGTAGATTGAAGTACGTTGGCCCATACAAACTTTGACCCTCTTTTTCACCCCCTTAGGAGTGGAATTTCAGTATACCCTTTCTTTTCGGATGCCTTCGTCATACAAAGAATACACCCTCCATGTTTCAGATCTCTACGGTCAGTGGTTTAGGCTGTGCGTTGATTAACCCCTAAAATGAATTTCTATCCTTCTTCAACCCCTTTATAATACCAATAATATGCAAACTCGTCTTCCATGCATTACGTTGAAGAATGTTCATGCAGAATTTGAAGTAGATTGAAACAAGACATCACGTTGTCCCATACAAATTTCACCCGTTTTCACCTCCTTAGGGGTGGAATTTCCAAAACAATTCCAATTTTCAGCCAAATCTGTTCAGCCGTTCTTGAGTTATAAATAGTGTAACTTCTAAGTCCATGATTATGGTGGGACACGTCCATTTTTTCATACCTAGCTGGAGAGGTCCATAGGCACTCTTCTCCAAGAAACTACAGGTTTTTGACCTCTCATGAATACCAAACACAGTTCAAAAAATGATCCCTTCTAGAAAACGACAAAACATTTCATCTTCAAGTTTAATATTGTAGTTTTGTAGAAGAATTGAAAGAAAAAATTCCTAAGTGTTTTTCCAACTCTGAATCGTTTCAATAATATGGTCTGATTTGTTTTGCTGGGGAATTGAAAAACACAGTACTACAAAAGCCTCCTTGCGCATAAAGTTCAACTCAGTCTACTATTCTGGGTCGATGGACACTTCAAGATATGTTATAAAAAATACATTTTTCATATGATTCTCGCAGAGAGCACAGGGAAAAGAGTGATTGTTTTGTGATCATATTTTTGAGGATTTCTCACTGAAAAAAAATGGACCAATTTGCACAACTTTGACAACTATTCCCATTCAAGGTTGGAACTTTGACATTTAAAATCAAAACCAAAAGTATTTGGTAACCAATTATTATCGTTTCCAGTATCCTTACACCATATATGAGAGTTTTGATCATGAATCATGCTTGATAAAGATATTAGTTATATTATTTCATTAATATTCCGTGATTTCGAAATAACATCACGGGCCACTTCGACCAAGACTCCAACTAAATTTCATCTCCACAACAAATTTAATTCCTAAAGAAACTATGTCCTAGTTAATAAGACATGTTTCGAACATATATATGTTCATCTTCAGTTAGGTGCAAAAAGGCTGAAATAGAGTTAACAATGAGAAAACAGTAGAAGTGATTTTTTTACATGATACTTACGAAAGTTGGGAGATCAAAATTGACAAACTACATATTGAGTATCCTTACTTTGATAATGACTGAAACTTTGATCCAGAGAGCCTGTCGCTTCTTTCGAAATCCCTATAGTCACTATACAATGAGTGAGTCAATTGTTCCGGTGAGAATATCGGGACAAACATAAAAATTACACACATCAAGTCACTGTCAGTATATTCATCTTCTTATTTTCTCTCTTATCTTGATTTGATTTGATATATATATATATATATATATATATATATATATATATATATATATATATATATATATAAAACTCAAAATTTTTAATGGGAACAACTCATCATACTTTGTTCGTGAGAATTTTCATGCTGATAATATATATATATATACATATATATATATATATATATATATATATATATATATATATATATATATATATATATATATATATATATATATATCTATAATATATATATATATATATATATATATATATATATATATATATATCTAGAGAGAGAGAGACAAATGAACGAGAGAATGTTAACGCTGATCATGGAGATGATTAAAATTTTTTTAAACAGAAATTCTTGCAAAAGACGTTTGATTTTTTTTCTGTTTATGAAGAATTTTCATTTATCTATCTGATGATTTCGGCAGATTTCAATACAGTCTCTCATATATATCCTATTGAATACAACTTACCGCAATCAACACAAAATACTACAGAAAAAACATTATTCTTCCAAACCTGTAATTTTATTCATAAATTTGGTGAATTTAGGGAAGAAATTCAAGTACTTGACATGAATTCGAACCTTCAAATGGATCCGTCCCTGGTACAGAATCCCCCTGGCAAGATGCAAAGGGAAAGATCTGCCGTTAAAACATCGAAAAGGGCATGTCAATCATCTTATATTGAATTCACATGGTGAGAATTTTCCAACAGTAGTATTGGGGCACGAATGGAATTTTAAAAAGTGCCGTGTCTTTTGTGCATCCTCCACACATTTTATGGAGATCCACTATTCGGCTGATATAAAGTGCTGAAATAGCAACTGGCTGGGGCAATATGCGTCGATGTTGGTATCATTCCTGCAACGTGTTTTTTCCTTTTGGTCGATGTATGTATGTGGAAACTGCAGATCATTCTAATATGCACAGTAAATCACAGATTTTTCTTATGACATACGGATGCACAAATAGTAACGTTATCTTGAATTGAAACAAATCATTTTATCAAAGGTCCACGAGTCCTTCAAATTTAATCGATGAATTTTCATTTTCCACAAAAACTCTTTTATTTGGCAAAAGTATGAAAACAAACCGATTGATAAAATCACGAGTCCGTAGGACGAGTGATTTTTATCTGATTCGGTTTGTTTGAATGCTTTGCCTCAAAATAAAAAAGTTTGAGTGTTTCGAAAATGAAAATTCATCTTATTAAATTTGAAGAACGAGTTGTATTTGGAGAGATTATTTTTTGAACAAATAGAAGGAAGAACAATTTAATTGATCAGTATTTCATTTACATAAGAAGGGACGGAGAATAGGAGGTGAAAATTTTACAAATTTGAAATGTCAAACAACGATGTATGACCTCTATGATCCAGAAGAGATATGATGCTTACGCAGTGAATATGATAATGCTTGCCGACGATACCAAGAGATGGCGTCACACCTCTCATTGTGCAAAGTTGATTATTGAAAATTTCTTATGAAATGAAAATCGCGCCAGAAGGAACATAAAATCATTCGTAATGTCGTTGTATCAAAATCTTCATACAACGGTTTCTTCTCATACCACAAAAAATGAATTGTATTTAATAAAAACTAATTGTACGCCATCTTCATTTGAGTTCAGGAAACCTCAAATATTTGAATCGGTCGTTCGCTATATCTGTCATAAAGATGGGGTTATGACCTAGTTAGGTGTTTGAGTGTTCATTGAAATATGTTATGTTATTATTATGCTGAAAAAGTGAATGACTATTAATAATAAGGTAACTCTTCATTCATTATAATTTTTATAAATATGAGCCAGTTCAATAGAATCGACGCGGTGAACCGTATAGTTTTGACAGTTCAAAGGTAAACAACGTTTTATCGAAAGGACCAGGCAGTTTTATTAGTATAATAACCAATGATTGGCTAGAATAGCCATAGAATAACCCACTATGAAATGCCAAAAACGTCACATTTTGACAAGTGAAAAAAATTATCGAAATTATTTCCCCACATCAAGATCCTTTTTTTTTTTTCAAGAGTCTTCACTTGTGAAGAAATGCATTTTTAGCTTGAAAATTCCGTTGTTTATTTCGACAATATTTTTCAATCAAGAAAAGTGAAATATTTTTCCTTAGTAGGAATTATTTTCTCGAATAAATAATGGTTATTTGTTTTACTGGGCAGCAAAGTAGTAGATTGACTGCATTTGCTATGGAAATGTATATGTTCGTAGTAATTATAGTTTGACAACATCATAGACAGTGATAGCGATTTGGAAGTACCCATTCCTTCAGACACATATCAATCAGTAAAGTATTACATCTGATTCCTTAGCGAAAAAAGTAATACCTTGCTGATTGTTTCATGTATGCGAAATTTATATTTGCTGTCAATCGGAGAAAAAAATATTTTCTCAAAATATCTTTTTTCATTACTTGGAAATGAGAAGAAAGCATAGTAAGCATTCTTTTGAGTTGAGGAAATGGAAATGTTAAATGAAGAAATCTAGAATAATAAGATATGTTGATTACCTCTTTTATCGGTAGATGGCGGCATGCCAGCTTGCTTGTAAGTGATCCACATCGTTTTGTTTTTCTCGGAGATATATATTCGTGGAAAATCGTAGAGCTTTCCATGTCGACCTGCCTCGCAAGGACGATGGGTTCCAGCCTGAAACCGGATTCTGCATATGAAAACAAAAAACATTGCGATTGGGTCAAATATATTTGTTTCGATTGTGAGAAAATAGGCTAGTTTTTTTTGCGAAACCATTCATTGATTTTGAAGTCTATACTTGGTCGACTATGTATACTTGAGATCATGTTGCCTGAAAACCCTCATAGCTGTAAAATTTTTGGACCAATTTGGCGAAACCCGCTCGCATTATTTCTGACATCATTTATAATTCAGAATGCTATTGCAGATGACGCTCCATTATATATGTTATATGAAGCTCAATTTTCACCTCACAGGATGTGCATGCGAAAATTCTACTACTGTTTATCACTTGGCTAGTGGGAACGTGATGGCCCTGACAGCCAATGGAAAGTCAGTTTTAGAAAATGCTTATATAACAAGAAACCTACCGTTACCAACATGTCAATTGCTAGTTTTCATTTCCCCATGGAAGACTTGTAACTTCATGATTTTTGAATCATATTGAAAAGTTTGCTTGTGTACGAATTATTTTGAACTTCAATCGGCTAATGAATGAAGACGAATAACTTGACTCACTGATTTCGACTGGCCACACGAAATAAAGAAACTGTTACTTTCCTAAAACTCATAGTCTTTGACATTGATTGAGCACTATTAAATGTGAAAAACAACAATTTTGGGTAGTTTCGAATTAACAAAAATTAACGAAAAATTCAAAAGATTCTCGAAAATAACATCAAACTCAAGGTAATCTGAAACTGACAAATTTTCGAGAATGCTGATATAATGTCCCCTTGAAAAAAATGGGAAGCTTTCATAATCGTCGATTGTTTTTCGCCAAGAAATTTCTAACAGTATCGAATCAAAAGGATGCATTAGGTTTTAGGCATCTCAATTGAAATGTATTTCTCTATCCTTTCGATTGAAATTAATCTTTTTTTTTTTCGAATTCAAAAGATGTTTAAGGAATTCTTGATTTACCTAATAGGTATTTGAATAGTAACTCATTCCAAAATCCATTTCATTACTACTAGGATGTGAATGTCCAGAAGAAAATACAGTTATAGCCCGCCTCTATTCAAGATTTAAGAGTAATGTTTCATATGGTAAATAGTGATAGTCCACAACAAGTATTTTGCTAGACTAGGACAGAAACATTCTGCCTTCTTCAATCATTGAATTTTTGATGTGTCTCAATCGTTCCCTTCATCTTGGGTTCAAACATCACGGGATCCGCATTTTAATTTCCATTTAGTGTGACCTAAAGCCGTCCTTCAACTCTCCCACCACGAACGAGGTTGATAGCGTGACAACTCTTAGAAAGACAAAGTCACAGATAAAATTCAACCATTATAAATTCATCCGTGCCCGGTGATCTATAACCGCCATCTTGTATTCGTTATATAAGCGTCACAGCTGTTCGTTCTTGACGTACGCACATGCAGCAACAGGGTCATGAATATGGATGGTGACGTACTCCCCTGCTGTTTTTCTTTATTTTCTACTTAGCATACTGTCTCCTCGAAAAACGACTGCGAATGCCTCATTTTTATGGAAACGGAAAACGAAGTAGGCGGAGGAAGGAGGAGGGACGATTGAAAACTAGAAGAATATTAATCGTATGGTAATTTTTCGGGGAAATTGTTTCGCGAGGACTAGTGTCGTTTTAGAACATGAAAAACGATTCATCAGACGTCGCTGAAATGTTGAGTTATTCGGACCAGCAAATGTAGGCTAATGAAGTTCCGATCCTTCGACTCCCCTTCGGAAATAACAAGTGGGACGTTTAGCAATTAGGCCGGAAAAGACATTCTTCTTCTTAATTTCGAGCGAAGGGGAATATCATTAATTGTAGCGAGGGCCTCGACATCGTTGTAGCAGTTTTTTGACACGTCACGCTCTGGAGACAATTTGCATTGTCCCAATTCGCTTCAGTAGGGTCACACTTTCTCATTCGAAAGTTCAAAATCAATTTATTCATCACAGAAAAAACAAACATTCAATCAAAAAAGAACAAAGACAGATGCATCTTTACCGGACTGAATGTGATATATTACAGTCTAGTTCTCAAAGTGTAGTGACTCAGAGGTTGTACGCTTCATAATATATATGAATCTTTCAAGAAATAGAACATAAGGGGCCGTTCATAAAATACGTTCGCATACAAGGGGAGGGGAGGGGTCTGGCTGAGTGTGACAAGATGTGACAAGGCGGGACGGGGGGTATACGGCAACGTGACGTTCGCCGTTTATTATTTTTTGACATGAGCGCTAGCCAGCGTGACCACTTTTGGTAGAAATCTATTTTTTAGTAGATTTCTGACGAAAATTTAAAAATTTTGGTATGAAAGCTTCAGTAGATTTTGGTAGAAATCTTCATGTGCGACATCTTCTAAAGAATTCCTAAACTCGTCAGATTTTTTAATCAAATCTACAGTGACTCCATCTTTGCGAATGGATTTTCAATTGAGAATGCTAATTAATCTCGTTACAGTACACTGTATTTCACTAAACAAATGAAACAAAATAATACGATTTTTTACTGTTTCATTGTGTTATTGAGCATTGAATCTTCTGATTATGTGAAACATGTATATTATTCGTGGCCATCCATATTGAAATCGTTTTTGAATATCTTGAAACCGAAGGCCAACCAACATATAAATTATTTAAATTTCATTATGATAACTGAATAAATATTTTTAATTTTCAGAATTTGTGTACTATCATTTAGAATTTATCATACTCAGCAGGAGGTGTCTTAGTTTTTGTGACGAAATATTTCTAGGGGGTCACAAAAAGTGTGACACACCGTAACAATGGGGAAGGGAGGGAGTCAAAAAAAGCTGATTTTAGTGTGACGTATTTTAGGAACGGCCCCTTAATTAGCTAGGTACTTGGATTTCAAATCATGTTTCACTCAGCCACTTTCGTTGTGGTACGAAGGACTTCCATATAGGAGTCGACCAGATAGTTTTTTGTTATTCTGTTTTTTGTTTTGTGATAGTGAAAGTTTTTTATGTGAAAAAAAAACCCTCCCGTATTAGCGCCGGTATAGAGGCCGGGGTGGTCCGGACGACCACGTAGGGGAGGCATTTCGTTAAAAAAAACACCTTGGTGGGGCTTCCTAGTTGGAGTCGACTACAAAAACTCATCAGTGAACTTTTTTATTGAAATAATTTGAACAATTTATCGGACGTAGGCATTGCTACGAGCAAGATCGCCGCGTCCCTCGACGAAGCTCCTGTGACGTCACAGGAGGCGACTGACTAACTGCGCCACAGCCATCCAATTGGAAACGAAACGAACTTTCTCACAACCTTCCCGCTCTTCCAATTACCTGATAATATACGATGAGTCACTATCTTCATTTGAGTAACTAGACTATAAACTAAGTATAACTACTTCTCTTCGGGCTTAAAGGCCGTCGTTCTTTGGAATTTCTTCCTGACGTTTCGCTAGCGCGAGTAGCCAGCTTCTTCAGAAGCTTATTCATCTCCGATGACTAAACAGTTCGATTTCTCAAGGCGTATTTATATTGATGCAGGTAGTCTGGAGTGTTAATTACTTCTGTCGGGTTCGGGGAATAATCATCTATTGTTGCTGCATCTATTGAAAAACAGTTCTTTCTGGATAGAACAAGTCCAATTAGTCAGCAACTTCTCGTATAACTTATATTTTGCCTATATATATATATATATATATATATATATATATATATATATATATATATATATATATATATATATATATATATATATATATATATATATGTGCTGGCTGGAACTTCCGGTTGATCCGCGTCTGGAAAGATTTACTTGTCTACGTTTAGGTCTGAGTTGTCTCACTAGCTGGCTATCATCACTGGAGATCGAGGATAGAAGGTTGGTGGGATTTAAGGGTTCATTAGTAGTTATGGCAGGATCAGGTATCAAACGGTCGATGGGAGGTTCGAACGGATTGGTTCCCAAGTCGGAGTGAATAGAAGTGTGTCGGACCAAAAGTGGTTTCCAGGTATTGGGGAGTCTTTGAGAATCGTCGCGTTTATTGAGACAGTTGGGACGTTTTTCGATTTCAATGGCTTCACGGGTAATTCTGGTTTGGAGGGTTTTGGCTGTGGCAACGGTTTTGGTGTTTTTGAAATCTATTTTGTGGCCTGTTTCTAGATGATGTTGGAATAATGCTGAGTTTGTGTCAGGATTACGGACTGCTAGTTCGTGTTCATATGCTCTACAGGACACTCGTCGGTTGGTCTGGCCGATGTATGTTCTGGGACAGTTAGAGCATGGTATTTCATATATTCCTTGGGTTTCATTGGGGATTGTGTCTCTGGGTGTTCGAAGGTAGGTGGATATTTGGTTGTTAGCTGTGACCAACCAGCTAACCAGCTAACAACCAAATATCCACCTACCTTCGAACACCCAAAGACACAATCCCCAATGAAACCCAAGGAATATATGAAATACTGCTGTGTGACCAACCAGCTAACCAGCTAACAACCAAATATCCACCTACCTTCGAACACCCAAAGACACAATCCCCAATGAAACCCAAGGAATATATGAAATACCATGCTCTAACTGTCCCAGAACATACATCGGCCAGACCAACCGACGAGTGTCCTGTAGAGCATATGAACACGAACTAGCAGTCCGTAATCCTGACACAAACTCAGCATTATTCCAACATCATCTAGAAACAGGCCACAAAATAGATTTCAAAAACACCAAAACCGTTGCCACAGCCAAAACCCTCCAAACCAGAATTACCCGTGAAGCCATTGAAATCGAAAAACGTCCCAACTGTCTCAATAAACGCGACGATTCTCAAAGACTCCCCAATACCTGGAAACCACTTTTGGTCCGACACACTTCTATTCACTCCGACTTGGGAACCAATCCGTTCGAACCTCCCATCGACCGTTTGATACCTGATCCTGCCATAACTACTAATGAACCCTTAAATCCCACCAACCTTCTATCCTCGATCTCCAGTGATGATAGCCAGCTAGTGAGACAACTCAGACCTAGACGCAAGGTCACTAAGTCTTGAAAATGGCTCCGAAATGGGAGTCGAAACGTAGAATATATATATATATATGAAAATACTTATGGTCTTGGTAGTGTAGTGTAGTGGTTAGCATATTTGCCTATCAAGCGGAAGGCCGGGGTTCGAATCCTCGCCGGGCCACCGTGCTGGGTAATCGCACGTTGAAAGGTAAGGCCTCGTTGATTCATTGCTCGCACAATTTTCGACTTCTGAGGGTTGACGTTCGTCAGCTGGTTAACGGAAACGAACAATTTTAGAACAATTAGAACCCATCGTTAACGTTTCGGAAACATTTGTCAATTACCAAGATTGCCTACAAGAGATATTGGGATTTGTACAGGAATTTGCGTATCAGATTTGAGGACGGAAGCGGATTTAGTTTCCGAAACGTAAACGATAAGTGTTTTCATATAAATATTACTTCTAATTATTTTGTTGATAGGCAAAATTTGAGTTATACGAGAAGTTGCTGACTAATTGGATTTGTTCTATCCAGAAAGAACTGTTTTTCAATAGACGCAGCAACTTTTCGGGGTAGATTGAAAATCTGCCCTTCTACACTTATATAGATTCCGATATTGATTCTCATTTTTTCAGATTGTGGTAGATTACAAACCCCAAAAACTACGGAACAAATATTGATCCACCACGAAGAAATGACGTTCAAAAAAGAAAAATGCTTTCACCATGAATGTGTCTATTTTCGGTGCATTTTCCGATTGTGTTTGAACAAAATCAAGATCAGTCATCATACTAGATTCTTTGTGAATCTAGATTTACTAGGAATCAACACACGTATGAATATCGACGCCTTTTAATCCAATGCTGACTTCACCTTTCGTTCCACCAATGGTGACGCGTTTTATAAGTTTTAATTTCTCACCCAATTTTTTACTTTTTATATAATATTTTATGGGTTACAATAATAACTACGAGGTCCATTATGAAACGGATTGAAAATCTGTATCGTAGTGAAGGATCTGTATCATAATGAACTCATTATGATACAGATCTGCCATTACGATGACAGATTTTAAATCAATTTTAAATCCAATTCAGTGGCAAAGGGTGCATTGAAAATTTGGTTCAGAATTAAATCAACATTTCCAATAATATATGAACCCTATATGGACTAGCAATAATTAAATAAATGTTAATATTCCTTTCACTTTCAGATCAGTGAGAACCACAATACAAATAGACATATAATATTTATAGTTCTTTAATATTCATCAGGTGTAGAATAAATAGCGTATGCAACTCTCTTATAATGGTTAGCAACACAACCATCATTACATAATCTTTGCATGATGTACTATCAATTAAAATGTGACGATAATAAAGGTTCGAGAGGAAAATTTGAATTTTACGCATATTATTTGCCAGCTATTCTCGGCCGGAATGTTATTGCAGACCCCGTATTCCCACAAGCCAAGGCGCTACGCTGAACATTAAGTGGAACCTCTCCCATCTTGCTTCCGCAGCCCGGCTTATCATTTCCAGTCGAAACGTAATATCTCAACGTCTGCAAGTTCCGAGATTGCATTCGCATACGAGCATGATATACTTCTCGCGTAGCCTAGAACAAGAAATAATACGGAACAAAGTGGCCCATTTACCCGTTTCGGGGGCCGCAGCAACAGCGAAATCGTCTGAAATACGGGGCGAACTAAGGGAACACGTGTCTGGTGATAAAATTGTGCCAGATGTAATTAGTACATTGAGTATTAATTTTGCCCGCGTAGAAGACGAACCGAAGCTTTAGTCAGCGCACGTCTATAAAACATCACATCTCGTCCATTTTTCTTTCACTTTATGTACATATACTCTTATCTTTCACTGAATTTTTTGTTCTGTCATAATTGAATATAGCTTATATCACTCCTGAATAGTGCAGCTTTCGGTTAGTGCAACAATTTCCATGATCAAATCAGTATTTCCGAAGATGAACCCTACAAACAAAGTAAGAATCTTCACCTCTTTATAATAGTAGTATAGATAATGTGACCATACGTCCCGCTTTGGGCGGGACAGGCCCGCTTTCAGGCAGCCTGTCCCCCTTCCCCAGCAAGGCCGCCGTAGTCCCGCTCTTGCAAATTTCAAATAGTATATTACACACCGAGGTGGAAAGTGATTCATTCCTGTCGTGAGATCAGTTAGTTAACCGAGACGCAAAGCTTCGAGGTTAGCTATGATCTCGAGACAGGAATGGAACTTCCTACCGAGGTTTGTATACTATTTTATTTACAATCATCATATTCCGATCAAAATTAATAAATCTCTCAGTTTCGTTCTGAACATATCTGAAATATTACATTTAACGACAAATTACCAAGAACGCCGGTTTTCTCAGATATATTGTTAGGGTGACTACGGGGTATACAATTGTCGGGGGTTATATCCCGAGTGCACCAAGTTTAATCGGTTAAAATGTGTGCTGCAATTCCATGATTCTCGAAATTTTGCTTAGCAAATGACTTGAATGTATGATAATTTGATAAAATCCCGAGACCGCAGGTCGAGGGATTTTATTTAAAATTATTATACATGAAAGCATTTGCTTGAAAGCAAAATTTTGAAAATCATGGAAATGCACGCATTTTGGTCGATTGAACTTGGTGAAGGAGGGATATATGTTTAGATTATTTCCAGAAAACATGTAAACTCAGGAAACATCAAAATAGAACACAGGAACAATATAGTACCAGAGATAGTACCTGAAAAGTGATCCAAACGTCCGGTTTATTTCGAACAATTTAATCGGTTAAAAGGTCTAGTGCATTTAATCGGGGGTTATATCCCGAGTGCACCAAGTTTAATCGGTTAAAATGTGTGCTGCACTTCCATGATTCTCGAAATTTTGCTTAGCAAATGACTTGAATGTATGATAATTTGATAAAATCCCGAGACCGCAGGTCGAGGGATTTTATTTAAAATTATTATACACGAAAGCATTTGCTTGGAAGCAAAATTTGAAAATCATGGAAATGCACGCATTTTGGTCGATTGAACTTGGTGAAGGAGGGATATATGTTCAGATTATTTCCAGAAAACGTGTAAACGCAGGAAACATCAAAATCGAACACAGGAACAATATAGTACCAGAGATAGTACCTGAAAAGTGATCCGAACGCCCGGTTTATTTCGAACATTTTAATCGGTTAAAAGGTCTAGTGCATTTAATCGCTGTAGAACTCTGTAAAAGCAGTCTAGCCTTCAACTGTTTCATCGTTTATTCGCATTGAGGGAAATGATCGGGGGTTATATCCCGAGTGCACCAAGTTTAATCGGTTAAAATGTGTGCTGCACTTCCATGAATTTCGAAATTTTGCTTAGCAAATGACTTGAATGTATGATAATTTGATAAAATCCCGAGACCGCAGGTCGAAGGATTTTATTTAAAATTATTATACACGAAAGCATTTGCTTGGAAGCAAAATTTTGAAAATCATGGAAATGCACGCATTTTGGTCGATTGAACTTGGTGAAGGAGGGATATATGTTCAGATTATTTCCAGAAAACGTGTAAACGCAGGAAACATCAAAATCGAACACAGGAACGATATAGTACCAGAGATAGTACCTGAAAAGTGATCCAAACGTCCGGTTTATTTCGAACATTTTAATCGGTTAAAAGGTCTAGTGCATTTAATCGCTGTAGAACTCTGTAAAAGCAGTCTAGCCTTCAACTGTTTCATCGTTTATTCGCATTGAGGGAAATGATCGGGGGTTATATCCCGAGTGCACCAAGTTTAATCGGTTAAAATGTGTGCTGCACTTCCATGAATTTCGAAATTTTGCTTAGCAAATGACTTGAATGTATGATAATTTGATAAAATCCCGAGACCGCAGGTCGAGGGATTTTATTTAAAATTATTATACACGAAAGCATTTGCTTGGAAGCAAAATTTTGAAAATCATGGAAATGCACGCATTTTGGTCGATTGAACTTGGTGAAGGAGGGATATATGTTCAGATTATTTCCAGAAAACGTGTAAACGCAGGAAACATCAAAATCGAACACAGGAACGATATAGTACCAGAGATAGTACCTGAAAAGTGATCCAAACGTCCGGTTTATTTCGAACATTTTAATCGGTTAAAAGGTCTAGTGCATTTAATCGGGGGTTATATCCCGAGTGCACCAAGTTTAATCGGTTAAAATGTGTGCTGTACTTCCATGAATTTCGAAATTTTGCTTAGCAAATGACTTGAATGTGTGATAATTTGATAAAATCCCGAGACCGCAGGTCGAGGGATTTTATTTTAAATTATTATACATGAAAGCATTTTCTTGAAAGCAAAATTTTGAAAATCATGGAAATGCACGCATTTTGGTCGATTGAACTTGGTGAAGGAGGGATATATGTTCAGATTATTTCCAGAAAACGTGTTAACGCAGGAAACATGAAAATCGAACACAGGAACAATATAGTACCCGAGATAGTACCTGAAAAGTGATACAAACGCCTGGTTTATTTCGAACATTTTAATCGGTTAAAAGGTCTAGTGCATTTAATCTGTAAAAGCAGTCTAGCCTTCAACTGTTTCATCGTTTATTCGTATCGAGGGAAATAATCACCAATATAAATAAATGTCGGATAAAGTCAATAAATGACAGATGAAGTCTAGAATAGATGAAAAGAGGGCGGTAAGTAGAGGTGTGTAATGTGATACTTCCCAACCTTCAATGACGTTAGTAATGACAGCATTACATATATTGTCGTGAATGAAATGTATTTATTTAAATTTGATTTATTGTTGTGGTACAACTTGAAAACAATTCTGGCAATATACGTACATGGACTCGTATTCTGAACTTCTCAAATGAACAAAATAGGTACAGGTGATAAACCACAATTGAGTGTCGCAGTAATGAAAGCTATTTTGATTACGAAGATAAATATAAATAAATGATGTACTGAGTTCCACACTTATTTAAAAACAAGACCCAATATTTCGAAACAAATTTATGCAGCCAACAAATGCTAATATACGACTTAGAAGTCACGCCACTGCTACTCAACTATTTTCAGTTGAGTGCTTTGATTATTTCGTGTTATTTCATCTTCTATATTGATAAACTTGTCAAATACTAAAAACGTTTTTTATATATAATTCCGTAAATGTCGCGCTTTGGCAAAAAAAATAAATGGTCACATTGAATCTGTTCGTTGTGAGCTTGGAGACATATCTCCTGCAGGTTGTGATCTTTTTTCAATTGAACAGCTGAACTTCAGAACTCTTTGTCGAAGGAGGTTATTTATGTGACAAACTTCAGGAATTCTGAAGTTATAATCAATTCGTATCTCCTGTCCAAACGGTGTGCCTTGAACATTACAGGGCTTTCCTTTTGTGTGAATCTCTGTACATAAAAGCATCCTCAAGAGAACTTAGTTTTCGACTTTGATACCATGTCCCATTCATAGTCAAATCTGAATTCCTTCCACAGCCTCACTGTATACCTATTGTCCATTTCCATTGTACACGTTCCAAATAAAATATGGTTGAATGAGAAATTCATCACAAAATGAACTGTTTCAGAAATACAACCTTCGTATAGTCTATGCAAACTCAATCCAAATAATAGAGCAACTACCAATGTCTTGAATTTGATAAATTCCCTAGTTGATACCTTCAAAACCTTCCACATACAAATAATAATTGTGAACAATTATGCCATAGAAACTGCCGACGCGACGTTTAAGATCTGTAGTGAAAACAATTTGAAAGCTGTTTAATTTTTTTATGGATGAAATTCCATATTTCAATGATAAATAATAGTATATTATGCAATGATCATGTAATGATGGTCATTAATACACGAGCATCAACCGGTGAGTTTCGTATGGTAGATGCGAGTGTATTAATAACCATCACATGATAGTTGCTTACGCAATTTTATCTACACCCGATAAATAGTAAAGAACTACAAATATTATATTTATATTTGTATTGCACACAAAAATACTAATCAAACGCACATCTTTGAAAAATTCTACAAAATTGTAATTAATGGCATTACTTCGAGAAATGAAATGATGAGAAGTGAAGACACGATCACAAATCTAAGAAAAGTTAACTCGAGGCCGGATTTGAACCCATGTCTCTTCCAACTAGTCAGACTAGCTAATATTATTTCTGCGCCTTAGATCGCTCGCCTACGAAGAGCTCAGAAAACTTGATTGAAAAATAAAGATATAAATCATGCATTTATCAAATGAAAAATTTAATCATTCTAACTGTATTTCTGCCGATGGAGGTGTCGAAGGTGATTCTCCCATATCGCTGGAATCAGACATTTTGTTATGCTCATCGAAGTTTGGCTATATTCTTCAAAAATTCAATACCTATACCGATTTTGACTTGACAAACGTCAAACCAGCACGGGGACTCTGATAAATAGAAACGTATATCAGAATCGAACTGTGACGTCAAATTCGACATCTCGGTCCTATACTTACATTACCGAGATGTCCAATTTGACGTCAATTTGACGTCACTTTTCGATTCTAATATACTTTTCTATTTATCAGAGTCTCCGTGCAGAGCATGCACATCATGCTTGATTGAAAAATAATGGGTTTCTATTGGTTGGAAATCTGTATCGTTTCGAAAAATATGTATCGTAATGGATTTCATTATAAAACGGCTTTTGGGCATATAGTGTATTATTAGAGTACGGGTGTACATTAACGAACCTATCAACAAAGAAGGTATGTGAAAATTTTCGATTTTCTCCATTTCATATTCAAGACGCGTCACTTCGATTCATATCCAAAATTCCATAATTCTATAACAATTTGGCTACAGTTCACTTCAAAATTCAACCATGTCCATGATGACGTGCACCAGTTTTCAAATTATATCAAATATATTAAGTTTTTATGCCGTTCGAATTGACTACCATTGTTTGTCATGACTGTACGCCACTGTTCCACTCTCACGCATTGGGCGGAGAAGGGTCAACATTCCCCTGATTTATGAGCGTTCCGATCGATTTTTAAATAATTTTTAGGGCACGTACTTCCGCCATATATATAAAACGTTTCCCGAATCATTTTTTCGCTTCGAATCGAAGAAAGAACGCACAAGGAAAAACGGGGAAAACCAATAATGCAAGTTGTTTGAGAAACAGGACACGTCAGGACGCAAATAGGTATACTTTGAGAGGAATTATGCAGCTTACGACGGGAAAAACCCGGCGGCGTCGACTGGAATACTCGCGTTTTTCAGATTCCAGTTCATTGATATTATCCGTTGTTGAGTGATCGGTTTGTTCGGTGAAATATACCCCTGTGAAGTATGGTATATTACGTTACTGGTGCGGAAAAAATACTTTCGCACAAGTGATGTACACTATTTTTTCCTACGATCACCTATTTTATGAAAGAATATGTAAATATCAGATCGTGTATATGTAATATACGCTATACTGTAAATTCACCTTAACAGCACACTGACAGCTGTCAGTCCCTAGAGGAGTACTTGCAATTGACTATTGATGAATATAGATTCAATGGCGTCGGCCAGAATCGTTGCTTCAACGTATTGATTTTTGTAATATATACCTATAATTCATAATATAACTGTTGAAGGGACATTATATTTGTGTGAACTGTGAATACACAATTAATATATTAAGTTACCTTACTAATCTCAGATTTTTTTCTGTCAGTCAGTTGGAATATTTTTTTTGTAAAAGGTGCACATGAATTTGCAATAACTTTTATAGTGAAATGAAGAAATAACGATAATTAAGCTTTATTCAAAATGTGACAATAAGTAATTACTTATAATACAACACTTTTTTTTCTCAATTTTTTATGAATTAGTATATTGTACAAGTAAGAAATATATCATTTTCTCACGCATTGTACACTGTACTTTTTCTACGGTTGCGTTGTTTTCGGGTATTGAAAATTAAAATAATATATAATATAATACTTGCATGTACATTAACTCATTTTCATATTTTATTTAAAATAGTAATTAACAGTTATATTCGAACAATTTTATGTAATTCATGGTAGGTTGTTTTGTTTCAGCATGTTTTCGGTAATTGAAATATTAACTGCGGTCGAAGTTGAAGTTGATGGGGAAACGTACTGAGCTTCCACAACATCGTAGTGTTCAGGTTCTAATGGCGCTGGAGGCTGGATGGATTCTACTATACTTTTTGAAATTTACTTTTTGTTAGCTATTGAGTTGTCGATATAAGATTCAGCAACATTGCCGGATTTCCAACCCCCATGGCGTTTCAAAGTTGAAAGATTTGCTCCTGCATTAACTGAAATAGTCGCAGATGACCTTCGGAAACAGCGGCCAGTATATAATTCAGGGTTCGGTAATTGTTAAAATCTTGCTTTTTCTTTGGTTATGGTGGCAAATTCATTTACCACCAGAGGCTGATTCGTACATTTTTTTAGCATTTTAAAAAACCTGTTTCATTTGTGCATGGTCGAAGCTTTAGATATTTTTTATAAATTTGGTAGAATTCTCCTGTGACAGTGAAATTTCTAGGAACCTTGGTTTTAGTATCGGATGATATTATAGAAAGGGCCGAATTGAGATCTTCCATGTCATCAATTTTTAATTTTCGAAGTTCATCACAACGGCATGCCCCTGTGAGGCCA
The DNA here is from genome assembly GCA_032362365.1 of Zygogramma bicolorata. Taxonomy (NCBI): domain Eukaryota; kingdom Metazoa; phylum Arthropoda; class Insecta; order Coleoptera; family Chrysomelidae; genus Zygogramma; species Zygogramma bicolorata. Next base: position 4,693,638 of record JAVJAQ010005172.1, read on the forward strand.
ATAGCTAAACCAGCCTGAGATCAAAACCAAACATTCATTTTTCGATAACAATTTAAAAAATTTCAATTCATACCTTCATCAGCAAATAGTTTTCATCAGGTGCATCTTTAAAAAAATGTTGATTCTCTTCAGAAGTTGATGTTTTTGACTGTTTTGGAGCATATTTTTCAGATCTGCGTTTCAAAATGCACGTTTCACGTATTTTGATAAAACAACACAGTTTTTAATAATTGAGGTACTCCTCAGCATCGGGTACTGAGACCATAATTGATGATTTCAATCTTCTTGACAACTCTTCAAATCAAGATATTTTCGGAACAAGAATTCACCTTGGCTTTCATTTTCCACTCCAAAAAGTTTCTGTAGGCGATTTCGTATATTTCTCTTGATGTGCTTGGTAGCAAATTATTACAAACATATATTGCTTTCTGAACAATTTCTGGAGGTGTATTTTCCAACTCCAAATCTTCGTTTTCCATTATATTCAACATTCAATAAATCTGAACTGTTTATACTATAACAATCAACAATAAAACTATTTTCGTTGGGTAAGTTGACAGCAATAATTATGTAGTGCTTCGGTTTTTTTGTTATGGAAACACTAACAATGGACTACTTGGATATTGCACAAGAATCGTCGGCGTAGCGTTGTCAACATGGAGAACGTGTCACATCAATCTGACATGTAACAATTTATGACTGACTTTGGTTATCGTGAGAACAGTGAGTAATTATTCCTCACTGTAATGGCGTATATTTCTCACTGCGTGAGAAATCTTTCAATTCGAACGTATGAAAGCGATGAGAGAAGTGGTACATTGTATAGCATCCGTAAAAAAAGTACTTTCCGCAGTAGTGCTAGTGTTTTCTCCAGTCAAAATGATGAAAATTCACTAACCTGTAAAGAGAACGACCGCCAGCAAGCGCGAGTTATATAACCCGCGTCGAGACCGTTTAGCGTAAAAAACCAAAACGTTTGACACGCCGCATAATACACATTTCACGTACCCCATCGATATATCACCTCTTCGACATCAATTTTTTATGCCGATATCGACTGGCGTCGTCACACTTAAGCGCCCGTATTGAAAACTCGCGTTATATTGAAAAAGTTTTCTGCAGAAAAGGTGCGCCGCCGATATTCGGAACACTCAAAGTCGAGAATATGTGTGGAAAAGACTAATATATTTTTTAGGTGTCAACTTGCGAGTGCGGTAAATCACCCTCTGGAAGGGGTGTCTTTCAGATGCGACGTACGTTTCGTTTTTCGGTGTGTTGCCCGAGAACGTTCCCGTTTCGACTTTTTATTTGCATCCGGAGATTTACTGGCGAAATGTTAAAGTACGGTAAAACCTATTACTGGTGAATTGGGGCACGTAGATGTATGCGGATTTCTTCGTAAACAAACACATTCATTGATCGGAAGAATGTGATTTATTCCAGCAAGACCGATGAGTGTTTTGAAATCTTAATATTCAAATATTCTCTTTTCGAATCTTTATTATTGCCACATCATCACTGAATATTAGTTCATACAACAAGAGTGGATAGGACCAATATTCATTCGAGTTATACAGTATCATATTGATAGTCAATTTTAGATAATATAGCGTATTCTTTGGATATTTTTGAAAATCTAAAAAGGAAAGACATGTCATTGAATTCAATAGTGAACGATTATCATAGCCTTCTCAGTACATTGTGATGTTCATTCATTTTCCATTTTCTCTAAAAAAAATACCATAAGAATTTTTCAAATACAAAAAAAACAGCAATTGTAAAGATTAAAATATTAATATCAATTTTTTCATATTATCGTTTGGAAAATAAGTATCAATGTTTGAAATTTATACAATTGTGAAGTTTTAAAGATAATTACTTATTTTTTCAGATTGTGATCTGAAAAAATAAGTATCAATATTGAAATCCATACAATTGTATAGATTTAAATATTTATACCCATTTTTTCAGATTTTAGTAGATTAGAAACTCAGAAAACTACGAAGAATAGTTATTTTTTCACTAGGTAGCAAAGTAGTAGATTGACTTACGCGGCTGATTGTTCAAAGGCATTCAGCTAAGGAAGTCAATCGACTTTGCTGTCTAGTTGACCATATAATTTTATCTTTGATTGTTTATGAAATATATGGGATATTATATTCGAAAATTATTACAATTCTCACAAACTTTCAATTCCAAACAGATTTTGATAGAAATCGCAAGTGTTGGAATGGTTGGTTGCTATAAGAATATATATGTTCATAATTATCATATTTTGAAACATTATGAACAGTGATAGCTCAGTACCTACTCCTCCAGACACATATCAATCAATCAGCATCAATCCTGCCTTGGCAGGAAAGTCCTCACTTTGCTGCCTAGGCAGGAAAAGTATTACTTTGCTGCTATAAATTTAATATTTGCTGTCAATCGGAAAAAAGATTTATTCCACACAAAATAATGACTTTTAAACAGTACAAGGGAGATACTACTGCATACTGTTAATGAAAATATCTTGATTCATTTAGAAATAGCATTTCAATCAGATTGAATTTTCTGAAGAACTGTAGATTTCATGAATGGAATTCATACAAATCGACTTACTTCATTCATTCATTGTTTGTGTATTCACATGTGTATTTATCCTCTCTGAAATCTTATTTTCAAGCTCATGAAGTTTCAAATATGCCCATATGGAATGAAGTGTATATGAGCTATTCCAGTCGAAATATTGATTCCAAACCCTTTCATGCACCATACACAATGCTTCGTCAGGTTCCCCAATTAAAATGGAATTTTGCGATGTGTGGATAGATGGAACACAATAAAATTTCGCAGTCAGGAGAGCTCTTTGACGATATAATGCCAATATTATATTACTTCCTGTCGGAATAGATTGCTCTGAAATGAATCCTGGGTACAAAAACTATCAACATTTCGTTTACCAGTGGTTTCCTTTGTATTTTTTTCATAATGTGAGTTCGAAATAGTACTTTTGAAAATTCCAAAAGACCTGGATTTCGGAGACATTTACCGCAATAATATTTTTAGAATTCAACTGAAGATTATAGAATATTGTAGTGTCGAAACTCCATCTATATATTCTATGTCCGATAACTTTCGACATATATACAAATTTCAGTTTTCTTTTAACCTAATACTCAGCATAATTCTTTCGGATAAGACAGGGTGGGGCTGATTAAAATCAGGTGATTAAAATCACGATTTAAATCAATTTTTATTTTATTCAGAACCAGTTAACAACATAATATAAAAGTGTTCTCGAAGATCGAAAGAAGTATCTGCTTTTAGCAACAACAACAAAAAAGAAGTACATAATTCCAAAATTCTTAAACTAAACGTAACACCTAAATTTTATTACTGTATATTTTCAGTCTATTCATTTTCGTTATACAATTTTGACAAAAACACGAGTTTTTCTTCCTTATCTGTGCCTAATCTGTTTCCAATATCCGAGTGTACAACTAGGAAATGCGTGAAATTGTTGGGCAAGGTCAATTTATGTGTTGAGAAGGAAAACAAGCTTCGACAGGAGTATTCCTGCAAAAAGCACAACAAACGCTTTCGTGTTCGTGCCTCACTCGACACTGTATAGCGAGTGTATAGGACAGAAGGAAAACAAATCGCGACAAGAATTTTCTTGCAAGAAGCGCGACAAATGCGTGGTCACAAGTTTTTGAGCCGCAAATTGTATTACAATTTTTAGACTTATACATTAAAATAATCAGCAATAATTTCAAAGAATCAAAATGATCAAATTTTATATTCAAATTTTAAAAAATCAAATGAATCGTGATTTAAAAAAAATCAATGATTTTTAATTTTTCAATAAAAATCAGATTTTGCCCCACCCTAAAATAATATATTTTGAATATATTGGTTAATTAATATATGATTGAATGATAAGTAGTTCTCATGCGCATATTGAAATTGTCGTTAAAACAAGGAGAGTGGTGTGAGATTGAAAGGGGTCTCATGAATTACTAAGGAGATGAAAAATGAATGAGGATTGGCAGAATAAAAAGGTTGGAGCATTATAGTCTGGAATTCAACATTGCAGTTTTGAGACTATAAAATTGTTTTTTTTTACTCAATTTTTCTCTGCCATAGTCAATGTTCCTCATCAACCATCAAAACTATAGTGACGCTTTCACGCTTCTAAAAATGAGTTCTAATTATCATACATTATATTAATATAAATTGGATATTATGATAGAAATAAATCATATAACTGTAACCTCATCTCCTGGACTATGAATTCCGTACATTCATTTTTCATAAAATTAGCTTTCCGAGGAGAACATTCGAAGAACTTTCCAGAATTTGCTCCATCGAAACGTGATATAACGATATCGAATGTATTAAATGCCCTCTTGTTGTTTTCATTGTTCCCGAACAGATGTTTGTTTTGTTTTCAATATTTGTTTATGCTTTATTGAAATATTATGTCAACAATACCTTCAGGACATTGATTATTCAGAAAGCCTTTCTAATGAATTGTTTATATATATATATGTATGGTAGGTTTGGTTTTCTCTGAGGGGTTTTGTTTCTTTTTCGTTCAATTATGGAAAATGGAGTGCAAGAGTGGAGGGAAATGCTGTTAGGAAACATTGGTTCATAATGACACACAATTACTTGAAGTGGAATATAGTAACAAGGTCGACTGAGAGAATATCATATGTGTTCATATTTCTAATATCTTTCACAAATTAACAAACTGAAAGCATTATTCATGGAGATATAGTTAGTCAACCATATTGAAATATCATCTGACGGGATGGATACTGCGGATAGATGACTCTAGTGATCGCGTTTCGAAGTCATGTGTTTTTTTTCGTTTTTCTTACGGACGTCGTAGCCTGAATCATACTTTTTCTTGATTACTCATACATAATACCTACCAAAAGATGGCAATCAATTTGGAAACACAAGTGGAATTTTTTGTCAATGTCGTAAATCATTCATGTTTTAAGGATTATTTCAATGCCTAGACTTTCAGTTTCTTCATTAACTTATCATCGACTCTATTTTGAAGCTTCATTATCTTTCTATCAACATTTCAGTCAAACTGACTTTTTCCCGTTGTAATGCATTGTCAAGTAAACGAAAATATCGACATTATACCGCAGAAGTCGTATAAAAAAGTTTCAAATTATTTTCAAACGGGCATTGAGTAACTATATCTCCATGAACAATGCTAAGAATATTTTTTCGGTAATGTTTGTTGAACGCTCAACAAACATGCGAAGTTTGATATTTGTAACAGTGCTTTGTAAAAAAAAAGTGAACAAGATATTGAATAGATTAATTGACACATTACTTAAACTAGAGTTGAAAATGTGATTGATCCATTTGCTTCCATACAAATATAGATTTTGTTGAAATTCATTTCTTAAATTTATTTTGATTGGATTCTGAGAATCAGGTATCGACAAACTCTCTCAACTAACTAACTTGCCAACATATGAATAATTCATCGGGATGAAGGTCCTCAAACAAGCGAGCATCAAGTCTAGCCTGAGTAATAAGAAGTTTATAGTTAACCCGTATGTACCTCAATACACTAGAGGACTTCAACAGATATTCGATGAAGTGAATATAAAAGTTGCATATAAAACTTCTTACAAATTATAACAGCGTCTTGGTAACAAAAAAAAATAATTAGAAATACCGAAGAGTCGGAAATATACGAAATTTGTTGTCAATATTGCAACAACAAATACATCGGCCAGAGTCGAAGAGCTATTAAAACACGTTTGAAGGCGCATTCTGCACACATGAAATACGGGGGGGTAGAAAAATCCAGTGTCGCCCAACACGCTCTAGACAATGACCACAAAATTGGTTGGATTGGTTGGTAAGGGAGCCGAGAAATAGCCTGAATGTTGACAAACCTATCCCTTTCAGCCCGCTTTTTAATATTTTGTTGAAATAATCAGTTGGAATAATCAGTTATAACAGACGAAGCTCATATCAGACCAAAAAACTTTGCAGGTAGGAGAAAAGCTAGTTTATTATCGAGAAATTAATTAGAATAATCAGCAGCAACAAACAAAGCCCACGTCAGACCAAAACAGTTTCCTCAGGTATATAAACAACTAATCCCAGTCTTTCATTAGTATTTATTTTCTTCTCCTGAAGATGCTAACCTTGTTCACGGAACGCGCATCGAGTGCAAAAATATCAGTTTGGTGTTGGGGTAATTGATCTCTAGGAAAAGTGTCAACTTCTACACCAAAGGTTTCAATCTCATTGTTCATCAAGTCTAGCAATACTTACCATTTTCCTGATCATGAAAGATAACAATTTCCACTTGTTCTGGAATATAATGAACCTTCCAAAAATGTATTCGTATATTCCATCAGCACCAAAATTATCGGGTTGATGTTCGCCGATTTTGACATAAATTTTCCGATAAATTCCAATGAATAGGGTATCATTGGAAAGGTGCTTTTGTACCTTTTCACATGAAATATCACTCGACCACAGTTTCCATTTGGAATTCTAGGGTTGTGACATGCCCTGGCTAGGAGTTTGAAGGCAGAGGTTATAAAATATATATGTGAAATGTGTCCGATTCAATAGCAAATTTCACTTGTCCAAGCTTTTTTCTTCAAATTCAATATAAAGGAGAAAAGATAGGTGCATACTTTCCTTTGGACCACACTGTATGTGAGCTAGTCGGCATATTACCATTAAAACAGTCACGGGGGACTCTATAACAAGGAAATCCTCAATCGTTCGAAAAACACCAATTCTCCAATCACTCCCATTCGTCATCATCGCGAAAAATAATACAGAAAGTTCGCCGTCGAACGCTACAAAGCGTCCATTTAAAATTTCCCCCGTGATGCCGTGAAGTTATGAAATACGACGACGGCGCGATCGCAATAAAGACTTATTTATCAAATGCACTACTTCAAACAATACAGCATAAATCTATCAAACAAAGCTTCGCTATATTTTCCGAACAAACCGGGCGTTACGAAGAAAAGCTGCCGCCCCATAGAAATTTCGGGATTAAAACGGAGCGTGACAAAAGAAGTAAGCTCGCGGGCGACTGCGATTCGAGATCGTTCCAGAAGAGGCAGAAGTTGAGAGTTTTATTTTTCGAACGGTTTGTAATCATGGAAGACAGCAGAGGGTTGCCCGAAACAGTTTTGTGGGGAGTTCCACAAGGATCAACCCTTGGACCTGTTCTTTTTTTTATTTTCGGATTTGGAGCTAGTTGGGAAGGTCAAAATGTTTGCTAATGATACAGCCTTGATATATGATGGGTATAATCCATAAGAAACCAAAACGAGCATGTTAAAAGACATTGAGAAAATCTCATCTTGACTTGTGCTAACGTTGAATTTTGAAAAATTGTCTTTTATGTTCGTAACAAATAGATTTTGTATATCAACTCGAAAGAACACATTACTTTCAAATACGTAAAAAAATTATCATGATTCAAACTCATTCAAATATTGAGAAAACAAATATCACCTATAACCGGTATCCTTTTCAAAATGAACAGATGTTTGCCGTTAAGTAAAATATCTGAAATTGATTCATTATTGTTAAGTTTTTCCCAAACTACAGTATTTGGTTTCTTTTTGGGGATCAGCAAGAAATAATGTGATCAAACCGTTGAAAACCTACAAAAAAATTGGCCATTGTATATTCAAATTAGACTACTAGGAACTTACTTACAGTCAATACAAACCAAAACGACTTCTGAATAAGACTCCCCTCAAATTCAAAATTTGTAGCCTCATTCATGAGATCAAAAATAAGTTCGAACACTCTAATTTGGTTGTCAAACCTGCCAGTAACCACCATAACTATTCTACAAGGCATTCAAACAATTTGTCAGTTATGAAAATAAAAACAAGTTTGGGTCAACAATCGACATATCTTCAAGGCATAATATATCACAGCAAATAACCAAATTATTTACAACCTTGTGGCAAATCAAAATTCCAAAAATTATTCGAAAAAATATTATCTTGAATTGTAGTTTTTCACAGTTACATTTTGATTATTTGCACACTTGTGAATTTACATCGGTGATGTTTTGAAGTATTCCGATTTTATTACTTTAATTTTTTCCCTACTATAAACATATTGTATGTTTCTTTGGAAGCGAATGAATTAATGTAACAACTGATACTCCAAGATAGTTACATTCGATTTCTATTTTCATTATCTGAAATCGCAGTATACAGAAGTAAATTCAGGGAAGTAATAGCCGCCTTCTAGTGTTAAATTTGGAAGCTTGGAGTCAACAACCAACAAAGGCCCTCAAGCTACACTTGCGAGTTCAACCTGACTGGGGACTGCAAAGGTACTTTAAGACAATTTTCACAAGAAAATCAAATCATATACTGGGTGCTATGTCACCAGGGCATCGAAGGCTAAACGGCATCCGCCAAATATTGAATAGAGGAAGTTATTTCTGATTCTTTTTCGATCATAATACCATATCTGATCCAGATCCTAGGAAAGTAACTGAGTTCCGTTTCAAATTTACCCTTGAAGAGGGATAGCCGCCATTGATAATATCCTAAACAGCAGGTGTAAAAGTATAGAATTCACGCAGGAAGTAGGAAAAGAACGGCACTTGCCCTTTTCAGATTCATTGGTCATGACGAACAAAAAAAATGGTATAAAATTTGATATTCACATGAAAGACACGACTTTCAGGAACATTCCTAACAACTCAAACAAGATGAATGAAAACCCTGGTATGTTGACTTATAAGTACCTAATAGATTGTAAGCCAATTTTCTCGACTTTTCTTGATTTTGATCAATTTCAACTGAAGAGATGACTTCAAGAGTTTGCGAGCAGAGGCGCACCTTACGTGATTTTAATTTAATATGTGATGCCATGATATCCGTCTGCTCGCCGGCCATTCGATTATTTATAGATTTATAGGTTATGTTTATTTCATGGTCTCATGTTTTGCATGCAATTTCTTGCTTTCCCGCGAAATGCTAGAAATTATGTACTCATGACATTTTGACTGATCATTAGGTATTCCTTTTGCTTTCAATTTGATGAAAAATAAATCAAAAACTCAGTGATTGTGATGTGATTTCAAATCTTCCGAAACAATAGTTATGAGTGAAACTGGGAAGTATCGATATCTTATCTTTCTAGTTTCTGAGGAACCGATGACAGGTAGGTACTCTTTTCTTCATAGTGTTAAAAAAAATGCAATTTTGATGTTACACGTTACACCAGCGTTTTATTTTGAGCTTTGTAAATCGGTTCATAATAAATCTAACTATCACTTAAAAATCAAACAAATACAAGAACAGCAACGATAAACACTTAAATAGATTATAAACAAGAAAAACGTGGAAAAAAATAAGAACTAGGTACAAGATTTCGAATATTGAAGGAACTTTCGAATGCATTCAAATTCAAATCGAACTGTCAAACATTTCAAAAAAATTAATAGCTTTTCATTAGACGAACTTGACCTCACGTATTTTGTATACTGATAATTATATTGGTGAACGAAAGATCCCGCAAGAGTTTATCCAATGAGACCGCCGATATCGAAAATCAATCGTAAGCTGCCGCCTTAATGAACATGTACCCTTAGAGAATCGCATTTGTATCACCACCTCAACACCACCTACCGTCAACAGATGTAAGTTTACTCTTCGATTTCTCAGGTCGAGAGGAATTGGCTAAACACAAGCATATCGGTCAACGCACCAGGGTTTTTATTCATCTTGAACTCAAATAGTTGCACACAACCTAAAATGCCACTGCAATTTCTCGTCCATTGCCCAAAAACATCCCCCTTTAAGAAAAATAAGTACGACAATGAAAAGAGTGAGATTAGGCACGTAGCTGAAGTGAACGCTTTTAACCCAGAGATAGTGAATGAGGTTATTAGAATATGTAAATTTAGGGAAACTCTTCAAAAATCTCATATTTTATATAGAAAGTTCGTAGTAATCCCATATGAACCTCATTACAGTAGAGGATTAAAACACATTCAAAAGAGGGGCCACTCCTGAAAGACATAATATTTTAACAAATACTCATAAGTTCCTGTATTTTTTTTGACACGCTTTGTTTGAAATATACAAAAGTTGCTGATTTATTGAACGTGTTTCATTCAGAATAAACTGTTTATGAATTATCGGTTATAATTGCACGAGTGCATAAAAATTACCGATAATTTTGCAAAATAGCGTGATATCTAAACAATTGCAAGTTTATTTTCATATTTTGGCGAAAGTGCCCGAGTCCGAAGGACGCGAGGGCTCTTTTACAAAATATGAAAATAACCAAATGCAATTTGTATAAGATATCACGCTTGAATGCAAAATTATCTGGTCATTTTTATGCACAAATGTAATTCATTGGAAAATTTCACGAATAAAGGAATTCTCAAGGAAATGTTATTTTTTGTTCATTTATACTTTCCTCTATAGATTGTATGGAGTACTCACCAACACGCGAAATGTTTTTCTATTTTTGAAGTCTATCTGACATTTATTTGTGTTGTTTACTGACATCTAGCAATACGGTTTCAGATGTGTTGTTATGGTGACTTGATACAATGCAATTACCGCTGTAAGTTTTCGATAATTGCATTGCTCTTATGGGACATTTTATATATGAGGGAAATATTCGCAACAAGTTATCGGGGTAGATTGAACATCTGCCCTTCTACACTTGTATAAATTCCAAAATAATTTCTCATTTTTTCAGATTGTAGTTAAGAAACCCAGAAAACTACTGAGAATGTTTTTGGGACGTTTCTATACGCATAGTTGGTGGTATAGTTGCGGAATTCGATATTGTCGTGGCGATACTTTACCTCCGTTGACCGACGTTCACGAAGTTTCGTGCTACGCCGAAGGGCATAAACGTCTTCATCACATTCATAGTTGGAAAGCAAACAGAGCGGCAACCGTGAGGTAAAGTTTAATGGAGTTCCGGGACGCGGCAAATTAGAGGAAAATTTAAACACATTCCGAAGTACTCTCAACACTCGACAAATAGTGAACGACGTCGATGAGGATATTGGCCCGGTCGACTTCTTGCTGTGTCGGTGTTTTTGTATATTGGTTGTATTTCGTGATATACACGTATTTCAATGAATCCAATATTCTGTTCCATTCACTGAAGATTATTTCTGTGTTACTTTTCTAAATGTATATAAATATATATTTTTGAGGAGGTAGAAATGTCCTGAAATCAATTTTTTTTTCTCCTAGAAATTAAAAAAGTTTCGAATTCTCATAATATGTTTTTCTCTGATTGGCAGCGAATATAAATTTTACAGACACATATCTATCAGCAAAGTATTACTTTCCCTTCTAGACAGCGAAAGTAATACTTTGCTGATTGATATATGTCTGGAGGAGTGAGTACTTCTGAGTCGCTATTACTGTCTATAATGTTGTCAAACTATAATTATGATGAACATATACATCACCATAGCAGCCAGCCATTTCAACACTTTCGATTTCTATCAAATTTTATTTTCATTTATCATTACCGGAAAAATAAAAAGATTATGAGAAATGTAATAATTCCAAAAAGTACAATACTAACATAATATATCATGACAAAAGGGAAAAAAATATACTTGGCAGCGGAGTAGACTGTCTCGCTACGCTCGGCTATGAACTATCAGCCGCGGCAGTCAATCTACTACTTTGCTGCCAAGTAAGACAAATAACAATGTTATACAACTGTCAAGAAAGGTTGACATTTTTTTGTTGCTATGGATGCCGATTTGTTGCTTTTACAACGAATATTTCCATCGTATGTTTAAACTCCCATATGAAGCGGGACATTTTCGATCATTTACAGCAATAAATTCCCGGCGGGACATTTTCGGGCTGGTAAATACCCGGCAGGTATCGAAAAATACCCGCTCGGTCCGTGTATCTATAGTAACGATTGAAGAAATGTACATTTGTTATCTTGACAGGTATAAATACTGAATTTTAAACGTCGTTGTTTTAACTCCGGTAATATCCTACCGAATTACACTCGTGCATCAAAATAAACCTGATAATTTTCCATTCAAGCATGTTGTCAATAAATAAACTGCATTCGGTTGATTTCATATTTTGCTGAAAGAGCCCTCCTTCTACGGAGTCGGGCTTTTTCGACAAAATATGAAAATAAACTCATGCAGTTATAAGACAACATGCTTTCATGAAAAATTATCGGTAATTTTGAAGCACTTGTGTAATTACTCCCAAATATTTCCATCGTATGTTGAAAATCCCATATGAAGCGGGACATTTTCGATCAATTACAGTGATAATTTCCCGGCGGGACATTTTCGGGATGGTAAATACCCGGTAGGTATCGAAAATTACCCGCTCGGTCCGTGTATCTATAGTAACGATTGTTAAAATGTACATTTGTCATCTTGACAGGTACAAATATTGAATTTTAAACGTCGTTGTTCTAACTCCGGAAATATTCTACCGAATGACACTCGTGCATCAGAATAAACCTGATAATTTTCCATTCAAGCATGTTGTCAGTAAAAAAAACTGCATTCGGTTATTTTCATATTTTGATAAAAGATCCCTCTTCCTTCGGAGTCGGGCTCTTTCGACAAAATAGGAAAATAAACTTATGCAGTTTTTAGACAACATGCTTTCATGGAAAATTATCGGTAATTTTGAAGCACTTGTGTAATTACTCCCGAATAATAATTTCAGGAAAGTTTTTTTGTGAATATTTTTTGGATTTTTGTTGGGTAAAAATGTTATGGATATATTATTTTAATGACTGAACAGAATGGAGCAAAAAAGAAACTCAAAGAGGCTTCTGGCACATTTTCAAACGGATGTGAAGAGATTGCCACGGAATCATTTAGTATAAATTCATGTTGGATGCCTCTTTTGACAATGGAAGTTGAACTGGGGAGATTCAATTCGAAGTAGGTTTTTTCAAAATCAACACTTAGTACATATATAAATGTGTGAGCTACGCCAAAAAAAAACGAGTCACTGCTTGAAAAAACCTCATCATGTCATGAATATCCAACGAGTAATGGTAACTTATTGAAGGTGCCTAAATACAAAACCTCCAAATTCAAAGACTCACCACTATATAAAGCAGTTAGTCTTTACAATGCGCTGCCTTCAGCTATTAGAAAAATTAAAACAGAGAAGTTATTCTATAGGAGCATTAAAAATCTCTTACTAGACAAATGTTACTACAGTTGCGAAGAATTTCTGCATGATCGTAACTGTTGAATGTATTGTATTGTGGGTTAGATATATGTATGTTTGTTATGTAATTATTTTACTTTTAACTGTAAATGATCTGATGTCGTATATGATAAATTGTGGGTGTGATACCGTGCTTTTATACAATTATTTTAACTGTGAAAATATGACTTGCCATATGTACTATTGTGTACCAAACTGGTCAATAAAGAATTGAAGTATAGATATGGATGAGCCATGCCAGTGTCACATTTTGACACTACGTACCGAAATTCTGATTCCATCGATTATTTTCCTCATATATAAAATGTCCCATAAGAGCACTGCAATTATCGAAAACATACAGCGGTAATTGCATTGTATCAAGTCACCATAATAACACATTTGAAACCGTATCGCTAGACGTCAGTAAACAACACAAATAAATGTCGGATAGACTTCAAAAATAGAAAAACATTTCGCGTTTTTGTGAGTGCTCCATACAATCTATAGAGGAAAGTATAAATGAGCAAAAAATTACATTTCCTTGAGAATTTCTTTATTCGTGAAATATTCCAATGAATTACATTCGTGTATGAAAATGACCAGATAATTTTGCATTCAAGCGTGATATTGTCGCGTGGAAGTTGAAAGGGAAAAACTCTCAACTGCCGCGTCTCCACCAAATGTCACGAAAATGGAAAGGAAGTGTAGTGTTTGTTTGAAAATGGTTGAGTGAATTAAGTGCAATTATATTAGTTCATTAGTTTACTGGAAAAATTAGTCAAAAACATGATGAAAATCTTTCATTCGAATGGACGTGACTTTTAAAGGGGGTTTTTGAAGAAAACCGCCCTTCCAAGTGAGGATAATCGAACAACGAGAAACATGAAACTTTTAGCTTGGCTGCGAGAGGTGATTTTAATTGTGTATTTGAAGTGTACCCTGGTGAAGTGAAAAAATGAGAGATGATGAAATTTTACTTAGTTTATTGACAACAAAGGAAATAGACAAAAAAACATGATCACAGTGAATGAATGAAAAACTACTTGAAATAATTACCCATTAATAAAATGAATCAGGTTGAAATAACGCATTTGGGATTAAATAGAAATGTAAGTACTCACATTATCATTCCAAGGCAGGAGAGATGTGCTTTCTTCATTCTTGCAAAAATGACGCCGACTACTTTAAAAATTAGTTTGGTTCGCCAAACTGATCACTAAAGATTCAAAAACAAAAAGCCCGATTCGGAAGGCAGTTTTCCAATTTATGTAAAAAATAATCCTGTCGTCATGAACTATTCCGCTGACAATTGCTACATTCGCATTTCTCAGCGTTCATTTATGATTATCGACGACCAGTGATGTAACTTGAAACCTGTTGTCTGAAACGACGTTGAACTTGGAAATTCGCCGGATATAAATACTACTATTACAGCTGAATAATATAACATGCGTGAATGATTTATTTTGGAATGAAATATTGAATTGAAAAATTATGAATTATATTAATAATGACTCGATTTCCAAATTCATTTTCAGGTTGATAATTTTGAAAATGTGAAGATAAATCTTTATATGAGACCTTTTATTCTCAATATATGACACATCTCCCCTCCTTAGTAAAGCTGGACCCCAGCTTCGAATTGAAAATTGATTAAAAAATATATGAAATTGAAAATTTCCACAACTAAAAAACATAAATACTTATTTTTATTCCTAGAGAAAAAACATAGATATCCCGACATTATATTTCGAATCAATTATTCGGGTATGAGTTCTCACGTGGCACAAAAAAACTGAGTCCGGCACTGGCACTGTACGTCAGTTCGTGTAAGTTGTTCCCGTGTCGTACGCTATGTACAGCCTGGGACTCTGGGACCTCGTAGTATACTAGAATGACTGATGATGTCGTGCTCCTCTCATGGACTTTGCATCTGGTGCCTGATTTTAAATCGGTGAAATTCTCCCATCAGATTTCTTTTTCTATCGTGTGAGCAAAGGTGTTCCGGGCTGGTAACGGCTGTCGGCTGCCTAGCTACTCGTTGATGGATTTGCTGGCATCGAATGCGCCCATCGGTTGATTTAGTGGTGTTCCGTGCAGCTTATGTCACACCAGTGAAGAAGTCGTGAACTACTCCTTTCCCGCCAAATTTTAAGACAGCGGCAGACATTTGAATTGGTTGGTTGACGTTGGAATTGTTGAAATGGCGAAATTGTCGATCAAGCAAATTGCATATTCCATTGCAAAATGCTACTAGATGCTGATTCGGCACGCTTCGGACTCCATTTTGGTCTTTTCGTCTGTGGATTGTGAGTGAAGTGTGAAGTGGAACAAAATTGGCATATTTTCCAACTTTTAACGGATAGCTGCATACAGAGTATGGTCAGGACTCCTGGACACTTTACTGGTAGTTTTCGCAGGTGAGTTCGACTTGGTAAAGGTACCATGCTTGTTGCTGGGTCAATCCTGGGCAGGTGTCTCGACATCATTTGTAGTGGAGCATTTTTCAGGCTTGAGGAACATCTGGCATGTAGTATACTGTGGTCTGGCCTTCCTTCTGGGGTTGAAGAATGGGATGCGGGGTGCTGCCGTTCTGGACTCCGTCTATGGGTGGACCGTTTCTTGCCTTCGTAGCAGTGCCTGTTCCTGGCGTGTGCCTCCGTGATGTCCCGTGATACATGAAAAAGATTATTTGCAGTAAGTATTCTTTAATTTCAATAGAAAATATTAATATTTTTCTTTTCTACACATTCCTTAAATTTTATATTACTAGGTATATAACTGACTATACTCTTATGGATACTTCTTAGTGCAAAATCCCAACCTACAATGATTGAGAGAAAATGTTCTCAAGGTTCTTATTATCCCTATTCGTACAACCTCAAATCATTTGAGATCATTACATTCCTTTTTGTCCCACTTTCTTACTCTATTGTGTTGAGTTTCTCTGCCTAATTCTACTATTCCCTTTACTCACAGGTGACATTTCCCTTGCAATCGACAAATATATCTTACCCCCTTATTTAATCAAAACAACAAAAAAATTGTAAGTTGATAGCGCTTCTCCCCCATCTCTTTCAATTGGTCTTAATAAAAATACAAAACCAAAAATAATGTGTTACTGTTTATCTTGTTTCATAAGTCATGATGGATGGATATTGAGTGGAAATTAATAACTGAGTATCATTGACATGGAACGTGTTTCAAATTGCATGGCTCTCACTATCTCAACAAAATGTATTCTTTCTAAAAAAATATGTGCAACTGTATAGAATTAATCCTTTGACTTCTTTCATTAATATCATCATATCTACTCATCATATATCTCATAGTTTTCACCTCATAAACTCATTCATTTCATCTCGTAAACTCATTATTCATTTCATAAAGTATCTGCATAGGAAAACTTTCAACCCAGGTTTAGGGTAATTCTGCCAAGTTTCCCACGCATACCTTACTAATACCTACAACACAATACTCTCATAGGCAATTATTCAACCCTTTTGGATCATCTTCCATAATTCCCTTATGACACGGTAACATTCTTGTTACCAACTGGACAATAATTTCTCCTATATTGTCCTACATATATTCTCATTATTTTTTCATTATCATATAATAATCCTTATTTCATCATCACATATCATAATTCATATTCCATTATCGCGCATTATTATTCAAACGAAGTCAAACATTATATTATTCAATCCTTACTTTATACTCCAGTTGCACAAATTCAATCCCAAAAAATTGTTATCATTAGGTACACATTTTTTTTCAATAGTGAAGAAAAAGGTGTTCCAGATATATTGCCATACATGTAAATTTTTATTCATTACTTCAATATCATTTCCACCAGTTGTTGAAATGCACTTATAAATCGTCAAATTTTGATTTGAGACTGTTAGATATCCCTTCACGCCTCCTGTTCACTTTCCTGATTGACAAAACATAAGGTGAGTCTTTGTCTTGACAATCTCGGAGAGTTAGGACAGTCATACGAATGATCAATCTCCTTCTCAAATCTCCAAATTTCAATTTATAGCGTTTTTCAACAACAAATGACTTCAAATACTTCTTGGATCAAATTCATGCCCCAATATCGTAATCATTCAGTGATAGTTATGAAAGATATAATAATGTTTGGTTACTCACGAACGAGGGGATTTTCTCTAATTGTGTTTTTACTATATTTAGGATTCTTGACTCAATGTATCACTATTTGAACTACTACTATCAAACTATTACAAAACTATTATATTTAAGTTATGCTTCAACTTTATTATTATTATTTTTCATTCTCAACATATAATAAAGGAAAAAAGATCGTTATAAGGGGGTTCGAGGGTAAATTTTTCCATGTTTCATAAATATATAACCAAATTATACCTTAGATTGATAAAAATTCATTATCTGTATCGCTATCATGGTAGTGGAGAAAATGTTCATCTTTCATTATTAAAGTTCAGTGTCTGCGAGCACAGCTGCCAGATAGCTGACCTAGTCTAACAGTTTCCTTATTGAAGTGCGACAATCCAAGAATCGATTAAACTGACTGCTGTGTCATGTTCAGAATTTTGCTTTGATCAACATAATAGGAATGCCGTCCACTGAGTACTCGGCAAAAAGTAGAGAGCTGGATAAAAATTCAGAGATGCCAAGAGATAAATTTTGATCAATCGTTTCTATCAAAATTTCAAAAGAAGACATTATTATTAGTTATTCATTTTTACCGATTTCCGAAAAAAAATGTTGCAGGATACCTATAAGTAAAATTATTTGATAACTACTATATGATAACCACTATTCTGAACTACATTACTGCTCTTTCTTATGGTCTTTATCATTAAATCACTATTTAGGTGGAAGAATGAGCCTTTTTCGAGTCAATTGATATTTATTGAACAGTTGAAAATGGAAAAATGTCGGAAAAAAATTGAAACCTTCCATATTCAGAAAAACTGTTATTATAATGCAGCATATATTTTATAAATTCTCGTCAATTCTGAAAGCCACAATTAATTTCGTGATCATCATAAATTATTTCTTGATGAGACGACCCTCTAATAAAAAAAAATGCATACCTATAGCAAACATTATTTTCAGATATCAGTAAGGTTGGCACACACTGTATGGAGATATTATAACAAAGAAAGTGAAAAATATTGACCCAAGGAATTACTAGCATTATACAAAAAAGAATGACACTCGAATACTAAGGCAATTCAAACTTGTGAGGAAAAATCGATTGAATTAAATCGGGATATAATAGCTTCAATATGTATTGTGAGTAAATTTTTAGCTCTATCTATCACTGGAAATATTTTTGAAATCGTCTTTTTATATCTCATATAATTCAACTGAATTACTTCATTACATCTTATTACATTACATCTTTACAGCTAGTTGGTTCCCGAGAACAAAGAAATATCATGCAGAGCTATATCACTATTTGAATTTTAGTTGATTATTTTATCGAAACTGAATGTTCAATATGTTTAAAAAATATGATTGATATTGCAATGAAGAATTAATTAACTAAATATAACTTGATTAATAAAAAAGCAAATAGTAGAGCGCTCCATATAGAAAAAATTGTATGGAAAAAAATGGATAAATCTCATAAAAAATCAGATGATAGCACATATATTGAGGACTTTAATTGATAGAAATACTTCCAAACCTTCCATTCCTTCGAAACATACCATCCCCCCTAATGAGGTCTAAAAAATAGGATACATTTTCGTTTTTGTGAAGAATAATTGATAAAAAAAGTCAATTGTTATTGAAAAATGTGCTTTGAATGAAAAATACACGAGATATTTTCTTTCCTGATTTTGTCAAAATTTTAAAGAAAATATATAGAAAAATTAATATAAATTAACAATAAAAAAACTTCTGTCAAAAAATAACACGGCAAGAAGGGTTATCATGTGCAAATTAGGCTTTATATGTATTGAAATCATACTACAAATTGAACAACGAAGAAAAATGCAACAGTTGAAAGAAAAAATCCAAAAAAAGCGAAAACATCCATCAACACATCATCGTTTCAACCAGAAATGACTTTGGAAAAAAAAATTACTGCAAAAAAAACTTCAATTCGTTACAGATACCTACTCTGATCATTTTAAGAAACAAGAAAAATCCACCAGGGTTGTTATTTCAGCCAAATACAACAAATTATCATTAAGACTCTAACAATTCAACTTCTTATATGCAAAAATTTGTTTTACAGGCCCATTATGGAGAATGAAGCCTCCAAGAACGAGCAAGGCGCCTCCACCAAATGGTCGCGTGTAAGTTGAAAGGGAAAATCTCTCAACTGCCGCGTCTCCACCAAATGTCACGAAAATGGAAAGGAAGTGTAGTGTTTGTTTGAAAATGGTTGAGTGAATTAAGTGCAATTATATTAGTTCATTAGTTTACTGGAAAAATTAGTCAAAAACATGATGAAAATCTTTCATTCGAATGGACGTGACTTTTAAAGGGGGTTTTTGAAGAAAACCGCCCTTCCAAGTGAGGATAATCGAACAACGAGAAACATGAAACTTTTAGCTTGGCTGCGAGAGGTGATTTTAATTGTGTATTTGAAGTGTACCCTGGTGAAGTGAAAAAATGAGAGATGATGAAATTTTACTTAGTTTATTGACAACAAAGGAAATAGACAAAAAAACATGATCACAGTGAATGAATGAAAAACTACTTGAAATAATTACCCATTAATAAAATGAATCAGGTTGAAATAACGCATTTGGGATTAAATAGAAATGTAAGTACTCACATTATCATTCCAAGGCAGGAGAGATGTGCTTTCTTCATTCTTGCAAAAATGACGCCGACTACTTTAAAAATTAGTTTGGTTCGCCAAACTGATCACTAAAGATTCAAAAACAAAAAGCCCGATTCGGAAGGCAGTTTTCCAATTTATGTAAAAAATAATCCTGTCGTCATGAACTATTCCGCTGACAATTGCTACATTCGCATTTCTCAGCGTTCATTTATGATTATCGACGACCAGTGATGTAACTTGAAACCTGTTGTCTGAAACGACGTTGAACTTGGAAATTCGCCGGATATAAATACTACTATTACAGCTGAATAATATAACATGCGTGAATGATTTATTTTGGAATGAAATATTGAATTGAAAAATTATGAATTATATTAATAATGACTCGATTTCCAAATTCATTTTCAGGTTGATAATTTTGAAAATGTGAAGATAAATCTTTATATGAGACCTTTTATTCTCAATATATGACAATATCTTATACAAATTGCATTCGGTTATTTTCATATTTTGTAAAAATATGAAAATAAACTGATGCAATTTTTAGATATCACGCTTTCTTGCAAAATTATCGGTAATTTTTATGCACTCGTGCAATTGTAACCGAAAATTTTCCAAAATAGGCTTGAAAAAGGAGGCAGACTAGCATGTTTTTGATATTGCAGTTATGTATCGAGGCAAATGTACTAAACAAAACAGATATTATAAGGACTTGAAGTTTTTCATTTTTCATTTCTAGGGGAAGAAATCCCAGAATATGGATCCCAGAACATTTTCAGCCCCTCAAGAATCATTCCAACATTGTTCAACTTTATTAGTTACATCTTATACTTTTCACTCTACCCTCGTAGAATCGACTTCTCGAAAACCCACTCATTGTCGCGTTTTATTTTTGCACGGCGACCCAACGACATGCTAAGGCGTCAAGAAACTGTGCGGAACTCATCTAAATCAAGATATACATACACTTTAGTCGCCCGCCCGCTATTTACGGCGCGGAAAGAAGTGGATGCAAGGCACTCTTGATCGCGTCCGTATGAATCGAGTGCGACGAGACGATGCTCAGATGTTGGATTCGATCTAGAAAACGCGCATTTCAACTTAACTTCTAGAGAATGCTTTGATGCACTGCCGGAAAATGAAATGACGTGTGTTGTTTCTTTTTTGGGTTCCGCTTCGGCTCGGAAGGAAAGCTGTGAAACGATCGAATGGGGCATATTGGTGATGGAAGGTATTAGGAAATAGTTATATTACATACCGAGGCCCTGGGCCGAGGTGTGTAATAGAAAAGTTTTTTCCTAGTGAAAATACCTCATATTGTTCGTCAGGTAGGAAAAGACCTACATTCCTGGATGATCGTGTTCCTTTTCCTAAAAGGTACACATATTATTCTTCTGCAAATCGTTCAAAATTCCGAAGATAATAATCAATTTTGGAAAAATCGTGAATAATTTCATCCACAAATGAACGGTGCTTTAAAATTCTTAATAAAATTACTTGGGTTACTATGGAAACTGTTTTCAATCATTTAAGCTAAGCACTAAGGAATCTATTTACATTTTTGGAAAAAATAAAATCATAAATTGTTTCAACTGAAACGTGTAAACTAAACAATTTACTCGATAAGTTCGATAAGTAGATAGATAGATAGATACATTTATTTCCTTAGGTTTCGACAATTTTACAATTGTATAGGATACGTCAAAAAAGTTACAATTTCCAATATAACAATATGAGAAAATGACTAAACTAAACAGTTGTTTCGAGAAAATATATCAGTAGAATGAAGTTCAATTATCCATAATTAAAAAAAATAATCGAAATAGTTCATACTGAAGACGAGACATATCATCTCAAGTTTCACATAGTACCTACAAAAAAACATTTAAAACAATACACTACAGACGGGATTAAATTCAATTTATATTGTAGGAAAAAAGTTATCATACTCACATTGTATAAATGAATATAAGGAATTTAATATTCACGGATGGTGTTATTAGGATGTTTACAAAAGAGTTCAATGTGATAAATGTGGTGAAATTGTTTTATATATCGAATAAGTGACATATCGATTTTTTTTTTCAATAGTTTTTTGGATGTTCTGTTGTCATCTATACATTTCAACTCATCCAGACTTATTGTATTCTACAATTTTAAGTGCCAGGAAACTGAACATTATCTGTGCTGTGGCTTTAACCATGGAGGGGGACACAATGATTTTCTTCTGGCAATTGTATTTGTGGGTTGGGAGTTGATTGTTATGTCCTGTTCGAGTTTGTTCTTCGATATTTTATGCACAATTGTAAGAAAATATCATTTTCTTACAGTAGGGAATCAGTATATTATGCACCGATCATGTGATATCCATTACATGAGAGTTGCATACGCTATTTTATCTACACCCGATAAATAATCGATAACTTCAAATATTATATTTATATTTGTATTGCACACAATAATACTAATTGAACGATTTTCTTCGAAAAATTCTACAGAATAATCAATGGGATTTCTTCGAGAAATAAAACGATGAGATCAAAAATAAAAAAAAAAGATTATTCGAGGCCGGAATCGAACCCATGTCTCTTCCAACTAGCTATTGTAATGTCAGTTCCTTAGACCGCTCGCTCATTCTAACTGTATTTCTGCCGGTGAACGTGTCGACGGTGATTTGACTTTACAAATGTCAAATGCAGAGCATGCACATCATGCTTGATCGAGAAATAATGGGTTTCTATTGGTTGAAAATCTGTATCATAATGAAAAATCTGTATCGTAATGGATTTCAATATAAGACGGGTTGTGGGCATATGAGTGTATTATTAGAGTACGGGTGTAGGTAATAGTTTATTGTCTAACAGGTAGGAAAAGCGTAACATTCCTGGATGACTGGGAAGATTAAGTCGAGGCAAGCCTAGACTTGACAACACAGTGTTCAGAAATTTGGCTTTCACAAGGTAAACAAATAATTTGAAATTCGACAGCTGTTGGAAAAAATCGCGAATTTC
Source organism: Zygogramma bicolorata (assembly GCA_032362365.1). Classification (NCBI taxonomy): domain Eukaryota; kingdom Metazoa; phylum Arthropoda; class Insecta; order Coleoptera; family Chrysomelidae; genus Zygogramma; species Zygogramma bicolorata. Next base: position 4,716,665 of record JAVJAQ010005172.1, read on the forward strand.
ATTCACAAATAAATAATTCTTTGGAATTCCTTATGAAATTCAATAATTTATGTGGAACTCTAACAAATGTGAGGTCATATCATTCCCTCAGAGTAGGGAGATATTGGCATTCTCTTTGAGAAATTTTGTCTAGAAGTATTTCCTAGCGATTTGCAGAAAAGAAAAAGTTTAAAAGTTATTATTTTGTGATGGATAAATCTTCCCCTCGTTGTTTTCTGTGTTTCTAACCTACCACATTCTGAAAAAATCGGTATGAATATGGGAATCTATTCTAGTCTAGAAGGGAAGATTTCTATCTACCCCGACAAGTTGCTGCGTAAATTGAAAAACAGTTCCTTTCAGATAAATTGTGGTAGGTTAGAAACCCATAAAATTACGGAGAGTGAATTCCTATACAAATCCTGACGAAATAGTATTTAATTTCTAATGTTCGATTGGGCCAACATTTGTATATTTGTGACTTATTTTTGAACTCTGAACAATTTTGAATACATATTTGAGGGTGATCTACCAAGATTTCAATATATGCCGAAGGCGCAGCGCCCGAAGAATATTTATACAAATAGTATATTGTTTACCGGGTAGGAGAAGCCTAACATCCCTGCTAGTCCAGGAATGTGACTTTTCCTACCCGGTGAACATACTCTTTTTCCGCAAATCGTTTAAAATTCGGCAGATATCTCGGCAGATATTAAATTTTTTTGAAAAAATCGCGATTAATTCCATTCACAAGTAAAATGGTGCTTTGAAATTCGTAATGAAAATACTCAGTTCACTGTGGAAAAGTATCAAGATTGAATTGTCAAACTTGACGTTTATAAATTAAATTGCTGGTGTTCTCGAAATTGAAATGATGAGTGATGATGATATTTCCATTCCTGGGATTACTCCAGAGCTGGTTGAGGCAGTGAGTACTGCTTCATTAGAATTATTTTCAAAGAAATCAAGAGAAAAGTGTATTTTATGGACTATCGCAAATGAACAATGTGTTTTCAAACATTTATGTAGAACACTAATATAATTTCCTTACAGTAAGGAAATCTTGACTTTTCTTCATGAAATTCCGTCTAGAAAGTCAAAACTCCCTAGCGATTTGCGAAAAAATGATGACTGTCGAACAGTATATCTATAGTAATATCGATTGTTTGACTGGGATGAATAATGTAGGTAGGTAATCAATCGTATTTCTTTGAAAATTTCTACAAAATTATAATTAATGGTATAACCACGGAAAATACAACAATGAGAAATGAAGAGAAGAAAATAAATGAAAAAATCTCTGCCGAGGTCAGGAATTGAACCCGGACGCTTTCGATTTCTGTCGGCGCCATTGACTACTCGGCCATGAGAGCTCAATTGGTTTGGTCGAAAATAAAAACATATATTTTGCATTTGTCGAATAAAAAATATAATCCTTTCGATTGCATTTTTTGCTCCTCTAAGACATCTGTGGAAGAGCCGCTGGTAATTCTTCTATATCACAAGACATTTCCATACGATTTTCGAAAATTGACTAAATTCTTCAAAAATTCAATACCTACTGATTTTGACTTGACAAACGTCTGAATGCAAAGCTTGCACATCATGCTTGATTGAAACATAATGGGTTCCTATTGGTTGAAAATCTGTATCGTAATGAAAAATCTGTATCGTAATGGATTTCATTATAAAACGGGTTGTGGGCATATAAGTGTATTATTAGAGTACGGGTGTGGATAAAGATTTTAACGATATCCCAAAGTCCACGACGCTGTCCTGTGACGTCATAGGAAGTTGCTCACTTTTCATGCCCTAATTGAAGTAAAATCGACGGACTGTTCCTCGAATATCATTCCGAAACTTGAAAACTATTGAAAAAAGTTCGAGAGTCTCCAGAGATGCTTCGACTCCGAGACGACACAACCATTTTAACTGTTGAACATTAAATATAATTGCCGAAGTTTGATGAACCAATTTGGCAAGAACTTACTCTAAATTTTAATGTCTAGTAATTAAAGAGCAAAAGTAATCATCCCGAATTCGGAGAGTTCTACAACTGGACTGGATTATTGTTCGAAATTTATCTGGTTCAGAAGATCGATGCTGTAAAGTGAACAACTATACAAATGTACAACTGCTTGAAAGACTGATGATTCCATCGTAGAATGTCTTGTGAGATTTATTGGAAGATCCCATTGGTTGGTAACCCTTGATTCATCTTTGTTACTCAGAGTACACTGATCTAGAGCCCAATGATCAGTCTCACTTGACTGTTACTGGTACCTCTGTCCACTTTTGATGAGAGGTCAAGATTGAAAAATTATTGAAAGTCCTTGCGGTACTTCAGTCGTGACAGATACCACCATCTGATAGACTACAAGCCTATGAACAATAGATAGATAGATAGAAGTTTGATGAACTAATTTCGCAAGAACTTGCTCTAAATTCGAATGTATGGTAATTAAAGAGCAAAAGTAATCATCCCGAATTCGGAGAGTTCTACTACTGGACTGAATTATTTATTGTTCGACATTTATCTGGTTCAGAAGATCGATGCTGTAAAGTGAACAACTATACAAATGTACAACTGCTTGAAAGACTGATGATTTCATCGTAGAATGTCTTGTGAGATTTATTGGAAGATCCCATTGGTTGGTAACCCTTGATTCATCTTTGTTACTCAGAGTACACTGATCTAGAGCCCAATGATCAGTCTCACTTGACTGTTACTGGTACCTCTGTCCACTTTTGATGAGAGATCAATATTGAAAAATTATTGAAAGTCCTTGCGGTACTTCAGTCGTGACAGATACCACCATCTGATAGACTACAAGCCTATGAACAATAGATAGATAGATAGAAGTTTGATGAACTAATTTCGCAAGAACTTGCCCTAAATTCGAATGTCTGGTTATTAAAGAGCAAAAGTAATCATCCCGAATTCGGAGAGTTCTACTACTGGACTGGATTATTTATTGTTCGACATTTATCTGGTTCAGAAGATCGATGCTGTGAAGTGAACAACTATACAAATGTACAACTGCTTGAAAGTGATGATTTCATCGTAGAATGTCTTGTGAGATTTATTGGAAGATCCCATTGGTTGGTAACCCTCGATTCATCTTTGTTACTCAGAGTACACTGATCTGGAGCCCAATAATCAGTCACTCGACTGTTACTGGTACCTCTGTCCACTTTTGATGAGAGATCAAGATTGAAAAATTATTGAAAGTCCTTGCGGTACTTCAGTCGTGACAGATATCATCATCTGATAGACTACAAGCCTATGGAATATAGATAGATAGACATTTTTATGACACTTTTCCAGGGAGTCAACCCACATGAATCATGTTCAGAGCGATGCTGGTTATGAAAAAATAACTCCTAGAACTATGCCGTCAGTTTCCAGCGATACAATCGTCTATAATGTTCTAAATATTGTTCGTGTTTGTTAGCCAACTGACGAACGTCAACCCTCAGAAGTCGAAACTTGTGCGAGCAATGGATTGATGAAAAAACAAGGAAGAACTGAATTTTCCACCGTGAAATGAGGAGTTCTTTTCAAAAATAATGGCACCAGAAGCTATGACATTCTTTTATTTTTCCCATCCTATTCCCGTTCCTAAACCTTAATTTTCTTCACGGCAATAGGCAATCAATTTCATTGTAATTAAAAAATTGTATCACTGTTTTTTTATAACGAATTAATTTTATTTTATATGCAGATTCAAACGAAAGGGGAGCCCTGTAATGTTCAAAGAACACCGCATGATATGAGGAACAGGAGATACGAATTGACATTCACTTTGAGATTCTGAAGTTTGTAAACCTCAGGAAAAACCTCTTTTGGCAAGGAGTTCCAAAGCTCAGCTGTTCTATTGAAAAAAATCCCTTAGCAAGAGAGGTCCAACAGGTTACCAAATTCAAAACAAAGGGGTGGAAATTCTGTACTCGTCGAGTTATCCGTGTAGATATTGCCAAGGGGAAAACGATTGATAACAATTAGGAAGAGCACCGACCGTGAAAATATCTGTAGAAGAGAGACAAGTCTCCGACCCTCCTACGATGTTCCAATGAAGTGAGCGAGTCTGTGAGCGAAGAATCACCAACAAGACGAATCGCCTTTCTCTGAGTAGAATCGAGAAGCTTCAATGAATATTTTGATGCCAAACTCCACACGTGAGAACTGAATTCCATGGCAGGTCGTAACTGAGCCTTGCAGATCATTAGAAGCTGACGAGAAGTGAAGTATTTCTTTGCACGAAATAGAAATCCAAGTTTCTGGGCAGCACTTTTAGCGATCGATCTCACATGGTTCTACTATGAGAGATTATTGCTGATCGTTATTCCTAGCATCGAGATACTTGATTTTGTAGGAATAGTTATAACAATAAGTTTATCTACCAAAAAATATGTTACTACATAATCAACACTAGAAATAATTGTTATTGAGATGTAAATACACATGGAATTCCCTCTAAAACTAAAGTTGCGCGTGGGATTTGCACAAATAAATTTACATTTTTTTTGCTGTTTACAATATACAAAATGGTTTGAATTGGTTTCATTTTGTTAATTTCTTTACTGATTCTTAACATGTTGACACTTGTTTCAGATATAACTACAATAAAGTTAACAATACACAACCAATTCGCGAATTATTAGAATTGACAAACTATATTGATCCATATAAAAATTTAATAATAACATAAGATTCAGAAGGTCAGTTAGTCAATGAGAGAGTGAACCAGATCTCGATTCAAGTTAAGAACGTAGGTTCTGATAATTTTTTTTAACATTTGAAAAAAATTTATATTCATTTTATTCATTTTTTGTTCAGTGGGCAGAAAATTGAAGATTTTTGGAATGAGGTAAGTTATATTTCGTTGTCCTATTTTTGTACTGCTCAGAGATGTTTTAACATGAAATTTTTTTTTTTTCTAGTGAAATGTTCGTGGTCGATATTATTTAATAAATATTTATTTTTGTGTATATGTGTTAGCATCTTTCTAAGAAATATTTGTCTCACATCGCATATTCTTGCTTGTGAAAAGAGTAAATTGCTAGAGAAGGTTGGTTCTTTTCCATACATAATTACTCCTGACATCTGAATACTAGATGATGATAGCTCGGCTTTTCTTGAGAAGATAAATGCCTGGAAAATCAGTGATTCTAGTAATGAATTAACGGCACTCCACCAATAGTTAATTAAATTTCCACAGTCTAATTGGCCTCGTTGGTTGAGGCGTACGCTCTCTGAGACAGTCTACTTTATAGTCGTTGGTTGGAAACTCACAAAAACCGATTTTTTTGTACTTTTTTTCAACTATTGAAATATTATAACTCTTTAGGTTCTATTGATTTTTGGAATTTTCGTCTGCAAGAATCAAATAGTAAATATAACGAGAAATATAATAAAGTTTCTTTCCTTTTATTTTCCTTTTACTGGCCATTATCCAATGTTCAGCAAAAGTTAACTCCTTAGACGACTTTTGAAACCCTCTTAAAGTATTAAAAAATTAAGTAAACGCCCAGTCTTTCAACTCCTTCCAAACATGTTGACACTTCGCACTGCAAAACGTCACAATACGATTTTTTATTAAACGAAATTCTCTCCCTTTTCCCAGCCGGGGGCGATTTTGAAAACGCTCTCCCTCAATTATGCACAACAAGTAAGAGCATTTCCCTGCACTTATCTATTTTTAACGACATAATTAGCACCGGCATAAACTGAATTGATTAAAACTCCAATTACAAAACTGCCAAGATTTGCGCTAATTAGGCAAGCAGGTTAATAGGCGATCGCAGCGCAGGTTAACTACCAATTATCTCCCTCGAGATCGACTAGAAATTCTCCTCGACTATATGCTGGAATCCATTCGAGTCCGGATCACAGCATTCTTTAACGCGAAAGAAGTTGAAGCTCGACCAATTATATCGCAGCGGGCCGCGTTTAACAGTTGCACTTCCGTCGTTGCCGTTTGCAGTTTTCCGGGATATTTACGATCGATTTGTCGTGGGAATTGATGTTTGTTCTCCGGCTCTGATCTTTTGAAATTCTAAAGTGACTCTTTGTTGTGCTCTCAGATCAAAGAATCGGCTTCAGAAGCAGCCAGCTTTGTTTGTTTCGATAATGTAAGAGGCGTGATATTTTTATCCGGGAATCGTTATACGGGTTTGCTCACCACAACCCCATCCATACGTCGATTCCATGCAGCTTCAATTGTCAAGGAATTATCAACAATAAGAGAGTTAAAATTATCAAGAATAAAATAACTACTCAATTCACTTTAAATGATACATCCAGCCCATTTATCAACTATCAATTAACGAGTAACCATTAAGAGTTGGCCAACTTTCTTGAAGAGCTATTTTTTAGCTTTTTCTTCCCCGAATCTAAATAAAAACAAGAAAACTTTACCTTGTAATTATATACCAATTGCATTGCTTTCTATCATTTCCAAAGTCATGGACAATTGCAATCAATATGAAGCTCATCAAATATCTAGAGAAATCAGGAATAATTAATGATCGACAATACGAATTTCACCATAAAATATCAACCACTGACTTATTGGCTTATGTTTCTCATATTTGGCAGCATTCAATCGAAACATTCGGAAAAACGATAGCTGTTGCACTCGATATTTCAAAAGCGTTTGATCGAGTTTGGCATCGGGGTCTCCTTCATAAGCTGCCGTCTTATTGTTTGCCTCCTCAGTTGTGTGCTTTGTTGAAGAGTTTCTCGTCTAATAGGTATCTGTATGTGGTTGTTGATGGAGTGTCATCTGATGTTCTCCCGATAAATACAGGTGTTCCACAGGGTTCAGTTCTGGTGTCCACTTTGTTTCTGCTTCATATCAATGATTTGCTGGACAAAACATCTTGTTCAATATATAGTTTTGCGGACGACAGTACTCTTCATACCAGTTTCTCTTCCAGAGTTCCCATACCAGCTCGAGAAACAAAAATTCAAAGAAACATTCACGTCAATAAAATTAACGATGACTTGGTAAAAATAAAAGAATAGGGTAACCTGAACTTGGTGGAATTTAACGCTACGAAAACTCAGGCATGTCTCTTCTCAAGAAAAGCCGATCTATCATCATCAAATATTCAGATGTCAGGAGTAGCTATTACAAAATCAAGTATCTCGATGCTAGGAATAACGATCAGCGATAATCTCTCATGGGAAAACCATGTGAGTTCGATCGCTAAATGTGCTTCCCAGAAACTTGGCTTTCTATTTCGTGCGAAGAAATACTTCACTTCTCGTCAGCTTCTAATGATCTACGACCTGTCATGGAATACAGTTCTCATGTGTGGAGTTCGGCACCAAAACATTCATAGAGGCTTCTCTATTCTATTCAGAGAAAGGTAATTCGTCTTGTTGGTGATTCCTCGCTCACTTCATTGAAAAATCGTAAGAGAGTCGGAGACTTGTCTTTCTTCTATAGATACTCTCAAGGTCGATGCTCTTTCGAATTGTTATCAATCGTTCCCCCATTGGCAATATCTACACGGATGACTCGACGAGTACAGAATTCCCACCCCTTTGTTGTGAATTTGGAAAACTGTCGAACCTCTCTTGCTCAGGGAGCTGTTTTCAATGGAACAGCTGAGCTTTGGAACTACTTGCCAAGAGGTTTTTCCTGAGGCTTACAAACTTCAGAAATTCAAAGTGAATGTTAATTCGTAGGTCCTCACCCTTGATTCACGCAGTGTTCTTGGAACATTTCAGGACATCCCTTCCGTGTGAATCTGCACATCAAAGAAAAAAAATAAAGAAAGTTCAATAGAAACATTTTCACCAACATTTTCTATCGATAGGTACGTGTACATCATTCAAGTATCGACAAATGATATCACATATCACCGCATTCTCTGTACTTTTTTTCAACTCATCTTCTGGATCACTATTCTCAAATCTATTCAAGTCCTCTGGTTCATTTAGAATCACCATTAAATTTTTACAACTCTCATAATTTCGAAAAGTCGCAGATCAAAGAAGCCACTTCCTGAATTCACCTTTTGCAATTAGCTAATCAATTATCTATGGGTTATAGGGCCCAACCATTCTCTTTTCATTGTCGTACTTATATTTTCGAAATGAAATGTCATCCTACGGACGACATTGTCCACAACAGAAAATGGCAGCATTGCAATTTATCGTCAACAGGTTTTTAAAAAGAGATGGATACGACAACGAAAAGAGAGTGCAGAGACACTCAGCTGGAGTGAACGGTTATAACCCTGTAATAGCAGATGAATCAATCAGAAAATGTTAATTCTGTAAGAATACCTCAATTTTCTCTTCACAATATTATTTCATTCATTTCTTTATTTAAAATTTTTTGTCTCATATCCACCTTCAATCACTGTGATGTTGTCTATCATTATTTTCTGATCAAAAACGAGCAGAGACGAATTCAAAGAGTTCAAAACTCATGTCTGAGATTTTCGTTCGAAATAAGAAAAAGAGAACCAATTTCTCATACACTTAAAAAGGCCAGTGGCTCAAGATGTCTGACAGGCGGACACTTCATTCTTCAATACTATTTCGGAAAGTCCTCATAACAAAAACACCCCCATACCTCTACAACAAAATAACGTTCAGAACTGATGTTCATAATGTGAACATTAGGCGTAAAATGATTCATGTTGTCAGGCATTTCACCGAACAATTCAAGAAAACCTTTACGTATACAATAGCCCAGTTCCACAACGGTCTCCCACCCTCTCTATTATCTATTGGTAGTTTCAGGCATCATCTGAAACAAACTCTATTGAATAAGCAGTAATAAATGATCACCTCCTTCATATTGCTAATTTTTATTAAACATCACATCAATAATAGTCGTATTTCAGAACTGTAGGAGAGATTATACATATTTGTAGTACCGTATAAATATCTGTACCGACATCCGACTCATCCCCTGTTATATCTGAATAAATGCAACTATTATATTTTTGCGAATATCACTATTGTTTATCTGTTTGAACTTTCTTCCTTATTTTTTGTTGTTGTTGTTATTGTATTGTGAGGAGCAAGAGTAAGAATGGACAATGTCCAATCTTGTATCCCATTGATAGATATGTAAATATTACTGCTTGTAATGATATACTTCTGTCAATAAATTCATTATTATTATTATTATTATTTCATATTCTATATATCGATTTATTGTAACAACATTATTTTCTTTGATCAATCGATCCTTAATTTCATTATTGACCAGAAAATCCATTTCAACCTCCCGTTTGGGATTTGATTTTCTCACTTGATTTGTATTTTTATCCTTTCGTTCTTAGCAATAGGTTTCAATAGAGTTAATATTATACATATGGAAGTCCGAACCAATACCATTCTGCAAGGAACATTGTTAACCACATTCAAACTAGGTCATTATGTTATTCTCCGAACACCCTGTAAATTCACCAGGCGAACAATCTTTCCTGTCCCTCGTACATTCTTTCATCAACACGTACAAAGGAGAAATGACAGCGGAGAGAAGAGAGGTAATTAAGCCATTAAAAACCGACCCAAAAGCAATAAATTATCGCGGTCCAAAGACACAGAGTAGAAATCATGAATAAACAACGGACGGTCGGATTCTTTTGTACGCGCTACAACGGGCACAAAAGAAGGGCCAATAAAAATACCGCGTCACTAACATCAAAACAACGTATAAATTCGATTTCATTAGTCGCTGACTGGATTCCCGGCTCAAAAGCCTGGCACGTACAAAGGATTAAGTAGTTTTCCTTTGGGAAAGTTTTCACATTAGCTCGTTCATGAATTTATAATCGATGACGGAAAAACGCCTGTTTTACACTTTGAAGCTCGTATTTGTTGAATACGTTCTGTGAGGAGGATGGGTCTAGCTTCCGTCAGTTGTTAATGCGTTCCTTTTGATCATGATCATTATTTGGTATATTTAGTATCAGGAATGTCGAGTACATTTTAGTGATCGAAGACAATTGTCTTAGGTCGGTAGTGCTTAACGTTCAGATGGTTAATAGTATTTTTTGCACGATCCTAGCATTGTCTTTCCTTGATCCAATGAATTAATTTTCACCTAATAACTGAAAAGTCAAAAGTGACATTTATATTGTCAAATATGGAAAGTTGTCAATAATGTATTCAAATCCATTCAAACAAATACATGAATTGAGAGATGTTTCAATCTCAACTTCAAAATTCTAAAACAGAAACACTCGGTATTTACAATTCCATATTTTAATACTCCAACTTCATAGACATCAAATCGATACGATTACAGGATTAGGAATATGAAACAATCTCCAAATTCGCAAACTTGCACGGATGCGTGCTGAGCATTTCACCTTAGCAAACTTGCAACCTCAGCATAAATCTTTATAAATATTGAGGAAGGTCAAGATTCAGTAAATCAGTCAGTATTCATTGATCACTCTTCAGAAATGGTTCCAGAACATTTTTTAGAATGCAGTACATCTCCTTGTCGACAATCCTGCTGGTTAGCAATATATTGTTAGTTTTCGTTTTTTTTTTATTTCTTGTTTGCTATTCAATATCAGTTCATTTTTGAGCATATTTTCTCATTTCACATAATGAATATCCAGTTGAGTTTTCAAATGGATTCTTCCATTATTTGAATGAATGAATGTTGGGGGAAACAGCGAAAAATCCTCTCGTAATAAGTCAAGCGAGTACCGAGTTTTGACAATAAATTCGTGCCACCATTATCACTGTCAAAATTGCAGTTATAATTGAAAATCGAAGTGACTCTATGAGGCTTTTCCCATGATACCATGTAGCTCCATCACTATACATAGTAGGTATATAAAAAACAAAGTCGGTTCCCGCTGCCTCTCTGTCCCCATGTATGCTTCGATCTTTAAAATTAGGCAACGGATTTTGAATCGTTTTTTTAAGATTGTGTTATTCTAGAGGTTTATATGTATAATACATACATAAAGAAACATTGATAATTCAAGAGGTTTCTGTTGTGATTTAAATAAAGACATTTTTTGCGCTTACATTGCAAACGTTGGCTGAACCGTACGAGATAGACCAAAATAATCTGCTACTACTGTATTGTACACCTTGAAAAGTCTACGAAAAGGTCCGCGATGGTCTCTCAGAGATAACCCACAATAACAATTTTTTATTCGTGCTGAGCAAGACAGGTCACTAATTGAGTATAATCAGTTACGAAATTCAACACATTATATTATGAAGACGTCGGCAAGTCATTCAGGCGTCGTTAATTGAATAATTTTGGTGTTTTACCCAATAAACGATAATCAACAATATACCGTCAATAATCGGAACCAAAAGTATATTTCTCTCAACACTAAAAAACATGAAACCGAAAAACAAAACGCGTAACCGAAGACATGAAAAATATATCAGAGAAACATTTAGACCTTCAGGAATTGGAAAAAGTAAATACCAAATCAGTATATATATATATATATATATATATATATATATATATATATATATATATATATATATATGATGCGTTGTTTTTTCGGGTTTCATTCCGTGTTCTGTGGTTTTGATCCTCTGAAGGATAATTCTCACAACGTTTCGGCAAAGTCTCATTTGCCATCTTCTAGGTGATGTCTTGAGTTTCGATCTCCGAACTCGACTAATTAATTCGAGTTCTACTTCTAGTTCTTCTTCTTCTACTTAATTAGTCGAGTTCGGAGATCGAAACTCAAGACATCACCTAGAAGATGGCAAATGAGACTTTGCCGAAACGTTGTGAGAATTATCCTTCAGAGGATCAAAACCACAGAACACGGAATGAAACCCGAAAAAACAACGCATCATACTTCGTCCGTGAGAATCTTCATGCTAACATATATATATATATATATATATATATATATATATATATATATATATATCAAGAATAGGCAGCTCAGTGACCTAGAATTATCATAAAACACTCTCACTGCTTATGGGAAGCAAAGAGTCAAATGGCATAACACTATAATAATAATAAGATAAAGTAATGGAAAAAATTATTTGATAGATTCTGCGTCTATAATGGTATCTGAAGAAAATTTTACGTCTGCGTATTGCGTATGTCCGAGATGTATGACTTACAAAAACCTTTCGAAATGCGTATTTGGATCAAGAAGCAGACTTTTCCTGTTGGAAATAAACTTCTCATTATCACAACTGTTGTGTATCTCAACATAGGAGAAAAGGCACTATAAAGTGATTTTTCTCCCATATTTCTGTTGAAAAGGATTGAATACATGTCCTGATATCCCACGTAAAATATATTCACTAACCCAAAATTCTCATATTTTTTGCAATCCCGACAAATTTAGTTCAAGAAATATATAAGGAACGACTTCAATATTCCCACTGTCGATGTCGTGGTGATTTCATTCCTTGGATCACCGTTCTAGTCTGAATAGCTCAGACCAATTCATTCAGATCAGTCTCAGCTACTTCTACACAGTAGATTGATAGGTTAACGCCTGTCAGAAAAAATACTACTCCCCTCAAACTATTCGACAATGCCCAAACGAAAACAGTTGTCAAGATTGCAACAACAAATACATCGGCCAGAACCGACGAGCTCTCAGAACCCGTTCCAAGGAGCATTTCAACTTTTACACCAATCTCATCGTTTATCTACTTTGAACCCTTTTGTTATATTAAGAACTATCATTGCTGAATCTAATGGTCGCGAGAAGATTGTAAATAAAAATTTTCAGCAAAATTCTTGGCCACTTTCCGAATAAACTCGAGAAAAAAGGAACTCATACAAATGCATTCCTCATTCCTATTGAAATTGTTTCTTATCTCGAACGTCAGCGTTCACCATCAATCTTGACTTTTTCCATTTATCCCGCCGAGCTGACAAAAGGCACATTGTTCTCGGTATAAATTTGTGAACGTCTCCCACAATTACTGTCTGGTGACTTTTGAAGCTTCGCCGTCCGAATAAAAAAAAAACGGCGCACGAAGGAACTACAAAAAGCCAACGACTGATACAGTGCCGAGCTGACAAACAAGCGAGCATCATTCAAAATGTCATCGCCCACATCGATTTATGCCGCGAGCAAGAATTCCTCCACAATGGCTTGGAGTTTGATAATAATTCGAAAAAAGTGCCTCGGAAGTCTAGTAAGAGTTTTTGAAGTTTCATTGGCTCTTTCGCTCTCTTGCTGGAGTTCATTGCGGCCAAGTGTTTTATAAGTACGGCGTTCTTTGAGCGACAGTCGAGAGGCCCATATTATATTTCCTTGTCGTTACCATACTTATTATTATGATGTCTTTCATCGAAAATAGTTTAACGAGCAAGAAATGATTGTCATTTCCCACGAGTATGAAGTTACTACTGGGAAATTGGCATTCCATACGAGTTATACACTATACTTTTTCTCACAGCTATAACAGATAATATCGAAATCATTTCATATAAAACTTCAAATTTGATGTCATTCAAATATTTCCATTCAGGTACAATCAAATAAGTAAATAGAGCTGGCATTACTTGAAATTTGTCATTCCATGGGAGATCTGATTCATTGTATAATAATAACTACAACTGTAACACAATGAAGTCATCATATTATCAGGTGAGGAAATGAAATTGATGACATACGATGTAACTCATCGTTCTATCAAGATAGGTCAGTTTTGTGTTAAAGCATTGAAGGTTCAGTAGCATTACAAAAACGTTGCCATTTTCAGTATTCGATATTATCTTCCATGAAATGATTGAAAAATATACTGAAAACGAAACGTTCTCAGATTCTGTAAGGAACGTTCTCAACAATTTAATGAGCCTGATGGATTATACAAGATATTAACGATATAGAGTCTTTATTTCGGGATATATACAGACGTAGTATGTTATACAGAACAAGTAGTCCTGATTTAATTTAGCCTCTTGATGCAGAGTACAGTCACAAAAATCCGGTCAATATCAATCAAACTGACCAATATTTGATGAACATGCATATTGAATAATATATTTTTTGTAGTGGATTCATTAGTTTTTGGGGTTGTTATCTACCACGAATTAATATTTTGGAATCTAACAACTGTGGGAGGATAGACTTTCCCAAAAATATTTTAAACGAAAACGAACGTTAACAAAGACCACCTGTTTCTATAAATATCAGTTCTTTCATTCTCAGATGAATCAACTATAAGATTGGAACCTATGGTGAGAAAGTTTAAACTTTTTGAAGAGATCATTTACCTTAACGCTATACTAATTATTAGCGCGTCGAGTGATATTAATATGGTGTAAGGGTAATTATTGATATCTACAAAGAGTTTATTCCACGATAGGCAATTTTGATTTTTATACGACTAATAGGACGTAGGTCTCATGCTGAATGAACTGTAGACTAGAAGTATGTCCTGCAGTTGTACAGATTCCAACATTCATTCATGTTTATTTTATGAGACAGTGGTGGGTTCTCAAAAAAAAAATACGAAGGTATACGATTCTCACTAACAACGATAGCATCCTCAATAATCCATATTATATTATTTCGAAATTAGGTTTCAGCATAGGGTATTTCAACCAGGAAAACTCAAGCTAATTGTTTCAGATTATTGAAATACACAATAAAAACAGAATAATTCGAGTAATTGTTTTCTGGCTTCTTCCTTCTATTCAAAAAATGAAAATAACAACTTCTATAAAATGCTTAAGTGAAATCAAAATTTACAAACACTTCCTGTTAATAGGTGTGTGTTTTTCATTTGAAAACGATTGATTCATTCACAAAAAGGAGAAAGAGTCCATCAGAAACAGCCACTCCCCTGCCTATATGACACGACAGGCACTGAATTACATTTCTGTCCCATACATTCTTTTGATGACCAAAGCAGCCATTGTTATAATGAATATTTCCCTCATATATAAAATGTCCTATAAGAGCAATGTGATTATCGAAAACTCACAGCGGTAATTGCATTGTATCAAGTCACCATAACAACACATTTGAAACCCTATCGCTAGACGTCAGTAAAAAACACAAAAAATGTCAGATAGACTTCAAAAATAGAAAAACATTTCGCGTTTTGGTGAGTGCTAGAGGAATTAAGTATAAATGAACAAAAAATAACATTTCCTTGAGAATTTCTTTATTCGTGAAATATTTCAATGAATTACATTCGTACCTGAAAATGACCAGATAATTTTGCATTCAAGCGTGGTATCTTATACAAATTGCATTCGGTTATATTCATATTTTGAAAAAAAGCCCTCGTCCTTCTAACACTTTCGGCAAAATATGAAAATAAACTCTTGCAATTTTTAGATATCACGCTTCCTTGCAAAATTTTCGGTAATTTCAATGCACTCGTGCAATTATAACCGAATATTCCGCTCATATATGAAATGTTCCATAAGAGCAATGCAATTATCGAAAACTTACAGCGGTATTTGCATTGTATCAAGTCACCATAACAACACATTTGAAACCGTAGAAAAAAGTATAAATGAACAAAAAATAACATTTCCTTGAGAATTTCTTCATTCGTGAAATATTCCAATGAATTACATTCGTGCATAAAAATGACCAGATAATTTTGCATGCAAGCGTGATATCTTATACAAATTGCATTCGATAATTTTCATATTTTGTAAAAGAGCCCTCGTTCTTCGGACTCGGGCACTTTCGCCAAAATATGAAAATAAACTTGACATTTTTAGATATCACACTTTCTTGCAAAATTATCGGAAAATTTCTATGCACTCGTGCAATTATAAGCGATAATTCCTCAAACTCGATTATTTTCACAATCAATGCCCGAGTTCCTAATTTGTTTTTATTGAATATATCGCCTCTTGACACATACAGAGACCTGTTACGTAGTTCCAACCGAACTTTGTTCCTCCAGTCGACTCATGTCAGACGATCCCAACGAGCAAACTTCGATTATCATCCCGCAAACTTCGTAATTTCGAAACGTAAACTCGCCCGAACTTATCACTCACCGAGTTTTTACCGTTGTTGTAGTCTCGAGTTGCTCTCTGAATTAAACATCACCCACGTCGTATATACACGTCTGAGCCGTTTCGTTTGCATGTTCGGCCATTTTATTCTCCCGTGCCATCCCCTAATTAAAATATGCCCGGCTGCAAAGTGCGGCCTGACAGCCGGCATCAGAGTGTCTGTTCATTAAGCCAATTATTAGTTCTGAGGTAGCTAACTCCCTGATTAATCAAATAACTTAGCCAAGGATAACATGCGCCAGCTATGATATACAAATTTCATTAAACAATGGGGCGAATTTAAATAATTAACGCCTGCGAGTTCTTAACTCGACGGTGTGCCGATGGGACCCGAAGGAACTTTGGATGATGGGGATGAATTGGATTAGGATGGAGGGCGTCTGGGGGTAAGTGCTCGGTGAAGTTTGACTGGAGGTGGGTACGGAAAAAAAATGCGTTGAAGCTCTATTAACGCGCGTTCGGATTATTAGACTCCTTTTGAAATATCTTATAAACATAAGTTACCATTTTGACAACATAATAGGGGAGCCCAAGCGGGGATTTCGGGATTTACTAAAGCGCGGCAGATCAATACACAGGGGGATACCTTGTACCCGGTTAAGTACTTCCATCATATATGAGTCCTATATATATATGGCCGCCCTTCAAGGATAAAGGATCAGATTATAAAAAAAATTATCATCTGAAGTTCTCGAGCGCGTCAGATTAAAGTAGGGTGAGTTAGTTACATCCTGAAACGTGTATATTCCACTAATCTGACAATTTGAGAGTGACCTAAAGAAGGAGGAGGGCTACAAAGTTGTAAAAAAAACGTCACCTCGACATTCTCGAGCGTGGCTAATTTTATTTTTATTTCGAAGGGAATAATTCAAGAATTGCATAAATTATATAATCTGACGATTTCCACAAGCCAAAATAATAAACATTCATCGATAAAGGTTGAAGCGTGCAGCTACGTGATGCCTATCTTCCCCTCTCCACGTTTATATTTTTCTGTCACTCTTTCTCTGTATATTGCTTTCTCACTCCGCCCCCACTCTGACTTCTGTTGCCATAATGCCATGACAGTTGATCACACAGACTCGTTGGTGGAATGATATTGTTTACAACGAATGTCCAACGTTTTAAAATTTTGAAAATGTAATTTCTTGAAATCATTATTTTATAAATACAAGTATTCTACTAAAAAACATGCATTTTTTTCATTTGCATGCTCTTTCCTGAGATTTTCAATTGATTTAGTTCAATTATTTAAAAAAGTGAAAAAAAAATCGGCAGAATAGGCGAATCCCTTCAGATAATCATCAGATTATTAGAGACTGCAACGTCTAGGACTTAAAGATGAACCGAATATATCTTAATCTGACGCGCTTATGTATTTCAAAATGACGAATTTTTCTTTCACATTCTGATAACGGCTGCGAGTCTGCGTCACATCCAAACCGTCAGATTATTATATTAGAGCTTTTTTTTAGGTTCACTTAACATCTCCTCAGAAAATGTGACGCGCTCGAGAACAATTTTTTTTTCATTTTCAATCCTTACGTACGACCACCCCCATCATGGAAACAATCAGATCAACATACGTTCATTTTAAAAAAAATATGTAGGACATAGATGATATCAATATCTGACGCGCTCGAGTATGTCCAAGCAACAGTTTTTTTTTACATTTTTGAAAGTCTATAGCCGCTCCCCCCACCGATGAAAAGGTATACATTATACAACATTATTTTCTTTTTATGGGTCTCTATGACGCTCGAGTAAATCCGGATTCAGCATCGTGGGCTCTCCTAGTAACAGAAACCGTAAGTAATCAAAACAGCTGGACCATGAGAAATGTATTTTCCGCAAATAAATTCAAAATTTGGGTATTCCCGACCAAATTTCTTAAAGAAAAAGTCAAGATTCCGTAACTCTTAGGAAATTATTTTTTCGCCGATCGACAGCAAATATTAATTTTGCAGACACATATCAATCAGCAAAATAAAACTTTTCCTGTCTAGGGAGCAAAGTGAAAACTTTTCTGCCTGGGCAACAAAAGTAATACTTTGCCGATTGATATGTATCTGGAGTAAGTACTTCTATGTCGCTATCACCGTCCATAATGTTGTCAAAATATAACTACTAAAAACATATATATTTCCATAGCAACCAACCATTGCAATACTTGCGATTCGTATCGATTTTTGTTTTAATTCATCACACTACAGGAAAAAAAAAAGACAATGTGAGAATTATAACAGCCATATTCGGGCTGGACAGTTCGAATTCGAAATAGTCACCCACCCAATTATTGTAGATATATATTCACGACAAACCCTTCAAGCCTCAACAGTGTCCAACTATTTCGAACCTTTCCTGAACTGTTTTTGTTGTGAACCCCAATACAACCAACAATTCGCAAATACAATATTCTACATATATCATTACAAACCATCGGAGAAAAAAATTATATGTTCAACTCGGCAGTAAAGTAGATCGGTACCAGCAATCGAATTTATAAACGTCAAGTTTGACAATTCAACCTTGATACGTTTCCAAAGTAACCCAAGTAATTCCATTTCGAATTCAAAGGCAGCATTCATTTGTGAGTAAAATTATTCGCGATTTTTCAAAAATCAATTGATATCTGTCGAATTTCAAACGATTTGCGAAAATTATAGCATGTTTACCTCGTAGGAAAAGTCACTTTTCTGAACTCTGTGTTGCTAAGTCTCGGCTTGAGCCTCGATTAAGCAATCTTTACAGTCGTTCAGAAATGTAGGTATTTTTCTACCTGGTAAATAATATTTCTCGAATATTTAATATCTTCACATTATAATTAAAAGGTATTTCTTATTCAATTATATAGGTAATGTTTGAAGCGTAAGAGAAAAAGTATTCTCATAGTTATTTCTAGTGAATCTATCAGCATATTTTGCATGAAATTCCGACTTTACGTGCGCAGAGATCGAAGGAGTGAATACTGCAACGTAACTGTTAATATACCCAAAACCTAGCCTATACATAACCATTTGTCATTGAAATAGCTCCAAAACTCTTATTTTATGTTCATATCATACAAATGTATACATAATATCATATCATAGAGATTCACTCAAGTAGAAGTACATATCAGATGAATGTGTAGTGATTTGATGTATGTCATGAATCAATAAGACGATATTTTGTGAACTAACTGAATACCTGATGAAAAATCCACTTCTGACTTATTCCGCTTACAAGTGAGTATCTTTGTGTTGAAATGATCTTTAAGGAAAATAAAAACACGACCTTCTCATAATTTTGCAGCATTGTTTTCGTACGAAAAAACGCTTTATCGGGTGTATTACTGATAGTGTTTCTGCACTTTGGTACCATAAAATACCTAAGTAAAAAGTTTTTGTAGCTTCTTTCAGGTTATGTATAACAACTGGGAACTGAAACGCTCAGAGTAAACAAACACGGGATATGCCATGTGCAGTCATTCAAAGCGCGCGCAATATGATGGCGTTTGAACGGTTCAAATATACCCAATGATTCAGACTTTGCTTCGAAAAATGATTTGAATACTTTCAATCCTATTCATATCTTTTCCTACGTTATGAAGATGTAAATGATTAAAATGGGACACAACAAAAGATCATGCATGTTCCCCACTATTTCGCAATCGACTGCCATCAAAATCAAGTCACATTGTGCAGGTGCTTCAAATCAACCAGTTCCATAGCATATTTCATTCCCCAACAATGTCCCCCTAATGAGGGCCCGACTACAAGAAAAACAACGGAAGCTTCAAATTACTGAAAATGTTTCAGCGCGCTGCATACTTGTTTGTCCCACATGGTCATGAATGAAGTCGATAATTGACTCGTCTGTCATTTTTATCATGAGGAGAATGTGTTCATTAACATACGCGGCACACGCCCACTGAGATTCGAACGGCCATATTTTCTGCCGGTGTTGAAGACGTTTATTAGGCCAGGAAAATTCGACCAAAAACCATTCGAAAGTGTCTGTAACTTGATTATGGGGAGTTATCATTGAGAATTGATCGATGATGGTGTAGGTAATGAAACTGTCGTTTTTCGCAAGCGAAACAAGTTGTGCTTTCTCCCAGGAAGGTCAAAAACCTGAGAGAAGTTTGAGAATTGAGAATGTTCTCTCGATTGATGTGCATTTGAGGAAGAATAATACTATAAATCTGTTTTTCTACAAACGTCAGTAAAAGTATAATTTTTGACGCATGCTGTCAGTGTTTTAAATGCCACTTTATGACAGTGGTGTAAAAAGTAAATCATTTTTAGCACTAGTGCTGAAGGTGATTCATTTGTAAAAAAAATATCAGAACATAATTCGAAATGAAGTTTTTATTCAATTGAACGTACAATTAGTGAAACTACAATTATGATAAGAAACACCATGGCCGCTTCAAAAAAGCCACAAGCTTGTAATATCTGCTTATGTCATGATTAATTATGTTCATCATCGACTTCAACATAGAGTAATTCGACCAAAGCGTGGACGATTTCCATATATTGGACTGTTCTTAAAAAAATGCAAGGAGCACTTTTTCACTGACCTACTTGCCACTGACATTTTTCTGATCACACCAATTCAAGAAACGATCGTATGAAAACTCGTACTGTCGCTTTGACTTACTAGGCAATAATTGAAAAGCGGCTTTATTGGCAGCTTCTTCAATTTCCGGCAGCAGAAATTCATTTTCTGGATCACTTTCCATGAAAGAACGAGGAAACGAGAAAGAATAATTCGTGATTCATTGATGTTAGTTGTCAACAAAGACAAATCAACAAATTCTGTTTTTGATTACCTTGGCAACTTGTTTCATGAATAGATCAGATGAAATTTGGATTCAAAACTGATAATTTCGAAGCTATTATTTTATCTATCAATTAATGTCAACTAGGTATGCGTTAGTTTGAACTTCTAATGGTGTTTGCAGAAAAAATAGTGTATGATATAACCGCTAAACCTAACCTAACCGCTAACCTTCGGCGTTGTGTCCCAAACTTCCCTTCCCACTAAATAAAATTTCACTTTTAGCACTTATATTATAACTATTCTCATTTAATTCTGTTGATCCACAATCAACTCATCTAATATTTTCATTTGGAAATTATCTTGATTACGGAAAAACAGGCAAGAACATGGCGTTTTGAGCTGCTCATTTTACAGGTACGAATTCATTTAATCACACTATGGATTCGATTTGAGAACCTCATAATAATGGGAAGAAATGAGGATACGTGACCCAGATATCACACAAAGCAAAATAGAACTATTTGTAAAATAAAATCTCACTCACCAGAAAATAATTCAAGAATTATCTCTTGAGCTCTCCAGTGGCAAAATGGATAAATTACGGAACACATTCAATAGAAATTCCGAACACTTACTATCCACAGAGAGTGTTTGTATTTTTTTCATTTGACTTCATTCATAGAAGTTGTGATTTATATTTTTCGATTGGGAAAGTAAAGCCAAAAATATTTTCTTCAATTATTTTATTACACAACTCATGGAATATTTGTTGAGCAATTAACAATATGCTTTCTCTGCATTCATAATGAGATTTACGAATTCCACTTTGTAATACGCTCTGAGTTGTGTAAACCTGAAATTACAACTGATACCTTCATTTCACTCCTCTGGAGAATCAGTTGAGTAAAGGGTTCACATTTTTGCTGATAATCAACATTCCAAATTTCCCGAGATGAGAAAAATATCTTAGCTGGATTAAATATTCTCAGTTTCCTCAAAAAAACTTCATTCGACGGGATGAAAACCTTGTAAATTGAGTGCACGATAGCAACAATGATATCCAGTTTCCGTGAAATGATACAATGTGATATAATGGTGCAAGTGAATCCCGTTTAGCTAATATATTTTCATCTGCAACTATTGGTAATATCGGAAAATGTAATATTTCAGAATTACTTACATTTCCTTACTGCTAAGCATCATGAATGAACTTAATTTTCCCTAGGACTCCACCATTTTTATCCAATTTTTTTCAATTCCGTACAGAATTTTAGTAGGGATCGAAATCAAAAGTGATTATCTTCACTTCTTTTCCAGTATTCCAAATAACGGGAGTATTCAAAATGATTGTCGTATTTTTACAGTTTTGCTTTTATGTTCGCACTCCTCAGCCATATTTGAATAGTTTCAGGATTGATTTTCCTGGACTATCAAAGACGCGTATATCTGCGGGCATGTGAAAGACATATGTTAATGGCATGTGTGAGAATCTATATTAAATTTTAGCATTCACATAAACAGCTTATTTAAAATAGTGAAGACAGCTGGTACGACTGTTTCCTGCTATGATTCATGTTCTCGGTAATTTTTTCTTTCTTTTCTCGTTCACCGAAGATATATGTAGGAGAGAGTTATATTGGTTCGGTGATTATGAAAATGTAACTGGTTTATTTCTGAACCTCCGAGAATTCCAGAGATTTTTTGAAATTACTGATGCAAATGCTCGTGCACGAACTATTGTAGAATAGTCCAGAATGACAAATCTTCTCTGGGTAGTCGTCAGGATTTGAAAATAGTAATTTATGATAATATAAGTGTTAAAAGTACATTTTTAAGGCACGCATGTGCTTCGCTCATTCTGCAATTCACATGAGTGCCTTAAAAGGTACTTTTAACACGTATATCATACAATATTTTTTCTACAAACGTTCAAATGAAGTAATTATACAGTTTGAATTAAATTTTAACGGTGCAGCGAACATTACCAACAACATCAATCCAATAACAAACATCCGAAGAAATTGTGGCCTCAACTTCGACTGGGAATTCAATTATTCCTACGCATCATTCTTCCTTAGCCATAGAAAATGGTAAAACAGCAGGGCAAGAAATTAATTTGTCAAATTGCACAAATTGTACTATTGATATTAATGTTAATAAATAAAATCTATATTTTTTGACGTTTGCTTTCAAAATCTGACAATTCACTTTTGACAGCAGTGCCATAAACATTTTAAGGCACTCAGTGCCATAAAGAGATTTTAAGGCACTCAGTGCCTTAAAGTGACATTTTTAAGGCTTCTATGGAGTGCTGAAAATGGCATTTTTAACACGTTTGTAGAAAAAGTATGTTATGAAACTAGAGTGAGAAATAAGCTGTATAATAGCTGAGGTGTATGAATTTGCAAATAAAAAAAATTAGATTTTCATTTCCACAGAAGAAGCAATGTCACTCACAGTGTTTGTTAAACATATTATATGAAATTTCGTGACATCAAGTAGCCTAGGAGTCCACATGTCAAACAAACTGAAACGAAATTTGACTCAGCTGTCAGAAAATATTTTGTAGAGATCACTCACCCTAACATCAAATGGAAATTTAAATAAAGAATGGTAATTTCGAAAAATTCAATATTTTTTTGATACTGAAAAATTCGAGTTGAGTATATTAAGGTGAATTTGTCACAATGGAGTATCATCTGATATTCTCCCAATAAATGCAGGTATCCCACAGGGTTCAGTTCTGGTGCCCACTTTTTTTCTGGTTCATATCAATGATTTACTCGAGAAAACATCTTGTTCAGTACATAGTTTTACGGATGGCAGTACTCTTCATACTAATTTCTCTTCCAAAGCCTCCATACCAGCTCGTGAAACAAAAACTCAAAAGAAACATTCACGTCAATAAAATTAACGATTACTTGGTTATAATACTAGGATAATATAATGCTAGGAATCTATCATCATCTAGTATTCAGATGTCAGGAGTAACTATTTCTACAAAGTCAAGTATGTCGATGCTAGGAATTACGATCAGTCATAATCTCTCGTGGGAAAATCATGTGAGATCGATTGCTAAAGGTGCTTCCCAGAAACTTGGATTTCAATTTTGTGCGAAGAAATACCTCCCTTCCCGTCAGCTTCTTATGATCTTCAAGGCTCAAATAGGACCTGTTTTGGAAGTTCTCACGTGTGGAGTTTGGCACCAAAACATTCAATGAGGATTCTTGATTCTAGAAAGGTAATCCGTCTTGTTAATGATTCTTCGCTCACAGACTCGCCCATTTCATAGGAACATCGTAGAAGGGTCTGAGACTTGTCTCTTTTCTTTAGATATTTTTACGGTCGGTGCTCTTCTGAATTGTTTCAATCGTTCCAACCTTGGCAGTATCTACATGGATGACTCGACGAGTACAGAATTCCCACCCCTTCGTTGTGAATTTGGAGACCTGTGGAACCTCTCTGGCTCAGGGATCTTTTTTTAATTGAACAGCGGAGCTTTGGAACTCCTTGTCGAGAGAGGTTTTTCCTGAGCCTTACAAACTTCAAAAATTCAAAGTGAATGTCAATTCGTATTTCCGGCCCCTTGATTCACGCGGTGTTCTTTGAACATTACAGGGCTTCCCTATCGTGTGACTCTGCATATAGAAATATTACAATTATTACAAATGAATATAATCATATATCAGTCGAAACAGGCTGTTAATCTACTCTTTTGTGTCGATGAAAACTCACTTAAACATATTTTATAAGGAAAATATTATATATACCTCAGGTGAGAATGCTATTGTTAGCTCGTACCTCACGATCGTAAAGTGCCCGCTATATAATAGCGCACTTGTACCCTAGCTGTATAATGTACTATCATTTTCTTCGTGAAAGTTGAATGTTGCATATATCAACCTGTAACCTTTCATCAATTTCAATTATTCTTTTGTTACATCTCCAAAGCGTCCTACGATTTTCTCATCGCGTCCTTCAGTCCGAACAGGCATTAACACTGTTTTTTTTTTGTTTCCAGGTAAACGGCGTTCGACTTCCATTCACAAGACCCAACGGCTCGCAAACCGTCCGTTGCAGAGGTAACCATTCCCCGCATTTCGGCGGTCAAATCCGCTTTCTGAGCACTCGATCGAACGACGAAGACGAACCGACGACTGAAATGAACTGGAGAATTTGCACGGAATAAGCTCGGCTAATCATTCGGTTTCGGGCCGGACGAACAAGGAACGGTAAACATATAAATTTCGGTTATTGCGGAATCGGCAGCCGACGCTCTATCTGCGCCGATACAGTTCTGAAATGAAATAAATTTCGACGACGGAAGTCGGTGGTGTGTTCTGAATTAGGCGAGCCGTTTTTCGCGAACGTATAGCGCCGATGTGAGCGATTTGTGGTTTCCAATTCGTGGGCTCTGAGTCAGACCGATACGTCCTGGGGCCTGTTTTATAAAAGTACAAGTCATGTAGGTACAAGAGAAACACAAAGAAACACGATGCTCAATAATTGTATTTTACTCTTTTTCCACCTGTACCCAGTGTTTCTCTTGTTGCTACAAGACTTGTACTTTTATGAAACAGGCCCCTGTTGTTGTTGCGATTTCAAATATTGAGATCGCAGTGCTGCATTCAAGAAAACTCCAACTAATGGTCGGTTCATACACCACACTTTTACTTTTACTTCATCTTTTTCTTTTACCTCAAGAATGGAATTGGACCGTTCATACACCAGTGTTAAAGTAAACAGGACGCATGCGCAGTGATCAAAAACAAACGAAGAAGAAGAAGAAGTAATCGTGGGTTACGTCATTGTTTTGATTTGCAATTTGTTATTTTGTTTATATTTGAATTAGGCATTGCAGATCACGTGATGTCTGGGTGGCTAACACAAGTTTCAACCAATCACACACTCGTTTGCAAAAAACAAACGATAGTTTCTGGGTGGCAGATGGCGCCGTATTGGTTCATTTCGATTCATTTGCCATTTTTGACAAGTATCTGGAATGCCTATTATATATATTCAGAAGAAGAACAGGGCTACGTTTCCTTATAATGTTGGTGGCACTGCTTGCTGTGATGACTCCACATGCACGCCAGTGCAGTCCCTAAAATCATCTCATTCTAAAGTAAAAGTTCTCATCCTCAAACTAAAAGTAAAAGTGCCGTGTATGAACGCCTCGACTGATTTACATTGTGACAACTTTCTCAAAGTAAAAGTAGAAGATAAAGTAAAAGTAAAAGTGTGGTGTATGAACCGACCATAATATGCACCACTTTGATAAATATTGCTATTTGAGGTTAGGATTTTGAAGTTGTTTGAAAATCCCACACTGTGAAATTTAAACCCCGCTCTTCCGATTGAAAGCGGACGTGCTATCGTCTACACTACCGAGAATCACATTGAATTACTCTTGTATTTCTTGTTCATTTTATGAAATTATTTCAAATGAATGTGAATAAAATACTATACAAACATTAACAAAAAATAAAGTTTCTATTTATGAAATTTAAAATGTTTGTGTAGAAAATGAAAGTGAGGAATGAATTGTTTTTTGACTTTTTTCTTGAAAAATTCAAACAACTATGAAATAAGTGAAATCAAATAAAATTTAACAAACACTCTCTATTGATAGGTACGTGTATATCAAATCATCTTTCGAACATTTCGTTCAGGCCAGTCTCAAACTACCTAGACTGTAGGTTTTGGCTGGCACCTGTCTGAAAACAACTACCCCTCTGCCTAATACCACGAAGGACATTGAATTATATTCGACCGGTGTCAGTGCAGGTTTCTTCACAGAAGAAAATCCTGCATTTGCTTTCGGCGCTACAAAAGAAGGAATTATTTTTTAATTATTGGGAAGGACACACTTGCAGACCGGTTTCGAGCTATTTGGCTACTCTTCAGTGCAAGGGAGTGCCATCATCAACATAAAGTCAATGATCTCCCATAATTAAAAATCGAGAACTTTCATAGTATCAAGCCCCGACCAAAGCTGATGCGAACAACACGAAGTCATTACGCCATCTACCCATGGACGAGGTATTCCAAAAGTAAACCGAATTCGCCCATTCCTTCTGCGAGGAAAACGTAAAAACATTAGAAATAGTCGATGGGCATACTTGAAGACTTACGTTGAAGTAAACCATCTTTTGAACAATTCGTTCAGGCCAGCCTCAACCTACCTACTCAGTAAATTTTGGCCAGTCTTCAAGAGATTGAAAGTGAATTTTTTCAATCATTCATACTTTTTAATCATTCTGCATTGATGTATTGAAATTTATTTTCAATTGCTTTCAAGAAAGATTCTTTGGGGAAAAAATTGGCGAATTATATAAGTTTACGTTTCTGTCCTGAAATGTATATTTTTTTAGATTTGCCTTTCCTGGAAATGAGAAAGGAAAAGCTTCAAATTCTTATAATATCTCTTTTCAGGGCGAATCAACGTAAATGCGAATATTTTGTCAGAACAAAAAGATATATTGAAAAATGCATATACTTTTCAAAAAGGTTTAATGAGTTTACAATTTTGGTAAGTAGTTTCAAAATGACACTGACATGACTGTGTGTTGATTTTGTCACAACCTACTTCGAATCGAATCTTCCCAGTTCAACTTTCTTCTTTAGAAGAGGCTTCCAACATTGATCCACACTCAGTAAACAAGTAGCAGTCCCTTCATTTCCGTTTAACGAAATGCAAGTAGCCTCTTTATGGTTTTTTTTTGTTCCGTTCTGTTCTAACGTAACTTAATTGATATTATTCCATTCAATAATGTGGGAACCATCTGTTGATGATATTTGTTCAGCTGATTTCGAATCATCCATTTCTCGTCTCCTCAAGTTGGTTTTATGTTCAGCTGTTCTTATTCTTGATGGCTTTGATGTTTCACCAGTGTAAACCGTGCCACATACACATGAGATACTATAGAAATAATTTCTATCAATTGTGTTCTGCATTTGAAGGTTTGTTTCGACTCAATAGGGATCCAATCGTGTTTTCTGTCTTGAGTATGGTTCTTACATTAGATCTATTACTTATACGTTTGATTTTTTCCATAGACCCTGAATATAGAGAGTGATAATTTTTTTTTGCATTTCAACTAATGTATAAAATATCCCATAAGCTGCCGTGATTTTGTCATTATGACAGCGAAAAAACTTTGCCCTAAGTTTTTCAGCGACAAAACGGAACCTAACTCTTAAAAGTACGGCAACAAGAATTGTAAACAAGTTTTTGACGGCGTCTTTGTCAATTTTCCCTTGCGTTGTCAAAAGAGTATACCTGATCTGTGAAAATGAAATATAAGAATTGTGTTTTTAACAATTGTACTTTTCCGTTGAATTGAAAAAACCAAACCGTATCCATTAAAATGTTGTACCGAATTACACTCGAGCTTTTTTTGCGAAGAAAACTTGACATTTATGATTCGAATTCAGTTGCCTTTCGGCAAATTAACTCAAAAAACTGACAGAAAAAAATACTCATCCTACAGACTCGTAATTTTTTCAGATGCAGTTTTCGTTGAGTTGCCAGGCAACAAAATTCTCATCGAAATGTCAAGTTAACTTCGACAAAAAAAAGTTCTCGTGTAACTATAGGTGAGAAATTTGTTGGATATATGTTTTTTGCTCTGGACGAACCCCTTTCAGACTTTTGTACTTTTTGTACCCAATATCAGTCTTGAAGAAACCATTATCAGGAACGACAACATTAGTCTACACTCCCGCTGTATAAACTTAATCAAGCCTTATACTCTCTCCGAAACCTCTAACCCATTTCACCCACTTCCAATCCGAATTCCGACGTGAACTTGGCTCGAATAACACACTACCTCACAAAATTTAATCAATCGCGTAGTGTTTCCCCGAACATTGCTCACTGGAAAACGACGCGTCCGTCCCGACGAAAATAAACCGACAACAAACAGCGTTTCATCCGGTCGGGATGTGCGGACTAGGAACTATCATCGTCTAGCTGGAAGAGGAAGAGATACAGAGCAGTTCGGCGGTTCGAATCCCTAATTACAATATTAGAGTTAATCAGAAAGGGGAGGATAGAAACGCTCCATCCAGCCACGTCTTCTGCATATGCATTGCTTACTTACAACGGCGTTCGGGTTGTGGAGTCTCAAGGAGGTCTGTTCTGTTCGATTCAGAGTTGCCGTGCAGTCAAAGGGGCAGTGTCGGAGATGGAGGTAACAACGGTCGATATACAAAAAGTGGTCTCGTTTATTTGTGATGGTTGCATTCTCCTTCTTGTAATTTCCAGGTAGTTTCGATCATACAAACATAAATAATTGATTCAGAATATACACAAGTGACCCAGAGATGGTAGCGAAGCTGTAACTTCATTGGGAGTATGGCTGGATCCAAGACTAACTTGGGAAACACATATCGACAAACTCAACAAACCATTTCAAAAAAAATCACATTCTCCGAAAACTGCAATGTGCTGCCTAGCACTCAATCTTCCATAGTGTCATGACATACGGACTCATTACCTGGGAAATGACGCTACATGCAGAAGGTGTCTTGACATTCCAGAAAAGGTCACTTCGTGCTATAGTGACTATTTAGCACTAACTTGGGAAACATATATCGACAAAAACAAACCTTTCCTGAAAAATTTACATTCTCAGAAATCTGAAATGTGTCATGGGAATGGATCCAGCCATCACTGCCTAGCACTCAACCTTCCATAGTGTCATGACATACGGACTCATTACCTAGGGAATGTCGGTACATGCGGAAGGAGTCTTGACAGTCCAGAAAAGGTCAATTCGTGCTATAGTGAGTATTTAGCACTAACTTGGAAAACACATATCGACAAACTTATAACAAACCTTTCCAGAAAAATTTACATTCTCAGAAAACTGAAATGTAACATGGGAATGGATTCAGCACTCACTGCCTAGCACTCAATCTTCCATAGTGTCATGACATACGGACTCATTACCTGGGGGATGACGGTACATGCAGAAGGAGTCTTGACAGTCCAGAAAAGGTCAATTCGTGCTATAGTGAGTATTTAGCACTAACTTGGAAAACACATATCGACAAACTCATAACGAATCTCTCCAGAAAAATTCACATTCTCAAAAAACTGAAATGTATCATGGGCATGGATTCATCTATCACTGTCTAGCACTCAATCTTCAGTATCATGACATAAGGACTCCTCCCAAATGGGAAGAATCATTCCTATAACACTCGACATCGAAACGATATACAAGTACCGAATCAGAAACTGGAATCAAGCAGGATAAAGAAATAAGAATAAAGAATAGAAAAAATAAAAGATATTAAATTAGAAGTGGGCGAAGCATTGGTTTCATTCGATGTGAGTTCTTTATTTCCAAGTGTCCCAATACCTCAAGCTCTAGAGTCTAGAGTATTTGAAAGATCTTCTCAAATCGAATAACTTGGCAAATGACACTGAAGAACATATTCAACTCACAAAGCTTCGTATGGATCAAAATTGTTTTCGATTATAATTGCACGAGTGCATAAAAATTACCGATAATTTTGCAAGAAAGCGTGATATCAAAAAATTGCAAGTTTATTTTCATATTTTGGCGAAGTGGAAATATGGAAATAACCGGATGCAAAATTATCTGGTCATTTTTATGCACGAATATAATTCATTGGAATATTTCATGAATAAAGAAATTCTCAAGGAAATGTTATTTTTTGTTCATTTATACTCTCCTCTATAGATTGTATGGAGTACTCACCTAAACGCGAAATGTTTTTTCTTTTTTGAAGTCTATTTGACATTTATTTGTGTTGTTTACCGACGTCTAACGATACGGTTTCAAATGTGTTGTTATGGTGACTTGATACAATGCAATTACCGCTGTAAGTTTTCGATAATTGCATTGCTCTAATGGGACATTTTATTTATGAGGGAAATATTCAATATAATGGCTCATATCATGCACAGCACGAAGGGACAGCCATGGATAAACCATTGTCTCCATTTCTGACGAACATGTTCATGGGTAGGTTTGAGACGGATGCTAGGGAAGAACTCAGGTACTTTCCTAGGGTCTGGATCAGATATGTTGACGACATAATCGCTGTGGTGGATACAAGGATTACCGAAATTGAAAACGTCCTTTCAACACTAAACAGCAGATGTGAAAGTATAAAATTCACGTACGAAGTAGAAAAAGAACGAAAGTTGCCATTTTCAGATGTATTGGTCAGAAGGAACGAAGGAACGAACAGAATGAAATAGAATTTGACATTTACAGGAAAGACACGAACTCATTCTAATACATTCCAAATGACTCGAATCATTGCCCACAACATAAAATGTCGGCATTGCAACTCCTTGTCCACAGGTTAATAACTTTTCCTTCGACAAAAGATAAGTACGACAATGAGAGGAGAGTGATTAGGTAAGTAGCTGAAGTGAACGGTTTCAACCCAAAGATAGTTGATGAGATAATCAGAAAATGTAAATTTAGGTAAACACTTCGTAAATCTTCGACTTTTCCAATCAACTGGTTGCCTACAGAAACAAGTATCTCGATGCTAGGAATTACGATCAGTAATAATCTTTCATAAGCAAACCACGTGAGATCGATCGCTAAAGGAGGAGGAGCTTGGATTTCTATTTTGTGCGAATAAATACTTCACTGCTCGTCAGCTGAGGCATACAAACTTCAAAAATTTAAAGTGAATGTTATTTCGTATCTCCTGTCCCTTGATTCGCTTGGTGTTCTTTGAAGATCACAGGGCTTTTCTTTCTTGTGAATGCATATAAAAAAAATCATCCCAGTATTCACGCCTTGGTTATACAGTGCTTTTCAGATAAATTATTAACTTTTGTAATACTGGTATGTAGGAAAAATCCAAAAACACGTCAATTTATTGAATTTTTTTTTGAAGTAGAATAAATAGCACAGTTAAAAAGATTACTGTTGTTCAACCTATTTATTACAGGCAAATAAGGTGAAAGTAAAAAATAAGTAAACTTTGTGCTATTAAAAGAAAAATTGTTTATCTCATGAACTAACCATTTTAATCTACAAGTATTATACATTTCTGAAATCAGCCCAAAGAGAAGTATCCCAATTTTACATAAAAACTATGAGAAATAATTAAAAAGAAAGGGATGATGCTAGGGGTGAGGGGGTGGCTTTTCCAGTAAGTTTGAATAAGCCATAATACTTGCCCCTTCCAACATAAATTGACGTGTCTTTGGATTTTTCCTACATACCAGTTTTACAAAAGTTATCAAGTTATCAAGTTTAATCTGAAAAGCACTGTATATTCAACATACTGGAAAGGAGTGTTCAGCGGTCCTGATTCGAGAACTCCTTTCATTGTCGAATCACCCAACAGGTCGCACCACTTCGCGATATAAACCCGGCAATAGTCTGAATAAAATTTTCATTATTCATGCCCCTTTCTAGACGGCGCTACAGCTCGCGAGAGCGGCTCTCGCAAAAAAAACTACCCTCTCCAAGGGATGGATCTGCGAGAGTAATTTACAAGCGCAACATCTTCAACTTATTTTAAGTAATGTAAATTCGGCGTGACTACATGTTTTAAGTATATTTGCTCGTACAATTCGTTTACGTGTACTCGGAATCAGAATTTATGGTAATGCGTAACTTCGAGCGCCATTTAATGGCTTTTGTTTCGAAGGTTATTTCGGAGTGGGAGGCTGCATAGGTGATGCGATTAAGAAGACGCAAGAACGTCTATTTCGGGAGACACGGCACAAATTCATTAACGATATTATGTCTTCGAGGGAGGAGTGCATTAGGGTAATGACGAGTGCATGCCTTGTTTCTCTCGGGTTGGAGCAAATGTATGTGGTGGTGGGGTGGCTGAGGGGGTGAATTTTCGGAAATAATTGCACGAGTGCATAAAAATCACCGATAATTTTGCAAGAATGCGTGATATCTAAAAATTTGCTAGAGTTTATTTCCATATTTTGGCGAAAGTGTCCGAGTCGGAAAGACGGGGGCTCTTTTACAAAATATGAAAATAACCGAATGCAATTCGTACAAGATATCACGCCTGAATGCAAAATTATTGGAATATTTCACGAATAAAGAAATTCTCAAGGAAATGTTATTTTTTGTTCATTTATACTCTCTTCTATAGATTGGAGTACTCACCTGAACGCGAAATGTTTTTCTATTTTTGGTGTCTATCTGACATTTATTTGTGTTATCGCAAGGTTTTCGGGCTTGAGGGCCGTGTATTGGAATTTTTAATTCCGGAGCTTTCGGCTACATCTGCGGCAGCCATCTTCAGCGGCGTAGTCGTAGGTCAACTCTCCTGTGCGAAGATGGCTGCCGCAGATGTAGCCGAAAGCTCCGGAATTAAAAATTCCAATACACGGCCCTCAAGCCCGAAAACCTTGCGATATTACAACACCGGCCGTGAAAGCCTACATTCTTTCATTTATTTGTGTTGTTTACTGACGTCTAGCGATACGGTTTCAAATGTGTTGTTATGGTGACTTGATACAATGCAATTACCGCTGTAAGTTTTCGATACAATACAATTACCGCTGTAAGTTTTCGATAATTGCATTGCTCTTATGGGACATTTTATATATGAAGGAAATATTCGAAAATAATACTCAGAATGTCAGTAATAAGTACTGTTTGCTACACATTCTTTTATCAAATCATCTTTCAAACAATTCGTTCAGGCTAGTCTGAAATCCACTAACACAGTAGGTTTCGGCTATCACCTGTCAGAAAACAACTACTCCCCTAGCTAATACCACGAATATTGAATTATATCCTACCGGTGCCAGTGCAGGAATTGTTCGAAAGATGATTTGATTTAACGTATGCCCATCGACTAT
Organism: Zygogramma bicolorata; assembly: GCA_032362365.1. Taxonomy (NCBI): domain Eukaryota; kingdom Metazoa; phylum Arthropoda; class Insecta; order Coleoptera; family Chrysomelidae; genus Zygogramma; species Zygogramma bicolorata. The sequence goes on from JAVJAQ010005172.1 coordinate 4,750,241, forward strand.
GACGAATGTTTTTACATTTCTCTCGCAGGAGAAAGGGGCGAATTCGTTTTTTTTTTGAAAAACCTCGTCCATGGGTAGATGGCGCAATGACTTCGTGTTGTTCGCACCATTTTTGGTCGGGGTTTGATACTATGAAGTTTTTGATTTTCAATCATGGGAAGTCATCGACTTTATGTTGATGATGGCACTGCCTTGTACTGACGAGTGGCCAAATAGCCCGAAACCGGTCTGCAGGTGTATCCGTCCCTATAATTTAAAATCAATTCCTTCATTTGTATCGCCAAAAGCAAATGCAGGATTTTCTTCTGTGAAGAAACCTGCACTGGCACCGGTCGGATACAAGTCAATGCCCTTCGTGGTATTAGCCAGGGAAGTAGTTGTTTTCTGACAGGTGCCAGCCAAAACCTACTGTGTAGGTAGATTTGAGACTGGCCTGAACGAATTAATTGTTCGAAAGATGATTTTATTTAACGCCAGTCTTCAAGTATGCCCATCGACTATGTCAAATGTTTTTGTCATTCTCTTGTGTGGTAATGAATTTTTTTCCTCGTAGTTTTTTGAGTTGTTTCCAACTTCGGTCAACACTGGATAGAACTATTGGTTAATTAGTCATGCCAATCTCACATATTGACGAAACTCACCAATAAATATAATTTCATTGAAAAATTTCAAAAAGGCTAGAAAAAGTAGACAGATTAGTTTCTGAAACGACGCCAAGGGGAAGTATATCCATCTTTCGAAATTATATATCAATGAAATCTTCAAATTCAAATGGTTTTTATATATATTATAAAAATTTAAAACTTTTCTTCTCCAATCTCCAAGGAATAGAAGAATCAAAAAAAGGAATAATTTGAACTCAGTAAGCACTGTTGACATAAAAAAATGAACGTCAAGCTCAGAGGAAGTTTCTGAAAATGGGTTCAGATCAAGTTCCAATTTGTATACAGTTTTTTTCTTCAGTCCCCCTTTTATTTTTTGAACGGGTCAATCTGAAAAATTGTAACTTGGGATAATGAAATTGATGCCTAAATATCATATTTTGGAGTAAAATTGACGGATGAAAAGTTCAAGAATAAATGGAAAGGAAGGTCTTGTGATTCACCTTTTTGAAGCTGCTGATAAATACTTCACAACCCTAGAATAGTTAATATGTTCACCTACTACTAAAGGCGGAACATTCAATAATTGATGCAGAAGATGCTCGAAATGATTGCCTTGAACTTCGTGACATAAGAACAGCTTATTCGATATTTCACGCCGAACATATTTGAATAAGGCAACGTCGATTCTACAACGAGTATTCATTATTCTCAGCCGTAAATTCAATATCGAAGCAGGTTCAATATTCTACACCTTCTGCTTCAAACGGCCCCGTGAAAACAGTTTGAAAGTGTCAAATCTGGCAAGCGAGCTGGCTATTTTATTGGACCTCGACGGCCAATCCAACGACCTGGAAAAGTATTATCCGAATAGTTTCCTACTTGTCTGAACCAATGTGGAGTATACGATATCCTAACAAATTCATTAGCACTCGCTTCAACGATGTCAGTGAATAGAGGGTCAACAGTAGTTTCCAGCATATTAAAATACAGTTTCCCGTTGAATTTTGTTCAACTGACCATTTTGGAGATAGTTTACGTGGTACCTATCTACTTCTAAAACCGAAAACTGAATGATAATAAACTGAACAATGATGTTCATTTTCGTAATGATATTTTTTGTATTTTTTATTATCAAAAAGTAACTTAGCAAACCTTATCGGATTGTTGGGGTTGCCATACGGAATTTCCAGAAATATCGACATTATTTATTCAGATAATCATTGAATGTTCCGCCATTTTGTAAGTGGATGAAGATATTGATTTTATATGCTAGGGCTGTGGAGAATTCGTCAGGAGCTTCAAAAAGATGTGTCACACAACACCCCTTAAAGTTGTTTTCCCAGATGGCGCCCAGTTGCCATCTTGAAATTTTCATCTGTCAAATTCACTTCAAAATATAGTTAGTATTCATCCATCAATATCATTATCCCACGTTTAAATTTTTTGAGTTGAACGGTTCAGAAAATCAAAGGGGGGCATTCAAGAGAAGCTCTATATGAACTCCTTTTTTCCACCTTGAAATATGAACGAGAGATGATAATTTTTCGATAAAATATCATTATTGAAAACAAATTCGCATCGAAGAATATCGAAGTTCGATATCGATTGAAATGTTGTTTTGTACGGCCTTCTCTTTCATATCAAACAGTTCTGTATTCCGGCCTTCGAATGATTATTCAACCAGATAGCTGTTTGCCGTAAACAAACATCAGCTTCAATGAAAGTTGCATCCGACTAATTAAATTCCATTAACATTTTTAATTGACCATGTGGCGTTTTAATGGCGAATACATTCTAATTTGCATTTATTCCAAAAACCATGGCTGATTCTCTGGATTATCGTCGAAACAATTATTGGCCTAGGTTAAATAAACAACTAGATGCAACAACAATAATTGAATTCCGCCATGTGATATTGCACGCAGCTCGTAAAAACATCCCTACGTTCTGTTTTTGTTCGTGATTTCGGAATTTGTATACGTGGATAATTTTTCGTTCGGATTTAATCAGTTATCCTATCGGCTTATGAAGTTACCAATTAATATGATTAGTTAAATCGCTTTTTGCAGTCGGCTCGGCAGTGCTTTATTGAATACGTTTCATGATGCCACTTGCGGCACACAGAATTGATGTGATACGAATGCTATTGGATGGATTAGGCAAGGCTGAGTTAGTGTTAATCAGCCATAGGATAGTTAATCAAGTGCAAAAATTAGCTTTCGCATGTCTCTACTCAGTAGTAGACCAAAACATTTCGATTCACCTAAACCAATGGAATCTGTCAATATGCTCGTGAAAGTTAGTATATTACATACCGAGGTGGGAAGTGATTCATTCCTGTCGTAAGTTCAGTTAGTTAACCGAGACGCAAAGCGTCGAGGTTAGTTATGATGTCGGACAGGACTGAAACTTCCTACCGAGGTTCGTATACTGTTTCATTTACAACCATCATATTTCGATTAAAATTAATAAATCTCTGTTTCGTTCTGAACACATCTAAAATATTACAATTAACGACAAATTACCAAGAACGCGGTTTTCTCAGAATAATCAAGTAGATATAATGTTACCGAGACTACGGGGTATACCTCGGGTTATACAATTGTCACCAATATAAATAAATCTCTGATAAAGTCAATAAATGACAGATAAAGTCTAGAATGGATGAAATGAGGGCGGGAAGCAAAGGTGTATAATGTGACAATTCCCAACCTTCAATGGCCTTAGTTACGACAGCATTACATGTATGGTTGTAAATAAAATAATTTATATTTGTACGACTGTCAAGAAAACTTGACATTTCTGCATCTCTATGGATGCGTAAATATTTCCTTTTTCACCGTAAGGAAAGTCTTTTTTTCACTCACAAAATAAACTTGAAATATCACTTTATGAAGGATTCATTTTCAAGTCAATTATTAATTGATTATTCATCATAAAACAATTTCAATTATTGAAATAATAGTTTTTCAATTTGTTTGGGAGATCAACAATTGGATATTTTGTTGGAAGTCTCAATTTCGTTATTCGAACTATCTTCTTCATATGCTTCTGCTGTGGAGGTAATTTTCCAGCCACCACAGACGTTTTATGGATCTAATGTTGCCCCCTGCATGGCCAAAAGAGTTACAGAGCTGCTCCTGCTGTGTAGCTCTTATAAACGTCTTTTCCAAGCCATTTTGCAATTAATCTGGGATTTCTTGTATTTTATTCATCCCCACATGTTGGTTACTACATTTTCCTCTCGAATATTTGAATAATAATCTATTACTTTTTGTATGAGGCGGCCATAGTGCTTTATACTTGCGGTATATCTCAATAAAGACAGAATTTGAAACAGTAAACGTTCTGGGGCAATAGGTATTTCAACAATAAATATAGATCCAGTATCTCAACAATGGTATCTATAGTTATATGTAATAATTCTTCACGGCGACAAGCACTGCTGATACTCGAAATTAGGACAACCTACGAATAAAAAATATTGAAATTACTACTGATCTTACAGATTTATGTTATAACGTTTGATTTTTTATCGAAATAGCATTTAAGTAAATTTTCAGAAACCTTTTTTCCATGTTTTTTGTCGCATCATTCACAAACTTGGTCATATGTGTTTTCTCATATAGTAACTTGTATTTAGCCGGTAACAGATACTATTGCATTTGCTTCCCCATATATATATATATATATATATATATATATATATATATATATATATATATATATATATAATATGACTATCATAATCAACATCCATACTTTCGAAAATAACTTGAAATTGGACAACTACGAGTGAACACAAAAAATAGTGTTCAGTCGGTGTTAAAGACTAGTCGCAAGTAATTCAAACGAAAATAAATACAGGATAATAAAGCCAGATTTTCATAACTTTTTAATTTACGCATTTTTCAGTACTGGCATTCGATTAGATGTCAGAACTGTCATTTCCTCACTAGCCAAGTAATAAGCAGTAGTAGAGTATATAGTAGTTTTCGCCAAGTTTCTCCCAAAATTTTACAACTATCAGTGAATACACCACGGTTTTTAGGCATCTTTGACGAGAGCTTTCTATTAAAAAGGTATGCAGAGGTCGATAAAAAATATAATATGCACCTGGACAAAAAACATTTTGTTGTCTCGCTTGCTTGATGGCCCTTTTTTTGAATATGCAGATTCACACGGAAGGGAAGCCCTGTAATGTTCAAAGAACACCGCGTGAATCAAGGAACAGGAGATACGAATTAACATTTAATTGAATTTCCTAAGTTTGTTAGCCTCAGGGAAAACCTCTTTTGGCAAGGAGTTCCAAAGCTCAGCTGTTCTATCGGAAAAAGATCCCTGAGCAAGAGAGGTTCGACAGATTTCCAAATTCACAACAAAGGGGTGGGAATTCTGTACTCGTCGAGTCAAGTGTAAATATTGCCAAGGGTGGAACGATTGATAACAATTCGGAAGAGCATCGACCGTGAAAATATCTATAGAGGAGGGACAAGTCTCCGACCCTTCTACGATGTACCAATGAAGTGAGCGAGTCTGTGAGCGAAGAATCACCAACAAGACGAGTTGCTTTTCTCTGAATAGAATCGACTTTTCTTGAGAAGATACATCTCTGGGTTATTGTAGCATTGAATTCCACCAAGTGTATGTTACCCCATTCTATTATATTTACCAAGTCGTCGTTAATTTTACTGACGTGAATGTTTCTTTGAATTGTTGTTTCTCGAGCTGGTATGAGGACTCTGAAAGAGAAACTGGTATGAAGTGTACTGCCGTCCGCAAAACTATGTACTGAACAAGAGGTTCTCTCGAGCAAATCATTGATATGAAGCAGAAACAAAGTGGGCGCCAGAACTGAACCCTGTGGAACACCTACATTCATTGGGAGAATATCTATTTTTTGCAGGCTCGATTATAATAGACAGTTATTTGCCCTCGATGCACAAATAACTATTCATTGCACGAATAATTAAAAAAATTCTTGCTGTGGAAGGTTAACACCAACTGATTAAAATTCAACTGTGCATATGCCAATATGAGTCACTTTCGTTCTGCTTATGCGGTGAAGTTGGAAAATTGTTTCGACGTGAAATCAATTATAATAATTCGCCAACACATCAACTAGTTAGATGTAATAATTCAGGATTTAACACGGATAGACGTTATTTGATATTCGTTCGAAGCGTAACTTCATCTATTTTGTAATAACCGAGTGAATAATTTACTCAAATGTACAACAACAACATTAATGTCGGTTCTCATACACGGAAAACCGTCGCTGAAACGTCGCATTGTATTTCAAAGATGTCAGGTCTGTTATGTTTGTTTGATGATTTCCTATTGATTTTCTTCATTGTGCAGTGTTGAATGAAACTCGTATAAACTATTTACGAAGTAAGTCTCTGATACATCATTGTGGATTAAGTGATGATGTTCACAAAGCACACTATTCGACAGAATACAATGATATGCATATTTACCAATAGATTCGAAAGAGTTTCAGAGTCAGAAACATGAAAAAAGTTTTGAATTGAGCATTCTTGAAATTTTGTTCTCCAAACCGAAAATGCTTCAAATTCGAAGAAGTTGCTCAGAGTGAAGTTAGAAAAGTCAATAAGAATTTCATCGATTCGGACTTACTCAGGCTGTGAAAATTCCGAGAAATTTTTCACTATTTTCATTGATTTTTCTGATATACTCATATCCCAGTATATCAAAGTTGTAACACATTTTCATCATATAGCTAACACACTGAACCTAAAAATCTCAAACCGACCGTCAACCCTAGTTTTAGTTGAAATATCAAAGTAAGGGTGCTCGAGTCGACCCCTGCAAAATTGTAGGTTTGCGTGTTGAATACAAAACAACTTTTGGGAAATATTTGCATTCGATAAAGTTCCGCAATGGTAATGATTGCCAACCATTCACTGTTACCAGAATTTGCATCTTCTGCATCCTTTATATTATTTTGATTTGAATTAGAACAACTCTGATCTAAGTCACCAGACATAATGCTTGAAACAAGACAATACGATCGGTGGAAAGATATAACTTGAACATTTGTAAGATTTTCCAGAAGAAGTGGATTTTATTTCCGAAAGATTAATGAAGTTTTCGTCAAAATTCAATTCTTACAATATTTAGATGGAAGTTATACGAGGAGTTGCTGACTGACAAAACGTATTTCATTAAAAAAAAAACTGTTTCAGAAACGCAGCAACTTTTTGGTGTACTTCATTAGGATGCCGTTCTGTACTTATAGTATAGATTTAAATATTGATATTTCCAATTTCAAGGGATCTTCAAAGCCCTAAAAATTCAAAAAGGAATGACAATTTCAAATTTGAAGAATATCTGAAGGCAAAAACAATTGAAATCAAAATGAACCTGAACAAGGAAAGTTGCTATGAAGCGTATGGTTTTGTCTAGATCTTCTCGATACCAATAGACCTGTCTTGGTCTTGATACAAGAACCAAGACCAATACTCTATTATTCTTCTCAAGACCAAGAACAAGACTTGACTTTCGAGACCAAGAGTATTGGTCGTGGACTCGAAACAGAGAAATTAACCTAAATTTACTCAATATTAAAAAAAATCTGATGGAAAATGTTATGACAATTTATTTCAATTACTCGTTTTTCATATAGTAGGTTTTTAATTTCAATTCACTGAAAGCGAGAATACATTTTTCATATTCAGTATTGCAGTTTTGCAGTTAACAACAAATATGTGTATGTTGTAAGGTCGCAGTGGTCCATACCTCCCACTATTGAAGAAAAAAAATATACGAACATTATTTGGTTTGGATCTCGGTTTGGATTTAAGTTTAAATATTTTATTAACATTCTATACCTATCTTCGACTGTTTTTGTAATAATGACAGGTCAACAATGAGATTTTGCAATTTTCAACAGCCTATTACCGCAGCTTTATATATAAACATATATATTAAAAAATACCACATAGAAGGTAGATTACATATGTATTTATTGGAAAACATAGATACAGGTATAAGTTGCACCCACCAGAATTCGAGAGCAAATGAAAATAAGAAATGATTACCAATATATTTGGTCAGCTATGTGATAGTTTTCCTCTGCTACATAATATAGTAAGTATTGCAATTTCCCGGCATCTTACTGCTCATCATACAATAATCCATGGTAAAATGGCCAATAAAAACCTAATTAACATTCCGACCCTTCCTAACTTTTTTTTTCTGTCCTGTCGCCCTGTGCGCTGTGTGGGTCTAATTACATCTTTATTTAAAATTTCTTAAAAATTATATTGATATGGTGAAATGAGAAATTTATTTCATTTACTTCACCCGTACAAATTGACAATTGTCAAAGACTGAGAAATGCAAAATACCTGTTATATGCAAATAAACTGTTGGACAAGTGAATTGAATAATTCAAATTTCTAGACGCGTTTTGATCCATGACCAAAGACTATCGAGACCAAGACTACATTTATTTTTCGAGACCAAGATTGATCAGTCTTGGTCTTAGTCTCGCAAAGCCCTCGTTTTGTCTAGTAATATGATGAAGTCGATAAGCGCTTTAGCAAGTATTGGACATTTTTTAGCTGAATATTTCCCTCATATATAAAATGTCCCATGAGAGCAATGCAATTATCGAAATCTCACAGCGGTAATTGCATTGTATCAAGTCACCATAACAACACATTTGAAACCGTATCGCTAGACGTCAGTAAACAACACAAATAAATGTCAGATGGACTTCAAAAATAGAAAAACATTTCGAGCTTTGGTGAGTACTCCATACAATCTATAGAGGAAAGTATAAATGAACAAAAAATAACATTTCCTTGAGAATTTCTTTATTCGTGAAATATTCCAATGAATTGCATTCGTGCATAAAAATGACCAGATAATTATGCATTCAAGCGTGATCTTATACAAATTGCATTCGGTTATTTTCATATTTCGTAAAAGAGCCCTCATCCTTCGGACTCTGGCACTTTCGCCAAAATATGAAAATAAACTCTTGTAATTTTTAGATATCACGCTTTCTTGCAAAATTATCTGTAATTTTATGCACTCGTGCAATTATAACTGATAATTCACTCATTGATTACCAGGTGAATAGTGTTACAATAATTCCTTGGGTTCTTTATTAAAACTCCAAACAACACTGAACTACTTTTATTACAACTCTTTGTCACAACACACAATACAATACAATCACTTAAAGTGCTTCGCTAACTTTCCAACGCTCGGTACTAACTCTCTGTAATAAAAATTCTGCCGCAGCAACGAATCTCTTTTGTATATATACTTGCTCACACCTATGGAGAATCTTTCAGTCAAATCCCGACGATCAAATATTCCACGCGTAACGAGATTTCGCTGGTGAACGATCTTCCCGCGACCCCTCATATAATTTTGCGTTTATGAGCAACAGGGCCGGCGCTGGGAACTTTCATAACGATATTATACTATGCTTGAATGAATGCAATTCGATACTCGATCTATCCCTAAACCATACCAATCTTGAATTGGTGTCATCACCCTGTCCACAATTGATTCACTTCAACAAAATACATGCAAACATTTTTATTATAATGTTTCGGTTATTCAGCAACTTTTCCAATTTTTAGTTTCACAATGCAATGAATATTTCATTGTTTCGAATTTCCACCGCCTCTTTCTCCATTCTATTATTTCGCAGCTTTGCTGTTCTGTTGTGAATTCTTTCCTGCGCTGGAGAATTCATTAAATTCAATGTTATGTGTCGCTTAAGAGAAGCGAACTTATAAACTTTTGCACAGCATAATGAAAAATTGAGAAGTCGTATAAAACCTTTACAACGTCTGGCAGCTTACAATTTAATAAGACAGAAGTATCCGGTGATAAAAGTGGAAAGTATTATTGAGGATAATTTCGATTTCCTCATTATGAGTGTTCCGTTTTTATGGTCTCTCAGCAGAGTTCATTTCATCGCTTTATTTTCTCATGGTTTTTCATCCGCCAAGAGTCTGTTTGTCGGTAGTGACAACAGGGGCACAAGAGAGTATGAGGTTCATTCAAACATGTAACATTTCTGTGAATATTTTCCTCATATATAAAATGTTCCATAAGAGCAATGCAATTATCGAAAACTTACAGCGGTAGTTGCATTGTATCAAGTCACCATAACAACATATTTGAAATCGTATCGCTAGACGTCAGTAAACAACACAAATAAATGTCAGATAGACTTCAAAAATAGAAAAACATTTCGCGTTCAGGTGAGTACTCCATACAATCTATAGATGAAAGTATAAATGAGAAAAAGTAACATTTGCCTGAGAATTTCTTTATTCGTGAAATATTCCAATGAATTACATTCGTGCATTAAAATGACCAGATAATTTTGCATTCAAGCGTGATATCTTATACAAATTGCATTCGGTTATTTTCATATTTTGTAAAAGAGCCCTCGTCCTTCGGACGGCACTTTCGCTGAAATGTGAAAATAAACTCTTGCAATTTTTAGATATCACGCTTTCCTGCAAAATTATCGGTAATTTTTATGCACTCGTGCAATTATAACCGAAAATTTCACACAAAAACTTCTCGATCAAGGGATTGCGTATTCTGTTTGGCGTTACCATGGCAACTCAGGTATTTTACCGTTTTTTTCCCTGTAATCTACAGCAAATTATAGTAGAAATTTCTTGACATAAGTAAAGAATATTTTGTTTGACATAACATGTCATTAAGACTGGTACTGGTCACGTTAAGTTCGTCTCCTGTTCAATCGATGAAACAAGTGCTTTGAAGTTAGTCAAAAACTGTGACTTAGTGTAAAGTTGTTGTATAAGAGTTGACTGAACATATTCAAAAATCATCCTGTGCAAAACAATAACGTGGAGAGCAGTAAAGAGAAAGCAATCAAAACAACCCATATGTGATACGTGAGTAGTGATCATTATTCCGTAAAACTTAATTTTTGAGAGGGGGTGTTGGAATTCTCGCCAGCTGTTATCTGCAAAACTCGTATCTGAAAAAGTCAGCGTATGCATACTAGCAATATTTAGTTAGTACACATCTACGCATTGTAGGAAGAGGTACATCGGTCGAATATATTCTTGGCCATTCCTACACGTAAAGCAGCAGCTCCAAGAACTGAACAATGAGTTTTTCTCTTGAAAATCTTTACAAACTGATCGAGAACAGCACAAACGAAATTAAAAAGGAAATACATGATTTTCGAATTGAATTTTCAGAAGAAATTGCTGAGTTGAAACAGAAAAATAGTGAACTTGCAGAGGAAAACAATATTCTTCAAAATAAACTATCCTCTCTCGAACAAAAGTTGAAAAAATACAACTTCATCATCTACGGAATACCTGAAAGCGAAAGAGAGCTAGCAAACGACATTCTGGAATTTATCAATCAAAAAATTGATGTGAAGTGTACTGAGACTGATTTTAGAGATATATATAGGATTGGAAAAAACGCTGAAGGAAAAATAAGACCAGTTGTATGTGAAGCTCAAACATATAAACTGAAACAAAACATTATTGCGAATTCAAAAAAACTGTTTCTTGAATTGAAAGAAGCGAAAATTTTTGTCGGCCAAGACTACACTCAAGAGGAATATAGTAAGAGAAAATTTCTGAACGAGTGCCGTAAAGAAGCTGTTTCTAAATACCACCGAACGTATATAAAAAATAACTCGCTTGTAGTAGATGACATTAGTTTTTCTTATGCGGATTTGAAAAAAGATAAAACTATCTACGAGAAGAGGATTGCAGGCAATCATCAACAGAACAAGGCGGAACTTCATAAAACCCAATTGAAGCGAAAACAGGAGGAGGATCTGAAAAAAGAAGAAACATTAAAAAATCTGAAAATTGGCTTGCGTTCTCAGAGAAAAGTTGAATAGTCCCTATTGATTTACATTATCACTTAATTGAAAATTGAATTCAGGAGTTTACACAAAAATTTCGACGTAATGCAAGTTATGCTTCAAGCTTTTAAAACAAATTTCGATATTTTTATATTAACTGAGTCTTGGAAAATTCATAACACAGACATGTTCAATATAAATGGCTATGAAATGTTTTACTCGGGGGGAAACCTGAATAGAGCGGATGGGGTTGTGGTTTACACTAAAACTGATCTAGCAGCTACTTTTGATATAATACATTTAGGAAACATCAAAGCCATAATACTTTACTTCACAATAGAAGGTCAATCATTTGAAATTACTTCAGTTTATAGGCCCCCTTCAACATGTCCCGCGGCATTCAATACTGCACTAGAAACTTATCTCGCAAGTAATAAACAACCAGCGGATATGAAATTGATTATTGGAGATTTAAATATTGATATTTTAAAAGAGACAGAAATTAGTAATGAATACCTCAATATAATGAATATCAACGGTTATAATTCCCTTATAAATAAAGAAACCCGAGTACAGGGTGATAGTAAATCCTGTATTGACCATATCTTCATAAAAACAACAAAGAGTTATGATAGAATTCATCCAGTGGTAATGAGATCATGCCTTTCCGACCACTACTCCCAAATTCTCCACATTGATCTCCAATCTGAAACAAAAGAAAACCAGAATAATAAATATCTTAAAACTTATATTAATTTTGATACACTTAAAAGTAAATTGAACTCAGAAAGTTGGGAAGAACTCTACTCTGAAATTGATGTGGAGGATGTTTTTGAAATATTTACAGTGAAGTTACAACAATATATAGAGTCGAGTAGTAAGCATGTCAAAATCAAAAGGGAATCAGTGAAAAGGAGGCCTTGGATAACAGATGGACTGGTCAAATCGGTAAATAGGAAAAACGATCTTTATAAAAAACTACGTAGTGATAAAAATAATATTACTAAATTGAATGAATTCAAGCAATACAGAAATACTTTGAGTGACCTTATTGAGAAGTCAAAAACTGAGTATTTTAAAAGAGAAATAGCCAAAAATCAGAACTCCCCGAAACACATGTGGCAGTGTGTAAGAAAAATTCAAAATTCTTACTGCTCCGAGAAAATTAAAGCACTCGAAAAGAATGGAATTGTTATTGAGGATGAAAGTAATATTGCCGAAACATTCAATGACCATTTCACGGATATTGGAGCATATCTGGCACAAAAAATCAATAGAATATAACACTCGCAGAATACAAAACTCTATTTACCTAGCAGAAGTAGAAGAACTGGAAGTACTTGAAGTAATTAATGGACTGAAATCTAACAAGGCACCGGGTTTAGATAAAATTAATGCAGATACAATCAAACAATGTTCCAAAGAATTGTTGAAACCCATTACATATATGGTCAACAAAGTAATAGAAGTGGGTATTTTTCCGAGGCTTTGTAAGATTGCAGTTATTAAACCTCTTTTCAAGTCCGGAAACAGGTCAATGGTGACAAACTACAGGCCTATATCATTACTGTCAACAATGAGCAAGATTTTAGAAAAACTTATCAAGGCCAGGATAGTAACTTTTTTGAATAAATATCAAGTCCTTTCGAAAAGTCAATATGGGTTTATAGAAGGGAGATCCACGCAGGATGCTATTGCTGATTTGACTGCAAAAATTTACGCTGCAATGGATAACAAAGAACCAGCAATTTGCATCTTCGTGGATCTCGCAAAAGCGTTCGACACCGTCAGTCACCCAGATTTACTTGAAACGCTGGAAAATTGTGGATTCAGGGGAAGAGCCTATAAACTTTTGTCTTCTTATTTGGAAGGCAGAAAACAATGTGTCAGAATCAACAATAAATTGAGTAAAGAGAGAGAGGTTCGATTTGGAGTTCCCCAAGGGACAGTGTTGGGCCCAATATTATTTTTACTCTACATAAATGCTATTTTTGACTTACCTGTCGAGGGAGAAATAAGTAGTTTCGCGGATGATACGGTAATATTCTTCAAAGATAACTCGTGGTCCAATCTGAAAGAAAAGATTACTAGGTCACTACCGGTTATATTAGATTTTTTTAGTTGTAAACTACTTACGATAAATCTAGATAAAACGGTTTACGTTCCCTTCACTAGCTATAATTCGAACTTACCAGGCTATACATCAATCAATATCCATTATAATGATCAAACTCTTCAGATAACCACTAGTAACACGGTTAAATTTTTAGGGATCCATCTGGACAGCAATTTGAAATGGAATATACACTTAAATAATCTCATTAAAAAACTGAGGTACTATTTATACAAATTCAAATACATGAAAAAAATTTTCGGGATGAAACATTTGAGGATGATGTATTTTGCGTTGATACAAACTCAACTGCTCTATGGGATTATAGCATGGGGTGGTGTTACGAATGCCTATCTTAAAAATCTAGAAACTACGCAGAAATGGATTTTGAAAATCATGTTGGGGAAAAATTATAGGTACCCTAGTAATGATTTATATAAAGAAGCCGAAGTCTTAGACATCAGGCAAATTTATGCTTTAACGCTGGTTATGTATCAACGCAAAAATATATCGAATTCAAAACCTATCGACCACAGCTACCACACCAGAAATAAAGAGTCTATTATTGTACCACGTATGTGTAAAACTATAGGGCAAAGAAGTTTAATATACCTTTCACCGAAAATTTACAGTGAAATTCCTGGTTTCCTTAAAGAAATTAATTCTATTACAATGTTTAAGTGCAAAGTTAAAAAGTGGCTTCTGCAGGAACCCCGAGAAAAAATTCATAGATTTATTGACATGAAAAACAATTGATGTAAAAAGATTTGCATTATATATTCTCAATACCAAGCACCCTCCTCGATCACCATCACCCATGTATAGTTTTTATAGTCGTTTTTTCTGTATGTGCCAGTATTTGTATATTTTCATAGGAGTATCTACGGAGTATTTGTGATTTTATTCTCATATAGAAATTTTGTTAAGCTTGTGATAATTTTTTTTTTTTTATTGAAGTAGCCCTTGAAACCCACGCACAGGTTTTCCTTTGTGGGTCTCTTGAATTTATTTACAGAGGCAATCTATATGTAAGGTGTAAATGTTCCATTTTGTTATGTTAACTATATTTATTCTTATTTATATTTATAATATATATTATTATATTATATGTCACTTACCCGCTGTGAGCAGAAGTTAACAAAATTCAACGTTCAAATTCGGCACTAGAGCAATTTAGCTGACTTATGAAAATACAATATCAATCCACAACTTTATTAACGAGCCACTGACACTTCACCAGCACTATTTTATCATGTTTAAAAAAAGGATATGATGTATTCCTTGTTGCTTTCAGTACGAATCTTGTGAGGCTTTGTTGTGTTATTGGATTACTCGCCTTTCAGGGTATATTCCGGTGATACTCATTCCACTTAATGTTTTTTTTCTTATTTATTTATACTTTACACATCCGTGTAGATATTTCCAAGGGGGAAACGATTAATAACAATTCGGAAGAGCATCGGCCGTGAAAGTATCTGTAGAAGAGAGACAAGTCTCCGACCCTTCTACGATGTTCCAATGAATTGAGCCAGTCTGTGAGCGAAGAATCACCAACAAGACGAATTTCCTCTCTCTGAATAGAATCGGGAAACCCCAATGAATGTTTTGGTGCCGAACCCCACACATGAGAACTGTATTCCACGACAGGTCGTATCTGAGCTGTGTAGATCATAAGAAGCTGACGAGAAGTGAAGTATTTCTTTGCACGAAAGAGAATGCCAAGTTTCTGGAAAGCACTTTCAGCGATCGATCTCACATGGTTTTCCTATGAGAGATTATCACTGATCGTAATTCCTTGCATCGAGATACTTGATTTTGTAGGAATAGTTACTCCTGACATTTGAATATTAGATGATGATAGATTGGCTTTCCTTGAGGGGAGGCATGCCTGGGTTTTCTCAGCATTAAATTCCACCAAGTTCATGCTATCCCATTCTATTATTTTTACCATGTCGTCGGTAATTTCATGTTTTATGTGAACGTTTCTCTGGAAATTTGGTTTCTCAAGCTGGTATGGGGATTCTGGAAGAGAAACTGGTATGAAGAGTACTGTCGTCCGCAAAACTATGTATTGAACAAGATGTTTTCTCAAGCAAATCATTGATATGAAGCAGAAACTGGGGAGGCAAACCATAAGACGGCAGTTTAGAAAGGAGACCCCGATGCCAATCTCGATCAAACGCTTCTGAAATATCGAGTGCAACAGATATCGTTTCTCCGAATTTCTCGATCGAATGCTGCCAAATATGAGAAACATAAGCCAATAAGTCACTGGTTGATCTTTGATGCCGAAATCCGTATTGTCGATCATTAATTATTTCTGATTTCTCTAGATCGAAATCTAGATATTTGATGAACTTCATGTTGGTGTAACAATTGAACATTTTTCACTTTTTTTTGTCAACTCGAGTTGATCTGTCGAACTGTGAGGTGATATATTTCGTGCTCCTTTGCACAATCAAATCTTCCATAATGAGCTATTCATCATGAAAATCCAATCACGAATCGTGAATTCAAAAACATATTTCCCGATACCGCGGTCCGCTACATCTCTACCCTATTCACGGAATATGTTTATGCTGACTCGGAACTGACGTTGAAAGGCAATTTAAAAACATCAATCGTTCCCGCAAAAAGAGATATTTCCAAAGATTTCTTCCCAATCAATTAGGCCACTGAAAGCACTTCTTTCGAAAATTCCTCCTTCGCAACGAATAGCTTTTTCCGATTGAATCTGAATTCCAATTTGGATACAGAAGGTGCTTCCACGACTTTCATATTCGATAATGTCGCAGACCGAAGCAATGAATGTTTTTACGTATCGGCTTTCGCAGCTTGACATTGAGAAGAAAGAAACGGGAAAATCGTCTCGATAGGAAAAGGCGGTAATATGTTACGAGGTGGGAAATGCCTTATTTATTTCGACAGAAATCATTCATTTCGAGGTCGCGGTAAACAATTTCTCGAAAGAGGAATGTAACTTTAGTCGAGGTCTGTGTATTCTTTTATTGAAAATCTTTCAAAAATGAGCTAATTTCTAACCTTTCGGGTTGCAAAGTGACGAATCGGCTCGTTTTATGATTTTATTTACAACCTTTATGTAATGCTGTCATAACTAACGTCATTGAAGGTTGGGAAGTGTCACATAAAAAAAACCTCTACTTCCTGCCCTCATTTCATCTATTCTAGACTTTATCTGATATTTCTTTATATTGGTGAAAATTGTATACCCCGTAGTCACGGTAAAAATATATCTACTTGATTATTCTGAGAAAACCGCGTTCTTGGTAATTCGTCGTTATATGTAATAATTTAGATATGTTCAGAACGAAACAGATTTATTAATTTCAACCGAATTATGATGGTTGTAAGTAAAATAGTATACAAATCTCGGTAGGAAGTTTCATTCTTGTCTCGTGATCATAGCTAACCTCTATGCTTTGCGTCTCGGTTAACTAACTGATCTCACGACAGGAATGAATCACTTCTCACCTCGGTGTGAAATATACTATTCTCCATTCATCGGCAGGAGAATTTGAATTGATGACGAAAGACATGCGTCCCATCTCTGTACGTTACGTGATTGTCGAGTTATACATTATTGAAATTCAAAAATCGTAGGACCATGACGTCACGGTCCTACGACTCCAGTAGCCAATAGAAAATAGTTATTTGTGCGATGTTGCCGTTTTAGTGATAATACTAACTTCAATATGGTTTGATGCTGAATGTTCATCGTGATCATCAATTTTTCTGAAGACGAAAAATCAAACCAAACTAAATTCGAAATTAATAGAATAGAATCGGTGAGTAATTCACTTACAGGGGTTTATATTATGAATAAATATTCCGATATGTTCGTGAACTAGGTTGAACTGAACTGAATTTTTCACTGCTAAATAACTAATGCAGAACATACTTCCGACAAAACCCTGAGCTGTATACAAATATAGGATACTAACGTAAAAATGACCTTCACAACAATATACTTGTCTCCTGCCAGTATATTCTAGAAATAATCTTGTTACATATTTAAAAATAAAAAAGGCATTAGCACTCATAGTGATTATCACAGCTAGGTATTCAACAAGATTCAACCACCATCTTAAAAGACCTCGAAATAATTTGAATGTAACTCTTAAGGGACCCATTTCCAATGGTGCGAGGATTCACAATAAGCTCCCGGTGTTAATTGTGATGGAAACTACTTGCTTCGAATTCAATTCATTTTTTGTTGTATGAGAAGAAACCGGTGTATAAAGATTTTGATACAACGACATAAGGAATGATTTTATGTTCCTTCTGGCGCGATTTTCATTTCATAAGAAATTTTCAATTATCAACCTTGTACTTGTACAATGAGAGGTGTGACGCCATCTCTTGGTATCGTCGGCAAGCATTATCATATTCAATGCGTAAGCTTCATATCTCTTCTAGATTATAGAGGGCATACATCGTTGTTTGACATTTCAAATTTGTAAAATTTTCACCTATTCTCCGTTCCTTCTTATGTAAATGAAATACTGATCAATTAAATTGTTCTTCCTTCTATTTGTTCAAAAAATGATCTCTCCAAATACAACTCGTTCTTCAAATTTAATAAGATAAATTTTCATTTTCGAAACACTCAAACTTTTTTATTTCGAGGCAAAAGCATTCAAACAAACCGAATTAGATCATCAATCGGTTTGTTTTCATACTTTTGCCAAATAAAAAAGTTTCTGTGGAAAAATGCAATTTATCGATTAAATTTGAAGCACTCGTGGTATTAACTTTGAAAAATAATTCGAATATCATCAAGCCTTTTTTTTTATGTTACACAAATGTAAACGATTGAAGAGACATAGCAATAAATAACAAAATTAAATCAAAAAAGGTTGTAGTTTCATAAGCTCAATGCGAAAAAAATACAAAAACTGCAAAAATTCCGTGGCGCATATCATATTTTTGGTCGAAAATATTGGTTAAAATACGTTTTGGGACGCCACTGGACATAATGATTTCTATCTAATTATAGCCAAATCAGCACCCTGATACCCTTGATTCCACCGTCGAATTTTAGGAAAATCTGCTGAAGTATTCAGATATTCTGGAGAAAACGATTTATTTCTTTACAAATGTTGACACCCTATGTCTTGAAAACTAAGCATTCACGAACCTATATTCATTCGAACCTTCTGTCTTAGAATTACTCAAAGAATCACCCGTTCGAGTTTAGCCACTTACTCAAATAACACCCTGTACATTATTATAGTTCAAATCACAGTAGTACTAAACCGCTGCTCGTAGTCATTCACGTCATGACAGAAGGGGGTGCTGCTCCGCCATGATTCCAGAGAATGTAAAAAGCTGTCGACAGTCACTATCTACGCCGCGATAAAAGAATATATTCAAACTTTATGGATCCAGAAAGCACCGACTTTAATTCGAATTCAGCTGACTGTGCCATCACATCTCCATCTCGCAATGACTGAATGAAATAAAATATAAGTTTATATTCTCGTAACAACTGCGACATATCACGCGACGTTTCCAGAATTCCTAAAGTAAAATCCCATTGTTACGACTTTTTTCCATTGACTGTTTCATTCGTTGGATAGCGTTATTCGCAAAAACTCCGACCGGAGTCAATGTAACGTGATCCGGAGGGGAGAGATATTTCTTATTGTTGATATACCTAGCAAGAGTGGCTCCTAGAATCATTACTTCGAGATTGCGTATGGAAAATGTTTGAAATTGATGTGGGTGACGATGTTTCCTGTTTACTTCAGTCTATGACGGTGAAAAAAGTGTAAACTGTGTATTCATCCCATACAGCACCGATTCGTATGAAAATTTGGATATAGGTTCTACTTACCCTCTATTCCGAAATCTACCCCGTGCCGAGTGTTGCTTTCTCCCTGGGGGTGGATGCCACCCCTTCTTGGGGGTGAAAATTTTTTTATTGGAAATAAGTGCGGAAATCAATAGATCGACTAATTCTGAGCACTTTTCGTTCAATGGAGTTTTTTCTGAAAAGGAATACTTTTCGACTTATTCGCGAGTGAAATTGTCGGTTTTCAGTCAAAAAAAAAACACATTTCTAGATCCTTTTTCGCGAATAACTGGATAATAATGCATCTAATCGAAAAACCTGCAGAGAGCAAAATTATAGCTTTTGAAAAAACAAAGGTAATTATTTATTTGTGATGTATGCAAACCCACTAAAAACTGAATAATTGCTTGTTGAAAGTTGATTGGTATTTTCAAACGCCAAAATGGAAAGTTTCTACGTACAATAACCAAAAACTAATGCATTTTCGGGAAAAACTAATTGGACCTTTTCTGAAGTCCTTCAAAAATCCATTATTTTTGTCATTTATAAAAGTCTCTCTTGTGGTTTCGGTAGTGTAGTGGTTAGCATATCTGCCTGTCAAGCGGAAGGCCGGGGTTCGAATCCTCGCCGGGCCACCGTGCTGGGTAATCGCACGTTAAAAGGTAAGGCCTCGTTGATCCATTGCTCGCACAAGTTTCGACTTCTGAGGGTTGGCGTTCGTCAGCTGGTTAACGAAAACGAACAATTTTAGAACAACAATCAAAACTGACCGAGGTATGAAGGAAATAATGTTGAATCCTATTTTTTCGTTGAAAAAAAATTGTGAATAACTCATCCTCTCTTCTCCCCCCTTTGAAAAAAATTGTTGTTACTCCATTATTCACTTCATTCATGTTCTTTCAATGAGTTCTCATTTTTTCATCAATTGAAAGTACATAGTTTTGGAAAAATTGAGATTGAAGAGAAAAAATCATATACGTAATTCAGCGAAAAATCACAATTTCTTCGAAATAACTCGAGAAGGATTGATCACATGCAAAATTTTCTAGGATACAAAATTGAAGACTATTCTTCTCTGAAAGTTTCGGTCTTTCATTTTTTTCTGCAGGATGAAAATAGAGTAAGATATGGCCAGTTAAATATTGTGAGGGTTCGCGTAAAGTACCTTTTTTGAGCCTTTTCAGCAAAAACCTTTTCAAAAATATAATCTGAAACAAAAAATAATGTAAATGAGCTTATAGCTCTTGAAAAAAGCTACAAAATACTTTTTTGGTGGATTTGATTGCTTGAAGACTAAGCGAGTTATGGAAAAAAAAACAAAAACAATTTTTGTAGAAATTAGAGTATGTACATTAGTATATTGAAGAATACACATAGTAACTATATTAAAGGCCTAGTGGAACTATTTGTATATTTTATATGTATATATACATATAGTTCCACTAGGCAACGATTTTTTCCAAAGGGCGGGGGAAAGCAAGGATGAGTTATTCACAATTTTTTTTTCAAGGAAAAAATTGGATTGAACATTATTTCCTTCATATCTCGGTCAGTTTTGATGCTAGAAACTTTTATAAATAACAAAAATAAAGTATTTTTGAAGGACTTCAGAAAAGGTTCAATTAGTTTTTCCTGAAAAATGCATTGGTTTTTGGTTATTGTACGTAGAAACTTTCTATTTTGGCGTTTGAAAATACCAATCAACTTTCAACAAGCAATTATTCAGTTTTTAGTGGGTTTGCATACATCCCAAATAAACAATCGCCTTTGTTTTTTCAAAAGCTATAATTTTGCTCTCCGCAGGTTTTTCGATTAGATGCATTATTTTCCAGTTATTCGCGAAAAAGGATCTAAAAATGTGTTTTTTTTTACTGAAAACCGACAATTTTCCTCGCGAATAAGTCGAAAAGTATTGCTTTTCAGAAAAAACTTCAATGAACAAAAAGTGCTTAGAATTAGTCAATCTATTGATTTCCGCAATTATTTCCAATAAAAAAATTTTCAGCCCCAAGAAGGGGTGGCATCCACCCCCAGGTAGAAAGCAACCCTCGGCACAGGGTAGATTCTGAAAAAGAGTGTATGTAGATCCTGAATACAAATTTTCATGCGAATCGGTGCTGTATGGGATAAATACACGGGAAAATGGTTATAGACTGGACTAGTTCAGTGGTATTGGTTCGAATTTCCATTGTTCTATAGATAATTAGGACTATGCATTGAATTCAAATTTGTCTCGAATAAATTTTTCTCGAATTTTTACAATAGTTTCATTTTAATGACCAGAATATTTATTTATGATATAAGTGCTAAAAGTGATATTTTATTTTGTAAGAAGGGAAGTTTGGGACACGACACCGAAGACGGAGTGTTCCATCCCTTCAAACAAAATAAAAAATCACTTTTGGCTGCTAAATCATACACTGTTTTTTCTACAAACACTATTAAAAGTCCAAATTAACGCATACCTATTTTACATTAATTAATTGATAAATAGCCTCGAGATTATCAGTTTTGAATCCAATTTCATCTAATATATTCATGAAACAAGTTGCCAAGGTAATCGAAAACAAGATTTGTTGATTTGTCTTCGTTGACAACTAACGTCAATAAATAAAATAAGAATAATTCTTTCTCGTTTTTTCGTTCCTCGATGGAAAGTGATCCAGAAAATGAATTTCTACCGCCGGAAATTGAAGAAAGCTGATGATAAAGCTGCTTTCGAATTATTGCCTAGTAAATCAAAGCGACAGTACGAGTTTTCATACAATCAATTCTTGGGAAAGTGCTTCTCGCATACTTTGATGAAAAGTCCAACATATGGAAATCGTCAACGCTTTGGTCAAATTACTCCATGTTGAAGTACATGATGTAATCATGACATAAGCAGATATTACAAGCTTGTGGCTTTTTTGAAACGGCCATGAAGTTTCTTATCATAAGGGTAGTTTCACTAATTGTACGTATAATTGAATATACAATTCAATTTGAATTCTGTTTTTATATTTTCTCTACAAATAAATCACTTTTAGCACTTGTGCTAAAAATGATTTACTTTCAACACCAGTGTCATAAAATGGCATTTTAGACACTGACAGCATGCGTCATCTTTCATTTTAATTATACTTCTACTGACGTTTGTAGCCAAAGTATTTTTTTTATCGAGTTCAACCTTACATTTTTTATTCATATTTATATATCCTAGCTTTGTTTTGGAGAGTTGAAGATTGAGATTGAAAATGAAATATCATTCTTTCCTAAGAAAGTCCACCAGAATCGCATCTACAGTTTCAATTTTGACTCGCTCACATTCTACGAACAGATAAACAACCGTGAAAAACAAATTATTTGGAGAAAAATTTAGTTATGATCATATAATCCGTCATAACCTGTACATTAGAGACACATATTCCACAATTGAAGGAAGAGAGTTAAAAGTTGGCCAACTCTTACTTGTTGCTTGTTAATTGATAGTTGATAATCTACATCTACAGTAAATTGGGCAGGTCAACTCATCATTGATAATTGTTACTTGCTACTCGTTAATTATTCCTTGATAATTTAAGCTGCATAGATCCACAAGGAAATGTCACGTCGGAGGATACAGAATGATATCATATTTTGAATCAAATTTTGATTATAATTGAGCATGAGATCGAAGGAGTGAAAGCTGCAAGGTAACGATATGTTATATGATATTCCACAACATAGATTGGAATACCCTCGGGTATCCCTAAACATAACCTTCACATAATTTGATTGATATTGCACGAAAATTCCTATTTTATGATATCATATTCAAGAAGTTCACCCAAGCATGAGAAGTTTAGTTATGTTTCGAAAATATCCGATAAATATGAAGTGATTTAATGTTTGTTATAAATCGAAACGGGTTAGGTTAGAATTTTCTACTACTAAAAAGACAATTCAAAACTTACTTCTGACGAATTCACACTGAGCTGTATTTTAATGTAGCACACTCATAATGAAATGATCTTTACAACCTCATAAACAAATGTATTCAGTATATGTGGATGAATTCGAAACCGTAGCACTGATAATTGAATATTCTTCTTCTCACAACGTATCTTAATTTTCTTTGTAGTTTTTCCAGTTGTTTAACTACAATTTGCACAAATTATGGTATAATATTGGAATCTATACAACTCTAGAACCCTTGTTCGTGAGGTCGATAATATATCGGTAAAACATCAAGACCTCTGGAAGCGCGAACAAATGAACACAATATCAACATTAGGAACAGGCAGATTGGTGGTTCTAAAATATCAGAACACAATCCTACTGCTAATGGAGATCACACGGTATAATGAAATGACACTATAATGATGGCATGGGAGAGCAATGGCAGGGAACGAAAATTGAAGGAATCTCCATTTATAATGCTGTCTGTGGGTATTTGTATTTCAACGTGTTCATTTGATAGCTAGCCAACCCTCTTGACAAATTGTCATGTCAATCTCAGATCTTTGACAGATTATCAAGGATGAATATAAAAGAAAGAGAATTTGTGAATAAGTTTTTTTATAAACATCAATTGTTATATTTTTTTAAATGAAAAGAAGTTATTTAAGAAGTTGCTGACTGGAAGGACGGATTTCATTTAGAATAAACACAGCCACTTCTCGTGATAGATCAGGAGTCTACCATTCTACACGAGTATAGATTCGAATATTACTCTTAATAGCTTGTTTCGACGATGCAAGTTTGTCGCTGCAACTCCAGAAAATTGCATGTGTTCATGCAATTTTTTTCTAGTTGCATGAATCTTTTTTGGTGCGATAATTTGCAGCGACTTAGTTAATTCATATATGAGAAATTTGTTGCTGCAAACCACAAATATGTGGTGGCATCATTGTGAAGAATACTTATTTTGATCATTTCAATTATTTTTCGAGAGTTGAGGAATCTAGTAATAAGGTGATTTAATCACAATATCAATTATTAGAAAAGAATAAAATTATATATCATCAGACTTTCATCTGGGTAACATTCAGTGCTATTTGTTAATATTGGCAATGCAAACTGACAGCTAGATGACATATCTCGCAGCGACAAGTCGCCGCGAGAAGTTGCAGCGACAAAATTGCATCGTCGAAACGGGGTGTAATTCTTTCGGACTCTACCTGACCTAACCTGAAACACAAGGAAAGATTCATACTCATAAAACAAGACTTTCAAACAGTATCTGCTTTGTAATTCATTATATTAATGGTCACGCTAACATCTCCCCTCTTCTACCAACAAACGATTTATGTGAGAAAAATATTGTCATTCTTCCTAACCCTGTCACGAACAAACCTCTCGCCATTTTTCCGATCTATATAACGGAAACCTTAGACACATTAACATACAACCGTAATACATTCCACTGAATACACGAAGATGGCTTCAGTTTGACCCGAATAACAACGTTTTTATTTGGTTGGAAATATGTGGATATCGAATAATGGAAAATGTGCCATCCCGTCGGTACTGCACTCCAATGATTACAGTGCAATGTGTTTATTCAAGCTCCGGAACTCCATTATTTCCAATATTTTCATGGGTGAATTTTTTATCGCCTCTTCACGTTTGTTGATATTTCTTTTGAGTAACAACAGATGGACTGTGCCGTATATTGACTCGGTAAACACGAAGGGTTATTTCATGATAAATATAATTTTTCTTCAGCTGTGACAGTAAGAAGTAAGCACTGTCATTCAGTGTCGAGAAAGTCAGGCTTTCCCAAGTAGCACAAACATATTAGACCAATATTGGTTCAATATTACGGAAATATTAACCTTATATTGTAGATATCATATTGGCCACAAAAAAAATGTGAACATTCGGCGGTATTATTAGATCAACATTCGAAAGCAATGTAAGGATATATCGTTTCAACTATATTGGTACAATATTGTTAATGATATATCGACGAAAAAGGAATATTCGTTTGATGTCACTAAATATTTTCTTTTTATAATATTCGGGATTTTACATATCTTTTTTATCCAAGTCAACTTAAAAATTTCACTCATCCACATTAACTAACCGAATACTAACCTGGAAAAAACTCTGGCTGCTGCGGGGCTTGAACTCACGACCTTCAGAAGAGAAATATTATTGTCCACCACTATACACTACGGCACGGAGAGACTTGTTTCTAAGAAGGAGTTGGGTGGTATAGATGTGGTAACTTCAAGTTAGTTATGTTCGAGACAACATTAAAATGTTAGAAACTTAAGTAACAATGAAATATATTCGAAAAAACACTGAAGGATAACTGTCTTCTGTGATGGCGATTTGGAATATCAAACTTGCTGTGCCAAATGTTCTGGACGTAATTTTCTGGTATTGAAATCAACCAAATGACGATATTTCAATTTTTCCAAATTTGTTTGGAATAATTCGTGATGAATATTGCGTTACCGATATTGATATATGTTTGAATACATTGAGTGATCACTTTTAAAATCCCGATACCCCTTTTCAGGCTGTGATTCTAAAGTGTTCATTTGAATATTTTCATCTCACTGTTAAAACAATATTCAAGCAATATCAGAATTCGCATATCTATATTGCAGAATCATGCCGATATGCCACCTAATGTGATAATACAATATTTTAATCTACGCTCCCAAACAATATCGAATATACATTAGATATCGATGTTGAAAGTTGAGTATATACAAAATATGCAGACAATATTGAAATATCTATGTTGTTAAACTGATATTACTCATCTTCACCTGATATGGTAATTCAGATATTGGTAGGTAATAAGTTACCAAACCCATATATTATCAATATTGAACTTCACAAAATGCAGTTGAAATTTATTGTCAATATTGAGCCAATATTTATAATGAGATATCGTTTTCTAAATATTGATTTATATAAGTTCAACATCAAATTTTCATTCACGATGTATCTATATTGGACCAATCTGAACTCGGTGCTCAGTCAATATGATGTGTTACTTGGGTTATATTGGACAAACGGGGCCCATCTCTCAACAAATGGATAAGGAAGCATGCAAGTAGTTTTTGGTATGGAGGTCGAGATGGAAAGGGGAATTCAACATCTGCACATCTTATTCTGACTGAAATACAGGGGTTCAATTGTGACTATGATGAGGAAGACAGGCCTGACAGTCGATCTGTTCGAATCCACAGAAATCAAAAGAATCAGAACTCGGGTCATTCGCTAGATGATTTAATAGATTCGAATATTGTCCCTAGCTCTCCCTGTTCCATTATGACAAAATATGAGCAATTTAGGATCAGTTCAGCAGGTGAGTCCAAGCGATTTGTTTGATTAGTTTTTTCTAGAAGGGTTAGGGGATGGTAATTGAGATGAAATATGTATTTATATGAAAGCACAGAGCCGGATTGATTTTAGAACCAGACACAATTGAAGCAGATATTGTATTGTAGAACACGAAAAAGGTGTTTTAAACTATGGTTCATGTTATTATAGAGGTTAGCACATTCGCCGGGCCACCGTGCTAAGTAATCGCACGTCAAAAGGTAGGGCCTCGTTGATCCATTGCTCGCACACGTTTCGACTTCTGAGGGTTGACATACGTCAGCAGCAGAACAATTTTAGAACAATCTTGTGAAAATCACAACATAAAAATTATTGTTTTATTCATTTTCATCACGTGAATGAATCTAATGTATTCGAAACTATATTTCCCCACCCTGTACATTTTGGGACAGTGAAATCGATTTTATTCGCAAAGGAATCGACTGCGATCGTTTACTCATGAATAAAAGAGGAACTTGAAAAAGGTGCTACTTCGGGCAATTAGCGAAAGATCCTTCTTGAAGTCAGTAATAATTCCGACTTCTCCAGATGCATTAATAATCGAGGTAGCAGAATCTTTAATGAATAGCTCACAGACGGTTTTTGTACTCTTCGGTTGAAATCTTTGGGAAATGTCTAGTTAATTATTGAAACGGGGAAAAGTTCTCATAGACATAAAGTTCGAGAGATGGTGAATTTTGCATTAATCTGCTACAGAAGTTTAGGTATTCTAGGGCGTCTTGTTTGATTTTCGTTTTCGTAGACTTTACAGTACGTGCCTTCATACCCCTCCTGAGCAAAATAGATAGATATCAGAAAAATTCTCATATATATTGTTCACCGCATCATAAATATTGAGGAATTATTCATCTTCAACAAATCACGAACACAGATAATGCTACATGACCCCAAAATCCTAATAAATACTTTGAATTTTTCAACGACAACTTTGTTATTCAGCAATATCAAGAGAACAACCAGCATAGTATTGCTGGTTGTTCGATTGGTATTGCTCAAAAGTAACAGTTTGAAAAAAATTAACATTTATCAGAAAAAAAATTTTAGGTCTACTATTATTCCTCAAGATCATTTTCTGAAATATTTTCAGCTGAATGCATCGATCTGAGAACGAAATGAATAACAAGAAATTCCAACATAAACATTTGATAATGAGTGCAATTATTGTAGGCTTGGTAACAAGCCTACTCAAATTTCCAGATGGAAGAATATTTCTAGTACAAATCAAAATGACAAAAAAGAAGTAGTTTTGATCAGGGTAGTTAGTACGTAACATGACTAGGCTCGTAGTTTTCAACAATGGGTTTTCATCATTAAAATCTATTATACCTTGAATTGAGACCGCAAAGCGTAAACAAGGTTCATCCTTTTCAATTCAAATGAAATGCTACTATTTATATGAATAAGTTTCGATTGTAAGTTCGAGAGTTTGAATTGAAGGATTGTTATTGTTACGATATGTCCTTGGGTTCGTGACGTTGATTGAAACTCCAAATAACAATTCACTACTTTTATTACAACTCTTTATCACTATACAATACAACCACTCAAACTGCTCCCTAACTATACAACGCTTTGTACTGAAACTCTCTACTAGAAAAAATCTACTTCGACTTCTGCACTTAACAATACCAAAGCGCTCTCCGATAAAAACTCTGTGAAACTCTCCACCTCTCCACTAAGCTGGATTCTGATAAATCGCTTGCGTATATATACTTTCTTACGCCTATGGAGAATCTTCCAGCTAAATCTCGATGATCGAATTTTTTCGGCAAGCCGCGATATCGCAGGTAAACTTCCTTCGGACCCTCATATTATTTTGCGTTTACGAGCGACAGGGACGGCGCTAGGAGATTTCGTAACATTATTATAATTCCGTGACGTTATGTGAATCAGTGAAGTTGGTCTATTTTAACTGGGTATTGTATGGGCGAGTTTTATATAATTCACTTACTCATTTGAGTTGTCCCATTAGACTTAGGATTTAGTTATACCTTCTTGTCTGATCACAGTCTCTGTCATAATAACAATATCAGATTGAACTTGTGTGTGTGTGTTGCTGAACATGCTTAGGTAAGCAAAGTTTCGAGATTCATTCACTATCTATCATATTCGAATATTCGATGACATTATTATTTCAATATTATTTTATGGTAGTAATTGAAAATGAGATAATGACACCTTGATGTTATTTTCATGGCAGAGAGCTTGTCACTTTTCAAACTTATAATTATCACTGCTAGCAGAAAGAGAATTATAGGTGTTTTGGTAACGTAGACCTCATTTTTCCATTTTTTTCTGCATTGAAGGAAATGATTTCAATCCAAATGCTTCAAAAATCTGTACATCGTGGAAAAGGGTGAGATCTTATTTATTTCAACTCAATTTTCTCGGAAGTCGATTAACCCAACAGTATCATAACCTCTCAGTGAGATAATATCAAATGCAGACAATAATTCCCGATGAAATACAAGTCCAACTATCACAAAAACCAAATGTGAACTAGGCCCAAAATGGATGGAAAAAAAAACAGGAGATTTCATTCGAAGTACTCACCAAAACACAGAGCTGTACCTGTCAAATTACAGTTGTCAATTGGTTAATATCAATTGACTCGTGACAACATCGAATATGTAGCCAACAATTCACTAAAAAATGACGTGTGAAATTTTAAATACAAGGAAGCATCAGCTTCTTTCGTTGGTTGAAAAGTATCGATTTCCAAGGGCACAGATGCGTTATATTATATATAAATTCTTGTCCACCCTTCTAGATGAGCGGAATCACCCTCATTAGTTGTGATTCGCCGCCGTGTCCTTTCCCGAGAAACGCACCACACTCGCGTACCTTTTTTTCAGTCCCGACGTGTGTTATCCCAGGAATTCCGTACGTCCTCAGTCCACCCGAATGGGGCACATTCCCGAAACGTTTCTCCATTACAATGGAAAGCCACTTTGTGTAACGTCGTGTCATTCCGTATGCGGATCTCATCTCCGGGTATGTTTTCATTTAATTTTATTCGGCTTAAATATTTGAGCAGCTCTTCGAAATTAATGGGAAAATTAATTTACTTTCTTGTTTTTCATTAGAGTCGAACTTTGTTTTGTGTCGCGGCACGTCAATTCTGAGACGAGGCGACGGGAAAAATTAATATTCAAGAGAAAAAGAAATGGAGCGAGAGAGACGGAGCGGAAGGTCGTCGAGACGGGGGAAGGGTTGCTCATTTGGGTTGCGATGAAGTAATGAATAATGTTATGAGGCTCCTGTTGGGGTGTAGGGTGTAGGTCATTCGGCGGATAGGAATGACTTATTGTGTAGAAAACTCCGGTCATTTCGTTTCGGAAGAACGAAGTCTTCAGATCTGACGCAATCTTTCCCTCTGTTTAGTCCGGTCAAATTAGGCCAGCAAATAAGAGTAAAGGTTCATTAATTAACATCCAGCTGAAGGTGTTCAAGGCAAAATAAAAAACATTTGAACATAACTAATCAGTCCAGCACTTACAAACTGATTACCCATGTGGGTTTTTCACGATTTTCACGTAAACGGTAAGTTTTATCGAAAAGTTACCCCAGACCTCTAAATTATCAAAGGTAATACCTAATAGTCGTTCGAATTTAATCGATAAATTTTCATTTTCCACAAACCCTTTTTTATTTGGCAAAAGTAGGAAAACAAACCGATTGATAATATTAGGACGAGTTATTTCATCTATTTCAGTTTGTTTGAATGCTTTTGCCTCGAAATAAAAAAGTTTGAGTGTTTCGAAAATGAAAATTTATCTTATTAAATTTGAAGAACGAGTTGTATTTGGAGAGATTATTTTTTGAACAAATAGAAGGAAGAACAATTTAATTGATCAGTTTTTCATTTACATAAGAAGGAACGGAGAAGAGGTGAAAATTTTACAAATTTGAAATGATAATCAACGAAGTAGGCCCTCTATGATCCAGAAGAGATATGATGCTTACGCAGTGCATATGATAATGCTTGCTGACGATACCAAGAGATGGCGTCACATCTCTCATTGTACAAGGTTGATAATTGAAAATTTCTTATGAAATGAAAATCGTGCCAGAAGGAACATAAAATCATTCGTTATGTCGGGTATCAAAATCTTCATACAACGGTTTCTTCTCATACAACAAACAATGAATTGTATTCAATAAAAACTAATTGTATGCCATCTTCATTTGAGTTAAGGAAACCTTAAATATTTGAATCGATCGTTCGCTATATCTGTCATAAAGTTGGGGTTATGAGCTATTTACGTGTTTGAGTGTTCATTGAAATATGTTATGTTATTATTATGCTGAAAAAGTGAAAAGTGAATGACTATTAATAATAAGGAAACCCTTCATTCATGATAATTTATATAAATATGAGCCAGTTCGATAGAATTGACGCGGTAAACCTCATAGTTTTGACAGTTCAAAGGTAAACAACGTTTTATCGAAACAATCGAAAGGACCAGGCAGTTTAATCGGTATAATACCCACTGATTGGCTGGAATAACCATAGAATAACCCGCTACTATTGGTTGAAATGCCAAAAACGTCACATTTTGACAAGTGAAAAAAATAATCTACTAGAAAGACATCGACATTTTTTCCTGAGAGCTACCGTTTTTGAGATATAACCGTTCAAAGAATTGGATAATCTAGGAGTTGTTGTAACTCACTGTAAGTTGTTATGCATCTTTCATATTTACATTTTTTTAAATCACTTATAGTCGTCTTATGTAATGAAATTCACGTGGAATAACTGCAAACCTTTCACTACTCTCTTCTTCCCGAGAAGTCGAAAATTCACGAACAGTTTCCACAAATTCACATTCTCCAATTTTTGAATGGTAATAATAAGGACTTCCATTGTCTTTATTATTAACTTTATTGAAACCTGTTGCTAAGGACGAAAGGATCAAATACAAATCAAGTGAGAAAATCAAATCAAAATCAAAGTTTTGGACAATAATGAAATTGGGGATTTATTGATTGATCAAAGAAAAATAATGTTGTTACAAGAAAACCGAGATATCGAATATGGAATAGGAATCAATACAATTTTAAGTAACGAAATAATATTGTGAAAAGAAAATTGAGTTACTGAATGTTAAATACTAGTCGAAAAATGTAAATAAATAAATTAAATGAAATATGGAAAATGTTGAAACCAAGTTTCAAGTTGAGTGTACTCACGACCTTTCGATTGCTGGTATCCGCAATCGTCTTCGGTTGATGACTGACAATATCTCGAGGTGTGGTCGGTTATAAAGCCCCCGATTTCTCTATGGTGGAGGAAGGGGTGGTACTAAGATGTCTAGAAGGATGGTGCTAGGACCGATGCGATATTGTTTAGAATTTTATGGCGACACGTTTCTGTCATTAGTGTCATTTTTACGTATCGTGGTGTGTTTCTCAATTTCATCGCTAGTTGACGCTAATTGGAAGTGCATAGTCAACCGATCGATCGACAAACTATATTCTTTGATTCGAGCAGTCAACAAAATGAGCAAAATCTAATGTCATACCCATGAAAAATAAAATCGAATGAATGAAACACAATTATAGGGAATTTGGCCAGTATTCTAAACGAATAATATAGGTTGTTGATCAGTCAGCGTCCAAAAGTAAAAGTATAGCCAGCCGTCAGGTCGGCCGTTTATACATTTCCTAGGAAATTTGTAACTCTTTTCGTTGCGAACGCCATCTGAACTGATTTGATGTCGAAAAGCCATGATGCTTATTATCATAGTAGGCATGTGTCGCCAAGTATACCCCAAACATGTCCAGGTATAACTCAGTACACCATCCTTCTAGACATCTGTTACTAACAAGGAGGCGAGCGGGTGCTACTACTAGAATTATGCTGATCGATCTTCAGCGAGAAATGGATGTATTGGCGCGAGATTCTCCCTCATCGAGCCCAAGTCGGTCCGTGCCTTGGATGAGCGGCCTCCACACATTCCGGATCTCCACGCTGGGATGACTGAATGCGTCGTTGTTGAGGATTTAGATGGCTTCCTTGAATTTCCACTTGAACCAGTGCACCTCCTTGTGTATGACCTCGGCTTCAGACCATTTGATGTTCTGATGGTTTGTCCAAACATACTCCGCTATTCCTGATTTCGTTTTTTTTCCTCGTTGTGTGTTTTTCTTGTGTTCGCTTATTCTGACTTCCAATGGTCTTTCGGTTTCTCCGATGTAGGATTTGCCGCACTCGCATGGTATCCGGTAAACGCAGTTGTTGCTGTTTTCATTCAGTGGTCGAATTTTTGTGAGCTTGCTGCGTATTGTGTTCCCTGATAGAAAACAGACTCTGGCGTTGTATTTTCCTTCTATCCTCTTGATCGTCTCTGAAAGTCCTTCCACGTAGGGGATGGTAAGAATTTGCTGTTCCAGTATGAATAAAAAAATCTTCCAATCCCAGATGTAATCATCGCAAGATCCTTGTCCTTCAATATCACCATGCCGGATTTAGTTCTGAAGTAATGCAGCCCTGAAAGAGCACCGCAGGTAACCCCCCAGTCATTGCATAAAATAACGAATAAAAACAGCTGCATAGGAGGGGGAAACCGCGTCGTGGCCTGCTACAAATAACGCTAATAACATCTACAGAAGCGGGATATTTCCTTAATCATCGTATCTTTCAATTTGCCGCGGTTGAACTGACTCGTTTGTTTATCAAAATGAATCCGCGAGGAGACCGTTCAGCGGCTTTCGACGCAGAGGAAATTTTTAATGAGTAGGCATTGTGCACTTCTGTGTTCGTCGGGATGCTGGGAAATGGCGTTCAGTTTGTGCGATCATCAAGATCTCTCGGTGTTCATTACGTAATTAAGAGGCGTCTGGTAAACGAAATATTGACAGTTAATTAGGTTAGACCGTTCATTTTATAAAAGGATGACTGAATTAGGTTAGACCGTTCATTTTATAAAAGGATGACTGCCTCAATTTCGACCGAATGGTTGCTTATCAATTTTAACTGGGGCAAAGTCTACAAGATTTTTTCATTCCTGCAAGATGATAGTAGTTTGTACACCAAGAGTGGATGTGGTGGCCATATCGCACGAGGAAGAAGTTTGACCACGATCCCGTTGGCGAGTTTTCAAACGTCCAAGTTCAAGTATTGATAATCAATTTCAAATATAGTGTTTTTCTATCGATATTTGATATGAAAAACTCAAGGAAAGAAACTTCATTGAATTCAATATTTAATTTTTGCCGTCAACATTCTCGGGAAATTCCAGAAATCAATAGTACCTGATAAGTTATAATATTTTAATCGTTGAGATAAAGAACAAAAAAAGTTGGTTTTGAAATATTGAACAAATATTATACGGTTGCCTGTAAGCCAAGTAACCCATTAGGTAAATTTCTAATTTCTTGAAACAGGGAGATTTAGAGGTTGAATATAAAACGAAGAATAATTTGAGCTCTTATATCAAAAGCAACAAAGGAGTTCAGTATCATATAGATCAGGAGTTTATAGATTATTTTGCGGTTCATGTCCTATGTTTTATGTCTGTCAAGCGGGAAGAACATTCGATACACGCGTAAAAGAACACAGAAGTAGATTCTGAAATGGTAAGACAAATTCAACGCATGCATCTTACCTCAGTACAGAGGGACATGAGTTCAACCACGAATTTGAAATCCTTCATTTCCAAGGGATTGGTTTCAAACTCAATCTTTTGGAGAGTTTGGAAATTAATGAGTGTAAACATTCACAGTTCCTAATGAATGATCAGACGTAGTTGAATAATTCGCCTCTGTTGAACATGTTCTTTCCAGGAAATTGCACTAACAAGGATGTGACGTCGGACCATTAATCTTATTAATTAATTGTCGGACTATATTCTTATTGACCGTCTGATATAATGTTGTATTAATTGGAAATTTAACAAGGTCAAGATCAGTTTAGAGTTCCTGCTCAAGGAAGCTATTGTATAGCGAAACACGTAGTGAACCCTGATGTGTGAAAATCTCACAGGCAACTGTATATTATTTGTTTAAAATCGGTTTTGGTGAGACTGGAACCAACGACTGTTGAGTAAACCATCTCAGAGGTCCTACGCCTCAACCAACAATGCCGTTTGACTGTACAATTTCAGTTAATTATTGTTGAAGTGCCGTTCAAAGATCACTCATTTTTATAAATTATTTATTCTGTTACAGAAACAACTGATAAACACAGTGAAATTGATGGCAGATTTACAGTTTTATCATTTTTATAATTCGCGAATGAAGCCGTGATTTCGAAGATGAAATATTATACCTGAATACGACGGGTAAATCGAGATATTACAATTATTGTTATCATCCATTTACACAAACATACACAAACATCAATGATTTTTGAAAATGTTTTCCCGAAAAGTTTATATAATAGGCTGTCCCTAGTAACCAAGTATTTCGTTCTCTGTGATCTTATCCATTCAGTAAAATATAAAGAAGGGGCATGTTCACAGGTGGGAGTAAAAAAAAAATTCTTCGTTGGGAAATATATAATTTTTTCAAAAAATGTTTCAAGAATCGAAGGAAGTTCCAAGAATCTCAGGACCAACATTGATGTCAATTGAATTCTCGTTAATAATTTCATATGAATGTTTTACACATATGAACAGAGATTGTGGATGAAGTATCTATAGTAAATTCTTTCGTTCAAGTGCATTCTGATTTCAATTATTGTTTATGTCACTGGGAATTTTAAAATTTGAAATTGTCATTCGTTCGTTCAGACCTTTGAAGTTCCCTTTGAATTTGCTCGATTCAAAAGAATATATCAGATATATACAATGTTTTCAACATTTCAATTGCTCTAATAGCATGAATAAATCTTCATTTATGTGTATACTCAATTTCAATTCATCCAATATGAGAACAATGTGACAAAAGAAGACCGTAAATTTGCAATAAACTCGTTCATTGAAGACTCCCACTTTTTATCTTCGTGCAGAACATTCGAAACATGAAAATAAAATGAATTTATAGTCAGTCGGATTCAACTATAACTTTGTTATCTCTTAAGCAGAAAAACTGAGCGAATCATGCTTCCGAAGTTAAGGTTTCATTTTATCCATGCTACATGCGGTATCAAATTCAGATAATGTCGGACTACCGTAGAATCGGAAAAGCGTTGTTTTGTAATCGTTTTTTAATTGTGATCACGGAATTATCTCTATTACTAATGGATACGAGTTCAACCAGTGCTGCGTTAATTGTTGTAAACGATATAATTAACTGAATACATGTAATACTGATATAAGTACCTTGGTAATCAAACCCTAATTTGCTTTTCTGTTAGAGTCATGTTTCAATACAGAGTGGTCCAGCAAATAGTTTGCACGTAGCTCTTCTCTTTCATTTGGAATTTGAAGCAAAATGCTCGGAGACATAAAAGTTTCTTTCGAAGGGGACACATTTTACACATATTTTTTGACCTTTGCAAACCCCTAGCGAGGGGTTGTCACAACCCTAAACTTTAAAATGGAGAGTGCGGTCGAGTGATATATCATGTGAAGAGGTACAATTTTTTTTCCAATGATAAAAAAGTGTTTTCGTAACAGATAAATTCACAAAAATGAGTGATTCCAGTGATGAATCCATAATTCTTCTCCAATAATTATCTGAAATATTACTGTCCGAATGGCCTTGTTGGTTAAGGTGTACGCCTTCTGATACGGTCCACTTTGAAGTCGTTGGTTCGAGCCTCAGCAAAAACAAAATTTGTTTGTACTCATTTCAGTGATTGAAACATTATAATTTCTCAGGTTCTCTCAATTTTTGGAATTCTCGAAGGATGTCGTCGGTAAAAATTGAATGTTGAATTCAATAGAGTTTCTCTCCTTTGAGTTTTCCATAAATATCGAAAAAATACGTTATATCTGTAATCGATTATCAATATAATACTTC
This sequence comes from Zygogramma bicolorata, assembly GCA_032362365.1. NCBI lineage: Eukaryota > Metazoa > Arthropoda > Insecta > Coleoptera > Chrysomelidae > Zygogramma > Zygogramma bicolorata. The sequence goes on from JAVJAQ010005172.1 coordinate 4,786,870, forward strand.
AAAGAGATTTCTGAAGTAGTTACCTGATCGAAGGAGAAATCAACTATACAACAAGAGTGCATATGGAACTCGAATGGATATGGCGGTCATATCCACTCTTGTTGTACCAGCTACTATACCTGCAATACTATACTTCATGTAGGTATTACGGATGGAGATGGATATCAGATTCTGCATTATCAACTCTGTAAAAATGCTTCCATCATAAAAGTAACTAGAGTAGAACATTAACACAACAATAGCAACAAAATAAACGTGGAAAAAAACAGAAACAAGAACAACGTGAAACGGGACAAGAATCTTGTTTTGAAATCGGGATGAATCTTCTATCGCCGCCGCTGAACATCATAAAAAGGCCAATTCACATAATTCAACGGAACGGCACTTTTTCAGTAAAGAGTGTTGGATGTTTTAGTTAGTTGGAAAGTCTTAAGTGTTTTGTAAGCGAATCATAAGTCAGCCAATAGTTATATCTTATTGCGAAGTTGAAAAAAAAAGTTTTGCGTTGTTCGGAGTGTCATTTAGAAGAACTAACCAATAAATATAGTAACAATATCGAATTGAGTTTATCAGAACTTTCCAACGCATTCGAATTTCGAATGCTTCAAATCGAACGGCCGAACTCATCTGTAGGGGTTAGCTTTCTATACGGCGGCCTTGTCTTCGCAAATTCTGTGTACCAATCATTCCTAAGTTCAGCTGATAAGACCTTCGCTGTTGAAATTCACTATGAAGTGACCGCCTGATTAGAATCGCAGCTTCGTGAAATCCAAGATGCACTAGATGGATATTAGAGTTGGCACTATTGACGCAGCGAACAATGCAAAATGCTCCATTATAAAAGGAACTAAAGGTGAAAAAATCCACTCAGCAGTAGCAATAGTAACGATGAAAACGTAGAAAGTACAATTCGAAACGAACAAAACTAATTGGAATAGAATTGAGTTTTGTTAGGATACCTCGACCATTGCCGCATCGCCTTTGAGAATGTCTGCCGCAGATGCAGACGAAACGTCAGGCCTTAAAACCTGTTGTCCACGGCTCTCGCTTCGATTCCTCAGATCGAGGTCTCAACTAAACAAAAGCATATCAGTCAACGCACCAGGGTTTTAATGCATCTTGGGTAAGGTGGCTATATACTGGTGTTTTCACTCCATATAAAAGAGTGTCAGCAAATCAGACGACCGATCTGGCCTACTTGATCAAGAATTGATGACGTAGACCGTAGTAATAACTCAAAAAATCCGCCAGGTATCTTCCAGTTGAGATGACAGTCATGTGCACGTCCTGTGTTGCCAGTGGCTATGTCGTTGCGAATTCTGGTCTATGTACTGAAAAAATTAGTTGATTGTTGATATTTTCATTCGAGCAATATAATATTGTGATCTCAATTCAAAAGCTGGGTTTAGAAGTAGTATCACAATTCAGCCGAATATTATTCACGTTAATGCGTGTGAGCGAATAGGAGTGAGAATTGTGATCAAATTTCATGGATATGTGAAGTGAAAAAATGCCATTTTTTCTGGTGAGTGAAATCATTATAAATTTTTATAATCTCCTGGGTTGAACTGAAAATATCTGAAACACCTATCACACTGCATTTATAGAATATTCAGAACGCGTGCACACTCTTGAATGTTTTTGCCAGCAAACTTCTCTTGTGTTTTTTTATGATCACTACGAAATTTTCAAACGGTTATTAAATATACTAGAACGTAAGCTTAATATTGGAGGTAAGTCATTGAAGATGAAGTTTGTTTTCATCAAACGTCAGATTGATCTCGCGTTCTATTCTGTGTTCTAACCAAAAGTGATTGGCAACAACCATAGATCGAGAGGTCTCAAAAATTTTTAGCGCACCCTCAAGGCTCAATTTTGAACAACTACACCCTGTCTACAGGTTTGCCTGAAACAATATCGCAACACTGAAAGCACCAGTATATAGCCACCTTAATCGTGGGGAAATCGCATTGGCACCGCCATCTACCGTCAAAAAACGTAAGCTCCCACATCGACTCTGATCGAGAGGAAGATTTGGCTAAACAAAAGCATACTAGTGAACGCACCACGGTTTTCACGACCAATCCCCCCTGTCCGGCGACAGGTGCAAGAATCTACGCGAAACAAGATGAAGGCTTCGAATGACGTCCGGATTATACTGCCACGAACACCTGGTCGGTCCGGGCACAAGTCCCCGTCAATTATACGTTGTCACACGGCATAGAGAAATAATTTGTCACGCGGTCGACGTGTCGCTAGTTCATTATGTATACGGCGTGCACGCAGTATATCGCTCCGCGCTGATGGATACACTAGATTGTACTTGTAGCGTTGCGGTGAGTTATGATGGAGTTTGCGGCTAGGGCCGGAGGCAAAGGGAAGCCGTAGTCCTGGGATCGATTGGATCCACTTCATTCACTATCAGACAGTGTAACCTACTTCCAGGTTGGAAAGCGTCTGATTGTTCACTCAGAGGAAGAAGAGTTCGGGAAAACACTTATTCTTTCGATTGACAGCGAATATAAATTTTGCTGACACACGTAGAATATTCTAAGCAAGGCACGGCCACCGAAATGCAATATCACAAAAAGAGAGATTGCAGCCTTGAGAAGCTTGAACTCTGATGAGGGTCTAACGATCCATCCAGCGGACAAACGAAACGCCACGGTCCTTCTAAAAACGGAGGAATATTATAACAAGATTGAAGAACTTCTAGAACCCACGAACTACCGCAAACTCAAAAGGGATCCGACACAATCAAGGTTGAGGAATGTAAACAAACTCATCAAGTCGTCCTCACTGTTGGAAACCATACAGAAAACCGTTTTCAGAACTGTAGCCGTTCCACCCAGGCTCTACGGTCTTCCGAAGGTGCATAAACCCAACATGCCACTGAGACCTATAGTCAGTACCCCAGGCTCACCTACCTATCACTTGGCAAAACATCTGGCCTCACTCCTCCAGCCTCATGTCGGAAGAACAAACTCCTGCGTCAAGGATTCGACAGACTTTGTTGGCTTGACCTTGGAACCGACAGATATCATGGTCAGCTTCGATGTTGTGTCCTTGTTTACCAACGTCCCACTGGAAGACTCTCTGAGGGAGATAGCCTGCCTGTTCCCAAGTGATATTGTCGGATTTTTTAGAGCATGCCTTACGGGGAGTTACTTTCAAAGGAGGGGAAACTTCTATGAGCAATTAGATGGAGTGGCGATGGGAAGTCCACTGAGCCCAGTAATAACCAATTTCTTCATGGAACGTTTTGAAGAAAAGGCAATCGACGCCTTTGATTTGAAGCCGCCTTTGATTTGAAGCCGATCTTGTGGCTACGTTACGTGGATGACACCTTCGTCGTCTGGAAACATGGAAGGGACGCTCTGAATCTTTTTCTGGACCACCTGAACGCTCAACACCCCAGCATCAAATTCACCATGGAAACCGAACAGAACCAGCAGATAGCATTCTTAGATGTTCTGATTGAACGATGTGGTGCTAAACTAACCCACAAAGTATACCCAAAACCCACACACACACACACACGGATAGGTACCTGCACGCACTATCGAAACACCATCCCAGTCAAAAGAGAGGAGTCATATCTACCCTAACTGAACGTGCTCGAAGAATTTGTCAACTAGAACATCTAGAGCAGGAACTGGAACATCTTCAAGTGACCTTTAGGTCAAATGGATACAGTGTATCTGAGATCAACAGGGCCATGAAACCGAAGATTTCTACGGTTCATAACATAAAACGGGTTGAAAAACGGTTTTCAAGCCAATCAAGAAGATTCAATAAAGCCTCAGGTCGGCTAAAGACCAAAGAGACCCACTTGTGGGAAGGTTTACATCGGTACCACGAAAAGATCCATGGGAACAAGGCTCAAAGAGCAGGCTGGGGCAAACCGACAAATCGGCAGGGGCGGAACACGCACTGAGTGAGGGTGACCACACGATTTTTTTTGAAAATGCTAAGCTGATTGCCCCCAACCAGGGTTACCATAGCCGACTGGTACGGGAGGCAATAAATACAGATCCAAAAACATGCGGACAATTTCAACAGAAAAAAAGAAGCGTTGAGTCTAAACAGAATTTGGAATCCCATTCTGAGGAAATCAAGAATCACTAATGAAATCACGGCAGGTAGTGCGGCAACTAATAATGATGATTATTCCCCAAACCCGACAGAAGTAATCAACACTCCAGACTACCTGTATCAATACGCCTTAAGAAATCGAAACGTTTAGTCATCGGAAATGAGTAAGCCTCTGAAGAAGCTGGCCACTCGCGCTAGCGAAACGTTAAGAAGAAATCCCAAGCCCGGAGAAAAGTAGTTAAACTAAGAATTTCAATTGTTACGAAATCTCCTAGCGTCGGCCCTGTCGCTCATAAACGCCGAATAATATGAGTGGTCGAAGAGCGAACTTCATTTTTCCAGGAACCGTTGATTCGTGTGGAGAATTCGATACACATCATCGAGGCCTCTCTCGAATTTTCTCCATAGGCGTACGCAGGTATATAAGGAGACACTTCATCGCAGAGAAGACAGTTATTTAGCAGAGTTTGTTCGCAGAGAGAATATAACAGAGTTATTTGGAGCTTAGTGGAGGGAGCTTTATTATTGCTAAGTGCAGAAGTGGAAGTGGAGAAATTCTATTACAGTTTTAGTACCGAACGTTGGAAAGTTAGCGGAGCAATTTAAGTGATTTTGTTGTATTGTTTTGTGATGAAGAGTTGTAATGGAAGTGATCTAGTGTTGTTTGGAGTTTTAATAAGCGAACCCAGGGAAATATCGTAACAGAATTGTTGTTTTTTCATTTGGGAATTTTTCTTTTCGTTTAACAGCTGACGAACGTCAACCCTCAGAACTCGAAACTTGTGCGAGCAATGGATTAACAAGGCCTTACCTTTTAACGTGCGATTACCCACATAAACACTATCCCTTGGCAGGCAACGGAGCAACGTATATCGAATCATCTGAATGTCAACGTCGAGCATAAAATATTTGTGAAATTTTCTTGTCGCATAATTTTTTGAATGAGATCGAACTAAAATAGACAGCGACAGTTTTGAAATTGAAGTTGTTCCGCCAGAACTTATAGAACAAGTTATTTCATTGTCATTGAATTAACTACCTTCAACTTTAAGAAAAAAAAAATATGAAACTGCATACAAACGGTTTATGATTGGAAAAAAATACAAAATTGAAGGTGTTTAAGAAATGATAATTTTGGCATATTTTGAAGAACTGTCCATATCAAGAAAAGCCTCCACTGTGTGTTCAATATATTTAATGCTAAAATCGACTATTTGTTTCTCTTGGCCACCATATAGCTAAGAATGAGTCACTGACATTCATTTCCGTTTTATAGGATAGTATTATTTTTAGCAAAAATGTGTTGTAGAAAAAGAATAGTGTGTAACACGAGCAAAAATGCAATTTCTCACTCGTTTCAATTGCAGCACTCGCTTGCGCTCGTGCCCCAACTTTTTCAAACCCGTGATAAATTAGCACTTGTCTGCATTTGTTGCATAATATACTATTATCTACTTGCCTACGGAAAAGTCCACTTTCCTGCACTCATTTCAGTGTTGAAATGAAAATTATTGAATCATTTTTCGAACAATCTGTTCAGGCCAGTCTCAAATTACCTACACAGTAGGTTTCGGCTGGCACCTGTCAGAAAACAACTACTCCCCTGGCTAGCCAGTGCAGAAACCTGCACTGGCACCGGTCGGATATAATTCAATGCCCTTCGTGGTATTAGCCAGGGAAGTAGTTGTTTTCTAACAACTGTCAGTCAAAACCTTCTGTGTAGGTAATTTGAGACTGGCCTGAACAGAATGTTCGAAGGATGATTTGATTTTACGCCAGTCTTCTGGTATGCCCACTAACTATGTCAAATGTTTTCACATTTTCCTCTCAGGAGGAATGGATGAATTCGGTTTGCTTTTGGAATACCTCGTCCATTGGTAGATGGCGCAATAACTTCGTTGTTCGCCTCAGCTTTGGTCGGGGCTTGATACTCTGAAGGATTTTGATTTTTAATTATGGGAAGTCATCGACTTTATGTTGATGATGGCACTGCCTTGCACTGACGAGTGGCCAAATAGCCCGAAACCGGTCTGCAAGTGTGTCCGTCCCTGTAATTGAAAATCAATTACTTCATTTGTATCGACGAAAGCAAATGTAGGATATTCTTCTGTGAAGAAACCTGCACTGGCACCGGTCGGATATAATTCAATGTCCTTCGTGGTACTAGCCAGGGGAGTAGTTGTTTTCTGACAGGTGCCATCCGAAACCTACCGTGTAGGTAATTTGAGACTGGCCTGAACAGATTGTTCGAAAGATGATTTGATTTAACGCCAATCTTCAAGTATGCTCACTGACTATGGCAAATATTTTTGAAAATTATTGAAAAATACTTTTCTTTTCATTTAATATTATAGCAGGGTTCTGATACATTTCCTCACTTTCCAGTCATTCTGTGAAGAAAAACCGAATAAATATATATTTTGAATATTCCGATGTAAGTATACTCCGCAAAAACTCAACAGATTCACTTTTCCGGGCTAGTGCAGAAAACTGAACCTTTCAACACCAGAATGAGTGCGGAAAAGTGGACTTTTCCGTCGCTGGTAGCAAAAATTCATTGAAACATCATTATCATCTTCCATTATTTTGGTATTTTTTTCCCTACATGTGACGGTCATACAGTATTCAACAAAAAATCAGTCTGCGACCTCGCGTTGACAACACGTATAGTTGTAATTCCTTCTACCAACGAGAAGTAATCTAAAATCATCGTCCGTAAGGAATTGAATGAAACCCCAACTTTCTATCAGATATCAACTTGGGAACGTCCAATAAAAGAATAATTACAAATTAGCAGTTATCGCAAAAGAAGTTTTAAAATTTGTCGTCGAAAGATAATTACCCTTTTTTAAATTCAAACTGCCATTCGAGTAATTCTTTCATTTCTGCCGTTTTAGTCGCGAACACGCAAATAAACGACAATTTCAATTAATTTTACTTTCCTCGACTGCACTTTAAGAAGTGCTAAAGCTTCATTCGACGGCTTTTATGCTCTATTAGGCAGAATGTTGAGGGAGCCCGCTTTATGCAAAAGAGTTCACACTGGAACTTCGTTTCATCGAGTGGGATCTCTATATATCATTTGAGTAGATCGAAGAAGATTTGAGTTGTTCCGATGAGGGGCAGTTACGTTATTCGTTGAAACAGTGAGTAACGCGAAAACTAGACGCCTTTTATTGGGAGGATGAGTGTGGCACAAGTTTGGAAATTGTATTTTTTCATTCTCAAGACCGAATACTCATTAGTTCAGATTAATGGGCAATAACAGCTTAGCAATGTTAGAATGAATTTGAATATTTTTCGAAATTGGATTCTTCTTATACTACAGCACGAAATAAAGTCATTTATTTCCAACCACCTGAATGTGACCTTAAATTCATTCATTTTGTGAAAAATAGTATAATACACACCGAGGTGGGAAGTGATTCATTCCTGTCGTGAGATCAGTTAGTTAGCTAGCTAGTTAGTTAGCTATGATCGAGACAGAAATGAAACTTCCTCGCTAGACAAGATTTTGGTGTTTTTTTTGCTATATTTTCATTGAACGAAATTTTTCTCGTGAAGGTTAATATAACTGTGTTCATGATGCTCTGAATAGCCGCACAATACCATTCATTGGAAGTGAACATAGATGCATTGTGTTTTGAAATCTAATGATATTTTTTGTTCCAGGACATTTTTTAGTTTAAGTGTAGTTTTAGTGAACCAAAGAGGCTTTCATTACATAGATGATGAAATGCGCCATAACTTCGCCTAAAAATAGACAAACAGACACACCAGGTAAGAAGAAATCATCTCCCTTGAAATGCAAGTAACACACTGAAGCCGCTCTAGGTGGTGATTTATGCAATTTCAGTTTAATTTTCCAAGCCTTATTGTACCTGTCTATTTTCTCTTTCAATCCACTTTCCGTAATGTTTCCCACCAAAGATGTATTTATCTTTGGAAACGTGTGGAAAGACAACTTTGGATTTCGGTTCCTAGAGTTGCGGCAACTTGGCACTAAACACTTTATACGGCTCACTGAGCGATCTGCATCCATGATTGTTTGTTATTATTGATCGAAAAAAATTACAACTTCAGATGAGATTTCCTAAATCAACACCAAAGAACTCAATAAATTGACACACATAAAATGGAAGCCGTTTGTTTGTGAAATTATAGCAGTGCGTTATATTTCCGCCAGACGTCGCATAAAATTATGAACTTCCCAATACAATAGTCACCAATATAAATAAATGTCAGATATAATCAATAAATGACAGATAAAGTCTGAAATAGATGAAATGAGGGCGGAAAGTAGAAATGTGTAATGTGACACTTCCCAACCTTCAATGACGTTAGTAATGACAGCATTACACATATGGTTGTAAAAAAAAGCTATTGCTTGGTTGTCATGGTTATTGTACCAAATTGTGGGAAATCCGAAGTGATACAAAAAAACAAATGACTACTCAACCACTGAAGAAACATATTGGCTTACCGTCAATTTGCGGTATCTTCAATGACTCTTTCCTAAAAGTCTCATCAACTGTAAAAACGAACCCTTCATCCACAGTATCTCAAAATCCTTACTATGGAATTGAACATGATTTATTTTTACGTTAATATCCCGTTAACATCAGATTGGACAAATGGACTCAAGAATTTGACGTCATGATAATATGAATTCAAATACATTTGCTCAATAAATATTAAAAAAAAATTGAGGTCTTCTTGCATAATGTTCAAAACATTTACCAATCAACTGAAAAATGGAAGTTGATATTGATTCTTCTTCCAACGAAAGCCATTGTTTACCTCCTGATATCAGAGATTCGGCCTACTCACCTGTTTTTACTGTCATATTTATATTTCAAAAATCCCAAAACTAGCAGTTGGAAACAAAATGCTGTTTTCAACTCATGAGATTGAAGTCATCTTCAATATATGTCAATATATATCATTGGTATAACCATGCCATAGTACAAAGTTACATCCAGGATAATCCTTGTTCTATTGAGCCTTCAAATGTCCCCAAACTGAACGATTTTTTGTCCTCCAGAAATATATATATATATACATATTCATTAATCAGTCACGAATTACTATATATATATATATATATATATATATATATATATATATATGCGAAATTGGTTTTCTGGGATTTTATCAGTTGGTTTTTCGACATTTTGCCAACATCTCAGTTGGCATTTTCGAGATTGTTACTGCTCCTACTTGGTGCTAGCACTAGTTGCTCCCAGAAAACCAATGTCGCATACTCAAGCATTCGTGAAAACCGTCACTGTAACATATATATATATATATATATATATATATATATATATATATATATATATATATATATAGTGTGAGAGTTTACCAAGAGGTAAAGTAAGATACAAGTATCAAAAAATAGTTGAATGCTCCAATCATTCCCAATTTGAATAGGATGCAAAGTGTCAACCAACGGACAGCTCTTTCGGCCTTTTGGCCTCATCAGCGTTGGGCAGACAATCCATGATCAAAAACAATTTGGGAAATCTCAGAGCATTCATGAGATTTCCCAAATTGTTTATGATATCTGTTGAATTTAAAACGATTTGAGGAAAAATAGTATGTTTATCTCGTAGAATAAGCCACATTCCTGGACTCTGTGTTGCCAAGTCGCGGCTTGAGCTTCGACTTAGCAATTTTCCCAGTCGTCCATTATTATTATCATTAATGTTAGGCTTTTCCTAACTGGCAAATAATGTATTTTCATTCACAACCATATATGTAATGATGTCATTACTAACGTCAATGAGGGTTGGGAAGTGTCACATTATACATCTCTACTTCCCGCCCTCACTTCATCTATTCTAGACTTTATCTGACATTTATTTAGATTGGTGACAATTGTATACCCCGTAGTCACGGTAACAATATCTACTTGATTATCCTGAGAAAACCGCGTTCTTGGTAATTTGTCGTTGAATGTAATATTTCAGATATGTTCAGAAAGAAACAGAGATTTATTAATTTTAATCGAAATATGATGGTTGTGAATAAAATAGTATACAAACCTCGACAGAAAGTTTCATTCCTGTCTTGATATCATAGCTAACCACGATGCTTTGTCTCGGTTAACTAACTGATATCACGATAGGAATGAATCACTTCCCACCTTGGTGTGTAATATACTATTTCCTACGAATTACACATACTTCTTCCCGCAAATCGTTCGAAATTGGACAGATATCAATTATAATAATTCAATTCACGAATAAATGGTGCCTTGAAAATCATCATAAATTTACTTGGGTTACTGTGGAAACGTATTAAAGTTGAACTGTCAAACTTGACGTTGATAAATTCAATTGCTGGTGTTTTCGAAAGTAAAATGATAATTTATGGTGATATTTTCGTTCCTGGGACTCCTCCAGGGCTGGTTGAGCCAGTGAATACTGCTTCATTAGAATGATTGCCAAAGAAATAAAAAAAAAGTAAGTTTTATGACGGGTGTGAAATCAGCCACGGTTTTTTTCAGCCACGCTTTTCATCTGGCAACATCGCACATCGCACGTTAGACGTCGAACGCCTCTAACAACAGTTCCTTCAGTAAAATCCAAAGAGAATAGAATCTTTTTACTACATTCATTTGAGGTTACAAATAACATCAATAATTTTGTGGATTATTGGATAAAGGAATGAATAATATATTGTTTGGGAATATTAGATTAAAAAATTATGAATATTTCCATCGAGTGATTCATATCTCTGTGGTGATGATTCGACAGTTTTTTTCATCTGAAATGCACCCACACATTTCAAAAGTCATTGTCGGGGCTTCATGTCGGGTACAGAGGGGTTTGAAAAATTCGAAAATGTTCCCACAAGTTATTTGACTGTAGCACGCGTTCTAGTTAGGTGAAAAATATTCGTTTAGGTTCCAATTATACTCCTACACCTTCAAAAGTCATTGTCGGGGCTCCACGTCGGGTAGAGGAGATTGAAAATTTCAAAAAACTTTCCCTAAAATATTTGACCGTGGCACGCGTTTTAGCGAAGTGAAAAACATTCGTTTCTGTTTTATTGATACTCCTACACCTTCAAAAGTCATTGTCGGGGCTCCAGGTCGGGTACAGAGGGGTTTGAAAAATTCGAAAATTTATCCCCAAGTTATTCGACCGTGGCACGCTTTCTAGATAGGTGAAAAACATTCGTTTCGGTTCTAATTATACTCCCACACTTTCAAAAGTCATTGTCGGGGCTCCAGGTCGGGTACAGAGGGGTTTGAAAAATTCGAAAATTTTTCCTCAAGTTATTCGACCGTGGCACGCTTTCTAGCTAGGTGAGAAATATTCGTTTCGGTTCTAATTTCACTACCACACTTTCAAAAGTCATTGTCGGGGCTCCAGGCCGGGTACAGAGGGGTTTGAAAAATTCAAAAATTTTTCCTCAAGTTATCTGACCGTGGCACGCGTTCTAGTTAGGTGAGAAATATTCTTTTACGTTCCAATTATACTCCTACACCTTCAAAAGTCATTGTCGGGACTACAGGTCGGCTAGAGGAGTGTGAAAATTCCAAAAAATTTTCCTTAAGTTATCTGACCGTGGCACGCGTTCTAATTAGGTGAGAAATATTCGTTTACGTTCTAGTTATACTCCTACACCTTCAAAAGTCATTGTCGGGGCTCCAGGTCGGGTAGAGATTGGAAAATTCAAAAAATTTTCCCAAGGTATTTGACCGTGGCACGCGTTCTAGCGATGTGAATAACATTCGTTTCGATTCCAGTTATCCGCACATATATTCAAAAGCTTTTCAGAGCTTCGATAAATAGATGATTTTAGTATGGAATTATTGATCAGGCCAATGTTATCAATACATCAAGAGTGTTCGGTACAAAGAATATAACGATTGTTGAAATATATTATGGCTGAAAAAACGAGTTTCAAAACCGTAGCGTCGTCATTTTCCAAGAACTGTGTTTGCCGCCTGGAGAATTCGAGACGCGTCATCGGGGCTTCTCTCGACGATTCTCGATTGGCACGCAGATATATATACGGGACCGGTTTCGCTGCGAGGGAAGAATTTGTATTACGGAGAGTTAGTTAGTCAGAGAGTTGATTATTCGGAGAATTTGTATTCAGAGCTAAGTGACGAGAGTTTAGTAGAGCTAAGTGAAAAGAGTTTTGTTATTGCTTAGTGCGAAGGGTAGAATTGTTAGTACCGAGAGTTTTAGTAGCGAGCGAGCATTGGAAAGTTGTCGGAGCGATTTAAGTGATTGTGTTGTATTGTATTGTGATAGAGAGTTATAATGAAAGGAGTTTAGTGTTGTTTGGTGTTTTAATCGACAAACCCAATTGAATATCGTAACAATATTTTCAAAGGTTTCGATACTTTTTTTTTCAAATTTTATCGGCAACTTCTCCCTCCCTACGAGGAGTTTTCAAGAGGCTTGTGCAAGTCATTATCTATATATTGGTCCTGACTTTCTACATCTTTCCTCAGGAGCATGGTTATACAATTGAATGTGGTTTTTTGTACTCAGTAGATTTATTTAGCTGGAGGATGGTTGTGGGTTTTCAGCAAAATCCACATCTGAAGAAACTCATTGCTGTGTTTTCATAATGAAAATAAAAAATTAGAATTCTTTTCAGGTTGCAGAAAGTGAGTTCCCAATTCATCTTCAATTGTTGCTCACACAGTGAACCTTTTACCGGTCAGAAATATACTTTTGTATATTTCAGTATTGAAAACTGGGAATCTTTCAATTCATGTAAATGTTTTTTTATTATTTATTTCAATAGACGAGAAAACCAAAGATTTGTGAATTCAACCGTTTCCTTCATTTTTAAAATCGTTGTTATTGTTTCATTTCACCATTTTGCCGTCAATTGAATTAAATTCGTACCAAATTAGTTAATCTTGACCTCTCATTCTCAGAATTGATTCTAGTCACAAATTTCATTACGTTTTCATTTGTATGTGTATATATCTGATTTACTGTAACCTTGTAGTACCCTGAGAATGACTGTTTAAAAGTAAAAACGTCGGCAAAGTGGTTTCAGTTATTCGACCTAACCCCAACCATCCCCCAGCTCAATGATTATACAGCTGCGAATCATGAAACGTGAAGGTTATTCTTCAAACGACAGAAAAGTTCTCCACAGGGTTGAACTCGAGACCACTCGATCACGTCCCGGGAGCTCACCCACTTATCTAATTTTTTGTTAGTTCATTCCTGGATTTCCAGGTGAATAGAACAGAATGGACACAGTAAAATGTGCATTCCGTCGTATTCTGACGACTCGAGGTTCCATAAAAAAAATAACAAAATTGTTATTTGATATTTTGTAACGTTCATTTAGATATATTTTATTGTCAACTTGATCTCTTTATAACTGAAAATTCGCCTCAACAATTCATTCTGCGATATAAGTTCGCTGATATCTAGACACCTTGTACATCCAATTCATCTCGAAATATTATTTTTATAAACACATACAGCTTCGCTCAGTTGCAGAGTGAAAAATTTCTCAAGCACATCACAAACGTCGTTAAATCTCTGCCACATGAAATGGATTTTTATTTTAGTTGAAAAAAAAATGGATTCGTCTTGTCTGTGATACCTCCCTCAAGGATTTGTTTTATTTCTCGTTGTTCTAAAATTGTTCGTTCCGTTAACCAGCTGACGAAGGTCAATCCTCAGAAGTCGAAACTTATGCGAGCAATTGATTAACAAGATTCTGCCTTCTAACGTGCGATTACCCAGCACGGTGGCCTGGCGGGGATTTGAACCCCGGTCTTCCGCTTGGAAGGTGGACGTGCTATCCTCTACACTAACGAGACCAACTGAAACAGTAAATGCACTAATTAGGTGTCAGTTGGTCACCGTTCTCTAGCAAATGAATGTAGTAGCCGTCTCTCACCCACACATATTCCTACCTTTAGAATGCATTAATAGATGATAATAAATGAGGTACAATTTTCTTGTTTTTGAGGTGGCTTTGCGACTTACTCGTGATTGAGAAGTCGTGTGTTCGATCCACCTTCATGGTTGGCGAGTTCGCGAATAACAATGCTGCTGAGGTATGGCGCAGAGAGTTAGTAACAAGGTCCACTTGCTCAAGGACTTCGATCGAAGGCGATGGCGTTATGAAAAATCCAATGAAAAACAAATCACTATCATAGGTTATCAATATAGCCTAATAGATTCAGAAAAGACAGAACTTACTGCAATAGAATTTTACTGCAAATAGGAAAAATATAAATAAAATAATCAAAATATATTGGGAGACCCCGTAAACGAATGTTTCTCACCTATCTAGAAAGCGTGCCACGGTCGAATAACTTGGGGAAAGATTTTAGAATTTTTCAAACCCTTCTGTACCCGACCTGGAGCCCCGACAATGACTTTTGAAAGTGTGGGAGTATAATTAGAACCAAAACGAATGTTTTTCACCTATCTAGAAAGCGTGCCACGGTCGAATAACTTGGAGAAAAATTTTCGAATTTTTCAAACCCCTTGGTACCCGACCTGGAGCCCCGACAATGACTTTTGAAAGTGTGGGAGTATAATTAGAACCGAAACAAATGTTTCTCACCTATCTAGAAAGCGTGCCACGGTCGAATAACTTTCGAAAGTGTGGGAGTATAATTAGAACCGAAACGAATGTTGTTCACCTATCTAGAAAGCGTGCCACGGTCGAATAACTTGGGGAAAAATTTTCGAATTTTTCAAACCCCTCTGTACCCGACCTGGAGCCCCGACAATGACTTTTGAAAGTGTGGGAGTATAATTAGAACCAAAACGAATGTTTTTCACCTATCTAGAAAGCGTGCTACGGTCAACTAACTTTGGGGGAAAATTTCGATTTTTCAAACCCCTCTGTACCCGACAATGACTTTTGAAATGTGTGGGTGCATTTCAGATGAAAAGAAAACTGTCGAATCACCGCATAGAAATACCAATCACTCTGTGGAAATGTTCATAATTTTTTGAAACTAATATTCCCAAACGATATATTATTCAGTTATACCCAGTACCTTTCATTATCTTATAATCCACAAATTATTATTATTATTATATATCTTTCGATTTTGCTAAACGAACTGGTGGTAGAGACGATCGACGTCTAACCGCTAACGTGCGATGTTTCCAGATAAAAAGCGTGGCTGGAAAAAACCGTGGCTGTTTTCACGCCGATAGTTTTATGTACTATTGCAAATAAACGATAAGTTTTCAAACATTTATGTACAACACTAACAACTGTTAGGAAATATCATCTCTTTACAGTAAAGAAATCTTGGCTTTTTCTTTAGGAAATTTCGTCTGGAATGTCGAAATTTCCTAGCGATTTGCGAAAAACATTGTAAACGTCACTTGACATCATCTGAAATCTATAGCGTGCGTTAAATGGTAGCGTTCCGTCAATGTTTTCAATTTCAGTTTGAAAAATGATTCGAATGTTTCCAAGCCTGTTTATATTTCTGACGACGATATGCGGATGATGAGATCAAGATATACCAAAAACATCCTGCATATTCCCTAACGTCCGAACGAAATTCCCCTGTTTTTTTTTTCTCGCAACATTTCACAAAATATGGGAGTAATGTTCACAAACGGTTCGGAATTATTATCGTCGAGCATTCGACACATTTCAAACGATATATAACCGTCATAAAAGTGCAGTCGCATAAAAAGTGCGCATTTTTTACATTCACCCTTCTGTAGCGCACAGTGACAGCCATATCATATCCACTCGCATATAGCAGCGACCTGATTTGTATGTAAACACGGAAAGTGCATTAATTTTGAATCGCACCAAACTGCTGCATTGCCATTATATTGTTCGGAGATTTTGACAATTATTCGGGCAAGCTCTCTCGTTTTTTTCGAGCCCGTTTTGAGTGTGTGTTTTTCCACGAAAAACTGCGATAATTAACATGCAAACACATATAGAGTAACTGCCGACATGCAATGAACCGGTGAATGTGATTCGAAACTAGATCACAGACACATAACAATAATAGTGATAATAATAATGACTCTCCCATCAGTATATAAAATACAACCGTAACACAAACAACGACAGCACTTTATTAAAATTATAGGCAGAGGAGTTATCCATGATAATAATAGTGGATATAAATAATAGAATAAGTAAAAAAAGTCAGTATATAAAAAGTGATCCATCGTAAAATTATGTTAGTACTCTTTTATTTAGAAGTTGAAGCAAAAAGTCTGGTAACGTGAAGTTTACTTTTGAAAGGACCACGTTTCACACATATTTTTCAACCACTACTTTGGAACCCCTCGCGGGGATGTCATAACCATTAGATTTCGAATGAAAAGTGTGGTCGAGTTATTATCATGATATAACGTACAAAATTATCGGTTATAATTGCACGAGTGCATAAAAATTACCGATAATTTTGCAAGAAAGCGTGATATCTAAAAATTGCAGTTCATTTTCATATTTTGGCGAAAGTGCCCGAGTCCGAAGGGCTCTTTTGCAAAATATGAAAATAACCGAATGCAATTTGTATGAGATATCACGCTTGAATGCAAAATTATCTCGTCATTTTTATGCACGAATGTTATTCATTGGAATATTTCACGAATAAAAAAATTCTCAAGGAAATGTTATTTTTTGTTCATTTATACTTTCCTCTATAGATTGTATGGAGCACTCACCTAAACGCGAAATGTTTTTCTATTTTTGGGGTCTATCTGTCATTTATTTAGTTGTTTACTGACGTCTAGCGATACGGTTTCAAATGTGTTGTTATGGTAACTTGATACAATGCAATTACCGCCGTAAGTTTTCGATACAATGCAATTACCGCTGTAAGTTTTCGATAATTGCATTGCTCTCATGGGACATTTTATATATGAGGGAAATATTCTTTTCAATAATATCTTATTCATTGAATTCACCAAAACATTCAATGCCAAATCGACGTTTAGAACATCAACTCGATAATTCTGGTGCTAAAGAAAAATACAAATAAGTTTTGAGCTTCAAGAATTATAATAAGTACAAACAAGCCCGAACTACTTCAATTTAAAGAAAGCAAGATTCCAATGTTGACATTTTTTATTACAATCAAATTTTTAATATATAGGTAGTTTGCTTCAATTTGTTCGAAAAAAAAAAACTTCAACTCCCCCATACAACTTGGTTTATTCCATGCCAGAACGAGTTGAAATTGTTAACTTTCATTTTCAGAAAAATAGTTTTGCTAGACTTGCTGCTCGCTTATGTTGCCAAGTTAGTTGATAAGTTTTTCTAACACCGATTTGTCTGTGATGTTGAACACCAATCGCAGAACCCCATCGGAACAAAATTACAGAAACGAATTAGTTATCTATAATATTGTTTGGAAGCAAACCCTTCTTGAAGTAACGATCCAATATTTCAATTCAACAACAGGTTAATTTATTTTAACAAAGCACCGTTACAAAAATACAATCAGTTGAACCAACCACTAATAGTAAATGTTTCGATTCCTAATAACCAAACCTATTCGTATTTTTCGCCAATGGCATTATAGGAATATAAAATTACTTATAACTTCTGAACTTTGAATTTCACTAACTCGCGATTGAGAAACATTCCAATAACTCGAGTTCGATATCAATTCTGAAAACAATTATTGAAAAAAGGATGTTCTACGCCAACATCTCCAACATCTGTTGAAGGAGAAAATTTTGAAACCGAAGGTATTTAATTTAGTAGTTCGGTCAATTTCCATTCGAAAAAAAAAGGAAATATGAAATCACAACTTTCACAACTTTGAACCTTCATTGAACTGTCATCGTACGTTTAAAGGTGAGACCTCATTTACCGTAATTCGCATCAATTATATTCTCGCCTTTATAAACAATTTCATGGATTCACATTCAAAAATTAACTGAATTGTGGTCTGGTTTTCCCGGAATTACTGTTTGATTCGCCGGTCATGTTCATTGTTCCCAGCAATCACTCAAAATAATTGAGAAAACCGGAATGTGAAGTGAGTGCGGTTACATAAAATTGAAAACTAGCAGTCGCCGCACAACGATTCGACCAATTCGGTTGCCCTCTTCGTTTCCCCTTTCATGTGACATTCCATTCGATACAACGTGTATGGTCGACCCCTGCATACATGTACTGAAACCAATTAAACTATCAAATCTGATTCGTTTAATCGGAGTTTAACTATCGGTGTAATCCTCGCTGCCAATTACCGACTAATCGACTCCGACCAGTGTTGCCAACCTTGAATTTACAAAATCACCATTTGCATGACACTTGGCAACTTTTCGTAAAAAACATAAAAATTCTCAAGGAAATTCCCTCGAGGATTGATAATGAATTCTCATTTATAAGGATAGATAGAAAAAATTTAATTTCTGCTAGATGATTTTTTCACCTCTGCCTCCAAAACTCATAACCCTAAAATTCCAAATGAAAAGTGGGGTCGATTGATATATCATGTGACAGGTACAAAATTATCCACTCGATGATACCGTTTTCATTGAAGTTTAAAAAATATTCAATGCAAAATTGGCTTTGAGAACATCAACCAGGTAGTTTTGGTACTGATGTAAAATGCAAAAGTTTTGGGATTTGGAAATCAAAATAACTGTAAATAAATCTAAGTAACTTCATCTTAACGAAAGAAAGATTTCAATGTTGATATTTTTCATTACAAATGAATTCCCCATTTATTGTTTGCTTTTTTTTTTGTTGGAGAAACTGCAAATAAGTGTAGGAAAATAACTTGGCACACGTTATTTCAGTATTGTTACTGATTCAGTTTAGTTTGTTCGAAAATTTCGTGCACAATTAGAAATCCAATGAAATCAGTTAATCTGAAGTCATCTGATCGAACACAACCAATCAGAACAACATTATACTGGAAATATCCCATTGGATGTTTTCTTTTTATTATGTTGGCATGGATACTCACATATTGATTTAAGTAATTCGATTTTGACGTTTCAAATATTTGATATTTCAAAATGTCACCACATGGTTATAAGACTAAGGATCTAGAATAACTATGAAATTACGGAATCAATTATGCCAGAAATAACCGTTCACAGTAAAGAATTTGTATGGAAAGCATCTATGGAGTTTTGCAATGGTAGAATGTATCATTAAGATAGAAATCGCGTGGCGTGTATATAAGCTACGGTCAAAACCGTAACAGGACAAATTGGTTTTGTCCTGTCTTTTTTCCAATGATTAACAAAAAAAAATTCCATTAGAATAACCCTCGAACATTGATAAATGCCCAAAAATTTTATTATATTTTATCTGTGATCTTGGGTTATTGCTCGGGTTATTGATATTGAGTATTATTTCAACTACACCGTAAAACATGGTTTATCCTATTCCATTTTTAAAAAACTAGTTCTGCTGGACTTACTGCTCATTTGTTTGACGATATTCATCCCGATAAAATGATTCGTATGTTACCAAACTAGTTAGGAAGTTTGTTTTTAATTCTCGTATAATGATGTGAAACACCAACCGCAAAAACTCATCAGAATACAATTTTAGAAATGTATTCTACCAAAATCTGTAATATTGTATGGAGGCAAATGGAATAAATTTGTTTTGAAGTGATGTTTCAATAAATCAATTCACAACTTGTTCACCTTTTCCGAGACCTTTTCTATAAAGCATCGTTTCAAATGAAAACATTGAGACCTATCATCAGTTTTGTAAATGCTTTGATTCCAAAACTTACTTACGAGCTTACTCATTTGTATTTTTTCATCAATACCAAAATTAGTGGCTTGAGTTCTCAAAGTTATTTTCGCATCATTTCTTTGAGTAATGGAAGGTTTATGCAACGTTCCCAAGAACTCAGCCTAAGATTAAGAAGTAATAACTAAAAATTCAACAACAGGAAAGGCGTTTACGCAATCATCACTAGTACTAAGAACAATGACCGAGACAATGACCTAAAAGTTGACCAACTTTTGACCAAGAATTAAGTTCTCAGTCGAAAACGGCGTCAGATGAAAATAAAAATGAATTACTTATAGCCTTCTTATCTTTATATTTCGTTGGAAAGTACTGATTTTCGTTATCTTAAAAAAGATAAGCTCTTTAAAAATAAAGTAGACAGAGATAATGCTTGGTAAACTCGAATTTATTCTGAGCATGTGCGAATTTCTTCACAAAAAACTAATGGTCGGTTCATACACCACACTTTTACTTTTAATTTCACCTTAAGAATGGACTTGGACCGTTCATACACCAGTGTTAAAGTAAACAAGGCGCATGCGCAGTGATTTAAAACAAACGAAGAAGAGGAAGTAATCGTGGGTTACGTCATTGTTTTGATTTGCAACTGACCAGTGACGACAACCAAACTGTATCGGATAATGACAGATATTTCACAGAACACCCATTTTATATCATTTCTGTAAAATATTCAGAAGAAGAACAGGGCTACGTTTCCCTATAATGTTGGTGGCACTGCTTGCTGTGATGAGTTCACATGCACGCATGCGCAGTCCCTAAATTATCTCATTCCTAAAGTAAAAGTTCTCATCCTTAAACTAAAAGTAAAAGTGCCGTGTATGAACGCCTCGATTGATTTACATTGTGACAACTTTCTTAAAGTAAAAGTAAAAGATAAAGTAAAAGTAGAAGTGTGGTGGTGACCATAACACTAAATTGCGTAAACACCACAGCAGTCTTAGTTATAGTGCTTAGTTACTAGTTATTAGTGTTAGGTATAGGAGAAATGATGCATAAACCTTACATAAATTTCATTAAAAATGGTAGGTATCACCAGAAATATAATTTTGTCTTTTCATATGATCAATCGAACCAACTATCCAATTGGAATTTTTGGGGTTGTAACAGCCCTTCGTTAGGGCGTTGATGCATATGTTGAAGAATATGTTTTTGAAAAAAATCCAACATCCTCCAAAAGTCAACATTAATACATTCAGTTCTCAACAATAACAATGAGAGCGGCAACACGGCAAATACATCACTTTCGACTGTCACTGCACTATGACATCACAACAAATTGGTTATGGTTCGAAAAGAAATGTATTTTGTGAAAAAATAATGGTTTTTCTGCTCGAACATGTTGAAAAGTAAATAAGAGAGTATGTGGTGTTTGATCAGAAGAAGGACGAATTTTGTGTGTTCAAACATCAGAAATTTTATGTGAAAAATTGTTAAGTTTCACAACAAAATGGACCTGTATCTCCGAAAATATACGAGACCGCAGAAAATTTTCTGTAGAGGTGGCCGCATTACGTATGTTCCACAAAAAAATCGAAAAAAATGTGCTCATAGCGACCGAAGTATTTCCCATACTTTTTGTTGGACCACTCTGTATACTTGTTTATGAGGTGGTGAACTTGCTTTTTTGTTGTCCCGCCCAATTCAATTCGTCTTGTAATTTCAGGCTTCCTACAGGCCTTTTTTAAGCTGTTCCTGCTATTGCTATCACAGAAATCAAAAAAACTTACTGCCTATTCAATTGTAGAATATTTTCTCATCAAAGGAAACTAGAATAATAATTAATCTCTTTCCAGATCGAGAATATCAGTGATTGGTTTTGTAATATTCTCCAATAACTAGAATTGTCAAATTTCTATTTTTGGCGCTACCGCCTCCATTTTAATTGATATAAAAATGTCAGGGTAACTCTCGTATAATGTTTCATATTACTTATAATCTGAAATGAACCAATTTTCAAATTGACTTATCGTTCATTACATAATAAACTGAAATGGTTCACTGAGAGAACTGCGTGAATAAGAAATTTTAGAGGAAAGTAAATAACATAAATATAAATATGGACTCACCCAGATTTTCTGTCTTCTCTCGATGATGAGATAGGAAATTCTCTCCATACTGTGGCAGTAAACTTATTTCACTACACTACACATACAAGCAGGGAGTCAAATCAAATCACCACACAACAAAAGGAATAAGCAGAAAAGGTAAAAGTTTATGGATAAGTTTTTATACATAAACTGAACAATCTCTGCCAGTTAAGGCGAAGAAGTGAATCTCTTGAAAACAATACGCCGATCGGGCAAGTTCGGAAAACTCTTCAACTGTCTTTCACAGAATCAAAACGAAAAAGTTGACAGTTCGAGGTTAACATGACGCATTAGCGTAGAGGTGTAAATTTGTTGGGGGAATCGAATCGAATAATTATGATGGGATGAAAATTGAATGTTTGGTATAATGGCAAATGAATAAAATGATACAATGATGGCTATTTATGTGAGAAGTTATAAAAAGTTTCATTTTGTATAACGAATGCGATTTCTACGGGAAGATCGTAGGGAGATTCCGAAAAGTAGCGCGAGTTATACAAAGTGGAGTCTTCTATCGAGTTGCATATAATATTTTTTCTGATTTCGATGTAATATACTACATTACTAGTAAGGAAAGTGACATTGGGAAATATATCAGTTCCGCACAAGTAATGTACACTATTTTTCCTACGACCACCTATTTTTTCAAACAATACTACATATCAGATCGTGTATATTGAGTAAATTGAGCTGACTAATCTCACGTTTTAATGTTGACAGTCTATGTTTGGATGTTGTTTCTTTGAAAATGCACATGAATTTACAATTACTTTTATAGTGAAATGGAGACATATCGATAATTAACGTTCATTCGATAATATGACAATAAGGAAGTTCTGTGAATGATGGTCACTTTCCATGGGTGAGTACAGAGTGCGACATGTGTTATTTTCTCATGTGGTTGTAGGAAAATATCATTTCATCATTGTCTATTCCACTATATTGTCCAAGTTTCATTATATCGCTTGTTGGTTTGACGTCTTTCACAAGTTTGGAAACTCTGACTGAATATTTGCGGAGAAAAAAATACGAAACAGTGAACAGAGAATGTTTAAGGTAAGTGATACCAAAATTCAGAGAATAAACGCTAAACATTGTATAGTGTATTCAGAGAGTCCACAGAAATTTACAAACGCACACTTAGAGGGGATACATCAACGTCCTAAGAGGCCCGTAGAATTTTTTTATCGAGTTTTCCACGAGCTTGAATTAATGTTCAAAGTTATATCCCAGTAGATAAATTATAAGTGAAAAATCTCCATTTTCTTCCCGTTCAATACCAACCTCCACCAACAGATTTCCCACGATTGATATTGTTTGAATGTTCTGAAATATATTTATGGGTTTTCTCTTCCATAGCAATGAAAAGAAAAACCTCCAAGCTCCCTCATATATAAAATGTCCCATGAGAGCAATGCAATTATCGAAAACTTACAGCGGTAATTGCATTGTATCAAGTCACTATAACAATACATTTGAAACCGTATCGCTAGACGTCAGTAAACAACACAAATAAATGTCAGATAGACTTCAAAAATAGAAAAACATTTCGCGTTTATGTGAGTGCTCCATACAATCTATAGAGGAGAGTATAAATGAACCAAAAATAACATTTCCTTGAGAATTTCTTTATTCGTGAAATATTCCAATGTATTACATTCGTGCATTGAAGTGACCAGATAATTTTGCATTCAAGCGTGATATCTTATACAAATTGCATTCGGTTATTTTCATATTTTGTAAAAGAGCCCTCGTCGGACTCGGGCACTTTCGCCAAAATATGAAAATGAACTTGCAATTTTTAGATATCACGCTTTCTCGCAAAATTATCGGTAATTTTAATGCACTTATCTATTATTGGAGTCCTTCAAATTTCATCGATAAATTTTTATCTTCCACGAAAACTCGTTTATTTGACAGAAGTATGAAAACAAACCGATTGATTTCATTCAATTCGGTTTGTTTGAATGGTTTTGCCTAAAAATAAAAGTTTGAGCGTTTTGAAAATGAAAATCTATCTCATTAAATTTCAGGAACGAATTGTATTTGGAGAGTTTATTTATTGAACAAATAAAAAATGAACAATTTAATTTATTAGTATTTCATTAACACATCAAAAAACAAATTGAATTCAAGAAAAAATTAATCGCACGCCATCTTTATTTCAGTTCAGGAAACCTTAAATACTTGAATCGCTCTAAGGGCGGGTTGTAATACGACAGGTTGAATGTGGTTCAACTGAACCGAGTTCGGTTTTCATGCAACAAACGATTCTATTGGCTAATGCTTAGCAACTGACCTCGCTTCACTTGAACCATAGCTAACCTGTCGTGTTACAACCCACCCTAAAAGCGGCTACAATTTTGACCACGACGTAAGTCGTCGTTTACAATTTGCAATATCTGCCATAAACTTGGTTATGTTCATGAGCTATTCACGTGTGTGAAATTTAAGTGTTTATTGAAATGTGTTGTTTATATTATTATTATGCTGACAAAGTGAAAATGACTATTAATAATTAGGTAACTTTTCATTCAAGATTATTTATAATTTAACCTTGTATATAAGCCATTTCAATGGAATCGACGCGATAAATCGTATAGTTTTGATAGTTCACATCATTTTATCAAGGACCAGGCAGTTTTATCAGTATACAATCGAATAATTGACTTGAATAACCCGCTACTATTGGTTGAAATACCAAAAACGTCACATTTTGACAAGTAAAAAAAAATATTCTCATTAAATTCAAAAATTCATAAATATACCATACGTAAATGACAAAATAGTCATTTAATTTTGTATCTTTTCAATATTGCAATTAGTGTCACCAATACACCAAAAAAAAATAGTATAAAAACATAAATTTTTTCTTTTCATTTCAACGGGAGAGAAAACCCAAAAAATGGACCCCACGATGAAAGATGGGCAACCCTGCCACGAATGGGCCCATTTCCGAACATCCAATTCGGCAAATCTGACAGTCAATATGGCGAAGAACCGAACAGATTCGCCTTGCAACTTTCTCGCCCCATTTGGCAGTTTTAATGCTTGGCTGACGCCGCGCCTAATATTAGTCGTCGGAGTGTACAGGAGCGTGTCTCGAAAAATATTCGATATTGTAATTTCGATGTGGAAACATCGATTGATAGCGATAGAAGGGGAGTTGAGGGCTACTTGGTGTTTTTTCGTGCGTTAGATGCTGCTTGTCGGTAGCGGTGGTGGATACTAAGTGGGTAGGGGGTGCGTACGCATGATTTCTTTCTGGTTCATGAGAGGATATAATAATAATGATGAAGCGTCTTTATTCAACGAAAGAAATTTATCGGGAGTAATTACACAAGTGCTTCAAAATTACCGATAATTTTCCATGAAATCATGTTGTCTAAAAACTGCATGAGTTTATTTTCATATTTTGTCGAAAGAGCAAACTATGAAAATAATCGAATGCAGTTTTTTTACCGACAACATGCTTGAATGGAAAATTATCAGGTTTATTTTGATGCACGAGTGTAATTCGGAAGAAAATTTCCGGAGTTGAAAAAACGACGTTTAAAATTCAGTATTTATGCCTGTCAAGATGACAAATATACATTTTAACAATCGTTACTATAGATACACGGACCGAGCGGGTATTTTTCGATACCTACCGGGTATTTATCATCCCGAAAATGTCCCGCCGTGAATTTATCGCTGTAATTGATCGAAAATGTCCCGCTTCATATGGGATTTTTTACATACGATGGAAATATTCATTTGAACGTCATCAGTTTGTAGTTGATCGGTATTTGTTCCGTAATTTTATGGGTTTGTAACAAATGCTGTGTTACGAAGATTACCAACGAGAGATTTTTACATTCAAATAGGAAATTACGTATGAGTTTTGAGAACGGACGCGGATTTAGTTTCCGAAACGTCAGCAATAAGTATTTTCATATATATAGTAGTTCTCATTATTTGTTTGATAGGCAAAATTTGAGTTATACTAGAAATTGCTGAATAATTGGACTTGTTCTATCCAGAAAGAACTGTTTTTCAATAGACGCAGCAACTTTTCGGGGTAGATTGAAAATCTGCCCTTCTACACTTGAATAGATTCCAAAATTCATTCTTATTTTTTCAGATTGTAGTAAGTTACAAACCCAGAAAACAACGGAATAAGAATTTATCATTCGTTACAATTTCGAAACATCTGGGTTTACCTCTGTCACATTTTGACACTAATTAGGTACCTACCAGAAATTCAAATCCTTTTAAAAATCTCACACCTTTACTATTGAACAAATGAGGTGCCTCAATTTTGACTAGTAACCATGGCAACTGAAAAAAATTCCGTCTTGTTACTTGTAAAAATGTATTTTAACCACCTTTAATTTACTAAAATTACCGGAGGCGATAGACTGGGCTGGTGCCCTTCTGAGTTTTAGCAATTGGTTCAACTGAAGTTGGTATTTATTTCATTCAAGAAAATATGGTGGATATATCTATATAATTCTTTAAAACTAGTAATAATTGAACTCCCTGACAGAACCAGTTGGTAGGAGTGAAACAAAAATGACAAATCAACATATCAAAAACAGCAATGCAATTTCAGGTTGGATTAATATTTTTTTCCAAATTATGGTGTGAAATTTTCTTACCGAATACCATACGAGCTTGATTTACTCATTGAAATAATTTAAGTTCTTATAATAAGTGAAAATTTTCCAAAATAGGCTTGAAAGGAGAGGCACACCAGCCGCCGAAACGTCGCCAAGAAAAGGTATATGCATTTTTTCAATAAGTTTGTACATTGAATCTCCAAATTCATTGAAATACGAAACATTACCGACAAAATAGTCACTCAATTTTGCATCTTTTCAATATTGCGGTAACGTATTGAGGCAAGATTACAAATTTTCTAAAAAAAGAGATATGAGAACTTGAATCTATTTTTTTTTCATTTCTAGGGGGAGAAAACCGAAGAATGGATTCCAGAAATACAAGGTGACCTATTTTTCAGCTCAACCAGAGAATAAAATCAAAAATATTAGCGGAAACAATTTTACAGGTTATAAAATACTTGGAGGCAGGGTGGGGCAAAATCTGATTTTTATTAAAAAAATAAAAAATCATTGATTTTTTGAAAAAAAATCACGATTCATTTGACTTTTTTGATCTTCCTAATTTTGATATAAAATTTGAACATTTTGAGTCTTTGAAATTATTGTTGATTATTTTAATGTATAAGTCTAAAAATTTTTAATACAATTTGCGGCTCAAAAACTTGTGACAACGCATTCGTCGCGCTCCTTGCAAGAGAATTCTTGTCGCGATTTGTTTTCCTTCTGTCCTATACACTCGCTATACAGTGCCGAGTGAGGCACGAACACGAAGGCGTTTGTTGTGCTTTTTGCAAGAATATTCCTGTCGAGGCTTGTTTTCCTTCTCAATCTATAAATTGACGTTGCCCAACAATTTCACGCATTTCGCTAGTTGTACACTCGGATATTAGAAACAGATTAGGTATAGAAAAAGGAGGAAAACTCGTGTTTTTGTTTAGATTGTATAACGAAAATGAATAGACTGAAAATATACAGTAATAAAATTTGTTACGTTCAGTTAAGAATTTGGAATTATGTACTTCTTTTTTGCTGTTGTTGCTAAAAGCAGATACTCCTTTTGATCTTCGAGAAAACTTTTATATTATGTTGTTATCTGGTTCTGAATGAAAAAAAAACAAAAATTGATTCAAATCATGATTTTAATTTTAAATCAGCCCAACCCTGCTTGGAGGAATTCCATAAGAAAAAAAAATTATTATCAAGAATATTTGAACCAATTTCTACTCAAATATGTTTATATAAGCCCTAAATCATAGAGTTCAACAAAACCAGGCGGAAATAGAGATCAGCATACATAGGAACTGCATATCAGACCACCTTTGAGCCACTTTTTTGGAATTTTTGATGTTGAAATGTTGTGATAGTCCATTATATAGTATGAAATATTCATATGGTTGACTAACTATATCCCTGTAAACAATGATTCGGGCTATAAAGTCCGTAAGAGAAACGAAAGAAAAGTCATGACTTGGAAACGAAATCACTACTGCCATCTATCCGTAGTATCTATTCCTCCGAATGATAATTTCGTATGGTTGACTTAACTATGCCAATTTTTCTATATATAAAAAAGCAATGCTAGCACTAGAAGGAAAATAAACTCTTGACGACTTTATATGCTCCATCCAGTACAATTCTACTCTATTATAATGTACTTCATAATGTATAATTCAGTGGGGAAATTCGCCGCCGTGTTTTCCTCATTTTTCAAATGGAATAATTCAATACGGAAATATTCGTCCAACTTCTCCCATTACTCGAACCCGGTCGACATAAACGAACCAAGTCAGCCGCAATTCCATACATCCAGACAAATAATTATTCAAATGAGAGAAAAATGCGTTTTCTTATGGAAATATCAACGGGTCGGGTGACGTCGCAGGAAAAGGCGAAAGACGGGGAAAGATAATTATTTCAAAGATGAGTTCTGCGAAAGCCATCACCTATCAGCAGGGGCCCAGGATGACAACACGGTGACAAGAATAAAATTACGAATTAGGGAGGGTGAGAATTATTCAAAATTTATTAAGAGGGTATAGATCCCGGTCTAGCGAAGTCGCAAGAACAAAGTGCAGAATATGTCATAGTGAGTGGGGATTTTTGTTCTGAATCCATAGTTATTCATAAAAATAAAAGTCAATTGATTGTCTCTGTTTGAATATTTGCCTCATATATAAAATGTCTCATAAGAGCAATGCAATTATCGAAAACTTACAGCGGTGATTGCATTGTATCGAAAACTTACAGCGGTAATTGCATTGTATCAAGTCACCATAACAACACATTCGAAACCGTATCGCTAGACGTCAGTAAACAACACAAATAAATGTCAGATAGACATCAAAAATAGAAAAACATTTCGCGTTTTGGTGAGTGCTCCATACAATCTATAGAGGAAAGTATAAATGAACAAAAAATAACATTTCCTTGAGAATTTCTTCATTCGTGAAATATTCCAATGAATTACATTCGTGCCCAAAAATGACCAGATAATTCTGCATTCAAGCGTGATATCTTATACAAATTGCTTTCGGTTATTTTCATATTTTGTAAAAGAGCCCTCGTCCTTCGGACTCGGGCAGTTTCGCCAAAATATGAAAACAAACTTGCAATTTTTAGATGTCACGCTTTCTTGCAAAATTATCGGTAATTTTTATGCACTCGTGCAATTATAACCGAATATTCCCCTCATATATAAAATGTCCCATAAGAACAATGCAATTATCGAAAACTTACGGCGGTAATTTCATTGTATCAAGTCACCATAACAACACATTTGAAACCGTATCGCTAGACGTCAGTAAACGACACAAATAAATGTCAGATAGACTTCAGAAATAGAAAAACATTTCGCGTTTAGGTGAGTACTCCATACAATCTATAGAGGAAAGTATAAATGAACAAAAAATAACATTTCCTTGAGAATTTCTTTATTCGTGAAATATTCCAATGAATTTCATTCGTGCATAAAAATGACCAGATAATTTTGCATTCAAGCGTGATATCTTATACAAATTGCATTCGGTTATTTTTATATTTTGTAGAAATACTCGGGCACTTTCGCCAAAATATGAAAATAAACTTGCAATTTTTAGATATCACGCTTTCTTGCAAAATTATCGATAATTTTTATGCATCCGTGCAATTATAACCGAAAATTACATTTCAATTGAGAAATAAAAGTGATTTCTCTCTTCACTGAATTCCAGGAACAAGGTATCGAATTTGTCTTATCACAGCACTACTAGTTTATTTTTTATCGTGTTATTTGTGATCACAAGATTACAGAAACAAGTTTAGATAGGCAACGGCATACTCGATTGCACTAGTAATTTCGTTTCCAAGTCATGCCTTTTCTTTCATTTTCCTTACGAATGTCACTGCTTTAATCACACATTTTCTTCCCTATTGATACATAATGCCAATAGATGGCAATCAATTCAGAAAGATAAGTGGAATTTTTGTCAATGTCGTAGATCACTCATGCCTTGAAGATTGATTTATTGTCTGAACTTCTACAGAAACGATTTCTCAAAATCATCATTTTAAATTTCTGTTTTCCATCGGCACAAATATTCCAATATTGTGACCTGATGAGTTTGAATAGGAATCCAAGTTTCTGGGAAGCAACTTTAGCGATCGATCTCACATGGTTTTCCCATGACAGATTATTACTGATCGTAATTCCTAGCATCGAGATACTTGACTTCGTGAGAATAGTTAGTCCTGACATCTGAATACTAGATGATGATAGATTAGCTTTCCTTGAGAAGAGAAATGCCTGGGTTTAAAAGCATTAAATTCCAAGTTCATGTTACCCCATTCTATTATGATTTATCTCATATCAACAATTATATAACATATCAAATTGTTACGACCTAGTTGTGAAAATAATTTCCATTCCTCTCTTCGATTTCCCTTCCTTTTCGAAAATAAATCTGAAATTATTCTACCATTATTTTTGAATAATGGAAATAATGAAACTCCCAAATTGATGATTATTTCGGGACAGTCCTAGGCTGTAATCATTGGAGTGTGGCTATATAATTTCAGTCACCTTACACGTTTGGTCGTGCACTATAATCACTGAAGCTCAGCTATATAATTTCATTCATCTGCTTCATTCAGTTCCAACAGACGAAACTGTACAACAAAAGAATGAGAAGCACAGTGAAAAATGCACTCCTGAAATTTCCGCAGTGGGCGTTTTCCACAACAGCTATTTATATTTCTTCAAAACTTCACAACGCTACTCCAAAAAATCAATTCAAACATGAAAAAGGATCGAGTGAGTATTGTTTTCCTGGAGATGCTGTTTTTGTTTGTGAAAGGTTGTAAAAGGGATATTTTAGTGTGTGATAAATGATCAGTTTCGCACCCTACTGTAAAGGAACATAGCTGTCAGTTGACAGGTGATAAAATATAACTTTCATTGAAATTACTCCTCACCCAGGAAAAAAAAGGACCCTCTTTTTTCCAGATATACATATGTACACATAAATCAAGGTGAGTCTAGAAACCTCAGAATCAGACACTTTTTGACTTTATATCAATCAAAATCACTTCTGAACAACCACTAAGTGAGCAATTTTTTAATAAATCACAAAATTGAATTGACAGAGTTCTGTTTTCAGTCTGAAGGTTCAAAGTAACAGCGTACCAGTTTGAAAATTGAAAATTCACATCGATGCTTTTCTGATTAAATACACTGTAATTGAAGTTTATTCAATAATGAATCGTCGTTTTTTTTTCGCCATAAAAAAACGCATTATTTTATAAATTTAACGTGGACCAAACATATAGGAATATAGAGAAAACAAATATCTCCAGTGATTAGTGTCCTTTTCAAATTGCGGAATTTTATACCTATGAGATATCTGAAACTCATTTATTTCTCTCTGGTAAACTCCAATCTCCAGTATTTTATTCCAGTTTGAAGAGCGACACAAACCCCAGTTAAACCTTCGAAAACCCTACAAAATAAATTGATTAAATGTATTTATAAACTTGATCATTGGGAACCAACAAAAAATGTATATGCACCTAATGAAGTTTTGGATATACCATCATTATATTCACTTGAACTGTGTACCTTCGAACTAAAACATTCGAATCATATCCTCAAAATCAATAGTGATCAGAACAATCATTCAGCCAGATATTCCAAAAATTCATCAACGATGAAATTCGAATCTAACATAGGACAACAGTCAATTTATCACACAGGCATCATTTTATATAATGGGTAACCAAATGCAATGAAGAAATATGGAAAACTCTGTTTCGAAGTCAACTCTAAAAAAATATTTAATGAAATAGGTAATTGGCAATTTTTCATTTGTTTTTTGTTATTACCATTATTCTTTTTTTTCCTATAATGAAAAAGTCTGTTTTCATTGTCTTTTTTTTCCTTATGATATTACTATGATATTCTTGGAGTTCATTTTCTTCCCTCCTATAAACTTTGTGAGTTTCATGGGAAATAAACGTTATTAAACACGGGAAAAATATTGGTTTTCAGCTTTCCACAACCGAACTCACAGTAATCTATCTTTATCTAATATGCATATGTCGGGAGTAACTATTGCTACAAAGTATCTCGATGCTAGGAATCTCGATCAGTAATAATCTCACATGGGAAAACCACGTGAGATCGATCGCTGAAGGTGCTTCCCAGAAGCTTAGATTTCTATTTCGTACGAAGCAATACTTCACTTCTCGTCAGCTTTTCATCATCTACGAGGCCCAGATACGGCCTGTCATGGAATATAGTTCTCATATATGGGGCTCGTCATCAAAAAACTCATTGAAACTTCTTGATTCTATTCAGAGAAAGGCAATTCGTCTTGTTAGTGATTCTTCGCTCACAGACTCTCTCACTTCATTGGAACATCGTAGAAGGGTCGGAGGCTTGTGTCTCTTCTATAGATATTTTCACGATCGCTGCTCTTCTGAATTGTTGTCAATCGTTCCACCCTTGGCAATATCTACCCGGATAACCCGACGAGTGCGGAATCCCCACCCCTTCCTTGTGAACTTGGAGACCTCGAACCTCTCTTACTCAGGGATCATTTTTCATTAGAGCAGCTGAACTTCGGAACTCCTTACCGAGAGACGTTTTTCCTGAGGCTTACAAACTTCAAAAATTTCAAGTCAATGTTAACATGTGTCTCTCGTCCCATATTTCACACTGTGTTCTTCGAACATTGCAGGGCTTCCCTGTTGTGTGATAGTGTTCGTAAAAAAAAATTAAGTTAATCAACCATTTAGGGAAATATTTATAAAATTGTATATTGTGGGAACCCTCAATTCTAGTGCCGAATAATAATGCCCTGTTAAAGGCCAATATCTGCCTTGCCATCGAGTGCAGAAGTGATGTTCCCTTCGAAAGAGATAAATCCACCAATACCATCGACTATCGCCGACGCGAAACTTTCCGGAGCGCCTTTCTTTCTTTTCGTCCTAGCGATTCTCGAGTGTTAACCCCTTTTCGAATTTCACTTTATCTAATTCCGCTGGAAATATTTCACTTCCCCCTTGGAAATTGGCGCTATTTGTATTGCCTGACAAGTTCAAGTCGTGATACCAATAATAAGCCTTTTCCGGTGAGATGAAATATCACTGCTGGCGACGAGAATATTGTGTGTACCAGTAGTGGGTTTTTGAACGGAACAGATGTTGAACGTG
The DNA here is from genome assembly GCA_032362365.1 of Zygogramma bicolorata. Lineage (NCBI taxonomy): Eukaryota > Metazoa > Arthropoda > Insecta > Coleoptera > Chrysomelidae > Zygogramma > Zygogramma bicolorata. The sequence continues at coordinate 4,820,078 of JAVJAQ010005172.1, forward strand.
GTGAATGGGCATTATTAATGAAGTTCTGGAATGGTGTTGAGGGGATTTGTATTCGAAGAGTATGACATACTTTTTGGGACGTGATTTTAAGATCAATGTATCACACGTCAATACAAAAAAAAAAGATACTAATATTATCAAGAGTTTGGTTTCTGACCGTTCTGTTTATTTGTTTGTAGGGGGTGATCTTCTGAACTACTGATCCGATTATGAAAATTATTTCACTAACAGAAAGATACAGTATCGAGGATTGATATAGTCTATATTTTTTCATGATTGAACGAAAAACTCAATGAGAAATAATAGTATATAATAATAATATGCTTTATTATCATAAGACATAATCTTGTTGAGAAAGCTTGGGTGGTAAATACTTACTTAAAGTACTTACTTAAAGTAAACATTTAAAAGCTCCTTAATGAAGATAAAAAATATGAGCTAGTCAATCAGTTAAAAGTTATCGTCAAAACATTCATTCAAAGTATAATAGGGTCTATCAGATAGAAATTGTTTGACTAACTTCCTGAATTGGAAGTCATTTATATGTATGTAAATCAAGTCGGAAAAAGTGGACGATATGTGATGCTTCATCGGTGCGCGCACTAAACGGTTCGGTGTAGACGAACATAATGTTCACTAAAAATGTTGTTCCCTATTAGTTCTACGAAAAAGTCCGTGTGACCATATAGCTAGCTTTCATATTTGAATCACTAAAAATGTTTGTTTGTTGATCTATACATAAAAAATGCCTTGCTCTGAATAACTGAATCATGGATCAACGCACAACCAAAATCCCTGATCGTAGACACCTGAAATTTGATGGGTGTCTTCCTTGTATGACGTAGGCATCCGATGAGGAGGGGGTTTTCCAAAATTCCATCCCTAAGAGGGTGTGAAACGAGGTAGAAGTTTGTATGGGACGACGTACTTCAATGTACTTCAAATTCTGCTTAAAATATTCTTTTACAGATGTCATGGAAGTCGTGTTTCGTATTTTATTCAAATTCATTGTCTAATGGAGTAAAAAAGTGGGGTATATAACGTTTTGACACTACTCACCAGATAGTTGCACACGCTTATCTACCATATATTCCGAGGGTCACAGATCGAATTGGAAAACTATTGGGAAAACACAACTTAAAAACGTTTTTCAAACCCACCAGGAAGATACAACACAAAGCCTCAGGTCGGACAAAAGAGACCCACTGTCAGCAGCATGGATTTATCGCATACCGTGCACTTATTGAAAGGTATACATTGGTACCAACAAAAGATCTATGAGAACTAAAAGGCTAAAAGTGCAAGAAAGAAGCTGCAGGCTAGGGCAAACTGACAAGTCAGCTGGGGCGGAACACGCACTCAGTAAGGGAAACCACAGGATTCTCTTTGAAAACACGGAACTCATTGAACCCAATCGGCCCCCCACCAGGGATACCGTAGTCGACTGATACGGGAGGCAACAGAGATCACAAACACACGGACCATTTCAACAGAAAAGGAGAAGCTGTGAACCTCAACCGAATACTGAATCTTAGTTTAAGAAGATCAAAAATAACAAATATCATGACGGCAGGTAGTGCGGCAATCCAGTTATTTGGGCAATTAATTTTAATCAAAATTCCCAGAATCCAGAAAAACTAATTATCTCTCCAGGCTACCTTGATCCACATAAATACGCTTTACGAAGTCTCGATACCCAGTCATCGGAGTCTAACTCAAGATGTATGAGCCTCCGAAGAAGCTACCCACTCGCGCCAGCGAAACTTCAGGAAGAAATTCCAAAGAACGACGGCCTTCAAACCCGAAGAAAAGAAGTTATACTGAAAACCTCGACCATTTTGTCAAAAACCTCTACATGGAGGAAATATAGAGACTATATGGTCTCGGTAGTGTAGTGGTTAGCATATCTGCCTATCAAGCGGAAGGCCGGGGTTCGAATCCTCGCCGGGCCACCGTGCTGGGTAATCGCACGTTAAAAGGTAAGGCCTCGTTGATCCATTGCTCGCACAAGTTTCGACTTCTGAGGGTTGACGTTCGTCAGCTGGTTAACGGAAACGAACAATTTTAGAACAATTTAGGACAATACGATGTAACGTTAATATTTCCTAGTCTGGGCGAAAGGGTTCGTTGGCCAAAATGTTTACAATATTCTGATTGCTTTACCTCTCAAACATACTCGCCTCGGATAAATCCATCGTGCCTTTACGGTCCTATTGTTTGGCTATATTCGTATTTCATCTCCTAATTATTATTTACATCTCGAGTATTTCAACATTTAGGTTATTATTTACATTTAATAAATCAGCTGTCCACCTCTTCTTCTTAACATTCGGGAATCTGTTGTTCCTTCCTCCTTCCAGTATGAAGTTAGGCATTTATAAGCTTGCAGCTTGCCTAATCAGTGAGGTTGGACGCATTCGACAATGAGTTTCGGATGGTAATTATGTTTTCGAGATCAGGAGATGATCGAAGTTATGGCCGACAGAAATCCTACTTTTTACTCGACGGTTCGACGTATGTTTGGTGGTATCTTGACATTATGCCGATTATACAGTTATCTGTCATGAGGGGTTTTGGTATGACATTAATTTCGGGTATTCTATACATTTCGGGTAGTCCATAAATTCAGATGTTATGAATTTTAGGTATTATATAAATTTAGATCGGCAAATCTGGTTCAATGATCTGATTTTCATAGAATCGAAAGTGCAACTTTGACAGCCCTTGAAGAAGGTCATCCGGCAACAGGGCCACAGGGATTGACAGCCGAAGTGCTAGAGGGACGCTGTTTTTGTGTCTTATTTTTTTGAGATTGATGTAGAAGAGAGTGGCATCGTGTTGGAAATTTGTTAAAATTGATATTTCATCAACCATCCAGTGTTTGGGATTCTATTTTTCAACTGTATGAAGTTTCCTGATATCGTTGGTATTTGGGATTGCTGTGAGGCGTCTAATTTTTGGAAACTTACCCGCTGAGGGGATTATAACCACTCATCTTCTATTCAGCTCAATTCAGGTACGCATTGCAGCAAAACTATGTTCTTTGAGCCCTGGGCAATCCTTTATGTATATTGTAGGTTACTACCTGGAACATCCAGTTTATCAGGAGATCAGGTGTCGTTGACCCTTGAACCAGGATTTGAACTATCTGGAAGCATTGTAGATTACTATCTGGAACATCCAGTTTATCGGATTAAGTGTCGTTGACCCTTTGACCAGGATTTGAAACATCATTTGGAAGCCTTCTGAAAGTCTAGTTGATCAGTTATACTTAGGCCTTCCTGGAAAAAGGTATGAGGTCAATTCAACGTTGTGACCGAAGAGTCATGAGTTTCATTTCAGGGTCCTTGTGCGGTGGAATCTAGACTGCTATTCTTGTGCGGTGGGTTCTAGACTGCTTCCTTTGTGGAGTGTGATCTAGACTGCTATCCTTGTACGGTGTGGCTTGAGGCTATCATTCTGTGTGCTGGTCTGAATCGATACGTCAGAGAAGTTGAGAAGTTGTCTTCCTGCAGTAGGGTCTGAGGAAGAGGTGAATGCCTGATAAGAGCCGCGGCTGTACTCTCGGGACTGTCCACTGGAATTAGCTGATACTTCCTGAATAGCTCATGATCAGCATCACCGCTAGTCATAAAACTAACATTTTATTTTAAATTGGAAAACTATTTAGTGTCTCCTCCGCAAACCACAAGTCTTATGAATTTTTTTATTATAATTGAAATGATATTCATTAATGGTCACAAGTTGACTTCACTGTAAACGCTTCAGGTAAGGTGCACCCTACGTAGTTGCGGTTTTATTTTTGGTACTAAACGTACCAGACCCTGTACAGGTATATATTCATATTTTTTTTGTATAATTGATGAAACCATCTATTGACATTCAACTGGGTTATACCTACCCTTCAACAGTTCCTAGTTAGTTTTTTTTGGTTCTGGCTGTATATCAACATTGTTTTGCGCTAATTACATACCTACTTGAACTTGATTAGTTGTTGTTACTTCCGAGTGTATTATCAATACTGACGTCGTGTTATATGAGAATCAGTATAAATTCTAAAGGGTTAGCTCAGGATCATATAACTGGCGCCCATTTTTTTTTAACATCTTGAATATTGTAGTCTGTATGACCCACTCCCGTCTCCACTAGAGTTTAGTCGCGAGCTTAACCTGTCAATCGGACAGCTTCTTAGTCGTTCTACTAGAGTACGTGGCAACGACTAACTTGATAAACGTAAAGCACAATTATTGGAGACGTTGAAATCGGAATAAAAGTCAAGATGAGTGAGCCTCTGAAGAAGCTAGTCACTTGCGCCAGCAAAACGTCAGGAAGAAATTCCAAAAAACGCCGGCCTTCAAACCCGAACAAAAGTAGTGATACTGAAAACCTCTGTCGCGAAAGCCTCAACCACTGTGTACTCACCAGAAACTCATATATCAAAAGAAAAGGTTCACTCGAAGAAAGAAACAGATCAGCTATATAAATACTTATGTGGATTTTTGAGTTTTTCTGATGTATTTCCCAAAACCATAAGTAAGTGGTATAATAAGTCATTGTCAGTTTTTTATAATATGAACTATAAGAATTCGAGGCTCGACCTTTTTAATTTTCAGGGGAGAAGAAACAAAAAAAATTCATGACATCCATCTCCGCAAAGATCATTCAAGGAATATTTATGATAATTCTTTTATATAGCTCGCGCATATATCTTCCAGAGCTTCGTTCCTCAGGATATGTGCTTGCTATATAATTTCTCATTTCTCACCCTAGGCCCATTATATACTATGTTCTACCCTCACTATTTTAAACCGTTCTTTACGTATTTGACGTCTGTTAGGTAATGGCTCATTCAGAATATACGTGTATTCTAAATGAATAGCGGCCGCTTCCGGAATTCTTTCATTAAAATGATGGGATACGTAACATTTGACCTGATAAATTTGATCTCCTGATTACATTGAATAGCCCTAAAACCAAATTCAGGGAATTTTCGTTTCAAAATCTTTGTATAATTGAATTGACATACATAATGTTTAGGAAATTTATTTTTCAACGGATTGTGGATTGGTACTATATTTAGCTATAGTCGGGCTGTTCAAAAGATAGAATTCAAGGACGCGTGAACAGGGAATGTCTGCATCTATATTAGGCTGCGCAGCGTAGCCACGCCTTCTAAACTGAAATAAATGAAGAACTGTTGACACTGTACTGTACTCATTTGTGCTTTGTATTTCTTTCACCTCCAAGAAAAAGATCAAAAAGAGATATTTAACTGTAGAGGGAAAAGGTGTTATAATGAACACTTATGAAAAAGCATCCCAAGAGTTTATGGGAGAACAGGGAAATACTGTTGAATTCACTGTTGAGGCGACGTTTTTGTTGAGTGGTGTAAATCGGACTTGTAACATTGGAGAGAGGAACATTCAAAGAGTGCGTGCCGTTCACGTGATCATTCTATATTTTCAGCGGCTACACAATAGTTATACTTATGAATCGACAAGCATGAATTGTTTTGACAAAATGGAATTTCTTCCTCACTCATCTTGACTATTCCGATGATCAAACGTTTCGATTTCTTAAGGCATATTTATATTGATACAGGTAGTCTGGAGTGTTAATTACTTCTGTAGGGTTCGGGAATAATCATCATTATTAGTTGCCGCACTACCTGCCGTGATTTAATTAGTTATTCTTGATATAATGGGATTCCAAATTCTGTTTAGACTATTCCTTCTTCTTTTCTGTTAAAATTGTCCGTGTGTCTGTGGATCTCTGTCGCCTCCCGTACCAGTCGGCTATGGTTAACCTGGTTGGGGAAATCAGTTTCGCATTTCCAAACAGAATCCTGTGGTCGCCCTCACTCAATGCGTGTTCCGCCACAGCCGACTTGTCAGTTTGCCCCAGCCTGCAGTTTCTTTCATGCTCTTTGAGCCTTGTTCCCATGGATCTGTTTGTGGTACCGATGAATACCTTCCCACAGGTATAGTATTTTTCACAGTTAATGGTATTGGCTTATTAACTGCAATAAACTACCCGATTTAATCCCATTGTGTAGAAAATCATATGGTAAAAGATGCAAATGTGTTACAGGGTCGAACGTAAGAAATTTGAATTTTGCATAATGTAGGAGATATACAAGTAATTTATTTAAATGTTACAATTCTATTCTATATTCAGTTCAGTGTCGCTATCCTTATCCTCATCTAAATTAATTATAATTGGCGCAATTGATTTTACAGAAAGGTACGAGTTTTCAACATTTACAACATGACTAACAGAACTTTTCCAACTCTCGGTAGGAATGTCATTCATACAGTTCCTAATTAATTCTACCACACTACCACTTAAAGTCGGAGAAGTATTTTTTCCGCGCACGCTCGATTTAAGTTGGTGCCACATAAGCTCTATGGGATTGAACACGCAGTAGTAGGGAGGTAGTCGTAACACTGTATGTCCCAATTCTTCTGCAATTGTATCACAAACATACGTTTTTTTTGAGAAAATGACTGCAGCACTTGTAAAAGTTCTTTTATGTATAATTTTCCTTAAAATATATGTCATTTGCAGCCATGAAGTTTTGAATCTCCAATTTCGTATTCTTTAAGCCAGAAATTTTCTGCAATTGTCGACTATGATAGCTTGCGTTGTCCATTACTATAACGCTGTTTGGCGGAATGTTGGGTAACAGACAATTTCTTAACCAATCTTCAAAAAGCTTTCGTATCTTCGTGATAATCAACACAAGAGTCCTTAATATTTATAATCCCTCTCTGAGAAACAAAATTACCTGAATCCGGTCCTTTTACATTTATGATGTGCATCTGGGATTTTACAACTTAGGGGTTAAATTGGTTTTATTATAATCCTTCAGTCAATACCATTTATTGTGAAAACTACTACTATTCACGGTATGCAGGGGTTTATCGGATACCGAAGAAAAGTAGTAATATTAATTGTTTTATTTACAACCATATATGTAATGCTGTCATTACTTATGTCATTGAAGGCTGGAAAGTCTCACATTACACACTTCTACTTCCCGCCCTCATATCATCTATTCTAGACTTTATCTGTCGTCATTTATTGACTTTATCTGACATTTATTTATATTGTTGACAGTTGTTTACCCCATAGTCATGGTAACAATATATCTACTTGATTATTCTGAGAAAACCGCGTTCTTGGTATTTTTCGTTAAATGTGGGTAATATTTAAGATATGTTCAGAACGAATTAGAGATTTATTAATTTTAATCGAAATATGATGGTTGCAAATTAAATAGTATACAAACCTCGGTAGGAAGTTTCATTCCTGTCTCGAGATCATAGCTAACCTCGACGCTTTGCGTCTCGGTTAACTAACTGATCTCACGAGAGGAATGAATCACTTTCCACCTCGGTGTGTAATATACTATTACCTACTTGCTGACATCGAGTGTGTCGTTGATCATTGAAAATGGGGGATAACGAAACAATTTAGAAATTACCGCCTTAGCATGGTGGGAGTTGGACAAGTACAAAACGCAACTCGAGGATATGGCCAATTACGTGCACTTGCAAATTGCCGCACTCGGCTAACGCCTCTTGCCCACAATTTTTGCTCATAATAAGCCTCTTCACGTAATATACTATTGTATCATTCTGTGAGTTGTTTTATTAGCTGAGTGGAAACTTTACAAAACTTAGCTGTCACGACGCTGATGAATTATACTGCAACAGTAGTTAACAGTCGGCTTCGTCATTAACATTGATGTCGGGTTCCTAATTTTCCCCTCGTACTTATTATACATGGATCCGTCTGACATCAAATTTTAATGAAATACTATGTTTTGTGTGTTTTATTTTAATGCGGATGTCTTTGATGTACGAGAATTATTAATAGAATGCAATGAGATTAGAAGTGCTTTTAATGGAGAACTGCGAGGAAATTGAGGGATTTTATGTCTTTCTGGGAGTTTGAGAGGAAGTAATCAAAGTATTATTCACGTATGGTGAGTTCTCGCATGCAGGAAACCAAACTGCTTGGAAATAATTGATGCCAATTGATTCTGTAATGGGAGGGGGAGCTAGTAGAATGGTTTCTCTTCGAAGTATTTATAAATTATATTGACTTCATTGTTTGAGTCGAGTTTTTCCCCCATACTTTTTTCTTTGATCTTTGCCATACGCGAATGTGTTGCTATAGAAACCAGCGCCCACGGATATTAGAATACATTATTCTAGTATCCGCGCCTGCGCCTTATAGGGAAAATTATCGAAAAACAACATTTATGATTGTTGCCTTACCTGACGCTAAGAAATTTGAAACTATCAATTTTCACCTCAAGAAGATGTTCAAATTGTAATGGCAACGCTCTTCAGTTTGGTGTTGATATGTTAATTAGATATTAGACATTTTTTCTACTCCTACTCATGCATATGCTTGTTTTTCTGTAGTTTACTAAAAGAATGAGTAGGAGAATGCAGTCAACTGAATCATTATGATTTCATATCCATACAAGGTAGGATATAAATTCCACCAATCACAGAGAACAAATTTATTGGTTACCAGGAACAACCTTGTAGAAACGTAACAATTCTAATCTGTCAACCAAATTATTAAAATTTTCCAAGAAAACATTTTCAATAATCTATGTTTTCAGCAAATTATCGGTTATAATTGCTCGAGTGCATAAAAATTACCGATGATTTTGAAAGAAAGCGTGATATCTAAAAATTGCAAGAGGATTTTTTCATATTTCGACTAAAGTGTCCGAGTCCGAAGGACGAGGGCTCTTTTACAAAATATGAAAATAACCGAATGCAATTTGTATAAGATATCACGCTTGAATTTATCTGGTCATTTTTATGCACGAATGTAATTCATTGGAATATTTCACGAATAAGGAAATTCTCAAGGAAATGTTATTTTTTGTTCATTTATACTTTCCTCTATATATTGTATGGAGCAGCACCAAAACGCGAAATGTTTTTCTATTTTTGAAGTCTATCTGACATTTATTTGTGTTGTTTACTGACGTCTAGCGATACGGTTTCAAATGTGTTGTTATGGTGACTTGATACAATGCAATTACCGGTGTAAATTTTCGATACAATGCAATTACCGCTGTAAGTTTTCGATAATTGCATTGCTCTCATGGGACATTTTATATATGAGGGAAATATTCTTTAGAAGAAACGAAAAGCAATCGCAAAAATGGATAATAACAATAAATTGTAATATCTCGATTTTCCATGCGTATTTAGGTATAACATTTTATCTTCAAAATCACGATTTCCTTCGCGAATTCTAAAAATTCGTGTTTTCTGTAACAGATTAATTCAAATAAATAAGTGATTCTTGTAATTAATCTATTGACGGCACTCCACCAATAAATAATTGAAATTGTACAGTTCAAATGGCCTCGTTTGTTAAGGAGTACGCCCTCTTGGACGGTCCACTATTATAGTCTCTGGTTCAAGTCTCAGTGAAACAATTTTTTTTGGACATTTTTTCAACGATCGAAGTTTGAGCACTCGCCTACGGCATCGTCCTCATACTTCGTCCTTATGCGATAAGGCTAACATATCCAGTCTTGTTGTACAAACTACTATTGTAACGTCAACATATTTTGGTGAAAGAACAGAGACTATCAGCAGGACTTTTCAGGAGAAAAAAAATTGTGAAAGTGGCATCCAGGACATATGCCAATTCATCTAATTTTTCCTTCAATGCCAAAGAGAAAATAAACAAGATAGAGTAGTTGGTATTTCGTGAGTTTGAGTGCCCGGAGTGCAATAGCGTTTATGTTGGACAATGTGGCAGAAACGTGTCGAAACGGTAACCGGAACATAAGAGAACCTTCAGACTAGGTAAGAATAAATCGACGTTCTCGAACCATTCTTTGAAATTTAATCACAAGTTATCGAATCTGAACGATATGGAAATTATGCGAATGAAGGTTGTAAACTTATATATCTGGAATCCTCACAAATTCATAAACATGAAGATTGTAAATATAACCTACTGAATAATCAAGTGGATTTAATCTATTTGCCGGTTTTTATGTTAGCGTACCCACCCTGTCACACGTAAACATAATTTGGGGAATATAACATTAATGACCATTAGTCATCACAGACAATGGTAGGATAGGGTTGAACACTATCGATCATCAGGTCACATTATAGAATTCGTTTGATAATGACTGTATAGGACCAAACTGCAGTGAAGTTAATTACGAATAGTACCTAGTATAAAAACAGGATTTTTTTTGCATTTTTCATGGTGACATTCTGCCACATAGTTACAATTTCAAGTGATAGAAAACATAACTGATATGGAAATCTGAGTTGAAATCACGAACAGATAGAAATCCCAGTGTTACTTGGAGGAAATTCATTGAAAATATCAAAGATATCAGCCAGCAACAACTAAAGCGTGAATTATTATACTTGTTCCGTATTTTTCTGGGTTTGTAACCTACTACAATCTGAAAAAATAAGAATGAATATTGAAATCTATACAAGTGTAGAAGGGCAGATTTTCAATCTACCCCGAAAAGTTGCTGCGTCTATTGAAAAACAGTTCTTCCTGGATAGAACAAGTTCAATTAGTCAGCAACTTCTCGTATAACTCAAATTTTGACTATCAAAAAAATAATAAGAACTAATATGTATATGAAAATACTTATCGTTAACGTTTCGGACTAAATCCGCTTCCGTTCTCAGAACTTCCAGGCAAATTCCTGTTGAAATGCAAATACCTCATGTTGGCAATTTTCGTAATTGTCATTTGTCAAATTATTTCAAACTTGACATTTTGTCCTTCAGGAGGGGCTGTCATCCGCGATCCATATCAAGCGAACTCCTAGATATGCATTCTTCACCAGACAGCACGATGAAAGCAGATTCCTTTAATTTTCGTTTTCTGTCATTGCTCTCCTTTGTCATAATTTTAGTGTCGTTTCATTCTATTGTGTGATCTCCATCAGCAGAAAGAATCTGTTCTGATAATTTAGAACCACCTATCTTCTTTTTTATTATCTTTGTCCCCTTTGATTTTTTCATCATCATCAATCATTCACACTAGATGGGTATGCTTTGGCAGGGTTCTTTTGTAGGAAACAATTGTTGAATGGTGGTACGGCCATCTTCACAAAAAATTGCATTAAATTTCGACAAATGGATCTACAAGCATTCAGTACGGAGTTGGATTCTGAATTTTGCGGCATAGAAGTCGTTCATAGAAAACTCACTATTATTACAGTCTATCGATCGTGTAAAGGCGATTTCAACAGGTTTCTGTTCAATTTTGAAAATTTATTGAATCATACAGTTAAACCAGACATCGAAGTTATAATTACGGGTGATTTCAACGTTGATTTCAAGAATAGCTCTTCAATTGTAAAAGAATTACAGGACGTACTGACTTCATTTGGTATGACTTACATCATCCACGAATTCACAAGAGTTACAGCGACAACTGCCACCTGTATAGATGATATATTCACAAATTTAGAAAAGGAGTTTTACGGAAGTGGAGTTTTCGAACCATGCATATCTGATCATCGTGCACAATATCTCATACTCAGAGATAGCCCCGATGTCTCTGTCCATAAGTATAATCGTCGGGTAATAAATAAGAACGGTATTTTGAAATTAAACCAGGCTCTATCAAATATTGATTGGAATATATTCAAAACTTCCCAGGATGTTCAATTTTTATCTTCATTTATTGTGAATACCTACAATGAGTTGGTCAAAAAAACATTTCCACTAAAGTCGTATAAATCTAAATCTAATAATTCTCCAGTTTGTTGGTTCAACGAAACACTGAAGAATCTAAGAGAACATCTGAACAGAATTAAACTTTTAGCTGATATAACGAAAAACACCAATCATATCTCAGAATATAAAAATTTAAAAAAACTCTATTGTCAACAACTAAAGCTTTCCAAAAAAGAGGCCTATGATGGATTCATACTTACGGCGGAAAATAAATCGAAGGCATGCTGGCAAATAATAAACTTTGAAAGGAACAAATCCCTTAAAATATCTGCAATAGACGATATTACCCCCAATGACTTCAATGACTATTTCGTGGGAATTGTTGATTCAATTATAAAAACCCTTCCGGACTTGACAGATTCTGAAGTACTGAACTTCAATAATTTCCCTGTACCTTGCGTTTCCTTTTTTCTAAGTCCTGTCACTCAATTGGAAGTCCTCGACGTGATTAAAACTCTAAAAAACTCAAAATGTTTTGACGCTAATGAATTAAATAGTGATCTCATTAAGCAAACCTCCGAAATAATTTCGCGGCCTCTTACTGAACTAATCAACCTAATTTTCACTACAGGTATTTTTCCCGATGCATTAAAATTATCTAGAGTTATTCCCATATATAAAAAGGGTGACAAATCGCTTCTAGAGAACTACCGTCCAATTTCTATTATAAGCATTTTTGCAAAAATTGTGGAAAAAATTCTTAAACTTCGTTTATTCCATTATTTCGAATCCAATCATTTATTCAACGAATCACAGTTCGGTTTTCGTAAAGAGCGCTCAACGATACAGGCTGTCCTCAAGGTTATCAGTGACGTTGTCGAAGGTATTGACCAGGGCTGCCATACAGCAATTACGCTTTGCGATCTATCCAAAGCCTTTGATTGCATATCGCATGATATCTTAATACAGAAACTTTACTATTATGGTGTAAGGGGAGTTACACTCTCTCTTTTTGAATCCTACCTGAAAAATCGTTATCAAGCTGTATCTGTCAACAATTCCACATTAAATTACAAACTTGTCAAACATGGGGTGCCTCAGGGCTCCGTGTTAGGTCCTCTTTTATTCATAATTTACGTGAATGATATCAGTACATTCATGAAGCCATTCAAATCTGTATTATTTGCCGACGACACTACCTTTATATATTCTGACAAAAATGCATATAAACTAGCAGACATATCTGCAGAGGTTGAACAAAAGGCAGAAGCTTGGTTCAGCGTAAATAAGCTCAAGTTAAACCCCGAAAAAACTAAAAAACTGAATTTTTCTCCAATTGCCAGTTCAAGAGGTGTGGATGATGTAAAATTACTGGGAATAACTCTGGACAGCACCCTTACATGGAATAAACACGTTGACCAACTGAAAAGCAAACTTAGTAGTACACTATATCTATTACGCCAAATCAAAGAATTCACTAGTTACGAAACACTCAAAACAGTGTATTTCTCGTTATTTCACTCGCATATCAGCTACGGTGTAATTCTATGGGGAAATTCAAGTAGTGCCTTACAAATTTTCAAATTGCAAAAACGAGCTATCAGGATCTTGGGAAACGCAGGCTTCAGAGAACATTGCCAACCTCTATTCTTGAAATTGAAAATAATGCCGCTACCAACTCTTTTTCTGTACAGCTTACTGGTTGAAATACATAGAAAAACTGATTCATTGATCAAACAATCGGATCTACATGATCACGATACTAGAAACGCAAATAAAATACGAACTAATCGCTTCCGACTAACTAAATGCAAAAACAATTCCCTTAACTACAATCTTTATAATTACCTACCAGATGAATTCAAGAGTTATGGTGTTTCTAGATTCAAAAAATGCCTGAAAAAATATCTTTTGAGGTTCTGCTTCTACTCTGTCAATGAATACATTGATCATTTCAGAAGAGTGTGATAATGTAATGTCATTATTTCATTATTTTAGACAAGCTGTAGTTAATATTTTTTATTTATACACAGTGTTTCGTCTTTGTTTGTATGTTGTCTTTATACTTTAGATAGTTCTATAACTCATCTCACCTTATCTCTCGACACGAGATAGTCTTTGTGACTTGCTACAAACATTTCTTGTAAAATGTAACGTAGTCAATAAACCTTGTCTTGTCTTGTCTTGTCACACTCGTTAAGTTCACTAGTAGGTATACCGGTCAATAAACCTTTTTTGGTGCCACTGGTAGTCGTGATGAAGCATTTACAATGAAGAATCAGTAGAACAGGGACTGAACTCCCTCATCTAACAATCGACATCCCTCCATACACTAGGGTTTCTGTAGCGTACTCCACGCAAACCCACAGTTAGCGCTACATTGCATACAATAACGAATTTATAATTACTGGCTGGTCAGTTATGGCATCGAAAAATCAATTTCCTGCTCATTAATAATTCAAAATGAGGCTACAGGTGTGGGGTGAGGTGAAATTGATTGTGAATCCGTTGCCAGCTGACGGTAATGTTGGGACATTTGTTGAGTATATGTTCTGAAGGGTATAATCAAAAGTCCTAATGGCTCTCGAATGATGGGCTAGTTTCTACTTATTGCTTTCTGCTAATGTTCGTGAAGAATACACAGCAATTTGTTGTTTTTTTCACTTTGGGATGATATCCTACCACAACCTAAAACATTAGGAATTGTTATTGGAATCCATACAAGTGTAGAAGGTCAGATTTCTAATTCTAATTTCAGGATAGATAAGAGGTCTGCTCTTTACACTCGCTCAAATTCCCGTACTGATTCTTCATTAATCAGATTGTGGTGAGTGATCATCCAAAAATCTACAAAGAAAAGAAAAACTCCCCCACCACAAAGTGACTTATAATAGTATTTTTTACAATGAGAGTTGATATGGTGGCTATATCAAAATCAAAACATTTATGATTACTCAATGGTAGGTTCCATCGTTTGTTATTTGTAACGGTGCATTGTAAAAAGTGAACAACTTCTTGAGTTGATTCATTGAAACTTTACCTCAACAAGAGTTGGAAATGTGATCCATTTATTTCCATACAATATTATAGATTTTGTAGGAATTCATTTCTATAACTTTGTTCTGATGGGGTTCTGCGGTTGGTGTTTCATTAATAATAGAACGAATCAGGCATAGACAGAATTCCTAACTAACTTGGAAACATAAGAATCATTTAATCAGGATAAACGTCCTCAGACAAGCAAGTTGCAAGTCTAGCAAAACTATTTTTTTGAAAATGAAATTTAACAATTTCAACTCGTTTTGGAATGGAATGAACTATGTTTTATGGTGTAGTGGAAATAATTGAAAAAACTATTTCACATGATATATCACTCGACCCCATATTCCATTTGGAATTCTAGAATTGTTCAAAGGCAGCGGCTAAAAATATATTTGAAATATTGGCGCTACTCGGTACTTGCGTGGCTTATTACGAGAGGATTTTTCGCCGTTTCACCCAGTTTTCATTTATCCAAATCATGAAAGAACTCATTTGAAAACCTCATTGAATATTTATTATAAAAAAGGAAAAAATATGCTCGAAAATGAACTGACACTGAAAAGCTAACGAGAAATACAAAAACACCCAAAAACTTACAATATAATAATAATAATATCAATTTATTTCAGTGGATCTTCACAGATATAGAAACTCGTCAGGAAAATGCTAAAAACATAAAAATACATGTCGAACACAGAAAAATATCACATAATACAGTTAAAATACTCCTCAATTGTATAAAAACTATATTGGAGTAAAAGTTATATATTGCTAACCAGCAGGATTCTAGATAAGGAGATGTGCTACATTCCCAAAAATGTTCTGGAACCGTTTCTGAAAAGTGATCAATGAATACTGACTGATTTACTGAATACTGAATACCGAATCTTGACCTCCCTTAATATTTATAAAGATTCATATGCTGAGGTTGCAAGTTTGCTCCGGTCACCGTACTAAGGTAAAATGCTTAGCACGCATCCGTGCAAGTTCACGAGTTTCGAGATGGTTTTATATTCCTATATCCTGTTATCGTGTCAATTTGATGTCTAAGAACTTGGAGTATTAAAATATGGAATCGTTAATACTGAGTGTTTCTGTTTTAGAATATTGAAGTTGAGGTTGAAACATCTCTCAATTCATGTATTTGTTTGAATGGATTTGAATAAAGTAATGACAACTTTCATATTTGATAATATGTCCTCTTCGAAAGTTAAACTCTACCTAGTCCAAGCCCTTTTGCTTCAAATTCAAAATAATGGAAATACAAGCTATGTGCATACTTTTCGTTGGAACACTTTTTACGTAGCTTTTCCAATGCGACAGTCAACTGATTTTATTTGCGACGAGCTAAGCTCGTTCAGTGAGACTGAAAAAATCCCCTCCGAACGCTCCCAATTATTTCCGTCCCATCTGTAATCCGATACAATGGTGAGCATTGAAAAGGCAACACCTCGTTCACTAAACACTGCCAAGAAAAAGCAGTCGACAATCGCCGCCTCTGAGACTCTATGGCAGATTACCCGGCGAAAGTGCGGAAGAAGAACCCGGGATGTCAATAAAAGGAACCCAGGATGTCAATAGAGGCTCCTCTAATCCTTTACTTTGCATTCAGATTACAAGCTCGCTCGATTTAACCAATTTGTTCGGCAAACATCTTCGCCGTTCTCGGTCGGTATGACAGATTCGGCGTTGGCTCTGCCTCGTCTTCTTCTTCTTCTCTTTTCCCGGTGCTGTCTCAACCCCGCTCCGCGAACCGATTGCGAGTAAATCGTCCCGATAAGTAGGTTTGCTTTGCAGATTGGGGGCACAATAGGCGTCTTATCATCTGAATGCAAGATATTCTCGAAGCGTCACACACTCGTGATTACCTACTTAGGGGGTCTCCTTGTCGTTGATTATTTCCGAGGGCGGGGATTTTCATCCTTGGAAGTTTATATTTTCGTCATATATACAACGATACTCTTTACCTAAGAAAAGAAAGAGAGCTTTGCCTCGTAATCATAGACCGATTGCATTGCTTTCTATCATTTTTGAAAGTTATGGAGAAAGCAATCAATATGAAGCTCATCAAATATTTTTTTTATATGCAGATTCACACGAAAGGACAGCTCTGTAATGTTCAAAGAACACCGCGTGAATCAAGGGACGGGAGATACGACTCAACGTTCACTTTGAATTTTTGAAGTTTGTAAGCCTCAGGAACAACCACTCTCGGCAAGGAGTTCCAAAGCACAGCTGTTCTATTGGAAAAAGATCCCTGAGCAAAAGAGGTTCGACAGGTCACCAAGTTCACAACAAAGGAGTGGGAATTCTCTCGGGAATTCTGTCATCGATTCATCCGTGTAGATATTGCCAAGGGTGGAACGATTGAAACAATTCGGAAGAGCACCGAACGTGAAAATATCTATAGAAGAGAGACAAGTCTCCGACCCTTCTACGATGCTCGAATGAAGTGAGCGAGTCTGTGAGCGAAGAATTACCAACAAGACGGAATGCCTTTCCCTGAATAGAATCGAGAAGCTTCAATGAATGTTTTGGTGCCGAACGTCACACATGAGAACTGTATTCCATGACAGGTCGTATCTGAGCCTTGTAGATCATTAGAAGCTGACGAGAAGTGAAGTATTCCTTCGCACTAAATAGAAATAGTTTCTGGAAAGCACCTTTAGAAATCAACCTCACATGGTTTTCCCATGGAGGAATCAGGAATAATCAATGATTGACAACACAGATTTCGCCATCAAAGATTAACCAGTGACTTAATGGCGTATGTTTCTCATATTTGGCAGCATTCCATCAAAAAATTAGGAGAAACTTTAGCTATTGCACCCGACGTTTCGAAAGCGTTTGATCGAGTTTGACATCGGGTTCTCCTTTTTGAACCGCCGTCTTATGGTTCACCTCCTCAATTGGGTGCTTTGTTGAAGAGTTTTTTGTCCGATAGGTCTCTACACCTATTGTTGAGTATTGTCTGATATTTTCTAAATAAATGCAGGTATTCTATAGGGTTCCGTTCTGGTGCCTATTTTGTTTCTGCTTCATATCAATGATTTGCTGAAGAAAACATATTGTTCAGTGCATAGTTTTGTGGACGACAGTGCTCTTCATACTAGTGTCTTTTTCAGAGTCGCCGTATCATCACGAGAAACGAGAATACAGGGAGACATCAGCGTCAATAGTATTAACGATGACTTCGCTGGAATGATAGAATGAGGTAACATCAACTTGGTGGAATTCAATGCTGGGAAAACCCAGGCATGTCTATTCTCAAAGAAAGGCGATCTGTCTTCATCCGATATTCAGATATCCGGAGTAACTATTCCTCAAAAGTAAGGAAAAGTATCTCGATGCTAGAAATTACGATCAGTAATAATCTCTCATGGAAAAACCATGTGATGAAGCTTGGATGTCTATTTCGCATGAAAAAATACTCCACTTCTTGTCAGCTTCTGATGATCTACAAGGCACGGGGTTGGAGTATAGTTCTCTCTCATGTGCGGGGCTCGGCACCAAAACATTCATTGGAAGTTCTCGATTCAATTCAGAAAAAAGCGTCTTGTCAATGATACTTCGCTCACGGACTCGCTCATTTCGTTGGAACATCGTAGAAGGGTCGGAGAGAGATGTCAAGTCGTATGTTTTTTCAAACCAAGATGAATAAAAACCCTGGTGCGTTGACCGATATGCTTTTGTTTAGCCAATTCCTCTCGACCTGAGAAATCGAAGAGTAAACATACATTTTGTGACGGTAGGTGGTGTTGAGGTAGTGATACAGATGCGATTTTCTAAGGGTACATTTTCATTGAGGCGGCAGCTTACCAGTGATTGTCGATACCGGTGGTCTCATTGGATAAACTCTTGCGGGATCTTTCGTTCACCAATAGAATCATCAGTATAGAAAATACGTAAGGTCAAGCTCGTCTAATAAAAAGCTATTGATTTTTTTGAAATGTTGGACAGTTCGATTTGAATGCATTTGAAAGTTCTTTTAATATTCAAAATCTTGTACCTAGTTCTTGTTTCTTTTCACGTTTTTCTTGTTTATATTCTTTCCAAGTGTTAATCGTTGCTGTCCTTGTATGTTTCTGATTTTATAGTAATAGATTTATTATGAACCGATTTACAAAGCTCAAAATAAAACGCTCGTGTAAATTGTAGGTATTACTTATCCCTCATATCATTGGCTCGTAATTATATTTAAATTGCATTTTTTTTAACAATGTGAAGTAAAAAGTACTTACCTATCTTTGGTTCCTCAGAAAGTAGAAAGATAAGATATCAATACTTTCCAGTTTCACTCACAACTATTGTTTCGGAAGATTTAAAATCACTTCACAATCACTAAGTTTTTGATTTATTTTTCATCAAATTGAAAGCAAAAGGAATACCTAATAATCAGTCAAAATGTGATGACTACATAATTTCTAGCATTTCGCGGGAAAGCAAGAAATTGCATGCAAAACATGTGACCATGAAATAAACATAACCTATAAATCTATAAATAATCGAATGGCCGTCGAGCAGACGAATATCATGGCATCACAGATCAAATTAAAATCACGTAAGGTAAGCCTCTGCTGGCAAACTCTCGAAGGCATCTCTTCAGTTAAAATTGACCAAAATCAAGATAGCGAAAAGTCGAGAAAATTTGCTTACAATCTATTAGGTATAAGTCAACCCACAGGGTTTTTATTCATATTTTTTTAAACAAACATAGCAAGCAAAAATTGAATTGAACTTATACCTGATGAAAATCCATATTAACAAAAATATATTACAGTTTCCTGTATGACTTTCACTTACAATGGGTTTACAAAACCGCGACACGTGTTTCGCTATTACAATAGCTTCTTCAAGCAAGATATCTTGCTTAATAGCGTGTCGCGGTTTTGTAAACCCATTGTAAGTGAAAATCATACAGGAAACTGTAATATATTTTTGATAGCAAGCAAAGTCTACATCTATCAATTCATCATCAATTTTCACTCACATTGAGTGCATTTACTGTTGGAAAATACGAAAAAATACTGAATCGATCCAAGAATTACCAAAAGAGTAATGAAATGAACTCTTTGCTGAAAATAACTTGAACTATAATAATTTTATCTTCACCCGTACTATGATATATATGCCCATAATCAGTTTCATAATAAGATCCATTATAAAACAGACCTATTATTACAATACAGATTTTTAAGCAATAGGAACCCATTATTCTTCAATCAATTATGCACTTCGATATTTATATTAATCAATTATTGTTTGAGCTTTTTTTTTGGTGCCTAGTGAGTTATTTCATTGACCTACCAAGACGTTCCAGGGAGGTAAAGTACGACTCTGCTCCCTACAATGAGGTCAGCAAATGTATACTTTAGATAGAGGTAGGCGGAAAAGTTGTTTTTTGAATATTAGTTTTCTCATTTCTCCATGAGCATTCTTGAGTTGATGAACAATCACTTTCAACGTCAAAATACTTGTCACGTGATGACCAATAGGCCCACTTCGAGTAGAGATTTGCTTCTACCAACTGAAAACAACCTACTCCGATATCCCTGCTTTCATTTATAACATCTACACCTCTTTTCCTCTGAATTTTCGAGCAGAGCGCTCTGGAAGACTAATCAATATCAAAATCGTGTTCACTCAGTACGTGAAGATTGAATATGTTACTGAATAATGAACAAATCTCCGCACAAACAGTTTCTACCAAGCAAGAAACTAACCTATATTTTCCCGTCGATAAATAATTTCTACTACCTTTTTGCAACTCCGCAGTTCTTCCGGACGATTTTAGCTTTCGCAGAAAATTGCTCATATATTTTCACTTCTCAACCTGATTGCGACATAAATAATTCTTCAGATATATGGTCCGTACGAATGTGTGCTATCTACACTGACTTCTATTTATAGTGTCGACCGATACGAAAAAAAAACTCGTTGTGGAACCCGAAAGGAGTTGAGATGAATGTTTTCAGGGACGCTGGAATATGGGGAACAGTCCTTTCAGGATTTCATCCTTGTGTATTTTTATTCAAACGTCAAATAATGATGACATTACTTATCTAACTTGATCCTGTCAAAGTTTGATGTCTCCGCCGGCAGCAGTTTTTTTTTCCATTTCTTTAAGGCGGAGGGAAAAATGTTGTCATGGCAACAATATGAAACATGTCACAAAGCAACAATACAAATGTCATTAACAACAATTAAACATCATTTTTATTTATAGTAATATTAATAGTACAATTAGTTAATGAAGCATTTTTAAAATTGAAACCGTGCAAAAATGTTCCCAACTCTTGATACGCATTGGTAACTGTTGATGATACTGATGGTCGAGCACAACTTTCAGCAATCATTCCCGATGTTGGCGAATCATGAGGGTTTAAATTTTTTTGAGCATTATCGTTCTTATTTCTTATTGAATCCTCTATATATCTTTCGGCAACCGTGCTTGATTTCCAGCCCCCATGTCGTTTGAGCATTCTAGATTTCCGCCTCCATCAATTAAAAGTGTTGCTGAAGTTCGTCGTAAACAGTGACCCGTGTATGCGCTTGCATCGTTTAAATTCAAATAACTAGCTACTTTTTGGGCTACTGCGCTGATCGAATGTATTCCCATGACGCTTCGGTAACACTTTCCATTTTGGTACTTTATAAAAAATCGGTTTTCTGTGAAATTTTCAGGCCGCAGTGATGCATACTTTTTATACAGTTTAATGTAGTTTTGACCAATTATCGTGAAAGATCTAATTTGTCGTGTTTTACTGTCTGGGATTTTGATAATTATTACATTTTCTTAATCCTCAATGTCCACAGTCTTCATTTTTACCAATTCGTCGCATCGACAGGCGCCGGTAACCCCAATTAACAAAACAATCTGAAATATTTTTATAATTTAGTAAAGTATACTACTAAATATATATTGCTTTGCAATATAATTTTTTTACCTTTAATCCTACATACAACTTATCTGGCGCTTCAAACAAAAATTTATCAAACTCGTCTTTAGTGAAAACTTTTGACTTCTTTGCAGTATATCCTTCGCTTGTCTTTTTCAGAAAGGCACGTAACTTTAAAAATTTGCTTATATCCACATTTTTTCTAATAACTAACTCGGATTTTATCATAGAGTATCGTGACCACATTGTAGAAGATTTCCATTTATTTTCATTTTCTATTATTTTAAAATATGCCAGTAAAACGTCTTCGGTAACTTGCCGTACTCCTCTTGTATCGCACCACTCTTGGAAGTGCTTGTACGCTAACCGATACTTTATTCCGGACTTGGAGGGCCCCAAACGTGCTACTGCATCATTAGCCGCAGACTCAATTTCGTTTAGGTTTTCCATTCTCGCACTAAATTTGCGCTTGCGGTTGCAACAACAATAAGCTGTCTTCAATAACATAAAATAACTATCAAACAACTGTAACCAGGGGAACGCAAATCCCACCGACGACTTAATCATTTTGATTTCTAACATCTAGACGACTTTGATAGTTGTCACAGTTAAGTTCGAGTAAAAATAGCGTATGAATTGTACTATTTATGGTTGAAAATTGCTACGTTTGAAGAAAAAATAGTATACTTTATTCGGCAAAGAAGCGACTTTTCTTGACTTGCCCTCTATTACGCGCCTCACTTCGTTCGGCGCGTAATATCGGGCGCGTCAAGAAAAGTCATGCTTCTCCGCCTCATAATAGTTATTTATGTAATAAGGATCATAAAGACGATCATTATGGCGATAACACGGCGTGTGCCATAATGATTGTTTATGATTCGTATTACATACAAAATTTTATCTGATGGCATTTATATCAATACATTTGAATAAATTTTTTTGATCAAACCATTACATGTTTTCCTTATAGAATTTCATTATGGTACTTAGTACCATAATGAAATTCATTATGGTACCTAGTCCCATAATGAATTCATTATGGTACTTAGTCCCATAATGAGCTTCCTTATGTCATCAAAATTGAGTGACATAACGGTGTCATTATGGCATGCCATCAGATGAAGTAATATACTATAGTTTCGACAACTGATAGACAGATCCCTCAATACAGCATTCGGATTGATCATTTTTCATCAAGCATCTCCCTGAATGTAAAGTAACACTTTTCAACATAGATGAATGATGATAATGGTAGACTTCAAGTAGATCATTTCTGTTGAAAATTCCAACTGACAATTCAAGAAAACTGTAAGAAATGGTATATTCTTCAACAGATAGGAAAAGCTAACATTTCTGGACGACTGTGAATACTGTTATGTCGAGGCGCCGAGACAACACATGATACAGAAATGTGACTTTTCCTACGAGGTAAGCATACTATTTTTCCGCAAATCGTTCAGTTTAAAATATGACAGATATCGATTGATTTCGATCTAATTTTCGATTCAGTCGCGAATAATTTCATTCACAAATGAATGGCGCTTTGAAATTCGTATCGAAATTACTTGGGTTACTGTAAGATGGCTATTCACTGATGCTTTTAGTGTTGCGATATTGTTTCAGACAAACCTGTAGACAGGGTGTGGTTGTTCAAAATTACGCCTCAAGGGTGCGCTTGTGGTTGAAATTCCTAAAAATTTTCGATTTTCGAATTTTCAGATATTTTCAGTTCAACCCAGAAGATTATAAAAAATAATGATTTCACTCACCAGCAAAAATCGCATTTTCTCACTTCACTTATCCATAAAATTTTATCACATTTCTCACTCCTATTCGCTCACACGCATTAACGTGAATAATATTCGGCTGAATAGTAATAATACTTCTGAACCGAGCTTTTGAATTGAGATCACAATATTATATTGATCAAATGAAAATATCAACAATCAACTAATTTTTTCAGCACATATACCAGAATTCGCAACGACATAGCCACTTGGCAACACAGGACGTGCACATGACTGTCATCTCAACTGCGAGAGTGACGATACCTGGCGAATTTTTTGAGTTATTACTACGGCCTACGTCATCAATTCTTGATCAAGTAGGCCACATCGGTCGTCTGATTTGCTGACAATCTTTTATATGGAGTGAGAACACCAGTATATAGCCACCTTAGGTTACTGTTAAGGTTCAATTGTCAAACTTGACGTTTATAAATTGAATTGCTGGTGTTCTCAAAAGTAAAATGATGAGTGATTAAAAATTTCCAAGCCTGAGACAACTCCAGAGCTGGTTGAAATCTGCTTCATTAGAATTATTGCCAATATTAGTTTGGTGTTGGTGTTAGGGTAATTGATCTCTGGGAAAAGTTTCAAAGAAATCAAGACAAAAATACGTTTTTTGGACTAACGCAAATAAACAATGTGTTTCAGATCATTTATGTATAACACTAACAGTAAGGAAAGGAAGGACGTAGGATACTTTTCATCACGTTTTATCATTCCAGAATTCCAACCCTAAGGGGTTGGAAAACGGGCGCTAAATTTGTAGGGGACAACTTGATGCCTTGGTCCAATCTACTTCAAATTTTGCATGAACATTCCTTTCATATAATTGATGGAAGACGTGTTTCATATTTTATTGGAATTAATCACCCAACGGGGTTGGAAAGGGGTTGAAATTTTTTTAGGGGTTAATCATCGCACAGCCTAAACCACTGATCGTAGAGATCTGAAACTTGGAGGGTGTGTTCACCGTATGACGTAGGAATTCGATAAGAAAGAGTTTCCCAAAATTCTATCCCTAAAGTGGTGAAAAACGGAGTCAAAGTATTTTATTATGGGACAACGTGCTTCAATCTACTTCTATCTAATTTTGCAGAATTATTCCCCAACAGAATTGACGGGAGGCGTGTTTTGTATTTTATTGAAGTTCTTGTCTAACGGGGTTAAATAAATAATAGTTTAAAAAACTAAAAAAACACGCTTTTATAGCTAACCGAAGTAAAAAATAGAAAATAATTTTTAATTACAAAGAGTTTATATTACGGTACTAGAAGGCTAAACAATCATTCATAGTCAATCAGCTCAAAATAAAATTATAATAAAATTTAAGTAATTAACAGAATAAAGTAATTCAGAGTAAAATCGTGGTAATTATCTTTGAGAGGAGACTTATGAAATGTAGTAAAATGCACCCCACGCTTTCTACTCTGAATTACTTTATTCTGTTAATTACTTAAATTTTATTATAATTTTATTTTGAGTTGATTGACTATGAATGATTGTTTAGCCTTCTACTACCGTAATATAAACTCTTTGTAATTGAAAATTATTTTCTATTTTTTAGTTCGGTTAGCTATAAAAGGGTGTTTTTTTAGTTTTTTAAACTATTATTTATTTTTCATTTTTTAGTTCAATTTATCAACTAGTTTCTAGTGGAAATGTGATATTTCTTACGAATCATTCCGCAATCTCATCATTTCATTTAAAGCTTCACTATTGCATGGGGTACTTCCTGTTAACTTAGAGCAATCAAGTTCTTCAATCCGAATACCGTCTGAAGATCTTACACGACTAAGTGCTACATAGGCTTGTCCAGCAGCAAACAATCGCGAGCCTAGATAAATTACTGCATGATCAACTGTACAACCTTGCATCTTTTTGCGTATGAATAGTTAATTATATTTCCGGCCTTGTTTTTCTGAATCAAAATTTGTTATCTTCGTTTTTGTCGGTGAGAATTCATGATTAGATATGTTTTAATCATAACCAATTCCTTCTTTATCGACTGTCAAATCAAAGCTATGCAGAAATCGTCCTTGAAACAGAAGTAATCGGAGGTAAGAACTTACCTATTTCTCGGAGAGAAAGCCTGAAAAACCCTACCACATCCAAGGAAGGCAGCGGGCGCTGAAATAATTCACTCCCAAAATGAAGAAGTAACCACCGAATATATCAAAACGATTAAGACTTCATCGGGCTTTTTCCCATGTATATAGTTATCTAAACTATCAGCTTTGTTATTCTGAATCGAATTTTGTTAACTTTATTTTAATTGGTGAGAATTTATGATTGAATATATTTTAACTATAACTTATTCCTTTTTTACTGACTGTAAAACTAAAGCTGTGTAGAAATTGTCCTTGAACAGACGTAATCCTTGAACGGCCGTAATTGGGAGATATTCTTGGCACAGAGAGAGGTAACCGTGGAATATACTAACACAATTAAGACCCGATCAGCCATTTTTCCAAAGGTCTAATTAAATTTTAAAGCGTTATTGTTTACCAAATTTTGTTCCATAATATGAATAGATTGAAATTTGTGTTCTGATTATTTTTTTATAATTTAGATGCGTTTTGTAAATCACGGTTATCATATTATATGTTACATAAATATCATATACAGTAATTTGCATGTATCAGACTCATGTACACCTACGCATGTAAGATAAGGAATGAACATTGTGAGAACGCAACTACCCTGAAAACGTTTCTGCCTCCGTTGTGCTGTGCCGAGTGCCCGAACGAAAGAGTAAGTCCGAAACTGCAGGCATGCGCAGAACGCGCGCTAGCTCTATCTTTTTTACTCCACTACAGAGGATCTATAAAAGAGTTTATTAATCCTGGTGGTCCTTATAAGGATAATGGAAAACTATGATCAAATTATTGCATTGTCATCGGTCCTTGATACGTATGCGAAGTTTCAAATTAATAATCAGACTTCTGGAAATTGGTGAAAATTATGCTCAAAGATTCCGTTACATACATAGTTACAACCCAAGCTAATGAAAGCGTGTTAAAAAAAAAGGGTTCATAACATCTTCGACTTCTTTCAAACGCTTTTTCGATTGGGCCCAGATGACAGAACTGTGATGAACCTGATAAAACTCAGTATTGAGAACTACACAATCTAATTGCATCACAAAAATAATTACCTCCCAGCAAAGTGGGCAGGGGTCAGCTGGTTGAAAACACAAAAAGTGTTGTGATATGATTCCAATGAAAAGCACCATTCTAAAACCACTCATGTCCTTTCCGAATGCAAGTCGTCATCGTCAATGATTCAATATATCTGGCCCGAGTCGTGGAGGTAAACTTAATCGAAACTACCGAGAAGTTCCAAACACATTGACAAAATAAAATAAATACGTGTCCGAGACCCAAGGAAAAAAGATCAGTCAAATTCTCAGACTCACGGGACCCAACTTGAGAAATTTAATATACGGCCGGATGCCGAGAATTCATAAAAAGTTGCAGCGAACTGTGAAGGAAACTCTCCATTCTGTTATTGGGGTTGATTCCTTTCAATTGCGAAAAGTGTGACAAGTGCGATTGTATGAAATGGCGGATGATTTATCTCCGTATATCAGGAGAAAATTGATGGGGAATTTCTTCGAATGAAGACGTATTATGCTGAACTTTCCAGAACTTCGATTAATATCGGATTTTTGTTCTGTTTTCGTTGTGAAAATGACGATTCAATTATTTTATACAGTGAAATGAAAACTTCAAACAATCGAAGAGTATTTTGTATCTTTTCATTTCGCGAGTAGATGAATTATGGATTTTTCTCCTAGTTTTTTTTGAATTCTCAACCTACTACAATCTGAGAAATAAGAATTAATATTGGAATCTATACAAGTGTAGAAGGGTAGATTTTCAATCTGCACCAATAAGTTTGTTTGTTTGTTTTATTGAATCCTTTTACTATTACAAAATAGATTGGACGAGTCACGAAATGTAAAATTTATCTATATGTATATGAATAAAGTACCTGCAATCCTTGTTTGAAAAATAAAGTACTTTGTCTATCCTCGTTGATGAAGTGCAATCTACTACTTTGAGTTGATAGAAACTTCCTTCTGTAAATGGAAAAAAGTTCATTTACTTTTGAATAATTTGTCTTCCTTCAATATTTGTGGACCTACGTTATCATGGCATCTACATTAACCATACAATGGCTTCAGGCAACTATCAATGAATGGCTCCGTGTTTTATCTCTTCATTGAATTGCCTAATTGAGTGCAAATCTGAGGTTGATGTGATTATCTAGCTAATCAGCTGTCATAGATTTATTTCCATCCAGACCTCCGAACTCGACTTCGGAGGTCGAAACTCTAGACATCACCAAGAAGATGGCAAATTAGACTTTGCCGAAACGTTGTTACAATTATCCTTCATAGGATCAAAACCACAGAACACGGAATGAAACCCGAAAAAACAACACACACACACACACATATATATATATACATATAATGAATAAAATAAAATCGAGAAACACAGAACACAGTCCTGATCAACTTTTCAAAAACATCTCTTAAATGAAAATTGTTTCAGGCTTTTCTTGAAATTTGACAATGTTGAAATATTCTTTACATAATCAGGTAGTTTATTATATAATAAAGGACCTAGCGAACTAGGGCAATTTTTAGATATTTGAACTGATATAGTGAGTGAATACATTTACACACAGTTCAAAGACGAAAAGCGATGATACGTCAATATCCTGCGAGTTTTTCATACATCGACACAGCTTGCTCGAAATTGTAAACAAAACATTACTCTACCACGATTTATACACAGCTCGATGTGAATTAGTAGGAACATCTTGTAGTAGCTATGTAGAAATGGAAAATTCAATTTTGAATTAACTTAGTTTACAAACATCGGATTATGGATTTATAATATACATCTCCGCCGAGGGCATTAATGGATACCAATCTATGTTTTGGACTCAAAAACATCATATACAGAATGTTAACCTCCCAGCTGCCAGTCATTCGATCTATGCGTACGTAAATTCGAGATTTGATGCAAAATATGCTGTCTTTATAATTGTATCTATTTTAATATTCTATCGTGCTTAGATAACACTTTCAGTAATCGTCCTAGATTCACTAAAAATCACCACGGGCATACAGGTTCAAACTATTTCTATTGTGAACACTACTAAAAGAGTATGAATACCGACGCAAGTTTGAATTTTCCCACCTAATTATTTACTCTCATTTGATATTTTATGGGTCAGAATGATAACTGAATGAAAAATATACTTTTCTTCATTTCATTGACGTGGCCGTTACTTGATGGAAATTCATAGTTATGACACTATAAGTTCAAACAAGATTAAATTTACAGATACACTGTATCTTTTTCAAGCGAATGTTATATAACACTAAATTATTCTTCGATGAAAGATCCTCAAATACATTTTTTATCCATAAAGATAATTAGGGTCTACTATACTTAACCCTGATTATTCCTAGAACCACACCATTTATATAAAGTGACAACAACATGTACATCGAAACTTCAAAACATAGTTACTACTCGCTAATCGAATATGTTTAACAAAGGAGAACCGTTAAGGTCCAAATGATAATTTAGTAAACGATTTGAACCTTTTAGTTTATTGATTTCCGAAGATTCTAAATAATTAAGCCTAATGTCCTCGTTTTCAACATGAAGAACTTCAAAATTTGCATGGAAGTCATGGCCTTCCTCCAAAATATGATTGGTATATGATGGGTGCGTTGTATTCTTCCATAATTGATACGATGTTCACGTATGAGGCTTCTGAATAGTCCACCTGTCTGGCCTATATATACTTTGGAGCAAGAGCCACAATTCAATTTATAAACTCCAGATTTTTCAGATTTTTGTGTTTTATCTTTATTATTCAACAAGTCAACATGATGTGGCAACTGTGTTAGTATTGTGCTCCGATACCTTCATGAATATCCTGAAAAACGTGAGTGAAAAAATTTATTCAATCGCTCAGTGTGATCTTGAGATCCTTTACATGACCTAGAACTTCAAAGCTTAGAAAATACTGGCCTTGGTTGAATTCACCTTCGAGCACCCCTTAGACCTGTCAAAACAAAGTCTGAAAATCCTACACTGTTGCCAGACTGTAATTTTTTTTAGCAATGTCTGAAATTTGTCAGAGCTGTACGCTGAAAATCACAAGTTTGCAGCCCAAAATATCATGTCAATCATGCAAGAAAAAGTATCACGGCTCTTGCGTGAATATAACTGCAATGGAGGTGAACAGCTTCAATGGAGGCCAGCAGAAATGGAACTGTAACAACTGCCTGGGATTGATGAAGAGAGGTCGAAATCAAACTGATTTGTCCCCTGAGGGTAATCCTGCAAAAGTAACCAAGAAAGCTGAAGAAGCAGAAGGCACTCTCTCCACACGTCACTTCGAATTAATGATGGCTAAACTTGATGAAGTTAACAAAACCCAAAAAGATTTGATGACTGAACAAAAAACGTTCGCAGCAAATCTGCTGGCAGTCAAGGAATCACAGGATCAACTACGAAGGGAGTTATCTGAAACCAACAGAAAAATATGTGAACAAAACTCTAAACTTATAACCCATCAGAAAGAATTAGAGTCTCATTCGCAGCAACTGCAGAAACTTGTGACGTCGAATGAAAAGGTCCGGCACGAAATTTTAACTATCGTTTCTGACTTACAAAACATTAAAAATCAGGCATCTCATTCACCGCCTACAATCAATGAGATAAGAGACAAACTCTACCGAGAAAAAAACGTTATTCTCTTCGGTATTCCTGAGGGTACCCCAGAAAATGATATGAAATGTACCACCGATATATTGAATTTTTTCGGCGATAAACACCAAAATGAAATGCCAAACTATAGAATCGTCCACATTCACCGTTTAGGAACCACAGATCCCAACAAAACCCGGCCACTGAAAGTGAGCTTTGGGGATAGCCTTATCTCAAAATTTCTCCTCCGTAAGAGGGAAGACTTAAAAACTAATGATTCAACAAAAATGCTCGTAATTAAAGAAGACAAGACTCCTAACGAAAGAAATTTCTTAAAAAATTTAAGAGAAGAACTCAACCGAAGAATTAGAGAAGGTGAGAAAAATATCACTATCAAATACTTGAAAGGAATACCATCTATAGTAGAGGTAATAAATCCCTCTTTAAGTGTCAACGAGAACAGTATGGATTTTTCTTCATCTTCATCACCTAAACCTACTCCGAAATGTTCAAAAAACATGTGAAAATCTGCCAGGTCAACATTCGATCTTTGATACCAAGCTTCGACATTTTTAGCGAAATAATACAAGAGCAATGCTTCAGCATTATAGCAATAACAGAAACATGGCTTCCATCAAACTACCCATCGAATTATATCAATATCCCTGATTATGAGATCTTTCGCTCTGATCGCCAAACTAGAGGAGGGGGAATTTGTTTATATATACACCATAGCCTGAAAGCGAAAATACTGAAGATTGAATTAACTTCACTGGAAACTGAGCAATTATGGATTAAAACGAAGATAGGTGACATCACTACAGCGGTAGGTGTTATCTACAGGCCTCCCAACACTCCAATAAGTAGCCTCAATGAGATAGAAACCAATCTCACGAACATATGTACTGAAGTGGATAACATAATATTGATGGGAGAAATCAAAATCGATCTACAAAAAGAAACATCCCAAGGTTATCGAGAATTCAACACTTTTTTACAATGCTTCAATCTTAAACAGGTTATTCAGGAACCAACTAGGATTACAGGAAGCTCCAGTACCACCATTGATGTTATTTGCATAAGTAACACTATTGAAACTCTACAATCTGGCACGGAAAATATGTTCAACCTTACTGATCACAGACTGACATACTGCGAACTTGATTATACAGTTAAAAAGGAATCGCCAAGAAGTATTATGTACAGAGATTACTCGCTTTTCCAAATCAGTGACTTCGATAATGATGCGAGCAGTATAAACTGAAATTATATCTGTGGCTTACAAACATTAGATGAAAAGGTGACATTTCTTAATGATGCTATAACCTTCTTATTTGACCTACATGCCCCTCTGAAAACAATATCACTCCGAAAGAATTATAGGCCTTATATAACGGACAACTTGAAACTAATGATTCGCCTCAAAAAGAAGGCATATAATCTATATAAAAGAACCAGACAAGCATCTCACTTAGAATACTATAAAGACTTAAGAAATTACCTCTCTCTTGCAATCAGAAATGAAAGAACCGCATTTATCAAATTTGAGATAAATATCAGTAAGCATAATCCCTCAAAACTATGGAGAGACTTTTCGCGATGGAATATCCATGGAAAACCATCATTCACTATCGATGAGTCACTAAGAGATGCTGACATGCTAAACGATTACTTTGTAGATTCCTCTCTACATGGTATCAATATTGATCTGGATCACCTTCACCTGATCAATGAAACCTCTCATGAAAACGTAAGCATTCTCACCAAGTTCGAAGAGATTACACCAGAACACCTGGAACAAGCCCTTGGTACTATAAAATCGAATGCTATGGGAGTTGATAGTATAAACTTGACAATGCTCAAGACTGCATTCCCCCACTGCAAACAGGCCTTATTGCATATTGTTAACTACTCCCTGTCGCATGGCATTGTACCTAATCTATGGAAACAGTCAGTTATTATACCCGTTCCAAAAATAACAAAAGCTGTAGAACTCAGCCAAATTCGACCAATCAGCATACTTCCTACCATGTCGAAACTAATCGAAAGAATCGTAGAAACTGAATTGCACTCTCACCTCTCCACAAACAATATACTGCCTTTCGTTCAGTCAGGATTTCGAAAACTGCATAGTACAAGTACAGCTCTCCTTAAAGTGACGAATGATCTCACCCTAGCTATCGATTGCTCTCAAGTTTCTCTTCTCATTATGCTCGATTTCAGTAAGGCTTTTGACCTCATAAACCACCAACTGCTTATTGCCAAACTTAAATTTTACGGATTGGGACCCACTCCACTGAAATGGCTCGAAAACTATCTCAGTCAACGTCATCAACGAGTTAAGCTTGAAGGATCCATCTCTAGGACTAAACTGGTTACTTCCGGAGTACCTCAAGGAAGTATTCTTGGCCCTATCCTGTTCTGTATTTTCACTGCCGATTTACCTAAACTACTGCCTGACAACTGGAATATCCATATGTACGCTGATGACACACAGATCTACACGGCTACTTCTCCGGAAAACATAGAACAAATAGTGTTCCAAGCCAACGACAATTTGAGTGCAATTAGTGACTGGTCCTCTAGAAATGGCCTCAAACTGAATCCCAACAAAACAGTGGCGCTAATTATCGGGAGTAAAACTAATGTTTGTCGGTCGCTCAATTTTAAAAATACAGACATAGTTTTGAATGGAAATACTATTCCCATTGTCAGTGAAGCAAAAAATCTGGGTATCATCATGGACGAAAATCTTTCATTTTATAGCCATATTATCAATAAACTAAGTGTTTGCTATTTCAAATACAAAACATTATGGCGTTACAAATATATTTTGCCGAGTGATGTGAAGTGGAGACTCGTAAACTCAGTCATTCTCAGCTATTTGGATTTTGGAAGCATAGTATATTACTACTACCTCAGCGAATATCTCAAAAATAAAATTCAAATTCTTCAGAACTGCTGCTTGCGATTCCCTTTTTGTCAACTCACTAGGAGGGAGCATATAACCCCTCACTACAATAGAATGGACATCTTGAAGTACAGTTATAGGACCCTACTTCAGTATGCGGTACTCATTTATAAAGTAGTCAAGCTCCGTACCCCATATTATCTAATGGAGCTTCTTACCAAAAGATCGGATATTCACTCACGTGATACCCGTAGTGCGGACTTATGCTATTCCTCGTCATAGAACTACCATGTTTCAACATTGCTTCTCCTATATTGCTGTCGATATCCTCAACCAATATGTCATCATTTATGAGGAACCAACTCTAAATATTTTTCGCAAAAAATTTAAGCTACACTTATTGGATCTACAAAAACATCTCGGAAATTAATACCTGGCAGATAATTGAATTAAAACTATAACTGTGATAATAATTATCAATATTGTATTTTGTTTTATATTGAACAGTTTATATACTCGTTCTCAATGACATTAACTTGTCAATAATATTATTACTATTTATATTATATTATTCTATTATGTAATTGATTCTGTGTATATATTCCACTTTGTTGTCCACATCTTTGATACCAATTATTACTTTGAACTTTAATTTGTTAAAAATTCTTATATGTTTAATTGTTTGTAGTTGTTCATGTTATTTTGTATTCATTTATTCTACCATTTAGTAAAATTCTGATAAAAACTCACTGTTTGGGGTGTTGCTGAAAAATGTGTAAGCAATGCAACATCCCTTTGACATTCAGGTGCTATTATTGTTCTAGTCACATCAATTTGTACTAACTGATGTCAATAAAAATTTTTATTATTATTATTATTATTATATTATTCTCGATAAACCTTCCCAACGTGTTATCTGTTCTGTATGCTACTCTTAAAGTTTGTTTATGTAAAAATGAAGCTCTTTTTTCCGTAACGGGTCCTAAATAAGTTGAAGTTGAATAATTATTGTCAAGGTTCCTAAAATGGGGTACACTTCTTGGATAGCCTTTCTTTGTAGTTTTTCAGCAAAAGTATTCTCTATTAATTCTACTTGATATTCTTGAAATAATCAGAAAAATATACTTTTGGATTATAAACTGACGGTACTAAAGATTCGAGAGAAAATTATTCGAAACCAATTCAAATTTCATGTATATTCTCACTGCGAACATACTTTCATCAACCCCCACCGCCAACTCGCCCACAAAGGAGCGACACATACAGCTTGTCCGAACGCATCAATCGATCGCCGCTCTCTCTGCCCGTCTGTCCGATGTACCTAATATCGCCGATGCATCCGACCGTAAACTAATGTGTTTGTTTGTTACAGGTGAGCGATTTCATATCTGAAATATTTGCCGGATTCCCGGGAGCCCGGCTGGAACACGGCGGGCAAGGCTGGTTGCCGGTAAGTAACACGATTCCGAATTAGCAGGAGAGCGGAGTCTTGGGGGTTGCCTGTCGCGGTCGTGTTTCTCTTTGTGTGGATGGAGCGGGACTCTGCGAGCAGTGTTGCCAACCCGGACTTTGAAAAAGACATAGGCTAGTTACGTAGAAATACTATAGTTTGCATATCAAAAGTTAGTAGATCTACTTACTTTTTTCTGAGGATAGGGTGGGTAAAATTGAATCCCAACAAGATCAGTTTCTCTTTGAATGATCTTGTCAAGTCCACATTCATAAGACTTTCAAAATCAAAAATGGTTACAAATCATATGAAAGAATAAATTAGTGATTTTCTGTCATTGTTGGTATTCGTGACCACAATTTCAATTATTGAAACTAATAACAGTTACTTGGTTTTTCACTTCATTTCTCTTTTTCTTCTGGAGTTCGTAGGTTTTCAAGAGATGCTCAAAGTACGTAGATCTACTTAAAAAGACGAAGAGATGGTAACGCTGTCTGTAAGCTCGAAATGGAAGCTAAGCAATAGCGATTTGTTCAGAATGTGACTTTGTATAAACTGTCATGAAGTAAGAGGAAAACAAAGTCGGTTTCTTTTGTTTACTTATCTACAACTGTTAAGTAATGATTATGATTTGACCCTTTTTTGATGAAATAATGACGTGAATTACCGTACCAGTGCGGTAATGAGATAGGAAATAAATTCCATCCATTATGAATCGTTAATTGAATGAATACAAAGGAAATTCGAATATGAAACAATCTGATTATTTCTTCCTTCGTGAAAACCTTCGACTTCCTTGGATATTCGTTTCAGGAATGCTATCAAATTAGTATATTTCTTGATATCGACGTTTTGCCTAATTAGAAATCCTATTCTCAACATTGAGTAATAGCACCATAGAGATGAAGGCTTCTGTCATTTGATTGGTTCATTGAAGTATACTAGCAATCCCTTTTCATTCGTCAATTCAAACAACCTCCCTTTCTCTGCACCATTTTTCATACCTATTATACACTAAACGGTATTTTTCTCGGGATTTCTCCGCCACCAGATTTGAAATAACACTTGTCGTCGCATTTTCAATATCGGGTGGTAGATCATCTTTACTTGAAGACATTTTCACTCAAGAAACTCAATGATGGTTCTGGATATCGATCTGCAATTTAATTTGACATCAATAAACGACTTTGTTTATACCCACCGTTGCTACGTTTACAAAAATGATCACAGGTAACTTGTGTTTTCAATCATCAGAAAACTGTCATGAGTAGGTACGTCGAAGTTGAATATAAATGAGTAAGGTCGCTATATACTGGTGTGTTTACTCCATACAAGAGGTTATCAGCAAATCAGACGACCGATATGGCCAACTTAATCAAAAAATTGATGATGTAGGCGTAGTAGTACTGCAAAAAATCCGCCAGGTACCGGCACTCTTGCAGTGGAGATGACAGTCCTGTGTTGCCAAGTGGCCAGGTTTTGGTTTTGGTGTTGTCAATAACCTCACATATCCAGTCCCGATAAATCCTCTATCCTTCTACAAAAACATCAGAATTGGCAACAGCGTGTTCCATGGATCGAGTGATTACGAAAATTAATAGAAATTTTCGATTACCAGCGCTCCCTCATGGCCACTCATGAACTACCACGCCTTGTCCACAGGTTTGTCTGAAACAATATCGCAACATTAGTAACACCAGTATATAGACATCTTATCAATGGGGTACATTTGAAGGTAGTTATAGAAACGTTGACAGTCATAGATAAAATTTGGTACGCAACACGTGGGATTAACGCACTCATGTGAATATAATGTCTATATCCCACTTGTCACGTAAATAACTATTATGAACTAAGGCCGAGTTTCACCAAAGACTTTAGAAAGTGGTCATTTTTTATCAGTTTCCGATATAATCTCACGTTGACTACGTGCATACATTACAAAACTATACATAAAATCAGGTCATGATTTTTGGGATAAAAGAAAGATCTGCTCGACTGTTAAATTTCCTACTAACAGCTCTACGACGGTAGTACAATCTTGCTTTCCAATATGATAGACCAGGAGGTGGTGACAGGTGACGTGACGACAGGGTTTTGGCCCGATATAGACTTCCAATGTTAATTATTTCAATAAATTCTCTCAACAATGAACCTACGAACGGACAGAAAGAGAGAGACCATTCGTCACCATTCGTACCATTTTTCTGATTTCTAGACTCTCCAAATGCATAGAGTAGCATTGTGACATTCATGCACATGCTTGATCAGTATAAAATTGCTTTCACCAATTCTGTGGTCATTGTCCAGAGCATGACGGGCGACACTGGACTTTTCTAGCCTTCTCTGCCGCATGTGTTCAAAATTCTCTTCGAAACGGGCTTTTACACCTCGTCAGCTGATTTCATAAATTCCACCCTTTTTTGTAATCTTTAATTTATTTTTTGATTAACCAAGGAGATGTACCAATTTATAAAAAGTTTCATTTGCAACTTTCGTATTCCCTTTATCGAATATTTGTTGAAGTCCTCTAGTGTATTGAGGTTCATATGGGATTACTATAGACTCTTTATCACAATCATTTTTCAAAAAAGTCGAAGAATAAAGAATTGTTTCCTGAAATCTAAATTTTCCAATCATCTCTAGGTAAAAACTGTTCACTTCAGCTACATACCTAATCACTCTTTTTTCTTTGCAGTACTTATCTTTCTCTGAAGGATTGTACCACAACATAAAACATAATAGTCATTTACGTGACAAGTGGGATATAGACATTATTAACGCATGCATGTGAGGACGAAGCCGTAGGCTGAGTCGTGTAATCACATGAGTGCGTTAATAATGGAGTATCCCACGTGTTGCGTTCCAAATTTTATCTACAACTGTCAACGTTTTCATAACTACCTTTTAATGTACCTCATTGATATTCCACTTCGACGTACCTACTCATGACAGTTTTCTGATAATTGAAAACACAAGTTGCCTGTGATCATTTTTGTAACCGTAGCAACTGTAGGTATGAACAAAGCCGTTTATCGATGTCAAATTAAATTGCAGATCTATATCCAGAACCATCATTGAGTTTCTTGAGTGAAAATGTCTTCAAGTAAAAATGATCTACCATCCGATATTGAAAATGCGACGACAAGTGTTATTTCGAATCTGGTGGCGGAGAAATCCCGAGAAAAATACCGTTTAGTGCAGGGGGGCTCAAACTTGAACTTTTGGCGATCTACCTCAATATTGTTAGACTTCGATCGATCGACTCAAATTAAATTGTCGGATCGATATCCAGAACCATCATTAAGTTTCTTGAGTGAAAATGTCTTCAAGTGAAGATGATCTACCATCCGATATTGAAAATGCGGCGACAAATCTGGTGCCCGAGAAAAATACCGTTTAGTGTATGAGTGATAATTACCATTTTGCTCAATGTTTATTGTTGTTGTTTATGAGTCAAGTAAGTTTTCATGTAATTCTTTAGAGAAAAATAATGTTCTATCGAATTTTTATCTTTTCCCATTAGTTTTTTTTGCATTCATTCAATAAACGATTCATTTTGGTTGAAATTAATTTCCTATCTCATTACCGCACTAGTGTGGTAATAGATTAAAAAAGCACTAGTGCGGTAATTAACGTCATTATGACACTCATAAAAGTGTCAAATCATAATCATTACTTTACATTTGTAGGAAATGTATAAATAGCCAAAGTGAGTCTTCAGATTTAGTATCAGATTTCTTCTACAAAAACTTTCATCGCGTAGCATCCTTGCGAAATCATTTGTTTCGTTTATGTCGAACGCTTTCGTGATCCTTATCGACGGCTCTCCGACATAAACCACAATCGCCGTGAAAAGTATAGTGCACCAAAAGGCACATCAGCGAAGAGGCCACATAAATTTGTCGAGGATGTGTCGCGCTCGCGACATAAACCAGAAATATAGATGGCATCAAAGACGAACAATACCGTATTTTCTCTCTATTTCTCGAGTGTGTAAAATATAGTTGGCAGTAGCCATCTTACGGGACCGTAAAGTAACTCGGTCGTCTTTCGTATTATATTGCGGTTGTTTATTTCTCCGGAGATTGGCATACTGGGCGAAAACTCGCAACGATAAGTTACTTCGTGAACTTCGCTGTGAGAGATTTAGTGCATGATTTGTTTGTTTTTCAATTTTAGTGCCATACAGCGTGCCAAAATGAAAATTTTCCCAACACTCGTTAAAATAATATTTAATAATATAATCGTGATATTCTAATTACGAGGGGGGCTAATTTTTATGCAAAAATAATCCATGGAACTTCAACCCCCTACATTTTTTTAGTAGGACGAAAGATCAAATTACTTGGGATTTGGAAGGGGTTTTCATGACTTACACATTCTTCTTGTTTTCAATCGATTGATTACTTATCAAGAAATCGCGTCATGAAGGTTCAGAGTTCAAAAATAGAAGCGCAAAAACATTGAAACTAATATATTACCAAATATGGAAAATTGTCAATAATTTATTCAAATCCATTCAAACAAATACATGAATTGAGAGATGTTTCAACATCAAATTCAATATTCCAAAACCGAAACACTCAGTATTTTCAATTCCGTATTTTAATATTCCAAGTTCATAGACATCAAATTGATACGATTACAGGATTTAGGAATATAAAACAATCTCCAAATTCGCAAACTCGCATGGATGCGTGC
The DNA here is from genome assembly GCA_032362365.1 of Zygogramma bicolorata. Lineage (NCBI taxonomy): Eukaryota > Metazoa > Arthropoda > Insecta > Coleoptera > Chrysomelidae > Zygogramma > Zygogramma bicolorata. Next base: position 4,859,319 of record JAVJAQ010005172.1, read on the forward strand.
TAAGCATTTCACCTTAGTACGGTGACTGGAGCAAACTTGCAACCTCAGCATATGAATCTTTATACACATTGAAGGAGGTCAAGATTCGGTATTCAGTATTCAGTAAATCAGTCAGTATTCATTGATCACTCTCCAGAAACGGTTCCAGAACATTTTTGGAAATGCAGCACATCTCCTCCTCGACAATCCTGTTGGTTAGCAATATATTGTAAGTTTTTGGTGTTTTTTGTATTTTTCGTTAGCTATTCAATGTCAGCTCATTTTTGAGCATATTTTCTCATTTTTTTCACAATAAATATTCAATTAAGTTTTCAAATGAGTTCTTTCATTATTTGGATGAATTAAAGTTGAGTGAAACAGCGAAAAATCCTCTCGTAATAAGCCAAGCGAGTACCAATTTGCGACAATGTCATATTGTTGGAAATGACCACCGTTAACTTCATACAATTACACGATCTTGACTGAAAGCCATTTTTTATATTTCTCAGCACCTCAGAGGTTATTCGTTAAAATATTATAATAATGGCTCACAAGGTGTAACATTGAAAAGTATTTTGCCTTTTTTTTCAACATCGATATCAGTACGTATGTGTTTCAAATGTTCAATCTGAAAGAGTTGGTTTCGTCAATCCGAAGAGTAAACCCATTAATATCGGTGTCCCACAAGGATCAATTCAGGGACCTATTTAATTCATACTGTACTCTAACGACCGGGATGAATTCTTGAAAGACGTTCATGTTACAATATATGATCTATAACGATACTAGTATCCATGAAGTTACAGAAAAAGCTCTAAAAGTGATGCCGGACTGGTGCAGCACATATGAACGCACAGGAAACCCAAATTTGAATATCTCATAACTATCAAAGAATGGTGCGATCCCCTCAGGATTAAGATGTGTGAGGATGTATCCGTCGATTGTACAGATGAAACCAATTTTCTTTGACTTTTTATTGATGAAAATGTAAGATGAAATGGTCACTCTACAAACTTAATAAAATGATTGAACACTATATGTTTCATGTTCAGGAATTTCTGAAATATACTTGAAATACTTCAACTAGTGGCAATATACTATGCACACTATGGAAAATCAAAAGTGCTGTGAAAGAAGTCACGGAACAGCAAAATATACTATATGATGAGGAGGATATTAAAGAAAATAGTATGTTCAGGCATATGATTATTTTTGAGAAGAGGACAAAACTTGAATAATGAGTAGTTCAGTTTTATATTCTTCGAATGTGAAGAAAGAAAAGCAAAACTGCCATGAAAAGAGTCACAGAATAGCAAAATATACCATATATTGAGAAGAATATTGAAGACAATAGTATATTTAGATACACGATAATTTTTGAAAAGAGGACAAAATTTGACAAGAAGGAGAGGCAAAATTGCTCTGAGAAATGTCACACCAAAATTATCCTCAAACACTCTATATTCATATATCTGGATTATCTGTTCGATATCACAGCTTGTTAATCAAACCACTTATTTTGCAAAAGTTGAGTAGAGCTTCAACGGACTTTGAATCGTTGTTTAATGCCAATGAAATGTTTTGTATTCCTGCTTGGTTTCGATATACATCATACAGTTGGCATGATTCTATAATATGCCTTACGGTTTGGGGAGCTTGACATGCTTCACATATAGGTTGGTCCAGGTTCGAGAGTGAGTAGGAAGTTTTGTGTTTGCTGTTAATGATTAATGTTATAATGGACCAGTGTTTTCGCAGCCGAGACATGCGTTATTGGTAATACCCAAAAATATGCACTCGTTTGAGTTACTGATAGTTTGATTCTTCATTGCTGACTGTACATCACTACATCGCTCCTGGCGATTATGGAATCTTACCATCTGCGTTTAATTCTCTGAGTATAAATCTGAATGAGGCCTGCCGCGATTCCCGGAGGCTCGTGAACTCCCGAAACTTTACGCGTCCCGGTTCGAATTCCATGGCAGACGATTGCGATGCTGTTTCGTTTTGAAGCAGACACCGGGATTAATAAAACCTCTTTGCAATCGTGTGTAATCACAATAAAGTTGATGTAACGAATTAAGCGCAGTTAATTGAAGTTTCTGCTCGAAACTCTGCGGGTTCTTCATTTCGGATCGTTTTACTGGCATTACGTTGATGAATTGAAGTAAAATGGAGGATAATGTCGGAGTTTCGTCGGTCGGTGTCGGAATTTTCTTTAACGGTTTCCCTGCAGACAATGGCGGTCTGAAATCCAGCAGCTTATGTCTGCGGATAACTGTTTTCTAAATGAAGACTGTTGTTAATGAATGATCGAAGATCGTTTAATGAACTATTTATTTTATTGTGGGTTATCCCTGAGAGATGGACATATACCATCTCGGACCTTCTATACATATTCATGGTGTACAATACTGTAGTACATTATTTTGATCTATCTCGCAGGGTTCAGCCAGCTTTTGCAATATAACTACAAAAAAATGTTGATTCATTCACAACCATATATGTTATGCTGTGATTACTAATAGCCTGTTTCGATGATGCAAGTTTGTCGCTGCAACTTCAGAAAATTGCATGTGTTCATGCGAGTTTTTCGAGTTGCATGAATCTTTCTGGTGTGATAAGTTGCAGCGACTTACTTATTTCTATGGTGAATTTGTTGCCGCAAATCACAAATATGTGGTGGCATCATTGTGAAGAATATTGATTTTGAACATTTCAATTATTTTTCGAGACTCGAGAAATAAAGTTGAGTGAAAAGGTGATTCAATTACAATATCAATTATTAGAACTGAATGAAATTATATATCAGTTGTGATAATGTAGACGTTCATCTTGGTAACATTCAGTGCTATTTTTTAATATTGGTAATGTAAACTGACAGCTAGATGACATAAATTGCAGCGACAAAATTGCATCGTCGAAACGGGGTGTAACGTCATTGAAGGTTGGGGAGTGTCACATTACACACCTCTACTTCCTGCCCTCACTTCCCGCCCTCATTTCATCTATTCCAGACTTTGTCATTTAATGACTTTATCTGACATTTATTTATATTGGTGAGAATTGTATACGTCGTAGTCACGGTAACAATATATCTATTTGATTATTCTAAAAAAAACGCGTTCTTGGTAATTTGTCGTTGAATGTAATATTTCAGATATGTTCAGAACGATAAAATAGTATACAAACCTCGGTAGGAAGTTTCATTCCTGTCTCGAGATCATAGCTAACCTCCTTTGGGTCTCTGTTAACTAACTGATCTCACGACAGGAATGAATCACTTCCCACCTCGGTGTGTAATATACTATTACATCACATTAGAAACCTCTAGAATTATCAGTGTTTCTCTTCTATATTACGCAGGTATTATACATATAAACCTTCCTCTTGAATCACTATATATTAAAAAAAAACTAATCAAAATACGTTGCGTTCATCTAAGCATACACAGAGACAGACAGACAGCGTGAAGCGAGTTTGTTTTATACTATATGAGATTACCATTGAATTAGCCTGTTATTTCGAAATTCGATGTTATCAATTGTACATATTTCGAACCGTTGAAGTTAAAAAGTACAGCCCTTCAAAGGTCAACAAAGGGACATATTCTACTGTTCTGCTGGTATTATAATAAAATCGTTTTACATAGGTTCTGAATCACCTTTGACAAATCCTATTCCGCTTTTTCGAAACCTTGTTCCGCAAATATTAATATTAGCATTATTGGTGTCAAGCAATTACGCACTATCGGGACACACTGTATATACAATAGAGTTCTCCACTTAGAGATTCATCATCGTGTAGACAACACACAAGTTCATTTCTCTTCGTGTATTGACGTAGGGCATACTGAAAGTGGATTGAAAACATCCAATTTTGTTCATATTTTTAACGCTCACTACCTCGCACTAAATGCAAAAGAATTCATCATTATATTCATATTCGGCTCGAAAGACAAAAGAATATCTATCTGCTTAATCTTAGCTGATTATTAGAAAATGGGATCTCTGTTCGGATTCTGATCTCAGATTTAGCAAGTATCAACCATCTAATCAAATCTCCTGAGCCAATATTTCATGGGATTTTCAACTTCAGAATTCAAAAGGAATTTGTGTGAGTCCCTTATCGTCTCAAAAGTATTCTAGTGTGACACAACACGGTTTAGCGCTGACAAAGTTTGACTAGGATCAGTTACAAAAATTCAAAATTTATGTTCACGGTTATGAATCAATCCATAATACACAAGATATAACAAAGCATGGTCAAATTATTCATAATGCTGTATCTGGTGAAGTGAGACTGCATACATTGAGGAATCTACATCTCTTGACCACAACACACAAACTTATAACTTCTCGAAAACCTATTCATCCTTCAGAAAACTCTTGGATGTTTCTCATCTTCAGATATTTGTAAAGATTCAAGCAGAATGCCTGGAAACCCTGGAGTATCCACTTATAGCTGTGAAATCTTAGATTTCTGAGATCGTTGAAACATCAGAATTGAATGCTCATCCATCACAATAACATGCTTGATTTGCAATAGATTGTTCACTGAATTTTAATGAGCATCTCACATATATTTCAGGAAAAATTGCTAGAAGAACTGGACTACCCTCAAGAATCGGAAAACTCATAACAAATGAAACAAAATTTTCAATATTGTTCAATATTATTCACACTGAATAAAACTCAGATGGAAATTTTCCACAAATTGCAGAATAGGGCTTTGAGGGTAGTTTTAAATAAAGATACCTATACCAAAGTATTATGGATGCATGAGTCCCTTGACATTTCGAGTGTCAAACAGAGATTATATCTGAATACTTATATATTTTTATATAAATTGAAAAATGACATGCTTCCCAAATACCTGAAAGACAACTAAGATCTTTCAAACGTACAATACAAATTATAATAAAGGAATTCCACTGATATTAAATTGAGAAGGTATAATACAAGTTTTTGACAAAATCAACTTTTTTATAAAGGCTCGAAAGCTTTTGATGGATTGCTATTAGAAATAAAAAAAAATGTGAAAGTTCAACAAAGTTTCGAAAAATATGTACAAATTTTGTTGTAAGGAACGTTGACCTCAGAAAATTCGGATTTTTTGTCTCTAGAATAAATGAAATTTACATGTTTGAATAATTTGACTGAATTTTATACAAAGTGTACGTGTGAAAATAATATATCCAGTTCATTTTTTTATATCAATGATTGATAGTTGAATATTATACATTTGATGTTATAAGATAATTGTAATTAGTAGCTTTCTAGTTAAATAAAATTATTATTATCAATAGATAGGAATGTGCAAGCGAATATTCTATTACTACTGACAGCCAATCTAATGCTAGTTTTCAAGTCATGAAAAGTATACAAAACATATATAGATGAAGAATCAGCAAAAATTGGGCAAAAAATATCTGTTGATATAGAAGTTTAAATCACTAATGAAAAAGAGTCTCCTATCTGTAAGGCGTGGTAACTTTTTTTTACGCAATTTGTATTCCAATCTCTCAAAACGATATCATTCATGGGATATTTCTTCATTGATAGAATTATTAGAGAAGACTTTGCAAAGAATGATCAATCATCGGGAACTTTTCATTTGCAAACCAGACCAGCTTGTTTCCTTCAAAGAAAAGACACGATGATGTCTTCTAGGCGAATATATTTTTGATGAATTAATTTCAATTCAATCAAGTAGAATCGCATGTATTTATCGTGTAGATTGTAATGAAGTCAGTGAATTCACTGGTGGGTCTAGAAGAAGATAATATACGAAAGTTCTTGCGACGTACACGAATCCCACTCCTGAAAATCCGGGACCAACCACCGGCGCCCCATAAACTTCCGCAGAGACAACCCGATAATTTGCCTCGTGATATAATATTAATTTCGCGGCTCCCCAAACATAAAACGACGGTTATCAACACCAATCGAATAGCGAGTGTGACATAATATATGAAATATCCCAGATAAAATGGCCGTTCATTGTTTTATACGGCCGGTCCGCGGAGAGAGATACGGACTTGATTAATGAGTGAGCCGAGCATAACCTCACTTTTCGCGTATTTGTATTTTCAATTGGATCTCGTCGGGTTAATTCTATCCGGTAGGGATGTTGATTAGTTCGACCGACATATTATTTCCGTTGGAGAAAAAAAAGGTATATCCCCTTGTTTTAATTTCTCCCTGGGCGCAAGTTCGAAGGGTGAGACTGGGTTCTTCTATTTGGAATTTCTGCTGCATTACGTTCGTTGCGAGAATCCTGTGTTATTCGTGCAGAAAAAATTAAGGCTTGATGCTGTTAGGAATTCAGATGGCAAAATCGTTCGTTGTTAATTAGGTCGTTGTCAGAATCATGCACTGATTAGTATAAAAAAACTTTCAACTGGTCGGTATCAGTTTTCTTCTCCTAATACTCTATTCATTGCAATTTACTTGTAGAATGAATGCGAATATTTCCCTCATATATAAAATGTCCCATAAGAGCAATGCAATTATCGAAAACTTACAGCGGTAATTGCATTGTATCGAGTCACCATAACAACACATTTGAAACCGTATCGCTAGACGTCAGTAAACAACACAAATAAATGTCAGATAGACTTTAAAAATTCTGGTGAGTGCTCCATACAATCTATAGAGGAGAGTATAAATGAACAAAAAATAACATTTCCTTGAGAATTTCTTTATTCGTGAAATATTCCAATGAATTACATTCGTGCATAAAATTGACCAGATAATTTTGCATTCAAGCGTGATATCTTATACAAATTGCATTCGGTTATTTTCATTCTTTGTAAAAGAGCCCTCGTCCTTCGGAGTCAGTCACTTTCGCCAAAATATGAAAATAAACTCTTGCAATTTTTAGATATCACGCTTTCTTGCAAAATTATCGGTAATTTTTATACACTCGTGCAATTATAACCGAAAATGGCGTTGAGAACATTAACCCAAAAATTTTTGTATTGGTGAATGATAAAAAGGAGTTTTGGGTGTTAGGTCAGAACATTCACAATTAGTGGTGAGTTTCAATGTTTATTATTTTTAACGGTGCTTTGTGAAAAAACTCAACAAGTTGTTGAATTGATTTATTGAAACGTTACTTCAACAAGAGTTGGAAATGTGATCCATTTGTTTCCATACAATATCATAGATATTGTTGAGATTCATTCCTAAAATTTTGTTCTGATGGTGTTCTACGGTTGGTGTTCCACATTACCGACGAATCGGGTATCGACTAACTTGGCAACATATGAATAGTTTTTTCGGAATCAGTGTCCTCAAACAAGCTAGCAGTGAGTCTTGCAGAACTTCTTTTTTGAAAAAAGAACTTTTCAATTTGAACTCTCATGGAATAGAATAAATGACGTTGCATGATAAGGTTGGGATAATTTTCATGGAAACCTAACTGAATAAGTGACAAGACAGAAATGAACGTTTGCCTGAATTAGTTTTCCTCACCCATCTGCAGTTTTTCCAACAACAAAAAAGCAAAAATGATAAAAGGGGAAGTTGATTGTGATAAATAATTTCAACATTGAAATCTCACTTTCGTTAAAATGAACTAATCCGGAAATGTTTGTTGTTACTCTGCTTCTCAAATCCCAAAAACCTTCATTCATTTTTCATCAGTATCAAAATTTTCGGGTTGATGTTCTCAACGTCGACTTTGTATTGAATGTTCGGGTAAATTTCAATGAATAGGGTATCATTGGAGAGATAATTTCATACCTTCTTACATGATATATCACTCAATCCCATTGAAAGCAAACTCTACGTATCCGAGCCATTTTGCTTCAAATTACAAACAAAAGAAACAAGCTAGATGCATATTCTTGTTGGATCACCCTGTATACTTCCTGTACGGTCTATACTGGGATATTCTGTGAGAAGTGTAATATCTAGTTAGAGGTAACTTATTTTTCATAATCACGTTGGTGTGTACAAATCAGCGGGTATCTCAACATTTGGTGAATTTCGATGGGTGAAATGACGTTATCAATAAAAGAAGAAGAGAATGTTGGAAAGTGCCAAAAGAGGGCGGAGTAGTGTATCACAATATCCTGCGCACAAGTAATGTACACCATTTTTCCTACAAACACCTATTTTCTAAAACAATACGTAAATATCAGATCGTGTATATGTAATATACGCTACAATATGAATTCACCTTAACAGCACCTGACAGCTGACAGTCAGTCCGTAGGGGGTACTTGCAATTGACTATTGATGAAAATAGATTTAATGGCATCGGCCAGAATCGTTGCTTCAATGTAATGATTGTAATAAATACTTTTTATTTATAAAATAGTATATTATGCAACGATCATGTGATGATGGTTATTAATACACGAGCATCAACCGGGATACGAAACGAGACAAAGGTGAGTTTCCTATGGTTGATGCGAGTGTATTAATAACCATTACATGAGAGTTGCATACGCTATTTTATCTACACCCGATAAATAGTGAAGAACTACAAATATTGAATAAATATTTGTATTGCACACAATAATACTAATTGAACGCATTTCTTTGGAAAATTCTACAAAATTGTAATTGATGGTATTACTTCGAGAAATAAAACGCTGAGAAATGAAGAGAAGATCAAAAATTGAAAAAAAAAAGTTACTCGAAGCCGGATTCGAACCCATGTCTCTTCCAACTAGTCCAACTAGCTATTATAATCTCAGCGCCTTAGACCGCTCGCCTACTGAAAGCTCAGAAAATTTGAATGAAAAAATAAAGAAATGAAACATGCATTTGTCAAATGAAAAATTTAATTATCCTAACAGTTTTTCTGCCTGTGAAGGTGTCGAAGATGATTCTCCCATATCGCTGGTATCAGACATTTTGTTATGATTATCGAAGTTTGGCTATATTCTTCAAAAATCAATAGCTTTACCGATTTCGACTTGACAAACGTCAAAATGCAAAGCTTGCACATCATGCTTGATTGAAAAATAATGGGTTTCTATTGGTTGAAAATCTGTATCATAATGAAAATCTGTATCGTAATGGATTTCATTATAAAACGGGTTGTGGGCATACAAGTGTATTATTAGAGTACGGGTGTAGATAATAACTAATTAATGGACATGATCGTTGTGTTAACTGTGAATGAATACAAAATCAGTATATTGAGTTGCCTGACTATTCCCAAGTATTTTTTATGTCAGTCTTTGTTTGAATATCGTTACCATGAAAAGTGTCGAAATTTTGTTTGAACGTATTCTTCATTTTTTCTATATTCTCCTTTTCATCAAAAATCAATATATCGTCAACATAAATAGTTATTATAAGTCCTTCTTCATTTTTGTGGTACACACATGGATCGGCAACTGATCTCTTGAAGCCTTGATCCTTGATGAAATTGTCTATAGTTCGATTCCACATGAGTCCTGATTGGTGTAATCCATAAATACTTCTGTTCAATTCACAAACATATCCGTCTTCTTTCGTGTATAGTTCCAGTGATTGACCGGAAAATTTTTGTTTCAAAATATGGTATACTTCGCTATAACCTTCTGGAATATCCATATACAGAATTTCTTTCAAATCAGCGGCTAAATAGTCTGCGGTAATATCCATTTGATGAATTGACCAATTCAGTTCAGCTGCTATGGCAACCCGGTGCGTAAGTTTGGTCAAAATCTATCCCAGGTCTCTGAGTGTTTCCTAATGCAACTACTCTAGCTTCGAATTTCTCTATCTTCCCGTGTTGAACTGTGCAGTTTCAACTATATTTATTGAGTTGAATATGCGTGAAATCGAAAAGAATTCCTGCTGTGACTTTTTCATTTTTAAATCAAAATTGACAACATCAACTAACAACAACGATGTACTACAACTAAACACCTCCACAGGGTCAATAAAAGTATTCACATAAAATCACTCAACAGGGTGAATCAACTACTTCTAACAAAAAGTACACATGAATTTGCAATAACTTTTATAGTGAAATGAAGGAATAACGATAGTTAAAGTTTATTTCAAAATGTGACCAGAAGTTAGTACTTATAATGCCACACTTCTTTTTCTATTTTTCTTATGAATGATTAATGACCTATCAGTCCAGTTTTCATAGGAATAATGAGGATAGAGGGGAGCAATTGATAACTGCGTCTGTAAATCTTACGGGATTCACTGGTTTGACGGCTCATTGACAGCCGTGCGGGAAGTAACTTTCCGCACACGAATAAAGGTCACTTTCCAAGGCCGTACCCAGAAAAAGTTTTCGGGGGGGGGGGGGGGGTGGCACCAGGCGGAGCCGAAGGCCCCTTCCAAATGAACGTTAAAACTAATTGTCAAATATCCCATTTTAAGCCATTTGAAGCTTCATTACAAAAGTTAGGACGACACTAAATAATGAATATATAAATAATAACAACAAATCAATTTTTCCTGTTGATTTGGTGTCTAGGAAAATAAATAGATTGACAATGCAAATAGACTCAACACTGTTTAGTACAATACGGTACAAAATTAGGTCTGTAGACAATAACATCACAAAACAAAATCCATTCTTCTGTTCTTTTTTCTTGCGAATTCATCGATCACTTTGTCTGTTGCAATTTTATGGCTTCTATGAACCGACATAAGAGCCAGTCCGCTTAGTCTGTCTTGTCCACACGGATTTCTCAAGTACGTCTTCAATCGCTTGAGAGTGGAAAAGGTCCTCTCAGCAGTTGCAGTGGTCACTGGCAAAGAAACAAATATTTTCAGGAGGGTGAATATGTTAGGAAAAAGTTTTCTATCACATTGGCTTAATGCCTCAATGGCACAAGGAGGCTTGTCGAGTTCCATTTGTTTTTCCCAAAACAATTTCCACAGTGAGTACTCACTAGGTACGAGTTCTAGATCAACCATCTTTTCATAAAGTTTCAAAGATTCAACGTCTATTTTTTCGTTCGTTTATCGATCGTTTAGTTTCGGAGTAGGCCCCCAGTACTGTACTGCCAACATATGAAAACGAAATTTTCTCCGAAAGTAGTCAGAGTCAGAGACTTGCGAAAGCGAATGGCGGTCTTTTTTTTGCTGCTACCTATCGTGATAGCGCCTAATTATATTCTTTACGGCAACTTACGTAATGAAACGCTTCGGACTACGCCGTTAGCGGCGGATCACGTCCATCCACGAATTCCACGTAGGTGAATGGGTTAGTAAAATTATAATAATTTTGACAAATTATTCACGTACATTTTTAACTAGAAATTGGTTTGAACTCTTCTTTATTTACTTATGAAGAAGAAAAAGAACAATCATAACTTGAGTAATGCGTTTGAAAAATCTTTTTTTTTGGAAAATTTCGGGGGGGTTTCAACCCCTCTGACCCCTCCCCCCCTCTGGGTACGGCCTTGTCACTTTCCATGGAAGTAGAGAGTGGGATATGTGTCACTTTCCTATGTGGCGTAGGAGAAACTTCCTTTCGACCACGCCTGCTCTTGAAAGAACATCTGGTAACTTTCGAACCTGGAAGTAGGTTAAAAACAATCACCTTATGGAATGATCGTGAATAATTGCACATTGCCCATTTCTTCGTAACTCTCTCCTCACGAAATCGATTCGGCAACTACAACGAGCTGCCGGATTTATACTCGCCCTCGCAGTCAAAAGACGCAAGAGGACACGGAACAGTGACTGGAACGTGACTAGAGCATAATCTTGGGCGTTTTCTAGCTTTTGGTATATCAAGTGGGATTGGGATCCTTTTAAAATTTTACGTGTAATAAATTCGGATTAGTTCCCAATAAGTTTTCTCTCTCTCGTCACAGTTCTCTCTCAGCTCTGTCGTTAAACATGGTGGCGCCCTTTTTCGAGCGAGATAAGTAAACAATTTATTACTATGGTGTCAATTAAATGGGAATTAGGGTATGTGTATGTGTGATCCTCCGTAGAGGGGTTGGTTCAGCTCTGACTAGTTTCAGTTGGATTCGGGTTAGGTCTAAAGTCGTTTTGTGTGCGGAGAAAAAGGATATCTGGTATAATAACATAATATATTCTTTATTAACCCGTACTATAATCATCAACTTTTACTATACCCGTACTATAAATAATGCACTATAAGCCCATAATGAGCTCATTATGATACAGATCTGTCATCACGATGGCAGATTTTCAATCAATTGGAAATCCAATTTAGTGGCGGAAAGCTACATTGAAAATTTCGGTTCAGAATGAAATCAACATGTCCAATACAATATTGAACTCTGTTGAGACTAGCAGTTATGAAATTAATGTACTTCTCGTCAGCTTCTAATGATCTACAAGGCTCAGATACGACCTGTCATGGAATACAGTTCTCATGTGTGGATTTCGGCGCCAAAACATTCATTGAGACATCAACTATGGTAAATTTCGGTGAAAAGACTGCTGCAATGTTTTGTGACCTGTCAAAGGCATTTGACTGCGTTAATCACAAAATACTGCTGAGAAATTACATTCTTATGGATGCAGAGGAGTAACTCTCAAATGGTTCGATTCCTACATGAAGGGACGGACGCAAATGGTCACAACAGTTCAACTTTTAAGAGGAATGAAAATTATTTCGGGAGTTTCACAAGGTTCTGTGTTAGGTCCCATTCTTTTTTTATTATATATTAAGCTTAATATTTCTGAAAAGTTCACCTTATTTGCAGATGACACAACCATACTTTGGGATAATGAAAACACTTGTGAGTTACATGAAATAATCTCTGCTTACTCGAAAAAAGTCAAAGACTGGTGTGATTCAAACATCATATCTTCCAATTTAACTAAAACAAATTTAATATCGTTTAGATGCTCGATTAACCAAATTTTTTTTTCGAAGACAGATCATTGGAATCTAAAAATAGCACTGAATTTCTAGAAGTGTTCATTTATCAGAATTTAAAATTTGTGGATTATGTCAAACAACTCACCAGCAAAATCTCCTCTGGCTGTTATGCGGTTTAGAGTAATTCGTAATGAATTGGGATTCGGCACTGCAAAAATGGCTTACTATGCACTCATAGATTCTCACTTACGCTACGAAATATCGTTTTGGGGAGCATGCAGTCCAACTTTATTCAATAGTCTTCTAATTTTACAGAGAAGGGCAGTAAGGTATATAGGAAACCTTAAACCAAGAGAGTCCTGTAGAATCTTCTTCAAAAACCATAATATCCTAACGGTAACTGCATTATTCATACTGGAATCTGTGCGTTTAATAAATAAGCATATATTAAACTTCGCCACATCCTCTTCCCATTATAACACCCGGAACAGCAGACACACTCTGCAACTCACAGTGCCAACTAAAAACATCACCAGAGACTCCATATTTTACAATGGTGGAAAAATGTACAACCATTTGCCTCTGTAGATAAGATCTGCCAATATAAATGACTTTCAATTCAGGAAGTTAGTCAAACAATTTCTATCTGATAGACCCTATTATACTTTGAATGAATTTTTTGACGATAACTTTCAACTGATTGGCTAATTCATGTTTTTTATCTTCATTAAGGAGCTTTTAAGTTTTACTTTCTATGTCTGACTTATATGAACTTGACTTCCACTCTTTCATATATACATTCTTTTTATAACCTCCATTTTACCATGTTTTGTATGTATTTTTATAGTTTTATTTTTGTTATCTTTTGTTATATTTCGCATTTTTTAAGTGAGTATTTACTATCCAAGCTTTGTCAACAAGATTATGTCTTATGATAAGAAAGCATATTATTATTATTAATTAACTATCATGTGTTGGATAAAATATGATAACTAGTAGCATTATTATTATTGAATAATCTCGTATTGATCTTTGCAAGATCGCTCCACAATCAACCGTCTGTACCAACTCCATTTCATCTCAAACCGCATCCACACACCGACACAACAAAGCGGCGTTTTCTATCTGCTTCATGAGAACAGTAACTCCGGCAGAGCGTCGAAAAAACTCCAGTAGAGCAAAAAGATAATTGAAACTTAATCGATCGAGTTACAGGCTCGTCCAGGAAATTACGCTCTCCGCAGACCACTTCCTGGTTTTTCAATCAGTTCCTGGAAAAAATGATTGATACGAACCGAAAACCGGCGCCAATCAAGTTTAACGAACGATTTCCACGGTCCTTTCGATTCAAATCGTTTCGAAATGAGTATTTAACTCGATTCGTTGTTCATACGTTAAAATCAACCGGGATGATTTATTCGAGTGCATCAATAACTATAACATGAGAATTGCATACGCTATTTTTTCTACACCCGATAAATAACGAACTATAAATATTACATTTATATTTGAATTGAAGGCAATAATAGCAATTAGTCGAAATTATTTTGAAAACTCTACAAAATTGTAATAAAAAATATAACAATAAGAAGTAAGGAAATAAGAAAGGAAGAAAAGTAAAAAAAATAAAAAAAAAGCTGATGCCTGATATTGGATTCGAACCCGCGCTTCATGCTAGGAATTGCGATCAGTGATAATCTCTCATGGGACAACCATGTGATATCGATCGCTAAAGGTGCTTCCCAGAAACTTGGATACCTATTTCGTGCGAGAAAATATTTCACCTCTTGTCAGCTTCTACTGATCTACAAGGCTCAGATACAACCTGTCTTGGAATATGGTTCTTATGTGTGGAGTTCGGCACCAAAACATTCATTGAGGCTTCTCGATTCTATTCAGAGAAATGCAATTCGTCTTGTTGGTGATTCTTTGCTCACAGACTCGCTCACTTCATTGGAACATCGTAGAAGGGTCGAAGACTTGTTTCTTTTCTATAGATGCATTCACGGTCGGTGCTCTTCTGAATTGTTATCAATCATTCCACCCTCGGCAATATCTACACGGATGACTCGACGAAGACAGAATTCCCACTCCTTTGTTGTGAATTTGGAGACCTGTCGAACCTCTATTGCTCAGGGATCTTTTTCTAATAAAACAGCTGAGTTTTGGAATTCCTTGCAGAAAGAGGTTTACAAACTTCAAAAATTCAAAGTGAATGTTATTTCGTATCCCCTGTCCCTTGGTTCACGCGGTGTTTTCTGAACATTACAGGGCTTTCCTTCCCTGTGAATCTGCATATAATAAAAATATTGTGGTCTAGTTGAAATTAGGCGCCTTAGCTGGCTTCGCCACGAGCTACTTTACTGAGTTCCATCGAAAATGAAGAGATACCGTTGATCTAGTTTTTCGTACACTTTTAGAAAGTGGGCTAAAATATCCTCTACTGCATTTTCTGCTCTCTCCGATGTGTGTGTGGAGGAGTCGTGGTTATTTCTAAATCGCTGATATCAGACATTTTGATAATATATTTTCTCCGTAGTTTTCTGGGTTCCTAAACTACCACAATTATTATAGGATTGTGGGAATGGTAATGGTTCAGACTTCCATTGTCTATATTATTAACCCGTTGCTAAGAACGAAAAGATAAAAATTCATTTTAACCTTTCGTTTGGGATTTCATTTCCTTACTTGATTCGTACTATTATCCTTTCGTTCTTAGCAACAGTCCGACCCATTACCATTCAGCAAGAAACATTGTCAAACACTTAGAAGCAAATATTGTGGGAGGTTAGCAACCCAGAAAAATACGAAAGAAATATTTATCAACCACAAAATAATGACGCTCAAACAATAATTGATTAACATAATTATCGAAGTTTAGCTATATTCTATGAAAATTCAATACCTACTGATTTTGACATACGTCAAATGCACAGCATGATTGATTGAAAAATAGTGGATTTCTATTGTTTGAAAATCTGTATCGTAATGAAAAATCTGTATTACAATGGATCTCATTATGAAACGATTATGGGCATATAAGTAGTGTATTATCATAGTACGGGTGTAGATAAAATTATTATAGTTCAAATTATTATCAGCAAAGAGTTCATTTCATTATTCTTCTGGTAATTCTTGGGTTTTTTCAGTATTTTTTCATATTTTCCAACAGTAAATGCACTCAATGTGAGTGGAAATTGATAATAAATTGATAGATATGGCCTTTGCTATGTTTGTTTGAAAAAACATGGCAAGGGCTATGTACGAAGAACAACGCGGGAATGAAGGGACAGGAGATACGACTTGACATCTCTCTTCGACCCTTCTACGATGTTCCAAAGAAATATGCGAGTCCGTGAGCGAAGAATCACCAACAAGACGGATTCTCTTTCTCTGAATAGAATTGAGAAGTCTCAATGAATATTTCCCTCATATATAAAATGCCCCATAAGAGCAATGCAATTATCGAAAACTTACAGCGGTAATTGCATTGTATCAAGTCACCATAACAACACATTTAAAACCGTATCGCTAGACGTCAGTAAACAACACAAATAAATGTCAGATAGAATTCAAAAATAGTAAAACATTTCGCGTTTAGGTGAGTACTCCATACAATCTATAGAGGAAAGTATAAATGAACAAAAAATGACATTTCCTTGAGAATTTCTTTATTCGTGAAATATTCCAATGAATTACATTCGTGCATAAAAATGACCAGATAATTTTGCATTCAAGCGTGATATCTCATACAAATTGCATTCGGTTATTTTCATATTTTGTATAAGAGCCCTCGTCTTTCGGACTCGAGCACTTTCGCCAAAATATGAAAATAAACTTGCAATTTTTAGATATCAGGCTTTCTTGCAAAATTATCGGTAATTTTCATGCACTCGTGCAATTATAACCGACAAATTCATTCTGAGAAGCTGACAGGCACCTTCACCGATCGATCTAACATGGATTTCCCATGAGAGATTATAACTGATTGTAATTCCTAGCATTATTATTGTGTGAAAGCAGATCATTATGAAAAATGAGGACTTTCATCTCTACCTTTTCAAATATGATGATGTATCTAGTAGAATATCACTAGAAGCGACTGAAGCGTTACAAATCATGCTGCTTCAACTTTATCTATGTGATTTTAAACAGTTATTAAGACACTTCACCCACGGCCGGCATTAAGTGCTTCAGAGCTGCATAATTCGTATGTCTTCGACAACCTTTCCAGCCAAGGTCACTAGTTTTCAGTTACGTATGAGTATAAAACTATCCATCCACCCTGGTGGTATATCAATAGTCGTAGAAGAAGTATAGTATGCAAGACGTACTCCGGGGAAATTCAGTACTCGTCCCATAATCTTGTTGTTTTTTGGTTTCTTAACCTACCACAATCTGCAAAAGTAAGAATTGATATTTGAGACACAGAAAGGCAGATTTTCAATCAATATTGATTGTTATTTTTTCAGATCATAGGAGGTTGAGAACCAAAAAAAAATAAAGAAATAATCCACACAAAAAATAATCACATTCAAACAGTATTATATACTATTGAAATAATCCAAAGAATCAGTACTCCATGAATAAATATACTTCAATGATCCGAAAATTGCCATTGCCATCCTATTACGAAGAGCCAAAAAAATGAATATTATTCACGAACGCTGGCATATGGAAAATCGTTCTGTTCGATATCAAGGACCCCAAGTATTGCAACAACTTATTAGGGTCATTTCCTTCTACCCTGAATGAGAGCAATTGGATAAACCTCAATGTTAACAACCTATTCATGATGTATGTAGTTCTGTTTCGTCTAGACGACTTGCCCGTTATTTTGTCCATTGCTTCCTAATTCGTTGTGTAGTCAAGCAATTTGTGAACTCTTATTGCGTAATTATCGATCATTCAAGGATGAAAATGTACCGTACCTAGATTTTCATTAATGAAATGTTTAAGAAATATAGGTCTGGAAAATATTGCAAAACGCCTTATGAATATAAAAAATTCTGTTGTAATGAAGGAAATCGAGATTATCGTTTATGTGGCCATGAAAATCAATCGTGTCGATCACAAAAACCGGAAGAATCAGTTACTGGTTCCAAATTTTTGATATTCAATGATGGTATATTGATTTGTTCACAATCCTTCAGAAGTATCCTGTTTATAACTGACTTCTAGGTTGGAAAATGAGCAACTGCTCATTCAGAAGAGGATGCCATAGAAAATTACTTTCCTGACCTCTTTAGAAACTTGCCAATCCTCTTCTTCTTTTATTCAAAACGTCATTCAACTCATCGGAATTCACGGAGTGTTCACGACCCCGCTTACGTGTGTGTATACATCATCGTAATTATACAAAACAAGCTAACCCTGACACAATGATATAGCTACCATACACTGTCTTGGTACCGAACGTAGGTAAAAATAGGTACTCACTCTCTTCATCAATACTTTAATCTCCTTCAAAATCTAAAGCCCCACCCAGTTTTCAGAAACTTTGCTTCTTCATCGGACATTTTCCAAGTACAGCAATTGTCGCACTGAGTTCATCAGGGCCAGTCTATTCATATAGTTCAAAATTCCGCTATTATTACGATCAGTAATACAAACATTGCCTATATGCAGCAATCCTCGTGACACAATGATATTTGTGAAATATCATTGCGAGCTTTCAGCCTCGATAAGCTATATTTTTATCTAGAGAGAAATGTTTCAGTTTCCAGCTCAGTGTTTATTAAACTATCATTATACAAGAAATTCTTGGAAAGGTTTTTGTAACGTTTGACTGACATTGAACATCAAAGTTGACATTCTCATCTTATTTGAATCCTCAACACTATGGTTACGTTCTACTTTCAATGCATAGACATTGTAACTAATGGCTGGCCTTCATGACAGTTTTCCATATAACACGATACGGAATACAATAGACAGAGAAAGGATATGCACATTGAAGTGATATTGTAAGGATGGAATTACAATTCTATACTTGAATTACTCTATCCTTCTCTTTATCTGCTACATTGAGAAAGGAATTCGCTCAGAGGTTATACTTGAAGTATTCTATCTTCATCAATCTGCAGTCCTCTCTCTCTTAGGGCCAGTCCATTAGTTATAATATCTATGTTTCAATGCTGCTTGCACTGAAGGGATTACTTGCTATCCACTTTCCCCCCAATAACACATATTATTTGTGTTGTCGAAATGCATTTGCTGTTTTTCTCAAGCAAGGAAAATTCAAATACATGAAAAATTTAGTTTATGAATCATAGCTATGATGATCAAATTACATAATTTGTATTGAATTGAAAATAACTGAATATTGAAACTTTTTGAAGAGATCAATTACCCTAACACCCAACTGATATCATTTGTACTCGACGAGCGTTTCGCTAACAAGGTTAGCATCTTCAGGAAAAAAATCGATACCGAATCTGAAGACTACGGTGAGCTATTTATATACTTCACAATCTGAGGTAGTGCAAAAATTACCTGCGGAGTTTTAAAGTTTCGGTATGGACTTTCTCTGTTACTACTACTTAGTCTGAATAATTTCTCTAAATAAAAACACGGCTAGAGGAATAGGTCCTAATTCACCATCGAATGCATCGAGTAGCCTTTTGTCATGTACATCTTCAATAAATTCTGTGACCATATGCAATAAGTACACTGGATGACACTGGTTTTTTCTTTCCTTCCGTATGTGTGCAAAATGCTCTTTGATACTGGTTTCTATAGTTCGTCGGCTCTGACTAATGTAATTGTTGTTGCAATCTTGGCAAGTAGTTTCGTGAATTCTCTACTTTTCTGTATTTTCTGATTCATCCTTGAGATTGCCAAGGAGCTGTTGTACTTTATAGGAAGTTTCATATGCAACTTTCATATCCTCCAATGTAATGAGGTTCATATGGAAGTACTATGAGCTTTTTACTACTCTCATCTTTCCGAATAGTCGAAGATTTACGTGTTTTCCTGAATTATCTTATCAAGTATCTCTGGGTTGAAACCGTTCACTCAACTACATGCCTAGTCACTTTCTTTTCATTTTCGTACTCGTCTTTCTTTGAAGTTTGGTGTTAGGGTAATTGATCTCTACAAAAGTTCAAACTTTTACGCACACACTAATTAAATAATTCGTTTATATTTCAATATTATTTTTTGTTATAAAATTCACTAAAAAATCTTGTCGTTTGAAACCGAGTAAAATATTGTAGGTACCTACTTTTCTGACATTTGAAGAAGTATAATTTCTGTTCATTATTTGCCCAACAATATATCCGATACATCTCATATTAGGTAGGTAGTATATTTCACGCATGTGATAGACACAATGCGTGGCCACTAGAGAACAATCAATCAATCCAGCTGATATTGAGGCTTATTGGTCCCTCTGACTGACAGATCCGAATGGGGTGGTCTGTGACAAGGGTTGAACGATTTTTGCGAAACAACACTCTCGAATATTTTGATTGATTCGTCAGTTATTTCCCAGTAACTCGTACGGAGGTTTGTTGGAGGTGTTTTGATGTGGTTGACAATCTTCCTAGATCAGTTTTGATCTGCGGAAGATGCTGACCTTGTTTGCAAAACGCGCATGGAGAACGAATAATATAAATTTGGTGTTGGGGTAATTGATCTCTACGAAAAGTTTCAATCGTCTTTGTTGTATTGGTTTGAATTTCCTGTGTGTTTGTTTCGCTCCACTGAAACCTGTCGACAAACTTTCGAAAAATGGGTATGGAAAAATCAGACGAAATCTTGTGTTAATCTTTCACAATGGAGTGGGAGTTTATAATAAAATCGAAAACAATGAAAATCGCAAGAAATAATCCGATGATCGGAATAATAGTCAAGATGAGTGAGCCTCTGAAGAAGCCAGCCACTCACACTAGCGAAACGTCAGGAAGACATTCCAAAGAAAGACGGCCTTCAAACCCGAAGAAAATTAGTTACTTCTGAAAACCTCAGCCGCGAAAGCCTCAACCATTTGGTCGTTATTCACCTATTAGGCATTCCAGATCAGGTTATGTCTGGGGGGCAAATACCAGTTTTAACAAAAAAAAAAAAAGAAAACAAACGATAGTTTCTGGGGGGCAGATGGCGCCGTATTGGTTCATTTCGATTCATTTGACATTTTTGACAAGTATCTGGAATGCCTAATTGACAATAATTGTCATTCAAAAGTGACAGTTATGTGTTGAGGTCTTTTTGGTACTTCGAATGAGATAATTGTGATCAAAAGTTGTATAATTCGATGCTTCTGTAGAAAGCATCAGTCTCAGGCTCTTCATAAAAATCCCGAAAGAGTTACTATCGCTGCCAAGAGTTGGTGACATCTTCGATTCGTTTTTTTGAAAGAGAGCGGAGTAATAATGTCCCTTCACTTCTCTTAACGGCTGTTGGAGAGCTAAATTTATTTTTGTGTTGCAGTAAATTTGAAGTCGAGTACCTATGTATAGTGTCAGTGCGATTTCTCGAAAGATTGAAGATAACAAAGCTCCCAAACCACCAAGAGGCTTACAAGTACTGCAGACATGGATATAGGTGTTATACGTAACAATATTTATACCATCTAGGAACGCAATAAGTATTTACAGTTTATAGATATGGAAAAATCTCAATTTTTCAGAATTGTTTGCATTTAGCTAATCTAACTATATGATTTGAACCTTTGGAAGGGCATATAACTCCAAGTTCCCGTTAGAACACTAGAAAAGAACTTTTTCATTGATGAGCTTCTATATTTTAATGAATGATATACACGTACTTATTCACGGTAATTATCCGTTAAGCGGGCTCCATAACGAAATTAAAAAATTTTTGGTGGAACCTACGTATTTCGGCCTCCTGAACAAAAAATTCTAATAAAGTTTTTGGGGCTCGCAACTAGTTTCGGAGATACGGCCCCCCAAAGACAGGAAATCGGGGTTTTCAGGGTTGACATTTATGTTTGTTTATTCAGCCAATTCCGCTCGAAATTCATCCTTCTTTCTATAAGCACAATATACTCATTCTATATATCCTTCTTCATCACTTTCCAACAGAGTTATAAGCATTTTTTCATTTTTCACAACAAAACTCTAAAAGGTAAATCGTCATAGAAATTCGAGGTTAGCAAAACAATAGAACGCGCGATGCGGAATTGGCTGAGAAACAAACATAGGCGTAAAACCCCGATTTCCTGTCTTTGGGGGGGCGTATCTCCGAAACTAGTTGCGAGCCCCAAAAACTTTATTAGAATTTTTTGTTCAGGAGGCCGAAATACGTAAGTTTCACCAAAAATTTTTTAATTTCGTTATGGAGCCCGCTTAACGGATAATTACCTTATTCACAAAGAAGATTTGTGAGAATTTCCGATTTTCCTTCTTTCATATTCAAGACGTCACCTTTGATTTATATTCGAAATTCGGTAATTATATAACAATTTGGCTACAGTGTACTTCAAAATTTAACCACGCCTATGATGACGTGGAATAGTTTTTGAATTGTATCAACTATAGAATATTATTCGAGTAGACCAAGACAAGAAAATAGTCTATACATTCGTACACCTTCGCACTTTTCAGTGAATTTTCATTTTCCCAAATTGGATCACCGAAACGCGCACCCATATATCCTGCAGTTTAGTACCGCGTCGCCATATATTTCAATTTTTTCCACGCATCAAAAGCGTCACGTCCTACGTCTTGTCGAGTATCGTGAGGCATTAAACTGCGATACTGACACGTAAAATTCGCGACATATTTCTGAGAAATATACGATCTATCAGAAGCAATAACGTTCATATCGCTCTTCCGATACGTTTCTCGTTTATTTGCACCACTCCGGTATGCATAGGGGCCCCAAAGAAGTACCGATGTGTTTTTACGTGGTCTCCAGAGATCCCGGCCCTAGTAGAGGGTATAAGGCCACTATTAAAATTTCATGGGTTGCTCTAATGCAAACTATCTGTTGGAAGTGTCCCGGCCGTATTCAAAATTTATGCGCCGCCTTGTTGGGAATGCCGCTTCTTTCATTCTAGGTGAGCATTATTATTATTACCGGTTTTACGATCGTTCCCGGTGAGTTATGAAGTCGTGTGTGCTGGTTAATGTGGTCACGGTTCAGCATAATTCAACTAGTTGCTTATGTCGACTGTATTTTTATTAAGACCGGTTTATATGTACAAAGAATATTTATTTTCCGAAAATTCCTAGAAAATTTCGACATTCCTGACAGAATTCCTTGGAGAAAAACTCAAGAATTCTTTACTATAAGGAAATTATATTTTCCTACTTTTGTTGGTGTTCTACATAAATGATTGAAAGTATATTGTTTATTTGTGTTTAGTCCATAGAACCTAATTTTCTCTTGATTTCTTTGGCAATAACTCTAATGAAGCAGTATTTACTGCCTTAACCAGCTCTGGAGGAGTCCCTGGAATGGAAGTTTCATCATCACTTATCATTTTACCCCAGTATACCATAGCCATACCTTGAGTCACTAGAATGTCAATCCTTTGTTCTCGAGGGTCAAATTTCTGTGACCTTCATTCTGTGCTCGGGGTGTGTAATGTCATTTTGTGGCAGTAAATTTGAATGTACGGAACCCCAAGTATCAAATCATCATGTTATTTCACATCATAAAATTAATATTTTGTCTGGGATGATGTCTGGAATTAATGTGAATAATCTGAAATTTTCAAGTACTCACCTACAATAGCTATTTCATTTTTCTGTTGCTTTTTTTCTCCAGTCCATGTTTGTTAGGAAAGGTATATTCGATGTCCAGGAAATAAAGAGCTTTAATTTTTTTTGACGAAATTTTTTGTTTTCATTTTTTTATAATGTGGCATTAAAAAATACATACAACCCTGAATTTTTACTTTTTTATCACCAACCCCTATTTTTTTATGGCCATTATAGTAATATAATCATTTTTCACCCCGCTCGATAACTGAGCAATTATAGAGTTTTTAACTGTACTTCGATTAAAAATCCAAATTTTTTTTTCAAGAAAATACACATTTATTTTTATTATTGCAGTTTAATCCTAATATATGCTTAGTGTTACCAATCTTAGATTCTTAAAATTTGCCGCGCCTTTACTGGTGAACAACGTGATGCCTTGGTCTAATCTACTTCAAATTTTACATTGAAATTCTTCCACAGAATTGATGGAAGACATGTTTCGTATTTTATTGAAATTGATCGTCAAACGGAGTTGAAAAGGAGTAGAAAATTATTTTAGAGGTTGATCAAGGCACAGCCTAAACCACTGGTTGTATAGTTCTGAAACTTGGAGGGTGTCTTCCTTGTGTGATATAGGTATCCGATAAAAAATATTTTCCAGAAATTCCACTTCTGAGAGGGTGAAATACGTGTTTCGTATTTTATTGAAATAGATCGCCTAACGGGGTAGAAAGTTATTTTAGGGGTAAATCAACGCACGGCCTATACCACTGATCGTAGTGGTCTGAAACTTAGAGGGTTGAATTGAACTGGCCGATACTTGATGAAAATCCATATAAACCAAAATATATCACAGTTTCCTGTATGATTTCCACTTACAATGGGTTTACAAAACCGCAACACGTGTTTCGCTATTACAATAGCTTCTTCAAGCAAGATAAATATTATTTATTTATGAATATTATTTATTTATCTTGCTTGAAGAAGCTATTGTAATAGCAATAGCTATTGTAATAGCAATAGCTTCTTCAAGCAAGATAAATAAATAATATTCATAAATAAATAATATTTATTTTGCTTGAAGAAGCTATTTTAATAGCGAAACACGTGTCGCGGTTTTGTAAACCCATTGTAAGTGGAAATCATACAGGAAACTGTAATATATTTTTGTTAACTCAGAGGGTGTATCCTTTATATGATGTAGGCATCCGATATGGAAAGTTTTTCCAAAATCCAAGCCTAAGGGGGTGAAAAACGGGATCATAGTTTGTATGGGACAACGTACTTCAATTTACTGCAAAGTTTGCAGAAAATATTCTTCAACAGACTTGATGGAAGACATGTTTCATATTCCATTGAAATTCATTGTCTATCGGATAAAAAAGGATTTAACATTTTCGGCTTCTTTCAAAAGCTCTTTCGAGTGCACCTAGAACTTAGAGCTGTTATGAACCCAATAAAACTAAGTACTAAGAAATACACAATATAACGGCTCTGTTTAGTTTTCGTTGTTACACACTGTATAAAGTTAATGTTAATCCGTATCTCGTGTCCCTTGATTCATGGAGTGTTCTTCGAACATTACAGATCTTCATTTTTGTGTGGATCTAGTATAAAAAAGTAATGATTTTATCACTTTTATCATTGACTGTACATCTGTTATCCATTTCCACTAGCTGATAAAATAATGTATTTCATTAAGAAGCATACATCGCCATCTGACAGTGTAATTCGAAACTAGATTGATCTCAACTATCAAGTAATTATTATTCTTCAAATTCATTCCAAAATTTCCAAGGTTTGAGTAGGTAGATCCACCAAGATCTTTTAGTCATCTTAAATTCGAAACTTTCTGGTGCGCCTATGTAACAAAGCTCCTCCAACAACCCCTTTTATGATTTGATGGATGCTGCAATTCCTTCAATACGTTGAATATTACTCTGCCGCAATCTGTGGACTAGCTTCAGGTCAAACCGACGTCATGCACAGGGTAATATCAGAGTTTACCGACATAACTGCGGACTGGGGTTAAATAATGAGCTGATGTGTGCTTTTATGTAATAAAATATAGTCATGGAGGAGACCATTACTTCTCGCTTTTAATGGAGCCTTTAGTAGACGCTAGAGACATTTTTATCTTCCATGGTAATCAGATTCAGTCCATCCGAATATTACCTCTAATTTGGTAGAATTAGCTCTAGGTTTATTTTCCCCCCATTCGGTTTGGGTGATTGTCGCGTGACAGAAAGTATTTGGCGTTGAATTTCTTTTATTTCGTTTAGATACCACACACACCTTGTAAATGATGATAGTAATGATAATAGGAGCATTTCTTCGAGTAGCCATTCATTTTCAGCAAGTATGTCTCCATGAAATCACGATACCTTATTGATAATAATTGATCATGGCTCGTTCAATTAATTTTTCATTTATTTTCAATTATTCGAAAATAAATTAATGAAATACGTCATATTTTCACATCATTATGTGGTGGTATTTCATACCTCAGGATACTCTTTGTGAAGATTTCGAAATTAAATCATAGTGTTGAAATCTTCCACATATTCAGAATTTTTTTTTGATATAACGTTGGAGTTTTGGCTATTGTTCACCTGACGAATAAGCACTGATGATGACTTTTCTAGCCGAAACCACTCTGCTATATTTTCAGCAAATACATTTCTGCACGAGAAACAACATTTCATCTTTCCTTCGTAGTTTTCTGTGTTTCTGACCTATCATTATCTGAAAAAAATAGGAATAATATATATATATATATATATATATATATATATATATATATATATATATATATATATATATATATATATATATGCTGGCTGGAACTTCCGGTTGATCCGCGTCTGGAATGATTTACTTGTCTACGTTTCGGCTCCCATTTCGGAGCCATTTTCAAGACTTAGTGACCTTGCGTCTAGGTCTGAGTTTTCTTACTAGCTGGCTATCATCACTGGAGATCGAGGATTGAAGGTTGGTGGGATTTAAGGGTTCATAAGTAATTATGGCAGGATCAGGGATCGGACGGTCGATGGGAGGTTCGAACGGATTAGTTCCCAAGTCCGAGTAAATAGAAGTATGTCGGACCAAGAGTGGTTTCCAGGTATTGGGGAGTCTTTGAGAATCGTCGCGTTTATTGAGGCAGTTGGGACGTTTTTCGATTTCAATGGCCCTAGCCGATCATATATATATATATATATATATATATATATATATATATATATATATATATATATATATATATATATATATATATATGTATGTGCTCTCTTCACTTTGTCAAGATGAGAGCTAGGGGTTAAGGCGACTTAGGGCTCGCCACCAAGTAAAGGAGTCTTGGGAATGGCTCCTTATATATATATATATATATATATATATATATATATCCGCGGTCGGATATGTGCTCTCTGGAACTTCCGGTTGAACCGCGTCTGGAATTTTGCTTCTTTCGACGTTTCGGCTCCCACTTTGGAGCCATTCTCAAGACTGCTTGACTTGGTGGCGAGGCCTAAGTCTCGTTAACCCCCAGCACTCATCTTGACAGAGTGAAGATTGTGGTTTGGTGGATGAAGGGATGGTATTTATAGCTGTGTGAGAATCCAACGTGGAAACTGTCGGACTGTATACAGGTAAGGTTTGAGAAGGATTAATTAATTGATTTGTTCGAAGGGATAATAATGGTTTCCAGGAATTGGGGAATCTTTGTGAGTCGTCTCGTTTGTTGAGGCATTGAGGGCGTGCTTATAGGACGAACAAGCAGTACGTAATTCGGACATGACCTCAACTCTCTTCAAACACCACCACGAAACCGGACACAAAATTGACTTCAGCAACACGAAGACCATTGCCACAGCAAAAACACTCCACTCCAGAATCATTCGCGAAGCAATAGAAATTGAAAAACGCCCTCAATGCCTCATCAAACGAGACGACTCACAAAGACTCCCCAATTCCTGGAAACCATTATTATCCCTTCGAACAAATCAATTAATCGATCCTTCTCGAACCAGACCTGAATACAGTCCGACAGTTTCAACAACGTCGGATTCTCACACAGCTATAAATACCATCCCTTCATCCACCAAACCACAATCTTCACTCTGTCAAGATGAGTGCTGGGGGTTAAGTAGTCTTAGGCCTCGCCACCAAGTCAAGCAGTCTTGAGAATGGCACCAAAGTGGAAGCCGAAACGTCGAAAGAAGAAAAATTCCAGGCGCGGTTCAACCGGAAGTTCCAGAGAGCACATATCCGACCGCGGAAGCCTATCCGAGCACAAATATATATATATATATATATATATATATATATATATATATATATATATATATATATATATATATATATATATATATATATATATAGAAATACGGAATGTTGTTTGGGGATGCAGTCAAATTACTGGGCTGTTGTTTAAAGAATACTCTTTGTTATCTGGTCGAGCTTTCGAGAATGTTTATTCCCTTTATCAAGACATCTACAAAATTTTAATCATTATAACACAGTTGTAAAACATTAAGAAAGTGTACTTACTAACGTGAGGTTATAGTAAGAAGTCAGACGTAAAATGAGACACAGAGAACTGATACTTTTCCTCATTCGAAAAAGAGTCACACATTGCATTCAACATTACATATATATGTATAAAAACTTATATTAATTAAATTTTTGGA
Organism: Zygogramma bicolorata; assembly: GCA_032362365.1. NCBI lineage: Eukaryota > Metazoa > Arthropoda > Insecta > Coleoptera > Chrysomelidae > Zygogramma > Zygogramma bicolorata. The sequence goes on from JAVJAQ010005172.1 coordinate 4,887,433, forward strand.
AAATTAAAATTTCACCGGCACGTGCTCGGAGGTGGTTACCAAAGGAAAGGAAATATTTGAAAATTGATAATTGACATATGAAAAGACATTTGAAGTTTTAAATTTTGAAAATTGACAGAGACAAGCCAGGGTTACCAAAAGGTACACCAACAAAACATGACCAAAATCATAAAACAAACTGTAAAAATTGAAACTGAGTACAGTGCTGCCACTCTCTCCCAACTGACGTGAGTAGTTTTCGACAGCCCCAGCACTGCGCCCAAAATTCAAGAACTCTACCTGTTACTTGGGGGAACTGGAGGAATCAGCTCCAATTTAAGAATATAGTTATAAATGTTACTAAGGTTGTTGAGATCAGTCTTTTTGTTCATGTTGTTGGTGCTCCTATTGATAAAGAACATTTCTTTAAACAAACGTTTCTGCAGATTGCCTTCAGTACACAAAACTTTCACTTCCTCATAGTTCATTGTATGTTTTGCGTTGATTACATGTTCAGCAAGAGCACAGGTGGCTTTCTTAGTGTTACATGTAATCAAGACTAGGACTAGGATTTTTCATCTGCTGTTTTATACCTAATCTCACATTAATGTCTTGAAAAAGAAAATAAAGTTTTTCGAAAGCTCGACAATTTAATAAAGAGTTTCACTATATCAGGCCAAACTCAATTTATGACTGCAACCCCAAGGTCAATTTTCATTGCATGAGGATATATATATATATATATATATATATATATATATATATATATATATATATATATATATATATATGTGTGTGTGTGTGTGTGCTCGGACGGATAGGCTTCCGCGGTCGGATATGTGCTGTCTGGAACTTCCGGATGAACCGCGTCTGGAATTGTTCTTCTGTCGACGTTTCGGCTCCCACTAAGGAGCCATTCCCAAGACTTCTTTACTTGGTGGCGAGCCCTAAGTCTCCTCAACCCCCAACTCTCATCTTGACAAAGTGAAGACTGTGGTTGTATTTAAAGCTGTATGAGAATCCGACGTTGTTGAAACTGTCGGATCATATGCCGGTCTGGTTTGAAAAGGATTAATCAATGGATTTTTTCGATGGGATAGTAATGGTTTCCAGGAATTGGGAAGCCTTTGTGAGTCGTCTCGTTTGTTGAGGCATTGAGGGCGTTTTTTAATTTTCACTGCTTCTGGAGTGGAGTGTTAAGAAACCCAGAACACTACGATGAAAAGATATTTTCATCACAAAATAATTTTCTTCTATATTGAGACGTGAACCCAGCTTGACAGATTTCACTATATTTTACAATGTCAGCACAATAATATGGTCAATTGTTGTTTGGGAGAGTAGAATATGATATTGATTCATCAAATTCGAAAGCATTAAGGCATAATAATGCAATACAGATACAGTAACAGTAATTACATCAATATTGGTAATGCGATATTGATTATGACTTATTGTCGAAAAAATGTAGACATTGAGAACTACAATATCAAAATCAATTGAATTTCAAAGCCAGGAAATGACGTCAAATACCTAATTTTGGCACAGTGAGTCTCTTTATCTACAATCTTTCAGTAATTTTCTGAATAGATTTACACTTAAACTGAAATTTTTAATCCCTTTCATGCAAAGAGTATGATTATTTTTCAAAAACAATGCCATGTTGCCTCGAACATAACTCGAAGTTACCACATCTATACCACAAAACAAGTCACCCTGGTCTACTGTGTATATGGGGAAACTTAGCGACCAGAGATAGTGAGTTTAAGATCCTCAGCAGCTAGTATTTTTTTCAGGTGAGTATTTGGTTATGTTAGAATGAATTCCCGAGAATGAAATGGATTGATTAACTTCTTATAATTTCGAATGTAAAATTCAAAAAATACGAATTGAACAAATTTGAATGTTATATTCTTGCCGATATATTATTTACAATATCATTATAATTGTGGCCAATATAATATTCACAATATTGAACTAATATTGGTTTATTATGTGTGCCACCTGCGTTGGTTTACTAGGAGTTTGAACCTTTCCAGTAAATAGCGTTTGCCTTCGAGGGCATGAACACCAGTTCCAACAAATTCAGACTTTCGATTGTCGAAAGGAGTAATTGAAAGAAATAAAAAATGTTGATACGGAACACCCTCAGCCACAGAATAATAGAGGTCTCCCAATTAGTTGCAAATAACAACGGAGTTTGAGAAGGGGATCCAAATTCAAGACATAAACTCAAGACTGCCGCAAAGCTGCATGACACCCCAAAGACTTCTCAACATCCCAACAATTCGCTTGTACGAACAAACTGTATGGAACATCATAAATTGGATATGATTACCTAAACATATCCGAGTAACGCGAGTTTTGTCTTGTTTTCCCATGATGAATTGCAGTTTCAGTTCGGTTGTATTACTGTTCGGAAATTAATTATTTACCTGTCTGTATCCATGAACTGAGATGTGTTTGTGTTGAATCAATTCACATAAGGTCTGATTATAGCGCGTGTGTGTGTGCAACAGACATATGGGGAATGAACAGTGAACCCGATTGATGATTGATCGACAAACGAGATTGAACAATAATCGCCTGGAGGCTATAGCCCTGCTCTTATAGTGGAGTGCCGTTAGGCGTAAAAATTGTTAAATCTCGGAATCCACGGCAGGTCGATAAACCTTCAAAAAAATTTGTGGAGTGCATTGTTGGAAGTTCAAATGAAAAAGTTAAAAAAAAAAAACAAAAAAAAATGTGCGATTTTGATTACAGCAATTTTTACAACGATTTAGTCAAAAAATCAAACAGACACGAAAGAAAATGTTTAAAGCGGGGAATTATATCTATTGAATAATCTTTGCATAGTTACCTCAATAATAATTGATTCATATTTCGGAAAAAAAACGAGTGACGGCAAAATATTATAATTACCTATTAATAATAATAATATTTATTCACCAACAAAGTACATAATAGTGTTCCACATAACAGACAAAACAGATTGGCAAAATAAATAATGAAATCCCACAAAGGCTGGGCCTGTACGTGGGTGCTAGTTATTAATATAGGTAACTGTAGGTATTAGATTTTATGTATTCATATATAAAATAAACAGATTGAGAGAAGTTAAAAAAAAAGTAATATTAAAATACAAGTGGTAGGACAATTTGGTTGATGTGTAAATCATTGAATAAATATATAAATACATTCAAACATACAATGTGTACATGTTTATAAACATTTTCTTACATGTAATACAAACAAAGATTTATGTAGTGATACGAACATTCAATCCATTATTCTTAATATCAATTAACTTATGAATTTCATTTCTGGGCTTTCTGAATTTGAATAGTGAGAGAGAATTTATTTCTTTGAAATGGCATGGAATAACACCATATAACCGCGGAGCAAGGTAAGTAAAGCTACGTTGTCCAATAGTCTTCAACATTCTTGGGATATCAATAGAGTGTGTTTCATACCTTGTATTATAGACATGATCAACAGGCTTGGATTAGTATAAGTTTTTGCGCTGGTGCATAATCGGTTATCCATCATGCCAGCTTCTTTATACACATCATCACTCGAATATGTATAAGTTTTAGTCAGCATGATTTTAATTATCCATTTCTGTACCATTTCTAGATTCTTTAAGTAACAATTTGTAACTCCTCCCCAGGCTGTTATTCCGTATAATAGGTGTGTTTGCACCAGAGCATGGTACATTATTTTCAAATATTTGAGACCAAGAATTTTTTTTCATACATTTGAACTTCCATACTCAATATCTCAGTTTTTTAATCAGATTGCTTATATGCACATTTCATTTGAGATTGCTGTCGAGGGTTATACCTAGATATTTTATCGTTTTTAAAGATGATATTTGTATTTTATCATCACTAATTGGTATATCTATAACAGAATAACCTGAAAGGTTCGTCTCATAACTGACAAAGGGCATGAACATAGTTTTTTTAGATTCATCGTAAGTAATTTGCTATCGAAAAACTCCTTGATAACGGGAAATGCCCATATAACCCTTTATCTTAGGTGTTTCCAGTTTTTTATCATCGAAAAAAAAATACTGTGGCGTCAGAAAAACTTATTATTTCGGCGGGAATAGGTAGGTTGAAAAGCGAATTTATATAAAGAATGAATAGGATCGGACCGAGCACCGTTTCTTTGAGGTACGCCATAGCTGATTGACCCATTCCGGCTTATTTCATTTTCTATAGCAACACACTGTTGTTGATCACTAAGATAGCTTTTCATAAGCTGATACGGAATTCACCGAAATCCCACGGTTTCAAGAGTTTCTAATAGGTCTGGGTGACTCACAGTATACAGTAGATTTGGAAAAAACAACGAATAAACACATAGCAGATTTTTTCAAGTCTAAAGCATTGTAAATTTTTTTGATTAACTCCGCTATGGCATCTTGTGTTGATCTCCCCCCCACAAACCCGAACTGCCTCTCCGATATCAGTTTATATTTTTTGACAAATCTCGCTATCCTTGCTTTCATTATTTTTCCCAAAATTTTTGCTACATTTGAGAGAAGAGATATGGGTCTATAGTTGGACACTTCACGCCGACCCCCAGACTAATGAAGTGGTTTGATAACTGCTATCTTGAGTGACTTCAGGAATATACCTGTCTCAAGAGACTTATTTATTATATATGTCATTGGTTCGAGAATGTGCTCGACACAAAGTTTTAGTGTGTTTACCCCAACGCTATCCAGTCCGGGAGCTTTGTTTGATTTGAAATCCATTATTAATTTCATATCTTCCGCTTCATCTGCTGGATACATACATATGGAGTTAATGTTCCTCATGCTATGGATTTTTTCCATTCCCTATTTTCTCTCCCTATTTTTCCGATATGTGTTGCTTATTATCTATTATATCATCACCAACTTTGATTTCTTTTATTCTCACTTCATTTTTTCCATTCTCAAAATTTTTTATACAACGCCACATAGGTTTTGGGCAATACCCGCATTTCTCTACTTCACCCCTATAATACTCATTTATTTTAATCCTTATCAAGTCATTTAATCTATTTCTGTAAGAGTTACATTCATTCTGGAGATCAAGATCATTAGGGTTTTTACAAACACTACTATACATTTTATTTTTCTTGGTTATCGAAAATACCAGGATATCTGCGATCTAAGGATTTTTCTTCATTTTTTTTTTCTGGTGCATTTATTCAACTATACACAGTGAGTTTCTCCAATGTCCTCCCCCCTTTTATTTCCTGAACGATTCAACTCAAAAAATTGAAGGTTTATATAATTAAATTGGTGCATGAATAATATATATAGGAGTGGAATTGACAAATGAGAATTTCAAGATGGTGACTGTGCGTCATCTGGAAAAAAATGGGATGTGGAGTCTTGTGACACATCCTCTTGAAGCTGCTGACGAATACTGAGTACTTGTTGGAACATTGAGTCAATATCTTTGACTACTTTGAAAGAACAGGACATTCGATAATTGATTGCCTGAATACATCGACATTTCACTCCATAATTAGAAAAAAATAAGCTGATGTCAGTTCAGAAAATCCTCTAAATGGTATCCTTGAACTTCTTACATGAGAACGGCCTATCCGATATTTCACGCAGAACACAGTAACGTCGATATTCCTACAAATATTTATAGTTCTGTGCTGTATATCCAATATTGATGCAGGTTAGTTCCGTACGCCTTTTGCCTCAAATAGCCCCATACAAAAAGTCTAAAGGTGTCAAATCGGGCAAGCTGGCTGGCCATTCCGTAGGACCCCGATCCTCAATCCAACGACCTGGGAAAGTATTATCCAAATAGTTTCTCAATTGTCTGGAGGGATATGGTGGTGCTCTATTTTGTTGGAATACATTATACATATCGGATTCATTAGGGTTGTATATCGGACCAATTCAAAAGTGAGGTTCAGCCAGTATACATGGGAAGTACTTTGGATTTCTAACAACTGAGGCGTTGTAAAGAAAAGCTGTAACAAATCCGTGAACGAGAATTGTTGTCAGTCTACTTGCAGAGAAGTTTGATATTATAAATATTTCTGCTGGGGTTTCATCAATTTCATCATCAATGACACTTCTGAGGAGAACTTCTGAAGTCTGATAATAAAAGTTTTTTGGATTGTGTATATTTTCCATCAAAGCAGTAAACAATTTCAAATAAAATTGATGAATGGGCGAAGTGTTGCTACATTCTAGTGCTTATTTTTATTCATAGATGTTCTTCATTTTTCGATGTTTCAATTTCGTGTTGTGAGTGTTGTAATGAAGAGATATACCCGCCAAAAGTGAATCCAAAAATCTACTATCGCTAAGTAACTTTGTTTCCAGGCATGTTCGATATTCTGGACATAACACCCGCTTTCCGGAACAAGCATTAATATCAATTTAAAACCCATTAGATTTTTGAACTCACCGGAATTACTGCTTTTCAATCATTCGTGGCAAGTTTATGATGATTTTGAAAAATGATTAATGGCTCCACTATTTGCGGACGATCCTCGAGCAGCGGCGTATTTTAAATAGGGCTCGGAAAACCAACTGATTGTAAAACCTTCCCCTTTGTGTGTACCCAACAGAAACCCTAACAGAATTGGTGGTGTGATTTTGAATTAGCCAGTGATTGCGAAATAAATGGATTCATAAACGGATCGCTTTGAAGTTTAAAAAGCCATAAAGTTCTTTCACGCCGATGTTTATAGAGGTTAATAGGAAAGTTCAAATATTTACGGATATGTCGATGAAAACAACTAGATTGGGTTTTTTTGTGAACTTATTGTTGAAATGAACGAGATAATTCAATCTGGTCTATTCATATTATAGTCTGGCCATAGCCGACGAGCTATGAAAACACGTTTCAAAGAACATTATGCACACATGAGGTACGGAAGAGTAGAAAAGTCTAGTATCGCCCAATAAACTCAGAACAATGCTCAGAGGAATTTGAAACGGAAAGGTAATGTGCATGACACAAGGCTACTCCATGATCTTGAGGGCCTGTCCCTTCCAGCCCGCTTTCAAGTTTATTGTTGAGAGAAATCAATCAGAATAGGAGTCAGAATAAGTAGTAATAACAGACAAGAAATTTCTCAGGTAGCTTTTGCACTTTCTGTGATTGTAAAGTATGTAAATAGCTATCCCCAGCAAATCAGCAAAACGCGAATCGAGTTCCAAAGGTGTCAGTTTGGTGTTAGGGTTATTGATCTCTACAGAAAGTTTCAACAGTTTGGATGGCAACAAGTCGCTACTTGCACCTATTGCCGCCTTCCTATGTTCAAGCTTCCATATCAAAATCAGTTTCATTCAAATTCGCATTGATTTTTCATTTTCTTGAAAATTGCGTCTGGATTCTAATACAGCGTCTATTCCCTAAGAGCAAAATCGAATTTACGAATAAACTCGGTGAATAGCATTGCTTTCAGTGGAAATGAAAATTTGAATTATCAAAAGATGTTGATATTCCAGTGTTGGTTGATATTGGTGTTTTCTATCAGGTGTGTATTAAATGGAAGTTTTTTCTATTACTTCCATATTGAAAATTCGAGTACCGCTAAAAGTTAATGCATGTTTTATAATCTTATTGAATGTACCTAGCATCGCTTCAAGCTAATCAGCATACAGGGAAGGTCCAAAAATATTAAATTTATCTTAGAATAAAGTACCTATTCTCAGAAAGATTCAATAAAATGTTATCCAGATATTTTGAACATATGTATATACTGTATATCTTCGTTAAAACATATTCGCGAAATTTTTGAATTATGTTGCTATCTCGATTGCAATAAACTTGAAATTTGCGCTTACCTGGAAGAGTGAAAATTCGAGTAGATTTTACAAATATGCCTCAATTCGAGAAAAATCGTGCAGAATTGAATTTAATGAAGCAGCTTCGAATAGGTTTGAAATCAGAATTCTTCAAAATCATATTATACAGGAGACATAAGGAATTTCCCAAAAAATTATGAAAATTTGAATAGGAGGCCACGACTCTGTATTTCAGAATAACTTTCGATTCTGAACAGCTTTTCTCAATGACATTTTATTGTAACTCTCTAAAAAAGGTACTTTATTCTCGGACGAATTTGAAATTTTTTTATCTCCATGCTGATTAACTCATAGCCATATAAAATGCTTACCATATTATAGCTCACTTCTCAACCTAGGTGTTTGATATACCATCAATCTGATTAATCGAATGAACAATTGGTCTGTGGGAGCCTTCAAGTATTACGTTTTGAAGATTTTTGACCTTCTTTCCCCGTATGGAACGTGTCGTAACGTTGTTATGTACCCCCCTGTCCCTTTTCCCCTCCAACACGTTACGTTACACCCAAATGAGGATTTTTACCTATATTATTCACAAATACTACAACTACCTTTGTGCATAAATGATGAGATTGAAACATTTGGTGTAAAAGTTGAAACTTTCCCTAGAGATCAATTACCCTAACACCAAACTGATGTTTGCACTCGACGAGCGTTTCGCTAACAATGTTCGCATCTTCAGGAAAAGTGAATTGATACTTTAATCGCGTTTGCGGTAATAAATGCAACAATAGATTTATGACTCGCTGCTCGTGCGTACATTGTTAAATTTGTTTATTCATATTATTATTCAATAAAAAAATCACACATAATGTAATAAACATTTGCTTGAGTTTAGAATATGTTGAAATGGGCTCAAATTTGTCCTGATAAACTTTTAATAATAATCTCGCACTTCTTTAGTAAGCCGTTTTTCTGACTTGGCCTTGTTCTTACACATATTATTGGCTTCATCCAATATTGTTCTTCTCGTGCATTCTCCTGTTTCAGCTTTTTTCAACCAATGAACCCTCAAATGAAATAACAAATTTATTTTAACCTTTGGCAATGCAATTAGAAACAGAAAAATGAAAATGTTTATTGAATTTGTGTTTTAGGGTACACATTTATGCACGTTTCTTTTTTGAAGCTTCACATTGTACACTGTGCCTTATCATCTTTCAGGTAGTTGTTCATTCTATAATAGGCTTTTTTCCGTAAGCTTCGTTTAATATAGTTTTTCAATTTCCTTGCATTTAGACTTAAAATTTCTTCTAATAATTAATTATAAAAGCGAAAACAGTAACCCACAGAAGATTACTGACTTTTCCCCGAAACATAAGCGAAAAGGGTTGCCAATTCAGGAGATTTCAATTCCCTGAATTTTTTATTCAAATAAAAAAACAATCTTATGTATTATACGCATCGTAACGTTTCACATGACCCCCTTAGCCCCCAAATTGCATTACTTAATATTTGACAAATATAAACATTTGATTGACCACAAGAAACCGATTTCACTAATAGTATATGTATACATTTTTCTGAAAATATTTTATAACTCGCGTCGAGTGCAAGTGATATAGGTTCAAAGTTCCAGTCTTACAAATGAATTAAATCCTTCGTTTATAATCACTGTTTCTACCCAATACCGCACTGACATGATTGAAAAAGGGGATCAAACACGGGTATTGAATTTCGATCAACAATATTGCTCCGTATATTTGTTTATGTTTCCAAATTACTGGTTATTTCGCATCCGGCGGTCGTTATCCTCTCTTCAATATCGTTTACTGGCCTACGGTCGTCATAAATCAACAGCGATATATATCAATATTAGTAATAATGACCGTCTGCAAACGGACTCCATATTAATATTCCTCCGGGCGAAGGTCAGGGGCTCCGGCGTGGGGTCTCGCTGGGATACAGCAGATTTGGAAAAAGATTAATTTCAATTTTCGGTGCATTGGCATCGCGTGCGTTGGAGGAAATTCATCTAGGAAAGTGCATCGCAAAGTGGATGTCGCAAACATTTGCGAATGAGAGAGTCATGTAATAGATGATGCAACGCAAGGAGAGATGTTCTCTGTGGCCTGTCTGATAAATGACAGGATTGTGTTGGTTGCTGGCATATAGCACAGAAACAAGTTCAGATAGGAAATAGTATGCCTGTTGACCCCAGCCACACTTGTAAGACAAAATTGATTGATTGATTGAATTGAAGGAAACTGTAAGTGCTACAAATGCAATTTTTAGGTACCAATTATTCTACTATTATTTTTATTTGACTATTATTCCGATGACATCGGAATAATAGTCAAGATGAGTGAGCCTTTGAAGAAGCTAGCCATTTGCGCTAGCGAAACGTCAGGAAGAAATTCCAAAGAACGACGGCCTTCAAATCCGAAGAAAAGTAGTGAAATCGAAACTTTATTGGGTTCAATATAGCACGATATACATTAATCTAGTGATGTCAAGTTGAAAAAAGAGGCCAAAAAGAATCGGTTGTGGTGGTATAATTTCTGTAAATTATTTCTGTGAAGAGTAGATGTAAGTCCTTCAATTCCAAAAAAACAATGGGTGGGAGTAAAAAAATTGTTATACCCTAAGGAGCAACTAGGGTGGAATAAACAATGAGATTGAAACCTGTTGAAGTTGAAACTTTTCCTAGAGATCAATTATCTCAACACCAAACTGATATTTTGTGCCCTCGACGCGCGTTTCGTTAACGAGGTTAGCTAGCATCTTCAGGAGAAAAAAATTGTTACAGTATCAATATTCTTCTCCAGAAGATGCTGAATCACAGCAATGGCGGTTTACAGGAAGACTGGTGGTGACAGCGAGGTAACTGGAGCGGTGTGGAGATGGCGTTGATAGTATCCGTAACGGTGTTATAAGAATATTACTATTTTCTGATGTTCAAGGAGTGTTTTCGGAAAACATCCGGGTATCCTCATGTTCCGAAACCTTGTTTCGTAAATGATGAAAATGCCTAGGTATCCATGTCACTAACGATTTCCATAACACACTCGTTCCCACATCGAAACCCTTTTCAACCATGCGATTGGCTGCGACGGATCAAATTATCGGATTTCTTCACATTCCTCTTTCGTCTGGATCGAAATTAGCGCTGCGGGCATCCGCGATTCATGCACGCGCTAATCAACCCGGATATCAATAATGAATAAAACAGCACCGCAAAGTTGAACGGGCCCTGGATACACACACGATACAATAGACTGGTTTGTCGACAAATTCTGCCGCTGCGACGGAGATGAATAGTGCGGGGGACGAGTGTGCTAACTGGACTCCTGCATGAATTGGAGAGAACGAATTTTGCATAAATGAAAACGGCACGCTATAATTAGTAGTTGAACCTACAGAAGCTACACCTCCTGTTGAAACTTTTCCTAGAAATCAATTACCCTAACACCAAGCTGATATTTATGCCCTCGAAGCGCGTTTCGCTAACAAGGTTAGCATCTTCAGGAGAAGAAAATTGATACCAAATCTAAAGCTAGGGTTAGTTGTTTATATACCTAAAGTTCTCTGGTCAGATATGGACATTGTTTGTTACTGTTAATTATTCTAATTAATTTCTCGATAATAAGTGCAGTCACTACCTGCAAGTTCCGTCATCTATTATTATTGATTATTCTGATTACTTTCTCAACAATAAATTGAAAACTGGGCTGAAAGGGATAGGTCCCTTGTCACCATTCATGCTGTTTTTACATTTTGCTATTTCTAGACTCTCACATGCATCGAGTAGTCTTGTGTGATGCGCATACTTGACATGATTTTGTGGTTATCGTCTAGAGCGTGTTGGGCGACACTGGAATTTTTTACACTTCCGTATTTCATGTATGCAAAATGCTCTTTGAAGTTAAAACTTATACACCAAAGGTTCCAATCCTATCGTTTATACACCTCTTGTAACAACCTTTGACGTACCAAATTCTGATAAACTAATTTATATCGGAATCTATACAAGTGTGGGAGGGCAGACTTTCAATCTACCCAAAAAGTTTCTGCGTCAATTGAAAACCGTACGTCAAATCTTATATTTTTGACATCCATGTAAACGAAGCTAGAAGCGAATATTTGTGAACGAGTTTCGAAAAAGCAAGCTGATTTGTATTCCGAAAAGTATTTTGACAAATAACTTCTTGTATCTGATTCTGGGGTGTTTTTCGGGTTTGTTTCCGTGGTTCACAGGTTTTTATTCCTGACGTTTCGCCTACAGCTGTGATTGGCAAAGTTTATGAGATAACGGACGTAATGTTTTCGTTCTCACAGAACACACTTTATTGATGTCCATGCCTTCTTTTCGGTTGAAATTGTCTTTATGTTTGTATATCAATATTGCTTCTCTGTGTAATCTGGGATAGTAGCTCAGAGTCCTGTCGAGTACTTGAGTTTCTTCAAATGCAATCAAGTGATTGCCTTGGATTTTTTGATTAACTGTGTAGATGAAAAATCTGCCCACCTTCACTTGTGTAGATTCCAATATTAATTCTCATTTATTCAGAATGTGGTAGGTTAAGGGCCCAAAAAACTACAGAGGAAGAATCCATCTACTACAAAATGATGACATTCAAACCTACCTGAAGCAGTCTATAAAACCTGCTACCTCCTTCAAATTGTACCATTTTCCATCTAATAGTATGTTGTTTCATTCTGAATGCTGATTTAGCAAAAACCAATATTTTCAGAATGTTTTTTGTTTCTCCTGCATCAATTGTCCAGAAACAGATAGCAGGTTAACACTTTTAGACGACGATATGCTAAAACAACTAATATATTAGAAACCATAAAAAGTTGTATCCTCGTGCGGTCAAATGTTATCGGTGAAACATCCACACCTTTGGAAGTGCGAAAGAGTGAACACAAGATGTATATCGAGAACTGACAGATTGGTGGTTCTGAATTATTATATCACATTCTCACTGTCGATGAAGATCACACAGTAGTATGGAATGACATTGAAATGCTGTCAGGGAAAAGCAATGGCAGAAAACGAAAATTAAAGGAATCTGCTCCTATCACGCTGTCTGAGGGTTGCATCTCTATGAGTTCATTTGATATGAATCCCACCAGGCTACCTCATCTGGAAGACAAAATGATGTCACATCTCGAAATCTCCAGATTTTTCACAAACTTTTATCACTAAGTAATGGGTATGATACATCTAGCGAGTTTGATGAATTATTTTGTGGCTTTTTTCCACAAATAGCCATCTATTTTTGCTTCATGTAGATATTCCTATGTTTGCTATCCATTTGATTCAACTTCTGGTAAAATTCCGTTTATCAGGCATACGAAGATAAAAAAAGGTTTGCGGGAACTCACGTATTTTAATCACCTGAACAAAAAGTTCAAATAGAATTTTCGGCGCTCCCAATTAGTTTCGGAGACACAGGCCAATTTCTGGGTGAAAAATGGGATTTTCTAGTACTCGTTTCTGCGGGAAAATAACACTCGAAATGTCTCCTTTTTTTATCAGCACAATGTACACACTCCGTTTCACACATTTTTTCAATCGAAAACACGACTTTTCATGAAAAAATGCGCCTTTTATTTAGCAATGAGGAAAACCACAGATCTCGGCACTTGACTAATATTCCAGTGACGGTATCTGTTCACCTTAGCTGTCATATGCCGAATATCACATGTTTCTGTTGTTGAAGAAAAGCCCATTTTTTGTTTTGTCAACCCAACTTTAATATGCTTGGTGAACAAATTGAGCAAGAAAAGGTGATTTCTATGTAACCCAGTTCCCGTCGTTGCCATATAGGCAGGGAAGTAGGTGTTTTAGATGGACTCTTTCTCCTTTTTCATAAATGAATCAAATGTTTTGGATTAATTTTAACACATACCCATCAACAGAGAGAGTTTGTATGTACTTTCTTATTTTTCATTCGGAGAAGGAAAAAGCCAAAAAATAATTCATCAGTAAAACATTCCCTGTGCAAAACCATCCGGCCTAGAGAACCCTAGCTCGTACCGGCCTACTACATTGACTGGTCATTCGTCCGGTGGAGATGCGGTCGCACGTTCCGGGGGCGGCCATGCAGGCCGCGGGCGGCAGAACCGACGCTAATGCGTCCTCCATCATCTCGCCCCCGGCGTATTCCGGCATCATCGATACGTCCGATCTGTTTTCTAGAACGGGTTTATCGGTCATTTCTGTTCTGTGTTTTTGTAGTAGGAGAGCCCACGATGCTAAATCGGGATTCACTCGAGCGTCATAGAGACCTATTGGGTTGCAAAGCTCAGATGATAAAAAACCTGTTATATAATGTATACCTTTTCATTTTTGATTATTTTTTTTATTTTTTTAAATCAATGAACTTAAGTACCTAAAAATCTCAGGAAAACACATGCAAATAAAAAAGTGTATGTTTTTTTAGTAGAATACTTGTATTTATAAGAAAATAATTTTAAGCAATTGAATTTTTAAAATTTTAAATCGTTGGATATACGTTGTAAACAATATCATGCCACCAACGAGTCTGTGTGATCAACTGTCATGGCGTCATGGCAACAGAAACCAGAGTGGGGACGAAGTGAGAGAGCAATAGATAGAGAAAGAGTGAGAGGGAAATAGAAACGCGGAGAGGGGAATATAGGCATCACGTAGCTGCACGGATTAAACTTTATCGATGAATTTTTATTATTTTGGCCTGTGAAAATCGTCAGATTATATATATTTTTTGCAATTCTTGAATTACTCCCTTCAAAATGAAAATAAAATTAGCCACGCTCGAGAATGTCGTTTTTTTACAACTTTTTAGCCCTCCTCCTTTAGGTCACTCTCAAATTGTCAGATTAGTGGAATATACATGTTTTAGGATGTAACTAACTCGCCCTACCATAATCTGATGCGCTCGAGAATTTCAGATGATCATTTTTTTGTTTTACTTACTAATTTGATCCTTTATCCTTGAAGGGCGACGCCCTTGTATTCCAAAATGAATTAATAGAAATATGATTCATAAAACTTCATTTAGAAAAATTCTTTTGATTTTTTTTTCATTTCCAATTAAAGCATATTAGTTGAGAAAGAAAATTCTCTTCGCCTCTGTTTCACCTCTCCTCGCTTTGGAGGGGATGAGAGACGACAATTTTTTTTTGTTTCCGATGGCAGATAGGTCGTTTTTGTATAACGATAGACTAAAATTTTGAATTTTACGTCTTTTCACTTGATATAACCTTAGTATTAAGATATTTCACTCATAAGGCAAGGTTATCACATCTACCAAAAAAAAACAATACATATTTTGATTCACAGTGAACTTTTTTCATCTTTCATGAGAATTCGTGATAAATCGAAAAAATTTCGTTTGCAGTATTTTTTACCGGTTTAGACCTTACTGAATTTTCGAGAATTTTTTTTTTACGAATTTCAAAGTAATTGACATTTTTCTGCTTTAGATGCGTAAATCACACCTCTTTTACGATGGATTTTTTTATCGCCCTCAAAATATTCATTCCACTTCTAGAAAAATATTGCCGCAAATCAGTTTTACGCATTCAGTACAAAAATAACTATCTTGAATTCCCGTTGACGAATGCTAACTGAAAATTACACCCTGGAATATGGTTTTTAATGCGTAGACACCTTCAATTCATGAAATTATTTCACAGTGAACAAATAATAATCAGTTGCCTGTAAGATTTTCACATATTAGGGATCACTAAACCCCCAAGCAGAAACTTTAAAGTTCCTGCTTGAGGATGCTATTATATAGAGAAACACGTGTCGCGGTTTAGTAAACCCCAATATGTGAAAATTTTATAGGCAGTTATATTTTATTTAATGGCCACTTCTATTCAGTATTTCACAGTGGTTATGACGACTTTGCATCCCTGAAATGACTGAATACTTCCCATCCACATTTATTTTTCGTTATCTCATTCCACCGCCATACATTTCTTTATGACCCTACGTCAGGTAATCTGCCAGGAATTAAACATAATAAATCCCAGATACCCGGGGATGTTTACAGAAAAGGGTGGCGGTGAAAGGAGGAGTAATTACGTCCAGAGCACAGCAGGTCCGACGATAAAATGTTCACATGGACCATATAAAGGGTTTGCGACAATGGGGTAATGAGAGCGGTTCGCCGATTTTAAGGGCAGATCGTACAAGTTCACGAGCACCTTTACTTCTCATCAAATATATTGTTTAGGGACAAATTCGTGATGAATGTGGACGTGGTGATATATTTTGCGGTCGTAAAGTCTACCCCTTCTGTTAAATTTCGAACGGGTAAAATTTCAAGTTCGGGCGAATTTTACACCTAATTCATCATTTTCAGTACTCTATATTGATGCGATTATATTGTGTAGTTATTAGTACCTAGTTTTATCAGGTTCATCACAACTCTGCCTTCTGGGCACACTCGAAAGAGAGTTTCATTGAAGTCGAAAATGATATAAACTTCTTTTTTCACCCCGTTAGACAACGAATTTTAATGAAATACGAAACATGTCTTCCATCAATTCTGTTGAAGATTATTTCTGCAAAATTTAAAGTAGATTGGACCAAGGTATCACGGTGTCCCATACAAACTTTGAGACCGTTTTTCACCCCTTGTGCGTGAAATTTCGAAAAACCCTTTTTTTTCGGATGCTTGCGTCATACAAAGAACACACTCTCCAAGGTTCAGATCTTCATGATCAGTGGTTTGGCTGTGCGTTAAGTAGATTGGTCCAAGGCATCACGACCATCACGTTTTCACGTTGTTCCATACAATTAATCCGTTCTCGAGTTGGGTATTTTTCAAATGGAAAGAGGGTTTTGCATGTTCAATTCTCTAACACTACTTGTGTTTGTTTTAACAATGGTTTTTCTCGGCACGAGTCTTGGAAAAGAATGGAACCAGTTTTCATTTGTGTTTCTGAACTGCTATGTACATGGTGTTTACTGCATCGGAAAAGCGCCATCTGTTGGGTTTCAAAAAAAACGTAGGCTCAAAATACACGAAGTGTGTAATAGTATTAGTTTTATCTCAATACAAATACACTATGGTTTTGACACTGACACTTTGGAGTTTGGTTATATCAGGAGGGGAAAAAGACTAACAATCCCTCTTCATTATTCCCCACGAAAATCATGTATGGCATTATACTGCATATCCATATCCATAAGTATAACACTTACATTGTGTATTAGTCGTGAATAAAGATCTTCAGCAGTGGTCACGTAAATCTGCCATGCATTCGATTTCTATATATTTTTTTACTTCCGAAGCCAACGATAGTACTGAAACAAATAAAACGAAAAATAATGGTTTCAGATAAAGTCAAAATATGCTTCATTGTCCAAGAATACATTCTTAATGACAAAGCTTGCCTAACAAATATTCATACAACAGATTGGTGAATAACAAACAATATAAGACAAATGAATAGAATAGAGAAAAATAAAAAATATACATTATGAAAATAATAATGATAACAATGTTGGGCGATTCTGCTTATTTTTGTAGTATTTCTGCAGATCATAATCAGCCTTCTGCAACACAATTTCCTCAGTAAAAATTCTGTAAAGATTAAGATCCTCCATTTTTTTTACTGTGGGGTAGGAGATTATAATTTTTGTTAACCCTCGAGAGACCGCGCGGGGTAGAAAATGTCCCAGGCGATATCAAATTACGAATAATTCTTCAAATCAGCACGGCACTGGAAAATCGCGCCTGCTCAGTTGCTAAATATGATCTGTGAATATGTCTATCATTAGCCGTATTCGGGTTCGCAATAATTACTGTTCTAGGACAGTCAAAAATAGCCACCCACCCAATTAATGTAGATATATTCGCGACAAACCCTTCACGCCTCAACAGTCCAACTATTTTGAACCGTTCCTGAACTGTTTTTGTTGTGAACCCGAATACAACCATTGTGTTTCGTCATTAGTTCTGCAGACATCGTAGTAAACAGTTGATTATTTGTTCCTGGGGTATATTTATACCCCACGCGGCCATTCTTGTAGTTTAAAGTTTTGTGAAGTGAGAAATTGAAATTGGTATATGAGACGAAAAATGAGTTATGAAGCAGGGCAAGAACGGCTTCGAGCCTTATGGGAATTGCCTTCAGATGATGAAGTTTTGGAACACGATGAAAGCGATTATGGTTGGGGGTCTGATGATGAAAATGAAATATTTGATGCCAGAGAAAATGAAGGATATGAAATGGAAATTGAGGAAGTTTCAGATAATGACAATAATAATAATAATAATCATTTCAGTTCAGATGACGAGTTACCATTAGCCCAACTATGTACATATACAGGTAAGTAATTCTACTTTCTTACTTATTCAATGTCATATCTTTTCGTATCTATTCATTTGGGTCGTTCCATCACAATGTGTCCATACTATCTCAGCACAAAAAATCAGTTTGATGTGTTATTCTCTCACTTATGAAGATCAATTCCTTGCAGGTGAAGATGGCACAAAGTGGAAAAAAATACCGCCAAAAAATTTTCGTCGAGCAAATAAAAATAATATTATTAGATTCGGTAGCGAGAACATGCTGTCGATGGCCATTGAGAATTTTTTACTCTCTGTTAGATATTGCCAGAATCAATAGCCAAATTATTTTGCATGAAAACTCCACGATCCGTCAACGTCGACGATTATTTCTGGAAGCTTTGGCTTTGCAATTAGTAGATGGAATGTTGAAATATAGACTTACTCTAGCTCATTTGCCCAGGGAGTTGAAAATGTCTCTAAATTTGTGCCTGTACAAAACAAAATTCAACCTGAAAACAAGGAGCCTGCAAAGGTAGGAGATGCTCATATTGTCCACGAAGAAACGACAAAAAAACAAACAAAAAATGTAGCAGATGTTCAAACAGAGCTTGTAATGAGCATATGGAGTTAATCTGTAATGATTGTTATGAGTAAGGAAAGTGTCATGTGATTTTTCATTCATTAGAATTTAATATTTATTTCACTCAAATTATGTTCCTTTCATCATTACTGTTGTTATAAATAAACAACTTCACGTCGCACAACACTTTTTTTTCACCTTGAAGCCCTGAAATGGAATGAAATCTAATGGGGTAGATTACTACCCCACGCGGTCCACGATTATGTTTCAAGTGGCGCGGTCCCTCGCGGGTTAATATAAGGGTATAATACTGCTTGCTTGGGTATTATGTGCTTTATTATAGTAAGATCCTTCTTGCCTAATCAAATAGTTTCTGATATGAAAATACAGACAACGATTGAGATTCTGTGTCTTGCAAAAAAGGAATTGGAGAAAGTGTTTTTCAATTGTACTACAGTGACATCAACAATTGAGTACTGGGGAAAAATAGGGACATAGGTGGTACATAACATATTATAAAATGTAGACCATATCAAAATTGTTCATGACAAAATGGTTAAGGCTTTCGCGGCCGAGGTTATTAGTATAACTACTTCTCTTCGGGCTTGAAGGCCGTCGTTTTTTGGAATTTCTTCCTGACGTTTCGCTAGCGCGAGTGGCCAGCTTCTTCAGAGGCTTATTCATCTCCGATGAATAATTTAGTCATCGGAGATGAATAAGCCTCTGAAGAAGCTGGCCACTCGCGCTAGCGAAACGTCAGGAAGAAATTCCAAAAAACGACGGCCTTTAAGCCCGAAGAGGAGTAGTTACACTAAAATTGTTCATGTCTCTTGACGAGTGGAGGAAGAGTGTCAATAGACCAAACTTAGTCGAAAAAAAAACTAGTCCAGACCCGACATCTGCTACAGGGGCTGCATTCTTGAGATGAATCCGTATACGACTTTGTGCTGTGTCGCAGTTCAACACATCCAGTCCATATCGCCCTAGGCCATTCCATTCGAATGAAAATATACCCTCATGACCCAAGAATTTGGCCCCCGACTTATCCCGGCAGACGGTTCTGCGTCACCGTCGGCAAGCAAATAGGATTCCCCGTCCCTTGTCGTCGCGATGCCATCAGCTCTATCAGTTGATTAAATCTCTCATCTTCCATAGATGCAGAAGCCGCACACCACTTGCCTCTCATAAAAAATTAACAACCGATTGTCCCCGAGGCGCCCGATGACAAATACAGATTCCCATCTAATTTCGATTCGGTGGGGTTTCCGTGAGACTAGCCCGGAGCTGTACGGGGCCGCCGTCGTACCGCCAGTGGCGTTCCTAGGGGTGGGGCGCATGTGGGACATCTGCTCTTCAATAATAATAATAACGTTTATCAAGCAATTGTGATACACTTGGTATATGTGAGAAGTCAAGGTAAATATGCAAAAAAACAAAAGTGGACAACGTTCAGAGAACATAGTTGAAAGACAAGAGAAGAAACTGAATGTATGGTTAATACCTACAAAAACTAAAAAGAGTTTGGAAACATCGATAAAACACAAATATGTGAACATTTACAGTCTTGAATTACTTATCATTCCGCACGATAATAAAACACACAAAAGCAATATGTGTGAATCAATTCTATTTTGGTTAAAAATCACAAACAAATTATTAAAATGTGTCAGGGTTGGTTGAGAGATCGCCATTCAAGAAGCCCTGGTAACTATAATGGCATTTTTGTATCAGGAGGTTTTTAACATCGTTGTGGAACTTCAAATTATTTGAGACCTTTTTGAATCCATCCTGTTAACTTGTTGAAACACGAGATAGTGTTGTACTGTGGAAATTTCTTGAACACTGTCATGCGATGTCGAGGAAATCGCAATAACTCTCCATTCTTGGTATTATAATTATGTACAGTGGCGTTTTCCGTGAAGAGATTCAAGTTTTGCCTAGCAAACAATATAGATTTCAAAATATATATGGAAGCTTTTTTTTTAGATTTTTTCTCTATAAAAATATGACGGCAACTGTCCCTGTAATTCATATTGACTACAAGCCTTATTTTTTTTTCTGGGCAATAAAAACTAATAAAATCCTCTCAATAGTGTTTGTTGCGTTTGATTTTCGATGAAATTTGACAATTCCAGTGGAAGAAGAATTTATGATCATAGCAATTTTTTGGCCGACAGCCCTTACTGATTGAGCCAATGCCTTTCGGGATTCCCAAACCTTATACAAAGAGTTGTTGTCACGTGCTTGCGGATGAGACTCTGCTGAAAGTGTGGGAGGTTTGAGTTTTCTTCTTGAATACTCAAATCTATGATCATTTTACCATTATATAAAGCAGAATTTCTATATAAGAAATGATTCAATTCATGAATCTGAAGCCAGACAGCTATTTCGAGACATCATAGGCCTCATCAGTGATATTCGGCAGGACTTGCAAACATTTTGGAGGACTTGAACAGATAGTTGATGAGGTAAATATGGAATTCGCAACTTCTTATGAATTACAACAGCTCCTTCGTAATCCAGAAGATGAATTTATAACACAGAAGAGTCAGGAATTCACGAAACAGTTGTCGAGATTGCAACAATAAATACATTGGACAGATCCGACGAGTTATAGAAACCCGTTTCGAAGATCATTATGTGCAAGGGTAGAATAGTCTAGTGTCGCTGCATATGTCTTGATCAATGATCACATAATTGGTGGAAGCAATCTAGAATATGCATTACACGAGGCTACTCGATGCATTAGGGTGTCTAGTAATATCAAAATGTCAAAATAGAATTGAGACAAAGCCTATCCCCTTTCAGTCCTCTTTTTGGCTTGTTGCTGAGAAATTAATCAGAATATGTATTTTTGATTAACAGACGAAATCCATATTGGACTTGTAAACACAAAACCTTCCTTACGAATCAAAAATCTGCACCTGGTGTCGAGGATCGGAATTCTGATTTTTTTTAAGAGAGAAAATAACATCCAAAATAATATACATTCCATCGAAGTTCATCCCTCCTGACAGAAAAACAGTGGGTACACAATTATCACCACAACACGATATTGAAATATTATGAGTTGGAACACTACATCCTGAAGATGCTAACTTTGTTAGCGAAATACGCGTCGTGTGCAAGTAATGTCACTATGGTATTAGGATAATTCATCTCTAGAAATAGTCTCGCTTGTCACGACAAAAACCCTTTCGAGCTTTTTTCAAACAGTAGCGCCGGCCTCCGGCAAACAGCCCCGAGCTAAAATCCCACTCTCCGCCCATGTTCATCGGTTCAACCCCCTGAGGGAATACCACGATCGCGCCCTGTCATCCCTTTTTAATTCTCTCTATCAGAGCGGGAGTGTGTTCGAAGGACCTTTGCGCGAGTCCAAAGGACCTTTTTCTCTCCTCTGGATGCGGCACAGTCACAGGATTAGAAAGGGCCTCCCGGTGATGAGATAACCGAGGCCGGACTGTAATTTTTTTCGGTGTTTATTCGGTATTAGGTGACAATGGAATCGATCGGTGTCCTGCGAATTGCCCGCTAAGGTTCGAGCTTTACGTTTGCCTGATTGGTTTCGATTTCATTTGCCTTGTCCTTTGCTTATGGCGGTCGCATTGCGGTTCCTTTTCCAGTTGGGAATAGCAAATTGCGTTCTAGATCCGATTGTATATAACGTAACGAGAAGGAAAAGTGGCCTATTAGCATATTAAAGATCTAACGAAGAAACTAGCTTCCGGATTCTATGCTCTTAGAACTATACGGAATGAAATTGGACCCACTGCTGCAAAAACAGCTTATTTTGCACTGAAGGAGTCAGACGTTAGAAATGGCATCGCATTATGGGAAGCTTGCTCTCATGAGTAATTTACAATGGTTTGCAAAAAATTGCGCTTAGATATATGTGTCAAGCCGACTATCTAGCACCACGTAAACCATTATTTGTCTCGTATAAAATACTTACGCTCGTGTCGATTCTAGTGCTAGAATCTACTATATAAGCGATATAAGTCCAGGAATTGAAGCATTTTGGCTCCCAATTTTTTCGTCCACCATGGATTTACTTGAAATTTTCACAGAAGGTGGGGAATAGCTCAAGGATCATTTTCTATATCATGCCGCTGTACGCTAGAGCCTTGGGGTTGGTTTCCACCCCATCTCGGGGTGGAAATTTTTTATTACATTATAGGAATCGACGGAAAAAGTAATTCTAAGAAGAAAATGTTCCATACGTTTTTTTTCGTGAAAGTAATATTTTTTGAGTTATTCGAAGTTAAAAGTAAGAGTTTTTGACGAAAAATTTACTTATTTGAATTGCGAATAACTCTGAAAATATGCATTTTATCAAAAAAAGTGTGGAAAGCCAAATTGTAGCTTCCAAAAGAAATAACGAGAAAAATTCGCATTTTCCGAAGAGAGCTCATAGGATTTTTCTCAAAGTATTCGATTAGAGCTTTCAACAAAAAAATGTCTCTAACATGAAAATTGACCGACTTATGATCAAAATAAGATAGGTACCCGCTTTTTTCTTTTCTTCTTTTTTTCGAAAAAAATTTGTGAGAACAACCCCTAAAGTACCCCCTAATTAAAACTAATCGCCACCCTTCTGTGATTCTCTTTATATATGTACCATCAATACACCCACGGAGTTTAACCAATTTAAAATGCCTTATTTTAGAAAAATTGGAGTTTGAAGAGAAAACCATTTTTTTCAATTTCGTTTAACCCTTTTCTTGAAAATATCTCCCAAAATACTAATGATACGAAAAAACCGATATGATACTAAATTGTAGCTCTTTCAATGAAAAAAAAAATTCCCTGTGTGCAGATTTTTTGTACAGTGAATATTCGGCGAGATATAGCCGTTTAACACCTACATTTACGATGGAATATCACCTTATTCAAGCACTTTGAACTCTTCTCATTTGAAAATTAAGGGATCTTAAGTAATTTGATTCATTTTAGCTCTTGAAAAGCCCTACAAAATCGTTCCCGAAAAAAATTCTCTTTCACCTAAAATGAAGGGCTATGTTAAAAAAAAACGATAATTTTTTTTTGAAACATTCGAATTACCCGCTTCGGAGCGCAGTAATCTACATAACCGGTATATTCGGCAGTTATACGTTATATGATTCACTTTTTCCATTCATATGGGAAGAAGAGAAGAAGAAACATCAGCTCACGTGTATGCGTGTGTGAGTGTATATTTCTTTGATTTCTTACCAGTGTATTCTAAAATTCGAAGACATATTATAAAAATTCCAATGTTTTCAAGGGTAGTTTTCAACAATGTAATGTTAAAAGATTATGAAATTGTATCCTGAAGCATTAGAAGTTTTGCCAAAATATGAAACCTGAGCCTGAATCTCGAAAAAAAAAAATCTTCCGTATGATGAATCGAAATTCTTAAAAGTACTCACGTAGCAAAAGTAGCTTCAACCAAATCATTTTCGAATTGGAGCATATTTTCAAAAATTACATGTTTTTTCTTTCTTTCTTTCTTTGGTAACTCCCTACTTCTTCTTTGTTGCAACGATATTCAACATAAGTCTAGAATTTTGCAATTAACCTTTTCAACAAGGTAATCTGGGCATATGAAAATCTCCCAATGAAATATTGAATTTATTACATGATACGGGGTTAATTATAACATTGATGAAAACGGTTTTTCAAGTTTTCGTCTAAGACTTCATATTTGAACAAAATTTCAATTTTTTAATAACTTTACCTCGAGAAATTATTCTAATTTTTTCCTAATAGGAAACTCAATTCTAACAGTGTCTACATAAATGATTGAAAAAATTTGTTCATTTGAAACGTACTTTCCTCTTGATTTCTTTGGCCATGATTCTAATGAAGCAGTTTCCACCGTCTCCGGTGGAGGAGTCACCGGTATGGAAATTTCATCATCACCTATCATCTTACTTTCGAGAACACCAACAATTGAGTTTATAGACGCCAAGTTTGACAATTCAACCTTAATACGTGTCCACAATAATCCAAGGAATTTTATTACGAATTTCAAAGCATCATTCATTTATGATTGAGATTATTTGCGATTTTTTTCAAAATTCAGTGATATCTGTCGAATTTCAAACGATTTGAAGAAAAATAGCATGTCTGCCTCGTAGGAAGGAAAAGCCATATTCCTGGACTCTGTTTAGCAATCTTCAGAGTCGTCCAGAAATGTTAGTCTTACAGAAAAAGGAAGTGAATCTCATTCATTGAACTGACGACAAAGTTATGATTTTCCGCAAACTTTGAATGTTTTTGTCGCACCCAATTCACTGAATTCTGGATCCATCCAGGTTCTACAACTCGATATATCACAAATTCATCTCTCTATATGCCACGCTCAATGAATTTTTTCGTTTGTCCAATTCATGAAATGCAACCGAATCGGAAAACGCGTCCATATTGTCTTGGCATTCACATGATTCACTAACATCAAAGCGCAGCAGTATGGATTTCCGATAACGCGGCATTGACAACTAAACAAATTTCAGTTGGAGAAGCGATTGCTCAGGAAATTCATTGTGTTGAATCGAACAATACGAATTCCGTTTCATACCCCTATTTGTCGTTCAATATGAACATTCGAATGGATGATAAATTTGTTCTGGCGCTAGTAATCAATTCTCCGGCATTGATGTGGTCATTTGGAGAATGTTTCGTGTACATAAGTGATTTGGTATGTTTTTTCATCATTAAACAATCTACGATGAAGTAATATACACCATTTTGTACACATGTATCTTTCTGAGAAAGAAATTCTATGCTTATGAATAAACATTATTATTATTATTATTATTATTATTATTATTATTATTATTATTATTATATATAACCATTTAAAACGAATTATATCATTCTGAGATTACGATTTCAAGCACGGCAGCTTCAACCTTCTAGAAAGGGTGGGACCAACCCTTATCGTTTCTAGTGATATCTCTTTTGAAAGGACATTTAATTCTCTTTCTTCCATAGAAGTTGTAATTTCTATTATCAGCATCATGAAGAATAGAAGTTCTGTTTATTTTATTGTGGTCAAGATAATTTGTAGGATTTTCTCTAAATTTCAAATTCCAATTCAGTTATAATAATAGCATTTCTTATGATAATATAGCGGTTGACTTGATGAAAAATTCACGTGCCTGACGATTTGATTTTTTTGTCAGATCAATGTGATAATAATAATAATAATAATAACACTTTATTCTCCTGAAAGACGATACAAACATTCAACCAACTAATCTAAGGTATATAAAAACTGTATGACATAACAATCAGTTAAGTAGTAAGTAGTTCAAAAAAAAATTTTTACAAAACAAAATGAACAGAAACTTCACAAATATAATCACAGTGCCTGATCAACTTTGTGAAAACATCTTTCAATTAGAAATTGTTCAAGGTTATGTTTGAAATGTTACAATGTTGGACTATTCTTCACATAATCAGGTAGTTTATTATATAACGAAGGACCTAGTGAATTAGGGGAGTTTTTAGATATTTGAACTCTAGAAAGGGTATATTTAGCTGTTTTTTTTATTCTGGTGTCATATGCATGAATACAAGATCTGGTTGAAAAGCTGTTATAGTGAGTGAAAACGTATATACACAGTTCAAAGATGAAAAGCGATGGCACCGTCAATATCTTGCGATTTTTAAATACATCGACAGCTTGCTCGAGATGGTAATGTCCTAGATTGATGAGGAGACTGGAGTGAAGACTGGTACCTATGTCTTACCGAATTATTTTGTGGCTTCTAATATATTATTTGCATATTCATCTTCAGTGAAATCATCCCTACAAATCACGAACCAAACGCCGCTTCACGATGTCAAAAAGCAGTCCGAACACCCGGAAAGTCGTCCTTTGTGTAATTTATCTCCGACAGCATTCTTGCCCTTATCAGCATACGAATATAAAAGTATCCCTACATTCGTCTCGAAGGTCGCGAAAGAATGCAATTCCGCCCGAAAAAAGAAGGAAATTAAACGACCCCCTGCCATTGTGTGACTCTCCTAATATTCAATATGTTTCTCAACACATGGCGATAAACATCTCGCCCGAAACGTCGAAAGTAATATATTAATTTTATCTGAAGTGATCTCGAGGGAGATGAAAAGACGAAAAGAGAGAATTCTCGCTAATAAATAGAACCTCTCTGCCGGAATGATGTAACAACGTAAGAAGTGATTCTGGGATGTGGAAAAATCAATTTCATCTGGAAACGTTATAGCGTGCCGGTGCGTGACTGTTATGTGGCGTTATCTTTTTCTTTTCAGTTGTTTGTGCTTATGGAAATAAATGGCCCAGTCAACAGATGATATTCCTTAATTCTTCTTCAGAGGTTTTCCGTGTTATCTGGAGCTATGCTTCCCAGTTTCCAGCCTCAGCGCGGTTATCTGAACGATCTAGAGCCGTTTCAGCATTGATTTTATGATTATTCGGAACATCAGAATTGAAAATTATTTCGAGGGATCTTCTCAGGGGAGCTAGAAAATAATAATAGAAGGTGTTTTCGGGATGTGATCCGTGTTCTGAAGTCATTTCAGAGACCTAAAAGACGATTCGACATACCAAAAGACAACTTTGACTTCCACTGGCTGCTCTGGCTTTGAGTTACTGCTATTTATGATGCTTCTCACTCAATAGGAAATGTGTGTGAAATTGGAATTTGTCTGAAATATTATTTGCACGAATCCATATTTTCGTCATATCATGATCAGAACGTATTTTTATTATTCAGTTATTATTCAAAACCATGAAACATTATGATATGAAAGTAAACAATCAAGGAGAAATTCAAACTCACAAAGCGGTCGAAAGGAAATATCAGGTAAGAACAGCTGAACATACTTTGCATCAAATCTCGATTTAAAGAGAGCAGAGATGAAAGGAGTGAAAGCTGCTACGTAACATTATTTAATATAGTCCATAACGTAGGTTTGTTGCGTAAATTCACATAGCAGTTCGTAATATACTAAAACATGACCTATACATTACTTGTCATGGAAATTGTACCCAAAATTCCTTTTTCACACCTTTATCATGACCATATGCATGATGTATGCATGATAATAATACAAGTATGATACTTTCAATTACTTTCATTTGTAAATATCAGTTAAATATGGGTAAAGTCAGTTTTAAGCCCAATTTTCGACTAAATTGTTATTGCAAAACTCACTTCTGACTAATCCACACTGAGCTGTATATAAACTTACATTAAAATGGTCTTCACAGCAATATTGAGAAGATATCTCACAGCAATGTTTTCGGACGTTCGTATCGCTTGGTATACGTAAAAACACTTCACAGGTGTATTTCTCATAGTGTTTTCGCACTTCGATACAATACAATACTTTCTCCATGATCTATATAGCAATTAATTATAAATAAAAATATGTTTGGGTGAATGACAGGCTTAGAGTAAACAAACACGGGACATTTCCTATGATGTCTTCCAAAGCTTTCCATCTCTATTTATATGTTTCACTCGTTATGAAGATGAAAAAAATTAACATTAACCTGACAAAAAATCATGCTTATTCTCTATTTATGCCTCACCGTTAGAACCCCTTACGCTTCCTTTGGTCAAAACATAATTGCTCAATTAGGTCTCTCGTCGCTCTTGAAAAAATCCTGCCCGTTCAGGTATGTCGTTGAAATGAATGTTTGTGATGTGAAGAGCTCGAATTCTCAGGACGACCCAGGTTTGAATCCTGCAAGAACAACAATTTTTCAAATTCGCTATTTGACATCCAGCCAATGAGCTGCTGAGTGTGTTCCTAGAAACCTGGAATATTCTTTGGAAAGAAATTTGTCAAATAAATTTTTTTACAAATTCTCACCTCCACCAGAAAGTTTGAATAGCCTCCTTCGCCAATACTGCGAAATACTTCTAATATTGGTGTAATTTCGTTTTATTTTTTTTGACAAGCTTTTCAACATGGTATTATACAACCTAGGTGTATATTATTGTTTCAACGAGATATATGTTATCTTTATGCTTGAATGATCTTTTTCACGTTTATCTATCGTCGCAAAAGTGAACTGAATAATACTGTGGATAGATGGCACTAGTGATTTCGTTTCCAAGTCATGTCTTTACTTTAGTTTTTTTACGGACGTCGTAGTCTGAATCACACTTATACAGAATACCAAAAGATGGCAATAAAAAAATAAAATAAAATTATAAATTGTCAAAGTCATACATAATTGTCACGTTGCTCTCGAACTTTTCTCATTTAATTTGAATACATTGGTATCCCAGAAATTGGAAGTTAACTCTACTTATAACTGAAGAGATCGTCCAAAAGTGTTATTGAGAGTTTCGTTAATTCTATTTCTCCTGAATTGTGAAAACCATTCATGTCAGAATGTCAGCTCGACCACTCATAGTCCGGTCGAAAATGAACGAAAGTTAAATCAGAAGAAAAATGATGACGAGAAGAAAGAAATCTGGAAGAAATACGGATACATTTAGTTTTTCCCAAAAAGAAGAGACACCACCTTCATTTGAACTGACCCGAATTGATTATAAAAATCAAAGTGAAGAATCCGACCTCAGTGCATCGTACATCGACAGCCTCAAAGAAGAAATTCGATTACTGAAAACAATAATTGAGCAGAAAGATGTTATCATAAAGGAAAAAGAAAGGAACATTGACTTCTTGACGAAAGAAAACAGTAACTTACAAGAAAACTATGATCTTATTGTTTCGAATATAGTGGACAAGGACACAATCATGGACACTTTAGTAGGAATTACCAAGAAAATTGAGAAAATGGAATCAAAAATCTCGATTGAAAATTCAAAAAGTTTTTCAGAAGTAGTTAAAAACACCAAAATTACGCAATCGAAACAAAATATTTTCAAAAAAAATGAAACATTATTCATCAAACCTAAATCTATTCAAGACTCGAATATAACACAATATGATTTAAAAAACAACATTGATGTGACTGCATTGAATATTGGTATTAGTTCTTTTAAGAAAACACGACAGGGCGGTGTTGAAATTCAATGCAAAAATGAATCGGATTTGCAAAAATTGAATGAAATTATTAAAAATAAGTTACCTGAAAAATATGTTACTGAAATGAAAACTTTAAGAAGACCCAGAATCAAAATTCCAAATCTAGTAGCAGAATATATACCAAATAAAGAAGAATTAGAAACAAAAATCAAAGGACAAAATGACATTATATCCACTGACGATTATTTTCACATTGAATTCATCAAATTCTTTGAAGAAAAAAACTGTTTCACAATTTATGCGGAAGTTTGCGGAAAATTGTTGAATAAAATTATTCAAAATAATAATAAGTTGTATATTGGGTGGCAAAATCTAACAGTGTTTGACAATAATAATTTATCGCAGTGCAAGAAATGCTACCGATTCCAACACAACCAAAACAAATGCAGGAATGAAGTGAGATGCCCTCGCTGTAACGGAAGTCATAAATCTGAAGCTTGTGGAAATAATAACAAATTGAAATGTGGTAACTGTGTTCACTCTAATAATATATTCCATAAAAATTACAACACAGAACATTCGGCAACCGACAAAATTTGCCCAACCTTCCAATTCTACCAGAATAAATTCATTTCTAATATAGACTATGGCCAATAAGCATGGAAATATAGAAATATCAGAATTATCTTCTTTGGATGAATTCAAATGTGCCAAAAAAGAAAACATGACTATCTTATACCTCAATGCAAGGTCAATGAAAAACAAGATGAATGAATTGGAAATTTTAGTGAATGAAATAAAAGCGGATATTATGATTATATCAGAAACTTGGCTAGTTGAAGAAGATGAGAAATATTTTAACTTTGATGGATTCAATTCGGCATTCTCAAGCAGAACAAAACGTGGCGGAGGAATTGCAATCTACCTAGACAAGAAATTCGACTTTGAAATTTTAGAAAAAGAAGAAGAGGAATCAATAACATATTTATCAATCAAAATCAAGAGTCCAAAGTTAATGTTATGCGGAATTTACCGACCTCCATCTAAATCCAATTTGAAATATTTTTTTAACTTTATTGATCGCAAACTAGAGATTATGAATTCTTCTCAAACAGAATGTTTGTTTTTTGGAGACATGAATATAAATTTATTGAGTAATGAAAATGATACAAAACGATTGATGGACATTTATAAATCCAACAATTTTTTAATTTGCAATGAAACAGTTCCCACAAGGGAGGTAAAAAATAGTTCAACTTTAATTGATCACGTTTTAAGCACACTTAAGAAGCAAATTGAAGTGATTTTCATCAACAGTCCAATGAGTGACCATAAAATTCAAATATTGAAAGTTGACGTTATTCAAAAGGAGCATAAAAAAAAATTGATTTCTAAACAAAAAATATTTTTTGATATTGAGAAAATCAAAAATAATCTCAAATTTTTGAATAATACAGTTTCAACATTCACAGATCCAAATGATTTGTATAACGAACTCATTGGCATTTTTCAATCTTCTTATACAAGAAAAAATCTCAAAGTTAGAGAAATTTCTAAACCTTGGTTTACTGATAAATTGTATCAATTGATAAAGACCCGAGATAAATTTTTTTATAAAAGAAAAAATAATCCTCATAATCTATATTTTTGTGAACGATACGATCATTACAACAAATTCGTCAAAAAATCTATCAAAGAAGCAAAAAAAACTTTTTATAAAAATCAGTTCACAAATTCCTCTACTCCGAAAACAATTTGGCATAGCATATATTCAGTATTATATAATACACAAAATTATAAGAGCAAAAATAAAATAAAAGAAATAATGATCAATGGCCTACAAGTAACAGAAACAACTAAAATATGTCAGGAATTCAATAATCATTTCATTACCATTGGTCCAAATTTATCATCAAAAAATTCAAATAAAACAAATTATACTATCAATCCATCAAACCTTACATCTTTGTTTTTCAAATCAACAAGCATTCTGGAAATTGAAGAAATCATAGATGATTTAGATAGACAAAAAGCAAGTGGTTTCGATGAGATCAGTGTGAACATCATCAAAATGGTTAAATATGAAATATCACCAATTTTATATGAAATTGCAGTCAAATCATTTGAAACAGGTATGGTACCAGAAAAAATGAAAATAGCCAAAGTATTTCCTATTTTCAAAAGTGGCAAAAAAAATGATATGAATAACTATCGACCTATTTCAGTTCTTCCAATCTTCTCCAAAATAATTGAAAAAATTATGCATAGCAGGCTTTTAGATTTTTTAGAAAAAAATGACTTATTATATAACGGTCAATATGGTTTTCGTAAGTGTAGAGATACTGAAACTGCAATCATTGATATTGTAACTAATATCCAAATTGAAATCGATCGAAACAAAAAATGTAGCATTCTCTCTCTAGACTTGCGAAAAGCGTTCGATACCGTTGATCACAATATTTTGCTTGAAAAATTACATTCTTTTGGTATAAGAGGAAATAATCATAAATGGTTTCAAAATTATTTGCTTAATCGATCACAGTATGTTTGTATAGACAATCACAGAAGTTCAATTGAAAAAATTTCTCGTGGGGTTCCCCAAGGATCTATTCTTGGCCCAATTCTTTTTCTCATTTATATCAATTCAATGACTCAGTTGCAACTCCATGGTAAACTCAGTTTATTCGCTGATGACACAACTCTCATTTATTTTTCAGATAACTTTGAACATATTCAAAACTTCATGAATCAAGACCTACAAAAAATATCGAGTTGGTTAAATCAACATAAGTTATCTTTGAATTTTTCTAAATCTTCTTACATGTACATTTCGAAACGAATTTTGAATGACCCTAAAAATGCGTTTAAATTCTATGGTGATACAATAGAATACAAGCCAGTTACGAAACTTCTAGGATTATATATTGATGAAAAATTGTCATGGAATAAACATATTGAACATTTACGACGCAAACTCTCCCCGATAATTGGTATCTTATTCAAAATAAGACACCTCATTCCTCATAAATATCTGATGAATATTTATCATTGCCTCATAAATTCAAAATTACAATATTTGATAGCTATTTGGGGTTCAGCTAATATTTCCCTTATCAAGCCACTACAAAAATTGCAGAATAAAACAATAAAATGTATTTTCAAACTAGATTTTCGAGAACCAACCATTAATTTATATAAGCCTAAAGAATTACTTGATTTGAAGACCACATATAAATTCAAAGTGAGCATATTCATTCAATTTGTCAAGCACAAAATGAAATCATCTAATTTAAATTTTCGTGAAGTCAATGATTTTCATCTGCACAATACCCGCCAGAACACAGCCTTGAGATCATGTAATTCCAAAACCAGTTTTGGGCAGAAGTCTATTCTACATAATGGAATTGATATTTACAATTCAATTCCAAAAAACCTAAAGAAAATAAAAAGCAAAATATTATTCAAGAAACATTTGAAGAAATATTTATTGAATTTGATTTAAAAAATAAAAAGGTGATATTCCCGATTCAATCATTTGTTGATGATACTAGTTAAATTTGTATTTATTATAACTCAATAACTCATTTTTTTCAAGTTTAGTTTT
This sequence comes from Zygogramma bicolorata, assembly GCA_032362365.1. Lineage (NCBI taxonomy): Eukaryota > Metazoa > Arthropoda > Insecta > Coleoptera > Chrysomelidae > Zygogramma > Zygogramma bicolorata. The sequence continues at coordinate 4,920,654 of JAVJAQ010005172.1, forward strand.
TAATTAAGATATGTTTGTTGTATCCCTGTTATAAACTGTAAGGTTTCTTGGGATAATAAAGTGTTAATAATAATAATAATAATTCAAAAACGAGTGTAGTTTTTAGTCGATGTGTTGGATCATTCATGTTTTGAAGATAATTTTAGTCCCTAAACTAAGGTGGCTATATACTGGTGTTTTCACTCCAGCAAATCAGACGACCGATCTGGCCTACTCGATCAAGAGTTGATGACGTAGACCGTAGTAATAACTCAAAAAGTTCGCCAGGTATCGTCACTCTCCCAGTTATGATGACAGTCATGTGCACATCCTGTGTTGCTAAGTGGCAATGTCGTTGCGAATTCTGGTCTATGTGCTGAGAAAAATTAGTTGATTGTTGATATTTTCATTTGAGCAATATAATATTGTGATCTCAATTCAAAAGCTCGGTTTAGAAGTAGAATCACAATTCAGCCGAATATTATTCACGTTGATGCATGTGAGCGAATAGGAGTGAGAATTGTGATCAGATTTAATGGATATGTGAAGTGAGAAAATGTCATTTTTCTGGTGGGTGAAATCATTATTATTTTTTATTATCTTCTGGGTTGAACTGAAAATATCTAAAACACATAACACTGCATTTATAGAATATTCAGAACGCGTGCACTCTAGGTTGTTGTTGCCAGCAAACTCCTGTTTTTTTTATGATCACTACGAAATTTTTGAATTGCTATCGAATATACTGGAACGTGAGATTATTCTTTGATGATTCTTGATTCCGCATTCTATTCTCTGTTCTAACCAAAAGTGATCTGTATTGGCAACAACGTGTTCCATGGATCGAGTGATCTCGAAAATGTTTGGGAATTTCAATCACAAGCGCACCCTTAAGGCGTAATTTTGAACAACTGAACAACCCTGTCTACAGGCTTGTCTGAAACAATATCGCAACACTGAAAGCACCAGTATATAGCCATCTTAGCCTAAACCTTCATTTTCTTCAGAAACTCCTATCGTCAACTATATTTTCAAGCTTTATTATCTTTCTCTTAAAATTTCGATCGAACTGACAAGCAGAATTCTGCACCTTATTTTCTCACTCATATTAGATAAATTAGTCGTGCATTGTCAAGTAAACGGAAATATCGACATCATACTGTAGATGACGTAACAAAAATGCTTCGAATACTTTTTACACACGCATTGACAAACTATATCTCTGTAAACAATGGCGTAACTGAAGAACTTTCTGAAGTTAATAGTTCTTCATTGATTCCGATAGATGGCGTCTACTATAAACTGTAAAGTCGATATCTTCGGTTGAAAATATACCTCAAAAACGAATTCGATACTTGTCTCGCCCTCTCCATCATCATTGATCGACAGAGAACACTCTCCGCCCCAATTCCCCCCTACATTAATCAAATATCGTTTTACCAATTAACAGACACGCTCAACAATGCACTAGACGACACTTGTGTCTGCTCCTATCACATTACTAATAGCGCGGTATCTTTTTGCACAACGTCAACAAGTTGGCTGTGACACGCACTCGAAATCCTGGCGTGTCGTATCGTTCAGCGTAGACAGCGCCACCTACCGCTTCGATTGCCCGTTCAATTGCACATTCAATTGTCATACCGACGGCCGTGATTGCACCGAGAGTTACGTTACACAGAGCGTTCTGTGATCTTGTAGAGCGTAGCCAGCCACTCGTGTCAAACGCTTGGGGAGCCGTTGTGTTATCTGAAACCGATGAATTATATGCTTCGTAACCAAGATGCATATATTCCTGGTGAAATGACTTCTATACCGGTACAATGTTAATGTTTTCGTCAAGAACGCTAGACCTACGGCTCACTTGATAATGACATCCAGGGAAATTCACATTCTTGAAATTTCTTTACAGATGGCGTCAAGCGGCAACTCTAGGCACATGACAGTATGAAGTCTGACGGAATTTCTATTAGCGAATTCTCTAGAACAACTCGTGTAGAGTCAGTGTGTTACTTCCTTTTTTCAACACTCTACATAAGGGAGGATAAAGATACACGAATTCTGTCAATAATTGCACGAGTTCTTACCTAATAATTCGCTATATTTCAAGTTTGTCTGTTTCTCTTTAGACGTAAATACAGATATGCATCTTGATACAGATATATTACAGATAGATGGATTTTCTTTGAATTCTCGATATATGTTATGAGTTATCGATACCAGAATTCATAGAAATTCTGGATTCAGACAGATCCGAAATCCGATCGTACGACGATCCGATAGCTTTCTGATTGGTCTAAATTTAAATATAGACCAATCAGAAAGCTATCGGATCGTCGTACGATCGGATTTCTGATCTGTCTGAATCCAGCCCTACTATCTGGTGCTGCTTCAGATAATTTGATAAGTTTCTTCGAAATATCGGTATCGACTTAAGAGGTAGTGGAGTTGGATTACGTGAAAAAAATAGTACGTCGACATACAGTTTATTGAGCATTATAGTGTTCAATTCAAAATGAATTGGACCCTCCATTGTCCAGATCAACCGGAGTAATTTCAATTCATTAGTAAGATTGCTATAGTGCAGGCTATTATGGCGCTGTACAAGAAGACGGTGTTCAAAAACACTCTCCCGTAAGCACTTTTTTCCACGATTTTAAATTTTTGTTATTGCACCTTTTTACTGGACATGTAACAACTATTATCACTTATGCTGGAACTTGAAATAAATATGTAAAACTGGGAAATTCTTGAAAGCAATCAGCAAATAACATAAATATAACTTCTATCATCTCAGGGTTAGCACTAGAGTGCCACCAAGATTTAGCTAACGTCTCGGAAGGTAATAATATCGTACTAAGGTGGTTGAAAGGGCACGACAGGAGCAAAGGTAACCGCATTGCTGACTCTTCGGCCAGGATGGCGGCTGGACTGGAAATTTTGGGACCAGGTGACACCCATGGCTTGACGACTTCGACAATTGCGGAACTAGTCAAACGTTACACCCATACTCAATCCCTTAAGAGATGGGATGAAACCAAAGGATGTAGTTTTGCCAGGATCACCCTGGGCGACCCTCAGAAGCTGGATCCAAATAAATATTTGATGACCAGGAAGAACCTACGATTAACAGTGGGATTTCTGACTGGACACACCTCTATGCAGGATGTGTGAACAGGAAGATGAAACTGTCAGGAATGTCTTATGTGAATGTCTGGAGCTATCGTCGATGAGAGAGTGTGTGTTCGGTGAGTCTTGGCCTACACCTGCCGATATTAAGGAGATGTCCCCTGGTGACCTGTCCTCCTTCCTGGATAAGGCGGGATGGACAATGTCCTAGGAGGGCGACTCCTTGGGAGGATGTACAATGGGCCATATTGTGGCCTAAGTGCTGTGGGTCTATACTCACCCTCCCTACTCTACAGATACGGATAACTTCTTCCAAAGTAAAAACTGAGCAAGATGAACTTTCTTCTTATCAGCGTCAGAATAATCTTGCGTTATATTGACCAGTTGAACTTGAGTACATATGTTTTGAATGTTTTGTACTAACCATCGGAATCTGATATAGATGATTGATTATTTCGTCCACAAATCATATAACAGCGTTTGATATAAATTATGAAACACTGTTTAAAACAACCCTCAACTTAAACACCAAGCACACGAAAAACAATTAATAATTGAAAGCAATGGCAGATAAACGACAAATAACCCAGAAAACTACGGTAGAGAATTGATCTGGAAACAACAAATAGCTGGTTGAAAGGAGCAGGACAATTATGGAAAACTTCTAGCAAAATTCGAATATACTGGAATGCAAATGTCAAAAGCTGTCAGAATTCGATTCTTGCACCATCTACTGGAAATCGCAGTAAATTCTGTGGATATGATTGATAGTGTCTAGAGTTTTTGACGAAACAATATCGAATCGGAGATCGCACCAGAAATATATACATCTTGTCTAATACAAAATATTGGGAGAAGTCGTTGAGTTTTGAAGTATAACAATTGAATTATCATGGATGGAATTACGTTAAACAGAGCTCGGAGCCCTTTATTACCTTCTGGGGCATAACCAGGCAAACGCAAGTCTTCAGGCCCGTGTCTGTTATCTAAAACATTCTCCTATTTCCGGTGCCGGGTCGTTTGAATATGGCGTGGCTGGCTCTAGCTGTTATTTGACAACGATTAGAACCACTGGTTTCGGTTGCGGTAGAGTGATATTGTGTCACAAAGGAATTGTTAGATATGATTTGAGATTTTACTAGGATCCGATTGCTTTCATGAAAGCCGCTTCACTTCAATCCAAGACGGAATATCTAGGATCATATTGCGTTTACCAGGATCAGATGGAACCGTATAAATGTCATTTCGGACCCATTTAGCGGAATCGTCCCCAAAGATATCTGGCAGCCTTATATGGAAATGGGAAAATTACTAATGAATTGAATTAAAACCCTCAACAGTAGCTTTGAAATGTACACTTTTTTAAACGAATCAATTAGTTGGATCTTTGGGTATATTCAACTTCGTTAATCTCAGTTCCCTAAGAACACTGCGGTATTAGGATCTCTCCACAAAGGTGGAAAAAGATAGAAAAATATTCTTGTGAGATCACAAAAATAGACAATCACAAAATGAGATAGCTCGTGCTACACTTTCTTCCACTACTACTACTATTATTCACCGTAGAAATATGATTGGAATTGAAATCTCAATAACAAATAAAGAAATTCAGAAAGCTCTCATTTCTCTTAATGATCGTAGACAACATGTATCAATCATTTCGACCATTGAAAATAATTCCAAACAAATTCCTTCAGACAATCTGTCACTTAAAATGGGAGTTCCGCAGGGTTCCTCCTTGGGACCAGTTTTATCCATCCTATACAGCAATGTTCGCAGTACACTTATTAATAACATTGATTATGTCATTCATGCTCGATGACAGATCAGAACATTTTTATTGGCATTCTTCAGTTTATACCCTTCATTGAACAACAGTGGCAACTATTTCTGTACTAAATAGAGAGAGAAATAATGTAAGCGTAGGTTACAATTTCGAATCTGAAATAGAATGAGGTTAATAACTGATCCAAGATTATATAATTAAGTACCTCAAAAGCGTGTGAGATTTCATTTTTAAAATAAGAGTCAGACAATCAGATTTGTTATATCACTGTTTTGAACTCAATTTGAGGAGAAGTTATTGCATCAATTATACATATTTGACTTGAGATATTAATGAGTTCTGGCTTGTTCATAAAAAGTTCTCCTATGAAGTTAAACTACTGTAGCAAGTTTCCTGCGTAACGCCAGATCATCTATATCGAATGTTGTAGTTGGAAACTCATATCGAATACCCGTCTTTGGATCAATTATGCGCAAATTGGTTATCGTTTGGTATTTGTGTATCCGTTTCTAGGGAGTTTCAACAGCAGCTAATTCACTATATGTTGTACAAAAACGCATTCTCAGAATCAAAGAAATTTTTTCAATAACGTTTACGAAATGTAAGATATTTCAACCTAAGGATGAACAAAGTAAGGAATCTGAACGCTCTTTGTAAGCCAATATTGGCTACCTAGGCAGCAAGTTGATGAGGTAACATATGTCAAAAAATGACCTTTCCCTGGCAGATATTATGAATAGAATTGATTTTCAATTTATCTTCATTTTGTGAGATGGACACACTTGGGTGCAGATTTCGGACTTCTTAGCCTCTTCGTCAGTGCAACTTCACCTTAAGCATAGAAGCTATAACATGCAGAAAGATCAAAATGAATACTGAGATTTTTTTCTCTCTCCGAGGTGAGTTCAGAAAGTCTCTCCCAGATTGTGCTTCCATGGCTGCTACAATACATTGCGAAGAGACATACCGGGTGACCCGGAACCATTTAACCTACCTCTATCTAAGTTGTTGATTTGTATGGATATTTTATTAAAGCCATAAGTGTTCTGTTTGAACGTCATTATTTTGTGGTAGATCAATATTTGTTCCGTAGTTTTTTAGGTTTGTAACCTACCACAATCTGAAAAAATGAGAATTACTATTGGAATCTATACAAGTGTAGAAGGACAGATTTTCAATCAAAGTTGCTGCGTCTATTGAAGAACAGTTCTTTCTGGATAGAACAAGCCCAATTAGTCAGAAACTTCTCATATAACTCAAATTTTTTCTATCAAAAAAATAATAAGAACTGATATATATATATATATATATATATATATATATATATATATATATATATATATATATATGAAAATACTTAAACGTTAACCGATAAGTATTTAATTGATTTTATAGTGATAGTTAGATTTATTATGAACCGATTTACAAAGCTCAAAATAAAACGCTCGTGTAACGTGTAGGTATTACTTATCCCTCATATTATCGGTTCGTAATCACATTAAAATTGCATTTTTTTTAACACTATGACGAAAAAAATACTTACCTTTCTTCGGTTCCTCAGAAAGTAGAAAGATAAGATATCAATACTTTCCAGTTTCACTCACAACTATTGTTTCGGAAGATTTAAAATCACATCGCAATCACTGAGTTTTTGATTTATTTTTCATCAAATTGAAAGCAAAAGGAATACCTAATAATCAGTCAAAATGTGATGACTACATAATTTCTAGCATTTCGCGGGAAAGCAAGAAATTGCATGGAAACATTGAGACCATGAAATAAACAAATCTATAAATAATCGAATGGCCGTCGTGCAGACGGATATCATGGCATCACAGATTAAATTAAAATCACGTAAGGTGCGCCTCTGCTGGCAAACTCTCGAAGGCATCTCTTCAGTTAAAATTGATCAAAATCAAGATAGTGAAAAATCGAGAGAATTTGCTTACAATCTATTAGGTATAAGTCAACACACCTGGGTTTTTTTTTCATCTTGGTGTCATATATGGTTTGATACTTGCTGAATTGTAAATTTATGAGATCAAATTGAAATACCGAATTTGAAATATAACTACAAAATAACAACGAATATACAGGGGGGTAAATTGGTTCCGTGTAACCCGGTATAAAACCACATGTACGATAAAATCTCCGCTCTCAGCATATTCCACGGTGTGTCAGGATGAATTTGTACACTATTTTCTCAGCGTTGTCAGGATCAGATTGATCTTTTTGAATGTCTCCCATGATTAAGTAAGCATCCAAAACTCTCCTGATCCGTATTGTGACATGTCTATGAAATCCACCTACAGTAATTACTAAATCTGGTTCGGAGGCTGCGTTCGCTAAAGGTTTTCTTTCTCCAGCCCGCCAGCGGGCTCGAAAGTTCTATTAAGAATTTGGGACGGTATGAATTACATCGTTCCGAGACAATACGTAGTTTCTGTATAGAGAAAGTTTTGACTTCGCCCAGATTTATACGATCTAGAAATTTGGGTAATCCCTCGTTTTGATGCGAGGGCAGCGTTCGATAAATATTGAAGTTGGAGATTGTCTCTCAAAAGAGATTTGGGAGTAATTTGGTGGGAAATGAGCGACACCCATTGCACAATATGCACAATTTTTTGTTTTGTCTCAGATTGATCATCTGCTTTTTCGTGACGCATGACGTAGAGAAAAATATGAATCGGCTTGAAAATATTCAAATTATTTATATACAGCGTGACTCAGGTTGATGGTAGGTTAGACGTTTCTGGAAAATGCAACGCACGATTTTTCTGAAAATTCCACCTCTCACATTTCCTTACCTGTTTGTTCTATCGATCTGAAATATTTTCAGCATTGCGGCGTTGCCACTTCCATCAAAAAGTCCTAGCAACTTATTTTTTTTAAATGGTACAACCCGTATATTAATACATTTTTGAAATTGCTCTATTATTTCAATACTTTTTTGTTCATAATGTCCTATACCTATCTCTATCTGTTTTCGAGATAAAAAATAAATTGTGCTAAATAAGGTCCAAAACATAGCCTTAATCGAGGCCTCAATTGAACTTAAGTACATCAGTACTCTCAATTCATGAAAAGTTGATATTTTGATGATAGTTTGGGCAAACTCGAATTATTCAAATAACACCAAGAAATAGACTCCATATCATACAGGGCTCGCTAAAATTACATAATTCCATTATGCATAAAAGTGGTCAAAAGTTCATTTTTTCATATAAAACCCGCTGTATATCACTCGATGAATTGAAATATTGTGAAAAATTCTTCAGGATGGAATATCATGTCCCTATACCTAAATCGTCAAGTTTTCTTATCGAAACAGTTTTTGTGGAAAAATAGTTGAAAGTGGCATTTTATTTTGTGCGTGGGGATTATTGCAAAACAAGCGTCAGCAAGTGGAGCAAACTCACGAGCAAAATAAAATGCCACTTGTAGGTTAAACATGAATAACTTTTTTTCCACAACAACGGCTATATTAAAAAAACTTGACGGTTTAGGTATAGGGACATGATGTATCACCTTGAAGCATTTTCACCATCTTTCAATTTATCGAGTAATATACAGTGGGTTTCATTTGAAAAAAATGAACTTTTGACTACTTTTATGCATAATGGAAATAATAGTGATTTTTGCACGCCCCTTATGATATGGAGTCGATTTCTTGGTGTGATATGAATATTTCGAGCTTGTCCTAAAATATCTTCAAAATATCAACTTTTCATACTCAAGTTCAATTCTGGCTATGTTTTGGATCATATTTAGCACAATTTATTTTTTATCTCGAAAACAGATAGAGATAGGTATAGAACATTATCAACAAGGAAGTATTAAAATAATTGAGCAATTCCAAAAATGTATTAATATACATTTAGAAAAATAAAGTTGGTAGGACTTTTTGATAGAAGTGGCAACGCCGCAATGCTTAAAATATTTTAGATCGATAGAACAGGTAAGGATATGTGAGAAATGAAATTTTCAGAAAAATCATGCGTTGCGTTTTCCAGAAACGTCTAACCTACCATCGACCGTGAGTCACGCTGTATTTATATGTTATATGATTGAAATTCAAAACATTGAATAAATTTGAGCTGTTAGATCATGACAAGTGACGTTTCCGTGCTTGTTCACTATTAACGATTCAGTTTCAATCAGTTACAATCAGTTATAGATCATAGTAGAAGCTAAAAAACTCCATACTTGAGTATTGTATGAAATCAAAGTGCCAAATCACTTCAGAAATACACCCAGTAAAGTGGTTTTCCTTCGATTGACAGCAAATAATATTTTTGCAGACACATATTAATCAGCGAAGCATTACTTTTCCTGTCTAGACAGGAAAGTCTCAACTTTGCTGCCTCTCATGCGTTCTTGATGATCTTTGAAACGGGGTTTCCTACCTCGATGACTCTGCCCAATGTATTTCAATAAGGTGTTAGTGTAATTGATCGTAGGTTCGAAATATCAAGCTTGAGTAGTATTTTTCCACAACACTATTACCATCAAAAGTATTATATCATTATCGTCTACAATTATGTTAATGATTAACACACTATCGACATCACAATTTTTACGGTATAAAGGAGTGCCATCCGGGCTCAGCTATTCAATAATCAAATGTCTATAATGAATGTCGAGCGAGTTTCTATTGTATGTTCATCTGACAGAGCAGTGTAGCATAAACACGGAGCTTTAATTAATTACTTAATTTTTGATGTCAGGGATTAATGATGATGTATTATGTATTCGGCTATTCATCATGCGCTAACATAACATAATTCTAGTGCTGCTCTGGTATTCAAAACATCTAATCCGATTTGGAGAATCAATCATATAGCATTATTTTATTGGAACAGGTTGGCAATCGGATTTCACGTTCATTGTTCCGCTTGTTTTATAATATTGAGCTGCCTTGTAATCCGTCTTGTAGGATTTTGATGAATCTCTCTTTTTTGATTGAGTTATTCCTGTTTTTTTTTTGGTATGAGCGAATGATATTTTGTAAGTTTATTCTCGTTCGAACATAAAATAGAACAGCTCTCATTAATTTCTAATTCATTCAGGCTTATAGACTGTACACAAGTGAGATGAAGTGATAACAGTTCCTTGAAATAGGAAACTGCTTGCTGGAAAAAAAATAAAAGATCTTCGATATATTGCTTAGAACAAACTCCAAATATTCAATGGTTTTATTACCACGCTATATGAAAAAGACGAATCCATCAATTGAATTGATGGTTTACCGTAAACCGTCCCACACGGACATTGTTATTCATAATACTTCGTGTCATCCATATCAGCATAAGGTGGCCGCATTCAATAGTATGATTCATAGACTGTTGAATGTCCCTTTATCTGATGTGAATTATGTTAATGAACTTAATATAATAAAACAGATTGCGATTAACAATGGATATGAGGGTCAGTTAATAGACTCACTTGTGAGGAAGAAATTACATAGTCAAGCCCTCAAGTTGGTGTATCCAGTAGTCAATACCAAGCCGGATACTTACAGAACCATAACTTATTAAGGCCAACCGAGCGTAAATATTTCTAGATTCTTGAAAAATAATGATATTAATACAGCTTTTCGTACTAATAATAAATTGGGGATATATATCAAAAATAATAAAGACAAAAATGAATCGTCACAAAGATCAGGAGTTTATGAATTAACATGTGGGTCATGTCCGATGTACTACGTAGGCCAAACGGGAAGATCTTTCAACACTCGCCTAAGAGAACACAGAGCTAGTTTTTTGAATGGAAAAACAAATTCTACTTATGCAAGTCACCTCATTCTGGAAGGTCATGAGTTCAACCACGAGTTCAAAATAAGGCATTTTGAGCAGAAAGGTTGGAAACTTAACCTTCTAGAAAGCTTGGAAATCAATAGAGGAAAAAATTCAGAATATTTATTGAATGATCAGGTTGAATTAAATAACTCCCCATTGTTGAATATGTTCCCGGCCAATAATTCTATTTCTAGGAATAATCTTCGTATGTAACTAATTAGTATTTGGACAAATTATGGGTCGAATATCGGACCTAAGTCGGACCTTTATTGTAAGAGACGTTCGACTTACTGTATATAAATAGCGTATTATAGAATAGTGATTTATTTATCTTGCTTGAAGAAGCTATTGTAATAGCGAAACACGTGTCGCGGTTTTGTAAACCCATTGTGAGTGAAAATCATACAGGAAACTGTAATATATTTTTGTTACGAATCCATCATATCTTTTTCACTGAAAAATCTAAACCAATATAACTATTTTCGTGAATAGAAAGGAGGTTGATGAACAATTCTTCTCTGCCTCCTCTCATGAATCAAAAAATTAAAATTACAACTTCTATGTAAGAAGAGAAACCAAAAAATTCAAAGACGTTTGACACAAAGGACGAAAGAGTCCTTCCGAAATAGCTCCCTATGAATCAGTTTTTGTTGTTTTTGTAGCAAAATAGAGAAAAATTGTAATTTTTTCATTCCAGTTCTTTCATAGAAGTTGTTATTTCTGTTTTTTGATCCTGAGAAGAAAAAAAAAAAATAGTTCATCAAACTTCATTCCATCCAAAAAACACCCAATTTCCTGATAGTAATTTCTTACCCAATACTGCCACACATCTTATAAGACTTGGGCATCAGGATATATTGTTTGAAAATATAACTCGGAAGAAAGGACACGAAAGGTTATAAGTAATAGAGCATGGAGCCATCAGAAAGACATTGAATGTGGTGTGCCTCAAGAAACCGTTCTGGGACTCATCGTATTTCTTGTTTATATACAAAATCTGTTCTGATTGAATTATTGGTGACGTCGACGACATACCAAGATTCCACGAAGGTAGCTGAAAAAACAAGGTTGACAAAGACTTTCAAACGATAAATAATTTTCAATGTAATAGGCTCCTTACCGTAAATTTTGAGAAACTCACAGTCTTGCTTTATGCTGTAATACATCATTCATAAAATTCCATGAAAGCTACTGTGACATTCATTTGGAAGATATCACTCCATATAAAAAGCTCAATTTCTCAAATATGGTTGACAATGTTCTTCGCTGAATGGTAATGGTTCGGACTTGAAAAAAATGGCGAAAAACAATTTTTCCCCAAATTTATGGTTTTTTCATCGATATCCTGATAACGATGATCAATGCGTGAAAAATGTATAGAACCTCAATTGTAGATCGTGCAAAAAGCAACAAAAAAGTATTCAATAAAAATTTTCGTATCTCAACGGGGAACCGAGTAATGATGAAAAAAAACCATAAATTTAACCTTTTTTCAAGATGGCGGAAAACCCACAAGGTTATATTGGTCGACAATTTGAACTTAAGCTTTTCTAGACCCCCCCCTCAACATTATATCTGAAATTTGGCTTTCTCGGTTCATTTGCATTTCCAAATGTATATAATGACTGGCCTAATGTTTATCCTTTCGTTCCTAGCAACAGGTTCCAATAGAGTTGGACATGTCCAGTCAATCATAGCATATGGAATACTTTTTTGGGGATCCAGTCCAAACGCAAATAAAGTATTCATATTGCAAAAACGTATATTGAGATGTATTTTTGGTCTTGGCTTTAATACCTCCTGCAAGTCATATTTTGCGAACCATGAGTTATTAACAGTACTTTCTCTATACTTTTTATCTCTGGTTATTTTCGTGAAAAAAGCACCAATGCTTATTTTCTACAAATGCAGATGAATATTCCAATGAAATGAGTAAGTATGTTAACTCGTAACCGGGATAATCTTAGGATTCCACATCACAAAACTGCTTTTTTAAACGAAGTACTGAATATAGCGCGAGGAAAGCTTATAACCGGCTTTCATCTCATTTGAGAGATATTGGCAATGTTCATAAATTCAGAAGTTCAGTCATTGATTTCTTGAAGGAAAGAGTATTCTATAAGTTCGATTTTTGTGAATGATTACTGTACTCTGTTTGTCTAGCAAAGTTATATATTCACCACTTGTCGACTCCGTGAGGTATTTATTTGTGTAATGTTTTACTTATTATGTTGCATGACCAGTGTATCCTATTCTTTTCTTTTGACGTTGTCTATGTCCATGATGATTTTATGACAATAAAGATATTATTATTATTCAAAAAGCTCATGTTCAATATGATACACTGTTTTCTTGATCGATTTCTATCATATTCAAATTCCCCCCCAACTCTTTTCGGTTTCCTGCGAACTTGCTACGGCAAGGAGAAACTGCAATAGAGCTAATAAAAAGCTTTCTAATGCTCCATCCTCTGCCGTGCTTGATTTAATGAATGGATGGCATTCCTTTGATATGCACAAACTCCAGAACTCTCTATTCGGCGAGAAGGGCCGAAAAAATGAATAACGATGATATAGTGCTTCCATTTTGTTTGTCTCGATTTATATTGAAGGCCGTTCGCTCAGCAAACTTCAAACGTCGCCTTTAATGCTCCACTCCTCCTTTTGCGACGTGTTCGCTTGGGTCCTAACCTCGTTAAATGTTGCAGATATGGAAATATGTACTTCTCTAGAAATAAAAGGCTAGGATACGAGACAGTATAAATCCGAAAGAAATCGTCCGACATGTATCTTGGGTTATTCATAATGTGAAACTGGAACAAAAAAGCTCTAAGCCGATTTAGTTTCTGGAGACTATATCGGGGTTGTTTCGGATCATCAGTGTCTGCCAAAGTGACTTAGAGAATGAAAACAAGACAATCGGATACAAGGGAACAGAGATTATGTCTGGTTGAATTAGGTAGCTTTGAGTTTTTTTTCTTCTGATTAAGTAGATAAGACAAAATCTGAGTTGAAATCAAAGACGATCACAGCCTTCCAATCAGCACTCAAGTCAAACCTTCATCAATCATAGAGCTGGACTTTAATTGTACTGGTGAAAAATAATAATGAACTCTAACTGATCTCTATTGAGAAGGTATTTGGTCTATTTCAAAAAAAAAAATTCACTCCAAAATGATCAAGCACTGTGTAGGTAGTTTGGGATTGGCCTGAACGAATTTTTCAAAAGATGATTTGATTTAACGCCAGCTTCGTGTTGTTCGCATCAGCTTTGGTCAGGGCTCGATACTATGAAGGTTTTTTATTTTCAATTATGGGAAGTCATCAGGTGTGTTCGGATTTACAACAAAAACAGTCCAGGAACGGCTCGAAATAATTGGACTGCTGAAGCGAGAAGGGTTTATCTCGAATATAATAATAATAATAATTTATTCATCATTTCAGATCACAATAGTGATATAAGATAAGTCAACAAGTACAAATATACATGAAAGTAAAAAAGCTGGTTTCATTTTTAACATCTGCAGGTGAGTGATTGTAAAATTGGATGCCTCTATAATGTGGACTTTTTTCGAAAAGCGCAGTAGTGTGCCTCGGAATTCGGATTAGTCCGTCATGCCTTGTAAAATAATCGTGATAATAATAATAATGTTTATTCATAAGCATAGAATTTCTTTCTCATAAAGATACATGTGTACAATTGATTGTCTGAATTTTTTACAAACTTGTTCAATTTTTTTCTCAAATACATGATACAGTGATATATGTACACAGAATAATAAGTCATAATATTGTTCTGCTTAAAATACGGTTTACATGTATCAGTAGGTTTCAATTTGAAAATCAATCTGATTATTCTCTTTTGAGAAATGAATATTCGGTTTGAATTTGTGGCGCAACCCCAAAGAATAATGTTATACGAAGCATGTGAGTAGATCAAAGCATAATATACATTAATTAATTGATGTAGATTCAAAACCCCTTTCAACTGTAGTATTGCATAATACCCACTGTTGATTTTTTGCATACGTGATCTATATGTAATTTCCAGCTCATATCAGAATCAATGTAAATTCCTAGGAATTTTGTAGATTCCGAAATCCCAACAGTATGACTGAGGACACTGACTGCTAATATCCTAAATAATTGGGTTGTGACAATTTCAAACCGTCCTAGATGAGTATCCATTTCGAACCCGAATAGGGCTATTGACTTTATGTTGATAATGGCACTGCCTTGTACTGACGAGTGGCCAAATAGCTCGAAACCGGTCTGAAAGTGTGCCCGTCCCAACAATTGAAAATAAATTCCTTCATTTGTGTCGCCAAAAGCGTATGCAGGATTTTCTTCTGCGAAGGAGCCTGCACTGGCACCAGTCGGATATAATGCAATGCCCTTCGTGGTATTAGCCAGGGGAGTAGTTGTTTCCCGACAAGTGCCAGCCAAAACCTTCTATGTAGTTAGTTTGAAACTGGCCTGAACGATTTGTCCGAAGGATTATTTGACTTATGCAAGAGTCTGCAAAAATAGTACGTTGTTTACCAGGTAGGAAAGGCCTTACATTCCTGGACGACAGTGAAGATATTAATATATTTTGGAAAAATCACGAATAATATTATTCATAAATGAAAGGTGCTTTGAAATTCGCAATGAATCTATTTGGGTTACTGTTGACACGTATTGAGGTTGAATTGTCAAACTTCACTGGTGTTCTCAAAAGTGAAATGATAAGTGATGATGATATGTCCATTCCTAGGACTCCTCCATAGCTGGTTGAGGCAGTGGATACTGCTTCATTGGAATTATTTCCGAAGAAATCAAGAGAAAAGTAGTATTTTATGGACTACCGCAAATAAACTATGTGTTTTCAGTAATTTATGTTATTTTTCCTTACAACTGTGAGAAAATAGCCTTTTCATACAGTAAAGAAACCTTGACTTCTTGTCCAAGAAATTTTGTCTAGGATGTCAAACGTGATTCAGATTATATGGTTGATGGGGACAAACGACGTATGGACAAATACTATTGATCATACAAAAAGACTCTTATTATTGGATTATTTGGGTTTCATTCATTTGGCAGAAAACTATTGATACTATCGAATTTTATTCTACCATTGCCCTTTATCTGCAGGGATTCATGCCAACCTGTAAGGTTTTTCTGTGATGATATTCTTAGACAAAATGACCTAGGGGTTTTTGTTGATGATTATATGTCAAAGTTGTTTATTCACAAATTGCTCTGGAAACAATTTGCAGACCTGTAAAATAGTAACAACCCATTTCAGTGACTTTTCTGTCCCACATTCGATTAAATCTGACTTGAAATTGTGATTTCCTGAAAAAACAACTATACCTAATTACAGTGAACTATTCTGAATCAAAATTGAACTTTTTTGAGTTACAGTTGACTAATCTCAATTACAATTCATATTTTCTGAATTACATTTGACCAATCAGAATTGAATTTGATATGTCGTGAATAAAATCTCATATTGACTGAATTAGAATTGGAAAAGGTATAGAACATAATATACAAACAGAAAAATGATTGCTTGACATCAGTACAGCGCGTTTTACCTTGTACAGGTGTCTACTCGAAGTTGTCCAATATACAGAGTGACAATAGCTAAGTGAGTAGTGATTCGTTTTTCCTGCAAAATATGCACATATTGATGTTCACCTAGGTTGGGTATGATGGAGAGATGAATAATTTCCGATCTGTTCGAGATATTTTTATATAAAATGAACAAACAAACTATGCTCATTTCCACTCTCATGTCATGCGAGACTATCAAAGTTTTTTGTCGAATCGATTCACCCATACCATGCTGATTCTGTTCGGAACAAAACATTTTCCAATGAACATGCGGAATATTTGATTCGGTTGGCGGATGAAATATGTAGGCTATGATTGAAATTCAAATCAGAAACATTTTTCCGTCGGAATACACCGAATTGGATATGATTGTACAGGAGAATGTTCAACAAACAACCGTTTAAATGGGAAAGCAGGACGGTGAATTCCCGGATCGGGACTATTAACTTCTAAGCGGATTATTAGTTTGAAACAGAATTTCCGTTTAAATCTTCGGAATTAGTATCTTAAATCAGAGAAGCATCTTGTTGGATAAATGGTATTTGGCTTACCCATTTTCTAAATGGATTTTAGAAATATTTGGACGGCCGGAGTTTGAATTCCGATTGGTGCTTTCTGACAACATCGAGAGATCCTCGATAATTATTTTTCAGTCGCCAAATGATACAATTTTGTTGGTTGTTTTTATATTTGTCCTGTCTTCTCTTTTGCCCTAGAGACAAACTACTGAAAACGTTTTTTTTTTGAGATTGCCATCAAATATTATTTTTGGAGACACATATCAATCAGCAAATAAAACATATAACAATATTCCTCAAATTTGCAATTATATAAATATAAACTTACAGAATTATACCAAAATGATATTTTTTGATATAAACATCAACATACACACAATAACTATCGTAGAAGCCACTTTATAGTAGACATCAATTACCAAATGAATATTATTTGCACCAGACGCGCGATTCGCTAACAAGATGAGAATATTCAGGAAAAATCGATACTTAATTCTGAAACTAGGGTTGGTGCCTCGGTTTGTGCTATTTATACATATATTTTACAATCTGAGTTTCTGCAAACGCGAAAAGGCAGATTTAGTGAGGTTGACGTTTCAATTTTATTATATTATTTTTATATCTTTGACGTCATAAGTGGTCTATTTGAACTTTCATTGTTAAATCGAATCTATTCACGAGAAATTGCAGATAAGAGCTTGAGACTTACTTTTTTTTCAAAATGTGCTTTTTTCTAACCTTCTTACTGGTTGGGAAATGACTAATTGTTCACTCAGAATAAGAGGCATTAACTTCGCAAACCTTTTTCGAAAGTTTTCAACCTATCCATCTTACATTCAAAATGTCATTCTACTCATCGGAATTCACGAAAGTGTTTGGACCCCCGGTAACTTGTACACACCAATCTAGTAAACCGAAACAATTTTCATCAGCCATTTTTCCAAGTAATAGGCCAGTCCAATTATTATGGAATATTTTCTTATACAAAAGTTACATTTCCTTTATATCAAGGTACAATTTTTAAATGTGCATCGCATGAATGATATGTTCCTTGAAGTATTTGGTACGACAGTCGAATTTTCTTGTGTCGGAATTGTGTTTTTTGTAATATCAAATCGTCGTTTTTCCCGTCACAGAAAAAAATTGTATATTATACACGGAAATTTTTTTTTAGATTTTAGTTCTCGGTTTTTTTGACAACACAACCTCGAGCCAAAATTTAATACTTTTTTCCCTTGTATCATAAAAAACTAACTTATGCACTTAAGCGATTGGAAGTACACTTTGAAACCCTGATTTCAGGGATTGGAGAAGCCAATTTGATTTCTAGGGATTGAGAATTGACTTTCAATAGTTGGAGATTTCAGTTGAACAAGTATCGAATCATTGTCTCTAGACGCAGTAATTTGACACACTTATTGCAGTTGGGATGCTCTCAAAAATCTTATCGAAAACGATATTCTCCTGAATTTTTCACATAATCGTCAACAACAGCGCTGCGTAACATTTATTGTCTTCCATTACTTCAAGTTCTCGATCTAATTGAATCAAATCAACTTCGGAGAGTAGAAATGCGTTTCCACCCCTCTCCCAGCAAAATATTTCTGCACCAGTACAATATTCTATTCAATTAGCAAAACTACCAAACCAGTTGCTCTGAACCAGACTCGCTTCCGAAAACAATACATATTGTTCATAAGCATTATTAAATTTGTGCCCCCCAACCACATTCGCATCCAGGTCACATCTCAGAGACTATCTTACTGTTCTTGTATCTACTCCTTACACATTCCCATCTTCGTATGCACCGAAACTATATTGTTCGAGATTGCCTTCGTATTATGTTTTCGGTATTAAACTTCTTCGGTAGTCGCGAACAGACATCGAGCACTAAGACGTTCGCAAGATTTCAAAGTAGCTCGCAGCTTTTGTTACTTTTACAGCATCCCGGTCGGGAGTTGGAAATGCAGTTCCGGAAACAATGAGTGAAGTGTGGGTCTATTATGTGTTTATAGTCGAAAGTTTACGGTTTCCAGGATAAATACAAAGTAATGATCTTACTAAGGAGATCACTGAACTGCTTTTCCTGGGTTTATTAGGAAATGAGATTCCTTTCAGGGGATTATTTGTTATGGAGTAATATGCTTTTGAGGACATGAATGACGTTGGAACCAGTAGAGTGAGACACTATAGAGGAGAATAATTCAAATTCAAGACCTCATTGGGTAAAAAGTACGGGGCGTTTCTATATTCTTCCATTCATTTCTTTAAAATATTGTTTTTATGTATAACCAATAATTGTCTCGAAACGCTTTTTACTTCAAAAGTTTCAGTTTTACCGATTATAATGATGTTCTCTATCACTTTTACTACCAGCAGTCTTCTGATGTTTTGATTTATTTTTTCTTTTCAGGTAAGAATACAAGCATTCCATGTCGTTCAACCAATTGGGTAAGTTGTTTGCTTATGAACTAAGAGGATTCAATCAATACAGTTGTTACTCCAGAATATGGAAGATTATAAAGGGGAATCTTGTAGAAGATTCAATAGCCAAGAGAGCGAATGGTATAAACTCAAATGACTCAATATATTGTTTGAACAATGAAATTGTGATCCTTGGTGTGATTCATAATAATTTATAAGTTCATTAATGACAACAGCACCTTGGTTATCCGGACAATGAATTGGAAACACAGAAAAGTCGGCAGTATACGAAATCAGTTGTCAAGTTTCCAAAAATATAGACATCGGCCAGAGCCGACGAGCTTCAAAGACGTGTTTCAAGAAACATTTCATACACATGAGATACAGAAGGGTAGAAAAGTCCAATATCGCTCATTATGCTCTGGACAATAATGATATCAGTTTGGTCTTAGGGTAATTTATCTCAACAAAAGTTTCAATATATTGTGTTTTACGGTATATATCGGTATCCATGGTGGATATTTCTCCTTCTGATGATTATATTCCATTCGATTAATGAGTGGCATTTTGAATTATAATTGTCTAACCAGCCAAATATAATCTCCTGAGACCATAAGGATCAAAATTCGATGAGTCAGAGACTTCAGTTTCTGCGGCTAAATATTGTCTGCTACCTACAATATGAGGATGAGAAAATTACTGGAAAAAAGATATTGCTATCTCATGAAGTTTCACAAAGTTAATCATTATTGTAACAATAACTTGAAAGGAAATGTGTTTCCATATGATTTTTATATACTAACGAAATTAATAATAGGTAGCAGATTATCTGGAATTGAATCTATAGTGACTACACTATAAATGGATACAAGAGAATCTCAGCATTTGAAAAAAAAGTTCTCATTCATATACAATGATATACAATTAATTTCCATAACCTCTAGATTCTTTCTGCTCATCTGCTCACATGTTTCAAGAAACATGTACAGAAATGTTGAATTGATCTCAACTTATTCACGAAATATTTGAATTGGAGATGGAAGAGCTCCTTAATATTATGATAAAATGTTGCAGAAAATTTCAAAATTTGGATGCATGAGTATAGATCTTCATTCAATTTTTAATATCTTGATGGCACAATTCAAGGTTTGAATCCGTTGCTTTTCTATCATCAATTAAGAAACATATTCAGTTGCAACAACGTACCACCACTATTTCTATCAATGTATTTGTCCACGACTATTGTATGAACTATTCATAATGCATGTGTTCCTCCAAGAATTAGGATAGTAGTCACTAGTGAGTAATACGGAATATGAATATCTTCATCATTTCTGATATATGATCATGAATCTATTGACAATGAATTCATGTTTAATTTCATACATCCATGATATATAAACCATACATTTTGATAATAGTATACTCTAGGAATGACTGAAGACACGATGTCATAGAAGTGACATTAGAATCATCAGATATTCATCCTACTGTTTTTTTTTGTGAGAAACACATATTTTATGTAATCTGGATTGAGTTCGACCAAAGTAGAATAATGAATGTGCTAGGCACTCTGATTTGATAACATTCAATAGTTAAACTTTTCTTATGATTCACTCCATGTTACCTTTGAACAACCCAATGTAAGTGTGAGTTTTATTTCGAACTTCATATGAAAAATAAATGCATTAGATATTATCAAAAGTATACTTGGTGTGATTATAAAGTTTCTGTCGAGAAAAACAGACCACATAACAAACGAACACCGGAAAGTTCCGCTCGTTCCCGAAAATTCATTAAGGACACCGGCGTCGTTGGCGCGAAATCGAAAATGAGTCATCCGGGCCAATTTGCCGCCTCCAGAAGATATTCTGGGCAAGACCCGAGGGAGTCCAAGCAAAGGGAACTTCGCCGTTATCGTTCTCCTTGTTTCGACTTATTTACCCATATAATTCTGATGGCAGAATAGATAATGTTGTACTTGTGGTAATTACCGGGCCGGCAGTCTTCTTCCTTCGGCGATGTACCTAATTTGAGGTAAAAATCATTATTCACGGCGGTTGGGCTTTATTGCCCTGATGGGGATCGCTAGCGACGATGTTTTTATCCCCCTCGGGGACTCATTACGCAAGCTTGATGAGCCTCTTTATGGAAAGTATATATAGGCCAGACAGGTACACTATTCGAAAGCCGCATACGTGAACATCGTATGAATTATTAAAAGAATTCAACACACTCGTCATATGCCAATCACATCTTGGTGGAAGGCTATGACTTTGAGAAAATTTCTTAATTTTTCGTGTTGAAAATAAGGGCATTCGGCTTAATAATTTGGAAATTTTGGAAGTCAATAAACTGGGAACTTCAAAATGTTTTCTGAATAATCAATTGGATCTCAACAGTTCTCCTTCGTCAAACTCATTCTGTTACTTAAGTAGTAGATGTTTTGAAATTTCTATGTATGTACATGTTGTGGTCACTTTATAAGTGGTATGGTTCTAGGAATCAGAGGTAATTACAGTAGAACCTATCTTTATGGATAAGAAATGTATTTAAGAATCTTTCAACTAAGAATATTTCAGTATTCAAAATGCATTCGCTTGAAAAAGATACAGTGTATTGAACATGTTGCGAAGACAATAGATTATGTGGAAATTTTATCGTGTTTTGCCTTATAGTATCATAACTTTGGATTTCCATCAAGTAACGGCCAAGTCAATCAAAAAAAACTCTTTATAAATGCTCAGTGCTGTACAGTACAGTACAGCATGATATTGATATTCTCCATGGTTTTGCCGAAGATGGTATTATTAATATGCGATTACATTAAAGAATGAGCGACTGACAATTTGGTAGAACTCTTTCGAAGCTTCGAGCCTCAGGAGTGACCATTCCCAGCAAGACATTTCACAGATAAGAAAATTGAGATATCGAATACAAAATACAAGTCAAAAAAATGTAAATAAAGGAATCGACTTGTATTTCATATTCGATATCTCAATTTTCTCGTCAGAATATTATTTCATTCATTTTGTTATTTAAATTTTTTTTGACTCATATTTCATTATCGATATCTCGAACAACTTCGAATTCGATTTGATTTTCTCTCTTGAATTGTATTTCAATCCTTCCGTTCTGAGCAACAGGTTTCAATAGAGTTAAAATATAGACAATGGAAGTAAGAACCATTACCATTCTGAATTACTATGCATGACTTAAATTGATCAATTGAAACCTTCAGTGTAAAAATGAAACAGTTCTCAAAAGATGCTCAGTGACCACAACCCAAATAGAAACTTCCTGCCTTCTGAAATACTGAAAATGAAATGAATTTAACTCTCTGTCCTAAAATATTCACAAATGAATCTTCGAAGTCGGAGGTCTATAATCTCTGATATGAATACGAGTATGGAATATTCAGCTTACACTACTCAGCTTTTTTTGACAATTTTACTGCAATTCTCATTGAAAAGCAAACCAGTCCAGGAAAATATATTGATATAAAACGAAATTCATCTGAATGACTGAGGACGCGATCAAATCATTCGTCTGCAACATAAAAAAAATAATATCAATTATTATAATAGTATTAGTTCATCGTTGAAAATTGAATAAAAAATGAATAGCACTACGGGAGATGGAAAGGAAGGCATACGGAAAAATGTTATACTCAACTGAAAATTTACTTTGTATAATAGGTAGTTT
The DNA here is from genome assembly GCA_032362365.1 of Zygogramma bicolorata. Classification (NCBI taxonomy): domain Eukaryota; kingdom Metazoa; phylum Arthropoda; class Insecta; order Coleoptera; family Chrysomelidae; genus Zygogramma; species Zygogramma bicolorata. Next base: position 4,943,593 of record JAVJAQ010005172.1, read on the forward strand.
GTTTTTATATTTCATTTTTGTTTCTCTCATAGTTCAATTTTCATTTGAACTTTCTTTCCATTTTCAATTGAACTTTTTTTCCATTTTCATTTTAATTACAATTTATTTCATTCTGTTTTTTTTGGTATTATCTGCAATCTATTGGAGTTTGGAGGTCTGAAAAAGTGCTATCGTTGCTGTCAGTGTTCAGTCAGAACACCCGAGTCATCTGAAAATCTTCTCTAGATATTCACAGGCATTTCTTGGCTCTGGACTTCTCAACAAATATCAGTCGGTCTCAATTAATTACATTCACTTTAACTGTTACATACGAAGACATATTTCATGTCCTGTATTTTTTCGGTCACAATATTCAATACGATAATTCTCTCTATGAATCAACCTTATCTATTAATTCCTTGAAAGGAATGATGAATAATAGAAATATTCCTGCTTTACCGTATACCAGTGGTATTCCCGAGAAAATTCAAATTGCTACATTATTCATCTAGTCTAATGGACAGTCCATTTCCTCTTGACTTCAAGTCATATTTCATCCGTCATTAGGGAATTGGAATGTATTAGAGTAATGATTCACCTTTCGAATGATGGAGGTAGTTTGGCGATAAAGGAAGTTTTACTATTAATAATAACGGAAATTGAAAATGAAGACACTTAATCATTTCAATTTCTACCTCTAACAAAACAAAAATAGAACGACAATGAACAATAGTGGAAGAACTCTTCGCTCTTGAAATTGTTCGTTCTCGACAGTTATACTTATTGACCTGACCTCAATCTGAATACCAATATTGAACCAAAAATAGCATTCTTATTGGAGTTGGAGGAATCAATCAGTCTTTATTAACTCCAAGAAACGTAAATGATTATAAAAAGCATGAATGTGGTACCAGATAATCATGAAAAATTATGAATAAATCTGTTTTTATAGCACTTCATTAGTAATTAACCTTACTTTATTTTTGATAGGGGCATTATTTAACGAATACCTTAAACTGGGATGTAGGAACTAAGTTGGTAATAAGTACTGTTTGAGGTCATAATTTTGTGGTAGATAAATATTTTCTTTGTAGTTTCCTGGGATACATACTACAATCTGATGAAATAATTTGAAAAAGAATTTGCACATAAGTTTTGAGAACGGAAGCGGATAAATGTTTCGATGAGTATTAGCTTTTGTTTTTTTTTGATAGGTAAATCAGAGATATACAAAATGTTGAAAATAACAGTTCAACCTTGAAAATACTAATGAAAATATAAATGATTCATGATACTGATGAAATATTCCGAGTCTGTTTCTGGATTGATTGCCATCTTTTGGCATTATGAAGCTTGAATATTGAAGCTACGACATCCGTAAGAAATATATGAGAATATGTCCCTCATATATAAAATGTCCCATAAGAGCAATGCAATTATCGAAAACTTACAGCGGTAATTGCATTGTATCGAAAACTTACAGCGGTAATTGCATTGTATCAAGTCACTATAACAACACATTTGAAACCATATCGCTAGACGTCAATAAACAACACAAATAAATGTCAGATAGACTTCAGAAATAGAAAAACAATTCGCGTTTTGGTGAGTGCTCCATACAGTCTATAGAGGAAAGCATAAATGAACAAAAAATAACATTTCCTTGAGAATTTCTTTATTCGTGAAATATTCCAATGAATTACATTCGTGCATGAAAATAACCAGTTAATTTTGCATTTGAGCGTGACATCTTATACGAATTGCATTCGGTTATTTTCATAGTTTGTAAAAGAGCCCTCATCCTTCGGACTCGGGCACTTTCGCCAAAATATGATAATAAACTTGCCATTTTTAGATATCACGTTTTCTTGCAAAATTATCGGTAATTTTTATGCACTCGTGCAATTATAACCGAAAACAGATGACTAGGAAAGGAATCTTTGCTGCCTGTTTCCTACCCAAGTAATCAAGATCCAAACTCCATAGTCGTTGATTGTTCTCACCCATGTTGGGACCATGGGCAGAAAAACTTTCAGCCTTTATAAAATAACGAGGGTCTGGCAGTAGCGGGCTCTTAGGCTAACAGAACACTGATCCAGCGGCTGCTGAATCAGCGTTCAAGGTACGAGTGCTAGTCCTCAATTCAACTAGCCACTTCACTCTCCTGTTAATGTCCTTGGTAAACATTCTGGAAGCTGCAAACGATGTATCGAAGGAACTATGAACGTCCCTATGTATTTTCAGTGCCCTGTAGAGTAAATTGAAAGAACTCCAAGTTATTTGAAATGAGAAACAACCAACAAGATTAATGAAACACAGTTCCTGCCGGAAAGCATCAGCTGAAAGTAAGTCTAGACGCGACTCTAAAATAAAACTTCGAATCTGGCCTTACGCTCCATTAAACCTCCCAACATGCATTAAGTCCGTAACACAATCTAGGCAACCCGCGTATCATCTGTCGCCCCGAGCAAAAATTCAATGCACATACGGCATTTTGCACACATTAGGCCCGGGGCGCGACTGACCGTTTCCCGAAAACAAACGAGATTGTAGCAGGGGAAGGAGGCGGTCGGGAAGGGAAGGAATTAAGGTTCGCAGAATCAGGATCAAGGAGTAGAAACGTAATAATTACGTGCAGGTTGCAGGGGCGTATTGGAGTACATTCAGGATTGAATAATCCCTTTTTTTTAAACTAGCCCTGTTGAGTAACGCAGGAAGGGTTCGAAATAAGTTTATTACATAGCAAGTCGATACTAGTGTATTGTGCAACAAGTGCACAAAAGTGCTAATTTCTCTTCATACTAGTTTCTCTTTCAGAGTCCCCATACTAACTCGAGAAACAAAAAATCAAAGAAACATTCACGTCAATAAAATCAACGATGACTGGGTAAAAATAATGGAATGGGGTACATGAACTTGGTGGAATTTAATGCTAGGAGAACCCAGGCATGTCTCTTCTCAAGGAAAGCCGATCTATCATCATCCAGTATTCAGATGTCAGGAGTAACTATTTCTAGTCAAGTATCTCGATGTTAGGAAGTACAAAAAGTGAAAATGTCTCATGGGACAACCATGTGAGATCGTTCGCTAAAGGTGCTTCCCAGAAACTTGGATTTCTATTTTGTACGAAAAATTACTTTCCCTCAGGTCAGCTTCTACTGATCTACAAGGCTCAGATACGACCTGTCTTGGAATATGGTTCTCATGTTCGGCACCAAAATATTTATTGAGGCTTCTCGATTCTATTCAGATAAAGCCGATCCGTCTTGTTGGTGATTCTTCGCTCACAGACTCGCTCACTTCATTGGAACATCGTAGAAGGGTCGGAGACTTGTCTCTTGTCTATAGATATTTTCACGGCCGATGCTCTTCTGAATTGTTATCAATCGTTCCAGCCTTGGCAATATCTACACGGATGTCTCAACGAGTTACGAATTCCCAACCCTTTGTATGAATTTGGAGATCTGTCGAACCTCTCTTGCTCAGGGATATTTTTTCAATAGAACAGCTGAGTTTTGGAATTCCTTGCCTAAAGAGGTTTTTTCTGAGGCTTACAAACTTCAAAAATTCAAAGTGAATGTTATTTCGTATCTCCTGTCCCTTGATTCACGCGGTGTTCTTTGAACATTACAGGGCTTCCCTTACGTGTGAATCTGCATATAAAAAAAGCGAGTACTGCAATTTACTCAAGTGAGAAATTGCAGTTCTGCACGTGTAACACACTATACTTTTTCTACAACACACTTTTTGCTAAAAATAATACTATACTATTGAACGGAATTGAATGTCAGTGACTCATTTTTAGCTTTGTTGTAACCAAGAGAAACAAATAGTTGATTTTAGCATCGAATATATTGACCATACAGTATAGGCTTTTCTTGATTTGGATAGTTCATTAAAATATTCCAGAATTATATTTTCAGCAACACTTTTACTTCATTATGTTTTCTCTCAATCCACCAAACTGTTTGTATGCAGTTTCATAT